>OY728147.1:1493330135-1496225053 GCA_963277665.1 Viscum album | reverse complement strand
TTGGAAGAAATTTCCACTAGAAGGTCATATTCATCCCTACATCGATAGATGATAATAGATTCACATGGAATATAAAATGTGACTTCCATTCCATGGAAATTGATATAAGATATATATAGAAAATTCCAACAAATTCCAAGAATAACATCAACTTCCATTATATAAGGGATCATAATATTTATTGGAAGAACTTTCCAACAAACATCAACTAGAGAAGAATTAAAACTTTTAATGTGACCATTGTTTCATTAGGAGTTGTCACAGCTAACACAACATCTTTTTGTTGAGGTAATATAGAGAAACCCTTATTAATTTATTCAGAAATATAATAGTGTGTGGATCCAGAAATAGATAAATCATTTTATGCATTACGATAGATGGTATATATACCTTTCACCACTTCATTGTTATACTCCATATCATTGATAGTTAATTCATGTTACTTTCCTTTTTGAATGGCCTTAAAAAATTGTTCATGTAGATCACCATCTATAAGCCTTGGGTTTTGGAATCCGTTTGTATAATGCCCCATTTCCATGAAAATGTGACATTAATGTGTATGAGGTTCACAATATGCATCCTTTTCTTTATTCAGATCATTAGACATATTTTTTCCTTCAATTTAGAATTCAACTGCCCGATGAACTACTTTTTTACACCTAAAACCTTTTTGGGCCCCATTAAGATAATTTCATCCATTTTTATTTTAACACATTCATCATAAGGGAAAACCCATCTTTTTTTCAATGTGGTATTTATTTTTCCCATGAATTCCATTTTTCTCTTCTTAACAATCACATAGGGCTCATGGGTTTCTCTCATCTTCATTTCAACCTTGAGAGCACATCAAATGATTTACTCATAGCTATTGATGTCCTTTGTGGCCAATTCCCTTCAGAGACATGTCTTTAATCCACAAAATTATCAACCACTTTTACTCTCAGTTTGGACAACAATTATAGAATATTACCTTGCAAGTATTGTAAAATTTTCATGGTAGGTACTAGTGGATTCATCATCCTTTTTTTATTCTCAAAGAACTCCTCCATCTTTATTCAATGAATATGATGAATGCACTTATTGAAAAGCATGATCTTGAACTCATCCCATTCCATATATTTAATTTCATTTTCTATCCACATAATATTGATAAGGTTCCATAGTTTATCAGCTTCACCTCCTAAACAATATACTTCTAAGATGATTTTATCCTGTTCTAAACAATTGAGAACTAAAAATATCTTTTCAAGGGAACTGATCTATTGTTCACCCACCAATGGAGCATATGACCTATTAAAATAAGGTGAAATATACCTCATGATGGATTCAAAATAAATTTTTCCCTCTATTATTCATTTAGAGGTCATACATGATTTATATCATGAGAATGTTCTATGAGAATAACTAAACGATTTTGCATTCCTTCTCCCATAACATTTGGTTTCTCAGGTGAAAAATCATTAGATATCCCATCACATCCATCAATAACAAGATTCCCTTGGGTTCCATCACATGAAAAAATCCATGAATGGTAGTATGATAAATAATAATCATAATGGAAAACCACATAATCATGAATAAAAAATTTGTTTAAGAAATTTTAGTTTTTATCCCGTTTTATTGATGATCATTTCTAAAACACTATGATTGTAACATAGACTTCAACACATCATTAAGTTTCATTACTAATTATTCTTCATCATAGTTTACAATGGTCAAATATAGTGTATCTTATACAAAATATAATTAACCATTCATTACGTACATAGATATTACATAAAAATTGATAAATATTAATTACAAAATATAAAAAATCAATTAGAGAACTATAAAGGTATAGTGTCTTTAGAAACTGGGAAACATAAAAAACTGATTCATAAAACATACTCATTTTCTCCCACATATTTCAACATAACTAGAAAATTTTTTGACATATATTACTTAATACCCTTCTTCATGACCTCTGGAAAATATATTTATGAAATAGTGAGCTCAAATTATCAGTATGGGTAAAAAAGGGAGATATCAACCATATTATATTCATAATAAATAAAAACATAACATTTTAAAATCATATAATTCATATGAATGATTGTGGTATAATGCAATGGGATAAATCATTAATGTTCACAAGAACAAATGAATGTAATCCCAAAAGTCCTAACATAAGACATGAATCTTTTGGGCATGAATATAAGCATAGAAAATAATTTCACTTTAGTCAATGATCATTTCCAAGACAATCATAGTGGAAAAAGTCCATTATTGAACCAATTCCACTCCTCATTCTATGATTGTACTACTGATGTGAGGTCATTTCTCATTCCATCCATATCTATCTCATGAGATATAAACAATTGCCCAATGAATTAGAGGGAGATTTTTTTCCCACCCATCTCATTATGAAATCATTATTATCTGTACCAAAATAACATAAATAATTCATTATAGCATAACCCAAGGCATAAAATGGGTTTCTCAATCATCATTCCAACATAAGATTATCCCTGTTAAACAATAGAATTTCATAGATTGTATTTCATCATAAACCCATTAATAACATTGTAATATTTGGGATAGTATACATGATACATATTCTTGTCAAATAATTACACCTTATATGAAAAATAATTTCAATAAAACACTTGTAATTATTTCTTGAGTAAAATATCCTTTCTAGTTCAAAAGGGTCATCTTCTATGTAAATACCATGAAATTTTAATAGGAAAGAATTTATTTTCAAATTGAACATTAAATTTTATAAACAAATATCAATTTAAATAACGCAATATTAAATTTTAGAAATCCATTCAATTCATATAAGTTAAAATAAAATATTCTTCTCATTATTTTTTCAAAAAATTTACCTCGAACCGAAAATAACAAATGATTAATTTTTATAATATTTAATAAAAATACATAAATAAGTAATATTAACTTTAATAAATTTTAGATCAATGTAAATATCATAATAGGATTAATATGTAGGAAACCTGTATATGGATGAAAAATATACCCCAGTAAATAATTATATAAAAAAAATATCAATTAATTATGCAATTAAAAAATACTGCCTTGCCTTATGTATGATATCCTTTGAATGTATCAAAACCACATTAATAATGGTCTAAATAATGTTATTATATTATTAAATAATTATATTCATATTTATGATATCATATATGATCGTATTATAATTTTTTTAAATAACATTTCCTTATTACTCATTATTCGGGTATTAACTACTTTATTTTATTATGCATGTTTTTTTAGATTTGGTATTGTTAATCGTATTATGTTATAGTTATATAATTTATTAAATTATATTAGAATTTATATCACATCTATTTATTCAATTAATTTATATAATAATTATTTAATGAAAATCATGTAGATTGAATCGCCTCAAATCCTGGAGACTGTAGGCCGTATTGGCGCACGAGCAACAATATAATTACCAAAATTGTTGAATGGTATTGAAGTGAATGGTGTATAATATTTCAGAATAAATATCATGATATAATAATCCAATATAGTTTTTATTTCCATAATTAAACCCATCACTGTATGTTGGGGGGGGGGAATATTTTACAACACGACGTTGAGATGGTAAGATATAGGTATGCACGTGTAGTTATTTCATTTTAAATAGGATGGATAGAAGGTGGAATATGGTTATTTCATAATTATAATAGAAACTCAGTATATAATAGGAAATAAATTTTTTATTTTATAATGAAACAACTAATGAATAAGAAATAGAAGAAGACATAAGTTTTAAGGAATTGGTAGAGGAGATTACCACTTCTTGGATGTGCTACCTCTAAATCCCTTATAAAAGCACTAGAGGTGTTAGTAGAAGAAGAACATAGCATGTAGAATGTTACTAAGTAAGGTGAGATGGGAAATGGTTATTTAATATCAGTGCTTTTTGGATAAAATATTTGTGATGAGATGAGGGATAGAATTCCCTTTTATAATTGAGGTGAGGAGCACTTTTGGGATCCCCAAAAATATTAATTTATAATAAAATAAAACCCTCATCCAAAAATCAAAAAAAAATTCCAAATTCGATGATGTGATGGGATATGGTTGTAATTTCATTGAAAAATAAATTTTAGAAAATCTTTTATGTCAATTTAATCATGTTATTATTAATTAACACTTAGTTGTTTTACTAAATTTTTTACCAGGGTAACTAATATTTCAGTACTAAAAGGGTCAAATATTTAGTTATTTAATGTAATTAGAACATTTTACACCATATAATAGTTATTATATATATATTTTTTAAAAAAATATAATATTTAAATAATATAATAACACATTATTTTGATAAATAATCGATAGGGTCAGTTTTGAGAATATTCAATGGATTGGTTTTAAAAAAATGTCAATATAACAACTTATCTTAGAAAAAATAGTTTTATTATATTAGTAAGAGGAATTTGTAATCTATAAAATTCATATTACATATTAATTATCCCAAATGTTATTTATTTTAATGTTTTTAATATCATTTATTTGATATTTCCGATAATAAAATAACTACGATAATAGTTTTGTGTAATTATTTAATAAATTTATTTATTGAATAAAAATTTAAAAATAAAATTATATGTAAAAGATAAATCCTCAAGATTTATTAATAATACTTATAATATAATATATATTCAATTAAATCCACCACTAAGAAAGCTATACTTATTGAAAAATCACTATGACACGTTTATCATTACATTTAAAAAAATAATATTTATGTCATAATCTCTACTATAGGGATCAAAATGGTCAATAACTCTACTCATTGATGGTTATGGTCAACATATACTTGTAAAATAATATTTTTCTACTGTTTGGGTATTTTAATCGTCATTATCATTATAATTAATAATATTTATTTTTATTTTTCATCAATTAAATAATTTTGGTTTCATTTTTGTATAAGTCATTAATGTAATTATTGATTTCCTAAAAATTTCAGATAAATTTTCTTGTTAAAGAAATACCTTTTATATTTCAAATTATTATTGACAATCAAATTTATCAACTTTATAACCTTATATTAAAATGATATTTTTAATAAAATTTGTGTAATACATATTTTACATTTCATTAATCAAAATAAATTAGTTGTCCAAATCTAATCCAAGTGGATCTTAAGGACACCATTTTTAATGAATTGAGACTTTTGTCAAAACACACTAATCAAATGATATTTGGAAAATTGTTACGGTAATTTAATTATTTTTTACCCATAATTACACGATTTACCTTTTTACCAAATTAATTAAAATTAATGAAGAAATTATTCATAATGTCCAAAACAATTACATAACTTGGACTTACTGATTCCAAATATGAAATTAATTTCTTAAAATTTAAATCATGTAATTTTCTGTAATTATATTAAAATTAATTTCATTTTTGAAAAGTGAAAATGGGTTCTAAAAGTTTGAACATTGCAAATGATTGAAATATTTTTACATTTAAAATCATGATTAAATTAATTATACAGACATACATAATATTTATTGATAATAATATATTCTATTTAAACATTAAAACCATGAAATATTATAATTTGACCATATAAACTATTTTTATGTCAAAATTTGTTTTCAATTAACATTTACTGTATTTTTACAATTCATCAAAACAGGAAAGTTATCAGAAAAATATCAACATTTCATCCAAAGTAAACTTTTATTTCCCACTTTCAGATAATATATTTATGTTTTCATATAAAATTATTAATGTTTCAAAATATTTATTTAAATGGGTTTCACCATTAATAGGCAGAAAATTACCCTTTTGATTAACATAGGTTTTTATACCCCGTATATCACTTATTCATAAACTATGAAAAAAATATATTTTTGATGAATATCTAAAATATTTTATTAAGAATATAACATATATATTTACATAAATTCATTTCCTAATAGTAATTCAATCATTTAATTAATAAAACAAAAAATATATATTTGATTTTTATTTCATTCATAAATAACATATAGAAAAGGAATTTACAAATATTTTCATAAGTATGATATATTTATTGACGTTAACCTAATATGTTGGTTAAAATTGGAATTTTATATAAGGGATTCTCATGGTTTGGTTAAACTCGTGATGTGGTGGATTAAAAGCTATTAAAATAAAATATCTCATGAAAACATTTATATGCTACAAAAATAACTACTTATGGGTATAAAAAATCAATTGGTAGGATAATCCCATACTTTTTAAAGAATATATGGATGAAACATATAAAAAAAATACAAGAAAAGTAATTACTGTCCACTATATGATTCGTATAAAAATATTATTATACCAGAAAATTAATTTTTCAAATATCATGGTTGTCTAGATTATAAATATAGTCATGGAAAATGTATATATTTATTAGAACACCAACAGTAGTCCCCCTAGACTATTTACAAGGCTCAAGTACCCCTTAACGTCTCTTCTCGAAATTCCCAATATAATCCACACATGACAACTAATACTATAATTTTACCTATAAATCAACTAATCATATAAAACACTCATATAACATAACCAACTAGTGTGCTGTTGAATCCAATAGTTATTTTACCATGCCACCCAATGTTTTCCTCTAATAAGCCATGGGCTTGTAACTAAAACTGAGATGTACTATTACACCAGATGGGTCTCCTTATATTATATCAAACTATTATAAAAATTAATATCCAACTAATAAAATAACGATAAATAGAATAAATATATTTATAAATAATGAAATATTTTAGATTTCATTCATAAGACATAAAAAGTCTGAAAGACTCCATATAGGAAAAACCATGAGAACAGAAAATATGACAAGGTCTCTAAACCAGTTAGACAAATACTAAGGGATAGATCACACACACTACAAGTACTCAATGATTAGTCTTATATAATATTTTTCTTACCACCATCATGATCCTCCATTCATCCTTAAGAATTATCTTTAAAAAATCATCTCCAACATTGCATCCACCTAGATCACCTCTACATTTCATATCATTGGTACCTATATATCGCGTTAGTGAAAAATCCCCTGTATGAGTTGTTATAAACATACTAAAAATGATAACCTAAAAACAAGTGGAAATAAAAAAATATTCCATCACCATAATTGGAATGGGAAGGAACATTGATGGACGATAAGAGGATAATCTATATATAAACTATAACTAGATGTCTCCTGCAAATAGAGAAGTCATAATCATCTCAACCCTAAACCATGAAGGTATATATATTATTAGAAACTGGGAATGATTGATATACGAAAATCCTAAAAGGGTATAAAATCAACATCCTTGATATAATATCCATCTTGAAGGAAATAATGGGATGAATGAGATGTCAAAATGATCAGGGAATATAAACCAATTGACCATTTTAACATCAACATTTAAACTAGAAAATGTATTGCGGGGTATATAACTTATGGAATCATGTATACTAATCAAGAGATTAATACAATAAAAAATTATCCAAAATCATTCCTTTGATATTAAAATTCACTAGGGGATACAGAAATAGAATACATTCCCACTCTACATAGCATAAATGTAGATGAATCAACCCTAGAATGTAACCCAAAATCACCACAAAAAATCCAAACAGAGGACCTATTCTATTATGAATTATATATGTTAGTTGAGGGAAAAATAAACCATAAGGGAGGACTCACACCTGGTTGGGTTGTGTATGTCAAATAGTGGAGTACATAACTCTACTTAAAGAGGATCCATACTTATAGTATGTGGTGGTGTTCTGAAATCTATAATTATTATTTGTGATTTACACCATGATGGGTAGATAATTGTATATAAGGGTGTAACTAAATCCATTTATATAATAAACTCATTCTAGTTATGTGGGTGTGTACTGAACCCTGTAATTTCTATTAGGAACTCAAACCATATTTATACCAAGGTAGTACAAAACCCATGTCAATTTATAAGATCAAAACCCTAAGAATATATGGTGTAATGACTCAAAAATGAATTTTCAGGTTTCTTATAATATTATGAGTATCCCTCCATGGGAGAAAATAACAATTTGTCAACATTATCTTCTCCTATGAACTTAATCAACAACCCAACAGGGATATAAAAATCTATTGTTATTAAATCTATTTATTTCTCACCCTTTATAATAAATAGGGATATACCAACATTCCCTATGTTGAATAGTTTTCTGGAAGGTTTACTCACATGAAATAATTCATTTACAAGGAAAGGAGATATGAAAGAAATCTATGGATAAAAATTTCAACAACATATACTATAGGGTTTCATGGTGTGTGACTCTAAATCAGTCATCTGGTCACAAAATAACCCCCACAATGAATGTGCAGGATGACCATCGTAGAATAAACATCTACGTATACGACATGGGGAACAAGAGTTCTATACACAATAATCTTATGCAAGCAAAAGGAATTTTTATTCACAGTTAAAAAATACAAATGTAATATCCTATATAGGGTAAAAAAAATTGCTCAACTAACAAATAGATTGTGTTTCCCAGATGTAAGGGTCCATTTTATCTCGGTGTGAGTTGTGTTTCCTTGATTGATATATATCGTGTGATGATCATGAGATTGCATTCCATATATTGCTAATTTCCCATGTAATGTATTAATGTTGGTACATTATTTGTTCTTTTTGATAAGAAACATGGTTTATATAAGGTTAATCATGGGAATGTCCTTTAACCATGTTTGTGTTGGGTAATCCATTCATGGAATCTATTATAGTTACATTTCATTTGGGTAAGAGTGTAGATGGTTACCCAATTAAATATTACAGAACCATGAATAAATTTCACATTAATGGAATTGTGTTTGTTCAATACTATAGACAATGTTGTATTCATAATCTTATGTAACTCAAGCATCACAACTACGGTAGTACACGACATGTTTTTCTCTAAATTATATGTCATGTAGTTATATTCATTTCCCAGGAATACATATTCCTTCAATCATTACACTATTATTACCCAAAATTTTACACAATCATGTTTTTTTGACATAATTATTTTAAACAATTTATGTTCCCTCTATATTATGCACTCATCACTTTTATCACATTGAATTTCTAATCCACTAATTATTAATTGAATCCATGTTAAGAAACTACTCGATGTTCTACATGTGTGTGTTGATGGTGGTCCAGCTTAACCACATTAATATATTCCTTGGATCAATTCAACCATAGTCCATAAAAAATCCCAAACATGCCTTCTAGGATGGTTTTATATAATATATTACATTTAAATGAAGAAAAATTAATGATGTAAGAGTGAGATATTTGGTTGGGGTGTACCCAATAAAAGATGTTACTCTTGAATTCAAGGTTAAAATATAGAACCCAAGGAAAATGAATGAATATTATTTTTCAAATCTTCAAAATCTTTATATAAGTGAGGATTTGTTATCAAATATACTATTGGATGAAATAAATCATACTAAAATATTATTTAATTTTTAGTAACGTGATATAAATTATACATAATAATATATAATAAAAATTTCTAAAACACTTGGAAATTACAAAAAATAATGATGGATAAATAGAAATAAATTACCTACCTTAATGGGATATTGTCATATCTTCATTCCACTTTTCAATACATGGGTCAATTCATTATAACCATGTGATTTAGTTAGTAATTTCATCAAAGATATTTCATGTTTAATTAATCATATTTTAAATACTCCCAAATCATGTCTATATCATCTCTCTTAGTTTAGGTTTAATGTTATAAATAAATTTAGTTAACATTGCCGGGGAACTAAAAAGGCATATATACATATATGTGGTTTTTCATAGTCTATGAATTCAGTAGAGTGATTTTTAATTTAAACCACACCTAAAGTGCGGCCTTGGTTGGGGTCCTTAATGGGAAGAGAAACTTATATCACCCCTAGTGTAAACCCCCTATTCCAAAAGTGACAAAAATATTAAAATTTAATTTTGATTCTCTATTAAATATAAATTAAAATCCCCCCTTTTGGGAAAAATATTTATATAAATATTAAATATTAAAAATAATTTAAATTATATCATTCTTTAAATTTAACTGAACCCAATACATATGGATAATATAATACTTTTGGGTCAAGTGGAGAATCCAAAAAACTATAGGGTCATTTTCATTAATGAATTTACTGTTTTCTCCCAAGTGTGGTCTTGGGAATCTAAAATAAAAAATTGGGCAACATATTGAATCAGAAAAAAAATCATTTCTCCATAATTACACCAAAGGGGAATACATTATAAATTGGGAATGGTCTTTCCAATGTGGAATGAATTTCATTGGAAATAAATATTAATCAGGGGGTATATAGAATAAAATTTTCACCGAGATAAATATTTATCTATTGAATCCACTTTACATGGTCTGTTATTGTTCATTTCTTATATATTCTCAAATTTTTCTAATACATCCATATATATTTTTTAGAACTCTAAAATATAAAATTTTATTGGTTTTAAAAACTTACCTAATTCAAACTTATTCTCTTTGACTTCAAAATAATATTTTTCTAACTCTATAGTCATATAATGACTTTTATCGCAATTTTATCTAACGAGGATTATTTTGATTTTGTACGTGTAAGTTTCTTCATAAGAATTCAAGGTAACTTATAATATTTGTGTCTTTTTTTCTTTTTTTTCTTTAAATTATATTTAAAAAATCTATTATCTTCCCTATTGTAATGATTGTCTTTCAAATTTATATATGGGTGGTAACGGGCTTATGTTTTCATGTTACTATATATATTCTCATTACGGCATCCTAGATTATGCCACAATATTGAGACCCTTGATATTAGATATCTACTCTAGGGATTATGAATCACAAAAAAATATTATTTTTTTATAAATTCACATGGAAAAGGTGATTTATTAGTTTTAGTGACCTTGGATTCCACCCACATCAGAACATAATCCATGTATTGAAATATATAAGAATAACTAGAGAAAACGATAAATGTTCCTATGAAATATATTCCCATACATCAAATATTTCATAAAAACATATTATGATTTAATTAAATTCAGGACTTGTTTTACCTATGAAATTGAATTGGATAATTTTTTAAATAAATTATTGGAAATCACTGAAAAATATATACAAATTCATTAAATATTCTATGAAATTTCTCTAATTTCTTTCATCATCCAAACATTACATAATTTTCTAACATATGATATAAGTTAAATATAAATTTTTCTTCAGATTTAAGAAGATATGTTATAATTAACTTTTCAATAGTGATTTAGAATGATATGGATTATCTCACATATTAAAATTTTATCTAACTATAATTATTTTAATTTGGTATTGGTTAAGGTATATTGGAACCCGAGAAATAATAATAAAAATTTCCATATCTATATTCCTAAGTATATAATTTTTAAATAAATAAAGTTACTCTTATAAAAGTAATTAATTAAGTTGATTATTTAATAGAATTTGTAGCTAAATTATACGAGGAATCATGCTCATGGATCTACCACTTGATTTATAATGTATTTATTATATATTTTCTTTACATAAAACTCATTTAGTAATAAAACCCATCTCACCCGATATGGTTATAGTTATACCTACATTATTGGCTACCAATATGATGCATGATTAGCATATATAGTGACTTTAGTTCCAAATATATAATATATGGATTTTTATAAAGAAAAAACGACTTAGAGGAACTCATTTTAAATAATTTTGTAGTTTTTATAAGAATGAATCTATATTATTGAATCATTTGAAATAAAAAAAAATTACTTTATCAAAAAAATATGCCAATATACGGTTTTAATCTATACCTAATAAATTAAAGATATGATTCAAATTTGGGGGTTCCAACAAAGGTGGAGTTGTCCATTAACAAATAAAATCTTCAAATTCATTCCTAAAATAATTTGCAAAATAAAATTCCAAAAAAGTAAAAGGAAACCTATAATATGGTATTTAAATTATAAATAAATATTTGACTATTATTCTATAAATAAGTATTTTATAAAAAGGATCTAACATATTTTTCTTCTAATAGTAGGAAGAGTATAGATTATATCAAATTTTAACATAAAAAATTCAATCTTATTTTGTCTTATCAGATGACTAAGATCATTTATTTTATTTTCAAATAAAAATTAAATTATTATATTTTAAATAAAATATTCATTTTAACTAATGTTTTAAAAAAATACATCTTTCCCTAAAATTATTAACGAAATTTCCAAAAAAGTTGACCTCATTAAATAAAAATTATAAATCACATTCAATAAAATCACATAAAATTATTACCATGAAACATTGAAATTATACATTAGTATTTAAAAATACCAATAGAATATATTTGTCTAAAATGGTTTCTTATCTATATAGGACATGTTTATTTGTTTCTCCCTTTTGTTCAATGGGAACATGGAATTATCCTGAGAATCCATTAAAAACTATTGGATAAAAATTTACAATATTTCATGCATATGATCAATAAATTATTTTTGAAAATGATATTACACTATAATGTAGTCTGAATTTATATGATCAAAGTATGAAAAAAATTGTTTTTTATTATAATAGGGTTTTATTAATAGTGTTCAATATTAAAAATTTATAGATTGAATTTTTATGAGTAATGTTGATTATAATTACCCAAATAGAATCCAAAATGGGATAGTTGATTTTAGCCTTAAATAATTATCAATTTCCTATCCATCCACATGATATATTTAAAATTGATGTGTCCACTATGGATTCATAGATGGTATTTACTAATTCTCAAAAAGAATTTTATACATGAATATTTTTTAATTGATCCCTAAAATTTCACATAAACATTGGTTTAAATATTTTCAATTTTCTCTTGAAGGTTAATTAATAATAGTTCTTTATTAGAGGAAAATATTGGTGAAATAATAATAGGAATCTCAAATTTTACCGTTTAAATCACTTTTTGTACCTATCGGTTGAGAGTACAATTTTAGTTTTATGAGATTAATCAATAATGATATAGAAAAGGGTAAGCATATATCTGTATCACTAGTTTTCTATAACATGTTGAGGTGTTAACCCCTTCATTAATTAATAAACAATAAAATTAATTATTTAAATTATACTTTTCCTATTCCTATTATTTTTTCATAAAACTATTTTGCTTCTCGAAAATCATTTTATAAAAAATTTTAAATCCTGATTTATTACCCAAATGAATAAATTCATATACCAAGAATTGTTATCCACATGAAAATTATTCAATATATTTTAATGTAGTAATCACCTAATTTACCTCATGAGGAAATTTTATATAATCAAACATGTTGAAGTAGAAACTATTTCCCCAAATTATATTGATAAAAATCAATATAAAAATTAATAATTCACTTTATTAATTTTAGGAATAGTATTCTGAAAATTATTAGATACTAGGATGTATTTTTTACCACCTTGTTGAAGACATAAAAATAAAAACAAAATTTAAAATTCTAATATTTCATAAAAATGGAATCTTGGATACCATTTGGTAGTGTAGTGGGTCTTTTATCTAGATAAAAATAAATTCATATTCAATTGAGCTCTCCAATATATAAATAATAAAAAATAAATTGAGGAATGAAATAACATGAATCTCATTAATCATAGAAATCACTTATGTAATTCATAGATCATATAATTCAAGGAATATAAATAGAACACAATCATGATACATTTTGGGGTATTGTTGTGTGATTAATGTTAAAAGATTCATCTCTAAATTAAATATTTCATTCATATGATGTATAATTTTTTAGTGGATAACAGAAAATATAACATTGCATATTTGGGAATCTTTATATGTCACCATTTTACATATGTTTAATATTTATTTTTAAATTTATAGCCATAAATGTATAATTATTGTACCGTTATTATGGGAAATAGAAATAGAACTCATTATTTTTCCAATATTTATTGCAGAAAATACTTTTTTTCAACTAATATTTTTAATGATTCCAATTTCTATTCCCCAATGATTAACATGGGATATAGGGAATCAAGTTTCTTAGTAAGGTGAAATTCATTTCCACACTTATTTGTTAAAATCCTCGCATTTTTTCTTTTACTATAAATATTTTATGCTGATAATATCCTAAAATTTGTGATTTTAATTTATATAAGAGTCATGAAATGACTTCTTAATTATTTCATATTATTATACAGCAAAATTATTGATGAATTTGGTTTTTGTTTTTTTATTTTTGGGATTATTTTTATAATTTTTCATCGAATATAATCTATTGAATTGGTAGTGTTTGGAATTGTTATTGATAGTATGGTTAATTATTATTTTTTCAATTTATGTTACATTATGTTTTTCTAAAATGGTGGTTTGGATTGATTTTATTGATTTCAAAACCAATATTGGACATAGGAGTTGTCTCTCCACCCTCGATTAGGCCATTGAAATGGTAATTTTTGGTAGGTTCTAAAACAACACATAGTATCATTCATATCAATATATTAATCTATTAAATGTTTTGGAGGAGCAAAAATAACATATATATTTAGTTGGGAGGCTTACTCGTTAGAATTACTAATATACATTTATCATTCCTGAATATTTATACATTCATATATTGATTTAATTGAGTTTAATTTTGAAATTTTTTCTTAGTAGAATCCAATATTATTATAAACACTTCTTTGAAATTATTATTAATTATAAAATATCACCTCTAAAAAACCTTTTGTTTCACTAGTGATTTTTAAATCAAATAAAATTTTAACGAGGCATCTCGATAACAAATACCCCTTAAAATTAGTTATTTCTTATGGGTGATTGTAATCTAAGGTTCCTCAATTTATCAGTGTGGAAATATTTTTAATGTTTATAAAAAGTCTCCCAATACACATAGACTCTCTCTAAATCTGTCTATAGTGAATTTATTTATTTCATATATGTCTTTCTCATACTAGAACTCCTTGATATTAGAACAAATTATTGTTGAAATGTCCTATGAATTTCATCCTAGTTGTTAATTCCCACTGGTTCAATGTAATATATCAACTCCATTAATGGATATTTAAATGTTATGGGGATTGATTTGCACCTAAAATTATCCTTTTTCCCCCTCCTGGATACAATTTTTTACAAAACATGTTAAATTTTTTGATATTTATTATGATCATCACATGTAAGAAAATATTTCCAGTGAAATTAATTACATTATGAAATTTTTTTTATTCAAAACCATATTATAATAAATAAATAATAATTAGGTTTTTTATTTATAATATAAATTGTGTAGAGATCCCTAAGTGTTTATTTTATATTTTATTCTATAGTTTCATATGTGGAATATGAGTGATAACTATATGTTTCACATGACTCAGTAAATGTAATCTTCCCAAATTCTTTATCAAAAGCTTTTAGTATTTCTCAACACACTATCCATTGAAATAATGGTTTGAAATATATATGAATAAATGATGATTTAGTGTTCAGTGTTAGATATAGTCATTAAAATCAACAGGTTGGAGAAATTTTGATGAATTTAGTATCACATCTCTATAAATCACCCTACTATTTTGACCTACATATCGTAGGGTTTGTAAAATGGAATAAAAACATGTTTTTCTGAATAATTTATAATATAGAATAATGTTTCTCACCAAGTAAGGGATCAAAATTATGTATTAAAAATTAGTTAAAATATTTTCTAGATATTTTTTTATTAAAAAACAAAATTATTAAATTTTTTCGGAAATGGTGATGAAGAGTTATGTTTGTGATTGTACATGGTATTGGATCCCAGTCATTTATAATATCATAGTCAAAATATTATTAACTATTATTTTATTATTTATTAATGAAATACCTCATAACAACTTATCTGTGACCATAAAAGGATACTAAATGTATACCTTGATGAAGTACAAATAATAACCTATAAATTATCATTTTAATGTGTATGGGATGATAAAAGGAAATTTCAATGAATTTTCAACAATAAAAAATACCTTAATGTCATTGTAATATCCATATCAGGGAAAGGTACTCCAATTTTATTTAATAATAATTGTCTACCTTTAACCCACCTATTAATAATCCTAGATATGTCTCCAATAAATAAGAATGATATGTTTTATATAATCTAGACTATGTGGTTGTATAAATAACATAATCGAGCAATGTAGTATGTTATTTACTGGGATAATGAGTTCAATCTATTTTCATCCCATATAATATCATATCACTAAAAATAAAAATCTATCAATAGATAAATAAAATATTCATCAAACATAATAAATTTTCTGTTTACCACTACCTCAATCACAGAATTTGTATTACCTTCTATGTGTAGGGTAATGTGAAAAGAATATGAGAAAGTATTTGAAAAATAAAATATTCTTGACTTCCCCTAAATAACATGCTTCAATTTTGGCCTCAAGATCATTTAATATATTCTTCACTCCATATTAGATATCAATTATGGTTTCACATGTGGATAGATTCATGGTATCCCATATATATAAAATTTTATTTTTTCTTTTTCGATTATTAATTTCTAGAAATTGGAAAATTTTTACTTCATTCATCCTTCAATCAGATGATAGATTATGTACATGATTAAATCTTTTTTAATTTTACAATAATTCTTAGACAATGTTCCTTTCATGGTCCATCTCAGATTCATAGTCTCTATGAAGTATCATGGTAATCATTATGGTTTCATATCATTGGCTTTAAAATATTTTATTCTCACATGATATAGATAACATAATTTTAAAGGGTTAATATCACAGAGATTGTGCTCAATCATACATATCAATCTATAGGTCATGGTTGTTTCGATATATAGCTCAGTAAGTCATCCATAGAATTTAAAAAGATTAACTTACTCTTACTTTGGTTCATTTCAATGTCAAATAACTACTCCTTTTGGATCTGTAAATACATCATAGGATCTATTTTATTTATTCCATAGAATAACATTATACTTTTTTAATTAAATTTTATTAAAATTTTGATTCAAAATTTTTAATTTATTCTACCATTTTCATAGAAAACTACTGAGTTAAACTAAAACAACCTTTACATAACACTTATGCAGATCCACATCTTATAGAATTATTCTTCATTATTTTCTAATTTTTCTAAAGTAAATCACACTCTTTTATTTTAATACAAGAGTTATTATTTTTCAAATTTAAATCACTCAAGATTTGGAATCCAATACATTTTATTCTTATCATTATCTTCTATCATCATACATAATCCTAAATTCATTATATGATAATTTATGGAAGTGTATTTTTACTCTTCCTACTTATATATATCATGATTTGATCTTCCAAAACAATCATTCGTGTTTTAGTGTCACATTGTGAGAAACTGTTCTAACATATTTTCACACAATTGGTTTAGTTTTTCATTTACTAATATAAGGATCTTTTTAATAGAATTAATCTGATGCAACCACTGAGTTAAATGTTTATGATAATTTCTTTATATTTCCCATTATTTTCATCATTTCACATCCTTCACTGCAAATGATTCATGTTTCTCCACATTAAAAATTATAATT
The DNA here is from genome assembly GCA_963277665.1 of Viscum album. Taxonomy (NCBI): domain Eukaryota; kingdom Viridiplantae; phylum Streptophyta; class Magnoliopsida; order Santalales; family Viscaceae; genus Viscum; species Viscum album. Next base: position 1,496,207,447 of record OY728147.1, on the reverse strand, counting down.
TCAGGAATTATAAATATATTTATATACATTTTGTAGATGTAAATAAAATTACTAAAATGAATACATTTTCTATTTCAATAAAAATTAATAGAAAAGTAAATTAATTGTTACAAAAGATCCAAATCTGAAAAATATAAAATTAATTATTTAATATGATTGAATATAATTAATTGAATATTAACAAAATATAAATAATAAGTTGATTTTTTTCACTCACCCATGTACACACAAATATTATTATCTCAAATTCATTCAAATTATACTTCACAATATTATGCATCTAAAATCAATTTCTATTTTATATGTATATATATATCCCAATATGATTATATTTAATTTGTGGATTGTGAAATCCTATTAATGGACATTGTAAAAGGATTTAAATAGTATTTATATTTGTTAATAAATTTTAAACATAATTCACCCAATAAAATAATACTCTTGATTTTTAGATTTTAATTTTTTTAATAACTCTTATAAATTATGTTAAAATCATGAGTGTGTGTATTGGGTGACCTTAACAACTCCATACCTTCATAGAACTGATAAAATTAAGATCACGAAGGTAAGTGTAACCCCAATACAATACATGAGATGAATTCTTGGTCCAATTTAAATCACACATATCATTATTTTATTATATAATATAATCCTTGGGAGACAAATTTAAAAATAACCAACCCATTTAGATGATCATGGTCCTGATAAGAATTTACATTGGAAGGAATCAAACAATTGATTTTTTAAGGGGTTTTATATCTCACCATATTCTATCATGTATTAATGATATATTTTCATTCTTATAGTTAATTAATATTTATATCATATACCTTCAACCATATTAATATCTTCCAAAAAAGTTGATGTATAACATGATATACAACTCATAATTTTATTAATTTGTCATATAAAAAATCTATTAAAATTTACACATATCTAAATATAACCCATTAATAAGGTAAATTAAATGAATGAATTTCATGGATTTGAATAATATTAAATCAAGGTCACCCCAAGAGTAATTACAAAGCAATTTTAATCAAACAACTAATTTACTAGAGATATTATATACCCCTAGCCAATGGATTTGATGACCCCAAAGTCCAACTATCTATAGATATTTCTTCGATAGATAACATAATTGTAATGAAATCTAAATATATAATATTTATAAATTATTAACAACATTGTTCCATATTCATGAACCACAATGAAATTAAATTCATGGTTAAATCTCATGAACACTATTTTAATTCCAATAATGCTACTTATTTTATTCATGGTATAGAATTTTTAAGAAGAACATTAATTCTATAAACTAATTCATTCAATCATTAGTGACATAAAAGTTTACTTTTATACAATATAATAGAATTTAATAAATTAAATTATATTTAATTCATTAATTTATACACAAAATAAAAATTTATTAAAATTTCAGAAATAAATAAATATTATATATTTGAAAAAATAAATAAATATACCTTTAATCCTATTAATAAAAAAAATTATAAATATTTCTTATGATATGTAAACACATTAAATTTTATATATATTTCAACATAATTTAAATATATGATACTTATTATAAATTTTACAGTCCTACATGCATTTTATATGTTATTATGTTAATTTATATATAAAAAATATCACATATTTATTTTTATATAAATTTTTTCACAAAATCCACACAAAACCCTTTTGGAATTGCTAAAATTTATTTCAAATAAAATCCTTAATATAACTATTGTATAAATAAATATAATTGTATTTAACCGAATTTGGTTTTCAAAAATCATCACCTGATCTGGCAAGCCTCAAGGCCAGAAGCACATTAGTGATTTCTATGAGCAGGTTATAAGAACCATGCAAAAAAATTAACCTCCTTGGAAATATTTCACCCAAAAAAAATATACATAACACATCAATGAAATGGGGTGTACACACAAATATCATTTAATAAAATAGAATAAAATATGATGAAATAATAACTATAAAGTCATAGAAATGATTCAATGAATAATAGGTATTATAAATAACAAAATACATTATAAAGATAATGATATATAATAGTCTTATATATGTTATATCAAGTAAAATATCAATAATTTAATTAAATAGAAGTGATAAACATGTCCTAGATGTACATTATAATGTAAAAACATCATTATATATTTCTTATATTCAACCTTATGATATCACATCTCCAACAAAAATATTTTTGGCAGGAACGGCCGACTGTTGGTTTACTCGACAGGTACCACATTATGATTCGTTTTGCATCGGATGAGGATCTTATCAAAGCTTGGTCAAGAGCTCCTCGGAGTTTCAATGGAAGTCGTTTCTTCCTCCTTCGTTGGTCGTTCGATTTCCACATGAATCGCGACCCACCTTCCGCAGCGGTATGGGTTAGTTTCCCCAAGCTTCCCTTACCTTTTCAAAACCCCGCTATTATTAGAATGTTGGGTAATCTAGTGGGTAGATTTTTGTGTTCGGACTCTCGGACTGAAGCAGTTTGCCATCCGATCAATCCTAGGGTCTGCGTTGAAATTGATCCCTCTAGGGCCCCTTTCGATTTTGTCTGGATTACAATCGGAGAGGATTATAGGTGTAAACAACAGGTGATCTATGAAACATGGCCTGTTTTTTGTTCGAATTGTAATCGGTTTGGACACAATTCTGAGAGATGTCGGCGTGCCTCACCTCAGGAGATGATGTCTCGGCGTCAGGAGCCCCAGCACTCAACCCAAAGGAAGTCTTCTATTCCTGTGGAGAAGAGTACAAAGGGAAAGGAGAAGTTTGTTCAATATTCAGTGATGGACAACAATTTGGTTGGTCCTAACAAGACTCTAGATGCAGATGGTCAAGGTGGTAAGAACTTATATAATAGGGTGAGGGCTGAGGAAGCACCTGCTTTGGTTCACTCACTGGGGGTTGCGGAAATTAGTCCATCTCAGAACTATACAAAAGAGAATGTTGGCCTGAATCCTAAGGCCAGACCCTTTGTGTCTTTAAGAAATAGGTTTGATTGCCTTGGTAACGTTGATTCTGATCCTGTTTTGCGTGATGTCTCAGAAGATGGGGGTCCTAGTTTGGGGGCCTCCAGAAGTGTCCAGGTCGAGGGTAGTGTGAAGGAGCTTCCCGCGGTGCCTATGAGTGAGACGATTGCAGAGGGTGTGTCACCCCAATTGGTGCTGAATCATGCGGTGACTGAGGACATGGCAGAGGGTGTACCATTGCCTCTGCTGGTGGATGAGACTACTGAGGGGGCTGTGTCTCTTGAAAGGGTACATTCTGCATGTTCTCCTATATGGGGCTCAGGGGAACAGGCTGGTAAAGGAGGGGAGAAACGTTCCTTCAGTGAAGTGCTTCAATGTGGGAAGAAGGGGTCCGCTTCAGGGGAAGGACCTTTTCCTATCATTTCTAAGCGTCAACAAAGGAAGGATTACTCGGGTCTCCCGCAGCCGATGCTGACTCCCTCTGCCTCAAAGAAGAAGGAAGTGTTGTATTTAAAGTGTGCAAAGAATAGTGATATTAAGGAGTCAGCATCAGATTATCATGTCTTAGATCAGCTCAGGAACCGTGTCAATAGTGTTCACTACTAGAGGGATCCAGGATGGGAAACAGCCACGGCTACCGGAGAAGAGGAGTCAGGATGGAGAAGCGGTGACGACTTTGACTTGGATGATATGTAAGTTTGTGTTGTTAAGTTGCCTTATCCCGGTATGTCTGTTTTTGGTTTAATTTTTTTGTTGTACCTTGGGTACCGGCAACCCCTTAAACCGGCTGCAGAAAATGAAAAAAATGATTTTAAGTCAGTCAGTATATAATAATCTTAAACCATGCATTACCAATAAACTAGTATTAAAACTTGTTTTCAAAACTAAACCACTTTGATGACCTTAAGCATCAAAACATGATTGTCAAATCCCTTTAGTTCTTCCTTCAAAATAAAATGTTTTAAAAAAATTATAACACTGCTCAAATATGAAACAATTACCCATGTAACATCATTATAAAAAAACCAAACTAGTATTAACAAGTGTATTCATAAGCATAATCATGATATAACTAAATATGTTTAGATGGGAATGACAGAAGATATCACATCAATAAATAACTAATAAAATGAATAAATTCATTTTAATAAACCTTGTATGAGTGATGTTCACCTCGAGATCCAATAATAAAGTACTAAAATTGTTGTGACAAAAAATTATTTCTAGCCTACTAAGAAATTTTGATCCTCTCCCAGACTTCCCTAGAACTAACTACAACACCTCTCTTAGATTGTTGCTAAATAAGATGAAGATCTATTATTCTTTCTACCAAAGGCCCTCATGGAGCTATGAAAAACAATGGAATCTATCATAGTCTTCCAATAAAATGATCTCACAGTTCATTGGATAGAATTGAAATCTCTCTCGGTCTTCCAACAAAAGAATCTCAATGTCACTATAAAAAGATATACTCACAACCTGGTCAACCAATGTGCAACTCAAATACAAGCCAAATCACATCATATGTTTTATACTGGAAAATCCATTTCAGATTCTATTTTCAGGAATAAAACATACCCACTTTCATAATTCACATTAATAAAAATAAAAAAATGTCAAACCCCACTTTATAAATCAATTTAATATAATAAAACCTCTCTTTTACAGTTTATCTAATACTTAGAGGTCACACATGCCACAAATATTTTGAAAACTAATAATAAAAACCTATATTTCCAAAAATAATCAATATAACATTAAAACATAAGATATACTTCATCTATAGAAAATCAAATGGAAATTTGATAAACCCAAATCAAATATGATTATAAATTTAAATGTAAGTCATGGAAACAATGTTAAATATATATAATTTCCTCATAAATGGTTCTAAATTTATCTCTATTGATTAAAACCACCTGAGATAGTAAGGGTATGCACTAGAACACCTATTACACAAGGAAAAATATAATACCCCCAAAATATACCCTAGGTTCATCCAATATTTCATTTAGGGTTTCGTCCTTAAAAATAAGTTGTAAGAAAAAGCATTCAAAGGGGGAGGATGATGAAATCATGAATATTGGGACTTAAATCAAGCTGAAACATCAATATCCCACGAAATATCCACCAAATACGGGTAGCTAGCTTCTAATTCAAGGATGTCTGTTTTTTCACATGAAGGAAGAGGAAGGAGGTAAATGGTTAAGAATTCAAAATGGAATATTGGTAAAATCGCTCTAAATTTAATGTTCTAGATAAATACCATGGTTTCGAAACCAGATTATAATATTCATACACCTACCATGCAAGAGATACTACCTCCCCAAAAAAATCTACATAGTCTCTCCCATAGTTTTAATGATTTGCTGAACTATGGTCAAACCGTAAAAAAACTATGTCATCAATATAATCCCCTTGTACGGTTAGACAAACTATATTCTAACCATGAAACCTGTCATCTTAACTACAAAAACAATTTTTTTAACCCTTATCACCTGCAAAAAAACAAACAATGAAATAAATGAAGGCTTGAATTGGTCATACTAGTAAACTAGCGAGTATCACAAATCTCAATTATATTTATCTTTGTCAAATAATTTTAAAATTCATTATAAAATGTTATACAAAGTAAATAAGCATTTAACATAGACCACATCCACAAAAAAACATAATTTTTTTATAAAATATCCTGAAATTGGTTATCCATAGTAATAATAATTGATAATTCAATGGTGTTTCTTTTTCATTACAAAAACTTTTTTAATGTTGTCTCAAAAATACTGATTATAAAAATTTGTAATGGTTTTTCTTTTTAATTTTATGGTTTTATTAACTAAATTTTATTATAATACCCACCATTAGTATTTTTCAACAAATTATGCATCTTAGAAACATTTTTCGGTTTTATAAAAGCATTTATACACCAATTTTTCTTAAACTATGATGGTGTATAATGACTATTTTATAAATCATGATTGTTCTTATTTAAAATATGTAATATCGATGAAAACGTCTAGAATAATGATCTTTTTTAATAAAACACATGATGTTTCCTGAATATAATATTTTCTTAGATTATTTATCTATATAATACATTTGTCAAAATGATATATTGATTTCATTGATAGCAAAAAATAGTTTTGTTTGGGATAACCTAACCTAAATACAAGGGAAATTATTTACAAAACATGTATTCTAAAATAACAATACATTCGTTTGAACTAAATAAATATAAATAAAGAGAATACATTTTATCAATGGAATATATACTACAAATATCTTCAACATAAGAGTTATAGATATCAATATTATGTTTCCAATGGAATCATTTTTTTCTTAGGTATCAATAGATATTTAAATAATACAAATTGTTATGAAGGGTGGCCCTCCCACATGATCTATGAAAACCATAGCTAAATAGATATATTAGGATATATCTATTCAGAATCATTTTGTTGTGTCTTCATATCATGAATCTTATATATTATTGTATAATATTCATAGCGACTTGACAATATTTTGTAGACATATATCAAAACTCCTTCAATGAAAAATCATTTATCAAAGTTTGATCATGAAGGAAATCTCTTTTAAAAAATTTATATGATACAACTCAATGTTACTTAGGATTCAATCCACTAATTTATTATTTAATGTTTATAATATATATAAATTCCAAATTGTTAATAATGATCATATGTTATTGAAAATATATAATTATTTCCTAGATAGTAGACTAGTTTTTCATCACGAAATATCATATAATTCAAAGATTTTCTTGAATAAAACAATTATTTAGTGACCTTTACTTTATTATTTTTTCACCAACATAAACCATAATATTACATACACTCCCATGTCTTGGTTTATCATTAGATGATATTTTAATCAATTCCAATACATATTTTAGGATCTTCCCATTCGGGTAATAACATTATTGACTCATTTAATGCTAAACAAGCACATTATTCCTTACCCCCAATACTATAATTAGTTTTTTAAGAAAATATAATATTCTAAATATGAAAATGCACAAACATGTAGCATTTCAAGAAATAAAATATACAATACTATAAAAAATAAATATAAGAAATATAATAAATCATTTAAAAATTACTCACATATTTTTTGTACATTGGATTATTTACCAATTTAAATAATAAGCAAAGCATCACAAAATAACCCATCCATGAAAACAATCCAATTTATTTCAATCAATATATGGCTAATAGTTTTTTAAATATAAGTTAAAATTCACATATAATTCATGGTTTTAAATCTTTGATCATAAATTCTCTATTACCCTTTTAGAAATTATTTTTTACATATATATAGTAAAATTTCAATAGGTTTCAATATTTTTTTATCACCCATAAGCATCATCCCAGCAATTTATTAAAAAATTATCCGAATTTTAATTAATGGATTTAAAAAATTTAATGAATTATTAATTTTCCCCAATTGATGTTCTTTTCTTCTCTATGTCATCATGAATAGGTTTTCTAGGTTTTTAATTATTAATGGATCCTTCTTATAGTTTGGATATTTTTTCCTTTATTGGTTTTATTGAATATTATCTCATTTCAGAAGTGTTTTTTGGTTCATGTTATCTCATCATCTTTTATTTTAGGGGTTTTCATTCATATGGTTCTAAATCATGCAGTTGAAGAAATCATAAACTCTCAACCTTGTATCGTTAAACCCACCACATTTTGATCGAAATTAATTTTTTTCTATCATGATTGCTTTTATATATATTGGGTTTGAATTTGTGGAGTGAATTACGTGCCTTAGAGTATCCGAGTTTCATTTTTATGCATATTGGTTATATCTCTTAATCGACACATGGTCATATATCATGAATATCCTAAACCTCTATATTAATACCAATCTCATTGTATGTTTTATTTTTGGATTTCTTGGGTTATTCCCAGTGTACATCCCTGTTTTACTGTTGATTTTTATTGTTTTGGTTTTTTAGGATTTTAATTTTTTTCTTGTATTTTCGGTGTATAGTGTTTCTTTTTTCTTATTAATAATCAAATATAATGAGTGTTTCCTCCATCATAATGGAATCTATTTTGGATTTTAGTTGTAATTATCTATTCAATAAAATAGATCATTTAACAAGAAGGGTATACTAGTTTTGTAAACAATCCCCAAGTATTTCTTCCCAATTACGGGGTATCTATTCTATTTCATCATGAAACCATGTGGGGGTGTGGTGAGAAAAATGTCTCATTACAGTAATATGGGTAATGGGATGATTTATTTTGATATAAAAGAATTATATTTTATGTTCTTGATTATATATCACATCTGTAAAGTAATGTATAGGGATCAAAAAGTAGTGTTGATCTATATCATTCTTGGTATCTCACAATACTAATATTTTATAACACACCATAAATTTTTTGTATGTTTCTCTAATATACATTGTATTTATTTGATAGCCTATATGGAATGAATAACTAAGTCTCTGTGAAATAAAACATTGTTATTTATAAGAAAAAGTCACAACCTATCTAATAAACATAAATTTTCCACTTCAGTATTTTGATTTTTGAAAAACGCACATACATGGTTGCGATCAGGGTGATATTTGGAGTCTGATAGAATGATGTTAATTTTTGGTGAATAATAACTTACGCCTTATAAATATTAACATACCCTTATGAATAGTAACATATGCTTATGAATTGTAATATGATCCTTATGAATAGAAACCTTACAAATGAAAGTGTAAATAAAATTTAGGCACCTTAAAAATGAAAATGAATATTTTAAGTGTTGGTATTTTTGATTAAATGATGGACTTAATTAAAAAATAAATTTAGAAAATTTAGAAAATTAATTTTTGAAAATGGATTTTATTTTTGGATTTTACATGTTGAAAAATTGTTTGCAAAATTTTTTGATATTTTTTTGAAATACGTGAATTTTTGGTGAATAGTAAAATACATTAATTTACCATATAAATATATTATAATTTAAATCCTCTACTCCTAGAAGCAAAAGTGATATAAGAGCCCAAATCACAATATCACATGAACTTATTACTATTCTAGATCATGGAATCCCTTTTATTTCTTGTCTTGATGAGAAATAATTAATTAATGAATATAATATTATGAAAATGCACCTTTCCTCCACTATACAAACCACTGTTCACCCCCTCTTCATCCCACATCACTCAAGTGTTGAAAAATACCTACATTCTGAAGGAATAAACATTCTAATCCCCCCCCCCACTTCTAAGACCGTCTATTCTGACCAAAAGGCCAAAAACAAAGTCCTTAAAGAGATTCTAATTAAAAAGTACTAAAAATGTAAACATCTATTCATTTTTCTTTTAACTAATTTTACATATTCTATTCTTTTGATGCTCTATAATCACCTCCCCACATTAAAATTATATGATAATTTCATAACATTACATGGAGTGGAATTTTATTATGCTGATAGAATATTTCATCATTATCTCTCTTTTTCCCCTCCTTTTATACTAAAAATGAAAATACCATCGGAGATGTGTTGTTTAATCACATTCATGGATGATGGTTTTTTGATTTATCTTTCATTTATAAATACAAGACATGGAACATTTTATATGGTTTAACAAGATAATAATATATTTATTTTATCTTATGCATTGTTCTAGAATCCATACACACTCATGATATTAAAAAATAATACCAAACATATTCATTATACACAAAACATCCATGTTAACCAAAGCGTTTATCAATAGCTTTTATCTAATGGGTCATCCTCATGATATATTAACAAAATAATTATAAGATCAGTTATATGTATTTAATGTAATTAATAATATCTATTAAAAATTTTGGATGTCTAAACAAATTCCAAAGAAAACATCCATTAATTGATACAAGTAAATAAATCATGAAAACCTAGGAGGAAAATGCTACCTGAACAATAGATTTTATCATCTCAAAATCATCAAAAATGTAATTAATGATCTTAATAAGTTTATAAGAAAAATTTCATATAGATGAGTTTATGGAATAATTAATTAATGATGATAAGTTTTATTATTCAAGTCATTATATCAATCAAGAACCCCCTCGAACATAAGGTAAGGGGTTTCTTATCATACTTTTAATTCATTGAGATTTCCATTGATCAACACTTATTTCTAGAATTTGGTGTTTTGTGTATGATCATTTCATATATATTGTCATGATTCTCCTTATATTCATCGTATTCTATGATTCATTTTATGTTTGTTAATATTTTTCCATACAACTCAATTCATTACAATGTGCTATGGGACATTGTCTCAATTTCCATTTCATTGTGACTGACATGGTATTGTGCACCTAATATTTATTATGTGGTGTATCCACTATCCATTTGAGATGATTTCTCATTTGAAATTGTAAATATATTATATATACATATTCTTTTTTCAGGGATATGATTATTTTTGTAATCTGTATTCTATTTTACTAATGGTGTTTATTTGGAATGTTTTTTAACTATGGAAATATTGATGATTCAATGTCCTCAACTCTATAAAGATTTTGAGAAGGCATATTTTACTTGTATTAAATTCGTGTATAATTAATTAATTTTAATTTCAGTGACGTTTGGGGCCTGCTATAGCCCCTCAATGCATCGAGAGGTTTCACGAGACGAATTAGTTGGTGACAAACCCTATGATTTTGTTTCCAACAATCCGATGGGTTTATACGCACAAACATAAACCGTTTCGATAATATAGTGGTATCATGTGCCAGATACATGATGTCTAAATAATAGTCATTTACTTTATTCATTTTCAGTTATTACTATAAATTATGTTTTAACAACGACAAAATATATGGATGCAGTGTCATTCTCTGTTTATTAATGGCGTTCGTTTTTTATTTATTCACCATGTCATATTTACTATGCTAATTTTATTATGATTTAATTAGTGTTTACTCATTATTCTTCTATTTGTAACCCTTACTGAGCATTTTATCTCACCCCTTGGATTTTTTTTCCTTCCACATGTTTTGAAGAGGAGATAATTTATTCAGTTTTCCTGGATTTAAGTTATTAGTTTTTGTTATGTGTTGTATTTTCACCTTTCCAAATGTAATGTCAGTTACATATATATATATATATATATATATATTCATCAAGAAAACTAAACTTATCGTTACTTTAAGATTTCATTTCCCTTTATCATTCTAATATATTATGTAATGCACTTTCTTTTGGATTATAGGGTTGGGGTGTAATGCCCCGACCCTAGTTACCCAGCGTTAGTGCATTATTTTAATACATTTGCATTATTACAATGAATCATGTCCCGATGGACCGATCATTTTAGCAATCTTAGAAAATAGATTACTTACATGAATGTTACATTACACTTTATAACATAAAAAACAACATAAATAATCCTTTATGAACGCCATTATTCCCTTGGATTAACCCTTCATATCAATCACAATACACTTCTTGGAATCCTAGGAAAAATAAAACATAGAAAGGGGTGAGCTCAGATGCTCAGTAAGGATAACAATAAAAAGGAAACATTCATATATAAACATAAAAATTTAATGTAATTTACAACTAAAAAAACCTTTTAAACTTAAACTTCAGCATAATATGGCCTAAATAAAATGAAATAATGCCATTTACTTATTAACATGGATATTCTACTAATCTAATAATCACATGCAATATCAATAACCACTTTCATAGTGAAGAAAATGCATAATGCCAAATTTTAATTTCTGTGTCAAGGCCTCGTGGCAAGACCTAAGGGATAACTATAACCGGAACCCAACCTGGAGAGCCTCTGTAACTGGACTCCATCATAGAGAGCCTCTATAACCTAACTCCAACCCGGAGTGCCTCTAATAATTGGACAGCAACCCGGAGTGCCTCTAATAACCGGACACCAACCCAGAGTTCCTCTAACAACCGGACAACAACCTGGAGTGTCTCTAATAACTAGACACCAACCCGGAGTGTCTCTAATAACCGGACCCCAACCCGGAGGGTCTTCTGTAACCGGACCCCAACCGGAAACATACTAGTCTAACACATTCATCCTAAGAAAAGGTTGAAATATAACATAAACATTTGTATTAAAACTAACTTAAAAAATGTCAATACTATAACCATAAGCCATGAATGACATATAAATAACTCATCCACAGTCAAAAAAATCACAAAACCTTCAATACAATATGGATGTTTTGTATCATAATAAATCAACTTCAAATAAGCTTAAAATCCTTCAAAGGATGTTGACATGGATGAAAATGATTTGTAAAACTCTTTGAGAAAAATACCCATTTTCATCAAAACATTTGAAAGTCACACAATATATAAATAAAGACATTTAAAGACATTTTGGAATCAATGTTTCCCATATCACATTGAAACTATTTAAAGGAATTATCATTTTAAAAACATTTATGTCCATATAAATAAATCTATAAATCCATTTTGAAGACATTGAAATTAATGAGAAAGATTTAGAAGAATAAATATTTAAAACATTTGAAATTATGTTTTAGTAAAATGTCCCTTAAAAAGAATCCCTTTGAAAACTATTTATTGAAACATGGACGTGGATAATAAATATGTCCCCATAGATACTTACCTAAAAACAACCTCGGAAAATAAAGATATTGTTAAATTAACCCTTACCAATTCGGTAACATACAAAACATACACTCCATGAAAAAGGTATCATACAATGAATATGTAAATACACATGAATTAATGTGTATTACACAAAGAATAAAATTATGGGAAGTACATACACCACACAAAAGGTAATAGTGGCAATATGGTACGAATCTCACGGATTTAAGGAGTGAGATGAAAACCCCTTATATTGTACTTTTCCTTGATAGAGTGTAGGTTAACTTCCAATATAATAGTTAAATAAATGTTATTAAATTATACATGAATCATATACATAAATATGATATCATATATGATCTATTAATATTTATTTGTTAATAATATTTTAGTATTATCGTCATTTCGGGTGTTAACTAATTCGATTTCTTTTATATGCTTCGTTACGTAAGCTATCTTTGTTATGGATAGGTTGTATCTTATTCATATAAAGAATTATATCAAGTCCTTAAACATTACTTTTAATCATCAAATGATAATTATTGTTCAATGGATATGATGGGGAAATGAATCTCATCGCGTTCGTGGAGTCGGTAATCCGTACGTACGAACGAACGCTACTTCCATTTCATTTTTCATTTTAAAATTAATATAAACCAAATGAGAAATAGGTATATTATTTATCAAGTATAATATAATATCTTCTATATGTTACTTATGTTCATTAACATCATCTTTTATACATTCCATGTATGGTATGAACGAGTCACATCACATTGAGATGGAGGTAGTCCACACTTCCTCAAATGAAATTATCGTATATATATACAACATGAAATGAATAATGGTATGATATAAAATGGATTTAAAAAAGAATATATATAAAATAAATATAATAAATATCATATTTAATTATAGTGCCATTATAATGTCCAACATGAGAGGTGGTAGGAGATAATTGAACAATCATCGCTTTGTGAGGCATTTGGTTTCCATCCACAGAAACATTATGTTCTTCACCCATTAGATGCAGGTGTGTGTAATTGTAGTTCTAAAACTTATAATGAAAATATCCAAGTGTTTATTTTTGATACAGGTTTTGTTACAAAAGAATATAATAAGATGAGTTTAGGGTTTGGAGAAGTAAAACAAAAGAAAAGAAGCTAAGAGAAATCGTTACCTTTAATTTGGGTAACTACCTTTGGTTTGAACCAAAAAGGACTCTGGAAGTGCCTTCTACCTAAGGTAAGGCTTCTAAGTGGAGGATAGGGATGTAGGGAGATTAATTTTACAGTGTTTGGACGATCCAAAAGGCTTGAGAGGTGTGATTAATTGGTGATAAGTGGTGACCTTTTATAAGGGGGAGGAGGGGCTCTTTAGGAAAAACAAAAAGTATTATTTTATAATAAATTCATATTCGGTTTCTAAGGGCTCCAAATTGGATTATTCAAAGACTAAGGTGGGTATGGGTCTAAATAATTTCAAACAATAGATTTTAGACAGGTTTGGGTCATTATATTAACCTTATTGTTTAGTTTTAACTCTTGGTTAATTAGTTTGATACTTACCATGTCACTTTGTATTTTTATATTATATAGTTGATAAACATACTATATACCTCCAAGAGATGACCAAGTGGTACATTAATGATACACCTATCATGATACAAGTCCTTTGTCTGAGCCTTAGATTTTTATGAATTTAATATCAATTAAAAATATAATATTATTTTTAAAAACTATATTATGTTAATATTGACACTATTTGGTATTTGATTTTTGTGAAAATCATAGAGCATGATTACATCGAATAAAAATTAATTAAATAAATACTAACATGTCATATTAACCTATAAAATTCTTTTAATTCATTAAAATTCTCATATTATATTTATTTTGGAATTTATAATATCAATTATTTTAATATTTCACTAATAACCTAATTACTGCATCATCATTGTGTCGTAAATAAATTAACTTATTTAATGTATAAAAATAATAAATAAAATAAAATTATGTAGGAAATCTTTTTATATTTCTAATGAATATTTATTGTCAAAAATATAACATATATAACCCTAAGTAAAAATTGTTTTTCTAAAATATATATGCGTATGTGTTTTTTGTATTTACATAAACTTAATTAGTATAAAGTGTCATTTTCACTTACAAGTGGATCCATGGGGTCCCAAAATCGACCCAATGATTCCCAAGGCTGGAAATGTATCAACCAATAGGGTTAATATAAGTTTTAATGTAATTTATTATTATTATAATATTATATTGTATACCCTTATTTACCGGATTTACCATTTAACCATGGTAAATAAATTATTTACCGAAATAATTATTCAAAATGTATAAAAATAAAAGTTACCTATTTACACAATTTAGAAATATTGATTCCAAATATGGAGTCCATTTTTTAAAATTCAGAACACAGAAGTGGCAGAAATTAATCTAAAATTAATTCTCACTGTCAAAACAAAAAGCGTATTTTTTAGAGATAATAACTATCAAAAGATTAACACTTGTTTATGTTCGGTTTAAATGTGAAATTATGTCCATTGACCCACATTGTATTAAATGGTAAAAATATATTCTAAATATAATTTAAAACCACTCTAATTAATAATTTATCACTATTAATTATTTCTATTAAAAAAGTTGTTTTTAATAAAAATTTAGTAATTTTCACTATTCATCAAAATATAAAAGTTATCCAAAAAGTACGAAAATTTCATCCTATGATAATTTTTATATTACAAATCCAAAAATGAATTCCATTTTAAAATATAAAATTTATATAATTTCAAAAAGTGGGTATTACTATTCATAACGGCAACATTGATTGGTCGTGACATGTTAGAATCTTGAAGTTGCGTACAACACACGCTACATTATTATTCAAAGGGAAGTGTACCATGGAATCATTGGGTGTTAAATTATCCCCTCCATAGATAAATTGCGTCCTCTCAATTTATGCTTGGTATTGGTAACATGGGGTTGACATTTCAAAATATCTTAGTTGAAATCCGACATCGACAAATGGATTAATGAGGCCTCTATTTATAATCAAGAGTGGTATGTATGAAGGTTACCAAAAATAACACATACTAGGGTTCCATGTAAAAAAATATGGATATGGAAGTGAGATCTAACCATCAATATCTGATGGAGAGTGGTAGATAAGATGGCTATGAAAAGGCCAACAATCCCAAAGACCTAAATATGGGATGATCTAAGGTATCATCTAGGACAACATTTTTGTTCTAAGTTCATTTTCTTAATGTTGAGGAATTTATTTATGAGATTGGCTAAGATCATAATGAGATATACTTACATTATAATTAGAGTTTTATCCATTAATAAATTTCTTCCACAAGCTCATCTTTCCCCCTAAAACATAATACAACTGAAAAATACTCTATTTATACTAATCGTATAGGCTTCCAAATATAATGAATTTATAATTCACATATCATATCCTTTAAAAAAACTACATTATAACATCCAAAAACTTCACGTAGTCCAGTGGTAGGTGATACACCCCAATTTCACTATGGTTGTGGGTTGAATTCCCACAGCTTTGTCCGACGCGACGGGTCATCACACAGTCTGCATGTTGTCCAAAAATAACCTTTCAAACATAATCCCTTCCAACCTTTAGACTTATCCAAAATAAATCTTTAAACTCTCGATCCAAAATTTATATGAAAGATAAACATAATGTAGATCATTTTTACCTCGTAATAGCATGTGAATACCTTCATCATGTAATCTTTTAAAACACGGAAACATCCTGAATTACCATAAAACCTTATTTATTACATTTTTGCTCCCTTATTCCTTATAGAATACTAAATATACTTCATCCATCCAAAAATGTTGTAAAATCCAACAATAATGGAATTTACAAATCTTTAATCAGTTTCAAGGCATTCAAGAATATCCAATATAATTTACCCAAATCAACCATATCTTATTCCAAAATCATTACCTCAATATTAGGACCATATTAAGGTTTATCTTTCCTTCAACCATGTAATTTCCAAAAAATTTAACTCCCTATAGAGTCATGTTTCATAGTACCATAAAATCTCAAATCCTCAATGAAATAGTACTACAGTACAATCCTTGTTTATTTCCAGTACATCATTAATAGAACACTTCAATGAAATAATTCCAAAATAACAACATAAGAACACTAGTCATTTCTCTTCATCTGTGGTAGTATCATAACTTGATTATTATCCAATAGCATCATTTGCGTCATAGTTTGATGACTGGGACATTGGTTCGCGTGGTGTCCATACTCTTTGCAGATGAAGCATTGAACATTTGAAACCTTTTTCTTACCATTGCAGTCACGTATTTGGTGTCCTTTTTCTCCACACTTATAACCTACTCCAATTCCCTTCAAGCATTTTACAAGGTGATTCTTTCCACAGTTATCACATTTTGGAAAATCCTTCTTTACCTTATTCCATTTATCGGTCTTACTCTCTACCATCCTTTCCTTCTCTGGCTTCCCTTCAAAGCCATAGGACTTCGAGAATTCTTTACTTATCTTATCAACACGTGATACTATTTCTTCTTATGATTATAACACATGTGAGATTATTTCCCATCTAAATTCTGGCTTAAGACCATGAATGATGTGATCTTTCTTACTCTTTGGATCATGCGTATTGCTGGAGTTCTCATTCTTTCTACTGGGAGCCATTTCTAAACAATGGCATACACTAGATTAGTTTGTGAATAACAATACCTAATCCAAAACATGTAAAACACTTAACATAAATTAAATAGTTTATGGATATAATCCATTATCATAAATATGTCTTCTTTGAGGAAGTATATACTCATAAACCCTACATAATGGTTTGTAAAAAAGACGTGAATTATCCTAAGTATATCCCCCCGAAAGTGTCGTAACCAAGAGTGCAGCAAGGCCCATTATCGTGCACCAGTTCCCTTTGGAGTCTAGCTTAGAGTGGTGTTTTTGGGTTTTACCCCTAGGTACATCTGTGTTAGAGCCGCCTCTACCTACTCGTATCCAGACAGGGATGTATTTCTCAAAAAACTCACAAAATCTCTAAAATATCAAAATTCTAGGAAGTATTTCTCTACTAATACTCAAAGTCTATCTTAGGGATATGTGCTCTAATCAGAGTTTATCTAAATCTATCTTCCAAGGTTATTTCTAAACTTCCTCTGATACCAACTGTAACGCCCCGACCCCAGTTACCCGGAGTCGGTGCATTATTTTAATACATTGCCATGATTATAAAGAATCAAGTCCTGAAGGACTGATCGGTTTAGCAGTCTTGGAAAATAGATTACATACATGAATATTACATTACACTTTATAACATACAAAACAAAATAAATAATCCTTTATGAACACCATTATTCCCATGGCTTAACCCTGAATATCAATCACAATGCACATCTTGGAAACCTGGGATAAATAAAACATAGAAAGGGGTGAGCTCAGATGCTCGCTTAGGATATAAATATAGAGGAAACATTCAAAAATAAACATAAAAATTTAAGACAATGTATAACTAAAAAAATCCTTTTAAACTTGAAATTTAACATAATATGGTATTAATAAAATTAAATAATTCCATTTACTTATTCACATGGATATTCTAATAAACGAATAATCACATGAAATATCAATAACCACTTTCATAGTGAAGGAAATTCATAATGCTGAATTTTAATTTCAGTGTCAAAGCCTCGTGCCAAGACCTAAGGGATAACTATAACCAAAACCCATCCCGGAGATCCTCTGTAACCGGACACCATCCTGGAGAGCCTTTGTAACTGGACTCCAACCCAGAGTGCCTCTAATAACCAAACACCAACCCGGAGTTCCTCTATTAACCGGACACCAACCCGGAGTGCCTCTAATAACCGGACACCAACTCGGAGTGCCTCTAATAACCGGACACCAACCTGGAGTGCCTCAAATAACTGGAAACCAACCTGGAGGTTCTTCTGTAACCGGACCCCAACCCGGAATATACTAGTATAACACATTCATCTTAGAAAAATGTTGATATATAACATAAACATTTGTATTAGAACTGACTTACAAAATATCAATAATTTAACCATAAACCATGAATGACATAAAAATAACTCATCCGCAATCAAACATATCACAAAACCTTCAATACAATATGGATTTTTTGTATCATAATAAATCAACTTCAAATAAGCTTAAAATCCTTCCAAGGATGTTGACATAGATGAAAATGATTTGGAAAACTCTTTGATAAAAATACCCATTTTCATGAAAACATTTAAAATTCACACAATTTAGAAAGAAATACATTTAAAGACATTTTGGAATCAATGTTTCCCATACCACTTTGAAACTTATTAATGGAATTAACATTTTAAAAACATTCATGTCCATAAAAATAAATCCTTAAAACCCATTTTTTAAGACATGGACATTAATGAGAATGATTTAGAAGAATAAATATTTAAAACATTTGAAATGATGTTTTAGTAAAAATTCCCTTAAAAATAATCCCTTTGAAAACTATTTTATGAAAAATGGACCTGGAAAATAAAAATTTTCCAGTAGATACCTACGTAAAAACAACCTCAGAAAATAAAGAGATTGTGAAATTAACCCTTACCAATTTGGTAACTTACGAAACATACACCCCATGAAAGAGTTATCATACAATGAATATGTAAATACACATTAATTAAATTTTATTACACAAATAATACAATTCTGGGTAGTACATACACCACAAAAAGGTAATAGTGGCAATATGGTATGAATATCATGGATTTAAGGAGTGAGATGAAAACCACATACCTTGTACTTTTCCTTGATAGAGAGTAGGTTAACCTCTTATATAAAAGTTAAATCATTGTTAATAGATTAATAAATAATCATATACATAAATATGATATCATATATGATCTTTTAATATATTTTTTGTTAATAATATTTTAGTATTATCGTCGTTTTGGGAGTTAACTGATTCATTTTTCTTTATATGCTTCATTATGTAAGTTGTGTTTGTTATGGATCGGTTTTATATTATTCATATACAGAATGATATCAAGTCTTAAAAAATTACATTTAATCATCAAAGGATAATTATTTATGAATGGATATGATGGGGAAATGAATCTCATCGCGTTCGTGGAGACGGTAATCCGTACGTACGAACGAACGCTACTTCAATTTCATTTTTCATTTAAAAAAAAATAAAAAACAAAATATACATAGGTATATTATTATTATAGTATAATATAATATCTTATATATGTTACATAATTTCATTAACACAATCATTTATATGTTACATGTATGTTATGAATGAGTCATATCACTTTGAGGGGGCGGTAGTCCGCACTTCCTGAAATGAAATTATCGTATATAAATACAACATGAAACGAATAATGGTATGATATAAAATTGAATTAAAGAAGCTTAAATATAAAATAAATATCATTAATATCATATTTAATTATAGTTCCATCATAATGGCCACCATGAGAGGTGGTAGGAGATAATTGAACAATCATCGCTTCGTGAGGCGTTTGGTTTCCATCCACAAAAAC
Organism: Viscum album; assembly: GCA_963277665.1. Taxonomy (NCBI): domain Eukaryota; kingdom Viridiplantae; phylum Streptophyta; class Magnoliopsida; order Santalales; family Viscaceae; genus Viscum; species Viscum album. Next base: position 1,496,187,226 of record OY728147.1, on the reverse strand, counting down.
ATTATATTCTTCACCCATTAGATGTAGGTTTGTATAAGTATAGTTATAATACTTCTAATAACAATATACTAGTATATATCTAATACTATTTTTGTTACAAAATTAAATAATAAGAAGAGTTTAGGGGTTGGAGAAGTAAAATAATAGAAAAGAAGCTAAGAGAAATCGTTTCCTTTAATTTGGGTAACTCCTTTTGGTTTGAACCAAAAAGGACTCTTGAAGTGCCTTATGCCTATGGTAAGGATTCTTAAGAGGTGGAGAGGGATGTTTAAAGCTTAATTGGGCAGAGTTTGGATGAGCCAAAGGGCTTGAGAGGTGCGAGGAATTGGTTAGAAGTGTTGTCCTTTTATAAGGGGGAGGATGGGCTCTTTAGGAGAAACATAAAGTATTATTTTATAATAAATCATATTCGGTTTCTAATGGCGCAAAAGTAGATTATCCAAAGCCTAAGGTGGGTATGGGTCGAAATACTTTAATCCAATAGATTTTACATAGGTTTGGGTCAATATATTAACCTTATCTTTTTGTTTTAACTCTTGGTTAATTAGTTTGACACTTAACATGTCACTTTGTATTTTTATATTATATAGTTAATAAACTTAGTATATACCTCCAAGAGACACCCATATGGTCCATTAATGATACAACTATCATCATAAAAGGCCTTTGGCTGAGCCTTATATTTTTAAGAATTTAATATCAATTAATATTATAATATTTGTTTTAAGAACTCTTTTTTGTCAATTTTGACACCATTTGGTATTTGATTTTTGGGAAAATCAAAACAGCATGATTACATCGAACAAAGTTACTTAAATCAATACTAACATGTCATATTAACCTATAAAATTAGTTTAATTCATTAAAAGGCTCAAATTATATTTATTTTGGTATTTATATTATCAATTATTTTAATATTTCACTAATAACGTAATTACAGCATCAACATTGTGTCATAAATAAATTAAATTATTTAAAATATAAAAATTATAAATAAAATACATTTATTTAGGAAATAGTTTTATCTTTATAATTAATATTTATTGTTGAAAATATAACATATATAACCCTATGTAAAAATTGTTTTCTAAAAGATATAGGCTTATGCCATTTTTGTATTTACTTTAACTTAATTAATATAAAGAGTCATTATCACTAAAAAGTGGATCTATGAGGTCCAATAATCGACCCAAAGATGAAAATGGTCGGAACTGTATCAACCAATAGAGTTAAGACACGTTTTAGGGTAATTTATTATTATTATAATATTATTTGTTTACCCTTATTTACCAGATTTACCCTTTAACCATGGTAAAGAAAATATTTACCAAAATAATTATTCAAAATGTCTACATATAAAATTTACCTATTTACAAAATATGGAAATCCTGAATCCAAATATTGAGTCCATTTTTTCAAATTCAAAATACAGAAGTGGGAGAAATTAATTTAAAATTAATTCACGTTGTCAAAACAAAAAAGCGCGTTTTTAAGAGATAATAACTATCAAAAGATTGAAATTTGTTTATGACCAGTTTAAATGTGAAATTATCTCCAATGACCAAAATGGTATTAAATGGTAAATATATATTCTAGATATACTTTAACACCACTCAAATTAATAATTTATCATTATTAATTATTTATATTAAAAAAGTTGTTTTTAATAAAAATTTAGTAATTTTCACTATTCATAAAAATTTAAAAGTTATCTGAAAAGTACCAAAATTTCATCCTAGGACATTTTCAATACTAATAATCAAAAAATGAAGTACATTTTTAAAGAAAAAATGTATAAAATTTCAAAAAGAGGGTATTACTATTTATAATGGCTACTTTGATTGGTCGCGGCGTGTTAGAATCTCAAAGTTGCATAGGACACATGCTACTGTATTATTCAAAAAGAAGCATACCATGGAAGATTGGGGTGTTACATGGGGTGTTACACTTGGTATTAGAGAAATTTTCTTAGAAAACATATAAACACGATTAGAAAATGTATATTATTCAAGAAAGACCAATGACAATTATTGAGGATAAACATAGAAGAACATCCTTTAATTTTGGCATGGAATAGATTATGTGGATATTTCTGGAAAATATATCCCTGTATAGATTCAAAAAATTATAGGTGGGTCTAGCACATAATTATCTAGGTGTAAAACCCAAAAACACCACTTTGAGCTAGAATCGAATGGGAACTATTGCATGCCAACGACACCTGGTGTACTGTGGTTTTAACAATAATGTCGGATAATCGTATGATAATTAAAATTTTCTTTACAAAACATTATAAAGGATCTGAATGCAAATTTATATTCTGAGAAACCATGTTTATGAGACTAGAAAAGCATAGAGTTTCAATTTATTTTATGTGATTTTCTAGTTTAGATTATAAATCATAACCTAATCTTGTGTATTCCATTATTTATATATTGAGCCTAATAGAAGAAGGGAATAAATACTATTAGAAAATGTAAGGACTTCCCCACTGAGCATGTAAACATATTAAATGTTGGAGAAGATCATATGATGACCATATAGATACAACTTACTCAGGCCCTAATGAATAACCATGTTACACCTATTTTGGATGGTTTTAGGCACCAGAAGCCCCCATCATTTAGTGGGACTACTAATCCAGTGGTAGCTGAGCAGTGGATCAAGTACCTTGAAAATATATTCAAGGAATTAATATGAAATTGAAATGAGATGGTAGTGATGGTATTATATTTTATCAAGGGTGAAGCTGGTCAATGGTGTCTGTTGATCCAAAATAAAATCGAGGAAGAGTAAATAGAAGATATAAAATGGAGTACACTGATGTAAATATTCTTCGAAAAATATTTCCCTCATGAGCAGTGAACCGAAATAAAGAAGAAATTTCGTAGATAAATGCAATGAGAAGAAGATAGTGTTGCAGAGTATTAGGCTACAATTACAAGACTATCTATGCATTCCATAGATTACATTTGTGACTTGGAAAACCAAATTGATCCTATCTTATAAAGTCTTAAGAAAAATATTCAAAGTGAACTTTTTTCTCAATCATTTTCATCATAATATGTGATTGTATTAAGTGACATCAAAACATATAAACAATTTTCATGATCTAATGTGTTCAAGGGAATCCAAGATAAAAAGTGGTATTCTGATAACCATTGAAAAGGTGAGGCTCCAAAGAATAATAATGGAATAAAGCAATATCCATTATATGAAAACCATGGGAAAATCATCCTAGGAAATAATTGAAAGGCATCAGAGTTTTCTATAAGATTGGAGAAAAGGGTCATCGATCTACTGACTGAAAGGGTAAGAGAGAAGTCAATGATGTTCACTGCTACAAATGTAGATATTTGATACACTATACAAATGAGTGCCATAATCCCCAAGGAAAATTTCTCAGAAATGGAAACGAGGGAAATGGAATGCTTATGGGATTACAACACTGGAGGTTGAAGTTCCTAATGTTGTGGTGGGAGGTACTTTTATTGTTTCCTCAATGATAGAATATTCTTTATTTGATTCTAGATCATCATATTCATTTATATCATCCTAGTTTTCAATGAAAATTAGAAATTCCTAATTTTATTTAATAAAGGATACATCAGTCAAAACTCTTAGGAGATGTATCATTACAACAATGATGTGTCGATCAATCCCCCTTAGGAAAAATAAATATACTTAAGTTACTAACCTTATCATCATATCAATGATTAACTTTGATATAATTCTTGATTAGAATTGGCTGTAAAATTATGTTGTGATGATATAATACAAGAAGAAGAAAGTAAAAAATTTTGAGAATGGTGTACAATCACTTATCATTAGAACCGAAACCTCTCCATCTGATTCTTATGTGGATACATCATAGTAGCTCTACTAAATTCAATTCTTGGATGGGAATAGAACAAAATATCTATGGGCGAGTAATGTAATCTTAAAATTGAATGCATACTTATTGTGCAATAATTCATTGATGTATTTCAAGAGGATTTACATGGACATCCTCAAGAGTGGGAAGTTCATTTCTCTATTGATTTATTCATTGTGCAAGACCTATATCAAATTATCCCTATAAAATGGCCTCTGTGAAATTAGTTCAGATAAAGAAACAACAAAATAAATTGAGTGAAAAGGGATTTATTCGACATAGTTATTCTCCTTGGGGAGCCCATGTCCTCTTTGTCAAGAAGAAAGATAGATCCCTGAGGTTACTCATTGATTATAGGGAAATCAATGCAATTAAAATAATGAATAAGTTTCATCTTCCACACATTGATGATTTATTTTATCTACATCATGGAGAACAATATTTTTTAATGATTAACCTTCGATCTGGATATCATCATCTATGTGTGAGGATTAAAGATATTCCAAAGGCAGCATTTTGAACCAGGTATGGACTTTACGAGTTTACAGTAATACCTTTTTGACTTACCAATCAACCCGACGTTTTCATAGATCTAATGTATAGAGTCTTCAAGGAATATCTTGATCACCGTATTTTGGTATTTATTGATGAAATCCCAGTATACTCTAAAATATAAGAATACCATGATAATCACTTTCATATTACTTGGTAAAGTGAATGAATAAATGAATTATATGGGAATTATAGCATGTAGTAATTTTGGCTTTGATCAGTTTCATTTCATGGTCTTATTATCTCTAAGGATGCAATATTATTTGATACTATGAAGACAAAGAAAATCCAGGAAAGGCCCATTCCAACGAACATAATTGAATTACATAGTTTTATTGGCATATCATGTTACTATTAGTATTTCATTCCAAATTACACCTGACATGATAATCAGCTAACCAAGCTCACAAGCAAAGGATTTAAAATGTATGGACTAAATAATGTATGGAATGATTAAACAAATTGGAAATAAGATTAGTTAATGCTCCAATTTTGACTCTTCAATTTAGAAATGATGGATTTGTAATATACAGTGATGAATCAAAGAATGGACTAGGTTGCGTCCTTGTGAAAAATGATAAATTTATTTCTTATGCATCATAGAATTTGACAAATCATGAGAAAAATTATCCAACTCATGATCTTGAGTTAGTATCTGCAATATTTTCTTTAAAATATGGATACATTATCTCTATGTTTAAATATGTGATATATATACATATCACAATTGTTTGATATACATTTTTAAAAATAAATAAATCAAAATGAGGCAAAAAATATGGATAGAGATACTCAAATATTAATATTTTTCAAAAAACTACAACCTTGAAACCAAAAATAATGTCGAAGTTTCATTAAGTAAGAAATATCATGGACACCTCACCAAAATGAGGATTTAGAGAGATCTGATATTCAAGGATCTACTAATGATGGATATGGTAATAGTTATAGAAAAGTAAATATTTTTCATCCTTAAAATTATTACAAAACCATAATTAATTGAGAATAAAATAATATATCAATCTGATGATGAGAATCTACAAAAGAAAATAAAATCTATTACAGATGGAAGATTAATAGACATTTTCATTGGGGATGGAGTTCTGAAATATGGGAAGAGGTTATGTGTTCCATCAATACCTGAGGTAAAAAGGGAATTATTTGATGATTAAAATAGCTCCAAATTCTCTATGCACCATAGTAGCACTAATATTTATAGGTATATGAGGGTACATTTTTGGTGTGATAACATGAAGAAATAAATTACTTACTATGTGTCAAGGTGTATTTTTTGTCAACAAGTGAAGGTAGAGATACAACTTCCTATAGGGGTCATGAAACCTCTACAAATTCCTATATGGAATTTGGATGAATTTAGGATGGATTTTGTCTTAGGACTACTAAGTAATGCAATAAAGAATGATACAATATGCGTAATTGGGGATTGTCTCACAAAATGAACACATTTTTATGCTATAAGAGATGATTAACCACTTGAGCTCTTGGAAAGACATTATATTAATGAAATTTTAAGACATCATGGTGTACCTTTATCAATTTTTTCTGATCAAGATCTCCATTAAACATTAAATTTCTAGAAAAATAACCAGAATGCTTTGGAGAATGTGCTTCATAGAAGTACTGATTATCCCCCCCGCCCAACCGATAGACAATGTAAAAGGACTATTCAAACACTATAAGACATGTTGATATCATTCTCTATTGACTTTCATTATATGTGGGATCAATACATTCATTTGGTTAAATTTTCCTACAATAATAGTTTCCATTATATCATTTAAAAGGTTCTATATGAAGCAATATATGGTAAGAGGTGTCGAACTCCAACATCTCTTGATGAGGTTGCTGAGAGGAAACTTAAAGGCCCAGAACATATCTAAAGGACAATTGCAAAGGGAAATAAAATTCAGGTGCATATTAAAGACCACTAATGTAGGAAAAAGTGTTATGCTATTAACCATAGCATGAAATTGTAATTTCAATTTATAGATCATGTCTTCCTAAAAGTATCTCTATGGAAGGGTGTTTTATGATTCGGTAAGAAAAAAAAGGTGTGCCCCAGGTACATCAGACCGTTTGAAATTATCAAATGATCAGAACTATACGTTAACCTTTGGTAATGCCACAAAGTCTCTACAATGTTCATGATATGGTCCACAAGTCAATTTTAAAGAATTACATGCCAGAAACAACACATGTACTCAACTATGAGGAAATAGTGCTGGAAACTGATTTGACATACTGTGAAGAGCCTATAAATATTATTGACGTAAGGGAGAAAGCATTGTGAAAATGGAAAACTCATTTGGTAAAGCATATTTGGAGGAACCATAATATGGAGGAATATAAATGGGAACCTGTTGATGTTATGATGATGAAACATCCCCCACTTTTTAGGGAGCAATATAAATGAAAAATTTCGATGGTGAAATTTCTGAATGTGGGAATAATATAACTCCAGAAACTTTTTATGTATTATTTCTCTTAAATAAATTATATTAATTAGATTTCATATATTTCAGGAAGAACTAAGTCTCTCTGAAAAAACACTTGTTTATTTATAGGAAAGATTCATAACCTAGCCAATAATCTTTAATTATCCACAACTGTGTTTTGAATTTTTAAAAACAAGAATACATGGTTTCCATCAAGGTGATATTTGGAGTCTAATAAAATCAAATTAATTTTCATTGAATAGTAACTTACAATTATGAATAATACCATAACCTTATGAATAGTATCCTACCCTTATGAATAGTAATATGATCCTTATGAATTGTAACCTTACAAATGAAAGTGTATATAAAATATAGGAACCATAAAAATGATGATTAATATTTTAAGTGTTGGTATTTTTGATTAAAATATTATCTTAATTAAAAATTAAATTTCTCATATTTAGAAAAAAGTTTTTGAAAAATTGAGTTCATTTTGGGATTCTACAATTTGATAAATGGTTATGGTGATTTATTGATATTTTTCTGAAATAATTGAATCTTTTTGAATAGTAAAATACATTAATTTATAGTATAAATACATTATAATTTAAATCTGTTATTCCAAGCGTCAAGAGTGATGTAGGAACCCAAATCCTAAACACACGTGAATTTATTTCTATTCTATGTCATGGAATCCTCACTATTTCTTATCTTTCGGAGGAATAATAAATTAATGAATATATTATTAATAAAACCCTCCTCCCCTCCAATTTATAAACCACCCTTCACCCCATTCTTCCTCCCGAACCACTCAAGATTTAAGCCTTACCTAAATTCTTATAGATACACTTCCCAATCCCTCAAACCATGTCCAATACCTACTTTTCTCACAAAGAGACCAAAAAAGACCTCAAGGAGATTCTCAAGGAAGGGTACTCAAGAGGAAAACCTCTCTTCCTTTTTCATTCAACTTCTTTTGCATATTACATTATTTTGTTTCTCTCTCCTCACCTACCCACATATAAATTCTATGATAATTCTAGTACCATACATGTATGGTAATTTTATTATTCTAATGAAATATTTCATTATCATCTTTCTTTTCCCCTTCCTGTTATACTAAAAATGAATGTACTGCCCTAGATGAGTTGATTTATCACATTTACTAATGAAGGTTTTTCAATTTCTATTACTATATTCAAGAAAGGTCATGAAACCATTTTTTTAGTTGAACCCAATCATAATATATGTATTTTATCCTATTAAATATTCTTTAATCCTTACACACTCATGATTTAAAATATTAATACAAAACAAGTTCATTGTACACAAAACCACCAGGTTAATCCAAGCGTTTATCATTATCTCTTTTCTAATGAATCAACCTCATGGTATATAACAAAAATAATTTTTAGATAATTTATATCTATTTTATGTCATTAATAATTTATATTAACAATTATGGACGTTTAACCACATTTCAAGAAAATTGTCATTCACGAATACAGGAAAAACTGATCATGAGAACCAAGGAAGAAAATGATTCCAAAAAAATAAAATTGATCTTCTTAAACCCATAAAAAATGAAATGTATCAACATAATAAGGTTATTATAAACAAATTACATGTAGGGTAGGTTTTGTAATATTTAATTGATGAATCTAAATTGGATTATTCAGGACATTAAAATCTATCGAGAACACCATCAAGAATAAGTTAAGGGGTTTCATACCGTACTTTTAATTCTGTGAGATTTTTATTATTCTCCAATTATTTTCTCCATGGGGTGTATTGTGTAATGAAATTTGATATATATTTTCATTATTTTCATTAAATTTTCAGTATTATAGTATTCATTTGGTGGTTATTAATTATTGTTCAAATGAATTAATTGATTATAAATTCGTAAGAGACTTTGTCTCAATTTCGATTTCATTAAGACTTACTTGGTATTGTGCACCTAGTATTTCTTATGTGGTGTATCCAATGACAATTTGAGATAAATTTTCATTTTAATATGTAAATATATTACATATCCACATTCTAGTTTCATGTATATGATTAATTTCCTAATTAGTATACCCTTTTATATACGATGTTTATTTGGAATGTAGGTTTTACTATAGAAATATTGATAAATCTATGTCCACTGATAAATATGGATATTGAGAAGTCATATTGTACTTGAATTATATATGTTTATGAAAATTGATTCATACATTAAATGATGGGTGGGGCCCACTATATCCCCTCAATGCGTCGAAAGGTCTCATGAGACAAATCAGTCGATGAGAAACCATTCAAGTTTGTTTCCATAAATTAGACGGGTTTCTACCCACAAAAATAGACTTTTTTATTGGTATAGTAGAATCATGTGAAAGATACATGAAGTAAAATTTATAATAATTCTCTTTATTAATTGACTATTATTATTTTCCATTAGGTTTTCACTATGAAAAAATCTATAGATGCAACTTCATTCTCAGTTTATTAATTGCTTGTGTTTTTAATTGATTCACCATGCCATATATACATTGACAATTTTATTATGATTATATTATTGTGGATTCACGATTACTCTATTTGTAACCCTTACAAAGAATTTGATCTCACCCCTTTTATTTTTTTTCTTCTATAGGTTATGAATATGAAAACATTTATTGAGTTTTCATCGATGCAATTTATTAGTTTTTGTTATGTATTGTATTTTCACCTATCCCGGGGTAATGTTAGTTACATGTATATATAGTTTCTTAAACACTACTAAACTGATCATTCTTTCAGGATTTCATTACTATTAATCCTAATGATATATAATGTATGGCACCATCTTCAAGCTTCTGGGGTTGGGGTGTTACAATATTGATTTTTGAATTTGAGATATTTTTCATTTTCGGACTATATAATTTTCTTCAACTCTTTAGTGATATTTTGTGTGTTCTCACATTAGCATAAAATTTTGTTTTTAGGAATATAAAAAATGGAATGGTTCAATAAGAAATAAAAAATTCTCCATAATTTATAAAAACATTCTTTACTCCATTATAAGTGAATATAATATTCTTATAAACAATTCATTTCATTCAAGAAGTTACATAACAACAATAAAGTTACAAAATATTTTGTTCACCTATTTATTGTTATAATTTATAAAATGTAATATAAAAATAGTTTACATGATTAAAAATATATAAATGATTTTCTTCCAACTGATTTAAAATTTTATAATCAATGATTTAATAATTAATTTCAAAATCAATCAAATAATTCATCCATTCACAATAATTTCAATTAAAAAAGAGGTTCTAATTAATTTTTATTCTATACCATATAATTAATGGTTTTTCATTACTATTATAAACCTAAAAATAGAAATAGAAATAGTAAAATTCCATGTTTTATTTTTTTCAACCTGATCATCAATTATTAATAACTTATGAATTATTATATAATTTAGATATATATTTTAAAAAACCTGTAAGTAATTTTATAGGAACAATTTTTTAGTTTTCCTATTTATTTCGGTTTATTGGCTCTCCTATTGGGTCTTTGACTCTGGCTTCTAACATAACACAAATAAACATTATAAAATATAAAATTTATCATGAAATAAATTCTATTGTTACCAACATAGCTTGATTTATATAATATAATTATAAATTTTCACAAAATAAAACCATATGATCCAAAAATTGATAGAACCCAGAAAAACTACAAAAATATTTTTTTAATCATTCTAAGATAATATTATAGTGGTAAAATAAAAAATGATTAGACGTTTTTTATTTTCTAAGTGACTATAAACAATTTTTTTTATCATAAATATACATCTTATTATGATGAAATATACAATACAAAGGATAATGAGGGAGGATTGAGATGGATGGGGAGGTATGAGAGGGGTGATATAAGACTTTTTACAAATATAAATTTTCATGGGTGTTGTTGTTTCATAGGATTTAATAGTATGTTTTAAGGGATGAATTAAACAATTTTATCTTTTTCAATCTTTCAAACATTGGCTCCCCATCACATGTTCTTCCATCCCATATTTCTCAATATAAGTGTGTGTTTGGGTGTCTGAGTGTTTCTTTGTGTCCATAAGATTATTTTTAGTATATTGGATTAAAATAAATTAAATAATGCACATACATTTATGATGATTTTAAATCCTCATATTTCCCAAAATTAAATGGAATGCACACACAAAACATATTTTATTAAAATATATGGGCTCGACTTATTGGGGAACATACCCATGAAAATGGGTTTCCCAAATGTTCAGAAGACCGCCGAATGAATACATATATTCCTAGAAATAAGAATCCAATTTAATGTCATCCCCACCGACATACACCTCCCCCACTATATGAGTAATCATCACACCGTGATATAGGCCTAAAAGATACATCCCCCTCCCACTGAATGAGAACATTTTAAGGATATTTTCCACTAAAATAGCATAGAATGGTGGTCCCTTATTAGAACTAAGAATATTGTGAAGGATGTGGGTTGTATGAGAGGTTTCAACACACCATTCTATCTTTTTTACCTTCCCATATAATGATTCATGTTTAGTGAACTACTTCATTATCTATTGGTTTCATCATAAAAATATATGTTTTCCACATCATTTATATTATCACGGAAGGGAGCCCATCTATTTGAAATTAGAAATAAATTCATGTTGGATGGATGGTTGATAAGAACAGTTTCACCCATCCCCTTTTTGAGATTTCCCTCCCAATAGTGTGAAGGTTCTGGGCGTAGTGGAAGTGTGGTTCGAACGACACCCAAATTTGATTTTTACCCTGATCAAGGATTATTCTGAGATCAATACGACAATGAAAGCTAGTCTCCATAGAATACAATCAATGATTTAGATAAAGAATAAAGACGATCTTGTCCTTTATAGAGGATCATTCTCATCATGTTTATAATTAATTTAATTAAATTCATAAAGAAAATAATACATGTGACTTTGGTATTTTTCGTCATTGATTATGTTGTTCATTCAGATTGACACATCTGGATTATCTCGTTGTTCTTGTAAGGATGCAAACTAGAATCTATCTAGTGGTGATCCACATGTGCTCTGATGGCCTCCTATCAACACTTCTCATTCTCTGGGTGCTAGCACGATGAATCAAGTGTCTTGTGTCAGTCGTTCTTGATCTCTTTTTCTTTGGCATTGAAGAACGTCTCCCATTCTTGAGAGGGGAGAGAAGAGGATTCAAGAGATAAATTATTTGGCTCAACAATTCTTAATCCACCATGAGTGTGGTGTGGTGTATGACACAATAGGGGTAGTTGCCTATTTTTGTGCTTGGAATTTTAGTTAAAATATTTAAAAGCATAGAAAAAATTAAATACTTTCATGAACATAGATAAAACACATGAATTTAATAATAATACCGTGTCACTATTTATTGAGCACCAACATGCGCAAAATAGAATAAATAAAATTCCACTTCGATTTATTGAGCACCCGAATAAATAAATAAATAAATTGTTCTCTTAAATAAAAATTTTATTTACAAACTAGTAAATATGTATTTAATAAATGTACAATAAATTAAATATATATTCTTTAATTTATGTGATCATTTTAATTTGAATGAAATTATTCTATGGTCTTGAAAATAACATTTATTTCATTAATTAAATTCAAATAGAATTTAACCGAGACCACAAAAAACATTTAGTGTGTGACCATCTAGGATTCTTTCTCATTGGCATTAGGTGGGTTTTCCTAACGTCCAAGAGTATAGTTTAGTAATGGGTCAAGGCACCCATGAGAAAGAATGTAATGTCGCAACGATGACATCCACATTCGAACACTCAATGTGTAATATAATCTATTTTTCGCAATATATAATCAAGAAGGTTTCATAATTTTGTCACTAACTTTTATGCTTGATACGTCATTATTTGACTACCTAATATAAACTCGTTGTTACATCATAGCCATGGAATTTTATGCAACGGTTCTATTTCAATCAAAGGGTTGAGATACCAACTTCCACAAATAGAAGGGACAAATCCTTCATCGAATTATCCATTAATAACTTGCCACCCGTGACACACCCAACATACCCTACATCCTGCAAACTATCTGCATGACAGGTTTTGTCCACAAATCATAGTGAATAAGCCATGAAATGTATTAATTATAATATTAATGTATAAAGATCATTACACACGCTCACAGATAGAAATATCCAATGTTACCAAAACATGCGGAATTCCAACTAGTGAGTCTGTTCTCATAATCTTCTATCTTGGAGATTTCCATGTGAGAACATCATGAGAAGAAGTATCATCTACTTATGAGTACTCGCACCTGACGTTTTGCTTGCTATGTTCCCCATCATATCATGGCATAAAACTGCAGAACTATATTTAAGAATATTATTATATAAATTCAAGTTTCTCATAGAGCAGGGAACTGCCATGACACTATTAATGCGACAAATACTCTAGGACTTTATTACATTATATTCATGAAAAAAATTAATAATATGTAATAATTCATTTGATATCCATGTAATCAAAGTAAAACCTATTGGTTCTAGTAAACCAACTCTTATAACTCCCACTTGTTCTAGAGCCAAATGCCTATGACTTTCAGTCCATTAGACCTCACATGATGATCATGTTTCTAAAAATTCAAGGATTTAGTCAAGGGGTCCGCCACGTTGTCATCAATGGAAATACTACTCATGGAAACATCACCTCTCTGAGAAAAATCCCTCAAGAGAAGATACTTCCGAATATGTTCTTCCTCTGCTGATGTGATCATGGCTCTTTTGCGGGATCCACCACTGCAGTATTATCACAGTACAGTGTGATGGGATCTTTAATGCTAGGTATCACATCTAGACCTTGGATGATGCTTCACATCCAAACTGCTTTGTTATCCACCTCAGAAGTAGTGATATATTCAATCTCTATTGTAAAATCTGCGACCACACTGTGCATTGAGATTTTCCAGCTCAATGCGTCTCTATTCAAAGTGAAGATGTATCTCATTTGCAACATCATTCTATCATTATCAGTATGGAAACTAAAATCTACATATCATCTGATGTCTAGTTCCTCATCTCCTCCATAAACCAGGAACATATCCTTAGTACGCCTCAGATACATTAGGATAGTCTTGACTGCCATCCAATGGGGGTCACCTGGGTCATCTTGAAATATTCCTACCGCACTCAATGCAAAGGCAACATCCAGCCTAGTACGTTGCATGGAATACATCAGTGACCCAATTTCGGATGCGTATGGAGTCCTTTCCCTTATCATTCATTCCTCATGTGTTTGAGGACACATTTTTGGGGAAAGATGAATGCCATGTGACGCTGGCAACATTCCCCTCTTGGATTGTTCCATACTAAATCTCTTCAGAATTTTATCAATGTATGTACTTTGACTTAGGCCTATAAATATCTTAGAATTATCATGATTTATCTTGATCCTAAGAATATAGGCTTCCTCGGACAATTATTTCATGGAGAAGCTTGGATTCAACCATTCCATAATAGACTGCAAGACTAGTATCTCATTTCCAATAGGTAATATGTCATAAACATATACTATTAGGGAAACGATTTCACTCCCCCTAAACCATTATTATACACAAGGCTCACATTCGTTTTTGATAAAACCAAATACCTTTATGAATTCATCAAAACGTTTGTTCCCTGACCAAGATTATTACATTAATCCATAAATGGATTTCTGTAATTTTCATAGCTTATTGGCATCCTTTGAAGACACAAACCCTTCAGGTTGTGTCATGTAGACATCTTCATGAAGATTCCCATTAAGGAATGCTATTTTGAAATCCATTTTACAAATCTCATAGTCATGGAATGCTGTAAGAGCAAGTAGAATTCTGATGGATTTTAGCATTGCAACTAGTGAGAAGGTTTCATCGTAGTCAATTCCTTGACACTGTTTAAAGGCTTTTGCAACTAGTTGTGCATTATAGGTACTGAATTGTCCTCTATTTCCAGTATCTTCTTGAATTCCAATTTTCAATCAACAAGATTTACATCAACTAGATGATCTACCAAAATCTAGACTAGGTTTTGGTACATGGAATCCATTTCAGGATTCATGGATTCATTCCACTAGGCAATGTCTGTGCCACTTACTGCTTCCTTAGAGGTTAGAGGATCATTATTATCAACTAATACAGAGCCACCATCCTCAGTAACTAGAAATCAACAACATTTCGGTTCCCCATCTTCTCTAGTACTCCTACGCAGTACTTGTCTCTTTCAAATTTATTATTCATCCATGAGGCATTGTGGAATCTGTTCATGTACAAACTCTTGTACACCATGAGCTTCGACTTCATTGAAATATATCTTGATCGCACTATCTATTTTAGAGATGTGGTCCCTCTCAAGGAATATGGAATGATGTTCCACTATATCCTTTTTGTCTAAGGGTTTGTATATGTAATGTCCCCTTTTTTTCCTAGGGGTATCCTACCAAGGTACTCTATGTGCCTCCGGGTGAGAATTTATTACCTGAATAGGTCTTAAGAAACACTTCGCTACCCCAGACATGTAAATTTGATAACATGGATTTTATTCCACTCAAGCTCAAATGGAATACCATTTTTCGATTCTGTTGGTACATGGATTAGTATGTGGGTCGATGTTTGTAACGCATATCCCCAAAAGGATAAATGAAGACTTTCATGACTCATCATTGATCTCACCATGTCTAAAAACGTGTGCTTCCTCCTTTCACTTACACCATTCAATTGAGGTATGTAAGGAGGAGTGAGTTTGGATTGGAACCCAAACTCTCATAAGTAATCAATGGAATCCTGTTTAAGATATTCCCCACCTATGTCTAAGAGAAGTTTCTTAATATTCTTTCCAAGAGGGATTTCAACATCATTCTTGTTTTCCTTGATCTTATCAAAGGAATCTGACTTATACATCATTAAGTTGATATATTCATATCTACTAAAATCATCAGTAAAAGTTATGAAGAATGAGTACCCACCCCTTGATTCAACAAGAAGTGGTCCACACACATTGGTATGAACCAATTGAAGAATCTCTTTTTCCCTTTCACCTTTCCCACCAAATTGGGCTTTATTCATTTAGCCCTGTAAACATGCATGACATATGCCATGTGGTTTTTTTCAAACGAATATCAATATCCATCTTGGTGTAACTTTTTCAAGTGTTTCTCGGTTAGATGACCTAGCCAATGATTCCAAAGTTGGGTGTGGTAAGATTCATGTGAAGTATCTTTTTCATCAATTTCCATTACTTGGTTTGTGTAATCCAACACATAAAGACAGTTGTATAAATGTTCCCTACCAAAAAAAATCTGTCTTTATAAAAGAAGTAAAATTCATTTCCAAACGTCAAAAAGTCCATATATATCTATTCTGGATAGAGAAATTATTTTTTTGGTTATAAAAGGAACATAAAAAACCCTTTAACAGCATGACCATCCCAGTTGGCAACGTTAGGTGGTAGTCCCCAACAGCTACAATAGCAGGTCAGACTCTGTTGGATACTCAAAGATATACCTCCCCTCAATAAATGTTCTTAAATCTACTAGGTTCTTGTATTTCGATACACATATGAGCTCCAAAAGTTGTATCTAATACCCAATTTGTAAAATCAGATTGATTTAATTCAATAAAAAATGCACCTAATGCTTCCCCTTCCTTCATAGGCAAGGTGTACTTCTTCTTCCAGGGGCCCTACTTGCCACATGTGAAACAAACAGCTTCATGTTCCATTTCATCCCCTTTGATCTTCCTTTTATTGCATGTCCATGAAGATTATTTGGGCTTAAATATCTTCAACGTCCCATTCCTGTTATTCACCATAAGGACCAAATGATTTTCATGCTTAATATCTCTATCCACTTGGTGAATTAGGATAAGAAGATCACAGAGAATTCTCTAGGTTGTTCATATTTCAATTGACAAAAAGTTAGATAAGATCTGAGGGAGGGAAGAGAGAATGAGATTTATGCCCAGTTCTTTACAGAGTTTAAACCCTAGAACCTCCAGTCGCTCAATGTAACCAATGAGGCTGACTACATGGGTCCTAGCTGGGGTCCTTCTCCACGCATACTCTAAAAGAGTTCCTTGGAGTTCTCAAACATTTCTTGTCTTTCTCTCTTCTGGAAAAGACAATAGAGGTTCTCGAGCATGTAATAAGCATTCATGTTTTCATGAGACTTCATGATCTCACTAGACACTGATGATATTATCATACATTGAATGTCGACCGTGTCATTAATATTTTTCTCAAAGAACATGAAATCCTCATCACTCACCTCATTTCCCGGCAGATAAGGTAATGATGACTCTAGGACATAAGAATTTTGACCATGTTGTAGGATAACCTGAAAGAGTCCAAACCATTCTTGTAAGATACTTATAGTGAAGATGTTGTATTTATCCGAAATTGATCATAGGGAAAGTGTGGTTATTGAGATTGTCATTTTTATTCTATAACTTAAAGAGCATATCATTAGTACTTTCATGATTACATTTTATGAGAAATAATAAATTTTATTAAGTCTCCCACTATTATCAAGACTCAATGGATCTCACCATTGAACATGGAATGCCCAGTTTCCATGACATTCCAGTGGAAAGTATTCATATTCCCCTTCGCATAAACCCAATAAGGGTTAGTTAAGTTATAAGAAGGTATTTAGTTAGGCACGTCTTTTCCAACTGTGGGCTTGCAGCTCTTTGATATGTTGAGTGGACTCCCCAATCCTGAAATCATGACTTTGGATGTTGTCAACTCTTGCCTACAATATTACACCATGTCTAGCAAGGGCTACTCCTCTTGATGTATTATGTTTAAGTCACCACGAATCCTTTCATAAGGGATTCTTGTATAAAAGTATTTCTCCCTACAAGGGTTGGTCAAACACATAGTTTTATTGAGTTTTTCCCTTTAACTATGTTATAGAAGGCTTGTTCTGACTTAATATTTTATTTGAGGGATTTTTATCCCTTATGCATGATTGTATTATTATCATTATCACATGTTTTTTTAATATTAAGTGGAACTTACTTATGTTATTAACAATGTGTTGATAATATTTACGCATAATTCTGCTTTATTTTAGTTCCATCTTGCATGTTGGTTTCATTCATTAATTTTGTGTTCATGAAAACACATACATAATGATAAACCATGCAACATAAAGAAATAAAATAAAGTAAATGGCATGATCACAAGATTTTATAACAGTTATTTTATCTAGTGGTTGATAAAATAACCTCGACCTAGGGGATAAATAACTTCAACTTTTTGGGTTCATGTTAACAACTTCCACCTTCCCACCATTGTATCTCCTAGGATTGGTTTCATCTCGGCTCCATCTTGAACCGCCTCCACTAACCTGAGAGTTCCATCCATTACATATTCCTTTCTTAACTCACATGTACGTGATGGGTAAAAAGGGGTTTTACATAAAAGAATACTTGGGCACGCATGCCCTACATATTAATTAGGAGAAGGCTCACTGGCCAACAAATTTAATTTAACTAAATAAATTAAAATAAACCATTTGCATTCAAAGGTATTAGTCCATATCATGACCATCCATAATTGGAATGATGATTATGTATAAATAAAACTATCATTCAATTCTTTAGTCATTCTCATTTATGATAAATCATTCTAGAATAAATTAATTATAATCCATTATTAATCAGTCCTTTTATCTTAAATCCTTTTCTAAATTTCCCTGATTTTTTCATCCATCATTATTATAAATGAATAAATTCATTTAAAATTACCTTTGTGTGTAACTATTACCTTGTATAAAACAAGGTTAATTACAATTCATAACAACCCAATGCTTAGAAATGAATATTATGCAGATGTTAAATTAAACACATACATATATAACACCTATCACATGTTGTGCCTCTTCTTTACACCTGCATGATGATACACGTCTCAAGGGTTTGTATAATATAATAATAAATTTTAATAAATATGTATAATTTCGATGAGTACAAGACGTGTAGTTCCAACTACATAGCGTGTTCTATTTTTCACTTTCTATCTGAAGTACACACAAGGGGAAACATCATGTGGGTGTAATTGGGAAATATTCTGAGTACACAGAATGTCGAGTGGGCCACACATCGTATAGTTCCTTGTTACATGTTCTCCAGTAGGGAAAGTCGTGTATGGGGTACACGGTCCAACCCTAACCCAATGGGACTACACGCCATGTCAATTGGGCCACATGGTGTGTAATCTTGAAACTGCGTGCCACATGTTCCGTGTCAACACAAAAATTATTAAAGACATAGACAGACTCTAAAAGACTTCTTGGTTTGGCAGACCAGTTTGATGCATTGACTCTTGACTACAGGGCATGTACTGCTGAATACATGTCGTTTGGTCAGGTGTTGTACTTCCAGGAAGCATTGGAACCACCGGATAGGATCCTCTATTTTATTTTAATAAAAATTAAAAGAAAAGATCTTTTCGGTAAACTGAAAGAGAAATGAAAGAGGAGGAATATATCTCATGATTTAGATTTGTAGTACGATTAACTTGAATAGAAAGAACTAAATTATTAAATGCATTATTCATTGATGAAATATCTAAATAATTATAATCTATGATATAACCCCTCTGATACCACTTAATGGTTCCAGGTGTAGTGGAAGAGTGGTTGGGATGACCCCCAATTTTTATTTTTACCATGATCAATGATTATTATTGGAATAATACGGTGATGAACGCCAATCTCCACAGAATATTAGAAAATAATTAGATAAAGAAGAAAGAGGCCCAAAACCATTAGAGAGGATCTTTCACATCATGTTTATAATTTATTTAATTAATTTCATAATGTAAAATAATACCTGTGTCTTTTGTATTTTTTTCGTTGATGATGATGATCATCCGGATTGACCCTTCTGATTTTTCTCATTGCGCTTGTAAGGATCCAAACTAGAATCCCTATAGTGGTGATCCAAACGTGATCTGATGGCCTCCGATTGACACCACTCGTTCTTCGGGCGCTAGATCGGTGAAGCGAGTGTCTTGTGTCGGTCATTCTTGATCACTTTTTCATCAACCTTGAAGTATGTCTCTCGTTCTTTAGAGGTTAGAGAAGAGTATTCAAGATATAAATTGATTGGCAAAAAAATTCTCAATTCAACAGGAATGTGGTGTGGTGTATGGAACAATAGGGGTAATTTCTTATTTATATACATGGAATTATAATTATAATATTTAATTGCATAGGAACAATTAAATACATTCTTGGACTTAGAGAGAACCCATGAATTTAATTGTAATACCACAACATTATTTATAGAGCAGCAACATGTGCAAAACAGAATTATAAATAAAATTCTTCATCAAAAAATAATATCTATGTTATTTTAATTTCTGCCAACTAGTTAAATAATTATTTACCATATTGAAAATAATTATTTTACTATAATACCAACCTCGGTCTGCTTGAAATCCAATTTCTTTTATTGAACACCATAATAAATAAATAAATAATTTATTCTCTTAAATAAATAATTTATTTACAAACTAGTAAATAAATATTTATTAAATGGTCAATAAAATAAATAAATATTATTTAATTTTGGCGCTCATTTTAACTTGAAAAAAATTATTCCATGGACTTGAGAATAATATTTATTTTATTAATTAAATTCAAATAGAATTTCACCGAGACAACCAAAAACATTTAGTGTGTGACCCTCTAGGATTATTTCTAAATGGAATTAGGTGGTCTTTCCTAAATTCCAAGAGTACTGTCTAGAAACGGGTCGAGGCACCCAATAGAAAGAATGTAAAGTCACAACAATGACATCCACATATGAATGCTCACTATGTAATATAATCCCTTTGTCAAAATATCTCATCAAGAATGTTTGAGTATTGTGTCATCAACTTTTATGCTTGATATGTCATTCATTGACTGGCTAAAAAAACTCTTCATTACACCATGGCCATGAAATTTTGCGTGACGATTCTACTTCAATCTGATGGTCGAGATATCAACTTCCATAAATAGATGGGGAAAATCCTTTCTCGACTTATATATTAATATGATTCCACTCGTGACACACCCAATGTACCCTACTTCCCGCCAACTGTCTGCATGACGGTTTTCATTAGTAAATCAAATTTCATAAGTTATGACATTTATTAATGATAAATTTAAAGACTAAGGATCATTACACATGCTCGTAGATTGAAATATCTGATGACACCAAAACATGAGGAATCCCGAATAGTGGGTCTGTTATCCTAATATCTTGTCTTATAGATATCCTAGTGGAAACTTCATGAGAAGAATTCTCATCTTATTAAGAGTACTCGCACTTGACGGTTCGCATGCTATCTGTCCCATCATAGCATGTCATTCAACCACATTCCTCTATTTAAGAATATTGTTATAGCATTTCAAGGTTCTCATCATAGCGGGGAACTGCCATGTCATTATCAATGCAAAAAATACTCTAGGACATTATTACATTATAGTCATGCAGAATAATGAACAATATGTAATAATACATTAAATATCCATATAATCAAAGTAAAACTAGTTTGTTCTAGGACACCAACTCTTACAAAATGCATGTGTGTCTCCAAGCAACACCACCTGCCTATTTTTTCAAGATATTCTTTTGATCGATCTATGTAACATGATGAATATTTATTATTTCCTAGTTTACATGTGACCAAATTCCTTACTGATGATGGAAGAGATACTCTATGGTCCAAATCCAATTGTTATCCCAGAAAAAATGTGACATATATTCCAAATTCAAGGCACCGAAACCTATTTCTACAAATTATACTGATATTATCATACATTCAATAAAACTACTATAGTCCAAAATTATACACCATGTGAATTTAATTACATGTATGTGATACAAGATTACATGGAACTCTCCACAGAAGCAACTCCTGAACTATAAATGGAGTATTAGGTTATATCTTATTGTTTGGAACCAAACCATGAACTTTCTAGGACCAACTTATTACATCTACACCATCCACCCCCAGCAAAATTCGATTGTCATAAAAAAAAAACCTATAACAATTTTACTTCCAAGGATTTCCACAAAGAATTATTATATTAGAAATATTTATTATAATGAATAGTAAAAAGTCATATATATATATATATCACACACACTCATATAAATGATAATAACAAAAAATGATGTCATTATTATAAAAAATAATTAATCATTTAACATAATGAATCATATTTTTATGTTTCAAAATTAAAGTATCTCAATGAAAAATAATTAATCCTACTTATGAAAATACTATTTAAAATATTAAAATTAAAATTTCATCTCACCAATAATAGTAAATAAAATATCAACGATAAGGTAAATTGATATATGTTATTTCATTAGATTATTATTATTATTTATTTATTTCACAAATGGAACTTGTGGTGTCACATTTATGTTTCATGTATTTAGCAATTAGTTTTATAAATAAGGGACTCTCAATATTCACACTTTTATTCATTTACAATATGTTCTTATTTATCCCCTAACCATAGATTTTTAAAATAAAATTAAAGATAGTTATTAAGAAATAATTTCATATTATTATCAACAATATAATATTTTAATGGTCTTTGGTATCAATTCTCACAAAAAGGGGGTGAAATATTTACTAAATTTTTTCCAAATTATAATCATGATACCTTCATTATTGGTTTAAAAAATCCTTAATTCAATCAATCAATTACGAATATTTAATTCAATTAAAAATATAATACAATATTTAGTAAAACATTCACCACTTGAAATAAATATATATTTATTTATTAATTGCGGATGTTTCCACATTTTACAGAATTTTAGATTTTTAACATGGCATAACTAGAAGTGAAAATAGACTGTCCAATATATTTAAAAAAAATTCAATCATTATTTTATTCCAACATAGAATATAAAAATATTAAAGGTATATTAATATTATAAAGAAGATGAGAAATCATGAACCTGTATTGTTATATAATTTAATAATCATATTCAAAAAAAATTATCTATGGTTATATAATAGGATATGTTTGAGATTCTTAAAAATAACTCCTTGCCTCTTTTAAAGTGTAGTAGTTTATTATATAATGTAAATCCTCACATAATTCTCTTTAAATAAATTTATTGGAAATTATATTATCTAAAATGAATGGAATATATCATATGGATTCCAACAATGATTTTATGATTATTTCATTGGTGACTCTATTTTAATTTATGTGTAATAATTTCTAATATATATTATTTGAAGAATCTAAATCATTCAATAAAATTTTTATAATTTTTATATATAGTAAAAACTAATTAAATTTATAGAGTATATAAACCATGATGTGGCCTTATTTATCTTAATGTGTTTAATATTAACATTAAGACAATCCTCCTACAAACTAAAATAATATTATATTTTGTCCAAAAAACTTCAAAACCATAAAAAAAATGTATAAATACATACCATAATAATTAAAATTTTCACTATGGTAGGGTTATCTTTCACAAAATATCGATTTACAAAAAAATACATAAACAATTAACGTGTAGTGTACATCATCATCACATGGCTCCCATAGTGTTCTACATTAGTCTCATTATCATTCCATGCACCATGACATGATCATTAGCTCACTCTTGTTTCACCCATATATACTAAATATAAATCCATAAACCATAAACATTTTAAATATATTTTATCACTACACCAGCACATGGTTTTTCTCAATTCTAAAAGATTCATGAGAATGCATGTTCCATCATAAAACCATCTTATTATTCTTTTCATAAAAAGAGAATTATTTATCAACCTAAATTTCATAAAAAAATATTTACATGGTTAACACCTTTTGAAGATTTCACATAGATTTTTATTTTACATATTCATATAAAATAAAATTCATTACATGGAATATTTCTACTTCCACAGGACATAATTTCCAATTTAACTGTTAAATGTTTTATAACTTATTTTAAATACCACACAATTCATCCTGAACTATTTATAAAAATATCATAACAATTAATAATTATCCTAAAATGATTAAAAATAATAATAATAAATTGGAAGACAATTTATCAAAAAAATATATATAATATTCATAGATAAATATCTTTTGGGGGTTTTTGATACCAGACCACAAGATACAAGTGTTTTCTATAAATATTTATATTTGAGTATAATGTTTTCATATGCTTATAGAGAACATTGGTGTTGATTAAAAGAGGATCTATTTCTAATATATAATAATCTATTTAATATCATAATATTGATAATTGAGAAACCTATATAACATAAATCCATAAAAATAAAATAATATTAGTGATTTTTAATTCTTATATTCTTATTAGAAAATAATCACTATTCACCCATTCCTTTATCTTCTTCTCATTTTCTGTCTCATTTTCTCTGATTTATTCTCTGCATGTTAAACATTATAATTATATAATTTAAGTAAGTAGTACCCATATATTTGATGACGTAAAAGTAGCTTTTTAACTATCTTATATGACAAGATAATAAGAAATGATCAAATGAAAAATCATGACAACAGATCAAATAGATTTTGGTAGAGGTAGAACTACCAAAATCAATCTCAATTTTAAAAACAAAATCTATGATTTATAACATCATTTTAAATTTTGAATGATATCCTTCTTGTGTAAACTACTTCAATATTCAGATCTCCTCACTACACCATTTATTCTATTTGGTAGTATTTTATGTCAAGTTGTTTCAATTGTTATTATGATTAAAAAATTATAACTTAAAAAAATGATTATCACATCAAAAAACCTATGAAAATTTCATGTTCACTCACATCTATTCATATAGGAACATTAACCAAATACTTTTTTTGTGTCTTCAATTATATTCACAAACTCATTAAAAATTATAATCAATATAATAGGTCGTTATTATAATATTTCTATGAAATATGTCATTTTTGTATAACCTTGATCATCCATAAGTGTGATTTAAATAATATAAATATCCCCCCCCCAATTCAAATTAGGGTAACTATTAAACTAATGTAGTTTATGTAATATAAACACTTTTGGGTGTGATAATTTACATCTCACAGTAATTAATCCTTGTGTAATATTTCTTGTTAGAGTAATCATAAGGATTTAACAAGACTTTATCATTTTATTCCAGAAGGAATACTAGGTTTTGGGCTCTATCTATTAAAGACCGAGAGTACTAGGTAACCATCAGGTCTGTACAGAGTTCCAGATGGTAACATTATGGAATCAGGTAGACTTATTAGGTCCACCATCCATCCAATATACCTTGGGTGGGTACACAGTGGCTAGATTCTTCACAATGTATGGTAAACATGTTCTTTATCATACTAATGAATTTTATCGCTTTTAATTATTTATTTAATTAATTGGGTTTTTATTATATTTAAATGTGGGATGGGTCTTGTTTTTTCAATCAAATAGCAGAACACATACCTCCTCCATCTCAATATACTTATCCTTATCAAGATAATATTAACTCAATAAGGATTAATTTACTAGTTTAACATATCACATGATATCACCAAGGGTTAATCTAATTCTATTATGGTTTTATTAATCATTTATTTTGGGATTTTACATTATTTCTATACGTTTCAAGTTAAATCGAATTGTTTGAAAATTTATATTGGTTTTTAAATATCAACCATTCTGGTTAGAATTAGGGAATGGTATTTGAAGAGATGGGTCTTACACCAAATTGGAAGGGGTCCTGTTTGTATCTTATATTTATTTATGTTTTTATTCTTATTGTAATTCTGGGTGTTGGTAGGGTTTAGTAAGTGATGGAAAATTATAGAATTTTTTGTCTTTAATACCCATGAGGGTGTCATAGTGGTCATATGGGGTTGAAATTAAGGGATGTCTATTGTTTTTTGTGTGGCATTGGTACATGAGGGATAATAGGATAATGGTTTTGTTGATGCTTGATATAGTAAAATGGATTAATATTTTGTTTCTTGAATTTTAAATTTGTGGAATATGTATAAGTTAATAATGAGGGTTGATGAAGAAACATGTTGGGTGATATTGAATGACTTGTATGTATGGTGGTGATGAGGTCTCTTGATGTTGTGTCCATAGGTTTTTAGTGATGCCTCCCACTATGGGATTGAGAATTTTAGGGTTATTTGAAAAAATACTTTGTCCCATAAGATGGTGACTACTACAAAATATAGGTGGTATCCTTTATATATGAGAGGATATGTATGGTGATGTTCATCATAGAGATAATTAAGGGATACACCATAGGAGTCCATGGGAAGTGCATAGTGAGAAATATCACTAGTAAGTATCTTGGTAGACACTTCATTAATGGGATGTGTCATGGTTGTTGAGTAGCGAATTGAGAAGGGATTTTGGTTTAAAATTAATTTTAGACGTTGGAATATTTTTGGAATTCCTATTAGGAATCAATGTTGGTTTTTCTATATTTGATTGAGGTTTGAAAGTAATGTTCTTACATGTATTATAGGATGGTTAGATGGTTTGGTTCCTTCAGGGATAACTATCCATTTTTATCTCATCCCTATCTAATATAAGATGATGTGGGTAAGGTTCTCACTCACATACTTTCATAAAAAATGTGGATTATAATTTGTTGATTTGTTTTTGTTGGTTTTAAAAAAATTATGGATTATATATACTTTTATATAAGTTGATTTCATTTAGGGAAACATAAAGTGCAGTTCGAGTGAGTTTTTTACTCACTACCCCTAATGGGGCGTTATAAAAACGTGTATATTTTATGTCTCTTGAATTTGGTTAGGATGAAATCATTTATTATTGATCTTTTTTAAAAGTGGTGAGGTAGATGTATGGGGAGCTATTTGTGTACTGGTATTTTTAAGATAGGATAAGTGTATTTCTAGTGATTTATGGTAGAAATACCTTTTCTCTCATTTTTTATGTTTGTATTATATTTGAAAAAATGGGATAGGGTTACTTATATATGTCATGTACAACCTCAAATATATTTATTTTAGAAAATCCTATTGAAAACCTGGTTTTCATTTTTCGGTTATGATATTTCCTATTTTTTATTCTAATTCCTTTGTTGATAGTTTCTTTTTCAAACAGTATATTCTTCCCATGTTTAACTATTATAACCCTTCCACACCTCATAAATCATTATTATCTGAGTTTTCAAGTCATATTTCTTCTAAAATCCAATTAGATCATGGTTTAGTTTGGTCAGGTCAAGTAATGTTATAAATCGGTATCATAGTGAGGATGCTACAGTGTGTAACCGAAAACGTTTATCATATTTTATAATTTGAATGGTGTTTGGGGGGTTATGATGGATAAGAAATGGAAATAGATATATTTAGTATCGTATATAACCCTTTTAAGGGGAATTCCCAAATTTCAAGAACATAGAATAATATTTGGTTTTCAAAATTATGGTTTCATGGTTTCAGAAAGAGATGTGTATTTGATGGTTAAGTGGTTTAGAATATAAATGATGGTTAATAAATTCAAGAGATAGTGTATATCATGCATCCTTTTAGGTTTATAGTTCTATCATGTCTTGAATGTTCTTTTAATTCGTTGGTTACCTAGCTTTGAAAAGAAAGAGTTTAATTTTTCAAATTGTTGAATAAGGGCTCTGTATTATTTACCTGTATAGTAAATTGGTGTAATTTTATTCAAAAAAACCATGAAGGATGGTTATTCTAGTATTATCATTTGAGGGGATCCTGTAAGTGTTTTTGAGAAACATGACCTTGTGATTGGTAAGTGGGGTCATGAGAAAAACCAAGGAGAGCTGGAAAGATGGTTATTGAGTTTGTGTAATAGTGGGTTTCAATTCCTATAATAACTTTACATATATGTTATATGTAAGTTATGATATAATAAATGAGTATGGTATTGTAATTTTACTAATATTACGCCTCAGTGAACACATTTGGAAAACCAAGAGGGTGGATATGGGAACACACCAAGGAAAGCATTATCTGGTTCCCTAGAGGTCTAAGATGACCATTTTCCATATATAGGGGTTTATAGTCACACAATACCTTCGTAAAAGATAGGTTCATTAGCAAAACACATATACCAACCCACATGGCCTCCAAAGTGTTGACAAATCCTAAATGGATCACTATAGGAATAGTTTACAAAATATTATAACACCATCACACTTCCTGAAATAAGGCATGATTCTATTAACCTAATAAATTTTACCTACCTCATCCCTCTAAAGAGTTTATTAAATCAAACCAAACCCACCTGGAATCTTTCATACCAATACAAAACATGATCAGGCAAACTCACGCACTATCAGTAATTCCAATCCAAAAAATTTCATAACATTATAATAACATGGTAATGTATTATAATGTAATCATGAGTCAATATATTATATGAACAACAAACATGGAAATCTTAATCTAGAATAACAATAAGTATTACATTTTTAGAGAATAGGGTGTTACCCACATGTTGTCAAACAAACCAATTAAAATATCAAAATAATTCCATTTATACATACCTTAAAAACCCTGAAATATCTTATTAATAAACATAGTTATTCATTAAATAACATAACATTATACTCACTCTTGGATCTTAGATGTATTCCAATGAAAATATACATTATAAGACCTCTATTTTTTTGAAATTTCATTTCATAAACATCAAATAGAATCATAAAATTCCCCATAGAAACCCATTAAAACCTCTCCTTTATAAATAAATTTTTATAATAATAATTTATTTAATAAAAAATTATATCAAAACACTAATTTACTTTGAGATTACATATCATTCAACTAAATAATCCATAAAATGGTCCACTAGCACACGTTTTTTCATGGCACCTCTTATAAATTATTTTATAATCTCTATAATAATTACCTACTCTTAGGATAAAATTATATCATCTTAATTTATTTGTTGAATTAATAAAATCATAAAATTTACTGATAATAAAAATAATCATTCTGCCACATGAATATAAAATCACTAAATGAGAATGATACTAAAAAATTAAAAGGACACTTACCTTAATTGTTGATTAATAAATTGATCTATGTAGTAAATAACTAATATTAGGATGAAATTATCACATCCCAATTTATGGGGTTAGTTAAAAATTTCATAAAATTTATTGTGAATATGAATAATAATTCACTCACATGAACATAAAATCACAAAATGAGAAAGATAATCAGAAATGAAAAGGAATCCTACCACAATCGGTGAACAATAAATTGATCTCATTTTAATACCAATAACTTTTGTGTCCATGAGAACCTATATCCAAAACCACAACCATCAATTAAATAAACCATACATTAAAAACACAATTATGGAAATGACATATCTAACACCAAACATGTTGGGTAGCATCGATATACTCAAACAGAAGCAATGTGGCGTCGACCACTCTCAAAATGAAATGAAAATTGTTCCACAAAACAATCACAATTTATACACCCCAATTAATGGCAAATTTACCTCAATCTCACCAATTACCCGATTTAAATTCATTGGTCAACATAAATCAATACAAATGGTGAATAGTTTCATGAACATATAAAATAACCTTGCTCTTTAATTAAACTTAATACATGATTTATCACAAAACATTACACATAATACAACACTGATGACTGATTTGTATAGTGTATTTTGGAATTAGGTACACTACATACCTATTTAAAATATCAAAATCATCTTCTTCATTGAAAACATCCATAGCGTGCTCGCACATAAAACAACATGGGTAAACCTAGGGACATACATAAGAAAGGGGTGAGATATAAACCACAGTAAGGGAATAATAATGGAATAAAAAGAATACAATAATATATGTTATACAATACTCATATAAATGTGTAATTAAATGAACATTAAAAATAGGGAATGATAAATCATGATAATCAAAACATTAGAAATGTCACAACAGTTTAAAACAATATAACATAAAAATATGTAAAGGATAACTACCATGAAATCTTGAAGAAAAAATTAGTATAAATGAATCAAGGTAACTCTTTATCCCAAGAAAATGTCTCATGAGAATAAAAATTACCCAATTCATTGAATTACTATATAATATCGGTCAGACTCATAACATTCATTCTAATATCATACTAATGTGTGAAACATGGATCATACAACATGTATTCATTCATCAAAATAATTTATTCCATGTTAAAGTAGTGTATAATAAATACATATATGTCCCATTTAAAATAAGTATAATTTTATAATTTTGAACACCCTTTATAGAAAATGGTTATCGTATTCACTAAACAATTTTTTTGACGTAGAATGTTATTGTGAAATTTCGGCATCGTAATGACATTATTTAGAAATTAATAAAAATGGATGATGAGAGATAATGGGGTATGTCATAATTTAGAAATAAAATTTTCGTCAATATTGACATGTAAAATCATATCCCATCAAAATTATTTATAAATATAAGGTGTAGGATAATGAATAATCTTGATTACATTGGAGGAAAAAAAGAACCCTTACACGAGTGTGTAACTCCAAATGTTTGGGAGGAGCCTCTTGGAGAATTAGGGAACATTGGGAGGACCAAATTGATGGGAGGAAAGTGTAAGGATGTTATAAAATGGTTTTGAGTGAATATAACTTTGATCTTTGGTGTGTTTCTATAGTAAATGAGTGGGGATTTATTAATTATTTCTCAAACATTGGTTATTGACTCTATATAACAAAATAACAAAAACCAAAAACCATACAATGGATTTTTATAATAGTTTTGTCCAAATGGGAGTGATTTTCATTATTTTATATGTCCAAGGGTCAATTATAGTAATATAATTCCCTTGATTTTGTGGAGGGGATTCAAACCCTTAAAGAAATTCCATTAAAACTATAAAATATAATATGGGTTTTGGTGGATTCATAAATGATTTTTAAAGATTACCAAAAAAATCAAATTATAATAAATTTAAAACAAATATTTGTTCTTTTACCCAATTTTTATTATTTATTACATCACTTTTTGAATATTATGTTGTTTTATTTAAATAAATCTTATTTATAAGATATTTAATTTTTACCTGACAATTTGACTGTCTTAGAAAATTATAAAAAATCCACATTTCGATGATTGTGATGTTATGACTCTATGAAAAATATTAATTTTATCTAATTAATTTTATAATTTTTTTAAATTGAACTTTTAAAAAATAAATTGACATCTATTTAGAAATGTTGGTTTTTTTGCAATAACATTTTCCGCACCCTTGTAAAAATTAAATTTGACTTCATCAAAATTATATGTTAATTTTAATGTAAAATTATTATATAATAATATTATTTTATTAAAATATTATATTTGTCAATAGTTCATTAATTTAGTAAAATAATTTCATATATTTTATTTGAATATTACCAAAAAATAATATTCATATTTTATAGTGTCGAAATAAAAAACATTCTAAATGTAAAAATAATAAGATGAAAATATATTAATTATTCTATAAAAAATATAGTACAAAATATTTATTTTATGGTCTTGATCAGTATCCCATTAATACACCTACAAACACCCTAATATTATTATTTGTGATGGTGAGACTTTCATGGTGTTGTTTGGCGTACATGGGTATGGTCATGATCTTGATGAGCTTGAGCTTATCCCATATACAATTTCACTCAGGATTATGTTTTTGGATCTCAACTGGTGCTTTTTCCATAGAAATTCTTGTGATGTTATCTCCCTTATAAGCTCTGATAAATGCAATCCATAGCGTATGATCGTACTTGTTGAAGGCATCACATCCTTTTTAAGTGTCAATTGGTTTTGATAAAACTCTATATTTTTACTAATCACATGATCACTGTGAAATGGATATATTATAAATGGTAATGATTCTTTCAATTAATTTGAAATTAATATGTTATAATAAAAAAATGAAGTTGTTGTGTTTTTTATATCCAAATTACATAATAATACATTTAATTAAATCACCAGGGTAATTTGGTTTATAATAATTCTAGTTATTAGAAAATATAACCATGAAACCATCTCAATAGGTCATACACTAAATCCCCCTAAAGAATGACAATTCAATTATATGCTGGTGGAATAATCACACTAAAATCCAAGGGTAGAATACCAAAATTAATAGAAAATGTGATATGAGGAGAACATAAGAATAATAATATTAGTATACATTATAGGATGAGTATGAACACCTACGATCATAATGAGTCATGGAGATTGAAGGTGGAAGGTTAAGGTAAGTGAATGAAAAAGTGTTCTTAATAACACAACCATTAAATGATGAATCTCAGAGAGGGTTCTATTTTTATAATACTAAAAGGTCATCATACATATTTTTAAATATTTGATCAGTCATTATCCGCCCTCATTTATCATGTAAACTTTATTTGTCACTTCCCCCAAGGATTCAACCATTATGTATCATCCCTCATGCAACAACCCTCATAAATAAGAGAGAACCCATAATTATGTATTGATAGGACAATAACATCCTTATTGTATCTCTAGATCTAATTCAATATTCTTACTCTATAGCCTAGATAACCATTTCGCATCAGCCACCCCATATCAGAGTATCTATATGAATTGTTTAAACCCTTAAATATCCTCATAGTGACCCATATAAATCATAGGGTGACCAATTAACACCTAGTTATTATAATGACAACCCATACACATTATAAGTTTAATCCTCAAATATTATTTTAAGACACTAGTACTTATAAAAAATCATCTACACTCCAAAAAACCTTATATGTCTAGGTTACCCTTACATATAACAATGTTAAATCTTT
This sequence comes from Viscum album, assembly GCA_963277665.1. Lineage (NCBI taxonomy): Eukaryota > Viridiplantae > Streptophyta > Magnoliopsida > Santalales > Viscaceae > Viscum > Viscum album. The sequence continues at coordinate 1,496,154,462 of OY728147.1, read as the reverse complement.
TATATCATAGGTTTATCAACAATAAACCTTTCTTATATTCTATATAAAACACTTTAATATCATCAATGTTTTTAATAAGTACATATCAGTAACATTTCACATTGTAAAAATCCATATTTATTCCATTATCTAAAAGTAAACCATTATGAATCATCGTGTTTACCCTTATATATCATAGGGTAAATCATAAAAACTTTTTTTATAAACCCTGAAACATTAAAAAGATCCCATTAACCCATGACTATCAATAATAACGGTTACTTATCCCATGGAATACACTTACAAATAAATGTGGCTTCCAATATTTATCAAATTTCTCAAATGAGTTATAAAATTGTATGAATGATGATACTTTCATATATGGTATTATTTATTTTCCAATATATATATATATATATATAACTCTCCATATTACAATCATATCCAATGATGTGTCTTATATCATAGCTTATAGTACGTAACCAAAATCATGTAACATTACGATATCCTATTCTCTGAATCTCATTGGTCATACCCTATAATTACCTATCATGAAATTATAAAAAGCATCCATAATCCATCATTAATATCATCAACTCATATTAATTTAATATCATCTGATTCCAAAAAAATTGTAACACCTATTATAGATGGTCCAACACTCAAAATCCAGAAATAAATCCATAATTCAAATATCCCATTCTGTTATCAAATTGTAATGAGGTAATTCATTATAGTCTCTCTATAATAAAAATTTTCATTATCAAAAAGAAATTGTGGTCCTTAAAACATAATTAATGTCCCACCTTGATCATAAACTCACTACTAATTCACTATTTTTATCTCTTAATGTCAATTAGTCTGCCATCATACAACTCCTAAAATTGAATCACTTTATTAAACAAATCTAGTCGAACAGTCACAAAAATTCCTAAGTCTTTATTCAAAACATTCATCACATGTATGGCATAATTTCCCTATGAGATGTCTATTAGTTCTACGACAAACTTAAAAATGTTTTCACATACACTCAACTCATAAACCTAACCAAACAATCGAATAGTTCTCATCAACATCCATTGATTCGAGGACACTAAAAATGAAACAAATTATTCAACCTAAGCTAGTGGTTCTCCGAATTAGAACATGTCACTCAAAGAAGAAAATTTTGTGTAATGGTTCTCCCTAATAATGGAATTTTATAACGAAAACACACTATAAGTTGTTCAATCAACCAAACCATCAAAATTATTATCTTAATACAGAATACCAACATCACATATTTAAATCATATGATTAAAATAATTTTCCTCTTACAAAAAATATGGAATACCTACCAAATTCACAATTCATGCCCTTTTTTCACTCACATTAAATCATTTAAAAAAACCTTTTATAAATAGAAAATAATTTTTTCTTCTGAAAACTAGAACAAAAAAAAAATCACCTTTCAACCTCCTTTAAATATTTCCTAAAATGAATGAAACACTATTTTTGAAAAAAATTCCAAAATCCATTTCACTCCTAATCAAAAAACTAAAATCGAATTATGTTTTTTATGGGTATTGGTTTTTGATTTATAAAACCTATAAAATCCAATTTACGAACTTAATATTAATAGATTCCTCAGATTTAATCCCCAATACAAATATACAATTTCCATAAATTTGGGAATCCTTTTCAAACCCCAGTTTTATAAACTATATCCATTATTTTCCCCAAAACCAAAAAATAAAAAATCCTTCCAACATTATTCGATTAGTGATCCTCATTAGTTAATACATTTCAATAAATACCACATTAAAAAAACCTCATAACACTAAATTAATTTCCTTTTCACAATAGTGTTTTATTAATGAAAAATCCATCCCAAAATCATTACTTTATAGTGGAGAAAAAATAAAAATAAATAAATAAATCCAGTTAAATTTATAGTGATATAATGACCTGTCATTACATAGTTCACATAAAATATAACATATTATACATTATATAAATTAATAGTGCTCCATTTTGAGGAAATATGTCTGAAAACACCAAATATAATTATGTGTATCATGTCCTAATCTTGTCTGTATCATGATATATCAAAAATTATACTAGGCCCCATAAGATCCCTTTTGACTCATCCATACTCTTATACATACCAAGTTGATGATCTCGAAACATCACCACACACATCCAAGAGTGATTAATCATGAACACTAGACATGTCATTGAATTCCTAGTTATAATTAAAAATCATGTTGGCTATGAATACTAATATTCTACCTTGAATGTCCGGATATCCTATCTTTACAACTATATAGATATTTCCATTAAAAAATTTGTTTTTATACCGTTTTATAGTGTAATGGGCAAGGAATAATTGACAAAACTCAAGTGCAAATGTTTCTTGACCTCAGACACATTATCCATTATTATATAGGCTACTATCTATTTTAAATGTTCTAAATAGTAATGGGGATACTACTCCCTAAAATGAAGACGTCCATGGGTCATGAAACAATCTACCAAAAAATTGTCATGACCCATCCATTTGGTGAAAAATGAAAAACCAATATATGATAAACATAGAGATAGGAGGTCACCTATATTTCAGAATGTAATGGTATTAATATAGTTTATATGATGCATCAAATAAAAAAAGTGGTATTAAATTATATAAGCTTGACTAGGAATAAGAATATTCATACAATAATGACCCCCTATCTATGTCTAATCTAAAACAAACAATGAAGTGTAACAATATAGCCTATAAACCAACTCATAAAACTAACCATACATTATCCATGGCCTCTATAACCCACTATTCCTATACCATGTTACAAGATCCAATAAATAATTATTCTAAAAAAGTGTATTCCCATATACATCAAAGCACATGTCAGTCATACAGGTAGGGGGTCAGTCCAAAACCCAAGTAAAATCAATATTCTCACCTTAATATACATTTTTCTTTTATAAACCATTAGATGTTCAAGAAAAATGTAAACAATTTAATGTCATTATCATGTAATACAATAAACGAAAAATATAAAAATTGATTCATTTTCGGGCACACATCTCATGTCATTGGTGGTTAACTAATCCATCATGAGACTTAACACAACATGTTTTAAAAAAAATATGTAATAAATAATCCATAATAACATCACATGCAAGATGATTTGTAAAATTCATCTTGTTTAGGCATTTATAGACATCTATGAAACCCATAAAAAAATGAATGATAATTTTCAGTCTTAGGAATATAGTAATCTGATCATAGAGAAATTATAATAGCTAGTCTTATTATTATAGAAATATCATCATATAAAATAAGAGATATAATTAGTGAATCTGAATAGAGAACCTCTCTCTCATTTGGAATCATCCACTGTGGGAAGGGTTCATTAGAAAGTCACATAAATATTGTCCATCATACACAACAAGAAATTTCATATGGGAATATCAATATATAGCCTCTCATATAATCCAAACCATACTAACATAAGTTTGGTACAGAAGCCCAGATTCATAAATCATATGTGTTGTCAAAAGTTATTTCATAAGGGATTCTAAATTTACAACATACCACACAATCTAAACAATAGAAACTTGTGGTTGGTCTCATGGAAAATCATATATTTTGAATTCTAGAGACATTCTATTAGGAGATGACATATCAATATTCAACTTCTATCACAGTTTCAACCACAACTCAACGTAAGAATTCATTACCCAATCTCATACCTCTACCTATAAGGCCCTCGCCATAAAACATTATATAATCCTGAATTAAATGAATGATTCAAATTATGGATATTATCATGTTTAGATTTTTAGATAATTAGGACATAACAATTACATCTCAAAAGATTACAATGTAGAAACTTCTACTCAGTTTCCATTTATTTCATAAAATAAAAACTCTTAAAAATAAACATGTCTAGTTCCATGTTTTAGATAGCATGTCTTTCATGATCCCATCCTTGGAACTATTCCACTTTATGTCATGTGAATTTTTTTTCAAAAATATGGGATGAGCTTAAAAATTTAAATAAGGGTTATAACATAATGAATGGAAACATTAACCCATCAATAAATACAAATCAATGAAACCATAATTTTCAATCATACCTTCTGAAATCATAATATTTATGAATAACACATAGTAATCACAAATCATAAAGGTAACTTAAGACATACATAACATAATTACAATGTAGCTATCACAGCTACATAAGGAGTCACATTTGGAATACCCATCACAATATATTCCCTAAATCTCTTAGGAGAAATATTAACGTTTACCTCTGTCATGTTACCCAATGCATTGGAGAGCTGTCTCGGGCTCACTCGCCCTAGTTTTATCATGGAACCACCCATATACATAACAATGTCCAAGAACCATAACATAATCATAACACATAACTTAAGCATAAAGGAAAGATAACAATACCATATTGAAAAAAATTATAAAATTTTAAGATATTGAAATAATAAATCCATTCTAAAAACCATTTTCAATACCAAAATATGTAAAAAGAGTATATGGTATTTATTTTTCTTTGAAAACATTATGGCTTGTTAAGGAATCCATAGATCAAATAATACTCGCGGTGGAGGAAAAGGTCATTGTCACCACTAACGTTAAAAAGGAAGCTTCATTTTTGTCATTTAGTTACATTATTCATAAAGAAAAGATTCCCTTTGAATGAAATGAAAAGTCATAAGGGTTTTATTCACCATATAAAATAATTTTGTGTATAAATTAAAATATGCCTCAATGAAAGGAGATTGAGACGAAGTCCCATACAAAGATGGTATCCTTAGATTAAGGATAAATCAATTACATAATTTTGTGTGACAAATATAAATACACTGAATATAAGTGGATATTAAGTGTAAAACAATCCGGTTGCATCCACACATATTCATATCACGACATAATCAAGAAGTAGAGGTTTAACCCCAAGAATTGAAATTGGGTTAAGAAGTTCCCTTACAGAAATTTGACAGCCTAACGACGTTACATTAAAATTCTGAAAATGAGTTGAGGAGAGATAAAAAGGGTATCTCATTACTTGGACATAAAATTTACAGCAACAAGGATATATAAGAACATATTACAACATAAGAAGATGTAAATTAAAAGACCTAACAAAAAGAAGTCTTTGAAAAAGTGGAGGGTGAATGGTTCAATTTCCTAGTTGGGTAACATTCGAAACATACACCCCATGAAAGAAGGACTATACAATGTTGATGTAAATACCCATAAATGAGATTATATTAAAAAAATAGTAGAATAATGGGCAGTACATACACCACTCAAAGGAGATAGTGACAAATATAGCTTGAATCTCATGGGAATAAAAAGTGAGATAAAAACCCCTTACCTCGATGTAATAAATTGATTCGTATGAACAAAAGATAATAAAAACCCAATGAATCACAAAATACCATGAATATAAATAGAATAATGATAATATATATCAAATGGATGTACACAATACACCACATGCAATAAATAAATGGTTAACAATGGAAATCTCATGGAATTAAAAGCGAGATAAGAAATCCTCTTACCTCAAGTCCGACTTGTCTTGTTCGTTCTTTATATTCCTGAATAATAAACTTTGGTCAATTTATAATTTCATAAGTAATTACTTTAAATTTTATTATTCAATTCATATCACATATTAACATGTTATAATAATTAGTTAACTATGTGAGTTCATATCGTGCGTTTTGTCGATGTTCGGTACATGAGTCAACAATGAACTTGTTTGAAGAGAATTGTCCATGTAGTTATAAGTACATCATCTCCGGAATGGTGTTCATAATTTAAATATAATATATATAGATTATATATGTATTTAAAAATATTCCCTAATGTTTGGAGAAATGAAATGAAATGTACCGTTCATGGAAACGGTAGGTCGTACGTATGCATGAATGCTACTTTCATTTTTTTGTCATATTAATGGACATTAAAACTGAATTAGACATAGATATATTATAATACCGGTATAATATATATGTTATATAGGTAAAATAAGCTCATTATTTTCATTATTTATAAATTCCATGTTTGGCATGAACAAGTCACGTCACTTGAGGGGGTGGTAGTCCATAGTTCGTCAGATGAAATTATCACAGTTCCACAACATAAAAAGCATAATGATGTGATTTAAAAATTAAATTCAAAAGAATAGAGAAAAAAATACCATATATATCATATATAAATACAGGTACATCCTAATGGCCACCATGAAAGGTGTTATAATAATATTGAACAATCATGGTTTCGTGAGGCAGTAATTCACCACCCACAGAAACAGCATGTCTTTAACCATTAGACGGGGGTGTTTGTAAGTGTAGGTAAAATCCTTATCATAACAACATACTAGTATATTGAGGATTATGGTTTTGTTATGGGATAAAATTATAAGAAGATAATGGTGAGTGAATAAAGAAAATAAAAGAAATAAACTCCAGAGAAGACATTAACTCTAAATCGGGTAACTCATTTTGGTGTGAGCCAATGGTTACCTTGGAAAGTCTTCTGCCAAAAGTGAGGCTTCTAGGAGTAAGAGAGGTATTTGGAGAGATAATAAAAGAAGAGTTCGGATGATCCAATGGCATTAGATGTGTGTGTAAGGGGGTAGAGGTGGGGGCCTTTTATAAGAGGGAGGATGGCCACTTTTGGAAAGTCATGAAATGTTACATTATTATAAAATGATTTTCGGATTTTAAAGGTCCCAAAATGATATATTTTGATGATAAGGTGATAAGGGTTAGATATCCACCCATCCAATAGGTCTTTAAAAACATTAAGTTTATGATTTTACCTTATCATTTCATTTTATTTAAATCATTCATTAATGAGGTAATCACTGCATCATCATGGAGTCATAAATAAATTTATTTATTTAATGTCTAGAAATTATAAAAAAATACAATGATGTAGGAAATATATTTATGCTTCAAATTATTATTAATAGTACAAGAGATAATTTATGTAAACAAAATTAAAATTGTTTTACTTAGTATATACAAACCTCTGTTATATTTCTTTTCTTTTTTTAAAAATAATGTCATAAATGTCACTGTTACACCCATGTGACTCCATAGTCCCTCAAGTTAGGTACAAAGAATCCCATGGTCTTCCATGACACAAAAAAATTATTTGGACACATATTGGGGTCCTTTTATATTATTATGATATTATTTTATTACCATTAACTACCCGATTTCTAATTAATCACAATAATTAAAGATAATTTCCGTCGTTACTATTCATAATGTCTAAAAAAGTCTTAATTACATACTTTATACCATCTGATTCCAAATATTGAATCCATTTTACCAAATTATAAATACAAAAATTTTAGTAATTAATTTAAAAATAATTCCCGTTGTCACAACCAAATACGTGTTTTTAGGAAGTAAAATTTATCAAATGATTGACTTGTTTTTACATACAATTGAAAAGTGAAATTACATCGAATAAACAACACTGTATTAAGTGATAAAAACCTAATTCTATTATACATTAAACCCAATTAAAAGGAAAATCTATCTATATAATTAAATTAGATGAAAATGCAGTTTTGAAGTAAAATGCAGTATTTTTCACTATTCATTAAAAATGAACATTTGTCAGAAAAATTCAAAATATTGATCCAAAGTAAATTTGATATTCCAAATTAAAAATTGATTTCCATTTTTTCAAATTCAAAACATATAGGTTTCCTTAATTAATTTTATAACTAATTCCCACTATCAAAACAAATAACACGTTCTTAAGAAACTATAACTATCAAAAGATTGACACTTGTTTATGTCCAATTTCAAAGTGAAATTAATTCCAATGACTACTATTTAATTAAATGGTAAAAATATATTTTAGCTATACTTTAAACCCAATTAAAAAGATAATCTTACAATATAAATAAATTAGATTAAAAGTTCATTTTGAATAAAAATACAGCATTTTCACTATTCATTAAAAATGATCTTTATCGGAAAAATAACAAAATTTACACAATGTAAATTTTTATGTCCCGATTTTAAAGAAGGATTTTATTTTGTCAAATATAACATATAAAATTGACAAAAGTAGTTTTTTTTTTAAAAAGTATTTCCATCAAATGGCGGTTAATTGGCATTTTAATGAATATTAGAATATTTATGCTTAAAATTGGATTCATTCGCATTTTAAGTCTCTATCATTTATTGGGTAATTGTTAAAATATTTAACAAACATTTATAATAATTTTGTATTTAGTTATGTTCAATCCTACCATTACAACGGCTAGGCGTTAACTACCATTTAAAATAATATTATTATATTATTAGTGTGCAACGTAAGATTTCAATGAAACTCGTTGTTGCGTATTGGGGATGCCATAGAACACAACATTCCCTTTAATGTAATATTAACATTTTATTCAAAAATATTAATAAATCTGAAAATTGCATATTCTTTATTACATGGGATGTTACATCCTTCCCCCCTTTTGGGAATTGCATCCTCACAATTTTAAAATTAGGCTCAGAAACATCATTGAAAGGCCTGCATCGGTAAAGGAGTAAATTAAACTATTACTTTAAAAGAATGAAATAAAAGTACAAAGGTCACCCGAGACAACAGATACTAGGATTCCATGAAAACATGGATATGGAAGAGAAAAAAATTCATCAAGGTCTGATGGATAGTGATAGAAAACATGATTTTGGAGAAATTTAATCACCAAAAAATCAAAAACTTGTGATGGGTTAAACGGTATTTGATTCATCTGTAGTAAAAGTTAATAGAAAATGTTTTTAAGTTACTTTTCATTGAGGAATTTATTTATGAGCATAATTAAAACATAATGAAACATACTTACATGTCATGTAGACTTTCATCTCTTATTATATTTCTAACACAAACTCATATTTTCTCCAAAATATGAGTATTTAGGATGACTTGTTCACATTAAGAGAGATATAATCAACTTCTTGAGAATCGCCTAATCCACAAAAGTTGAACTATATATTTCCCATGTCTTTAGACCTTAACAAAACCAAAATTTTTAGTACAATATTAGATAATCCCCCAAAGGATAATCCTTTATAAATATAAATACTACTCTTAATCTCCAAAATTCAACAAAAAGGACCCATGGTTCAAGAAAGACCAATAAATAAATAGTTATCCATAAAATTCCTCAAAGTAATCCAAACTATGATTGAAACCCAAATCTATAAAGGATTTAATCACATTGTCTTCCAAGGTAAATCTAAACATTTATCTCCAAATAACATTAGTTACTCTTAATGTCTCGTTCTGAAAAGTAATTAACCTAATCACATATCCTACAAGATAGGTTAATCATTTACATAGATAACCCAAAATCAACTTATTCCTGATTCATAATATCATCTAACTAAAAATAATTAGTCATAATAACCAGGGACGTCATGTAGACCAGTGGTAGGTGATAAATACCAGTCACACATTGGATGTGGGTTCGATTCCCACAGCTTCGTTAAATGTTATGGGTAGTCACACGGTCTGCGTGTTATCCCTTTTAAAAAACTATATAATTTTATAACATTCCCCAAAAGAGATAAATTCATCCAAAATAAACATAACATATTTTAACCACAAAGGTTATCTAATAACTTTTGTTTGGAATCCCAAAATGTATTAACATATTATTGCCTCAAATTCAAGGATCATATAAACCAAAATGGGTTTTTATAACTATATCCACAAAAGAAAAGATAAGTATTCCTTGAATAAAATATTCATTTATCAAACATCAGGGTAACACATACAATAAAAATTATTCTAATGTAATCCCATTATCAAAAGAGCTGTAATAATTTTAAGCATTTCAACATCCTAAAATCGACCATAACTCTTGAATCCCTTATATGTTGACTTATTACTCATTCAAAATTATTCATGATCCATTAACCATTAATTTTTTATTATTCAGAAATACTTCATTACTACGAACAAAATCATGAATCATATCCTAAGATTCAATAATAGGAAAAAATTTGTTATGAAATAATCTATACCTTTAATGGGTCACTGTAATTTTCTTCATCCTCAATCGGAATGGAATTAGTTATTGGTAAACAAATATTTGTACGATCATGGTGATCCGATTCCATAAACTTCTTCGTAGGACATGTGTTTGCCTAATGACCATGCACACCACATTTAAAACATTAATTTGATCCTTTAGAAAGAACATATTTCACTTTCCTAGAGTCAACTAGATGATTCTTTTTTCCATGGTAGGTTCATTCTTTATGACCTTAATTTCCACATATATATCATCTTTATGTCCCTTTGAATCATTTTCCTATGTGTTTCTTTCCATATCATTGACACATAGGTTTTTGAACATTCTTACCTTTATGATTATTACCTGAACTATTGTAGGGATTTGTTTCTCTCATATATGATGCCTTATAAAAATCACTAATGTTCATGTGGTCAATCATGACCCCAGATAGTTGGTTGAGAATAACCACAAGAGTTCTCATTGCTACTCCCATATCATTCAGTTTCTCATTCAGAAAACCATCGCAGTTTTTATCACATCCACTGTTACTTTGGTGCCTACTAGATCTATCCATTTACTAAAACCAAAAAGGTCAGTGTGAGTATATCAGTAAAATAATCACATAATATCTTATTATGTGGTTATATACTAAGATATACTTATTCATGTAATCTTAAACTCATTCACTTTATAAAAATAACTATGACTCTTTCTAAAATCCAAACCATTCTAGTAATGTCACTTGTGCTTAAAGAATACCCTAACCTCTAATGTTATCTAAACTGACCTTTGATACAAACTATTAGGCCCTGAACTTAAAACATTACATAATCTTGAATTAATTGAATAATTAAAATTGATTTTTTTTAGTTTTAGAGTTTTAGAGAATTAGAACATAACTATTACATCTCAAAAGATTACAAAGTATACACTTCTACTCTGGTTCCAATTTTTTCATAAAATAAAAACTCTTACAAAGAAACATGTCTAGTTCCATGTTTTAAATAGAATGTATTTCCATGATCCCATCCTTGACCCAATTCCACTTTATATCCTGTGAAAAACATTACAGAAAAATATAATGATCATAAAAAAACTCAATAAAGGTTATAACATAATGAAAGGAAACATTAACCCATAAATAAATACAAATCAATGAAACCATAATTTTCAATCATACCTTTGGAAATCATATTATTTATGAATAACACAAAGTAATCACAAATCATAAAGGTAACATAAGGTATACATAACATACATATATTGTAGCTATCACAGCTATATAGAGAGTCACATTTGGAATACCCATCACAGTATATTCCCTAAATCTCTTAGGAGAAACATTAACATTTACCACCATCATGTTACCCAATGCATTGGAGAGCTATATCTAGAATACCCTCCCTAGGATTATAACGGAACCACCCGTATATGTAACAATGGCCAAAAACCATAACATAATCATAACACATAACTTAAGCATAAAGGAAAGATAACATTCCCGTATTGCAATAACAATATAACATTTTAAATATTGAAATAATAAATCCATTATAAAAACCATTTTCAATACCAAAATATGTAAAAAGAGTATATAGTATTTATTTATATTTTGAAAACATTAAGGCTTGTTAAGGAATCCATAGATTAAATAATAATTGCGGTGGCGGAAAATTTCATTTTCACCGCTTACGTTAAAAAAGAAACATTTTTTTGTTGTTTAGTAAAATGATTCGTAGAGAAAATATTCCCTTTGAATGAAATGAAAATTCAAAAGGGTTTTATGCACCGTATAAAATAAAATTGTGTAGAAATCAAAAGACGCCTCAATGAAAGGAGATTGAGACGAAGTCCCATACAAGGATGATATCGTTAGATTAAGGATAAATCAATTAAATAATTATGTGTGACAAATATAAATACACCCAATATAAGTGGATATTAAGTGTAAAACAATCATAGGTCATCCACACATATTCATAGCATGACATAATCAAGAAGTAGAGGTATAACCCAAGGAATTTAAATTGGGTTAAGAAGTTCCCTTACAGAAATTTGACAGCCTAACGACGTCACTTTTACATTCATAAAGATAGTTGATGTGAGATAAAAGGGTATCTCTGTAACAGCCCGAGATTTTATGAAAACTATTCTTTTTTAATTTTATTATTGTCTTGTGTTGTACGCTACACCAAAAGGAGCTTGCACAACACACATCCTTGACTTGCCTTGCATTACACACAATCGCGACCTTCCTCGATAGTGTGTGTAGTATGCAATACCGAGTTTCACTAAACAACGATATGATATTATAATATTATTATAACTAGCCATTATAAATAGTAATAACCACCTTTTAAAATTTTAGAAATTTTAGCTCCCAAAATGGACTTCATTTTTGGATTCGGAGTATCGAATTTAGCCTAAGGTGAAATTTTGGTACTTTTCGGATAACTTTCATATTCTGATGAATAGTGAAAATTACTAAATTATAATTAAAAACAACTTTTTTAATCAAAATAATTAATAGTGATAAATTATTAATTTGAGTGGTTTTAAAGTATATTTATAATATATTTTTACTATTTAATACAATGTTGGTCATTGGATTAATTTCACATTTAAACCAGACATAAACAAGTGTCAATCTTTTGATAGATATTGTTTCTTAAAACACGCTATTTGTTTTAACAGCGGAATTTAATTATAAAATTAATTAATTCAACTTCAATGTTATGAATTTGGTAAAATAGACTTCATTTTTGAATTTGGAATATGAAATATAGCTTAGGATGAAATTTTGGCATTGTTCAGAAAAACATCAATTTTTGATGAATAGTGAGACTACTAAGTGGTAGTTAAAAAAATTAAATTTTTCATAAATCATAATTTTACCGCTTCTGTGAATGGAATTTCAAAAATCCGAGAGACACGGTTGATGTCAGTAAGTAAAATGTGGTTCAATGAGATGAAAATAATTTTTGGTGAATAGTAACTTTTTACTTTTATTTACCACGGTTAAAAGTAAATAGGGTAATTAAGGGTAAAAATGATATTAATATTACCCTAAAACATGTCCTAATCCTATTGGACAAGTGTATCTCGAACAAAAACAACCTTAAGTGTAAAATATTATCATTTAGGCCCACTTGGATTAGATTAGGACATTTATTATTAATTTATTTATAGAAGGGTTAAAATAGTTAAAATCAAAGTTTAATAAGTAAATCATTTTTAATATGGGGTTATACATAAGATAAATTCGACTATAAATATTCATTAGAAAGATAAAAAGATTTCCTACATAATGGTATTTTATTTATAATTTTTAGACATTAAATAATTTAATTTATTTATCACACAATGATGATGCAGTAATTATCTTATTAATGAAATATTGACATAATTGATGTTATAAACACCAAAATAAATGTAATTTGAGACTTTTTATGAATTACACTAATTTTATTGGTTACTATGATATATTAGTGTTTATTTAATCAACTTGGTTAGAACATGTAATTCTTTTATGAATTTCACAAAAATCATATATCAAATAGTGTCAAAATTGACACAAAATAGTTTTTAAATAAAATATTATATTATTAATTGTTATTTTATTCCTAAAAATCTATGGTTCGGCCAAATGACTTAGCTAATGATATATATATTAATAATAAACAATTTGTGGTTCTTTTGGCATGTTATAGTAAGTGTATTAACCATATAGTGTAAGAAAAAAAAATACACGGTAAAAGTTAAATTATTTATCTTAGAGTTAAATCTAATTGATAAGGTTAAAATAATAACCTAAACTTGTGTAAATCCTATTGGATGATAGGATTTCGACCCATCCTCACTTTAGCTTCGAAATAAGACCCTTTGGAACCATTATAAACCGATTTTGACTTTAATATAAAATAATATTTTGAGATATTCCTAAGGTGCCCCTCTCCTCCCTTATAAAAGGGCACCTCCTCCCCCTCCTCCTCACACAAATTTGAGCACTCAAGCTCGGACAACCCCTGCCAAAATCCCTTATCCACTTCCCTTGAATAATCCTAGAGGTCTTGGTCTTCTTCAAAGACCAATCTTAGTTCCCTAAGTGGAGGATTCAAAGAGGCGTTTCAAAGAAGAGGTAATATCCATTACCGATCTTTTCAATTTCTTTCTTCTTCAACTTCTTCTTCTTTAGTTGTTTCATGATAAAGTAATAACATAAGTATTAATTACATACTGATATGTTATTATAAATATGAAACAACTCTAATTAACCTTCTATCCATCCTACGGAAAAAGGTAATCACCGCGCGTGCGTACGTACGGAATACCGTCTCCACGCTGTGGTGTAATCTATTTTCCGCCACCACCTTAATTGGAAGGGTATAATGGTGTAATGAATAACTATATATGATTATTATAAAGTTATATTGATACTGAAATAGTATACAAACACTTCAACACAATTCCACGACCATGGGAATGATATCATCGCTCGTGCGTACGTACGGACTACCGTCTCCACGACGCGATGAGATTCATTCACAATAATTAACCATTCATGAATGATTATAAAGTATATATAATAAGTTCTAATGAAATATATGACATAATAATGATACTGTAATTATTTATATTTATATGTATGTCATCTACTTAATTCCATTCAATTCAATAAGGAAACAAAAACAACGTTCATGCGTACGTACGGACTACTGTCTCCATGAACGGTGTATTTCTTTCCATTTACTGATTTATTATATATATGTATATTATGAATATATATAAATATATATATATCATGTTTTATATTCTGTAATTAAGTAATCATGATCTAAGTAATCATATGAATAATTACAAGTCAAAACACGGACGACAAATGAAACAATTTTACCCAAAACGCTCTTTAACATGGAATTTACAAAAGAACGGGTAATATAATGTCATAAGTGAACAATATATGATATCATAACAATGAATATGATTCTCTAATAAGTCAATGAAATTATTTAAATCATTATACAGGAGGTTCAGACACTTACGAATCAAATCGGACCTAAGGTAAGAGAAATATCACAATCTCATTTTTATCCGAGATTGTTTATTCATAAGTATTTACTGGGGTGTATTTTATCATCCACATCCATGTTCCCTCAATATGTAATATTTTTTCCATCCACTTACAATAGTTTAAATCCAATTTTACCCTTCGGTGAGTTTTTAGTAAAGAATATGAAAGGAATATTTTGTCGTTTTTTCGTACGAGGTACTTTTTGACTTTTCTGAAAAAAGTACGAAGAATGTTATTTTTAACTTATATGGCATGAATGGATTTTTAAAAAATTATTTCCAAGAAGCTTCCTTTACAAGTTTTCAAGTTTATTTTTAATCAACTTCTTTTAGTTTAAAGTTGTATGACATGTTAAGAAAGGAAAAATGTTTTTGAAGAAGAAAGGATATTTTCCTCAAGAATGGAGTTCAAGTGTTTTATCAAAATTATTTTCCATCTAAGATAATAAAGGGTTTTGTTTTTATCCCTATTATTACATTTATTTGATTATGTTGTGATGGAATTATTTTTATGAATTCCTTTATCTTATATGAATTGTTTTATGATGTCACGATGTTTAAGATTCTCATTTTTATTACATGGGTTATGCTATGATGTATGGTTTATGATTTTGTGGCACACATAAGAATGGTTTCATTATGAGATGGGTGGGACCTATATCTCCCTCCAATGCATTGGGTAAAGATTTTATATCTCATGAGATAGACATGGCTGGAATGGTAGGTTATACCGGTTCAGTGAAACAGGACTGAAACGAGGGTGACTCAGTTCAGAAAGGGACTTTGTCCACTAAGATAGTCTTGGCAATGAGTCTTGACTAACAAGAAATGATTCTCTATGATTATGTGTGAATGCCACAAAGTTTCATGTTTTAAGTTATGATAATTGGGATTTCATTTCACTACTATGATTTATCCCATTTTATGAAATTATGCTCTCTTTTGCAGGTTAAGGTTTCTAAAAGATATTTTCTTATGAATATGATGTGATTGATTTTTCTTTTGTATACCCTTACTGAGCATTCGAGCTCACCCTTTTATGTTTTCTTTTCCCCAGGATATAAAGAAAGGTTTTAGCTAAAAAAAGGGAAGATCTTTATGGGATATATTGAAGATCTTTCACCACGATTAGAAGATTACGTTCCGAGTTTCCAAAGACACTAAACTATTACGATCCTTGTGTGTGTGTTTTTTTTATGTACTAAGTATTCCGCAAAAGTAATGTATTGTTCATGTATGTTAAGCTTCAGGTCTCTACATTTGGTATCAGAGGAAAGGTTTAGTCAACCTTTGGAAACTAGGATGCGAAAACGTTAGTGAGATCCCTAGAGATATTTCTAATGTATGTCTAGGGATGTCCCTAAGGATAAGTATACGTAGAAGATACAGTCATTGAACTACAGTAACGATCATAGAATTTAACCTAAGAAGTTAGATATTCAAGATACTTCCCCTTTACTATGTTGTTTTTTTCTAGAATGATTTTTGCCTCTCACAAAATTATTTTTGTGTTTTAGTTGATGGAGGGAACCAAAAGGAATTCGGTTAACATTGAATCCAATGGACAAATTGGTGACTATGAGCAGCAAAATTGTGTAATGCCTAGGGAGAAATATGTTGTGATTATGCCGAATCAGTCATCGCGATATATGATTAACAAGGTGAAATTTAGTGGTATGTCTAATTCGTCAAAGAAGAGGAAGATATACTATTATGCATGTTCGCATGTTGAGGAGCATAAAGAAAAAAGATTGAGATTTCTAAAGAAGGGAAGAAGAACCTTGAGAAATACCTCAAATGGAGGGACCGATGTAATCTGTGTGGAGAAAAGGGTCATAGAGTGACAGACTGTTATGGAGTTCAATGTCTTATTTGTGGAGAACATGGGCATTACCCAACTCAATGCCCTGACCTAAAAAGTTACATCTAAATCAAGGAAGGACTTATTCCAGGACAATCATTGAAGTTGATGGACTGAAGTGTTTATGTATTGGTATTCAAGAATAATGTTGTTGAGGTACTTTTATGGTGTATTGAAATATTTATGTATTGGTCTAATGTGGTATTCAAAATAATTGAGATATTTTTGGAAATAAGATGATATGCGCATAATGAAGTGAAAACGAGAAAACGAAATGTTTAACAGTATTCATGAGCTCATGATTGATATAAGGACTAAGTGATATCATGGTTTGAGTATGTAGAATTTTGAGGATTTTGGTATGTGGAAAGTGTTAACTTTTAACTGCATTCATGTTTTCGCTAAGGTATTCAAGAGAATACATGATTAAGGACTTTGAATGTGACCAACAAAACATATCTTATGATATATGGGGAACGACGATGGTGTTAAATCTCTGCTAATCGTTTTCACTATGTTATGAGAGTGGACTGCAGTATTATGGATAAGCCTGAAGATTGGAATGGATTATGTTTGACATAAGTTATTATTGTTTAAGGATAGAATTTTTTTTCGATATTATTTATGGGATGTTATAGTAATATAGTTTTAGAAAAAGGAAAACCTGCAGGACGGGCGACAGCCCATCGCGTCGGACAAGGCTGTGGAAATCGAACCCACAATCGAAGTGCGACTGGCCTTTATCGCCTACCACTGGCCTACAGGAAGTCCTTGTTTAGTAGAAACTAGTTTTATTATATTAATCAGTATGATATATGAAGTATAAATCCATTTTAGGAACCATATATGATTAATCTCACTATGTAATGACTTATGTATATTTAATAACTTTTGCTAACCTTTTGTTTGATACAGATGGAATGACCCGTCATTCTATCACATGATCTGCTAACACTTCACGAATAACAAATTCAACTTCATTTATTTAAGAGATGAATTGGAAATTTTTCAAGGAACAAACAACAGTGAGATTGTACCAAAATAAAGTAAGTATTTATTCTAATTCAAATTCTTCAACTTTAGGGAAACAATCTTGAAAACCAAAAATGTTGTCCTAGTGCTCTTATATCTGATTAATCATATGGTACCTTATATCATCACAAATCTATGGATTTGTGATTACTGGCTTTTCCATAGCCATGTTCTCTACCACTCTCCATCAGAACATGATGGTTAGATTTCTCTTCCATATCCATATTTTCACCTATGTGGAAACCCAGTGATTAGTTTATTTGGGTAATCGTTACATTTCATACTTTAGTTTTTAAAGCCAAGTTTTGGTATTCCTTTTTACGATGTGGGTTTCTATTAAAGAAACTTTTGAATAGTAAACTATTTATAACCCCGACGAATTTCGAGGGCGAAATTCATTTTTAGGGGGGTAGAATGTAACAGCCCGAGATTTTATGAAAACTATTCTTTTTTAATTTTATTAATGTCTTGTGTTGTACGCTACACCAAAAGGAGCTTGCACACCACACATCCTTGACTTGCCTTGCATTACACGCAATCTCAACCTTCCTCGATAGCGTGTGTAGTACGCAATACCGAGTTTCACTAAACAACGATATGCTATTATAATATTATAATAACTAGCCGTTATAAATAGTAATAACCACTTTTTAAAATTTCAGAAATTTTAGCTCTCAAAATGGACATCATTTTTGGATTCGGAGTATCGAATTTAGCCTAGGGTGAAATTTTGGTTCTTTTCGGATAACTTTCATATTCTGATGAATAGTGAAAATCACTATATTATAATTAAAAACAACTTTTTTAATCAAAAAAAATAATAGTGATAAATTATTAATTTGAGTGGTTTTAAAGTATATTTAGAAATTTTTTTTACTATTTAATACAATGTTGGTCATTGGATGTAATTACACATTTAAACCAGACATAAACAAGTGTCAATCTTTTGATAGATATTGTTTCTTAAAAAAACGCTATTTGTTTTAACAACGGGATTTAATTATAAAATTAATTAATGCAACTTCTATGTTATGAATTTGGTAAAATAGACTTCATTTTTGAATTTGGAATATGAAATATAGCTTAGGATGAAATTTTGGCATTGTTCTGAAAAACATCAATTTTTGATGAATAGTGAAACTACTAAGTGGTAGTTAAAAAAATTAAATTTTTCATAAATCTTAATTTTACCGCTTCTGTGAATGGAATTTCCAAAATCCGAGAGACACGGTTGATGTCAGTAAGTAAAATGTGGTTCAATGAGATGAAAATAATTTTTTGTGAATAGTAACTTTTTACTTTTATTTACCACGATTAAAAGTAAATAGGGTAATTAAGGGTAAAAATGATATTAATATTACCCTAACACATGTCCTAATCCTATTGGACAAGTTTATCTCGACCAAAAACAACCTTAAGTGTAAAATATTATCATTTAGGCCCACTTGGATTAGATTAGGACATTTATTATTAATTTATTTAAAGAAGGGTTAAAATAGTTAAAATCAATGTTTAATAAGTAAATCATTTTTAATATGGGGTTATACATAAGATAAATTCGACTATAAATATTCATTAGAAAGATAAAAAGCTTTCCTACATAATGGTGTTTTATTTATAATTTTTAGACATTAAATAATTTAATTTATTTATGACACAATGATGATGCAGTAATTATCTTATTAATGAAATATTGACATAATTGATGTTATAAACACCAAAATAAATGTAATTTGAGACTTTTTATGAATTACACTAATTTTATAGGTTACTATGATATATTAGTGTTGATTTAATCAACTTGGTTTGAACATATAATTCAGTTATGACTTTCACAAAAATCATATATCAAATAGTGTCAAAATTGACACAAACTAGTTTTTAAATCAAATATTATATTATTAATTGTTATTTTATTCATAAAAATCTA
The DNA here is from genome assembly GCA_963277665.1 of Viscum album. Classification (NCBI taxonomy): domain Eukaryota; kingdom Viridiplantae; phylum Streptophyta; class Magnoliopsida; order Santalales; family Viscaceae; genus Viscum; species Viscum album. Next base: position 1,496,134,535 of record OY728147.1, on the reverse strand, counting down.
AGGTTCGGCCAAATGACTTAGATAATGATATATATATTAATAATAAACAATTTGGGGTTCTTTTGGCATGTTATAGTAAGTGTATTAACCATATAGTGTAAGATAACAAAAATACACGGTAAAAGTTAAATTATTTAACTTAGAGTTAAATCTAATTGATAAGGTTAAAATAATAACCTAAACTTGTCTAAATCCTATTGTTTGATAGTATTTCGACCCATCCCCACTTTATCTTTGAAATAAGACCCTTTTGAACCATTATAAACTGATTTTGACTTTAATATAAAATAATATTTTGAGATATTCCTAAGGTGCCCCTCTCCTCCCTTATAAAAGGGCACCTCCTCCCCCTCCTCCTCACACCAATTTGAGCACTCAAGCTCGGCCAAACCCTGCCAAAATCCCTTCTACACTTCCCTAGAATAATCCTAGAGGTCCTGTTCTTCTTCAAAGACCAATTTTAGTTCCCTAAGTGGAGGATTCAAAGAGGCGTTTCAAAGAAGAGGTAATATCCATTACCGATCTTTTCAATTTCTTTCTTCTTCAACTTCTTCTTCTTTAGTTTTTTCATGATAAAGTAATAACATCAGTATTACTTACATACTGATATGTTATTATAAATATGAAACAACTCTAATTAACCTTCTATCCATCCTACGGAAAAAGGAAATCACCGCGCGTGCGTACGTACGGAATACCGTCTCCACGCTGTGGTGTAATATATTTTCCGCCACCACCTTAATTGGATGGGTATAATGGTGTAATGAGTAACTATATATGATTATTATAAAGTGATATTGATACTGAAATAGTATACAAACACTTCAACACAATTCCACGACCATGGGAACGATATCATCGCTCGTGCGTACGTACGGACTACCGTCTCCACGACACGATGAGATTCATTCTCAATGATTAACCATTAATGAATGATTATAAAGTATATATAATAAGTTCTAATGAAATATATGACATAATAATGATACTGGAATTATTTATATTTATATGTATGTCATCTACTTAATTCCATTCAATTCAATAAAGAAACGAAAACAGCGTTCATGCGTACGTACGGACTACCGTCTCCATGAACGATGTATTTCTTTCCATTTACTGATTTATTATATATATGTATATTATGAATATATATATATATATATATATCATGTTTTATATTCTGGAATTAAGTAATCATGATCTATGTAATCATATGAATAATTACAAGTCAAAACACGGACGACAAATGAATTTTTTTTACCCAAAACGCTCTTTAAGATGGAATTTACAAAAGAACGGGTAATATAATGTCATAAGTGAACCATATATGATATCATAACAATGAATATGATTCTTTAATAAGTCAATGACATTATTTAAATCATTATACAGGAGGTTCAGACACTTACGAAGCAAATCGGACCTAAGGTAAGGGAAATATCACAATCTCATTTTTATCCGAGATTGTTTATTCATAAGTATTTACTGGGGTGTATTTTATCATCCACATCCATGTTACCTCAATATTTAATATTGTTGCCATCCACTTACAATAGTTTAAATCCAATTTTACCCTTCGGTGAGTTTTTAGTAAAGAATATGAAAGGAATCTTTTGTCGTTTTCTCGTACGAGGTACTTTTTGACTTTTCCGACAAAAGTACGAAGAATGTTTTTTTAACTTATATGGCATGAATGGATTTTTAAAACATTATTTCCAAGAAGATTCCTTTACAAGTTTTCAAGTTTATTTTTAATCAACTTTATTTAGTTTAAATTTGTATGACATGTTAAGAAAGGAAAAATGTTTTTGAAGAAGAAAGGATATTTTCCTCAAGAATGGAGTTCAAGTGTTTTATCAAAAATATTTTCCATCTAAGATAATAAAGGGTTATGTTTTTATCCCTATTATTACATTTATTTGATTATGTTGTGATGGAATTATTTTTATGAATTCCTTTATCTTATATGAATTTTTTTATGATGTCACGATGTTTAAGATTCTCATTTTTATTACATGGGTTATGCTATGATGTATGGTTTATGATTTTGTGGCACACATAAGAATGGTTTCATTATGAGATGGGTGGGACCTATATCTCCCTCCAATGCATTGGGTAAAGATTTTATATCTCATGAGATAGACATGGCTGGAATGGTAGGTTATACCGGCTCAGTGAAACATGACTGAAACGAGGGTGACTCGGTTCAGAAAGGGACTTTGTCCACTAAGATAGTCTTGGCAATGAGTCTTGACTAACAAGAAATGATTCTCTATGATTATGTGTGAATTGCACAAAGTTTCATGTTTTAAGTTATGATTATTGGGATTTCATTTCACTACTATGATTTATCCCATGTTATGAAATTATGCTCTCTTTTGCAGGTTAAGGTTTCTAAAAGTTATTTTCTTATGAATATGATGTGATTGATTTTTCATTTGTTTACCCTTACTGAGCATTCAAGCTCACCCTTTTATGTTTTATTTTCCCCACGATATAAAGAAAGGTTTTAGGTAAAAAAAAAGAGAAGATATTTATGGGAGATATTGAAGATCCTTCACCACGATTAGAAGATTACGTTCTAAGTTTCCAAAGACACTAAACTATTACAATCCTTGTGTGTGTGTTTTTTTATGTACTAAGTATTCCGCAAAAGTAATGTAATGTTCATGTACGTTATGCTTCGGGTCTCTACAATATCATCACTTGGATGTAAAATTTAAAACAATAAGTATATAGAAGAACATAACTTAACATAAGAAGATGTAAATTAAAAGACCTAACAAAAAGAAGTATTTTATAAAGAGGAGGTTGAAAGGTTCCCTTAACGATTTCAGAAACTTTCAAAACGTACACCCAATGAAAGAAGGACTATACAATTTTGATGTAAATACCCATAAACGAAATTATATTACACAAAGAGTAAAATAATGGTCAGTACATACCCCACTCAAAGTACATAGTGATATATATATCATGAATCTCACAGGAATAAGAAGTGAGATAAAAACCCCTTTCCTCGTTGTAATAAATCGATTCATATGACCAAAAGATAATAAGAACCAAATGAATCATAGAATAAGATGAATATAAATAGAATCATTATAATATATATCAAATTTCAGTACACAATACACCAAATTCAATTAATAAGTAGCGAACAATCGAAATCTCATGGAATTAAAAGCGAGATAAGAAATCCCATTACCTCAAGTCTGACTTGTCTTGTTCATTTCTTTATATTATCGAATAATAAACATTGGTCAATTTATAATTTCATAAGGAATTCAATTAAATTTTATTTTTAAATTTATATCACATATTATCATGTTATAATAATTAGTTAATTATGTGTGTTCATATCATATGTTTTGTCGATGTTCGGTACATGAGTCAACAATAAACTTGTTTGAAGAGAATTGTCCATGTAGTTATAAGTACATCATCTCCAGAATGGTATTCATGATTTAAAATATCATATATGTCCAGTATATATTTATTTAATAATATTCCATAGTTTTTGGAGAAAATAAATGAAATGTACCATTCATGGAGACGGTAGTCCGTACATACGCATGGACGCTACTTTCATTTTTTGTCATATTAATGGACTTTAAAAATAAATTAGACATAGATATATTATAATTCCAGTATAATATATATTTTATATAGGTAACATAATTTCATTAATTCAATTCTTTATAAATTCCATGTTTTGAATGAACGAGTCACATCAATTGAGGGGGCAGTAGTCCACACTTTCTCAGATGAAATTACCGCAGTTTGACAGCATGAAAAGCATAACGATGAGATTTAAAAATAAAATTCAGAAGAATATAGAAAAAATAAATTTCATATATTTCATATATAAATAACATGACATCATAATGGCCACCATGAAACGTGTTAAAAGAATATTGAACACTCATCATTTGGTGAGGCAGTAATTCGCCACCCACAGAAACAGGTTTTTCTTTAACCATTCGACGGGGTTGTGTGTTAGCGTAGGTCGAATACTTATCATAAAAAAATCCTAGTATATTTAGGATATTTTATGATATTATGGGATCAAATGATAAGAAGATATTTCGGGGGTGAAGAAGGAAAATAAAAGAAAGAAACTTGAGAGAAGACAATACCTGTAAATCAGGTAACTCTTTTTGAATTGAGCCAAAGGCTTCCTTGGAATGACTTCTACACAAAGTGAGGCTTCTATGAATAATAGAGGGATGTGGAGAGGTAATATGATCATTTATTGGATGAGCCAAGGGCTTGAGAGGTGTGGGTAAGGGGGTAGAGTTGGGGGCCTTTTATAAGAGGGAGGATGGTCACTTTTTGGGAAGTAGTGAAATGATACATTATTATAAAATGATTTTCAGATTTTAAAGGTCCCACAATGAAATAGTTTGAGGATAAGGTGATAAGGGTTCAATATCCACCAATACAATAGGTTTTAGACAATTGTAATTCTTATATTTTACCTTATCTTTTCATTTTATTTAAATCATTCATTAATGAGGTCATCATTGTATCATCATTGACTCAAAAATAAATTTATTTATTTAATGTCTAAAAATTATAAAAAAATACCATGATGTAGAAATATTTTTAGATTTCCAATTACTATTTATAGTCTAAGAGATCATTTATGTAAACTAAATTAAAATTGTTTTACATAGGATATACAATCCTTTGTTATATTTCTCTTCTTTTTTTAAAAATAATTTCATAAATGTTATTATTACACCCATGTGGCTCCATGGGCCCTCAAGTTCGGTAAAATTTTCCCCATGGTCGGCCATGAACCAAAAAACAGGATTTGGAAATATTTTGGGGTCATTTTATATTATTATGATATTATTTTATTACCCTTAACTACCTGATTACTAATTAATCACGATAATTACAGATAATTACCGTCGTTACTATTCATAATGTCTGAAAACAAGAGTCTTAATTACATAATTTGGCCCTTTTGATTAAAAATATGGAATCCATTCTACCAAATTCCAAATAAAAAAATTGTAGTAATTAATTTAAAAATAATTCTCATTGTCACAACTAAATAAGGGTTTTTAAAAAGTAAAATTTTTCAAAAGATTTACTTGTTTTTATATCGAGTTGAAAAGTGAAATTACTTCCAATGAACAAAATTGTATTAAGATATAAAAACATAATTAAATTATACTTTAAAACCAATTAAAAATACATTCTACCTATATAATTAAATTAGATGAAAGAGTAGTTTTGATGTAAAATGCAGTATTTTTCAATATTCATTAAAAATGAACATTTGTCAGAAAAATACCAAAAATTAATCCAAATTAAATTTGATATTCCAAATTCCTAAATGATTTCAATTATACAAAATTAAAAACATAGAAGTTACATTAACTAATTTTATAATTACTTCCCGCTGTCAAAACAAATAGCGTGTTTTTAAGAAACAATATCTATCAAAAGATTGACACTTGTTTATGTCCAATTTCAAAGTGAAATTAATTCCAATGAACTCCATTGAATTATATGGTAAAAATATATTCAAAATACAATTTAAAACCATTTAATAAGATAATATAACCATATAAATAAATTATGTTAGAAAGAGGTTTCGAATTAAAATACAACATTTTCACTATTCATTAAAAGATAAACATTATCGAAAAAACAACAAAAATTAACACAAAGTAAATTTTGTTGTCCGGATTCTAAAGAATAATTTTTTTGTCAAATATAACATATAAAATTGAAAAAAAAATAGTTTTAAAAAAAGGGTTCTCCATCATTTATTGGGTAATTGTAAAAATATTTAATAGACATATATAATCATTTTTAAGTTTGTTCTGTTCATTCCCGCCATTACAACAGCTAGGTGTTAACTAACATTTTAAATAATATTATTATATTATAATTTTGCAGCCTAAGATTTCAAAGAAACTCGTTGTTGCGTTTTGGGTAAGACATCGAACATAGCATTCGCTTTAAAGAAATATTAACATTTTATTCACAGATATTAATAAACATGAAAATGTCATATTCTTTATTTACCTGGGATGTTACAGTACCCTCTCACTATGGGTGAGGACTCATAAAATATAATTTTCCATGTCACATACCTCATTAAAAATCATTATCTTCTCACTCATGACGTGGTAATAACTATTAATTTCAATTTATAAATAATTAAATGGTAGAAACATCACATAATTAAAAAATGAATAAGTTTAACCACCATCCAAGAAGAACCTACATAGTACATGAATATTTCCAAGATGTTCCATAGTGTTATATTAGAAGAAACCTCTAGAATGTTTTTCAACTATACATGTTTATGAATCTGACTCCTTTAAATTAAAGAATAGTTGGTTATTTTTGTATAACATATAATAATAAATAAAAAAGATCACAAAACCACCAAATGATAAAGTGACTCAGTAAGGTAAACGGAACTAACCACAAAATATTATTTTTAAGTTGATCCCAAAATTTTTAAAACCTCCCCAAAGTCCATGAGAACCTATCTAAAATGTGACCATCAAGCATTTACAAACCAAAACATTTAAGACACACAAATGAACTTTTCATGACCTATTCGAAATGCACTGAATGAACTATTGGTATCGAATCCATGATTAATGTGATGTGGTCTACTCTGAAAATGAAATGGTATCGAAGAAACCTAAAATAACAAATTAATATTCATAAATTAATGGAAAATTAAACACATTTTCATTTAAAATTATATATACAATATTATGGGAAAATATAATATGAAGATTATGAATGATGACATTAATAACTCCTCTCAAGACCTCCTTTAAACACCATACAGAGATGATCTATGATGTAGGATAAATCCACCAAGATCTTGTTGAATCATAATTATAAATCCATATTCAATTATAATATAATTACAGCTACAGAGAAATAATAATAATTATTTAAGATGAATAATAAGACAAAAATAACATAAACGAAGAAAAAAACTATCAATCACTACATATAATGGATATTGAAGGGATTAAATGAAGACGAAGGAATCTCAGCCTCCCCTTTTGTGAATGTCCACTAAATTATGAATCACATATGTTGTATTACATTTATAATTTTATATGGTCATTCTTACCAAGGATCGTTTTTTAGAAATGCATAGATCCACCTACAATTATTATATAACACTTACACATCACTTCCAATTATATATCAACCCTTTTATATCAAAACTCTTGAATCATCCCTTAGGTTTGTGATGAGTTCCCTTATGAATGAAATAATGACCCCTCACATATCATAATCAGGCACTAGTTTGTATTCAGATTATAGGCTAAAAGTATAGATAACCATTACATATCAACCTTTATGTATCAAAGTACCCATACATGTTACATTTTCCCTTATGTATAGGAAGAGAAACCCTTAAACACAACAGAGTAACCCATTATCGCCAATGTTTCAATGGGTTAACCCTTACCCAATGTAGGTTAACCCTTATATATTATAGGATGACACGGTAAATAATCAAATTTTACAATCCTCTGAGAAACCTTATGTATGTAGGTATCCCTTAAAAATTGATAGAGTTAACCCTTAAGCATTTTATAGTTTACTCTAGTAACCCTTACATATCATCAATAATCAACCATTATGTATTATATAACATTTCACAATGTTTATATCATTTGGGTATCACCATATGAAAACCCATAAAAACATTATTACCTATATGGAAGCTTATAAATATCACAGAGTGTAACCTTAATCATCATAGAGAACTCATCAAACTATATTTTTCAACTATTATGAATTATTGGGTAAACCATTAACTCTTACATATCATAGTTAAGACATACAAACCCCAGGGTGTACACTATCATATTATAGTGGATTCTAACACTAATTAAATTTCTTGAATGATTTTTATACCATTACACCAGAGGACCCATATGCAATCTCACATATCCATTTTCCCTAAAATCTAAATCTCCCAAAATTTCAGTCAGACACTAAATTTCCTCTTATATCTTCACTTCCGAGATAGAATCAATACCATGGGGCCTCGATATATCATATCCTATTATACATCCATGTTCTACCATAATACTAAGCAACCCCAAATCCCATGAATCCTATATAATTAATCTTTATAACTCAAAACTCATTTGTAATCAATCTCATCCAGAACATATTATTTTTAAACATCACTTAGAAATGTTCCATCGCTACAAGTTTCAAATGTAATCTGAAATTTATAATTCCAATTTATTTGACCAACCAATACTAATGTGGGGCATTACATGTAAGTTCCTTATTAATAATGGAAGTGAAACTACATTAAAATATTTTTTTCCTTAATTATTTTTATTTACATAAATTAATTCATCTTTTAACAAAAGAAGTATGTAGTTGATGTTTTCATTGGGTAAATGAATTTTTGGTTTGGATGAAATATATATTGATTCATATTTTATCCTAAAATATTGTACACATAATATTTATGAATCAATCTAAAATTATGTATTTATGTAAGTTATTTTAACTTCTACCTTTTGTGTATTAACTAAAATTATATAATATATTTAATTTCATTCTTGGTAATTTTAATAATGTTCTTAAATTCAGAAAATGATAACACCAAAATGAAAAAACATATAGAAAGTGTGTGGTGGAATTGATATTAAATAATTATTCAATGGAAAGGATTTTAAATATGAAAAATTAACTAAAAATAATTTACTAATAATAAAAACATGAAATATGATCCGTGATGGTTTTCGATGATATGGAATACTAATAAGGTTCTATATTTTGATAATTTTCAAGGATATTTTTTATTTAGTGTTTTTCTATTATTGATGATAATGAGAAATAAAATATGTAATAAATGATGATTACATGGTAATATATTGGTTGTTTACATGATAGTATTATTCATGGAGTAGTAGTCCCAATAAATGTGGGAATAGTTTATACACTATATTTAATATAGGAAGAAATGATAAAGGTTTTATGTTTATTTTATTATTCTTTTTGTTGTGATATTTGATATGAAAAAATCTATTTGTGATATATAAAATTTATATGGATAGATAAATTATATATTTTTTTGATATTATTTAATTTACATTAACCTTTTTGGTAAGGTCTTATTATGGTTGATTGTGGGAATTATTATTCAATCATATATATGTGGTGTGATGATTATTATATATCCTATTAATGATGAATGGTTGATTATATTATTCTCACTAAATATATATTTTTTTATAGTTTTACCACTATATGGTTATGATTTTAGTAGTAATATAGTATTTTATAAATAAAGTGATAGTTTCTATGGTTTGAGTAATATTGATTATAGGTTTGGATATCATGAGATGGTGTGGAAATTCTAGTTATGGTGGTGTTTAAAATGCATTTAATATTTATTTTAACAAATATATTATGGTTATTTCAATATTTATTTTAATTATTTTTATGTATGTGTTCAATAAGATTATATTATGATACATCAAGTGACATGGGATATGTTGGAAAACAAATCATACAATGTAAACTTATATGATCATCCTATTTTTATTTTCTATTTTAAAAACATTTAGCGTCATACTGATGGTTATCCTTGGCATTATTAATTCAGACATGTGGATGCCTAGTTGAGGGTAGTTAGAGTATTTTGTTGGTGTTATCCTTTAAAGAAATTGGTTTTCATATGGGGTTTGTCATTTCTATATTAATTTGTGAATTATTTACTCTATCAAAAGATGGTTATTTTATTTCATGTCATTATTATTTAATTTAGTTTTTATTTTACTCCATATGTTAAATTGCCTTCTATATAAATTTTTAAATTCCATGGGTGTCAGTCACCACCACCTGGCCTACTGTTGGATAGATTATGGGGTCACTCTCAATCTAATTATCATATCTAGAGGAGCCCTAGATGGTTCTTCTCATGATAAATTTGTATTATAGAAATAATTCCGGTATTTAATTTTGATTAGAAGTTGTTGACGTTTTTATGTTTTGGTATGTTTTTCATACTATATGAACCTAGTTCAAGAAACAATCTTGATAAAACATATAGGGATACATAGGGCCTATATTATTCCATGTATATAAATTTATTTTATCGCAATCCTCATTAAGGAAATATACAGTTTCAAAAAAAGTAATTTGGAAGTTTTGTAATCCATGATTTATAAATATTCCAGTTATAGAAATAGCATGGACTATGAAATGTATTACTATTTAGGGTAGATCCATAAGTATTGTAGGTATCTAAATCTATAAAATCATTTTTATGGGATATTTATTTAATTATACATATGTCACTTTTATATTAAATTTATATGGTTCATGGATTGATGTTAAAGCATAATTTTGGGGCTAATCATTTGAGGGTGGAACCAATATAATAAAAATCATAGAGAGATACAATATAATAGTTATATGGGCCAAAAAAAATTTAAATTTATTGAAAATATTTTTTAATTGGAGACAAATAAATGTATATATTTATTAAATATTTTTCTCCATCTTGTTTAGGGGATTGAGGAATAATTATTTCTGTTGGAAGTGTGTATATTTCATGAAATGGTGCAATAATGGTGGATAATTTCTTTTAATGAATTTTATGTATATATAGTAAATTCAAATTCATTTATCGTGTAGTTCTTAGAATAATTGTTTACATATACCTTTTAATAAAAAATCCATTTTGATAAACTGTCTATTTAGTGGGTAAGATTATGTGCTAAAGAGGATGGGGTGAATATTATTATCTTTTAATTAATATTACCTTATATTTTTGGAAGAGGAGTATTTTAGATATCTATTATTATAGATAATATTGTGTATTTAGATACTGTGGAGGTTGGATCTTTCACTTTAGAGATATATACTAATGTTATAAAGAGGAAAAAAATTATTTCAAATATTTGGGGCGTTATTTTATGGTGAACAATAGAGTATAGTGTTTACTAGGTCAAGAAAGAGTGAATATTTATTTTGATGTAAGTTAGATTATCAACAAGGGAACCATTATATATGATTCTTTGAAGGTAATAGTTTACACCCTATGGTAATGGGAAGAAACATATTTTATATTATATGTGGTGTTAACGGAAAATAATGTTTCTTGTGAGAAAATTATCTAAGAGGTCAACATATTCCAAAGTATAATGTGACATAGGATGGGATATCCTCTAAACCACATAAACTTTCATTATGGTTTTATTTTATGTATTAGAGACTATATATTCCCCTCATACACTATATTATAAATGGATATACTAGGATAAGTATTTTTCCTCAAGGTAAATGAAATGTTCACAGTTGAGGAGGATACTAATCTGTAGAATATCAAGTTAAATTGAATAGGTGTAGTCATGATAAACATTATATTGTAGAATTTTATGAGGTTTGTAAACCTATAGTTGTGGGTGTTACAAAATTTATCTTTTATATCCAATATTTTGTGGTATTTTATTATTTTTCGTCATATTACATTTAAACTCTATAATTAATGTTATATATGGGGTCTTATTTAGATAATATTCATCAACCATGTGAGTTATATACTATTGTATAAAAATAAAAGAAGTTATCTGAGGTGGAAAATGGGTGAAAGGTGGTGGTTAGAGAGAATAATTTGAAGTGCGACTGAGACATTAAAATTTCCAGCCCTAACATTTATAAATAGAATGAACTGAATTCATATGGTGTGAGATTTTTTTTGTATTATTAGACAAGGGTGTCATTCTCATATGTCTATGGATACCATGTGGTACTTATTAGGGTATGTGGTTGATTAAATAGATAATGTTGTATTAAAACACATAAAATTACTGATCATATTAAAAGTTTATATTTTGTGAATATGTTGAAAAGATGAATAATTTTTCTATGGATTAGATTGATTTTTTTGATGTTATTTTTGAAGAGATTATGATTTTTTCATATAGTTGGGTGAGAAACTTTTATGCAGATTTATTTCCATTTATGTCTCTTTTATTAATGGCTGCGTATCTAAAATTTCCCAAAACAATTATGAACTGATGGTCTAGATAATTGATATTTTTCAAATTTATTTTATACACTATATAAAGTCTCTTTAGGATTAACTATGTTATTATCTGTAAATAGTGAAATTATTCTGAAGTTATCTATTTATTAGGGGATTTTTAATCATGTAAAGGTGAAGCATCTGAATCACATATCTAATTATTTTAATCGCATAAAAGAATATGTATGGTTTTAAGAGATATATTTTTGGAAATGGTATCACTAAGTGATGGTTAATGTGGATGGTATATTGAAGATGATATTTCAATGTTTTAATGGATATTTATAGTTTATCATCTGACACATGGGGTTCACTAATGCACTAATAATGTTCATGGAGATGATTTATTAGGTTTTTAGGCCTTTTGATGATTATATTATTATAGTATTTATTTAGAAAAAATTGGTTTACTCAGGAATTTATGAGGTGAATGATAAATATTTGTGTACTACTTTAGAACTAATTCATCAACATTAGATGTCTCAAATGATATATAATTTAAATTCTGGGTTGTATATGTTCAATTACATGAACATATTCATTCCTTGAATGTGTTAGCTGTGAATATATTTATGATAGTGAGAGTTGTATCTTATAAGGATCTAAGGAACTTCTTTGTGGTGTGTGTCTTTTTTAGATTCTCATGATATTATTAGAAATTTTCTTCAAGAATATCTTGAATTTCATTAATTTTTTAACCTTGAAGGGTAAATGAATCATTATTTAATTACATTTTCATTATTTATATGAGTTTTTATATGAAAAAATATAACTTTTCACCAATTAAATTCTAACCTATGGAATGATTAAGCTTTTGAGTTTATTATGTGGAATTATATTTTATTTTAGGATGATGATTTATAAATGAGAAGGTTATATTATCATATGGTTCTAGGATTTTGTCACATTATAAAGGTTACTTAATTAATCATTCTGTTGGAATAATAATTGATTTGATTATACAAAATAATTAGAGGTGTTATATAATTACTGACATTCTTATGGTATATTTGAAAAATATAGATTGTTTTATACAAATTATATAAGAGATATTTGAATCTTCATTAGTGATGATGGGTGGATTTTATTCAGGATTATAAATATTAGAATTTATATAACTTATGGAAGGAAAATATGGTGACTAATTATTGGATTATTATAATATATATTGATTTTTATTATCCATCATGCTATTAATCGAAGTTGATATAGTAGAACATTAAATAAATTTTTTATGAATGAAATTGGATGTGGGTGTAATAATAATACAAGGACATGCATTATTCCCGATTTCTCTAATTAGAGGATTCTATTTTGGGTGACCTTGAGTTATAGGTTTATAGATACTTTATTTTTTATAAATATGATCTTGAGAGATTTTTGGAGCATATGGAGCATTAGATGTTATTTCATGGAATGTTTTTTATTTCACAGTATTTGAGAAATTATTTCATGATAGAGCCTCATGGATCATATCTAGTAATGAAACTATGAGCTTGGATTATGTGACATTCTTTGAGATAATAGTTCTACTGGGATTAAATAAACTAGTTTTTGGGAAACATTGTATCTTAGTACATTTTTTATCAAATATTTAAGGTCGAAAATTGAGTTCTATATTGTTAATTTCAACATATAGAACTTCCTTAGTGAAAATGAGAGGATATTTCTATGAATATCATGATAGGATTATAGAAAATTCATAGCACACTGTTTCTTATTTTTAATAGTATTAAGGGCTCTACAGAACCTCAAGTGTTCCTCTCTATATACAATATTATAATAAATTGAAATAAGGGTTTGAAATAGTCTTGGGAATACTATGACATAAAATATAAGTTTTGAGGTTCATGCATCAATCTATCAAAAAATTAGAATGACAAAAAAAATACAATTTTCGGAAAATCAATATCCACAAAACATGTATCCAATAGAGAATTAAAATATCTATAAAATAATGTTAAATCATCCACATGATTTATTAATATATGAAAAATTTATTAGAAGATAATATATACATTTAAGTCATATTAAATAATTTATTTTAAAATTCATAAGGAATATATGTAATTCAACTATAATAAAAAAATAATAATGGCCTCTATCCTAAATCACTAATAAACCCCAACTGAAAAATTTAACATTTCTACACATCATCTCAGGACCCATAACTCATTTGTGAAGATGATAGTTATTCCTAAATGTGAGATATCACAACATACCAATGTACAGAAAACCTTATTCCATGTACTCAAGTAAGGTTTGAATCCTATTACCACTTATGATTTCCCAATTTGAATATAACTTGCTAATTACTAGTTATCAAATGGTTTCATATACAAGTCTCTTGTTCATGTAATTCTATGGCTGGTCCAACTCACCCACCAAATAATATAACCCATGCATGCTCTTTGAAGTCCATAAATAAATATAATCATGGTTGGAATACTCATTCACCACAAAGAAATAACTTTTCATACCCAAATCAATCCATAACCCACTTATCTATAACAAAATAGTCATATACCATCATATCCTAATTAAAAATTCAATACAATCACTATTGACTAAAAAAATAATTATCAAAAGGCATACACTATTACTACAAATACATTCTTATCAATGTCCCACCTCACCCAATGGTGATATCACTACCCTTCAATAACAAAAAACGTAAAAATCATGTAAAATAGTATGGAATTAAGAAATGTACTAATGGGAAATTAGTAGGGACCGTCCATCAAGTAATAATACTTGTAACGAATCATTAAAAATTAAGGAAATATAAGAGGAAAAATGTATAAATTTACATTATATAACTCATTACAAGATAAAATAAATATGGAAAAAAATATTTGGTCCTAATAGTAATAAATAAAAATCCCATCTCTCACACACTACCCCATATCCTGTCTCTATTAATTAGTTGTGAAATCGCCCACACTACCACTAGAGAACCTCTATATATATCCCATATAACATATTCATCATAGGGTTGGGTCAAAATAAAATATTTTGAATATATATTTATTTATTTCAATCCATAAAATCCAATATTAATTTCATCATATATATATTATGCCCACTGTTTTTGATTGGTTATAATTTGAAGAAGGAGTTCAATCTCAGCATAGTATGAGATTGTCAATATCTCACATCTTCATTACCCCATCATTACTAGAGTCCCATTAACTGTTTTTAAACATAAATATTTCCATAGTGAATGGACATACTAGGATGAGTGTATATACCAAATAGAAAATAACCAATTCATGTGACCACCCAAAAATAATCATAAATATATTGTTCAATCGTGATTTTTGAGGTTATTACTAACATCACCAACATATGTATTTTTTATCCGGATTATTTAGTTTATGAAGTAAATTGTCTACAAATATAATATATGTTTCAAATCCAAACCCAAACATTTAAAAATCATGAATATGCACTCAATATCAAAATTTAAAGGCTATCTCTATGAATGAGAGAATACAATCCACTCTTGTAACATGATATCAATCCACATCATGGTTTACCATAATTCATACTCTATCTCCCTAATTCCATCCTTTTACAACTAATTGTATTTCTATAACTATATCCCATATCAATCATTATTGTTTTTTATAACCATATAGACTACAAATTCCTCAAAAGTTTCAAACACTATAGAATAGTAACGGTGACCTCCCTCAACATCTCTCAAATCCATATAAGTGGTCATATGACCTCCCATTATTATCTCATTATCCTGTCACATGCCATGAATGGTCACTATTTAATTATTAACCCTTTTACTCTTTATAAATAGCTTGGGATGGTCTAATGTAATAGAATAAATCTCATCTCAAATAGAATTCCATTGTTTATTTGAACATATGTTAAATGAAAACCTACTCGATGCCTATAATTGATCTAAAACACTCATCACCCAAGGGACGTTTTATCAAACATTCCCTATGATTTCATTTATACAATTTAGTTAGAGATAACACACAGGTTGAAAATAATTCCTAAATCTCATACATTCATATATGTTTTTAAAATGAGGCATCTTACTCATTGTTGGGACCACTTTGTGTATAAGGTTGTATTTGTTGTCAATATTAGTCTATGAAGATAAAAATGAAGGATATAAAGAAGTACTCCAATGAAATGGAGGAATAGAAATTCAAACAATTGTTATACTGATCATAAGTTCAAATAACCTGTGTCAAAGGTGACACAGTGTTTACAACAGTGAAAAACGTTGAGGTATAATCCATATAAGGATGATTAAAGAAAAATGGTGATTTGATTAAGACCATACAATTATTCAGGATTTCAGGAGAACCATGCAAGATACTTTTTGAAGAATTGAATCGTATGATTTTCATGCAGTAGAGAATCACGGTTGAAGGAGAAGACAGTGTGGAAGGGATTAGAATTATGAGATGGCCATGAACTTCACATTGTATCAAAAAATGATGATTCTAAAGCTAATATATCAAAGGATGTATATCAAGATAGTGGAGTTTTTGAGGAAAGAATAAGATTTGGTGAAGAAGGCCAATCATAGAAAAGAAGCTTCTTTTTGGGTGATTGTGGTTGTTGATAGAGAAAACAAATGACATACAAATTTGTTGACAAAGGGGATTTCAGGGTTGAATGTCGAGTTCAAGGGTTATGTTTAATGATCCATGTTTGATTCAAGAACATCGACAAACGAATGGATGATCTGGAGGCGGTACAAAAAGAGAAGATACAATGTGGCACTGTTTTCTATTGTTTGACATATTTTTGGGCCAGAAAATCGACAAATGGAGAAAAGAGTTTTTTTTTTTGCAAAGAGACATGTGCATCGTGTACTTGAAAGAGAGGAAACTTGCACGCCATATGTTTTTCAATATCAGAACATGGAAAATGGAAATGGAACAAGGGTTGTGTAAGTATTGGCTTGTTTGTGCAGGTACTTGCACGCCATGAAGGGACTTGCGCGCCGGTACCTAAGGGGTTTGGAAAGTTGCACGCCAGATGTTTTTTGTGATCAGATCATCAAAATATGGAAAAGGAAAGAGGGTCGTGCAATTATTGGTTGGGTCGTGCAATTGAGTTGCGCAACAAAGGCTAGGGCAGATGGAGCTGCGCGCCGGAACCTGCACGGCGAGAGGAGGATTGTGTGCCACCGCGCAGGGTGTCCAGTTTGCCTATAAATAGTGGACCACCCCTCCTCATTTGGAATGAAGCTCAACACTTAGATAATTCAGAGCCCCTGTCATATATGTGTGGTGGTCGCGCATGTGTTGTGTGGTCGTGCAAGTGATTTGGGGATACTTGTGCGCAAGATTTTAGAAGTGGCCCTCTGGTTGTTGGCTACGTGCCCAAGGAGGTTTGGGTGAGAACGGAAGTGAGTCGCAAAAGTATGAAGTTGAAGAGGGAAAGGTTGAGTTAGTGGTTTGGTGATACATGCGCGCCAGTTTGGACCAGTGCGCCGAATACATCAACACCGTATTGGGACTAGCACGCCGGGCCTGGAGAAGAACACCATGTATTGTTAGAACACGCCGGTCTATTTGGAGTTTCATAGAAGCTGGAAGATTTCCCAACCTTCGGTGAAACAAATGATGTATTCATTTTCGAAGATGGATGAATGGTGAACAACTTGGTTTTATGAAGAGAAGTGGTACCACACACACATGACTGGTGTTTAACACGCTCGTTGTGCTTTGCGGAGAGAAGATGAACGGTTCATGCACCTAAACTCAGATCTGCACAGAAAGAGGGGAATATATCAATTCACTAAGGTGACGGATTTGGGAATCAAAGTAAGAGAGGAATAAGATTTAGGGAATTCAGTTATTGCACCATAGTAGAAGATTGAATACAAAATAGCATCAACTTAGGACTCTGATGCAAGCGGTGTCTCATGCGGAATAGGAGACAAAGACTTCAATGAAAATCTATTGAAGAGACCTTCACATATATAAACTGAGTGGGACTTCACCAAAGGTAGTGAGCCAAGGGGAGTCAACGGGAGTGACCCGAGGGAATCTGTGAGCTATCCCTGAACCTTTTGTAAAGGCAGTGAGTCTGGGACAGAGTGACTATGTCCGAACCTTTGTAATCCAAAAATAGTGATGTTTAGTGGAATTTGGTATGACCGACCACTTGTCGGTGTATGCTCCTTGGACGTAAACCGTAGTGGTGAAACAAGTAAAAAAATTTATGTGTCATCTCTTTGCATGTGAATGTTTCATTACTGATCATATCCATCATATAGGTTTAACTAGTTCCTACCAATGTGGGAACAAGATCCTAGTTTTTAAAAGGAAAAAAGCTAAAACCCTGATTCACCCCTCCCCTCTCAGGGTGTCCCGAGGTCCTACACTCATATGGACATTTGGATCAAAATAATTTTCAAAAAACATATCTGTACCAGCCAAAAAATTGAATTTTTTAATATTTATTTTTGAAATAGTTAACAATTCATCACATGTTGATTCCGCTCAACTAAATCCTTTTTCCAAAATTCTCTATGAAATTCAATTGAAAACCCATCACTATTCATTGAAAACTAGTTAAAATGTATTTATTTTAATTCAAAATTTTCCATATGAAACATAATTTGATAATTCTCCATCTAAATGATATTTTTATAGTGAACTATTTACTTTATAAAATGAGTCAAAAATCTACGCACACAACTAATTAATTCCATATGATGGGTCACCAAAACTTAATGGACCAAGGCGTCGCCAGTTAATTATTTAAAATGGTATACCATATTTTTTACTATATGGACAACCAGTTCATGTCTCATTTAGGTCATAATGACATTTTACATAATAAACCCTAAATAAAAAATAATCATAAAAATATCAATAATCAATACCAAATCAATATGAATTCAAATTACCTAATGTGTAAAGTCTAATTACCAAAATATTCTATCCATATATTTAATCCATGTTTTTATTAAGATTTTTCAATATAAAAAATATCTTACCACGTCTATAGAAATTCCAATAATTTAACAGATATAAAATTTGTATCAAACTTCAATAAATAGCCTAGTGTATTTAATACTCATTAGGTATAGTAATGATTTCAAAACTCCATGAAACAAGTTGAAATCAATGCCTAAAATACTCCTGATCCGATACTACACAAAATACCACAACTACATAATCAAATTAATGGAAAATTTATCTCAAAATAATAAAAAAATTTAATGAAATTCATCAATTAAATACCACCAATTGATCAATGTTTAATGGAAAGATTCCATACATTTTGAGCCACCTGTAAAGACAACAAAAAAATTCACTTACAAGACATTATATTCCACCATGATTTGGTGGTGTATCACTCAAAATACCATGTGAATAATAGTTAAATCATTAGATAAGTGATGGGGAAATAAGTATAGCAGAAAGGGGAAAGTGTCTACTTGGATCATCGAGACAAAACACCTCAAATAATATGGATAAAATGGTGATGAAAGGTTTAAAAGATGGAATGGAGTTAGAATCCTCCAAATTATGGGTTTTTATGAGTAAAAAATCTGATGGATGTTCAGAAATATGTAAATAGAAATTAGTTATATGTGTTTTTTTTATAATTCAGTATGTTGCCATGAGAATTTAGGTATCCAACCATTATAAATTTGGTGGGCTATCACATGGAGTACTTTTAGACCTATACAATCCATCCATTCTCCTAGTTTTGTATATAACGATTGAAATATTCCATGGTACATCTCTGTGATCCAATACCCAGGATAGAAATAAAATTAAATTTCCAATACACATTAAAAAGATCCATCTCTTAGATTGTTCTTTATATTTTAAAATCACCCAACAAAAAAATCAACGAGAGTCTACCCACCTCATATTATACAAACTTATGAAGGAATATGATATCAAAAAATCCTGATTATATGTCTTATCATCCTTTAGTAACCATGCATCTTGACCAAAACATATAAATTATATAAAAGAACTTATCATTTTTTGAAATATATTATAAAATATACAGAGTGTAGTTAGTCGAATCAGAGAATTAACCATTTTTATTTACTGAATGTGTGAATAAATTATTGACTAACCAATATCATCCCATAAAAATGCTCATAACCCTAACACACCTCTACATAACTAGACTTTCATATAACTTTTGTAGAAAACACAATTTTTCTAATATTATAATTGATCATAATACATAACTCTCTAATTATATTAGTCAAAATAATAGTGTGTGAATATCATCTATCAATAAAAGTAAAATCTGATGTAAAATATATTCATATTTTAATATTATTATTCTTTATATCTATTAGATCATAAAATTAAATATTATGAATTCATCCATAGGCATATCCTCCCCCTAAGTATATTTATTTTAACCACCTCTTATACTTTGATCATTAATTTTTGGTAGATGATTAAAACAATTCTTATGTTTCCCATTAGCATTGTTTCCCTATATTGGAAACATATTATGGAATTTGGTATATTACAGCTAAAAACATCAGGGAGGATACTATATTTGATTGGGTAGTCAATCGATTTTCATATATTACTATTTCTAATAGTAACCACCCTAGTTAGTTAGAGATATAAAATTTTGATATCTTTTTCCTCTCTCAAATTAATAAACCACATCATTATCCATTCCCAAGGGGAATTATAAAACGAATCAAAAAAATTGTGATTATGGGGATTCAGATGATTACTCTACTTAACCATTTTTGATATGCTACTTTTCTAAAATTTAATGTGAACCAAACTATTATCCACAATATCACTACACTCCAATAATCTGTATCATTAATATTTTTACAATATCTTCATTATTATAAAGATTATCGTACATCTATATATTTAATAGATACACCTACTACGAAATATGAATTTTATTCACTTCATAATGACATAATATATCCACTTTTTTCATGCATGATATAAAGGTAATGTATGAAATGTAAAAT
The DNA here is from genome assembly GCA_963277665.1 of Viscum album. Taxonomy (NCBI): domain Eukaryota; kingdom Viridiplantae; phylum Streptophyta; class Magnoliopsida; order Santalales; family Viscaceae; genus Viscum; species Viscum album. Next base: position 1,496,113,500 of record OY728147.1, on the reverse strand, counting down.
TAACATAATTTCATGCACAGAAAATAAATATTTCTCCAACTATATTGGAGAAAAATCATATTGATTCTCTGGCCTAAAATTTTCAAAAAAAAAACTCTTAGAACTTGTGTCAGAACATCTCCCACTTTTCTCGTGATAAATAATTATTTCCAATGTATATGGACCCCCACTATAACTCTTTTCTTAGTAATAACCAAACCTCTAGGAATGTACAATGTTCTTTCATTTTCTTGATAACCTAAATATAAATATCCCAAAATTAATCCAACACATTGAATTCTTATCAAAAATATATTCCTTGGACATCATTGAGTCACTCTATTTGATGTCATGAAAAAAATCTAGCATTTCATCTATTGTTACTATATTTGGCTCTTTTATGTCAAAAGTAGGTTCCATGAGCACCCAAACGTCCTCTAAAAAATAGAATTAGTGAAAAGTTAGTATATATATATAATCATTGATATTTAGAATAAATGGATGTTTAATCTAAAACATCATAACATTAACTTACAATGAATTTTTGTAAAGGAAAACATGTATATTCGTTGTGATCAATGATTATATGATTCATGTACCCATATGGGTATACTAAGATGATGATGATACAACTCACCTATAGTAATAGTCTATAAAAATCAATGTTTTTAATTGGAATCGTAATGGAGAACTAAATCCATTGTTGTTCCCCATAGAATTTTTAACATACTAGAATCATGGAATATTATACCCTTACCAGCCCATGAAATATTATCTTGTTCCTACTCCATATTTCAACCAATAATGATTAGACCAATACCACACTATCATGGGAAAACCAAAATAGGTCTCCTATTGAAATATTAATTGGATCTAGAATTATCTTTAATGACTAACTGCAATAGGGATTGTGGTGGACTCTAGAACCAAGGTAATAAAACACAACCTATGGTTTTCATTATCATTTCAAAAATATCAAAGAATATAAATAATCAGCTTATCCAAAAATACTCTAAAAAAATTAAATATAAAATTTATATCAATGATTAAGTATAAAATCATCATGGAAAAGTACAAAGAATCAGATAACTTCCAGGGGAGACATAAACATTGGACTCCTCCCACACCCACAAAGATAAACTCAAGTATAAACTTATATCTCCCAGAACCACCCTCTACATTATCCTATAAAAATGAAACATAACGAAGAATAATTTTGATATCATATAAGTTTATTAAACAGAATCCTAGTTCAATAAATCAGTAGAAATGTAAAAAAACATTTTTAATGTCACTCCGAATAACATATATAAAGATTATTTAAATAAGAAAACATAGTATATCAACGTAAGTAATTAAAATTTTGAGGATGTTAACAACCATTATTTTTCTAATGAAACCACAACACCACATTATGAACAAAATAAATGATAATATATCAAACCCAAAAAATAACTTTCCACTATTTAGAGTACTATAAATATTCCAAAACAAAAAATAAATTTTCATTTAACAAAAAGAAAAATGAACTATATACTTGGTGAGAATACCACATAACTAAAATAACCATAAGAACTAAAGTAACTACATCAAAAAAATAAACATATCATCCTACGTATGTGAAAATAGGTATACGATATTCCACAAGAAATCATCATTATTATATAATAGAGAAAAAAATGAAATCACAATCATGCTAATCATAATATGAAAACCCCAAAAACATTATTTAAACTCAAATATTGCCATCGAACCTCTATACTCATATCTAGTTTATCATTGTAAACCCATATAAATTATCTTATATTAGACCTCGTGAATATTTTATACCAAAATATTTCAACCAGGAAGTTTTATTTGTTTTTTTTTTTATAATATCTTATCATGATGGTGGATATAGTTGTAGAATTTTTCAGGTTTATGTAATTGAAATTCCATGATGTCTTGGAAGAGATGATGATTTTTATGGATGAAGATTATTGTTTTTGGAATTGAAACACATTGATTCACATAGAGAGTCATGGAAACGATGTAACATATATTTGTAATGTACAGACATAGATGAATGATTGTTTATATTTTCATATATATATCATAGAAGGTTGATAGTTTTGGATATTGAAGGGTGGATGTTATGATATTTATTCCTATAAAGTCATTCAAATGAATTTAATGAAGTTTATTAATAATGGAATTCAATAGAAGTAATTCTTATTATTATCCATAATTTATGTGGGGAACTAATTGAGCATGTAACAAACCATGCTTCCATGGTACGCTTCTTTTTGAATAATACAGTAGTGTGTGTTGTACGCAATCTTGAGTTATAACACATCACAACCAATCAAAGTAGCCGTTATGAATAATAATACCCACTTTTTGAAATTATGTAAATTTTATATTTCAAAATGGACTCATTTTTGGATTCGGAATTTTGAAATTATCCTATGTTGAATTTTTGGTATTTTTCTAAGAAGATCCAATTTTCAATGAATAGAAAAAAAATACTTCAAAACAACTTTTTTAATCAAAATAATTCATAGTGATAAATTCTACTATTGAGTGGTTTTAAAGTATAATTAGAACATTTTTTACCATTTATTCTAATGGTGTCCATTAGAATTAATTTCACTTCGAAATTGGATAGAAACAATTGTCATTATTTTGATAGATATTGTTTCTTAAAAACATGCTATTTGTTTTGACAGCGGGAATAATTTTTAAAATAATTACTGCAATTTCTGTGTTTAGAATTTGGTATAATGGATTATATATATGAAATCCGAATGTCCAAATTATGTAATTAAGAATCTTTTGTTTTTGGAGATTATGAATAGTAAGGATGACAAATATCTTTAATTATCATGATTAATTAGTAATCGGGTAGTTAAGGGTGATGAAATAATATCAGAATAATATAAAATGACCGCAACATGTGTCCTAATGCTACTGGTTGTGTCATGGACGACCATGGAATGCCTTGTGCCAACTTAGGGACCCTATGGAATCACTTCTGTGTGATAGTGACATTTTATCATTTTATTTTTTAAAGAAAGGAAAATATAACAAAAGTATGTAACACCTAAGTAAAAAAATTTAATTTTTTCTACATAAATGATCTCTTATACTATAAATAGTAATTAGAAAGCTAAAACGATTTCCTACATCATGTTATTTGTTTTATAATTTTTAGAAATTAAATGAATAAATTTATTTATGACATCATGATGATGCAGTGATTACCTCATTAATGAACGATTTAAATAAAATTAAAAGATAAGATAAAATATAAGACTTATACTTGTCTAAAGCCTATATGATGGATGGATTTAGAACACTTATCACTTTATCCTCGAAATATATCATTTTGGGGCATTTAAAATTTGAAAATAATTTCATAATAAATTATCATTTCATGACTTTCTAAGAATGCCACTCCTCCCTCTTATAAAAGGCCCCCACCTCTACCCCTTACCCACACCACTCAAGCCCCTGGATCGTCCTACCTATACCCAACTACCCTATAAACTTTCCTCCCTTCATCCTAGAGGCCTTAGTTTGATCTGAAAGCCAACCAATGGAGCCCCTTTGATCAAATCAAAAGGAATAACCCGAAGAAGAGGTAATGATTTCACCACCCCCTTTCAAGTTCCTTTCTTCTTCAACTTCTTCATTCTTTGTTTTTTCCTTTCTAAAATAATAACTCCAGTATCTTCTATATACTGTGATGTTATTATAAATATGGTACAACCATATTCTGTATTCAATCCATCCTGTGAATGATATGTCACCGTAAGTCACTACCACAAAACTGGGCATTCTCGGCGCCACCCTTTATCAGTGCTAATGAAAAAGAGCTGATAAAGGGGCGGTACCATTATCAGTACTAAAAAAAGCGTTGTTAAAGGGTACACCTTTATCAGCGCTCTTGTAGTAGCGATGATAAAGGAGGGTCTTTATCAGCTCTTTTTTAAAAGCACAGATAATGGGTCTGCATCCAAAAAAATCATTAAAAAAATATATTAATATTTAAATATATAGTTATAGTTATTTTGATATAAATATAATATATATTTTTTTTAAATATAATTTTTAATATATTTTAGATATGTGTAAATAGACAGTTAAACTTAATATATAAGATATTTAGTGAAAATGGCTTCAAAAAATTATAATTTTTTTTAATTAATAATTTGCTAATTATTATGGAGTAATAGTTATTTAATGACAATTTGAAGACTAATAAAATAAAAAAAATTAAAAAAAGATCCAAAATATGTTGAAAACGTAACTCGAACTTCAAACGGCCATAACTTTTGATCCGGGTGTCCGTTTGAGCTCTACCACATATAAAATCGAAGCCTTCAATGATATCTACATCTCTAGGATAAGGGGGACCTCGGTCAATGTTTTTTCAAGGCCAAAAGTGGCCCAGAAGTCTTCTAAAACTGATTTTTTATTCGGGGTACCCTGATTGTTTAACATTTTATGGATATTCAACCTTGTTTAAGGAGGTATTATTTTATTTTTTGGAGGTGGTTGAATTTATTCCAAGGTATTACATTCATATTGATATTTTTCCTTTCAAATTTTTTCATTTTTTATAATGCATTTCTATTTATAATCAAATATAAAACAATATCTATATATTTTTTATATATTCACACATAAAAATTTAATTATAAATCTAAATAGTAAAATATATCTACATATAAAATATATTAACATTATCTAAATAATAACTAATATCCATTTTATTTAAAATAAAAATATATCAATCTTTATATACTTATATATTAATCTAACTATATATGTACCTATATAATGTTTCTATGTCTATTTGTTTGTGTCTATATATTAAAAAACTGATATTATATATATATATATATTCTAACATATTTATATGCATATATATTTAAATATATATATATAAATATGTATAATTTTACTTATAGAAACACACACACACATATATATGTGTGTGTGTGTGTGTGACGTATATATGTATTTATTTATACACACACAAAAAAACATATTTTATAATTGTATTGAAAACTAATCTAATAAATATATATTAATATTCGAATAAATATATGGATAAAAAAAATATATAAATATATATAAATAAATAGATATAACTTTAAATTAATATATGAATAAATATATACATATATATATATATACATATATAAATATTACTAACTATATATATATTAATATACAATTAAATATATAAATATAACTATATATGTATGTATATATATATATTAATACAACTATATAAATTTATATTAATACATGAATAAATATAAATATATATATATATATATCACTAGTCGGAGAACAAAAAAATTAGAGGAGTGGTAAAGGCTCAGCATGCATGGGGGGAGGTCTTGAGTACAAAACCTAGTAGAGGCAGGAAGGGGCACGTGGGTGGGTGAATTTGGGGGGGGATATAGCACTGTCAAAGGGGCGCTACAAAGCGCTGATAAAATGCAGGGGAGTCATGGCTGGGGCATGCGGTGGAGTGGGTGGGGTGGGGGCGCTGATACATGGGGTGGCAAGCACTGTTAAAATACCCCTCTGAATTACATATTCTTTCTCATTTTTTTACCTTTTATCAGTGCTAAAAAAACACTGATAAAAGGGTCCTTTATCAGTGCTTTTTTAGCACTGATAAAAGGCCCCTTTATCGGTTCTTTTTTATCCCTGATAAAGGGGATGCCCATTTATCTTTTCCGGTATTAATAGCACTTTTTTAGCATTGTTAATGGCCTTTTTAGCACTATTAAAAGCCGTATTTGTAGTAGTGCGTGCATACATACGGCTTACCGTCTCCACGTTGTGGTGTAATTGTTATTCGAAACATTATTATATGGATGGGTATGATAATGATGTGTAATTGATGTAAATAATAAATATAACATGATAAAAATTTTGTATATATTATATACAATCAAATTATATGTTATTTTAATATCAAAAGAATGATATTATCGCTCGTGCGTACGTACAGACTACCATCTCCACGAACACGATGAGATTCATTTCCCATCGTATCCATTCAAGAATAATTATCATTTGATGATTAAAATTAATGTTTAAGGACTTGATATCATTATGGATTTGAATGAGATACAACCGTCCCATAACAAACACTCCTTAAGTAACAAAACATATAAAATAAAACGAGTAAGTTAACAACTAAAACGACGATAATACTAAGATATTATTAACAAAGCGATGTTAAAAGATCATATATGATATCATATTAATATATATGATTCTTGTATAATTTAATAAAAATTATTTAACCATTATACAGGAGGTTAACCTACCCTCATCCAAGGAAAAGTACAAGGTAAGGGTTTATTTCAAAATCTCTTCATTATCCGAGTTGATTATACATAATTATCTACTGGAACCACTTTATCATCCACATCCACGTTTCTTAAAAATGTATTTCAAAACATTCATACTACATTACAGAATATGGGTTAAAGTCATTTATACCCTTGTTTGACTTTTTATAAGAAGTTTATAAATGAACATTTCCGTCGTTTTCCAATCAAGGTTCTTTTTAACCTTTTCGACAAGATTAAAGTAAGAATGTCTTTTTTTAAATTATACGGCAGGTGCGGCTATTTTTTTCCGTTATAAAATCGTTGAAGCTTCACTTACATGCTTATAAGAATGTTTTCAAAGTAAATGTTTTCTTTTATAATTATGTGAATATTAAATGATTTCAAAAAAGAGATATTTCTATCAAATAGTTTTGATTTCATCTATGTCAACATCCTTTGATAGATTTTAAGCTTGTTTGAGGTTGATTATGATACAAAACATCCATATTGTATTGAAGGTTTTGTGATATATTTGACTGTGGATTTGTTATTTTTATACCATTCATGGTTTAAGGAGAAAGTATTTACATTTCGTGTGATAGTTTTAAAACGAATGTTTATGTTATGTTTAAACCTGTTCATATGAGGAATGCATTGGACTTAATAAGAAACGGGGGGATCCCGCTATAGCTCCTAGATGCATCGGTAGGTCTAATGAGACAAACTAGTGTCTTGGCACAAGGCCTTGACAACATCTTATTTTTAGTCTTGGCACAAGGCCTTTTCTATGTGGTTATGATATTCTGGCACTATGCATTCCATCATTATGAAAGTGGTTATTGATATTGCATGTGATTATTAGACTAGTAGAATATCCATGTGAATAAGTAAATGACATTATTTCATTTTATCTTTGCATTATAATGCTAAAGTTCATGTTTAAAAGGATTTTGTTTTAGTTAAACATTGCCTTAAATGTTTAAGTTTAGTTATGAAAGTTTCCGCTAAATTTTTATCCTTACAGAGCATCTGATCTCACCCCTATCAATGTTTTAATTTTTCCCAGGATGTGATGAAGTATTTTATGAATGACCTGTAGGGATAATATGAGGGGATATGAGTGTGGTCTATGATGACAATATGTGTTGTAGTTTTGTTCACATTATGATGTAATGTAAGACTTATGAATATATCTAGTGTTTCTAAGGATAGTAAACTAATCGGTCTTTTGAGACATGATCTTATGTGATCATGAAAATGTTATGTAACAATGGAATGACTCTGGGTAACTTAGGCCGGGGTGTTATAGTTGGTATCAGAGGCAGTTTAGTACTAACCTTGGAAGCTATATTTAGATGAACTCTGATTAAAGCACATATCCCTAAGATAGACTTTGAGGATTTGTATAGAAGGACATCCTAGAATTTTGGTAAAGTATAGATTTTGTTTATTTTACAAGAAATACATCCCTATCTAGATACGAGCAGGTAAAGGCGGCTCGGGCACAGATGTACCTAGGGGTAAAACTTGAAAACACAGCTCTGAGCTAGACTCAAATGGGAACTACTGCACGACAATGGGCCTTACTACACTCTTGGTTACAACACTCCCAGGGGATATGCTTAGGATAATTCTCATTTTATTTATAAACCATTATGAAGGGTTTATGAATATATACATCCTCAAAAAAAACATATTTGTATGATTATGGATTATATCTGTAACACCCCAGGTAAATAAAGAATATGACATTTCATATTTATCCATATTTGTGTATAATATATTTAAATGACTTTAAAGGGGACGCTATGCTCGATGGCGTACCCAACACGCAATAACGAGTTTCTTGGGAATCTTACGTTGCACTCTAATAATAAAATAAAATTATTTTAAATGGTAGTTAACATGTAGACGCTGTAATGGCGGGAATTGATAGAAATAACTAAAATATGATTATATATGTTTTTAAATGTTTTTACATTTATCCAATAAAGGATAGAGGCTTAAAATACGGAATGAATTCAATTTTAGGCATATATGCCCTAGTTTTCACAAAAGGTTCACTTATCGCCTTTTGATGGCGAACCGTCATTAAATATAGTTTTTTTCACTCTTATACATTCTATTAGACCAAATAAAGCTCTTCTTAAGAATCGGGATATCAAAATTTACTTTGTGTAAATTTTTTGGTATCTTTCCGATAAAGTTCATTTTTTTAATGAATAGTGTAAAATGTTGTATTTTAATTCAAAACCTCTTTTTAATCTAATTTATTTATATGATTAGATTATCTTTTAAATTTGTTTTAAAGTGAAATTAGAAAATATTTTTACCATTAAATCCAATAGTGGTCGTTGGAATTAATTTCACTTTGAAATCGGACTTAAACTAATTTCAATCTTTTGATACTTATTATTTCATAAAAACACGCTATTTGCTTTGACAGCGGGAATTAATTATTAAATTAATTAATGTGACTTATATGTTTTGAATTTTGTAAAATAGACTTCATTTTTGAATTCGGAATATGAAATATAGCTTAGGGTGAATTTTTGGTAATTTTCTGAAAAACTTCAATTTTTGATGAATAGTGAAACCACTAAGTGGTACTTATAAAGACTAATTTTCCGTTTAAATGAAATTTTGCCATCATTGTGTTTTGAATTTCAAAAATCCGACATACATGGTTTTCATTAAGAAGTAAAATGTGGTTCAATGAGATTATAATAATTTTTTGGTGAATAGTAACTTATTAAGTTCTTAATCGCGATTAGAGGTAATTAGTGTAATTTAAGGTAAAAATGATATTATAAGAATGTGAAAACACCATGACACTTGTCCTACACCTATTGGGTGAGTCATGGACGACCAAGACAAGCCATGGGACAACTTGGGGACCCCATGGAGACACTTTGGTTGGGAAATTACATAAATAACTTTTTATTTAATGTAAAAGTAAAAATGACACAAACGTGATATGTTTTACTAAAACAATTTTTAAGTGGGGTTATACAAGTCAGATTTTTGATTATAAATAGTCATTGGAAAGATAAAAATATTTCCTACATCATAGTAGTTTTTTTATAATTTTTAGACATTAAATAAATTAAATTATTTATGGCATAATAATGATGCAGCGATGACATCATTATTTGACGATTTAAATAAAATGGAAAGTTAATGTAAAATCTATGAACTACACATGTCCAAAACCAATTGGATGAGTGGATTTCGAACCCTTATCACCTTATCCACGAATTCTATCAATGTGGGACCTTTTAAAACCGAAACACATTTTCAAATAATGTAATATTTCTTTACTTTCCAAAAGTGCCCCTCCTCTCCTCTTATAAAAGGCCCCCACCTCTACCTCATTTCACACACTCCTCAAGCCTTTGGCTCGGCCAAACCCTGCCCATTTACTCTCTAAAAATCCCTCTACTCATCCTAGAGGATTCCTTTTTGGCATAACCCTTTCAAAGGAAGCCTTTAGGTTCAAATCAAAATGAGTTACACTTTTAAAGGTAATTCATTCTCTCATGTTCATTTGTTTTATTTTGCTTCTCCAACCCCCTAAACTCTTTTTATTTATTTCTTTTGTAACAACACCAGTATCTTAAATATACTAGGATGTTGTTATAAGATTTATTCGAGCTACACTCTAACACAACTACATCAAATGGTTAAAGAACATATGGTTTCCGTGGATGGCGAAATTGTGCCTCCCGAAATGATGATTGTTCAATACTCATTTAACACCTTCAAAGGTGGCCATTATGATGTCACTATTTTTATATATGATATATAATATGTTTATGTTTTACTTATGCTTCTTTATTTTTTGTTTGTGTCTTACCTTTATGGCTTCCATTATGGGTATACGCGATATCTTCATTTTAGGAAGTGCGGACTACCGCACCCTCAAAGTGATGTGATTCGTTAATGCCATATGTGGGACGTATAAAGGATGGATTTAATGTTATTACATATGATGTTATACTGGAATTATTATTTACCTGTATATAATTATTATTTCTTTCCATTAAAGTATGAGATAGAAATGAAAGTAGCGTTCATGCGTACGTACGGCTTACCGTCTCCATGAACGGTGCATTTCATTTCTTATCCCCAAATGTAATGTACTATTATAAGTACATATATATAATGGATATATATGATTTATGATACATCTAAATGATTAATATAATTCTGGAATTAAAATATACATACCTATCATATAGTTTTAATTCCATTAATACGACATAGAAATGAAAGTAGCGTTCATGCGTACGTACGACTTACCGTCTCCATGAACAGAGCATTTCATTTCTTTCCTATAAATGATTATGTGATTTTATAAATACATGTATATGCTGGATATATATGATATATATGATATCCAAATCAGGAATGTCATTTTTTATATGAAGAGCCTTTGACCACACGAACAACATGTAATTGTAAGAAGTCCACTTTCGAGTTAAGAACCAAATATCGACAAAACAAACATGATTAACTTCAATGATTAAATAATGTTTATAACATGATAATAAGTGATATAAAAGGAATAATGAACTTTAAAAATTTTCTTAAGGAAGTATAAATTATCTCAAGTTTATTATTCAGCAGATTAAAGAACGATCGAGTCAAGTCGGACCCGAGGTAAGGGATCCTACTCCTCTCTTTCTTTTTAAGTACACACTTTTATGTCATTCCTTTTAAAGCTAATCTATCATATTATTGGGGTGATATTTTATATTACACTTACTGTAATTTTTATGTTCATGTGATGAGAGACCCTATTCTCTCTCATCAATCCATTTTGGAAGTTTTGAGTGGCACCGTTAGGCTGCCGAACATTCGTAAGAGATCCAACCTCTCTCTTTCTTTTAAAGTACTCTCCATTATGTCACTTCTTTTAAGATCCTATTTGTTATGTTGGGATATGTTCTGATATATCCTTATTGATGTAAATTTTATGTCCAAGTGATGAGATACACTTTTTATCTCTCATCAACTCATTTTGATGTGATGTCGTTAGGCTGTCAAGGGAACTTTTTAACCCAATTTTGATTTCTTTGGGTTCAACATGTAGTCATTGAATATGTCATCCATTGAATATGTGTGAATGACCTTTTATTGTTTTACACTTAATATCAACTTATATTGGGTGTATTTATATTTTTCACACATATTTTTGAGATTGATTTGTTCTTAATTTAAGGATACCTTCTTTATAAGGGATTTCATCACATTTGACATTTCTATTGAGGGTTCATTGTTGTTATGCACCAATTCACTCTTATATGGTGTATATACTGTCCTTTGGAGTATTATATCATGAATCCATTTATTCTCATCATATTATAAAGTTCCGACTAAATGTTATTCCTCAATTATTGTTTTCAACTGTCCCTAATTTTGGTAAAACCCCTTTAACCAAAATATCGTTTTAAATGTTTTAATTATTTGTTCTTATTAATATCTATGTTTTCAAAATTGTTTTAAGGATTTATTTATATGGATATTAATGGTTTAAAATTTTAAGCTTCAAGGTGGTATGGGGCACTTTGATTTAAAAATCTCTTTATTAAATGTTTTAAATAGTTTTGAAAATGGTTTTGATAAAGGATTCTATTATGATATATTGTGATGTGGAAATGTTATCATTCCTTTATATTGGTTTTATGTTTTATGATTTTATATTGGTATTTGGACATTTTAACGGGTGGTTACGTTTTAAACCATATGACAGATGGTGCCGTGAATACCAGGACGGGTGGTTACGTTATAACCTCCAATGCATTGGGTATGGAAGCCGGCCGTATGGCTATTCCATTAAGTATGTATGGAAATTGGCCGTATGGCTATTCCATTAAGTGATATGGGTGGAAGTCGACCGTATGGTTATTCCACTTAAGTATGTTTATGTCCCAAGTTACCTTTATATATGTTATGTGTTCTTTATATTGGTTTTATGGTAATCCTTTGGTTACAAAAAGGTAAGTAATGATACTTTTTTTTCAGTGAAAAGTTTTTCCTACTTCATGAAGGTGAAAAGTATTACATTGATAAAGTATTCATGGTTTACTTGTTGTTTTGAAAATCTAACAGTTTTCATTCTTTGTGTATCCCCTACTGAGCTTCTTATGCTCATCCCAAGTTTTTGAAATGTTTTTCACAGGACATAGCGTGGAATAGGGTCAAGGATGGGATCAAGGGAAAGTCATGCTACCTAAAACATGGAACTATACATGTTTCTTTTAAAGAGTTTTTATTTTATGGAAATTTAGTAGAAGCGACTACTTTGTAATCTTTTCAGATGTAATAGTTATGTCCTAATTCTCTAAAACTCTAAACCTGAAAAGATCCTCAATGTGAATTACTCATTTAATTCAATATTAAGTAAGGTTTAAGGCTGGGGCCTTATAGTTGGTATCAAAGGTCGGTTTAGATAACTTTAGAGGTTAGGGTATTCTTTAAGCATAAGTGGCATTACCATAATGGTTAGGATTTCAGAAAGAGTCCTAGTTTTAGAAAAAGTGAATGAGTAAGTGTATCTTAGTGTTTACCTTCATCATTTGTACATGATGGTTTTGTTGATATACTCACACTGACATTTCTATTTTTAGTGAATGGATTGATCTAACAGGCACCAAAGAGACAACAGGTTTGAAGGAAACTGTGGTGGTTCTCTAATTAAGATACTAGATAAAATGGAGGATTCAATGAGGAAAATCGTGGTTGTTCTAAACCAAATATCAAGGAGTCATGATCAACCACTTCAACGTTGGTGAGTTATCTAATGCATCATGTATGAGATGGCCAACCCGATGTGGAAATTCAGGTAATAATTATTAAGGTAACCATTAGGGTTTGTATGATACTTAATTTTTAGGTAATTATGGGTTACTCTATGGTATAATGGAAAATGAAAGGAATGATATAAACTTGAGGTTAAAATATGTTATGATTATTCTTGAAGATTTTATCTCATTTTGGGGAATGTTTTAAGAATTATATAGTTTTGGAAAAAGGACAACACGTAGACCGTGTGACATCCCGTCGCGTTGGACAAAGCTGTGGGAATCGAACCCACAACCAATGTGCGACTGGTATTTATCGCCTACCATTGGACTACGTGAAGTCCCTGGTTAGTTTGACTAATTCATTCTAGTTATATGATTTTTTGAATTAAGAGTAAGTTGATTTTTGGTTATTTATGAAAATGAATAACCTATCATGGAGAATATGTGATTAGGTTAATTACTTTTTAATACGAGACTTTAGGAGCAACTGATGTTGTTTGGAGATAAATGTTATAATTTAACTTGGAAGACTATGTGACTAAATCCTTCAAATATTTGGGTTTCAATCTTATATTGGATTACTTTGAAGAATTTTATGGACAAATTGATTATAGAATGGTCCTCGTTGAACTTTGGGTTTTGTTGGACAAATTTTGGAGATTAAGAATAGATTTTATTTTTATAAAGGGTTATCCTTTTCTGGATTATCTGATCTTGTACTAGCCTTTCTGGTTTTGGTTTTGGTTAAAGTCTAAAGACATGGGAAGTATATAGTTCTATTTTGTGGATTAGGTGATTCTCTAGAAGTTGATTATAGTACTCTTAATGTGAACAAGTCTTCCTAAATACTCGTCTTTTGGAGAAAATATGAGTTTGTGTAAGGAATCTAATAAAAGCTGAAAGTCAATATGATAAGTGATTATGTTTCCTTATGAATAAATTCCTCAATAAAAAGTAACTTAAAACAAAAATGTTGTCTATTAACTTTTCCTACTGGGGAATCGAATACCTTTTAACCCATCACAAGTTTGTGATTTTCTCGTGGTTAACTTTCTCCTAAACATGTTTTCTATCACTATCCAACAGAACATGACCCTTTGTTTTTTCCTCCATGTCCATATTTTCATACTTGGAATCCTAGTATGGGTTAACTCGGGTGACCTTTGTACTTATCTCTCTTTATTTTAATGTGATTGTTTTACCGACTCTTGTTCCGATGTGGGACTTTCAAGGATGTTTCCAAGCGCATTTTTGAAATTGCGAGGACGCAATTCCCAAAAGGGGGGAAGGATGTAACACCCTAGGTAAATAAAGAATATGACATTTCATATTTATCCATATTTGTGAATAATATATTTAAATGACTTTAAAGGGGACACTATGCTCGATGGCGTACCCAACACGCAACAACGAGTTTCTTGGGAATCTTACGTTGCACTCTAATAATAAAATAATATTATTTTAAATGGTAGTTAACATGTAGCCGTTGTAATGGAAGGAATGGATAGAAATAACTAATATATGATTATATATGTTTTTAAATGTTTTTACATTTATCCAATAAAGGATAGAGGCTTAAAATACGGAAAGAATTCAATTTTAGGCATATATGCCCTAGTTTTCACTAAAGGTTCACTTATCGCCTTTTGATGGCGAACCTTCATTAAATATAGTTTTGTTCACTCTTATACATTCTATTGGACCAAATAAAGCTCTTCTTAAGAATCGGGACATCAAAATTTACTTTGTGTAAATTTTTGGTATCTTTCCGATAAAGTTCATTTTTTTAATGAATAGTGTAAAATGTTGTATTTTAATTCAAAACCTCTTTTTAATCTAATTTATTTATATGATTAGATTATCTTTTAAATTGGTTTTAAAGTGAAATTAGAAAATATTTTTACCATTAAATCCAATAGTGGTCGTTGGAATTAATTTCACTTCGAAATCGGACTTAAACTAGTGTCAATCTTTTGATACTTATTGTTTCATAAAAACACGCTATTTGATTTGACAGCGGGAATTAATTATTAAATTAATTAATGTGAATTATATGTTTTGAATTTTGTAAAATAGACTTCATTTTAGAATTCGGAATATCAAATATAGCTTAGGGTGAATTTTTGGTAATTTTCTGATAAACTTCAATTTTTGATGAATAGTGAAACCACTAAGTGGTACTTATAAAGACTGATTTTCTGTTTAAATGAAATATTGCCATCATTGTGTTTTGAATTTCAAAAATCTGACATACATGGTTGTCATTAAAAAGTAAAATGTGGTTCAATGAGATTATAATAATTTTTTGGTGAATAGTAACTTATTAAGTTCTTAATCGCGATTAGAGGTAATTAGTGTAATTTAAGGTAAAAATGATATTATAAGAATGTGAAAACACCATGAAACTTGTTCTACACATATTGGGTGAGTAATGGACGACCAAGACAAGCCATGGGCGAACTTGGGGACCCCATGGAGACACTTTGGTTGGGAAATGACATAAATAACTTTTTATTTAATGTAAAAGTAAAAATGACACAAACGTGATATGTTTTACTAAAACAATTTTTAAGTGGGGTTATACAAGTCAGATTTTTGATTATAAATAGTCATTGGAAAGATAAAAATATTTCCTACATCATAGTAGTTTTTTTATAATTTTTAGAAATTAAATAAATTAAATTATTTATGGCATAATAATGATGCAGCGATGACATCATTATTTGACGATTTAAATAAAATGGAAAGATAATGTAAAATCTATGAACTACACATGTCCAAAACCAATTGGATGAGTGTATTTCGAACCCTTATCACCTTATCCACGAATTCTATCAATATGGGACTTTTTAAAACCGAAACACATTTTCAAATAATGTAATATTTCTTTACTTTCCAAAAGTGCCCCTCCTCTCCTCTTATAAAAGGCCCCCACCTCTACCTCATTTCACACACTCCTCAAGCCTTTGGATTGGACAAACCCTGCCCATTTACACTCTCCACATCCCTCTACTCATCCTAGAGGATTCCCGTTGGGAAGAATCCTTTCAAAGGAAGCCTTTAGGCTCAAATCAAAAGGAGTTACACTTTTAAAGGTAATTCATCCTCTCATGTTCATTTGTTTTATTTTGCTTCTCCAACCCCCTAAACTCTTTTTATTTATTTCTTTTGTAACAAAACCAGTATCTTCAATATACTAGGATGTTGTTATAATATTTATTCGAGCTACACTCTAACGCAACTACATCAAATGGTTAAAGAACATACGGTTTCCGTGGATGGTGAAATTGTGCCTCCCGAAATGATGATTGTTCAATACTCATTTAACACCTTCAAAGGTGGACATTATGATGTCAATATTTTTATATATGATATATAATATGTTTATGTTTTACTTATGCTTCTTTATTTTTCATTTGTGTCTTACCATTATGGCTTCCATTATCGGTATACGCGATATCTTCATTTTAGGAAGTGCGGACTACCGCCCCCTCAAAGTGATGTGATTCGTTAATGCCATACGTGGGACGTATAAAGGATGGATTTAATGTTATTATATATGATTTTATACTGGAATTATTATTTACCTATATATAATTATTATTTATTTCCATTAAAGTATGAGATAGAAATGAAAGTAGCGTTCATGCGTACGTACGGCTTACCGTCTCCATGAACGGTGCATTTCATTTCTTATCCCCAAATGTAATGTACTATTATAAGTACATATATATAATGGATATATATGATGTATGATACATCTAAATGATTAATGTAATTCTGGAATTAAAATATACATACCTCTCATATAGTTTTAATTCCATTAATATGACATAGAAATGAAAGTAGCGTTCATGCGTACGTACGGCTTACCGTCTCCATGAACGGAGCATTTCATTTCTTTCCTCTAAATGATTATGTGATTTTATAAATACATGTATATGATGGATATATATGATATATATGATATCCAAATCAGGAATGTCATTTTCTATATGATGAACCTTTGACCACACGAACAACATGTAATTGTAAGAAGTCCACTTTCGACTTAAGAACCAAATATCGACAAAACAAACATGATTAACTTAAATGATTAAATAATGTTTATAACATGGTAATAAGAGATATAAAAGGAATAATGAACATTAAAAAGGTTCTTAAGGAAGTATAAATTAACTCAAGTTTATTATTCAGCAGATTAAAGAACGATCGAGTCAAGTCGGACCCGAGGTAAGGGATCCTACTCCTCTCTTTCTTTTTAAGTACACACTTTTATGTCATTACTTTTATAGCTAATCTATCTTATTATTGGGATGATATTTTATATTACACTTACTGTAATTTTTATGTTCATGTGATGAGAGACCCTATTCTCTCTCATCAATCCATTTGGGAAGTTTTGAGTGGCGCCGTTAGGCTGCCGAACTTTCGTAAGAGATCTAACCTCTCTCTTTCTTTTAAAGTACTCTCCTTTATGTCACTTCTTTTAAGATCCTATTTGTTATGTTGGGATATGTTATCATATATCCTTATTGATGTAAATTTTATGTCCAAGTGATGAGATACACTTTTTATCTCTCATCAACTCATTTTGATGTGATGTCGTTAGGCTGTCAATGGAACTTTTTAACCCAATTTCGATTTCTTTGGGTTCAACATGTAGTCATTGAATATGTCATCCATTGAATATGTGTGAATGACATTTTATTGTTTTACACTTAATATCAACTTATATTGGATGTATTTATATTTGTCACACATATTTTTGAGATTGATTTGTCCTTAATTTAAGGATACCTTCTTTATAAGGGATTTCATCACATTTGACATTTCTATTGAGGGTTCATTGTTGTTATGCACCAATTCACTCTTATATGGTGTATATACTGTCCTTTGGAGTATTATATCATGAATCCATTTATTCTCATCATATTATAAAGTTCTGACTAAATGTTATTCCTCAATTATTGTATTCAAGTGTCCCTAATTTTGGTAAAACCCCTTTAACCAGAATATCGTTTTAAATGTTTTAATTATTTATTCTTATTAATATCTATGTTTTCAAAATGGTTTTAACGATTTATTTATATGGATATTAATGGTTTAAAATTTTAAGCTTCACGGTGGTATGGGGCACATTGATTCAAAAATCTCTTTATTAAATGTTTTAAATAGTTTTGAAAATGGTTTTGATAAAGGATTCTATTATGATATATTGTGATGTGGAAATGTTATCATTCCTATATATTGGTTTTATGTTTTATGATTTTATATTGGTATTTGGACATTTTAACGGGTGGTTACGTTATAAATCATATGACGGGTGGTGCCGTGAATACCAGGACGGGTGGTTACATTATAACCTCCAATGCATTGGGTATGGAAGCCGGCCGTATGGCTATTCCATTAAGTATGTATGGAAATTGGCCGTATGGCTATTCCATTAAGTGATATGTGTGGAAGTCGACCGTATGGTTATTCCACTTAAGTATGTTTATGTCCCAAGTTACCTTTATATATGTTATGTGTTCTTTATATGGGTTTTATGGTAATCCTTTGGTTACAAAAAGGTAAGTAATGATACTTTTTTTTAAGTGAAAAGTTTTTACTACTTCAGGAAGGTGAAAAGTATTACATTAATAAAGTATTCATGGTTTACTTGTTGTTTTGAAAATCTAACAGTTTTCATTCTTTGTGTATCCCCTACTGAGCTTCTTATGCTCATCCCAAGTTTTTGAAATGTTTCTCACAGGACATAGCGTGGAATAGGGTCAAGGATGGGATCAAGGGAAAGTCATGCTACCTAAAACATGGAACTATACATGTTTCTTTTAAAGAGTTTTTATTTTATGGAAATTTAGTAGAAGCGACAACTTTGTAATCTTTTCAGATGTAATAGTTATGTCCTAATTCTCTAAAACTCTAAACCTGAAAAGATCCTCAATGTTAATTACTCATTTAATTCAATATTAAGTAAGGTTTAAGGCTGGGGCCTTATAATATCAATAAACTCTTCAATTTATGTTAAGTATTTTAGAAGTTTGGAATTATGTATTTTGATTCATAAACTAATATATTTTATGCCATTGTTTAGAAATGGCATCTAGTGAGAGGAATGGAAACTGTATCAATTCACGCACTCCATTTGGGATTTCCCTCCTGCTCAAGATAATTATAGTGGAGCTGGTGATTCAATTGGTGCGGATCACTGAATCACCATAATGGGACAACTCACTCAGGTTATGAATAATAACCTTACCCATATGCAGCACCCTGATCCGAAGCATGGAGGATCAATGTTAGATAGCTTCATGAGGAAAAAACCACCAAAATTAAATGAGAGTATCAATCCCTTAGTAGTTGAGCAATGGATAAATTCCTTACAGAAAGTATTCCATTCCTTGGGGAGTAGTGAAAGGGAAAAAGTTATCATGGATGTTTACCACCTCACTAGAGATGATGATCAATGTTGGTCATCGATTCAAAAGACAAAGGAAGATGATAAAGTATCAAATATGAAATGGAGGGAGTTCAGAGAGCTTTTTATAGAAAAATATTTCCTCATGACCATCGAGAGGATATGGAAATATAATTTCTCAGTCTGAGGAAAAAGGAGGATGAGAATGTTGCGAAGTATGAAGCTATCTTTACAAGGTTAGCGACGAATGCGTCAGATTATATACATAACCCAAGATGTAAGATCGATCATTTATTTGATGGGATAAAACCATTTCTCCCTCTAACATGGGTCTCACAATCCTTCTTTTCATTCGAAGACATTGTATCATGTGCTATTAAGATGGAAAAGAAATTCTCTAAGCCTTACGACTTTAAAGCAAAGTAAGAGAAGAAGAGTTCTGCTGATCACTCTAGAAATGGAAATAAGGGGAAGAAGGGAAAAGTTGATTATCCATCCTATAGTAAATGTGGGAAGAAACAACCCGGTACTTGCTTTAAAGTAATGAGAGTTTATTATAAAGTTTGGTGAAAAAGTCCACCGAGATCGTGATTGTAAGGGGAAGAAAGAAGCTACCAATGATCAATGCTACAATTTCAGGGAGATGGGACATTATGCAAATGAATATCCAAAGCGTTAGGGAAAATTAGCTCAGAAAATGCCAATGGATCAAGGCCAAGATTATGCGATCACTACTGCTGAGGTTGAAGCTCCGAAAGACGTGGTGGTGGGTAATTTAATGGTTTCCTCATGTTTAGAAAATGCTTTATTTGATTCTGGATCATCGAATTGTTTCATATCGTCCTAGTTTGCTAAGAAAATTAGATATTTCCAATTTGATTTAACAAGGGAGTTGTCAGTCAAAACTCCTAAGGGAGGTATCATTCTTACAAGGTTCTGTGAATCAGACCCCATTAGAGAATATAAATGTTCTTTATCTACTGATCTCATCTTTATACCTATGATTGAGTTTGATATAATCATCGATATAGATTGTCTTTCAGACCATGATGTGGCGATTTATTGTAAGAAGAAGGAGATTATGATTTTTGATGATGATGATAAGGAACACCTTATCTTTAGAGAAGAATCATCACCACTTGATTCTTATCTAGGTCCACCCCCAATAGCTCAACTAAATTTACTTATTGGGGAGGAAAAAAATTAAATAAATCTGGGTGTGGAAGGGAATGTTCAAATAGAGGATGTACCTATTGTGATAGAATATGTTGATGTGTTTCTAGAAGATTTACCTGGGCATCCTCCAGAACGAGAAGTTGAGTTTTCTATTGACTTAATGCCTGGTTCAAGGCCCATATTGAAGACCCCATATAGAATGGACAATGTAGAATTTGTGGGACTAAAAAACAACTAGAGGAATTGAGTTTTAGGGGATTTATTCTCCCTAATGTTTCTCCATGAGGATCTCCTATTCTTTTTGTTAAGAAGAAAGATTGATCTATGAGGTTGTGCATTGACTACAGGGAGATCAATGCTATAACAATAAAGAACAATTATCCACTACCTCACATTGATGATTTATTCGACCAATTGCATGGAGCTCAATACCTTTCAAAGATTGGCCTTTGATCTGGATATCATTAGTTATGTGTGAAGAAGGAAGACATTCCGAAGACGACATTTCAAACTAGGTACGGGCATTACGAGTTTACCGTAATGCATTTTGTATTTACCAATGCACCCTTTGTCTTCATGGATCTAATGAATAAAGTTTTCAAGGAATATCTTTATGAATTTGTAGTGGTATTTATTGATGATATCTTGGTATAATCCAAAATCTATGAAGATCATGAAAACCACTTTCACATTATATTAAATACTCTTAGAAGACATGAATTATATGGGAAGTTTCGCAAGTATGAATTCTGGATTCTTGAGATTTCTTTTCCTGGCCATATTGTCTCTAAGGATGGAATCTCTATTGATCCTTCTAAGACAAGAGTGATCCATGAATTTACAACACTGATGAGTATAATTGTGGTATGCAGTTTTATTGGTTTAGTAGGTTATTATTGACGTTTTTTCTAGAATTTTTCCTGATTGGCTAACCCATTAATGAAGCTGACACGTAATGGGGTAAATTTTTTTGGACAAAAGAATGCGAAGAATGTTTCGAAGAACTAAAGATAATATTTTTCAATGCTCTTATATTGACACTTCCCTCGGGGAATGATGGGTTCGTTATTTATAGTGATGCACTGAAGAAAGGACTTGGTTGTGTCCTTAAGAAGAATTATAGGGTTATTGCCTATGCATCATGACAGTTGAAAATTCATGATAAAAACTATCCTACTCATAATCTCAAGTTAGTAGTTGTGATCTTTTCTTTGATGATATGAAGACTCTACCTCTATGGTGAAAAATTTGAGATTTATACTGATCACAAGAGTTTGAAGTATATTTTCTCACAAAAATAACTCAACATGAGGCAAAGGAGATGGCTTGAATTACTCAAGGATTATGATTGCAAGATACACTGCCACCTAGGGAAGGAAAATAAGGTGGAAGATGCTTTGAGTTGAAAAGATCAAGGATTTTTGAACAATATGAGAATTGAAAGGGATCCTATTTTCATGGATCTAGTGAGGATGGACATGGGAATAACCATGGAAGGTGAAACATCAATGCCGTTTCAAAAGGATGCCAAACCATCTTTACAAGAAAGGATTAAGAGTTCTCAGACCGATGATGAAGAGTTTCAAAAGAATATTAAAGCTGTGAATGATTGGAGATTGAGTGACTTTGTGTAGGAAGATGTAATTTTGAAAATTGGGAAGAGACTTTGTGTTCCCAATATACCTAATCTAAAAATGGAATTTTTGGATGATGCTCATAGTTCCAATTTCTCTATACAACCTGGGAGCACCAAAATGTATAGAGATTTAAAGGAACATTTTTTGTGGGACAACATGAAGAGGGAGATTGCTGATTTTTTGTTAAGATGTATTTTTTTCAAAAAGTGAAAGCTGGAAGGCAATAGCCTGGAGGAGTCATGCATCCTCTTCCCATACCCGAGTGGAAATTGGATAATATCACGATGGACTTTGTCATGGGACTACCAAAGACTCCTAGAAGGAATGATGAAATATGGGTCATTGTTGATCGTCTTACTAAGTCAGCACATTTTCTTTCTATAAGGGAAGATTTACCACTTGAATGTCTAGAAAGACTATATATTAATAAAGTTATGAGACTTCATGGATTACCCCTATCAATTGTTTCAGATCATGATCCCCATTTTACATCAAGATTATGGAAAATTCTTCAGAAAGACATGGATACTAAACATCGTTTGAGCACTGCTTACCACCCTCAAATAGATGGACAATCAGAACAGACTATTCAAACCTTAGAAGACATGTTGATATCTTGCTCACCTGACTTTCAGGGTATGTGGGATCAATATTTACCTCTGGTAGAATTTTCCTATAATCATAACTTCCATTCAAGTATTCGGATTGCACCATATGAAGTATTATACAAAAAGATATGTCGCACACCAACCTGTTGGGATGATGTTGGTGAATGAAAACTTAAAGGCACAGAACTGGTGGAGGAAAAGATAGAAAAGGTGAAGGTAATCCAAACCCACATCAAAGCAACTCAAAGTAGGCCGAAGATCTTTGCCGATAACCAAAGGAAGGATTTGGAATTTCATGTAGGAGATCACATTTTCTTGAAGGTATCTCCATGGAAGGGTGTTATACGTTTCGGTAAGAAGGGAAAACTGAGTCCCGGGTACATCGGACCATTCGAAATTCTATAACGAATTGGGGCTATAGCTTACCGTTTGGAAATGCCGCCAAGTC
Source organism: Viscum album (assembly GCA_963277665.1). NCBI lineage: Eukaryota > Viridiplantae > Streptophyta > Magnoliopsida > Santalales > Viscaceae > Viscum > Viscum album. Next base: position 1,496,090,078 of record OY728147.1, on the reverse strand, counting down.
TCTCCATAGTTCACGATGTGTTCCGCGTATCACTGTTGTGAAAATATAAGCCTGACCCAACACATGTACTCACCTAGGAGGAATTAGAACTGGAACCTCATCTGTCTTATTGTGAAGAGCCTTTCTGGATTCTTGATAATAGAGAACAAGTGCTGAGAAATCGGACGAATTGTCTGGTAAAAGTTCTATGGAGAAACCATAATATAGAACGGTCAATGTGGGAACCTGAGTAACTAATGATGAAAAACCACCTGAGTCTTTTTCTGCAATAATATTATAGAAATTTCGAGGATGAAATTATTTAGAGGGGATAATGTAACACCCCAAGCATCCATGGTACACTTCTCTTTGAATAATACAGTAGAGTGTGTTGTACGCAACCTCGAGTTCTAACACACCGCGACCAATCAAAGTAGCCATCATGAATAGTAATTACCCCTTTTCAAATTATATAAATTTTATATTTCAAAATGGACATCTTTTTTTGGATTTGGAATATCAAAATTAGCCTATGTTGAATTTTTGGTATTTTTATGAGAACCTCCAATTATCGATGAATAGTAAAAAATACTTAAAAACATCTTTTTTAATCAAAATAATTTATAGTGATAAATTATATTTTTGAGTGGTTTTAATGTATAATTAGAATATATTTTTTCCATTTATTCCAATGGTGGTCATTAAAATTAATTTCACTTTGAAATTGGACATAAACAATTTTCAATCTTTTAATAGATATTGTTTCTTTAAAACACGCTATTTGTTTTGAAAGTGGGAATAATTTTTATATTAATTATTGCAATTTCTGTGTTTATAATTTGGTAAAATGGATTCCATATTTGTAATCACAAGTTCCAAATTATGTAATTAAGACTCTTTTGTTTTTGGACATTATTAGTAGTAACGACGATAATTATCTTCAATTATCAGGATTAATTAGTAATCGGGTTGTTAAGGGTAATGAAATAAAATCTTAATAATATAACATGACACCAAAAAGTGTCCTAATTCTATTGGTTGTGTCCTGGACGACCAAGGGATGCCTTGTGCCAACTTAGGGACCCCATGGAATCACTTTTGTGTGATAGTGACATTTTATCATTTTATTTTTTAAAGAAAGGAAAATATTACAAAAGTATGTAACACCTAAGTAAAACAATTTTACTTTTGTCTACATAAATTATCTCTTAGACTATAAATATTAATTGGAAATATAAAAATATTTTCTACATCATGGAATTTTTTTTATAATTTTTAGCAATTAAATAAATTTATTTATGACACAATGATGATGTAGTGATGACTTCATTAATGAACGATTTAAATAAAATAAAAAGATAAGGTAAAATATAAGACTTACACTTCTATAAAGCCTATTGGATGGGTTTATTTCTAACCCTTATCACCTCATCCTCAAAATATATTATTGTTGGACCTTTAAGATCCAAAACGCATTTCATAATAAAGTATCATTTCATGACTTTCCATGAGTGCCCCTCCTCCCTCTTATTAAAGGCCCGCACCTCTACCCCCTTACCCACACCTCTCAAGACCTTGTATCATCCAACCTCTTCCCAAATACCCTCTCAAATTTACTCCATTCAACCTAGAGTCCTTAGTTATATGAGAAAGCCATCCTAAGGAGCCCTTTTGATCAAATCAAAAGGAAGAACCTAGAGAAGAGGTAATAATTTCACCACCCCCTTTCAAGTTCTTTTTTTCTTCAACTTCTTCTTTATTTGTTTTTTCCTGTATAAAATAATAAATCCAGTATCTTATATATACTGTGATGTTATTATAAATATGGTACCACCATATTCATTATTCTATCCATCCTTTAAATGACATGTCACCATGCGTCCGTACGTGTGGCTTACTGTCTCCACGTCATGGTGTAATTGTTATTCAAAACATTATTATTTGAATGGGTATGATAATGATGTGTAATTGTTATAGATAATAAATATAGCATGATAATGAATCTTTATATATGATACACCATCCAATTATATATTATTTTAATATCAAAAGAATGATATTGTCGCTCGTGCGTACGTACGGACTACCGTCTCCACGAACGTGATGAAATTCATTCACCATCGTATCCATTCAAGTATAATTTTTATTTGATGATTAAAATCAATGATTAAGGACATGATATAATTATGTATATGAATAATATATAACCTATCCATAGAAAACATGACTTAAGTAACAAAATATATAAAAGAAAAAGAGTAAGTTAACACCCGAAACGACGATAATACTAAGAAATTGTTAACAAATCAATGTTAAAAGATCATATATGATATCATAATAATATATATTATTCTTGTATAATTTAACAAAAATTATTTCACCATTATATGAGAGTTTAACCTACCCTCAACCAATGAAAATTACATGGTAAGGGTTTATTTCACAATCTCTTCATTATCCGAGATTGTTTATACGTAATTATCTTCGGGGACCTCTTTATCATCCAAATCCATGTTTCTTCAAAATGTATTTCAAAAAATTAATACTATTTTATAAAATATGGGTAAAATTCATTTATACCCTTTTTGACATTTTATAAGAAGTTTATAAATGAATCTTTCTATTTTTTTACAAACAAGGTCCTTTTTAACCTTTTCGACAAAGTTAAGGTAAGAATTTATTTTTTTAACTTATATTGAGGGTGCATCTATTTTCCACCATTATAAAATCATTGAATCATCCATTACAAGATTATAAGAATATTTTCAATGTAAATGTTTTCTTTTATAATAATGTGACTTTTAAATGATTTCAATAAAGAGATATATCTCTCAAATAGTTTTGATTTCCTCTATATCAACATCCTTTGAAGGATTTTATGCTTATTTAATGTTGTTTATGATACAAAACTTCCATATTTTATTGAAGGTTTTGTGATATTTTTTACTGTGGATGTGTTATTTTTATAACATTCATGGTTTATGGAGAAAGTATTGACATTTCATATGCTAGTTTTAATATGAATGATTATGTTATGTTTAAACCTGTTCATATAAAGAATGCATTGGACTTAATAAGTGACGGGTGGAGCCCTATATAGCTACTTGATGCATCAGTATGTCTCATGAGACAGACTAGTGTCTTGGCACAAGGACTTTACAAAATCTTATTTGTTGACTTGGAACAAGGCCTTGACTATGTGGTTGTGATAGTCTGGAATTATGCATTCCATCATTATGAAAGTGGTTATTGATATTGTCTGTGATTATTAGAATAGTAGAACATCCATGTGAATAAGTAAATGGAATTATTTCATTTTATCTTTTCCATATTATTCTGAAGTTCATGTTTAAAAGGATTTAGTTTAAGTTATACATTTCCTTAAATGTTTATGTTTATTTTTGAATGTTTCCACTATATTGTTATCCTTACTGAGAATCTGAGCTCACCCCTTTCAATGTATTAATTTTTACCATGACGTGAAGAAAGTATTTTATGAATGACTTGTACGGATATTATGAGGGGATATGAGTGTGTACTATGAAGACAAGATGTGTTGTAGTTTTTTTTACTTTATGATGTAATGTAAGACTTATTAATATATCTACTGTTTCCAAGGCTACGAAACTAATCAGTCTTTTGAGACTTGATCTTTTGTGATCATGACATTGTTATGTAATAATTCACCAACTCTGGGTAAATGGGGTCAGGGTGTTAGAGAGCATGTACTATTATTTTTATTAGATTTATGTAGTGAATGGTTGAGATTGTTTGAAGTGCTTGAAGCTCATTCTGAGTGAAATAATCCTCATTCACACCATGAAAAAGTCACGATCTGAAATAGATTTTTAAGGGGGGTTAAACATAATGTAAAGGATTATTATAACATAAAACATATATAATTCCATAATTATAGCTATATAAGTCTCATTATATCTCACTTAAGGGTAATGTGATTTTTAGTGAGATAAAATTAATACCATGAAGTATTGATTCACACCATGAATAAGTGGAGTGAATTTATTGCTTCAAGAATATATATTCTTGAACCATTAATAAACCATTAATTTAATGATATCAATTTATGTATTTTTAATGCTTCATAAAAATTTTTCACACCATGACTTAGTTATTCATTGCAACACCCTTTGATTTCGAACTATATTTTCCCTTAAATAATATTGTATAGATTAATTAGTCCACATGAAACCCAAACTAAAATGTTCGAAAAAATATAGGATAACATGATAATAAAAATAATAAAACACATAATAAGTAAAAATATATTAATAAACAATTTATTTTCACAATACACGATTAAAAGTACTTAATGTTTTAAACTGAATTTTTTTAAAACAACTTTTTCTACATTTTGTAATTTATTTTTATTTATAAGATTGATTTATAAATTTAATAAAATTATTCTTAAATAATTATCTTATATTCTATGTCAGGAATTTAATTATTAGATTTGGACAACATTTTCAAATTCTTTTAAAATAATTTATATTAAGGTTAATAGTGAAAAACCCTGATTTGATTAATATAATCACTTTAATGACATTATCATAACACAAGAATGGATTGAAATATTTGGAAGCCATTGGTATATAATATAATTATTTATAAATTAAACTATTTCATTTCAAAATACTATGTTGTATTTATAAATCCCATGTTTAACAATTAAAAAAATTAAGTAAATTTTTAAACTAAAACCTATTTTTTTATTATATTAAAAATATGATTGCGTCACACCTAAAATTTATCTCTAAAAAATATATTCTATATTTTTTAATATTTTTATTTTTATTTTATATCTTAAAATTAATATTTCTAGTATTAAGGTTAGTTATCATTATAATGATAAAATTCTTATTTTCAATGAAATGTTTTATTAAAATTTTAAAAACATTTCAAAATAAATTATATTAATATATTTCAAATAATGAGAGTAATATGATTTTTTGACATATATATATTTAAATTAACATAAATTTATTTTTAATGAAATGATTTCTAATATTAAGAACAAAATATGGTTAAAATATAATTTTTCTAAAAAACAATAATATTTCTACATATAAACTCTTTCAATTTAAAAGATAACTTATATTATTTATAACATGAATTGCATTAAATTTATATTTAAGTAATAATAATTAAATTGAAATTTTCAAATATTTTTTAATTTATATTTTTATCTAAAAATAACATAAATTGTTAAAAATGAGTTACCCTGGTGAAAAAAATATAAAAGTAAAAATATTGGAGTAATTTCCATATTAAAAGATTAAAAAATGTGTGCTTATAAATTTTTGAGTCATTTTAAAACCAAAATCACCCCAAACTCCATTATTTTTATCATTTGGAGTCATTTTCCCTTGAATAGAGTAACTATATCATTGAAAAGTAGAGGTTATTCAAAAAAGATCCTTTTTCATCACTAAAAAATAGAAATCCTTCCACCCATTCAACGCTCTACTTTAAAAAAATTTATATATGAACCCATGCCTAATATTCATCCCCCATTATTTCATTAAATTTCATAAAGCCACAAGTCAGTAAACATTAGCCTATATCTCTTAATTCAATGGAGTTCACCAAGAGAATGTAAAAGTTGTTGACATAAGTATTACATACTACTTACTATTGTAAATAATATTTCACTTCAATACCTAACCAAAACATAGTAATATAAAGGAAACATTAACATTTTCATATTTTATTTTTAGTATATAAATTTTATAATAATTATTAATTACTTTTCATGAACTTAGAAAAAACATTGATCATGTGTTGTGAAGAATACCACCTGCACAAAGCAATGTCTTACATTTTTCGAACCCACCACTCATAAATATTTTTAGGATGTAATGGAAGATTAAATATCACATATAAAATATAATAATTATTATTAAGAAGTTAAAAATTACAATCCACCATCACTCGCTCTAAATCATTGATAAATGGTGTTGTTAGTAGTAGGTTGTGTGGACCACTGCCTTCTAGAAGTAACGATTTAGGTTTTTTATCTTCTTTTTCATGTAGTATCCAAAAAATTAAAATATTATTAAAAAATATTATTATATAATTATCCATATATTATAATGATATTATTCACTTCTATGACCATTCTCACACATTGAGTTATAGTGTGTTAATGTTTGGGTCAGTTAACCACCTATAAAAAGGATGCTATAAAACCATATCCAAATGATTATGGGAACATTAATAGAAATATAAATATATAGTAATCTGAAAATAATGATTATTTCATGGTTCTAAAAAGGTAATTTTTGAACATAGTATTAAAATGTCATCTTTGATCTATAAAATTATCTAAACATGCTAACATCAATTAAATTTTCCCATAAAAATAAAAAACATAAAAAAAATTAAAATAAATAAATTTAATTTGATAGTAAATGGTCCTAGGAATATGAAATATATATATATATATATATATAAGATTATGGTTCCTAATACGGTGTCTAATAAATTTTTATTATTATTTTGGGATGTTAGGTGCATGAAAGTATTGAGTCATGACCACGGTAAAGGTTTCTTGTCCCAATTTTCAATCACTTGAGACATAAATGTTATTATATGCCATATTTTATTTATAATTATTTATATACTTACCATTTTATATTTTTATAATGATCCCCTAATAATTCATGTTAATCAATATTATAATTCAAATAACATTCTTCAAGTGGATTTGATTTTAAGGTTTCTAATATCATAGGGGTTTATGAAAGTTAAATTTTATTTCATTGAGTTAATAACTTTCTTATTGAACATTATTGTTATATATTTGATTTTTTGTACATAACTGATAAATTGAATTTCAGTTAATCCTTCTTTTTTAGGTTTTATAATTCTTCCTTATAACCACTTTTTCAAATGAATCTTGCCACAAATATTATGTTACTTCAAAAGGTTTATTAGTCTCAATTCTAATTTCTTGATACATAATTATTATTTTTGTTACAATTTATTTTTATATGTTTTATAGAATACCTATTTGTTATATTTTGTCATAAAATATCACTCTAACAAAGTATTTCATTTTCATCTACATGTTATTCAATTTTCAATAGACTTTATTTGAATTTTTTACAAGCCAAATGGTTTATTTTCTTAACCCCATTTTCAAATAAAGATCACTAAAATGTGTTATCCCATATGTTTAATTTTTGTACTCTTTATTCACAATCTCTTAATCATATTATTATCATATAGTTATTTTTATTTCTATTTTATCATATTTTCCATATTTTTAATTACATGTTCATTAATTTTTTATGAGATGTGACATCCTGAAAAGATATTTTATACATAATTAAAAGGATATTAATTTTCAATAATATTATATTTGTGACTCCTCTTGTTGTGGGTATCCCTATAATTTCTAAAAAAATAAAAAATATCATATTTAACTACCATAATTTTTTTTCTATTGTATTGAACATAAAATCATTTAAATTTTTTCATTATGGGTATATTTTAAAAAAGAATCTCATTTGTCATTACTCTGTGATCATATGATTCCTTCAAAATTTTAGTTTTCTATAAAACATTACCTTTATGTTTTCAAGGATTAAAAAATAAATTATTTTTCTATTAATTATATAGAATATTAAAAAAATCTTTCAAAATATCAGAGATATTTCTTATTTCTAATTTCATTTTTTATAAAACTCATAAAAATTGTTTTTCTTGAAGGCATTGTCCTTTAACATATCTTTTTCCTCATTGATGATATTAATCTAATGATATTATCCCCATTCAATAAATGGTTGGATTATTTAATTTTTTTAATAGAGAAATGATTCAAGAATTCCTTTTTCTTTCCTAGTCAACACCAGTGTAAAATTAAAAATTTCATCCTATTTCTTTCCTCTATGAATACCTTATATTTTATTCTATTTATTTAACGAGGTTCACCTATATATCATTCAACAATTTATTAGGTAAATTATTCACTAAAACAAATTCCCATCATAAGTGACCTATTAATAAAATGTTTTATCTTATTTGAATTGTTCTTACCTATGGAGTAACATAATTTCATTGGATATAAATTTATATTTCTTTGTTTAAACTTGTTTATTTATGGAATTATGAACATACACTTTATATGATTCTATTTGAAAGTGATATAAAACATATTTTAAATTACATGTTTATTTATGATATGATGGTGATTTATTTTAGTTGCACTCATGTGTATGGATTATGAATGGGGTTGTACTATACATCCCAAAAATACATTGGTCAAACTTTTATATCTCTTGAGACATGTATACATGTGTGTAATTTAGTTTCTCACATGAATGTGTAAAAGTGTGTTACTCAAGAAGGAAATGTTTACCTATGATATTATTTATTCCATATTCTTATATTTAATCTAAAGACTATGTTATTTTCTCATAGATCATTTTCATTTACCCATGTTTCTACACCCTATTTATTCTTTTATTGTATTATTTCATGTTGTATTCCATGATTACTTTTTTATAATCATGGAATTTTTTGGTAGGATTTTCCTATGTATCTTGATTGTATGTGTATTACTATTTTCTTTTAAATTTTTTTCATTGTTTGTTATCACTTTTTTTTACTCTTATTGACTGTTTGAGAACAATAAATTTTTTACTTTTCCCTTGGATATAAATAAAAGTAATATATATGACTGTATATGTTTATATATTGTGAGGATAATATTTCAGAGATGTTGTGGAAATTTTTGGAATTCATTAATTTCTTATATAGTGTGAAAAATATACCATAGTTAAACCATATATGAGTTTTATTTATTTTTAATTTTTTTATAAATCAATAAAAAAATTATACCAATGGATCATGGGTATGTTTTTAATGAAATATTTTCATTTTTATCAAGTAATTAAGATGGTCAAATTAGTGGGGTGTGTTAGTTGATATCAAACTTGGGTTTATATAAATTTATATTTTAAGATTATAGTTAAGGATATTTTACATGTTGATAAGTTATAGTTGATCATAATTATAGAGGATTAGACAAGTATTTTGTCTATTTGAGGAAATATTGAGTATTTTAGAGATTAAGATAAGAGAAAAATATTTAAGACTAATAGGATTAGATTAAGTGATAATGCATATAAAATGGTAATATATTGAATTTTTTGTAAGATTTAAATTGTGGGGTTCCCCTAGAAATTACATCATTATCTACAAAACAAAAAATCGATGTTGTTGTAGAACAGATGAACATAGAGGAAAAAAATATTAAAATGGTTATACGAGTATCAACTTCATATTCACTCTGATGAGTGATACGTTTTTCTAAGAATGCATAACTTTTGAGATGCTCAAAAAGGATATTATTTGGTAAATCACATTCTATTTGAAAAACAAATATGAATTATTAAAAAATACTGTAAAGTGATAATGAGTTTGGAAAATAACCTAATAAAAAAATGACCATAGTTACCCTTTTTCATGTTAATGGATTGATTGGTTTGTCGAGTTATATCATAGATTAATGGAATGTATCATTGTTTGAAATAAAGGTTTCATTTGAGAATACATATTAAGATTGTGGTTTAATATTCATATGATCCTTTACTTTGTTCTGTTATATACTATCATAATATTTAAATTTTTAATACTTTTGGGTAATAGGATCTTAAAAATGTAATTATTGATGTTATGTCTCTAGAATGTATTTAGACTTACATATAGAGTCATATTTTGAATAAATGTTTGAGGAATATAAAATATACGTATTATATGGGAAAAATATGTTACTTAGGTTTCTCTATTCTACAATAGTTTGTATCTTTTCAAATGTAGATATTGATACATGGTTTTCCTTAGATACCCTTAAATATTGTTATTAGAATGTGATAATTAACACTTACAGTATAAAATTTTTATAATGAGGGTGAGTGTAACACTCTAGATTTTGGTATATATTCTCTCTTAACTAAATAATTTTTTTGATAGATTTCATAACACACAATATAGAATTAAAAAAATATATGAAATATTAAATAAAAATTATAATAATAATTAATCCTATATTAGATAAGATTATATTAATAAACAATAAATTCATTTACAAAATTATTATGAAAATTTAATGTAATAAAAAGTCATTTTTAATTAAAATAATTTTTTCTTTACATATTGTGTTTATATTTCAAATATACATTTGAAAATATTAAATTTGAATTTAAAAATAAATATCATAATTTCTAGTTTAAAAACATTCATATTAGTTTGGTCTAAGGTTTTGAGATTTTTCTAAAATAATTGAATTTATAAGGATAGTGAAAGAACAATGATTTTTCTAATAAAATCACATTTTTTAAATTATTAAAATACCATAAAGGGATAAAAATTTATAAAACCATTTCAAAATAAAAAAAATTATTTTCAAATAAAAAAAATTATTTTAAAAATACCTTATTAAATTTATAAAATCCATGATTAATGTTCTGTAATATTCGGTAATTTATTATCCTAAACACAATTTTTATATGATTATATTAAAAATTAGTTTACTTAAATATTATAAATTAAATTTTGAAAAAAAAAATTAATATAAAAATTTAGAATTATTTAAGAAGCACAATATACTTTTTAGGAATAAAATTATGACTACCATGACTATTGATCATTACCGTGATAATGGGAAAAATATTTTTTATGAATTGTTTTGTTCAATTTTTTAATTTATAAAAACTAAATTTAATTAATATATTTTAAAATTTTGATATAATATGATTTTTAAAGACATATAGAATAACATTAAAACAAATTTAATATATATTAATCCATAAATAATATTAGGAACACATAGTGGTTCAAACATCATTTTCATTTGTTTAGGTAATATGATTTAGTTTGAAAGATATTTTCGTACTATTTAGAATAATAATTATAATATTTTGTTATTAAATATCATTTCATCATACTCATGTTTTTATAGAGGGGTTTTATTATATGTTTAGTAAAACATAAGTTATTTGGGTAAAAATTAGCTACATTGAAAATAAAATATTAAATGTAAAAAATTTAGAGTTAATGACATCATACATGTCTATGAAAATCTTATTGACACTTTATTGACCCTATATCACCCCAAAATCTAGTATTTCAAACTTTTACATAGATTAATCCATGAATAGTATAATGATGTCCGTGAAAATAATGAGTATTCACAATGGTTCTATTTTCCTCACTTATAAAAGAGGATCATATCCAAACATTCAATTATTCACATTACCTTTATCATATCCTTAAAAAAATACCAAAATTACTCTCCTATAAGACCCTTCACTATAATAAAACCCCTAGTCACTATATCATATCCTAGATCCTTTAATTAAATTGAGTTTATTAAGAGGATATAACCAATCCTGACATATTTTATATATACACCTAATCTTTTCTTCTTAATAATTTTCTTCTAAACATCCCTTAATAATAAAAATGTAATGAATATAGTTTCATTAATATACTTAAGTTTTAGTATAATAATTTATAAATCATTATTTATATATTTACATTAAATTATAAAAATTAATGAACATTGTTTGTCTGTTGTATAGACTATTGCCCCCCAAAAGTAACCTCTCTTATTGTTCAATACTTCCACACTTCACTAGTTATAAAGAAGAAATTAAAAAATAAATTTGAAATGTATAATATAATTGATATTATAAGGAAATAAATTATAATCCACTATCATGCCATCCCATTCATTTATAAATTAAAACATTAATTTTTTCTTGTGATGACTATCGACCCACAAAGTAACATTTTTCATTGTTAATCTTTGTTTTCATTATTTATCAAAAATATCCAATATGGTTGAAAAAATAAAAATACAATTATAATATAAATATAATTATATTATATAGTTATTACAAAAATCCATATCCATACACACCCATTGAGTAATAACATGTTCTTTTTGGGTCGGTTTAACCACCTACTTGAATGATGACTTGAAAACCTATCGTGGCTGACTATGGAAACCTAAATATGAATATTTCCATAAGTTAAGAAGAATTTTTTTTTTTGTATCTATAATTTTTTTATTATCTATTAAACATGGTGTTTAAATATCACTTTTGGTCTTTAAAATTATAGAAATAAGTTGACACTAGTTGAATTTTCAACAAAAATTACAAACATAAGAAAATAAAATATATTAAATAAATATAATATGAACATATATTTTACTTCTTAGCTATTATATTTATGAATATGGATTGTAAAAATGCATACAATAAACATAATTGGATTACTCATAAATTTATGTGTTGGTGGAGTGTGAATCAGGACCCTGAAAAAGGTTTATAGCCATAAAATTCAATCCCATGAGACATTAATCTTATTACACACAATTATTTATTTATAATGGTTTATCTATATAAGAATTAATTTTTTTCCATAATACCCTAATTATTTATTATATGTAATGTTTCATTTCAAAATAACATTCTTCATGGTGTTTTGATTCAAATGTTTCTAACATCATACAGGACTGTGCTAAATCAATTTTTTCCATTGATTTACTAAATTTAATATAGAAAACTATGTTTAAAATTTTGAATTATTATACCTAATGAATAATTTTTTATTCATTTCAAAATTAAATTATATTTTTTTTATAATTCTTCCATATTAGCTCAATATAAAATGATTTTTACCACAAATATTATCCTTTATGGAATGGTTTCTTGGTCATATTTCCTATATAATTTGATATATTTCGTGTCATGAACCAATTTCCATGTATAGGTTGTATATACATCTGATTTTTTATGTCATATAATAAAATATCTTCAATTAATTTTATTTTAAGCGTACATTCATTCTCTTCTTACATCAAGGGTTTTCATTTCAGTGTTACTCTAGTCATAATGTTTCCTTTCCTATAATCATTATAAAATCTATGTCTCTCAAGTGTGATAAACCATGTAAAATGTTTTTATATTATTTATATCCACTGTCATAATAATATTATTCCAATATATTTATCCATGGTGGTATTTGATTTCTTTTTATATTATTTAAAATATTATGTTCCATAATGCATTCCAGAAATGCGGTTTACCAAAAATGGGTTTTAATTCAAAAAAAAATCACACATATTTTATTTTAGAATCTTCATTCTGTGGATATAACTATATTTTCTTTATAATTTAAAAAAGAATTATTTTTCAACTACCTTGAATTTAATTAATTTTTTTAATATAATAATTTTAACATATTCTCTATGGGTATTTTCTAAAAACATATTCACTTTTATTTTTTCCATGTCAACATATCATTCTACATCGTTTTTCATTTTACATGAAAATTTTTCTGTCCATTTATAATGATTCCATAAGAATTTATTTTTTATATTTTTTTATTAATTATTTCTTTTATATATATTTTAAAATACCATAAATATTTCTTATTACAAATTTGGGTTTCTTTTCTAATCCTAATAAAGTGTTCATTTCCAAGAAGGGCACTATTATTTCACATATCATATTATTGATTAAGGTTATTCATCAAAAAATAACATCCACATATTTCATTATATTTATTATATAATATAAATTTTACCAATGAAATGGTCCACCAAATTATTTTTACTATTCTTCATCAATGTACAACTATAATATTTCTTCTAAAACCGTTAATATATGAATACACTAATTTTAATTAGTTTGATAGATTTTTGTTCACCACAATGTAATTGATTTATTTAATGAAGAAATTGTTCTACAAAATATATAACCTTCACACATACATTTAAAAAACCCTTTTTATCTTTTTAAAGTGTATTCACTAATAGAGTTACTTAATTTCATAAGATAAGATTTCATATTTCTTGGTTTTATCATGTTTATTGATCGAATAATAAATTTAATCCTTATACAATTACATTTTAATGGGAAATGATACAAATTTTCTTTTCATCGTTTATCTATGAAATTATGATGATTAATTTTCATTAAACTCTGGTCTGTGGATAATCATGTCTGGGTTAAAATATTTCCCTCTAATTGATTGATTTAAAATTTATCTCTCATGAGACTGCTTTATATATATATTTATATATATAATATAGTTTCTAGAAATCATGGTTGAAATTTTGTGACTCAAAAGGGCTATGTTTTATAGTGAATTTATTTTTTATAGTCCTATTCATAGTCTAATAAATATGTTATGATATAGAGGATCATGTTTATTGAATCATGTTCCAACCCTCACTATATTCATTTCTTGTTTTTTAATTTCATATTTTATAAAAATATTTATGAACTAATCTTTCATGGTTATCATTTTCTTATATATCATGAATATACACATACTTTCATCTTATGCTCACTTATGATGTTTGATGTTTATCTCTTATCTTTACTATTATTGAGAATGTGAGATCACCTCATTTTTATTATTTTATATCCCATGGTTATGATGAAAATTAATATGTAGGAGGTGCCTTGAAGGGTGAATTTTTTAGATAATTTGATGCTAATGTGGAAGAATTGTTATATATTGGGCAGTTTGTTATATAATGGGAAGAATTTGCATGAGATGAAAAGATATAAATTGTGTTAGTTTATGATTTTTATCAATTCCCCATAGCACTAAAAATTAAATATCATTGCAATGGTTACAATGAATTGTTATTTTTATTTCATGTAATTGAGAAAATCACATTTTGTGGGAGTTATATTCATCCCATAAAGACATCAGGCAATTATAAAGTAGTTATTTAGAACATATCACTGATTCCGTGGTGTAAATGATCATATCATGAATCATGATATCTAGGAATTTGGATTTTCCATGATGATATTATTTACTTTTTTCGGTTGGGACTTTTGTTTTAAATCTTATGACCACATATTATAATTCAATGTTGGAGATCTGATCGAAGGAGATCCAAAGGCTCAATTCCAAAGGGATCTTAATTAGAATTTTAGTTTCACATTAGAAATTCAATAATTCTCGAAATTAAGAGTAGATTATTGTGCAGATGTAGTAGAACAACAAAATAGAGAAATGGGAGAGTTTAAATATTAGTGCATCTAAAAATCACTTATGTTGAGATTATTTAATATCATATATTGATTGATAGGGTGTTATTAAATTTTAGTCTACTCATAAGGTGTAGTTGTGTAATTCAAGGAAAATATAGAAGTGGATATCGAAACATAATAGGTAAGACCATTTTTGAAAAAAAAATTGTTATCATTGATTGTAAATATTATATTATCATCTTGTTGGTGAATTTCGTCATCATATGCCTCTTGAAAGTATTGAGTGTAAGATATTAAGTGGTCATAGACATGATTAGTGAAATGATACATTCATAAAGATGTAATCACAAACTAATAAATCAATGGTCAAATAACATATCAACACATTATTAGTATGCACACCTTGGTGTAGAATTTTCTAGGTGAATAATATAAAATCATAGTGTTCATCCTCTTTATATTTGAATATGTCATATAAATTAGAATCAGGTTCACAATGTATTTTCTGATGAAAAAATAAAATTACACTTAATTAAAATAGAAGAAGATATAATTATTCCTTATTTACCCCCCCCCCACTCTCTAAGGGTGTAATGTTGGACTAGGGTACATAATGTGGTATTAGTTCTATAGGATTGTTCACATATCCTATGAGAGAAATTTGATTTCATGAATAATTTTTTTTTCAATGGGATTTTTTTGTTTAATAGATGTAATAATCATGTGTAGAATAATAGTATGAGAGCACATAGCAGTTCTCTTGGGTTATTTTTTTTATGATTATAGAGTTAATATAATTCAATGAAGTGATCACATAGAGTGTTTCATGATGAAAGCTAATGTTTCATTATTGAATATTGATGATATGGCTCATTAGGACATATTAGGAGCACTGTCCAACAAAATTTATATGTGCATGATTAATTATGTCAATGAAAATGAAATAGGGGAAAACCATTCTAAAATTATATAAGGAGATACAATATTAATAGATAAAGTGTTTTAATTTTTAGAAAACATATTTGATGCTACAATGATGAGTACTAATGAAAACCAGGATGGTTTTTTAACTATATTACTAAAAAAATTCTTTAATTCAGGGGATTGTTCAAGATATCAATTATTATGGTATTTTGGTAAATATTATTGAATGTTTTCCCCTATTATTTTACTCAAATATATCATAACTCAAAAAACTCCTTTCTGAAATTTCATTAGATGTATTATATAGTAAGTAGGTCACTTTTAAGATGTAAATCAAAACAAAAATATTTTTATAACATCCTTCTAAATATAATTCACTAAAAGTAGATAATAGTAAATTTCAAGATGAAATAAATGATGATAATTACAATGATGATTTCTTATCATTCATTATAAAAAAAATTAATAGGTTAAATTAATATTTATTGGTAAATCAAATATACCATGTTTCCATTTTGGAATGAATTTGCAAATCACTAATTAGTGTTTAAATATGTTTACTAAATATGACAGTGAGTATGAATTTTTAGAACTATACAAAAACAAGTTCTCATCCAGGAAGAAATTTTAACCTTAGAAACAATAGGGAAAATAAGGTTCTAATGAAAGTAAATTTAAACATGGAATAAAAGGATACTGAATAAGACCCATTTAAATGTATCAAAAAGAAATTTATTTCAAATATAGAAGATGTTATGATGGAATCTAGTAAAATTAAAATTTTGATAATGAAAATTACCATGGTAAATCAGATGAAGTCATTTATTTGTAGTTTGAATTTGAAGTTTATCATCAAGAAAATTATTTTTAGAAAAAAAATTAAAATTTTAAGGTTTATTAGAGGAAGATTCAAATTTTTATATGATCCTGCAACATTAATTTATCTTTAGAAAATAAATCATGTGTAATATGATGATTTTTTTATTAGGATTTGATGATTGAGGAGAATTGTATGACCATTGATGATAATAACATGTATATTACGAAGAATGTCATGAACATTTAAATTCAAGAAAAAAAATCCATTATAATGATAAATAATATTTTGATTGTTCAAATAAGAAGATTCAATTTGGGAAATTCTCAGATAATGTCTTGAAAGATAGTACATAACGAGGAAAAAGATCATTTAATGAAATGTTGTGTTATTCATTATGACATACCATGTAATTTTTATATAAAATATCTTCCTATATTCATTTGTATTATTTTATTGAGTTTTATTCATTATACAAATATTAGACTATTAATTGGTCAAATGGAAAAAATATTTCCTTCTATCCAAATTGGATTTTGATTTATTATATGTGTTACATAAAATAATAATTTCCAAATTTCATGATTTAAATTTCAAAACAATAAATAAATTTTCTAATTCATAGTTTGAAAATTATCCTACAATTAATTTTTTAAATTTTTCTAAATTAATTGTCTTTTATTTTAATACTGAAAAATAATAATTTTATTGAAAATTATATATTATTTGCTTTTTTGAAATGTAAAATTATATTTTTGAAGATTTTTAGAATTTTGGAAGTTAGGTAAGATTTAAAATAATCTAATGGTGGTTCTATTAATTAATTAATAAGTTCAATTTATTTTAAAAACTTTTATATATAAAATTGGAATATTTAAGCAAAACAATTTTTCATCAAATTTGTCAAATTTAATTATAAATAAAATTCACCAGCATCATTATTTTATATTTCTTAAATAGATTTTATATTTTGATTCTTTGGTCATATTTTTCTTAAATAGTTCCCTATTAGTTTTTTTAATATAAAATATTACATTAGTAATTTGTTTTATCATGGATAACTGTAAATTAGATAAATAAACTTAAAAAAAATGAAAAGGAAATAAAATGTTCACAAGATATTCCATGGTTTATTTTATCTGTCCATTTCATCCATACTCATCCATGATTTGGTTATATTTCATATTTTATACATTTAGATTTGATTATTATCATTATTATAATTTATGTAACGAAAAGAAAAAAACTAGACACTCTTGATGTTTAATAAATATAATATTTTTAATATTGGTATAACGATTGTATATGTTTAGTTGTAAATATTATTTCTATGTAAAAATGAATTTTCCAAATTATCATAATGTTTTTAGTTATTTTTATGAAATTGTTATCATAATGTATTACGTAAGTGTAACACCCCAAGATTTTATGATATAGATTACTTTTAATATCATTTATGTATTCTATTTTTTGATACACCAATATTATATTTCACTATATGAAACACCATATTAGCTTTTAGTATACACAGTACAATTCATGTCTTGTGTTGTACACCATTTCACGTTTGTTTTATATAATTCATTTCATGCAACACTGAGTATAGATTTTGTTCAATTTATAAATTAATTATGTTTTTATTATGTTATACACAACACCAAAGGAATCATTCACTACTCGTAACACTGACATGGCTTGTGTTACATGCAAGAGTGGCCTTCCTCGATAACGCGCGTTATATACAATACTGAGTTTCATTAGAAAAAATATATTATTGAAAAATTATTATTTAATGATATATAAACTAGAATTTATGAATAATGTTAACCACATTATGAATTCTATATAACATTAGATTTCATCTTGCACATGATATGAAAATAAAATCAATTTTTCAGATAAAAGAAGTATTTTTTTAAAAATGTTGTTTTACCGCCTTTTGATGGAACACCCATTTTAAATATAGTTTTTGACACTTTTATAAGTTATATTGGACAAGATAAACATCTTATTTGGAAGCAGGACATTAAATTTTACATTGCATCAATTTGTTTTGTTATTTTTCTTATAAATTTCATATTTTGATGAATAGTAAAAGTATGAGAAATTTTAATTGAAAACATACTTTTTCATAGAAATAATTTGTATTGTTAAAATATATTATTAAATGGTTTAAAAATATAATTAGTACATATTTTTCTAGATTATGAAAATTTAAGTCATTTTCATTAATTTTACATTGAATTCATATGTAAAAACAATTTAATCTTTAGTAATGTATCAAACAAAAACCAATTTTTTTTTGAAAACCCGATAAATTTTAAATTAATTACCATAAGTTCTCAGATTAGAACATTAAAAATTAAATCCATATATGGAATCAGAAGTTTCAAATTATATAAATATGTTTTTTTTATTTTTGGAAATTATAAATATTAACATAGGTAATTATTTTATTTACCATGTTTAAAGGGTAAATATGGTAAATAGGGGTAAAAAAATATTATTATAATAATATAAACAACCCTCAAATAGGTTATATTCTTTTTGGATAATATATTTCTGACCATGGGCATCCTTGTGTCGATTTTGGGACCCCATGGATTCACATGGATGTGAAAATGACAATGTATAAGAATTAATTTAATGTAAAGATAATTATAACTTAAACATATATCTTTTACTAAATCAATTTTAATATGGTGTTATATAAAAGATATCTATGTCTGTAAATATTAATTAGAAATATATAAATATTTCCTATATCATGGTAATTAATATATAATTTTTAATGTTTATAATAATATATTTATTTATGACACAATTATGATGTAGTGATTACCTCATGAATGGAAGATTCAAATAATTGAATTTATAAATATTAAATTATTTTTAATTTGAATATTTTGATGCCATCCACGAATTTTCTTGATTACGTTGACATATTATGGATGAATTAATTATTTTGGTTCGAAGTAATAAGTTTGTTATGAATTTCTGAAAAATTCTAGTATCAATAGTATCCAAAATTGACCTAATTCATAACATAAAGCATGAAATAAATTATTAAATGATATTAAATTATTAAAAATATATGATTCTTCCAAATAGTAAATATAAGTCCAAATATGTCATAAATGACTTTTTATGGGACTTTTGACATGATATGGTAATTACATTATCGCATAATGTGTAAAAAACATTATATCATGGTAAGATTAAAAGGTGTACAATAAGGGTAAAACCAAAAATATAAGGATAACATAAAATTTAAAACTTATCCAAAAAATATTGGATGTTTGGTATTTGAAAATAAAATCATTACATATTATAATAAAATAAGTTTTGGACTATTTTAAATTGAAATTGATTTTATTATAAATTTATAGTTTGGAACATTGCTAAAGTGCCCCACTCTTATCTTATAAAAGGGTAGCTCCTCCCTCTCCTATCCTCTCAATTTTAAGCCTCCAAGAACGACCAAACCCTTACTATTTCTCTTCTAAACATATATAGTTACATTATAGAGGTTATGGTCCTCTCAGAAGACCAACTCTAGTTTCCTAAGAGGAAATTTAAAGGAGGCACGTCAAGGAAGATGTTATCTCTTCTACCGATTATTTCAAATTTATTTCTTATTATACTTTATATTTTTTAATAGTTTAATTATAAAGTAATGACATCAGTATCAATAATATACTGATATATTATTATAAATATAAAACAACCCTGTTTCACCTTCTATCTATCCTTTGAAAAATGAAATCATTGTGTGTGTGTTCGTACAGCTACCCTCTCAATGCTGTGTGTAGTCTATTTTTCAGCACAACCTTACGTGGATATGTATAATGGTGTCAATAATAACTCTATATTATTATTATAACTTGATAATAATATTGTTATATTATACACCATACTCTTAAATTCCATAAAACTATTATGGGAATGATATTATTGCTCGTGTGTACATACGACTTTCCTTCTCCATGACACTTTGAGATTCATTCTCCATGTTAACCATTAAAGAATTATTATAAAGTATATATAATTAATAATCATGAAATATATGACCAAATAATAATATTTTAAATATTTATATATAATTATATTTCATTTAATTAAATCCATTAAATTCAATAATGAAAAGAAAATAGTGTTCATACATACATACGACCAACCGTCTCCATGAACGGTGTATTCCATTTCATTTATCTATCTATTATATAAATTTATATAATGAATATATATAAGATTTATATATGTCATTTTTTACATTTTGAATGTAATTAAATCATGATCTAATTAATCATATCAATAATAACAACTTTAAACATGTGTGATTATTACCCAAAATGTTGTTTTAACATAGATCTGAAAATTGAATGGGTAATATAATGTTGTTAGTGAATCATATATGATATCATTAATATTATTATTGTAGAGACCCAAATCTTGAAGTACATAGACATAAATTACTTATGTGGAATACATAATACATGAAAAAAACATAAGCCCAATGACCGTATTAGTTTAGTGTCTTTGGAAACTCGGAACATAATCTTCTAATCATGGTGAAAGATCTTCAAATCTCCCATAAATATCTTCCCCATTTGTTTTCTTACCAAAAACCTTTCTATATATCCTGGAGAAAAGAAAATAGATATAAGTGGTGATCTCAACTGCTCAGTAAGTGTAAACATGGAGAACATAAAACAATCCATAAACATTTGAACATTAAAAAAACATGAACATAAAACATCAAAATCCGGAGTAATGATATAATTCTTTGCAGTACATAAAACATTTATCATAAAGGAAAATTAATCATTATAAAATAGAATGGTAATAAAACATGTAAATGTGGAAACCATAAATCACATGATATTATTTTCATATTAGCTAAGGCATTGCTACCAAGACCATCATAGTGGACAAAGTCCATTACTGAACCGTGTTTACTTGTCATTCCAGCCTAGTATTACTGAACATGATTTTATTATTGTTCTAGCTGTGTTTATCTCATGAGATATAAATATTTACCCAATTTATTGGAGGGAGATATAGATCCCACCCATCTCATAATGAAATCATTCATATGTGTTCCACAAAATAAACATAAATCTTACATCATAACCCAAAGAATAAAATGGGTTTCATAAACATCATCCCATCATAACAAAATCTATATATAAAAAAATGGATTTCAATTCATCATAAACAAAATCAAACCATATAAATAATAGGGACATTATACTTGATACATGAACATATTAAATAATGTCATCTTCGATAGAAAATATTCTTGATAAAACACTTGAAATAAATTCATGAGGAAAATATCTTTTCTTCTTCAAAATCATTTTATTTTCTAAAAATTCCATGAAATTTTAAAAGATATGGATTTTGTTTAAAATAATTATAAAATATTTTACAGGAAGCTTCATGAAAATAAATAGTTATGAAACTATAAAAATACATTCACACCATATAATTTAAAAAACCATTCTCCTAGTACTTTTAACGGAAAAGTCAAAAAGTACCACGTATGGTAAATAAAAGAAAGATTCCTTCCATAACACAAAGTAAAATTAAAATTGGGGTAAAATAGACTTTAAACATATATATAAGAATATTAATCACTTTATGATAAACATATTTATGGACAAGGATGAAAAATATAACCCAAGTAAATACTTATGTATAAGCAATCTCGGATAAAAATGAGATTGAAAAATTATCCAATACCTTAGGTCCAATTTCATCCATACGTGTCCGAAACTCCTTTATAGTGGGTTTAAACATATTATTTACTTGTAACAGAAACCTAATAATATTTATGTTATCATATATGATTCATTTAGTACATTATTTTACACGTTTTTTGTCAATTCCATGTTAAAGCAGCATATTTGGTAAAATCGTTTCAGTTATCGTATGTGTTTCAACTTGTTGTTCTTGATTTTATTACTTATATTCTGATTTAATTAATTCAAGAATGTTAAAAATTATTTATATATAATATATATTCATCATATAAATATATATGATAGATTTATAAATGAAATGAAATACACCGTTCATGGAGACGGTACACCGTACGTAGGCATTAACGCTGTTTTTTTTCCTTATCAAATTGAATGGAATTAAGTAAATAAAACATATATGTACATAAATCCAGTATCATTATTATATAATATATTTTATTATTATTTATTATATGTACTTTATAATCGTACTTTAATGGTTACTCATGGAAAATGAATCTCATCGCGTTCGTGGAGACGGTAGTCCGTACGTACGCACGAGCGATGGTATCATTCTTTTGATATTAAAATCATATATAATTGGATAGTATATCATCTATACAGAATCATAATAATTTTATATTTATTATTTATATAATTTATGCTCATTATTATACCCATCCAAATGTTGAAATGTTTGAATAACAAACTACACCATGACGTGGAGACGGTATGCCGTACGTACGCACGTGTGGTGACTTTTTTATTCATAGGATCGATAAAATAAATAATATGGTTGTGAAATTTTTATAATAACATCACAGTATATTTTAGATACTGGAGATATTATTTTAGAATGGAAACAACAAAGAAGGAGGAAGTGAAAGAAGAAAGGAACTTGAAATAGTTGGTGAGATATTTACCTCTTATTCGGGTTCTTCCTTTTGATTTGATCAAAAGGGATCCATAGATTGGATTAATGGATAAAATAATGCCTCTAAGATGAATGGAGGATATTTTAGAGGGTATTTCGGTAGGGTTTGGCAAAGCCAAATGGATTTGGAACTGTGAATTAGAGAGAAGGGAGAGTGCCCAGTTTATAAGAGGGCTAAGGGGAACCTTAGGAAAAACATAAAATATTATTTTATAATAAATTCATATTCAGTTTATAATGGATCCAAAGTGACTTATTTAGAGTCTAGGGTGGGGATGGGTCGAAATCCTCTCAAATAATAGGTTTTAGAAAAGTTTAGGTTACCATTTTAAACTTATCATTTTGATTTAACTCTAAAATAAATAATTTAACTTTTACTGGGTCTTCTTGTATTCTTACAAGATATGGTTAATAACTGTACTATAAACTACCAATCGAACCCCAATTGGTTCATTAATGTCATAAATATTATTATATAAGTCTTTTGGACGAACCTTATATTTTTTGGACCATTATATCCGATAATAATATAAAATTTGTCATAAAAACTATTTTATGTCAATTTTGACACTAATTGGTTATTTTGTTTTTTCTAAATTTATAACAGCATTATTACTTCAAAAAAAATCATCTAAACAACCATAATATGATATATGAACCAGTAAAAAAAATTTAATTCCTAAAAAGTCTCAAATTTTATTTATGTGGGTATTTATAATATCAATTATGTTAATATTTCATTAATAAGGTAATTATTACATCATCATTGTGTCATAAATAAATTAAATTATATAATGTATAAAAATCTTAATAAAATACCATTATGTAGGAAATCTTTTTATATTTCTGGGGAATATTTATAGTCTAATTTATCTTATTTATAACCCTATATTAAAATTTGTTTAGTTATTACACTTTGATTTTAGCTCTTTTAACTCTTCGTAAAAAAATTTTAATAAGTGTTCTAATCAAATCCATGTGGACCAAAGAGGTTCATATTTTATTCCAAGGTTGTTTTTGGATGAATTATAATTATAAAATAGAATTAGTACATGTGTTAGGGTAATAATAATATCATTTTTACCCTTAATGACCCTATTGACTTTTAACCATGGTAAATAAAAGTAAAAAGTTATTATTCACCAAAAATTATTTTTATCTTATTGAACCACATTTTACGCCTTGAAATTAACCTTGTATCTTGTATTTTCTAAATTCAACTCTCAAAAGAGGTAAAATTATGTTTTATGTAAATTTACAAATTCTCCTAGGAGGTGGGTAAAAGACGTTAAGAAGTTAAATAAATATTTTATATATCTAAAATTAATATAAAATGACTCCAATGAATTACATTGAAGTTATATAGGTATTATGTATCTATTTTGATCTAAATTAAATTTACATAACATAAATAATTATTTAAATAAAAATTCGGTTTTAAACTATAACTAAGTGTTTTCACTATTCATCACAAAATTGAATGTTTTCAGAAAAAAACCAAAAATTCACCATAAGACAATTTTGATATTCCGAATACAAAAATGAAGTTAATTATGATTGATAATATTTATAAAATTTTATAAATTGGGTATTATTATTCATAATGGCTTGTTTATATAATATTTTAATAACATATTGTTGTTTAGTAAAACTCGGTATTGCGTACAACGCAAGCTATTGGGGAAGGATTCTCTTGCATGTAATGCAAGCCAAAAATAGTGTTTCATATACTACAAGCTAATACGGTGTTACGTATAATGCAATATAATTTTGTTGTATCTTACAACACATGACATCAAAGAAATTCAAAATAATATTTCTCAAAAAATATTGGAGTGTTACATTCTACCCCCCTTAAAATTAATTTTGCCCTCGAAATTCATTGGGGTTATAAATGGTTTACTACTTGAAAGTTTAATTCATATAAACACACATTATAAA
This sequence comes from Viscum album, assembly GCA_963277665.1. Lineage (NCBI taxonomy): Eukaryota > Viridiplantae > Streptophyta > Magnoliopsida > Santalales > Viscaceae > Viscum > Viscum album. The sequence continues at coordinate 1,496,064,692 of OY728147.1, read as the reverse complement.
AAAGAATAATATAAATTAATTTTAAAAAAGATACGTAACGGTTATCCAAATTAACTCATCACTAGGTTTCCACATAGAAGAACATAGGTGAAAATATGGACATGGAATAGAAATCTAACCATCAAGTTCTGATGGAGAGTGGTAGAGAACATGGTTATGAAAAAACCAACAATCACAAAGCCATAAATTTGTGATGATTTAAGGTACCATCTAAGACAATGTTTAAGGTTTTCAAGATCAATTCCCTAAAGTTGAAAAAAATTGGAATTAGAAGAAATACTTAATTGATTTTGGTACAATCTTACCGTTCCTCTTTCCTTGAACAATTTCCACTTCATCTATTAACGAAATGAAGTTGAACATGTCTTTTGAAAAGTGTTAGAAGATCATGAGATAGAATGATAGGTCATTTCATCTGTCTCAAACATATGGTTAGCAAAAGATATACACATAAGTCCAGCTATGGTGGGATTAATCATATATGGTTCTAAAAATGGACTTATATATCATCTTTCATCCTTCTTGATAAAATAATACTAGTTTCTTCTAACCAGGGACTTCTTGTTGGCCAGTGGTAGGTGATAATGGCTTGTCGCACTTCGTTTGTGAGTTTGATTCTCGCAACCTTGTCTGTCGTGATGGGTTGTCGCCCATCCAGCAGGTTGTCCTTTTTATAAAACTACACTTTTATAACATTCCAGAAATAATATCAAAAAAGGTTCTATCCTTAAACAATATTATAATATGTCCAACATAATCCATTTCAAATCTTTAGGCTTATCCAAAATACTTCTATCCATGGTCATAGTATAAAGAAAACCATTCACTACTGGAAAAACTACCTATACCAACGGTTCAAAACTGTGTGTATAGCCCCCAAAATCAGGGGTATAGCCTATACCCACGGTTTTGGGAACCATGGGGCTGAGTGGCATCGAAATAGGGGTCTTATTTTATCCCCACGGTTCATCTAAACTGTGGGTTTATATAGGGGTCACCATTTACCACATCGCTATACAGGTGGCGTAGGACTTCCCCCACTGTTTGAAAACCGTGGGAATTTATATCTCAAAAAATAGTTGTAGGCGGGACTCGAACCCGGGACGCGGCATCGGAAAAACAATATCTCTGACCAACTGAGAGATAGACTTATTTGGTATATACATATATATTTATATAAATATATTAATATTACCGATTTTCAAAAAATCAAACTCATGAAAATAATCAATGTAGGCGGGACACAAACCCGGGACGCTGCATCGGCGGAACTACCTCTCTGACCAACCAAGCTATCAAGTCACTTGATATTTATATATATATTTATATAAATATATTAATATTACCGCTTATCAAAAAAAGGAAACACGCGGGATTCGAACCCGCATCTGACGAACAACGATATTCGAACCCGCGACCGCTGCAATGATGATTCGTGACCTGACAAACTAAGCTCGAAATATTTTGTTAACATTGTTATATATTTGTTTACTTATATTTGTAATTATATTATCCCAAACCGTGTTCCCGCCAATTTTTTTCGTTGTCCCACATAATTTTTTTTCCTGCCGCCATCAATACCCACAGTTTTGAAAAATCGTGGGTATAGGTCTTCAAAAACAATACCCCAATACCCACGGTTTTTCAAAACTGTTGGTATAGGTATTCTGAAAAAACACTATACCCACAGTCTGTTCAAAATGGTGGGTATAGGTCATTAACAATAATATATACCCACGGTTCTGGGAAAACTTGTGGGTATATGTGACCTATACCCACAGTTTTTTGAAAACGTGGGTATAGGTCCCCATATTATTCCTATACCCACTGTTTTCGAAAACCGTGGGTATAGGCCTATTTTCCAGTAGTGATTACTAGAAATGTCATCAACCAAGCATTTGAATACCATCATTTTTCCACCATATATCATAAGATATATCTTGTTGATCACATTCCAAGCATTTGAATTCATTAATCATGTATTCTCTTGAAACATGAATTACCATAGAACCTTTGTGAAAACATGAATGCTATCAAAAGTCAGCTCTTTCCACATACCAAAATCCCAAAATTTCTATATACTCAAAACCTGATATCACTTTGTCCTTATATAAGTCATGAGCTCATTAATACTATCAACCATTTCATTATCTCTTTGTCCCTTCATTATTGGAATATCTTCTACTTTCCAAAAATATTTCAATCACTTTTCATGATTACCGATACCATATAATTATTGAAAACCAATACGTAGATATTCCAAAATTCCATGATACTATAAAAGAGATTCCATGATACTATTTTGAAATCCCATTAAAAAACACTCAATTAGTCAACAACATCATTTTCATACTTGACATCTCCAATAGTGATCACATGTGACTTCCCTTTGTCATTTTCCTTAAGAGGTTTCTCATGTCGATCATCATTAACCCTTGGATTAGGGCATTGATTAGCATAATGCTCCATTTCTTTACACTTATAGAATTAGAGTGTTGGTGGTACGTTCTCTGTAGTCTTTTCTTTATTCACATCATTAGCTAAGCTTTTTCCATTACTTTGACACTCAGCTGCTCAATGACCTTCTTTTCCACACATAAAACATATTCTAGTCCCATTAAGATAATCTCCACCATGCTTATTTCCAAACATTGATCATAAAGAAACATTCACCATCTTTTCAAAATTGTTTTGAGATTTTTACTTGAACTCCATCTTTCTTTTTTTGTCAAAACCATGAGATTGATATGTAACACCAACTTCTAGTTCTACCTTGATAGCACAACGTACAATTCCTTCAAAGCTAATGAAGTCTCTTATAGCTAATGCCCTTCAAAGACATGGTTTTAAGCCACTAAAGAATCAATCAACTTTACTTTCAGGTTGGATGATAAAGCCAGAAGCATACCATGAAAGCCCTATTAAATTTGCCTCGTATATACCAAAAGATTCATCATCCATTTTCATAAGCTCAAGGAATTCCTTTTTCCATCTCTGTTCAAAGAATACGAGGGAAGTACTTATTGAAAATAAGTTCTTGAACTCATCTCATTCCATGGATTCAATTTCATCTTGGAGCCTTGTATTTTTTATTAGAGTCCACCACTGGTCTGCTTCACCTTCTAACCGGTAAACACCCAAAATGAATTTTTCTTGCTCTGAGCAGGGAATTATGGAAAATATATTTTCAATGGTACTAATTCATTGTTCAGCAATAAGTGGATCAGAAGACCCACTGAATGAAGGTGGATGTTGCCTCATGAAGTACTCAAGAGAATAGTGTTCCCTTCTCTACTCATTTGAAATTCTAGAATGATTCATAGATTGTGTAAGTATAGCAATAATATTTTTCACTCCATCTCCCATAACATTGTTTTGTTCAGGAGAAAAATCATTGCATTGTCCATTACATTGATCAACACGGTTCATTCGGGTTCCAGCCATCATCTAAAACCCAAAAAGAATAGTGTGAGAGCCAAAAATCAAGCTATGAAAACAACATAATAAAGGGGGATTACCTTCAATATATAACATCTGAGGATTATTTCTAAGATCGTTACCATAATTCTACAACTATGACATATACACTACAAGAAAATAGGCGTCTCGCGGCGGTTTTTAAAACCACCGCGATATAGCTTTCACGCCGGTATTTCGCGGCGGTTTTAAAAACCACCGTGAAAAACCCGCCGTGAAATGTGTAAAAAAATTTAATTTTTCTTAATTCTTTTTTATTTTTTCGAGGATTAGGGGTGGTTTTTTAAAAACACTGCCACCAAATAGCGGTGGTATGGGTAAAACCGCCGTGAAATGAAATGACAAAAATAAAAAAACATGAGAAACCGCAAAATCACTAAAATGACCATAACTTTTGATTCAGGCGTCCGGTGAAGCGCCACGACCAGTCATATCAAAGATCATGAAGAGATCTAGAAGCACGTATAATCAAATCCATGAGACGGTCTAAGGTGAGAAAGATATGTGAGTTGTAAGAAAGTTGAAAAACGTTATCCAACATCAAACGACCATAACTTTCGTTCCGGGTGTCTATTTGTGCTCTACAACATATCAAATTGATGCCAGTGAAGAGAGATACGCAACAGATCGATAGAAGCAAGCTTCTATCATGTTTTTCGACTAACAAAACCCCTCAGAAGGCCTCTGAAAACCCTTTTCTGTCACCGGTGTCCCGTCGAACTTGTCTTCAAACGTACCTTACATTCTATCCGCGTGTCAGTTCAGACTCCTCCACCTGCCAGATCGTAGGTCGTTCCATAAGCTTTGGTTTGACTAGTCACGGTGCCCACATAGACTCATGGATCATAAGTTATGGCCATTTTAGTGGGTATCAGGTTTGTTATGTTTTTCGATGCCTGGTTTCTAGCACCCATTCCCCATAATCTTTTTTTAAACAGTTTTAACTTCTGATCCGTCGGTCCATTCGGTCTCATTCACGTATAAGATCAAATATCGTTTTAGGATCTTTGATTTGACTGGTCGCGGATCTGGAACGGACTCTCGGATCATATGTTATCTCTATTAATGTGAGTCCAATGTTTTTTGTCACCTTATGACCGTTTTGACATGTTTTAACGGTTGCTCCATTTATAGCTGTTTATTTGGGTTTCCATGACTTCTTATCTTTATCAATGGTTTATTATGGGTTATTATAATAATTGTATTGAATTCATAAGGGGTTTTCCAGAGTTTTAATGAGTTTTCATGCTTTCTCATTCTTTCTAATGCCTCATTCTTCAAGCTTCTCGATCTGCTTTCATGCGTTTTCGTGATTTTTCATCCCATATCACGTCTTTTCATACTTTTTCATGTGTTTCATTTATTATTTATTATTTATTAGTTATTATTTATTATTTATTATTTATAATATACTTTAATTTATTTATTATCTATTATTTGTTACTGGTTATTTATTATTTATTATTCATATTCATTTATTATTTATTAGTTATATTAATTTATTATTTATTATTTATTATTTATTATTTATTATTATTAACAATAAAATGTTATTATTATTATTAATATTTGATTCTGGTTATTTATTATTTAATATTTATTATTTATATTTATTTATTACTTATTACTTATTATTTATAATTTTTTATTTTTTATTTATTATTTATTATTTATTATTTATTAATTATTATTTATTATTTATTATTTATTATTTATTATTTATTATTTATATTTATTATTTGTTTATTATTATGTATATTCTGTATTTGTTTATTATTATTTATTATTTATTTATTATTATTTACTATTATTTATTATTATTATTTAATATTTTTTAATATTTTTTATTTTTTATTTATTATTTATTATAATTTATTTATTATTTATTTTTTATTTTTTATTATTTATTATTTAGTCATAATAATATTTTATTTATTATGTGTTATTTATTATGTGTTATTTATTATTAAATATTTCTATTATTTATTCTTTATTCTTTATTATTATTTATTATTTATTACTTATTACTTATTATTTATTATTTATTATTTATTATTTATTATGTTTCATTTTTTATTTATTATTTATTATTTATTATTTATTATATATTATTTCTTATTTCTTATTTCTTATTTCTTATTTCTTATTTCTTATTTCTTATTTATTATTTATTATTTCTTTTTTCTTATTTCTTATTTCTTATTTCTTCTTTCTTATTTCTTATTTCTTATTTCTTATATCTTATTTATTTTTTATTTTTTATTTTTTATTTTTTATTTTTTATTTTTTATTTTTTTTCTATCTATAATTTATAATTTCTTATTTCTTATTTCTTATTTCTTATTTTTTATTTCTTAGTTATTAGTTATTATTTATTATTTCTTATTTCTTATTTCTTATTTCTTATTTCTTATTTATTATTTATTATTTATTATTTATTATTTATTACTAATGATATTTTATTTATTATGTGTTATTTATTATATATTATTTATTATTAAATATTTTTTATTTCGTATTTATTATTTATTATTATTTAATATTATTTATCAATATTTATTATATATTATATATTATTTTTTACTATTTATTATTTATTATTTTTTATTTTTTATTTATTATTTATTATTTTTTATTTTTTATTTTTTATTTTTTATTTTTTATTTTTTATTTTTTATTTTTTATTTTTTATTTTTTATTTTTTATTTATATTTGATTATTATAATTTATTATTTGTTTATTATTATTTATTGTTTATTACTATTTAATACTTATTATTATTTATTATTTATTAATTATTATTATTTATTTTTATTATTTATTATTTATTATTATTTATTATTTATTATTATTTATTATTTATTATTATTTATTATTTATTGTTTATTATTGTTTATTATTTATTATTTATTATTATTTATCATTTCATATTTCTTATTTCTTATTTTTTATTTCTTATTTTTTATTTCTTATTTCTTATTTATTATTTATTATTTATTATTTATTATATATTATATATTATTTATTATATATTATTTATTATTTATTAAATATTATTTCTTATTTATTATTTATTATTTATTATTTCTTATTTATTATTTCTTATTTCTTATTTCTTATTTCTTATTTCTTATTTCTTATTTCTTATTTCTTATTTCTTATTTCTTATTTCTTATTTCATATTTCTTATTTCATATTTCTTTTTTATTATTTATTGTTTTTTGTTTTTTGTTTTTTTATTTTGTATTTATTATTTATTATTCTTTATTATTATTTATTATTTATTATTTCTTATTTCTTATTTATTATTTCTTATTTCTTATTTCTTATTTCTTATTTCTTATTTCCTATTTCTTATTTCTTATTTATTATTTCTTATTTATTATTTATTATTTATTATTTATTATTTGTTATTTGTTTCTTATTATTTATTATTTGTTTATTATTATTTATTTATTTATTATTATTTAATACTTATTATTATTTATTATTATTTATTATTTATTATTATTTATTATTATTCTTTATTCTTTATTATTATTTATTCTTTATTCTTTATTCTTTATTCTTTATTATTGTTTAAGGTTTATTATTTCTTATTTATTATTATTTATCATTTAATATTTGTTTATTATTATTTATTATTTATTTATTATTATTTATTATTTGTTTATTATTATTTATTGTTAATTATTATTTAATACTTATTATCATTTATTATTTATTGTTTATTATTATTTATTTTTATTATTTATTATTAATTATTATTTATTATTTATTATTATTTATCATTTATCATTTATTATTTATTATTTATTATTTATTATTTATTATTTATTAATTATTATTTATTATTTATTATTTATTATTTATTATTTATTATTTATTATTTGTTTATTATTTATTATTATTTATTATTATTTATTATTAATTTTATATTATTATTTATTATTATTTATTATTGTTTATTATTATTTATTTTTATTATTATTTATTATATCTATTAGTTATGTATTATTTGTTTTTTCAATTAATATATATAAGTATATTAAATTCTATTTATTAACCACATAGCGAGCTTGCTGGAGTGGTAAAGTCTTTGAAAAATATGCAAGAGGTTAGGTGTTCAAATCTCACCAACCGCATTATTTCTTAATATTGCATGGGCATGTGCATGCATGGATAAATAAAGTAAAAAAAGTAATAAGGAATAAATAAAATAAATACGAAATAAATAAATAAATAAATAAAATAAAATAAATACGAAATACAATAAATAAATAAAATAAATACGAAATAAAATAAATAAATAAATAAATTAAAATAATTACGAAATAATAAAATAAAAAATAAATACGAAATAAAATAAAAAAAATAAATAAAATAAATACGATATGAAAAAAATAAAAAAAATAAATAATTAAATAAAATAAATAAATAAATAATTAAATAAATAAAATAAATAAATAAATAAAATATATTAATATATTAATAAATACGAAAAATAAAAAATAAATAAATAAATAAATAAAATAAATACGAAATCAATAAAATAAATAAATAAATATATATATATATATATAAATAAATAAATAAATAATATAATTAAAAAATATTTAAAAAAACCAAATAAAAAAAACTGCCTCTAAATCATTTCGAGTCGTTTTAAACCACTGCTAAACGTTCTGCGACGGTTTTGAAAACGGTCGCGAATAGTTTCTCAACGCACGATTTCACGGCGGTTTTTCAAAACCGCTGCCAATCTATTTAGCGGCGGTTTAAACCGCCGCGAAACGTAAAATCAAACCGCTGCTAAATGCCTTTTTTGCCGTAGTGATACGTATAATTAACCTTAGGGACATCCCTAGACATACCTTAGAAATATCTCTAGGGATCTTACTAAATTTTTCACATCCTAGTTTCATAAGGTTGACTAAACCTTCGTTATGATACCAACTCTAGAGACCCAAAGCTTGACTGTAACAACCCGAGATTTTATGAGAATCATTCTTTTTAGTTTCATTGATGTATTGTGTTGTACGCTACACCAAAATTAGCTTGTTCTATACTTAACATAGTATTAGCTTGGAGTATATACAACACTATTCTTGGCTCGTGTTACACACAATTTCAAGTTCGTTTTGTAGAAATTATTCTACGCAAGATTATGTATATATTTTGTTTAATGTATAAATGAAATAAGTTTTGATTATTATATATGCAACAACAAAGGGAGCTTGCACTACACGGAACCTTTACTTGGCTTTCATTACACGCAATCAAGACCTTCCCCGATAGCGTGTGTAGTACACAATACCGAGTTTCACTAAACGAGATATTATTATAATATTATTATGAACTAGACGTTATGAATAGTAATACCCACTTTTTTAAATTTTATACATTTTATCATTCAATATGGACTTCATTTTTGGATTCGGAATATCGAAATTAGCCTAGGGTGAATTTTTGGTATTTTTCTGAAAACATTCAATTTTTGATGAATAGTGAAAACACTGGGTTACTATTTAAAAATTGACTTTTTATTTAAATAATTATTTATTTTATTTAAATTTATTTTAGGTCAAAATTGATAGATAATACCAATATATCTTCCGTGTAATTCATTTGAGTCATTTTATAATAATTTTAGATATATAAAAATTTTGTTGAACTTTTCACCATCTTTTACCCACCTCCTTGGAGAATTAGAAAATTTACATAAAACATAATTTTACCGCTTATGTGAGTTGAATTTTGAAAATTCTAGAGACACAATTAATATCAAAGACTAAAATGTGGTTCAATAAGATAATTTTTTTTGGTGAATAGTAACTTTTAACTTTTATTTACCACGGTTAAAAGTAAATTGGGAAATTTAGGGTAAAAATGATATTATTATTACCCTAACACATTTCCTAATTCTATTGGATATGTTTAATTCGACCAAAAACAACCTTAGGAATAAAATATTACCCTTTAGGTCCACTTGGATTAGATTAGGACACTTATTATTATTTTATTTAAAGATGAGTTAAAAGAGTTAAAATCAATGTTTAATAACAAAAGCATTTTTAATATAGGGTTATAAATAAGATAAATTCAACTATAAATACTCATTAGAAAGATGAAAATATTTCCTACATAATTGTATTTTATTTATAATTTTTAGACATTAAATATTTTAATTTATTTATGACACAATGATGATGCAGTAATTACCTTTTTAACGAAATATTATCATAATTGATATTATAAATACCCAAATAAATGTAATTAGAGACTTTTTATAAATTCCTATAATTTTATAGGATAATATGACATGATAGTAGTGAGTTATTTAACTTTTTTAGAACTAATCATATTATTATGATTTTTACAAAAATGAATTACCAAATAGTGTCAAAATTGTAATAAAATAGTTTTTAAAACAAATATTGTATTATTAATTGTTATTCTATTCCTAAAAAACAAAGGTTTGGCCAAATGTCTTAGATATGGTTATATATATTGATAATGAACCACTTGGGGTTCGTTTGTCTTGTTATAGTAAGTTTATTAACCATATATTATAAGAAAACAAGAAGACATGGTAAAAGTTTAATTATTTAACTTAGAGTTAAATCTAAATGATATGGTTAAAATAATAACCTAAACTTATCTAAAACCTATTGGTTGAAAGTCTTTAGAACCATCCCCACTTTATCTTTGAAATAAATCAATTTAGAGCTATTATAAACCTAATATGACTTTATTATAAAATAATATTTTATGTTTTTCCTAAGGTCCCTCTCTCCTCCCTTATAAAAGGGAACGTCCTCCCTCTTCCCTTTACACAATTTTGAGCTTTCATGCTCAGACAACGCCTACCCATTTACTTTCTCAACTTCCCTAGAAACATTATAGAGGTTCTGGTATCCTCAAAATACCAACTCTAGTCACTTAAGAGGAAGCATAAAAGAGGTGCGTCGAAGAAGTGGTAATCTCTTCTACCGATTCTTTCAAGTTTCATTCTTCTTCAACTTCTTCTTCTTTAGTTTTCTCATGATAAAGTAATAACATCAGTATCACTAATATACTGATATGTTATAATAGATATGAAACAACCTCATTTCACCTTCTATCCATCCTATGGAAAATGAAATCACGGCGCGTGCGTACGTACAGAATACCGTCTCCACGCCGTGGTGTAATCTGTATTTCCACCACCACCTTACATGGATGGATATAATGCTGTAAATAATAAAAATATATATAGTTATTATAAAATCATACTGATTCTTAAATATTATGTCATCCACTCCAATTTAATTCAATAATTATGGTAATGATATCATCGCTTGTGCGTATGTACGGATTACCGTCTCCACGATGCCATGAGATTCATTATCCATGTTAACCATTCCAGAATGATTATAAAGTATATAAAATGAATAATAATGAAATATATGAAATGATAAATCTAATGGATTTATGTATATATATATATATATGTCATCTACTTACTTCCATTAAAGTCAAAAAGGAAAGGAAAACAACGTTCATGCGTACGTACGACCTACCATCTCAATGAATGGTGTATTTCATTTCATTTATCTAGCAATTATATATATATATATATATACTGAATATATATGACATATAAATCATGATTTAAATTATGGAAGTAATTAAATAAAAATATAAGTAATAATAATATCATGAATAACAAGTCCAAACACATATGATAAATAAAATGATTTTACCCAAAACGTTGCATTAACATGGATTTTACAAAAGAACGGGTAATATAAAGTCATAAGTGAACCATATATTATATCATAACAATGAATATGATTCGGTAATAAGTCAGTAACAATATTTAAATCATTATACAGGAGGTTCAGATACGTGCGAAGCATATCAGACCTAAGGTAAGGGTAATCTTTTCCAATCTCATTTTTATCCGAGATTGTTTATTCGTAAGTATTTACTAGGGTTATATTTATCATCCATGTCCCTGTTTTCTAAAAATGGTTTCATGTATGTTTAAAGTCCTTTTTCCCATTTTTGACTTTTACTACATGGTATGTAAGGGATATTTCTTTTGTTTACCATAGGAGGTACTTTTTGACTTTTCTGGAAAAAGTAAGAGGAGAATGTTTTTATTAACTTATACAACGTGAACAGATTTTTACGATTTCATAACGACTTATTTAAATAAATATTCCACTACAATATTTGATGATGATTTTGAACAAAATAATTTTCTTTTAAAATTGCATATCATTTTTTGAAAATAAAATGATTTTGAATAAGAAAGGATATTTTCCTCAAGAATTTATTTCAAGTGTTTTATCAAAACCATTTTCCATCTAAGATGACATTATTTCATATGTGTATATTTCAAGTATAATGTCTCTATTATTTAAATGGTTTCACTTCTCTTATGACTAAATGATATCCATTTGTTTTATATGGATTATGTTTTGATGGGATGATGTTTATGAAACCCATTTTATTCTTTGGGTTATGATGAATGATTTATGTTTATGTTGTGGAACACGTAATAATGATTGCATTATGAGATGGGTGGGACCTATACCACCCTAAAATTCATTGGGTAAAGATTTATATCTCATGAGATAGACATGGCTATAACGACAAGTAAATCTGGTTCAGTAAAAGAGGGCTGGAACGAAAAGTAAACCCGGTTCAGTAAGGGACTTTTTCCACTAAGATGGTATTGGCAGCAATGCCTTGTCTACTATGGAAATCATATCAAGTTATTAATAGTTTGACACAATTACATGATTTATTCCTATTCTATTTTGTCACGATTGATGATCCATTATGATCTATTCCTTATGTACTACTATATTTTATGCTCAGGATTTTGATGTTTAAATATTATGTTCATGTTTTGAAGTTCAAATGTATGTGGTTTGTTTTATTTTCTCTATGAAAACAATTACTGAGAATATGAGATCACCCTTTATATGTTTTCTTTTCCCCAGGATATAAAGAAAGGTTTTAGTTAAGAAAAAAAGAATATCTTAATGGGAGATGTTGAAGATCATTCACCAAGATTAGAATATTATATTCCGAGTTTCTAATGACACTAAACTATTACGGTCTTTGGTGTCTGTTTTTGTTATGTATTAGATATTCTACAAAATTAATGTAATGTCAATGTATGTCAAGTTTGGTTCTTTACATTAACGTACATAGATATACATTACTTTTGGGGAATACTAAATACATGACAAAAACAGAATCCCAAAGACCATATTAGTTTAGTGTCTTTGCAAACATGGAACATAATCTTATAATCATGGTGAAAGATCTTCAACATCTCCATTAAAGATCTTCCCATTTTGTTTTCTTACAATAAACCTACCTTTATATCCTCGGGAAAATAAAACATAAAAAAAGGGTGAGCTCAAATTCTCAGTAAGGGTAAACATGGAGAACATAAAACAATCCATAAACATTTGAACGTAAAAAAACATGAACATAGAACATCAAAATCTAGAGTAATGAAACAATTCATTGTGGTAGATAAAACATTGATCATAAAAGAAATTAATCATGATAAAATAAAATGGGAATAAAACATGGAATTTTGAAAAACCATAAAGCACATCATATTATTTCCATAGTAGCCAAGTCATTGCTACCAAGACTATCAAAATGGACAAGGTCCATTACTGAACCGAGTTTACATGCCGTTCCAGCCCTCTATTACTGATCCATATTTACTTGCCGTTACAGCCATGTTTATATCATGAGATATAAATATTTACCCAATGCATTGGAGTGAGATATAGGTACCACCCATCTCATAATGAAATCATTGTTTTCTGTGCCACAAAATGAACATAAATCTTACCTTATAACCCAATGAATAAAACGGGTTTCATAAACATCATCCCATAAAAACATAATCCATATATAAAAAAATGGATATCATTTCATTATAAACAAAATCAAACCACGTAAATAAAAGGGACATTATACTTGAGACATTACCATATTAAATAATGTCATCTTAGATGGAAAATAGTCTTGATAAAACACTTGAAATAAATTAATGAGGAAAATATCCTTTCTTCTTCAAAATAATTTTATTATCTCAAAATGATATAAAATTCTAAAAGATATGGATTTTGTTTAAAATCATCATGAAATATTTTACAGGAAGCTTCAGGAAAATAAATTGTTATAAAACCATAAAAATCTATTCACGCCGTATAAGTTAAAAAACATTCTCCTCATACTTTTAACGGAAAAGTCAAAAAGTACCACATATGGTAAACAAAAAAAGATTCCTTCCATAACAAAAATTAAAAGTCAAAGAGGGGTAAAAATGATTTTAAACATACATGGAATAATATTAGTCACTTTATGAAAATCATTTTTATGGACAAGGATGAAAAATATAACCCCATTAAATACTTACGTATAAGCAATCTTGGATAAAAATGAGACTGCAAAATTATCTGTTACCTTAGGTCCAATTTCATCCGTACGTGTCTGAAACTCATGTATATTGGGTTTAAGAAAATTATTAACTTGTAACAGAACCATAATAATATTTATGATATCATATATGATTCACTTAGGACTTTATATTACACGTTCTTTTGTCAATACCATGTTAAAGCAGCGTTTTGGGTAAAATCGTATCATTTATCGTACGTGTTTCGGCTTGTTGTTCTTGATTTTATTACTTATATCCTGATTTACATAATTCCATAATGTAAAACATGATTTATATAAAATATATACTCAGCATATAAATATATATGATAGATCGATAAATGAAATGAAATACAGTGTTCATGGAGATGGTAGGTCGTACGTACGCATGGAGGCTATTTTTATTTACTTATTGAATTGAATGGAATTAAGTAAATGAAACATATATGTACATAAATACAGTATAATTATTATGTAATATATTTCATTATTATTTATTTTATATAATTTATAATCATACTTGAATGGTTAATCATGGAAAATGAATCTCATCACGTTCGTGGAGGCGGAAGTCCGTACGTACGCACGAGCAATGATATCATTCTATTGATATTAAAATCATATATAATTGGATGGTATGTCATATATAAATAATCATAAAAATGTTATATTTATTATTTATATCATTTATACTCATTATTATACCCATCCAAATGATGAAATGTTTGAATAACAAACTACACCACGACGTGGAGACGGTAAGCCTTACGTACGCACGTGTGGTGACTTTTTCATTCATAGGATAGATAAAAAACTATTATGGTTTCACAATTTTTATAATAACTTTAGAGTATATAGAAGATACTGGAGTAATTATTTTTTAATGGAAACAACACAGATGGAAGAAGTGGAAGAAGAAAGCAACTTGAAATAGGTGGTAAGATATTTACCTTTTCATCGGGTTCTTCCTTTTGATTTGTCCGAAAGGGCTCCATAGGGTGGATTTCTGACTAAAGTAATACCTCTAAGATGAAGGGAGGAAAGTTTAGAGGTTGATTAAGAAGGGTTTGGCCCAGAAAAATTTCTTTGGAAGTGTGAATTAGAGAGAAGGTTGTGCCTTTTTTAAGGGGGGTGTGGGGCACCTTAGGAAAAACATAAAATATTATTTTATAATAAATTAAAATTCCTTTTATAATGGATCCATAGTTACATATTTCTAGGATAGGGTGAGGATGGGTCGAAATACTCTCAAAAAATATGTTTTAGACAATTTTAGGTTACAATGTTAACCTTATAATTTAGATTTAACACTAAGTTAAATAATTTAACTTTTACTGTGTCTTCTTGTATTCTTACACTACATGGTTAATGAACATACTATAAACTGCCAATAGAACCCCAATTGGTTCATTAATGTAATAAAAATTATTTTATAAGTCTTTTGGAATATCCTAATATTTCTAGGACAATTATATCAATTAGTAATATAATATTTGTTATAAAAACTCTTTTATGTCAATTTTGACACTATTTGGTATTTTGTTTTTTCTAAATTTATAACAGCATTATTACTTCAAAAAACATTCATCTAACCAACCAAAATATGTTATATTAACCTATAAAATTAGTTTAATTCATAAAAAGTCTCAAAATACATTTATTTGGGTATTTATAATATCAATTATGTTAATATTTCGTTAATAAGGTAATTCCTGCATCATCATTGTGTCATAAATAAAATAAATTATATAATGTCTAAAAAATATAAATAAAATACAATTATGTAGGAAATATTTTTATTGTTCTGATTAATATTTATAGTCTAATTTATCTTTTGTATAACCCTATATTATGTTTTTTTTATTTATTAAACTTTAATTTTAACTCTTTTAACTTTTCTTAAAAAAAATTATAATAAGTGCCCTAATCTAATCCAAGCGGACCAAAGAGGTTCATATTTTATTCCTAAGGTCTTTTTTCGAATTATACTTATCCAATAGAATTAGGACATGGTTTAGTGTAATAATAATATCATGTTTACCCTTAATTACCCTGTTTACTTTTGACCTTGGTAAATAAAATTAAAACGTTACTACTGACCAAAATTTATTTTTATCTTATTGAACCAAATTTTACTCCTTGATATTAACCGTGTCTTCTAGATTTTCTAAATTCAACTCATAGAAGTGGTAAAATTATGGTTTATGTAAATTTACAGATTCTCCTAGGAGGTGGGTAAAAGATGTTAAGATGTTCAATAAAATGATTATATATCTAAAATTATTATAAAATGACTCCAATTAATTAAATTGAACTTGTATAGGTATTATTTATCTATTTTCACCTAAAATAAATTTAAATAAAATAAATAATAATTTAAAAAAATTGGTTTTAAACTATAACTCAGTGTATCTTCAGTATTCATCAAAAATTGAATGTTTTCAGAAAAATACCAAAAAATAACCCTAAGCCAATTTCGATATTACGAATCCAAAAATGATGTTCATTTTGAAAGTTAAAATTTATAATATTTCAAAAAGTGGTTATTACTATTCATAATGGCTATTTTATATAATATTTTAATAACATATCATTGTTTAGTGAAAACCGGTATTGCATACAACACAAGCTATCAAGGAAGGTTGCTCTTGCATGTAACTCAAGCCATGAATAGTGTTTCATATACTTCAAGATAATATGGTGTTGCGTATAGCAGAAAATAATATTGGTGTAGCGTACAACACAAGACATCAAAGAAATTAAAAATAATATTTCTCATAAAATCTCAGGGTGTTATAATTATGGTTCTATTACAGGTTAATAATATGTTTAAACCCACTATATAGGACATTCAGACATATTTTTAATAAATCACACCAATGTTAAGGGATAATTTGGAACATCTCGTTTTTATCCAAGATTGTCCATACGTATGTTTTTTTTGGGATATATTCATCATCCATTTCCCTATTTTTTTAAAATGTTTTGAAAACAATTTACCATTATTTTGTGTATTTTTAAAGTAATTTTTACCCATTTTTTGACTTTTACTAAATTGAATGGATGGAACTTATTTTTCATTACCATATGAGGTACTTTTTTACTTATCTGGTAAAGGTATAAGGACAATTGTTTTTAACTTATATAGCATGAACAGATTTTTACATATTCTTAACGCCTTATTTCTCTGAAACTTCCTCTAATATGTTTAAAGTTAATTTTCAACTAAAGTATATTATTTTAAAATTTCATGAAATTTTGAGAAAGGGAATCGTTTTTATGAAGAAATTATATTTCCTCAAGAATTAATTTCAAGTTCTCTATCAAAATTATTTTCCATCTAAGATGACATATGGTTATGTTTTTATCCCTTGTATTACTTTTATTTTATTGTGTTTATGATGGAATTATTTTTTTAAAAGTCCATTTATCATATATATATTATGTTATGATGAAATGATAATTAAGAATCTCATTTTATTTCATGGGTTATGCTATGATGAATTATTTATGTTTTGGAGGAACAAGTGAGAATGATTTCATTATGAGATGGGTGAGACCTATATCTCCCTCCAATGAATAAGTAAACAATTTATATCTCAGGAGATAGACATGGATGGAATGGAAGGTTGATATTGTTTAGTTATACAGGTCTATAATGACATATAAATGTGGTTCAGTAATAGACTTCGTCCACTATGATGTTCTTGGCAGAAATGCCTTGGATACTATGGAAATCATAATATATTCTTATTAGTTTTCTGCAATTAAATTATTATTAAAATGCTATTCTATCATGGTTAATGTTCCTTTATGACACATGCCTTACATACTACCATGATTTATGTCATTTCTCAATATTTTTATGTTTAAAATTTATGTTCATGTTTTTACGTTCAAATATTAATGGTTTGTTTTGTATTCTCCAGGTTTACACTTACTAAGAATTTGAGCGCACAATTTCTATGTTTTATTTTACCCAAGATATAATGAATGATTTTAGGTTTGAAAAAAAGGGGAAGATCGTTACTGGATATGTTGAAGATCTTTCACCAAGATTAGATTATTATGTTCTGAGTTTCCAAAGACACTGAACTAAAATAGCCTTTGGGCGTCTGTTTTTTTTTCATTTAATAAGTATTCCGCAAAAGTAATATAATTTCCATGTACGTCATGATTGGGTATCTACAGTTGGAATTAGAGATATGGTTTATCTAACAGTTGGAAACTAGGATGTGAAAATATTAGTGAGATCCCTATAGATATTTCTAAGGTATGTCTAGGAATGTAACAAAGGTCAAGTATAACTATAGTTTATAGTTTGAGAATTATGGTAACGATATTAAATAAACCAGGATTAAACCTTTGATGTTAGATATTTAAGGTACTCCCTCATGACAACATTGTTTTCCTAATAAGATTTCCTTCTTTCACACTATTCATTTTCGGTTTTAGACAATGGTTGGAACTCGAAGGAACCGTGTTAATGATGGTTGAACTAGGAAATGAAATGATTCTCCATCTGAACAATCAAATGTTTTGGGAGATGATATGTAAAATCTTATTGCTATACTTATAAAATATATGAATCATTCTAGACTCCCCAATTAGCATAGAAGGGAACAAAATTCTATTGAGTCCTTTATGAGGAAACATCCACCTTATTTCAGTGTGTCTTATGATCCACTTGCTGTTGAATAAAGGATCAGTAGCATTGAAATGATATTTTCCGTCCTTCGTTGTTCAGAACATAAAAAGGTCATTTTGGTTGTATATCATTTAGAAAGTGAAGAAGACCAATGGTGGACTCTAATTAAGAACACAAATAATAAAGATGAAATTGAATCCATAGAATAGGACGAGGTCAAGAAAATATTTTTCAATAAGTACTTCCACTGTATTCTTATATCAAAGATAGAAAAGTAGTTCCTTGAGCTTAAGAAAAATGGTGATGAATTTTTTGGTATATAGGAGGATAATTTTACAATACTTTCAAGGTATGCTTATTACTTTATCATCTAACCCGGATATAATGTTGATCGATTCATCAGTGGATTAAAATAAATTTATCAAAGGGAATTATCTATAATAGACATCAGTAGCTATGATGAGATTCTACATTGTCCTATAATGGTAGAACTAAAAGTTAGTGTTATATCTCTGTCTCCTGGTTTTGACAAGAAAAGAAAGATGGATCTCAAGGTAAAATCAAAAAACAGTTATGAAAAGAATATAAATGTTTCCTTATGATGAAGGTGCTGAAAGAAGCATGGTAGAGATTGTCTTAAAGGGACTAGAAAATGTTTCAAGTGTGGAAAAGAAGGCCATCGAGCAGTTGAGGGCCGATGAAATGGAAAAGAGTTTTCTAATGATGTGAAAAGAGAAATGACTGCAAAGAATGCACCACCAACATAAAAATTTTATAAGTGGAAGGAAATGGGGAATTTTACTAACCAATGCCCTAATCCAATGGTTAATGATGGTCATCATCAAAAACCTCTTAAGGAAAAATAAAAAGGAAAGTCTCATGAGATCAGAATTGGTGATGTTGAGTATGGTAATGAAGTAATGGAAAGATTAATTGTTTATGTAATGGGATTTTAGAATAGTTTTGTGGAAACACATTTATATTATTATGGAATATTGGAATATCTATGTATTTTTCTATTATGGTTTCCCATAATTATAGGGTGTAGGTTACCATGAAAAGTTATTGAAATATTTTTAGAATGTAGATGATATTCTAATAATGAAAGGATAAGGATAAAATAATATGTTTGTAGTATGAATGAGCTCATGACTGATAAAAGGACAAAGGGATATCATGGTTTGAGTATATAGAATTTTTTCTATATTGGGTGTATAGAAAGAGTTAATTTTTAGAGAATTCATGTTGTCACTATAGTTATATGGTAATTTAGTTTATTATCATATTTCAAGAGAATGCATGATGAAGTCTTTCAAATGTTTTGAATGTGACAAAAAAGATATATATTGTGATATATGGGGGATAAATGATGTTATACGCATACTTGTTATATGACCTCTCGGATAATTGTTTTCTTTGTAGTGTGAGATTTGAAATAAGTATTATGGATAATACTAAAGGTTTTAATGGATTATGTTGAACATAAGATAGTATTTTTTATGTCTAGAACATTTTTTTATATTTTTTGTGTAATGTTGTAATAGTATAGTTTTTGAAAAATGACAACCCACAGGACGTGCAACAACCCATCGCATTGGACAAGGCTGTAGGAATAGAACCCCCATCCCAAGTGTGACATGACTTTATCCCCTACCACTGGCCCACAAGATGATTCTAGTTAGTCAAAATTAGTTTTATTTAACAAATTTGTGTGATATATAAATTATAAGTCCAATTTGGGAACCATGTACGATTAATGTCAACTTATATAAAATTATCTATATTTAATAACTTGTTCTATCATTTCTGTGATAGAGACATATAGAATAACCAATAATTATATCACATGATCTGCTAACACATATATAATTACAAATTTGACTTCGTTTCGTTAAATAAGAGATTAAGTTGAAATTGTTCAAGGCATGAACAACGGTGAAATTGTAACAAAATCAAGTAAGTATTTATTCTCCTGAAAAATTATTCAACGTTAGGGAAAGGATCTTGAAAACCAAAAATGTTATCCGCATACCTTATTATCTAATTAATAATATGGTCTCTTAAATCATCACATATTTAGGGATTTCTGGTAGTTAACATTCTCCAAACCATATTATCTATCACTATTCATTAGAACCTGATGGTTATATTTCTCTTTTATATCCATGTATTATCTTCCCACCTATGTTCTTCTATGCGGAATCCCAATGAAAAGTTAAATTGGGTAACCATTATGTTTCTAACATTCTTTTATAAATTGATATTTTACTATTTCTGTTTACGATGTGGGTTTCCATAAAAGAAACTCTCAAGTAGAAACCCATTTATAACCCCGACAAATTTCGAGGGTGAAATTCATTTTATGTGGGTTAGAATGTAACACCCTTAGAATTTATGATATATATTATGTTTAATTTCATTTATTTCTTGTGTTGTACACTACAATAACATTAGATTTCACTATACGCAAAACTATATTAACATATAGTATAAGAAACAGTATTCTTGGCTTGTGTTGCACACAATTTCATGTTATTTTAATAGAATTCAATTCACGCAACTCTGAGTATAGATTTTTTAATTTATAAATTAATTTGGATTTTATTTTGTTATACACAACACCAAATTATGCTTTCACTACATGCAACACTGACTTGGATTGCATTACACTAAAGAGTACCATTCCTTGATAGTTTTCATTGTACGTGATACCAAGTTTCACTAAAAATGATATATTATTAAAATATTATTATTTAATGGGATAAAAATAGGTAGTTACGAATAGTATTAACCGCCTTTTAAATTTTATATTACATTATCATTCATCATACACATGATATGAGAACAAAATCAATTTTTCGGATAAAAGAATTATTTTTCAAAAAGAATGCAGTTTTGCCGGCTTTGGATGTCGCACCCATTTTGAATCTAGTTTTGACACTTTTATAAGTTTTATATTTCAAAATAAACTTCTTAATTAGAAGTGGGACAAAAAAATTTACGTTGGATAAATTTTTAATATTTTTTCTAATAACTTTTATATTTTGATGAATAGTAAAAAAACGCTTAATTTAAATTGAAAACAACATTTTTCAAAGAAATAATTTATATGGTTAAAATATATTATTGAGTGTTCTTAGTGTATAAATAGAATATATTTTTATAATTTCATACAATGTAATTCATTTTTATTACTTTTACATTGAATTCATATGTAAAAACATGTCAATCTTTTGCAATGTTTTAAACAAAAATCCCATTTTTTCGACAACGATATTAATTTTTTATTGATTACTGGAACTTGTTTGTTTTGAGTTTGGAAAAATGGATTCCATATTTGTGATAATAAGGTTTAAATTTTTTAAATATGTACATTTTATTTTAGGACATTATGAATAGTAACTTCATTAATTATTTTATTTACCATTATTAAATGGTGAATCCAGTAAATATGGGTAAAAAATAATATTATAATAATATTAAACTACCTCAACACATGAACAATTAATATTGTATGAGATATTTATGAACATGGTAATATGTGGGTTGATTTTGGGACCCCATGGATTCACTTGGTTATGAAAATGACAATTTATAATAATTAATTTGTAAAGATAATTAATACCTAAATATATATCTTTCACTTAATCAATTTTAAGATGGGGCTATATAAAAGATATCTATGTCGATAAAAAATAATTAGAAATATATAAATATTTCATAAATCATTGGATTTAATTTATAATTTTTATACATTAGATAAATATATTTCTGTGTGACACAATTATGATGTAGTGATTACCTCATTAATGAAAGGTTAAAATTAAGGAAATAATAATTATTAAAATAATTCTATTTTGTATATTTATATGTCATCCACAAATTTTAGGGATGAGTTTGAAATATTATATATTGGTTAATTCATTTGTTTTTTGATGTAATAGTGATGTTATGAATTTATTAAAAAGACATGCATGTGTAGTATACAAAATTTCCATAATTCATAAATTAAAACATAAAATAGTTTATTAAATGTTATTAATTTCCTAAAAATATAATATTGTAAAAACTTTATAATATAAGTCCACATAATTCATAAATAACTTTTTTTGGGTCTTTTGATATAATATGGTAATTACATTAACCCACAATGAATAAATTACAAGATATCCCAATAAGATTAAAAAGGGTAAAATAAGGGTAAAACCAAAAAGATAAGGATAAAAATATATTCAAAACATGTCAAAAATTATTTAATGAAGGTTATTCGAACCAAAATCATATTATATTATAATTAAACATTTTTTAGCCAATTTTAAATCAAAATTAGATTTATAATAAATTAATATTTTGAAATTTCCTAAAGTACCCCTCTCATCTCTTATAAAAGGGCAGTCCTCCGTCTCATCTTCACTCAATTTTAAGACTTAAATATTGGCCCACCCCAACCCATTTATCTTACCAACTTCCCTTGAAACATTATAGAGGTTCTACTCTTCTCAGAAGACAAACTCTAATTCCCTAAGATGAAATCTAATATAGGAACGTCAAGGAAGAGGTAATCTCTTCAGCTCATTCATTCAAATTTCATTCTTCTTCTACTTACTATTTTTTAGTTATTTTATTATAAAGTAATAAAATAAGTATCACTAATATAATGATATGTTTTTATAAATATGATGAAACCCAATTTTACATTTTATCCATATTAAGAATAAATGAAATCATCACGCATGCCTACGTACGGATTACCGTCTCCACGCCGTGGTGTAATCTGTTTTTCACCACCACCTTACATGGATATATATAATGGTTGAAATAATAACTATATATGACTATTATAACATGATACTAATTATGAGATATTATTCACAAACATATTCAATACCATTCAATAGTTATGGGAATGATATTATCGCTCTTGCGTACGTACGGCTTACCGTCTCCTCGACGTGTTGAGATTCATTCTCCATGTTAACCATTCAAGAATGATTATAAAGTATATATAATAAATAATAATGAAATATATTACATAATAATTATTCTTTATTTATGTATAAATATGTATATTTCATTTACTAACTTCTATCCAATTCAGTAAGGAAAGGAAAACTGCGTTCATTCGTACGTACGGCCTACCGTTTCCACGAACAGTGTATTCCATTTGATTTATCTATATATTATATATAATTATATAATTAATATATATAAGATATATATAAGTAGTTTTTTACATTCTATATGTAATAAAATCATTATCTTTGTAATCATATGAAGAATAACAAGTCCAAACATGTATGATTATTACCCAAAACATTGCTTTAACATGGAATTGACAAATGAATGGGTTATATAATGTCATAAGTTAATCAAATATGATATCATGACTATTATTATGGTTATTTTTCAAGTTAATAATATTTTTAGACCCACTATATAGGAGTTTAGGATACATACTAAAGAAATTGGACCTATGCTATGGGATAATTTCGCAAATCTCATTTTTATCTGAGATTGTTTATACGTAAGTATTTTTTGGGGATATCATCATCATCAAAGTCCATGTTTTATAAAAATGATTTTATAAAATTTTTACCATTCTTCTATGTATTTTTAAAGTCAATTTTCCCCATTTTTTGACTTTTTCTACATGGTATGTAAGGAATCTTTCTTTTTTTCCAATTCTAGGTACTTTTTGACTTTCCTGGTAAAATTACGAGGAGAATGTTTTTTAAACATATACGGAATTAACAGATTTTTACATATTCCTAATGCCTTATTTTCATGAAGTTTCCTATACAGTATTTTATGTTTATTTTCAAATAAATTATTTTCATTTAAAATTTCATGACATTTTGAGAAAAGAAATCATTTTTTAAGAAAAAAGTATATTTTCCTCGATAATTAATTTCAAGTGTTTTATCAAAATTATTTTCCACCTAAAATGACACAAGGTTATGTTTTTGTCCTTATTATTAATTTTATTTGATTTTTTTGATATAATTTTTTTATGAACCCATTTATCTTATATAGATTATGTTTTGATGCAATGATGTTTAAGAATATCATTTTCTTTCATGGGATATGATATGATGAATAATTTTTGTTTTTGTGTCACGTGTAAAAATGTATTAATTTTCAGAAAGTTGGTACCTATATCTCCCTAAAATTCATTGTGTAAGGATTCATATCTCATGAGATAGACATTGTTGGAATGTAAATTAAATCTAGTTCAGTAATATAAGGATGGAATGGCATGAAAACTCGGTTCAGTAATGGATTTAGCCCACTATGATGGTCTTGGAAGCAATATCATGGATACTATGGAAATAATAACATGTTATTATTATTTCTCCACAATTACATGATTTATTAAAAAACTATTCTATCATGGTTAATGTTCCTTTATGATCCATACATTATGCACTGCCAAGATTTATGTCATTGCTGAAAATTTTGATGTTTAAAATTTATGTTAATGTTTTTACGTTCAAAAGTTTATAGAATGTTTTACGTCCTCCATGTTTACCCTTAATGAGAATTTGACCTCCACCTTTCTATTTTTTTCTTTTTCCTTGGATATAAATTATGGTACTAGGTTGGAAAACAAAAAGGGGAAGATCTTTTTTTGGAGATGTTGAAGATCATTCACTCTGATTAGAAGATTATGTTCTGAGTTTCCAAAGACACTAAACTAAAACGGTCTTTAGGAATCTATTTTTTTTATTTATTAAGTTTTCTTCAAAAGTAATCTAATTTCCATGTACATCATGCTTTGTTCTCTACAATAAGGATGATACATTAATTATTCAATTAATGGAAAATAAAATAATTGATATTGAAAAATTTTATATTATAATTTTAATAAATTAATGGAACCCAACAAAATTAGGTATAAAAATGATCTTTTATAATGGTTATATGCATTTTATTTTTATTTTTATTTTTTCTCTTGATGTTATTAAATTCAAAGTAAATGAATATTTTTTAAATTGACACTAATGATATTATATAATAAATAGTATTTTATTATATGATTTCAAGTTCCTAAAAATATTATATATGGACAAAATAATGGAACATGGTTAATAGAATAAACTATGTTCCATTCTTGGTCTTTTTCTACATTATATTAACATTATTAAATGATTAATGGTAGAAACCTCATATATTAAATTAATTATAGTTGTCTTAATTAAGGGTTAAAAATATTTGTGTTAAAGTGTAATGAAAATTTTTCCAAATGTTATTGGATGATTTTATTTGGAATTATATTCAAATTATATTCCAAAATTTTTAATTTGGATTTATTTTTAAATAATTTTTTTTATATTAACTTAAGAGTTTAATAAATTTGAAAAGCACCACTCCCCTCTCTTGTAAAAGGACACATTTTTCTAATTTATTTACATATAAAAAGCCTTGTGGTTTATAAAATACCCAAACATTTCCTTCCGAAATTCCCTCCCCAAATTCTATTGGCCTTATGTTAGGTATTATACCAATAAAAAATGTCTGAAGTTTTTTAGTAAAGAAGACTTTCTATAAAATATGTATAGTTTTTAAGCTATTTTTCCATTCAATATTTCTCCTTCCATATCTATAAAATATTCCTCAACCATGATTATATTATACCACAAGTATCATTTATATAATTATATGTTATTAAGGTAATGTAATATTATATATCCATCTCTAACCACCACCAAATGAGAAATGGATTCGTCATTCCTTAGTAGAGAAGACTACTGCCTAATGAACCAACATAATTTTTTCCTTATTTTTCCTTAATTAACAGATATAATGAAGGATTTCGTGTATATATAATATATTAATTACATATATAAAATTAAAAAGGTTAAAATATCATTTAATTTCCCTTCACTTCACTAATTGAAATATGATAATGTCATTCGTGTATACGTGTGGGATGACACATCAATAAAGAAATGTGAGTTATTTTTCTTCACTATATCACATGGTTGACATATATAAGAATTTTTAAATAAATATTATCATATTTGTGATATTATAATTATTATGTATTTATAAAATAAAACATACCTTGTTAAAATAACGATCCTGGGAAAATGGAAATGTTTCGCATGTGTTCGTATAACCTATTGTCGCCAAGACTGTGACTTAGTTCATTTCAATTAAAACTCATTCAATATTAATTTAAAAAATATAATTTATGTATGCATATGATAATTATATCAATACTGTTATTCTATATATTATTGAATCATGATTTCTTTGACCATATCTAACCGATAGAATTCATTTTGTACTTATCACCTGAATAATGTCAAAACATCCAATGTGAGCTAAAATGATAATGTAATTGTCATAAAATAGTAAGAAGTGAAATAAAATTATTCATAAATATGAAAAAGGTTTTCAATAATTTAAAATAGTAAAAAATTATTTTTATGAATATAGATAAAATACGTGATGATCCAGACTCATGGTAACAGAATTTTTAAATATCCACTTTTAAGGTATCCCTAAAAACACTATTTTTATTAATTATCCACATTTCTAATGTCATTTTATAGATTTATTTATATGGAAATAATTAAATTATAAAGTGAACCTTATGCTTGTCTTGATTTTATTTCAAAAAAAGCTATGGAATTTTATTACGAAATGTTTGAACGCTCTTGAGAATGAGACAAAATGAATGTTTTATTTTAAAATATATGGTGAAATTTGTATTTCTATTTTCTGTGAGCATTGTTTGATTTATGGATTCCTTTAAAAGATTTCATATTTTCATAAAAGAAAAAAAATCATCCTTCTCATTGTTCTATTAATTTTTAAAATTACTTTTTAATGAAATATATATATATATATATATATTTGAAAAAAATTATTTGTCGGTTCAAAGAAAATTTGTATGATGAATTATTCTGTTAATTTTGTTATTGATTATGGGAATTGTATATGGGGATGGGTGGTTCTGATATAAATTGATGGTGGTTCTTCCCATTATAGGACTCCAATGCATTGGGTAAATGGAAATATTTAACTAATTCGATTTCTCATAAAATATTATGGAAATATAATGTGATGGTTATTCCAACTATATCTATGATGGTTATTTTATATGTAATTATGATGGTTATTCTATTTTAAATAATTCAGGTTATCCCATTTTCAAGAGTGATATAAAAATCATTCCTCATGTTGTCTATATAATTTATCTATCCATTCTATTGGTTTTTATAGAAAAATTATGATTTCTTAGAGTAATATAATTATCTTATATTTAATAGGGAGTATATTATATTTTCTATGGGTGACAAGTATAACATTGTGAAAAACATTATTATGAGTTTCCATCATTAAATAGGAACATTAGGATTTTTTTTCACTTTACTATTTTTATAAAAAAAAATTGAAAATGATTTTCTAAAAAATGTTGTTTTTTTGGGATAAGAAAATATTTATTTTAATCCTAGATTTTATTTTCAAAAAGAAATTTTTTTATTATAATTCATGTTCAGAAAACTTATTTCATTATTTTTATGTACCTTTCTATGTTTTTTTCTCATACCATCGTTAAAAAAATTAATAGGAATATTGTTGGGTAAGGGAATATAAGATGTCATTATGAATTTCATGAATAATTTTCATTAAAAGTAAAAGTGTTCCATTTTAAATGTTTTATATTGTAAGAAAATGTATAATTTTTTAAAGTTTATTTTTTTATTAGTTTAATTTATTATATAGTAGTTATTAAATACCTCTCTAAAACTCTAATATAAAAATATCTTTGGGTTTGTGAGAAAGGGAATTCTATTTTAAAGTCAATTGAATATGAAATTTTAATTATTGGGATTGTACAATTGGTATCAAAGAAATGTTGATGTAACTTAGGTGTTAAGATAAAGTTAATAGAATACCTATGAATATATTTTCTATATGGTTATGTTTGATAGATATATCTTTTATATATTACCAAGTAGCTTTATTATAAATATTTGGGATCAGATTTTTCCTTTTTGGGGGAAATAGGGAAGTTAATGAATGAAAAAAGTGGGTTGAATATATGATTCTGGATCAATAACATGTATTTATTTGTATTGAAACATATAATTTTGATACAATTAAGGATCTGTTGATTACCACTATAAATGAAGGTGGTGTTCAAGCTGGAGGGTATCCAAATATACCAAAGAGAGACATCATTATAATGGTGAGTTTTATTAAGAAATTTCCACTAGATTTATTAGTTCATGTGACATCGTGGTATAAAATGGATTGATTGAAGAACTAGAAAAGATATTCAATTTAATTTCATGTTCAGATCACTAAAGATAAATCATTTCATTTGAAATTTTAAAGGTGAAATTAACATATTTTTGTAAATCATTAGACAATGAAAGGAAAATAAATTCCCATAATTGAGTAAAAAGTTGGAATATTTCATGGTTATGTATGAAGAAAACATCTCTTGATGGGAAAGGTACACATTTAATTTTATATGTGATCTTGATAGTAATATTAAGCATCTTTACTCATGATTGAAGAAAAAATATTAAAGGAAACTAGCTTCCTAAATACATAAATGTTATTAGAGACTTGTTTGGCATGGAGAATGGTTTGAAATCTAATTTTTCAATGATGATTTTTAATATCAAATATAATATAAAATTAGGTCCAATTGGAAGATTAAAGGGAATAATGGATAAATAAAATTTAATGCTATGAATATTATGTTTTTAGCTTATTATAGTTGTGGTAGAAATCACACAAGTGAATTCCTTATGATGTTCAGTGGGTTCTTTTGATGTGGTATAATTGGGTATGTGGTCCACAATTATAGTTTTAATTATGTTGTCAATGGTAAAGAAAATTATGATAAAATTGTAGTAAAGTTATTTAAATAAAGGATTTGGGAAATTATGAAAATGTGTGTCTGAATATGATCCCTAATGATAGGAAGTATCCATAATATAAGAAGAAAAGTGTGGAAAAATCCCTTAAAAATACTTCTACTGATTTTGGACCATCCAACAAAGTGATCTCAGGTATATTTATTATTTATTGGGAGTACACTGATGTCCTTGTTGGTTTAGTGGCTAAACATTATTTATTTTATATTAATTGTTTTAGTAAAATTAAATTTTCACCCCATGAAATGATTCTAGAAAATATGGTAAAAACACTTGGGGTATGATTGATGGAAAAAATAGGTTTTCAAAATATTTATTTATATTTTTTTAATAGGATTTACATTCAAACAATTTTTTCATACCTAGTAGATTTAATGTCATTTTGCATATATATTGGATCTCTATTTACCACGGTGAGTTAGATTGTACTAAAAATAAGATATTTATTAGAAATAGATTTTTTCTGTAATGGCCCAGACCATTCGAGTCTATTAAGTTTTGAGAAAATGATATTTTAGGTTTCCTGGGAATTCGAGGTGACTCTTTTTAACACTTTTCCAAATTCCTAGTCTTCCATGTTATTCAATGGTACCTCATCCTAATAGAATCTCATACTGGTGGAGCCTCACTTATAGTAGCTCAACCTGGAGTTGGATTGAGGACAGTGTCTCACCATAAAGGTTTCTCACTATATGTGTATCACCAAATATGTGGTTCTATGGTGGTTTCCAACCCTAGAGATTGATTTCACGCAATGCCTCAACTTGGTGATATCTCGTTGGTGGTGTCTCACCCTAGCAGTTGATCGCTAGAGGTGGCACATTCGTGAACACTCATCTAGTGGGGCCTCTTCTGTCGATTCCTTGCCTTGTGGTGCCTCATCTAGAGGTAACTCATAGGCAGTTCATCATCTAATGATGCCTCATCTAGTAGTGTCTCGCAGGTGGTACCTCATGAGTTATAATCCCAATTCTTCTAATTTTTTCATTTTGTCATATTCCTTTGATATATAATGGGTTTAAGGACAAAATTAAATGAATTTGATACTTATTCAAGGTCCATAAATCATATCGTTATTTCCATATGCTCACGAAGTATTTTTAATTTTCAAAATATGTGGTCTTGGTCATATCCTCATTTATCGTGAAAAAATGCATCTGATCTGATGAATCTGATTCAATATTTTATAAATTGAAGATATCTTTCACCGTGTCCATTACTTCTTGCATTATATGGCTATAGAATATGCCAAATCCATCTTCTCATTATAGTCATTTTTCCAGGCTATTGTAATTGTTTTTTGATTCCCTAGAGGGTTACCTGTTGTATGAACACCACTGTTTTTGGTGCAACTAGGAAGTGTTGTTCATTCTTATTCTATGTAGGATATCCTTCATCATTCAAAAGTTTTCCATCATGCGTGATGGGTATATATATGTTTTATTATGGGAATATATTTGATTCCATATTAATAAAATTAATCAAATCAGTTTAAAAATCAATATATAAGGGGATGTCGAAAGTGATGAAATATATTTTTGTGTGATTGATATTGTTAATATTGTGATTTGTATCTACCCACAGAAAATTATGGCTATTGTGGTCCTTTTTTGCGCAATGTATGGTTTATTGGAATGTATGTTGTTTGATTTATGTATAATTATTATATAAATTGGTTAACTATGTATATTCAACTAATAAATGGAATCCCTAGGATCATACAGTTTCAATGGAAACCCATAAATTAACAAGTGGAATTAAATAATGGATGCCTAATTAATTGTAAAAAATATCCTTGGTATGTGTGTTGATGTGATGAATGAGTTTTTTGAGGTTTTGGTGTGGGGTAAGTATATGAAATGTGGTCATTCAGTGGGGATGTGATGGAAGTGGTAGTATTGTCTAGTTGGGTTGTGAAACTGGTTATGTTATAATTTATTACTTGATGTGGTTGTGAGTTCGTGGTTGGCCGATTAATATGATAAACTGGGAGGATGAGTTTGAAGAATGACGATAGTTTTTTTGGGTAATTTTTTATATTTTTTTCAAAGGTAACATGTAGAAATCTTCACCCAATATTTAGAGGTCGTGATATGATGTGTCAATAGTGTGAATTGTGGCTATTTACAAGGGCTCCTCACCTCCTAAACGACTATTATTCTGTAACTTGTTATGTGTCATGAATTATTGTTGTCCATGTATTGATAGAATGAATAAATATTTGATTAATAATCATTAAAATGTCTTGCATTTTTTTAATTCAATTAAATTAGTTAAATGAAATTGTTTTTAAATATGAAATGGGATTTTTGGAATGTTGTGTGGTGTTGTGCATTTAGAGGTAGCAACAATGGATACAATATTGTGAGTTGGTTGTTAGTCTATCCACCCTTAGGCTGGGATTGAATTTTTGGTATTATTTATATATGCTATTATTTTTTTGTGATTTTTATATGCAATCCACAAATGGTTAGAACTACGTGACTAAAACCCTCATCATCACGTGTGGCGATTTTACCAACATACAGTGAGTAGTACTGATGGCTAGGTAACCACTCTTTGTAACTTTCTATTCCTAGAAAGGGTGGTATGGAAAATATTTCTTATTAAATTGATATGTGAGTTCATTATATGGTGGTTGTGATAGCCCATCTGTTCGTGGGTGAGGTTTTTTGTGTCCCAACTATCTTTGGGTGAGATTTGATAGCCTATGTGTTGGCAGGCTATGTGGTTTGATTCCCATGTTTTCTTCAAGATGAGTTTCGATGATCTTGGCCAAGTGACATTGTGTTGAGGTGTGGTGTGATAAATTTTGAGGCCCAGGTATGTGTGGGAGGTATGTGTTATGCGGATGTGGTATGTGTGGGAGGGACTTTTGTTGAGTCCCAAGTGTTTGTGGGCATGATGTGATGAGGTTTATGAAAGGGATATGAGTTCCAGGAAGTCTGATGTTATGTGAGAGAATAATACTAATGGGAAAGTTGTGCGGGGTGCCCAATAATCATTGACTTTTGTAATATAATATATTACTTGACTTTTTTTTACTTGTTGAGTATGCCTTGGTGTGGTTGGGTTTGGTTAGTATAGTTACTTAAGTGCAATTTAGTTTTACTATTTTCTCATACGTGCATTAGTATGATTCATTCACATGGGAATAAGAGACTTTGGTTTTCCTAATGAGTATACTTTTAGGATCACTATACATATATAATACTTTTATCCAGTTTCTAGAAGGATTTAACAGACCGTACTAGACCTCAATACCTCAAATCCATGATAGTTGATGAGTTGTTGTATTAGATTTTTTTGGGTAATTACATTGGAGACATTATTGTATCTATATCAGTTTTATTTTATGCATGCATGTGAGATGGTTTTTATTTATCTTTTATATTATTTCTTGGAGTTATTTTGGATTATTCATCCTCTCTCCCAATTATTTTTCTAATAAAGGTTAATGCCTCTAATATTTTGACATTAGTACACTATTAGTTCTAGTCACCCACCTAGGGCCTACTAGCGGTGGGACTCATGGGTTATTATCTCTCTTTATTCATCACTAGTCCATGATGGGTCTCATTGGAGGGAGGGTGTTTTGATATTTTGTATACATGATTGAAACCATACCTTTTATAACCTATTAGTAGTCACATAAGCAATTAGAAAATGGAAATGAATGTTATCTTTCCTATATTAATTAAAATAAGGGGACTATTTAGACTAACAATCTTATGATAGTAAAAATAAGCAATGATATTTTTTCGGATTATTTTCCTAGTGTTATTACTAATTGGAGAGTTGAATTCACTATTTACTTAGTTCTTGATTATAATATAATTTCCAAAACCCTTTATCAAAATCTTGAAGGTGATTTTGTTAACTTCAAAAGTAAATTTCCTTAATTTCATGATAAATGTTTGATTCATCCTAGAAATTACGCGTGGGGGTCTAAAATATTTGATTATTAAAAATAAGAATGGTTTAATGAGGATTTTAATTGTTTATAGAGACTTCAATAAATGTATTTTAGAATAATTATTTGTTTCTTCATATAGATGGATTTTTTGACCAACTCCTACGATATCAGTATTATTCGTAGTTTCACCTACGGTCTATGTACTATTGGTTGAAGGTGAAGGATTGTGAAAATTAGAAAAGTGTTTTATATACTAGATATATGAATTCTGTGTTTTTTTATTCACTTTGGGTTAATAAATTAATTCCCAAGGAACATATAGTTTCAATGATAACCCCAAAATTAAAATGTGGAATTAAATAAGGGATTCCTTATTAAATATGAAAATGTGTATTTCATTGGTACATGTGGTGAAGTGATGTGTGAGATTGTTGTGGTCTTTATGGGGGGAGTGGAGGAATTGCCATCATACAGTTGGGATGTGATGGGTGTGGTATTATTATCCTATAGGGATGAAAAACTGGTTATGTTTTAATGTGTTAATGGATTTAGTTGTGAGTTAGGGCTTGGTTTTGATAATATAATGAAATGAGTGGATGATTTTGAAGAAGGATATTAGTATTTTTGTGGGTATTTTCTAAGATTCTTTCCATTTATAATATAATAAAAATCATCACATCATATCTCGAGGTCGTGGTATGATGTGTCATTAAAGTGATGTGTGTTAATTTACTATGGCCCTTCACCTCCTCAATGATTATTACAGTGTTTCTTATTATGTGTCATCCCTTATATTTTCTTTGGTAGTGATGGAATTAATAAATAATTGATTAATAATGATTTTAATGGATTGTGTTGGTATTATTAAATAAGTTTAATTGGTTAACTGAAATTGTTTTGAAATGTAAAATGAGAATGTGGATGGTTATGTGGTGTTGTGCATTTAGAGGATGTAGCAATGGAGATAGTGTTGTGAGTTGGTTACTTGTGTGAGAACCCATTTGTTGAGATTGAGTGTTAGGTACAATATATATATTCCATTATTTCCTTTTTATTTCTATAAAAACAATCCCATGTTCAATACTACATGCTAAACACCCACATCTTCACATGGGGGTGTATTTTTCTACATTCAGTGAGGAGTACAGATTGCTGGTCACCTTCTTCTTTTCACTCTCTTCTAGATAGGGTTGGTATGGAAAAATCTAAGATGGTTGTAGGTAAGTTAGGTCTTTAGATGGTCGTTGTGATAGACAAATTGTTTGAGAGATAGGTGTTTTGTGGAAGAGGTGTCTTTGGGGAAATATGTGATAGCGCAGTGGTTTGTGAGAAAGGTTGTTTGTTTCCCATATGTCTTCAGGATGAGTTGCGATGTTATTTCCTAGGTGACATCAGGATGAGATGCGATTTTTTTCATTGTGATGACAATGTGTGTGTGTGAGAGAGATGTGTTTTTATGATCAAGTTTGTGTGAGTGGGATGTGCTTTAAGGCCTTAGTGTGTGCAGGTCGGATGTGATGTGGTATACAGAAGGGATGTGAGCGCTAAGAAGCACAACATTGGGGGAAAGTGGAATAACAATGGTAATGTGGTGTAGGGTTCACTATCGTCGATGTGTTTTGTAATATATTATTTTACATGACTTGTGTTACATGGTGATAATTCATTGGTGAGGTTGCTTTTGTTTAGTATACCTACATTGGAGTTGTTTGGTTCAATAGATTTCTCATAAGGGAATTAATATGCCTCTTCCACATGTGAATGAGATATTTTTTTTTCTACTAAGTATACATGTATGATCTCCCTACATATATATCAATATTTTTAGGTTTACAGGATGATTTCATTGATTGTGTTGGACCTTACTAGCTAGGATCCTTGACAGTTTCCGAGTCGATGATTTGGATTTACTTTTGGGTATTTACTTTGGAGACATTTTTGTATCTGTATATGATTTATTTTTATGAATTCATATCGGATGTTGTGGGTTTGTATTTAATATTAAGACTTGGGTTTGTTGTTGATGAATCATTCTATCTCACGATTCTATTTCTTGTAAAAGGTAATGCCTCACATATTGTGACATTCATACACCATTGGTACTAGTCACTGACCCAGCGCCTACCGGACATGGGACATGGGGGACATTATATACCTTTCATCATCACCAACCTACGACAGGTATAATTAGAAGTTTGGGTGTCTAAAATAGTGGTATGAAAGTTTATGGTTGAGGCATAGTGTGGAGTTCGGTGTTAGGAATAGTGAGAAATGCATTGGGTGGTATGGAAAGTTATAGTTGGCCTAGGTGCATGACATAATCTAGGAAGACCGGCTAGTAGACGAGATTTTAGGGCCCCCATGATTCTGTGCACATACTCTGATACTATTGATCGACCAGGACAGATAGAAATTTTTTATATGGTTGATACATGGGAAAGGTAAATGTATCATAATTCATTTTGTTCTATTTTTAATTGGGATGTTTGGGTAAGGTTAAAATGGATAAAATAAATCAAATGATTTAAAATAATTCTTAATGAATATTCCATAACGCTCAGTCATAACAAATCCTTGTTTAATGTACAACTTTGGTGCTTGTTCATCATCCACAGGTGGCTCGGATAGTTTATGTATAACATGATAACATGTGTAATCATATAATGGTTAATTATGTTTTGCAGGACGATCAGGGGTAGAAGACATTGTGAACTTTCTAGAGGCAGTCTTTGGGGAAGTACGAGGGAAGTGTTTTAGATGTAGGGATAGAGACCTAGATGGAGGTGCTAGAGATAACTTTCAATTCGATCTGAACCTCATAGGGGTACTGGTTCCCATTGGTAGTCATTCATATGTGGGTTTTTGCATGATAGTGGGTGTGTTATATCTAGGATTGAAGAAGGAATCTGATTTTTTTGTGGGTTGACTTGAAGAAGGAGTTCCAGGAAGCCTTCCTTTCAACGACCATGAAGGCTACGAAGAGGCTGAAACTACTCTCACTTTATTAGGGGAGTATGTCTTTGTGGTAGATATAAATCTTGTTCAGGGACCATCGACATTTTTCTCCAAATCTATTTTTAGAAGAGGAGCCTTGTGAGAGAAGTATTGATGAGGAGCTTAGTCCTTCTATCTAGTCTTTTGTTACTCCTTTAACATTTCTAATGAATTTTGAGGTTCCAAATAAGTTATAAGTTACCAAGAATATGCACTATCGAGGTGGTCCACCGTGATATGTGATCAAGAACAATTCATTGAGAGGCCGAGTTTTCAATGTCAGATCTCTGGCACCATTACCTCCAAGGTTTTGATTGGTAGTGATTCAACCTCAAGAGTTTCCTTTAAATCTGTTTTCTTATAGAGGTTTCATTGACATTCTTAGGTTATTTTCACCTATGTATTTTGGTTGTGGGGTTCATGGTCATCACTAGAGCTAGTTCCTAGTAGTTCTTCGTGGCCAGTTTGGTTGAGGTGGATTGGTTCAACAACATCCTCAGCAGCATTTTCTAGTGATACTATTTCAGTAGTAGGGTTACCAGGATTTTACCCATTAACTATAGATGGAGAATGTAAGGGCTAGACATAATATTTTAATTGTCTTTAGGGACTACAACCTAAGAATAACTATGGAGGTGATCATCAATAGATATGTATTACATTCGGTCATGGTTAGTTGCATACAGTGGAGGCAGCAGTTCCAATAGGTCTAGAGATCATCTGAGGTATGATCAGTTTTTTAGTACCCTTATTTGTTCCTTTTTTGATTATGTAGTTTCACACTACTTTATTTCACCCACTCTAGCCCATCCTCTAGGAAAAGACATATAAATGTTTTTCATTCCCCTGTAGTTGAGTACACTAGTCGGAGGTCAGACCAATATGTTAGATGTATAATGGGGATGCAGACTAATGATGGGACTACATCAATCCAATGGGGATATTTTATTATAACAGATGTAGCCTTAATATGTTATACATATAATCTAATAGTTGTATTCTGTATGTTTTATTATGAAATACATCAAGTGAATGGTCATGTTTTTGGATTTGGATAGACAACATGGGGATTAGGTTGGAAAGCGGAGATTTTATATTAGTAGTCGACATGTGGGGCCCCTTATTTCCTTGATGGATGATTTGTCGATTGAATAAGGGGGCACCAAGAGAGTAGGGTTTCCAAGGGACATTGGGGAGTTCCTAGATGTATTTCTGTAAGAAGTTTTAATATTACCCCTAGATGTGATGTTGAGTTCGGGATAGACATGTATCCCGATGATTCTATGATTTTTATGGCTCCTTATCTGATAGAACATTATCATTTATAGGTTTTGAAGATTCAGATAAATGATTTAATGTAGAAGGGTTTTAGAAAGACTATTGTTTCATCATGGGTTGCTCCAGTGTTTTCATACAAGATGGTGGATTGTAATCTGGGGTTGGGTATAGGCTGCTGGAAGTTGAATTAGGTGGAGATAAAAAATTTCTATCCTCTTCCAAAGATAAGTGAATTTTCAACAAGCTAATAATGGTTATTTGGTTTTATCTGACCTATCTGTGGTCTGGATATCACTGGGTGAGGGTAAACAAAGGTGATATCCTAAAGACATTATTCAAATGTATGTACTGTCACTTTTAGTTTGTAATCATTCTATTTTGTGTTATAAATGCACAAGAAGTGTTCAGAGGGATTATGAATTCATTATTCATTGAGTTCTTGGATTAGTTCTTTATTGTATTCTTCGATGATATCTTAATCTACTAATATTCTAAAAAGGAGAATGTCGAGCATCTGAAAACTAAATTTCATGTTACTTGATTCCACCAGCTCTATAAAAATATTTTCAATTGTACATTCTGAAAATGAGAGATGAATTTCTCATGAATTTGTTGTCTTAGTAGGTTGTGATTGTAGAACCATTAAATGTTGATGAATTTGATTCGTGGGAAGCACCTAGAAACGTGGTAGAGGATCACAGTTTTATTGGAATCGTAGACTTTAATCATAGGTTTATACCCGATTTCTCTCAAATTGTAGCCACATTAAAAGATTTTACTAGGAAGGAGCATGTTTTTTCATTGAGCGATTAGTGCCAGGTTGTGTTTAGTTTCCTAAAAGGTAATTTGTTTGCAGTTCCCCAATGCTCTGGTTTCCAGAGGAGGGGTAATTTTCGAGGTGTTTTTTTATTATTCTCTTCATGGTCTAAAATTCATGCTGATTTTATAGAATGTAGTGATCTTTTATGGGAATATTAAGTTACACCATCATGAAACTAACTATCCCACCCATGATATCGAACTAGTAGTAGTTATTTTTATGCTGATAGTGTGACAACATTACCACATTGAGGATCGCTTTGTGGTCTTTATAGATCAAAATATATTAAGGTAAATCTTTTCAATGTGTTATATGATCAGATGATAGCATATGGGGATGGGGTTTCTTTAGGACTATGATATTGAGATCTCCTACCCCACAGTAAATGTGAATTTTGTTTCAATTTTTTTAATAAGGATGTCACAGAAGGACATTGCTCGGGAATCTACCTATTCTTAGAGTGTGATGGAAGAGTTTACATAGTTGAACATATCAGCAAGAGAGGATGTTGGTAAATACTTTTTGTTTCATATAATAGTGTAATATTCTGTTATATATTAGTTGGAGGAGTCTTAGAGGGGTGTCACAGTGGTATAGGTGATTTGTGATCGTGTTGGTAATGGAGAGGCTCTAAAATGATGGTTAGAGGATGGTCGGAACTAGATTTTGTTTCAAACAAAGTTTTTTAGGTGTATATGGTCATTGGAGTCATTAATTAGTTTCATATGTCTCCTTTTGTGAATCAAACAGGATTTTCAAAGATGTATCATGTCTTAAGGATGAAGTGTTGGTGGCCTGGGATTAAATGGGATGCAGCGGAGTTTGTGGCATTGTTCTTGGTTTTCCCTCAGGTAACGGCTGATCAATGTGTTACTAGAAGTTTATTGTTGCCAGAGTATGTTTTTTAATGGAAATTGGATTACATCTCGATGGATTTCATACCATTATTACACAGATCTCAAGGAGGTTGTGTTGCTATATGGTGATCATGGATCAGTTGATGAAATCATCTCATTTCATATCGATCAATTAGTTAGTCATAATGGATGATCTGGATAAGAATTATGTGGAAGAATTAGTAAGGTAGAATGGAGTTCCAAGGTACCTTTTCATGGATTAGGATGCAAATTTTACCTCATAAGGATAGAGGATATTACCACATGATTTTAGAACTCATTTACTGGTCACCACTTCTTCCCACCCTCAGACATATGGCTAGATAGGCCGGACTATCAAGATGTTGGAGGATATGTTTTGAGTGTGAGTCTTAGACATTAGTGGATCCTGAGTACAACACATTACATTGGTAGTATTTTCTAATAATAATATATATCACTCTTCTATTATCATTTAACCAATTTAGTATTTGTATTGAAGACTATGATTCTCTCCATTGTGTTGGGAAGAGGGTGGGGAGACCTTCGTTCATGGTTCTGATGTGGTGTAGAGTTTGATAGATGATGTTCGGCTTGTTTTGGCGAATATAAAATCATTGCAAGACCAACATAACACTTTTATTGATCATAGAATGAGGTCATTTTGGTTAGAAGTTTGGGACCGAAAGTTCTAGAAGGTCTCCTCTCAATGTGGGCTGTGGAGGTTTGGCGGAGGGTGTAAGCTTTCTCCCTGGTTTGTTGGAATCTTTGAGGTGTTGGGGTGAGTTATAGAGGTTGGGTATAATTTGAAATTTCCACCATGGTTATAGATGATCCATCACATTTTTCATAACTTTAGGATGAAACGATGTTTGTGAAAGGGATAGTAGAGTTCTAGGATCATTGAGAGAAGGTACTGTGTAGGCAGACCATTTTATTGGTTCATTTTTTGTAAAATAATGCTATCCAGGAGGAGGGAACTTGGGAGTGAGAGATACAGATGCGTTCCGAGTATCCAAGGTTTTTTTTGAGTTTCTCCTTGTTCTTTTTTTGATGCGATGTATGAAAATTATTGATATTGGGATGTGTCATATTCCCTTGGTTTGTGATGTGTATGGTGTGGTATGTGATCAATTCCTAACAAATTAAAAGGGGGGAACTGATTCCTAGTCAAGACACATTAACTGTGATGTGATTAAACACATGCAGGTGAGTCAGTGCCACCTTAATTGGATTGTATCTTGAAATAGATGAAATAATTCCCGAATTCACGTGTTCTTATGTTCTAGTTTCGTACAATTATGAATTTTTTTGGTATTTTGGTTTGAGTTGTTGTCACTATGATAATAAGGCATGGTTAGCAAATGTTAGAGGATATATTCATGGGTGTGGAGGTTTCCACTCCTAATTTTGAACATCACAATGTGCTTTATTATTTATCATTGACATTTTTAGTAGATAGAATTATTTCAAGTGTGATGATATCATTAAGAGGTATCTTGAGGGAAACTATTCTAGAACCTTCTTCTATTTTCCTTCAGTTTTATATGAATTCTAGAGAATGATAGTAGTTTGAGGGGTATCTTATGTAATGTCCCAGACCATTCTAGGACATTGCATTATGGTAAATCTCATGTTTGATGTGTCCTGTGAAGTCAGTGTGACTCTTTTCATCAATTTACAAAATTTCCAGTTTTCCATGATTTTCAATGTTGCCTCATCCAAAATGTGCCTCATCCAATAGGAGTCTTATAGAGGTAGTTCCTTGTTGATGGTAACTTTCCCTTGTGGTGGCTTGTTGGCGGTCTCTAATTATGGATGTAGCTCAATGGAAATGTCTCACCCCATTTGTGGTTTCTTGGAGGTGTCTCACCGTGGAGGTGTCACATTGGTGGTGGATTGCTTATGGTGTCTCACCCTGAAGGTCTCTCCCTAGCAGTTTCCCATCCAGTGTTTCCTCAACTGGATGTGCCTCACCTGGTAGTGCCTTGTCTAGTGGTTCCATGTTGGTGGTGGCTCATCTGGTGGTCCCTCATCTGGTGGTTTGTTGCTGGAAGTTCCTCATGATCCATGTTACCATTTCATCCAATTCTTCCCTTTTGAAGACTTTATTTGACTTAAATTGGGTTTAATTCCAATTTTAAAATGCTTCGATTTCGATTCAAATACCAAAAATCATATTGCTAATTTCATAAGGGTCCAAGAGATTTTAAATAGTCAAAATGTATGGTCTTGGTTAGATATTCATTTAATAGAAAATCATGAAATTTTGTATCCAACCTCATGACCTGGATACAATCTCCCGGATTATGAGATATTTTCACCATTTTCAATCCTTATTACATTATCTTATTATGGGACATGCTGAACCCATCTTCCCATCAGAGTCATGTGGTCATTCTCTTGCAATTGGTTTGTGTTTCTTGATAGGGTTACCTGCTTTACACATACCTCTATGTTTGGCAGATCCATTGAATTGCATTCATTCTTCTTCCAGGTAATATTTCATTTTTCATTAAATATTTTTCCACTAAGTGGAATGATAATATATATGTATTACTATGTAAAGATAGTTTATTTCTGAATAATAATGATAATCAAATTATATTAAATATATATATATATGGTGGCATGGGGAAAGTGATGCATGATCTTTCTATGTGATTGATATTGTTAATATTGTTATTTGTATATTCTAACAAACCATTGATAATCATGGTCGTTGGGGGTCATTGTTTTCACACTAGATGGGTTATGGAATGCATGTTGTTTTATTTCAACAAAATTTTATAGAAATTTTCTTAACTACATATATTCGGTTGATAAATGGATTCCCCAGTATTATACAGTTTCTGTAATAACCAAAAAACTAACAATTGGAATTAAAGAAGGGATGAATTACTAATTCTAAAATTGTGTTTTTCCTTTGTATGTGTGGGGATTTGGTGTGTGGGATTATTTTGGTTTTTGTTTTTAGGGGAATTGAATTAAAAGTGGTCGTAGAGTGTGGTTGTGGTGGGTGTGGTATGATTATCTAGAAGGGTTGCGAAACTGGTTTTGTTGTAATGTGTTGATGGATGTGGTTTTGAGTTTGGGGATGGTTTTGTTAATAAGATGAAAAAGGAAGATGATTTTGAAGAAGGAAAGTAGAGTTTGGGTCAGTAGTTTCTAGAGTCTTTTCACTAATAACATTCATAAATATTCACCATGTATCTAGAGGTCAATGTATGATGTGTCATTAAAGGGAAGTGTTTTAATTTACTAGAAATATTCACTTAAATAATGAATCTTAATGTGTTTCTTATTTTTTTTTGTTTCTGATAGATTCCATGGTTGTGATCGAATGAATAAAATATTATATAATAATTTTTTAAATGTATTTGGTTGGTTTGATTGAAAAAATACACATGGTTAAATAAAATTTCATGGAAATTTGAAATGGGATTTGCAGCTTGTTGTGTGGTGTTGTGCTTTTAGAGGTAGTAAAATGCGTGATGGTGTTGTTAGTTGGTT
Organism: Viscum album; assembly: GCA_963277665.1. Taxonomy (NCBI): domain Eukaryota; kingdom Viridiplantae; phylum Streptophyta; class Magnoliopsida; order Santalales; family Viscaceae; genus Viscum; species Viscum album. The sequence continues at coordinate 1,496,021,809 of OY728147.1, read as the reverse complement.
GGTTGTTAGAGAACCCATAGGTTGGGATAGATTGTTTTGTATTATTTTTATATACTAGTATTTCCTATTGATTTCATTATGCACCCCACCCATATTTAGCACTACATGTCGAACACTCACATCGTCGTGAAGGGGTTATTTTTTTCAATATCAAGTGTGGAGTACAATGGGTTGGGTACCAACTTCTTTCTCTAATATCTTCCAATTAAGGTAAGTATGGAATAGGTTATGGTGGTTGGAGGGATGTTAGTGTTTTATATGGTGGTTATGATAGTCTAGGTGTTTGTAGTGGATTGTGGTCTAGGTAACTTTGGGAAAGATGTGACATCTCAACTATTTGTGGTTGAGGTGGTTTGTTACCTAGGTGTCTTTGGGATGAGTTGTGATGTGATTTCCCATGTGGATTAGTTATGACATGCGATGTGATGCCTTTTGAAGTATAGGTTTTTATTTTCAGTATGTATTATGATTCCTAGGTGTGTTCGACGAGATGTGTTGGGAGGCCCATGTGTCTACGGGAAAGATGTGATGTGGAATATAAGAGGTATGAGAGTGCTAAAATGTATAATGGACTATGAGGGCATCATACCAATAGAAATGTGGTGTGGGGTTCCCTATCATGTATGTGTTTTTTAATACTTATTATTTCATGACTTTCGTTACTTGGTGAGAAACCCGTAGTGAGGTTGGGTTTGGTCAATATACCTATTTAGGTGCCGTATGATTCTATTTTTTATCATATGTCCATTTGTATGATTCATTCTCATGTGGATAAGATAACTTGGATTTATTACTACAGATACTTTTATTCTCAATCTACATATATAAAACTATTTTTAGGTTTCCAGGATCATTTAATGCACCACGTTGGACCTTACCAGCTCAGATCCTTGACAAGTGATGATTCACTATTTTAGGTTTACTTTTTTCTATTTACATTGGATTAATTATTGTAACTATATCAGTTTTTTTTTATTCATGCCTGTGTAATGGTTTGGGTTTCTCTTTTATATTAGGTCTTATATTTTTTGTGGGTGAGTCATTCTATCTCCTGATTCTATTTCTTGTAAATGGTAATGCCTCCCATATTGTGATATTTGTACACCCATAGAGCTAAATGATGACATGGGTCCTACTAGAGGCTATACATAGAGGGTCATTATCTCCCTTTCTTCATCACCATCCCATAAAGATATCATTGGAGGGAGGGGGCGCAATTGTTTGTGCAAAAGAATGAAGCCATTCATTTAATTACATATTATGAGTCCATTAATCTTCTATAAAATGAAATGAAATTCATGTTGAATATATTATTGAAAAAAGGTAAATGATTATATTAATGATATTATGATAGTAAAAAAATATCAGGATATATTTTTAGATGAGTTTCCTAGTGTTGTTCTTGATTGGGAAGTTGAATTTACGATTTAATTAGCTCTTAATTCTATGATAATTTCGAAACCCCCTTATCAAATGTATGAATTATATTATCTTAAATGGAAAAGGATGTTTTAGGATTTTCATGATAAATTATTGATTTATCATAGAAATTCACCCTAAGTTTCTAATATATTTGATTATTAAAAATAAGTAGGGTTTGATGAGGCTCTTCATTATTTATATAACATTGAATAATATTTTATTTTAATAATTATGATTTTTTACTCATATCGATGATTTTTTTAACAGATCCTAGTAGATCTGTATTATTCAAAGGTTGGCCTATCATCCAGGTACTATCAGTCGAAGCTGAATGATTATAAAAATTAAAACAAGGACTTTTTGATTAGATATGAAAATTAAGATTCTTTTTATAAATTTTGGTAAACAAATTTTTTTTCTATTATTATGGATCTTATGAATAGATTCTTTGATGAATATTTAGATATGTCTGGGTTATCTACTGATTATATCTTAAATTATTCAATAATTTATTTGGTTCATGAAAAATAATCTAAGAATTGTTTTGAAAACCTTAGAAGATAGAAGTTATTCAAAAAAATAGTTATTTATCAATTTGTAATAGTATATTTCATTCCTAGAACACAACATAAATAAAGGCAGTATAACTGTTGACCGCTATAAGTCTAAATTGGTTGATCAATTTAAAAGACCAAATTATATTTGTGACATTCATAGTACTCTTGTATTATCGGCCTATAATCGGAAGTTTGTTGAAAAATTTGCATTGCTACCTGGTCGACTAACTATGTTAACATGAAAGGGTGTTACGTTTTTCTAGACAAACGAATGTGATGAGGGTATCCCGAAACCTAAAAGTTTATTTGAAAATGATTTATTTTTTTATTCTTTAATAAAAAGGGTGAATTTTTTATATATATTGATGTTACATTAAAAGAAATTTGTTGTCACCTCATGAAAAATGATCAAATAATTGCACATGCTTTACGTCTATTAAAACTATATGAGAACAGTTACACTAAATAAGACCTCAAATTGGAAGATTTAGTGATTTATTTATAAAATTGGAGGTATCATTAATATGGAGTAAATTGAAAAATATATACTGATCTTAAAATGTTAATATATATATATTTAATCAGAAAGAGTATAAATTGAGGTAGAGAATATGGATGAAACAAATTAAGGATTATGAAAGCATGAATCATTACCATCATGGAAAATAAAAAATAGATACTTTGTAAAAAAATAATATTTTTTGAGATATTTTTTTTAATTAATTTTATATTTTTGATATTTTTCATTTCAAAAAATATAAATCTATGTTATCTTTATATAAACACACAATGTTTTGATTATGTTATTAAAGACACCAAATTAATATAGAACTACATGAAACACAAATATTTTCTTAAAGTACACACAAAACTATGCTTGGCTTTTATTACACACAATAGTAATTCTCTTTGAATAGCTAGCATTACATGGAAGGATGAGTTTTTATCGAACTACAATATAATATTAATGTTGTTATTTAAATTTATTTATTGCTACCACCTATCCATTAAAATGGTTTTTAGGGATAATATAAATCAAATATTTATAATATGATTTATAGATGTCTCTAAAATGAATCATGTCATTATCTATTAGTATAAATGAATGTATGAACTATTTGAAAATAAAAAAAATTACTTTTTTTAAAGAGACTATTCTCGTATATACAAACATAATATTATCTCATAAAATAAAACAAACCAATTTTGATTAAATTTTTATATATAATTTATATATAATCTATTCAATATATATTTTTTATACCAATATTATATATTTTAAAGGTATAATATAAAAATAATTCAAATTCTATGAAAAAAAGAATTATTTTTCTAAAAGGTAATTTTACCACCTTTTAGTGGAGAACCCATTTTACTTGTGATATTTACCCTTTAATAATATTTATTTTAAAATATATTCATTAATTTTCTTTTATTAATATAAATAGTTCTTCTGGGGGAATTTTTGGTATTTTTTTAGAACATTAATTTTTTGATTTATAGTAAGTAATACAGAATTTTCATTCAAAACCGCATTTTCATCCAATTTATTAATATAGTTAAATAATGTTTTTAATTAGTTTTCAAGTACAATTAGATCAATTTTATATCATTTAAATCAATTTATGTCATTGAAAACAATTTTACATTAAATTTAGATATATAAATATAGGAATATTTTATACATTTTTACTTTACAACACCACTTTATTGTCCCATCTGAGGGATTACCTATAAATTGATTTGTTTGATTAAAATTTGGTGTAATGGAATTCATATTTTTAATAATAATTGTTTATAATTTATACGATTGTCACCATTTTTTTCCAAAAATATTTGTGAAGGTAATTAATATTATTTTTAGTTGTTAATGTAAAGCACGATTAAATAATGGATAAACGTTAATCTTATGAGTCCAAATGGCCTAGAAACTTGTCAAAAAATATTTCTATAAATAGTTTTACTAATATCAATCATGGGTATAATTTTAAGAATTATTTGTGGCACATGATGTTAGTAAGACATCTCAATACAGTTTATCTTTATATATTTACAATAATGTCACACCTCCACCACTGTAAAGGGCACTCACACCCCTCACTTACTCCCACCTATTAAGAAACCTTTTCTTAGAAAAAAACATCACCAAATATCTTCTAAAAATATCTAACATATATATATATAATTTTTCTTTCATTAATAAAAACATCCAACAAATTCATTTAGTGAGAACCATGAGGAGTTACCCAAAGAAGTGGTAACATCCTTCCTCAAGATCCCTTGTTTTATTTTCATTCACCACCCCTCAACACTTCTTATTATATAATTATATAATATCATAAATATACTTAATATAATTATATGTATTCATTATAAGGGTTTTACCTACACTTACACACACGTCCATCTAAATTGTAGCGAACTTATCATTTTTGTGTTCGGTGGACTACCGCCTCGTAGGATGATGTTTTTCATTTTTCTCTTACCGCATCTCATGGGTGGGAATTGTAATGGAAAATTAATTTTTATATGATATATATATATATATATGATATTTATGATGAAATATTTAACTTATGAAATTATTATATAAAACATACCTTCATTCTTTCTGTTTTTGTTGAATAGAATTGTCATGACCCGTCCTCGGGGCCCGTGTCGTGACTACCCCAAACCCGCCTTCCGTAGGCCAGGGGCTGGTGACTAGCACCAAAGGTGTAATTCCCAATTAAAGGGAAGTCATTTCCTTTATAAAAGTAGACAAACAAAATAGAGTATTCAAGCTAGAGTAAACACAAAGCAAACTGAGTACAGAAATAAGTGCATGAAAGTAAATGGGTCGGTATACAAACCCATATGAAAGTACAATACAACTGAGAAATAAAGTACAAAAGATGAAAAGTAAACAACAACCACCAAGTCATCCTCCGAAAATCCAACCTGAAGGGTGAGTACAGATAGTATCGTCAGTACCTCGGGTCTCTCCATCCGCTCCGTGTACGTCCCGCCTGGTGGTCCACCTCTGAATACCATCCAGCCCCACAAGCCTTGACCACAATCAACGTTGTACATCGTCTAGAACCAACACAACGTAGTGCGGGCATTTCCCTTGTAGGGGTTAGTATATGATACTCAGTAGGGACCCCGAGACCCCTTAAGGTCTCCTAGAATCAACGAAGGATAAACCACAAAGGAATGGAACAACACGAATAATCAACCAAACCTACTTAGGTATATGCCCACACATATACCTAAGTCAACAATTCTAGAATCGCTCCAATTTCCGAGCCCAATAACAATCCAGTACACATAAGAAATAAGTCAACCACATCAATGATAATGATTGAAAGACAAGACTCAGCTCACACAGGTGTACTACTCACGAAGAGGGGTGGAGATGATTAGATATAGCCTCTAAATCATCTCCTCTGCCGAACCCACGTAGGATCCAAGTATAGAAGTCGTTGCTGCCGAACCCACGTAGGATCCTAGTATAGTATCCATCGATGTTGATCCCACGTAGGATCCATGTACAGTTGTCATCGCATCCGAACCCACATAGGATCCATGTACACTTGTCCTTGCTGCTGAACCCATGTTGGATCCATGTACAGGAGTTATCGGCGTCGCACTCGTAGCCAGCTCTAGGGTTCCCGCACACAGGGTACTCGATTCTAGGAGGGTCCGCTCCACGAGTAAAAGGGGTCAATACATCAACTATCATGAATTCCATATTTCATGTATCCCTAAGTTCTGTCTCCTCAAAAGGAACTCAACGCGACCTATGGCGCGTCAAACAGACGCCTGGTCTGAGAGATATTGGCTTTTTCATTTCAGGGACCCGGTTGAATATATGCTCGATCCAAACCCGGCCATTTACCAAAGCATTCCAAATCTCACTTATAGTATTGAAAAAGGACCGTCTCGTCGAAAGAGTCCTAGTACCATAGACAACACGTCGATCAGACATCCAATCTTTAAGTTATTCATGTTTAAGTGGATAACGGTCCTGGCCCTTTTAGCCCAGTGGGATGACGGGTCGGGTTAACCCAGTTTGACGGGTCCAACCCAGCAGGGGTGTCAAACCGGTCCAAAGGATTACATAACTTGGCCTGAAGGGACGCAGCCCGGCCTCAAGTGGCGTGGCCCAGCCCGGCCTGGCGAGGCCCGGCTAGCTCGGCCAGCCGGCCGAGCGGTTCTAAGGTGGGGAGGGGGGATTCGGCTGTCCCCACTTGCGGCTCCAGGCTGTGCCGCCCTTCCAAAACCGGCCAGCCTTCTGGCACACACAGCTTGCACTAGCTGGTCGCCAGTCTTCTAGCGTGGTTCCCTCCTAGAGCTGTGGTCCAGTTCCGCCTGGCCGGCTGATGGGCCGACTGGTTCCTCACCGCGACGCCCTCCTGGTGCAGCGGTTCGCCTACGCCCGGCTGGCCGACGGGCTGACCAGTTCTTCCGGCGAAGCAGCCCGCGATGCAGGTCGCGGTTCCTCCCGCTCAGCAGGCACGACGGCTCTGGCGTCCTTCGCCATGATTTCGGCCTGGCGCGATGGCGCCATTCTTTTACCGCCTTCTATTTCCAATTCCAACGGGATAAAGTTCTACCAGAGGGTCATCGGGCTATGTTCGTTCGGCCCGCGCCCTCCGCAATAGATGGTAACACATATCCATGAATGAACAAGGTTCACGAAGCACAAGAAAACAATTTTATTTTCAATAAAATTGAAACAATTCACCCTACCTCAAAAATGGATGACGAACATCGGCATCGTGATAGATGGCGTCGTGAGGTGAGGATTCATAGACGTCGATGGAGAGCGTCCATGGAGAAAGTGGTGTCTCCTCACTTGTCGCGGAGAAGATAAAGTAATCTGCATTGTCGATGGAATGTTTCCCCATGTCTGTTTCTCCTCCCTTTGTCATGGAGGAAGAAGAAAATATTGGAGGAACGAGGTGCATTCTTTTCCGAGAGGAAAGGTATTCATTGGAGAAGAACCGTACTTTGTTGAGGAATATGTTCTTCAAAATTCTAGATTTCTCCCCCAAATCCTCCCACAGAAAAATTCGCAACCCCCAAATAAAATAAGGCTTCTCATTATTTTATTTAATCATTCATGCATTTTAAAATTAAAAAAACAAATCCCCTTAATTAATTTAATGTAGAGTTGTTTAATTAATTAAGAGGTAGGTTGGCAAATTTAATGATGGGAGAGAGGGAGAGGAAAAGTTACTCAATTAAAGAGAAGTTAACAATTAAAGAATTGGGGGTTTAAGGAGTTTAGTTAATGTGAAAGTTTGGGGTTCGTGTGGGACCCACCTCACAAATATCCTCAGATGGGTAGTAAGGTGCTTGTGGGTCCCACCCCAACTCCCCCATGTAGGATATATTCACTTCCTATTTTATCCATAAAATTTAACTTCTCATCCCGTGAAAATGTAACTACGGTAAAGGTCCCATTAATCAATTGTCGGAGTTGCGAGTTCATCAGTACCCTCAGATTTGGATTCCGAGCACCGGTTCAAAAGGTAGAAAAACCAGCTCGTTCGTTTACTAAACCTACCTGAGAAAAACATCGGAAATTGATTCCGGGAACACCGGTCCTTGGAATCAAGTACCGTTAGAAGCCACAGACTCAAAAAATACCAAAATATTTATGAAAAATAATTTCCTTTAAATTTACGGGTCTTTAAATTACTCCCACCTCAGGTATTTACATCCCTGTAAAGCTACATCATAAACTAAGGAAACAAATGAGGGCACTGTGCATGCATCTGATCCTCCTACTCCCATGTGGTCTCCTGGAGGTTTCCGTGCTGCCAATGAATGCGCACAAGAGGAATCTACCATCCACATAGGACCCTCTCTTATCGATCCTAGATCTCCACTGGGACCTCTATGAAGGTATCCCCCTCATCGATGTCCAACACCCTGTGATCGATGATGTGGGTCGGGTCGTGCACGTATCTCCTCAGCTGAGATACGTGGAAGACGTAAAGAACCCGGTGCAACTGAGGTTGAAGGGCCAGGCGGTAAGCCACCTCACCTACCTTGCTGAGGACCAGGAATGGTCTGATGAAGCGCAGAGATAACTTGCCGCCCCGACCAAATCTCCGTAATCCACGTTGAGGTGAGACCCATAAGAAAATGTGGTCGCCATCCTAGAACTCTAGTGGACATCATCTCCTATCAGCATAGGAAATCTGTCTTCTCTGTTCATTCATCATCTACTCCTAGAAGATCTGAACCTTCTCCGTCATAGCATGAACCATCTCTGGTCCTACGAATGCTGACTCCCCAGGGCCAGTCCAGCACAGAGGTGATCTACAAGTTTGGACGTACAGTGCCTCGTATGGTTCCATCATGATGGTGTAGTGGTAGCTATTTTTGTACACAAACTCCACCAAGGGTAGGTGACCCTCCCCACTGCAACCAAAGTCAAGGAGACATACACGGATCATGTCCTCAAGTGTCTGAATGGTCATATCCATCTGGCCATCCGTCTGAGGGTGAAACGGGGTGCTCAGGCACAACTGCATCCCAAATGCCTCATACAACCCTTTCTATAGCCGGGAAGTAAAGCGAGCATCTCGATCGGAGATGATAGTCGATGGGAAACCATGAATCCGTACGATCTCATGAATGTAGAGGCCTCTCAAGATCTCTACTGAGCCATGTTCTCTGATCGGTAGGAAGTGGGCTGACTTGGTGAGTTGGTTTGTGATCACCCAGATGGAGTCGTGTCCTCTGGATGTATGTGGGAGCCCTGTCAATAAATCCAGGTATATTCCATACCATTTCCACTCTGTAACCTCTAAGGGTTGTACCAAGTGTTCTGGTACCTGGTGCTCCACCTTCACTTGTTGTCAAGTGAGGCATCGTGAAAAGAACACTACTACAACCTTCTTTATACCTGGCCACCAGTGTTGTCATCTGAGGCCCTGGTACATATTTTCCACTCCTAGATGTACCGCTAGAGGGGAAGTGTGAAAATCCCTCATCACCTCCTCTTACAGTGCAACTGGTACCATGGTACGTCACCTAAAGAGGATGACGTGTCTCCTCCTTCAGAAAATCCATCAAGAGCCTGCCCTATGGAAATCTGGGCACGTCACATATCATAATCAATGTTCCCACACTGTACCTCTCAAAGCCACTAAAGAAGTGGAGGAGTGACTATGAGGGACTGTAGGAAGGATGTCCCATCTCTATCCACGAAGGATATCTACAAAGCGGCTAATTGCTCTGTCGCCTCTCCAAGTTGCTGAATGCCTGACCTCCTGCTGAAAAAATCATCCAAAACATTCCCATTCCCAAGAGTATAGACTATCTCAAAGTCATAGTCCAGGAGGAACTTGATTCATCGCCACTGTCTCAGGTTCATTTCCTTCTGCGAGAAGATGTACCTAATACTCTTGTGGTCATAGTGGACTATAATGTTCTCACCCATCAGATAGTGCCGCCACATCTTCAAAGCGAAGACCACTGCTGAAAACTCCAAGTCATGGGTTGCGTATTTCTGCTCATGCTACCTCAACTGTCGTTAACCATAGGCGATCACTGCCCGCTCCTGCATCAGTACAAACCCGAGTCTGGTCCCTGATGCATCGTAGTAAACTAAGTACCCTACACCCACCTGTGGTAGCCTCAAGATGGGAGCACTGGTCAATCTCTATCTTAGCTACTGGAAGCTCTGCTGAAATCTATCCGACCACACAAAGGGTTTACCCTTCTTCGTCAAAGCTGAAAGCGGTGCTGAAAATATGGAAAAGTCTGGCACAAATCTCCGATAGTACCCAGCCAGACCTAGTAAACTCTGCACCTATGTCACACTCCCGGGTGGCTCCCAATAAATTATCTCTCGATCTTCATATGATCCACAGAAACTCCCGCCTCCTAGATGACGTGCCCTAAGAAGTGAACCTCTCAAATCCTGAACTGGAACTTCGAGAGATTACCATAAAGCTGGTGCTCTCGGAGTGTGTCAAGTACAACCTGCATGTGGTAGGCATGCTCCTCCTCAGTAGTCGAGTAAATCAGAATGTTGTCGATGAAGACTACGAAAAACTGATCGAGGTAATGCTGGAATATCCTATTCCTGAGACTCATGAACACTGCTGGTGCATTGGTTACACCGAAAGGCATAAACAAGAACTCGTAGTGGCCATACCGACACCTGAAGTCCATCATCTTCACATCCTCGTCTAGAACTCTGAGTTGATGATAGACTGACCTGAGATCTATCTTTAAGAACCATCGTGATCCCTTCAACTGATCAAAGAGGTCGTCAATCCTTGGGAGTGGATACTTGTTCTTTATGGTCACCTGATTCAGGCGACGGTAGTCGAAACACAGTCGTAAGCTCCCATCAGCCTTCTTGGTGAATAAAATTGGGGAAGCCCAGGGTGAATCACTGGGTCGTATGAATCCCTTTCCCTGTAAATCCTCCAGCTATACCCGTAGCTCACAATGCTCGATGGGAGCCATCCGATATTATGGAGTAGTTATCGGTGTTGTCCCGGGGTAAATGTTAATGTAAGAGTCTACCTCTCTAAGAGGAGGTAGTCCTGGAACGTTGTCAGGAAAAACTTCCGCATACTAATCCACCATAATATGAAAACTCGGACTCCACACATCAACTTCTCCTAGGATGAGACAGGCCAACTGATGGGTGATCGGCTACCCTCTCCTATGTGTAAGCCCATCCTGCGCTACAAAGGCTCCCTTCTCGCTGGTGAAGGTGAACCTGCTCCCATCTGTGCGTACACACCGCACCATGCGCCTAATACAGTCGATCTGAGCATTGAATGTAGATAACAAATCCATGCCCAAGATGATGTCGTAAGGCCTCGACGCTGATACATAAAGATCTCAGCCGATGCCCTCGCCTCCTAGAGTAAGATCACACTACCGGCACTAGTGTGTTATCGTCGAGTCTGCTCCCGTAGGAGTCTCTAGTCGTAAGGATCGATCCAACGGCTCCGTTAGAATCTCTGAGCTCCGAACAAGGGCAGCGGCACCAAAAGAATAACTAGCTCTTATTTCTATAAGAACTGTAGCAAGGGTAGAGTAGACATATATAGTACCTAAAATCATGTCAGGTCTGTCGTGGTCATAGGCCTCGACTACCTGGAGCTATGCCTACCCCTATCATCCGGCTCCCTGTGGTTGGGCTGGCCCACCTGGTGGTGGTGGTAGAGCCTCGAAGCGTCGTCCACCACCTGCTACTCGGCCAACTCCTCTGCCTCGTCCGCCTACTCCCTGCGGACTGCCCTGGTCGAACCTCTACCAGTGCCTGGGTTGTCCTGCAACCGTCTTCTGCTCCTCTACAAGGCGTGTTGGGCAGTCACAAACCATGTGGCCATGCCCGCCGCATGCATAGAACTGTTTGCCTCTCGTATGACTGGATCTACTGCGTGTGACCCACACATCCAAACCAGTATCTTGAGGTCACACACCTGATGGTCTGGTCCTCTTAGACCACTGCGACATCTGTCTACTCTCGGCTACAGAAGATTCCGCAACGTGTCGCCCTACGGTAGGCCTTGCTGCTAGCGTAGGCTCAGCAAGAAAGCTCTCCATAAGAAGTGCCCACTCTAGTACTCCTATCTGCATCGGAATACTGAGGGAGATCATTGAAGCCCTAATCTCATGCCTCAGTCACTGCTCAAAGGTCCTGGCCCGGAAGAATGGGTCATGTACCATGTCCGTGGAGTAGCGCAAGAGGTCATTAAATCTCACTGAGTACTGGGCTATGGACATGCTGCCCTGCCGCAGCTGTAGTAACTCCTGGATGCGCACCGCACGAAGGGTGGCTGGAACAAAATCCGAGCGGAAGAGGCTCTCAAAGTCTGTCAAAAGTAGAGATTCCTTGTCGTGCACCTGGAGCATCAGGCTCCACCATCTACCTACTACTGCATGCAAGAGACTCACAACAAGGATCACCATAAGGTCTGCTGGTGTCCCTACCAATCTGAAGACTTTGACAATAGCCTCTAGCCAATCCTCGGCTGCCTGAGGATTTGTCTCTCTGCGGATCCTTGGTGGCCTCTGTCGCTGAAACTCGTGCAACGAACTCAGGTGGCGTACACTCTCCGCAACTGGGACTGGTAGTATTAGTGGCCCTACGGGTAATGGTACCGCTAGTTCCTCCGTTGTAATGGGGCCCTGCACCGAGGCCTCGTTGCTCGGTGGGCTGCCATTTCGCACATAGCTTGGAACCCTAGCTAGATGGCTACGTGGGGCCATACTGAAAAGTAACAGGTGCACCATGGTTAATACTATATACCTGGTGAGCTGACACAAAGTAATCACAATGAAAACTTCTGGAAAACCCATGCAATACATGTTTTCGAGCATTAAGTCGTAAATCAGAAGTCAGGGTCCTAGTGTATGGATATGTCGGCCGCTGCACCCACAATGGGCTCTCTGGATTGAAAACCACACCCATTATTCATAACACTATTTCTTCACAGAGAATAAATAATTAGAGTCCTGAGTTCTATGGTAGAACTGACACCTCTAATACCAATTTTTCACGACCCATCCTCGGGGCCCCTGCCGTGACTACCCCAAGCCCACCTTCCATAGGCCAGGGGCTGACAACTAGCACCAAAGGCATAATTCCTAATTAAAGGGAAGGAATTGCCTTTATATAAGTAAAATAACACAATAGAGTACGCAATATGGAGTAAACACAAAATAAAATAAGTACAAAAGTAAGTGCTGGAATGCTTAGGGGCCGATATACAAATCCATCTGAATATACAGTACAACTGGGAATGAATGTACAACAGCTGAAAAGTAAATAGCAACCACCGAGTTGTCCTATGGAATTCCCACCTAAAGGGTGGGTAAAATGTCTTGTCGGTACCCCGGATCTGTCCGTCCACTCCGTGTTCGTCCCACCAGGTGGTCCACCTCAGGATACCGTCCATCTCCACAAGCCTCGACCACGATCAGAGTTGTCCGTCGTCTACAACCAACACAACGTAGAGCTGACATTTCCCGTGAAGGGGTGAGTATACGATACTCAGTAGGGACCCCGAGACCCCTAAAGGTCTCCCAGAATCCACGAAGGATAAACCACAAAGGAAAGGAACAACATGAATAATCAATCAACGCTACTTAGGTATATTCCCACACATATACCTAAGTCAACAATTCCAGTACGACTCCAACGTCTGAGCCCAAGAACAATTCAGTCCATAGAGGAAAGAAGTCAACCACATCAATGATAATGATTGAAAGAAAAGACTCAGCTCACACAGGTATACTACTCACGAAGAGGGGTGGAGATGATTAGATGTATCCTATGAATCATCTCCTCTTCCGAACCCACGTTGGATCCAAGTATAGATGTCTTCGCTACCGAACCCAAGAAGGATGCTAGTATAGTAACCATCGCCACTGAACCCACGTAGGATCCAAGTACAACCTTCATCGTTGACGAACCCATGGAGGATCCAATTACAGTCATCCTCACTACCGAACCCACATAGGACTTAAGTACAGTCTTCATCATTGTCGCAGTCGCAGCCAGCTCTAGGGTTCCCGCACACAGATTACTCGATTCCAGGAGGGTCCGCTCCACGAGTAAAAGGGGTCGATACATCAACTGTCACGAAGTCTAGAGTTGATGTATCTTGAAGTTTCGTCTCATCAAAAGGAACTAAACGCGACAGACGGTGTGTCAAACAGATGCCTGGTCTGAGGGATATTGGCTTTTTTGTTCCAAGGGCCCAGTTGAAAATATGCTCGATCCAAACCCGTCCTTTTACCACAGCTGTCCAAAACTCAGTTACAGTATCGAAAAGGGGCATTCTCGTAGAAAGAGTCCCTGTGGCGCAGACGTCGTGTCGATCGGACGTGCCATCTTTATGTTATTCACGTTAAAGTGGATAATGGGCCCATCCTGTTTAGCCCAGTGGGCCAACGGGTCGAGTTAACCCAGTTTGACGGGTCCAACCCAGCAGGGTTGTCGGACCGGTCCGAAGGAAAACACAACTCGGCCCGAAGGGGTGCATCCCGGCCTGAAGCGGCGCTGCCTGGCCCGGCGGGGCACAGCTCGGCCCGGCCTAGCGCGGCCCGGCATGGCTATCTCGGCCGGTTGGGTGTGCGGCCCTGCTGGCTCGGCTGGCTAGAAGAGAGGTTCCGAGGGAGGGGGGCAGCCCCCCCGACTGTCTGCATAGCGTCGTTGCCCTTCCCATACTGGCCAGCTATGTCAGCCGGCCCTCTGGAGCACACGGCCCGCATGGGCGGGCCGTCGGTCTTCCAGCGCGGGGTCGTCCTGGCGCCGCGGTCCAGTTCCACCCGGCTGACCGAAGGGCCGGACGGTTCTTCTGCTGAAGGGGCCCGTGATGCGGGCCACAGTTCCTCCAGCACAGCTGGTTCAACGACTCCCACTTCCTTCACCATGATTCTGGCATGGCGCGACGACGCCGTTCTTTCCCCACCTCCGGTTGCTAATTCTAAAGGGATAAAGTTCTAGTGGAGGGTCATCGGGCCATATTCGTTTGGCCCGCGCCCTCCGCGTTAGATGGTAACACATAGCCATGAATGAACAAGGTTCACGAAGCACAACCAAACAATTTTTTTTCAATAAAATTGATACAATTCACCCAACCTCAACAATTGATGATTAACGTCGGCATTGCGGTAGATGGCATTGCGAGGTGAGGATTCGTAGACGTCGACGGAGAGCATTCGAGGAGAAAGCGGTGTCTCCTCACTTGTCATGGAGAAGAGAAAGGATGGTGTGTTGTCAGTTTCCCCATGTCGGTGTCTCTTCCCTTTTCCTTAGAGGAAGAAGAAAAGATAGGAGGAACGGGGTGAGTTCTTCGCCGAGAGGAATGAACTTCATTGGAGAAGAATCGTTCTTCGTTGAGGAAGATGTTCTTAAAAACTCTAGAGTTCTCCCCTAAATCCTCCCACAAAACAATTTCCAACCCCTAAATAAAATAAGGCTTCTCCTTATTTTATTTAATTTTTCCATGAATTTTAAAATTCAAAAAAAAAACAAATCCCTTTAATTAATTAAATGTAGATTTGTGTAATTAATTAAGAATTAGGTTGGCCAATTTAATGGTGTGAGAGAGGGAGAGGAAAAGTTGCTCAATTTAAGAGAAGTTAACAATTAAAGAAGGGGGTTTAAGGAGTTTAGGGAATGTGAAAGGATGGGGCTCATGAGGGCCCCACCTCACAAATATCCTCACATGGGTAGTTAGGTACTTGTGGGTCCCACCCCAACTCGCCCATGTAGGATATAACCACCTTAGATATAAAATAAAAATTGTTCCACAATTTTTATTCACTTCTTATTTAATCCAAAAAATTTAACTTCTCTTCTCGTGCAAACATAACTACGGTAAAGGTCCCCTTAAGCAATTACTAGCATTGCGAGTTTATCGGTGACCTTGGATTTCGATTCAGAGCACCGGTTCAAAAGATAGAAAAACATGCTCGTTCGTTTACTGAACGTACCCGAGCTAAACTTCTGAAATTGATTCCGGGAACACCGGGCCTCCGAATCAAGTACCGTTAGAATCCACAGACTCGTAAAATTCCAAAGTATTTTAGAAAAAAACATTCCATTAAATTTTTCTGTCTTTACAAGGATAATGTTGTTTTTGGATGAGTGGAGTACCGCCTCCTCAAAGCGATGTGATTCGTTCACATTTTACAAGGAATGTATTAAGGATGGATTTAGTGAAATTATATGATATATATGACAAAATAAATTTAATATGAATATATTTTATATATAAATATACATATTTTTCATTTACATTATTTCTTTCAATACGACAATAAAATGGAATCCACGTTCGTGCATGTGTATGACTTATCGTATCCATGAACGACTTATTCCATTTCATTTTTCTATATTTTTTATATTTTAATAAATACATATAAAATGATTATATATGATTTTTATATAATGTTTTTAATTCTTTAAATAAGTAAATTGTGATCTATGTAATAGTATCCTGAATAAAAACCAAAACCATATACAAAACAAAGAGGATATTACTCAAAACTTAACATTAACATGAAGTTTCAAATAAACAGGTAATATAAAGTCACAAAAAAGTTATATATGGTATTATATATAATAAAATAATTATTTATTATATGTATAATACACTTTTAATTACTATAAATGAGTTTTGAACATGTATGAAAAATGCATAGAATTATGGTATGGGGTTTCTCATCTCATGTTTATTTTCTATGAGACACAAGTCATGTTGACATTCAATTTTCTTATATATGTAACATATACTTAACATGGATGTATTATATGATTCTTATACATTAATTTGGGTTTATTGACATATCCATTATATTGCATTTCTTTCACGGGGTTAGATTGGTCCACAAGCAGCCTAGATAACCTAAGATGGAGGTGAATCAGGATATGGATATACTTTTCAAAATTATTCCATCCTCACTGGATCGTGACATCTTTATAATAAGGGTTAATATATTTTTACTGATGTGTTTATACTGATCTATTCGATTCTTCATTATCAGATGGAAATGCTTGGAAGGTATTAATGAAATTCAAGGAAAAAGAAACATAGATTGTACCTTGTTCACCCCCAATAAACAACATCCAAAGAGCAGACAACGACCATGTGATGACATACCAAATCCACTAAGTCTCACATAAAATTACGTGGTTTGGGAAAGATCACATCTATACCTAGGTTCAGTGCCATTTAAAAATTTTAGGGGTAGAACACTACAATCCAAAGGGTCACTCCCAATGTCCCTTTCTCAAGCCCACTGCAGATGGAATGGATAAACGTCATCATCTTCCTTTGTTCACTAATCTTGGATGGGATACACTCATAGATTATAGACCTATTGTTCCCTTTATTCCCATCAATTAATACTTCATAAATTATAGATATTTTTTCTATTGAAGTCCCACTATCATTCAATTTATGAATATAACATTACCACATAACTAATAGGAAACTTCACTCTTTCACGCAACCCATTTAAGTGTCTTGCACACAAGTTTAATTCCTTGCATGAAACATTTATGTTATTTTATGTAACAACTCTTATAAACAACTTCCATCATATGTGAATCTCCCCTCATTAATGAAACTCCATTTAAGTGTCTTGCACACAAGTCATTCATGTAACATTCCAAACCTCCTATAGAGCATGTATTCCATTTTCATGTATCTTTGTCAACATGTCTTTTCAAAAATCTCATTGGACACAACAACTGTCCTTTGAGACATTCTTTTTAAACAAACACAATCAACCCAAAAACAATACAATATTTCCTTTAGATATTTTTTCCCAACTATCTCCATATTTTTTATTATTGAAAACTCTTCACATTTTGATACTTCATTAAGGATTCTTCCATCTTCTTCCAATATTCACATCATGTGATAAAGATAGTGATCAAATATTTAATCAATACATGATCTAATCCCACCTCATGCATTCTTGGTGTGAGAAACAAGAGTAGCATGAAAACCTTGTTAATGAATCAAATCATTAAAAAACACACAATGAATGAAATTCATTCATCATTAACATCATCTATCTTTATCTATATCATTTGATCGATAAGTTATACAATTGATATATTTAAAACATAGCCTATTCCATTGATTGGGTTCTTGTGATTTGGAATGATTAATGACTTCCATGTTATTCTTCTATAGGCATGACCATGATCTTTTTCACTATAGCACTAAATTATTATCGTGTCAGAAAATCATTGCATGGTTTTTCAATATGTTCCTATCCTTAAAATATTGTCACTCCACAAATGTCACATCTCTCCCATTTATCATCAAATCCCACTATCTCGTTATTCCACCTAGTAGTTTCTCCCCATGTCTTAACTAAGACATTTCTCCTCTTAACATGACTAAGACATTTTCTCCATTCTATAGCCACAATTTCTCTCCCAGTCTCAATGAAGTTAAATGTCCATCAATCAATGAACTCGATGGTCGATTCATTGAGGAATGAAACAGTGTAAAGAAAACTTATCAATACATTAGGGAAAAACACTTCGTACCTCAGTGAGATGGGGTCTCACGTCCCCACGATTTCAAGTGTGCATAGTCCACTAAACTCCCAGAGCTAGTTGATGTCACTCAAACCCTCTTTGGTTAAGGCCTTCATCAGGTTGAATGCAACATGTAGTTCTATGGGCCCATACTGCATCATTATAGGACCGTTCTCTACCACCTCTGTGATATAATGATATGTGATTTCAATTCTATTTGTCCTTTATTAATGGGCATTATTTTTATAATGCTTATAGAACAATAATTATATTAATGGATTCTGATGGGATACTTCACTTAACCACCCATATCATCAAGTTGTTGATTTAATATAGACTTATTCTTCTAGAACCCCATTCAAAAATTCTGATTTGACACCCATATAGAAAACAATGTATATTTTTTAATATTATGGAATGAAAAAAATATTATTTTCACTCGCTTTTAAACTAGTAAAAATGATTCATCAAAATCGATAACTTCTATCTAGGTGTACATGTTGCACACTAGTCGTGCTTTAATTCAAATTAGTGTCCCATATTCATTCATTTTTTCTGAAAGAATCATTTCGTCTAAGTGACATTTTATCTACTAGTCTCAAAAATATATTCAAATGTCTATTTTTTCCTGATTTGGTAAATCTATTCATTCATAGACTAAACTAAATTTTCATTTCTAGCTACATCATCAAAACATTTAGGCACTACTTATGATAAAAATGTTTCTTGATGTAGAGTCTTCATCATTTTTTCCTACACTGGAATTGTCTAATCACAAATTAGGTTATATTTTTCTTTTTCAACTCTGATATTATCCTTAGGTGTTGACATATATTTGACATTATCCTCTTTATCAATTTAATCAATCAGTTGGTCACTCTGTTGTTGAAGATTCTATTCGATCTCTACTAGAGTGAAATAATTTATTTGAACTACTTTTCATATCTTCTTATTAAAACATTGTTTTTATTCCCCTGCATCTTTTTGGTATCCTTAAAACAGTTAACTAATTTAATATTGTTAAAAAATAGATAATCATGAAATATATGAATGTTGCATCTTTATCGCAAACTATCTTCTCTCGGTGGGCAATTAACATTTGAATAGGGGCATCATACTAATGGTTATATATTCAATGTTACATAGAACCACCAAATCATCCATGTATTGTTTTGACAACACGTCAGTTTCAAAGTCTACTCTTTATCATATAATCTCCTTCTTCCATATCACACAACCCCTCATACAAATTTGAATAATAGAACCATTATGTAATACCAATTTTTGAATCTGATATCATATGTGAATTTCAACTATTTAGATCATTCTCTTCACATGTAACTCCATTAAAATTATGCACCCATTTCATTTCGTCACACACTCCCCATGAATTTTATGTCTCAATTAGACAATCAAAACTTCTAATATATATTAGAAAATTTTAATATTTGGGGAGAGGTGTAAACCATAATCCTTAAGAAGTGGATTTGGGTTGCTCCTAATGGGTAAGCCATTTAATATTTTCTAGAGAAGAATGGTACTATTTTCATTCTTATTCCAACAACCCCACAAACTCCAACTATTCTTTACAAATGACTAAGAATTATTTACCAACATTTTATGTCTTCTTCGGATATTTTGGGTTCTATAGGCTTTTCCTTTTTTATAATTTGGGGCTTAAATTCATTAGTTTAAATTACCTTAATTGATGCTCCACCAATATGCTAATTTTCATGATTCCTTCTCAGTGTATTAATATATTAAATAACAATATACTCTTTTTTATTACCATATTTGGGGGGATATTTCTCCTAATTTGACTTCTCACCTTGTGGAATAACAAGTCAGTTTATCGATACATTATTTATGCATTTAATCTTTATTAGTAATATTAGAATCCAAACTGTTTCCTGTGGGTGGTGGGTCCTTTACTAATAGTACATTCTCATTATTCACAAAAAAATTAGATCCTCCCTTTTTCATCAAGGTTTATTAATATCTTTCCAAGAGATAAATTATGAGTGTAACAAAGGATGTTATTGACACTCCTTTCATGGATATCTTTATGATTCCCCTAAGGCTATAAATCTCTTTTTCAACTAATCATGTTCTCCTATATTATATAATTTCTCATTATATACCACTAGAGGAGGGGATATCCTTCCAAGTTCCTATTCATTCGCTTCTTTCTTCCAGTTACAATATCTTGGTAAATTCCCATGATTTGAACATAAACAACATCTACCATTAAAAACATGACTTGTGTCATAATTTCTCAGTCGATATATTGATAAAGATTGAGTTTTTATTCTTACATTGATATCTTGGAATTATTGAAACATACTCATGATGTGTTCTATTCTTCAACAATATTACCATTTTTAGAGATTTTCTTCTAAGAGGCTCCTCTTCCAGATTTCTCAATATGATTCTTCTCATTCTCAAATTTTAAAAAATTTATATCTTATCAACATAAAGTATATTCTAAATACATTGCAAAAAAAAATATGACCATAAATTCAATATAAATAGTATATGCTATCATTATGTCCTTTAAAAACATTTTTAGGAATGTTTCAATAATCTATATGACATTTCCTTTTTTTAGAACTATTTAAAACACTATTTTTTCATGCATGCGAGAGTTTTCATTATATCGAATTCAAGATTTTTACAAAATATATATGAACACGAAAATGGGACAATATGTTCTTGTTTCTCCTCAAAAATATTATATTTTCTTTTCATTTCATTATTAACATATGATGGATAATTAAATAATAGTTGTAAAGAATCATTCAATTTAGGCATACCATTGGCATTAGATTCCCCCACTTCTTACTTCAATGATTCCTTTTTTTCTTCAAGTTGTTGAATATTTAAATCCCTTTATTGAACATCAGAATTATGTCCTCTCTCAATATTCTCCCCAATTTTCATCTCATCTTCCAATTGTCATGTGTGATTATCCACAATGTCACTTTTCTCATTTATTTTAAATTTTTCCTAAGAATTAGAATCAGCACAACATGAATTCCCTAGGTGTAGCCTTTGGCTCTTCTGAATGTGTTTAATTATTTTATTAGAAGGATAATCATTTTTGTATTTCTGATTCTTAATTTCATCTGAGCTTAGATTCTTTCCCTTATAATTAGAGTTGTTATTTTATATCTTTGAATATGTATTTTTCAGTTCTTCATCATTGGAATCATTTTTCTCCCTCAGATCAGTAGCAATATCAATAATCCATTTTTTAATCCATTTAGCTTATTGGCCTCAATATATTGTACTTGGATATAAAAATAATTTTATTTAATTTCTTCAGAAAATTTCTTATGTAATTCCTTTGTTTTGTTGATAACATCATCTTTTGGTCTTCTTAAAACTTATTTACCATTAGAAGTTCCACCATCACTTAGAATATATTTTTCCTCACTCATTACTTCATAATCATTGGATTAGTAAATATTTTAACTATATGATTCATCCAAACCATTCTTCAGTACACTATCTGATTCCTTCAACTGAATATCACTCTTTCTACAAACACTTCTACATTGAGGAATACCACCAGAATTCTTCTTATTCTTTGATGTTCTTCCCTTTTCCATGCAACACCATTATTAGAGAAAAATGAATCTTTAACGTAAAAAATCAAATGAACCAATTTAGATAAAATCAATATTTTAAAAGAAACGTGGATTTGATACCAATTTTTAGGTCGACAAGGGACCTAGATTTCCCAAGAGGGTGTGAATTAGGGTATAGATATTCTTTTCAGAATTATTTAGGCCCCGCTGGATCTTGATCTCTTTATTATAATGGTCAATTTATTTGTACTTATGTGTTTATGTTTAACTCTACTTTTCTTCTATATCTAATTACGATTCTTTCAATTTAATGTTGGAATAAAATTATATAGGCACATATAAGTTTACATAGTTCAACCTCACAAGGATATATCTAAGAAGCATAAAATAGTGATTTGTTGATGTACAAAATCCACTAAAGCTCACATCCATTTACAAGGTTCGAGCTAGATCACTATCATACCTAGGATCACTACCTTTTCAATATTTAGGGTCAGCTCACTTCAATCCCAATGTTCCCTACCTATGTATCATTCTTTATCCCACTACTAGTGGAAAGGATCATTGTCTTCCTGTTAATTTTGTCACTTCTCCTGAAAGGTATCCACTCATAGTTTATGGAATTGTTGGTCCCTTCATTTTCATCAATTCATGCATTCTTAAATGTATATTTATGCTTTATGGATGTTCCAATTTCATTTAATGGATTAATGTCACCTTACCGTAGAGCTAATGGGAAATATCAATCATTCATACAACCACTTTAATTGTATTAAACACAACATTAATTCCCTGAATGCGACATTTATGTTTTTTCATGAATAATATATTACACACAACCTCTTTATTACATGAAACTCTCTTATTTCACACAAATCCCTTTTCACATAATTCTTATGTGATTGAGAGCTCAGATTCTCTCTAAGTGTTGATCTTATCAAAAGGTGGGTAGCCATTTATTTATAGGAATTTCCAACCCTATGCATAATATTCTCACTCACTGACTTATTTACGCAGAATATTTCATTGAGCATGGAAAACCACATTTGACATTGCATTGGGTGTAAAAGTCTCTTTCACACATCTTAATCATTCATGCAAATTATAAATCTTTTTCAATTTTTTATATTTCTATATTTTTTTGTAATGAACCCAAAACATGTCTTTCAATCGACATTCCAAACCGCCTCCTGATCATTCATTCTATTAGCATAGATCATTGTCAGCAAAACTTGTTAACAATTTCCCTGGTCTCCATATCTGTCCTTGGAACCTCTCATTTTCAACAAACCCAATCAACCCAAAACTGGTACAGTGTTTCCTTGAGGTATTTTATCCCAAAAAGGATTTATGGTTCAAAAGCTAACAAATCAATAATGTATTATTTTTCATCAATTTTATTTCTTTGAGATACATTCCATTTAATGAACCTATATTTTTATATGGGTTGTATATACTTTCATTTGAAATTTTGTATTATGAATATCCATCAATCATGATATGTTAAACGTTATTTAATGTTAGTTTTTTGTTTTATTATTAGTTAATGTTACTTAATTGGTAAAAACATGTTGCCACAATCTCATCGTTTATCGTGATTCATTACGGTTATGATTCCATTGATTAAAAAATAAGAAACATATATCGATAGCCCTCTTGAATCATATTAACCACTTGTTAAAGAATATTTATTCATGTATTGGTAGATATTATCCCCACTTTGGTACTTATGATAATTAATGATGTGTTTTTATGAAAATGCAACTTTATCTCTCTCTTTATTTAGAAATCTGTACTATTTTAAAACAATGTTTTCTAAAAAAGTTATCAAAATTCATTATTTTTAAAAAGGTCCAAAAATATTTTGAATATGATTTTCTATAATTCATTATTATTTTTAAATAATTTTTTTTCAAAATTCTCACAAGAAATATTTATATTTTTTTAATGTATTATCAAATAAAAAGGTCTTCGATATTTTTTTAGTTACATTTTATATGATTCAAAGGAAGAAGTTTTTAATAATGTTTTCATGACCTCATTATAAGATTTAATGTGTTTTCAGAATTAAATGAATTTTAAAAGGTTTTTAATATTTATTTATTTGTTTGAATAATATTATCAGTGAAAAAGGTTTTGATAATGTTTTCAAGAATATATTATATGTTTTAAAGAAAAATTGTTTTCAAAATTCATTAATTCTTCCTTTATATGTTATCAATATAATTTTCATGTTAAATGGTTTTCAAAATTATTTATGTTTTAAAAATTAAAATTTTCCATAGATGAAAAAATATTTTCCTCATGAAATTATATATAAAAAATAATGTTCTATATAATATATCATCCATTGTTGTTACTCATGCCTTTCTAAAGATATGATCCAGGGGATAAATTCATATTATTTCTATGAATTATATATGTTTTAATGGAATCATGTTTATCAAACTCTTTTCTCATTCAAGGGTTATAAGATTACGAAACATGTTTCTCTCTCATTGGATATATGTTTATGAAAATAAATTTTTTCCATGGGTTATATGCTTATGAAAACCTCTAATTTTCTTGGGTTATTATATGATTAAAGGATTATAAAACCAATCTATTTTCCATAAGTTATGATATGATTACATGTTGATGAATCCCATTTCATTTATCATGTTATGGTATGATTAATATTTGTACTCTCATGGAACACTTATGTATGGTTTCATTATGAGATTGGTGGGACCTATATCTCCACCCAATTAATTAGGTAGAGATTTATTTCCAATGATATATACTTGGTTGGAATATAGAGTGGACTCATTTTAGTAATGTAATTTTCCTATTAATATAGTCTTGAATGTAAACCTTAACTACTAAGATAGTCATGGGAGTTAATGATGACCAACGAGATGGTATGGGGTGTGATCCCATACTACATAGATGATGTTGATAGTGGTTCCTCTAATACTATGGAAATAATTTTATTTTCTTATGTGTCTTCCAAAAATTATTTACCTTATTCCGATATTATGGTATCATGATGTATGCTCTTTATTTTCTAATGAATCATGTCTTATGAACTTCAAATATTTATTCCATGACTCATGTATATGATCTTTGATATACATGGTATGATCTTCCAATGTAATTGTCATATTCTAATACCATTATTCTAATTTTATACTTCTATATCTCTATTGTTATCCCATAATCATAATTAGATTTCACCCATTTCAAAAGTTTCATTTCCATAGGATTGGATTGAAGATTTATGTAGAAGTAATAAAGGTGAAGGACATTGTGTGAATCATTGAAGATATTTCATAAAGTTATAGGTTTGTGTTTCACGATTCCATATACACTAAACTATTATAGTCATTGGTCTCTTATTATTTTGATGTCATGAATATTAATCTAAAATGAAGTAATATTCATATATGTTAAGTGTAGTTCTCTATATTTTCAATCAATGTTAATTATTAGTCAACCATTTGAATCTAGGATGAGAAAACAATATTGACATCTGTAGGGATATTTCAAAGACTATGTCTAGGGATTTCTGAAATGGTCATATAATGTGACATACATTTAAAAGATGGTGACATTATTTAGGCATCCAATAAGATATTTATAATGATTATGTGTGTTTACACTATTATAAGAAGTTCTCACACTATTCTTTATAGTTTTAATCAATAGAAGAAACCATAAGGAACAGGGTAAATGTTGAATGTGATATAAATTTTTCCGATGAACAGAAAATTGGGATGATCACTAGTTTAAAGGTTGTCCTGATCATGAATAATCAGTTTTAATAGGCCATGATATAAAATGTCCACCTAATCCAAATCTCAGATTCATCAACGAATATATGGAAGGAGTTCACTTTGAGTTCAGATGATAGAGGCCATTGAAAAAATAATATTCAGTTTCATTTTTGTCAAGAATGTCGAATGAATCACCCCAGTGAATATCTAAAGGAAAAAATAAGATGTTTTGACTGTGTAAAAAATGACAAAACGTAAATGAAAAAGAAAAATGAATAATTCAGTTGACATAATGAATTGGAATATTCGGCTCCCTAAGACATTATTGATAGTTAAATACTTTAAATTTTGAATGAATGGTCATTATTAAAATTTATGACCCATGTTGAAAAATAAAAAAATATTATAAGAAATGTTGCGTGATTAATGGTTATAATACTGATGATGACGAGACTACAACTGAACTACGAAAATAAATATTTAGTAATTTATTAAATGATGTGTCCTTATTAATAGATTAAGGATGAAGTTGAATAATTGAATATTTTATTCAAGAATTACACTATATGACTTGTGAAATATATAAGTATGGGCCACTTTATATATTTTTATGGATTTAGAGGAAAATGTTGAGTGGTTAAAATCGACTAGAAAAGTGATTTAATGGAAAGGTGATGTTCATAGAAAACACAAGATTAAGTGGAATATATAACTTAATACATTATTTATGTTATGATAATGTTGTCTATATAATGATATATTGGATATCATTAAGTAAATTCAACAGTAATGATTTACTTTTAATAATTAAGGATCTGATGAAAATTGGTTAATGTTGTCATTGTTGAAGTTCATAACATTTTCTAATTTAAGGTTTTTTTGAATGATCTTTGTTATATGAAAATATGTATTTTATTGATAAGGATTTTTTGTAATCCGGGTTATTATATTGTATTAAGATAATACAAGATGAATTTATTCACATGTTTGGTATATCACATATATTAGCTACTTATGATATATGGGGATAAAAGCTAATTAGTTTTTATGAAATTTAGTGTCCTTATTTATAATTTTTCGGAATTACATCATTCAAAAGTGTTATAATGTTACCCATTTATGGAAATGATTATGTTCAACATCAAATGATTTTTAGAGATTAAAGTATTATCACTCCATATAAGTATTTATGAATATTTCATAACTTTTGATAAACTTATTTATGATATATACAGATGGAATAACCAATCATTTTATTTATAGATCTCAAGATTTATTAATGCTTTAAGAATGAAAAAATTTACCTTCATTTAATGGAATAATAGATGAATTACAAGTTGATAAATGCAATAAAAAGTGTAAGGGGTTCCTGAAATCTATTATATTTTTTTGGAAAAATATTCAATGTTAGTAAAAAAGTTCTTGTAATTTGTTTTATGTTATCAATATTTTTTATGATTTGAATTACCTTTTTCAAACCACTTTTTTGTTATTGATTTGAGATTTTTGTCATTATCTTAACTATGTTATCTATCACTGTCCATCTGATCTTAATAGTTAAATTTCCTTTTCGTGTCATTGTATCCATTTCCCAAAAATGTTCTCCAATTTGGAAACCTAATTATAAGTTACTTTTTATTACCTTAATGTTTCCATTCTCACTTTTTTAAAGTAAGTTTTTTTTATTATGTGTGTTTCTATGAAAATAACTTTCTATTATTTGACCATTAATAAACTAGATGAATTTTGGGGGAGAAAATTATTTTGAGGGTGGTATATTGTACCACCCTAGGACATTGTGAAATATATTTTTTAATTAATCAATTTTTTTTGAAATTTTTTATTTTAAGATACACTGAATATAGTTTTCGATATAAAATGACTTAGTTTTGGATTATTTTATTCCAAAATACATGTTCATATTTCACTACACACAACACTTAGATTAGATTTTGGTACATGAAAAACTATTTCAGGCCTGTGTTACCCAAAATAATGAGTCCCTTTGATAACTTGTGTTACATGAAAGGATGAATTTTTACCAAACAACAATATCTATTAATATAGTTATTAAAATATTTTTGTTGCTACCACCTGGACTTTGAAAATGGACATTAACCATAAGTTTTTGTAAATTATGAATATATTATTTACCCATCTGTATAAAATGAATCCTTTTTATCAATATGTTTTAGTGACTATAATAACTATCTAAATATAGAAATTTTATTTTATAAGAAAACTGTTTTTCTATATACAATCATAATTTAATGTCATTAAATTAAACAACCAATTTTTATTATTTTTTTAAAAATGTATATTTTATATGTTCAATGAATATTTTTTATACTCAACCAAAAGATTTTATAGTAATAAGATAAAAATAAAACCAATTTTATGAATAAAAATAAATATTTTTTAGAAAGATAAATTTACCCCCTTTCTATGGTGAACCCATTTTAAATCTAGCATTTGATTCTTTTATAATTTTTTTTGGAAAAATAAACTTCATTTTTTAAATTAAATTAACAAAATTTAATTTGGGTATTTTTTTTAATTTTTTTATAACATTCATTTTATGATGAATAGTTAATAATAATGAATTTTAGTTCGAAACTACTTTTTCCTCTAATTTATTTATATAGTTAAATAATTTTTTTATTTGGTTATTAATTCTACTTATATCAATTTTTTTCATTTAAGAAACTTAACGGCATTTCAAATAATTTTACAAAAAATTTAGATATAAAACCATTTAAAACATATGAACATTTATAATTTATAGACATGTTTTGTCAACCCATTTTTGGGATTGACAATAAATTAAATTCTGCTACTTCTTTATAGTGACCTAACCTAAGAAATCTTTGAGTTAGTGTATTTTACCATTACATTGGCATGATTACATGAAATAAAATCATAAAGTACCAATGATTTTAATAGTCTTATTAAACCTGATACATGAATGAGCCATGTATTTCAAATCAATACCCTAATAACGAAATAATTTATTCATTTGAGGATAACATTATTCCATCTATGATATCATGGAAAATTATTCTTAGTGAAC
The DNA here is from genome assembly GCA_963277665.1 of Viscum album. Classification (NCBI taxonomy): domain Eukaryota; kingdom Viridiplantae; phylum Streptophyta; class Magnoliopsida; order Santalales; family Viscaceae; genus Viscum; species Viscum album. The sequence continues at coordinate 1,495,993,376 of OY728147.1, read as the reverse complement.
TAAATAGAATCTTGGTGAAATAAAAAAAAATGGGTGAGATCAAATTGATTGTAAGGGTAATGTTTAGAAAAAGTAATAATGAATCTGTGAGAATACTCAATTTGGAATGGAAAATAAAAAATCTCACATTCTATATAAATAACTGGATAAGAAAAGTGAATATATAAAGTTAAGAAACTAAAAACACATTATATTTAATCAATAAATTTGGAATTAAATAGAATCTATATATAATGTCCAAGAAACAATCCCATGGATAATAATAATATATGACTTATTAAGAAAATAAATTCTTAAATATTGGACGTCATGTTTCCCATTCACATGACACCATTGTCATCAAGTAATAATCTCAAGATAGATTAAATCTTTTGATTGAAAACAATCTATTCTGCTTGGAAACCAACATGAATGGGTTTTCTCTAATAAATATTGATAATAAGACAACTGATACATCGTGGTAAATAGATTTATTGGTCCCCAACCCATATGGATTCCATTAAATAGTCTCCAACTCATATCATTCATGTCCAAAGAAATCATCATATATCGAATATTCAATTTAATTAAAAAATCATATTCCTTATGAAATATGCATGTTGATTACATGATATTATTATATATGTATTTCTCCTGAAAATAAAATAAATTTTTATGTAAACATTATACACAAAATGAAAAATAGTTTGGAAAATGAACTTGCCCATGATAAATTATGTGGTTAATTATGGGAAATTCAATGTTCAATGGCCATATGAACTTTAATATTTCAATCAGACTGCAAAAATGAATCAAAGAAGTTAATTCTAGTGTTGGTTGGAGTGGATACTGAAGAGGGGGTGAATTGAGTTCCAATTAAAATTTATGTTAAAATATTGTCTATTTAAAATCCCCCAATTTATAAAACAAGTTAAACTATAGTGAATTTATACATATTGTAAATGTTCACTTAGCTTCTCAAAGATTGATTAGGTCTCAGTTAATTTAACCACAATATTAAACTAACTTTTGAAACTAACGTAATGATATTCAATAAGTTTCAACACTTGCTAATTTAACTATCAAAGTATCTTTTAAATAGTTTTTGTATTTCAAAGTAACAGCAGCGGAATATAGAAGATATATGTAGTATACATTAAACTTAAACTAAAAATGCATTACAAAAATAACAAGAGGTTCAGTCTCAAGCCGAGAGTTAGTCCTCTCAAATTTATATAAATTTGATCCACACCTTGGATAGGGGTTAACAACAGTTTACAAAACTTTCCAGGACACACAGGGACCTCTACCACATTTCTTCGTGGGAAACAAAACAAAGACCAGGCCACACAAGGACCTCTTCCACAGTTGACGTGGGTAAACAAGATTTTGGAGTTTTAGAGTGAGGATTTTGATATCCTCCAGTTTAGAGAAGAAGACAGTGTGTGTGTAAGATATATAGAGTACACCTCACTGCATGAAAGTAAATAAACAAATCACATAGTGAAGATAGATAATATTTTAGAAAGCTCTGGTGATTATCAATGAAACTCTGGACTCGTTGGATTCACCAGGAATTCTTCTAAGTCCTTCTCTGGTTTTTCTGTTGAAAAACATAGTGTCGTAGTTTAGCTTGTGTTCTACAGGATTGAAAAAGGTCTCTTGATTCGTCATGTGTTCTTCAGTGGTGTTGGATTGCACTCATGAGAGTTATTTGAAAGTCTTGCAATCTCTTTCTTTCTCGGGATTGTTCTTCTTGTTCAACATAGTTCTCTCGGGTGTAAGTAAGTTCTTCTTGTTGTATCGTCACACTTTCACAACACACATATACTGCATCTCAAACTTCCTTATATTCCACGAGTTCTGGTAGTTGGAATGATTCCCTTTTCATAGGTATGAGATACAGTTTCCTGACATGCCAAGAACTATCATTACAAAACATTAATTTCATTAAAAACATCAAATATGACCGTTAGCATTATTTAAATAATGTTGTCAAAAAGTTAAGAAACGATGTCACAGTGATTAAGTAAACGGCGTATTTTTCACAGTATAGTCTTCACGGTATGTGCTTCACGGTATCTCCATGTCACGGTGTCTAGGTCACGGTGTCTGGGTCACGGTGAGTCATTCACGGTGTCTGGGTCACGGTGTCTCCATACTTAGACAAATATCGGTATTTACACTTAGATAGTAATATATAGAATATAGATTAAGTTTAACCAGTATAGAGTAAATGAACATGAATCATAAATATAACGGCTTGATAATATAAGTGAGATTTGTGATCATGCATAAGACTTGTAAATAATAAAGAGAGTAATTAACATCAATAAGATTTTTTATCATTAAAACATGATGTGTAGTTATTATTGAAATTGATAACCATTAATAAGATTTGTGAGAATTAAAACATGATTAATACATGAGGATTCCAATAGTTAGTAACATCCTTTCCAGATAAAACAAAAACCATTCATATGAAGAATAGGGTTGATATCAAAACAACATATCTCAAGTGGACTAAAAATATCAGTTTTTTTGTCATTGAGTAATGGAATTACTATAGAAATATATTTTAAAAATATTCTCCCGGGAAACATAAATTTTATATTTGAAAAAATAAGGAAATCATTTTTGTTTAAATTCTCCATTGAAAAATAATTCAATAAAAACAATTCTTTTGTACTAACCAAGTAATCTTTACTTAAATAATATAGAGTAAATACAGAAATGTCATACGAGGTAATAATTACATTTCTTTTTTTATGGTAAAAATATTAGAAAGGATCCTTGTTTGGAAATAAATAATAATATTTCATTAATTAAATTTGTAAAATACCACAGGGTAAAATTGTCATTAATATTTAATTTTTGTAAGGTTAAAATAATTTTTAAATCCTTTTATAAAATAGATTTTTTAGAATAAAACATGTTAATCAACTAAAGAGGGAAATTAAGTGGAGTTTTCTGAAAGTTTTTTTCTAAAACATTTTTTGTACCAAATATTTGGAAAATGGTACTATTACAAGAATAATTTCAGGAATAAAAATAATATAATAAACTGAAATGTTTTATCTAACAGTTATCAAATAATTCTGCTGATGGAAATTTAAGTGTAAACAATCACAAATAAATATATTGTCATGTAATCCCATGAAAAGACCAAAAAATTGATGGGGGAATTAATTAATTAATATATTTTGTGTGTCAAATGAAAATACACATAAAAATTCTAAATAAAGAATACAATGTAAAATCATGTTACACACATAATCATAGAATATTAACAACAATGACGAATTAATATAACACAATGAAAAGAAACCAGGTTATGAAATTATTTAACACTTGGTAACATTTAATTTAAACCCTCATAGAAGAATTAATTCTAATTGAAAACCAAAATATAATAAATATATAATAATTCATGATATAATTTAAAAAATTAGGCATTAGATACACCACACAAAAAAATTTGCTACTAGGACATTTATCTCACAAATGTAAAAAAGAAAGATGAAAATCTACTTCCATCTGTTTCCTTTCTGGTGAACATTGTTTAATTATATTTATACTATTTCTAAAAAAGATAATAACTTATTACAGAAACATGTTAATATTTATTATATCATATATGATCTTAGTATAGTATCATATAACTTGTTTTCTACGTAATCATTTATTATTGTCACTAATTCGTGTGTTAGATTCCATATTTCTCAATTATATATTGACGTGTTACATTTTGTTCCAATCATTATTTTATAATATACCAAATTTATACCTTGATATAAATATAATATCTGTTAAAGATTTATTTTTTTGTAATAAATTACAAAATTTTGAGATAGGAAATGATATGCACCATTCATGGGGACAGTAGGTCATACGTACCCATGAACTCTAATTTCATATCATTATAGTATTTAAAAGAATAAAATGTAAATGATATAAATTTATATGTATATTATAATTATAGTATCATATATATATCATTGATTTCACCTAGGTTTAATAAAACAAACCTAAATATGTCCCATGTGTAATTTGAACGAATCATATCACATTGAGGAGGTGGTAGTTCTTACATCCACATACAATTTTATCGTATTCCCACAAAATACAAATCGTCATTCTCTATGTTGTATAAAAAACTTAAGAAGCATAAATACATAATAACTATCATATATATCATATGAAAAAATATTTCCATCATATTTCCCAATCAATATAGGTGGCTAAGGAAAAACGACATTGTTTTGTGGGGCAGTAGTTCACCATACACACGAACGGTAAGTTTGTTATGAATTTGATTGAAGGGTTTTTATGTTTAGGTAGAAAACACAATATTAAAATGTATTATTATATTTTGGATACTAAGGAAATTTTGAAACATGTAATAATAATATTTTTTTTTGTGGTGAATGAAAATAAATCAAACAAACTTGGGGAAAGATGTTAACACTTGTATGGGAATCTATTTTTGGTTTTCCCAAAATGAATTCCTAAGATGGATTTATACCAAAATTTATGCTTCTAAAATTAAGTTATAAATGTTTGGAGATAATTTTTATAGAGATTTTTTGCGATAAATTTACTTATATGTGTGAATATGGTGGAAGTGTAAGTGCATTTTATAGTGGAGGAGGTGTTTCATTATTGTAAATATTTAAAAATAGAATTATACCAAAGTTTATCACATGTAAAGTGCTTCCAATAGTGAAAAATATCTAATAGAAGGTATTAGGGTGTTAAAATATCAACATAAAACTTTATCTGGAAATGTTCATAGGTCATATGATTCTTTAAGATTAAGGTTTAGGCCTTTGTTATGCCAATTTTTCTCCTAATCACTTTAATTATTTTTATTTACCTTCACTATTACTTTTGAAAAAAAAGATAATTTTAATATATTATAAATTATAAATTAACATGATTAAATATATTAAACCAATTTTAAATTTCAAATCAAATAATTTTCTAAAATTAATCCCACAAAGAGGACGACAAAGGGGTTTTTAAATTAAAAATGTTTTAAAGTTTGAGATGTGTTTATATCCAATTTCAATAAATAATGGATTAAAATTAACCTTTTTTATTGAATTATTTATAATTAATATAATTTTTCTATAAAACGATCTTAAAATACAATTTACCCTTACAAATAAATTACCTGAAAATCATTTTGGAATTAAAATTCAGTATTCATAACTATTCATCAAAAAATTAAAACTAATAGAAAAATATAAAAAATTGCTAAAAAGTTATTTTTTTTAAATTATTTCAAAAATGAATTTAATATTACATATAAGATTTATAAAATTTCCAAAATTTGATTTAAAATATTTTCACCTTTAAAAGTCTGTAAAAGTGCCTTTAGAAAAAAAATTTGAATTTTATTTTAAATATTAGGTTTTATCATAACATAGTCTTTTCAGAAATACTGGATGAATATCAAAAAAATAATCCAATATATAACACACATATTTCATTAATATAATTCACACATTTTAATTAATTTAATTTAATTACAAAAAATTAATTTGGGAGCATAAAAATATTTCCTTTAGTTCCAATTGCTTTTAACATTCATTTCTAATAATTGGTAACCAATGAATTCCTCTTATATTTATATTGAACATATATTTTAAAAATTTTGTTCATACAATTAATAACCACTAATTTAACTTCAAGTTCATGACAATTTATATTAAATAATAATATAACAATAATAAAATGTCATTTGGTAAAACTCAATCTTCTGTGTAACGCGAGCCATTGATGAAACTCGTTGTTGTGTGTGACACATACTAACTCATTATCATTTGAATTGAAATGTATATAATAGATTGAAATTATTAAAAATAGTAACTATATTATTTCATCTAGGGATATTATAATCCTATATGTGCTTCGTCTTAGATATCATATACTCCATTGAATAAAATGTTCTTACCCTAAAATAGGAGGGCGTTTCATTCTTCCCAGCATAATTATATTATATCTTCATGATTTAAAATCAACCTTGGTAATAAATGTTATTGATATTCAATTCTTTAAATCTGACATTGTGATAATTTTTCATAAAAAATATTCTTGAAATGAGGGAAATGTAAGTACTATGGTAACATGGACTAACTTTTAATTAGGTCTCTATGTGGGATAATATTATTGCAAAGCGGAGATACATACATGGAGGAAAAGTGTAAATATTTATATGCAGTCATTGAGACCATCGATCACAAAAAAAATTAGTGATTAATGTAATTTTTAGGGCCTCATGTACATATATCTATTATGTTTAGAAAAACATAAATTCAATAAAAATTATGGTTTTAGAAAAAGATTTTTTATGATCATATTCCTAATGTTGAAGAATTATTTTACTACCTATGTATATAAATAAATATAATTCCTTGATATATTTTAATAAAAAAAATTCATTGATTGGTTTTTATTCAAAAGAAAGGTCCAATTCATTAATCACATAATGAAATGGAATTTCAAGAATATAAACCCCCTATTTGAAGCACCAAAATTTTCTTTTAACAGGTTGTAAGGCCCATAAAAGAGTGACAGGGCCTTCCATTTTGTCTAGCAATTCTCTAAATAAAATATTGTTAATGCATTAGTCTATAAACATAAATATTAACACTAGAAGTACATCATTTATATTTATTCATCAAATTTTTTATCTAAAAATAATGACATATTAAGAAGGACATTATGTAGGCTTGTGGTTGGCATTAAACCCTTTTCATCCATTAGTCATGGGATCATGTCCTGTAGTATTGCTGGACCTGATGTGTTTCCACTAGGAATAAAGTTTGTCCTTTCATAAAACCCACATTACTATAATTTATATAATTTTTTGATAATTATGATTTAAATACGTGATATTTAATAATTAAATAGCCTTTTAAATGTAATTTTAAATACACCCTCAATACCCAAATACACCATCCCTTTATTTATACATAGGCCCCTCTATGATCAATGTTTCAACAATAATATCACTATTAAGGTTTATAAAATTTTACACATTTTCTTCAATATAAAACACCTTAGATTTAACCTACATTATTCATTTTCATCATATATCCAAATCTCCCTTAATGGGTTGTAAATAAAATGTAAATTTTTAAACCATATCCCCTATGAGTTTTAAACTAGTTGTGCAGTAAGGTCCATTTTTTTACTAGGTAACTGTCAAGACATCCCAATTCCCATTTGTAGAGTTTTTACTACTAGGTACATATGTTCCATAACCATGCCCCCTGGTAGTATCCATACATAGATGTATTCCTTGGAATACCCACAAAATCACTATATAAATGGAACATTATAATATTATTATATAATTATCATCTAATAATACCTTAGGGATATGTTCTCTAATATATGATTTCCTAAATATAGTTCCAAATGTTTCTACTACATTTCCTTTGATATAAACTATAGAAGCTTGAACCCAGAAAGCCCGAAGCCAGTGTCTACTACCATTACATTGGCATGATTTCATGAAATCTACTCTTGAAGGGGAAAAGAGTTTAGTTGTTTTTGGTAAACCTGATATATATATTAGTCTTTTATTACAGTTGATTACATTTATTACAACAAAAATTTTTAATTTCCAGGATAACATTATTATATCTATGATATCCTTTCATATCTTTCATAATGCACTTCATCAAATCATAGGGAAATATACAATATAAGGGTGAGCTAAAAATTTTATTGTTGTTAATGTATAAAGGAATCAATAATAAATAAATTAAAATATTCAATATATAATGTTAAATAACATAACACACTTTCCATATAAATAATTGGATAAGGTAAACACAATTTGGATATGTAAGAAATTTAAAACATAGTCCATTATAACAATAAACTGAGAATAAAAGTAGATCCATAGAAAATTTTCAAGGAATAATCCCATGGATAATAATATTAAATGAATTCTCAATAAATTATATTTTTATACTATATCATGTTTCCCATAGAGATGACACATGTTCAGTCAAGATGTAATCTGAATACAGATTAAATTTATTTGTTTAAACTCATTAATTCTACTTGAAAATATAGTAGATATGTTTTTCACCAATTAATTTCATCTCATGAGACTACCAATGCATCATGGGGCTTACATTAATCAGTCCCCAGCCCATAGGTCGTGCATTAAATGGTTCTCAAAACATGTCCTGCATGTCCAAAGCATTCCTTATATGTTGAATAATCAGTTTAATTAAAAAAATTGTTCTTTATCAAATATCACAATTCAATAAATGATATGTATTTATCGATATTTCACATATAAATAAACAAATTTAATAATAAAACACATATTTATAAATATTATATGTTTTAGGAAATAATTTTATCCATGATAAATGATATAGATAATTATGGTAAATTCGATTTTTAATGATCATAGGAAATTGAATATTTCAAGTCGAATAAAAATTTGAATCCATGAAGTGAATCTTCATAATATCCTTTGAAAAATAAATAAGAATCATCCCTATGATTCATAAGGATGGTATCAACATCACATATCCCAATTAGAGTAAAAATATACTATTATTTTTCATTAATAATTTGAAATATTATAAAAATATATTTTAGAAATATTATTGAGGGAAGAGTTATTTTTATTTTGATAAAAAAATTTAAAATATTTTTATGATAAAATCACGTTTTAAGAAAATTTCATTAAAAATATTCTTTTTAAAATTAAAAAAATATTCCCTGAATTGAATGTGGTAAAATATGCAAAATTCATGTGAGGTAAGAAAAACATTCCTTTTTATGGTAATAAGTATGGACATGTTCCTTCTTGGGAAAATGAGAAGAATATTCCTCTAAAAAAATTTATATGGGAAAAAGAGTAAATATTTATCTAATGAATAATTTTGGTATGGTTAAAATATTTTTTAAAACCTTTTTATAAAACTATGTTTTAGATTAAAATATATTCTCCAACTAAAGAGAGAAATGATGTCGTGTTTCCTTAAAAAATAGAAAAATATTTTGATTATCAAAGAGTTGTAAAATGGTAATATTACACGAATAAAAATAGTATATGATAATAAAATATTTTATAAAATAGTGATCTAATAATTTCCTCTCATTTAAATTCATCTGTAAACAATCCTCAATAAAATTGGATTGGGAAGCAACCCCATTAAAAGATGATAAAATGGATGGGAGAATCAATCAATGAATAAATTATGTGATTCAATTGTAAATCCACATAAATGATGTGTAAATAAAATATTATAAATAAAAATATTATTTCACATATAATCATTAAATATTAAAGACAAAGAAGAAGTAATATAAACAAATTAAAACAAATTGGGCTATGAAATTATTTACCACTTGGTATTCTTTAATTATAATACAATTAGAATAATTAATTATAATATAATATTAAAATACCATAAAGATAAAATAATTAAGGACATAATATATCAAAATGGATTGTCTATACACCATAAAAAATAAGTAATTGGCGAATATCACATTTATCTCATAGATGTAAAAAAAAGTTTGATGAAAATCCCCTACCATATGATTACAATATAGTAAGAATAATTTAACACTCTATATAATGTTTTTTCACATGATACTAACTAATTAAAACCCCATTTTAATATTTATAATATAATATATGATGTTTTCATGATATCTTATTTTTCATTTGTTATTAATCTTTTATTATTTTCCTTATTTTGGGTGTTAATTTCCTTGTTTTTGTTGTATGTTATGACATGTTAGTTGTTGTTACTACCATGGGTTCACAATCTCTGGAATTTAAAACATTATGTAAACATAATATATATATATATATATAATAAATCATAAAATTTTTTGATAGGAAATGAAAAGCCCAGTTCATGGAGATGTTAGGTCGTAGGTACGCATGAACAAAACTTTCATTTTTTTTAATATTTAAAATAATATAATTTAAGATACAATATATAATATTTCCATTATAATATTTATGTAAGCTACAACCTCACAAAATGATGTTGTTTGTTTTTCCATTACCATCTACCATGGTAGATGGTAATGGAAAAACAAACAACATCATTTTGTGAGGTTGTAGCTCACTATACATATGAATGGTAGGGTAGTTACCCATTTGATGGAAGTGGTTGTAAATATGGTCATATACATAAACATAGAACCTTATTAGTATATTATGTATACGAAGGTTACTATTTAATCACATAATAATAATATTATACAGGGTGGATAATGATAATAAAACAAATGATCCGGATGAAGTTTTTTACATCTTCTTTGAGTAACATTTTTTGGTTTACACCATAGTGATTCCTTGGAAGGATTTAATCAAAAATTTATGATTCTAGGATGAGTGTATGTGTATTGGGAGTTTATTTTAGTAGATGTTTTTATGCCAAATGGCTTTATATGTGTGAATATGGTGGTGTAGTTACAACCTTCTTATAGTGGAAAAGTAGACACTACCACAAAACATGGCAAGGGAAGCGCTACCCTTTATCAGTGCTAAACAGAAAGCGCTGATAAAGCGGTATGCCTTTATCAGCACTATATAAAAGCACTGATAAACGTAGATCGTTATCAGTGCTAAAAAAGCGCTGATAAATGAAAGTTTTATCAGCGCTTTTATTTTAGTGCTGATAAAAAATACCTTTATCAGCACTTTTAACGAGCGCTGAAAAAGGTTCTGTCGGTATTTATTTAGAAACCCTAACAGGCCATCCTCGCTTACACACGGTCAAGCTCTCACAGAAGCTGAACCGGGACCCTCGCCGTGTGACCATGTCCTCATCATCCTTCTCCTTCCTACTCCTTCCTCCTCCTCATCCTCCTCCTTCTTCGCTGCCACCGCCACCTCCACCCCCACTCCCGCTACCGCGACCGCCTCTACCTCTGCCGCCTCCACCCTCACTGCCACGACTACTGCCGCCTCTGCCACCGCCGCCGCCTCCACCTCTGCCACCGCCACCACCTCCACCCTCACTGCCACGACCATCACCGCCTCATTCTCCCCCTCCTCGTGATCTCAAGGTGGGCTGTGAGTTCCATGGATGGTATTCCCTTGGTATATTATTTATATATTGTGTGTGTGAGGACCAAAGAGTAAATATATATGTGAGATATGAATGATACCATATCTTGAGCCTATTTCTAGTAAGGATTTACATAATAGATAGTGTGGTCTTAATGTGATTATGATTATGTCTAGGGATGTGATTCATAATTAGTGATGAGTGTCGAAATAAGAGATGTTATTGATATTTAGCAACACAAGTGGGTTGTTTGTGAATGATGTGGAATTGGATACCCTAAAGGTTCGATAGGGATATATTGACTCTAAGATGAAGTATATGGTAATTGGTTAGTTATGATTTTTCACATGTGTGAGAGGTCTACCAAGGTTATGTGTGATGAATTCTGTGGATAACCAACCCTTGTTTTCATTTTTTTTTGAGTTACCATGGGCGGAAAGTTCTACCCCTTCGAGTTGGATATTTATGTATGAGATACAAAGGAAATAGTTTTTAATCTTATGGTTATATGGATTCCCAAAGATTTTCCCAATGGAAATGAAGATGGATCCATATTAATTCTCATCACATAGAATAATCTCATAGTTATATGATTAGACAGAGATGAACCCATAATACAAAACATATCACCTAGTATGTCTGTCACATATAAAAATAAATAAATTAGAAAAAAACATGCTACAAAGCATAAATGTACCATTAAATACATACATTGGTCAACTTGTTTTATAATTTTTTTATCTTCATCCATTCCTTGTACTTGCACCCATGAATTTGAAGGTGAGTATGCGTACACGATAGTTGACCTTCTTAGAGAAGAGTTTCTGGAAGAGTGTAAGAGACATGAAGCAATGAATTTCATTAGAGTGTTGGAGAAAATGTGGTTGCTACAAACAATGTGGAAATCGGATTTAGTAATGCGACCTAAGTTATAACTTGCATGTATTGTAACATAGGCCGTGTTGCACAAGCCGATTGCCACAATGAATTGCCCTGATCATTCCAAAATACATTTACACTGAAACCACATTTGCTCCAACACTCTAATGATCTTAATTGCTTCTTGTCTCTTATACTCTTCCAGAAACTCTTCTCTAAGACTTTCAACTATCATGTACGCATACTCACCTTCAAATTCGTGGGTGCAAGTACCAGGAACGGATGAAGATAAACAATTTCTAAAACAGGTTGACAAATGTAAGTTTTTAATGGCACCATTATGATTTGTAGCATGTTTTTTTATAATTTATTTATTTGTATATGTGACAGACATACTAGGTGATATGTTTTGTATTATGGGTTTATCCAGAGTCTGTATGATTTCATGTTTCCACATTTAATTTTAAATAGCTTGTTATAATTATATATTTACTTTACCCTAATGGCTCAAATAGTCAGGAATATTGTAGATCTTGATAAGATGCTGTAGGATCATTTTTCCCCAATGGTATTACATTTTTAGGATGTTTTCACTGATAAGGTATTAAACTTACTTATTAATAAAGAGATAAACTGTATAATCTAGTTAGTTTTGGGAGAAAATTCAGTTTCTATCACAATTTCTAAAATAACACCAAAAGAGAATCAGTTGTTTGAATTACAATTTAATGATATAGAATATAATGGTTTCATATGGCATTGTACTTTACCATGGGGTTTTATAGTTCTCTAAAATAGATGGATGATTGGTATTTATTCTTTTATTGGACTATTGGAGATTGAACCTGATGAGAGTCATGATTATGTATCCTCATCCACGCATTGATAGTCACATTGATCATCTATGAGGCTCTATGATCTTTTCCAAGATAGATTTTATATTAGGATACCATTAGATGAGTTGGACATCGATGGACCTAACATGTACTGATTTTAGGAGTAGTTATGGCCTATATGATTTTTTAGCGATGATTTTTGGTTTAACTAAGGCATTGGTTGTATTGAGGGACTTGATGAATAGGATATTTCATCCTTTTCTGGATCGGTTTTTAGTAGTTTTTTTCAATTAAATATTAGTGTACTCACAACCCATAGTTGATCTTGACCAACATCTTATCATCACCTTGAGTACATTGAGATAACATCATATTTATTACTGTTTTCTCCTGTTACCCATTGGTTTCCTCTTGTTCGCATGTCATGTATTTTATAAGGCATAGATGATGCATGTGACCAACATCTTATAATATTAGGCATGTTCTCGAGTTTGAACCCATAAAGACGATGAATATGAATAAAGAATGGATGAATTCTAATCGGTTGACAAAAGAGTATGAAGATGGCATGAAAGAGATTATCAAGTTTTCATAAGATCATGCATGTGACCCTTCTCAAATCCTTTGTTCGTGTTTATGTTGTTTTTGTTCAAGACAAATTAGTCCATAGGAGTTGGAAGAACACATGATCTTTCATGGAATAGATCGAATTTATACATGTTGGAATAAACACAGGGAAAAAACCAATGATTGTAGTGACTCAGAGAACACGACATTTTATAGATCATCTAATATGATTAGAAGTGTGAACAGTCAAGACGATCGTATGGAGGGTGTGATTACAGATGTGAATGACGATGAAGATCTTATTGACGAAATGACAAGGATAGTTGAAGATGAACTTCGTGATTGCCCAAAATTATTTGAGAAGTTAAAGAGTTGTGCAAAAACAGCATTGTGTGCTAGTTGCACTAAATATATAGCATTGTCAGCCATATTGAAGCTGTATAATTTGAAAGATGGCAATGGGTGGAGTGATGCCAGTTTTATAGAACTACTTCCTCTCCTAAATGACATTCTCCGAGAAGATAATGAACTCCCAAGCTGAAAATATGATTCCAAACGAATGATAAGATCAATGGGTATGATCTATGAAAGAATACATGCTTGCCCGAATGATTGTATATTGTTTCGCAAGGACCAAAAATCACTTAATGAATGCCAAAAGTGTGGTGCTTCCTGATACAAGAAAGATGATTCTAGTCCTATAAAAGTTTTATGGTAATTTCCTATCATTCATAGGTTTAGAGGCCTATATGGAAGTGAGGAGACTACAGGACAATTGACATGGCATGCAGATACAAGAATTAAAGATGGGAAAGTATGTCACCCTGCAGACTCTCCTCAGTGGAAGAGAATTGATCACGAGTATCCTGAATTTGGGAATGAGTTGAGAAACCTTCGTCTGGCATTATCTACAGATGGGGTGAATCCTTTTGGTTTTCAAAGCAGCAGTCACAGTACATGGCCGGTTATGTTGGTAAATTATAATTTACCACCGTGGTTATGCATGATACAAAAATACATCATGTTTTCTATGCTTATATCAGGACCAAATCAACCGGGTAATGATATTGATGTTTATTTGGCCCCATTGATCGAGGATTTGGAAATATTGTGGGATTCAGGTGTTACGATGTATGATTCTTACAAAAATGAACATTTGACTTTGTAATCCATGTTATACGGGATGATAAATGACTTTCCTTCTTATGGAAATTTTTCAGGATATAGAATTAAAGGAACTCAAGGTTGTCTCATTTGCGAACAAGGTACACAGTCAATTAGGTTGAAACATTCATCGAAACCCGTGTTTCTAGGAAATCACAGATTTCTACCCCGATGACAGAAGTACCGATCTTGGATGACATCATTCGACACAAGTTCAGAAGAACATACAGCACCGTCTCCACTAATAGGTGATCAATTGTTTGAAAAAATTAAAATATTTGGACACTACTTTTTATAAACCGTTTTCAAAAAACCTTACGAAAACTGGTTGGAAAAAGAGATCAGTTTTTTTTTGAATTACCATACTGGAATTGTCTTTATGTTAGACATTTTCTTTATGTTATGCATGTTGAAAAAAAATGTATATGATAGTGTCATCGGCATGTTGCTAAATGCACCCAGCAAAACAAAGGATGGAATTAAGGCTAGATTAGACATGGTTGAGATGGGAATACGAGAAGAGTTGGCACCCATGAATGGTGAAAAACAAACATTTCTTCCTCCTGCTGCTTACACTCATTCCCGGAAAGAGAGATATCAGTTTTGAAACTTCTTGATTGACGTAAAGGTTCCAGAGGGGTATTCATCAAATATCAAGAACATCGTGTCAATGGGAGATTTAAAATTAAAGGGTCTGAAATCACATGAATGCCATGTTTTGATGAAAGATCTAATTCCTATATCTTTACGTTACATTTTTCCCCAGAATGTGCATCATACATTAACAAAGCTCTGTTTCTTCTTCAAACTTATATGCAGCAAAGTTATAGACCCGGAAAATTTTCCAACTATGGAAAGAGAAATTTCCGTCATATTATGTGAATTGGAAATGTTCTTACTGCCGACATTTTTCAATATGATGGTTCATTTTATGGTTCATTTGGTGAGAGAGATTTGAATATGTGGTCTTGTAAATTATAGATGGATGTACCCCATAGAATAGTATATGAAGACTTTGAAAGGGTATGTCAAAAACCAATGTTGGCCAGAGGGTTGTATTGCGGAGCAATATATTGTTGAGGAAGCTGTTGAATTTTGTACTGAATACCTGTCTGGTGTGGAAATCGTTGGCCTACCAAAATCTCGTCACACTGAGTGGCTTGAGGGTGAAGGAATTTCTGGAAGAGAGGTTGTCACAATCAATATTACAGATCAGGAGTAGGCCCACCTTTATGTTTTTCATAACAGTTTCGACGTTGACCTATATGTTCAAACCCACAAAGAAATTCGTAGGCGTTTGAATCCTTCCCGGGCTGAAAAATGGATATCAGATACACATAATCAACAGTTTATAGGATGGTTTTGAGACCATATTTTTAAGCTGTTAGATGAAAATCCAGACTCAATTTTAGAACAACTTTGATGGCTGGCCGGAGGAGCAAGTGTGTACGTATTATCTTACAATTCTTATGTAGTTAATAGTTATACATTATATACTAATGAACATGATGAAGACATTACCATGAAGAATAGTGGGGTTACACTTGTGGCTGAGGCGATTCATGTTTCCGGTGCTAAGGACAAAAATCCAATTTATGATAATATGTCATACTTTGGCATCATCAAACGAATATGGGAGTTGGATTATACGAAATTCAATGTGCCGATTTTTCAATGCAAGTGGTTTGATAACAGAACTGCTGTTAAAATAAATGAATTAGGATTCGTGAAAGTTGATTTTAGTAAGGAAGGGGAGAATGAATATCCATTTATAATGGCATCACAGGTAGTACAAGTATTTTATGTTCCAGACCTCGCAAACCAAAATTGGTCAATTGTTCTGTTATCGACCAAAACAACTAAAGGTTCAAATGAAAGTTCAACAGAGGTTGACCCTTTTATAGGGACATCAAAATTATTTCTCAGTGGTCCAAATGTAGACGGCGTTTTGTATGTCATAGAAGACCACAATGAAGGAATTTACATATTCAATAGAGGAGTCAAATCAGTTCAGCCTTAAAAGAAAAAAAGAGAGAGTATAATAATCAGGTTATTTTTTTATTGTAACATACATTGTGTTACATTATGTTATTATCTGTTCGCTGTTTTTTTTATGTAATCTAAATTAAATATTAAACCACTTCTACAGATAATGACTTCTGCACCTAATGATGCGCCCAATCCCGAGGCACAAAAGGTCTCTCAACCAGCAGCCGGTGGTCCAACTGCAGAGTAATAATAGGTTTCTCAACCAAATGCTGGTGGTCCTTGTGCAGAGCAATAATAGGTTTCTCATCCTGTTGTTGTTGGTCCCAGTGATAAGGTACAACAGGTTTCTCAACATGTTGTTGTTGGTCCCATTGTTGATTCTAGCTCTCCAGGGGAAGATATTGATGCTGCTTCTGAGGAAATGGTAGGAAATGAAACCCTGAAAGTGCAAAAAAAACAAGAGCGTCGTAGTTTGACAGTGTTGGCCAAAATCCTTATGGCAAAAGAAAAAGGCATCAAATTGGAGGTTGGATGGAATAAGCGAGGCCAACATGTTAACACCAACAAATCCATCTTTAGTAGCTACATTGGAATCGTCACTCGGCAACGCGTGCCGATTGATGTACAATCGTGGAACCATGTTGTCACGGGGCTGGAGACTCTAATTTGGGAAGAGATTACAGTAACATTATGATATCATTTTTTTAAATTTATTAAAATAAAATAAAATATGAAAACATTGACTTACTCTTCATCATCCATTTCAGAGTGCATTTATAGTAGATGTCTCGCACAAGGAATATGTATTAAGAGTTTCATGAAGGATTCATAGAGGTTTCCACATGATTTTACCGAAATATCATCTTAAAGATGCATAAGGGAAAATCAAGCCGCACCCACCTCCTCTTTACGCACACTTGATATCCCAACGAGCGTGGGATGCGTTTATAAACCGTCGTGGAGAACAAAATTTTCAGGTACATTCTGTGGGGTAATATGTTGGTTGACTTTTGCTTGTATTCATCACTCTGATTGATAGTTTTTTATTAATGAAACAGCTATTGAGTGCTGAAAATAAAAAATGCGCAATAGAACCAGCGTACCCTTACCGTAAAGCAAGGATGGGGTATGCTAAACTTAAGAAAAGATTGGTACATCTTTTAAATCTACTCTACTACTAATATGTGACATAAAACAACACCATAACCATGTTTCTCTGTTTATATGCAGAATGATGAATCGAAATCAAAAGCCATATTCATCCCACACCATGTGCTATGGAATGAGGCTCATGTAAATAAAGAGGGGACATTGATAGATGAAAACACACAAAAAAGTGTGGGAAACATGTGTAAGTATGATATAATATAAATTTGAGTTGCTTTAAATCGCTATTAAATTAAAATAACTACTTATTTTTCTATATTTTCTATCTAAAATAGTCACAAGAATCAACAAGAACTGCACCAGATGCAGACATACTTTCAGCAGCCTTGAAGCAGCTAAAACATTATGGCCACGTCAGAGGTGCGGGTTTTGGGGTGACACCCCAAACATATTTTCAAAAACAAAAACAAGTGGAGGATCAAAATGAAAAAAATGTAAAAGCTGCAAGAACAATTATCTATTTTTCAATAAGAATTACAATACCAGAGAGAGATGATAGAAAAATTGATGGGGGAGAGGCAATGAGAAGAATCAACTCAACAACAATTCTTGTGTGACGATCTCGCCCCACCCCCCACAATCTTTGAGGCAAGCCATTACCCTAAAAAACCTGACTTAGATGAGGTAATAAATGTTTTAATAATTTTTTCTGTGTAATGTGATTTACATAGACACTGATACCTTTCTTGTACTAATATTCCATAGGGTTAAAATGACTGTGATTTATATTTATCCACTCCCACCTATCGCCTTGTAGCGGGGGCTACAGTGGTCAATACACAAAATGACATGCTACACAACAGACAGCTTCCAAAAGATCATCTTACAGTGTCAATTAACGTAGTTAATGAGCCGAGTGTCGAGCTACCTGTTCCAAAGGAAGATGACGACGTTGATATGGTTGAACAAGTTGTTGGAAAATTCATCGCATGGCCGACAGTTCTTGTAAAAAACATATCGACCAAAAGGTATTCATTTCTTATTTATTTTTCTAGCCGGACCATTAAAATTTAATGAAAAAAGGTCTGAACCGATGACTGTTATTAAAGAATTACATAGACTATGGGGTGAAATGAAATATCAGCTCAAAACTATCTCAAGGATCAACCAACCGATTGAAACGGTCTACTAGGATCACCTTCACCCCGCCCGTCCTATATCCATAGTAAATATCATCGCAGGATCATGTGGATACGATGTTGAAAGACGACAATACTCACATAGTTACTTTTGAAAATGATATGTATGGAGAGGAGATATCAGATTTCATTAGTGCTGAAAATGTAAATTAATTTCTCAGGTATGACTGGCTAGGCGCCTTAGTTGTAAATGTATACATGAGGTAAGTTTTCATGATTTGATTTTAAAAAAGCTTATATACTCTGGTAATTTTGACTAAATACATTTTATATTTGTCACAGATGTATATATGAAGAACAATTGAAGGGATTTCCCCATGAACCAAAATTTGGACTCATTAGTCCTCACACCACATCTTCAGAAGGCAAAATAGATTCTGTTAAAGAGGCTTCAATAATGTCATCCCTGCTCAAATTGTTTGAAAACAAAATTACAGATGACATACTCTTTTTAATACCAACGATGCAGGGGTAAAACTATAAAATTTATTTATATCAACTATATTTTCATTTCATTCTTTACTTATTCCTTTTTGTTTTTAGGGAGCATTGGATGCCGATTGCAGTCAATTTGTATAATCCAAAGATTTTTTTTATGGATTCAATGCATGGATATCCAACAAACCGACCACACATGATGGCATCTGTTAAATTTTAATACACTAGATCCAACATTTAAAAAAAACATCTAGTTATATAGTTTATGTTATCTTTTAATAAGGATTCTGTTATGATAGGGCGGTGCATCAATATCGTCTAATGCATGGAATGAATCCAAGGCATAAGGATGAGCACGCCTACAAGATATACATCTGGAAAAGTATCTGGGTATATACAATAAAATTGCACTATCCAAACACATATCAAAACAAATTACTTATTGTTTTTGATGTTTCTGTAGTGTCCAAAACAAACAAACGGAACGGACTATGGTTATTATGTTTGTAAATTTATGAAAGAGATCGTATTTCATCAACAAAATAGAATCCCTGATGAAGTATTTTCGAAAATAATTATGATTTAATTTAAAATATTTATTAATCCTTTGGGTATTTATATTTTTTCAGTACTACTATGACTGTCGCAAAAACTTATATTTAGAAGATCATATACATGAGTTTAGAAATGAATGGCCAACATACCTGATGAAAGATTGTACAAAAATAGGATGAAGGTGAATTCCTACCACTTATGTTATCTATATATGATCATTGATTATCCTCCAACCATCTTTGGTGAATTGAGAATGCTCCAATGTATTGAAATATTAATTTATTACTCAATCTTATCTATCCTCAGATTCTTATTATTGATCTTTGAACAAATCAATATTGAAGTAAGGCATGTTGGTGTGCAGTGCATATGGGGTGAACGATGAAACCACCGAGGATCACCAAAATCCATTTTCTGTATCTTGTTTGTTTGAACTTGTATTTGAGCACATGTGTTGTTGTTTGACTTGCACAATTATTTAAAGGTAGATGCATTAGATAATCAGTATCATTGAGGGATTTTTTGGAACCAAAATATGTGTCCTAGGATAATTCAGGTACGGTAAAGGCTGGTTTAGATGAAATCCAAGATTAAATGACCAGTACATCATCAAATGAATCAACCCTGTCATGCACCATCATTTAGAATCTGGTCCTCGTAATGTTTTGAGGTGTTTATGGAAGGTATGAGGAGTTTGATAAGCCCCATGGCCACCATAAATAATGTTTACAGACAGCTCCACATGTTTTTTGTCCCTCGTGCCTCTTTACAAGGATCACTCCATTCATATGGTCCATCTTAGTACGTATGTCCCATTCATCCCATTGCTACTCTAGGAAGAAACTGATAATCTGACAATGCATAAGCCCTACAAGACCCAAACTCATCCAACCAAGAGTATTCCTAGTGTGATGGGAAGCTAACCATGGGTAATACCCACAACATACCTCTTTTAAATATATGGGTTTTGATCCTTGTATTCTAAATAGGGTGTGTAAGAAGCCTCCATGAGGATAAATCCCAACCAATGGTAAAGCATGGTGACCCCCTCACTGGGGTACACCTTCACTTATTTTCCCTATTGTATTTCCCTTAGTGGCATCTAAATAATTCTTCAAAATGATAAACCTTACCTTTATTGAATGCCCACATTTGGGTCAGACCTCATTGGGCGTTTTGATCCATCTATCAGGTAAACATTCCAGGTGCTCCCTCCTAGAGATGTACCTACCTGATCCACCTTTATAAGTTTTTTGATCCACCCAGGTCTTACATCTCTATAAGACATTAAATCATTACCCTCTATCCTTTTGGGATGCTAAAATCATGGAATACCATAAGTTAAACATGGTTTTCCATTAATATATATTCAATATTAATGTTTAATCAGTCCTTATTAAGGTACTGTGGAGGTGTGGTTTTATGTTTTCCAGCAGATTTCGGAATATTCCATTATTTATGTAGGTGATTCCATGCTTTTACATTATATGATGATTTTATTATGCTGTATTTTCTTGCTAAGTGTACTATATGAAATGTTTGTGTGGTAAAAAATGTGTTATCAAAGGAATTTGGGGTGCATATAGTTATTTTTTAAATGAATGCAGTTGTATTTCTTGTTGATTTTCATTCTTAAGTCCTTTAAATGTGTTTGAAGAAATGATAAAGTTGTGTGACGGGTGTTTTCAAATGGATTTAATGTGGTTGTGAATTTTAAAGTGGGTTTTCATATGAGATGTAGAGAGTCTATATATGTGTATTTACATTTAATGAAATTACATTAGAATGTGTTTATATATATGATGTGTATAATGTAAATTGAGCACAATTTCCATACAAGTTATTTTTTTTATGATGTGCAGGGGACAGGGTGAGAGGGCAGGGGTGGTTTTCTGGGGGAGGGGGAAGGGGGAAAAGTGGTAGGGGAAGGGGTAGGGGTGTGTTGGGTTCTTTTGAAATATTTAGGGGGTGGGCAGGGGGGTGTGCAATGGGCAGGGTGGAAGTGCAGTGGGCAGGGGTGTGCTGGCGAAGGGGGCAGGGGGTGTTCAGGGGGCAGGGAGTGTGCAAGGGTGTGTGTTGGGGAAGGGGGAAGTGGTGCTTATTTTTAATGGAATGGGGGGACATATAGCCATGTTCTACTAAACATTTGGCCATTTGATTATTATAGATGATTAGCGCAAACCATGCACCAATTTTGTTAATTGGTTATTTTATGTCTTGTGTCTTGCTAGTATAATTCCATTTAGCAGCCCCATTCTTTATTTCATTATTGTATTACTAACATAATATTTGTTTTAATATGTAGGTGAAATCTTTTTCCTCAGTTCGAATGCTTTGTTCGGAAACCACCGCCAAGGACGGCAATTTTTTAGAGCGGATTGATGCAAAAAGGATGGAACATCATTGTTTTTTAACTTTTTTTGGATAAATGTAATTGTAACCTAATTAAACATTGTTTGAAATGTATATAGAAGTGTGTTGTTTTTTATTCACGATTTCAAGTAAATTTATGTATCATTTTTGTTATTCTATGCTTTGTGTGTGGGTGTTGTGTGTGTTGTGTGCAGGTTTTGTTTGGACTATGTGTAGGTGCCGTAATGTGTGCAGGTGCTGGGCAGGTTCTATGCAGGTTCTGGTTTTGGATAGGATCTTTGGCCTTTATCAGGGCTAGTTAAGCACTGATAAATGGATAATATATCAGTGCTATTTTGAGCACTGATAAAGGTATTTTTTATCAACGCTCACAATAGTGCTGATATATTATACATTTATCAGCGCTGAAAATAATGCTGATAAATATAACCTTTATCAGCGCTTGCTTAGCGCTGATAAAGGGGACCCCCCTTTATCTTCACCAAGATTAACAGTTCTTTTTTAGCGCTGTTAAAGGCCATTTTTAGCACTATTATAAGCCATATTCGTAGTAGTGAGAGATATTTTTCTAAATTTTTAAATAGGGAATTCCACCCACATTTTTCCCATTTTAGGTATAAAGAACCATTATTAAAAAAATTTCATAAGTTTTTATGATTACGTCTATCATTATAAAAATGGACTCCAAAAGGTCATATTAGTTTAGTGTATTCAGAAATAGAGAAACATTAACACTATTACATGAGCGAGCTACATTATTTCCCACTAGGTTCTTCATGAATCTCACCCTTCATAGAAACATTATACATAATTCATATATTCATAAAATGTGTAAGGAAACATAAAAATGAGTGATCTTATATGACCATTAAGGGTAAGAAATGGAGATATGTAAGCATAAACATGAGCATAAGGGTCTGATAATGTGATTAAAACATAATAATATCATACCTTGCATATCAAAGATCATAATCATGGAACATAACATAAAGATTGGAAGTTTGAAAGACATGAATCATATTGAAATAAAAAACATAAGTAATGAAATCTTTAAATAGGAATAAAAATGGAATTTTGGAAAACACATAACCATAATATATGATTTCCATAGTAGTCAAGGAATCCCTAATAAGTCTATCTTGGTAGTATGGGTGCACTCCCCACACCATATTGCTAGTCATGGTTCTCTCCCATGTCTATCTTAATGTATTTATTTAACTCTTTATACCATCATAGTAGTAATGGATCTCTACCATCCCTATCCTAGCAGCACAAGTTATCAACTTGTACCATCTTGGTAGTCATTGTTCACAACCTTCCCCATCTTAGTAGTCAAGATTCACAACCAATGACATCTTAATCTATCTCTTGAGATATAAATCATTTCATAATGCATTTTAGGTAGAGACAGGTCCCACCCATATTGTAATGAAATCATTCATATATATACACCAAAAAATCATAATTAATCATATCATAACCCTTGAAATTAATTTTGTTTTATAGACATGTAATCATATATTAATGTGTGGAAGAATATATTATTTTCATATTCATTTCTTCTAAATAATCACTTCTGAAAAGAAATTCGTTTGAAAGGAATATAAAAATGAAATATAAATAGGTTTCATAAACATCATTCCAAATAAACATGATTATTTTAGATAAATAATGTGAATCTAAATATTGAATCATTTCCCTAGAAAATAATTAGTAAGACCAATAGATGTAATCTTATATGGGAAGTAATTTTGAATGACCATTTAGTAACATTTTTCATGAAAATATCCTTTATTCATTATAAACAAATTTTTTAAAACATAACAAAATTTTAAAACCATTTTCTTGAAAATGAACCTGGTAACTTGTTAATAAATCATGAAAATATTTTGAAAACCATTTTCATTAAAAACAAAAAATGAACCTTGAAAAAATAATGAAAAAAATTATTTGAAGATACCTTAAAACCCTCTAAATAAAGATTGAATTTTTTTTACACTAATTTATTAGAAATTAATTTTGAAATATATAAATAAATATTGAAAACATTTTGAAATTTATTTCATTGAAAATACTATGAAAAATTTTATATAAATATTGAGAACTTTTTGAAGCCCTATTTTCTTGAAAATATATAAAATAATCTTGACTAATTTTTTGAAAAAACATTTTCACTGAAACCCACTTTAAAAAAATAAATATAGAAAATATTAGGGATTTTTTTTATTTTTAAAAGAATAACTTTTTAATCTTGTAAAGGAAGAATCAATGTAATTTCAGTCGTGATAACACGAAAATATGTTCCCACTAAACATTCATTTTTCACCATAAAAAGGATAGAAAATGCTTTAATCAAAAAACGACAAGAATATTAGGAAATTTAATAATAATTTTGTTTAAATTTTAAAAGAACGTGATTAAAAATACTTGTTAACGCTCAAATAAGAATGGTATAATTGTTTTGTAAAACATTTAGAAAACATGGTTTAAAAAAATAGTTTTTTTGACTGAAGAGTGAGGTAGAGTCGGACATTCATAAAAACACGTTCTAAACAATATTATGTAATAAAGATTAAAAAAATACTACTATAGCATATAGATATTATGAATAACTAGTTGATAATAAATGTTGTGAGTTTTCATGAAATACAGATCATAATATTTCATCAATGGTGGCATAAACATAAACAATCTCGAAAAGCTACGAGATTGTTTCAATAAACGGTTATCACCTGCTAACTAGGGATGATACTCTATTTTTAATAAAATAAAATTTAAGGAAGCTTAATATGTCATGAGAATAAGTATATTAATGATATAACATGTTGAATAGAAACATATAAACTTCTAAAAGGATTTTGGTGCATAACAAAACAAGTTTCTCAAAGAAGGAAAATTGAGACAAACCTATCTACATTTTTGGTAACTTTTGAAATATTTACCCCATAAAATAAAAATTATATTATGGATATGTAAATAAAAATAAATTAAAAAAATAATAATCATAGTATAAATTAATTGGTTTTATATACACATGACAATATAAAAGAGTGGTGAACATGGAACATATCTCACAAATATAAAAAGCGAGATGAAATTATCATACCTAGTGTCTTGACTCTTGTCATACTTATACAAAATTTCTGTATAATAAATATATATTCATAATACCACTATGATAGTACTGTTTTATTATATCTAATACCAGATAAGGTTTCATTATGAAACTATAATACCCACTTGTTAACAATTCAATGTTATGGTTTTACTTCGGGTAATATTGGATTTGTTATACACATGTGTCTTAATTTATAATATAGTTTGTCCTTATAATTATATCAAGATTTAAAATATTTAAACCATCATATAAATTTTATTTATAATCATTATATTTGTGTTATAATAATCTATATAATAAAGATGAATGAAATTTAATACACCGTTCACGGAGACGGCAGACCGTACGTACGCATAAACATTGTTTCAGTTTTATTATTGTATAAGAAAAAATAAATAAAATAAAATATATGTGTATATGTATATAATATAAATAAATAAGAATTATTCTATCATATATCAAATAATTTCACTAAACACACCATTAATTAATTCCATGTAGTGTTTGAATGATTCTCATCACTTCAAGGGTGTGGTAGTCCACACATCCTCAAACAAAATTACAATATTTATAGAAAATGATAAGTATACAGATATGTGTTTTAAGAGGATTAAATAATACTAAATACATAAAAAATATTATATATAAGACATATAAATATATTTTCCATCATAATTTAAACTGTGAGAGGTTGTAAGGAAAAATGTGCAATCATCAATTCATGATGCGGTAGTTCGTCGTAAACATAATCAGTATATTCGTTACCCAATTGCAGGATGTTTATATCAATGTAGGTCTTACACATAGAATAATATCATACTATTATGTTTCTAATATAGTTTAAATTACACAAATATTTAATAATAATGGTTGAGTGGGTGGATAATGGAAATAACATAAAATTACTTAAGGAAAAATGTTACCTCTTAATCGGGTAATTTATTTTGGTTTACATAGAAGGGATAACATGAGTTAATTTATGTAAAGGATTATTATTATTGGGTGAGGGGGGGGGGGATTTTAAGGATCTATTTTGGAAGTTATTGGTTGATCCAAAGTGTCTTGATATG
Source organism: Viscum album (assembly GCA_963277665.1). Classification (NCBI taxonomy): domain Eukaryota; kingdom Viridiplantae; phylum Streptophyta; class Magnoliopsida; order Santalales; family Viscaceae; genus Viscum; species Viscum album. Next base: position 1,495,967,030 of record OY728147.1, on the reverse strand, counting down.
TGTTAGTATGTGGGAGGAGAGGATGTATTTTATAGTGGAGGAAAAGTGACACTCTAGTAAATTTTCTGATAGGGAATTCCACCCACATTTTCCAATAGAATGTGTCTCCCATTTTGAAAAAAGTAATATTAAAGGGATTATATTGTATAAATATTCCCATAAAATGAAACTTATAATTTATTATCAATCAATTTTTCCCTTATGATTAAGGATTATTCCCTTGTTATGCTTAATTTTACCTTAATCAATGTAATTAATTTTAATTATGTTCAGAAATATATTTTTTTTAAAAAATGAAGTCCATGTATTTATAAATTATAAATTATAATGATTAAATATATGGAATCATTTTTTTAAAATTCCAATCATATAAGTGGAATCAATTACTTCAAATTTAAACCTGCTGACGGGATGACACTACGAGGTTTTAAAGTAAAAACGACTAGAAATTTATATGTTCTTATAATAAAATTCCATGTGAAATTGATTCCAATGACATGAAATGGATTAATTGATAAATATTTTATCTACATAAAATTTAAAAACAAATTTAAAATTTAATTCAACCATATAAATAATTTCGTTGAAAAATAATTTTTGAATTAAAATTCAGTATTTATTTACTATTTATAAAGAATCAATCCTTATAGAAAAATACTAAAAATTTACCCTAGCATATTTTTTGTTTTTTTTCTTCCTAATATAAATATATTTTTGATATATATAATCCCTAAAATTTCAAAAAACTATTTTTAAAATAGCATCACCATTAAAAGGTGGTAAAAATGACTTAATAAGAAATATAGAATTTTTTGCAAAAAATTGTGTTTGTTTTTACCTTAAGACTATCAAATATATTAGATAAATTTCCAAATTATTTTATTTAATATATAATATATATATATCAAATTAAAATATATCACAAATTTTAATTAATTTTATTTATTAGAGTAAAAAATATTTGTTAGAATAAAAATATTTTCTTATATATTCAATAGGTTTTCATATTAATTTCTAATTAATTTATATCCTATGAATTCATTTTATTTTTTTGTAAACCATATATTTTCATAAGTTAGTTATACATTATAATGACTAATTATTTAAGGAATATTTAATATTAAATAATATATTGTTATTCGATAAAATTTTATCTTGTGTGATACACAAGCCATCGAAGGAATTCATTATTGGGTGTAATGATACATATCCTCAGTGTTCCACATAGAATAAGATAAAATTTATGTTTAAGATTTTGAATGGTTAGTTTTTTTCAAATGTTTTAAAACAAACATACTTCTAAAATAAAAAATAATCTCTTTTTAGTGTTCTGTTAAATAATGAATATGAACAATATTAAATTAATTTGAAAAACATATTTCACAAATCCTAGGGGTGTTACATTCTACCTTCCATAAATATAATTTCTCCCTCAAAATTTTTATATATTATAAAATGTTTAATACTTGAAAGATTCATTCATAGAAACTCACATCAAAAAAATTAATGCTAAAAGTTATATTAAAATGGGAAGGTTAGAACTATAAGAGTTATGAGAAGAAATATATAACTCAGTTTCCTTATAGAAGAACATAGGTTGGGTTTTCAGATTGGACATGAAGGAAAAGCATAAATAATTATAGTTAGTGATTGAGTTCATCAATTTCAAAAAAGTTAATGATCAAAGAAAATAAAAGGGCCTCAATGTCATAAACATTTGATGATTTTAATTGATATAAGTTCAACAAAAATTCAGGAATTAGGATAACACTATTTTATCATTATCTAATCACTGATTAATTATTTTACTGACCAATAATATAAGGAATTATACTTACTTGATATATTTCAATTTAAAAAAATTCATTCGGTAGTTGTTATTTTATTTATTTATAATTCATCTATTACATCTAAAATGAATGTCTATAAAATATATTTGAAGCCCGAACTAATAAAATACACTTTTAGAAAAACCAACGGCCCATATAAGAAAAAATGTATAAATATTTGATTTTTATTATTCTTCAAAACTATAATTGTTAGTAAATTAATCTCTAAACATAAAAAAGTAATTCTTCTAGTTCATTATTAATATTTATTCTTAGAAATAGTTACACATTAACTAGGAAATCGTAAAGGCATGTGGTATGCATGAAACCCTTATTATTATTCAATAATGGGATCAAGACATGGGGCCTTATCAGACAAGATTTCTTTTCACCTAACATACATGTTTTCCTTTTATAAAACCACAATAATATAATTGCCAAACTATTATCGACATCCTTCAAATATATTTAATCATTAAATTTCATTTTACCTAAGGTTTTTAATACAATATCACTACAAAAAAAGTTCCACTAAATTGTAACATAAACTTTTCATAATTGGTTAACCATATAATCATTAGGAAGATTAAAATACAGTATAGTAGACAGAAAGTAATTAAATCAAGTTAATATTCATCCCATATTTATCACAAGGTATCTCTTAGCTTTAAAATTCCAAACATGGGGATATCCTCATCGTATTTTCTCTTGAAACATGTAAATGTCCTAATTTAACATAAATACTTATTGAAAACGTGAATGTTTTCTTATTCCAATGTATATTGGATTTATGACTTAAATAAAAACTTGTTGTAAAATTAATCAATGATAATATAAATCGCCTATCAAAAATTCCTTACTAAAGTTCCAAGGTAAAAAGTATCATCTTATTTACTTATTCGTATCTCGCATATCATTATCCAAACAACATTATATTAACAAAAAGAACATATTAAGGGTTACCTTACATTAGTCAATATATCACCTTCTCATTAAATCATGTTACTATTCCTCTGGTAACATTCTACATAAATGTGTACATACCATGTGAAAAACATAAATAGAACCATCCTTGTATATTTCATAATTCATATAACATAATTTTGGATTCCAAATACATAAATCCTTTTATTATTACAGTTTATACATAATCCATTAAGAGGCTACCACATACTTTTATGTAATACCTCTTTCCTTTCACAGTTCATTTTTAGTCTCATGATCATTAGGAATATAACCACTACTGGTGTCACCTTTCTAATTTTTTCATGATCTTTCCACTTGGTAATTTTATTTTCTTAATGACCATTATTTCCATGAATAAAACATTAAACCTTTAATGATTTCATTGGGAGTCCAATATTCCCATCCACTTCATTAACTAAACTCTTCATTTTTCATTTGTAGTCACGTACTTTGTGTTCTTCTTTTCCACATTCAAAACACCTTTTGTTCCTATAGGGAATTCACATATGTCATTATTTCAAAAGTCTAGACATAATGAAAACTGAATATTCTTTCCTCCATGGTCTCAATTACCAAAAATATTAGCAAACGTCTTCTTTATCTTCGATGGTAAGTCCAAGAGTTGGTTAAGGTACACAATGTTATTCTTGTTCTGTGAAAACTAACATGGAATGTTAAAAACATCCTTCACTACAGTGATTATCCCATTTGACTTCTCATTAGAAATTTTTTCATCCCATTTAACATTAACTCAGTTTCTTATGGTGCCCACCATTTACAAAAACCATAAAGCATATTGTGAGGAAAAAATATCGTAGTTGAAAGCCGTGTAATCATGAAAAATAATTACTTATAGAGTGTCTAAATTTTTACAACTTACCTAAACTATGAATCCTCATATTTATCTGAGGATTTTTGTAGCCAATTTCAATATAAATCCCTCATGATGGTTCATAAAGAGTTGGTGAATTCTCAAAGAATATTCCCTGGGAGGTTTAATCTATGTATGATGTAAGCCATATTGTCATGTACCAAGTGATGCTAAGTCAGGCCCAATAAAATTTTCAGTGTTGTTACTCCAAGGTAAATTAGGGAATGATCCACATCCACTTGTTGTACCTTGATATGGATTTATTGCTAGGAAACCACTCAGTCTATCCTTTTCCAAAATTTGAAGACATTTTCTTAAATGTTTAATCATCCTTACACTAATCCTCATAGACATCCATATAAATATCCATAGAAATATACCAAGTTATCTCATTAATGTTTTATTATCCTAGTTTTTATAGGTGGAATAATGATTCAATCTGATACTAACTATAAAAAAATCCTTTTATACATTACATAATTTTTCGTAATACATAAAACATTGTACAATCAGACACCCAAAGAAAGTATTAGTTTAGTATAATGGGAAACATGGAAACATAAAAAATGGTATATAAGGGATCTAAATTATAACATGGGGAAGGAAACATAAAAAGGGGTGAGCTTAGATGCCCCGTAACAATAAATATGGGAGACATGTATGAATAAAAATTAACATAGGGGTAAAATAAACTAATAAAAATAATAGAAGATCATCCCCTGCATATCAATGATCATAAAAATGAATCATTATATAAATCTTGGAAATTCATAAGATATGAATAATTTGTAAATAAGTAACATAAGCCTTCAAAGCATTACAGAGGCAAAAAAATGGAATTTTGGAAAATGCATAAGCATAAAATATGAATTCCATAGTAGTCATGGAATCACATCTTTGTTCATCTTGGTAGTGTGGGATCACTCCCCATACCATCTTGGTAGTCATGGTTCACTCTTATGTCCATCCTGGTACCATGAGTTCACTCGTCATACCATCTTTGTTGTCATTCTTCACTTCCATGTCCTTCTTAGTAGAGTAAGTTCACTCCTCATATAATCTTGTTAGTCATTGTTCACTCTTATTCCCATCTTAGTAGTCAAGGTTCACTCCCAAAACCATCGTAGTCTATATCAAGATATATAAAACATTACCCAATGCATTGGATAGATATGTAGGTCCCACCTATCGCTTAATGAAATCATACCTATATGTGACATGAATTCATAAATAATTTTATCATAACCAATGAAATTATATGTGTGTCATAAAAATGTAATCTTATCATAAACTATGGAAAAAGACACATGTTTAATAATAATTTCATAAAAAGAATAACCCATGAAAAGAAATTGGTTTCAAAGGAATATAACTAGTAAAAGAGAGAAAGGTCTCACAAACCTTATTCCATAATAACATAATCCATTCACCAAATTAATCTGAATAGAAACATTGAAATTTTTTCCCATTAAGGAATGAGTAACAACAATGGATGTCATATTTTATGGGAAATAATTTTGAAATACCTTTTGAAAATGATTCATCAGAAAAATACCGTTTCTTATTTGGATAATTATTTTTAAAAAATAAAAACATTTGAAAACCATTTTCTTGAAAATCAACATGACAAATTATAAAAAAATAATGTAAATATTTTTAAATCCATTAACCTTAAATACATATAAATGAATCTTGAAAACATTTTGAAAACTATTTATCTGATGATACTTTGAAATCATATAAATAAATATTTAAAATGTTTTTAAAACCATTTATTATAACCTGATTTGAAAATTTATAATAAATCTTGAAAACGTTTTTAATACCATAAATTTAAAATAATTGAAAATATACAAATAAAGCTTGAAAATTTTTTCAAAAACATTTTCCATGAAAACATATAAAATATGGTTGAAAAAAAATAAAAACATTTTTCATTGAAAACCACTTTAAAAAAATAGAGTCTATAATATTATGAAAAATTATCTTTTTTAAAAGTATAACGTTTATCTTGTAAATGAAGCTTAAATGGAATGTCATTCAAGATGGAGGGTAAATTTGCACACATCGAACATTCCTTTTGTACTGTAAGAATGTTATAAATGTTCCTCCACTAGAAAATGACAAGATGGTTCATCTCTATAAAAATCCTTTTGTTTAAATGTAAAAAAATAGGTAAAAATTTCATTTAATTATTATTTGATAATAGTATTATATTTTTAGAAACCATTTTGAAAACATCATTTTGATAGAACATTGATTTCCAATAGAAGAGAGAGGGGATGTCGAACATTCTTAGAAACACATTATTAACTATATAATGTACAAATGAATGTAAAATGATATTATAACATGAATATATATGTTATAAAAATAGGAGAATAAAATTCATGACTGTTATTGAGATATGGATCATAATATTTCATCAAAGGAATTATAAACATAAACATTATCAAAAAGATGTGAGATTGTTTCAATGAACTCTTATCACTTGGTATCATGGGATCATACTCTCTATATCAGAAAATGAATGTAATTGAATCCTAAAATATAAATAAAATAAGGATATTCATGATATAAATTTCCAATTTATGTAAATACTCTTAAATATATTATTTATTCCTAACAAAACATGGGTCTCGAATAAAGAAATTTGAGGTAAAACTGTATATTGAATAGGTTTCTTTTTGATACATTTACCCCATGGAATATATAACATATAATGGATATTTAAATATCCATAAATTTAAGAATACAAATCATATAATAAATTCATGTTCAATATAAGCAACCTGAAAAAATAGGAGAGTTGAACATGGCATGTATCTCATAGATTTAAAAAGTGATATAAAATTCCCCAACCTTGTGTCTCGACATTCATTGTACTCATAAAATATATCTTTCTAATAAATATATATTCATTATAAATCTATATAAAAACATTTTTTCATATCTAAGACCAAATATAGTTGTTTTGACCTTATATTACCATCTTGTTGACAAATATGTGTTGAGTAATCACATCAGGTAATATCTACATTGTTCTTCTCATGATTGTTAATGTGTTATGTATTTTGTCTTTATAATTATTTCATGATTTCATAAATTTAAAACATGATATAAATTTAATTTATATTCATTTTATGTTTATTATAATAATATATATAATATATAATTATAAAATATAATTCACCATTCATAGAGACGATTTGTCTTACGTACGCATGATAGTTGTTTCCATTTTTTCATATTGAAAGAATGAAATAAAATGAAATATAGGTATATATGTATATAATATAATTAATTTATTATTATTAAATAATATAGATCATATAGGTTTACTGAACACATCCTTAATACATTTCATGTTCTCTCTGAGAAAATCACATCATTTTGTGAAGCGGTAGTCCACACATCCTCAAACGAAATTACCATATTTACACCAAATGGAATTAAAAAAAAATATGTGTTTTAAATTGAATAAAAAAGAATAAATACTTAATAAATATAAAATATACGATATATAAATATATGTTCCATCATAATATCCACCATGAGTGGTGGTAAATTAAAAAATGAGCAGTCATCATTTCGGGAGGCGATAGTCCACCGTACACGTAATCAGTATGTTTGTTTCACATTATAAGGATGTGTGTGTTAGTGTAGGTAGAACATTGTCAAGATAACATCATATAATATTTAAGATAAAGTTTTAGTAATAAAAACATGAAATAATAAGGATTTAGGGGGTTGAGAATGGAAATAACATAAAATAACTTGTGAAGGAATTTTACCTCGTATTCAGGAAACTTCTTTTGGTTTGCACCAAAGGGTTTTCTTGGATTTCATTACAACCAACATGAATCTTCAATAATTATATGAGGTATTTTGTGGATATATTTGGTTAGATCATGGTCGATAAAAAGTCTCTTGAGTGGTGTGAGGAAGTGGGAGGAGATGAGGCCTTTTATAGTGTAAGAGGAGTGGCACTCTAGTAAATTCTAGGATAGAGAATTCCACCCACGTTTTTTCCATGGAATGTGGATAGCATAATGGACCAAATTATATCAAATTGAGGATAGGGTCGAAATATTTAGAGAAAATGGATCACAAAAAAAATATTTTCTATTTGGACCCTTCTTTTTAAGGTTTATTCCATTGTTATTTTTAATTTTACCTTAATCACTGAAATATATTTGATTTACATTCTCGAATACATTAGGTAAAAAAACTATGGTTACATTATTATAAATGGAAACTTATTCTCATTCAAAATATTTAATCCATTTTTTTAGATTCTATCCAAAAAAGTGGGAAAATTAATTTATATTTAATATTGTTGACCAGATAATACTGCAGGTTTTCCGAGTAAAAGTATCCAAAAGTTTACAATGTTTTTATAGTTAATTTCAAATTGAAATAGATTCCAATGACTTAAATTGTTTTAATTGGTAAAAAAATTTCAAATTATATTTTAAAAATATTGTAATATATTTTATCCTTATAAATATATTATAAAAAAAATGTTTTTTTCATGTAATTTTCAGTATTGTGTAATTATTCATTAAAAAAATGTAACCTTACTAAAAAATACCAAAAATTTTCCCTAACCTAATTTGTATTTTTCTTATTCAAATATTAATTTTATATTTACATATACAATCCATAAAAGTTCCAAAAATTGGATTTAGAATTCAATCTCCATTAAAAGGCGGTAAAAATGTCGTAATAGGAAATATAGTATTCTTGGCATAAAATTTCATTTTTTATCTTAAACATATCAAATAAATTGGGATAATATCAAAAAATATTTGATATAATATTTAATATATATATCAAATTAATATCACTCACTAATTTTAATCAATTAAATTCATTAGGATAAAATATCTTTGTGCGTATAATATTATATTCTTTTATTCTCAATGGGTTTTCATATTCATTTATAATTGATTTTCAGAAAATGAATTCAATTAATATTTGTGTAAAACTTATATTTACATACTATATTTAAAAAATATCATAAAAACTTATTTATAGGACATGTTATATTAAATAATATATTTTTATATGATAAAACTCGGGCTTGGGTGTTACCCAAGCCATCGAGGACAGACATTATTGCATGTAACATAAGATAACCTCCGTGTTCTATTTAAATAATGATAAATTTTATGTTGAGTTTTTTTGTAATATTAAATTTTTTTCATATGAATAAATCCAAACATAGTGGTTATATATAAAATAAACTATTTTTATTGTTGCATGAAATGAAAAATATCAAATAGATTAAATTAATTTCAAAATAGTGTTCCACAAAATCTAATTTAGACTCATAAAATAGCTCCAATAATTAATTAAATTCCATAAAATGGTGGATAATATATAAATATGAATATATAATAGCCTTTTTAATAGTTTCTAGGTTATTTTGTCCCTCAATAATAAGGTATAGTTGCTTGTTAATAATATTTTTCCCTTTAACACTGTAAATCATTTTAATTACATTTACTAATTTTTATTTAGAAAAAAACATTTACCTTAGTATAAATTATATATTATTATTATTAAAAACATGTAATAATGTTTTCAAAATTCCAATATCATAATTTATTGAAATTTATTTAGAATTAAACATGTATGGAGCACGACAAAATGGGGTTTTAATGTAAAAATGCTCAAAATTTTGAGATGTTATCAAATCCAACTTCAATGAGAAATTGACTCCAATGAAAATAATTGGATTAATTGATGAATAATTGATCTAATTTTACTTTAAACCTAATTTATTATAATTTAACAATATAAATAAATTTTATGAAATAACATTTTTATATTAAAATTCAATATTTTTCAGTAATCAATATAAAAGAATGTTCACCGGAAAAATAAAATAAATTCACATTAGTTAATTTTTATATTTAAATTTAAAAAATGAATTTTATTTTAAAAAATAATAATTATAAATATTAAAAAAATGTATTTAAAATGGGTTCTCTATTAAAAGGAGCTAAACATGACTTTAGAAAAATATAGATTTTTATGCGAAATATTTATCTTGTTCTTATCTTATTATTATAAAATATATTGTATAAGTATAAAAAATTAATATATAAAATATTTATTTCATTAATATCATTAAATAATTTTAATAAATTTAATTTAGTGAGAGAAAACTACTTTGGAAGGTTAAAGATGTTTTCATTATATTCAGTTGATTTATACATAGTTTTCTAATTAAATTGTAACCAATGAATTCATATTATATTTTTATAATCCATATAAATTAAATTTTTATTTAACACAATTTAAAAAATCTAATTTTATATATAGGTTATGTATTATTATATTAAATAATAATATTAAATAATAATATATTGTTTTCAACTAAAACATTGTGTTGTGTGTAACACAAGCCCTTGAAGAAATTGGTTGTTGCGTACGAACCACACTAACTCAGTATCATGTTTATTGAAATATATATAATATATTGAATTTATTTAAAATAGTAACAATATTTTAAAGTCATAGGATATTATATTCATTTCTATTCTTAGTGTTGTTTGTTTTACATTCTACAGAATACAGTTTTCTTACAGTAATTTTTTTGGCATTAAATTTGTTTATTAGAATTTTAGAAAATGTATTCCATTTTTTGAATTAGAATAAATTATAATTAATTATATTTTCAACTTGTATATTGAGCAAATATATTAGTTAAATTAATTAAAATTAATTATAGTGATTATGATAAAAACAAGATTACTTGATGGTTAAACATTAATCATAAGAGGCCAAATGACCTAGACACTAGTCCAAAATCTATTGGCTGGGAATATTTCAACCAATTACCTGGTTGTATTGAATTTGAATACTTATTGGAGGCCCATGTTGAATGGGAGTCCTATCAATATTGTTTACCCTGTATATATTTATTGAAATGTCACTCCTCCTCCTCTATAAAAGGGTACTCACCCCCCTCACATCCCCACCCCTCTCAATCCACATTGTCTTTACAAACCTAGACCAAATATCCTTTTAACATCCTTCCATTATACTTAAATCAATTAATTTTTTTATAATTTCATCCAAGAAATCTCTTTGGTGCAAACAAAATGGAGTTTCACAAAGAAGAGGTAACATCCTTCCTCAAGCTCCATTATTTTAATTTCATTACACTCCATGTAAAATATTTTCATTAAATTGTTATATAATAACCTAATTATCCTAAATATACTAATATGTTTTTATTTTATGGGTTCTACCTACACTTTCACACCTATACATATATTGGGTAATAGGCTTACCATTCATGTATATGGTGGACTACCACCTCACGAGGTGGTGTTGTTTATTTTTTCCTTTACCATCTATCATCAAAGGAAATTATGATGAAACTATGTTTTAATATGATATATATGATATTTATTATTTATTTTTGAATATGGAATTTTTATTTGAAACATACATTTATGATTTTCATTTTTTGAAAATATGATAACATCATTTGTGGACGTGTGGACTACCACTTTCTCAAAGCGATGTGATACATTCACAATTCATATAGAATGTATAAATGATGGTTTTAATGAAATTATATTCTATATATGACATATGAATTCAATATCAATTATGTTTTATATATTCTAATATATTTTATTTACATTCTTTCATTCAATACGACAATAAAATAGAAAAAAATGTTCATGTGTAAGTATGGCCTACCATCTTATTTAACAATGTATTCCAATTAATATTTATATATTTTATAGATTATTATAAATAATTAAATAATTATAATATATTATATTTATATCATCTTTTACATTATTTAATTTACTAAATTAATATCTATGAAATGAGATCACAAATAATAAGCCAACATGTATATGAAAAATCAAAGCATATAACACCCCTAACGTAACTTTAACATGGATATGTTAATAAATGAGAAATATAACTTCATAACAAAAGAATACATTTTTTAGATATAATAATATAATTATTTTGTACATGTATAATAAAATTTTAATAATTTATACTAAAATTCGGAATGTGTGCAAAGATAGTCAAGACTTATGGTGTGGGTTTTCTCTTCTCACAATTATTTTCCTTGAACACAATCCATTTTCAGCTCCAATATTTGTATATATGGTGTGTATAATGACCATATATGTGTTATATTATTCTTATAAATTAATTAATGGGCATTTAATATAACTAAATAGGTATTTATAGAGTAATAATTTTTTATATCTATTCATATTTATGAATAAGATATGAATTTTATGTTAAAAAGGACACTTTTTCTAATAGCGTACTTAAAGCACAACAATTTTTTTCTAAAAAAATCTTATGTTGAACACAATGTTGAGTTATAATAATAAATAATAAAATAATATCATTGTTATTTTTAAATGAAAGTTAACACCTTGCCAATGTATTAGCAGGAATGAACAGAATTAACAATATTATTATTTTACATATTTTTTAAATGTTTTTACATTTTTCCAATGAATACTAGAGGATTAAATGATAATTAATCCAATTTTGAGCATAAAATACTCTAATATTTTTAAAGGTCGTTTTAATAACTTTTGAAGGAGGTCCCTTTTTTAAAATAGTTTTTTCCACTTTTATGTGTTGTATTTGATATAATGCACTTTTTATATATAAGTAGGACATCAATATTTACATTGAAATGTTTTTTTGGTATGTTTATGATAACCTTCATTTTTTAAATGAATAATGAAAAATACCGCATTTTATGTCAAAACTGCTCTTTCATATAAAATATTTATATTTTTAGATTGTCTATTTAATTAGATTTAAAAAAAATTTGGACTGTGGTTTTATCTTTTAATCCAGTTTTTGTGATTGGTAATAATTTTACTTTTAAATTGAAGAAAAACACATGTAAATATTTTGATACTTTTTAATTCATAAAAATCCACTATCATGTTTTGAAAACTTGATTTAATTTCAAATTAATTTCTACAACTTTTATGTTTTGAATTTGGAAAAATAGATTCCATATTTTGAATCATATTGTTCAAATTGTGTGAATATGTACCTTTTATTTTGGGACATTATGAATAGTAACTTCTTTAATTATTTTATTTAGGATGGCCAAAGGGTAAATCTGGTAAATAAAGTTAAAAATAATATTTTAATAATATAACACAACCCTAAAACGTGTCATATTCATATTGTATAAGATATATCCGATCATGGTCATCCTTGGGTCGATTTAGGGTTCCCATGGAGCAAATTGGGTGTGATAATGATATGTAATAATTGCTAATTTAATGTAATGAGAAAAATAACATAAACTTGTGTCATATTATTAAAACATATTTTATATGGTGTTAGACAAGAGATATATTCAAATTTAACTATTCATTAGATATATAAAACTATTTCATAGATCATGATATTTTATTTGTAATTTTTATATCTTAAATAAATAAATTTAATTATGACCCAATAATGATGTCGTTATTGCTTCATTAAAAAAGAATTCAAATAAATGGTATTGTAATTATTAAAATAAATATTATTTGACATAATTAATGTCATCAATAAATTTTCCAAAAAAAATATGACTTATTAGGATTGGTTCAACAATTTTTTTTGAAGGAATCACGATGTTATGAATTTTAAAAAAAAAATGCAATGTATGAATAGTTTCCAAAATTGACATAATTCATAACTAAAAATAAAAAATAGTTTATTAAATGATACTAAATTCTTATACATATAATGTTCATCCAAATTATTACAAAGACAAAATGTAACCATGATTGTTTCTCGTTATGTAGTTGATGATGCTACAATGTAAGTATTTAATGGATGCCGCAAGTTACCTTTATAATTTATGAATTATATTATCTGTTAAAAAATCTAATAATTTCATGAGATATATTAAAGATATTATGTTTTATGAGTGAGAAGTATTATTTCATTGATTTTTATGTATTCATGGTATAATTTTTCCTTTCTTTAATTTATAACCCTTACTAAGATTTTTTTGATCATCCCATGTTTTTGAATATTTTTTCAGAGGGAATAAGGATGGATAAGATAAAGGAAGAATTTGAGAAGATTTTTATCAAGAAAATAATTTTCTTTTAGGAGTTTTATTATTGTAAAAAAATGGATAGAGTATAGGTTTCTAGTTTGTTGTATTTGAGATGTAATGTAACAATTATGGCATAATTTTATAAAACTATAAACATGGAAGGATCCTCTATGTGAATTCTTGGCATAACTCAATATTATGTAATGTTTATGGTTGGGGACTTATAGTTAGTAATCGAGGTCTGTTTAGATAAATTTAGGAGAAATGATATTGTTAAATGGAAATAAATATATTATTTTAAATTATTGGTAAGATTGAAATGATATAGAATTTTAATATTACCACATTTTATCGTCTAAGATATTTCTGTGTTCATAATGTTTTTCAAAGAGGAAACATGGAATCCATGATGGGACGTCATCAAATGGAAAACAAACTACCAAACCAGCAACCAAAAATGGTCCTATTTGGAACTAAATATCTATATTGCAGTAATGGAACAGTGTAATTAGGCTATAAATGGTTGTGGTATACATGTACAATATCAGCTAGATCAACCAGAAAAGAACATTTCGGTAGTAGAGGACATCATGAGAGAACATCCCACATCATTCAGAGCATCATCTAACACTGTTCTAGGTGAAGAGTGGTTTAATGAACAATAAAATATTTTCGATTCCATGGGGTGTTCATAACATCAATTGGTTAGACTTTTTGTTTACCATTTTGAAGGTGAAGCCGATCAGTGGTGGTCAATGATTTAAAATATCATTCATAGTGTGGAAATAGAGGGTCCTGATTGGGATAAATGAAAATGTATCTTCCTAGAGAAATACTTTCAATTTGTGACGTTACATAGGATGAAAAAAAATCATGGAATTGAGTCAGGAGGACAAATCTGTGGCTTCTTATGAATTAAACATTACTAGACTGGCAAGGCATATTCAGAATTTCATACGAGATGTTGATAGTAAAATAAATAATTTTTACTTAGGATTAAATCCAAATCATCGAAGTTAATTATATTCTTGTGAGTTCAAAAGATATAAAAACTAGTTTGAAGTATGAAGAAGGTGGAAATGGAGTGTTTCAATGATCATTTGTTCTTTTAAAAACAATAGAATAAGAGTTAGATGTTGAATTTGAAAGGGAATTACTCATAAAAAATACTGATGGTATGAAAATTATGATTACAGTTTCTGAAAATTGTGGTAAAAACACATTGGGGAATGCGTTTTGAATTTAGGTAAGTTCTTTCAATGTGGTAAAATGGGACATAATGCTCATAATTCCAATAAAAAATCATGGTAGTGGTAAGATAAAATCTATTTTACAATTAGTAAGATGTTTGAAGTGTAATGAAATGGGTCATTATGTAGATGAGTGTCTGACAGAGAACTCAAATAATGAAGATCCGTCAGAATTAAAGCATAAAGGGGTGGTGAAATCATTTGAAATTTTTAGTAGATATTAGTCCATCAAATGATGTATTATTCGGTACATTATTTTTTTATTCATTTTATTCTAATGTGTTTCTGATTCTAGTTTTACACATTATTTCATTTCTATGAATTGTTTTAGTAAATTTGGAATTCCATCTCAAGATATGAATCATAAACTTTTGGTAATAACTCATTGAAGAAATATTCAAACAAAACGAATTTATATGAACCATAATATCTTTGTTTGAAGAATGAAACTACTTGAAAACATTAATGTTTTTACTCCAGTAGAGTTTGAAGTTATTTTGGGTATGTATTGGATTTCTGTTTATCCTGCTAATATTGACTTCATAACTATGAATGGTTATTTAAAAAAAATTAGTTCGTGTACAAAAATGAAACCTCACTTTAGATAACATATAAGGAAGTTGAGACATGTGTAAACGATAGAAATGAAGGTTACCTTGAACATATTTTTTAAAAAAAGGAACAGTTTGGATTAATGATGTACAAGTGCTCAATGAGTATGTTGATGTTTTTATTAATGAGTTTCCTCATATTGTACCTAATCAAGAAGTTGAATTTACTGATGGCATGGTTCCTAATGCAAATCCAATTTTAACCCCCCCCCCCAATATTTAATGTATCACATTGAACTTTTATATTAAAATAATAAATATTATGATTTATTATATACAGGTCTCATTCGACCTAGAACATCACCATGGCATACTTTTATCTTGTTTGTGAAAAAATAAATATGGTTATATGAGACTATGTATTTATTACATACCATTAAATAATATCACTATTATGAAAATGTATCCTTTTCCTTATATCAATTATTTTTTTGATCATCTCCAAGAAGATCAGTATTTTTTGAATATTGACTTGAGCTCAGGGTACCATCAGTTTAATGTAAATGAAGAAGACATTCTAAAGACCTTTTTTCATACTAGGTATGGCTATTATTAATTTTTAGTTATGACTTTTTGGTTAACCAGTGCACCTATTGAATTCATGGATCTTATTAATAGAATATTCTAATAGTTCTTGAATAATATTGTGGTTTTGTTTATTAATGATATTTTTGAACATTCTATAGGTAAAGTGGAGCATTAATTTCTTGTAAGGGTTGTATTACAAACCATAAAAGGAAATAAACCATTTGGAAAATTCATAAAGTATGATTTTGGGTTACAACTAATTTCATTCTTTGGTCACATTGTTTCAAAAAAAGGTATAACTGTTGATCCTGCTAAAACAGAAGTTGTAAAAGAATGGACAAGACCCCTAAATTGAACATATATTTCAAGATTTCATGATTTAGTAGGTTATAACCAGAGGATTTTTTGAAAAAATTTAATGGTTATCTAACCCACTATCTATGTTAACTTGAAATGCTATTAACTTCATCTGGACAAAATAATGACATAAATTTTTTCAAGAACTGAAATGAAACATCATGAATTATCTAGTTATTGAACTTCCAGAAATGATGAATTTGTTATCTGTAGTGATGTATAACTGAAATGGATTGGATTTTTCTTAATGTATAATGATCTAGTAATTAATTATACTTCTTTTCAGTTGAAAACTCTTGAATTAAATTACCCTACACATGATTTGGAATTAGTTGTTGTTCTTTTTTCATTTAAAATATAACGGCATCTTTTTTATGGAGTAAAATGTGAAATATATACTGAACACAAAAGTTTGAAATATATATTCACTCAAAAAGTATTATAGAGATAGAGGATAAGACTTAAATTATTCAAGGATTATGACTGCATGATTAATTAACATACAATAAATGAAAATAAAGTCGTTGGTGAGTAGAGTCGAAATAGTAATTCTATATTAACGATGATATGATTGGAAGGAAATCCTTTAGTTTTTGATTTGATGAATTTTTCATTAGAAGTTGTTTCTGTAGGTAATTCCTCTATTTTGTTCTAGGTGGTAGGGAAATCATCTCAACTAGATATAATTAAGAAAGAGAAGAAAGAAGATTGTGAGTTTCAAAAAAACTACATTAGGCTCAGAAGGGTAAGTTACATAAATTTAACAATGATAAAGACTGTGTTTTGAGGATTTGGATGAGATTATGTGTTCCATGTGATTCACAGTTGAAGAAAGAGTTGTTATGTGCAGCTCGTACTTCTATGTTTTCATATCATTGAGGCAGCACTAAGATGTATAATGATCTTTGGGTGTATTACTGGTGGGATAGAATAAAAAGTGATATTACAGAATTTACAATGAAGTGTCTGACTTGACAACAGGTTAAAGTAGAATGACAGTTATTGAAAGGGTTGCTTCATCATTTTTTAGTGCCATAGGGGAAATGGGAATATGTGTCCATTGATTTCATTGTGTAATTACCAAAGACATTTGAGGTAACAATGCAATCTGGGTTATTGTTTATCAATTGACTAAATCTGGCCATTTTATTTCTATTTTGGATACTATGCCTCTAGATATACTATTAAACTACATTTAAAATCGATGGTATGGTAATATGGAGTTCTCCTCTCCATTATATTTGATCATGATCCCATGTTTACTTATAAATTTTGAAAGTACCTTCATATTTCGATGGGTACTGAATTAAATTTTACTACAGATTTCCATCCACAATTGGATCAGTGGTCAGAACTATCAGTAGAGACTTTGGAAGATATGCTACGTGCTTGTTCAATGGATAACCATGGATGATTGGACCAAAATCATTATCTCGTTTAGTTTTCGAATAATAATAGTTTTCATTCCAGTATAAATATGGCACCATTTGAAGTATTATATGGATAGAGGTGTTAAACTCCATCTTTTTGGGACGAAGTCCATGAGAGGATGTTAATGGGACCCAAATTGTTAAAAGAGATGGCAGAACTAGTTCATATTATTCCAAAGAACATGAGAATAGCTTAGAGCTGGAAAAATAGTTATGGGGATAAATAGAGGAAGGATCTTTCTATCTAGGTAGGTTATTATGTCATTCCAAATGTTTCTCCATGGAAAAGTGTGATGTGTTTTGGTTAGAAGGTAAAGTTGAGTCTGCGGTTCATTGAAACCTATTAAATCATCGATAAAGATAGATTAGTTTCTTGTAGAGTGGATTTACATAAATTTTTATCATAGCTTCATAATTGTTTTAATGTTTCAATGTAGAGAATGTATATGCCTGATCCATGCATTTTTTGAGCCCATAGGTAGTTTAGATGGAAGAAAATCTTTTTTACGAGGAATGGTTAGTCCCGATTCTTGACTATAGAGGGAAAGTGCTGTGAAATTAGGTAATTAATTAGGTAATATTTTTTTGGAAAACTAATATAGTTAAATAGGAAACATGGGAATGTGAAAAATATATAAGGGATAAATACCCCAACTTATTTCATTAGTGAATAAAATTTTGAGGATGCAATTCCCAAAATGGGTGAATGATATAACAACCCAATTATTTATAGAATAATACTTTTTCATATCTTTTAATATTTATGAATAATATATTAATTTTATCTGATAGTTGAAACACTTTCTAATAGAGTACTTGAAATGTAACAATAGTTTTCTCTAAAATCATACGTTGCACAAAATGTTGGGTTATATAGAAAAATAACACAAATATATTATTATTATTTTTAAATGGTTGTTAACGCCCTGTAGTGGTATTGGAGGGAATTATAAAATAACTATATTATACTATTATATTTTTTTAAAATATTTTTACATTTATCTAATGAATATTACAGGCTTAAAATTATAATGAATTCAATTTTATACATAAAATACACAAATATTTTTAAAAGGTTGTTTTTCTAAATTTCGATGGAGAACCTTTTTTAAAAATAGGTTTTGTTACTTTAATATGTTTTATTTGACTAAATTAACTTCTATAGAATTAGGACCTGAAAATTTACATTGGATAATTTTTTTGGTAATTTTCGGAAAATGTATATTTTTTAAATGAATAGTGAAAATGCCGCATTTTAAGTCAAAACTGGCTTTCCATCTAATTTATTTATATAGTTAGATTATCCTTTTAATTGTTTATAAATTAAAATAGGATTATTTTTTTATCATTTAACCAAATTCTGTTCATTGAAATAAATTTCACTTTTAAACTGGACATAAACACATGTTAATATTTTGATAGTTTTTACTTCTTAAAAACCCACTTTCAGTTTTTGAAAACTGCAATTAATTATAAATTAATTTATGATAATTCTATGTTTTGAATTTAGAAAAATGGATTCCATATTTGGAATCAAAAGGTCCAAATTTTGTGAATTGATACCTTTTATTTTGGCTCATTTTGAATAATAACTTCAGTAATTATTATATTTACCATGGTTTAAAGGTAAATCTTATAATAATGTTAAAAAACAATATATTATTAATTAAAAACTACCTTAAAACACATCTTAATTAAATTTTATAAGATATTTCTGACCATGGTCCTCCATGGGTCGATTTTGGGACCCCATGGATCCACTTTGGTGTTATAATGACATGTTATAAAAATTAATTTAATGTGAAGAGAAAAATGACATTAATATGTGTCTTTTTAATAAAAAACATTATATTTGGTTATTTAAGTGATATCTTCAACTCTAACTAGTCAATATAAAGATAAAACTATTTCTTATATCATTATATATTATTTATAATTTTCAGATACTGAAAAATAAATTTAATTATCACACAATGATGATGTAGTGATTTTCTTATTAATAAAGGATTCAATTAAATGATATTATATATATTAAAATATATATTAATTGACATAATTAATATTATCCAAAAATTATATAGGTGACTATAACAATTTATTATTGATTTAATAATTTTTTTCGAATGAATAATGTTTGTTATGAATTTAAAAAAAAGCAAGTATGAATAGTGTCCAAAATTGACATAATTCATAACTTAAAATATAAAACAGTTTATTAAATGATATAAAATACCTAATAATATAATATTCAGACAAATTGTTAATATATGTCCTTATATATCATAAATAAATTTCTTTTGGGTCTTTTGACATGATATGGTAATTACATTAACCCCCAATTTCTAAATAACATGATATCGCTATATGATTAAAAGGGGTAAAATAAGGGTCTAACCCAAATGATAAGGATACAGAATTCTTCAAAATAAGACTATTTTTTTATTATGTTTATTCAAACCAAAATCATCTTATATGAAAATTAAACGATTTTTGGACCATTTCAAAATCTAATTGAATTTATAATAAATTAATATTTTTAAGACTTTCCTAAAGTGCCCCTCCTCTATCTTATAAAAGGGCCCAACCTATACCCACATACTCACACCTCTCTAGACCCTTGGATCATCCAATATATTCTCACATAAGCTCCCATAATTCCTCATTTCTTATTAGAAGACTTACCTTGGGCATTATGAAATCTGTGAAATCATTTTGGCTTAAATCAAAAGAAGTTACATGATTTATACGTAACATATTCTCTCAAGTTCCTCTCATTAATTTTACTTCTTCACATCCTTGTTCTTATTATTCTTTGATTACATAAAAGCACCAGTATCCTAACTATACTAGTATGGTTTTATAGGAAGTAATAAAACTACACTTACATACACCTCTATTTAATGTAAATGAACATATTATTTCTGTGTACGGTGAACTAATGTGTCACGAAACAAATATTGTTCAATTTTCTCCTACAACCTATCATGGTGGAAATTATGATGGAACAATATTTATATATTATATATATTATATTTAAATATTCTTTGGGATTTTTCATTTTTTTAAGTTACATCATATCTTTATTTTTTCCATAATCATTAAATACGGTAATTTCATTTGGGGAAGTGCGGACTACCGCCCCAACAAGGTGATATGACTTGTTAATGACATATATTAAACATGTAAAGGATGTAATTAATAATCTTATGTGAAATATTTAACAAAAATATTATACTGTAATAATAACATACTTATGTATCATTTAATTTTCATTCCATTAATATGATAATGAAATGAAAGTAGCCTTCATGCATACGTACGACACACTATCTCCCTGAATGATGCATTTCATTTCTTATCACAAAATGTAATGGAATATTGTAAAATTTATATACATTAGATATATGTGATATTTATTTCATTAATATCATTATTTATATGATGTAATTTTTATTACATGGGCAATTTACATCAAAACATGTTCATTTTCAACTCAAGTACTGAATATCAGAAAAACAACTGATATGAAATTAAAAAAAATATGTAATTTTTATAACATGATGATAAGTAATATAGAATTAATAGTAAACTTGAAAAAGGTTCTGCATCAAGTATAAATTGACCTCTGTTTATTATTTTTGGAATATAAATAACGAACAAGACAAGTCAGACTTTAGGCAAGTGACTTCGTCTCAATCTCCTTTCATTGAGGAATATTTTGATCTACACATGACATACTTTTGTACGGTCTATAAATGTCCTTGACATTTAATTTAATTCAAAGGGAATATTTTTTCTATGAAGTGTTTTACTAAATGACAATGGAATGTTTCTTTTTAACATACTCTGTGACAACGACCTTTCCGTCGCTACGAACATTATTTGATATATGGCTTCCTTAACAAGATGTAATGTTTTTAAAAGGAAAATATATTCCATATTCACATTTATGGATTTTTATATTGAAAATGATTTTGAGAAATTATTGATTATGTCAATATCTTGAAATGTTATATTGTGATTGCGATGTGGGAATGTGTTCTTTCATTTATGCTTGTTTTGTTTGTTATGATTATGTTATGGTTGGTGGGAATTATTTAAATATTTGGGTGTATATGTTATAAACTAAAGGAAGGTAAGCCCTAGATAGCTCTCCAATGCACCAGGTAACATTACATAGGTAAATATTAAGGTTTATCCTAAGATATTTCAAGAATATATTGTAATAGGTATTCCAAACGTAACCATGAAGGTTACTCCCCATATAGTTATGAGTTCTATAATGTATGAATGTTATGGATTCCATAAGTTACCTTCATAATATAGTATTTCTATCAGATATTAATAATTCTTTTGATTTCAAAAGGTATATTATTGATCATATGTTTTATGAGTGAAAATTATGATTTCATTGATTTTTATGTATTCATGGACTAATGTTTTATTTCCTAATTTTATAACCCTTACTTTTATTTTTATGCTCATCCCATGTTTTTGAAATGTTTTTCTCGGGGTATAAGGATGGATACGAGATGTGAAAAATCCAAGAAGTATTTTATGAAAAAAAAATATGTATTGTTTTTAAAGAGATTTATTGTTGTTAAAAAAATGGACAAAGTAGAGGTGTCTAATTTATAATATTTAATATGTAATGTAATAGTTGTGGCCTAATTATCTATAACTCTTAATATGGAAATATCCTCAATATTAATTCTTCACTTAACTCAATATTATGCAATGTTTAATGTTGGGACCTATCATTGTTATATGAATTCTGTTTTGATGACTTTAGGTGTTTGGATATTGTTAAATGAATATACATAAATTATTTCTAATTTATGGTAATATTGAAATGATATAGAATTTGAATATTACCATGTTTCTTAGTCATAGATATGTATTTATTAAGAATGGTTTTCCATAGAAGAAAATAGGTTACCTATGATGGGATGATATCAAGAGGAGAATAACATACCATATCAGCAACTAGAAATGGTCAGAATTCGTACTGAATAGTTGGATGTAGTAATAAAACAGTAGGCTCATGTTATTATTGGGGGAGGCATACTTGAACAAGATCACTCAAATTAACTACAAAGGAATATGACGGTAGTAGAGCATTTCATGAGGCACCATCCCCCATTATTCAATATATCATCTGATTATGTTCTTGAAATGGGTGGATTAAATAATTAGAAATGATTTTCAATGTCATGGGTTGTTCATAACATCAAAATTACAGTCTTTTGGTTTACCATTTTGAAGTTGAATCTGATCAGTGGTTGTCAAAGGATAAAAATATCAGGCATAGTGAAGAGATTTATGCTCTTGATTTGGATTCATTCAAAGGTTTGTTCCTTGGGAAATATATTCATAACGAGATTCATATTAGGGTTTAAAAAACATTTCCTAGAATTAATGAAAGAGGATGAATCAGTGGGGGATTATGAAGAAAAATTTACTCGACTAGAATGGTATGCTCCAAATTTCATACGGGGTCCTGATAGTAAAATCAATCGTTTTTACTTTGGATTGAAGATGAATTATTAAAGTGAATTATCTTTTTTTGAGTTTAAATTTAATAATAAACTTAGTTGATGTGTGGAGAAGGTGGATTTGGAGTTTTTAGATGATTAAGTGTTATTTAAAAAACAATAGAATAAGAGGTCTCAGTAGAATATAAAATGGAATAACTTTTCAAAAATGTCTGGTGGTAAGAAACTTATGATTACAGTTTATAAAAATTGTGGTAAAATGCACACAGGGGAATGTCTTTTAAATTTTGGTAAGTGCTTATGATGTGGTAAAATGGGACATAAGGCTCTTAATTAAACTGAATAAGATCAGGGTAGGGGTATGATAAAATATGATTTACAGATAGTAAAATGTTTTATGTGCAATGAAATGGGTCATTATGCAAATGAGTGTTTGATAAAGAACCTAAATAAAGGAAAGCAACTGGACTACAAGCAAAAAGTGGTGGTTAAATCCTATGTAACTACTTCAATAGATGATGGTCCATCAAATGAAGTAATATCAGGTTCAGTGTTTGTTTATTAAGATTATTTCAATGTGTTTTTTGATTATGGGTCTACACATTCCATCATTTTTTGGAATTTTTTTAGTAAATTGGGAATTCCATCTCAAGATATGAGTCCTAAAATTTTAGTAAAATCACAAGAATTTTGAGGTTATTTTGGGTATGGATTGGCATTCCATTTATCTCATTAAGATTGACTATAGAGCTAAAGAAGTTTCTTTTCAGAATTAATTTCAGTTAGGGTGAAAGACTGAAACCTTACTTTTGATAACTTATTAGGAAGCTGATACACTAGTAAAAGATGGAAATGAATGTAACCTAGGAAATATTTTTTGAAAAAAAAGGAACAGTATGTATTAATTATGTGACGTAGTCAATGAGTATGTTGATGTTTTTATTGATGAGTTTCCTGGAATAATACATAATCAGGAAGTTGAATTTACTGTTCACATGGTTCCGGATACTAAGACAATTTCAAAACCCCTTATATAATGGCTCAAATAGAACTTTTAGAGTTAAAGAATAAATGGAAAGAGTTATTAGATAACGGTTTCATTCGACCATGCACATCACCATGGGGTTCTTATGACTTGTTTGTGGGGAAGAAAGATGCTTCATGGGGTTGTTTATTGAGTACATATCATTAAAAAACATCACTATTAAGAATATGTATCCTTTTCCTCATATCGATGATTTGTTTGATCATCTCTCAGGAGCAAAGTATTTTTCAATGATTGAACTGAGTTCGGGGTACCATCAGTTGAAAGTAAAGGAAGTATACATTCTTTAGACCATGATTCATACTAGATATGACTATTATGAGTTTTTAGTTATTCATTTTGGGTTAACCATTGCACCTATTGTATTCATGGATCTTATGAAGGTAATTTTCTATGATTCCTTGGATATGTTTTTTGTTGTGTTTATTGATGATATTTTTTTATATTCCAAATGTATAGTGGAGAATGAAAGTCATTTAAGGGTTTCCTTTCAAACCTTAAATGAAAATAAACTTTATGGGAGATTTAGAAAGTGTGTTTTTTGGTTATTATTAATTTTATTCCTCAGTTAAATTGATTATAAATATGGAATAACTATTGATCCTTCTAAAAAATAGTTGTTGAACAATGGTCAAGACCCACAAATATAACTGAGATTCAAAGTTTTCTAGGTTCAGTCAGTCATTACCTTAGGTTTGTTGAGAATTTTCCGTGGTTATCTATCCAACTAACTATGTTAACTTGAAATGGATTTAAGATTATAGGGAAACAATAATCTCACGAATGTATTCAGAAATTTAATAGAATATTGTTGAATTCTCTAGTTTTGTCACAACCTTCTAGAAATTGTAAATTTTTTCTCTATAGTGATGCTTCACTGAAAGGACTTGTTTGTGTACTAATTCAAAATTATCATGTAACTTCTAATGCTTCATGACATTTGAAAACTCTTTAGTTAAATTACCCTCCACATGATTTGGATTTAGCTACTATTGTTTTGTAATTAAAAATTTGGAGGCATTATATATATGGAGTAAAGTGTTAAATATATACTGCACACAAATTTTTGAATTATATATTCACACAGAATGAGTTAAACATAATATAGAAGATATGGCTATAATTAATCATGGATTATTATTTCACGATTCATTAACATCTAAGAAAGTAAAATAAAGTGTCTAAAGCATTTAGTCGAAAGAGTAATGCTATATTAACCTTACTAACATTAGAATGAGATCCTTTGGTTTTTGATTTGAGGAATTTTGGAGTAAAAGTTGTTGGTGTAGGTAATTCTTCTATTTTGTTTCAGTTGGCAGTGAAATCATCTCTATCAGATAGAATTAAGAATGCATGGAAATGAGATAGTGATTTCTGAAAAATGTAGAGGAGGTTCAGAAGTGTACATTACCTAAATTTAACATTGATAAAGGCTATGTCTTCAATTTTGGAAAGTAATTATGTGTGCCTTGTGACTTTTAGTTTTATAATGAGTTGTTATGTGAAGTTCAAAGATATTCGTTTTCATATCATCCTGTGAATACTAATATGTATAGGGATCTTAAGTTGTATTACTAGTGGGATGAAATGAATAGAGATATTATTTACATTACGGTGATGTGTATAAATGGTCTATAGGTTGAATAAAAATGGTAGTTACCAAAAGGGATGCTTTAGCCTCTGCCCATGCCAGAGTGGAAATGGGAAAATTTTTCCATAGAATTGGTAGTGGGATTAGTAAAGAATTCTTGACGTAACAATGCAATCTATTTTATTGTTGATCGATAGACTAAATCTTCTCATTTTATTTCTATTCGGGATACTCTATCTCTAGATCAACTTTCTCAATTATATATGTAAGAGATTGTCTGGTTATATGGAGTTCTCATCTATATTGTATCTGATTGTGATCCCATGATCACTTGTAGCTTTTGGAAGGTCATTTTGAATACATTGGGTACTGATTAAATTTTAGTACATCTATTCATCCTTAATCAGATGGGTAGTCAGAATGAACAATTCATGCTTTGGAAGATATGATACATGCTTGTTCAATGGATTACTAGGGAATTTGGGACCAACATCATTCTTTGGATAAGATTTCTTATAATAACAGTTTTCATTCCAGTATAAATATTTCACCATTTGATGTATTATAAAGAAAGAGGTGTTGAACTATAGCATTTTGGGATGAAGTGGGTGAGAGGAAGTTTATTGGACTAATATTGGTTGAAGAGATGGCAGAAAAAAATCCATTGATTTAGAAGCACATTAGAATAGATCAATGATAGAAATAAAATTTATGAGGATAACCGGAGGAATGATCATCCATTCAAGGTTGGTGACCATATATTTACCAATGTTTATCCATGGAGAAGTGTGATTCATTTTTCTAAGAAGGGAAAGCTGAGTCTGCGGCTTATTGGACCCTACAAAATCCTAGAGAAAGTTGTATTAGTTGCATAAAGAGTGGATTTTCCTCTAATTTGGGCCAAGGATCAGATTTTTTTTCATGTTTTAATGTTCATAAATTATATTCCAGATCCATATCATTTTTTGAGTCCATAGGTAGTTCAGTTGGAAGAGAATATTTCTTATGAGGAATAGCCAGTCTAGATTCTTGAACTCTGTGAGAAAGTGTTGGAGAATAAATTTATTGATTAGTTAATGGTTTTGTGTAAAAATCATTTGGTTGAGGGAGAAAAATGGGAATAGGAAAATTTTATAAGGGATAAATACCCCCACTTATTTCATAAGTGATCAAAATTATGAGAACGTAATTCCCAAATGGGGGGAATGATGTAAAAACCTATTTATTTATAGAATAATTATTTTGCATATCTATTAATATTTATGAATAAGATATTAATTTTAAATTAAATATAAAACTTTCTTCGATATCTTACTTGACACGCAGCAATGGGTCTCTCTGAAATCGTACAATACACATAATCTTTAGTTATACAGAAAAAATAAGACATTAATATTATCATTATTTTGAAATGGTAGTTAACTCCTAGTTGTTGTTTTAGACGGTATGAAAATAATTATCTATGTTATAATTTCACATATTTTTTAAATGTTTTTACAATTATCCAATGAATATTATAGGATTAAAATTAGAAAGAATCTAGTTTTCAAAATAAAATACTGTAATAATTTTGAAAGGTCCTTATACCGCCTTTTGTTGGAGGATCCTTTTTAAAATTAGTTTTTTCCACATTTATATATTCTATTTGAAAAAATAATTTTCTTTTATAGAATTGGGACATCAAAAATTACATTGGAGAGATTTTTGATAATTTTTTGAGAATATTTGTTTTTTAAATGAAAAGTGAAAAATATCGCATTTTAAGTCAAAAGTGCATTTTCAACAAATCTATTAATATAGTTATATTATCCTTTTAAATGATTTTAATGTATAATTTAATTAGGTTATTATAATTTAATAAAATTATGTTCATTTTATGCAATTTTACTTTTAAGTTGGAGATAATGTCATGTGAAACATTTGATAGTTCTCACTTCTTAAAAACATACTTTCTTGTTTTGACAACACGAATTAATTTTAAATTAAAAATATCCAATTCGATGTTTGGAATTTAGAAAAATAGATTCTATATTTTGGAATCATAAGGACCAAATTTGGTGAATACGTTCCATTTATTTTAGAAAATATGAATAGTAACATCATTAGTTATTTTAGATATCGTGGTTAAAGGGTAAATCTAGTTAATAATGGTAAAAAAATATTTTAAAAAAATTTCCCTAAACGTATTATAATCTTATTGATAATATATTTCCTACCTTGGGCATCTTTGGGTCTATTTGGGGACCCCATGGGGCAACTTTTGTGCGATAATTACATGTTATAATAATTAATTTAATGAAAATAGAAAAATAACATAAACATGTATCTTCTTAATAAAACAATTTTTATAAGAGGTTATGTAAGAAATATCTTCAACTATAAATATTAATTTGAATTTTAATATTATTTCATATATCATAAAATATTTTTTATAATTTTTACATATTAAATAAATAAATTTAATTACAACATAATGATAGTGAGATGATTGCTTCATTAATAAAGGATTCATTTAAATGATATTATAAATACTGAAATAAATATTATATGATATAATTAACATCATAATATATTTATCTAAATGAATATTACATGTTAGTATTGACACATTAAATTTTTTCCAAAGAATCGTGTTGTTGAGAAATTTTTTAAAAAGTCAAGTATGAATAGTGTCCACAATTGACATAATTAAAAACTTAAAATATAAACTAGTTTATTAAATTATATAAATTACTAAAAATCTAATATTATTTAAAATGGTTAATATAAGCCTAAATATATCATAAATTACTTTTTTGTGTGTCCTTTGACATGATATGGTAATAACATTAACCCATAATGTGTAAATAACGTGATATCATTGTAAGATTAAAAAAGGTAAACTATGGGTTGAACCAAAAAGATAAGGGTGAAAAAATATTTAAAACTTGTATAAAAATATTTGGATTATGATTATTCAAAAAATAATAATCTTATCTTTGAATGAACATATTTTTTCCTATTTTTAATCGAAATATAATTTTTAAAAATTTAACATTTTAAGTTTTCTAAAGTGCCCCTCTTCCCTCTAATAAAAGGGAACCATATCTACCCACCTACTCACACCTCTCAAGCCCCTTGTATAATCCCAAATATTCTAAAATTATCTCCAATAATTCCTTCTTTTATCTTATAATCCTTACCTTGGGAAGAAATAAATACAAGAAAGCCATTTGGCTCAAATCCAAAGAAGTTACCCGATTTAGAGGTATTGCATTCTCTTAAGTTCCTCTCATTTATTTTCCATCCCCAATCAATATGATATTTTTATTATTTTATTAAAAAAAATACTGTATAATCAATATACTAATATTTTTTATGATAAGGATTCGAACTACACTTACACACACCTCCATCTAATGAATATGATCATATTGTTTCTGTGTATGGTGAAGTATATCCTCACGAAACAATGATTGTTTAATTTTTTCATACCACCTATCATAGTATCCATTATGATGGATATGTATTTATATATTATATATATTATATTTATATTGTCTCTATTCTTATATATGTTTTATTTTCTTCATTCCTTTAGGATTTTCATAATGTGTAATTATACTAATTAAATTTGAAAAAGTGCGCAATACCGCCCCTTTGAAGTGATATGACTCGTTAATGACATACATGGGACATATAAGTGACAGAATTAATTAAAAAATGAAGCATATATAAGATATATATTTTACATTAATTATAACATATCTATGTATCAGTTAATTTTCATTCCTTTAGCCTGATAAAGAAATGAAAGTAGCGTTCATGTTTATGTACCATCTACTGTCTCCAAAAACACTGCATTTCATTTAATAGCTCCAATTGTTATGGAATTGTATAAAATAAATTTATATTGCATATATGTGAAAATTAAATCATTAATATAATTATGGATATGATGGAATATTTACTACATGGAATATTTACATCAAAAGAAGTTCATTTTCGACTCTAGTACCAAATATCGATAAAACGACCGATATGGACATAAATAATTACGTAATTTTTATAACATGATGATAAGAAATATGAAATGACTAATAAACTTGAAAACAGTTATGAATAAAGTATAAATTAACCAATTTTTTATTTCGGGATATAAATAATGAATGAGACTTGTCGGACATTGGCTAAGGGACTTTATCTCAATGTCCTTTCATTAAAGTATTTTTTGAATTATACATGACTTTATTTTATATCATGTATAAACCCCTTTGACTTTTAATTAAATTCAAGAAAATAATTTTTTCTTTTTAAATTGTTTTATTATTGTGAAAACAAATTGGATAGATTAGAGTTGTCTGCTTTGTAATATTTGAGATGCAATGTAGTAGTTATGGGCTAATTATCAAATAACCTAAACTTGAAAAGATTCTCAATGTGAATTATTGACATAACCCAAGATTATGTATTGTTTAAGGATAGTTCATTATATATACATATTTTTTTAATGATCTTTCTTTCTTAGGGTTTATGGTTCTAAAGTTACCAAATAAATAAAGTAATTTTTTCTCTAAATTGTCGTCATTAAGTTACATGCCTTATTATACACATTTATTATTATATGGTGTGTATATACATCACCTTAACTTGTTATATCATGAACCTCTCTATTTAATGGATTCTCAATAATCATTTAATGTTATTCTATCATGTTTGTTATGATTCCAAGTCATTGAATCGATAATAGTTTATTTCCACAATCTCATAGTTTATGAGAATTGTTTACAATTACACATCCATTAATAAAATCCTATGATCCATTTTTTAAAAATACATATGAAGTCTCTTATATTCTTGTTATAAATGATATATTTTTCTATTGGTACCACTTCCCACTCATTTATTCTTATGATGACTATGAAATAGATTTTAGGAAAACATTACATTATCTCTCTTTTTATTTGGAAATACGCATTGTTTCAAAACCATTATTTCTAAAAATAATTTCAAAATTTTATTTTGTTTCAAAAGTATTCATATTTTTCAATATTTTTTAATATTTTTTTCAAATATTAAAAATGAAAACATTTCATTTTTTTATTTTTTCTTTATATATATTCAATGCTTTATCAAAAAAACATGTTTTAAAAATATTTTCATGATATAATTATATGTTTTGAATGAAAATAGTTTTCAAAATGTTTTCAAGATTCTTTTATATGTCTTCAATGTGTATTCAAGGAAAATGTTTTCACTAGTTTTTCTATATTTATTTATATTTTTTCAATGTATTATCAATGAAAATGGTATTCAAAATGTTTTCAAACATCTTTTATAAGCTTTCAATGAAAAAGGTTATCAAAATACTTTCAATCTTATTTCTACGTTTCTATGGTTGTTTTCAATGTAAATGTAATTTAAAAAATTTCATGTTTTAATAATTATTAGTTTCAAAAAAATATTAGATATTTTCTTTTAAAATAAATTTCAAACAGTACGTCTCATCTAATATTGACATCTGTAAGAGTTACTCATGCATTAATAAGGATATTATCCCAGGTTTCCATTCATATTATTTCTCTAAATGGATAAGGTTTTTTTCATGATATTTATGAAACTCGTTTCTCATTAATGTGTTATATGTTTATGAAACATGTATCTATTTTATGGGATATATTTTTATGGAACCCATTTCACATTCATGGGTTATATACATATGAAACACTCTTCTTTTCATTGGTTATGAACTCATTAAATGATTATTAAACCTTTCTCTTTTCCAAATTTTTTGATATGTTTAAATGTTTGTGAAACCCATTTAATTCCGTAAGTTATGATATATTTAATTATTATGATGTAGTGGAATAAATTTTAATGATTTTATTATGAGATGGGTGGGACCTATATATCTCTACAAAAGAATGGGTAAATATTTACTTCTTATGAGATAGACATGGCTTGAACAGTGACTAAACTCATTTTAGTAAAGGACATTGTCTACTCTGATGGTCTTGGGAGTGAACCTTTACTACTAAGACAGTCATGGGAGTAAACCATGACAACTAAGATAGAATGGGGAGTGAACCCATACTACTACCATTTACTTAGCAGTTATTCATTGACCAATATATAAAAAAATATTTTATTTTTTTCTATAATATATTCTAGGAATTATTCTTATTTTTGGGTTTTATGGCTTGTTATCTTGATTTAATTACAATTCATGTCTTATAAAAATACAATATTTTGGAAATGACTCATGTATTTGATCTTTGATATAAAAGTTATGATCTTCAAATGTTATTCTAATGTTTTCATACCCTTACACTCATGTTATTCTTATATATCTCTTTTTTAACCTTTATTAAGCATCTAGGCTCAACCATTTCTTATTTTACTTTCCACATGTTATAAAGAAAGGTTTTAAATAGAATTAATTAATGGTAATATTTTTTTGGGAAAAAATGAAGATATTTCACTCAGTTATATGTTTATGTTACATGTTTCCAAAGACACTAAACTAATATTATCTTTTGGCATGTATTTTTGTAATACCCTTAATATTAATATAAATTTGACCTAATATCTATGTATGTTATGCCTGATTCACTATATAATTATTTAATTTAGAAAAATAATGCCTCATTAACAATTTATCATTTAGAACATAACCATTTCACTAATGGTTTGATATATTTTTTCTTAGAAGTTATGGATTCCGGAAGAAATTCTATGTTTTCTAGCTTTAATACAATCATATATATCACCAATAATTAAGAATGCACAAAAGGTAGACTATGAGTTATTGTAAAAGGTATAATTTGTTAATAAGGGTATGCCTACATAATTAAATGTTGAAAAAGATGTTTTTTTGAGATTTAAAAAGAGATTATGTGTGCCTTGTGTTTTCTTTTTGAAGGGATAATTGTTGATTTAAGCTCATAGTTCCCTATATTCAATTCATCCTAGTGTCACTAGGATATAAATATACCTTTAATATTATTACTTTTGATATGGAATGAAAAGATATATTATATATTTCACAAAGAAATGTTTGACTTGTCATTAGGTTAGAGTAGAAAAACAATTACCTAAACAGATACATTAGTCATGGACTATTCTAAAGTGGAAGTGGGAAATATATCAATGAACATAATACTGGGATTATCAAAAAATAATTGAGTTAACATTTTAATATGGGTTAATGTTGATCAATTAACAAAATCTGCATGTTTCCTTCTCATAAGAGATACTTGGTGTTAACGTCAACATTTTTCGACAAAATCTCAAGTATATAATTATGATACTATAAATTAAACTCCCAATTATAAATAATTGTGATCCTAGGTTCACTTATAATCTTTTAAATACCTTATGATATCATTGGGTGATGAATTAAATTTTAGTATTTCTTTTTATCCTCAATCTGATAGATAGTCTGAGTGAAATATTCTCTCTTTAGAGATTTTTTTAAATATACTACTATGGAATAAGGGTTCAACATCGTTAATTAGTTGGATTTTAATATAAAAATGCAATTCAATCCAGTATAAATATGAAACCTTTTGAGTTACTATATTGAATGTGGGGTCAGGCTCTTGCATTTTCAGATGAAGTTGGAAAATTATATTGATTACAACTACATTGGTAGATAATATGTTTTAGAAGGTGAATGTAATTGAAAAACATATGGGGATGTCTCATTAAAGTAATTTTTGAATGACTGGATTAAATATCTTTCAATCGATGTAGGTGAGCAAGATTTTATTAAAGTATCTCTATGTAAAAAGTGTTATGAATTTTGGTAAAAAGAAAACTTCTGTCTAGGGTTCATTGGACCAACATAATTCATTGATAAATTTGGTTGACATTATTTCTTATTAGACATGCCTCTAATTTTATCCCATATAAATATTTTTTTTCTTACTTTGATGTTAAGAATGTTTATTCTCCATTCATCTCATGTTTTGAGCCTTGAGGTAGTTTAGTTGGAAGATAATATTTCATATTAGGAACAACCTATTTAGATTATTGTACGTGTTGGTAAATTATTGTGGAACATGATAATTAACATTGTTAATGTTTTTCATAAAACCTATATTGTTAATAGAACCAACATGTGAGTTAGAAAATGTTAGCAAGGGAAAGATATCTCCAATTCATTATTATGTAAATAAAATAGCGATGATGCAATTTCAAAATTGTGGAAGAATGTAATATCCTAGTAAATATTGTTATAATACATTTTTATATGTTCATTAGATATATTCTATTGATTTATAATCATAATAAAAATATTATTAAAATTTTCTGGTCTAAAGGAAGAGGCTTTATTTATAACAAGATTGGATTTTTTATTTATTATATGGTTTCGTTTAAAATAATAATTTAAAAATTATAGAAATTTAATTTTAATAAAATAAACGTCTTTTCTAAATTCATAATAGAAATTTTTTCTTAAGATGGGTTTTATTGAA
Organism: Viscum album; assembly: GCA_963277665.1. Lineage (NCBI taxonomy): Eukaryota > Viridiplantae > Streptophyta > Magnoliopsida > Santalales > Viscaceae > Viscum > Viscum album. Next base: position 1,495,932,517 of record OY728147.1, on the reverse strand, counting down.
TTTTCAAAATAAATTTATTCACCATGAATAATTAATATTTGTAATTTTATTGAAAATTTTATATTATTTTTGATTAATTACGTAGTAAAATACAATTTTGGATTTATTTTTAATTTTTTTTAATTTTTGTTTAAAATATTTCAATTTTAGTTTTTGATATTATTTTAATAATTTTATTTATTATAACAACATTTTATACTTGAAATAATATTTTTTTAGAAAATAGGATTTTTATCTTGTTTTCCAGTTTAATTTTAGATACATTTTTTCCAATATTATAAATTGAATTTCAGAAAACATTGTTCCATTTTTATAATAAATGTGTCTAAATTTAATAAATAGTACCCATTTATTTTTTTCCATATAAAAAATTTCATAGTTGATTTTTGTTACGATGGTTAAGGGAAAATCATGTAATTATAGCTAATAATAAAATGATAAGTACTGGAAAATTACCTTAACATTTACCTTAATTTTATAATATGATTCCATTTCCTTCGTAATAATTCAGTATTTAGTAATATGGAATTTTTCATTTGAATAAGATTATGACCATTAAAATGTTTTATTTAATGAAAATCAAAAAATATCTCACTCTTGTTTTTGATAACTATAATATTTTTTGACATGGGTATAAAATAAGGTTAGGTGTAGTTGGAAATATTATTTTTAAATATAAAGTATTTATATTCATTAGGAAAATTTTGTTTTAATTTTTTGTGATGAATTATATACATTAACTTTTTTCTTAATGTTGACATTGTAATAATTCAATTAATAGAAAACTAAAATAATTGATATTAAAAATATATCTGATTTGTATAATTTTAAATAATTAATTTGACTCATGAATTATAATGATAAAAACAACATTTTATTAATGTTTTAATGGATTTTTTTTGTAAATAAATTTTGTTTTTTAATGTTATTTATGTCAATGTAAATGAATAGTCTATAATTGAAATTATTGATATTTTATAAAAAAGAATAATTAATTAAATATTTTGAAATTCATAAAAATATTATATATTAAAAAAATAATCCTATATATTTAATTAAATAATAAATGAAACATTTTTTGGTCTTATTTCATTTTATAGTAATATTATTTTCCCTTAAAGTGTTGGAATATTTAATATTACAATAATTATAATGAGAGTATATGAAGGGTTAAAAGAAGATAAGGATAGAAATGTAATCCATACTTTTACAAATTTTATTTCATGAGAAAAGTTTGAATCATAATAATATTATATAATAATAGTATCAATTTAAACACATTTATAATCTTAATTAATTAATATTAATTTATAACTCCATGAAATTTCAAAAGTTTCCCACCCCTCTATTATAAAAGGGTATGTCATCTTCTCATTCCTTAAAACATAAAACACATTTTACATTAGCCATTAAATACACTAATACATTAATTGAATTCCAAAATACATTCTAGATGCCATAGTAAGTTCTTAATACTAATCATATAGTTCTTAAGGTTTTATGAAAATGAGACTTTTCAAGGAAGTGGTTTAGTTTTTTAATGCATGATTATGTTTTATTTCTTATGGAAACTCCCTAAAATATTCTTTAACAATGATGATATAAAAACCTAATTATATAAAATATATTTTTATGTTATTATGATAATTTAAATACCTATATCAATCTCCATCCCCTTTCAAATGAGTAAGGAATTCATCATTCCTATGTATGGCGGATAAACTCCTCATGAACTAATTTAGTTCTTTTTCTATAATCATCTCTCATGAATGGTATGAATTATAAATTTAATATATATATATATATATATATGATATTCATTTATTGTTTCTTATTATAAAATAATAATTTATATTTTACTTTCTTTCCATTCCATTCACTAAAATTGATAACGTCATTCATGCATATATGTGGAATACCACTACCACAAACTGAAATGATTCAGTTTTCATCCCCATGTCACATGTCTTATTTATATAATAATTTAAAAGTGTTAATATTATATTTATAAATTTATTACCATTCAAAAAAAATTCCATCTTCCCATGATGATTTTGGAAGAATTGGAACATTTCTCATGAGAATGTATGATCTACCATCACCAAGATTGTAAGAGTGTTCATTTCCCATAATCATATTTAATGAATAGAATAAATAGAATAATTTAAGTCTAAAAATAATATTTTTTTCACTATTATAATTCTATATATTATGGAATAATGAACACTTTTTCTATATTCAACCAATTGATTTCATTTTGGACTCACGGACTGAATACTATTAGAACATTGAATGTGAACTTAAAAGACATAGTAATTTTTATATAATTATAAAAATTTAAATAAAATAAGTAATAAACATGAGAAAATTTTATCACATAATATGATAATTATAATGTATTTATTATTCAGTATTTTAATGTATTTAGTTTACAAGTAATACTCATGGTAATGGGAATTCTTTTTAAAATTACACTTTTAAATTCACCCTTAAAAGACTCTTTTTCATCACCATTCATACTTTTTAAATTATATCATTAAACTATTTATATGTAAATAAGTGAATTATAAAAGGAAACGTTATTTTTATTTTCAATTAACTTCAAAAAAAATTTCATAGGTATTCATTTTTATGGAATGTTTTAACATTCATTAATGAAATAAAAAACAAATGTGTTATTTTAACATATAAGATGATAAAACCCATTATATTCATTTTAGTAATTATTTAATTTTTTTAATACTTTATAATATTTCATGATTTCATAAAACCAAAACCATTTTCAGTATTTTTTGGTTATTTAAAAATTGAATTTTAAAATGGAATGGATATATCAATATCCAAAAATGCTTTCTTATGGGTTCAATGAACATTTTTATAATACCAGATTTTATGAATTTTGTTATGGTTCTTGGGAATTTTTTAATAGGATGTGATGTTTCATTAAAAAACATGTGTATTTGATCCCATATATCCCGCCAATTATTTCCTTAAATAGGGTAATGTAACTTATATTTTAAGATACTAGAGGAATATACATTGATGGTTATTCCATTTTTGACCATGATGGTTATTATTTGTGTAATTGTGATTGTTATTTAATGTGTAACTACGAATGTTGTCCCATTTGTATGAGTGACATTAAAATAACACCCCAAGATACCTATATGATTTATCTATTATTCCAATAGGTTTTTATAGGAATACTATTATTTCTTATGGTAATATAATTATCTTACTTTTAAAAGAAACTATATGATACTTTATAAGGATGTAAAGTATAACATTGTGAGAAAAAGTAATTATTAGTTTTAAGGATTTAAAAGAAACATTATGATATTCATTTTAATTTTAATATTTTTTAGTAAATGTTTTATGAAATGAATTATATGGAGAATGTGATATATTATGCAGGAAAATTTTTTATTTTGAGGGCAAATATTTCTTTAAAAAAGGAAAAATTTTATATTTATTCATTGGATAAAGATTTATTAATTTATTTTTATGTACCTAACTGAGATTTTTTTGCTCATACAATGTTTTAAAAAAATTATATTATTTACAGATGGGTAAGGGAAAACATTATTTCATGTTGATAGTCACACATATTTTCTACGAAAAGAAAGCATGTTTCATTTTTAATGTTTTCATAAATTGGAAAATGGATTCTAAATAAAAGTGTTCACTTCGTAACATATGATTATGTTATTCTGGAGTAATGACATAACTCAATGAAACTTTAAACCAAAAATATTTTTCTTAATGTAATAATATGGATTCTTTTTCATTTTCCCTATAATATGTAGGGTTAATGTTTTGATACTTCCATTAATGATCCAATAACTTCCATGAAACTACTATTGGATATTGTAGTAAAATATTAAAGGAAAAAATTATTAATTTTATGTTCAATATAAAAGAGTTTAAATAAGAAAATTATAAAAACAATATTTTTTTAAATATTCTACATATTTTTTAAAACTATTTGAAATTTTATGAAATAATGGTAATAATAAAATTTAACTCATTAAGTTTTAATTCTGTTTTTTCTGGGCCACCTTAACAACTTATTATGGGGAAGTTGAAATATATCTCTATGGTGGAAATATTTTACGCTATAAAAGTTGAGTCGGAATATGATATTAAAATTATAGTATATGATCATATTATGGTTATGGATTAAACTTGTCAATAATTGGGTATAATGAATAATTTTGCAGCTATAATTAATGAATATCATCATAAACAAGACAAAAAATAGTTGATTCAAAGAAATATGATTCCTTTTATGCAAAAAAATATTTTATCCTCTAGAGTATGAAGAGTTCATCCTAATCACATTTTTTGAAGATAATTATAATAGATAAATAATACTCTCAACTCATACTATAATTTCATTTAATTAATGGATGAATATAAAAAATAAAATTTGATGAAATGCCATTGAAAATTAAAAAATAATACAACTATATAGATTATCTATAGTGGATGTTCATTTCATAATACTAGATATATGAATTTTATAAATATGATAAAAGAAAAAATTTTAGAACAATGATCATTATAAATAACATATAATGGAAGATTAATGATGTTGAAAAACTGAACTCAATGACAATGAACTAAAAAACACTAATGTAGTCTATATTGATGGTATAAGTCACAACTTATTGAGTGTAATCTATATTGTTTACTCATATTTGGACGACAGATTTAGTTAAAAGGGTTTTAGAATCCATGATAAATAAAAAAATCCTTACTGACGAGAAAGAGTACTAATAGAAATTTGTATCACGTAAATAGCAGAGAAAACATCATACTTATTACTATTTAAGAATAAAAAGTATTATGATATCCAATATTGATTCATGTTAATAATAAAATTATAGAGAGACATTACAATTTAATAGCATTGTTGGATTCTCCTTATATTAATAGAGATCATCTAAAGGTCTCTAATTCTTGTGTGCGAGTGAAAATATAGAGAATCTCATACCCTCTAATAGATACGATCTAATCCATGTTACTAAATATAGTTCACTATAATTTGAATGGTTGGGTGTCTCATGTAAGAAATATATAAATAGAGTAATATATATCAATTAATATAATATTTCAAATAAATTTGGTATGATATGTTTATATGATAAAAATAACTAGATTATACAAATAGGTTCAATAGAAGAGGTGAGCATGAGAGTATATGATCCCTGAATATTCAATGATGAGATAATAAAATGCAATGTTCATCATATTAATTGAAACATCACATTGAAATAAATTTTATCAAGAATTAATTATCATTACTATGAACCAAATAATCGAATATTGGTATGGAAATTATAAAAAATAAGTTAAACATTATTTTAAAACAATTTTGATAGATAGTACCATCTCAAATCATATATGTAAAGAAGTGATTTATGGGGACTTCTATACTCAAAATAGGGTAGTACACTATTCTTAATTTGATAGGACATTATATTAAATTTTATTTTCAATAAATAATCTTTGGAAACATATTATTGTTTTTTTAGGAAAGTGTTTCTTTTGAAAAAAAATGTTAGAAAATACATTAATTATAGTGATACATCATATGAATGTGATTACATAGGTTACTCAATAAAGAGTAATTCTTATATATACATCAAAAAGCATCCCAAATTTTTTTAAATCAGTGATGATAGAGGTTTTGAAAATACATCATAAGAAAAAAAATGTAAGTTCTATTTATGGAGAATTATTTAGGGAAGATAAAAAAATTGAATACACATTTGGAATAATAAAAACATGTTTCAGATTAATATTGTTCTAATACTCAATATTTTGAAGGAAAATATGAAGAAGTGAGTCATCTAGTTACTTAATAAAGAAGAAAAAGAGTTTAATTTGATCTGAGTAACATCATTGTAGATAAATATTCTACAATTTAAACTCATAGGATGAATGGGAAAGATAATACTTTTATATAATCTGATATTTAAAGGACATCAATTGAAGAGTTAATGAATGAGGGATCATTAGAAAAGAACGTGAATAAATAGGTAGATCAAATTATGGAATTCATACATGGGATATTGTTTACATAACCGAAAATCATTATAGAATCATCACTATATGGGTGGTCATGAATAGGTTGGATGAATGTGGTAAAGTAATCCTAAATAAAAGAAGGCTTGTTTTAAAAAATGCATCAATATTGATGACACATATACAACAACAGTGAATGTGGAGTCTCTCATTTCTTCATTATCATGTTAATCTAAAAATAAAAAATAAAAAAAAATCTATGTCATGTTGGAAGTTATGAATGGATTCTTCAATAAAGTGGGATGTATTTAACAAACAGTTAGATTAGTTCTTGGAAATTATGATTCAAAAGTTTGCTGGATGATAAAATAATTGTATGTATTAAAGGAATAACATCATTCATTGTATTAAATTTTGATTACATTTCTTATATTGACAGATTTTAAAATAGGATGTGTCAATACCAACCTTTGGGTGAAAATTTCTGAATAAGAGTAGTTTTTGGTGTTATTATATGTTGATGATATCATATTTTGAGTCATCGAGTATAAATTTTTCAAAATATTTTCATGATTGATGATTTGTGATGTTTACATTTAAATTATAAGATATAATGACATATTTTATTTGGTATAAATTCAATCAATATGAATTGAATACATTCATTACAAAAGTGAAATATATGAAGAGAGTGTTGAACAAATTCATATTAGAGGATTCAAGGCATTTTTCTACTCCAATATAATATGGATCAAATATATAAAATAATAAAAATTGTGACTGGGAATTCTATAATTTTTATAAAAAAAATTGGGTAATTACCATATCTCACTTATACCATCACTAATATACTCTACTATACATTATTGGTTTCTAATTTTTTGATTTTTCTAAATAAAGAATATCATTATGTTTTAATAAGAATAATTTGGTATGTTTAGGTAACTATATGTTATGTTTTGTCATTAAAATATATAAATAATATGAATTTATCGGTATATTGGGATCTTTATTAAGTTGGTGACATTTTGGATTGAAAATCTATATGATCAATATCATCTTGTATTATAAATACTTGTGTTTTTTGGATAATAATCAATCAAGATTTTATTTTTTTATGCATAGTCGAGGGAAATATATATTTTTATAGGAAATTCTTGTACAAATATTATATGGATTAATTAATAATTATAATACATCATTAAATAAGTTCAATTAACTATGATGATTCAATATATGGAGGACCATATTACACCCCTCTCTCTATTTAACTATCAATTATATCATGATATTCACTTTGTATTTTTAGGTACGTATTAATTTTTTATTCAATGAATATAGGAGAGATTCAATCCGGGGATAGTTATTAGTGGAATAATTCACATATAAACAACATAGGTATCATTATAGAAATTAATATTTTCACTTTTTTTTTATAATAAGAATTGTTAAATAATGTTTTAGAGAAATTATTTAAGGATCATTGATTGGATTCTCGAATAGTTGCAGGATGAGGAACCCATTTCATTCTTACTATTAAGGGGAGTGAAATAAAATATCTATCTAGAGGAAGAAGAGGGCTATTTTTTCTTAATGAAAAATTGGGAGAGGGCTTGATGATTTAATGTGGAATTATTGTCCACAAAATCTAAATTGGGGAAATGTTGCCAAAAAGGTGTTATATTTATAGATTTTTTAACAAACAATGGTGTTTTTCGTGGATAATATTTTAATAGTTTATGATATATGTTAATAGAAATACGTTGACAAATATAATTACATTATGATTTTAGTGGATGGTCATTAATGTTTTTGGAGCTGATACACAAGTAATATCATAGATATATTTTTATTGTCTTGGAAATGATGTGAAATATTTTATGATTTATGGATACTGATAGAATATGTTTTACATTATAAAATATTGATCAATACAATTTGATAGTGTCATACATTTAAGTAAAGATAAAAACATATTAATTCCTTTTAAATGAATTAAGATTTTTTAATGGACTTTATTCTTAAATTAATTTAATGGAGAACATCCAATTGTTTTTAATAATTTTAGGTGGAAATATAAGAGACTGTAGTTTTATTTTCATTAGACTTATGTATTGGTTGATGTAAAATATTGGTAGTTGGAAAATTTCTTTTTGAGAGTGCAATACATCATTCAATCTATTTTTGGGAGGTCACACTAGGACTATATGTTTGTAAGGGTGGTTAGAAAATTTTATAAATGCTATTCATGACATGAAATTTATATCACACAATGACTGAATTTGTGTAAAGGTTATTGGATGTCACATATGTTTTGTTTTATTTCTATAGAGAATAAATTAATTTCCTAATTTATTGATTTTTGTTTTGAAGAAGTAAAAAATTAAATTTTCTTATCTATAGAATAAATATGTTTGTTCTGTGAATAATAAATTCATGCAATGAAGGATAATGATGTATTTGTGATGTTTTTTTGGAATTATTATTTTTAGTAAATAACTCATATGTCCACACCATGAATAATTTATGAAGTCAAAATATATTTTAGAAAGTATTCAGTAATTTCATGAAGAAAATTATAAAACAATTAATCATGGTATCATTGTATTTTTAACACTATTGAATACGTGGTATTATCTTCTTGGTTTTAAAGTTAGTTTATAATATTATAACCAAACATTGTAATTCAACAGTTAATATTTTATGGAAGAATATCAAATATATGAATTTTAATATGAATGTAATTTTTGTTAGAATTTAAAATTAAAAATTAAAAAATTCCTTGGATTAAGGTACCATTAATATGTGGATTTTATGGAAAAAAATAAGATATTGAGATTTTAAAGATTAGGGGATCTGAGAATCAATTATGACCAGATTTTTGAATATCACATATAGATAGATAATGATTGATCATACTAAATTTAATTGATGAGTAATCTTGGAAAAACATTCTACATTATATATCATAAAAAATACAGAAGATAATATTAAATCATTACATTTAAAATCTTCACTATTTGGTTTTATCATCATTGATTGAGAATATTATAACATGAACCTATGATTCCATTTCATCATTGTCACCCTCTTTAAATTATTAATTGAAATATAGGTATTGTTCATTGACCTTGGGAGAGTGATGATATATTCTTAATGTTTTAATGAAATGCTACTAAAGTATTAGTTAATCCCTATATCAACACATAATTGATTTGTTCCCCTTGTAGTATCCTTTTATAGGTGACCAAAATACTATTAGAGTGTTCATTCTCTTTATTTGTCTACTGGTTGTGTTATTAACAATTCATATCATGTAGTAATTACCATTGAAAATAAATGATCCAACAAAATTATTAGAGAGGAAGTAAATTTTTAAACCTAACTCACCCAACACCCTATTAGGGTGTATAGTGAGACCAAGGGGTATGATTATCCTAACTATAAATTATAAGATCCCCAACATTACATTAAATCATACAAGTTAAAAATAATTTTATATTTCACATATATTTTAAAACACCAAGGGAATCATATCAAACATTCACTTTTTGAATATTTTCATATCAAACAACAATTTCATTAAATTTTATTATTATCATCCAGATACCCCTACCAACATTAGTTCAAATAACTTCTTGGAATTAATTACTAAATTTACCATCCTCATATTAATTTATTTTTTTATAACAGTTAAATCCACATTTAATGATCCCGAATATAGAAATTTAGATTAAAATGAACTCAATTCCATGTGAATCTTATAAAATACCCAACACTATGTCAAATAAAATTTATAATCTCTCTTTTAATGTATAAAAGTGAAGTTATGATCACATACCTTATTTGATGCTTCAACCATTTCATCATCAAAGGTAAGGTCTAATTCCAATATTCAATGTAATAACTCCCAAAAACCATAATAATATATATCTAAAATTCCCTATATTTTTTACATTAAATCATATTAGAAAATTAGATAAAATTGCGATAATTTTATGAATTGATGTGAAAAAGACTAAATTTTTTAATATTCATCCTCTTAGAAGAAGAAAAATTAAGGATCAATGGAATATATTTATTGAGTATCAGTAAGGAACTTATCATTTATATGGATAAATAAATTTTTATTGGAACTTAGTTGAATAAATTAAAAACTATATTTAATATTAAAAAGACATCATAAAACACATCATGTAATAGTATATATTACACCATAATGGGCATCGAACAACTCGTTATCTAAAAATCAGGTCTCAAATATCATATATCTACCCTCATATATTTTTTCCACTAACCATTAAAATTAGATGGTATCAATGTATATTATGGTGTAATTAACCTTGTCACATCATAATGATCAATGCCCTTATTTTTTTGGGTGAAACATTCACTTCTCTTCTATCTCAAAATATACTTTGAAATAATCACAATATAACCCAAATACCATTATAAAATCTCTAAAAACCTATAAATAATATTTGAGAATAATAAACATACACACATGACATAATGACCATCCATTAGACCAAATATTTTTTCCTATTAGAATTATAATAAATTATAACACATCATAGCATAATGAAATAAAGTATAGTGTAAGGAAAAAATTTCAAAGGCTAATGGTAATCCCTTTTTTCACAAGATCTGAAAATTAAATAATATGTAACACCCAATAAAAAATAATTATAAATTAATAACTATTATTAAATGATTTGGATGTTAGCCAAAAAATTTACACAAACTCCAATCCTATCAAATGATTAACTTCTATGTTTTTTCCCAAAACATATAACTCTTCAAAATCATTAGGTAATGGACAATTAAAATCCATCAGTATAAATTTAATCTAAATGGGATATGATTAAAAGGTTAGTAATATATATAATGGTGTTAGGGATTTGTATATTTTTTATAGTATATATATAAGGTTATTGGAGTACTTTTCTTTTGAATGTTTGACTAATATTCTTGTCGAATACTCTTTTATTATGTGTTGGGTTATTATACTTTAGGATTCATTTATCACACATGAATTTGAGAATTAAAGCATCATAGTAGACTCCGTAATATCTCTAGATCATGTTTCATTTGAAAATATTATAAAATATGTAGGCTGAAAAAGATTCATCATAATATATCTACCATTCTGGGTAATGATTTTGTCATTTATTTCAATACATTATGGTAGTCAAGAATCATTATCTAGTTTTTAGAGAAATATATATAATGGCAAATTAGAAGACATTGGTCACAAACATAGTTGTGTGATATTTTTGACACAAGATTAAATCGTAAAATCAAAAAAAAATTATCAATATAATATTTGGTAGATCAACTAAAAAAATATTATTTCATTAGTTTTTGTGCATAATGTTTTTTATAAGGATGTATTTAAAAACCATTTCAAAGAATTATCATTGGTGGAACCTCAAAATAACCTATGATAATGTTTCATTTCTATACTCAATATAGAAATTATGTCATATGAGTGAAGGAAACACCAATGTATATTTCGTCCCTATATAACGGTTTTTGGTTCCCATGAGAAAAAGAGAATTAATTTTTATAAAATTTAGTGAACAGTGGATTTCATAGAATTGTTGAAACAAGGGAAAAATTTTATATATATATATGAATCTGGGAGTGGGTCTTCCCAGATGAAATATTGAATTTAACTCAAAAAAAATCATGAATTAATAGGTTACGAATCTCTCTATTAGTATCTAAGAGTGGTTTATCAAATAATAATTTAAGAGGATTTTATAGTACAAATTTAATGATCTATCTCAAGATTAACCAACCTGACACCTAACTACGATCACTATTTATAATATAGATTTTATAAGGTGTCAACTTTTATCAGTTTTTATTATGATAATTATTAATATCTAATTTATTTAGAAGGAAAAACAGGGTCCTCCACTAGTAGGATAATCCCTTATGAAGCCTCTTCATCTGAGATTATATGGGTTTTGTAATCACAAGGGTTCACTGATGACCAATCCCAATATGATATTCAATCACTCAAACTATATAAAAATTCATTATGATTTAATTTTAATCTTATATTGGTCACTCGTCAATCAATATTCAATGAACTACCCTATGAAAATACTAATATCTTACACTATTCCATTATTTTTTACTCTGATGTAATAAGAGGTTATATACCTAAACATTAGTTGTATAAAGGTTTAAATTTTCCATTTATAAAATATATAGTAGTTTCATCAATCCCATATTCATAATTATTTATGATTCAGATGAATATAAGATAAATAATGTAGATATATTTTTGGATACAAAGAAAAAAATTATATTATTGGAATAAAATATGAAAACAATTAAAAAAAATTTGGATTAAATTTAAGAAATTTAAATAAAATTTATTTCCTTCAAACTATATGAGGGAAAACTATAAAGTATTTTATAATTGTATGAAACCCAATATAATTTTTATAATTGTATGAATGTTGGATAAGTTAAAAAAACTAATATTTTTTAATAAATATGAATTTTGGTTTAAAAATGAAATTTCATATATTTACTACACAAATTAGATAATATAAATATCATTTTCTTAAATCAACTTGTTTTATTATCTAACCCTCTTTTTGTAAAAAAATTCTTAGAGAGTTGACTATTTGGGAAAAAATAAATTTGTTTTATGTATAAAGTTACTATTATGAAATAATAATAACTTAAAAGTGATGTAACATATACCAAAAATCAATTTACCCACAAAAAATTATTATATATGTTAATATAATGTATTTTATAAGAAAAGATTAATTTCCAAAACCTATTGTGAATATTTTAAAAATTAATGGATATTTATAGGATTCTAAAAAGATTATTTTTGAAAATAAATCCTTAACAACATCAATGTTTTTTTAATTAAATACAATCAATCCTTAATAATATAAAATATTAAAAGGTAATGACAATTAAATTACTCTTATTTCTGTTCTATAGTGATTCCAAATAGTTTCTATGGTTCCAGGTTTCCCTTCTCCAGATTTGGGAAGCTACTTTTCAAGTATGGGATCCTCAACCACATCCATTTCATTCACGTTCTTCCTTTATTATATGATTTATAATGATAAACTGTATATTATTTCAAACACATGAAACCATTCAATTTATAATGTTCAATAAATGATTCACTTCCATTATCTCAAATTAAATATCATTTCATTGACCATTTTCTAAGCTTGTTAGTATTCTAATATCTTTCTTTGATTTCCCAATACATTCTTATTTTCTTTGTGAATAAACAATCTTATTTTATTTCAAGGTTTTCATTTAAATCTAATTTTCTATAATTGATCTAGGATTTAAATGTATGAATCTTCAATTCCGTTTTAGGGGTTTAATATTTCAAAAACTCGTGCCTTTAAGCAGTTTTGAAAAAGCTTATTATAATAATAAACTTGTTATCATTCTCCAAAAGTTATTAATGATATTAAATCTTGTGATATATGATCTATGTGTCATGCATAAAATAAGTCAAATTCCGTGTTCACCCTGATATCCACCTAATGCATTGAGTAACGTTTTTATCTCCTGAAATAACATATATGGTGCATGGATGGTTATCCAATCGCATTATCTTATGATTTCTTGGAAATGTTCCTTGATTCATGCTTTTATTTTCATGTATTATATTTTTTACACATTACATTGATGTTATTATCTTATGATATCATTCTTTTCAAGTCATCATTCAATGTTATTATTTTCTTTTTTAATAACGGTGTTCCTTTTTTCTCATATATATCATTATTGATTAGAATTTTCACTTATTAGGTATTATAGCTCCTCCTATACCTTTTTATATTCTCATGTAGATCCCATGTAGTATTAAAATATCATTGTTATATTCGATAAAAGTATAGTTTTTTTATGAAAACAAGATGTGTTTTTGTTTAAATTCGTTGAATTTATATATCAAATATTCCAAAGACACTAGATCTCTAGATTTATACATTTTTCAAGTGGATTATTATTTATAAAAATAATGTTAAGTTGTATATGGGTTGTTATTGTTAGTTTTAGAGAATGGTCTAGTTATTTATGTGGATTTTTTCTAAGAAAACATTAATGAAACCCCCTGGGACATGTCTCAATATTGTAAAATCTCCCAAATTTTAGTAAATAATTGTGTGTGTGGACTCCTAGAAATTTCATACCTAATAAGAATCTAGAAAGTTGAGGTGGATATGGAATAGATTAATCTAGAGGTAATAACCATCAAAATGGTTTGTTTAGTATCAAATAGATCTTCACATGGTGTACAGTGAATAGGCATTAGACTGCACACTTGGCTATACAGTCTTTAGAAATATTCTTTGTATAATACATATAATAATTATAAAAAATAATGAATGATTTAAATATAATGTTATTTTAGAGAAATTAAAAATAATTAGATCATTTATAACCTATATTTTGGTATATAAATTAATAATATATGGTATATGTTACATTTTTTACTTATTTCATCAAATTTCATTGTTTATTTTTACTATATTTATTAGCATGAATAATATTATACCAAATTCTATTCCTTTATTTTATAAATTTTATAAGAAAATGAGGAATCATTACAAAAACCAATGAAATGGTTAATGTGGTTATTCCCCAAATGAGATGAATCAATTAATGGGACAAGGATTCAAGAACATTATGTATATAATCACTCAATTAACTCAGGTTATAAACAATAACATGAATCATGTGGAATTACGACCTTTTTTAAGACAGATAAATTGATGGATAATTTCTTTTATATTAAAGGCATATAAAATTTAGTCTGACCTTTTAACCCAAACTAATGAAATTATTAATTAACTCCAATGAGAATATATTCTAATTCCTTAAATAATTTTACCAAGAGAAATTTATACTATCATTTTATATTTTAGAGGGAGAAAATGGTTGGTGGTGTAAATTTGTTAAGAATATGAACCCTAGTTATGAAATTGAATCAAAGGATTCACAAGGTTTAAAAGAAAATATGTTTCAATAAATATTTTCATTTCACTATCCATATTAAAATGAAGATTTATTTTTTTTCACTCCACATAAAGGAGGGAAAATCTTTTTACATATATGAAAAAAACTTCAAATGGTTTTCCTAGTACAACTCTATCATTATAATTATCCCCAAAACATATTTTCATCACTTCTTTAGTGTGGTAAATTTAATTATAAAAAAGCATTAGTAATTACAAACTTTTATAGATTTGAGTAAATATTTGTTTGTTCCCTTAAAGTAGAAATTTTAATTAGTAATTCTTAATGGTCCCAAGGAACCATATATAAAAATTGTATTATAGCTTTTAACTCTAGAATAATATTAGTTAATACAAATTTTTCATGGAGAATCCAATAGCTCATCTACTATGTGTAATTGAAGAAGCATATTGGGAACTATATCAATGTGAAAAATAAGTGATTCATGTGTGGGAAGGAAGGAAATCAAGATAATTAATTCTATATGGATATGAAGAGTCCCACTAATGTGAGGGTATAAAATAAGCTCCCAAAAAATATTCTTATAATTGTATAATTTTTCAACTCCAAGGAACATAGACACTATGAAAACCAATTCCATGTGCCAATGGATTTCAAAGATGACTGACACAAGAAAACTCAAAATCATAGAGAGAAAAGATTAGAATATGTTACCATAACTATTTAGGTAGTTCTATGAAATGATTTTTTGATAGTTATAATGGTTATTCATTCAGAAAAAGTGATAATATTATTTTGTTATGGTATTACATGTTATTGAATGTCATGAATGTTTAGTATAACTATTCAAACATCACATTAAATCATGGAGGTTAAGTTATTAGTCAAAATAGAAAATGGTGAAGTTATTGAATCTCAAACATATAAACCCCATAGTTGATAATTTTTGTTTGAATCCTAAGAAATTATTGGCATAAAACATTTAGTGTAATTTGAATCTATATTTGGAGTGGATAGGTTTCTATAATATAAATAAAATAACTATTTTGTAGACTAAAATCACCTTCAATGTCCAAAAAAATCCATCAATTCTACACAAGTTCATTTGGATGGATAAATATGTGCTGAAAATTTCTTCTCAAAAATGGATATAATTCCCTTATTAGAAATAATATGTTTAAATATTGATTTATAAAAAAGAGAGGATCAATCTTGAACACATTCCATTTTTAAGGAAATATACTAATGTATCCAACTATGTGTTATTTATTCTTCTTCTTGGTTGAATGGTTCAGTTCTCAATCAAACTTATTCTTGGTGATCATCTAATATCCAATACATTATATAGAATATCAATAATTAAATAGGGATAATTTACGAATCATCTTTGATATGATCTAGTAAAGTGTTCATATTCCTTAATGTTTCACCATTGTGGGCACTTTCCCTCTTTGAAATAAATAATTATAGGTCAATGCATCACTGTATTGATTATCCAAATCTCAATAAGATCGCGATAAAGAACAAGTATCCCGTACCAAAAAATTATGAATATTTTTACCATCCTTCATCAGTTTTTAATTTCTCATAACTGAATATTTAGTTGAGAAATTATTAATTATTGGTGAAAAAAGATTTTTTCCCCAATATGAACTCTGGAACATGTTGTGCACAATAAATTTTCATTGAAATTCCATTCAACCTAATTAATGCTCCATTATTATTCTTGTACATCATTCATAGAGTATTTATATATTATTTATATAAATTTATGGTAGTACATATATATGATACTCTTAACAATACTAAAATCAATGAGTTCTAAAATGATTACTTGAGTATTGGGCTGAAGGCTTGGAGAAATGAGATGTTATATGCTAAGTGCACTACTTGGGAATGTTGGATAAAGAAATTTATATTCACAGGGATTGTTATCCCTTGAAAATGGATTTATGTGGATCCTTTTAAGGAAATTAATATTGAAGAATGGATCATAAAATAATATATAAAATACATATCTAAAGTTTCCTTAGATTATGTGGGTGTTATTGGTGATTTTTATGAAAACTATCATAATTCTGAAACTCACAAGTTGTGTTATCTTATAAGGGTGTGATGTTTTTCTTGAATGATAAATGTGACTAGGGATTGAAAGAGTTAAATTAGAGGCCAATCATACCACTTATTCCCACTGTACCCACTATTTGGGAAAGATTTTTTATTTATAGTAATGCATCCAAGAAAGGATCGGGTTGTGAACTAATGAAGAATGATAAAGTGATATTACAAGCCTCTCTAAAATTCAAGATACATGAGAAAAGTTGTATGATGAATAACAAAACAATTTCTATAGTACTGTTCACATCGAATAATCAGACGCATTATCTCTATATAGAAAAGATTCATATATATATATATATTATAATATCCAAATTAATATATCCACACAAAGGAACTAAATGGGAGCCAACGATGGTGGTTTGTGATTATCAAGGATTATGATTTTTTAATCCATTAACATCCTAGAAAGGAGAATAAACTATAAGATATTGTGGTTATAATAGATCCAACAAACTTATTTATTGTGAGGATTGATAGGGATCCAATATTCTTATCCCTACAATTTAAAACCTCCAGATTTTGAAATATATTATTTTCTGTATTATTATGATTTATAGCTAGATCCACAATCAAAATAGATCTAAATGGTACATGAATTATTTATTATTATTAAATTTTTAGAAAAATAAAAAACCTTATTAAATAAAATGGATTGTAATCAATTATTAAATTCATAAAAAATAGGATTTAAGGGACATAAATTTTTAAAAGGGAACTGTTTTCATAAAATATGATTCCTTTATATATTATATATTCATTTTAAATATATGTATTTAAATTTTATAATATAATTTTTTTGAAATTAAATAATTTTTTTTGAATTCCTAACAACAAAATTTTCATAGTGTTAATATTTGAGATCATCTGAAATATTGATTTTTTCGTGAATTGGAACAAATACAATTTTTACTAAAATTATAAAATTTATGAATTTAGTAATATGTGATAAATAATTTGAATTTCAATAAAAATTGATTAAATTTTTATTTATGGATTAAAAATATGTATTTGAAAAGATTATTTTTAATTTACATCACCTATGATTAATTTTTATAAATTAAGTGACGTTTTATTCTATTTTAAAACTAGTTCTCAGTTTTTCATTTCATTAAACACCATTATTGTAAAATTAGGGTTTCCTTTGATTTTAAATTTGAAAAAAATATTCTAAAACAATTCATGTCATGGATGTAAAATCCTACTTCCGATCTATTAGGTACATCTTTAACCACATCATCTTTTTCATTTACTCATTATCAGTATATGTTTTAGTTGGAATTGGGAGGATACATATAGTGCTGAAGTCAGAGATTTGTTGGACTTTTAGCTTTAAGTAGTTTTTTCTGCAGGATACAAGATGATTTCACTTTGTGTAACTATGTTACCCAATGTGTATGTTTTGATGGATGCAAGTCACGAAATATTTCATTCTATTAAAGGACACACAATTTTAAGATATGTTTCATGTCGTGAATGTTTTAATTAATTTATTGTTAATCTGATTCAATGGATTTCTAAGCATACTTAAACATTGTGGTTATGGCGATGAGTAAATGAGTTACACATTAGGTAATTCCTATAATGGGGTAGTTTTATTGTTTTGTTTGAGTTTTTGGGGACCATTCAGGTTCTAATTTTTCCTTGCTCTCAACCCAAACATCCTTCTCATTTATTTTTTTAGACACTATTTCTTCTAGAAAGATCTGATCAGCCTTAGATATTTGTTGAAGTTGTGGTGAAACTCTCTGAGTAAGTGATACTTCTGCTTCTTTATTGTATTTTATCATAATAGCACACTTCGGATGTGTTATCGGTTCTTTTTGTCTATGTTGGTGTTTTCTCTAAATCAGTTTTAAGATTCATTGGGTCATCAAATTTTTTGGGTCCATTTCGTTGTAGGTTATGGTTTAGTGAGTGTTCTTCATTGAGGTATGTGGGTTTAATCTTTTATTAAAACCCCTTATTTTCTAAATTGTATCAATATTTTTTATGTTTATTTGATTATAGGGAAATCATATATGTTTCCAAGTTTTCTTTTTTGGTGGATCCCATTGTGGGAATGAGAACTGTGATATTTGAGTTAGGTGGTTCCATCTCTATCTCATATTTATTAACCATATTTTTATTTCCTTAAAACATATTCATATAAAGAATTTGGAATAGTTCATTTGTGTGTGTTGAAAATAGTTTTTTTAAAAATTCTTCTTTCTTGATTGTTAATAAATGGAAACCAAAGGGTATTTTCAAATCATTGAAAAATTGTACTATGAAATCATTTTGAAATGATTCTTGAAACATGGAAATGATTGGGAAAATAAAGACATGGGTAATATTGGGTACTATGTGGAAGGATTAAATTAAATACATCATCCATTATAAGGGTTCAATTTTTGGGGTGTTCCTCTTGTCCCAGAGTATTGATTATTGGCTCTAGGTGCATATATGAACTCAGGGTTTCACTTTCTAAGGTGTCTCCCCAGTTTTGATGTTTAGATCATTGGCTTCAGGTACCGCATTTCATAGTTTTAGTGATTTTGGGTATGACTTTCCTCCAGCCAAACCTATTTTATTACTTGTTATTGTGATGTATATGATGTAACAATTGTTTTTCTAATTTCATGGATTCATACTATTCTTACCTTGGTATGCATGATTATGTTTTTAAGACATTATATGGAAATATTTAATTTCAAATATATATACCAAATTTAGTTTCATAACGTTAATAAAATGTAATGTTTTATCAATTTCTTATAAAACTGATTTACTTCTAATCATTAAATTATTTATTTAAAATGAGAGCATAAGAATTTATGTATAAGAAGTGGTTAGAGAACACCTGGATGGGATCCTACTAAGATAGTTAGCTCAATCCTAGAGTAACTCTTCCGTGGTGCATTGACCTTTATATGACTTCCATTACATGGAAAGGAAAGGTTACATACTGAGGTGGCAAGGTTTCTTATTATCTGGGTTGGGTAGTAAGAGGTAACATGGTGGGATTTCATCCCCCACCATTGTTTTGAGTAGTTATTTCATTTTGGGTGTTTTCAGTTGGATTTATTCTTGGGAAGCCTAGTATATTTTACATTCTTTTTTTCGATGCCTTCTCACATTTGTGGAATATAATTATTTTAATTCCATTGTCTCTTCCTTTTTCCATGTGTATATATGCCATTTCCTTGTACAGGTTGGGAGAAATTTTTCCCTATTGTTTGTTCTTCGATTCTAGGTTTCTTTTCACCCACCATGGGGATCAGGAACTCACATTGAGTATGTGGCGGATCGGGTTGGGTTCCCATTTTTAGGGTAACCCATGCCGATTTATTATAATTTTGTATCAATGGAGTGATTTCGTCAAGATTACTTATCATTGGCTATCTGTTAAACTAGATATAGGATTTTTTGGACTTCAGAGGTATGTTGTGATATGTTATTTTCCAGCTCTTATTGTGACGAGACCCATGTTACCTTGGAATGTTGGGATATGTGTCTTAGGTGTTGGATTTTTCTTTAAATAGCAGTGTCTTATTATGTTTTTTTAGTTTTAGTTAGAGATTTACCATGTTGTCTAATCATACCTTCTATTATGATTGGTAGAAATATACCTTAGAGAGGTCTTCCATGATTTCATCTGGTAGTACTACCAAAAAACTGGCATTCCACAGCGCCACCCTTTATCTACACTTTTTTTAGCGCTTATAAAGGGGGCCCTTTTATCAGCGCTTTTTTAGTAGCGCTGATAAAGGGGGATTTTATCAGTGCTCATTTTTATAGTGCTGATAAATTTATATATTTCAAAAAAATCATAAAAAATAATATATTTATATATAAGTATATTTTTATTGATATAAATATAACAAATAGTTTTTAAAATATGTTTTAAATCGATTTGATATGTCATAGACCCAAAATGGACACCGTGGTGCAGAAATTATGGTTGTTTGTATGGATTAAGGACCTTTTTGTACCTTTCAGAATATGAGAAGGTGTTACAATGGTCACCGTAGTGTAGGTATAGACATAAGATTCGATTTGATCTGTGGTTGAGGAAAAACGGACACCCAGAACAGAAGTTATAGAAAAATGAACCCCCGAAACCAAACTTATGGCTGTTCGGAGGGTTTTTTGTCATTTTAAAACCTCAAAAAACGTGATAGGGGGTTTCGATGATTTCCGGAGTGTGTTAATTTTTACATGCTTTGATTTGATATGTGATAGAGCCAAAACAGACACTCGGAGCAGAAGTTATTGTCGTTTGAAATTTTGCAACTCTCGTATCTCCTAAAAAACTAAGAAACCAACAACTCACAAAAGTGGGAATAACATCATCTCCAATTGTCATTTCAGCACCACAACAAGTCAAATCAAAGCTCATGAAATGAGTGGTGACTATGTATTTTTGAAACTGTTAGAAGATTAGAGGAACTAAAGATATATCAGTTATAGCACCCCAAAAAAAGTCCAACTTCAAACGGTCATAACTTTCTCTCTGGGTGTCTGTTTGGGATCTACCACATATCAAATCAATGGAAGCGAAGAGATATATGTTTTAGTTTGTCTAGGACTTTTTAAAAATCATGTTTGGGACCCTCAAATCCCAAAAAACTACGAGAAGGCCTCCAAAACTCAGTTTCTATGTCCGAAACCCTGTCAATTTTTTTAAAACCGTCATTATTTCTGTTTTGTGTATCTGTTCGGCCTCCAAAAATTTTTTATCGTAGTTCGTTCCATGAGCTTCAGTTGTACAATTTACGGAGCTAAAACAGACACTTGGAGAAGAAGTTATGTCTTTTTCAGTGACTGCGATTTATTAGGTTTTTCGAGACCCCCTTCCTAGCACTTTTGTATATACATATTAATATATAATATTTGTAAAAATATATAAATATGTATAATTATACTTATATATATATAAAAATAATATATTTTTATGTGTGTGTTGTATATATGTATGTATGTATTTATTTATTTATTTATAAAAACACACAAAAGAAAATATATTTTATAAATGTATTTAAAACTAATATTATAAATATATATTAATATATATTAATATACAAATAAATATACAGATAAAAAATTATAACTAAATATATATATATATAGAAATATATATTAATATACGGATATATATATATTAATATAGTTAAATATTTGTATATATTAAAATGACTATATATATCTATATTAATATATATATATATATATATATTAATATACGGATATATATATATATTAATATAATTAAATATATGTATATATTAATATGACTAAATATATATATGTATATATATATATATGTTAATATATATATATATATTAATATATAGATATATATATTAATATAACTAAATATACATATATATTAATATATGAGTAAATACAAATAAATATATATATATTAATAACAAGATATATTAATAAGTGAAAATAAAAGAAATATGGTAGAGTAGTAAAGGATTAGGCATGCAGGCAAGAGGTCTCGAGTTCGAATCCTAGGGGATGTCGGTCGCACACAGAGGTGTGGGGAATTACCTAGCACTGTTAAAGTGATGTGGGGATGGGTGGAGTTGTCCTGGGGCGTGCATGGGCTACCATGGGCAGTGGGCACTGTTAAAGGGGGGATTCAAGCGCTGTTGAAGCCCCCAGAATTTAAAATATATATATATATATATATATTAGTGTTTTTGAACGTTTATCAGCACTTTTTTAGCGCTGATAAAAGGGTTCTTTATCAGCACTTTTTGGAGCGTTGATAAAAGGGACCCCCTATCCTCACCATGATTAACAATTCTTTTTTGGCACTATTAATTGACTTTTATAGTACTGATAAATGCCATATTTTTAGTAGTGTAGGTGTAGCTAATTCTCAACAAGGAAATCTACTAGTGATTCAGAATCTCATCGAAACTATCATACGTGTAGATCATATTGTTGATCAGGAGGTATTCTGGGTTCAAAACATAGTGGTTGAGGTATAACCGGGAGTTGGGGAAAAGAGGTATTTATCATGGGAATTCTTGCATGATAAGCCACAATCCCTTAAATTAAAGAATTAACCTCAAGAGGATGAGGAATATCTAGATATAATCGATCAAATACTTTAATTACAAGAGTTATTTAAGAATATTAGAGTAATGTGTGCAGTATTCAGGCTAGAGGGTTCCACCATGTGATTGTAGGATTCTGTGGTCAAGGTTGGTATATGTGTATAAATATATTGTAAGGGTTTCAAACCACGATTCTTCTAGTAGTTTTGTCCAGATTCATTGATGTTTTCAAAGTCTCCGATGCTTTTTTCTAATATTATGAAGAGAATTCAGTTTCGGCATACACCAATTGGTATGCTGAGATTGTCAATTTTTCTCCCAACATAGTGAATAATGACCCTTTAAAGGATCAGAAATACCTACATCTTTTATGGCCAGATATTATATCATAGATGTTTATCTTGAATCGTTATACTTATGCGGGGATGGTATACAAGTATATTATGGAAGACATGGATATGGAAGGCATGTTAGTCATCCCAATCTTCTCCTCCATCTAGTGGAAGCTCAGTGGTGTGCAGCAGCAGAAGAGGAATTGGTGTGGTCGACATAGAAGTGGTATTGGTGGTTCTTATCAGTGATCCTCCTGAACACCATCTACAATATCTAGTAGTGCGTCTCTAACTTTATGTTAGTGTTTCAGGGTTAGAACCCCCATATATTTTTGTCCTACACTTGAAAGATGTGAGACAGTTGTGGTCATGTTGTTCTTATACAATGCTTCTTTTCAGATATGACTAGGCCTCATTATGGTTAGGGTTTATCATCTACAAAGGCTATTTGGGTGTAGTCAAGTTATTAAATGATTACAAGGATCCAGCTAGAGGCCTCAGGATTGAATCACTTTCACATAGTAGATGAGTGTCTAATGGAATTTGATGTAGGTTGATCAATATTGAGAGGTACCATCCTTATTTCACTGTTAGTAATAATAGATTTATTTTACACTAGTTCCTCTCACTCATTTATATATTCACATTTAATTTATATGATTAAAACATCAACAGAAATTTATTCCATTATAATGGAGATAGCGATACCTCTTTGAAATAGAAGATAGTTGTGGTGTTAGTGTTCTTCTTGTTCTTTAATGGTTGCTGATACAGAGCTTCTCTTGGATTTTCTCATTCATGATCATGATTTGTTTGACTTCATTATTGATATATATTGGCTTGTCTCTCATCAAGATGATGTTAATTTTTATCATCGAAATGTATCATTTCATGCCTCTAGTGGGAGATCTCATGTGTTTCAAGGGGAGTGGGACTTGAGATTAGGACGTGTGGCACCTTTACATCCAAATATCAAGAGTATTTTATCAACTATTTCATTTTAACCCAAAGGTATTCTCCAATTTTTGACCATTCTATTGTTCTTCGAAACTTTCAATATGGTTTCCTAGATGAAGTCATTAGTCCTCCCATAGAAATATAGGTTGAGTTTACGATTTACCTAGGTTCGGGTTTGTACTTGATATCGATGCATTAATATTTTATGTAACCAGTGGAGCTAAAATATATCAATATTCAGTTGGATTACATATTATAAAATGGTTTCTGTCACCATAGTGTTTTCCTTGGGTAGCTATAATGCTCATTTCTAAGAAATTAGATATATCACATTGGTTGTGTGTGGAAAATTGAAAGAGGAACCAGGTTATAGAAAATAAAAAATAAACTTTTTGGCATGTGGATGAATTACTTCATCATTTGAAGTGGAAATATGGTTCTTAAAGATATATCTTTGGTTGGGTTATCATCAACTGAGTGTTCATGAGTCTGAAATACCGAAGACAGCTTTTCGGAACAGTATATCCACTATGAATGCCTTTTAATACCTTTTTATCTAACTAATTTTCCTTTAGTTATTAGGTATCTAATAAATCTAATATTCTATAAATATCTTTACACTTTTGTGGTAATGTTCTTGGATGATATTATGTTCTATTAAATATCAAAGCAAGGTCATGAGTACTATTTATGATTTTTTCTCTAAATTCTATGGAATCACCATTTGTAAGGAATGCTTTTGAATTTTATTTTATGGATTAAATAAGTGAAGTTATTAGGGGGAAATACTTATAAAAAATGATTTTTAGTTGATCTATTGAAGACGGAGGTTATTCTATCATGGAAAGAACTACAGAATGTATTCAAAATTTGGATATTCGTTGGCCTTGATAGATACTACAAATGTTTTTTAAATAATTTCTCCAATAAAGAATAACATTTGAATGCTCCTACTAGGAAAGCAGTAAAGTTCATGTGGGATGAAATGTGTCAGTATTCTTTTAATGAACTTAAACAAAAACAGACATCAGCTCCAATTCTAATCTTTCCTGATCCTAGTAAGGGATATGAAGTGTTTTTTTATGATTCTAGTGCTGGTTTGGGATGTGTTCTTATGCAAGATGACCATGTGGTAGCTTATGGATTTTTTCATCTTCATATTCCTAAGAAATATTACCCCACTCATGATTCAGATTTAGTTAGAGTTATTCTTGTACTTAATTATTAAATGTGTTATCTTTTAGGGTAGAGGATCATGGTCTTTTTTGGTCATAATAGGTTGACTTATATCTTCTCACAAATTGACTTGAATATCATAAAAATATGGTGGATAGAATACCTTCATACAGTTGACATCAATATCTCTTACACCCATGGGAAGGGGAATGTCATTTTAGAAGATCATGGTTGGAATGTATCACTATAGGCCATTCAAGAATTGAAGGAGGAGTGAATCCTTATTGGGATTTTCACTTAGATGAAACTAAATACTCAAGAGGATGTTTTGAGTATGGTTCTTACCAGTGTTTAGTTATCATAATCTCACCAGGGTCAATTTTTCATTGTTAGTGTGAGGATGTTGAGTTTAGAAAAATTATAGAAATCCTCTATAGTGGGTAGACAGCCACATGTTGGTCTCTCTCTTCTGATGATATAATCCACTTTAGGGAGCGAGTTGTAGTCCCAACATATGTGACAATTTTAGTATTTTTTTACTATCATAGATCACTATGGGTCACTCATCCAGGTACTATGATAATATATTATGACATGGGACAATGATTCTAGTGGCCAAGTATGACGCACAACATTGCAAATTATGTGTCCCACTGTTACACCTACCAAAAGAAAATGGCATGAAACGTGAAATGATTTATATTACATCAAACAATAAATTTCCGATCTAGAAATGAGAAGATGTATCTAGGTTTTTTATTTCTGTATTACCATGGACTCCCCATGGGGGAAATTCTATCTGGTTGGTTATTGATGGGTTGATGAATTCTATTCATTTTATTTTCGAATACGGACACCACTAAGGGTGAAGACCTAGGTATGTTATACGTGAAAGAAATTATGAGGATATATGGGTGTCCTTCTTCCATTGTTATAGATAGGGATTCTAGGTTTACCTTGTAGTTCATGAGGAGTCTCCAAGAGATAGTGAGAACTCATGTCATGTTGAGAACAACTTACCATTGCCAAACACTTGGTCAAATGAAGCTTGTGATTCAGATCTTGGGGGACATACTTTTTTCATGTGTTTTAGATTTCAATGGATTATGGGATAGCCATCTGGGACTGGCAGAGTTTTTTTATGGTTGGGGACGAAGCCTCATTTTATTATTTAAATCAAATACATGATTAGACTGGTTAAAGAGAGACCCATTACATAGTTCCAAGGCCCAAGGCCAAGTGGCCTGAATACTAGGCATGAAAGCCCATTTTTTGGCCCAAAGGGACCCTTGGTTAATAGTACTGCTACAGTACCCTGGCTGCTACAGTACCTTCTATAGTACCACCACCACTACAGTTCCTGATACAGTGCCTCTGCCGCTACAGTACGCCGCTGCTACAGTACTGCTATAGTGCTACTACGGTACCCGAAAAATGAGTCCATGCCTTGAGGAGTTGTATAGTATCCCATGTAGATCATGTCTTTGAAGGGTGGGTTTGGAGAAGAACATTTATTTGGAATAATATTTTTCCAACAGATGTGTGTAGGTATTTATGATGCACATTGATGTTTGTTTATAGCACAAAGTCTCAGACATTGGGTATAGATTGGAAGAGTCATCCCCATGATTCTCCATTGGTTATTTGGTTTTCTTTAATGTTTCTTCTCGGTTGGGCCACTATCGGCATGAAAAATCGGTAAAGTTGGTTATGAGATATGTTAGGATATTTTAGGTCACTAAACCTATTAGATAGGTTTCTCGCTGATTAGAATGTCCAATACATTTGACAGGTATTCATGACTTTTTCCACATATCTCTGCTCAAGAAGTAAAATCCTAGTCCCAGTCACATTCTTAGTTGGGATGAAATTTAATTAGAGCTAGATGTTTCAATTTTCAATGAACTAATTGTGATCATCAACTCTCAATTGAATGTATTGAATGGGAAGTTGATTCCATTAGTGTAAGAGTATGATGGGAACATGTATCAGATTCTCATGAGACTTGGGAATGAATGTTGTTGATAAGGGATAAATAGCCTCATTTTTTCCATGGATTACAAATTCAACATCACATCAAAGGGATAAAATACTTTATAGTGTAGAGTTTGTAACATATTGTTACTATTCTATCAGGTAATTTTTTATCCTTTTAATGTTTTTCCCCTTCGTGTTGTCTTTATACGGCCAAAAAATAATTTGGAGGATTAAAATACTATTAAAGTCATATATTGTACTCACTTTTATCATTAACCAAATTGTTCAATATGCTGAAAGTGGATTTCATGCCAGGTAACTAGGTTATATGTCGTGTAGAGTTTATGGATGTATGTAATGAATGACTTCATACTAGGGAAAGTTACCCAATGTGAAGAGATTATTCACACTGTGAATATTTCTAAGAATGGAATTTTAATCTCAGTTGATGGATTTCTCAACATTCTTAAACATCGTGGATCTCAAAATGTGTAAAGAAGTTACATGTTTTGTAATTTCCTATGTAGGAAAGTTTTAGTGAACCGTTTAGGTTTTGGGGGACCACTTGGGCACCGCCTTTACTTTTCTCTTAACCCAAACTTCCTCACTAGTGATTATTGGATGCATCATTCCTTCTAGAAATATCTAATCGATGATAGATTTTCAATTTAGTTGTGGTTCATCTCCCTAACTCAGTAATACTTCTACTTCTTCATTGACGTTGGTCATGGTAGCACTATACGGTGTACTGCCTGATTATTTGGTCTAACTTGGTGTTATTAATCATCTTCATTCAATATATGTTGTGTGATATCATTTTTGTAGCTCATTCATTTTTCAGTCATGGTATAGAGGGAATTATACCTTGAGTTATGTGGGTTTACTCCTTTCCACTAAACCCATTGTTTCTAAATTGGATCAATATTGTGATTTTTATTTTATTCTAGGTCCTTCTTAAATGTTGTTGGGTATTCATTGAAGGTGTATCTTATTGCAGGTGTTTTCTAGCCATGTTTCAAGGTAGGTGGTTTTGTATCTTTTCTATGTTGATAAAACATCTTATTCCTACATTATAAACCAGTTTCTATAAATAATTTGGTATAAATAATTTGTGTATATTGAAATGAGTGTTTATTGAGAAATGTTTTTCTTGGATTGTTGATAAATGGAATGAAAAAGAGTATTTTAAAAGCATTTAAAATGGTGTTTTGAAATGGTATTGAAATGTTTTTTGAAACATTGAAATGATTGTGAAAATGTGAATGTGGGTTACCATGTGTACTATATGTATGTTTTATCTTGAGGCCATTGTCCCTTATGGGGGTTCACTTTTTAGGGTGTTCTATATTCCTATAGTTTAGTTTATTATCTCCATGTACATATATGTTATTGGGGTTTAACTTTTTGTGTGTCTCCCTGTTTCAGGAGTGTAGATTGTTGGCTTCAAGTACAACCATGAACTATTTCATGAATTTTACGTATAAGTATACTACTACTAGACATTTTGTATTCCTTGGCATTGTGATTCATGTGTTACTGCTGTTTTTTGTGTATTTATTGGATTTGTATAGTTTTATCAATGACATGAATGCTAATTCTAGTGAGGGATTATATGCAATAATGGTATCTAAAATTGATATACCTAATTTTTTTAGAGCTATTATAAGAAGAATTGGTTTACCCTATTTTCTAGAAAACAATATTATAATTTATCATTCCATGTTTTACTGAAAATGAGAACACCTTAATTCTTGTATGGAGAGTGGTTATGGATCACCTGGGTGGGATCACACTTATCCTATTAGCTCACATACTATACTGCTATTCAGTGGTGTGTACACCTTTGTATGTCTTCCATTGCAGGGAATGTAAAGTATCAAATGTGAGGTACAGAGGTTTCATGTTAACTGGGTTGGGTTGCTGGAGGTGAGATGGTGAGAGTTTATATAAGCCATCATTTGGGATATCGGTTTCATTTCAGTCCATTATTGTTGGACCTATACTTTGGAGTTCCAGTTACATTTATATATTTTTTCACTGTATTCTCATTTTTATGGAAAATATTTATTAGACCTCCACTATTGCTTCTTTTTTTTTAATTTTGTATATATGCCATTTGCTTTTACAGTTTGGAAGAAATTGTTCTGTATGGTTTCTTGTTCGATTCCCGAGTGCATGTCACCAGCCCATGGGGATTGGGAATGCTGATCATGTATGTGTTGGATTGGTATAGTTCAAATTTTTGGGGAAACCCGAGTTAGTCATTTTCAATGAATGTTAATAAAAATGAATATTTTATCCCACAAAAAATTCTTAATCTTATAAAAAACTTTTTAAATTTTTTTTTACAATTTATGTAAGATTATTCTACAAATTTATTTTATAAACCATGGAATTATTATTTGATAAAATGATTTCTAAATTTGATATTATCATTTATAATTAATTTCATAATTAATTGTTTTATTTTGATCAGTAAAATTAATTACCAATGATAAAAATTTATTTCCAATGTAAAATTACATTGGGGTAATGATTAAAAAAAGTAAGAATGAAAACCCTATATCACTCCATGTTGTCTCAAATATAATTGGAGGATATGATAATTGGTATATAAACTATGAATAATTAATATTTTTCATATTTTTAACCTTTGACCCTTAAATAGTAACATTTTATTATTGAAATGTAAATGGTACCCCCAAAATTACCCTCCACTTCACATATAAAAGCAGAATACTTCCACCACTTCATGACACACATATCCCATATAATTTAATGATAAAACTATACCATTTTTTCCTCCATGAATTATCTTCAAGTTAATAAGATTCATGCTTAAATTTGATATCCAAATTCCTCCAATTACATAAATATTTCTTAGACATATATCATTTTCTCAACATGTGTATTTCATACTCTATAGTATTTTCTTATTAATATTTAACATAAACCATCTTATACTAATCCAAAATTAATTAAACCTATATAATTGAAATACATTAATTTTATTATATTAATGGATAAAAATTATCCCATAATTTCTTGTCATTAATAAAATAAAAAACAAAATCAATTGTGTACATGTGTGGACTACTGCCTCCATAATGAAATGTGGTTTTTTATCACAACCATTAATTATTGGTATAAAATATATATTTAAATAAATAATATAGTTACTAAGTAACAATTATGATTCTGTGGTGATAATTTATCATCATCCTCCGTTCCTTCTCATTTTATGTAACTTATAATCATTTTTTCCATTTTTCTAAAAGGGAATCTCTGAGAGTGGTCTTTTCAAACCCTACACACCCAGAAACCCCCCCACCCACTTGAAGAGGTCATCTGAAGAAGGGCCATCTTGGAAGGAGCCATTCTAGCCGACATGGAAGAGTGTCTCATGGATTACCATTCCGATCACTGATGGTTTGACGCAACTGATACATAGAATCCTTAATCTAGCATACATGTGGATTGTTGCCTCCATAGATGATTAATTTCATATTTCATCACCACTCTTCATGGATGGTTCTAAGAATTAATTTTTAGATACTAAACGATATTTATTTCAAATTTATTATGCTAAAATATTTATCTAATCACTATATATAAACATTTCATTACTAATTAAATCATTATAACACACCCCATTTATCGATCCAGTTTACCACCTATGACATTGATGTTAAAATATTTGTTTCTTTAATGATTAAAGTATATCATATATATATAATACCCCAATATAATAATAAAATTATATTGTTTTTATGAATATATAATTGTGTTCTTGATATTTTATATATTTAAAAATATTTCACTATTCATTTATTAAACAAGCTGAAACTAGTTATTCACGATTTCTTTTATCAGAACACATTCTTTTATTGTTATGAAAATTAAAATTAAATATAATGGATCATTGAGATATAAAGATTATATAATTTTCAGTGATAAATGAAATTATGAACATTTAACCAATAAGTAATAATTATCCCCATAATTTTGGTATTTGTATGAACCAAACATCTGAAATTTCTTATGACTTAATTATGGAAATAAACTTTAAACGGGTAATTAAATTGTAATATATGATTATAAAAGAATTGTATAAAAGGTTATATACAAGAAAATGGTTCTTAATTAAGTGATTATGATAGTTGGGTTTATTTTATATGATGAAATGTTATATTCGAGTGTGTGGGAATACAAGTTAAGGGTTTCTTTGACCCATTTTCAAATCCATCACGCGCATTTGATATTGTGAACCATAATATCATTTTATAGTGCATTCATTATCAAATTTACCTAAATTAAAATTTATATATTTCATTTCATGATATTTTAATATTAATAAAATTTTAATCTTTTATTATTATGTTACCACTGTTGTACGGGTTTTTTATCTCAATTCTGATTTATTGAGTTATGATTTGACTTCATTATTTTATTTCATCTTAGTTGGGAAAAGTCTTATATATGATTTTAAGATATGATATTTTATATTTTCTTATTGGGTATTTTCATTTCTAATACATGAAACTTAACAAAAAATCATGATAAAAGAATTATGTAATTAATAAAGGATTTGGTTAACTCAACATTCCCTTATTTGAGACGAGATATATTTATTGAGCCTCAATATCCTATATTAGATAAATTATTGAATTTTATATTTTATTACATATTTTTCTATAATATATAGTTAAAATCGTTTTTTAATCATCATTATTTCTTTATGAATGCATTTTATTCTTAGAAATGTGGCGCATTTAAAGAAAAATATCATCCTCATAAAATATAGATTTTCCTCAATTTCCTTGTTTAATATTCCCCAAAAAAATAGTTATTAACTATTTAATTTGATCATGTGTTTACTAATGTAAACATAACCTTTTAAATTAAAAATTTTCTATTTTCTATTTTAATACTCAATTTTATAATTTGTGTTTTCAAAAAATTTATTTCAAAATATTAAATTGGTTTTCCATAATTTTAAAATCAAAGATGACATCTTCCACTCTATATATTATTTTTAGATCCTATATTTCATTTTATTTGTCTTTTATTCAATATTTATTTAAAATTAAATTCTTTCAAAAGGTTTTGACATCAAATATTTTATATCATTATGTTTTTTTCAAGGTTCCTTTATTTGGTGTTATTTTTAAAATTTGATTGTGTTAAATAAGTTTTTAATTCTTCTTTTGGAAAAATTAATGTATTTTTCAAAGAACCACTAATGAAAATAATTTCAAAAGGTTAATTATTTTAGATTATTTCACTTCATTTGTTCAAATATGGATTTACAAAGTAGTTGTTACATAATTTTTTTGTGAAGGATAATTTTTAAAAAAAACACATTTATTTATTCTCTTCTATTTTTATCTTTATCTATAACAAATTTATTTACATGGAAATCATTTTCCAGGAATCACCATTCAAAGTATTATTTTGAAATACTCTTTTTTGTGATTTTAATATGGGAATCAAACAATTAAATTATTGATATAAATTTTTTTGATATAATTTAGAAATATTTTAAAATCAATTCATCATTTCAGGGGTAATTTATGTTGTGGTTAATTATTATTATTAGTTGAAACATATGTGAATGGATGATTATTTGGTGTGGTCATATCTCTACCTCTAATGCATTTTTTGTGATTACATATCACATGAGATGATTTATTTTTTATGGATATGATGCTAGAATATTTTCTCACAAGATTTTTGTGTGAATGTGATGTATGAAGCCTTGTTCACAAGTTTTTCATGTGAACATTATATGAGAGGAATTTTTTAATACCTTGTTATGTGAAATTAATGTGGGCATAGTTGGTCTTCTATTTCATTTATCAACATTATGCATAAATATTTTTTTACAATATTCTTGTGTAAACATGATATCATAATCTTTGTTCACCTTTTTTGGTTTGAATGTGTTCTGGGAAGATTTATTCACCAGTTTATTTGGTGGAAAATAAACGAGAATATTTTTTTACAAAGTTATTATATTAACATTACATTGGTTAATATTTCCCAAATTTTGTTTCATTAACGTGGTGTGGGATGTTTTTTCACATCTTCATTTTGTTAACATGATATGGGAGGATTTTGGCATAATTATTTTGGTCTGAACGTGATTTGGGAAGATTTTTTTGTTGGTTTACTATGTGAAAGTTATTCTTGATATGTTTTTCACACGTTTTCTATTTTAATATTATGTGGGAAGCTTTATTCAAAAAAATTTTGATAATGTGAATTATGAAGCATTTTTAACATGTTTTTTTGGTGTACATGATTCCAGAATATTTTATCATAAGATATTGTATGCGTATGCTTATAATAATGTACATAGTTTTACTATATCTTATGTTCATGTTATATACCTATTTCTTATTCCTATGATTCTTTTAATGAATTGGATTTAAATATTCCATAAATTAAATATTTAGAGAACAACTCAATTTATTTCATTTCGAGGACCAATTGCGTTAAGAGTATTATAGAGTCAGGATAAAATTATATCATTATAAACACATACATCACAAGTTTGAATCATCCCCATTGTATCCATTTCAACCAAAATAAAAATTTTTTAAAATAAAACACGATTTATATTATTAATATTCCTATGATTTTCTACTCATACTTTAAGCGTATGAAAGGAATGAAAAGACATGGGATGGGAAGAAAGTGCTCAGTAATGGACATAAAAAGGATAATGAAACCCAATAGCCGATTTTAATAACCTAGAGATCATAAAATAGTGATTTGCTGTATCATAATAGGATTTGAGATCAAATAATTTTTTACATACACATGTAATTGGATTTACATCTAAATTAACTTCCACAAAACACATTATAATAATTGGTGAGTAAAAATAAAAATTTTGAGGGATTCTTAAGAAACATGAGAAGATATGGTAAAAATTATCTTAAAACATACAATTTTACAATAAAATGGTGTAAAAGTCCCTTTAATAGATTTTCATATTTCCTTTCTAAACCAAATTATTTCCATGAAAGCTCATTACTAGGAATTGAGAAATTCATATAGGTTCTTGGGGTCATAATATTCAAAGAAACATTACAAGTGGAACAAAAAATAAGTTCACCTTTCAACAAAATTCTTTGGAGAAAAAAATCATAACCCAATGCATTGAACATATATTTTAGGCACACCCATCCCCATGTGATAGATTGGGTGCACACATTTTCAAAAAAAGTTACCCAAAAGGGTTGGAGGTTTTTTATCATGATAAATATATACTTTTAAATAATGTTGAACATTAAATAATAGTTTAGGAGGAGGAAGAAATTACTAATGTCATATACGTTAAAATTGAACATATCTTTTGTCCTTTTATAATAAATGTCAAAACATTTAAGAAAACATTCACATTGAAAACATTTTTCATAAATTAAAATGTGTGCATTATAATATTTTCATCTTCATATATAAACTCGTAATGAACCGCCAATTCTCATCGGCTTGAGAGAATGAGTCATTACTAGGCCATAAGAGATATCCCCTAGATGCCAATGGCTGGCAATAAATGCCGAAGGTTTTGAAATACATGTGAGGGAAGATTTACCCTTTACAAAATAAATAAATAAACCAACCAACCATAACCAAAAATTCACTATATGATTCATGAACCAATGAAGGGCAACTCAACAACTTCATGTATATCAAGACCACATCAATGTATGTAATAGTGGAAGAAAAAACAAATATCTAACTGCATAGAGGATAAATGACAAAAGACTCTCAAAAGAACACATGACTCCATGTTTCATAAGCTCCAAGCTACACAATCATCGAACATCTCAACCATCATGAGGTAGTGCTAAAAACGTGGGAAATGGTACCTTTCCCCCTTCCTGGAAGATAACATCTGCAAAAGCAACAAAGTTCCAAAGTAGTGTGAGTATAAAACTCCGTAGGTTTCTCTAATGACTTCTCTACTAACCCCACTTGGATAGAACAGTTATCAACAATTATATAAAATAGTTTATGTTAAAAAAATTTCTCAAAAACATTTTATAACTAAATATAAACAAGATTCCAAAATCATTCATTACCAAAATCATTCAAGTGAAATTGAAACCAATTTTCCTAGTAAGATATCTTTCCATAAAAATAACTAAACAAGATTTACAATCACATCAAAATATTACATTCTTGGCATACCCATAAATTCCACAAACCCATGAAACCATCAATCCATGCTACGTTATGAGAGTTCCATACTCATGAGTGGTTTCTCATCGATCTACCAAGTCATCACTAAGTAATTGTTTCCCAAGTGCTATTAACCCTTTAGCACCGAGCACAAGTTAATTATTCAACCAAAACTGTATATGAAATTCCCATGTGCCATTATCTCTTTGGTACTGAGCACAAGGTCATATTTCTACCAAGCCCAACATATGAAACATGAACACACACCACATATTCCCAATTATCATGCCAAACAATCCTTTCAATAAAAAACATTTTTATTGAAAACCATTTCTGTCAAGACCATTTCAATGCCAAGCCATTTGAATTACAAACCATTTCAATAAAAATCCATTTTTTTAAAGAAAATCTATTCAAATTGATTTCTCATAAACCATTTATCAATTCCAAAAAATTCATAATTTAAAATCATCATTTTAAATTCATGAAACTAAAACCCATTTGCATAACTTTTCCCAAAGATCATGCAATTTCACAAAAACCATAAATCATCACAAATGAATCATTTTTTCATGAATTTTTTCATAAATAAACCAATATGAATCTAATACAATCAATTCTAGTAAGAAGAGTCGAGAGGGAATCCACCTTCCTCGAAAATATTGATGAAACTCGATAATAGACAAAGAACGCACAAGAAGGCTGGTCGATTCTCCAAGAATGGCATTAGTTATCTTATACAGCAATATCATGGATCAAAATATAATTATTTGGCATCCAAAAACGTATATATACCCAACATTGGTTTATATCTAAGAAATAATTGAGATTGGAGAAGTAGATCTCAGCATATCTATGAAAACATGACAAATTAAGAAAGAATGGTGACATACCTCAAGAACTGGATCAAGATTCCAAGAAAGAATCTTATATCTCTTCCTCTATCCGAAAAAACACCATAATTATCCAAAATTGAAGTTAAAAAACTTATATCAACCCACATGAGGTATAGAACTATGAAAATGAGATGGAGTGAAGGAGGTGTTTGTAGAACATGGAAGAGAACCAAGAATATCATCACTTACACTAAGAATCAGGTTTGAAATCAGTAAGGTAAAGCTCTAGGTTGGCTCCAACTTGTGTGGGGAGGGTCATACATCCTTATAGGGAGAGTAATCTTGAAAAAGGGGCATTTTGAAGAGAAAAAGATATATATAGAGAAAAAACGAATAAGCTCCTAGAAAATAGGATCCAGATTTGACCTCTGTGTAATGTTTGACAACACGGCTTGGGCCAACCGTTAATGGATCGTGAGACCTTAATTTTGGTCCCAACACTCCTTATACACCCTCAAAATATCCCATTATTAACTATTACCCTATTTATGGAAACACATTTTTAGGGAAACATCCCACTTTTTAGAAACACCCCACTTAATGGAAACAACCCACTTTATGGAAACACCCCCTTCATTGGAAACAACCCATTTTATGGAAACAATCAACATTATTGAAACTCCAAACTTTATGGAAACTCTTTATATTATAAAAACTCTCTATTTTATGGAACCACTCTATTTTATTGAAACTCCCTATTTTATGGAAAGTCTCTATTTTATGGAAACTCAATCAAAGGCACACCATTTAAAAAAAACATGAGCAAACGGGTTATATACCCGAAATTGGGGGTAACGCATTCTCCCCACTTTTGGTCTTTCTATTCTCAGAAAGTATAAAACCCTCACTGGCCAAAAGACTTATGACCACCGCTCTTTCATTTCCTTCTCACATTCCTTTGTCTATTCCTGAATCTTACCATGTTTCTATAAAACCCGCAATAGGCTGATGCTTTTCCCACAAAAGATGTTCACTTGTATATCCCTGATTTACACTAGGATATGTACCAATGATGCATCTAGTACTATGTCAATGTGTTCAATGAATTTATCTTCTTTAGCTCTGTTTCCACAACGCCTACTGAGTTCAATTTTCTAAACTAACAACAAACTCTATCAATCTCACTCTCTAGCAACTGTTGTCTTAGTATTTCAAATTATATCACATCAACTCTCAAAAAAATTCAAAACAACCTTTTTACCATGTTCAACCATTTTGGAAAACACTTCACATTATTTTTAAAATTAAACCATTTTCAAAATACGATAAGCATTCGGTATTTCAAAATATTTTATTTGAAAACTAATTCCAAACTTTTTTAAAAAAATAACACTATTTTTTTACAACATGAATCATTCCTAGAAATGATATATTTACTCCTAGTGGGAAGTAATTCCTCTATAATACATGTCATACCCATCTCATTAGCTAAACCCATGACAATGAGATTTCAAAATCATAGAAGTGTCTCTAAATACTAATTTACTCAACTCCCTCGTAACTTGAAGTTCAACATAAAGGGGTTAGTTATGTCCTTTTATGCTATACATTTCAAGTTCCAACAATACTATTCCTTTCTAATATTCATGCCCAAGGAATAGACAAGAATGAATTTCATCTCCAAAAATAAGAACATTGATGGCTACTTGTTAGGAATGGAAAAAACATTATGATTCCATTTTTAATGACATTCCAATTATCATTGGCATGAGAGTACAACGAGTCATTAATAGGATTTAAGGGTGATACCCGAGATGCCAGTTGCTGGAAATAAATTCCAAAGGGTTTCAAATACAAGTGGGGATGATTTACCCTTCAATAAATATTCCAATAAAACAACCAACCATACCAAAACATTCAGTATATGATGCATGAAAAAATTAAATACAACTCAGTAACTTCATGTATCTCAAAACCACATCAAAGTATGCAACAATGGAAGAATAACCAGGTATCAAAGTACACATCAGATAATCGACACAAGACTCTCAAAAGACCACAAGACTCTAAGATCCACATGCTCTAAGATATACAATCTATGAACATATAAAACATCATTGGGGAGGGAAAAAAACATGGGAAACATTACCTTTTTCCCTTATCCAATAAGTTAGCATCTGGAAAAGTAACAAAGTTCCAAATTAGGGTGAGTATAAAACTCAGTAAGTTTTCCCCCAATGACTACCCTAATCAAGCCACGTGGATAAAATGGTTAGAAACAATTATATAAAACAGTTTATATAAAATAGTTTCTCAAAAATACATTATAACTAAATATAAACATGTCTCCAAACCATTAATTACAAAAATCAAACAAATGAAATTGAAACCAAATTTCCTAGAAAGATATTTTTCCATAAAAATAACTAAACAAGATTTAAAATCATTTCAAAATATCCTTTTCTTGGAATACCCTACCATTCCACAATCCCATTAAACCAACCAAGCATGCTACGTTATGATAGTCCCATACTCATGAGCGATTTCTCTTTGGTCTACCATGTTGCCACAAGGTAATTGTTTCCCATGTGCCGTTAAACCTTAGGGACTGAGCATAAGGTCATATTTCTGCCAAACCCCACATATACAATTCTCATGTTCCATTAACCCTTTGGCACTGAGAACAAGGTCATATTTCAACCAAGTCCCATATATGAAACATGAACACACACCACATATTCCAAAAAATCATACCAAAACAATACTTTCTATACAAACACATTTTTATTGAAAACCATTTCCGCCAAAACAATTTCAATGCCAAACCATTTCAATTCCATACCATTTCAATAAAACTCAATTTTTATTGAATCCCATTTCATTTTAAAAACCCTTTTTCATCAACCAGTTAGAAATTCTAGAAAATCCATAATTTAAAAACATCATTTTAAATTCATGACAATAAACCCCCTTTGTACGACTATTGTCCAAGATCACACGATTTCACAAAAACCATAAATCATCATTAATGAAAAAAAAATCATGAGTTTCACAATGAATAAAAAAATATGAGTCTAATATAAAAAAATATAGAAAGATGTTTCAAGAGAGAAGGCACCTACCTCGAAGGTTTTGATGAAACTCGACAACAGATGAAGAACGCACAAGAAGGCGGGTCGATTCTCCAAAAATGGACTTAGTTCTCTTATCCTAGCAAGATCATGACTCTAAATTGAATTGTTTGGAATAAAGAACATATATCTACCCAATATAGGTTCAGATCCAAGAAATAATTGAGATTAGATAAGTATATCCAAGAATATCTAAGAAAACATGATAAATAAGGAAAGAATGGTGATATACCTCAATAATCAGATTAACATTCCATGAAAGCCTCTTATATCTCTTCCTATATCATGAAAAAAACCATTATTATTCTCAATTGACGTTGAAAAACTTATATCTACCCCCAGGAGTTGTAGATATTGGAAACGAGATAGAGAGAAGGAGGAGTTTGCAGAAAATGGAAATGAACCAAGAAGATCAGCACTTACCCTAAGAATCGAGCAAGAAATCACCATGGGAAGCCTATAGGTTGGCTCAAACATTTATGGGGAGGGATATTCCACCTTCCAGGGAGAGTAATCTCGAAATTGGGGAATTTTGAATCCAAAACAAAATATATAGAGAAAAAACACGTCTGCTCTTAGAAAATATGATCTAGATTTGACCTCTATGCAAGTTTTGACCAAATGGTTTGGGCTAACCGTGTATGGGTCGTGCGACCTTCCTTTTGGTCCCAAAACTCTTTATAAAACCCAAAAATCTCCCATCCTTCACATTTACCCTATTTATGGAAACACATTTTTAATGGAGACAACCCACTTCATGGAAACACTCCACTTTATGGAAACACCCCACATTATGGAAACAGCCCCACTTTATGGAAACAAATCTCTTTATGGAAATAACCAACATTGTTAAAACACCCTACTTTATGGAAAATCTTTATATACTGGAAACTTTCTATTTTATGGAAACTATCTATTTTAGAGAATCTCTCTATTTTGTGAAATGTCTCTATTTTTTGGAAACCCAATCAATTACAGGCCATTTAAAAAGCATGAGGAAAGGGGTTACGTACCCGAAACTGGGGGTACTACAATACCCCAATAAAATATTTTTAAGAATATTTACATTGAAGAAAAACATTTAGAATGTAAATCGTTAAAATAATTAAAACTAAGGTTTTTATCATAATGTGTCTCTTACCTCAAGTTTAGAATCATCATGATTTTTTGTGTTACTTATTAATAGTATTATATTAATTATTTTAATTATTAATAAAAATATTAATGTTTATTATTTATTCTATTATATTTTTTAAAATGTAATATTAAATTAATTATTCATTAATTTCACGTTGGATGTTTTGACTATAATTGGATCATATGTCCAAAAGGATATTTCTAAGGATGAATATTATTGAGGTGAAAATTATTTCATAATATATAAAAAACCAAGATGAAAAAATTATAATTTTTATACATTAATTATACTTTTGAAAACCCGATGAAATATGTTTAGGAAAAATTAACTATGTTAGAATTATAGAGATGGTTTTTTGTATGTATGCATGAGTACGGTTCCCATTTTTCAATGATCATGATGGAAAGAAGATAAATGTTATATCATATTTAAATAATTATGATTTTACCATGAATATTATTTCATTTATCTAAATAAACTTATAAATAGATTTCATGTGTTGTGGTTATGAAAAAAATATCACGTCACCTCAGGTAGGTGGTATTCGACACATATGCACGGATAACATTGTCATTTTTGAATTGAAAAAAAGATAAGATAATAGAATATATATTATCTATCATGAATTATAATTATGTCCTTAATATCATATGTAAACATTAATATATCATTATAACAAAATTTTATTATAGGTAATGA
The DNA here is from genome assembly GCA_963277665.1 of Viscum album. NCBI lineage: Eukaryota > Viridiplantae > Streptophyta > Magnoliopsida > Santalales > Viscaceae > Viscum > Viscum album. The sequence continues at coordinate 1,495,890,892 of OY728147.1, read as the reverse complement.
AAAAAGAAGTACATTGTTTCATGTGGCAGTTTTCCTTCGCACAATGAACAATGATTTCATTCTCCCATTTGATGGAAGTGGAGATGGATATGGTTTATTATATAAATATAAAAATATCTCACTATATTTATTACACATTTCTCATAATTTCATCATGTTTTAATATTATTTTATGGAGTTTGGTAATGAAATTAAAATAAAACACTCTATTAAAAGCAACACCTATTCTTCAAACAACCTCCTTTTCCTTACACCCAAATCCATATAAGGTTGTTATTATTCCAATATTAATGATACTAAATCATGGGGATTATGTTATATAGAAACGTTTTTAGATATGGGTGTAGATATAGTGTTCGAATTGTGTGGGAAAAAGATTAAGTGATATTCCCGTTTATAAGTGGGGGAAGCGGTATTCTGGGACTTTCTTAACATATTAAAATAATAAAAATTACTTTTCATGTTCAAGTGGATCCAAATTTACATTATTAACTGATATTATAGAATTCTTAAAGAATCCATTCATAGAATAAAAATTGGACAATTTTAGATTATAGTTTTACCCTCACCTATCTGTTAAAATCATGTGTTATCCCATTTGACAATGGAATTAATATTAACGATTTTTAATCATTATGGTGTTATTAAAGACACTTTAATGAGAGAAATTAATCATAAATAGAACAAATTTTATATTTTAAATCATATTACATTAACTTGAAAAAGTATATTATTTTTATGAATTTTAAATCAATTAACATTTTTTTCATATTATAAAATATCATTTATAACTTTTTTAAAAATAAATAAAATACTAAATATAATATATGTATAACTCTAATAAAATTGTTCAAAATAAATATTAATTATAATATAATAATGTTCTTGTCTTAATATAGTCATCCAATAAAATTTAGATATCTTTAGATAACATTATTATCCTTATCGATAAGTTTAACCAATTAGTTAAAAAAAATTAGTTTACCTTGGGTAATGACATTTTCAATATTAATGGGTCATAATTAAATGTACATGGATAAAGTTGGAACATAAATTTCAAGGTAGATATTTTAGACCATTATTAATCCTAATTGTGTTATTTGATTATTTTTATGATTACTAAATAATAAAATAAAATATTACTTATCATAAAATATTATTAATGCAATTTTAGACATTATTCATTCAGTTTAACTTTAATGGCATCAATATATGAAAATATTTTGAAAATAAAACTTTCAAACATCAATATTATTTAAAATTAATAGAACACTATAAATAAATAAAAAATTACTTTTAGAGTTTTTAAAATTATATATATAATTTTATACTATTTTCCCATGCACTTTGTTGAAAAATAATTTAAGGTAGTTATTTCATCAAAAAATTAAAAAAAATATTCCACATAAACCTAAATGTATTAATATAAAAAACACTTGTATTATTTTAATATTTATAGTTATTCACATCTATATCATGAAAAATGATTGAATATGTTATTTTGAATTTATTATCTATGTTCAAGCATTGCACAAGAATTTGGATTATTCACTTGTTATATATCTCAAAAATCGGAATACATCTTTTACCAATAATTAATAATACATAATATTAACTAAATATAGTTATAAAATACTTATCCAGTCTTAAATTTTATCTTTATTACTCTAATTATACTTTCCTTGTACTGTAGGAACCGAGGGTTGACAAAGAATGTGATTTTCATATTTTTTATGAAATAAATTATAATTTATTTTTGAATTATTTTTTAAAAATATTTGTATTATATTATCATAAATTTTTATTTCCTCATGTTTAAAAAAAATTAATAACATAATTATATCTTCTAAATATCATAACAGTTGTTGTGTTATTAAAAACTATATTTTTTATTATTCCAAAAAAATATAACATCCTTAAAAAAATATCAAAAATTAATACTAGGGTGAATTTGAATTGATCAATAAAATAATGAACTCTAGTAAATCAAATTAAATACCACTAATTTATATAAATTAATATTAATATAAATTCTTAAAATTCAACAAAGAAGTGTTTTTAAGCAAATGAGTTTTTAATCCTAAAAAGGAACTTATACCAAAAATTAAGAATAAAGATAATTACTATGTAATTTTTTCAATTATTTTAAAAATAAATTTTTGTTATATTAATTTAAGATCAAATTAAAATAAAAAATTGATCTTTTTAATTAAATAATATACTATTTAACAAAAATAAGGAGTTTTCTATATTTATTGATAAATCAATCTACTTCGAAAAAACTAAAAACAACAAGATAATATATTTTGATAGAATGATTTTAAAAATGGTATAATTTTAATCAAATAATATTTATAAAATTGGTATAAATTAATTTAAAATATTCACTCATAGGGAATAAATCAAATTTTTTAACAATATATGTTTTTAATGAATAAATTGACTTTACTAAAGATTTAGTGTTTCTTTATTAATAATTATAAATACATATTAACAAATTATGGCCTATATATGACATTCATAATTCAGTTACTTATAATCATACCAGAAAATTCAATATTTATGTCATTATTGTAATTAAATAATAATATTTCATTATTCATTTAACCTCGGCTTTACATGTTGTTTATGCTATCGAACGTATTGTTATATTAAAATATCAGAACATTAAAATTATTTTATATATCTCATATATATTATCTCTTGATTCTAAACTTATTTTACATGGTATATGTTGCTTATTTTGAGTTTATATTATATTCCTTCTGTATTTTTGGACAACTCTTATTTTTCCATGTTCATTTACATAATAAATTTTTCCTTATACTTGTTATCTCATATTCTTATGATCTAACCCTTGATAACATATTAAAGATTTATTTTCCCTAAATTAACATTTAACGTAACCCTCTGATTATATTCTTTTCCCTTGGATTGTAAAAATATGGATATCCTATTAGATATCAAGATGTGAATGTAGTGTGGTTTGAATATAGAGCAATTTTCACAAGTATCATAAAATAAGTTGTGTATGTCGATGATTCTCAAAGAAAGTAGACATATTTTATTGGGATTTTGTTATTATTTGGGAGATATAATTTTTAACTATTGAAAATGATATAAAATAATGATATATTTTTCTTGGGACAAAACATTTGGTATAGTATTGATATTTTTTTATTTTTTGGGATTATCATTGTAATTTTGATAAGATACATTTAGTAAGAAAACCTAGGATAAGTCTAAGTGTTATGTTTATAAATATGATAACATCCTAATGATTTGGTAAAGTATATATTATGTGGTTATATATGAACTAAATAACATTCTTGAGACTATTAAATGAAAGTAGTTGTTCCACCGATTCACTTAGGTGTAATCTCCCAAATAAGTCTATTTGAGTATCAACTAAATATTCACTCTGGTGCATGATGAGTGGGCCTAAGACATTTCTCCTAACTTTAAACTTAATGTTTATATGATTTAAATAAAAAAATTAACTTTATAATCCATTCTATAGAATAACTTATGTCTCGAAATTATGTTATGGAATAGAAGATAACCCATCCTAAAGAAACCTAGATCAAACCAAGTGAAATTATGGTCGAACTGAAGTAAAATGTAATAATTTGGATGTATAAGATATTTGGGGAAGGATTTTACATGTAATTAACGTGGAATTATTATATGATGGTGTCATTTCTTCCTCAATTCAAATTAACACATTTTTGTTTTAAAAAAGGATAAATTTTGGAAGAAACAAGTAAATAATAAATGTCATGAACAATACAGTAATATTTTGAATGAGGAACTAAATGGGACATAGTCTTGTGTAAATAATATTTTGGTTATTCGAACTAGACTATCCTGAGTAAACAACATGATTCTTTTTAAATAACCAAAACAACCAAATAAGATAAGGATGAAGTTTTATAAAATATGAGGTGATGAATATTTTGATGAAAATAATATTAGATATCCTACATATCAAAAATGTGTGAAGAAACACCCAAGATAATATCTTGAAGGAATAATAAATTGCGTTATTTTTTAATGTATTTTCTACTGAGCTTATTACTTTAGATATTTGATGATGATGCTAATCAACTAAAATGATGTGAAGAATGTAAAATTCCTTATGTTTTAGCAGTTTTTCAATTATAAAAATTGATTCCCCATGCCAACAACAAATAAGGATAACAAACATATGAAACAACATAAACTATTGGAAAAATATAATGCCTCTATTAAACCAAAAATTTAATGTTGTCCATGAATGATAAATGTAGAAGGTCCACTCACCCTAATTATATTATATAATATATGAAAAAACCTAAAATATTATTGTATCTCTTGTATTGGTTTATGAAATCTTCTATATAAAAGTATTATTATCCCATTTTTGATTCATTTGTATTGATTTTGGATAGGTATTGGCTATATACACACATAACCCAAAGTTATAAAAAATATGGAAATAAAATTTCTTAACTACTGTAATACCATAAAAGTTTTGAAAAACATTATGTTTACAAGACACGCAGCATAGAGCCTAAAAGAATCAAAATGTACTATTTAATCATTAGAATTATAACCTAGAAAATAAAATTGTATTTATTAATATAAATCCTCTCTTATTAAGAGTGATGTAGAAATATTTTAGATGATGTAAATATATTGGAAAATGGTGACTCAATTTTTAGTACTCTTTACTTGCTTCGAAGTTATATTATTCATCAAAATTATTTTTGATGTTTTTTTGAGTAAACAAAAATAATTAATTTCATCTCATTTTAGAAATTTTATTATACCAAATTAAATTAATATATGAATTCATCGTGTCAAAATTAACTTTAGGTGACATTTTTGGATTTTCCAAAAACGTGTTTTTAGTGAATAGTGAAAAATTGGACTTTTTGTTAAATTATCGTATATTTTCAATTAGTAAGGAAATTTATAAGTATAGTTATGATTTTAATTCCATTTAAAACTTACATTATTATTTTTTATTTATATTTAGTTCTATTAATTTCATTTTAAGTATATTTAACCAGATTTTTGTATATGTTTACTTTTGGGCATAAAAAACATTTTTATGAAAAATGTTTTTCTGCCAAATTTTTTTTTACATTTTAATTAATTAAAATAAACCATATTTATAAAGAGATTAACTTATATATTTTTTAATATAATTATATAATAATTAAAATTCATATAATGTTTATTAGCTGTCATATGATTATTCTAAGATCATCTTATGTTGGATAAATACAATTCTTGAAAAAAAATTGACATGTTTTGTGAGTACATTTTTAAATTTAATTATACCAATTATATGAATTTAATTTGATAAAATGTATTAAATATTTTTATTTTTAGTAATAATATTAGGTAATAATTTAATCATAAATTTTTGTCATAATGAATAATAAAAATTCTAATCATTTGTCACCATGGTAAAAGGTTAAATCGTGTTAATATTTGTTTAAACAGAGTGATAAGGTGACCATTTTTAATGTTGAATTCTTATTTAATGATTTTATTGATAACTATATAACCTTCAGATCAAGATTCAATAATTAATGGGAAACTTTTCCCTGAAGGTGTCCTGTATAATAATTTAAGAAAAGAAAAAAATGTCACTCTCTTTCTATTATTTATATCTTATATCATCACCCAGGTATAGAAATAAGAGTTGAATGAATATTAATTATTATTTTGAGAATTATGAATATTTTTATTGAATGTAATTTATTTTATAATTTTTAATGAATTATATTGTTCCATAAATACGAAGAGAAATTTTTGTTCAAGTTTGTGATGGAAAACAGCCTCACGAATAGATATAATTAATTTTCCACCACCACATATTAAGATTGGTTATAATGATGGATTTAATGTACCTATTTTATATTCATGACATAAAAATACTTTTAAATGATAAAATATCATTTACATTCATATCATTCCATTCAAAACAATTATAACGTCATTTGTGTGTATCTGTGGACTTCAACCCTTACGAAGCGATGTGATTTATTCTTCATCACCACATCACATTTATGATATATAATACTCTATTAAAAGAAATAATACTTTTTTATGATATAATTATAATTATTTATAAATAAAATTATACTTATTTTTTAATGGTCATAGAAAAATGTGAATCACACTCATGTGTACGTATGGCTTACCACCTCCAATATTATAATATAAATCATTTTTCCTAACCATGTTCTATAGTTTATTATAAATTAAAACATTTTTATAAAATATAAATTCTTTAATTATTATTATTCTTTATATGATGAAATAATGACCTCGTTGTCCATAGTCAACTTATCCGTTTAATATTTGGAATATGAAACGAATATCGTCAACATGTCTGAAGTGAACATAATTGATTAAATATTAATTTAGAAATTGATAAAAAATAAAATGAAAATAATAATAAACATTAAAATGGTTCATTTTAAATTAAAAAAATAACATAATTTTTTATTTAGTAAGATAAAGAGTGTTTGTCATGAGTTGGATATGATGTAAGTGTTTTCGTCTCAATTTTAATTCACTGAGGCTTATTTTAATGTTGTGCCCATCATTTTTATTGGGTTTATATAATAAATCTTTTAAATAATATCTCATTAATCCTTTATACTTAATTTTATTTTATGCTACAATACACTTTACGTCATCCAAGGGGTTTTTTCATAAATGGTACTGAGCATTCATGGGTTTTATTACTCAATTTATTTTCATTCAGTTATATTGCGTCTTCACTGCCTTTGATATTCTTTAATTATATGTCTAATGACTATTGATTATTTTATGTTTTGTATCAACTTGTTATAGGTCTATTTAAATTTTATACACATATTTTATGCATTTATTAATTCAAACTTCAATCAAATTATTTGTTAGGACATTTTATATCACTTTCTACTCCATTGATAAATATTTTGTATTATATAACTATTTAGATTTATGAGGGGAATCTAATACCTTTATGATATGTTATAACAAGGAAATACTCATATTTAGTGTATTTAATGTTACATTTTTCATTATTTTTTTCATCGGTGTTATGAGTCAAAATATACCCAATTATTATGGTTTTATTTTACATTCCAATCATTATTTGGGATTATTTATATTTATGTCACAAATGTGGTAATTATTTGATAATTCATTTTGAAAAAAATAATTTATCCTCATATTTTAATTTTTATAAATTTTATAATTTCTTTAAATTTTACACTATTTATGTACTCAAGATACAGAAGTCATGTTTTATTGAAAAGTATTTGTTATACTAGGTCAAATTTCCATTTCTTATATATCTGTATGTTACTAAGAATTTTTTAAATTTTTTTAAATTATACAATGATTTATTTAACACATTATTACCATTGTTTTAGTTTTTTTAAAATTCTTTAAATTGACTCATCTTTTTATTTTCCAAACCATGTACTTTTAATATCATACCAAAATTTTTCAAATGATTCTTTTTTTAATGTACTCAGTATAAATGTAAATTTTCACCATCATGAAAACTCATTACATTGAATATTAATTTAAAAAATTAAAATGTTTCTTTTTAAATGAATATTTTCCCTAATGTGCGGGAAATATTTAGTTTTTAAATGTTGATTTCAATATAAATATTTTACTTCCCCAATAGTGTTTTTAATATTATTTTTTATAGTACATCAATTCATCAATTATAGTAACAATATATTTTACTTATGATCTAATACGGATATTTTTTAATGATTCCATTCTTTTTCTTTGTCCAGAAGGTATATTTTCATTTTGAAAGGGGAAATATTAACATTTCATATGCTAATTTTTCAATATGGATGTTTATGATTATTATGTACTGAATTTTCATCTCCCCTTTCATGTGAAGAATGAATTGGACATAGTATTTCTTGGGAAGGTATTTCTATTTCCCATTGATTCATCGGTAGGTATCAAAAGAAAAACTAGTTTTATTACTTATTCTATGTCTTACCCATCTATCTACGAATTCTTAGAAAGTATCTTTGATTATAATATTATGATGTTTCGCATTGTGAATCACATCATTATAATATTAGTTGTTGATGCAACTGTAATAATTTGATTATTTATAATATCGATGGAAAAGAATCAAGATAATTTCATTATTTAAATAGAAATGATATCCATAGTTAGGATTTAAGTTCATATTATTGTTCATGTTGAATAATTTTATCATCATTAATTCCATATGTGTATTTATTCAACGTAAAGTTATTATTTAAATTGATTATATTTTCAGTTATGTACTTTTTTATTATTAATTATGCCTTATTTGGTAATGATATCATCCACAGTACATAAAAATTATTGCGCATCTCGTCTCACCCCTTTCATATGATTCCATTCCACATTATTTAACATTATTTGTTATTATTGATATGGATTGATATTCTAAAGGGTATCATGGTGTTCTCAAATAAATACTATATTTTATTTCAATATATCAAAAATAATGTGATACAAAAGTTTGTATCTAGTCTACCAATACTATTAAATTGTTCTGTCCTTGAGGGGTGATACAACTTGTATCATATATTAATAATAAAATGTGACCAAAAATTTAGGGTTACTGGATCGAGGATCTTTACCCTTGGAAAAAATGTTATTAAAAAATATAAGATCTACATTTAAGATACATAGATTACATAATGTAACCCTATGGAATACTTGGGGATTAGTTTATGTTTAGGGTAACGTCATAATGTTTTGGTATCATATTTATTATGTGGTTTTCCTTGTAATACATCCATGTACTGATACAATATATTGGTATTGTTTTAAAATAGTTGCATATAATGGTAATAACCTTGATAATAGTTTTTTAATTTTAACATGAAAATAATTCTAGGGGATGTTGAGTGTGCCCTTACAATGTTCCTGTTTTGACACTCTATTGGATTACGAATGGGTTAATTCACATTTTAATTATTAACCATAATGATGGATTTTAAGAGATTTTGATCGAGGATGACCTATGAAAAACTGAATATTTCAAATATAGAAAATAATGGTTCATGAATAAGATATCCTAAAAATTATTTTTCATAATTATGAGTATTTTTTCTCACACAACAATTTTTTGTTTTTTCTAATTGTTGGAATTTGGAGGAATATTTTCGACGCTAAATGTGATTGAAAATGTGGTGATTATGAGCAACCAAATAGGATGGTGACTAATGTGAGAGAAATTTTTATTATTCCTAATTTTTATCATGATATATTATTAACAAATTATACCTTAACCAACTCTATGACTCAAAAAAGAATATAAGGATTGAGTCTTCTAAGATCTTATGTGGTGTACACTATTGAGGAATGAAGAATTTTTTTCCTTCATGCTGTAAATGGGGCAGTTACACCCATGATAATTTCTAAAATGAATAATAAAATTTTTTATATGTGGAAAAAAAGGGCATATAGAAATAAATAATTGGATGAATATTATGAGTTTAATTGAACGAAATAAATTTTAACCTAAAATTCAGTGTATAATCTATTATTTTAATTGTGGGGGACCAGTTTATTATCTGAGACAATTCCCTCCTCCATTGATTAACTACATGACCCTATAATAACATTGGTTATATTAATCATTAAGGTAAAATTTTTGAATTATTTTTGTATTGGGATTCAAAAATTAGGTTGTCCAATTATTTTTATCATTGGTGTTTTAGTTATAAGTGTAATAAATAATCTAAGTATTGTATAAATTTTTATAACAATATATGATTTTCTATAGATTTATGGTGATTGATATTATTTATAGAATTAAATATGATATATTATTAAGGAATATAAATTAGTGAATGTTACTTTAGTAGGGATTGGTTCTATTTTTAGTTGAAACTTAAATTTATATTGAATTAATTTCTGACCAAATCATAGAAATATTTATGCTTCATACTTAATCAAGAATATTTTGAATAATTTTTATATTGATTATTTTTCATATATATTTTGTTGAACTTTTTCTTTAGAGAATAATATGATGGTGAATTCATTATTTTTATCTAGTGCAAACCAATTTGGATTTTTTTAATCACTAAATAAATTAGGAAGAGCTTGTTATCCTTTTTTTGGATTATATAAATTATTGAAAATTTATTTTAGTGCTTTGGAAATAAATCATCTTGGATATTTATTTCATGGGGTAAGAAATTAAGTAAAAATTGATCAAAGAACAAATAAGGAATGAAATTGTGCTTATTAAATATAAATATAACATGTATATTTACATATGTTCAAAGTTTAGATGAAAAAATAACTTATCAACTCTAGGAAAAGGTTCTTGAAACAACAAATTTATCCTTTTACAATTATTTTTAATGAATTGAGGGTATTCCAACTTATCACATATTTATAGATTTTTTATCATTAAAATTATCTTCTACAAGTTCTCTATCACACTATATTAGTCCTTAGGCATCAATATTGTCCACCATTTCAATATTTTCACTTCCCATTAATATTATCCTATTTGGAAACAGAGTTTTTGGTTATTCTAGGTTACATTTGTATTTATATTTCCTTCTTTTTAAAAGGTATTTTTATTAAAACTTTTATTATGTGGGTTTTTAATAAAGGAATTTTCCAATGCTAAACTCTGGATTTCCGAGTACAATTTCAAATTTCGATAATGAAATTTCTTGAATTTAGGTATAATTTAACACCCCATGATTTTAAAAGAATAACATTATATTCAATAGCATGTACGATATGTAGAACATAGCCTAAATAAACTATGATATAATATTTAAAAGTGACAATTATAACCTACACATTATAATTGGATGTTTGAATAGTAATAGAATCTTATTTGGAACTTATGTGTAAAAATATTGGATAAATAAAATATATTCACAAATATGAAATTAAATTTATTGAAGTCCTTATGTTCTTCAAAAATATATTTTTATCAAAAGGTTTTTATTTATTTTTAAGAGAAAATATTAAAATTTATTTATTATAATTTTAGAAATTATTTTGAAAAAAAAATTAATTTTTGATATTATCGTGAAAAATTTAATTCAACGGAAAATTTCATTTCATCTAAAAACGGTTCTTTTTAGGTTAATATTGAAAATCCCTTATTTGTAAAATCGGCATTTTGATTCAATAAGTTAATAAATTTAAATGTACAATTAAAAATTCAATTTTATTTCAAAATAACATAATTATTATTCAATTATATTTAATTAACTTAATTACATTTTAATTTTAATTATAATATATTTTATTGTAAATTTAATTTTAAGGTAAAAAACATTTTTCGAAAATGTATTTTTATTGTGCATAATGCTTCTCCATTATAAATAATTAAAATAACACATTTTGTGAAAGTATTAAATAAATTATATTTTATATATCTTTATATTTTAAAAGAATTCATATTTATTATTATGAGTTATATAGTTATTGTAATATTATCTTATACTTGAAAAATAGATTTGATGAAAACACCCATTTATTTGAAAATTTTGAGGGTTCAATTTTAAATTAAATTCTTCGAATAATATGAATTATATTGGACAAAATGGATTCATTGTAATTATTCAATATAATTAATAAATTTTAATAGGTTAATCATAATATTTTTCATAATAAATAATAGAAACACTAAAAATTTATCCTTACACTAAAAGTGAGAATCAGGTGTACCTATGTTAAAAACAGTGATAAGGACACCATTTTCATCTTTATTTCTATTTTATTAATTAATTTCAACCCATATTACGTTATTATTAATATTCAATTATATATGGGACCCTTTTCCATCAATGTGACATATATAATAATTTATATAATGAAAAAAATGGCACTCCACTAGTATTAAATATCTCATATATGTTCTTATAACAATAAAAATAATGGGTTAATGAATATAAAAGGTAATTTTTAGTATAATGAAACAATATTTATGATAGAGATTAATTTTTATTTTATATTTAATATATTTATTCCTTAAACACCTATTGAACAGAAACACAACACTTATGAAAATAGTGTACCACTCAAGGTAAATATGTTTAAAAAAATTAAAGGTAATATATTTGGGAAAATTTATGGTTTAATGTTTTCTTAATAATTATATATTATTAACGGTGAATGTTTTTATATTTGAAATTAATTATTATCTTCATTACTATAAATTCAAATTAAATGACTATTGTAAAAATTATCATTAATGATATTTTATATAAAATAATATTTCATTAAATTATTTAAAAAATACTAAAAATATGAAATAGATAAATTGGGATGATAAATGGTATAAAACATCACACAACTACCATTTATGAACCGATTTTTTTTCTTATACGTAAAATTATAACCCTTTCACTTTGAAAATTCTGTTATCGTGGATAAGGTTAAAACATGTTTATTAGGGGGTGAAACCAAAATAAAACTCTATGATTTCAATTTAAATGTGTAGAAAATTTATTAAAGGTCTATATTTAGACCAAATAAAATACCACCTTCAAATATATTCCCCTTTGGAATAATTTTTCCTCTAAATGTATTTATCATTTTTTAAACTTTTAAGAAATTTCTTAGTGGGTCCCCTCCCTGTCTTAAAAAAGGGTTCCCACTCTCCTCTCCTCCAAATATTTCAATAACAATTTTTTATCTACAAGTGCACAAATACTTTCTTTAATTCTCTTAAAATTACCTATAGTCTTTTGTATGATCAAAAAACCAACCAAAGAATGGGTTTTATATAAACATAAAGTGGTTTTCTGAAGAAGGGTTATAGTCCTTAAGAAAGACTTTTTTCCCATGTTATTCCACCTCCTTCAAATATTACTCAAAATAATTATTATATCCTATATAAATATATTTTTTTATTAATTTCATCTCCTATATTCATATACTCTATAATAAAATGATAAACAAATCTATCAATCCAGTATGTGGTGGACAACCGCCTCGCAAAACGATGTAATTTTTTTAATCAACTCCACCTACTACTATTTTTAATTATTATTTTAATTTATTATAATAAATTCATGAAGTATGTATAATTTCCAAAAAATAATGTATCATTTAATTTTATATATTTCAATTCAGTAAAAAATGATCACAATATTTGTGTCTATGTGTGGACTACCACCTCCACGAAGCGATGTAAATCATTCTGCATCACCACATCGCATGGATGATATATATATATATATATGAATGTATATTCAATGAAATAATATTTTATTTCTGATATAATTATAAATAAATGAAGAAAAATTAATTCTTACCTTTTGTTCGTAATGGTATTTGAAAACGGAAATGTTACTCATGTGTACATATGGCTACCCATATCCATGATTTTACCATAGTTTATTTTTATAAAAATGTTTCAAGGTATATTTTAGAAGTATAAATTACATATAAAATTAATAATTATTTCATTATTATTCTTCATTAGATGATTACACAATTTCCATCTTGGTCATAGTCTACCTTCTGATGACATTTTTGACATATGAACCGAATAATATCAAAACATATGATGTGAACTTGGTTGATTAAGTAGTTAAATTTAAAATTTTAATAAATTAACTAAATTGGAAAATAAAATTTAAAATTTTAATTAATAATGTAAATAATTGACATTAATTTATTATTTAAGAATACACATTATGTATATGACTAGTCGAACCTATAGTTAAAAAATTTCATCTCAGTTTCACTTCATTGAGGAATATTTTAAGGTTTTGAACCTAATTTATTTTATATGATTTATATACCATAAACATTAAATATTATATCATTTATATCTCAAAATATATTTTCTTTTACATTTCAATTCACTTTACTTAATCCAAAAGGGTTTTTCTGATACATACAAAGCACTGATTTGTTTCACAACTCGATTACTTTTCATTGGTTTATATTACTTCTTCATTTCATTTAATATTATATGATTTTGTTTGTATTTTGTTTTGATTAATTTATATTTTATTCCAAATTTTATTATGTTTATTTAAATATTATATATGTTATCCATTCATGGGTTAATTTTCACTTCAACGTTATAATAATTTTAACCGATTTCATCTCAATTTTCACATCATTGAAAAATATTTAGGTATTACAAACATATTTATTTTTTTATGGTGTATACATTATAATTTATATATTTTATATCCCTATTATATTTATATTCATGTTATTTTATTTTTTAATTTAGGTTCTTTCCGTTATAAAAGCTATGATTCAAATGTTTCTCCAGTGGTAGGGGTTTATTTAATATTCAAGTAAAATTTTAGGATTATTTATGTTTGAATATTTTTTGGGGGATTATTTTATATTACTATATTAAATTGAAACAATTTTTCTATCATAAAATAATTTATTTAATTAATATTTTTTTATCATTTTCTATTCATTAAGTTTTCTTTATATTGAAGTCATGTTTTTATGGAAAATGACATTGTTTTTATACTAAGTTGGAAATATTTTCCTTTAATATCTAATTTTCCATAAAATATCATGGGGAATATTATTATTATTATCAAAATATTTAGTAAATAAATTTTTACCTGTGTTTTAAATTTTATAAAATTGTTTAAAAGGTATCAGATTATATTTTTCTAGAAAATTTACTTTTGACTTTTTATAGGAAATGTGAAATGAATCATTGTTCTAAAGTACTCACTATGAGAATAAATCTACACCATCAATACCAATAATTCTTTTGAGTCTTACTTAAAAATATTTCATGATTATTTTAAAATAATTTTTTTTCAAAAAAAAATTATAAATTTTTTGTTTTTAAGATGATTTTAAAATAAATATGATATTTTCCTTAAGAATGTCATTAATGATAATTTCTTCATATTTCTATAATTAAAATAAAAAACCAATTTTTAAATTATCTTCTACCGGGGGTATTTTTGAATAATACCATCATTTTTCTTTCTCTGAATAGTTTATGAGCAGTTTTACAAGGGAAAATTTAAAATTTTGTTTGATAGTTTTTTAAAATTTAATTTTTACGTTTATTATGTATTGAAATATTTTTCCCATTTAATATGATGAATGAATTGGAATTATTTAGTGATATTAAAGGCCCACTATAGCCCCTATATGAATAGATAAGTATCATGAGACAAGATACTATGGGAATTTGGCTATGGGCTTACCCATTAATGTATGATGTCAGGGTATGAGGCCTTAATATTAAATTTATGATTTACAAAATTATGAATTCCATTATTATGAGATTAATTCTTGATGTGTATGACATAATTAGATTAGTTATTATACCCATGGATAAACATAAAAACCATGTAATTGTATGAATAGTTTTTATATACATGGTTATGATTCAGGTTTATGTGATTATTTATATAGAATTATTTGACCATTATTTAATCCTTCCATGTTATTCTTCATACTCATGTTATTGATTAAATGGGTTGTGTTTTTAGTTATCAAACATGCCATATTTGTTATAACTTATTTACTCATGATAGAATCTATTGAATGTAACACTTACTGGGGATTTGTGATCACCCATTTATAATGTTTCCTTTCCATAGTATTCCATAATATATATTATGATTGATATGAAAGATTATGATAAAAGGAATAATGGAGTATTTTGAAAAAATTATATATTGTATTTTAGGTTTTCAAATATAATATGAGATTTAGGTATTTATCTATTTTATTTATACTAATTAAAAAATTTGTTCTTTGTGATGTGATCTCTTGTATCTTATACCAATTTAATAATAAAACAACTCATTCGGGGCTACATGAATAAGTTTATTTACAGTTGGTTTTAGAGAAACATCATCAAAATCCTTAGGAACATTATTTCTAAAAACATAAATTATGTAATATAACCTTTATCTTAATTTGAAGATAATTCTATGAATTGAATAACATATTTTGTTTTCGTAATGTAGAGATTATGAATTTTAAAAGAAATGAATCCCTTTCTGTATGTTATAAGTGGATGTGGTTTTGGAATATAATCAAGTTTGGATAATATCTCTAAAAAGAGTTGGTTGATTATATCTTGTCCATTATTTTGGTTCACAGTGATTGTTCCCTTACTGAGTACCTAGTTTGAAACTCTTGGTTAGTATTCTTATGTGAATTCAAATTTTTATTATGAACCATATTGAAGAATCTGAGTAGATGATGACTATGGATAACCTAGGTGAATTATAAATCATCACAGATGGGATATAAAATGTCACGATTTGACCTCCTATAAATTTTCATTCATAAATATGATTTTTGTTTCTCACACCATGATTTTGGGTTTTTTCAATGGACTTAAATGGGATTAATTATTATAATGATAGATGTGATAGAAAGTGTAGTGATTTTGAGTGACCAAATGGGATAGGGATTGTATTGAAATTTATTTTGATTATTCCTAATCAGTTATCATGATATATTATTAACATCCTCTACCCTATCTAAGCCTTTGTCTCACCAAAGAAGATAAAATAGACTTTCCTAAGAGATTGGGTGCCAGAAACCATAGAAGAATGTAGGATTATTTTCCTTCATGTAAAAAAGAGGAAAGAGACACCAAAGAGGGTGTCTCAAAGGAATAGTAAAATTGTTTATTTTTTAAAAACAAGGGAGTACATTAATAAAATTCTGATTAAAAATAAGGTGTTTAATCGATACAACTAAAATTATTCATAGAGATCCTTGTTTAGTTTTTTATCTTAAATATTGATGATGTGGTCAATATAGATTTTAATGACCCCTTGAAAAGGATAACTCTTAGAACAATATTGGACCTTTTTTATCCTAAGAATTGATGTAAAATTATTAAATTATTTAGGTATTGGGATTTGTGAATTATATTACAGAATTAGTTTTGTTAATGGTGTTTTTTTATACGAATCATTAGTCATCTAATGATTGTGTTAACCTATAGAATAAAATATGATTTTTATAAGTATTTATAGTCATTTGGGTTATTCATAAACAAAATATTATCATATATGAATAGGGTATATACAATATGGTATTAGATTTTAGGAGAGATTAATTTTATTTGTAGATAAAATTTATAATTTTCTTGGATGAATACGTGATAAAATCAATAAAATTTATAGGTTTTAACCCTCATCGAGAATATTTTGTTGTATTTAAAGGTTAATTATTTATGAAATAATCTATTTTGAGCATAGGATATAGATATTAATATGAATTCATAGTAATTTTTAGAATTTTCTTTTGCTGACAATTTTGGTTTTGGTTAATTTCCAAATAAAAGAGTAAGCTTTTGTGCCACTTTTATAGATTACCAGATCTGTTAAAAGTTAATTTTGTTTTTTATGGAAAAAATATTCAACATGGATATTCACTTCATGAGGTAAGAAATTAATTGTAAGTTTATTGAAGATCAACCAATGGTTAAAATAGTAATTAGGAAATAGAAATTTACCAATTATATTTCCTTATGTTTCTAGCCGAGATAGTATTAGAATTCCGAAACTCTAGGGAAAGTATCTAAAACAAAAAAAATATCCTGTTATAATAGTTTTTCATGAATTGATGGTTATTTCACCCATCATATATTTATGGATTTATTTGTTTCTAACTATGTAAAAAACATGTATTTTTGCTCACTATTATTCATTAGGGGTAGTTTTTTCCTCCATTTACGTATTTTTATTGGCACCTGATTGTTTCAATTCACACAAATAATGTTAATTATGTTTCAAATGAGTTTTATGTTTTAGTATGGAATTTTTATGTGTAGTTAATTCCGAGTAAAATTTGGATTATTGTGGGAAAGAGTCACTGCCAATAATGAATCACTACCTGAAATGACTCACTACCATGAATGAGTTACCCCTAAGAATGTCTGGCCAATATGAATGAGTCACCTCTAGAATTAACCATCCACCAGACTTTACTTACCATTAGTTCAGTAACCCAAGAATATGAGTCATTATTCAATATAAACTACTATTAGATGAGATGCTACCATGAAGAGTCATTTATGAGAATTTCCTACCATCAGGTTAGTCTCCACAAAGATGAGTCCCCATAGAGCATGACATATATTCATCCAGACTCATGGTTAGACTAACTCACTACTATACATCAGTAACCATACTCATGTTCCAGTATTTCCAATCTCAAACATTTGAATTAAATGATCTTGATGGATATATTAACCTAATTAACATGAAGAGTTATTTTATAATTAAATTATTAAATATTGCAGTTAGCATTAAAATGTTGTTCAAAGATCAGTATTTGGTTTTAGAGGATTTTAATAATTTCCCATCAAAATGAATCTCCATAATGTACTGGGTTATTTTAAAAGAAGTCTCACTCATGTGAAAATAAGTTCAATCCTATAGAAATCATATACATGATTAATAGTAGAACGATCAATACATAAGAGCTTACATGATGCATTATTACTTGTATTAGACTATTAAAGAGTGAATGTAATCAAACATCATGATCCATTCCTATAATCAGATGAAATTGAAATTTATAGAATTCTTTTTTACTATAAATTTCATATAAATAGCCATAGATTCCCTACAGTCTACATCTGAAGAGACTCAATCATATAGAGCACTTCATAAGGGGATTCAAAATATTCTTATATTTTATTAATTTCTCTTCCTAAATGTGTAATTTATTTATATGATGTGTGATGTTTATTGTGTTTATCAAAATATACTCTCCCTTTCATCAGAAATGGAGATTACATTATATTCAGATCATTATCTATTTATCTGTATAACTATGAGTGTTTAGGAAGAGGTACATGTGTCACATAAGTTATTTTCATCCCCATCGTTATTGTGGAAGAGGTCCATGTATGGTCTGGAAAACATCCATCATATTGTGTGTATACCTGATCGAAGTTATGGATTATATTTTATTTATATAATCTCCATTTCAGTGGATGATTTCTAATTGTAGGGGATTTGGTCCCAACATGATACTGAACCCCATATTTTATTTCATTGCGTTATTTTTTTTTGTTTCATTATTTTCAAATATTTTAATTTTATTTGTTTTAAATTGTAAACAAAACATATACATTGATAGATAATTCTAAATAGTGTATATATATATGTATTTCATTGAGTGAATATATTTCCAAATTTAATGTAATTATTTTGTTTTTATTAATTGAGTTTTAATCATGCTTTGTGGAATCTTTCAAAAGTTTAAAATATGAGTAAACAACTCGTTCTATTAACTTTAAAAATTTATTTATGTTGTGGGATTTTACTAAAACATATTTTAACATAATTTTTTTTGGGAACTAAATTCACCCCTATTGAGTTACTCACTCTGACCAACATTTGGTATCCAAGGATTTTTAAAAAACAACTGCGATTTTAGTTATGTTTTAATAATCCTAACTTACAATTAGTTATAAATATCATTCTTTATGTAGATAATAGACTAAAAGGTTATACTACCAACATGCCTCACTTATTTAAGGGCACTCACTATGAAAAATCAATATGAAAATGAACATTGAAAGAATCAGCTTTGAAATATGGAATAATATGGAAGATAAATTAGAGTTACAGAAGACTGATATAAAAACATGGGATTATGCTAATAAAACTACTTTTAAAAGTTACTATAAATCCATGAATTTCCTATAATATTCTTTAGGTGATGAATAGTTCAATAAAATATCATCTTTTAAAAATACATATTAAATTTGGGTTAAATTATCTATTTCTTATAAAGATCAACTAATGAGAAAGAAATGTGATTAAGTGATTATAAAATTAAATATGATATATTGAAGATAAACCCTAATGAGACTGTTAATGAACTCTATCTCATTGTCAATTAAGTAGTAAATAAAATGAATTTTTGGGGAAATAAAGTTTCTTAAAAAATATCAAATAATACAACAATTGAGGTGTCTTCTAAAGATATAGAGTGGAACCTCATTTCAAATTAATAAATCATACGATATTATTAAGCATCATGTTAAGGGGATAATTTTAAATTTGATTTTGTACAAATAAGTACAAAAAGTAAAATAAGAAGGGGTAGATGAACCTAAGAAGAAGTCTCTTGCATTCAAATATAATACATAAAAAATCAACGAAAACATTCCGCATGAATGTTCTAATTATGATGAATCACCAGCTGATAGTAATGAATATATGGCCCAACATTCTAGAATATTTAAAAGGTTTCATAAGAAAACTAAATTATTTTGGTAACCAAACTATAACAAAAAACATGAAAATAATGGAAATTAAAAGAAATATTGGAACAGATATGATATTGGAACCATTGGTTTAATAATCAAAAAATATTGTGTCTTATCATGTTAATGAGTTTTATTCTTTATGATATCATTTTTTATTATAAGGTAGTTTGGGGAAATTTTTTCGTTGTGTGGGAAAGACCCAACATCAGAAAACGTAACTTTCTCAGTGAAAATTTGGATAAGTATGGGAAATACCCACTGTAATCGACAAGTCACCTTCAAGACTAAAATTTTAACATGTATGAAAAAGACAAACCACTAAAATTTGAATCACTATTAGAACGTAGTCACCATCAAATTTGGAACATTGTTGAGATGAACTACCTTTAGAGAAGAATCGCCATTGAGATGAGTCATTATTGACCATGATCATTCATTAGTCTGACTCATTGTTAAACTGAATCATTACCAACTTAAGTCACCACTAGAATTCTCGCACCAATCAGAAGAGTCAATATCACTATTTTTATTTATTTTTAATTAAATATTTTTTTACAGATATATTACTAAATTAAATGTTAATAGTTATTTTAATTATTGTTATTAATCTATTACTGCAATGAATTAATGGCTGTGTTAGTTGATCAGTATAAGGAATATAGGATTCACATGATTATTCTTTTATATTGATGTTATATTAGGAATCATAATACTTCATGTGCACAACACACATTGAAATATACGAGTTATATATAAAAATATACAGAGCACATAGGATAAATATAAAATATTGAGATAACTAGATAGTAATGTGAAGTGTGCCTTACAAGAACCATCATTAGCATTAACAGGATAATAAAGAGTGTATTCTATATAAAAAACTACATAGTTTCATACAAAATTAACAAGAGAGATTACGATGCACAATTTTATTGAAAAAGTTCTGAAAATAATTTGAGATTCTCTTCAGGATACATACAGGGAGTCTCTAGCTTCATAGAACATCAAAACAAGAAACACTATCTGCATTATATATTTATTTTGTCTCTATATGTGTGTGATTACACAATATAATAAACTCAAATAATGACTCTGGTGTTATAACTGGAAGATTATATATTTCATCTTTTACTCTATTTTCACTTGTTTACCAACATGTTGTGGAAGAGGTCCTTATGTGACCTGAGTATATTATTTTTCCCACAGTTGTTTTGCAAGAGGTCACTAAATGGCCTAGATAGATGGTTTGTTATTGTACATCAGATCTTGGTTGTGGATCAAGATAATTCTATATTGTATTCTTGGAAGTGGGTGATTTCCAAGTTAAGAAGATTAGGTATCGGCATGAGACTGAACCTCTTGTATTTATTTCAATTTATGTTTTATTATTTCTTTTCAAATAATTGAATTGAATATTTTTAAAACGTTAAAAAAAACCACAACATTGATGGTTAAACATTACTAGTGTCTATAAAACGTTTTGATTAATTAAATTTATTTCAAATGTTAAAATAATTTTCATAATACTTTAACTGATAGTTAATCACTCCTTGATAAAAATCATAAAATATAATTACTTATATCGATATGATATTTTGATTAACATGGATGTTTTAATTATTTAGGGATCATATTTAAGCACGTTTTGAAAAAACAACTTTATTGGGTTCTCTTATCACCCCCCCCCCCTCTTGATATACTCACTCAGATCAACATTTCGCATTATAGGTTTTTTAAATTATTTTCATCTGGGATTATTTGTTTTTTTATAATCTTAAATTTTTGTTAATTCTAAATTTAGTTATTTAACTGAATAAGTAGTAAGAAGGTTCAGATACTAATAGATCACCAGGACCTGCCTTTCGCTGCAAAGCCTTCAAAATGCCTCTGCGGCCCGTTCTTCCATGGCCCGTCGATCCGTACGCCAAATGAACAAACTGAGTCTCTTCATGGTTTTCTGGCGTGGCGCGACGGCGCCGCGGCACGACAGTGCCGCGCATCCTTTCCGCATGATCCCGCGTGGTGTGACGAAACTACGACATCCCCACTCCAAACCACAACAAGGTCAACAAAAAAATTAAGGGAGGAGGGTCGGCCGTGTTTGTGTGGTCCGGCCCCCTCCCGTTAATCAATAGAAAGCAGTCCAATTTGAAATGAGGAACGACGATGGAAGAAATCACGAACAACAACAACAAAATCTCCTACCTCGAAATTTACGTCGCACGTTATCCAAGTCGTAGAAGTCTAACGTCGCGGAGTGAAGCTCCGTATACGTCGACGGAGAACGTCTGAGGAGGAAGCGACGTCTCCCTTCCTTTGTCGCAGAGAGAAGATTATATAGTGATGTTAATGGAGAGCTTCCACGTCGGTGCCTCCTCCTTGGTCTTGGAGGAGGAAGATGATAGAAGAATCTGAGTCGTCGAGTCGATGCTCTCCCTCGGAGTGATAGCGTTCTTCATTGATGTGGGGACGTTATTCTCCGAAGAAGATGAAGTTCTCCCAAGGAACCAGAGCTCTCCCTCAACCAATATCCTCACACAACTAGCCAACCTAATAAAATAAGGCCACCCCATTATTTTATTATGTTTTCCATGACTTTTCAAAAACTCAAAAATCAAACTCTTTAGTTAATATTAATTGATTAGGTTTAATCAATTAACTTAAAGTGAGTTGGCATGAAATAAAGAGGGAGAGAGAGTGAGTTATACATTAATTACAAGGGGAGTTAACATACTTAAGAGAGGTTTTATGAGAGTTATGGAAATGTGAAGGGTTGGGGCTCGTGTGGGCACCACCCCACATTTATCCTCACATGGGTAGTTAGGTTGTTGGTTGGTCCCACCCTAACTTCCCCATGTAGAGGTTTTAACCACTTAAGATATAATAATAAAATTGTCCCACAATTTTATTCATCTCTTAATCAATCCAAAAAATTAAACTCCTTCTCTCGTGCAGACACATCTATAGTAACAGTCCTCTTAAGAAATTACCGGCATTTTGGTTCCATCGGTGCCCTCGGATTTCGATTCTGATAACGGGTTTAAAAGTTAGAAAAAAACACGCTCGTTCGTTCACTGGACGTACCCGAGCTGGACTTCCGAAATTGATTCCGGGAACACAGGGACTCAGAATCAGGCGCCGTCAGAAATTGCGTTCTAGTGAAATTCCAAAGAAATTAAGGAAATAATTTCCTTGAAATTTTTTGGTCTTTACATTACTCCCACTTCAGGGCTTTACGTCCCCGTAAAGCTATAACACAAACTAGGGAAATAAAAGTGGTACTGAGCACCCATCTGAGCTTCCCGCTCCCATGTGCCCACTTGGAGGTTCCCATGCTGTCAATGAAAGCGAACAAGAAGAATCGACCATCCTTGTAGGACCCACTCATGTCGATCCTCAACCTCTACTGGAACCCCGCAAAATTCACCCCATCGCCAATGTCCAGCTCCCCATGGTTAGTGATATGCATCATGTCAAGCATGTATCTCCCCATTTGAGATACGTGGAAGAGTTCGTGCACATGGTGCAACTGAGGTGGATGGGTCAAATGGTATGCCACCTCGCCTACCCTGCTAAGTAACGGAAAAATATCCACTGAACCTCGGAGATTACTTGCCGCCTCGGCCACATCTCTGTAAACCTTGTCGAGGTGAGACCCGTATAAGTACGTGGTCGTCATCCTCGAACTATAGAGGTCACTCTTTCCTGATTATAACTAAAACTCAAAACTCTTACAGCAATGACGGTATGGTTGGAGGACCCAATAATGATTGGCTACACCCTCCTATGCACGAGTTTATCATGTGCTGCCTGGGGTTTCCTTTTCACCGACTAAGGAAAACCCATCCCAACATTATAGATAACCACAACCTCTTTGCCTAATACAGTCAATCTGAGCATGAAATGTGAATCCAATCCATACCGAGACCAACGTCGTAAGGCCTCGAAGCTGCCACCAAGAGATTCCAACCGAAACTCTCGCCTCGAGGGTCAGACCACACTGTCGGTGTAAGTGTGATTATCAAGTCTCCTCCCAAGGTATCTCCTGACGTGAGGGTCAATTCTACGATTTTAACCGGAAACTCTAGGTCTGGGACATTATTCGTGGAAGGAAGGAATGATTCGTATCAACGTATGTTACTACGACAGCTAGTAGTGGACACATACAATCCCTCGATTCTTGCTTAGAGCCATTGGGTCACACTCCTTGACCGCATGCAGCTACTCTCTTCCCTTTCCCTCCAGCTCATTGATCCTGGAGGGAACACCATAGGTAGGTGGTTGTAACATGTTGAAATGTACACCACCTCATGCTGCTCTCCTATCTCTGCCTCCACATCTGCTGCTCTGCAGATTTATATATCCTTAACATTTCCTCTTCTTGAAACATTCACACGCCCCGGTCTCTGAGACTGGCACCAGCTCGCTACATTCTAACTTCTAACATTCTCTAGTTGTATTCATTCATCTAATGAACATTCAACCACAAGGTTCTATATAACACCCTAACGTGAGTAGGAATGCGTAGTGGAAAAAGTGATGGCTCGAATATCCTTAAACACTCCATGTTCAGAGGTCTGAGCTCTATAGCACTGATCAAATCGTATTCATCGAGGACCCTAAATGTTCGGTACGCCTCGATAAATTCTCATTTATCGTCTCGTCGTCCTGCCGAATCTGTATAAGCTCTAGAAAACACTCAGTTACCTCCTCAAGCTAGTACCCAGCTGCCTGTGAGTCAGGTTTTCCTCGGAACGTGACGGTATCTGATGTTTGAACACATGTAAGACAGTAAGTCTATATGTGTCACCTACCGGTACTGCTGGTTGTAACTGCTGACCAACAGGTAGTTATGTATAGCTGACCCAGTACCCGAAGGCACTATCTCAGGCATTGGTCCACGTACCGAAGCCTCATCACTATGCGGACCATCCTCATGGTCACTCACTAGAAAACACTAGTAGCCAAGTCTACCATCCACTCTACTGGTGTCTCAGCTAGGCGGAAAACTCTAGCAATCGCCTCTAGCTAGTCCTCTACTGTCTGGGAATCCGCCTCGCCTCGTAACCTCGGAGGCCTCTACTACTGAAACTTGTGAAATGCGCTCTATTGATGTGCACCATCTGTTAGTGTGGAAAGCGGAATCTACTACCCATCAGGTGGTGGTGTTGTTGGTACACCACCTGAGGGTGCCATTATAGTAAAAAGGGCCCCGCATCGAAGCCTCGTCGCTCAGTGGGCCGTCATCGTGTACTATCTTAGAACTCTAACTGAGTGTCTGTGTGGAGACATCCTAAACAGATGCAACACGTTCAATGTTTTATACCTGGTGATCTGACCTGGTTTGAGCTGACTTTAAAACATTTGGAAACACACACGCAATCAATGTTTTCATGCACAAAGTCGGAAAGCAGAAGTCAGGGTCCTGGTGTACAGATACGTCGGCCGTCGCACCAACACTGGACACCATGAACTGAAGACCACACTCAGTACCCTTAACACTATTGCTTCACATAGATAAATATCAGCGTCCTGAGTTCTGTGGTAGAACCGAACTACTCTGATACCAATTTGTCATGACCCGTCCTCGGGGCCCGTGCTGGGACTACCCCAAGCCCGCCTTCCATAGGCCAGGGGCTGGCGACTAGCACCAAAGGTGTAAATTCCGATAACTGAGAAGGTATTGCCTTAATAAAAGTAAAAAAAATACCACAGAGTACAAGCAGAAGTAATAAATTAAGAACAAAGAATGTGCTGAAAAGTAAGTGGGCCAGAATACAAAACCAACTGAAAGTAAAACTACAACTGAACGAAAGTACAACAGAATAAGACAACAGCTGTAAGAACGAAAGAAACTCCTGGGTCATCCTCCTCGGATCCTACCTGAAGGGTAGGTACAGATAGCCTTCTTAGTGTCCTCATCCGTCAACCTCCTCCGGGTACCGACTCATCGTGAGGTCCACCTCCGTGTACAGACTCGTTGTACACTCGATCTCTGTCAGCGCTGTCTGTCATCTGTAACCAACACAATGAGGTGTGGGCATAGTCCGTGTAGGGGTGAGTATAACGATACTCAGTAGGGACCCCAAGACCCTCAAGGTCTCACTAAATCCAACAAGGATAACCACAAAGAAGGATCTTAATAGATAACCCTTTCTTAGGTATAAGCCCATACTTACACCAAAGTTATCATGTAACCCATATCAATCATGAGGAAACACAGAGGTTGTGAAATCAACGAATAACCACCACCCAGGTATATGCCCATACATATACCTCAGTTTTCAAGTAACCCATCTCAATCATGAGGAAACAAAAAGGTTATGAAATCAACAAATAACCACCACCCAGGTATATTCCCATACATATACCTAAGTTATCAAATAACCCATCTCATTCATGAGGAAACACAAAGGTCTTAGACTCAGCTCAAACCAGGATTTTCATTATCGAAAACGTAACTACTGAAGTGCCCCGTCTCTGGAGTGTACAGTGGTCTTGTCACAACTCCTAGGTACTGGTCACTAACCTAAGACTGTTGAGGTACTCCTTCTGTCGAGTACCGCGGGTCAGCCACCCAAACACAGTAGTGCTTCCCGCCGGGATATGCCACCCAAACACAGTAGTGCACACCCCCTAATATCCTGCAGAGGTACTCTCTGTACGACTACCGTAGGTCTGCACTTTCACACAGTAGTGCTCCGTCCTCCATGGGTCTTCACCCAAACAAAGTAGTGCTCCGTCCACTGGGCTAGTCGACTCACTCCATGTTGAGTCGTTCAAGCAGTCGTCAGGTCTCAGCCGACTACACGGTCTCCGTACTCCGTACGCCCATCTCCAGGAGGGTCCGCTCCACAAGCATCAGGTCGATACACCAAGTATCTCAAAGTAGCATGATGAAGTATCTCAATGGACCGCCTCGTTATAGGGTTCTCAACGCAATAGATTGCGCGTTAATCAGACTCTCGGTCTGTGAATTATTAGCCATTTCGTCCCAAGGGCCCGGTTGGTTTCATGTGTGAACCAACCCGGTTGTATCTCAACTGTACCCCAAACTCTCATAGGGTATACTCATAGGGACCATTTCGCAACGTGATCACAAACGCCGCTAGCGGTTCGTCAAACGGACGTCCGGTCTGGAAGTTATCAGCTTTTCCGTTCGAGGGGCCCGGTTGGATTTTGGGTACAATACAACCTGGACATACTCCAACTACGTACAAATTACAGGAGAAGTATTCCAAAAGTTCCATCTCATCAAAAGGAATCCAACAAAGTCGACATCACATCAATCGGACGTCCGGAGCTCAAGTTATAAGCATTTCCGCTTCAAGGGCCCGGTTGGTTTCGTGTTCGAACCAACCTGGCCATACCCAAAGTTCTTCAAAACCTTATGTTTAATATACCAAAATGACCGTCTTGATCCAAGGATCACATCTCAACTGACAGTGCATCGATCAGAAGTCTGTATCCCATGTTATGGGAATTCGAACGGAAACAGTCCGAAATGGGGGGTCTGGGCCCGGCCCGGCCAGGCCCAACCCCCCCCCCCCCCCCCGAGTCAGCCCGAACCGGGTCAGCCTGACCCAGGTCCGTGTCCGGCTCCGGCTGGGCGTGGCCCGGACCGACCCGGCATGAACACACCTGCACGGCCAGACTGGTCGTGCCGTTGCGGAAGAGAGGGGGGGGGGGGGTTGCCCCCCTTGATTGAAGCCGCAGCCCCCCTACGTGGGGGCCGCTCCAGTGACCAATGGTTGTTACGACCCCCGGTCTCTCTTGGTCCCGTGCAACCGCGGGACCAGCAGCGTGTCACAGCGGCTTCATTCGTGGTGGCCCTTTCCAGCGGCGCGCCGATAGGCCCTTCTGCGTACCACAGGAGTTGCTCCGGTGGTCCGTTCTCAACTCCGTCTTCGCCTGCGGTCCTCCCAGGACCTGCCCTTCACTGTAAATCCTTCAAAACGCCTACGCGGCCCCTTCTTCCATGGCCCGTCTATCCGTACGCAAAATAAAAAAACTGCGTCTCTTCGTGGTTTTTCGGCGGGGCGCGACGGTGTCGCGACTTTGTTCTGCTTCAATGGCGCGGCGCGACGGCGCCGCGCATCCTTGTTGCATGATCCAGCGCGGTTAGACGGCACCACGCCATCCCCACTCCCAACCAAAACAAGGTCAAAAACAAAATTAAGGGAGGAGGGTCGGCCATGTTTTTGCGGTCCGGCCCCCTACCATTAATCGATAGCAAGCGGTCCAATTTGAAATGTGGAATGACAACGGAAGAAATCACGAACAACAACAACAAAATCCCCTAACTCAAAATTTATGTCACACGTCGTCCAAGTCGTGGAAGTCGAACGTCACGAAGTGAAGCTCCGTATACATCGACGGAGAACGTCCTAGGAGGAAGCGGTATCTCCCTTCCTTTGTCGAGGAGAGAAGATTATATAGCAACGTCGATGGCGAGCTTCTGCGTCGGTGCCTCCTCCTTGGTCTTGGAGGAGGAAGATGACAAAAGAATCCGAGTCGCCGTGTCAATGTTCTCCCTCAGAGAGATAGCATTCTTCATTGAAGTGGGGACATTCTTTGCCGATGAAGATGAAGTTCTCCCAAGGAACAAGACCTCTCCCTCACCTAATATCCTCACACAACTAGCCAACCTAATAAAATAAGGCCTCCCCCTTATTTTATTATGTTTTCCATGCCTTTTAAAAAACTCAAAAATCAAACTCTTTAGTTAATATTAATTTATTAGGTTTAATCAATTAACTTAAGGTGTGTTGGCAAGAAATAAAGATTAAGAGGGAGTGAGTTAAACATTAATTACAAGGGGAGTTAACAAACTTAAGAGGGGGTTTATGAGAGTTATGTAAATGTGAAGGGTTGGGGCTTGTGTGGGCCCCACCCCACATTTATCCTCACATGGGTAGTTAGGTTGTTGGTGGGTCCCACCCTAACTTCCCCATGTAGAGGTTATAACCACTTAAGATATAATAATAAAATTGTCTCATAATTTTATTCACCTCTTAATCAACCCACAAAATTAAAATCCATCTCTCATGCAAATGCATCTACAGTAATAGTCCTCTTAAGTAATTACCAGCTTTGCGGTTCCATCGGTGCCCTCGGATTTCGATTCCGAGCATCGGTTCAAAAGTCAGAAAAAACCCGCTCGTTCGTTCACTGAACGTACCCGAGCTAAACTTTGGAAATTGATTCCGGGAACACCGGGCCTCGGAATCAGGTGCCGTCAGAAACTGTGTACTCGTGAAATTCCAAATAAATTAAAGAAAAAAATTTACTTGAAATTTTCGAGTCTTTAAACCCCTTTAAAAAGTAGAAACATTATCAAATAACATTTAAATTAAGGTATGATTTTTC
The DNA here is from genome assembly GCA_963277665.1 of Viscum album. Taxonomy (NCBI): domain Eukaryota; kingdom Viridiplantae; phylum Streptophyta; class Magnoliopsida; order Santalales; family Viscaceae; genus Viscum; species Viscum album. The sequence continues at coordinate 1,495,861,266 of OY728147.1, read as the reverse complement.
AACTTTTCCATATCTTGTGTTGCTTCACATTAACTTTTTGGACCATTAAAATTTTCTAGTTTATATGGGAAGCACTCTGTATATGTTTTTGTAGATTACTTTTATAGGTATACTTGGTTATTCTTTTTAACTCAGAAAAGTGAATCTTTTTCTTATTTTACCCAGTATAAATAGAATATATAAAACATGAGTGAAAATGTAATAAATTCCTTAAAAATTGAATGTGGTAGTGAGTTTAAAAATAAAGGCCCTAAATCCTTTTACTAAAAAAATTTATATAACCATAAATTCTATGCTCTTATAACAATTCATTAGAATGTCTTTTTAGAAAGAAGAAGAGTAACACATCAACAAATAGATCAGACAATTCTTAATGAATATGACTTAGTAGTCTACTTTTGGGAAGAGGCTGTGAAAAAAGCATACTATATAATAAATATCATTTTAATTAGACATATTTTAATGAAACCACATTCTGAATTTGGAATAGTAGAAAGATTAATGTTTATTAAAATTGAGTTTTTGGGTTAAAAATTATTATTCCTAACACTATGTATAATCTTGAAAGGTATTCTGATATGATTGATGAGTGTATTTTCCTTGGTTATTCAACTTCTAGTAAATCCTATAAAGTGTTTAATAAAAGGACCATGATTGTTGAAGATTTTTACCATTTGAATTTTAATGAGATATATCCACATAAACCTAAGACTCCATTATAGAACATTGATGATGATTTATCTAGTATTGTCTTAAATTCTATAATTTTTTATTCTACTGAAAAATGTGGATAAATACAATCCATTTGTTAGGAAATTCCAGAACCTGAACTAGAAACTATAGAAGACCCTAAGGTGACTACCACTTATTTGTATAGTGTTTTTAGGACTCATAAATGTAGTCCTTTAGGTACTATTTTTGGATACCTATATAGAGGTACACTAACTAGAGAATCTCAAAGAAACTAAGTTGAACATTAATCTTTCATGTCAAATCTTGAACCAAAGAACATCAATAATGAATACAATATGGATTATAGGTAATGGCTATGAAAGAAGAACATAATCAATTCCAAAGAAATAAATTCTGTAAACAGGTTGATATATCTAAATAAACATTTACTATAGGAACTACATCGGTGTTTATAAATAACATTGAAGAATTTGGTATAATTTTAAGGAACAATGCTAGGCAAGTTAGACAAGGGTATAATGAAGAAGAGAGTATAGACAATAAAGATACCATTTTAGATGTTTCCAGACTTGACACCATTATAATAATTCTACACAATGCAACAAATCAAGATTTAAAACTATATCAATTTTAAAAATTGAATCCTTGAATGGATATATAGTTAATTATTTTTTTTGTTGAACAGCCCCCTTTATTTCACAATCCTCATTTTTTAAATCACATTTCTTGTTAACCAAACCATTATATGGTTTGAAAAAATATCTACAATCTTAGTATGAAAATAATTGTTTTTATTCTTTCGAAAGGATTTTCCAAAGGTATAAATGATCCAAGTATTTTTATAAAAATAATTTCAAAGGTTGTTTCATTTGATCAAGTCTATATAGATGATATTATATTTTGATATTCTAAAAAAATTATAGTGTATTAATATTTCAATGATGATGAAAATTGAATTTGAAAAGAGTTTAATGGGTTAACTAAATTTTTTTCTTGTTTTTAGATTTTTCAAAATAATGTAATTAATTTCAATCAATGTAATGAAAAACGTTTAGACACATTTACGTTAGGATAACACTAAGATTAGTGACACTCCTATGAGTACGACCTATAATTTGGATCTTGATGATACTAGAAAATTAGTTGATTAAACATGTTACACAGGTATGATTGTAAGGCTTATCTAATTAACATCTTATTGAGTAGACATTATGTTTTTTGTGTGTATGTGTGATCATTATCATGAAATCCCAAAAGATTCACACATACATTAAATAAAAATTATTTTTAAATATCAAAAGTATACATCCATTTTAGGACTATTTTATCCTAGAGGAAAACAATTTGAAATAGTTCGTTATTCAAATAGTGATTATAGTGGATTCATATTAGGTATAAAAAAGTACATATGGAACATGTCATATATTGGGAATGTATGTATATTCTTAGTGTAGTAAGAAACAATAATTCCATTGCATTGTAATTATGATGCTGAAAACATATCTAAAGGTAGATAGGGTTCAAATTTTGTGGATAAACCACACTTTACTGGACTATGGATATCAAATAGGACATATAACTAAATATTTTGGGGACAAAAGTGCTATAAACATTTATAAGAACCCTTTATCTCACCCTAGAAGAAAACACATTGATATAAGATATCACTTTTTGAGACACCATTTTCAAAAGGGTGATATTACTCTTCAATACAATATAATTGAACATCATCTTCTACATATTTTAACTTATCCTTTCAATTTTGAGGGAATCAACCATATAAAATATGAATAATGTATGATGAATTTTGGATAAACTTAATTTTTTCACCCGAATTTGTAGTTTACCAACCATTGGTATTTACTGACCATTGGGGATGCCCACCATTGGGTTTTACCTATCATTTGTGTTTTCCAACCATTGGTGTTTACCCACCATTTTTGTTTTACCCAATGTTTTAGTTTTACACACCATTGGAGTTTTATGCATTATTTGATTTTTACCTACCATATTCATGTTACCCATCATTGGAAACAACCAGTCATTCACTACTAGAAAAACAGGTATTTGCGATGGGCTTTTTGCGACGGGGGCCCGTCGCAAATAGCCTGTTGCTGAAAACGTCGTCGCAACTACACTTATTTGCGACGGGCCCGTCGCTAAAGCCTTTTTTTGCGACGGTCATTATCCCCGTCGCTAATAGTATTCCGTATTTTTGTAAAAAACTTTTAAAATAGTTTTTGCGACGGGTCCCGTCGCAAATACCGTTTGCAACGGGTCCCGTCGCAAATACCTTTTGCGACGGTACCGTCGCAAAAACGATTTTTAAAAAAAATAAAAAACTATTAATAATACTAGTATTTGCGACGGGCATCGTATCCCGTCGCAAATAATTTTAAAAAAAAATAAAAAACTATTAATAATACTAGTATTTGCGACGGGTATAGTATCCCGTCGCAAATACTATAAAAAAAATAAAAATAATAAATTATTAATAAATTATTTTAATTAATATAATAATAGAATTATAATTTACAAATGAAAATAATAAATTATTTTAATTACTATAATAATAGTAGAATTATAATTCAAAAATAAAAAATAATAGAATATTCATAAATGATTTAATTAATATAATAATATTACAATTATAATTCATAAATAAAAAAAATATTAATAAGTTATTTTAATTAATATAAAAATAATAGAATTATTTTACATTCAAATATTAAAATAATTCAAGTATTACAAAAAATATAATTAAATTATAATATTATAAAATTTTAATATATATATAAAATTTTAATATATATATAAAATTTAATATTATAAAATATAAATAATATTATTATTCATATTAATATTGTTTTTTAAAAATATAATATTATTAATATTTTATAATGAGACAGAAACTACGAATAGAAAAAAAAATATTTTGATTTCACAAATTTTATAACAGAAATACAAACTCTAATCTGAAGGGGGGGGAGGTGGGGGATCTACAGATGGTGGTGGAGGAAACTCCATCCCTAAAGCATTAGTGAGTCGGCGCATGTACTCCATCTGCTCCTGATGCTGCTGCTGCCACCGACTCGCCTGCTCCTTGTAAAGCTGCTGCTGGCGTCGACGCTCCTCCTCATGCTGCTGATTCATCTGCTCCTGCTCCTGTCGGAGACTCTCTATCTGTGCAGTCTGAGATCGCAACTGATCCTCACAATGTGTAGAAGAAGATGCACGAGCTCCTCTCGAGCTGGACGCCGACATCGCAGCAGTGCCATAATAATCTCCGGGAGTCAGTCGAGAGCCGATACCAACTACCCGGCCCTTCTAGAAGGCATACTGGGTGGCCTGCATCCATGCCGCCTCATCAAACTGACGGGCAGTGGTCTGATATGATGACTCGGCCTGACTCTCAGGCCGGGCCTGTGCCGCTGCGGCCTCATATGACTCCTATAGTTGCAATTTAAAATTAAAATTGTGAATATATTGTATGCAGTTAATTTTTAAACTTGAAAACAAATAATACTGACCACGATGTGATGCTGACGATCACCTCTGAGCTCCCTAGTAGCAGGATCACTATACATCCTCAGATATACGTCATACTCTGTAATATCGGGGTGCTCGACAGCCTATAAGAATAAAAAATAAACTGTTAATATTTATAGTTATATAAAATATTTATAAATAATGTACGTACTAGATGCTGTCTATGAGTACTGAAAGAACGACTCCCAGCTCGATGAGTCACCTCCTGTCTCCCCCGATTCTGCCTCCCCACCGATGATCTCCTCTGAAAGGCACCACTCAACCAGTGCGCACATAATCCATCCCATACATGGGATGAAATATACTCTGGTCGGTGTGCTCTACATGACTCCTCAAAATCTCACACTCCTGCTTTCTTCATCGCAGCTTTTCTTAAATTGTGTAAAAACTGACGAAGGCGATCACGCATGGCCACCTCCCATGCCTCGTTGATGGCGTCACGCATGGTATCCTCGATCGGATACCATAAACCCTACAAATAAATCAAAATATCAAGTTAGAAATGAAATAATTTTCAAAATAAAAATTATTTATTTACGTACGTACCAACCAATGGCCGAACATGGCCTGCTGCACATCAATGGGAATCTGCTCCCATGTGGTCCACGGCTGAGAGAAATAGTTGCGTAAAATAGCGCTGCCCTGTCCGACTGCTATATGCGGAAAACTAAAAAAATAATAAACATTTATTATGTGAATAGATTAATGAAATCTTAGTCAAATTCACAGGTTATCACACAGTTTATCACACCTCCGTGTGCGTGGATCAAACCCAAGACGTGGACGTCGCTCGGGGACGGGGTCAGGAATCATCAATCGTGCAAGACCGCGCCCCCTCCGCGTACTCCCTGGAGCGCCTGCAGGTTGAGGGTCATCTGCCAGCAACTCATCCGCATCGAAAGGCAGGTCAGCATCCGCCAACTCACGAAATGTGGCGTCGTCCATCTGAAACAGAAAATGTTAATGTTAGCAAATAATTGATAATTACTATTATATATACATATATACATATTATGATTGTATATAAATACCATGGAATGCTATCAGTATTCATCTTCATCATCATCTTCATATATGTCAATGTCATCTTCATATTCCTCCTCAACATCATCGATATCCATTCGAGTTACAGTTGCTTCATCTCTTACCGTTTCAAATTCATATGTGACATCATTAACATCATCGTCATCACCGACTCTTAAATGTGGGGTGTCGTCATCGATACTCATGTCTCTTTGTAAAAAAGATTGATTTTGAGTACTCTCTTGAAAAACTTCAATTCTTTGCACATCAGTGAAAGCACATTCACAGTGACTAAACTGATTGTCTCGAATTTTGATTTTTATTACACTCCACCAATCAGTCAAGTCTCTTGATGTTGCACAGTACTTTGCAGAATAAACTTGATATTCCTGTTGAGCCAATAAGAATGGTTCATTTACTGCGAGAACACTTTTACATTTAATATCGATGATTCCATGAGTCGGATGAACACGCACGCCTCTCTCTGTATCCAACCACCGACATTTGAACATGGTTATGTAATGTTGTCCAAGATAACAGAGTTCAATGATTTCATCAAGTATGCCATAAAAGTCAACTTCATTTTCTCAATGATGAGATCCTCTCAAGCTAACTCCACTGTTCATTGTTTTTTTCGATTCCCCATATGCATGTGTGTGGAATCGAAATCCATTCACCACATATGCATTATAAGTTTTAACAAGTTTGGAAGGTGGGTTACTCAATACACACAGCCGTTTGTCAATTTTATCAGCATGTCGAGACACCTGAAAATTTGTGAAATAATTATCAATATAGTAAACTATACATTGAATGAGTTGCTAAAAGATAAAGAATTTATGTTACCAGTTTTTGAAACCACTGAGAAAAATTTTTCAGTCGACGTTCTTCGAGAGCAGCTGCTGTAATTTGTGGAATTTGTTTCTTGATATGATTATCATACAACCTATAAAAACCAAAGTTATTTACTGTAACATAAATGATAGAATAAGGGATATAAACACTTACAGTACAACTGATGTCATCTCTTCACAGTTGAGCAGAACATACGTATGAGCTCTATGATGTTCATCATCTGAAAGCCAGCGTTCAGAAACTCCACCAAAACCAAGCTCTGACTGGTTGAAAATAGATAATTGATTGTCGATTTCATCAATATTCCTCTCATTCCGTCCCATTCGGTTGTGTTTTGAAGGATACTCAGATTCAAAATAATGGGAGCAGAAAAAAGATATTTCCTCTTGCAAATAAGCTTCTGCAATAGATCCTTCAACAGATGCTTTGTTGCGTACTTTTCTTTTCAATTTTTGCATGCATCTTTCAAAAGGGTACATCCATCGAAACTGTACCGGACCTCCACATTTGGCTTCATATGGAAAATGTAACATCAAATGTTCCATTGAGTCGAAGAAAGACGGCGGAAATATTTTTTCCAGTTTACATATAATTACAACAACATCTTTTTCAAGTTTGCCTAGAGCATCATAATCTGCCGTAGCCGCACAAATTTCCCGAAAAAAATGAGACATTTCTGTTATGGAATCCCAAATCACAGAATTCAACAGACCTCTTAATCCAATGGGTAGAAGTCTCTCCATTATAACATGACAATCATGACTTTTTAATCCAGTAATATGACCATTCTTTACACACCTACCCAAATTGGAAGCACAGCCATCTGGAAGTCTCAAATCTGCAATCCACTGAAAAAATAATAAACGGTTTTCTTTAGACAGTGTATAAGCTGCTTTTGGTTTCAGTAACCTTTCTGTTCTGACATTCTCCAATAGTTCCAATTCTGGACGCCTACAAATTTGGGCAAGATCTAAACGTGCATTTACATTGTCTTTGCTCTTTCCTGGCGTATCCAAAACTGTATGAAACAACTTATCAAAACAGTTCTTCTCAATATGCATGACATCTAACATGTGTCGGACCAACAAATCAGACCAATATGGCAAATCCCAAAATATGTTACGTTTAATCCAATTGTGTTCTTTCCCAAAACCAGAAATTTCTTGTTGGTTTATTATGGGACCAAAAGTGATTAGAGGTAATGAAAATACAACCGATTTTAACTCCGAACCTGATAGCATTTTTTGAGGTCTATCCCTTTCAGTTGTTCCTTTTCTGAAATGAGATCTGTTTCTACAAAAAGGATGATCAGCTGGAAGAAATCTGCGATGACAGTCAAAATAACAAGGTTTCTTTCCATGAATGAGCATAAATGCTTTTTTCTCTCCCATACAGTAAGGACATGATTTCTGACCATGTGTACTTCAGCCAGATAACATCCCATAAGCCGGGAAGTCACTTATTGTCCACATCAATGCTGCTCTCAGTATGAAATTCTATTTCGTTGCAACATCATATGTACTGACACCAGTACTCCACAATAAATTTAATTCATCAATCAATGGCTTCAAATAAACATCAATATTTTTCATCGGATGTCCTGGAATTAGTAAAGTCAAAAAGATATATGGCTCCTTCATCAACATCCATGGAGGTAAATTGTACGGAGTTAAAAAAACAGGCCAACATGAATATTGACTACCATAAGATCCAAACGGACAGAAACCATCAGTGGAAAGGCCCAGTCGAACATTTCTAGCTTCTAAAGCAAAGGATGGATGCACTCTATCAAAATTTTTCCATGAATCACCATCGGCTGGATGATTCAAGCTTTTATCGGTTGAAATATTCTCTTTATGCCATGAAATCATTGTCGTTGTATTCTTAGACATGAATAAACGCTGAAGTCTGGATGTAAGCGGAAAATATCTCAACTGTTTTACAGGAATCAAACCAGACTTCCCATGTTGTCCTTCTTTATATCTCAGTTGCCCACATGTGGGACAACTATCCAACGACTCATTTTCCCTAGAATATAAAATGCAGTCATTTGAACATGCATGAATATTCTGACAAGTAAGTCCCAAATTTCAAACCAACCTCTTACTTTCATAGTAATTTGCAGGTAAAACATTTCCTTCGGGTAACAGTGTTTTCAGCAAAGAAAATATCTGATCAAAACAGGTGTTTGACATTCCGTTATCTGATTTGATAGCCATAAATTTTGCAACTTCTTCTAATTTGCTCATCTTGCAGCCAGGATATAATGCATCCTCAGCAGACTTCAACAACTCATAAAATTCAGACGGTCTCAACTCATGATTTGAAGCTATACCAGCCGGAGTTGCTGTATGTTGAACAGATGAACCTGTAACATCATCTACTAAATCTTGAAACTGGGATGGATCCGGAATCAAGTTGGTATCTCCTGCTCTTGAACTGCGTTCACCGTGTTGATACCAAAAAACATAATCTGCTTGAAAACCAAAACGCAAGAGATATTCCCCCACTTTGTCAAACGTGTCAAACGTTCTCAATGCACATTTTCTACAAGGGCATTTTATCTTTCCTTCTGAAACAAATTCTGGATTTGATGCCGCAAATGATAAAAAAATCTCCACACCCTCTATATATACTGGATTTAAACCAGAACCATTTGGATTTCTACGTTGATTTATCCATATGCGGTCATCTAATAATGACTGTTGACGACCTCGTTGTTCCATATTTTTCTATAAAATATAAAAGCATTACTAGTTTTGAATAATTTGTTAGAAAAAACACAAGCAAGGTTGAATATATTGAGAATAAAGCAAAACCTGTTACAAATATTGATAATTTTAATATTATATTGATTTTTTATTTTTTTTAATAATACTAATATAATTTTTTTCATAAATATTAATTATATAATAATTACATCATTACATTATTAGTATATTTTATTATTAATATTAAAATAATATAATTTTTTATATTATATACAATTCTCCTTTCATCTGTGTGTTTCACATCTGTCTCCACATGTAATATTGGCATTCACTTTCACCTCTCCATTGGCGAGTAGGTTGATAATTTTGAAAAACAATGCCAATATTACATGTGGAGACAGAAAAAACACAAAAGAAAATAGAATTGTATATAATATAGAAAATTATATTATTTTAATATTAATAATAAAATATACAAATAATGTAATAAGGTAATTATTTTTAATTATTGGTAATTATTTCAAATTATTGGTAATTATTCCAAATTATTGGTAATTATTCCAAATTATTGGTAATTATTCCAAATTATTGGTAATTATTCCAAATTATTGGTAGTTATTCCTGATTTTTGGTAGTTATTCCTAATTATTGGTAAATATTGGTAATTATTGGTAAATATTGGTAATTATTGGAAATTATTGGTAATTATTGGAAAATATTGGTAATTATTGGTAATTATTGGTAATTATTGGTAATTATTGGTAATTATTGGAAAATATTGGTAATTATTGGTAATTATTGGAAAATATTGGAAAATATTGGTAATTATTGGTAATTATTGGTGATTATTTGTAATTATTGGCGATTATTGGTAATTAATACTAATTATTGGAAATTAATACTAATTATTGGTAATTAATACTAATTATTGGTAATTAATACTAATTATTGGTAATTAATACTAATTATAGGTAATTAATACTAATTATTGGTAATTAATACTAATTATTACTAATTATTGATAATAATTACTAATTATTCCTAATTAATACTAATTATTCCTAATTAATACTAATTATTCCTAATTAATACTAATTATTCCTAATTATTGTTAATTATTATTAATTATTGTTAATTATTACTAATTATTACTAATTATTACTAATTATTACTAATTATTAGTAATTATTGCAAATTATTACTAATTATTGCTAATTATTGCTAATTATAATTAATTATTGCTAATTATTAGTAATTATTGATAATTATTAGTAATTATTGATAATTATTCGTAATTATTACGAATTATTGGTAATTATTACTAATTATTGGTAATTATTACTAATTATTGGTAATTATTACTAATTATTAGTAATTATTACTAATTATTGGTAATTATTACTAATTATTCGTAATTATTACTAATTATTCGTAATTATTACTAATTATTCGTAATTATTACTAATTATTGGTAATTATTGGTAATTATTGGTAATTATTACTAAATATTGGTAATTATTGGTAATTATTAATAATTATTACTAATTATTGTTAATTATTGGTAATTATAACTAATTATTGGTAATTAATACTAATTATTGGTAATTAATACTAATTTTTGGTAATTAATACTAATTATTGGTAATTAATACTAATTATTGGTAATTAATACTAATTATTACTAATTATTGGTAATTATTACTAATTATTCCTAATTAATACTAATTATTCCTAATTAATACTAATTATTCCTAATTAATACTAATTATTCCTAATTATTACTAATTATTACTAATTATTACTAATTATTGTTAATTATTACTAATTATTGTTAATTATTACTAATTATTACTAATTATTACTAATTATTACTAATTATTACTAATTATTACTAATTATTAGTAATTATTGCTAATTATTACTAATTATTGCTAATTATTGCTAATTATTATTAATTATTGCTAATTATTAGTAATTATTGCTAATTATTAGTAATTATTGATAATTATTAGTAATTACTGATAATTATTAGTAATTATTACTAATTATTGGTAATTATTACTAATTATTGGTAATTATTACTAATTATTGGTAATTATTACTAATTATTAGTAATTATTAATAATTATTCGTAATTATTACTAATTATTCGTAATTATTACTAATTATTCGTAATTATTACTAATTATTCGTAATTATTACTAATTATTGGTAATTATTGGCAATTATTGGTAATTATTGGAAATTATTGGTAATTATTGGCAATTATTGTTAATTATTACTAAATATTGGTAATTATTGGTAATTATTAATAATTATTACTAATTATTGTTAATTATTGGTAATTATTGTCAATTATTGGTAATTATTACTAATTATTGGTAATTATTCCTAATTATTACTAATTATTGGTAATTAATACTAATTATTGGTAATTAATACTAATTATAGGTAATTATTACTAATTATTGGTAATTATTACTAATTATTGAGAATTTTTCCTAATTTTTCTTAATTTTTCTTAATTTTTTTCTAATTTTTCCTAATTTTAGGTATTTATTACTAATTATTACTAATTATTACTAATTATTGCAAATTATTGGTAATTATTGGTAATTATTGGTAATTATTGTTAATTATTGCTAATTATTGTTAATTATTGCTAATTATTGGTAATTATTGGTAATTATTGGTAATTATTGGTAATTATTGGTAATTATTGGTAATTATTGGTAATTATTGGTAATTATAAATAATTAGAATTAATTAGAAATAATTATAAATAATTATTACTAATTATTCCTAATTATTCCTAATTATTACTAATTATTACTAATTATTACTAATTATTACTAATTATTCCTAATTATTCCTAATTATTCCTAATTATTCTAATTATTCCTAATTATTCCCAATTATTCCTAATTATTCCTAATTATTCCTAATTATTCCTAATTATTCCTAATTATTCCTAATTATTCCTAATTATTCCTAATTATTCCTAATTATTGGTAATTATTGGCAATTATTGGTAATTATTAGTAATTATTACTAATTATTACTAATTATTGGTAATTATTGGTAATTATTACAAATTATTCTTAATTATTGATAATTATTGATAATTGTTCTTAATTATTACTAATTATTCTTAATTATTGATAATTATTGATAATTGTTCCTAATTATTCCTAATTATTACTAATTATTACTAATTATTGATAATTATTAATAATTATTCCTAATTATTCCTAATTATTCTTAATTATTGATAATTGTTCCTAATTGTTCCTAATTGTTCCTAATTATTGATAATTATTCCTAATTATTCCTAATTATTGATAATTATTGATAATTATTCCTAATTATTCCAAATTATTCCTAATTATTCCTAATTATTCCTAATTATTCCTAATTATTCCTAATTATTCCTAATTACTCCTAATTATTGGTAATTATTGGCAATTATTGGTAATTATTACTAATTATTACTAATTATTGGTAATTATTGGTAATTATTACTAATTATTACTAATTATTGTTAATTATTGGTAATTATTCCAAATTATACATAATTATTACTACTTATTGGTAATTATTACTAATTATTACTACTTATTGGTAATTATTACTAATTATTACTAATTATTGATAATTATTACTAATTATTACTAATTATTGGTAATTATTACTAATTATTACTAATTATTCTTAATTATTGATAATTATTGATAATTGTTCCTAATTATTAGTAATTAAATGAATAATTACCAATAATTACAAATAATAACATTATTAGTATATTTTATTATTAATATTAAAATAATAGAATTTTCTGATTTATATACAATTCTCCTTTCATCTGTGCGTTTTCTATCTCCACATACAAATAATACATGTGAAGACAGTAAACACACAGATGAAAAGAGAATTGTATATATATAAAAAATTATATTATTTTATTATTAATAATAAAATATACTAATAATGTAATAATGTTGTTATTCCTAATTATTGGTATTTATTTATAATTATTAATAATTATTCTTAATTATTAAAAATTATTACTAATTATTCCTAATTACCATTAACTATGAACAATACTAATAATTTAAATTTATTAAGTAAGAAAACAATATAAACATAATTAAATTACAACTAATTAAGAATAATTGAAACTAATAAAAAATTAAAAATAAATATTAAATTAAAATGAACATAAATACTTTGAAAATTGATCTGCTCTGATCGTTCTTCAAAACTTTATTATCAGCTCCGAAGAAAAAAATTAAACTGAAGAAAAACTCAACTTTAGAAACACAAGTTTGAGAGCAGGAGAAGATAGAGAATGAGAATGATTTGAAAAAAACAGATGGGGGTATTTATAGGTTAGATTAGTTGCGACGGGCCCATTTGCGACGGGTACCGTCGCAAATACCTTAGCCTGCATTTAGTACGGTCAACGGGTAAATAGTTATTTGCGACGGGACCCGTCGCAAATACCTTTTACCGCCGCCGGTTATTTGCGACGGGAATATTTTCTCGTCGCTAATAGTTTTCCCGCGATTGGCGCGCATCACGGGAAAACTATTTGCGACGGGGAAAGAAATCCCGTCGCAAAAGCCTATTTATTTGCGACGGGTAACTACCCCCGTCGCAAATAAGTTTTTAACGGGACTATTTGCGACGGGATTTATTCCCGACGCAAATAACCCGTCGCAAATACCCATTTTTCCCGTAGTGATTATTCTAAAAGTCATTGATCTAATTTTTATTAATAATTTTTTTATATAATTTCTCTACAATGATAATTTGATTTTTCTTCAATTTAAAAATCACTAAATATATAAATAATATAAATTAGAAAGTTTTCTGATTTAAATGCTCTCACTCCCTCATGCTTTATTCTCAAACCTCTGTATGATCCTTTCTCTGTTGACTCCAGGACTTACCTCGACCTCATCCAAGTCATTCGAATCGATTGTCATGGTTAGAGTGAATGGTGTTAATGAATCATCTCAAGAAGATTCACATCCTTAAAATAAGTGGAAGGTAGAGTCATGTCCTTCATATATTGAGTTAATAAATATGGAGCTTTTGATGTGAGTTGTAGTTCTTGAGAAGGAAGTTCATGCCAAATAGTGATGCCGATAGATTAATTGGTTTTTAAATATTATCAAGACTCTGTATGGGTTTAGTGGTTGTATAATAATTAGATACCCTTATATCCTATGTTAGATAATAATTTATATCAATATATCTAGTCTTTATTTGAGGAAGATGAAGACTAGGTAAGAAGGAGCACAATTGGATGTAAATTCGTATTCCCTTTATGAAATTGGTCAAGATGTCTGAAAGTACCTCATAAAGGTGTTTCAAATGACTATCATGGAACTTTTCCATGTGACAATGAAATTTTTTTATATGAGAATACTATAAAATAATTGACTTGAGATGGGATAGTGATAAGAATATTTTATTCTGAACTTAATGACGAGTGTTGTTTACTTCTCAAGTTTATTCAACATATGATATGCCCAAAGAAAGGTGATTTCTCTATAATACGGTATCATGATGCATATATTTTATTTCTTATAAAAATAATAAAGAATAAAAAAATTTGTCGATAAGTGATGGTTCACATAGTGGATATGTGCAAGGCATCTTCAAGATAACACACTCTTATTTATCCAAAGTTTTTCTCAGCCATACCAGAGGCCAGGGGATTAGTTCATATTAAAGAAGAAGAAACTGAACTAAAATATTGAGGATTTTTCATTACAAGAATAAATTTTTAAAAAATAAATATAATTTGGAACCCCTAAAAGAGACACTAGGTTGATTATGGTGAAATGATTTATGTGTATTTCAATCATGTTGATCATCCTATTAGACTGAAGTGTCATTCGATTCATGTCTTGGAGCTAGATGAGGTGGCGGAATACTTAGATGAAGAAAATGAGGTTTCTCCCTATGGTGATGAAGAATATGTGTTTTTAGTAGTCTAATTTAGTGAACCATATTTTCCTAAGAGTTCTCCATTTGTTAATTATGGTTCTCTTAGACCTTATAGATCAATACCATTTTAGACGCACTTTTAAAAGAGAGTATTGAATAAGAAAAAATTGATGTTTCAAGTGATTATTAGTTGAAAATAACTTCTAAATCTTGTGAATAAAATGGTGATAATTGGGAATAAGATAAACAATAATGATAATATGAATAATGAAATTGAAATGGAAATTATAAAGGAAATGGATATGGAAATGAAAGTGATGGTGGTTATGACTATAATAGTTTTGGGGGCCACATTTGTGATTAGGATATTGAGATGCCTTCGGCATTTATTTATCCTCCATGTTTAACCTCTATTTATATATCTGGGGAGAGACCCAACTTAATACAAGATATAGATATTGTTGATAGAGATAAAAAAGGAAAAATCAATTGTGGTGTGAGGGATGCCCATGTCTGGACAGTCACCATATTTACCCTTTTTATTTTATCCATTTTATTCCTATAGTTTTCGTACATTAATCTGAGAGGTAGTTGGGTCTACGGGTGATAAAATGGGCACGATATGCCTCTGGTCCTTCGGTTCATCTATTGCGGGTCATGTCGGACATTGTGCCTTGGACCTATGGGTCATATACGGGTTCCCATTAAACCCTTAAAAGGATGATTATCAATAATAAAATAAAAATAAGTCCTTCGGGCCATTCGGACCTACCATTTTTTATTCTATGTTTTCTAATCCTATAGTTGTTATGTCCTATATTAAGTTTTTTTTGGGGACCCATATCTTGAGGAATATGAGATGTAACATGGCTGTAAGAGACTAGGTCTGGAATACACTAATTTAAATGATAATCTCACTTTAAAAAGTTATTTTTGGCCAGGTATTTTAGAAGAGATGGATCCTAATGAATAAATGGTATAATAGATATATGTTTTCATTTAGTTTTATAGATTTTTCATCTATAACATTAACTATACCAACCATTGTGTCAGTTCTAGTTGATACTATATACCTATATGATTAGGAATACTTTAGAGAAATGATCCTCACTAATTTTATTTTTTTACTGAAAAATCAATCACCTCAATTAACTATGCTGGCTTAGAGAGATTAAAGGATTTTTTGATCTTTGGACACATCACATCTATTCGAAGATGATTCATAAATTTCATGAAGTGGAGATAGAAATAGGTGTTTAGAAAATGATATATAGACTGTAGATCTACAACTGATGATATGAGATGTTACTTTGAAGATTATATGGTTTCTTTGTTAGATAGGGTGGGGGAACCTTATTTTATGGATTTTTATTGAGTTATCTACCTCATACTATTTATATTTAGTAGATTAGGTTAATGGTTTGAGAAGATCTTCATTTTTAGGTGATGTACCTGATCACCCTGAGAAATATTTGAGATAGATCAACATAACTATTATAATGTTCATATAATTTTTAGAGAGTATATGAAGAATATAAAATATGATATTGAGATAATTACATAGTCTATAAAGTATTACCATTCTAGGATTTATAATACGCATTAACTTCACTCTCATTTCAATTTTATTTCTCAGAACCTAAGGATTCATTTTGTTAGACAAAAAGAACAAGTTAATCTTTTAAAGGTAATGACTCTAGTGGCAATGATGTTCAGGGCAGAGAAAAAGTAATTTTTTATTGCTATGGAAGGAGAATGAATTATTATTATGAGATTAATAAATCTCATGAATCCCTTTATTATTTTTTCTTGAGAAACTACAGTGGCTCCGAACTCCATTCTAGTAACTTCTTATCTTACCCATCTAGCTACTTCTATAGAGTTTTTTAGATATAGTGTAACTAGTGATCCAAATTCACATTTACCTACACAATTTCTTCCATTATTTCTGAATCTTAGAGAACATTCCCTCAACTCAGGCCTTTCATTATCAGAGAGACTCATTTTCTACCTGGTATTCCTACAACCATCTTAATAGTTAACCATGATTCTAATAGGAACATTTTTAATTTTGACATTGGAAATGTAAAGGCACTACACATCCCTCTTACAAATTCAAAAAATTATTGAGATTATACTCTCAATTCTTGTATAGGATTTTTTTTTATAAAATTTTGTTGTATCTTTTAGGTAGTGCATCATTTTCTCTTCTCAAATAGAAATTCTCTGGTTATTATTAATCTATTTCATTGAATTTCCTATTTTATTTTCACTATTTAACAATCTCAAAAGGGGTTGATGAATCTATAGAATTTATTTATTCATTATTCAATAATGTTTATCATGAAATCATCATTTATTTAATATTATCCTTCTCAAGTACCTCAAATATTTTTTTCTATTTAACTACCTTTGATATTGTATTTAACTTTGGTACAATATTAATTTCCATAATTTTATATATCTATTACTATTTTCTACATAATATCCATTACACCATTATATTTTTTTTAAATATAATCAGATATATTTTTAAACCATACTTTATTCTATACAAGGTTTATAACAACGTCATGGTTTGCGATCATTAAAAAGGAGGATATTGTTGGCATGTTTTTTCTAATGATCAAAAATTCATGTTTCATTTTGATATTAATGAGGTTTATTGTTTATGAAATAATTTTATAATTTAAATCATTTTGGGGAAATTTTGGCAACCTGTGGGAAATACCCACCATTAGAGACAACTCACTATCAAGATGAAAATTTTCCCATATATGGGAAAGAATCACTATCATAAAAAATTCATCATCAGGATGAAAATTTGGAAAGACTAGAAAATTACCACCATTATAGGATGACTCGCCATTAGAAATTATCTCCCAAGAAATCTTTAATATTGTTGAGTTGATCTACCACAAGAGACGACTCTTGCTTAGATGAGTCACCAAAGATCATAACCTATGATCATCGTGACTCACCATTCTCCCAACTCACCACCATCATAAACTATTTCTAGAACAATATCATAATTCAAAATAGTCACCATTAATATATCTTTTTATTTTGAATAAAATGTTTAATAGACTTATATTATCAAATGTAATTCCTACAGTAATATTAATGATTGTTCTAAAACTGTTGCAAGATTGCATTAAACATTTTTTAGTTAATCATTCTGAGATGCATAGGATCAAGATTATTAGTCATGTATATTACTGTTATATTGGGATGTAGACTCCCTCATATTATCAACACACACATATATATATACCACTAATATATAGATATATATAGATCACATATACGATAGATGAAATATTTCACAAAAGAGATAGTGTAGTGAAGTGTGGCATATACAAATCATCTTTAACATTAACTGAAAATGAAATATTGGAGCCTACAGAACATTCATCCACATTCATATAGATAAAAAAAGAGATATTATGATGTCTATTTTAAGAAAACTTTTTTAGAAATGGCTCGATCTCCAATGTAAGCAGCATCCTAGGAATCTCACGATTTGGAGAACATTGGACTGAGAAACATTGTATTATTTACATATGAAAATAATATATCTATTTATTTTATTTACATTATGAGTAGTGTGTGATTAATTTTTATAAAAAACCCCCCACTGAATCTTATGTTGTAATTATAATATACAAGATATGTTATTTTACTCTCTTTTCACTTGTTTACTCACATGTTAAGGAAGATATTCTTCTGTGACATTTACTAATTCTTTTCCCATGGTCTTTTGAAAGGGGACCCCATGTGTCCAAGATAGTTTAATTTCTATTTTACATATGATCTAGGTTATGGATCAAGAATATTTTATATAATTTGGTTGGCATTGGGTGCTTTCCAAATCGAGAGGGTTAGGTCTTGGCTTGAGACCGAACCTCTTGTATTTATTCTTCTATCTGTTTTGTTTTGTTTCATTTAAAAGCATAACGTTTATTCTATTTTAAACATTATTAAAAACCACTATATTGATAGTAAACCATTAATTCTATTTGTATATCATTTGATAAATTAAATTTATTTCAAAATCTAAAATAATTTTCATATTTTTTAACTGAAACATAATCACTCTTTGATATTTATCATAAAAGATCAAAACATATATTGATCATCTATTGAGATTAACTATGATGTTTTAATTTTTTGGGGGATTTTATTTAAACCTATTTTGAAATTAAATTTTTACTGGTTACTCAATTCACCCACCTCATGATATACTCACTCCAACCAACAAATGACACTTTAAAAAATATCATCAGTTAGGAGTGTAAGATCAAAGGGCATGTCAAATAATACATTCCCATTATAAAGAACAAAAATAAATATGATAAAAAAAGTTAGAAAATAATGTAATATAATGAAATAATCAGGGAGTAATTAAAAATATATCTCCAATGACTCAGACTCAACCCATGAGAAAGAATAGGATAGAGAAAACATGTTCATAGAAAACACACTTAAGGTATCATATATTTTCCTAACATCCCTAATAATACATTTAATCATTCTAAAGAAGAAAATAATGATAAAAAATTCAAATAAATAAATTTTTGAATATTGGAACATGTTATAGGATACATTCGATGATATTAAAGATAAATACATAAATTATAAAGAAACCAAATCCTTTAGCATTTAATTTAAAATATGATCTCAATTTAGAAAAGAAGAAAAATGGTCAACTGTTATACAAAAAGAAATAATTGAAATTTTATAATAATAAATTGAATAAGGGTAAAGAATCATTTAAAAATTATAGAGATACTCCCACGCATATACTTTGAAGACAAATATAACTTGAGTATACTACTTGATACGGTTACCAACCTAGAGAGAGGAATGTTGTTGAGAGAATTTTTATTTGTAAGTTTAATTTCACAATATCTAATATTATTTTTTGATAAATTGATCCAAATAATGTTTTCATTTAAAAATGGTTATAATATTCTTATCGGAAACCATTATAAAAATATGGGTTCCTAAATCCTTAACAACCAATATTTTTTAACCCAAAAATATCAGTGTACCAAAATCATTTTTTCTATAAAAATTACTTTTTGGGAACCTACATGAAATGGTCCAGTAAAATTATATTGTACCTATATAGTGGAAATTATAGATATACGACTATATATTATTCAAGCTTCTAAAATTTTATAATGGTTTATAGTATACATGTAACCTTTTAGGGCAATTCTAATGGGAAATTATTCATCCTTGGCCAAATCAGAAATTCTAAATAATTTTAAATTTCTAAATTATTATTTTTTATGGTTTAAAATACATTCTTATTAGAATCTCATAGATATGTGACGATTGTTTTTTTGTGAAATTTGAAATCAATTATGGTATATTTTTTTATTCTAAAAATTATTTTGTATTTACTGCCTTAATAAATGAAAATGTCACTACAATTTATTTAATTTTTTTATCAAAATGTTTCTTCTTTATGTTCCATTCATAAGGAATCATCAATATGTCATAGTAAACTAGGCCACTGTAATATTTACCCACATAGAAAGCTAACTAGTATAGGGTTATTCAATGACCTATCTAAACATGAATTTCAAAATGATAAATCCTAATATGTATGTCAAAAAGGGAAACAACATAAAATATATTTCAAATCAATGAAATAATTTTCAACTTCTAAACCCCTAGAGTTTGATTACATGGATTCATTTGGACAATATCAAGTTTCTAGTTTAATTGGGAATCACTAGGTCTATTTCCTTGTTGATGAATTTTCTTGGTATAACTGGGTATTATTTTTAGATCAAAAAAGTGATTTCTTCTCTTACTTTACCATGTATTCAAAATTAGTAGAGAATCTTACTGTACTTAGGATTAAAAGCTTAGGAATTGATCACGGTAATGAGTTTGAAAATCAAATAATTGAATCCTTTTTCGCAAAAAGTGTCTATAGTCACAAATTTAACGATCCTAGGACCCCCTAGAAAAATGATACTATAGAAATAAGAAATAAGAAACATCGATAAATTGTGAGGAAAATGATTGATGAATATGGCCTTCTTATTTACATTAGGGCAGAGGATGTGAATATAGATTACTATATAATTAATATATATTTCTCATCATCTAGTGTGTCATATAGAATATTTAACATAAGAAACAAGATTGTTGATTAATCTATTCATATCATGATTGATGATACAGATCAAAATGATAAAAAAAATCCCTTTAAAATACTTGAAGATGATTTATCAAATCCATACATAAATACCAACACTTATAACACTTCTATGAAACAAACAGAACATTCCTCTAGTCTGAGTGACTTTCTCAAATACAGCATTAATTTTTAGAAGTCCATGAGATGAACATACCTTATTTTCACAGATATATTATGAATCATATATACCATCCTCAAGATGCTGAACTTGTAAACCCAGATAGAAGTACGCATATTTTAGCTTCAATTAGGAATAAGTTTGAACGTCAAGAATTATTGTCATATATTGAACCCAATAACGTAAATCATACAATTAATGATGAATTCTGGGAAAAGGTAATGTAATAATAATATAATAAATTGGAAATAAATGATTCTTGGTAACTTCTATATATAGATAAAGATATCATTAATATTAGAATTGAATGGGTATTTAGATAGAAATTTTGATGAATCTAAATCTATAATAAGAAATATGGCTAGACTAGATGCACAAGGGTATAGTCAAGAAGGGGGTATATAATATGTGTAAAATATTGTACATATATATCGAATTGAATACATTAAAATAATTCTTACCTATGCATCAGATTTGTATTTCAAAATAAATCAAATCGATGTTAATAGTGAATTCTGGAATGATTATATAGTTTGTATGTTTTTATAAAAACCCCCTATATTTAAAAAATCATAATTTTTTAATCATGTATTCAAACTAATAAAACCATCATATGGTTTAAAATAGGCTCCTAGAGATTTATATGTTAGGATCATCTCTTTTCTAGTTTTAAAAGGTGTGTCAAAATGTATAGTTCATCCAACACATTCAATAAAAATAATTTCAAAAGGTGTTTTACTTTTCAAATCAGTGAAGATTATGTTATATTTGAATAATTTAAATATATTTGTTTACTAATTTCATCAAATGTGATGCCAAATTAATTTTAAATTATTTAAATGGAAGACTTAAATTTTTTTTGTGGTTCTGAGATTTTTCAAAAGAAATTATTAATTATTTTAAATAAATTAATGTATGCTAAAGAAGTTTTAAAATATTTTTTTGGATAGAACTAAAATCAGTGATACTCCTAGTAGTACCACATATATGTTAAATCATGGTAAATCTATGAAACTAGTAGATCAAACCAACATCAAAGGTATGATAGGAAACATACTCTAATTAAATTCTAGTAAACCTGAGATTATGTTAATTGTGTTTGTATGTGTTATCATTTTCAAGAAAACCCAAAAGAGTCGCATTTTCTTACTATTAAAAAAATTTCAAATACATCAAATATTCAACAAATCTTGGATTTCTCAATAATTTAGGATAATTATTTGATTTATTATGCTATTTAGAGGATGATTCTTGTATTTTCAAGTGAGATATAAAAATTAACCTCTAGAAGATATCTTCTTTTGAGAAATTCTCTATTATATTGGTGTAGAGAGAAGGAAATTAATGTATCATTGTATACTATTTTAGTGAAATAAATACCATAATATTGTTTATATGCTCAAATTTTGTAGATGAAACACACTTCTCTAGATTATAGATGTAAATTCAAATATTTCCCTATAAATTGTGATAACACATGTGTTATAAAAATTTCTAGGAAATATATGAATTTCACTAGAACAATGTAAATTGATATAAAACATAACTTTTTTAGAGATAATTTTCAAAAGGGTGATATAACTATGGAATTCATTGGAACTGAACATTAACTTGCATAAATTTTAACAATGTCATTGAATTACTAAAGACAAAACTACATAAAAAATGAATATGAAATGGAAAATTTTGGTTATACATTATTTTTGTATACTCACCATTGGTAATCACACAATTTTGTAAATTACCCACTACTGGAAATTACCTGCCATTGGCAGTTAAACACCATTGGAAATTACCCACTATTATAATTGACCCACTATTGGAATTGAACCATCATTAAAATTAAAGTATCATTTCATTTTTTCATTTCAGTTAAATTATTTTTTATTCCTTTTAAATTAAATATATTATTTCAATTTTTTAATTCAAATCCCTAAATTATATCAATTGGAGACTTAGTCTAATTTTGATACACTCCCTCATGCCTTTTGACCTTTGAGTGTCTTCACAACCCATTCAAGTTTTATTGCTATCCTTCTCTCACCATCTCCTACTCCTTCAACTCCATTTTCAATTGTTATAGTGAATAAATATATGGATTAAACTCTTGAGGAGTCACAACCATCAAATAATCATAGAGGACATTCGAGCAGAATGTTATTTAGGATGAAAAACCCACAACCAATAAATAATATAGTGTTACCTAAAAATAAAGTGAACGTTGAGTGGTTATTGTCAAGAAAATAATTAGTTATGAAGGTGATCTTGGACTAGAGATAGATAGAGTGGTTATAAAATAATGACAGAACATATTTTCCATGTTTAGTTCACAATTTTTTAGTATGTCGAGTTTAGATTTGGGTATAAAAATGACCGGATTCATATAATGATATGTGAATAGTGTGTAATATTTTTCTTTGAAGAAATTAGATATCTGAATTAAATTTCCACATATAAATGTATCAAATTACTATCAAAGATGATTCCTAGTTATAGAGGTTCTTCTCTTTATGATAATTTCTCATCATTCATGAATGGAGATTGAATTTTTGGAGGACCATTAACAACCGAGTTGGATGGGGATTGTCATTTTCAATTTAATTTTATACATCACATGAAATTCCCCAGAAAGGTACCCATCATCATGAAGAGATATCAAGATTTATATATTATTTTCATTATGAATAAATGTGAAACAACCGACTTGTATAGGAATTTTATTATTCCCATGTGGATATGTTCAAGAAATATTATATGTCAAACTACTTTATTAATCATAATTTTATCTTTTTCTATTTTTAGGACATGTGTTTATATGATGAATTTTATATATTTGAGGTGATATGAGGAGTTTTTCTCTTGAAGAAAATAATTTCCTAAAGAATAAATATTTAAAGGACCCTATAGAGGATTTAATGGATTGATCATGTTGATATTCTCTATGAGGATTTTTATCCTAAATATCGCCCTTCAGGTCTTAATAATCTTATTTTCCATGGAATGTATACAAATAAAAAAGTGTAATGATCCAATGAAAATATTGAAGGTGATTATATTTATTATTATTCTTTTAGTTTTGAAGAAGAGTTCTCAGTTAAGGAGAAAATTGACATGGATATACCAAAGAGCCTAGTTTTCGGACTTGGTCCGTCTTGTCACCTATATCTCAAACTATAAGAGGTAAACTTTTGAGTGATGGTGATGATGAAGATTAAGAAACTATGTATTCAAAATAATAATATTTAATGAGTTCTTCTTCCAAATATTATAAGGAATTTGAATATTTTTATGATGATGAAAATGAAAATGTCAAAGATGAAGGAAGAGATATATATAGTAAAAGTAATGTAAATTATGGAAATGAGGAACATGATAAATAATTTGGAGACTAAAGATGATTATGGTAATGATTAAATTGATAGAGTTGATGGGAGTGAAATTTTGATGGAGATTGTGACATAAATTATAGTGATTTGTAGATCTTATGATGAATGTCCAGCTGATCATCGGATGCCTTAAAAACTTGTTTCTTCTCCAAGGTGGTTTGTAGCCTATATGTTTGAGGATAGATAGATATTTTTTCATGATGTTGATTAATCTTCTAGAAATGATTTGAAAAAATCTTTTGGGAATAATGATATCCCTAGTTTTGTTAGATACTATGCTTACCGTATAGATCTGGATCATGTTGAGTTATCTATTATATCTACTACTTGGATGTGAGTCTCAATTTTCATTGATTGGGAATGAATTCCAAGATATGTGATAATTGTTGTTGAGTATTCTAACTCTGATTGGAGCAGTCTACAAAATTGTGGTTGACCTACTCCCCTAGTTAGTGAAATAAGGATCCTAAGAGATCCATGATTGAGCAGATAGATGATTCAAGGGATATTCGTAGATTTTTTTAGATATTCCTATAAGACATGAGCCAGTAGAGGTTTTTGAAAATATAGATTCTTCTTCTATACTTGTTTAAGATTCTTTGATCGTATATATGAAATATGTATAACAGAATTTTAGTCATTCATAGGGAAGATTCTCTTTAAATTTAGTATACGTTTGATGATTCATGCACCTCCAATCACTAAGATCAATGGGAAGGATGTTAGACAATTTTTTGAGCTTATGTTATGCTATATTCATCCCAAAATCTTTCATCATACTGAGGAGGTTAAGAACAAAAACTAGTGTCTATCCAATGATTTGGGGTCCTTTATGACTATGATGGAGAAGGTTAATACCCCATTTCTTGAGTGTTTGTTTGTTTTTCTTGAGATGGTGGAGTTTATTTCCTTAGTGGATTCTATTTTCAGTGCTCCACCTCATTCCATTGATATAGAGACAGTTTTATATGTTATCTATGAGAAACTTCATGTTTCTCAGATATGTGTCCTCTTTACTCCTCATGGGTATTTTTGGAAAATTATACATAATAGTGATCATATTTATAAGATAGTAAGGTAATGTTTGAATGATGTCTGATGTTATTGGGAACAAATTTACAAAACTATTTAGTATTATATTTACTAAATTTACACAAAGAATGATATCAACTCTCAATTCAAGTATCTTGCAGAGAACTTTTGGATGCCACCCATTAAATTTTCATTTAAAGAATAGATCTCTAAATTAAATGAGATGACACCATTTCATTAGATGTTTAGGAATGAAAATAATGAATTATTTGGTGCATTTGAGCATTAAGGTATTGTTTTTATGAACATCATTAATATGATAAAGCCTTTATAATATGTGTTTGGATATAAAGTGTTAACTCATGAGTCCATCCTAGTACCTTCTCATTTATCTAATCTATCCACTATCACGGAGTACTTCAGTGCTACAGTTACTTAGAATCCAAATGCTTCATTGTGTTCACAGTTTCAGCCTCTTAGTAAGTCTCTATTGGAAGAATTGAATCATCTTTGTCCAGGGACCATCAAGGAGTAACCCCATTCAATCACTATCCCAACAAACACTACCCCAGTTACCTTAACATCTACCTCTATGTTCTTTGTATCTAACAAGTTAAAACCCCATGTTGTTCCTACTATCCAAGCTTATATTCATTGAGTTTAGACATGGTTTTTTATAGGGATTTCACTTTATTATCTCTACTTCTTCATCCATTAATTTTTTATTGTACTATTTCTTATTGTAACATTTTGATAATCCTAATAGATTTATAATAATTCATGAATTTATGTAATTATGAGTGACTCTAAAATCATTTATGTTTATGATATGTGTATTACATTATTAACCTATAATATCATATGTATGTGAATTTCATCATTCTCTACCATACCATTGATACTATATCACATTAGACTTTGGAAGTGTTAGGAAGATATAATTACTATTTAAAATATAACTATTTTATTCCAATGTTTATTCTATGCATGATTTTTAAAATTCCAGGAATTGTTATCATCAAAAAAGGGGATATTGTTGAAACCTCTTTGTTTCAATGCTCATAGATAATATTAATTATTTATAAATGAGATATAATTTTAATTATTGCATATAAAAAATATAAATGTATTTTGGATATGTATTGGAATGAGTCACAAATAAGAATTACTCACCACCAAGAATTACTCACCACCGGTAGTGACCCATCACCAGGAATGATTCAATACCAAAAATGAGTCACCGCAAGACTTAACTACCACAATTATTTACCTACTACAAGATGAGTCACCACTAATTATCATCCACCTTTGAAGTAGTGCTTAAATTAGAAGATTTGCTACTTATATGATTCACCACTGAGAATTTCCTACCATAAGATAAGTCACCACTGAGATGAGTCACCATTGTGGATGAACTACGGCCTTCCTAACTCACTGTTGGACTGACTCATTGCTAGACCTCAGTCACCGTCATCTTATTCCACCACCGTTATTCTTGTAAATTTAAATAAAATTATCTCAAAATCTATATTAGCATAATTATTACCATGAATTTTTTAAAAATTATATACTTATCTATTTCATATAACATAAAATTTATTTTAGATCACAATGAGAGGATTCAGATAATCATGATGATTGTTCTTCAAACTGACTCTCCATAATTATGTGATTTAGGTTAAATGTTCTATAACTCATTAAAAAATAATATTTTTCCTAGAGAAAACATATACTTTTTGAATACTTGAATGATCAATCCATGAGATCTTACATGCATCATTCTTACATTCATCTAACTATGAAAGAGTGAAGATTATTGAACATATTATTCCATTTGTACAGTCAGAATAAAGATAGATTTGTGACCCTTTATTTTCTTGAAACTATCTTGGAAATGGAGTGAGATCCTCTCCAAGATATATCCGAGGAGAATCAATAATAAGGAGAAATTCATAATAACAATCACAACAAGCTTATACGTTAATGTCGGCTCTTTCCAATTATTTCATTTATTTATGATCGGTGTGTTGTTAATTTTATTTATCAAAAGAAACTACCTCTTTCACCAAAACATGAAAATAATAAATATTATCTTCATTCTCTTTTTATATGTATACACGTGATTGTTACTGAAGAGGTCCCTCTATAGGCTGAGTTATTTTATTCCCTACTGTTATTTTGGAAGAGGTCCATTTGTTTCCTAGACAACTTGTATATTGTTGTGCGTATACATGATCTAGGTTGTATTTCAGAGTATATTTATATAATAGTGTTTACATTGGGTGATTTCTTTGTAGAGGGGATTAGGTCTCATATTTTTCCTAATACCCTAGTTTTATTATTTTTTTCTTTTAATTCATTCCTTACAATGAAATAAATTTTTTATGTTTTAAACAGTAAAAAAAACCTATAATTTGATAGTTCATCCTCACAATTGTTTATATAAGAATATGCTTGCATAAACCGATTTTAAAAGATAAAGTAACTTTCATACTCTTTGAACTGATCACTAATAAATCTTTGAGGAATCATTCAACAGATAATAATTGTATTAAAATACTCTTTTGACTAAATGGTGGTATTTTCTTAGTTGTGGTATTTTATTTAAATGTGTTTTATCAAAAAAAATATCAGTAGTTCAATCCACCCCCACCCCCTTGAGTTAATCACTCCAACCAAAATTTTCACTTCCCATTAATCTTATCTTATATGGAAACATAGTTTTCTATTCTTCAATATGACCTTTATATTTCCATTTATATTTTTTTTGATTATTTTTTTACCATTTTACGATGTGGATTTTTCGTTAAAGAATATTCTAATGTCAAACCCTTGATATCATAGAAAAATTTCAAATTGAGAGGATTCAATTTATTTAATAATAGGTGAATGTAACATCCTGAGATTATAAAATAAGAACCTTATATTTGATAGAGCATATGAAGCACAACATCTATCTTAAAATAACTGACATAGACTATTTAAAAATTTCCATTATAATGTAGCAATTAAAATTTGCAGTATGAATAAGAATTAAGAAGCTATAATTTGTTATCAATATTTTGTATGAATAAAATATATTGGTAAAATAGGACACATTATTCTCTAGTATCTTTATATTCTTCAAAAATAGATATCTCATCAAAAATGGTTTTGCTCATTTCTGTGAAAAAATAATATATGTATTTTTTTGAAATTTATAAATTTTACCGTGAAAAGTAACTTCATTTTTGAAATAATCATATCATAATAATCTATGGGTGATATTTTATAAATTATATAAGAAGATTATTTTTAGTTTATAGTGAAAGTAAGTATTTTTATACACCTATAATTTTTTCAATAAAAAAGTTATTTAATAATCTCATTATTATTTAAATTGTTTCCAAAAGTAAAAAAATTTTAATTTACAAATATTTAATTTAATTATTTATATTTTAATAATATTTAGAAAATATTTTATTATTGGTTTATTTTTTGGTTAGAAAACACATTTCTTTGAAAACTATTTCCAAGTGCCCAATGTTTCTCTATTTTATTTAATTTCAATAACCCCTAAAGGTGAATATTTTAAAATAAATTTATAGTTTATATATATATATATATGAAATTATATTCATATAATGATTATTATATGTCATAGAGTAATTTTAAGATTATCGCATTCTTGAAAAATACTTTTCATGAAAACCATATTTTTCAACACATTTTACGAGATTGTTTTTAAGTTAAATAAATTCCCCTATATGAATTGAATTTGATTAAATTAATTCAATATTGTTAATTTTCATTATTAATATTATATAATAAGGTAAACTTAATTTTTTTATCATAATTAATAGTAAAAAAGTAAAACATTATCATCAATTTAAAAGGCTAAATCGGGTTGACCAAGGCTAAAACTAGGGATAAAGCCACCATTATTAATATAAATTATTATTTTAATAATTTAATTTTACCCTTATCATATTATTAATTAGTTTATATTATTTATGGAACATATTTCCATGAAATGTACCTATATAATATTTTATGTAAAGAAAAAGATAAATTGTCACTCTCTTCCCTTTAAATATATCTTATATGTTTTACATAGTGGTAAAAATATGAGGGGAATGAATATCAAGGTTTAAATTGATTATAATTAAATCATTTTAATTTTGGTAAAAAAAATTAATTTTTAGTGACTATATAGTTGCTTTTAATGCTTATACAATGCTGACACAACCCTTGTGCAAACCTGGTAAAACAGAGGGTAAATAATTTTAGAACTCATTACTGTAATGTATTTTTTTTATTTCAAGTTCCAAAATAATTTATTAGTTAGTAATTAATTATTATTGATAAAATTAATTTTTATTATTAAAAAATAATTATTATCCTTATGTCATTAAGTTAAAATTAAAAGAATAGTGTTAAGATGATATTAATGATATTTTATTTTATACAATATTTCATTAAATTATTAAAAAATTCTAAAAAAATAGTTAAATTATAATGAAAAAGGTCTAAAATATCATCCCTTTTTCAATTACTGGTCCAATTTTTATTATATCAGTAAAATTATAACTCTTTTAGTTTGAAAACTTTTTTTCAACAATTAGGGTTAAAATGGGTTTAATAGGTGTTAAACCAAAATATAAAATAAATTTTTCCAACCAACAATATAGAAATACTATTTTTTGGCCATATGTAGTCCTTATCCTATACAACCTTCTAATAAATGACCATTTGAAATAATTGTTATTTGGAATTATTTTATCATTTTGTATCCTTTTATCAAATTTCTATTAGGGTACCCTCCCTCAGATATAATAGGGTACCCCTTTATTATATTATCCACATATAAAGGCCCATTTTATACATATAATACCTACCCAAATACTTTTCATAATACCCTAAACATGTCTTTAAATCCTTGGATTGATTATAAAGCCAACCAAGGATGGATTTTGGGGGAAAATATAAGAGGATTTCCATTGAAGATGTGTGGTTCTTAGTAAAGAGTTTTTGTTTCATTCTTCTTAAATGTCATTTAAATATATTTTTACATTATTCATTTTATAAAAAAATTATATCTCATACATAGAGAAGTTATTATTTTAATGAAATACATGATTTTCATCTCCTCTTTCGTCAAATGGGAAATGAAACTATCATTCGTATGTATTTCAGACAACCACCTCGCGTACAGATGTAATTTTTTAACATCACCACATATTATGTATGATTTTTGTTATGGATTTAATGTATATATATATATATATTATATTCTTGACATTTTTATAATTATTAGAAGATAATATAACATTTATTTCTTACCTTCTTATTCACTAAAAAATGATAACATCATTCATGTGTATAGATGGACTACCAACTCCATGAAGTTATGTGATTTGTTCATCATCACCATGTCACATAGATGATATATATAAGTCTATTCAAATAAATAAAATAGAATTTATGGATTAATGATTATTCTAGAAATATAAAATTATAGATACATTGTTACAATAATGATATTTGAGAATTGAAAATGTTACTCATGCATATATATGGATTACCATCTTTGTGATTAAAGCACCATTCTTTTCTCATAACCATATTTTATGGTGTGTTTATAAAGTATAATTTTTGTATAAAAATTATTATTATTTCATTAATATTATTCTAGATATGATAAAAAATTACCTCATTGTACATAATCATCCTTCCGATATCATTTTTTACGTATAAAACAAATATCATCAAAATAATTTGAAGTGAAAATAATTGATAAAATAAATAAATATAAATTTGTAATAAATATAATAAAAGTAATTATAAAATGAAATTTTTTCAAAATAAAGTAATTTTATTATTTTGTAATATAAAGAATATGCATCCTAAGGCAGACCTAAGGTAATAGATTTTATCACAACATCACTTCATTAAAGAATATTTTAAAATTTTGAACCTAATTTATTTTATATGGTTTATATTCTATACATTTTACATATTATATTATCAATATTTTTTAATTATTTGTAATTTATATTACAATTCACATTTATTCATCTAATTTAATTTATTTAATGTTATCAAGTGGTAAGGGGTTTTACAACCCAAAGTCATTTTGTTGAGTTATATTACCTATTCATTGTCTTTGATATTATAACATTAATTTTGTGATAAATTTTTATTCATTTATGTTTTACATCAATTTGTTTTATTTAGACTAAAATTGGATACACATAATTTATACATTGATTAATTCTCATATCAACTATATGATCATTATAAGTGATTTTGTCTTGATTTCTACTCCATTGATAAATATTTGGTATTATTCATAGATTTATTTTTATGACTTGTATATATAGACATTTTGATATGTTATATCAAGAATCTATTTATATTCATGTTATTTATTTTTTTATTTTCATTTATTTTTTTATTTTGTGTTATGATTCAAAAGCTACCAAAGTGGTAAGGGTTTATTTGATTATATCATCATTATTAAGAATTATTTATGTTCAATACTTCAATGGGATAATTATATGATATTTATATCTTAACACAAAAATATTTTATTCTCCTATTCTTATTTTATGGAAATTATATTTTGTTCATTCCATTTTCAACTCTTTTTATAATCAAGTTACTGAAAAAATGTTTTTAAGGGAAACTATCTTTTTTTTCTACTTAGTCAGGAGCCTTTTTATTCCATATACATATTTTAATTAATAAAATTAAATATTTTATTTAATATTCTTAAATGATTTATTAATTAAATTTTTAATCATGACCGACATTTTAAAAAATGTTTTAAATAGAATCTTCATTTCATTTTCTTAACAAGTTACTTTTGAAATTTTACTAAAAATGTGAATGGAATCATTATTTTAATGAACATAGATTGGATGGAATTGTACACCATTATGAACCCAAATTAATTTTAAGGGTTTTTTGGAAATAAAATATTTTCCTTAATGTTCTATAAATTTTCAGTTTTTAAAATTGGATTTCAAAATTAATAGGGTATTTTCCTCAAGAATTTTTTAATAATGTTTTTATGGTATTTTAATTAATTAATGATAGTAACCTTTTATTTTACATATGATACACTATGGATATTTTGTATTGATGATATCCTTATTCATTATTTGGATAGTTTATGATCAGTTTGATGGGGAAAATATAAAAAAATTATAGTTTTTCAACAAAAATATTTATGTTAATTATGTATTTTGTTTTCATTATCCATATTGATATGATGAATGAAATTGGAATTATTAATTTATATATAAGTAACTTTATATCCTCTTGATAAATTTATAGGTCACATGAGACAATCTAGTTTTGGTATTTTTCCAAGGTCTTACCCATTTATGTAATATGTCTTAGAATGACGCGTTTTTATGAATTATATGTTTTTTTAAATTAGAAATTCCTTCAGTATGAGATTTTTTATTGATTTCCATATGGTTATTTTATTAGTTATTATATACAAGGATAACATTCATGCTCATATGATTATTTGAGTAGTTATTATATCCATGGATTAATTTCAAGTTCATATCATTATTTATATGGAACTATTTCATCATAATTTATTCATTCCATATTATTATTTCCTATAATGTTATTGACTAACTTTCATGTGTTTTTAGTTATCAATATTTCCATATTGTTTATGACTTATTTACTCACGATAGATTCTACTATATGGAACCATTACTAAGTATCTGATCTCATCAATTTCTTAAGCATCCCTTCACCATGATTCGAAGAAGTGTATTATGGTCGATATATATGGATATACTAAAGGGAAAATGGGATTATAAAAGAAAATAAATTTTTGTATTTTAATTTTTCAAATTTATTATGAGATTCTAGTATGCATCCAGTCTTCCATGTCTACCAAAAAATTAATTCCCTTATTATATACATGAATTAATCTTATGAAAATGTAATAATGTAGCCAACGAATTTAGTATACTAGTTAGGGGTATTTGTAGTTTTTTTTAAAAAAAGTTCATAAGAATCCTTGAGATCTAGATTTAAGAAAACATATATTAGAGAACAAAACACAATGACTAAATTTTTGGAAATGATTATGTATATTATAACATCTAAAAGTTCTGGTAAGCTATGGATTATGTGGTTTTCTAAGTAATGCATCCCTTTATAGATACTACAAGTGGACATGGTTTTCGCATAGATAAATATAAGGTTAAACCCCTAAAATTATTTGTTTGATTATATCTTGGCCATCATTATGGTGAATAGTGAGTGTCCCATAACAATGCACCTAGTTTGACACTCCTTGGGGGTATTATTGTCTTAATTCACATTTTATATTTGAACCGTACTGAAGTAATTAAATATATGATGATCAAGGATAACTTAGCATAAAACTAATGTTCTAAATATTGAAAATAATTTTTCATGTATTAGATATGGTACGAATAATTTCTCTTAATTATTATCATTGTTTCTCACACTAATATTTTTTTTTCAATCACTGGTTAGAGATATGAGGAATGATGTTAATGATTCACTTTTTGTGATAATAAAATGATTCTTAACCACAAAATGGGAGGGTTAATTATGTGAAATATTCAGTGATTATTCTTAATTAGGTATAACAATATATTATTCTTAATAAATACCTTAAAAACTCTCAAAATCACCAAATAAAAGAGTTATGGAGACTCCAAAGTGATCAAGAGGTGAAAAACATAGAGGATAGAATAATTAATTTTCTTCATGTCAAAATATTTGAAATAAACACCTACAAGTACATCTCAATTTAAGAGGTAAATAATTTTATATATGCGATAGAACCTCATATAGAATTAAATTTCCAAATAAAATGAGTAGTTAAATGGAGAGAAATAAATATATTTCTCTAAACACACTTATTGTTCATTGTCTAAATTTTTGTGAACCTATGAAATATCTAAGTTGATTTCATCTTCCAAAGGTTAACTCATAGACCAAAGAAGGTCCTTTGTTATGATAATCAATAAGCTAAATGGATTAAATGAATTATGAACTAGAATTTTAGAATCATGTTGTAGAAGTATTTCTATTAATTGGGTTTTTGTAATAATATTCATGAATCAACTTTGTAAAATGTTAAATTTATTCAATTATATATTATTTGATTATGGATTTATAGTGATTTTGGTCATTTATAGAATGGACTATTATATATAAATAAAGAAATCAAATTTTAATATGATAATTTATAAGTTATTGATTTTATTTAGAGATAAATGATAAATTTATCAAGGATCAACAAGTGATTAAATCATTAAAATATTTGTGGATCAAAACAAATCATGAGTATTTTGAATAATATTAAGGTAATTAATTTATCAAACAATCTAAGATTAACTATGTGTTTAGAGATTAATATAAATTTATATTCATTTTGAGAATTATGTTATGATAACCATTTTCATTTGGTTATTGTATAAATAATTGAGGAATAAATTTTTATCCTTTTTGGATTATATAATCAGTTAAAATTTAATTTTAATATATCCAATAATAAAATATGATTTTATATTTATTTCATAGAGACAGAAATGAAGTGCACATTGATAAAATAATAACCAAATGATGGAATTGGACTTATAAAATAAAATGATATAAAGTAAGTATTTTTCTTTATTCTCTTCCATATAGAATTTAAAGGTATTTTTTAACTCTCAGAAAATTTTCTTGAAATAAAACATTTATCTAACTATAATCATTTTCAATTAAATAATGCCATTTTCACCCATTATTAATTTATGGTCTATGGTTGTTACCATTTCACAGTAAAAAATTATCTATTTATACATATTAGTCATTGTTAATTAATTTTATCCTCAATTTATATATTTTTAATTACCAGTAATTAAAAAAATTTAAATTACCATTAATTACAAAATTTTAAATTACAATATTTCTTGTAGATTTGATGAAAAAAACTCATTTTATAATGAAAAAAAATAAAAAGAATAAAAATGATTTGTATAAAAGTTATATTGGAAATTGATTCCAACTACCAAAAATAGTTAAATTTTTATATAATATAATTTATTTCACATTATAAAAAATTTATAATATAATTTAACTTCTAAAATAATTTAAATGAAAATGATGTTTTTTTTGAAATAGCATTATATTTCAGTGTTCATCAAAATAAATTTATAAACTATTGAAAATATTACTGAAGAATAATTTTAAAATTTATATTTGAAATATGAAGACTTTTTAAAAAAAATGTTTCTATATGTGGTGACAAATAATTATAAATTATGTGTCAAAATGCAGATAAAACTTCTTTTTAGAAAGATATAGTTTTTTAAAAAACATTTGTTTTTATTTTATTTGATTCTTATTTTTACTTATACTCAATAGATAACCATTTAATTAATTTTATACATCTCTAAAACATATTATTTTCATAATTTAGTTACTCTTATTCAAACCCTTTAACATAAAATATGTGTTATATCGATCATATTTTAATAATAATATTTCATTTGAGTATTGTGTTTTCATTAAACCTAGTTTTATTTATAATGAAAAACATATAAGTGACTGAATTTATTTTAAAATCAATATATCATAATGTTTAGGGCTTTTACATTATCATCTAAGATTAGTATTTTTTATTTCAAATGCACTATAGAAGATGATGTTCCTTGTTTAAAATCACAAGTTGTTAAAGATGTTTATTTTATATTGGTTTTTACTCATGAATTATTTATGAATGAAACAAATATGGGTAATAATTGTTTCTTTATCCTGTATAGTTTATCATAATCATTATATTTATTGAATATTTAATTATTTTTAAAATAAAACAAAATTATTCTTTGAGTTGAAATATTTTGAATGGAAATGTTTTATTTATGAAATGTTTCATCAATATGGTTTTGATTAAAATGTAATGGATTCGTGTGGACATAAATGATACATATTCATTATTAATTCCTAGTTAGTTTTAATTATTATAGAATAAATTTTCTTTTTGGAATTTTTATCCATGTATTTTCATGAAATATTTAAAGGTAAGAGAGTCATGTGGATAATTGATATTATGGATCAAGTTCCCTTTTAGTGTGTTGGGATGATGGTGACATATTTTCACATAGTGATTGAGACATGGGTATCTTTGGGTTCTAGGTTGAAGTTATTTTACTTTTTTTATCTAAACATTGTTATCAAGTTTTTGGATGTTACCTGAATAGATATATAATAATGAAAAATTCAGATATAGCATAGTGTAAAAGGGTAAACTAAAACATAAAATAAATAAAACATCCATCATATATAAAAATTTCCAGAATAAAAGGAAAAAATAAATACATGAGTTGACTATAATGGCTTATACATACTCAAAAAAGAAAAATAAATAAAATATATTCCCAGGAAACATGTCTAACTTTCCATGAAACACATGGTCAGTCACCACAACAATAATCCCACAAAATAACCAAGAATAACATCTAAGTGAAAACTTTACCATATGACATTAATGAAAACTTGAAAACTATATACACACTCACACAATAGTGTATATGTAGGGTGTGAATGAAAATTTCCTAGAAAGATATCAACATAACTATTATGTCATTACCTATATAAAACATCTCATTTATTCATGTTTTAGCATAAAATTTATAATATGATTTCACTTTTCAAAAAGAAATAATAATATAAATATGTAATATATGATATCACATTAACTTATAAAATTTATTTCAAAAAATCCATTCCAAAAAAGGAATACCAAGTTTAATATAATAACTTTCAAGCCTCAAAAATTCAAAAAATAAAATGATGATTAAATTTTTTTTCAAATGATGAAAATATGACTTTAAAATTACATGGAACAGTATCCATCCTTTTCCCCTTCTTTTTCTAGAATAATTTCCCATGTTCCATTTAACAAATAATTTCCACTTCATTTTATAAATTTTACTTTTTAGACCACTTTATAAAAAATTTAAAAGTAAACCAAAACCCTGTATAATTTGAATATAACCATCCTAGTTATCATGATATCAAATAGGAATAATAAAAGATTAATTGTAGAATAATTGTTTCATGCAATAAAATCTATTATAGGGATACAAGGAAGTTGTGAAATAGAATCACTAAATAATTTTTAATATGAATGATGATTTATGGGAAACTCCTTGTGATCTAACATGATATGTGTAAAAATTTGGCTCATAAAATCTCTCATTTGGCACCGATGTGAAAATATAAAATCTCATTTGATAACCTTTTGTGACATAGTGTAATATATTATAAATACCTTAGAGGTAATAACTTTCATATGGAGTTTTCTATTGTGTTCAAAATAAGCTTCCAAAGCCCACATCCAAACATTATACTTCGCTAACGGGGATCCCATAATATCTACCAATGAAGGTGATAAAAAATAAAGCTATATAATAACCAAAAATAATCAACGATAATATAAAAAATGTAAAAAACATCATCTTACCTCCTACACCCTCACTAGAAATGACTCCATTGTAATTCTTACATGCCAAATAATAACATAATAATCCTATATTTAACACCTCCCCCTCAATTCCACCAATTAGATCAACTGATATAATAAGTTTTAATTAAGTACCCAAAAATATAAATAAAAAAGTAATATAAAATTCTAATCAGTTCATTCATTTTAGTCTAGTAATTCAAATAAATTGACACTATTTAAAATATTAATTTAGATAATTCCTTTAAAGAGTTCAAAAAACATATTTTGAATTGTTTTTGGGAATAAACATTTTTTTTATAAATCACAATTACACCATCATAATATAATTAGGTAATAACCCCATTTAACATGGATCAAATAAGACCATGTTTCTCAATAACAAATTTGAAAGCACAAAACCATTCATTTATATCTAACTACTGTCATGCACCACTTTAAATTCTCAAAAAAATGTCAATACCCATTTTAAGTCCACAATTTCACATTGAAAAACTATTTAAACATTTTACAAAACTCTTGGCATTAATTAATATAGAGTTTACAAATAAATGTTTCAAAGCCATCAAAATTCAAGTTTATGAGAATATAAATCCATAAAAACCATATCAAAAACCTAACTTAAACACTATATATGAAATTAATTTTTGAAAACTATAATCATTAAAAAAACCAATGGATTGGTTAACATTTAATTTAAGGATGATTATAAAGAAACACCAACCTCATCCATGTGAAAACGTGTCAAAAGGCATCACCATTGATGGACAATGCTCATCCATGCAATAAGAAACCCATCAAAACCCCTAAACCTAAAAACAAAAATATTAAAAACTACCCTAACTCTAAAATTATTCCTTATAGTTATTTGGGTTTTATATAAGAGTAAAAATTGATGGGAAGTGAAAAAGGAAAAACACAAGTGAGAAAAGGGGAATTAACCTTCTAATCTTCTTTAAAAAAATTAATGAACAATTCTTATAAGCAATTAAAATGGGGGAGATACCTTTGTTCAACTGTCCAAAATATGGTAATCATAGATGGGAAATGAGGAAGGGACCAAAACCCATGAAATTACAAAGGGGTTTAAATGTAAATCCCTAAAATAAAAAAAAACTGGGAGGGGTAGGACAAGCTATGAACTCATATGTCAAGTGTTAGATTTTTTTCCCATGAAAAATATGCTTCCTACATAGAATACAGTTAGTGAAATATATCCTTTTGTATGGTTCAAGAGACTCCTTAAAAATTAAATCACTACCCATATCGGTTCAATACATAAAGTTTTGATTTTATCTAAACCAGCAGAAATCTTGAACTGTATCTCCCCTAAGGTTTTATAAATTTACCAAAAACAACTAAAATATGATAAAACTATATGATAATCTAAACATAAATGGTTTACCCTTAATAATAATAAATGTGTATCATATTTAATACTGTTGATAATAATACATATTTGTATAAGGAACTTTCTACTTGTTTATTTATTTATATTTGAATTTTATATATTATATAAAGGACCATATCATCAGATATATT
Organism: Viscum album; assembly: GCA_963277665.1. Classification (NCBI taxonomy): domain Eukaryota; kingdom Viridiplantae; phylum Streptophyta; class Magnoliopsida; order Santalales; family Viscaceae; genus Viscum; species Viscum album. The sequence continues at coordinate 1,495,821,680 of OY728147.1, read as the reverse complement.
TAATGATGAAAATATTTCCCATGGGAATTAGTTATAGGGTACTTAGGGAATTTGTACAGCTAAATTGAGTAGTGTAATCAATTAGAAACCTGAATCCCTTGATCATCTGAAATAAATATACAAAATGATTCATGAACTATAAAATGAAGAACGATATTCCATTCATTTTAGGGAAATTTTTCCAACTTTAAATATTACACATGATTGATGAATAATACTAAGAAAAACCGAAATGATGTCTCCCATATTTGGAGTATCCATTTGTTTTTTTATTTTCATGAAACATAATTAAGAGACTCTCGATACCAACAACATGATAATATCTCAATTTTCTAAAGGGTAATAGACAAGATATTATATGAGAAGACTTGTATTTCCAATTTCCTTTGGAAGATGAAACATGTATATCCATACCATGGTAGGGAACACCTTATATAATTTATTTGGATTCCCCTATAAAGTTACTCTTATGTTTCCAATGTATTAATTATTGAAACATCCAAATTATGAGTTAATTTCATGGATTCCTGATATGACCATAATTTTCATCTTATGAATTGATAGATATTAGTAATCACCCATGTAAAATATCACTCGAACATGATTTATATGAAAATATAGTGGCTATGAAATTATTATATCATTGAAAATAATATTCCTACATCATACCATATGATATGGCCAAAACTCATCATATGAGTTAATATATTCGTTGTATATCTCCTTCAATTTTCCACTAGTAATAAATCCCCATAGATATTTTTTCATTTAACCTTATGTTTTCTCATATACATTAACATGTAAAACCATATCCACTATTGATTTTAAATATCTTCCAAAACACATTTGGAAATATGTCATTAATTTCACCATGTCTCATATTGCATACAATCCCTTCTAACTTCCCCATCTGAAACTCTTTTTGGATAAAATCTTATTAACATTTGTTGAAATATATGAACAATACCCAATCCAAATTTATTTAACAATAATTTTTGAACGCATAAAAAAATTTCATTGAAACTAATGACGAATCAACTACTCTATAAATGTAATAAAGAAGAACCCTCTGCAAAATCATAATTGCTACTCAATCTAGAACTGGATCTATCATGATCTCCACCAAAAAAATGTATCTCTATGCATGTGACTATAAACTATATCATATAAATTCATGTTTTTTCATATTATCAATTTTTCCAAGAAATTCAATGGCCACGGTACATAGATTATTTTAATTCCTTATGCTCAATTCAAACATTCTAAATAATTAAAAAATATAGTGACTATATAGATGAATACATCACATTTCATTTACATTTAGGTAGGAATACATCACATTATGAAATCCCAAATAAATAATCACACCATATGTAATATCTTGGTGTGGCCATACCCTGACCTCATTTTATCATAATTGAGTTCATGGATGTCAAAATCGCCATATGAGACGAAAAAACCCATCTTGGTTAACATCCAACCAATTACATTGTCAGTAGTATATCCAACCAACATTTACTATCTAATACCCATAGAATTTGTAAAAAAGATATCAAAATATTACATTTCATTGATTGGGAACACATCTAAATAAATTTTTGAGGACACTAAATATGAACAGTAAACCCATGGTATACCAAAGACGTAGTGTATAACACTCACTACCTAATTATTAACGGTGAATCTAATACAAAAAATTCATTTTGATCCTCATGAGCATATATTTTATCAAGAAACAAAAATCATTCACACATTAACCTTATCATTTTAGTGTATTCGATAATTCTCAATGAAAAACATCAATTAAATATAACTCAATGTCTTATATTGATTTTTCAATTACTATCATACTTCAAGAAATGTGTGTCCACATATATATATAGCTAATATGAATGGATGATAATGTCTGCATTTTATTTTTATTAACATGATACAATTTGTATTCTAAAATTAATTTATAATTACTTAGAAAAACTATAATTATGATCAAGTTGAACATATCATATATGGTAGGCTTGCAGATCAGTATTATGTTTGCTTCAATTTTAGTGGTGTTGATGAACTCAATATATCTCTATGTAATTCATTCCACATATCTATATGATGATTTGATAAAACTCACCCACTATTCCATTAATTATATATAATATATGAATAAATGAATTTTGGATGAAAACCAGGTGTAGTAATAATATTCCTAATGTTTAACACTATGAATATATTAAAATACCTTTAATTAACCGATAAAATGTTATGATGTTAATAACATTTGTAGTCTACATGGAATTATTTCTATGCTTATCATTATCATAATTCTTGTAAAAATTTATATCCAATTGTTTCAATGAAATCAATTAGTCAATAATGTAATTATTTAAATTGTTAACTTACCAACATAGCCCAAACATTTTAAGGATATAGTGATATTCACTTTATAATTGTAACTAAATATAACTTTTTACATTTTTCTTTACTGGATTATATATATTAAACCTATTTAGGATATTAATAGATGTTCACAATGTGTTATTAACCTACATAATCTTTTATTTGTTAATTATTAACTTCTATAAGCCCAAAAAACTGTCAAGATCACATTATAGTCTATATTCTCTCAATAATATCTTGCTAACACAAAAAAAACTATTTAATGTTAAATAAATAAATATTATTTTATTTTTGTAAAAATTTAACAAAAAATATTATTTCTATATCATATATTTAATTCTTTCTATTTGAATCAATTTCATGAAAATAATGTTATTCAAAAAAATTACAATAATGGTAAGTGAATATCAATTCCAATTATTTTAATAACCATTTGGATAAACACCATTCTCCAAGATTAATTTTTTACCCTTATTATCTTATAAAAACAAGTTAATGAACTATATGAATCATAAATCGTGTGTATAAAATCATTTGTCTCGTATTTTTCATAACAATACATGTTAAAAAATAATGTCTCTTATCATAGAAGAGAAATTATATAATCATACACATCCTTTACTAATATTCATATATTCTAGATATATTCCTTTATATTTAATAATTTGATATAGGAACACTTTTTTTAATAACATGAAAGTAAAATTTAATATTTATCTATTGCTCCCTTGATTTTAAAAAAATATATATTTAGAAAAAATGAAATTTGAAATTTGGTATCATATATCCTTTAAAATGAAGAGTTTATTTCTATAACACTTAAACCACACATTGAATTTCAATGGAATTTCTAAAGCCACTTTAGGTATTAGGGAATCATCCATCATATGGAAACATTAGTCCAAATTCTTGGTATCTATAGGTTTCTAGGACCTTGAAATGATACATGAAGAAATTGTTTTTGCATTTTCAATTAACCTTTATTCTTCTGGTTTTAACTTCAACCATATTATATATATTATATATCCCTAGAGAAAACAAATCACAAGTCCAATTCATCAATCCTCAAAATGTTGTGAATATTGGTTAAAAATTTCATGAACTCGTTCAAATTGTACAAATTAAACCTTATATAAACCATTATACAATCATCATATGCATAGGTCATCATTAAAATAATTCCATTTAATACATATGTGAAATTTTCTATAATACTCATAATTATATTTATTCACTAGTTAAACAACTTCAATGATGTGTTTATTAAGGAATGTTTTTCTTTAACACATAAAACATTTATTAGTAAATAATTTATCTTAAATTTTTAGTCGTATGACTTTGATTAAATTTGACTTATCCTTTTATTGATTCATATCATTTTCATGTTTCATTAAGAATATGGTATTTATCTATAATATAAGTTATTATCATTTTAGTGTCATATTTTCTAAACATTTAATATGTACTTATATTAAATGTGTTCCTACAAAAATTATGACCAATTTAAATTCATAAAATCAATTACTGGTAAAAGATAAATATTTCAATAATAAATTATTTAACTCTAGTTTTTTTATCCTTTAGGTATTATAGTTAGGAATTATGTCAATCAAATAATATATTAATCTTGGATTGTTTAGTGTACTACACTCCTACTAAATCCATCGTATATATGTATCCTTAACTTTATTCCTCTGGTATAATATCTCACAGTGTTTCCTAGCTAAGTGTGACCTATATACATTTCTAGTAATATGAAACTAATCCTATTGGTTTCATCCATTTCATATTTTCCGTAAACAACATAATATAGGTACATCCATATTTGGCATGAACCTACAATGTTGGATGATCAAGGTTTGTAGAAGTGCCATGTGGATGAACACAAGCATTTATTTTAAAGAGGATGTTATCTCACCATTATCTCTTGTGTATTCCATTTACATGAATATTAATTTTTGATTATTTAGTTTGGAATCTTGTTCCTTCAAGAGATCAACATGATCAAATCATGATTACGTGTAAACATTATGCAACTAATAGCTTGTTTTACTAAACCAAAATAAAACCCAACTATATTTATACACAACAAAATTAATTCCACACAATAGGTACATAAAACCCTTTTATATAAATATTTATATTCATATTAAATTTAACATCACCACATTTGTTAGAATTAAACTACTTATCAATAACCCTCTATTTTTTTGATAGGAAACAATCCCATCTACCAGTGAGCTATCAAACCGAAACTCCCTCTATATAGGGATGCTTTTTCCCATAATTATCCCAATTGAAGTAAAGCAATACTACTTAATATTTAAAAAATCCTAATTAACTAATTAATTCAAAATCACAAATCAATACATGACCATGTAATGGGAGAATAAAACCAAACCCATTATCATACCAAGAATGTAACACCTTCAATGCATGTATTATAGTCTCAATAAAGTGTTTATACATTTTTAATAAAAGTTTACAAAAAAATAATAATATAACAATTATATACCTAAATATTAAATAATGTAATAAAATAATTAAATGAATGATACATGAATTTATATTAAACATAAACTATTTATGAATAATTCATAAATAATTCTCATACTAAATATTTTTTAAGTTATTCAAATATATTGGACACTAAGAATAAAAAAATATATAAAAACTTAATAAATATATATAATATGAACAATTTTATATTTTTTAGTACATAAAATTTATAGTAAAATATATTATATTGAATGAATTATAAATATTTTTTTTCTAATATCAATAATGGAAAAATTTACACAATCTAAATATCACATGTTTATTATTTAAATCTCAATCATATCAATATTTTCAAAACTATTTAGAACAATATTTAAATGATTTCACTAATAAAGACTTTAATTTGAATATTTAAAAATAAATTTTATGAAAAAATCATATCATAAATATAAAAACATCTTTACTATAAAAACATTCTTTATTTATAATGCATTTAAAAAATACCATTAGATTTCCTAAATAAAAGATTTATCTCAAAATTCTAAGGTAGAACATAATGTTTGGAAAAGTTATTTATCATTTTTTGAAATTAATGTTATGATAAATTAATTAATAGTTTAAAAAACATTTATATAATGAATTATATCAAATTATTGAGACTTTTAATGAGGAAATTGTGACTCCATTATTAAAAAAAGAGTAATAATAGTATAAAAGTGTGTTTTTTATTGTAGTTAATTTCAAATAAATCGGTATAATCAATGAGTATCATATTAGAAAAAAATTACTAAAAACCTCCTTATTGGAAAGCCCATCCACATGAGAATTTTCCTCCCAATAAATGTGAGTAATGAAAAATTAAATAGAGCAATGGAAGTAAAAACACCTTAAACACTGTCCAATGAGGTTCCATAAGAAATTAAGGTCATTATTTAAAATATCTGGAATAATGGTAGTGGAATCACTTTCTAGAATTAATTTGGACCAAATACATTTTTTATAGAATAATTATACATACATAACATTAAAAATCATAGTTTAAAGAGAATGAGTATTTATACAAGCCCCATAGATGTTTCCAAGAACACTCCAAATTTGATACCTAAACATAGTGACACCTACTAAGGGACCAAGATTCCCTTTAAAATATCATTATGTATTGACCAAAATCCATCCTTTAATTAAGGGTTTCTAAAAGACCCAAAGAGTTATATAAGGGGGTTTTTAGTTATTACAAATACCTATATACATTAGGACATAGAAATCTTGATGCAAGCTATGAAAAACCTATATTTACAAATAATCCTCATCCCTTGAGTTAGTATTATTACTAAAAAATATCATAAGGGTATAAAAATGTTTTGATATGGTAGTACACATTTTAGGTAGGTAGATATGCCACTTCATCAATCATTGAAGTAAGTTCTAGTGAGTAGAAAATTGGATACATGGTTCCTCAAACATATTAGTAATATTGTTTCATAGAGATTAAGTTATCATGAAATAGATGAACTGATAGTTAGCATCCACCGAAACAAGAAGACAAAGCTCGAACCAAGAGTAAATAAAAAGGATAAATATTAAAAAATTAAGTAGTTAGGGATATATTCTGTGATAGTCTATAACACAAAATCATATTTAATGGTATAATCCAAGGATTATTATAGTTATTAATACAAGATAAAAACTATAAACCCACCAAGTTACCTAGGTACCCTAATTCAAAATCCATCTCTAACATAGTTTGAAGTAATTCCAAATCCCCATGGGTTGGATACTATCACCATGCATCATATAATATAAAATAGAGAATTATTTTCCCCAAAAAGTAGTGGAAGATAAATATCCAACTGAAATTTCTCAACACTCTAAAAAAATAGTACTAAAAACAACTAGGTAAAATAGTACATAGATAAAGAGATTAACATCCCAAAGGAAAAAACAATTTCCACCAGAAAAAAGTCACATAAACTCCTATGTAATAAGAGTAAATTATTGAAAATAGTTACCATTTTCACTCCACAATCCCAAGAATCATGAAAATCAACCGCCTCCATGTGCCATATTCCCTTTTCTTAGACCTATACAAGAATGAAAAAAAAATATCTGAAAGGAAACGTAGGTTGTGATCATAAATCCTAGTGGTGTCTCACTAAGTATTCAGTAATAAATTTCATAATAACTAAACAAATTTATGACATAAAAATAAATTAAAAGGCCAGGTATTTCCTTCAAATATTTTAAACCAAAAAAACAGTTTTACATTTAGATCAGATAGAATATATATCATAAAATATATTAAAAAAATAATTTATATAAAACAATTATATAAAATTGTTTTCATGAATAAAATAGTTCAATAATCTATATCATGTTTCATCAAGTTAAAAATCCTATAAATAACCATATATGAAATCCTCATGATAAACTAGTACTCCAAAAAATAGGGTCCTCACACATCTCATAATGATATCATCTCTGGTAAGTTTCACACAAAAATATACACCCCAATAGGGGAACCCGTCAATAATACTCTACACCCTAATAGCGAAACACATCATGGGAATTCATGCCATAGGTTTTTTAGTCAACATTTTTATCATCAATCTATTTCTAGAGAAAAACCATACTATTAATGTCCCAATTACCAGTAACTACCTAGGATTACATGTGATTCAAACAATCAATCAATCATATATGATGTTTCAAAATTTGAAAATCAATTAAAACAATTTCCATTTTTTTTGATTCTTTCATCATTCCATTCTCATTTAAAAACCAAAACTATGTCATTCATAAATTCATTCCATTTTTTTATTATTTTTCATTTTTATCCATTTTTTAAGGTTTAATCTCTAATTTATTAATATATTATGTATCCAAATCATGTAATTATTCTCCCAAAATCCACCCCACATTCCTATTCCATTAAAATTGTGGTTTTTTATAAATTCTAAACCACTTATAATAACACATAAAATCATTTAAAATAAGGGTTTTAAAATAAAAAAATTCATTTCAATTAGTTAATTTTTATTTAGGATTCCATAATAGGGAAATGAAATATAGGACACCCAAAAAATTTTAACATTTCCAAATTAAATACTTGCAGTGGGATCTCCAATGAGATAAGAAGCATAAAAAATCAAGAGACACAACCAAGAATAAAGATCCAACAAAAAGGAGTTTAGATTCATCAATAATGTGATGCTCCATCACTATCTATTGATAAGAGAATGATGAATAATAATAAACCATGTAATAAGAGATCCATGTAACCAAATAAGATCTAACGAGGGTAATAATTATCTAATCCACTATGGAAAGGTGTCTGAGGAGACAAAATTGCCTCTTGGCGGCCTTCTTGTCCATGAAATTTGAGTTACGGTCGATTTGGATGATTAGACATTATAAACATGGGTGTCATGTTTTCTAAAATACTTTTTTGAGTAATTATAACATACGCTATTAATTCATTGGGTATGGACATATTGTAAATGAATCCATGATCCCTAAACATTCACCCATATTACATGGTGTGCACGATTTTTACTTGGTGGGAACACATTTTGGTTAACCAGGAACCAACCATAAATATTCCCATTGCCTAAACCTGTATAGTTTGGGGGTATCATTGCATAGTTTGGAAAAACTATTCCCCCTCCCCCCCCTCCATAGAACCAACAAAGGGCGCATTGTTATCTAATGCAAACAACATAGTTTTCCATAACTATATACTAAGCATTCACAATCCCAAAGGCCTCTAAATTTTTTAAAATTATTCCAAAAATACCCCACAACAAGACCTGGTGTATAGGATATAGAAAAAAGGGTCATTGAATATGTAAAAGAAGGTAAAAGGATTTTACATCCTCCCTACTATAAAACATTTTGTCCCCAAATATCCTCCAATGAAATATCCATAGAAAAAAGTGAGGTAACTACTCTCTCATTAATGTATCACATTCCCATGTCTCATGAGAATGAGAACAAAACATCCAAAGAACAGAAAACAATGTTATATTATTACCACGATGTACCTTTGACTAAGAATCAGAAATCATGATTGGATTATCAGTCACGGATAAATAATTCCCAATAGACAGATCCTCCCAGCGCAAGACGTGATATGGGTCATAAAGATACATATGAATATATAATACATAGAACACACTATGTATCTGCAGAATCAATATTGAAAGTGAAAAATAGTAAGACACTTTTTGTGTCTTTTTAGCCAGCACTAAATGTCCCACAAACTATGGTCCAATATTCCCGTCTTTCCCAAGCCTTCTATGACCCAACCAAGTTGAAAATCTCAAAAAATTGGTCACCAACTAAAAAATACAAAGGTTGACTATGATTATCAATATTATATTTTTACTAGATTTAGGTTTTCAAATTTATTCTATTAATAAACTGAATATTTTTCATCATTTCATGGACAATAATTAACCGAACTAAATAACTTTCACAAATATTTGACCAACATAATGGAAATTTACAAGGTTCTCTATACAAGGACTCAAAAGGAGACACAAGAAATACATAAGAGTAAATTTTATTATAGGAAAAATCAACTAGGCCCAAATGGAAATCCCATGCTCAACTGAATTAGAGGACATAAAAATGAATCATGTCCCAAATAATATATATAGCTCATTATTTTTTTCCATCATTATGAATAAGATATATTATTCCCAATCATACCTGATATATCAAGGCCTCCTAGAGGCCTCTCAAAATGTAAGATGAAAAATTAGGACCCATATCAAGTACATTAGTATTAAAAACTCCATGAAATATAACAAAATTATTGATATAGAGAATTCTAAATACCTCAACATCTGTTTTATCATAAATGGGTAAGAAGTGTGATAACTTCACCAATTGATAAACATGGACCTTTTTGGGATTATTTTTTTTATGGGTGCTTGTAAAACAAACCAAATATTACATAAACATATCATCCCACTATTAAAATATTATTCTAAGTCCCTAAAAGAAACACAATTGTCCCTTGTTCTCAGCATTAACCTACTGACAAGTATAATAATGTGAAAAAAAATTTATTGAAGCTTTATCTCATACCTTGTCCCTAGAATCATTGTGGAATATCCTAAAACATATTTTCAGTTCCAAGGTGTACTTCCCACAAGGAATTTTGGAAATCCCCCATTATAGCCATACTTATGGACAAAGTAACTTGAAATATCTTTTGAAAACATATGATTATTTTAAAATAGATGGCCCACTCACCTCACAACTCTCCACCATTAAGAGAGTCCCTAATGGGATAGAATTCATCATCAATATATTATTCCTAACAAATCATCTCAAGAAGATCATAGTTCAAGAGAAAATCATCCATGAAACCCATGGACTCTTCTTCCTAGAGTCCCCGATGAAACTATGAAAAAAGAGTTATCATGTTCCACTCATCTGATGACTATTTAAATTCCAATATCAGAAGATTCCTACTCTAATAACTATTAATGAAATTCCCCTCCTCCAGGTTGTAGGTAATGTCAAAATAAAAATATATTAGGTAATACGCCAAATTCCTTGGTTGGAGGTTCAAATCTTCTTGAGAAAAGATATAAATCAATTTTTTTTAATAAATAGTAAAACATTATTCAAAATGATATTGATCCAAAATTTTAAGAGCATGTGTCACAATTTTGAATTTGAAATTTTTGGTTGGGTAATTATACTCATGTGGCTTTCTATTTAAATAGACATAGTCTACCTTGTTATCAACCTATATAATTACACATCCAAAACAAGAACATTATGTGTCCAAGAAGACCACATAACCTTATCCAGGCTCTTGAAGAATCAACATCGGCATAGAATAAAAAATATGTTTCAACTCAAGAATATAAATATTTCATTTCCCATTCCATCAAAAAAATATCACATTAGATCTTGAATAATCAGATTAGAACATAGTACTTTTTATAGATAATGTTATCATGCTATTAAATGGAGAATAAAAGAAATGGTAGAACTTCAATAGGTGTCCTAAGTGACCACAGGAACTACCAATAATTGGAACCTCTGTATAAACACACCTCAAATTCCAAACCTCTACACACTAAAATCAAGTTCAAGGGCCTATGCCAAGAACACTATGTGGTTTGAAAGAGTATTGTTGTCTCAAACCACCATGATACTCCTCAGAATTTCTATTTTCATTAATGGAACTGAAATATAATCCACTAATAGAAAATGGAACATCCATCAACCATGAATTACCATCTAGGTCAAGCTGAAAGGTCAACACAATGACCATTACATCAATATAAGAAGCCATATTTTGTAGAAAAACATGTGATTGGATGTCAGGTCAAAGAAACTTCTTGAATCCCCATGCTTTAAACTTCTCCTTGGTTTCCACCCCAAGAGAAATATGAAAATTATCATCAAATCGACTTGTTTATTAAGAAATGTCATTTTATGCTTTTGGAGTTCGATTATATTTATAGATTTCAATAATATCATAGATTCTTGATATAATTGGATGATACGAATAACATGAAATTATTTCCATTATAAACCCAAATGCTATATATTATCACAATAAAATCCCATTATCTTCTTCTTTGGACCTTCCAGCTTAACGATGGTATATTTTACCGTGATAGCTTCATGAGTTTCCAGGAATTAAAAAACACTATAATTATCAAGCAGTCCTTGGTCTCTAAATGCAAATTAGAGCATTGGAAAAGAGGTGGATTTTGGGGAATTATACCTTATTAACAACTCTAAGATTCATCCCACTGAAATTTCACAACTAGATCCTGAGTGGGAATGGGTGTCAGCACCTATCTCGGTTCTTGGATAGCATAAAATACTATTTCTACAAGGTTTTAGTCCATCTGAGTATTTTCTCAATATGTTTCATCAAAAGATTCTTCTTTCTACCTATTCCCACATCTTCATAGATTCATGATGCTACAAAATCAACATAAAATATTAAATACATCAAAAAGGAAACATAGAATAATTTTTTAGGAATAGGAATTCCATTGAGAAGAAATTTAAGATTGTAATTTCAAAAAACACAGAAAAATGAATTGAAAAGTCTAGAATCAGATCAAAACATTTCTTAAGGACACTTTATCTATACACCATAGTGACCTAATGATTATTATAGTTAGAGGTATCTAGTAGCCTACTCATAACTGCCTCCAAATACTGATCAAGACATAAAAAATCATATTGAAATAAAGGAAATATTCTTAATCTACGCCCCTCATACCACTTTATCATCAACCTTCTCGGGTACCCAAGTACTATGAAACATGAGCTAGCTATATCTTAGTCTAAAGGGGGGGGGGGGGGTCCCAATCCCCATCAGTTAGTGACTAGATCACAATATTATACAATTCCAAATATGGAATTATTTTTTCCCAAAAAAAGTTGAAGATAAAGAAACTAGTCATCACACTCAACACTTGAAAATGAGAATTACCAGAATAAACTAGGTAAAATACAACTGGTAGAGATAGATAAATATATAAATGTAAATAATGACATAAACATGAAAAAATAGTCATAAACTCATATGTAATAATTTGAAATTTTCTCCATCGGTCCCCATCATCGCTCCACGGTCCAAAGGATCAAGAACAGCCACCACTCAATGTGGGGCATTATGTTTCCTCAGACCTCATATCATAAAGTCTAAAAATTCTCTAAGGAGATGGTAGGGTCTAAGAAATAAATACCAATAGAACCCCACTAAGTGTTTCTCAATCAATTCCTTGATAATTAAACCCATTATGATTTCAATTTAAAAATCAAGGCATGGTATTTCATCAAAATAATTCCAACCAAAATGTGATTTCACATTTAAAATGAATGGAAGAAATATAAAAAACTACATTAAATAAAAAGATTAATAATCATTTACATAAAAAATTTGGCATGAAAAAAATATTTCAATAAACAATGTCGTGTTTAATCAATTAACACATCATAAAAAGTCTCTATGATTGAAATCCCCAAGGTAAGTCAATTTTATAAGTAATAATATCCCCACCCATCTCCTAATTATCTTTTTAATAGTCAAATTTTTATATAGAAATGCATGATAATTGGGGAACCCATCATGGGCATTCTACACTGCAATAGAGTAACCCATCATGGGCAGTCATGCCATTATTATTTTACAAACTATTATCATTATCAATCAATTTCTTGGAAAGTCCCAAGTATTATTTTTCCATTTACCAATAACCAACTAGGCTATTATTGACTTCAAAAAATCTATCAATAAAACATGGTAAAGTTAATCGCTTCAAATCAATTAAAATGATTGTCTAGTTTTTTATAGTTTTCAAAATTCCTTTCTCATTTCAAAACAAAAAGATAGGTTTTCAATAAGTCAATAAATTTCAATTAATTAATTACATAAATCAATTTTCCTCAATGTTCAACATCTAATAAATTGACTAAATCAATTTGACATTAATCCATCAGTTTCTCTAAAATCCACTCTATAATTCTATTGCATTAAAATTGGTGTTTTTCATAAATTCAAAGAAACATAAAATCAAACATCAAATTCTTTCAAATTATTTATTTGAATGAAATTAATAAATAAAATAATATAAAGCATGAATATTCATGTTTAAACTATATGGATTAAAAATATGGAACCACCAACATCTTATCACATGGTCAAATAAAAAACCCATAATGGGATCTCCAATGAAAAAAAAATGTGTAAAAGATCAATAAATGCAACCAATAATCAATATCCAACAAAATATAGTTTAGATCCATCAGTAACAATATGATCCATCACCTAATAATGAGACATAATATATATCAAAATAATTAACTTGAGAGTACATCCACATACCTATAAGATATCAAATAAGATTAATGATGATTTTATCCATCAATTAAAGGGGTTTGGAGGAGACAAAATTGCCACTTAAGAGCCTTCACAACCAAGGAATTCAAATTGAGGTTGAAGGGGGTGATTTCGCATCTTAAATAGGGTGTTTGGGATATTTAAAACAATTTTATGAATAATTAAATCCTTAAAACATGGTTTTCTGGTTGGGGTCACATATTAAGACAAGTTATGCAAACTAACTGTGTTCATATAGTATCTAGGGTGCATGGTTTCTCTATGGTGGGAACATGACTTTTTTATTCATGCACCAATTGTTTATATTCCCAATTCTTGAGTCTAGATGGTTTAGAGGGTATGGTTTCATTCTTTGGAACAAACGTGTTTCCTCCACCAGAGCACCATTAATGGGTGTATGGTTACCTTGGAGAAACTGTACTATTTTCCCTAACCATGTGGAAACCATGAACAGTTCCAAATTTCTCCAAAATTTTATACATTATCTTGGAATAACCCCACAACTGGACTTTACATAACAGATATCAAAACAAGGGTCAATGGGTACTTGAATGAAGTTAATGGGATGTTGTATTAATTTAGTTTGAGAAGGTATATTCATAAAACAATAGAATATTCAAGTGTTCAAAACATCATTTCTATTAGTCCCTAAAACAAAAAATCCTCAGGAATAACAAAAGAATAATTTCCAAAAATACTATCAATTTGATCATGAAGAACATAATATTTTTCAGACATTTAGTCTTTGATATAAATATGAATATTTAAATATGATTTGACATCAAGAAAGGAGTTGAGAAGCATCATACTCATCCAATAATAAATCCATACATTTGGAGTATAATACCGAGAAGAAAACCATATCAAATAATTTATACTGGTGGAGTATAAAGCTCAAAGATTTTTATGGAGTAAAAATTCCAAATAATAAAATTTAGAAAATCTGATTTTTATAGAGTCCATAACTAGAAGAAACCCATAACATCATATTTATCATCGAGAATTTTTCATATAAAATGATCATGATGGGTTTCATAAAAGTTAATAAGATTTTTTATTTTTATACCTCCTAAAATAAAATATTTTTAGTCATCCTTCCAGGACATAATATAACTTTTTCTCAAGAATTATTTTACTCTAGAAAGAATTCTTTATAATATCACTAAAACAATTGTTAGATTAGGGGCCATCGATATACCATTAAGGAATAAAAAAATTAATAAAATTACTAATTTTACACTACTAAATCTTATTACCATAAATACATTATAACAAACCGACCAAGGATACCCTTACAAAGTATAACCCATTCCAATAAATGACATATGTAAAGGTCATTCCTCATCCCCATGTGCTAGCGACTATAACTTTTGCATCAACAACAACCAGATAGATCAATTTAACCTAACCTAAAGCGGATAATAGGAAATAAATATACCTAATAGAAAAAAACATTTGAAGAAAAACTAGGAGAAATATCTATATATATTTCCTAACTTAAATAACATGACATAAGTGATACAACTCAAAATAATCAAATAAACCCAAAGTGTGAGTCCAACAGTAAAGGAAAACAAATAGAAAATGACTGACCCATATGGTAACCTGGGAAATGTCCCAGAATCTCACCAAAACCTACACATACCCAACTAATATACTACCCTACCATATCACTATGACACCTTTACTTTTTGTATTAGAATAAACTACCAGGTCTACAAACTCTGGATGGGGTGTGCATGGTGTGAGCTAAATTGTCTCAGTAGGATCCCACTTAGGTGTTACATAACAATTATCTATACAAAGAATCCAAATATTCTAATTTTAAGGAAAAACGAAATGATAAATCATAAAGAATTGTATCTAAAAACATTGTAAATATTTACCTATTTCCACAGTTCTAGAACAACTGAGGAAAAATAGTTTCAAAAAATAATTTCCATAAACATTAAATAAGATAAAATCATGTATATCAAAGAAAGAAAAATACAATGAAATGGAATAGGTAAATAATTCCAATGTATCACAATGGGTTAGGATAAAAGACTACTCATACCATGGTCAATTACTAGTATCCACTTAAGTCCTTAGATGTAACACCCCAAGCTTCTACGGTACGTTTCCCTTCGAATAATGCGATTGCGTGTGTTGTACGCAACCTCGAGTTCTAACACACACCACAACTAATTAAATTAGCCGCTGTGAATAGTAATACCTACATTTTGAAATCATATATATTTTATATTTCAAAATGGACTTCATTTTTGGATTCGGAATATTGAAATTAGCCTAGGGTGAAATTTTGGTACTTTTCGGATAACTTTTATATTTTGAGGAATAGTGAAAATTACTAAATTTTAATTAAAATCAACTTTTTTAATCAAAATAATTAATATTGATAAATTATGAATTTGAGTGGTTTTAAAGTATATTTAGAATATATTTTTACCATTTAATTTAATGTTTGTCATTGGACATAATTTCACAATTAAACCAGACATAAACAAGTGTCAATCTTTTGATAGTTATTATCTCTTAAAAACACGCTTTTTATTTTAACAACGGGAATTATTTTTAAATTAATTTCTGCCACTTCTGTGTTTTGAATTTGGAAAAATGGATTACATATTTTTAATCAGGATGTCCAAATTATTTAAATAGGTAACTTTTATTTTTACACATTTTGAATAATTATTGCGGTAAATATTTTATTTACCATGGTTAAAGGGTAAATCCGGTAAATAAGGGTTAAAAAATAATATTATAATAATACAAAATTACCCTAAAACGTGTCCTAACCTTATTGGTGGACACATACCCGACCATGGGCATCCTTGGGTCGATTTGGGGACCCTTTAGAGCTACTTGTATGTGGTAGGGACACATTATATTAATAAAGTTAAAATAAAAATAAAAATGGCATAAGCTTACATCTTTTAGAAGAACAATTTTTACATAGGGTTATACATGTTGGATTTTCGATTATAAATATTCATTAGAAAGATAAAAAGATTTCCTACATAATTATATTTTATTTATAATTTTTAGACATCAAATAATTTAAATTATTAATGACACAATAATGATGCAATGTTTACCTCATTAATAAATCATTTAAATAAATAAGATTATAATGATTAAAATATTATCTAAAACCTGTCCAATTCTTATTGGTTGATGTTATTTAGAAAATTAGTCATCTTATCTTCTACCTCAATGATTTTTGGACCATTATAAACCGAATATAATTATATTATAAAGTAATACTTTCACTCTTTCCTAAAGAGCCCCTCCTCTCCCTTATAAAAGGAGACCACTTCTACTCATTCCTCACACCTCTCAAGCCACTTGGCTCGTCCAAACCCTGCCCAAATAATCTTCCAACTTCCCTCACTACAACCTAGAGGCCTTAGTTTGATCAGAAAGCCAACCTAAGGAGCCCTTTTGATCAAATCAAAAGGAAGAACCCGAAGAAGAGATAATGTTTTCACCACCCCTTTTCAAGTTCCTTTCTTCTTCCACTTCTTCTTTCTTTGTTCTTACCATTCTAAAATAATAACTCCAGTATCTCACATATACTGTGATGTTATTATAAATATGGTACAACCATATTCAGTACTCTATCTACCCTTTGAATAACATGTCACCATACGTGCGTACGTACGGCTTACCGTCTCCACGTCGTGGTGTAATTGTTATTCAATATATTTTTATTTGGATGGGTATAATAATGATGTGCAACTCATGTAAATAATAAATATAACATGTTAATTATTCTTTATATATGATATAACATCCATTCATATATTATTTTAATATCAAAATAATGATATTGTCGCTCGTGTGTACGTACGGACTACTGTCTCCACGAATGCGATGAGATTCATTCTCCATCGTATCCATTCAAGTATAATTATCATTTGATGATTTAAAAATGATGTTTAAGGACTTGATATCATTATGAATATGAATAATATACAACCTATCCATTACAAACATGGCTTACGTAACAAAACATATAAAATAAATCAAGTAAGTTAACACCCGAAACAACGATAATACTAAGATATTATTATCAAATAAATATTAAAAGATCATATATGATATCATATTAATGTATATGATTCTTTTATAATTTAATAACAATTATTTCACCATTATACAGGAGGTTAACCTACCCCAACCAAGGAAAATTACAAGGTAAGGGTTATTTCACAATCTCTTCATTATCCGAGGTTGTTTATACGTAATAATCTACTGGGATCTCGTTATCATCCACATCCATGTTTCTTCAAAATGTATTTCAAAACATTTTTAATATTTAAAAGAATATGGGTTAAAGTCATTTATACCCTTGTTTGACTTTTTATAAGAGGTTTATAAGGGAATCTTTCCGTCGTTTTCCAAACAAGGTGCTTTTTAACCTTTTCGACAAAATTAAGATAAGAACGTTTTTTTAACTTATACGGCGGGTGCGGTTATTTTACGCCATTATAAAATCGTCAAAGCTTCCCTTACAAGCTTATAATAGTATTTTCAAATAAAATGTTTTATTTTATATGGATCTTAAATTATTTCAAAATAAAAAGAGATATTTATTTAAAATGAATTTTGATTTCATCTATGTCAACATCCTTTGATGGATTTTACACTTATTTAAAGTTGATTTGTTATGATACAAAACTTCTATATTATATTGAAGGTTTTGTGATATGTTTGACTGTGGATGTGCTATTTTTTATATACCATTCATGGTTTATGATGAAAGTATTGACATTTCGTATGCTAGTTTTAATACGAATGTTTATGTTATGTTTAATCCTTTTCATATGGGAATGCATTGGACTTAATATGTGACGGGTGGAGCCCGCTATAGCTCCTCGATGCATCGGTAGGTCTCATGAGACAAACTAGTGTCTTGGCACAAGGCCTTGACAAAATATTATTTGTAGTCTTGGCATGAGGCCTTGACTATGTGGTTATGATAGTCTGGCATTATGCATTCCA
The DNA here is from genome assembly GCA_963277665.1 of Viscum album. Classification (NCBI taxonomy): domain Eukaryota; kingdom Viridiplantae; phylum Streptophyta; class Magnoliopsida; order Santalales; family Viscaceae; genus Viscum; species Viscum album. The sequence continues at coordinate 1,495,802,899 of OY728147.1, read as the reverse complement.
ACATTATGAAAGTGGTTATTGATTTTTGCATGTGATTATTCGATTAGAAGAATATCCATGTGAATAAGTAAATGGAATTATTTCATTTTATTTATGTCGTACCATGTTGAAAGTTCATGTTTTAAAGGCTTTTGTTTTAGTTATACATTGCCTTAAATGTTTATTCTTATTTATGAAAGTTTTCGCTATATTGTTATCCTTACTGGGCATTTGAGCTCACCCCTTTTCTATGTTTTATTTTTCCCAGGAAGTGAAGAAGTAAGTTATGAATGACCTGCTGGGATATTATGTGGGGATATGAGTGTGGATTATGGATACAATATGTTGTTTTAGTAGTTTTTCGTTTTATGATGTAATGTAAAACTTATGAATATGTCTAGTGTTTCCAAGGCTACTAAACCAATCGGTCTTTCGAGATTTGATCTTTATTTTGATCATGCCAATCTTATGTAATTAATGCACCGACTCTGGGTAACTGGGGTCGGGGCGTTACTGTTGGTATCAGAGAAAGTTTAGTACAAACCTTGGAAGCTAGATTTAGATAAACTCTGATTAGAGCACGTAGACCTAAGATGAACTTTGAGGATTAGTATAGAAGAACTTCCTAGAATTTTGGTATTATAGAGATTTTGTGAGTTGTCCGAGCAATACATCCCTGTCTGGATACGAGCAGGTAAAGGCGGCTCTAGCCCAGATGTACCTAGGGGTAAAACCCAAAAACACCGCTTTGAGCTATACTCGAACGGGAACTGGTGCACGACAACGGGCCTTGCTGCACTCTTGGTTACGACACTCCTGGGGGATATGCTTAGGATAATTCTCATTTTCTTTACAAACCATTATGAAGGGTTTATGAGTATATACATCCTCAAAGGAGACATTTTTATGATTATGGATTATATCCATAAATAGTTCAATTTATGTTAAGTGTTTTATAAGTATGGGATTATGTATTTTGATTCATAAACTGATCTAGTTTATGCCATTGTTTAGAAATGGCGCCTAGTGGAAGAAATGGAAACCGTATCAATGCACGTACTCCATGTAGGGATTTCCCTCCTGCTCAAGATAATTATAGTGGGGCTGGTGATGCAACTGGTTCCGATCAGCTAATCACCATACTGGGACAACTTACTCAGGTTATGAATAATAACCTTACCCGTATGAAGCACCCTGATCCGCAGCGTGGAGGATCATTGTTAGATCGATTCATGAGGCAACAACCACCAACGTTCAATGGGAGTACAAATCCCTTAGTAGCTGAGCAATGGATAAATTCCCTAGAGAAAATATTTCAGGCTTTGGGGAGCAGTGAAAGGGAAAAAGTTATCATGGCAGTTTACCGCCTCACTGGAGATGCTGATCAATGGTGGTCATTGATTCAAAACATGAAGGAAGATGATGAAGTATCAAATATGGAATGGAGGGAGTTCAAAGATCTGTTTTTAGAAAAATACTTCCCTCGCGACCATCGAGCAGATATGGAAAGGCAATTTCTATGTCTAAGACAGAAGGAGGATGATAATGTCGCAAAGTATGAGGATAACTTTACAAGGTTATCAAGGTACGCTGGTGATTATATACGTAACCAAAGAATTAAGATTGATCGTTTCTTTGATGGGTTAAAACCATTTCTACGTCGAGCATTAGTCTCACAATCCTTTTCACCGTACGAAGACATTGTCTCATGTGATATCAAGACCGAAAAGGAATTCTCTAAGTCTTATGACTTTAAAGCAAAGCAAGAGAAGAAGAGGCCTTCTAATCAATCTGGGAATGGAAATAAGGGGAAGAAAGGAAAGGTTGAATATCCATCATGTGGTAAATGCGGGAAGAAACACCCCGGTGCTTGCTTGAAGGGAATGGGAGTCTGTTACAAGTGTGGTGAAAAAGGCCACCAAGCTCGTGATTGCAAAGGGAAGAAGGAAGCTACCAACGTTCAGTGATACAATTTCAGGGAGATGGGGCATTATGCAAATGAATGTCCTAAGCGTCAGGAGAACTTACCTCAGAAAAGGCCAAGGGATCAAGGCCTATATCGAAGACCCCTTATAGAATGGCCACTGTGGAATTAGTTGAACCAAAGAAACAACTAGAGGAATTGAGTAATAAGGGATTTATTCGCCCTAGTGTTTCTCCCTGGGGAGCCCCTGTTCTTTTTGTTAAAAAGAAAGATGGATCTATGAGGTTATGTATCGACTACAGGGAGATCAATGCTATAACGATAAAGAACAAGTATCCCCTACCTCGTATTGATGATTTATTTGACCAACTGCATGGAGCTCAATACTTTTCAAAGATTGACCTTCGATCTGGATACCATCAGTTGTGTGTGAAGAAGGAAGACATTCCGAAGACAGCATTTCGAACCAGGTACGGGCATTACAAGTTTACCGTAATGTTGTTTGGATTGACTAATGCACCCTCTGTATTCATGGATCTGATGAATAGAGTTTTCAAGGAGTATCTCGATGAATTTGTGGTGGTATTTATTGATGATATCTTGGTATACTCCAAAAACTACGAAGATCATAAAAATAACTTGCGCATTATCTTGAAGACTCTGAGGAGACATGAATTATATGGGAAGTTTAGCAAGTATGAATTTTGGCTTCATGAGATTTCTTTTCTTGGCCATATTGTCTCTAAAGATGGAATCTCTGTTGATCCTTCTAAGACCAAGGCAATCCAAGAATGGCCAGCACCTACGAGTATAACTGAGGTACGCAGTTTTATCGGTTTGGCAGGTTATTATCGACGTTTCGTCCAGAATTTTGCCCGATTGGCTAACCCATTAATGAAGCTCACACGTAAAGGGGTTAACTTTGTTTGGACAAAAGAGTGTGAAGAATGTTTCGTAGAACTGAAGAGAAGATTAGTCAATGCTCCTATATTGACTCTACCATCGGGGAATGATGGGTTCGTTATTTATAGTGATGCATCAAAGAAAGGACTTGGTTGTGTCCTTATGCAGAATGATAGAGTTATTGCCTATGCATCACGACAGTTGAAAATTCATGAACAAAACTATCCTACTCATGATCTTGAGTTAGCAGCTGTTATCTTTTCTTTGAAAATATGGAGACACTACCTCTATAGTGAAAAATGTGAGATTTATACTGATCACAAGAGTTTGAAGTATATTTTCTCACAAAAAGAACTCAACATGAGGCAAAGGAGATGGCTTGAATTACTCAAGGATTATGATTGCACGATACACTACCACCCGGGGAAAGCAAACAAGGTGGCAGATGCTTTGAGCCGAAAAGACCATGGAGTTTTGAACATGATGAGAATTGAAAGGGATCCAATTTTCATGGATCTAGTGAAGATGGACATGGGAATAACCAGGGAAGGTGAAACATCAATGCTTTTTCAAATGGTTTCCAAACCATCTTTACTAGAAAGGATTAAGAGTTCTCAGACCGATGATGAAGAGTTTCAGAAGAAGATTAAAGCTGTGAATGATGGGAGATTGAGAGACTTTGTGTATGAAGATGGAATTTTGAAATTCGGGAAGAGACTTTGTGTTCCCGATTTACCTGATCTGAAAAGGGAATTGCTGGATGACGCTCATAGTTCCAATTTCTCTATACACCCTGGGAGAACCAAAATGTATAGATATTTGAAGGAACATTTTTTGTGGGACAACATGAAGAGGGAGATTGCTGATTTTGTGTCAAGATGTATGGTTTGTCAACAAGTGAAAGCTGGAAGGCAACAGCCTGGAGGAGTCATGCAACCTCTTCCCATACCGGAGTGGAAATGGGACAATATTACGATGGACTTTGTCATGGGGCAACCAAAGACTCCTAGAAGGAACGATGCAATATGGGTTATTGTTGATCGTCTTACCAAGTTAGCACATTTTCTTGCTATAAGAGAAGATCTACCCCTGGAACGTCTAGCAAGACTATACATTAATGAAGTTGTGAGACTTCATGGAGTACCCCTATCGATTGTTTCTGATCGTGATCCCCGTTCTACTTCAAGATTTTGGAAAAGCCTTCAGAAATCCCTGGATACTGAACTTCATTTGAGCACTACTTACCACCCTCAGACAGATGGACAATCAGAACGGACTATTCAAACCCTAGAAGACATGTTGAGATCTTTCTCACTTGACTTTCAGGGTATGTGGGATCAATATTTACCACTGGTAGAATTTTCCTATAACAATAGCTTCCATTCGAGTATTCAGATGGCACCATATGAAGCGTTATACGGAAAGAGATGTCGTACACCAACCTGTTGGGATGAGGTTGGTGAAAGAAAACTTGTAGGCCCAGAACTGGTGGAGGAAACGGTGGAAAAGGTGAAGGTAATCCAAAATCACATCAAAGAAACTCAAAGTAGGCAGAAAAGCTATGCCGATAATCGAAGGAAGGATTTGGAATTTCAGGTCGGTGATCATGTTTTCCTGAAGGTATCTCCATGGAAGGGAGTCATACGTTTTGGTAAGAAAGGTAAATTGAGTCCCAGGTACATCGGACCTTTCGAAATTCTAGAACGAATTGGGGTTGTAGCTTACCGATTGGCAATGCCGCCAAGTCTCTCCAAAGTTCACAATGTGTTCCACGTATCTCTGTTAAGAAAATACATGCCTGACCCAACGCATGTACTCACCTATGAGGAATTAGAACTGGAACCCGATCTGTCTTATTGTGAAGAGCCTGTCAGGATTCTTGATACAAGAGAACAAGTACTGAGAAACCGGACGACGCGTCTGGTAAAAGTTTTGTGGAGAAATCATAAGATGGAAGAGGCAACGTGGGAACCCGAGGAACTTATGATGAAGAACCACCCGAGTCTTTTTATGCAGTAATACCCTAGAAATTGCGAGGACGCAATTATTTGAAGTAGGGGAGAATGTAACACCCCAAGCTTTTACGGTACGTTTCCCTTCGAATAATGCGATAGCGTGTGTTGTACGCAACCTCGAGTTCTAACACACACCACAACTAATTAAACTAGCTGTTGTGAATAGTAATACCTACTTTTTGAAATCATATATATTTTATATTTCAAAATGGACATCATTTTTGGATTCGTAATATTGAAATTAGCCTAGGGTGAAATTTTGGTACTTTTCGGATAACTTTAATATTTTGAGGAATAGTGAAAATTACTAAATTTTAATTAAAATCAACTTTTTTAATCAAAATAATTAATATTGATAAATTATGAATTTGAGTGGTTTTAAAGTATATTTAGAATATATTTTTACCATTTAATTTAATGTTTGTCATTGGACATAATTTCACAATTAAACCAGACATAAACAAGTGTCAATCTTTTGATAGTTATTATCTCTTAAAAACATGCTTTTTATTTTAACAACGGGAATTAATTTTAAATTAATTTCTGCCACTTCTGTGTTTTGAATTTGGAAAAATGGATTACATATTTTGAATCAGGATGTCCAAATTATTTAAATAGGTAACTTTTATTTTTACACATTTTGAATAATTACTGCGGTAAATATTTTATTTACCATGGTTAAAGGGTAAATCCGGTAAATAAGGGTTAAAAAATAATATTATAATAATACAAAATTACCCTAAAACGTGTCCTAACCTTATTGGTGGACACATACCCGACCATGGGCATCCTTGGGTCGATTTGGGGACCCTTTAGAGCCACTTTTATGTGGTAGGGACACATTATATTAATAAAGTTAAAATAAAAATAAAAATGGAATAAGCATACATCTTTTAGAAGAACAATTTTTACATAGGGTTATACATGTTGGATTTTCGATTATAAATATTAATTAGAAATCTAAAAAGACATCTTACATAATTATATTTTATTTATAATTTTTAGACATCAAATAATTTAAATTATTAATGACACAATAATGATGCAATGTTTACCTCATTAATAAATCATTTAAATAAATAAGATTATAATGATTAAAATATTATCTAAAACCTGTCCAATTCTTATTGGTTGATGTTATTTAGAAAATGAGTCATCTTATCTTCGACCTCAATGATTTTTGGACCATTATAAACCGAATATAATTATATTATAAAGTAATACTTTCACTCTTTCCTAAAGAGCCCCTCCTCTCCCTTATAAAAGGAGACCACTTCTACTCATTCCTCACACCTCTCAAGCCACTTGGCTCGTCCAAACCCTGCCCAAATACTCTCCCAACTTCCCTCACTACAACCTAGAGGCCTTAGTTTGATCAGAAAGCCAACCTAAGGAGCCCTTTTGATCAAATCAAAAGGAAGAACCCGAAGAAGAGGTAATGTTTTCACCACCCCTTTTCAAGTTCTTTTCTTCTTCCACTTCTTCTTTCTTTGTTCTTACCATTCTAAAATAATAACTCCAGTATCTCACATATACTGTGATGTTATTATAAATATGGTACAACCATATTCAGTATTCTATCCACCCTTTGAATAACATGTCACCATATGTGCGTACGTACGGCTTACCGTCTCCACGTCGTGGTGTAATTGTTATTCAATATATTATTATTTGGATGGGTTTAATAATGATGTGCAACTCATGTAAATAATAAATATAACATGTTAATTATTCTGTATATATGATATAACATCCATTCATATATTATTTTAATATCAAAAGAATGATATTGTCGCTCGTGAGTACGTACGGACTACCATCTCCACCAATGCGATGAGATTCATTCTCCATCGTATCCATTCAAGTATAATTATCATTTGATGATTTAAAAATGATGTTTAAGGACTTGATATCATTCTGGATATGAATAATATACAACCTATCCATTACAAACATGGCTTACGTAACAAAACATATAAAATAAATCAAGTAAGTTAACACCCGAAACAACGATAATACTAAGATATTATTATCAAATCAATATTAAAAGATCATATATGATATCATATTAATGTATATGATTCTTTTATAATTTAATAACAATTATTTCACCATTATACAGGAGGTTAACCTACCCCAACCAAGGAAAAGTACAAGGTAAGGGTTATTTCACAATCTCTTCATTATCCGAGGTTGTTTATACGTAATAATCTACTGGGATCTCGTTATCATCCACATCCATGTTTCTTCAAAATGTATTTCAAAACATTTTTAATATTTAAAAGAATATGGGTTAAAGTCATTTATACCCTTGTTTGACTTTTTATAAGAGGTTTATAAGGGAATCTTTCCGTCGTTTTCCAAACAAGGTGCTTTTTAACCTTTTCGACAAAATTAAGATAAGAACGTTTTTTTTAACTTATACGGCGGGTGCGGTTATTTTCCGCCGTTATAAAATTGTCAAAGCTTCCCTTACAAGCTTATAAGAGTATTTTCAAATAAAATGTTTTATTTTATATGGATCTTAAATTATTTCAAAATAAAAAGAGATATTTCTTTAAAATGAATTTTGATTTCATCTATGTCAACATCCTTTGATGGATTTTACACTTATTTAAAGTTGATTTGTTATGATACAAAACTTCTATATTATATTGAAGATTTTGTGATATGTTTGACTGTAGATGTGCTATTTTTTATATACCATTCATGGTTTATGATGAAAGTAATGACATTTTGTATGCTAGTTTTAATACGAATGTTTATGTTATGTTTAAACCTTTCTATATGGGAATGCATTGGACTTAATATGTGACGGGTGGAGCCCGCTATAGCTCCTCGATGCATCGGTAGGTCTCATGAGACAAACTAGTGTCTTGGCACAAGGCCTTGACAAAATCTTATTTGTAGTCTTGGCACGAGGCCTTGACTATGTGGTTATGATAGTCTGGCATTATGCATTCCAACATTATGAAAGTGGTTATTGATTTTTTCATGTGATTATTCGATTAGTAGAATATCCATGTGAATAAGTAAATGGCATTATTTAATTTTATTTATGCCGTACCATGTTGAAAGTTCATGTTTGAGAGGCTTTTGTTTTAGTTATACATTGCCTTAAATGTTTATTCTTATTTATGAAAGTTTCCGCTATATTGTTATCCTTACTGGGCATTTGAGCTCACCCCTTTTCTATGTTTTATTTTTCCCAGGAAGTGAAGAAGTAAGTTATGAATGACCTGCAGGGATATTATGTGGGGATATGAGTGTGGATTATGGAGACAATATGTTGTTGTAGTAGTTTTTCGTTTTATGATGTAATGTAAAACTTATGAATATATCTAGTGTTTCTAAGGCTACTAAACCAATCGGTCTTTCGAGATTTGATCTTTCTTGTGATCATGCCAATGTTATGTAATTAATGCACCGACTCTGGGTAACTGGGGTCGGGGCGTTACATTAGAACACGTGCCTATGGAGTATAGGAACACCCTATTAGTGAACTACCAAAAAATGTCAGTATAATGTCCCGTTGAAAAAGGGATTATGGAGAAGATGAACACACATGAGTAAACCCCAAAAAATAAATAGATTATGTCTCTATGATATAACATCCACATAAGTACTCATGGATTCCTAGATGTTTAATTCCCAATAAATTTCTAAATTACTTTTCACAATAAATTTTAAACAACATTACTATTTCGAAAAAACATCTTTGAAAACTCATTTTTCTATTCTCTAAATACACCCAGTTTTCTATAAAAACAATGAAACCCCATATTTAATTGAAATATCATTTATGAACACAAAACAATCATGACAATTCATTTATAATACAATTTATAAAACTATAGAAATCAAGTTTCATTCAACAATTGATAGAGATAGAATCACCAAATTCAAACTTGGGTTACACGCACCAACAATGTGATCCAATGAAACAAAAATGAGTGGAAAGGAAAAAAGATGTCCTAGAATTTATTCCCGCATCTTATAATGAATTCAACCTTAAAATATTTAGTATATTTGATAAAACAACACAAAAATCAAATAACCCGCATTTCGCACCCTGACCAACCTGAGGGTTATCTTCCGAGAGATAATTGCATAATAGATCTAGAAAGGATAGAACCAAAACATCACCATAGGGTCGAATAATTCCAAATTCAATAAAATTTCATTACTATTACCAATATAAATAATGAAAAATGAAGGATTCTCCAAAGGGAAAATCACCATAGAGATCGAGTAATGAATGAAGGAACATTGAAGGAATGGGGATCACCTAAATCAGACCTAGAAGATATTAGGGTTTGAGTCTTGGAAGAAAAAACTAAAAGAGATAAGCAATACACATGAAGCATGATAAAACATTCTATCTGACATGTTTTATAAAATAAACACCTCTTTTACATCATAAATTCTTTATAACTCATTTATGCTGAAAAAACATATCCCTGAGTTAAATTTACCTCGATCAATGATATTATGGCACAAAAGTAGATCTCATATATTTAAAATAATTTATTGTGATAAAAAAGATTTTATGACTAGTAATATTCTTGTGTTGTAAACTATTTTACAACTTTTCCTTGTCAAATATACACCGAAAAATACACATTAATTATGTAAAATAGTCAAACAAGTAGTACCCAGTCCATGTTTGGCAGAAACTCCCAATAAAATATCATAAGACAACAAAAATGGAAAAAACACTCTTAAATACTAAATGGAGTAGACCATTTTATCTGTGATGTTGCAATATTACCACATTAAGAATTTATACCCCCATGATGTCATATAGAAGAACGTTGCTCCAAAAATAAGTGAGGAAACAACTCCCTCACTAAATATTCACACTCCAAAGTCTCATGAGAATCAGATCCATGACTCCCTAAAACTCTGAACAAATGGATAGACTTTACAAGTAATACATTAACCTAAGAATAAATAATCTCCATCAGACTCTCTACAACTTAAATATATGGATCTAATCCAATCTCTTAAAAACACATAACATTTAAGGGATTATGATGGTGCTTCAAGGGATAAGATATTTATAAAACATTAGGGATACCTATTAACAAAATTAGTAATGCTAACATATACACAACCAACCAAATATGCTCAGTGACCTCAAGCAGTCCAATATTTCTTGAATCCAACATTCCATATTTCCCATGTCGACGATGAACCAACCAAGGAGATAATTTTAGGAAAGCCTTATCACCAAAAAAAAACTCTAAATTATAATTTCAAAAATACACATATTATTTTTACAGACATTATGTCATCACCAAGCACTGAAGTATATCATGAATCATCACAGATATCCCCAAAATGAGATTCAGTCCCACACGATTGGCCTCACTCACTTATAACCAAGAAAGAGTTCATATTCACGGGTAACCATCAAAGCCTATAATGGATTTGTTATGATTGTTGATTTTTAAATAATGTATTATTTAAACTCAACTAGTTCAATATTGGTATCACAAGATCCACTAAAATGAAAAACACTGAGATAGATAATACCCTCTTGGATCAGAATCACACGCTATGTCTAGTCGTCAATTTGTGGATTGTAAGTAGTGCATAACTAATCCAAAGTCCCCAACACCTATTGGAGACTCTTCCAAAACAAATTAGTAACAATTTTAACCCTATCTAATATAATATAATAGGGGACCCCATGTAAACTCACAACCTTCTACACATACAAGTTACCAAGATCATAACCCTTTGCAGTGTTCCTAATCAAAATTGATTTAGCATACTTCATCAACTGATCTATCACCACCCAAATTGAAAACTTTCTTCAAGGAGTCCATGTAAGCCCAAAAATGAAGTCTATGGACACCTCATCCCATTTCCAAACTATCATCAGAAGAGGATGGATAAAACAAAAAGGTTTCAGATTCTCCTCTATTAAATATTGGTCTATGTAATAGGGGGACACATAACGTACAATTTCACACTTCATAAATTGTCACTAGGGTCAATTTCTCATATCATAATACATATTTTTATTTCCCATATTAAAATACATAGTAGAACTATGAGGTTAAAAAAACTAAACTCTTCCTAGATAATAGGATGGAAAACTGATCCCCAAAGTGGAGAATCCCATCTGAAGGGAGAAATTAGCCATAAATGGTCTACCCATTTGACATGGTTTCTATAATTCCCATGAATTAGTCATCCTACTATTGACCTTATTTCTTAGACTCAATGATACATAATGTTTTAAAAACATGGGTCAACTCCATTCTTGAACCATCTTCTTGAGTGTCTATATTCAATAGAGTGAAGAGTCCCATAAGGTTCCACTCTTCCTTTGATTACAAGATAGACTATGATAGTACATTTCTATTAAGATATTATTGGATGAAATTACCCTTCCCTGTGTTTTATGTGTTTCCAATATATAATTCTTTGTGGTGTTATAGCCACCACATCTACATAATATTCATGTACATATAAGAAAAGATATAACACAGACTCTTATGGTCAAAAAATATTATGAATCACTCCAAAAAAATAAAGTGATACCAATATTTAAGCACATGTATAATTTTGGAAAACTCCAAAAAATGAATAGGGTAGTTCATATCAGGCTTAGAAAGATTAACAGAACCATAGGCCATGCATGATCATCCTATATAAGCATGTAAAGTAGAATATCAATAAAATAATCACATAATACAACATACCTATTACTAGACTTAGGTAAGATCTATATTGGTTATGATATCAAAATTAATTTGAGCTCATAAAAATTAGTTTAACACATTCTATGCCAAAAAAATTCAACCCCTTTCCTAGTAAGAGAATTCAAATGTGATGCCATCTTTGAGAATCCCTTGAAAAATATTTTATAGTATCCACAAGACCAAAGAAATTATGATTTCCAATAATATTTTTTGGAACCTATCAGACAAGACATCCCTCACCTTATCAGGATATAACAATAAGACACACTTATAAATCATGATCTTAAGAACTCCACTTTATGGATCTAGATTTTACATTTCAAAATATTTCTATTAAATAGTGATTTTTCAGTATTTACAGAACCATACCCATATAGTGCATGTTTTCTTAATTAGACCTTGAATAAACCAAAATATCATCTTCGAACACTATCAAAAAAAGTTTGAGATACTCATTGAATATCCAATTCATTAAATCTAAAATAGCTTTACGAGTGTCATTCATGCGAAAATTCATCAAATAATACTCATAATAGAAATACAAGCTCTAGAAATCCATCTTCTATATATCATACTTACAGAATCTATACAGAAGATAATTATAGTGATGTTTTATCTTTGAAAATCACTTTTAACCCTTTTACTAGTCAAAAATATTATCCAAAATGGGAAAATGATACTCGTTCTTAACCATAAACCTCTTCAACTAATGATAGTCCAAGAGAAATCAAAGTTAACTACCATGATCTTAAGAAAATAGAAATGAGGATACCAGTGTACAACCACTTTTTTGAAAATAACCTTTCTCTATTATATTGTCCTGTTGAATATTGAGAAATCTCAGATATACTAGTTCCATACCATATGATGGTATCTATACTGGCTACATACCTGGTATGAAATTAATCATGAAATCTATGTCTCCCTCTAGAGGAAGAGCGGAGAAGTTGTCAACGACAAATTTCTTATGATACCAAACTACTAGGGTAGAATCACTAATAGATAAAATGACCTTATTCTTAACTATAGCCACAGAAAACAAACTTATGAACTATGTGTAGATGTTTCTGCCTGATAAGATCTTATATCCTACTCTCCCTGAAACACCAGATAACTCCCACCAAAATAAAGTAACAATACATAATGATGATAATAATAAACCTCAACTTGATAAGAGATATTCCAATACATCTTTATGATGACATCAAACAAATCCATTTCAATAATGATGCAATCCCTTATTAACACCAATTTAGATATCAATCAAGATCTATAAGTACATAAAAACCTTTAATCTTTCATCTTCCAAAGAGTAATTGATAAAACCTTGAAAAAAGAAATGAGTTCCATTGGATGTTTAAACACACAAAAAACAGGCAGATATAAATGAGTGGGAGGCACATGTATCAAGTAAACAATTTGTTATAGAGGATGTAACCATGATGGTAAATCTCACTATTACTATTCTTGAATGAAAAACCACTAGAAATTCATTAATTGAGTGAAGGTTCTTCTCTCCTGAGTCATGTGGTTGGATTCCAAAGGACTTTGAATCATCTAATCTGGAAATACTATCATTTAGAGTTGATGATACCTTACCATAATGAGGTGTAGACATAGTCCAATAGAATATTTATAATTTTCCATAGAGGCTGCAACCATTGCACATATTCATAAACATGGAACAAGAATATAGAGTGTGCATAACCATTCCATAGTGATAGAAAGTCAGGGGTACACTATTGTCTATAACTGATGGTGAAGATGACACCCTCTACTTGGAACCAACACCACCACTCCTTGGATTTTTATGGCACGTTATCTTCTTTCATTGCACACCATTAAAGATTCCAATGGATGGAAGATAATGGGAATAAAATGAAATAATTCATTTTACATTCATATAATCCATCATAGCCATTTCTACCAACTCTATATAGGTTGAATGATTTTGCATAAATACCTATGACCTGATATCCAGTTGAAAAACCTATAGGTACTTTTGATCTTTCAACTGATCATTCTTAACCACTTCTGGTTAAAAAAGAACCAAATCTGATAACCGATTGGATCATTCTAACATAAAGAACTCTCCTAACTATAAAGAGATAAACTAAAGATAAATTTCCATTAACTGATAATGTAGTGAAAAAAACTAGAATAAGGTAGTCTGGAAATCCTTACAGTCCATGCCCACATTCCTATATTCCTATACAATTTAAAACCAGCATCTCTTGTTGGGAATATCACATATGAATTTTGTGCACATCACCGTCATATTCTCATTTGAATCCCAGATGTCAAAGATGAGATCAATCATGTTTATCCAATCCTCCACCACTTGTGTCTCAATAATACTCTTAAAAGATGGTGGTTTCTCATATAATAACTCGTGATATCGATCACTTTCTTCTTTATCTCATTGTAGTACCTCAATAACTATTTTCTAGAATTTTGGTACATTTTTTTCAATTGAACCAACATCTCGCATGATAGACACTCGGTGATTTGGATCTAAAGGTGTATTCCCTTGAGGATAATCCTCTACACCCTCCTATACAACCCGTGGATGTTTTCTTGTATTGAAAACACTCCCTGTAGAGACCCGAAGCTTAACGTACATAGACATTCCATTACTTTTGTGGAATACTTAGTACATAACAAAAACACACAGACAAGGACCGTAATAGTTTAGTATCTTTGAAAACTCGGAATATAATCTTCTTATCGTGGTGAAATATCTTCAACATCTCCCATAAAGATCTTCTTTTTTTAAAACCTTAATCCTTTCTTTATATCCTAGGGAAAAGAAAACATAAAAGGGTGAGCTCAAATGCTCAGTAAGGGTAAACAAAAGAAATATCAATCACATCATATTCATAAGAACATGTCTTTTGGAAATCTTCACCTGCAAAAGAGATCATAATTTCATAACATGGGATAAATCATAGTAGTGAAATGTAATCCCATTAATCATAACTTAAAACACGAAACTTTGTGGCATACACACATAATCCTAGAGAATCATTTCTTATTAGTCAAGACTCATTGCCAAGACAATCTTAGTGGACAAAGTCCCTTTCTGAACCGAGTTCACTCCTCATTTCAGTCCGGTTTCACTGAACCGGTATAACCTACCGTTCCATCCATGTCTATATCATGAGATATAAAATCTTTACCCAATGCATTAGAGGGAGATATAGGTCCCACCCATCTCATAATGATACCATTTTTTTGTGTGCCACAAAATCATAAACCATACATCGTAGCATAACCCATGTAATATAAATGGGATTCTTAAACAACATGACATCATAAAATAATTCATATAAGATAAAGGAATTCATAAAAATAATTCCATAACAAAATAATCAAATAAATGTAATAATAGGGATAAAAACAGAACCCTATATTATCTTAGATGGAAAATAATTTTGATAAAACACTTGAACTCCGTTCTTGAGGAAAATATCCTTTCTATTTCAAAAACTATTTTCCTTTCTTAACATGTCATAAAATTTTAAACTAAAAGAAGTTGATTAAAAATATACATGAAAACTTGAAAAGGAAGCTTCTTTTAAAAAATGTTTTAAAAATCCATTCATTCTGTATAAGTTAAAAAACCCATTCTTCTCGTACTTTTGTCGGAAAACGCAAAAAGTACCTCGTACGAAAACGAAAAAAGATTCCTTTCATATCTTTTACAAAAAACTCACCGAATGGTAAAATTGGATATAAAATACTTTAGAAGGATATAAATATTACATATTGCGGAAACATGTATGTGGATGATAAAATACACCCCAATAAATTCCAAAGTATAAACAATCTCGGATAAAAATGAGATTGTGATATTTCCCTTACCTTAGGTATGATTTGCTTTGTAAGTGTCCGAACCTCCTATATAATGATTTAAATAATGTCATTGACTTATTACAGAATCATATTCATTGTTATGATATCATATATGGTTCACTTATGACTTTATATTACCCGTTCTTTTGTAAATTCCATGTTAAAGAGTGTTTTGGGTAAAATCGTTTCATTTGTCGTCCGTGTTTTGACTTGTAATTATTCATATGATTACTTAGATCATGATTACTTAATTTAAGAATATAAAACATGATTTATATACAATATTTATTCATAATATACATATATATAATAAATCAGTAAATGGAAAGAAAAACACCGTTCATGGAGACGGTAGGTCGTACGTACGCATGAGCGCTGTTTTCGTTTCCTTATTGAGTTGAATGGAATTAAGTAGATGACATACATATATATACACATAAATCCAGTATCATTATTATTTCATATATTTCATGATTACTTATTATATATACTTTATAATCATTCCTGAATGGTTAATCATTGAGAATGAATCTCATCGCGTCGTGGAGACGGTATTCCGTACGTACGCACGAGCGATCATATCGTTCCCATGATCATGGAATTTTATTGGAGTGTATGTATACTATTACAGAATCAATATAACTTTACAATAATCATATATAGTTATTATTTACACCATTATACCCATACAAGTAAGGTGGTGGTGGAAAATAGATTACACCACGGCGTGGAGACGGTATTCCGTACGTACGCACGTGCAGTGATTTCATTTTCCGTAGGATGGATAGATGGTGAAATAGGGTTGTTTCATACTTATAATAACATATCATTATATGAGTGATACTGATGTTATTACTTCATAATGAAACATCTTTAGAAGAAGAAGTGGAAGAAGAAATAAAGGTGAATGAATTGGTAACAGAAATTACCTCTTCTTTGAAGCGCCTCTTTGAGACCTCCTCTTAGGGCACTCTAATTGGTCTTTGAGGAAGACCAGAACCTCTAGAATGTTTCTAGGGAAGTGGAGAAGATAATTTGACAGAGTTTGGCAGAGATTTAAGGGTCAAAGTGGTGTGAGGAATAGAGGGAGGGGGTTCCCTTTTATAAGGGAGGAGAGGGGCACCTTTGGAAAAACTAAAAATATTATTTTATTATAAAGTCATGTTCGGTTTTGAATAGCTACAAATTGATTTATTTCAAAGCTAAGGTGGGGATGGGTCGAAATCCTCTAATCCAATAGAATTTACACAAGATTAGGTTCCTATTATAACCTTATCATTTAGATTTAACATTAAGTTAAATAATTTTACTTTTACCGTGTCTTCTTGTGTTCTTACACTATAAGGTTAATAAACTTACTATAAGAAGCCAAACGAACCCCAAGTTTTGTATTATTATTATATATAACCAGATCTAAGTCATTTGGCTGAGCCTTAGATTTTTAGGAATAAAAGTACAATTAATAATATAATATTTGTTTTAAAAACTATTTTATGTCAATTTTCACACTATTTAGTAATTGCTTTTTGTGAAAATCATAACAGAATTATTAGTTCGAAAAAAGTTAATTAAATCAATACTAACATGTCATATTAACCTATAAAATTAGTGGAATTCATAAAAAGTCTCAATTTATATTTATTAGGGTATTTATAATATCAATTATTATAATTTTTCACTATTATGGTAATTACTGCATCATCATTGTGTCATAAATAAATTAATTTATTTAATGTCTAAAAATTATAAATAAAATATAATTATGTGGGAAATCTTTTTATCTTTATAATTAATATTTATAGTCGAATTTATATTCTGTATAACCCTATATTAAAAATTCTTTACTTATTAAACGTTGATTTTAACTATTTTAACCCTTCTTTAATTAAATTAATAATAAATGTCCTAATCTAATCCAAGTGGGCTTAAATAGTCATATTATATTCCTAAGGTTGTTTTTTGGTCGAATTACACTTATCCAATAGAATTAGGACATGTGTTAGGATAATAATAATATCATTTTTACCCTTAATTACCCTATTTACTTTTAACCGTGGTAAAAAAAAGTAAAAAGTTACTATTCACCAAATATTATTTTCATCTCATTGAACCACATTTTACTTACTGACATCAACCGTGTCTCTCGGATTTCTGAAATTACACTCACAGAAGCGGTAAAATTAAGTTTTATGAAAAATTCATTTTTTTTACTACCACTTAGTGGTTTCACTATTCATCAAAAAATGAAAGTTTCTAGAAAAATACCAAAAATTAGGCCTAAGATATATTTGATATTATGAAGTCAAAAATGATTTCTATTTTACCAAATTCAAAACATATCAGTTACATTAACTAATTTAAAAATTAATTCCCGTCGTCAAAACAAAAGGCGTGTTCTTAAGAGATAATAACTATCAAAAGATTGACACTTGTTTATAACTGGTTTAAATGTGTAATTACATCCAATGACCAAAATTGTATTAAATTGTAAAAATATATTCTAAATATACTTTAAAACCACTCAAATTAATAATTTATCACTATTAATTATTTTGATTAAAAAAGTTGTTTTTAATTAAAATTTAGTAATTTTCACTATTCATCAGAATATGAAAGTTATCCGAAAAGTACCAAAATTTCACCTTAGGATAAATTCGATACTCCAAATCCAAAAATGAAGTCCATTTTGAGAGATAAAATTTCTAAAATTTTAAAAGGTGGTTATTACTACTCATAACGGCTAGTTTTAATAATATTTTAATAGCATATCGTTGTTTAGTGAAACTCGGTATTGCGTACTACACACGCTATCGAGGAAGGTCGTGATTTCGTGTAATGCAAGGCAAGTCAAGGATGTGTGTTGAGCAAGCTCTTTTTGGTGTAGCGTACAACACAAGACATTAATGAAATTAAAAAAAATATTTTTCATAAAATCTCGGGCTGTTACATTCTACCCCCCTTAAAATGAATTTCGCCCTCGAAATTCGTCGAGGTTATAAATGGTTTACTATTCAAAAGTTTCTTTAATAGAAACCCACATCGTAAAAAGGAATACCAAAACCAATCTTTAAAAACAAAATTATGAAACGTAACGGTTACCCAAATAAACTAATCACTGGGTTTCCACATAGGTGAAAATATGGATATGGAAGAGAAATCTAACCATCATGTTCTGATGGAGAGTGGTAGAGAACATGGCTATGGAAAAGCCAGCAATCACAAAGCCATAAATTTGTGACGATCTAAGGTACCATCTGATTCATCAGATATAAGAGCACTAGGAAAACATTTTTGTTTTTCAAGATCGTTTCCTTAAAGTTGATGAAATTGAAATTAGAAGATATACTTTCCTAATTTCGGTATAGTCTCACCGTTGGACAATTTTCACTTCATCTATTAATGAAATGAAGTTGAATTTGTCATTCGTGATGTGTTAGCAGATCATGTGATAGAATGATGGGTCATTCCATCTATCTCAAACGAAAGGTTAGAAATGTTATCAAAAAAATACATAAGTCCATCTATAGTGAGATTAATGATATATGGTTCCTAAAATGGACTTATACTTCATATATCATACTGCTTAATATAATAAAACTAGTTTCTACTGAACAGGTACTTCTTGTAGGCCAGTGTTAGGCGATAAAGGCCAGTCGCACTTTGGTTGTGGGTTCGATTCCCATGGCCTTGTCCGACGCGATGGGTTGTCGCCCATCCTGCAGGTTGTCCTTTTTCTAAAACTATATAAATATAACATCCCATCAATAATATCGAAAAAACTTCTATCCTTAAACAATACTAACTTATTTCCAACATAATCCATTCCAATCTTTAGGCTTATCCATAATACTGCAGTCCACTCTCATAATATAGTGAAAACAATTACCAGAGATTTAATACCATCGTTGATCCCCATATATCATAAGATATGTCTTGTTGGTAACATTCCAAACATTCAAAGGCCTTAATCGTGTATTCTCTTGAATACCCATTAAACCTTGTTGGAATCACCTGTTTTGATAATCCCAAATCATGCTTAAACATTAATTGTGATGTATTAAAACCTTTGCATTAATCTTATTATTCTATGCTTAAACGTATTTTATTCTAAACAGTTCATATTCTTACTCTCATAACTTTACTGTAACAGCTTACATTAGCATTTACATAAGTTTGGTATTGTTAGCTACCAGTCAGAGTTTTATTTTCAAAGTCACAGTTGCAGTTAACTGTCACCTTAAGTTACTGTTGCAATAAGTTCACAGTTACAAGGTTACAGTCGAAGACTAATACAAGCTTACAGTTACGAGTCTACTGCTATCTATTGTCAAAGCTCACAGACGAAGGTCACAGTTACAAGACTTCTGTTCAAAGTTTTCTCTGCTCAAGTTCACAGTCGAACAAGTTCACAGTCGAACAAGCCTACAGTCATAAGCCTACAGTCAAGGTTACAGTTAGACAGCTTCTGTCTACTAATTCTACAGATGATCGAAGTCTACAGTTGACAAAGGTTACAGCTCTACAAATTTGATGTTACAAGTCTACAGTTAGAGAGGCTACAGCTACATGGAGTAAAAGCTACTATTGCAAGCCTACAGACAGCGAGCCTTTTGTTGAAGTCAGCAGTCAGAAGGAAGTCCACAGTTGGAAGTCCACAGAAGGAAGTCCACAGTTGGAAGACCACAGTTGAAGTCAACAGTGACATACATTCTCGACTCACTATTTTAATTTCTTTATTTCCTACATTTAATCTATATAACGGTCATATCATACATTTTGATGATTTGTCAAATATGTGATAAAGGTTGTCGGATGTCAGGAACCCGTACCTCGTACCTGCTGAAAAGAAATCTTTTCTGTCCCCTGATGGGAGATAAATACGAGAAGACTACATACCAGAAACATAGGCGCGAACGTGTGAAGAATACAAACAACGAGAAGTGAACCAGAAAAGTGTGGTGCATCCAATATACCAAAAACGACACAAGCACAAGAGGAACACAGAGAAGCTCATAGACAATCAAGCATACTCGAGGAATGTTCTGTGCATACAAGAAGAACTTCATCGACTACATTCTCACCACCTGTGAACCTGGAGCTTACGACACTCTGTTTCTCAACAGAAACAAGAAGAGGACTCAGACTTACTTCTAATCAAATTCAAAGGAGTCCAAAGCTATACTGAAATCACCAGAACAATCTCTAAACTCTACATCTCTTGTTCTGTGATTTATTACCATTCATTTCGAGCAGTGTGTGTTATCTGCTATATCTAACACACACACTGACTCCTGTACTTTCACTGGAGGATCTGTAAATCCTCAGCAAATCTTTTTGCATCCCATTTCCCACTGTGGATAGTGGTAGAGGTCTTGTGACCTGGACAGTTTGCTGCTGTTGTTTGTTTTCCCACGAAGAACTGTGGTAGAGGTCTTGTGACCTGGACAGTGTGTTCACTGTTGTTAACCCCGATCCAGGGTGTGGATCATTCTT
This sequence comes from Viscum album, assembly GCA_963277665.1. NCBI lineage: Eukaryota > Viridiplantae > Streptophyta > Magnoliopsida > Santalales > Viscaceae > Viscum > Viscum album. The sequence continues at coordinate 1,495,782,014 of OY728147.1, read as the reverse complement.
ATATAAAATTTTGAGAGGACTAAGTCTCGGCTTGAGACTGAACCTCTTGGTTAATCTTCTGTGCTTATAGTTATACTCTATATCCATACTATACATATTTATTTCATTTTCCGCTGCTATTACTTTGAAATATAATCTATCTTCAAAGCTACTTTGATAATTAAATTAGCAAGTGTTTATATTTGTTATAAATCAGTAAGTTAGTTTCAAAAGTTAATTTAATCATAAGATTAAGTTAACTGAGAATTAATCAATCTTTGAGAAACTAATTGAACCTTTATAATCTATATAAATTCACTACAGTTTAATTTGTTTTTGAAATTGGGGGATTTTGATAGAAATTGTTTTTAACAGAAATTTTAATTGGAACTCAATTCACCCCCCTCTTGAGTGTCCACTCCGACCAACATTTGGTATCAGAGGTTGGATTTATCTCTGTTATACATGCTCAAAGTTTTATTTTAACTCTCTGTTTTTAAACTGTGATTGTAGTTTTATCTAAAAGATCTTAAATTTCTGTTAGTTCTAAATTTTATCTCTTTAAAATATTTTCTAGAATTTCCTTATGGATAATAGACTAGAAGGTGCTGCTACTAACAGGCCACCCTTCTTTAATGGTGTGAATTATGCCCAATGGAAGCTCAAAATGAAAATTCATTTGGAAAGTATGGGTTTTGATATTTGGACTGCTATAGAGTCTCAATACAAGATTCCAGAAACTGAAAGAATAACTTGGGATGAACCTACTAAAGTAGCTTACAATAATAATTGTAAGGCTGTGAATGCTCTCTATTGTGCTCTAGGAGATGAGGAATTCAATAGAATTTCTGCATGTAAAACTGCTTTTGAAATCTGGGACACCTTAGCTGTTTCTCATGAAGGAACAACTAATGTCAAGGAAATGTGGTTAAACACTTATACTATCAAATATGATAACTTTAAGATGAAAGCTGATGAACCTATTTCTGATATGTATCTCAGGTTTAATGAGATAGTCAACACAATGAGCTCACTCGGGAAGATTGTTCCAGCAAAGGAGCAAATCATGAGATTATTGAGATGTCTGCCTGACAGATGGAGAGGCACATCCGTTTCAATTAGAGAATCCTCTGATATTGGAACCTTGCCTGTCAATGAGTTAATTGGTAAGCTGATGATGTACGAAGAAGAGCTAAAGGTGAATAAAGAGGAAGATGAGGAACCAAAACGAAAATCTGTAGCTTTTAAGTCTACTGCATCAAAGAGCAAAGACAAGGAGAAAGTGCATATACCAACTGAAAGCTCATCTAGTGAAGACTTAGATTCTGACAGTGATGCCGAGATGGCACAAATAGCAAGGAGATTCAAGAAGTTCTATAGGAAGAAGAAGTTCTTCAGAAAACCAAACTACAAGGGTAAGTATGATAGACAAGGTAAGTGGAAGAAAGATTGGAAGAAAACTGATAAAGAAGAAGACATAGTTTGCTATGAATGTAAAAGGAAAGGACACATCAAAGCTGACTGTCCTAAGTTAAAATTCAAGAAGAAATATGAGTACAAGGACAAGAATTATAGGAAAGCTATGAAGGCCACCTGGAGTGCTTCAGAAGACAGCACAAGTGAATCAGAGTCCAGTGATTCTGAAAGAAATCGTGCTAATATGTGTTTCATGACAAACACATCTGAGGTAACCTTAGACACTCCCACTCTAAACTCTTATTATTCTGAAGGTGAAGCAGAATCTGGTTCTGATTCTGAAAATATGTCTAAAGATGAATTGATTGAATACTGTAATATGCTGGAAGAAACGTGTAATGAACTAAAGGATAAATATAAGTCTTTAAAGAAACAGCATGCTCTTACTGCAAGTGTCAAGTCTGCACTTGATGTAGAAAAAGAGAAAAATGTTCAATTATTAAAGGAGAATACAGAACTGAAACTATCTAATGAACAACTTAGAAAGGACTTAGAAACATTCACAAATGGAAAAGATACTCTAACCCAACTGCTAGGAAAGCAAGTTGCACCTAAGTATGCTACTGGATTGGGATACCAACCTAGACAAAGACAGTTTACTAAAACCCGATTTATTAAGTCTGGAAAAAATCCTGCTAGTTCCAGTTTTGGAAATTCATATGCCTCAACTGGTTATTTAAATAGTTGTAGATCAAAGAAAGTATATCTCTCTAAATCTGTTGCATCTATTAACTGTATGGGACCCATAAGACAAATCTGGGTACCTAAATCCTTGATTGCTAACATATCTGGACCCAAGAAAATCTGGGTACCAAAGTCATTTCTTGTCTAATCTGTTTTGTAGGAAATCTGTTTGAAAAGCAATTACAAGAAGGTATGGTACTTAGACAGTGGATGTTCAAGACACATGTCTGGGGACTATTCGTGCTTCAAAAGCTTAATAAAGGTTGATGGAGGATATGTCACTTTTGGTGATAACTCTAAAGGAAAAATCATCGGCCTAGGCCAGATTGGTAACACTGACTCAGTATTAATTTCCAAAGTTTTATTTGTTGATGGACTTAAGTACAACCTACTTAGCATTTCTCAATTGTGTGATGATGGCTTTAATGTCAAGTTTGAAAACAATTCTTGTGATGTTTATAATTCCAAAAATGCTTTAATATTTTCTGCCTTAAGAAATGAAAATGTTTATGCTGTTGACTTAAACACTTTAGCTAAACATAATGTTACTTGCTTAAATGCTTTTCATAAAGAGTCTTGGCTGTGGCATAGGAGATTAGGACACTGCAACATTCATTCACTTAGAAAACTCTCTAAGAAACACTTAGTTAGAGACCTACCTAAGCTTGAATTCCCAAATGACAAAGTGTGTAATCCCTGTCAAAAGGGAAAACAACACAAAGTTTCTTTTAAACCAAAGAAAGAAGTTTCAACTTCTCAACCACTTGAACTGGTTCACATGGATTTGTTTGGACCATCAAGAATTTCAAGTCTAAATGGGAAGCACTATGTCTATGTTCTTGTAGATGACTTTTCTAGATATACTTGGGTATATTTTCTAGCTCACAAAAGTGAAGCTTGCTCTTACTTTGTTAAATACTCTAAGTCTGTAGAAAATCTTAGTGGACTTAAGATTAAGACCTTGAGGAGTGATCATGGCCGTGAGTTTGAGAATCGAGAATTTGAATCTTACTGCTCACACAATGGCTATGCTCACAATTTTTCTGCTCCTAGGACACCTCAACAGAATGGTGTAGTAGAAAGAAGAAACAGAACCCTGCAAGAAATTGCTAGAACCATGCTCAATGAATATGACCTGCCAATTTACTTTTGGGCTGAAGCTGTTAATACAACTTGTTATGTCATTAATAGAGTCTTGATCAGACCTGTTCTAAAGAAAACCCCTTTTGAGTTGTGGAATAATAGGAAGCCTAAGGTTAATTACTTTAGAGTTTTTGGTTGCAAAGTCTTTATTCTGAATACTAAAGATAATCTTGATAAATTTGCTCCAAAAAGTGATGAAGGAATTTTCCTAGGTTACTCTATGTCTAGTAAAGCCTATAGAGTGTTCAATAAGAAAACCAAATGTGTGGAAGAATCTGTTCACATCAAGTTTGATGAGACTGATCCACATGAGTCTAAAACTTCTCTTGAAGATGTTGAAGAAGACTTATCTGTTCTGGACCTAAATGACAAATCTAAAGAACCTGTAATTAAAACATCCAGTTCTAGACTTTTTCCAGAATCTCCCTCTGTGGAACCCGAACCTATAGATGAACCTGAAATATCTAGTCCAACCTTTACCAAATCAACTAGGATTCTAAAGAATCATCCTTTAGATGCTGTTGTTGGTAATCTTGATAGAGGAACACAAACTAGAGCTTCTCTAAGCAATCAGGTTGAACATCAAGCTTTTCTTTCACAGCTTGAACCCAAAAATGTCAATGATGCTATCAGTGATGAATTCTGGGTAATGGCTATGCAAGAAGAACTAAATCAGTTTGAAAGAAACAAAGTTTGGGAATTAATGGAAAGACCTAAAGACACTCTTACCATAGGCACTAAATGGGTGTTTAGAAACAAAGTTGATGAGTTTGGTAACATAATCAGAAACAAAGCTAGGCTAGTTGCACAAGGGTATAGTCAGGAAGAAGGAATAGACTCTGAGGAAACCTTTGCACCCGTGGCTAGACTAGAGGGCATTAGGATATTACTTGCTTATGCTGCTCATCTGAATTTCAAACTATATCAAATGGATGTTAAAAGTGCTTTTCTAAATGGATATATAATTGAGGATGTATTTGTGGAACAACCTCCTGGTTTTACAAATCCCCATTTTTCTAATCATGTTTTTAAACTATCTAAAGCTTTATATGGTTTAAAGCAAGCTCCAAGAGCTTGGTATGATAGGCTCAGCTCTTTTCTTATTTCGAAAGGATTTACTAAAGGGATAGCTGATCCTACTCTTTTTATTAAATGGATTTCTAAAGATGTCTTAATAGTACAAATCTATGTGGATGATATTATTTTTGGATCTTCTAAAAATTCTTTATGTGTTGATTTTTCAAAAATAATGCAAAATGAGTTTGAAATGAGTTTAATGGGAGAACTCAAATTTTTCCTTGGATTTCAGATCTTTCAAAATAAAAATGGTATTATTTTGAACCAAAGTAAATATATTAAAGATCTTCTAAAACGTTTTTCTTTGGATGGCACCAAAGGCAGTGACACACCTATGAGCACCACTTGCAAGTTGGACAGTGATGAAACTGGTGAACCAGTGGATCAAACCAATTACAGAGGTATGATAGGTAGTCTACTGTACCTTACTGCCAGTAGACCTGACATCATGTTTAGTGTATGCATGTGTGCTCGATTTCAAGCCAATCCAAAAGAGTCTCATTTGACTGCTGTTAAAAGGATTTTCAAATATCTAAAACATACTTCCAATTTGGTATTATTTTATCCAAAAGGGCAATCATTTGATTTATTAAGTTATTCTGATGCTGATTTTGCTGGCTGCAAGTTAGATAGAAAGAGCACCTCTGGAACATGTCACATTTTAGGCAAGTCACTAGTATCTTGGTGTAGTAAGAAGCAGAATTCTGTTGCATTGTCTACTGCCGAAGCTGAGTATATAGCTGCTGGTAGCTGTTGTGCACAAATCTTGTGGATGAAACACACTTTACTAGACTATGGATATCAATTCAAACATGTCTCTATAAGGTGTGACAATACAAGTGCTATTAACATTTCAAAAAATCCAGTATCTCATGCTAGGACAAAACATATTGATGTGAGACATCACTTTCTGAGGGATCATTATCAAAAAGGTGATATCACTCTTGAGTTCATTGGCACTGAACATCAGTTAGCTGATATTTTTACAAAGCCTTTGAATTCTGAGAGATTAAGTTAAATCAAACATGAGTTAGGTATGATTAACTATAGCACAGTTGAGACCTCACAGTTTAGACCTCACAGTTGAAACCTCACAGTTAAACCTCACAGTTAGACCTCACAGTTAAACCTCACAGTTAGACCTCACAGTTGAGACCTCACAGTTTAGACCTCACAGTTGAAACCTCACAGTTAAACCTCACAGTTATACCTCACAGTTGAAACCTCACAGTTAAACCTCACAGTTGAAACCTCACAGTTAGACCTCACCGGTGTACCTCACTGTTACATCTCTCTGTAGGTTGTTTCGCTGTTTAATCTTATTTTATTTTTGCGGGAATTCGAACCGTTTCTTTTCTTTATTCTTTTATTTCTAAATCTCTAAATGATAAAATTGAGAACATCGAACATATCTCAATCCAGTCATCTCGACCCTTGCTCTCTCAAGTCCTAAACCCTAAACCTTCAACCGAACCTCGAAACCTCATTCAGTTCCAATGTCTAGAACAAAGCGACCCCCGACTGTCAACGAAGATGCACCAATGCCAAAGAGGACTCAAGTCGAATCCAGTGGCACCGGGAACGCCTCGATAAGACCTGTTAATCCACATCTGACTAAGAGAGAAATAGTTGCTGAGAAGGAGCTAAGTGAAGAGTGGATTCTGTCGAGCAGATCATTAGTACTGGCAATGCTTAATGATCAAGGATGGACCGAATGCTTCGCAAACAATAATGGACCATACTACGCGAAGCTGGTGAAGGAGTTCTATGAATATCTACAGTTCGAGGAAGAGGATGATCAGCATAGACTGGTATCCAGAGTAAATGGCAATGAAGTCAGTTTTTCATCTGCTGAATGGGCTGCTTGTTTAAGAGTTCCTCATGAGGGTATTTACAACTACTATTCTGGAGCGGCTCCTCCAAATAGTAGAATCTTTGATCATGAGACGGCTCTGGAAGAATTGACAGGCAATGGCAAAGTAAGAAAGATTATTGCTACTGAAATGAATGGAGAGGACAGGCTTCTGTTTAAGTTTATTCAGCATGTACTGAGTCCTAGAAGAGGAGATTTTGCAACTCTGAAGCATCAGGATATTTACTTGATGTACTTATTAAAACATGGAAGAAAGGTCAACCTTTGTAGGTTGCTGATGGCTCAGATGGAGGATATGATAAAGGCAAGCTCAAAATCAAGTGCCTTGTTTCATGCTAAACTCATTTCAGTTATGTTGAAAGTGAAAGGTGCAGCTGGAAGTCAGGAAGAGTTGATAGTAGCAAAGAACGGTGTATGTATCTCGAAAGTAATCTGCAAATTCATGAAGATCAGTTGGAATCCCTGGAAGAAATCATGGGTGAATGATGAGGAGAGAATCTATGAGAATTTTAGCCCTTCTACTCATCCCTCTAGACCGAGAGATAGGAGAGATCCAGGCTTAAAGCCTGATGAGCCTGAACCTGTATACTCAGATGATGAACAGACTGCAGTAGTTGGTAACTCTGCAAGAGAGAACACTCCAATTGATGAAGGGAGTGATCCTGATACTACTCACAGTCCTGTCAGGACAGTGACATTTGGAGCAGCAAGCCCTCCAAAAGAACTACCCAGTAGAGAACCTGTTCTAAGAGACAGTGAGACTGAGACTACAGAAGAAGAAGAAGAACCTCAATATTTAGTCAAGGACACCCTTGATGAGGGTGATACAGTCGAAGCAGAAGAGGCTGGAGGTTTAAATGAAAAACAAGAAACTGTTGCAGAAGAACTTAGTATGAGCCCTCTGATAGGGTATACAGACAAGTCAGTGTCTGACCAGGAAGCAGGAGTGGTCTCTACTACTGTTGTCATGGAAGTGGTTGATGACCCAACAGAGCAGGAGGCTAACCTCACTACTGAACCTACAGAGAAAGCAAATATGGAACCTGCTAGAGCTACAGAAGAGAACTTAGAGTTACCCAGAGTTGAGCAGATAGTAGAAAGTGTTCAGGAAGGACCTCCAAGTGAGGGGGAGCGTGTTGGTTCAGTCTCTGTACTGTATGATATAGAAGGATGGACCTCAGATCCAGGATACATGGTGTTAGGACTCAATTATGAGGATTCAGATGAGGAAAACCAACCACCAAGAAATCCAGTCATCCTACCTAACAGCTCTCCAGTGTTAGAAACTGAAAGATTGGCCACCAAGGAAGACCTTGAATCCTTAAAGAATGAAATGAAGGAGACCATCAGACAGTCTGTTGCTGAATTGAAAACCAGTCTTTTTGATGAGCTGAAAAATGTGGAACAATCCTTAGAACTATCTCTAGGATGTGTTGTGGGAAGTCCAATCAAAGAAGTGATGGATGAAATGAAAGTGTGCCACACCCAAATTGAAAGCTGGACTGGAGCAGCAGTGGCCCTCAGACAATCAGTTGCCTCTTTTACTTCCCTGAGCAGTTCTCAGACACAAGTGGCTAGTGAGATTCGATACATCAAAGAAGTGGTCAAGCAGTTTGTGGAAGTATTTGAGGCTTTCAAGAAATCAGTAAAAGAACACTTTAGCAATCAGGATGCTGTCATTCAGAAAGTGATTGGAAATCTAACTCAGTCTTTCAAGGAGACAGTGGCATTCTCAGTCAAGTCCCTTCCTTCATCTAGCTCTCCTGTGGACCTTGAACAGTTTAGAAGCCTGCTCAGAAAAGAGCTTACTCAGGCCCGTGCAAATGACACATCAGACCTACAGATCCTTGCTACTACAAGAGAAGTCAGTGGCTTTGTTCGTGAGCACCTGCAGGCTGCTACTGCTTCTCAGGAGGCCATCAAAAGTAAAGTGGATTATTACTTTGATCGGATTTTCACCAAGCATCAGTTGAACAATCACTTCAAGCTCATGCTAGAAACTATGAAGCTGCCTCCTGTCACTCAAGCCTTCAAAGAACAAGTTAGCAAGCTACGAGAGTTGACCTCGGCTTTGGATAAATTCTTGGAAAACAAAGATGACTTCTTATCTGCCATGGACAGAGGAGGAAACATCATAATGGATTTCAGGAATCTGCTCCTACCTTTTCTTCATGTGGACTGCACACCTGTTATAGTTCCTCCTGCCCTACCTGTCTCCAACCCCAATGGTTCTTCCCTAATGTCTCCTGCTGATGCCCTCAGAAGCCTTAGACCACTGATACCTCGGCAAGCTACTCACTACCGGCCTTCAGGAGCCTCTGTTGCTGCCCCTCCAGACATTCCTACTGCCATTCCTCAGCCTGTTGATCCTTCACCTCCTGCTCCATCTTCTTCCTCCAAAGGAAAAGATCCATTACCTCCAGATGAAGAGGATTGAGTCTGTTTATGTTTTTTTGATAGGGATCATGTATTCACATTTTGGGTCATGTATTGTACTCCTTATTAATACAATGTTTCTTTTCTCTCTCTCTGTCTTTCTTTTTGTTAATCACAAAGGGGGAGAAATAAAGAGAACTATATAGGGGGAGAAATGGGGAGAAATAGGAAACTCAAGGGAGAAATGAACCTATACAGAGAGGAGAAATCCTTGCGGATTATACCTAATTTTTGTGCTCATATTGCTAATACTGTGTTTTGCGCACTTCTCTCTGATACTTCTATATTTCATACTGACATAATTTGTGATTATCAAAAAGGGGGAGATTGTTGGAATCACCTGTTTTGATAATCCCAAATCATGCTTAAACATTAATTATGATGTATTAAAACTTTTGCATTAATCTTATTATTCTATGCTTAAACGTATTTTATTCTAAACAGTTCATATTCTTACTCTCATAACTTTACTGTAACAGCTTACATTAGCATTTACATAAGTTTGGTATTGTTAGCTACCAGTCAGAGTTTTATTTTCAAAGTCACAGTTGCAGTTAACTGTCACCTTAAGTTACTGTTGCAATAAGTTCACAGTTACAAGGTTACAGTCGAAGACTAATACAAGCTTACAGTTACGAGTCTACTGCTATCTATTGTCAAAGCTCACAGACGAAGGTCACAGTTACAAGACTTCTGTTCAAAGTTTTCTCTGCTCAAGTTCACAGTCGAACAAGTTCACAGTCGAACAAGTTCACAGTCGAACAAGCCTACAGTCATAAGCCTACAGTCAAGGTTACAGTTAGACAGCTTCTGTCTACTAAGTCTACAGATGATCGAAGTCTACAGTTGACAAAGGTTACAGCTCTACAAATTTGATGTTACAAGTCTACAGTTAGAGAGGCTACAGCTACATATAGTAAAAGCTACTATTGCAAGCCTACAGACAGCGAGCCTTTTGTTGAAGTCAGCAGTCAGAAGGAAGTCCACAGTTGGAAGTCCACAGAAGGAAGTCCACAGTTGGAAGACCACAGTTGAAGTCAACAGTGACATACATTCTCGACTCACTATTTTAATTTCTTTATTTCCTACATTTAATCTATCTAACGGTCGTATCATACATTTTGATGATTTGTCAAATATCTGATAAAGGTTGTCGGATGTCAGGAACCCGTACCTCGTACCTGCTGAAAAGAAATCTTTTCTGTCCCCTGATGGGAGATAAATACGAGAAGACTACATACCAGAAACATAGGCGCGAACGTGTGAAGAATTCAAACAACGAGAAGTGAACCAGAAAAGTGTGGTGCATCCAATATAGCAAAAACGACACAAGCACAAGAGGAACACAGAGAAGCTCATAGACAATCAAGCATACTCGAGGAATGTTCTGTGCATACAAGAAGAACTTCATCGACTACATTCTCACCACCTGTGAACCTGGAGCTTACGACACTCTGTTTCTCAACAGAAACAAGAAGAGGACTCAGACTTACTTCTAATCAAATTCAAAGGAGTCCAAAGCTATACTGAAATCACCAGAACAATCTCTAAACTCTACATCTCTTGTTCTGTGATTTATTACCATTCATTTCGAGCAGTGTGTGTTATCTGCTATATCTAACACACACACTGACTCCTGTACTTTCACTGGAGGATCTGTAAATCCTCAGCAAATCTTTTTGCATCCCATTTCCCACTGTGGATAGTGGTAGAGGTCTTGTGACCTGGACAGTTTGCTGCTGTTGTTTGTTTTCCCACGAAGAACTGTGGTAGAGGTCTTGTGACCTGGACAGTGTGTTCACTGTTGTTAACCCCGATCCAGGGTGTGGATCATTCTTATATAAAATTTTGAGAGGACTAAGTCTCGGCTTGAGACTGAACCTCTTGGTTAATCTTCTGTGCTTATAGTTATACTCTATATCCATACTATACATATTTATTTCATTTTCCGCTGCTATTACTTTGAAATATAATCTATCTTCAAAGCTACTTTGATAATTAAATTAGCAAGTGTTTATATTTGTTATAAATCAGTAAGTTAGTTTCAAAAGTTAATTTAATCATAAGATTAAGTTAACTGAGAATTAATCAATCTTTGAGAAACTAATTGAACCTTTATAATCTATATAAATTCACTACAGTTTAATTTGTTTTTGAAATTGGGGGATTTTGATAGAAATTGTTTTTAACAGAAATTTTAATTGGAACTCAATTCACCCCCCTCTTGAGTGTCCACTCCGACCAACAAACCTTAGTGAAAACATGAATGGAGTTAAAAGTTAACACTTTCCAGATACCAAAATCCTCAAAATTCTATATACTCAAACCATGATATCACTTAGTCCTTATATCAATCATGAGCTCATGAATACTATCAAATATTTCATTTTCTCGTTTTCCCTTCATTATGTGCATATCATCTTTTTTCCAAAAATATCTTAATCACTTTCCATGGTTACCGGTACCATAAAATTATTGAAAACCACAGTAGACCAATACATAAATATTCCAATATTCCACGATACTATATACAACATTATTTTGTAATCCCATTACATAAACACTTAATCATTCCACCACATCATTATCATATTCAACATCGCCAATGGTGACCACATGTGACTTCCCTTTGTCCTTTTCCTTAAGTGGATTCTCATGTCGATCATCACTAACCCTTGGATTAGGGAATTTATTAGCATAATGCCCCATTTCCTTGCACTTGATGCATTGAAGTGTAGTAGGTTCATTATGTGTATCCCTTCCTTTGTTTGCATCATTAGACATCTTCTTCCCATCATTGTGGCATTCAAATGCCCGATGACCTTCCTTTCCACATTTGAAACATTTACTTGTCCCTTTAAGACAATCTCCACCATGCTTCTTTCCACACTTTGAGCATAAGGAAATATTCATCTTCTTTTCACCATTATTCTGAGATTTCTCCTTGAACTCCATCTTTCGTTTCTTCTCAAAACTATGAGATGGATAAGTAACACCAACTTCCATTTATACCTTGATAGCACAACGCACAATTTCTTCATAGCTACTGAAGTCTCTTATAGCTAATTCCCTTCGAAGATTTGGTTTTATGCCACTGAAGAATCGATCAACTTTACTTTCAGGTTGGATGATAAATCCAGATGCATACCTTGCAAGCCTTGTAAATTTCACTTCGTATATACCAACATATTCATCATCCTTTTTCTTTAGTTTAAGAAACTCCTTCTCCATCTTTGTTCGAAGAATACGAGGGAAGTACTTATTGAAGAATAAGTTCTTGAACTCGTCCCATTCCATGGACTCAATTTCATCTCTTGGCCTCGTATTCTTGATAAGATTCCACCATTGATCAGCTTCACCTTCCAAACGATATACTGCTAAGATGACTTTATCATGTTCTGAACATTTAAGAACTTAAAATATCTTTTCAGTGGTACTGATCCATTGTTCAGCAACAAATGGATCAGAAGGCCCACTGAAAGAAGGTGGATGTTGCCTCATAAAGGACTTAATAGAATATTGTTCCCTTCTCTGCTCATTTGGAAGTCTAGAATGATTCATAGCTTGTGTAAGTATAGCAATAAGATTTTGTACTCTATCTCCCATAACATTTGTTTGTTCTGGAGGACAATCATTGCATTGTCCATTGCATTGATCAACACGGTTCCTTCGGGTTCCAGCCATCGTCTAAACCCCAAAAAGAATAGTGTGAGAGGAAAAAATCATGCTAGGGAAAAAACATAATAAAGGGGGAGTACCTTCAATATCTAACATATTAGGTCTAATTATATGATCGTTAGCGTAATTCTAGGTCAATAACCTATACATATACTTAACCTTAGGGACAACCCTAGACATACCTTAGAAATATCTCTAGGGATCTCACTAAAGTTATCGCATCCTAGTTTCCAAAGGTTGACTAAACCTTTCCTCTGATACCAACTGTAGAGACCCGAAGATTAACATACATAAAAAATAACATTACCTTTGCAGAATACTTAGTACATAACAAAAACACACCCACAAGGACCGTAATAGTTTAGTGTCTTTGGAAATTCGGAATATAATCTTCTAATCGTGGTGAAAGATCTTCAACATCTCCCATAAAGATCTTCTTTTTTTAAAACCTAAATCCTTACATTATATCCTGGGGAAAAGAAAACATAAAAGGGTGAGCTCAAATGCTCAGTAAGGGTAAACAAAATAAATATCAATCACATCATATTCATAAGAACATATCTTTTGGAAATCTTCACCTGCAAAAGAGATCATAATTTCATAACATGGGCTAAATCATAGTAGTAAAATGTAATCGCAATAATCATAACATAAAACATGAAACATTGAGTCATACACACATAATCATAGTGAATCATTTCTTATTAGTCAAGACTCATTGCCAAGACTATCATAGTGGACAAAGTCCCTTTTCTGAACCGAGTTCACTCCTCGTTTCAGTCCTGTTTCACTGAACCGGTATAACCTACCGTTCTAGCCATGTCTATCTCATGAGATATAAAATCTTTACCCAATGCATTGGAGGGAGATATAGGTCCCACCCATCTCATAATGAGACCATTATTATGTGTGCCACAAAATCATAAACCATACATCGTAGCATAACCCATGTAATTAAAATGGGATTCTTAAACAACATGACATCATAAAACAATTCATATAAGATAAAGGAATTCATAAAAATAATTCCATCACAACATAATCAAATCAATGTAATAATAGGGATAAAAACAGAACCCTATATTATTTTAGATGGAAAATAATTTTGATAAAACACTTGAACTCTGTTCTTGAGGAAAATATCATTTCTACTTCAAAAACAATTTTCCTTTCTTAACATTTCATAGAATTTTAAAATAAAAGAAGTTGATTAAAAATAAACTTGAAAACTTGAAAAGGAAGCTTCTTGTAAATAATGTTTTAAAAATCCATTCATGTCGTATAAGTTAAAAAAACATTCTTCTCGTACTTTTGTCGGAAAAGTGGAAAAGTACCTCGTACGAAAAACGAAAAAAGATTTCATTCATATCTTTTACAAAAAACTCACCGAAGGGTAAAATTGGATATAAACTATTGTAGAAGGATATAAATATTACATATTGAGGAAACATGGATGTGGATGATAAAATACACCCCAGTAAATTCCAAATTATAAACAATCTCGGATAAAAATGAGATTGTGATATTTCCTTTACCTTAGGTACGATTTGCTTTGTAAGTGTCTGAACCTCCTGTATAATGATTTAAATAATGTCATTGACTTATTACAGAATCATATTCATTGTTATGATATCATATATGGTTCACTTATGACTTTATATTACCCGTTCTTTTGTAAATTCCATGTTAAAGAGTGTTTTGGGTAAAATCGTTTCATTTGTCGTCCGTGTTTTGACTTGTAATTATTCATATGATTACTTAGATCATGATTACTTAATTTCAGAATATAAAAAATGATTTATATATAATATATATTCATAATATACATATATATAATAAATCAGTAAATGGAAAGAAATACATCATTCATGGAGACGGTAGGCCGTACGTACGCATGAACGCTGTTTTCGTTTCCTTATTGAGTTGAATGTAATTAAGTAGATGACATACATATATATACACATAAATCAAGTATCATTATTATGTCATATATTTCATGATTACTTATTATATATACTTTATAATCATTCATGAATGGTTAATCATTGAGAATGAATCTCATCGCGTCTTGGAGACGGTATTCCGTACATATGCACGAGCGATCATATCGTTCCCATGATCGTGGAATTTTATTGGAGTGTATGTATACTATTACAGAATCAATATAACATTACAATAATCATATATAGTTATTATTTACAACATTATACCCATCCATGTAAGGTGGTGGTGGAAAATATATTACACCACGGCGTGGAGACGGTATTCCGTACGTACGCACGCGCGGTGATTTCATTTTTTGTAGGATGGATAGATGGTGAAATAGGGTTGTTTCATACTTATAATAACATATCATTATATGAGTGATACTGATGTTATTACTTCATAATGAAACAACCTTAGAAGAAGAAATTGAGGAAGAAATAAAGGTGAAAGAATCGGTAACGGAAATTACCTCTTCTTTGAAGCACCTCTTTGAGACCTCCTCTTAGGGCACTCAAATTGGTCTTTGAGGAATACCAGAACCACTAGGATGTTTCTAGGGAAGTGGAGAAGAGAATGTGGTATAGGTTGGCGGATCTTGAAGGCTCAATGTGGTGTGAGGAAGAGAGGGAGGGGTGCCCTTTTATAAGGGAGGAGAGGGGCACCTTTGGAATAACTTTAACTATTATTTTATTATAAAGTCAAGTTCGGTTTTAAATAGATCAAAATTGATTTATTTAAAATATAAGGTTGGGATGGGTGGAAATCCTCTCATACAATATAATTTAGACAAGTTTAGGTACCTATTCTAACCTTATCATTTAGATTTAACATTAAGTTAAATAATCTTACTTTTACCGTGTCTTCTTGTGTTCTTACACTATAAGGTTAATAAACTTACTATAAGAAGCTAAACGAACACCAAGTTGTTTATTATTAATATATATAACCTTATCTAAGTCATTTGGCCGAACATTGGATTTTTCGAAATAAAATAACAATTAATAATATAATATTTGTTTTAAAAACTATTTTATGTCAATTTTGACACTATTTAGTAATTGATTTTTGTGAAAATCATAACAGAATTATTAGTTCGAAAAAAGTTAATTAAATAAATACTAACATGTCATATTAACCTAGAAAATTAGTGTAATTCATAAAAAGTCTCAAATTATATTTATTAGGGTATTTATAATATCAATTATTATAATTTTTCACTATTATGGTAATTACTGCATCATCATTGTGTCATAAATTAATTAATTTATTTAATGTCTAAAAATTATAAATAAAATATAATTATGTATTAAATCTTTTTATATTTCTAATGAATATTTATAGTCGAATTTATCTTATGTATAACCCTATATTAAAAATTCTTTACTTATTAAACTTTGATTTTAACTATTTTAACCCTTCTTTAAATAAATTAATAATAAATGTCCTAATCTAATCCAAGTGGGCTTAAATGATCATATTTTATTCCTAAGGTTGTTCTTGGTCGAATTAAACTTATCCAATAGAATTAGGACATGTGTTAGGGTAATAATAATATCATTTTTACCCTTAATTACCATATTTACTTTTAACCGTGGTAAAAAAAAGTAAAAAGTTACTATTCACCAAATATTATTTTCATCTCATTGAACCACATTTTACTTACTGACATCAACCGTGTCTCTCAGATTTTTGAAATTCCACTCACAGAAGCGGTAAAATTATGTTTTATGAAAAATTCATTTTTTTTACTACCACTTAGTGGTTTCACTATTCATCATAAAATGAAAGTTTCCAGAGAAATACCAAAAATTAGGCCTAAGATATATTTGATATTATGAACTCAAAAATGATGTCTATTTTACCAAATTCAAAACATATCAGTTACATTAAGAAATTTAAAAAATAATTCCCGTCGTCAAAACAAATGGCGTGTTCTTAAGAGATAATAACTATCAAATGATTGACACTTGTTTATAACTGGTTTAAATGTGAAATTACATCCAATGACCAACACTGTATTAAATTGTAAAAATATATTCTAAATATACTTTAAAACCACTCAAATTAATAATTTATCACTATTAATTATTTCTATTAAAAAAGTTTTTAATTAAAATTTAGTAATTTTCACTATTCATCAGAATATGAATGTTATCCGAAAAGTACCAAAATTTCACCTTAGGCTAAATTCGATACTCCGAATCCAAAAATGAATTCCATTTCGAGAGATAAAATTTCTAAAAATTTAAAAGGAGGTTATTACTATTCATAACAGCTAGTTTTAATAATATTTTAATAGCATATCATTGTTTAGTGAAACTCGGTATTGCGTACTACACACGCTATCGAGGAAGGTCGTGATTGGGTGTAATGAAAGTCAAGTCAAGGATGTGTGTTGAGCAAGCTCCTTTTGGTGTAGCGTACAACACAAGACATTAATGAAATTAAAAATAATATTTTTCATAAAATCTCGGGGTGTTACACTCCACATCAAAAAATAGATAAATAATTAGAAAATAGGATAATATAATTTAAAATCAAAAAACAAAAGAAAAAACTGAGATTAATATCTGGAGATCAACACATGAGACACACATCCCATCATCTAATTATAACATTAGTCTCATCACGGAAAGTGCTTACTAGTAACTCACCACAACCTACTTCTAAAATACCAAAAATATTATCTCCCATAAAAAAATTCCCATGAATGAGAATAATTTAACTCTAATAACATTTTCATAACAACTTGACAGAGGATTCTATCACAAACTATGAACCAAGACCATACACTACATATCATAATGGAGTTTTCAATCCATGTGGGCTAGTGACTAGCATTCGTGCATTAATAACAACTAGAGGGAATAATTTTTCCCAAACTAAAGGTGATGATGTGAAATACATATAAATATAAAAAGGAAATTATGTAATAAAAACCAAAAGAAATATATATTTCATTACAGATAAAAATTGGCTCAATAAGTTCCCATCCTATTTTTCCATATCAAGTCTCTCTAAAAAAATCAAATATTAATATTTTAAGGAAAACATGTCATGATTAAGTAAATAGAAGTTTATTTCAAAATCATGGTAAATATATATGTTTTTTGAAGTTTCAAAAAACATCAAGAAAATTAGTTTTAATTAATAACTTCTATAAACATTTATCACTATAATAATAGTTATATCAAATATAGAACATTACAAACCTAAAGTATTGTTAAATCATTAAAAAAATTACAACAGGTTTGGCTAGCAGAGAACTCTTACCATAACTAATGTCTATTATTATCTCATGTTCTTATAACAGAAGCCTATGTATCTTGTTAATTCCAATGTGTGTGACCCCCCAAAAAAATTCAATATCATGTCCCTTGCATAATGTACTTAGAGAGTAAAATAACACCCCATTAGTTTACACCCCCTCCCCCCCCACACACAACATATTAGGGATGATGTCCAATGTTACACCCTCCACTTAAGTACACAAGGCTTATTATGTGTTGCAATTACCAAATAATTTCACAAATTATTTTCGTAATCAATTTCAAAAAAAAATCATTCCAAAATCCTTTTTTGAAAACAAATTTTGTAATTCATTGAAATCACAAATTTTCCATTACCAAATATAATTGAAAAACAATATTTTATTGAATGTCCATTTATGCATTAAAAATAATCATTCCAAATAATTTATAAATTTTTTTGTAAAATATTATAAATCAAGATTCATTATACAAAGGCTATATATCGAACCATCTATCTTAAACTCGGGACACACTCACACACAACAGGATCCACTATCATTGAATGGAATGAAAATTGAAAAAAAGAGACCCAAGAATTGATTCCCATGTCATAAAATCAGTTCCAAAATTAAAATATATGGGGGAGAAGATAAAACAAAACATACCTAAATGAACCCCCCATTCCACTCCACAACCAACATGATGTTCACCCATTGGGATATGGTTTCTCTGGGTATTGCGAGCTAACCATGCGGCTCGTAAAAATGGATTTTTAAAAATATATGAATAGATTTTATTTCCATAAAGACACCCAAAATTCCTCTTATTCAAGCCTCACTTTGTATTTCATATTCTCAATGTTTAGGGGTTCTCTTATACTTTTTTTGTAAGCAAATTGATGGGTTTTATTGGCATGGTTGAGCTGATTATTCTTCGGTAAGTCTCATCGCATAGTTCTTTGTGGTTTTCTCTAGATCTATTCTTCCCTCTCTCTCAGTTTTCTATATCTACACCATTCGTGAGTAGAACTAGGGTATTTTTTCTTACGTGATGATATTTAGGGGTTTTTTGGTAGGGAAGGATATATATAGTGGTTTTGGAGGAGCGTTTTTCCGGATTTGTGGTGTTGTTGCTTATGGGTCGATTTCATCGGAACCCAAAAGGTAGGTGGATTCCTTTTCAACTCCAATTGGTTAGAAGTAGTGGTTTTGGTAACTATTAATTTTTTTTTCTTAAAATTAATTATGATAATGATGTGAGAATCTTATTGGAAATACCGTGGGTGGTGATTCAGTGGATTTGGTGGAAAATAGGTTACTGTGGAAAAAAAGATATTTTCTATGAGAACTAAACATGTTTTTTTTAAACTAATTTGTGGTTGATTATGGAAATTAATTTGTAAAATATAGTTTTCAATAATGATGTTATTTATTGAAATGTTTTCATGCATTAAATTTTTATTAACGGGTGTATTCCACAAATGGGAGATTTATTGAAGTGGATTTGCATGTGTGGGAAATGTTGGGGTGCTTATTGTGTGTCTTTGGTGATTTGTGCTTGTTGGTTGATTATGTGTTTTATATTGTGTGTATTTTGTGTAAGTGGGAGGTAAGTATCACTATAAAAGGTTATGGATAGTGGATGAAATATCCACCATTATGGATAGTGGTCTGGATGCACTAATAGTTGGGAATGTAGTGAACAGGTTGGACGTAAGCTCCACCATTCCAGTTTCCTTATTGTTTGTTGCTTTTAAAGATGGAATTTTTTGTGCTAATGTGAAATGGGTAAACTGGTTGTGGCATTGTATTTATGTTTTCCCATGTGTAGTGGGAATTTGGGTGGAATTGGATTTGTAAGAGTGTTTGGCTTATTTTATGTTTTTTGCACTATTTAATGTTTATAGAATCAGTTTTATATAAATGTGATAATAGTTTTATACTAGTTGCATGTGTAGGGAAGTCATTTGGGGAAAACTTAAGGACTATTTTACTCACTCCATGTTTCGGAACATTGGTACTTTTGCATATGTTGTATTCTGGAACACAGGTAAGAGTAAAAAATCTCATTTTGCTCGCTGTTTGGCACGATGATTTGGGGATGTTGTGGTTCATGGAGAATCTAGCTTACTCTTGAAATTTAGATGGTGTCCTAGTTCTTGGGGGTCTAGTTGTGTAGTCTTCTCTTGGTTCTCTGATATTTAGATTGTTTTTATTTTGGCAATTAATTGGTTTTGTTGTTTGGTTGACATGCATCTTGTAGTTTATTGTTAATTTATTGTTGATTGGTTGTGTTTATCTCAAGGGAAAATAGTTCAATAATTTATTCTCAAAGCACTTAGAATTTATTTATAGCCTTTGGCACCTTGGGAATATAGAATAAGGCCATGTATCATTCCTCTTCCCTCTAAAACCAATAAGATGGGGTGGTATGTTACAATTGGTATAAATTTGTTTGGTCATTGGCTTTCATGTGAGAGAAGTTGTTTAGTCCTTTGGGGTTGACTGTTGGTCTTGGTGTTGACATTAGTTCTTGTTCATCTATGAGTAAGGATGGTATCAGGGCGTCGGATTGTTAGAACATGAAATATATAGCATAAAAGGATGTATCTAACCCTTTAATGCTGATCTTAATTTTACCAGGGAGTTGGGTACGTAAGTGTTTGAAGACACTTATAGGCATTGGAAATTTCATTGTCATGGGTGTATCCAATGAGATGAGCATGACATGGATGGTAGAAATAACATCCCACAAGGATTCATATTTAATTGCGGTATAATGATCTATGGTGTGATATGAATGTGTGGATTTTGAAAAATCTATATAGGTTTTCAAAACAGATGGATTTAAAACCTGGAAACAAGTGGTATTTTGAGAATAGGTCAATTTTCAAAACATTATAGTTTTTTTTTCAGAATAATGCAATATAGAAAATGTGAACTTGAGTAAATACTAGTTGTGATAGTTGTTATGTAATTGAATTTTAAAACTGTATTTCCATTCAATTTAATGGAGTGGGACTTATGGTTGTTTTGTGTTGATAGAAATGACACTAGGTAGGCATCGTAGAGACCACCCTGAGGAACCAACTAAAAATGCGGTCGCACCTAAGCCCTAGGGAACCAGCAGCTAGTGCATCATATAGTGAAAGCTTTCCAGGCTATGGAAAGTGGGAATAAAGGGGATTAACCAAAGCATGTGGAACCTATGATTTAGTTTTAGAGGTATAATCGCTCCATGTTTAGGGGTGATTCGGAGCCAGAAATGGCTCAAACGTGGCTGAATAGAATGAATGAGATATTTGAATTCTTGGGACCATCATCAGAGTTGAAAGTGAAGTTATCCACATATATGTAGGAATATATTTATCTTCGGTGGTGGGAGCTGACAGTCCAAGCTGTCACAGACTAAGGTGTGACATAGGAGGGTTTTGAATATTTGTTTAAGACCAAATTCATCCCTCATACATTTAAAATTTTGCAATAAATGGATTTCATCAGTTTGAAATTGGGAACATGGCAGTAATGGAATATGAGGCTACGTTTAGAAACTTAGTGCAGTTTGAACCTGAGGTTTTGGGTTGTATATCGTTGAAGTAAGGAATTGTTGAAGCTGGGTTGAGGTAGGAAATCGGTTCCAAGGTAGCAGTGTTGGGTATAAATGATTACATAGAAATGGTGTATAGAGCTACAATGGCTGAGCATGATCTTTTTGGGGATACATGTGGGGGTGTTTGTTGGTACCCTTGGGGAATAGTGGGAATTTGAACTCTTGATTCAAGAGGAAGAGGGACACTTATTTATAGGGTGGGAGTACAAATCTGAATCTGATGGTAGGATCAGGGAATATTCCTCGGAAGACTCAGAGTATGTCGGGATGTTTTCAGTGTGGCTCTATGCAGCACATCAAGTGGATGTGTATGGAACAACCTCGACCATGTCATAGCTATAAGCTGATGGGTCATCACCATCAGTATTTCCGTAATTCTCAAGGTTCTGGTTTCCATGACACTCTTCCGGGGTCGTAGGGGTCTTATGCCTCAACGGGATGGGGGAAGCATCATAACCCTTGGTAGAATAGTATAGTTGGTCATCATGATTATGCGATTAACATGAAACCTCAACAAGGTAATAAATAACAGTGCATGGAAAGAAAGAAGTTGTTTAGAGCTGACTAGGCTATGATGGATGATCAGTTGAGACCATCCAAGGTGCGAGCTTCAGTTCTTTTAAATTCCATGTTGAAGTAGGATTTGTTTGATACGGCTGCATCACATTATTTTATTATTTCTCACATTGTTGATTATTTTGGTTTACATGTTGAAATGATACCTTTTGTTTTTAAACTACAAACACCTCTAGGTCAAATATAATGTCAATACTTCTTATGTAGATCATCTTTTTTAGTTGTGGATGTCATTGAATTAATATTGGATTTCATAGTTCATAAGATGGATACTAATGATATAATCCTATGAATGGATTGGTTTGTAATGTTTAAGGCCCACATTGATTGTTGTTCATGAATAGTTAGTTTTGTAATGGTGGATGGAATTAGACGTATCTTTAGTGGGGGATGAGTGCGAAGCCGGGAGAAACAAACTTGTTGGCACTAGTGGTTCCCATGATATCATATCAGTTAGAAGCCTTGTTGTTGGAAACAGTGGAAGGTGTTGTGAAGAGTGTTCTTCCAGCAGTTGTGGATCAATTTATGGATGTCTTTCACTAAGAATTATCAGGGTTTCCACCCATGAGAGAAGTGTAGTTTACGATTTATCTCCCTTTGGGGACTAGTCCTATCTCACGATTTTCACACCTTATGGCACCAGAAGAATTTTGGAAATTAAAGGTTCAGTTGGAAGAGTTAGAAAATAGAGGGTTCATCCAGCCTATCACGTCTCTATGGGAAACTCCAATTTCGATTGTTAAAAAGGATAATTAAACTCGGTGTCTCTATGTTTTTTATAGTATACATAATTAGGTTACAACAAAGAAGTGGTATCCACTTCCACACACTGATGATTTATTTGAAAAGTTGAGGTGGGCTCTGTGGTTCTCCCAGATTTAACTGAGGTCAGGGTATCATTAATTATGGGTGAGGAAAGAGGATATTCTCAAAATAGCATTGGGAAGTAGATATAGACATTACGAGTATGTGGGTATTCCCATTTTTCTAAAGAATGCACCAGTGATGTTCATGGAATTGATGAATCATATATTTCATAGATAACTTTATTCTTTTGTGGTGTTATTTCTGGATGACATATTGGTGTATTTGAGGTCAAGGGTAGAGCATGAGCAGAACATGGCGATAGTGTTGGGTGTCTTGGGCGATCATCGGTTGTATTCCAAATTTTCAATGTGTGACTTTTGGATACAGGAGGTTTGTTTCCTTGGACATGTATTTTCAATCATAGTTGTCTCAATTAATTCGGACAAGATAGAGTCTGTTATCTCATGGAAACCGCCAAGGAATGTTTTCAAGAAACACTTTTTCTTTGGCCTAGCTGGTTATTTTTAACATTTTGTTCATGATTTCTCATGATTCGCTTCACTAATTACAGCTTCTACAAAGATGAATATCCCATTTCAATGGGACGAGCAGTGCCAGAAATGCATTAATGTGTTAATGGGTTTCCTTAACTTAGCACTAATCCAGTTTTTTTCATAACCAAGGAAAGGGTACGTGGTGTATTGTAATACATCAAGATCAGTTTTGGGGTGTGTTCTCTTGTAGGGTGATCATGTGGTTGCATATGGCTCACGGAATTTAAGAATGCATGAGAAGAACTAGCCAACACATGATTTTGAGTGGGAAGGAGTGGTTCATTATTTAAAAATGTGTCGTCATTATCTCTTCAGTGATAAATTCATGGTGTTTACCAATCCCAAGAGAATAAAAAACATTCTCTCACATTGAGATTTGATCTTGAGGAAGAGAAGATGTTTTTAATACCTATAGATGTTTGATCTTCACTTAATGTAAACATTGGGTAAGGGAAATGTGATGGCTGATACATTAAGTGAAAAATCATATTCTTATGTGGTGAAACATGAATCGAATTAGTGGTAGTTGATGTCGGTCATAGCTGAAATGCATTTGGAATGTGAGGAACAAGGTGGAAGACCGACCTTATTTTCATTTTTGTTGGTTCCTAAATTGGCTTCTTTGGTTAAAGAGGAATATGCATTTGATTCTGAATGTATGGTGATGAGGTCCAAACTCAATGGTGGGGAGATCATTGAGAGCTAGGAACTGAATGGGAATTCAATATTTTGTTTTCAGAATCAGATGGTGGTACCAGTGGCTTGTTATGAGGAACTTCTAAGGGATTATCATCATTCCAGGTGGGTTGTCCATCCTGTAATTCGGAAGATGTATAAGGTGTTTAAAGTACATTTTTTGTGGGCTGAAATGAAAAGAAAAGTGGTGGATTTTGTTTCGATATGATTGACTTGTCAGAAAGTCAAGTAAGAGAATTAGTGGATAGTAGGGATGGTGTAGTATTTACTTATCCCAGTGTGGAAATGGGAGCAGATACTGATGGATTTTGTGATAGGACTTCTAATAATGGTCAGGAAACATGATTTCATCTTCATGATTGTGGATCGACATACAAAGTCAGACCATTTCATCCTGATTTTTGAATCTCATACGGTAGAAAATCTATCCAAAATATATATTTGGTAGGTTGTTAAAAGGAATGGTGTTCTAGTTTCAATTGTATTAGATAGAGATTTTTCATTCACATATCATTTTTGTAAATACATCCAGCAAGGCATTGAGACACATTTGACGATGAGCATGGCATATCATCCACAGACGGATGGCCAATCCAAGAGGATGATACAAACCTTGTAATATATGATATGGGAATCTCTGATGCACTTTTTTGGTTCATGGTAGGATAACTTATTGTTGGTGTATTTCTCCAATAATAACAGTTATTACGATTCAATATATATGGCTCTATTTGAGGATTTTTATTTATGTTTGTGTCGTTCTCCACAATGTCGGGAGGGAAAGGGTGAGACTTTGATTATTGGATCGAGCCATGTCCAAGAGACTACCGAAAAAATCAATTTTATCAGAAAAATGATGGATATGGCTCAAAGTCATTATAAATTGTATGCAATTCACAGCGAATATCATTTTCGTTCAAGGTGGGTGATCATATGTTTTTTATAATCTCTCCAAGGTTGGGACATCATTGGTTTAGAAAGTAGGGTAAATTAGCTCCAAGGTATATTGGACCCTTTGAGATACTTGAGAAGATAAGAGAAGTGGATTATCAGTGGGCTTTGACACCATGATTTAGTACGATGCACAATGTGTTTCATGTGTCTCATTTGAAAAAGTTTCAACCGAATAGTGACTATATGATTCTTTGGGATCATGTTGAGCTAGAACCAAATTATTCATTGGTGTATGTGCTAGTGAAGATTTTGGATATCAAAGAGAAAGTCTTTTGGGGTAAAAGAATATGTTTATTTCAGGTTTGTAGCTGCATGGTATGATTCAGGAGGATAATTAGTAGTAGGTGACAGAGATTCCCATGCAATGGCCCGAGCTCTTTCAGCAAAGTGGTGGTTCTCTGCTTGTCAAGGATAGATAGTCCAATGGTGGGGGGAATATAGAACCCATATTTGAGTTATTTATCCTTTTTCTATACATTTTATTTGATTAATGTGAATGGGATAACTTGGGAAGATTCTAGGATATTTTGGAATGGTTTTGGAATGTTTTGGAAGCCTTTTTAAGGCCACGCAGTTTGAGCACGGTTATAGGAAACCGTGCAAGATGAATCCATGCGGGCAGTGGGGCTATGCATGGCTTGTGCATGGTTTTTATAATTGTGAGATGAGGCCATGAAATAATTCCTTGTGAGGTAGCATCAGGTACATGGTTAGCGCACGTTTTTCTAACCATGTGAGCTAATCGTGCGGCCCGTAAAAATGGGATTTTAAAAATACAGGATAAGTTGAGACTGCCATAAAGACACCCAAGCATCCTCCCAATCAAGAATCACTCTGTATTTCCTCTACTCAAGTAATAGATAAAATCTTTTTCCCATTTTGGAATCAAATCAAAGGGTTTTATTTGTGTGGTTTCCCTTATTCTTCTCTGGTAAGTCTCCTCACTTAGTTTTTTGTGGTTTTCGCTAGATCCTCTCTTCCCTCTCTCTCATTTTTCTTGATATGCACCTATTGTGAGATTATATAGGGTTTTTTTCCCTTTGGTGTTGATATTAAGGCCTGTTTATGGTATATACGGAGATCTAGAGTGGTTTGGTGGTACGTTTGTCCAGATTTGTGGTGCAGTTACTTGTGGGTTGATTGTTCTGAAACCCTAAAGGTAGGTGGATTCTCTCTCGACACCACACGGTTAGAACATGTGGTTTTTTGTTATAATTAAATTTTTTTCTTGAAATTAATTATTATAATGATGTTTCAATCTTGTTGGAAATCCATTGGGTGATGATTGGGGGATTTGGGGGGAAAGGGGTTATTGTGCCCAAAATGGGCTTCAATGTGTGATTTTAAAATGATGATTTTAAAATCATTTCTGGTTGACTATGAAAAATGTATTTTGAATGATTTTTTCATTAAAGATTTTTTTATTGAAATGTTGTAGGGCCTGGAATGTTGTTTAAAGGATATTTTTAATAAATTGGTGATTTATTGAAGTGAATTGGCATGAGTTAGAAAAGATGGGATGTTTATTGTGTAGCATTGGTGCTTTGAGCTTGTTGGTTGATTAAGTGTTATGTATTGTCTGTATTGTGTGGAAGTGGGAAGGATGTCTGACTATAGATGTAAATGGATAGTGGAAAGAAGATCCACTATTATAGAGAGTGGATAGAAAGCACCACTTGTTGGAATGGTAGTGAATGGGTTGGACGAAAGCTCCACCATTTTGGTTTCCTTCTTGATTGTTTCTTTTCAAGATGGATTTTTTTGTGATAATGTGAAATGGTGAAATTTATTGTGGCAGGGTTGTTAGGATTTCCCATGTGTTGTGGTAATTTGGGTGAAAATGGATTTTTAAGGAGTGTTTGTCTTATTGTATGTTGTTGCGCTATTTAATTTTTATAGAAACTATTTTATATAAATGTGATAATGGTTTTATCCTAGTGTTGTGTGTAGGGAATTAATTTGGGGAAAACCTACTGAGTATTATACTCACCCTGTACATTGTAACATTGGGGATTTATTAGATGTTTTATTCCAGGACACAGGTAAGATAAAAGCATCTCATTTTGCTGGAGGTTTGACATGATTCTTTGGAGATTCTATGGTGCTTGGAGAGTGGATCTTGGTGTGGAACTATAGATGGTGTTATAGTTTATTAGGGTTTTGTTGTGTATTCTTCTTCTTGGTACACTGATGTTTAGCTTGGTTGTCTTTTGGTAATGTGTGCGTTGGGATGTTTGGAAGGCATGCATCCTGTACTTTTTTGTTAATGGATTGTTGATTGATAGCTTTTATCTCAAGGGAAAATCGTTCCCCAATTTATTCTCGAATCCCTCGGCATTTATTTCAAACATTTGGAACCTTAGGAACGTTTCTTAAGGCCATGTAGTATTACTCTTCCCTCTAAAGAGAAAAACCCATATATGGATGGTGTCCTACTGCATAAGGCCCAAATACTCGATCACAACCTACCTGGCATGGCCAAGGGGTCCAGTACCATAGCAATAGTAACCAAATATCTTCATGTTTTGGGCCACTAGCTAGTCCATAATCTAACTAGTGCGTCAATCATTTTCAGAAAATTCAATAGTTATTCTTGGATCTCCATGCCAATATATATAAAGAGGCTTAGACAACCTATTCCAACCTAGCATTAAATAGTATACACATATATAATAGTTAACACAACAAGGATGACCCGAATCACCCCAAGGATAAATCCCATGCCCTAAAACTCATAAATCACAAAGGAGTACACACCGAGGATTTACCTTTTCTACACTAATTAATGAGTTCTCTTAAATTCCATAGTGAGGAAATCACTCCCATTCGAATAATCTCATAAATAGAGTTACCCCATGAGAGTTTTTCTAATAATAATTTTCACCACTTTTATAAAGTTTTAAATAGGCTTCATGTTATTCCGATGAAAAATATAACTTTTCAAAGAGACAAATAACATTTTTAGGAAGGTGAAAACGCCCCATTTTCAATTCCAATGTCATTTTACAATGGTCTCCCAGGAACTCACACCACATATTCTAGCTAAATACATTTTCATCAAAGTTTAAATTAGTCCACATACCATTATCACATTCCATTATACTTTCATGAGATAAATCCTTATATAAACACATTTGAAAAATTAAAAATCACCATTTAAATATAAAAATATATCCGCAAAATCCAACCGGGCATTTCATTTAACAAATGGTGTGAAATACTAAACAAAATAGTGGAATTTATGACAAAATAAGGGATAAATCACCACTTTTCACACCAACCAATTTATTCAAATATCACACAATAAAATTTAATATATAAAGAATGTGTGAAAATATTGAATCCAATGAATAATAAATATTAAAGGCATGAAAAATTGGAAACATAACTCAAATCACATTTGTTTCAACAATGACAAATAAAGGAACTCCAAAAAGTATTCAAGAAGCGAGAAAATACACAAGGAACCCTAACAAGGAAAAAATCCTTAATTTTACACCACCCTTGATACCAAAATTGTAAAAACATGGTCACTATGGTTAGAGGAGAAAGTTAATAGTGGAAGAGATGAAAAATACAATGAGAAATGGGTCATAACATTTCAATCTGGATGAAGTATCACCACGAAATCACCTTGAATCCCTCTTGGTGGTGCTTAGAGGAGCCATAAATCCCCATGGAAGGTGTCCAGGTCTTGGGAGTTTGAATGGGGTGTCTTATGATGATCCTTGTTAAAATTTAAGTATCACTGAGAGGGGGATGGGGTGAATTAGTGATATCTTTTCTTTTTATGTTTCCTTCTTTTTAAAATAACCTTGACCACCTCTTAAAGAGTTTCTTCCCTCTTGAACACACACCACCACGAGACCACAATATTTACGAGGTTCACTACTCCAAAGTGTATCTACACCCTTGGTATGGTACCGAAATAATCTAGTGCCACACAATCTATTAGAAAACAATACGTTGATTTGTAATAAAATGAGTATGATATACCCTAACATGCATGTAGCATGTGCAAAATAATCTGCAAGTGTATGTGCACCCTCTTAGAAAAAATAGGGAATTACTTTATTTCAGTTCTTCTTTACAATTGAACAGGTGAATTCTCTAAAGTACAAATCTTCACATTTTTACACAAAATCCTGTAAAAACTATCTTACATACAACTGAATATATGTGAAGAACCAAAATCTTCTTCACACCCTTGTAGGTGTCTTGGGAACAATTATTATGTCATGTGCGCAACATTTTACTTTTTTCACAAAATACCACTTGCATTCCACTTAAATCTTGTGCACAACTCTCTTTTTGCGCACAACTATATTTATTTAACACACTCCCCTTTAATTAATATTCATTTGGGTCTCAGAGCTTGGGTTTTCTCTAAGTTTTGAGCTTTAAAAATGTGAGGGGGTCACCACTAATATATTGACCTCACTGACCCCTGCGTGCAAAAATACCAATGTGTCGTGAAATATCAGGACGCGTCGAACAAAACCCCATTTGAAATTGCATTGGGCATGTAAACCTCTATCGCGCCAACCTCATTTTTCGCACACTTTTTTAATGTTTCGCAAACTTCAGGCCTTTTCCATTTTTTTATGTTTGGACCTCAAATCATTCCGTGCACGCAACATTCCAAAATAATTTCAATCTTTAGCACAAAAACCAATCTTTTTTGCATTACACTCCTTTTCAAAATTTTGATGTTTGGATCATGGACATACACTTGCGCACAACATACCAAGCCATATTCAATCATTCTTGCATCATTCTTTACCAAAATCACATTTCTCCATCTCCTAATTTTCAGACATGATAATTTTTCCAACACTGGGAAACGGTGCCACCATAAAATGTTGTTTTGTTCCGCCTTCAAAAAAATCCATTCTTTTTTCAGGATTATCTTCACTACATTCCATAACCATTCATAATCTTTCACTATGAACTCGAATATCGTGATATATATAATTTGATAGATCATCTTTAGCATCGTCAATGTTTCCATGGAAAGTATTATAACTTCTCTGTCTTCCACAAGCATCTTTCCTTCCAATAAAAACAATATACAACTAACAGAACATTACTCCCCCTTACAATCATAGGTCTTTTATCATTAGTTCTCTAAGCTTGTGATATTTTTGAAATACATGTCAGAAAATCATCGTCTGATTTTCACATCCCTTACAATGTGACTTGATTTATCTTCTTTGAAAACAAAAGAAAACACTTTGTAATAGTAAACTCTTCTTACATACTTCTCCATCCAACTTGGTCCCAACATCCTAGGAGACAAACCCCAATTAAAAAATGTAAAAACCCCCAAAATACCCTTTTCTGAGTGGGTTGTTGGGTTAACTCACACGGTTTAACAAACTATGTGTAAACTGTGTGATTTTCCATTTTTTAGTGCTTCATGGGGTGCACACATAAGCTGTAGGGTTAATTAAACCATTATCCAACCATACTACCCCATATACACATACCTTCATTGCTAAACAATCCATTCACCTTAACTGTGCTACCAATAAAAATTCCCCAAAAAATCACTATATTCACCCTAAAACCCATGTAACTCCAAGGGATAAGGCATCCAATAGACATACCACCTAAAAAGGTTCATCTAGGATTTTAAAAAACTAATTTAGCAAGTGGTTTTATCCCCATACCTTCCCACAAGCAACCGGTAAGCCCCAACACCACCCAAAATTTCCATGAATCCAAATTTTAATCAAGAACACCCAAAATATAAAATTTAAATCTGGAACACCTGGAACATGAGATGTAAAGTAAGAACAAATAGATAATTCGAAAGAAAATATGGAAAATAAAATCCATGGGTTAAAATTCTCCCCACCATTGTGCTTTCTACCCCTAGAAATAAATAACATTATCTAGTTAATCTATCAAGGACTAAGGATTTGCAAATCTGTAGAATACAACCTCTCAAACCAATAACATATTACAAACTACTAAATAGAACTCATGCTTCTAGCACGAAACAAAACAAAAACTAAAACAATTTCCCAAGAAAGGATTGAAAACATGAGTCAGAACATCTATAACTGTGCTTAGAATAAGACAATTGGGTGTACTCTGAAAACCGCACATTTAACCAACCCAAAAATGGAACTCAAAATTAGATAATACCAAATGAACAACCCACTACAATGATAACACCAAAACACTAAATAGGATAATCATCATGAGATGCTGGAATAGACTCCCCGGCATTATAAACCAACTGGCGCTGATCATCATTAGAAGAAAACTCAATGAGACCCATGGTGTGTCTCCCCACCACTATGAACCAAATAGATTAAGTAAACTACACCATCCAAATTTCCCACATAGACCAAAAACCCTCCACCATAAAGGGAGTAGAGGGACAGAAACAAAATATCACTGTACCAAATGGGTAACCACACAAGATTTAAAAATCTAAGTATCATTTTGGAAATAAAACAACCACCAGGATTGAACAATGAATAGAACACCAAGACTTTCATAATTTGGGGGGATTTACTATAATAAGGATAAATTTAGTAAGATAACTTTTATTTTCTCACACCAATGTTGGATATAAGAGCTGATCTAGACTTCTCTACTCCACAGGTGACTTCTGAACTCTATGAAAGGCTTTACTCTAGGGCTTGTGGATAGAGCCTTGATGTTGGAAGCATCTGATGTGACATTGTTAGGATCCAATATCACAACACACCAACAATAATTAAAATTTCATAATTTCCCAAATAAAAAACACTTTCATAATTAATTATCTTCTCAAAAAGTTCTACAACATCCCTAACATCCCAAACTAATGAGAACACTATCGAGAAAAAGTGTTGTGATATAAAGAAGTATTACAATTGGAAGGACACATACAATAATAAGGAAATTTAATGTAGAACCATGCCAAGGATACTGAAAATCCTTTCAAATTGTTGAATCCACTCTTCTACTTCAAGAGGATTTTCTTAACCCTAAAATAGAGGTGGATATAACTTTAGAAGATGGACAATGAAATCCATAAGTTGATACAATGGAATGCCTAATAACGGGGAACCCATCATTGTTTTATCATAAATATTAATTGAATAATTATGGGGAAACACACTAAGAAACATATACAAGCCACATGAAGATGGAATATCTAGAACTAGATATAAAATTATCCCAAATTTCCATTTAATACATGTTCTAAAGAAAACATGCTTGGTGAATTTCATATTATCGAATGTTATTCCATGAAGACTCAAACACGCACATTCTCATGCCACCCCAGGAACCCAATAACTCATGAAAATCTAGGCACTCATCTTCCAATTCCATCATTCATCAAATATTCTAGTCATATTTGTTCATGTGATAACTCATGGAAACACCAATGGTCAAAAAAACATATCCACTTTTAAAAACAGAAAATTCCACCCATGTTTTAACAATCTTGATTCACTTCTCATTACGATATTCAATAAACATTTCAAAATATAACCAACTACTAATAGAAAAAATTCTTTTTCAAACTATGTATGCCAACTCCTTTTCATTCATTCTCAAAATTAAATTGCATGAGTTCCATCCAAAAATCCACTTCATCTCATTTCAAAAAAAAATTAGAAAAAAAGAAAAATCCCATTTTTTTTAAAAATAATTCAATAATTACCCATTCCTACTTTTTTGGATAAAATTCCAAACCATATTTAAAATAAATTTCTGTTTTCCAAATAAATGATTTCAATAAGCTCCATATTTTGATTATAAAATTCTAAGATCATTAAACCACTACACTTTTACCCCAAATGTCTATTTACAAAAATCTATTTTTAATGTCTTCCAAAAATTTAATTCTGAAAATACATTTACAATATTCTAAATGGAACATTCAACCCAGGTTTTCACATTTTTTAAGACACTTGGGCATTGTCCATGGTTAAGACACACTAATTAAAAATCATGTGCCAAACTTATGTAATGGTTCCTTCCCAAGACTTTTCATTCTCACAGGATTTAAAAATAGTTTGACTGAACATGCATGGCCAATGTACCTTCAACCTGAAACAAACCAAAGATCACATTATTTCCTAGAGAAAGATGCACGATTTTCCAAAAAACTATGTGCTATGAATTTTCTAAGAGAAAACACCCCAAAACTCAAAATTTAAATCTAAATCACCTAAAAATTGAAATAGAAACTGATAATATAAGAAGAAATCATTATAAAACCTATTAATTTGATTCAAAACATTTCCATCAATTCCCCAAATCTCATTTCCTCAATAATTTTGAAATAAAATCTCATTCCAACCAAATAATTTTATTAAGAATCATTTTATCAAAAATACCCTTCTTACATAAAGAAAGTTTTTAAATACATTTTATAACAAAAAATCTAAAATTCATTTTTCCATCATCCAAAAATCCAAGTCATTACCACCAAAATTACTATTTTCACTATATTAATTCAATTGTTTTATAAATAATATAGAGTACATAGGTACTCACAATGACTCATAAGGGAAAACTAGTGTCTATGGGTGACTTGGACATATGGTTGGTGGTCATATTCCAATCATGCCACCCTCATAGGGAGTCCTTTAGGTTGATGTCCCCGGATCCACATTGCTTTCCTAGCCATGCGCACTCACTAAGACCTTTATCCCAACTCCCATTTCATTTACAAAAAACTGAATAATCCATAAGAACCAAAGAAACCAAACATAACTGGACATCCCATAGAAACCCAAGATTTGGCATAGAAAGTGTTGGCAAGAAACACCCTCATACCTACACCTCGTGGCTCCAATAGTACTACTCCATCAACCTTAACATCCCCAAATAACATAGGGTGTTATGAATGTAATTTACTCCATGGACTTACCTCCTATGATATCATTTTGTTACGCACCACCCTGGATTCACTATGAACAAATCATGTGAGACGATCCCTTAAAAGGCTTGAAGTACATTCCTGGTCCCCTCGGGCAGGCAACAAGCGTTCAGAATTAATAGAGTAAACAGAGAGAATGTTTTTTTTCAAATAATAAATAAACAACTGAACATCAAAAATGAAATATTACATCATAATATATTAATAATATCCCCACTAAACACCTTTATAAAAAGCTGGAAATGCAGAAACAAGACAAAAAAAAGTACACATGACCACCACACATCTCCATGTGACCCTGAGGGTCACTATTAGATACCAAGAGCAACCATCACTCGCGGGGATTCATAAAAAGCTAAACCTGCCCCCATAAACTAAACACATGGAAGAGCTATATGCGTGAGTATTAAAACATTATAGGTGTGCCCAAAAAATATTTTCCTAATACACATCCTTTAAAATAAAATTCATTTCATCTTCATGTTTAAAGTAAAAAATATAAAGGTCCTCTTTTTTATGAATTTTTTATTTAAAAATAAATCACGTTCCATTTCCCTTCTTCAATCCAAAATATAGATTCCTTCCAATTAAAGAAACATTAATATTTTCAAGGTTAAATTTATGCTTTCATTTCAAAATGAAAAAAATGAGTATAAAAAACTTTTACATTGAAAAAAAATTATAAACCATTAGAAGTTGACACATGAATTTCCCAGAAATACTCCACTTATGAGATCACAAAAACAATCAAATAATAAGGGAAATAGAAATAAACACATAGGAGTAACTGAGTATCTCAATCATCGATCATAAGTAGAAAATTTTCAATAGATGTGGGAGGAACCTTAGATATCATAAATAATCGAGAATGTACAATACATGTAACTCATCCTAAAGTCATGCCTTACCCGATGACATTACAATTACCAAATGCTCGATCACACCCTACCCGGCATGACTAAGGGCACCGGTCCCATAGTAATTAGAACAAAATATTCCCCTGTTATGGGCCACTGGCTAGTGCATAATCTAACTAGTGCATCAATTTTACTTAGAAAATTAAATGGTTAAGTCAGGTTCTCCATGTCAATATATATAAGTAGGGCGACCCAACAGATTCCAACCAAGCATCAAAATCACATACATATATAAAATAGTTATCACATTAGGCATGACACGAATTTCCCCAAGGATCCATATCCATCATTAAAACTCATGGATCACAAAGAATTTAATAACAAGGATATCCCTCTTTCATAGTAAGTAAATGGGTATTAAGTATTCCACAATGAGGAAATCCCACTCATTCATATAAACTCTTCAATAGAATCATACAAGGAATGATTTCAAAATAAAAAATTTCACCACTTTAATAAATTTCCAAACAAGCCTCAAGTTAATCCAAAAAAAAGGATCCCCTTTAAAAGATCCAAATAATCATTTTAAAAAGGTTTTAACAAAACATTTTCCATTTTGAAATCATTTTACAAATTTCATTCAAGTACTTGCACCCCGTATGCAAGATAAAACCAGTTTCATCAAATTGGAAATAAGGACACACACTATTATCACATTCCATTCTATTTTCATGATCCAAAAACATTTATAAATTCATTGTATAAATTCAAACCCACCAATTAAATTACATAAAATATCGATAAAATTAAAGTAGTAATTTAATCAAATACTTGGTGTGTGATATTAAATATAACAATGTAATTTATCAGAAATCAAAGGAGAAATCACAACATTTCACACCAAAATTTTTATTCAAAGACCACACAACAATATTTAATATATAAAGATGGTTCTAAAATCATTAAACCAATTAATATTAAACATTTAAGGATTGGGAAAAGTTAAACCTTCCACAAATCTCATGTATTTCAACAACACAAACCTGAAATAAGTCCACAAAGTTTCTAAGAAGTGAGGGCATCTGATAGGAACCCTAAGAAATAAAAATCCCCAATTTCATGCCACCCTAGATATAAAAATTGGCCAATCATGGAATCTAGGGTTAGAGGATAAAGGGGAAAGTGGAATAAAATAAAAATGGAAGGATAAGGGAGCCTCAGCCTTTCAATTCAGGTGAAGAAACCCAAATAAATCATCTTGAATCTCACTTGGAGGGTCCTGGAGGAGTCAAAAACTTCCATGTATGGATTATATGATAAAATATTTCAAATGGAGGTTAAAAGGGAGAAACCCTAATTAAAAATAATGGAAACCCCAAAATACCATTTCCCGAGCGGGTTTCATGGTCATCTCGCACTGTTTAACAAACAATGTGTAAACTATGTGACTTCCCACACTCTAGTGTACTATGGTCTACACATTTAAGCTATAGGGTTAGTTAAACAATGTTTCAAACATGTAACCCCTCAAACACTTACCTACATCGTTAAATTAATTGTGTGCGTTAACCGTGCGACTTAGAAAAAGGCCAATAAATCCCCCTTTCACATCAAAACACATCTAACTCAAGGGGATAAACCAACCAACAGAAATACCACAAAAAAAAGTATCTATAAGGAGAGTTAAAAACCCATTTAAATATCTTCCTCCTCCATATACAATCACACTAATAATGGAAATGTCTAAACACCACCAATAACATCCATGACTCAAAATTTAAATCAAGAACACCTAAAAACAACATTTAAATCTAGAACACACATAACATGAGGAAAAAACTAAAAATCAAAAGATAATTTGAAATAGATGATGGAAATGAAAATTCATGTGCGACACTAACATAGATAATCCTCTATATTGGAGAAAATAAAAAAATTGGGGTCCCCCTACCTAACTCCCGTATAGTTGGGGAAATACCAAAGAAGTGCTCTTTTAATTAGCATTGAGATATGGAAATATCAAAATAGATCCTACACCAAGATAATAAATACATATTCAAAAACAAATTTCCTTATTAGAATGAAGATGAATCCTCAATATATAGTGTGAAAATCCTTCTCCATAATATTATTTAATGTAATATTACAACCCATTGTGTAGTTCCTTAAAATATGAACATAGTCTAAAGCATTTGAGAGATGGTACTGAATGGAATTCCCCTTAACAAGAATAAACTACTTCCATGATAAAATATTATTAGGGAAATAAAATATATGGTTATCTATGAATTTACTAAATATTTTATGAAAGTAATTGGAAAGAGAAATCAGCATAAATTATTTAATTTTTCAAGAATTTCCAACTATATGGATAAAAGTATGAAATTGGAAATTAACCCCTCCCCCCAGGAAGATTAATGAAATAGATAAATGATATAACCAACCAAAAAAACAATACCTTTTACCACATAACAAATGTCTAAAAAAAGTTTTTTCAAGCCATATTGATGTATAAAACTTCCAAATTTTAATACAAAAAATAAATATCCTCATCTCTTATTCGATGGTATTAATTTTTATAATTTCATTATCCTCTTAATTAATAAGATAAGGAAATATATTATCAAATAACTCAATATTTTGACTCATAAAACTGAATGGTTTCATATATAATGTGATAATATTATCAGAGAGCCTTTCTCTATTATTAATAATCTAGTCATCCTCCTTAATAAAATGAAAATTTTTAGTCCATTTATTCTCTTTTTTGAAAATTTAAATATTATAATTCATATCCTTTTATAAACACCATCATATATCGAATTTATCTCTCTAAATTTCTTCCTTCAAGCAAAGGAGAGAGATGAGTATACGACTAATATACACTTCGTGGTTGAGATCCTAAAAATAAAAATTTGTATTTAAATCTTGAAAATACTTGGGACTATCCTTAAGAAAAGATATATCAATGTCCAAGCTGTAAATATATGAATACTCTAAAATTTCATCATCTTATTCAATAACATTTGATTCATGAAAAGGGAAAGGGAATCATGAAAATAGTGTATGTAATTTTAAACCACATGAATGAGCTTACAAAAAATTGGGAAGTTTCACCCTATAATTATTAAATCTAAGAAAAGAGGATATTTATAGACTATTTTCAGACGACTGATCAGAAAGGGGTGGTGGTCAAAATATATCCATAGATTGGTTGTAAAAAGTAGTAAATTACATATATTCTAATTAGATTAAATATTAATTGTTATATCAAATTTTTGAGAAATCATTTTATTCACATGCCTTTTAAAAATCCAATTATTCCTTCTTCTATAATTTATAAATAATTTATAACTTATTCAATCCAATTTATAATTGATTTTTTTTTAAAAATAATCCTACATATTTTTAACCTTTTGTTTCATAACTGAGACAACCACAACATGACATTAATTTTATATGATTTCTCCTATGATATATCTCTTGCTACATTAACTCAATTCACTGTGGGAGATTAAATTAGATCCTATGTAAGAATAAGATATGTTTTATATTTTAAAGAAAATGTAGTTTTGAGAACATGCGTAATATTAAAATGATAATTTTGTGAATTTAAACAAGTTATTAAGACCATATCTAGGATTAAATTCTTATTATTAATATATAATGTATAAATATCAATCCAAACTCGTGTACCAATGAAATAACCATTGTGTGACATTAACATATCATAGGTGGTATGAAATGAGATTTACCTCTTATCTAACATAATATTTAGTGAAACTAATCTAACATAAGAATTATGCATAGGATTAATATATGTCGACCAATGTATGATTAAACATGTCACCACATATGGAAATTAATGGTGTTATGCAATTTGTGTAGGATTATTTCTTCACTCCTTATAAAGTGTTTATTTTATACATATTAACTCTATGTGATATACTCCTTGTTTGACATTAATACTTAGTGATTATAATAATAAATATGTCCTCTATAAGAATGATTAAACACGAATCATAAACTACAAACTACCGATATGGATTCTATTCATTTTTTACCACATGCACTTAATCTTTAATGATGATTTGATTCCCCATTTTCAACAGAATTAATGCTTCATGGCCTTTTTCATACATGATTTAAATATGAAATTTCATTGTGAAGTATGGATACCACATTGGTATCTTTTAGAATTGTATAATAAGTTACCTAAATTAGTGAAAATTTTTATGAAACCAAAACAAAGGATAATAATACAGAAACAACCAAAACCATGAATAAAATTTAAAATAATGAACCACATAATTTGAATCATATAGTTTCTTTTGTCACTTTCATCATTATATATTCTAGATGAAGAAAACAGAGAGGTTTCCAATCAATTTAATTATGACATGGTTAATCTATATACTATACTAAATCCCTCAATACATAGGTATGTGCCTCTTTATTCGAATGGAATTATAGATCCTCACTTGGGTAAAGGGTAAGAGTGAAGAAAGATTGTGGGAATTAGTTGTATCTATAGTATCTTTAGATGGTCCATATCACATATATTCATTCCATGAAAATAGCTTCATTATATAATCTTTCATTACACATTCATATGTTATCTCGTTTCATTGAACATATGTGTTAATGAAAGGAACTATTATGGGAATTGTTAAATGTTTAATGGTTTTTTGGGGTATTTGGGTGCAGCAGAGTGGCTGACCAAGGTCGTCTCTGAAATTAGGATTTAAATTAAAACAACTTATTAAAGTTATTATAAAAATAAAATAATAGAATAAAAAAATACTCAAAAGGATGTGGGGTTGTTTATTTTTTGTAAAACAAGATGAAGATTTTTGGAAGAGAATTTCATTTTTTATTTTAAAATGAAATTTGATTAAAAATATGCAACTACCAGATGTTTTTTAGAAAATATTTTAAAAGGTGTAATCGATATAACTCTAACTATTTACTCAGTAATTTATCATTATAATATAAATTAACATTTACCTAATTAAGATCACTTAATTTTTTATATCCCGAACCCTATAAGAATTAACTTTACCACAAAGATGAAGTGAATTTAACCCTAGGCTTAATTCGGAACATGCAATCGCAACACCCTGCTTTGATTCATGTTCTATAGATAGATTACGGTCAGTGGTAAATTAAGGCACATTTCATTTCTAGAAATTAGAATTAATTTAATTTAGGGATTATCTTTAAACATTTCATATTGATCATGTATGGGTTTTTATTATCAATTATCTTCACACTCTAACAATTTACACAAAATCTCATCCTCGCGGGATTTAGTGTTAATTGTTCAATTGTTTTCTTAGTTTCAATTAAATTTCAAACTCAATTAATTTATTATGTTATGTGAATAATATTATATTATTTATTCAAAAAAAATTAATTAATAAAGATATAGGATGATCAATTAATAAAATAATACTCTTCCACGAGCAGTGTAGTCATCATAGAAACGTTATGCAAGTGGAAAGGTTAAGAAAGGGTATAACCCAATATTGTTTTTGATCTTGAATTCCATCCCAAATATTAAGATTAAGAGGAGAAAAAAATTAATATAACAAACTAAGCTGGAGAGAAACTAAGAGTTTATTGAATGAACAATAACATTACAACAAAGAAGGGGAAAATGAGCATTTTGGAGGCGATCCTAGCTTGGTATGTTCACTCCACCAATTGTGAATTGAAATGGTATAGAACTACTTCTTCTATACTCCCAGTCACTTTATTCACGTCCCAACCCATCCAAATGAGAAAGAAACTAATTTATAGAGTGGAGGGGAGGCTAGGTTTAAAGAGGATTCAAGTTTGAATGGGAAATTTCATACAAATATTTTAATCCAACTTGCACCACCCATTTGACCTCAAACATGCGTAAACCAAATGTTATTAAAGCATAATTATTTTTTCATCATTGGGTTTTCTATATCTTTTTAATATTTGGGCCCAATCCATGTTCGGATGAAGAATTCATGGCCCAAATACAAAACCAATATCCAATCTGGCGGGTCCATTCCCACATTTTACTTCATGGTCCATTTAGTCAAACCAATTTTATATTTTAGCCCCAATGACCTGATCTAAAGTTGTATTCCATTAAGTCTGGAACATATTTAAAAAAATTCATGTTAAAAAAATCAATATTAAAATATATATCTTTGAAAGACTACAGTGCACTATAAAGGGTAAAACTGGAATTTCCAACAAATTTTTATATGAATAATCTAATCCCAAATATTTTATAAGTAATCATATTTAACACAATGTGAGATAATTTTATCATTTTTTATCAATAAAATATTCAATTAAAATGTGTTTTATCAACTCTCTCACACCTACCCTTTTGCACTCCTGGGAAAAACCTCATATCAGGTATTCGAAAAAATAGTGACAAGATATG
This sequence comes from Viscum album, assembly GCA_963277665.1. NCBI lineage: Eukaryota > Viridiplantae > Streptophyta > Magnoliopsida > Santalales > Viscaceae > Viscum > Viscum album. The sequence goes on along the minus strand of OY728147.1, from coordinate 1,495,741,055 downwards.
CATATTCATATTTGAAAATCCACAGTGAAAATATAGAGAAAGTAAGAATCCAATAAAGATTCAATATCAATAAATTTTAAATTCATTGCCTCATAAATTGTGTCAAAACAAAATCCAATGATATTCCTAACACTAATCATAGTGAAATAATTCATGGGTCTACCATGCCACTAATTCTCCACGTGTGCGTGTAAAAACCATTCCAAGATTGTCTATCCACCCTTTATCTAGTCTATTCATGCCAATAAAAACTTTTCTTCTTACCTGATTCTATTCCACCAAACCTTTTGAACAACATTTGCAATCAAATTCCAAAACCGAATCATTTAATCATTCCCAAAAGTCAAACCTTGTACTCCCGACCTAAATATCCCATCATGTTGTACATTTATTCACTCCCCTCTTTATTGATTGTTTTTTTATTTCATGGATTTTTTTTAATTTTATAGAGGGAATACAACAGTCTGATATTTGGTGAACATGCATAGGTCAGTCTGGTATAGTGATAAAATTGATCAGAAGAGAAAGAAACAAATTGAAAGACAATGTTATGAGTTGAAAAGAATTACTTACCCTAAATATAAATTAAATCGGGTAAGAGAAATAGACAAGTCATGATTATGTGAAAACATTTTGTGGATAATTTTATGACACAATTTACTATGAACAAACATCATAAATAATAATGTCAAAATCTAAAAGGTTTTATGATGAAACAACTATTCATATCATCGACAACTGCATTTTTATAAAAGTCAACCATTGATGATGAAATCTTACTCATGATTATATTTCTACCAATGAATTTTTAAAACATGAATTTTCCATATCTTTTACATCAGAATGTAACATTATATATTTGTTTAATTCTTATTGATTATTTTGTGTTTTTTTCTGAAGATTTTAACCAAAAACGTAATATAAAATATACATAAAACACACAAATGAAAACCCTAAATATCTACCCCAAAATGTTGTCCCCTCCACCACACTTAAAATATTTCATTGTGCTCAATGTGAACCTATGAGATGATATATTCTAATGAAATGTATAATTTTAAGAGGAAAAATAATATAAAATTGAAAGGGATAGGAACAACATGATAAGATCAAGTGATGATGGGGTCATGGACTGTGATGAAATCCACACCATCAGTAGGAATTCCCTCAATGTATTTCTTAAAATGATGCCCAATGACTATAAATATCCTTCATGTGTCCTCTTGTGTGATATCAAATGCACCATAAGGAAAAACATTAGTCACAACATGCGGACCTAACCACCTAGAATGCAACTTACGAGGAATTATCTTCAGTCTTGAACTATAGAGCAAGAGTTTCTCTCCAACATGAAATTCTATTTTATGGATAATTTTTCATGAGATAATTTTGATCATTCTTTTTAATGATTTGATTTCTCATATGAATACAATTGAATCTCTTCAATCTCTTGAATTTGTATCTTCCTTTATATTTTATCTTGGGTCAAATCCATGTTACATTTCTTTATAGCCCAATAATCCAGATGCTCAACTTCCACAGGGAGATGAGACACTTTCCCAATAAAAATCTGAAATGGGGACACCCAAATGGGTGTCTTGTATGCTATCCTATAAGCCCATAGTGAATCATCAAAGTGATTTCTCCAATCCATCCTATTTGGCAGCACAGTTTTCTCCAAAATTTGTTTCGATTCACTATTTGAAACCTCTGCCTTACTATTTCTTTTGGGTGGTATGGTGTTGATGTTTTGTGTGTTACCTCATACTTATAAAGCAGGGAAGCCAAATATAGATTGAAAAAGTGTGTCCCTTGGTGACTAATGATGGCATTCGGTACTCAAAACCTGCAAAAAAATTGTGCTCTGACAATGTCCACAACAACATGGGAATCATCAGTCCTGGTGGACCCAGCCTCCACCAATTTTCTCACATAATAAAAAAATCCAAATTATAAAGGAACCCAATTGATCTAGGAAAAGGACCCATAAAATAAATTCCCCATACATAAGAAATATCACATAAAATATGGGTTTCTGGGGCATCTCATGTCTCCAAGAAATATTATCGGTGTGTTGGCTACGTGACCATGACATATAGAACACATGATCATCATTGAATAAACTAGATCAAAACTATCCATAGTCAGAAACATTCCTTGTAGTCCGTTGGGGTACAAAGTATCCACCACAAGCAAGTGTATGACAGAATTGCAGAACAGACCCAAAATCATGATCAGGAACACACCTCCTAATGACATGGTCACTACACATGGTCCATAATTAGGGATCATCCAACACATAAAATCTAGACACACTCACTATCTTTTTGACTTGATGTTTCTTTAAATTTTTAGGAATTTCAAATTCAACAAAGATTGTTCACTAAATCAGTATACCAAGGATGCATACATCAAATGGAATAAAGATGCTCATCAGGTAAAGTTTCCCAAAGTGGTACCTAGTCCAAGGTGTCATCCTCTAGTGTGTGAGTAAGCCTACTCAAGTGGTCTGGCACTAGGTTTTCTGACCCCTTCTTGACCATTATCTCAACATGAAATTATGGAAGAAAGAGCATCCATCGGATAAGCCTAGTCTTTGCATACGGCGTCTTCAATCGGTACCTTAAAGTCGCATGGTCAAAAAAACAAAAACTACATTAGAGCCCAATAAATAAGAACAGAATTTATCTAAAACAAATATAATAGTATGAAAAACCTTTTATGTGGTTGTGTTGTTTGATTGGGCTGAATCCAATGTCATTGATGTATATGCAATCACATGTGAACATCCCTCCACCCTCTAAGACAAGACACCTCCGACCGCAAAGTTGGAGGCATCACACATAAGCTCAAAAGGAAGCTCCCAATATATGGTATGTATGATCAGTTTAGTGGACAAACACATCATTATCAAATCAAAGGAATTCTTGAAAGAATCATCAAACACAAAATCAGAATCCTTTTGATGTAATCGTGACATAGTAAGGGCAGTCTTTCTAAACTCATTGATGAAGCACAGATAAAATCCTTTATGCCCTAGGAAAGATCTAACAACAGACACACATGAATGATAGGGTAAGAATGAAATGATATCTACCTTAGATCTATCAACCTCGATCCCATGTTTTGACACTACATGTCTCAAGAAAATTCCATCCTCTACCATGAAATAAAACTTTTCAAAGATTAAGACTTGATTTTTCTCAATACAATGATTCAAATCCTTTCCCGAGCAAGAGATACAATCATAAAATGAAGACCCTTACACTGTAAAATCATCCATAAATACCTCTATACATTTCCCAATAAAATCAAAAAAATACTCACCATGCATCTTTAAAATGTACATGGTGTGTTGAAAAGTACACATGTAATCCTTTGGTAGGAAAACGTACCGAATTGACAAGTGAATGTAGTCTTCTTATGATTCTCTAGAGCAATAGGAACATAGAAATATCCATAAAATCCATCCATAAAACAATAATGTGTCTTCCCAACTAGTCACTCAAGAATTTGATCAATAAATGGGAGGGGGAATTGATCCTTGTTAGCGGAATGATTAGGTTTCCTATAATCAATAAACATGCGCCAACTGTTTTGCACCCTCATTAGAACTAACGCATCTTTCATATTTTTAACAATAGTAAAACAACTTTTTTAGGAAAAACTTGAATAGGGATCACCCATTAAGAATATAATATGGGATAGATTATACCTGTCTCGAGACATTTTAAACCTCTTTTTTAGAAACTTCTAGATGGATTGTATTGAGTCACCTTTGTGTCTTCCTAACTGGTTTATCCCCAACCTCCTAAAGAATCATATGCATAAAAATTGAGGGGATAATACTTGATATGTCAGCAAAGGTCCACCTAATTGCCCTGATATTCTCCCTCAAAATATTCAAAATCTTTTCTTCGTGTTCCCAAGAAATATTATTAGAAACTATTATAGTAATATCTCGCCACTTAATAAGTATGAGTATTTTTTATTAGGTGGAAAAGGCTGGAGTTCCAATGAAGGGGGTGATGTATAGATGGATAAATTGAAGGAACTGAAATATGTGAACAATGAACATTAGTATCAAGATATACATCATGATAATCTGGGAATAAAGCATCAAATCCTTCAGTATAATCAAAATCTATGTCATAATTAGAGTTCGTATGATCAAAACCAGAATATGAATCCATTTAAAAATCCAATCTAATAGATTCTTGTGTATTCGAAATAGGTGTGGATTTACTCTTTTACATAAAACTATAACCAATAATCATAATCTCAAAAATCATAGGACAATCAAATTCCATGTGGTTTAAATTTTTTGGTTCAAAATGTGAGAAAATAAATTTATAATGGTCCTCTGAGGAGTACTTCATGGAGTCCATAACATTAAATATCACAAATTCTTCCCCAAACTCCATGAAAAGTGTACCCTCATTGATATTTATGTTATTTTTTCAGTTTTGAGGATGGGTCTACAAAATATAATGGGATAATGAGAACTTACCTGATTGTCGTCCATGTTAAGCATGTAGAAATTTGCGGGAAAGATCGTGTCTCTTACCCAGAAAAGTACATCCTCAAGGACTCCCGCTGGATATGATATATCTCAATTCACCAACTACACCACTACTCTCGTTAGTTTCAACTTTCCCACCAGTAAAGAAGAGAATACAGATGGAGTCATTACATTTTTGGAAGCTCCTAAATCCCAAAGAACATAAAAAAAGTGTAACTCCCCTATAGTGCATGGGATGGTGAATGTCCTGGGATCCTTCAACATTGTTGGAATTTCTAGAGTTGGTGTAATGAGTGCAGACACATTCTTTCCAAGATTGATCCTCTCATTTCCCTTTATCCCTCTTCGATTGGGTCAATGTTCCTTTAAGAGTTTTTTCATACCTTGTGATTTTCATTATGGCTTCATGTAGAGGGATGTTTATCTGCACACGCTTGAATATATCCAAAACATCTTTTTGCATTGCCTCTTCTACAATATTCTTGGTTTGTACAACATTATTTGGAATTGGAATGGGTTTAGGAGGAACATCATCAATATTTTTCTTACCTTTATCTTTCTCCTTGGTTTCTCATCAGCAGGTTATGAATGGAGATATTCTGGAGTTGAGGTGAATCCTGCTGGAATGATAGGTGAGGATAAATCCGTTGTTTACTTCCCTCTTCTCAATGTGATGACACTGACATTACCATTAGGATTTGGATTAGGTTGGTAAAGAAGATTTCTATAATTCTTTCTTACTAATTCATGGAGGTCAGTGGCAATCTGGCTCATTTGAGTCATTAACTCCCTCAGTTCTAAACCTTGACTCCTCAGCTCATTTGGTTGATTAAGAACAATTTGTTTCAAAAGAACATCAGTATTAGAATATAACTTTTGTTGAGAAGTCCCTTGTTGTTGACTTTTTTATTCTTGAGCCTCAAATCGTTATTGGGGTTGTTGGAAACCATGTTGGTAAAGCGGAGGCTGCTAGAAGTTTTGTTGAAAGGGGGACTTTGTTATTTTCCAAAGCCATAACTCATGTCTGATTGATCCTTCCATCTTTTTTATATGTTCTAGAAAAGGAATCAAGATTCTTCTGAGGATATGGTTGTTGTTTCTGTTGATGTGGTCTCCCATAAAACACTACTATACAATCTTATTCTTCTCGTAGTTGGGGGAAATAGTCAGTTGGGTGGCTTGTCTCAGTGTAGATACCAAATGAACATGAAGGAGAGGGTTGGGATGTCTTTTCAGCCAAGGAAATATACCTCATCATAGTGGTAAATTATTCTACCTTAGTATCAATCAAATGAATTCCAAGAGAAGAAGGACTTCCCCGATGTACTCCTCGAACATGTTCTGTACCGTAATCACCATATTTTTTAGAGTTTTGTGTCATCTTGTCGATCAATGCATGTGAAGCTACTGGGGTATTTTCCACCAATGCTCCTCCACCCGTGAAATCCACCATGTTTATCTCCATAGGTGTGATTTCTTCATAGAAGTATTGGATGAGGATTTTCTCACTAATTTGGTGATGTGGGTAGCTTGCACAAAACTTTTTTAATCACTCCCCGAACATATACATTAACTCCCCATGGGCTTTCTTGATCCTCAAGATCTCCTTATAAATGGGGGTGGTCCTAGATGATGGAAAAATATTTTTACAAATGTCTGTTTCAAATCATTCCAACATGTTACATCTTCAGGTTGTAAATAATACATCTAATCTTTTGTAGCTCAATCAAGTGAGAATGGGAATTCTCTTAGTTTGATTTGATATTTAGAATCATTTTGTGGTTTTAAGGTCGAGTAAAACACGTTAAACTATTTAAGGTGTTTATGGGGATCATCACCAGAGAGGACATGAAACTTTTGAAGAAGTTGAATTAATCTATATTTCAGTTCATAGTCCTATTCAAGATTTGGGTATGCAATATAATTTGTTTGATAGTTAATATCAGGTACAGCCAATTCTAGAATGGTTTTATTATGTTTATTTACATTATTTTCAGTCATTGGTTCTTGTTTTATGGTTGAATTATAATATCTTCTCATTTCAATGATCTAATTATGAAGTAATTCTCCAACTGTTTGAATATTAAATCTTCTTGTAGGTTGAGAATGTCTAATTCGGGCCATAAGGATGCGTTCAATCGTAGGGTCCCGGTCTAAAAGATCCTCGGGAATAGTTTTTGTCATAAATAAAATAAAAATTAAAAGAAGAAAAGTGGACCATAGTAAAATAAAAATGTAAATTTTGAGTTTATGGTCCAAAAAGAAGAAGAATAAAATAATAGAATAAGAAAAAATTCATATTGGGTAAAGAAGGAAGGAATAATACAATAAGAGAATAAAATGTAAAATAAAATAAATACATCTAGTTCATTGAAACAATTTCATGCCTCTCTGGTAATGGCGCCAATTTTAAAGGTGTTTTCATGGGTCCCCTCAAATGATTAATGGTTTTCTGGGGTACTTGGGTGCACTAGAGTGGCTGACAAAGGTCGTCTCTCAAAGGAAGAAGTAAATTAAAAAAACTTCTTAAAGGTATTATAAAAAAATTTAAAAGAGAATAAAAAAACTACTAGAAAGGATTGGGGTTTTTTATTTTTCATAATCCTAGATGATTTTTTTGGAAGAATATTTCATTTTCTTGTTTTTAATTTTTAAATGAAATTCGATTAAAAAGATAGAACAAGAATAAGTTTTTTTAGAAAATATTTTAAAAGGTGTAATTTATCTAACTATGAATTTTCACTCAATTATTTATCATTATCATTTAATTTAACATTCACTTAATTTTGATCTCATAATTTATTAAATTACGAACCCTATGAGAATTAACATTACCAAAAAGATGAAGTGAATTTAACCCTGGGCTAACTTCAGAACATGCAATCGCAACACTCTACTTTGATTGATGTTTTAAGAATAGATTACAGTCAGTGGTAATTTAAGTCACATTTCTTCTCTATAAATTAAGATTAATTGAGTTTATGGATTATATTTTAACAGTACAAATTGATCTCAAATGGTTTTTTATTATCGATTAAGTTTGTGCACTCACAATTTACACAAAATCTCATCCTCGCTTGTTTTTGTGTTAATAGTTCAATTGATTTCTTAGTGTCAATTAAATTAAAAATCAATTAATGGATCGAATTATGTGAATTAAATTATATCATTTATTCAAAATAAATGAATGAGTTTAGATATAGGTCGATCGATTACTAAAAAGACTACACTTTCATGGGCGGTGTAGTCATCGTAGAAACATTATGCTAGTGAGAAAGTTTAGAAAGGGTGTAACCCAATATTGTTTCTACTATTTAATTCCATCCCAAATAGTACGATTAAGATAAGAAGAAACTTTAAAATAACAAAATATTTTAATGTGAAACTAAGAGTTTATTCATAGAACAATTACATTACAATAAAGAAGAGGAAAAGATGAGCATTTCGGAGGAGATCCTAGCATGGTATCTTCCCACCTCCAATTATGAATTAAAATGGTTTAGAACCACTTCTCGTATTCTACCAATCTCCTAATGCACGTCCCAAACCCTCCAAATGTGAAAAAAAACTAATTTATATAGTGTAGGGGAGGCTAGGTTTAAAGATGTTTCAAGTGTGAATGGGGAATCTCAACCAATTATTTTAATCCAAATTACACTACCCATTTGACATCAAAACGTGTGAACAAACTATTCTTCTAGAATAATGATTTGTTCATAATTGGGTCTTCAAGATCCTCTCAAAATTTGGGCACAATAAAAGTTAATACGAAGAAGTTATGAACCTAATATAGAACCAATATCCAATCTGGTGGGTCCAACACACATTTGACATCATGGCTCATTTAGTCAAAACAAATGTACATTTTGGCACCAATGTACTGAACAAATTTTGTAGCCCATTAATTCAAGAAAACAGTTAAAAAAATTTATGTTCGAATAATAGTTATTAAAATAATTTTCATTGAAATACTACATTTTACTGTAATGGGTAAAACTGGAATTTCCATCAAATTTTCAACTGAATGATCTAATGCCAAATATTTTAAAAATAAACATATGTGACATAATGTGATGAAATTTTATCATTTATTATCAATAAAATATTCAATAAAAATGTGTTTTATCAGTTAATTATATTTTTAATATATTCATTAATCTAATAAATGGATGATAACCCCATGGATTACAACTTATGACATGCTATATGCTAATAAGAGCATGTATGGAAGATCACTCAAACATAAATCCCTTGTAAATATAGTGGTTATTATATCAAAATATTATACCCAATGTTATACCAATATCCTACCATATGATATAGCCAAAAAACATAATACGAGCTCAGAGATTTAAGAAATTTCCCCTTCAGTATGATACATGATATTTAAAACATAATTATTATTAAAAAAAATTAAAATGGTGGAAGATTATTTCATTTTATTTTGTAGAAATATTATCTTTATTTTAAAATGGAATGATATTCGAATAGAGATGATTGTGTCCTTATATATGAAGTTGGTTGCTGATGATATCTTAGTTATTAAATTATATTTTTTAATAGTAAAATGGTTGATACATGATGATGGGGAGTCAATAGAAAGGTGAATCAATGTTTCTTTCCTTGATTAAAGCAATTTAATTGATGAAATAATTTTTAAATAAATATCTATGAATTTTGATATGCATCCATTCAGTTTCTTAATGGATTTTTTTTCAATCAATATTGTCCTTTTTTAACATATTTACTTTATTAAAATATTAATTTTTCAGGTGTGTTTGAATTTTGATGGTTTTAATGAGATTTTTGACATCCTTTATGGGTTTGGAATTACTCCACTCAACTACGCATTTGAATTTAAAAATGAAAAAAATGATTAGAGATAGTGTAAATGTGGTGATGTTATAAATTGATCACTTTACCAATATTTTAAATTTTTAAATCATTGGGATAAAATATTTTTTTCGGATAATGTGCTATCATATCAACATGAGAATGTGAGTGATTATAAAATTCTTTCCTAGGATGGAAAAATTTAAAAGTTTCAAACTAATTATGCGAGAGATACATTGAGGTTACATTAATTTTCTATAGTGGATGATCAATATAATAGGGTACAAGTGGATAAAGTATTGGGTATGTCCACATCTATTATATCCCATGACCAAATGGTAGCATTGGTTAGATATATATAACAATATGGGTCATGTTTGGTTGATCAATATAGTTTTATAATTAGGAGTGATCTAGAATATATATGTGATCAAACATGATCTAATAGAAATATCTATTTTCTAGGAAGCTATGATTTGAACAAATGATTTGACCATGAGAAAACAAATAAAAAGGATAAAATAAAAATAGATATATATTTCAATGATAATTGCCTATAAATTTTGAAAGAGTGCGATGCCTAATCCAAATTTTTTTCTCTATTCCTAAAAAATGTGTTATCAATGGGAGAAGAAACTCATTTTATAAATTTTGATTATACTCAATTACTTATATAAACATAAAAACTAATTTGTTACAGATCTAACAATCCAACATATTAGGGATTGCATTTCTTGTTTCATGTTGAGTTGTCCCCACCCTAATCCTGCCTCTAATAGTACAGTGGATTTAAAGAAGCATCAAGATAGAATAATATAAAATGGAAGGCCTTTTCCTTAATTAATTGCACATAAGAACCCATTGATCTCAATAACAAAGTGAAAAGAAATAATAAAAAAGGTTTAAAAATATAAACTCTATTGAATTTGACTATGTTAAAATTGAATTAATGTGTAAAGATTAAAAATATACACCTAACTAGAAATAAATTCCCAACCTAACAACAATAGGAATAAAGTAAACTTGAGAGAGATAAAATACTGATCTCCAATATCATCCACCATTTGATGACTATGTACCCGAGAATCAATATCCTCCACCAATGTCACTATATTAGTTCCTACCATCAGTATATTACATAAAACGTGTGAGAAAATCCCATGAAAATTTTAGTTTTTACATACTCAAAAGGAAGTCCTGAAAACCATAAAAAATAATAAATATATAGATAATAAGTCATATCAACCCATAATTAGAGGAAAAACCCTATCATAGATATACATACTCCAAATATACCCAAATGAGAGAGAAAGGGGATCTCCATATCTATATCCTATCCGAGGATGATGAGTTTGCTTGCAGCTCCAATGGTCCATCATCGATGCCTATAATCTCACGTGTCTTCCCGAGAAATACATGTGGATGACCCACACTTCCCCACTACTCCAAATCATAAGGGAATATAATATAAAATTGAGTAATCACACTATAATATGGTATGGGGATTCAGATCAGCAGATAGAGTACCCACACTAAGGTGAAATTGCTAGTTACCACTTAGTGAATAGTGGATCTGCACCCTAGTATAACATATGGTATCACTAAGTGTACAGAGGACCCAATACCCAGTAAAATAGGAGTACCATTCAATAGATATATAAATAGATATAGGAAACACACTATAGTGTGAAATAGGGTTCCACTCACATATTATATAGATATATAGAGTACTCGCACCATGGTGTGATTAGGGGTGTCACTATATATATAGAGGACACACTACCTAGTGTGATAGGGGTTCAACTTGGTGTCTAGAGGACACATACACTACTCCATTAGGGGTGAACACTCAGTAAATATAATAATGGCACCCAAGTTTTTTAGGGGGTCACACTCAGATGATAGAATGGGAAAGGGGGATCTTAATCCTAGTTACAATTGGGGGCTCAAACCCTGACATCTGTCAAATGATCTTTTTTGATCTCCAATATCAATCAACCGTTGTTTAAAGATGAATCAAACTCACTTCATATGTCAAAATTCTGTTTCAAGGATTCCATTATATTCTACATGGAAAACTAAACAGGTATACAAATCAAATGCCAAAATCCATTCTATATAGAAGAGATATGAAAGGTAGAAATATTTTGAAATGTACACAATGTCTACCTGGGGTCAGACCAAATGTCACCACACCTAGTCACCTATCCATGTCCACATCTCCAAATAGTATAGTTGGTCGTGTGGTTATACAAATCATGTATTGAATAGTCCATGGTGTTTCCTCTCATCTTCTGGCTTGGTTCTATCTGTCTTACCTATGCTCCTATAGCTCATCATGTTCCCATATACCTCATCCCATGCACATATGTATATAGTCCATGCTTCTTTTCCTAGTCATGTTCAAGCCCATGTACTCCCTAATAACACACCTAGCTGCAAGCATAGGGGAACATAGAATGTATGGGTCATTTAATACATCTAGTCACTACCTTCCCTAAAACCTTGCCACTGCATCTGGGGTGGACTACATGGTGTGTTCCTTCAAGATACACGATGTGTGGTTGAGTTTATATATAAAAACAAGGAAATTCCACATGCATCCCACTTTGATATCTTTTCCGTGTTTCCACATCCAAATGCTCTAGGGAGTGTGGATATAAGACATCCATGACCAATCCATCAGTGACAGCTAGATTTTGGCCACTCAATACCACTAAATACTCCTTCTACTCACCACTAAAATTCTCTAATTTGTGCTCTGGATCCGGGATCCATGGATTCCTCACTTGAAACCATGAAATCATCTTGATCCATCCTAAAATCAACAATCTGTTCCTTATTTGTGAAATAACAACAAATCATGGAGTTTAATCATGCCCAAAACAACCACAGTAATTTCTAACAACTACCCCATTGGCTAATAGTAATTAAAATAAAGAACATAGAAGGTAAATCACATAACAAAATGAATCCGTCATTTCCCAAGTGTTATTTTCAATAAAAAAAAAATTAGTGTATCCAAGGTGAAACCAGGTGAAATTGAAGAATTATACTGAATCAATATAACCAATAAATTTAAAGGCCAATAATAAGAAAAATAAGCACATATCAATAAGCACAAAATTAAAAAAGACTTTATTATGAAATTGAAAATTGTTGAAATCCACTAATATGGTTCCCTACATTGAAAAGGTTCGATATTTTGTGAATAATGTGTTTTCCAGTGATGTAAAAGACCCACTATGTTTACTTCCTCTTGATCCACCTTGATCTGGTTAATTATTATTCTCTAATCTGGTTTTACCCCTATTAAAGGATTCTCTTTCATCTGTCTAGGAGGAAGCCATCCTGGAGGGAAATCATGGTATGATAGGTTACCAGGTTATGATAGAATATGAGATTACCTCAGAGGTTTCTGTAAATAAAGAGAAATCAAAGACTAATTTTTCATTCACCATTGAAAAATGGGAACCTTCTAGAGGACATGTTGAGGTGGTTTTAACTATCGTGGTGACACACACAAAAAAGCCAATGCAGTAGCCAATAATGGTAAGTTTCTATACTTCTTCTTGAATCCAGAACTACAAATATGATATATATTTCCAACATTATTTTTTAATAAATACCATCATAAATATAGTTCCATACTTCTTGAATCATAGGTATTTATGTCCGCAAACCCAAATTAAAGATTCATGGTCTATCTGAGTGACAATATTAATGATTATATTCTGGTTTCTAGGAGTGACTCTAATCATGACCAAGAGTCCATCAATTGTTACTAGACCCACCATCACTATTCATAGAATGGAATATTAAAGCATAGCCTACCCAATGATGATATGAACATGAATCTTCATCATCCCCAATGCATCTTCATGCTTTTGTTCAGTGGGGGTTCTAACTATCAGAACCACCATTCCATTATAAATGGCATTATTCAGTCCTAGGATAAAGGAGGAGTATAAATAAAGGATCATAATACCAAAATTCAGGTCATGTAATTTCAATGATATTCTCAGAATGTAGTAATGGACCTAGGTTAATGATCTATTACTAAATTAGAGGATTTCCAAATAACAAAAATTCAACATTAGTTGGAAAGATCTTGGGAAAACATAACTAAGTATTAAATAATTTCATAAAACACTCATTATAAGATGTAAAATAAAATATCTAATGTGGAAATAATTCCCCTTTTTGAAGAATTAGAGCTCGAACAGCTTGTTTAATTTCCCCAACATAATTCTATAGTCCCAGTAGACCCTTAGTGATATCCAAACCTTTATTGAGCCTCTCTTGTATTAAGGTAAAAGTAACAGAGATACACTCAAACCTATGGGTTTTCATATCATTATTTTGAATAATAAATGAAAAGTTAATTTATCCTTGGTTATACTTCTCTTATATTATCTTGATCATTACTTTATATTAACTTTTTATTCTTTGAAATGTAATATCTAGATATCTCATATCATTTGAAAACTAAAATCTGAATAATCAAGTTGGCCATAATTCTTGAATACTAGATTCTAAATGATCTTATCATGAGTATTTATCTATTATTGTTATCGGTATAATATTTTCTCATTGTAACACAAGATTTTTTCTATTTGTAAGGATGATATCATATCAAAAAAATTTAATCTTTTATTGAATTATTTGAAAAAATATTTCAGAAAAAATATAGGCTCTAACTATTGCCTATGTTAGGGGCCAAGTGATCATAACCTGACTATTATCCGGGCCTTTTGTGGGCTCTAGATCCATTTTATTTTTCTCTTTATTACTCTTACTTTTACATAAATTTTTTCACAAGTAATTATTAGTTGGTAGCATTTTCCTTTTTCATAGGCATCCCTTTTGTTGGTTTTTAGCCTAATATGTAATATGCCTTTCAAATTTCAAGTGCTCAATTTTTCCAAGACCACATGAAGTTCGTTTCTAGAAATCATAGACATGTCATTTTTCAAGAACATTACTAATAGGTTTTCATTAAATATAGTTTTATTTCTCTTTACTTGATCATTCTAATGTCCTAAAAATCAGAACAATTGTTTTTATTGTTTGAGCTCATATAGGTTTATATTATTGTCCTAAAAATGGATATGATAAAAATATTTGTAATACTGATTATGTGGAATCTAATTGTAATGTTGCAACATTTTTTATGTAAGTCACAACACAATAATATTAAATCAAGAGTGATATAGTGGAACACATATGTTAGGGATGACTATAGACCTTGTTTAAAAGACGGATCCCACTAAAATGGTGTCAATTCCGATTGAGAAAACATGAGATTCTCTTCAGGACATAGATTCCTCTGGTTGATAGGCCATGTTGGGGGTATATATATATATATCTATTCCAGGGCATGGTCTGCATAGTCAAAATAGAGGAGTTCCCTAGAGTCGTATTCTCTTGTCACCAATAGTCATGAATGGTTTATAAGGATCCAAGCCTTTTCATAATGATATATATTCATGGGAAAATGAAAATTTAAGAAGAGTTAAATCCACATAGTAATTATATAACTATAAGTGGAACATATATTCAATGTGGTAAGACATCATATAGAACCCATCCAAAAACCATATTCACAGATTTTATGTTTATGGTGCTTATATCAATGAAATTGTAGTAATAACCCAGAAATAGATTGTAAGAAAATTATTGTATAAAACACTTTTGAGGATGGGTAGAGACCTTGTAAATAATAATAGGAGGCTATGAGATTGGAAAAATTATTATGTGATAAGTACATAAGGAATGATTGTTAACCCTATTTTAAAGGAGAATTCAATTGCGATGATGTGAGGGAATATGTTTATAAGAGGTCCTTCTACTAAGGGAGTAGATACCTCTAGTTTATGGGACACTTTAGGGATACAAATGTAGTTACATGTTGAGGCCAAAGTATACATAGTCAAAACAGAGGTGTTATTGGGATTCATTTTCTCTTGTCACCAACAACTGAGGAATGTTTGTGGAAATATGTGTCTCTTAAGAAAAAATGTGATGGAACATGTTTATAAATCACGATTGAAGCATTTAGACTAGATCTTACTTGTCTAGTTGATTGTGATCTTATCGAGTTGAAGGTACCAAAATCCATGTGGTTATCATGAGGGTTTCCTTGCAAAAATTCAGATCATATGAAAGGAAAGGGATATTTTTTTTTGTGTTAGGTCCAAGAATAATGGATCCAGAAATAACTATGTATCTCAATTAAATGAGAAACAATCCATTCATACATCTCTATAAAAAAATTCATTTGTATATCTAGATCACATGGAATGAGGAAGGTGGTTTTTTCATCTAGACATAGGATAAGGGATCCTAGAATCACTATGTATTTTATTGGAATGACAATTAGGCCACACATAGTTCTCTATAAGTAATTACATGTCTATATATTTTTTGTATATGAGGAGGATTGATTTTTTTAATTGGCCTGGGATGAGGGATCGAGGTGAAACTACATATATCATTATAATGAGATAAAATTAACTCATAGTTCTCTATAAGAAGTCCCCACCATAGATCTGACTCATTTTTAGTGGGTACCCATTTTTAGTCATACTGGTTGGGCCTAGGAAAAGGGATCTAGGCATCCCCACAATTCTCATCAAAATGATAATCTGGAGACATGTAGTTTTTTAAAAAAAATCCAGTGAAGTGATCTGGATCAGGTATAGGATAGGGAGTTAATGATCTGAGGAATAGATGGGATGTGGGATAAAGACTACAACATTGATCAAGTTATCATGTAGTAGAGAAAAATGACACCAATAAAATGCCACCCTATGCAGTTCAATGTAATGTGGGATAGAATTATCTCCCATAGTTAATTATCATATGGAAGGGATGTTTTCATGTAGTTTTATGTCATGAAACTAAGACAAGTGAAATGTATTTCAAATACATGCATCCCGAACTATGAATGATTTATTTATAAAAGATATTTCTTGAGAAAAATTTCATTGGTGACCAGTATAATAAGCCCACCATCAATTGTGAAAAGGAAATTTGTTCTAATTTAATTGACCTTGTGTATAATGTAAGGTTATTAACACCTTGGTTAATGTTTTTGAGGTTTCTCACAAGGTACATTTGGGTTTTAAGATCCAATACCAATTATAAATAGAGGATTGAATGAAGGTGAAATTTCTTATTGAAGGATTTTGGTAATAGGATTTGATGAACTTCTATGTTATGTATGGTATGTAACTGTTTCTCATTGATCCATTCCAACTCTTCCAATTACATTTGATATGTCCCATTTGTGGATAATTGATTTCAAATGATAATGCAATGTAAATATAGTTAGACCTGAAGTGGTAGAATATATTTTGTATTATGTACAAGTACATACAGGGTTTATTATGTAGTAATAAGTGTTTTGTTGTGATATTCCCATAAGGTGTGTAAAATTTTTTGATACCAAGGTTTCTTATCTATATCTACCTTCTTATGGAGGATATTGGAATGGATTTTATTAAAACCCACTAACTATAAATGTTTCTTTGACTGGTGGTGGATTTTCTGGTTAGACTGAGTTTTATATTGATTATGTAACCATTTCTGTTAAAAAAATAAAATGTGAAGTAAATTATTTTATAGTATTGTATTAGGGGAACCAAATCCTATAATAATTTTTTTCCTCACAAAACTAATGATATCCTTTTTACCAACCTCTATGAAGGGTATTTCCTCATCCTACTAAGAGAAGAAGTTGGTACTTGTACATATGTGCATGAACTTTCATGATATTTTCAAGGTATATTACCCCATGATATATATTACCAAAATAAAAAAGGCTATGTATATTTAGTTGAATGAAATAATTCTGATGGTTGATGAATGAAGTTGGTATATATATAATGGGAATTATATTTCATAGATAAATCAATAGAATCCTACAACATTGATGGACAGAAATATCCAAGCCTCCTAACATGATGGTAAATCTTGGTACCTATCTAATGAGTATCAAAGGCTCTAGTGTGTACTTCTTTTTTAATAGTTATAGTTTCCCATATTTTTATTCATCTAAGGATAATTCCATCAAAACCATGTTTATAGAGTAATTTTTGAGAACTTGTGTCATCATAAATGGTTATGTAGACTATCGATCATCGGATTTTCTTTGATAATTCTTAATAATATAGAAGAATCCTATTGTAGAGGTAGTATAATCTATGTTACATCCATCCATTTGAGAAATAATATTTATTAATGCTTTAATTAACCACATTGTTTTGTTCAATGTTATTTCCAATGAATGGTTCCCCCATCCCATGATGCGAAAAGATGATGAATATTTCCTCCCAATCTGAATCTAACAAGGCTATAGACACATTATCTAATATATATGCCTTTTTTAATATGGAACAAGCGTCAGTGTTGGTGAGGAGGAAAGTTCTACTGTCAACCCATATATATAGTCGATCAGGGGAATCATGTTTTCTTATTTTCTGGAATAATCACCATTAGTAAACATGATTACTATCTATGAATCACTGTAGAAATGTAGGTGATATATTAGTATCTGTATTTCCAATTCCATTCCATAAATGAGGTCAGGTTATTCAACCTAAATGTTGGTGTAACCTTCTAGTAATGAGAACAAATATAGAAGGACTTATTCAGCTAGATAGATACGGATGACTCCCAAACCAACTCTGTTGTGTTTGGGGTTATCCAATCTTTTTCTAGTAAAAATTATTGAACATCAGGCAAAGTAAATCACCCATATATGGGGGAATTATTTAAAAATTAGACATATCCATAAAGTAATTCAGTATCCAATGGTGTGTTTTCTATTGAAAGATTCACTTTAAATAAATTAACTAATGCTTGTCCCTTTGCTATTTTTTATATGAACTGAATTTCCAACTAATTCATGTTGACTTCCCACTATACTATATGTCCATTTAAAATGGAATGATTGGAGATATATCTTATCGGGTTATTATGAGAGACCAAGTGGTCCTCATAGTGCTATTGGTACAACCTCAACATCAAAACTGAAAAGATTAACATAAGGAGATATTTCTCAATATATAAATATTGAGTATCATTACTCAGAATGGTAATAATGAGATAATGGGAAATATTATCATTCCATCGGAAATTATTCTTTGAAATGAAGGTCCCAAATGACTGATCTATTTATAATATATATGAAATGAGTTTCCATCCTTCAATAGGGGGAATCATTACCAGTGAGATCAAAAATTGTTTCTTGATACTATTAAAATATCCCTAACAATCACTATTCAAATTATAGGTTACTCCCTTCTTCATCAATTTATTGATGTTTAAACACATACTAATATGGTTTTCTATGATGGTTTAGATTAAGGAGAGGAATACCTGATTTCTTATTAACTCTTTATGGTTTTGAGGAGGTGATATTTCAATGATATCCTTGGATCTATCATAATTTACTTCAATTCCACACTCATGTATTGTGATTCTAAGAAATGTTCCTAAGGTTTCCCAAAAATATTATTCTTATTTATTCCTCTTCAAGATTTTATACCATAGTTAATTTAAAATAGAATCAATACTGAAAATATGATTACTAAATTGTTGATATTTGACCACCAGATCAATAATTTAATATTCAACTATCTTATCCAAGAAGGGTTAGAAAATATTGTTCACGGTGTGCATATATGTGGCACCAGTAGTCTTCAAACTGAAATTCATCACTTGAAATAAACATAAACCTTGGTGTGCTCTGAAATTGGTTGATTATTCATCTTAAAAATCTTATCTTATATGATTTTATCTATAATATACATCCATAAAAAATTATTCAAAACCAAAAGTATCATTATTCAAAAATTCCAAAATGAGGACCAATAAATCATCTTTCGTGTTGTACTATTTGATATCTTATAATTCGATGAAAACATTGATCTGTTCATTCTTATCTTTGATAGGGACAATGTTATTGAGCTATTTTTTGATATTGAAGCTCTCAAATAAATTTTGATTTGATAATCTTATCATCTTTAGCTTCGACCTCGATAGTTAGATTTAGAGGTATCCTTCTAGATGTAGGCTTATAATTGTAGTTATCATCTGGAAATCAAAAGTAATGGCAGGATACTTTTGTAGAAGGCCAAGAATTTCTATATGAATCTAGGAAATCACATATCAATATTTCATCATAAAAATATTATACACATATTACTCTTTGAAATACATATTCCTGATACAAAAACGTCTCATGGAACTTCTTTTTTTCCATTTTTTATTTGTTATGGCTCATCAATAATGGTAGAGACACCCTCAGAAAGTGATTGAAGGGTAAAAAAGAGATATTATTCTTATTCCCCCTCCTCTTCCATGTCGCTAGGGGTGGAAGAGGTATCTGCATCATAGGATTTTAAAAATGGGATATAAAATTCTTCACTCTCTATTAGTCATATGAGTTACTCTTCAAATCTTGATGATGACGTGGAAATATTTTCAGACTATAGGGAAAAATAACGGTGATTTTATTTAGGGTTTTTTATATAAAATGATCAGACACTTATTATATATCACTGTGTTTAAATCATATTATTAATAAAATTAATAATGATAAATAAAATCATAAATATTAAATTTTTACCTATATATTATTAATGAAAAATATATATTCATTTACAAGATCTTTAAATAGATTGACTAGGGTTATTTCCAAACCGATTGTAGTGATAACTCAAGAGAAACCCTAAATATTAATTTGTCTTCCTAATATTTGGTAAAATAGTGCATCGATATATTGAGACTCTCTAGACTAAAATGGAACCATATCACTCTGTAATGTCCCAATGTTTTTAAGAATAGATTATTTGTGTCATTTATTTTCTGATGAGGTAACTATTGAATGTCGAAAAAACCAAGGCATATATAGTGGGACATTGAGAGTATTATCCAACCAGATAATCAATAACTATTAGTTGGTGATGATTTTCTTGATTTCCGTAATGATATTGATTTGACCAAGTTGTTTCTCCTCACTTTTTTCAAAGCCTTAAAGTGTTTATGTATAAGGGAACAAATCAAATTTCACTATAACCCAGCTGACTGAGTTCCATGAATGAAATGAAGTCAATTACTGAGTCATTTTTGATGAATTCCTATCAAATATTAATATAACCCAATTTTGAAAATATATTTAACTGCATGAAGTTTCCCTATATAACATTTTCTTTATCCGACTATATGAAGAAGATGATTGGATAACATTCCATGTGATTGATCTCTAAATTATACCCTTTAGCAGTCGCAACCACAACTTAAAACACTTTTGGGATTAGTAGACCTCCAAAACTACTTCTCATAACTCTTTTGATAAGTTATGGGAAAACAAGATTGAGGACATAGCTAGTACCAAATCCAGTTGTTTTAGGATATCATGTTTCTTGGATAGAGGTTTGTGTTTCCCAATATAGGGTTTTATTTAGAATCTGACTTGGGGATGTAAGTGTTTGAAGTAGATAGATCATGTTTTGGATTAGGTGTAGAGACCCGAAGCTTATCGTACATTGACATTACATTACTTTTGCGGAATACTTAGTACATAACAAAAACACACACACAAGGATCGTAATAGTTTAGTGTCTTTGGAAACTCGGAATAAAATCTTCTAATCGTGGGGAAAGATCTTCAACATCTCCCATAAATATCTTCCCTTTTTTTACCTAAAAACCTTTCTTCATATCCTGGGGAAAAGAAAACATAAAAGGGTGATCTCAAATACTTAGTAAGGGTATACAAAAGAAAAATCAATCACATCATATTCATAAGAACATAACTTTTGGAAATCTTAACCTGCAAAAGAGAGCATAATTTCATAACATGGGATAAATCATAGTAGTGAAATGAAATCCCAATAATCATAACTTAAAACATGAAACTTTGTGGCATACACACATAATCATAGAGAATCATTTCTTGTTAGTCAAGACTCATTGCCAAGACTATCTTAGTGGACAAAGTCCCTTTCTGAATCGAGTAACCCTCGTTTCAGTCCTGTTTCACTGAACCGGTATAACCTACCATTCCAGCCATGTCTATCTCATGAGATATAAAATCTTTACCCAATGCATTGGAGGGAGATATAGGTCCCACCCATCTCTTAATGAATCCTTTTTTATGTGTGCCACATAATCATAAATCATACATCATCGCATAACCCATGTAATAAAAAATGGGATTCTTAAACAACAGGACATCATAAAACCATTCATATAAGATAAAGGAATTCATAAACATAATTCCATCACAACATAGTCAAATCAATGTAAAAATATGGATAGAAACAGAACCCTTTATTATCTTAGATGGAAAATAATTTTGATAAAACACTTGAATTGAATTCTTGAGGAAAATATCCTTTCTTCTTCAAAATCAATTTCTTTTCACAAAACATCATGAAATTTTATAAGAAAGAGATTTTATTGAAAATAGTCATGAAATATTTTAGAGGAAGCTTCATGAAAATAAGGCTTTACAAAACAGTAGAAATCCGTTCGTGCCGTATAAGTTAAAAAAAACATTCTTTGTACTTTTGTCGAAAAAGTCAAAATGTACCTCGTACGAAAAACGACAAAAGATTCCTTTCATATCTTTTACTAAAAACTCACCAAAGGGTAGAATTGGATTTAAACAATTGTAGGTGGATGTAAATAACATTACATATTGAGGAAACATAGATGTGGATGATAAAATACACCCCAATAAATACTAAAGTATAAACAATCTCGGATAAAAATGAGATTGTGATATTTCCCTTACCTTAGGTCCAATTTGCTTCGTATGTGTCCGAACCTCCTGTATAATGATTTAAATAATGTCATTGACTTATTATAGAATCATATTCATTGTTATGATATCATATATGGTTCACTTATGACATTATATTACCCGTTCTTTTGTAAATTCCATGTTAAAGAAGCGTTTTGGGTAAAATCGTTTCATTTTGACTTGTTGTTCTTGACATCATTATTACTTATATCATGATTTACTTACTTCCAGAATATAAAATATGATTTATATATCATATATATTCAGTATATATATATATAATAGATAGATAAATAAAATGAAAAACACCGTTCATGGAGACGGTAGTCCGTACGTACGCATGAACGCTGTTTTCCTTTCCTTATTGTCTTGAAATGGAAGTAAGTAGATGACATACATATGTATATATATACATAAATCCAGTAGCTTTATAATGTCATATATTTCATTATTATTTCTTATATATACATTATAATCATTCTTAAATGGTTAACATGGAGAATGAATCTCATCGCGTCGTGGAGACGGTAGTCCGTACGTACGCACGAGCGATGATATCATTTCTATAAATATTGAATTGAATTGAAGTGGATTATACAATATATCAGAATAAATATGATGTTGTAATAACTATGTATAGTTATTCTTTACACCATTATACCCATCCATGTAAGGTGGTGGTGGAAAATAGATTACACCACGGCGTGGAGACGGTATTCCGTACGTACGCACGCAGAGTGATTTCTTTTTCCGTAGGATGGATAGATGGTGAAATAGGGTTGTTTCATACTTATAATAACATATCAGTATATGAGTGATACTGATGTTATTACTTCATAATGAAACAACCTAAGAAGAAGAAGTGTAAGAAGCAATAAAGATGAAAGAATTGGTAACGGTAATTACCTCTTCTTTGAAGCGCCTTTTGGAGACCTCCTCTTAGGGAACTAAAATTGGTCTTTGAGTAAGACCAGAACCTCTAGGATGTTGCTAGGGAAGTGGAGAAGAGATTTCGGCAGGGTTTGGCCGAGCTTGAGTGCTCAAATTGGTGTGAGGAGGAGGGGGAGGAGGTGTCCTTTTATAAGGGAGGAGAGGGGAACCTTAGGAATACCTCAAAATATTATTTTATATTAAAGTCAAAATCGGTTTATAATGGTTCCAAAGGGTCTTATTTCGAAGCTAAAGTGGGGATGGGTCGAAATCCTATCAACCAATAAGATTTAGACAAGTTTAGGGTATTATTTTAACCTTATCAATTAGATTTAACTCTAAGTTAAATAATTTAACTTTTACCGTGTCTTTTTGTTTTCTTTCACTATATGGTAAATACACTTACTATAACATGCCAAACGAACCCCAAATTGTATATTATTAATACATATATCCTTATCTAAGTCATTTGGCCGAACCTAAGATTTTTAGGAATAAAATAACAATTAATAATATAATATTTGATTTAAAAACTATTTTGTGTCAATTTTGACACTATTTGATACATGATTTTTGTGAAAGTCATAACAAAATTATATGTTCGAACCAAGTTGGTTACATCAACACTAATATATCATAGTAACCTAGAAAATTAGTTTAATTCATAAAAAGTCTCAAATTACATTTATTTTGGAGTTTATAACATCAATTATGTCAATATTTCATTAACAAGATAATTACTGCATCATCTTTGTGTCATAAATAAATTAATTTATTTGATGTCTAAAAATTACAAATAAAATACCATCATGTAGTAAATATTTTTAGCTTTCTAATTAATATTTACAATCGAATTTATCTTATGTATAACCCCATATTAAAAATGATTTACTTATTAAACTTTGATTTTAACTATTTTAACCTTTCTTTAAATAAATTAATAATAAATGTCCTAATCTAATCCAAGTGGGCCTAAATGGTCATATTTTATTCCTAAGTTTGTTTTTGGTCGAATTACACTTGTCCAATAGAATTAGGACATGTATTAGGGTAATATTAATATCATATTTACCCTTAGTTACCCTATTTACTATTAACCGCGGTAAAAAAAAGTAAAAAGTTACTATTCACCAAAAAATTATTTTCATCTCATTGAACCACATTTTAGTCCTTGATATTAACCGTGTCTCTCGGATTTTCGAAATTCCATTCACAGAAGCGGCAAAAATAAGTTTTATGAAAAATTCAGTTTTTTTTAACTACCACTTAGTAGTTTCACTATTCATCAAAAATTGATGTTTTTCAGAACAATGCCAAAATTTCATCCTAATCTATATTTCATATTCCGAATTCAAAAATGAAATCTATTTTACCAAATTTATAACATAGAAGTTGCATTAATTAATTTTATAATTAAATCCTGCTGTTAAAATAAATAGCGTGTTTTTAGGAAACAATATATATCAAAAGATTGACACTTGATTATGTCTGGTTTAAATGTGAAATTACAACCAATGACCAACATTCTATTAAATTGTAAAAATATATTCTAAATATACTTTAAAACCACTCAAATTAATAATTTATCACTATTAATTATTTCGATTAAAAAAGTTGTTTTTAATTATAATTTAGTAATTTTCACTATTCATCAGAATATGAAAGTTATCTGAAAAGTACCAAAATTTCACCTTAGGCTAAATTCGATACTCCGAATCCAAAAATGAAGTTCATTTTGAAAAATAAGATTTACAGAATTTTAAAAAGTGGTTATTACTATTCATAACGGCTAGTTTTAATAATATTTTAATATCACATCGTTGTTTAGTGAAACTCGGTATTGCGTATTACACAGGCTATCGAGGAAGGTCGCGATTGCGTGTAATGCAAGGCAAGACAAGGATGCGTGTTGTGCAAGCTCCTTTTGGTGTAGTGTAGAACACAAGACTTTAATAAAATTAAAAAGAATATTATTTTATAAAATCATGGGCTGTTACATTCTACCCCCCTTAAAATGAATTTCGCCCTCGAAATTCGTCGGGGTTATAAATGGTTTACTATTCGAAAGTTTCTTTAATAGAAACCCACATCGTAAAAAGGAATATCAAAACCAATCTTTAAAAACAAAATTATGAAACGTAACGGTTACCCAAATAAACTAATCCTTAGGTTTCCACATAGGTGAAAATATGGATATGGAAGAGAAATCTAACGATCATGTTCTGATGGAGAGTGGTAGAGAACATGGCTATGGAAAAGCCAGTAATCACAAATCCATAGATTTGTGATGATATAAGGTACCATCTGATTCATCAGGTATAAGATCACTAGGACAACAGTTTTGGTTTTCAAGATCATTTCCCTAAAGTTGAAAATTTGAATTAGAATAAATACTTACTTTATTTTGGTACAATCTCACTGTTGTTCGTGCCTTCAACAATTTCCACTTCATCTCTTAAATAAATGAAGTTGAATTTGTTATTCATGAAGTGTTAGCAGATCATGTGATAGAATGACGGGTCATTCCATCTGTCTCAAATAAAAGGTTAGCAAAAATTATATGCATAAGTCGATCTATAGTGAGATTAATCATATATGGTTCCTAAAATGGACTTATACTTCATATATCATACTGCTTAATATAATAAAACTAGTTTCTACTAAACAGGGACTTCTTGTAGGCCAGTGGTAGGCGATAAAGGCCAGTCGCACTTCGGTTGTGGGTTCGATTCCCACAGCCTTGTCCGAAGCGATGGGCTGTCGCCCGTCCTACAGGTTGTCCTTTTTCTAAAACTACATTACTATAACATCCCATCAATAATATCAAAAAAATAACTTCTATCCTTAAACAATACTAACTTATGTACAACATAAACCATTCCAATCTTTATGCTTATCCATAATACTGCAGTCCACTCTCATAACATAGTGAAAACAATTACCAGAGATTTAATATCATCGTTGATCCCCATATATCATAAGATATGTTTTGTTGGTCACATTCCAAACATTCAAAGTCCTTAATCATGTATACTCTTGAATACCCATTGAACCTTAGTGAAAACTTGAATGCAGTTAAAAGTTAACACTTTACACATACCAAAATCCTCAAAATTATTTATACTCAAACCATGATATCACTTAGTCCTTATATCAATCATGAGCTCATGAACATTTCATTTTCTCGTCTTCATTATGCGCATATCATCTTATTTCCAAAAAAATATCTCAATCACTTTGAATACCACATCAATAAATATTGCAATACTCAATGATACAACATTATTTTGGAATCCCATTACATAAACGCTTAATCATTCCACCACATCGTTATCATATTCAACATCGCCAATAGTGATCGCATGTGACTTCCCTTTGTCCTTTGCCTTCAGTGGTTGCTCATGTTGATCATCACTAACCCTTGGATTAGGGCAATTATTAGCATAATGCCCCATTTCCTTGCACTTGAAGCATTGAAGTGTTGGTGGTGCGTTCTCTGCAGTGTTTGCTTTATTCACATCATTAGAAACCCTTTTTCCATTACTTCGACACTCAGCTGCTCGATGACCTTCTTTTCCACACTTAAAACATTTTCTAGTTCCTTTAAGACAATCTCCACCATGCTTCTTTCCACACTTTGTGCATAAGGAAACATTCATCTTCTTTTCACCATTATTATGAGATTTCTCCTTGAACTCCATCTTTCGTTTCTTGTCAAAACCATGAGATGGATATGTAACACCAACTTCCATTTCTACCTTGATAGCACAACGCACAATTTCTTCATAGCTACTGAAGTCTCTTATAGCTAATGCCCTTCGAAGACTTGGTTTTAAGCCACTGAAAAATCGATCAACTTTACTTTCAGGTTGGATGATAATTCCAGAAGCATACCTTGCAAGTCTTGTAAAATTTGCTTCATAGGTACCAACAGATTCATCGTCCCTTTGCTTCAGTTCAAGAAACTCTTTCTCCATCTTTGTTCGAAGAATACGAGGGAAGTACTTATTGAAAAATAAGTTCTTGAACTCGTCCCATTCCATAGACTCAATTTCATCCCTTTGCCTTGTATTTTTAATAAGATTCCACCATTGATCAGCATCACCTTCCAAACGATATACTGCTAAGATGACTTTATCATGTTCAGAACATTGAAGAACTGAAAATATCTTTTCAGTAGTACTAATCCATTGTTCAGCAACTAATGGATCAGTAGACCCACTGAAAGAAGGTGGACGTTGCCTCATGAAGGACTCAATAGAATATTGTTCCCTTCTCTGCTCATTTGGAAGTCCAGAATGATTCATAGCTTGTGTAAGTATAGCAATAAGATTTTGCACTCCATCTCCCATAACATTTGTTTGTTCAGGAGGGCAATCATTGCATTGTCCATTTCATTGATCAACATGGTTCCTTCGGGTTCCAGCCATCATCTAAAACCCAAAAAGAATAGTGTGAGAGGCAAAAATCATGCTAGAGAAAACAACATAATAAAGGGGGAGTACCTTCAATATCCAACATCTTAGGTTTAATTCTATGATCGTTAGTGTAATTCTATTACTATAACCTATACGTATACTTATCCCTAGGGACATCCCTAGACATACCTTAGAAATATCTCTAGGGATCTCACTAACGTTTTCGCATCCTAGTTTCCAAAGGTTGACTAAACCTTTCCTCTAATACCAACTGTAGAGACCCGAAGCTTATCGTACATTGACATTACATTACTTTTGCGGAATACTTAGTACATAACAAAAACACACACACAAGGATCGTAATAGTTTAGTGTCTTTGGAAACTCGGAATAAAATCTTCTAATCGTGGGGAAAGATCTTCAACATCTCCCATAAATATCTTCCCTTTTTTTACCTAAAAACCTTTCTTCATATCCTGGGGAAAAGAAAACATAAAAGGGTGAGCTCAAATGCTCAGTAAGGGTATACAAAAGAAAAATCAATCACATCATATTCATAAGAACATAACTTTTGGAAATCTTAACCTGCAAAAGAGAGCATAATTTCATAACATGGGATAAATCATAGTAGTGAAATGAAATCCCAATAATCATAACTTAAAACATGAAACTTTGTGGCATACACACATAATCATAGAGAATCATTTCCTGTTAGTCAAGACTCACTGCCAAGACAATCTTAGTGGACAAAGTCCCTTTCTGAATCGAGTAACCCTCGTTTCAGTCCTGTTTCACTGAACCGGAATAACCTACCATTCCAGCCATGTCTATCTCATGAGATATAAAATCTTTAACCAATGCATTGGAGGGAGATATAGGTCCCACCCATCTCTTAATGAATCCTTTTTTATGTGTGCCACATAATCATAAATCATACATCATCGCATAACCCATGTAATAAAAAATGGGATTCTTAAACAACAGGACATCATAAAACCATTCATATAAGATAAAGGAATTCATAAACATAATTCCATCACAACATAGTCAAATCAATGTAAAAATATGGATAGAAACAGAACCCTTTATTATCTTAGATGGAAAATAATTTTGATAA
Organism: Viscum album; assembly: GCA_963277665.1. Classification (NCBI taxonomy): domain Eukaryota; kingdom Viridiplantae; phylum Streptophyta; class Magnoliopsida; order Santalales; family Viscaceae; genus Viscum; species Viscum album. The sequence goes on along the minus strand of OY728147.1, from coordinate 1,495,712,420 downwards.
AACACTTGAATTGAATTCTTGAGGAAAATATCCTTTCTTCTTCAAAATCAATTTCTTTTCACAAAACATCATGAAATTTTAAAAGAAAGAGATTTTATTGAAAATAGTCATGAAATCTTTTAGAGTAAGCTTCATGAAAATAAGGCTTTATAAAACAGTAGAAATCCGTTCGTGCCGTATAAGTTAAAGAAAAACATTCTTTGTACCTTTGTCGAAAAAGTCAAAATGTACCTCGTACGAAAAACGACAAAAGATTCCTTTCATATCTTTTACTAAAAACTCGCCAAAGGGTAGAATTGGATTTAAACAATTGTAGGTGGATGTAAATAACATTACATATTGAGGAAACATAGATGTGGATGATAAAATACACCCCAGTAAATACTAAAGTATAAACAATCTCAGATAAAAATGAGATTGTGATATTTCCCTTACCTTAGGTCCAATTTTCTTCGTATGTGTCCGAACCTCCTGTATAATGATTTAAATAATGTCATTGACTTTTTACAGAATCATATTCATTGTTATGATATCATATATGGTTCACTTATGACATTATATTACCCGTTCTTTTGTAAATTCCATGTTAAAGAAGCGTTTTGGGTAAAATCGTTTCATTTTGACTTGTTGTTCTTGACATCATTATTACTTATACCATGATTTACTTACTTCCAGAATATAAAATATGATTTATATATCATATATATTCAGTATATATATATATATATAATAGATAGATAAATAAAATGAAAAACACCGTTCATGGAGACGGTAGTCCGTACGTACGCATGAACGCTGTTTTCCTTTCCTTATTGTCTTGAAATGGAAGTAAGTAGATGACATACATATGTATATATATACATAAATCCAGTAGCTTTATAATTTCATATATTTCATTATTATTTCTTATATATACATTATAATCATTCTTAAATGGTTAACATGGAGAAAGAATCTCATCGCGTCGTGGAGACGGTAGTCCGTACGTACGCACGAGCGATGATATCATTTCTATAAATATTGAATTGAATTGAAGTGGATTATACAATATATCAGAATCAATATGATGTTGTAATAACTATGTATAGTTATTCTTTACACCATTATACCCATCCATGTAAGGTGGTGGTGGAAAATAGATTACACCACGGCGTGGAGACGGTATTCCGTACGTACGCACGCGCAGTGATTTCTTTTTCCGTAGGATGGATAGATGGTGAAATAGGGTTGTTTCATACTTATAATAACATATCAGTATATGAGTGATACTGATGTTATTACTTCATAATGAAACAACCTAATAAGAAGAAGTGTAAGAAGAAATAAAGATGAAAGAATTGGTAACGGTAATTACCTCTTCTTTGAAGCGCCTTTTGGAGACCTCCTCTTAGGGAACTAAAATTGGTCTTTGAGTAAGACCAGAACCTATAGGATGTTGCTAGGGAAGTGGAGAAGAGATTTTGGCAGGGGTTGGCCGAGCTTGAGTGCTCAAATTGGTGTGAGGAGGAGGGGGAGGAGGTGTCCTTTTATAAGGGAGGAGAGGGGCACCTTAGGAATACCTCAAAATATTATTTTATATTAAAGTCAAAATCGGTTTATAATGGTTCCAAAGGGTCTTATTTCGAAGCTAAAGTGGGGATGGGTCGAAATCCTATCAACCAATAAGATTTAGACAAGTTTAGGGTATTATTTTAACCTTATCAATTAGATTTAACTCTAAGTTAAATAATTTAACTTTTACCGTGTCTTTTTGTTTTCTTTCACTATATGGTAAATACACTTACTATAACATGCCAAACGAACCCCAAATTGTATATTATTAATACATATATCCTTATCTAAGTCATTTGGCCGAACCTTAGATTTTTAGGAATAAAATAACAATTAATAATATAATATTTGATTTAAAAACTATTTTGTGTCAATTTTGACACTTTTTGATACATGATTTTTGTGAAAGTCATAAAAAAATTATATGTTCGAACCAAGTTGGTTACATCAACACTAATATATCATAGTAACCTAGAAAATTAGTTTAATTCATAAAACGTCTCAAATTACATTTATTTTGGTGTTTATAACATCAATTATGTCAATATTTCATTAACAAGATAATTACTGCATCATCTTTGTGTCATAAATAAATTAATTTATTTGATGTCTAAAAATTACAAATAAAATACCATAATGTAGTAAATATTTTTAGCTTTCTAATGAATATTTACAATCAAATTTATCTTATGTATAACCCCATATTAAAAATTATTTACTTATTAAACTTTGATTTTAACTATTTTAACCCTTCTTTAAATAAATTAATAATAAATGTCCTAATCTAATCCAAGTGGGCCTAAATGGTCATATTTTATTCCTAATTTTGTTTTTGGTCGAATTACACTTGTCCAATAGAATTAGGACACGTATTAGGGTAATATTAATATCATATTTACCCTTAGTTACCCTATTTACTATTAACCGCGGTAAAAAAAAGTAAAAAGTTACTATTCACCAAAAAATTATTTTCATCTCATTGAACCACATTTTAGTCCTTGATATTAACTGTGTCTCTCGGATTTTCGAAATTCCATTCACAGAAGCGGCAAAATTAAGTTTTATGAAAAATTCAGTTTTTTTTAACTACCACTTAGTAGTTTCACTATTCATCAAAAATTGATGTTTTTCAGAACAATGCCAAAATTTCATCCTAATCTATATTTCATATTCCGAATTCAAAAATGAAATCTATTTTACAAAATTTATAACATAGAAGTTGCAATAATTAATTTTATAATTAAATCCTGCTGTTAAAATAAATAGCGTGTTTTTAGGAAACAATATATATCAAAAGATTGACACTTGATTATGTCTGGTTTAAATGTGAAATTACAACCAATGACCAACATTGAATTAAATTGTAAAAATATATTCTAAATATACTTTAAAACCACTCAAATTAATAATTTATCACTATTAATTATTTCGATTAAAAAATTTGTTTTTAATTATAATTTAGTAATTTTCAATATTCATCAGAATATGAAAGTTATCCGAAAAGTACCAAAATTTCACCTTAGGCTAAATTCGATACTCCGAATCCAAAAATGAAGTTCATTTTGAAAAATAAGATTTACAGAATTTTAAAAAGTGGTTATTACTATTCATAACGGCTAGTTTTAATAATATTTTAATAGCACATCGTTGTTTAGTGAAACTCGGTATTGCGTATTACACACGCTATCGAGGAAGGTCGCGATTGCGTGTAATGCAAGGCAAGACAAGGATGCGTGTTGTGCAAGCTCCTTTTAGTGTAGCGTACAACAAAAGACTTTAATAAAATTAAAAAGAATATTTTTTTTATAAAATCTTGGGCTGTTACATTCTACCCCCCTTAAAATGAATTTCGCCCTCGAAATTCGTCGGGGTTATAAATGGTTTACTATTCGAAAGTTTCTTTAATAGAAACCCACATCGTAAAAAGGAATATCAAAACCAATCTTTAAAAACAAAAGTATGAAATGTAACGGTTACCCAAATAAACTAATCATTGGGTTTCCACATAGGTGAAAATATGGATATGGAAGAGAAATCTAACCATCATGTTCTGATGGAGAGTGGTAGAAAACATGGCTATGGAAAAGCCAGTAATCACAAATCCATAGATTTGTGATGATATAAGGTACCATCTGATTCATCAGGTATAAGATCACTAGGACAACATTTTTGGTTTTCAAGATCATTTCCCTAAAGTTGAAAATTTGAATTAGAATAAATACTTACTTTATTTTGGTACAATCTCACTGTTGTTCGTGCCTTGAACAATTTACACTTCATCTCTTAAATAAATGAAGTTGAATTTGTTATTCATGAAGTGTTAGCAGATCATGTGATAGAATGACGGGTCATTCCATCTGTCTCAAACAAAAGGTTAGCAAAAATTATATGCATAAGTCGATCTATAGTGAGATTAATCATATATGGTTCCTAAAATGGAATTATACTTCATATATCATACTGCTTAATATACTAAAACTAGTTTCTACTAAACAGGGACTTCTTGTAGGCCAGTGGTAGGCGATAAAGGCCAGTCGCACTTCGGTTGTGGGTTCGATTCCCACAGCCTTGTCCGAAGCGATGGGCTATCGCCCATCCTGCAGGTTGTCCTTTTTCTAAAACTACATTACTATAACATCCCATCAATAATATCAAAAAAAGAACTTCTATCCTTAAACAATACTAACTTATGTACAACATAAACCATTCCAATCTTTTTGCTTATCCATAATACTTCAGTCCACTCTCATAACATAGTGAAAACAATTACCAGAGATTTAATATCATCGTTGATCCCCATATATTATAAGATACGTTTTGTTGGTCACATTCCAAACATTCAAAGTCCTTAATCATGTATACTCTTGAATACCCATTGAACCTTAGTGAAAACTTGAATGCAGTTAAAAGTTAACACTTTACACATACCAAAATCCTCAAAATTATTTATACTCAAACCATGATATCACTTAGTCCTTATATCAATCATGAGCTCATGAACATTTCATTTTCTCGTCTTCATTATGCGCATATCATCTTATTTCCAAAAAAATATCTCAATCACTTTGAATACCACATCAATAAATATTGCAATACTCAATGATACAACATTATTTTGGAATCCCATTACATAAACGCTTAATCATTCCACCACATCGTTATCATATTCAACATCGCCAATAGTGATCGCATGTGACTTCCCTTTGTCCTTTGCCTTCAGTGGTTGCTCATGTTGATCATCACTAACCCTTGGATTAGGGCAATTATTAGCATAATGCCCCATTTCCTTGCACTTGAAGCATTGAAGTGTTGGTGGTGCGTTCTCTGCAGTGTTTGCTTTATTCACATCATTAGAAACCCTTTTTCCATTACTTCGACACTCAGCTGCTCGATGACCTTCTTTTCCACACTTAAAACATTTTCTAGTTCCTTTAAGACAATCTCCACCATGCTTCTTTCCAAACTTTGTGCATAAGGAAACATTCATCTTCTTTTCACCATTATTATGAGATTTCTCCTTGAACTCCATCTTTCGTTTCTTGTCAAAACCATGAGATGGATATGTAACACCAACTTCCATTTCTACCTTGATAGCACAACGCACAATTTCTTCATAGCTACTGAAGTCTCTTATAGCTAATGCCCTTCGAAGACTTGGTTTTAAGCCACTGAAAAATCGATCAACTTTACTTTCAGGTTGGATGATAATTCCAGAAGCATACCTTGCAAGTCTTGTAAAATTTGCTTCATAGGTACCAACAGATTCATCGTCCCTTTTCTTCAGTTCAAGAAACTCTTTCTCCATCTTTGTTCGAAGAATACGAGGGAAGTACTTATTGAAAAATAAGTTCTTGAACTCGTCCCATTCCATAGACTCAATTTCATCCCTTTGCCTTGTATTCTTAATAAGATTCCACCATTGATCAGCATCACCTTCCAAATGATATACTGCTAAGATGACTTTATCATGTTCAAAACATTGAAGAACTGAAAATATCTTTTCAGTAGTACTAATCCATTGTTCAGCAACTAATGGATCAGTAGACCCACTGAAAGAAGGTGGACGTTGCCTCATGAAGGACTCAATAGAATATTGTTCCCTTCTCTGCTCATTTGGAAGTCCAGAATGATTCATAGCTTGTGTAAGTATAGCAATAAGATTTTGCACTCCATCTCCCATAACATTTGTTTGTTCGGTAGGGCAATCATTGCATTTTCCATTTCATTGATCTACACGGTTCCTTCGGGTTCCAGCCATCGTCTAAAACCCAAAAAGAATAGTGTGAGAGGCAAAAATCATGCTAGAGAAAACAACATAATAAAGGGGGAGTACCTTCAATATCCAACATCTTAGGTTTAATTCTATGATCGTTAGCTTAATTCTATTACTATAACCTATACGTATACTTATCCCTAGGGACATCCCTAGACATACCTTAGAAATATCTCTAGGGATCTCACTAACGTTTTCGCATCCTAGTTTCCAAAGGTTGACTAAACCTTTCCTCTGATACCAACTGTAGAGACCCGAAGCTTATCGTACATTGACATTACATTACTTTTGCGGAATACTTAGTACATAACAAAAACACACACACAAGGATCGTAATAGTTTAGTTTCTTTGGAAACTCGGAATAAAATCTTCTAATCGTGGGGAAAGATCTTCAACATCTCCCATAAATATCTTCCCTTTTTTTACCTAAAAACCTTTCTTCATATCCTGGGGAAAAGAAAACATAAAAGGGTGAGCTCAAATGCTCAGTAAGGGTATACAAAAGAAAAATCAATCACATCATATTAATAAGAACATAACTTTTGGAAATCTTAACCTGCAAAAGAGAGCATAATTTCATAACATGGGATAAATCATAGTAGTGAAATGAAATCCCAATAATCATAACTTAAAACATGAAACTTTGTGGCATACACACATAATCATAGAGAATCATTTCTTGTTAGTCAAGACTCATTGCCAAGACTATCTTAGTGGACAAAGTCCCTTTCTGAATCGAGTAACCCTCGTTTCAGTCTTGTTTCACTGAACCGGTATAACCTACCATTCCAGCCATGTCTATCTCATGAGATATAAAATCTTTACCCAATGCATTGGAGGGAGATATAGGTCCCACCCATCTCTTAATGAATCCTTTTTTATGTGTGCCACATAATCATAAATCATACATCATCGCATAACCCATGTAATAAAAAATGGGATTCTTAAACAACAGGACATCATAAAACCATTCATATAAGATAAAGGAATTCATAAACATAATTCCATCACAACATAGTCAAATCAATGTAAAAATATGGATAGAAACAGAACCCTTTATTATCTTAGATGGAAAATAATTTTGATAAAACACTTGAATTGAATTCTTGAGGAAAATATCCTTTCTTCTTCAAAATCAATTTCTTTTCACAAAACATCATGAAATTTTAAAAGAAAGAGATTTTATTGAAATAGTCATGAAATATTTTAGAGGAAGCTTCATGAAAATAAGGCTTTATAAAACAGTAGAAATCTGTTCGTGCCGTACAAGTTAAAAAAAACATTCTTTGTACTTTTGTCGAAAAAGTCAAAATGTACCTCGTACGAAAAACGACAAAAGATTCCTTTCATATCTTTTACTAAAAACTCACCAAAGGGTAGAATTGGATTTAAACAATTGTAGGTGGATGTAAATAACATTACATATTGAGGAAACATAGATGTGGATGATAAAATACACCCCAGTAAATACTAAAGTATAAACAATCTCGGATAAAAATGAGATTGTGATATTTCCCTTACCTTAGGTCCAATTTGCTTCGTATGTGTCCGAACCTCCTGTATAATGATTTAAATAATGTCATTGACTTATTACAGAATCATATTCATTGTTATGATATCATATATGGTTCACTTATGACATTATATTACCCGTTCTTTTGTAAATTCCATGTTAAAGAAGCGTTTTGGGTAAAATCGTTTCATTTTGACTTGTTGTTCTTGACATCATTATTACTTATATCATGATTTACTTACTTCCAGAATATAAAATATGATTTATATATCATATATAGTCAGTATATATATATATATAATAGATAGATAAATAAAATGAAAAACACCGTTCATGGAGACGGTAGTCCGTACGTACGCATGAACGCTGTTTTCCATTCCTTATTGTCTTGAAATGGAAGTAAGTAGATGACATACATATGTATATATATACATAAATCCAGTAGCTTTATAATGTAATATATTTCATTATTATTTCTTATATATACATTATAATCATTCTTAAATGGTTAACATGGAGAATGAATCTCATCGCGTCGTGGAGACGGTAGTCCGTACGTACGCACGAGCGATGATATCATTTCTATAAATATTGAATTGAATTGAAGTGGATTATACAATATATCAGAATCAATATGATGTTGTAATAACTATGTATAGTTATTCTTTACACCATTATACCCATCCATGTAAGGTGGTGGTGGAAAATAGATTACACCACGGCGTGGAGACGGTATTCCGTACGTACGCACGCGCAGTGATTTCTTTTTCCGTAGGATGGATAGATGGTGAAATAGGGTTGTTTCATACTTATAATAACATATCAGTATATGAGTGATACTGATGTTATTACTTCATAATGAAACAACCTAAGAAGAATAAGTGTAAGAAGAAATAAAGATGGAAGAATTGGTAACGGTAATTACCTCTTCTTTGAAGCGCCTTTTGGAGACCTCCTCTTAGGGAAATAAAATTGGTCTTTGAGTAAGACCAGAACCTCTAGGATGTTTCTAGGGAAGTGGAGAAGAGATTTTGGCAGGGGTTGGCCGAGCTTGAGTGCTCAAATTGGTGTGAGGAGGAGGGGGAGGAGGTGTCCTTTTATAAGGGAGGAGAGGGGCACCTTAGGAATACCTCAAAATATTATTTTATATTAAAGTCAAAATCGGTTTATAATGGTTCCAAAGGGTCTTATTTCGAAGCTAAAGTGGGGATGGGTCGAAATCCTATCAACCAATAAGATTTATACAAGTTTAGGGTATTATTTTAACCTTATCAATTAGATTTAACTCTAAGTTAAATAATTTATCTTTTACCGTGTCTTTTTGTTTTCTTTCACTATATGGTAAATACACTTACTATAACATGCCAAACGAACCCCAAATTGTATATTATTAATACATATATCCTTATCTAAGTCATTTGGACGAACCTTAGATTTTTAGGAATAAAATAACAATTAATAATATAATATTTGATTTAAAAACTATTTTGTGTCAATTTTGACACTATTTGATACATGATTTTTGTGAAAGTCATAACAAAATTATATGTTCAAACCAAGTTGGTTACATCAACACTAATATATCATAGTAACCTATAAAATTATTTTAATTCATAAAAAGTCTCAAATTACATTTAGTTTGGTGTTTATAACATCAATTATGTCAATATTTCATTAACAAGATAATTACTGCATCATCTTTGTGTCATAAATAAATTAATTTATTTGATGTCTAAAAATTACAAATAAAATACCATCATGTAGTAAATATTTTTATCTTTCTAATGAATATTTACAATCAAATTTATCTTATGTATAACCCCATATTAAAAATGATTTACTTATTAAACTTTGATTTTAACTATTTTAACCCTTCTTTAAATAAATTAATAATAAATGTCCTAATCTAATCCAAGTGGGCCTAAATGGTCATATTTTATTCCTAAGTTTGTTTTTGGTCGAATTACACTTTTCCAATAGAATTAGGACATGTATTAGGGTAATATTAATATCATATTTACCCTTAGTTACCCTATTTACTATTAACCGCGGTAAAAAAAAGTAAAAAGTTACTATTCACCAAAAAATTATTTTCATCTCATTGAACCACATTTTAGTCCTTGATATTAACCGTGTCTCTCGGATTTTCGAAATTCCATTCACAGAAGCGGCAAAATTATGTTTTATGAAAAATTCAGTTTTTTTTAACTACCACTTAGTAGTTTCACTATTCATCAAAAATTGATGTTTTTCAGAACAATGCCAAAATTTCATCCTAATCTATATTTCATATTCCGAATTCAAAAATGAAATCTATTTTACCAAATTTATAACATAGAAGTTGCATTAATTAATTTTATAATTAAATCCTGCTGTTAAAATAAATAGCGTGTTTTTAGGAAACAATATATATCAAAAGATTGACACTTGATTATGTCTGGTTTAAATGTGAAATTACAACCAATGACCAACATTGAATTAAATTGTAAAAATATATTCTAAATATACTTTAAAACCACTCAAATTAATAATTTATCACCATTAATTATTTCGATTAAAAAAGTTGTTTTTAATTATAATTTAGTAATTTTCACTATTCATCAGAATATGAAAGTTTTCCGAAAAGTACCAAAATTTCACCTTAGGCTAAATTCGATACTCCGAATCCAAAAATGAAGTTCATTTTGAAAAATAAGATTTACAGAATTTTAAAAAGTGGTTATTACTATTCATAACGGCTAGTTTTAATAATATTTTAATAGCACATCGTTGTTTAGTGAAACTCGGTATTGCGTATTACACACGCTATCGAGGAAGGTCGCGATTGCGTGTAATGCAAGTCAAGACAAGGATGCGTGTTGTGCAAGCTCCTTTTGGTGTAGCGTACAACACAAGACTTTAATAAAATTAAAAAGAATATTTTTTTATAAAATCTTGGGCTGTTACATTCTACCCCCCTTAAAATGAATTTCGCCCTCGAAATTCGTCGGGGTTATAAATGGTTTACTATTCGAAAGTTTCTTTAATAGAAACTCACATCGTAAAAAGGAATATCAAAACCAATCTTTAAAAACAAAAGTATGAAACGTAACGGTTACCCAAATAAACTAATCATTGGGTTTCCACATAGGTGAAAATATGGATATGGAAGAGAAATCTAACCATCATGTTCTGATGGAGAGTGGTAGAGAACATGGCTATGGAAAAGCCAGTAATCACAAATCCATAGATTTGTGATGATATAAGGTACCATCTGATTCATCAGGTATAAGATCACTAGGACAACATTTTTGGTTTTCAAGATCATTTCCCTAAAGTTGAAAATTTGAATTAGAATAAATACTTACTTTATTTTGGTACAATCTCACTGTTGTTCGTGCCTTGAACAATTTCCACTTCATCTCTTAAATAAATGAAGTTGAATTTGTTATTCATGAAGTGTTAGCAGATCATGTGATAGAATGACGGGTCATTCCATCTGTCTCAAACAAAAGGTTAGCAAATATTATATGCATAAGTCGATCTATAGTGAGATTAATCATATATGGTTCCTAAAATGGACTTATACTTCATATACCATACTGGTTAATATAATAAAACTAGTTTCTACTAAACAGGGACTTCTTGTAGGCCAGTGGTAGGCGATAAAGGCCAGTCGCACTTCGGTTGTGGGTTCGATTCCCACAGCCTTGTCTGAAGCGATGGGCTGTCGCCCGTCCTGCAGGTTGTCCTTTTTCTAAAACTACATTACTATAACATCCCATCAATAATATCAAAAAAAGAACTTTTATCCTTAAACAATACTAACTTATGTACAACATAAACCATTCCAATCTTTATGCTTATCCATAATACTGCAGTCCACTCTCATAACATAGTGAAAACAATTACCAGAGATTTAATATCATCGTTGATCCCCATATATCATAAGATATGTTTTGTTGGTCACATTCCAAACATTCAAAGTCCTTAATCATGTATACTCTTGAATACCCATTGAACCTTAGTGAAAACTTGAATGCAGTTAAAAGTTAACACTTTACACATACCAAAATCCTCAAAATTATTTATACTCAAACCATGATATCACTTAGTCCTTATATCAATCATGAGCTCATGAACATTTCATTTTCTCGTCTTCATTATGCGCATATCATCTTATTTCCAAAAAAATATCTCAATCACTTTGAATACCACATCAATAAATATTGCAATACTCAATGATACAACATTATTTTGGAATCCCATTACATAAACGCTTAATCATTCCACCACATCGTTATCATATTCAACATCGCCAATAGTGATCGCATGTGACTTCCCTTTGTCCTTTGCCTTCAGTGGTTGCTCATGTTGATCATCACTAACCCTTGGATTAGGGCAATTATTAGCATAATGCCCCATTTCCTTGCACTTGAAGCATTGAAGTGTTGGTGGTGCGTTCTCTGCAGTGTTTGCTTTATTCACATCATTAGAAACCCTTTTTCCATTACTTCGACACTCAGCTGCTCGATGACCTTCTTTTCCACACTTAAAACATTTTCTAGTTCCTTTAAGACAATATCCACCATGCTTCTTTCCACACTTTGTGCATAAGGAAACATTCATCTTCTTTTCACCATTATTATGAGATTTCTCCTTGAACTCCATCTTTCGTTTCTTGTCAATACCATGAGATGGATATGTAACACCAACTTCCATTTCTACCTTGATAGCACAACGCACAATTTCTTCATAGCTACTGAAGTCTCTTATAGCTAATGCCCTTCGAAGACTTGGTTTTAAGCCATTGAAAAATTGATCAACTTTACTTTCAGGTTGGATGATAATTCCAGAAGCATACCTTGCAAGTCTTGTAAAATTTGCTTCATAGGTACCAACAGATTCATCGTCCCTTTGCTTCAGTTCAAGAAACTCTTTCTCCATCTTTGTTCGAAGAATACGAGGGAAGTACTTATTGAAAAATAAGTTCTTGAACTCGTCCCATTCCATAGACTCAATTTCATCCCTTTGCCTTGTATTCTTAATAAGATTCCACCATTGATCAGCATCACCTTCCAAACGATATACAGCTAAGATGACTTTATCATGTTCAGAACATTGAAGAACTGAAAATATCTTTTCAGTAGTACTAATCCATTGTTCAGCAACTAATGGATCAGTAGACCCACTGAAAGAAGGTGGACGTTGCCTCATGAAGGACTCAATAGAATATTGTTCCCTTCTCTGCTCATTTGGAAGTCCAGAATGATTCATAGCTTTTGTAAGTATAGCAATAAGATTTTGCACTCCATCTCCCATAACATTTGTTTGTTCAGGAGGGCAATCATTGCATTGTCCATTGCATTGATCAACACGGTTCCTTCGGGTTCCAGCCATCGTCTAAAACCCAAAAAGAATAGTGTGAGAGGCAAAAATCATGCTATAGAAGACAACATAATAAAGGGGGAGTACCTTCAATATCCAACATCTTAGGTTTAATTCTATGATCGTTAGCGTAATTATATTACTATAACCTATACGTATACTTATCCCTAGGGACATCCCTAGACATACCTTAGAAATATCTCTAGGGATCTCACTAACATTTTCGCATCCTAGTTTCCAAAGGTTGACTAAACCTTTCCTCTGATACCAACTGTAGAGACCCGAAGCTTATCGTACATTGACATTACATTACTTTTGCGGAATACTTAGTACATAACAAAAACACACACACAAGGATCTTAATAGTTTAGTGTCTTTGGAAACTCGGAATAAAATCTTCTAATCGTGGGGAAAGATCTTCAACATCTCCCATAAATATCTTCCCTTTTTTTACCTAAAAACCTTTCTTCATATCCTGGGGAAAAGAAAACATAAAAGGGTGAGCTCAAATGCTCAGTAAGGGTATACAAAAGAAAAATCAATCACATCATATTCATAAGAACATAACTTTTGGAAATCTTAACCTGCAAAAGAGAGCATAATTTCATAACATGGGATAAATCATAGTAGTGAAATGAAATCCCAATAATCATAACTTAAAACATGAAACTTTTTGGCATACACACATAATCATAGAGAATCATTTCTTGTTAGTCAAGACTCATTGCCAAGACTATCTTAGTGGAAAAAGTCCCTTTCTGAATCGAGTAACCCTCGTTTCAGTCCTGTTTCACTGAACCGGTATAACCTACCATTCCAGCCATGTCTATCTCATGAGATATAAAATCTTTACCCAATGCATTGGAGGGAGATATAGGTCCCACCCATCTCTTAATGAATCCTTTTTTATGTGTGCCACATAATCATAAATCATACATCATCGCATAACCCATGTAATAAAAAATGGGATTCTTAAACAACAGGACATCATAAAACCATTCATATAAGATAAAGGAATTCATAAACATAATTCCATCACAACATAGTCAAATCAATGTAAAAATATGGATAGAAACAGAACCCTTTATTATCTTAGATGGAAAATAATTTTGATAAAACACTTGAATTGAATTCTTGAGGAAAATATCCTTTCTTCTTCAAAATCAATTTCTTTTCACAAAACATCATGAAATTTTAAAAGAAAGAGATTTTATTGAAAATAGTCATGAAATCTTTTAGAGGAAGCTTCATGAAAATAAGTCTTTATAAAACAGTAGAAATCTGTTCGTGCCGTATAAGTTAAAAAAAACATTCTTTGTACTTTTGTCGAAAAAGTCAAAATGTACCTCGTACGAAAAACGACAAAAGATTCCTTTCATATCTTTTACTAAAAACTCACCAAAGGGTAGAATTGGATTTAAACAATTGTAGGTGGATGTAAATAACATTACATATTGAGGAAACATAGATGTGGATGATAAAATACACCCCAGTAAATACTAAAGTATAAACAATCTCGGATAAAAATGAGATTGGGATATTTCCCTTACCTTAGGTCCAATTTGCTTCGTATGTGTCCGAACCTCCTGTATAATGATTTAAATAATGTCATTGACTTATTACAGAATCATATTCATTGTTATGATATCATATATGGTTCACTTATGACATTATATTACTCGTTCTTTTGTAAATTCCATGTTAAAGAAGCGTTTTGGGTAAAATCGTTTCATTTTGACTTGTTGTTCTTGACATCATTATTACTTATATCATGATTTACTTACTTCCAGAATATAAAATATGATTTATATATCATATATATTCAGTATATATATATATATAATAGATAGATAAATAAAATGAAAAACACCGTTCATGGAGACGGTAGTCCGTACGTACGCATGAACGCTGTTTTCCTTTCCTTATTGTCTTGAAATGGAAGTAAGTAGATGGCATACATATGTATATATATACATAAATCCAGTAGCTTTATAATGTCATATATTTCATTATTATTTCTTATATATACATTATAATCATTCTTAAATGGTTAACATGGAGAATGAATCTCATCGCGTCGTGGAGACGGTAGTCCGTACGTACGCACGAGCGATGATATCATTTCTATAAATATTGAATTGAATTGAAGTGGATTATAAAATATATCATAATCAATATGATGTTGTAATAACTATGTATAGTTATTCTTTACACCATTATACCCATCCATGTAAGGTGGTGGTGGAAAATAGATTACACCACGGCGTGGAGACGGTATTCCGTACGTACGCACGCGCAGTGATTTCTTTTTCCGTAGGATGGATAGATGGTGAAATAGGGTTGTTTCATACTTATAATAACATATCAGTATATGATTGATACTGATGTTATTACTTCATAATGAAACAACCTAAGAAGAAGAAGTGTAAGAAGAAATAAAGATGAAAGAATTGGTAACGGTAATTACCTCTTCTTTGAAGCGCCTTTTGGAGACCTCCTCTTAGGGAACTAAAATTGGTCTTTGAGTAAGACCAGAACCTCTATGATGTTGCTAGGGAAGTGGAGATGAGATTTTGGCAGGGGTTGGCCGAGCTTGAGTGCTCAAATTGGTGTGAGGAGGAGGGGGAGGAGGTGTCCTTTTATAAGGGAGGAGAGGGGCACCTTAAGAATACCTCAAAATATTATTTTATATTAAAGTCAAAATCGGTTTATAATGGTTCCAAAGGGTATTATTTCAAAGCTAAAGTGGGTATGGGTCGAAATCCTATCAACCAATAAGATTTAGACAAGTTTAGGGTATTATTTTAACCTTATCAATTAGATTTAACTCTAAGTTAAATAATTTAACTTTTACCGTGTCTTTTTGTTTTCTTTCACTATATGGTAAATACACTTACTATAACATGCCAAACGAACCCCAAATTGTATATTATTAATACATATATCCTTATCTAAGTCATTTGGCCGATCCTTAGATTTTTAGGAATAAAATAACAATTAATAATATAATATTTGATTTAAAAACTATTTTGTGTCAATTTTGACACTATTTGATACATGATTTTTGTGAAAGTCATAACAAAATTATATGTTCGAACCAAGTTGGTTAAATCAACACTAATATATCATATTAACCTAGAAAATTAGTTTAATTCATAAAAAGTCTCAAATTACATTTATTTTGGTGTTTATAACATCAATTATGTCAATATTTCATTAACAAGATAATTACTGCATCATCTTTGTGTCATAAATAAATTAATTTATTTGATGTCTAAAAATTACAAATAAAATACCATCATGTAGTAAATCTTTTTAGCTTTATAATGAATATTTACAATCGAATTTATCGTATGTATAACCCCATATTAAAAATTATTTACTTATTAAACTTTGATTTTAACTATTTTAACCCTTCTTTAAATAAATTAATAATAAATGTCCTAATCTAATCCAAGTGGTCCTAAATGGTCATATTTTATTCCTAAGTTTGTTTTTGGTCGAATTACACTTGTCCAATAGAATTAGGACATGTATTAGGGTAATATTAATATCATATTTACCCTTAGTTACCCTATTTACTATTAACCGCGGTAAAAAAAGTAAAAAGTTATTATTCACCAAAAAATTATTTTCATCTCATTGAACCACATTTTAGTCCTTGATATTAACCGTGTCTCTCGGATTTTCGAAATTCCATTCACAGAAGCGGCAAAATTATGTTTTATGAAAAATTCAGTTTTTTTTAACTACCACTTAGTAGTTTAACTATTCATCAAAAATTGATGTTTTTCAGAACAATGCCAAAATTTCATCCTAATCTATATTTCATATTCCGAATTCAAAAATGAAATCTATTTTACCAAATTCATAACATAGAAGTTGCATTAATTAATTTTATAGTTAAATCCTGCTGTTAAAATAAATAGCGTGTTTTTAGGAAACAATATATATCAAAAGATTGACACTTGATTATGTCTGGTTTAAATGTGAAATTACAACCAATGACCAACATTGAATTAAATTGTAAAAATATATTCTAAATATACTTTAAAACCACTCAAATTAATAATTTATCACTATTAATTATTTCGATTAAAAAAGTTGTTTTTAATTATAATTTAGTAATTTTCACTATTCATCAGAATATGAAAGTTATCCGAAAAGTACCAAAATTTCACCTTAGGCTAAATTCGATACTCCGAATCCAAAAATGAAGTTCATTTTGAAAAATAAGATTTATAGAATTTTAAAAAGTGGTTATTACTATTCATAACGGCTAGTTTTAATAATATTTTAATTGCACATCATTGTTTAGTGAAACTCGGTATTGCGTATTACACACGCTATCGAGGAAGGTCGCGATTGCGTGTAATGCAAGGCAAGACAAGGATGCGTGTTGTGCAAGCTCCTTTTGGTGTAGCGTACAACACAAGACTTTAATAAAATTAAAAAGAATATTTTTTTATAAAATCTTGGGCTATTACATTAGGGGGTGATGGGATTCATGTAACATATCAAATAGACTGAACTGAACTTCCCATCCAACAATGCTGATTCAATAGATTCACACTCATTATTTAATATTCCAAAATAATCCGGTTTGGATTTTTCTTGAATTTTTTTTAGGTGTATTCGAGATCTTTCTGGTCTCACTAATATGTTTTCTCATATTTTTTTTCATGTATAGGGATTCATTAGTGATGTTGTTGAGATATTATACCCAACCATAACTTTGTATTCCTCTATTCATGTAGCTTCTATGGCCTCTACCACTAGCTTCGTAACCAAGTATGGAAAACTATGATTCATATTCTTTCGATCCATTGAATAAATATTTTTTAAAATTAATAATTTTAAAAAATAATGATTATTATTCTTTTATTTGATAAGGGTTCCATTTAGAGGGGTAGTTCCCATTATCTCAGTAGTGATGGCATAAAATCTAATAGTGTAAAGACTGGCATGGGGATCGATTTGGGTTCATATTCTTATAATTAACTCTTTTTATGGTAGTTACTCAAACATTTATATGACCATATCTTTGAATAATACAGTGTGGGTATATCTAGTAACATTGTTACAGGTCCAAATTGGGAAATGGATGGTTAGTTTTATTGAACCATGAGGATGGATGGACCTCAATTGTATATATTTTTATTTATTTAATAATTAAACTTTTTACACCTTTTATTGTAACTTTTTTCCAATATATTTCTTATTATAGAGTCATAGAAACGCATTCCACTTGTTAAATTGTCTTACCCTCTTTCATCATTCCAAAATAAACCATCTTCTAATGTTTTTTTTTTAAAAAAAGCACTCATGATTGGTGTGACACCATGTTTTGTGGAAGGGGGGATAATTTAATAGATCATTGAGACCAACTTGATCAAATATTATAACATCAAAAATCCTAAAATAATCATTCTTCAAAGCTATTATGATCTTTTGGTGGGTCTTAACAACTCAAAATGAATAAAAATTACTATTTTCATCCTCTTAAAATATGCTCTTGTACTAATTTATCATATCTTGATGATACTTTATAGGATGGAATGCTAGAGCTGGTGCCATGTTCGCTTAAGTGTGGTAATTGTGGTATACACATTACGAGTTCTTTTCCATTGCCTATCGGTGTTAGTCAAGAATTTATTTTGGAATATAGAATATTGTCTTTAAATATTTATACAATTTTCACAAGTTTATAGAATCTATATGGATATTTTAGTTGAATTAGTGGTGTCTATAACTCATCATAGAGGTTCTATATACCGAGGCCCAACGACTTCTCTTGGGGAAGGATTAGGTTGAAGGATTAGGTCAAACCGAGGCATCTAAAAATGAAGACCGAGAATCTCTAAATATCTTATTGTCTTCAATTCGAGATATTAGGGACTAGGGTCCATCAAAATATAGTGTTGAATTGAAAAAAAAAAGTATAGGGATTCCCTTTTAAAGAATGAACTGGCTAAAAAATTGGTATACTACATAAAATGTTTTCCCTCTAAAGTCATTATAAAGCATCAATGTTTGGATGCTTCTTACAGCTCAAGGTTTCCCATCATGGAACCAAACCAAGATATTAAATGCTTCAAGTGATACTAGGAATCCCCTGTGACCATAAAATATGACATGGTTGGATTCTCAGAATTAGGTGGGGGAAGAGTTACATCCACCCATTCAGTGTAATGTCTATTCCCTTTTTACACTGGTGAAACCACAATTCCATCACTTCTAGTCAAGCTATTAGAGACACAATGTTTTCAATGAGTATTGATGTTCCTTTAAATTTTGATTTATCCTAAAATGGGTAGAAATAGGTGGAGCATAACAAGATGAGTCTTCCTACATTCATTATGTGTAGACAGTACTGGATTTCATGGGATGTTTTCCTAATATAGACCTAGTTTTTTTCTTAATGGAGGGAATTCTTAAAATCCTTCCACCATTATATCTAAGAAAATTTGTTTTCCAGATACCAAATTGAGTGGATGACCTAGCACTGATTTTTTATGGTTGGCTCTTCTTGTTAAGGGAGATCTATTGAAGAATTATTCCAAGGATATTCAGGGAAAATATATCTAGAATAGATATTTTCCTAGATAATATCAGTGTTGATTCTCTTTAACTCCATTATTTGTCCAAGTATTGATATAATATTTCGTCAATTATAGAGGGTTAAATTTCTTTAGGTAATGGGTGGATCGTTGCCATACCATTTACACTTTATTTATAGGAATACTTGGGGAGATATGGTAGCTGATCATATGAGGTATATAATTGATTTTTATCTTTTATTTTGATTTTTGGAAAGTAAATCTTCTTTGATCAATTCAGTGTGCATCATACTTCAAATAGAAACATCCTCCATTATTTCTTATTCACCAAAGTCATGCTCTATTGTATCTCTTGGCCCATTATAGATATTGTTTATTTATTCAAGTTAGTTTGATGGTATCACATAATCATTATAAAGATAAAAGGATTGATCACTCATTCAGTAAGAATTGATTAACGAATACTGATCTTTTAAAAAGGTTTCCCTCTTGATGGGTTACTTTTTCATGTGGTCTCTAAGGGGATTCATCTTTTACTTCAATATTTCTCCCAAAACTAATTTGCAAAGGGTCATCTATAGAGAGTAGATATAAAACCTTTTTTGGTGCAATATAAAGAATAATTATGATTCAAGAGATGAAGAAAATATTAGAGACTTATTTCAAGATATACCATGCAATACGGAAAAGACTGGATTTCATAAGTGAGGAGGAAGTTTAAGTAAAAAATCTACCATCCCTAATCGGTGGGATGATCCTATTAAAATTCTAACATGTTTTGTAATTTTTAGCAATTCGATAGCACATGAGCCTCAGTCCAGTTGGTGAGGTCTCTCTAAGTGAAACTGGGAGACCCAGGTTCAAAACCCGGTGGAGGCATAATTTCGGGGCACTGTAGTAGTACTGTAGCAGGAACTGTAGCAGTTACTATAGCATGTATTGTTCGGTACTTTATTAGTCAGAACTATTAACCTTGGGCCATCGGTTTGGTCTTGTAATCCATAAGGCTTTCGGGCCACCCAGGCCTTCGGGTCAGTAAGGTTTTAGGGTCACCTCATGGCCTTCAGGCCACCTCAAAGCCTTTAGGGCCACCCGATTTGCAGTTGCACTAGAAGATTCTACATGGAACTGCTCCAGTTGAGGAAAGAGCAGGGCGCATTCACCAAATCAGGGATAAACGGACTTAATAATAATGAGAGGGTATGAAATTTACCATCGGTATTACACCTGTGCACCACTACACATGGACATGTTAGCTGAACAGTCATGAAAAGGTTGAGAGCTGATCACGATGTAGATGCTAGGGAGGTATAGTTTCAAGTAGTCATAGTCTGTATAATTTCCTTAAGACCTACGAGTCCTATAATGTCTTCAAGCCTACGAAAAATGTAATATCGAATCCTATGGGCCTGGTAAGGGTTCCCCCTCATCCATTGAAAGGGGGGTTTCAGAAAATCAATAAAAAAGAATGCCTTCGGGCCATTCAGTTAGTTTAGAGATTCGATGACCGTGAGAGGCTATATCGTGGTAAAAAATATTCTAGACATGAAGGTTGGTAATTCCATCAAATTTTCATTATTGCATCTATTATTTTCTTCCTCTTAATCTTGTAAATTTTCATTTGTTCATCTGTTGGGTTTAATGTTTTTTCTAAATGTGTGTTGCTTGATTCCAAAGAAAACATTGTCACTTGAATCAGTGGCATCTTAGGCCACCATTAAAAATCGTTTTAAAGTATAAACAATTTCAGCATCAAGCAACGAAGAAATGTGGCCCTAATCTGAAACATCATATTTTACATGGTGAGACATCTTCATAGATTCTTGGGTGGCTTGAGTCACCTATTTTGAATAGTGAATTTAATGTATGGGAACCAACTTGGAAGGATCCCTTGTTATTATTGAAATATTCCTTTAAATTCCTATAATTTTGGCATGAGTGTGTTCATATGCTGAAGTGGATTTTATAATGAGATAATAATTAATAAATGGAATGGGAATTTGGTCCCAATCCTAAATTTGATTTTACATTTAGATGTACCAATGACCCTCATATGTTGGCGTAGGAATGTTTGAATACTTTTAAGTAACCCTCAATGCATGTTGATAGGATACTCTAGTAGTGGGGGTTGAGATATGTGTCTTCCCACTAACCACTACTACTATCAATATATATAGATAACTTTGTAGAATTTATATAGGGATTTAATCTTTCACATCAATCACCACTAGGATGTGCTTATGGGATTCAATAATAAGAATGATAATGTGTACCTATTTCTTTCTTGGATTAGGAATGTGTGACTGCTCCATTCCTCTAGTTTCTGCTAGAATATATCACTAGGATTCATATATGGGTGTTGGAATGGGTGTATACCCCCAATTAATTATTATAATATGAAAAAAATACCGATAATACCATAATTTACTAGAAGTCTTGCTGGTTGTAACAAAGAAAGTGTGCCTACTCAAAATTTTACACCATAAAATATTGGAAAGATTACTTGGGGGAGGTGGGGTTGTAGGCATGCTCTTAATTTCTGATAGTCTTTAACCACCGATAGGATTTCATGGGTTCTCTGATCTAAGTGACCTTACATGAGGCCCTTAGTGTGAAATCCTCAGTGTCTACTGAGGGACTGATGTCACACAATGTTGGTTGTATCAATTATTAGCAGGATTCCTTTAGGGGGGCTCCATATAATGCCTCGATCCCTCTCATCTGGACTAAGTGCTAGAAAATGCTGTGTAATTTTTTTCTTATAAAATAAACTGAACAATTACACAACACTTATTACAATAGAGAATATTTTAATAGTCTAGGTTTTGGAAGATTAGATAATTCCTTACTATTATCAGAGTTGAAACCAAAACAAAACAAATATCCCCTACGCTTTCTTGTGTACTAACTCCAAAATCTATGACATATGTAAATGAACTTCTAATATACCTATGAAAAAACCATTTTTAAACAACAAGTGAGCATTCAACTACCCAATAAAGTGTTTTGAAATTATCAAATTACTTTTTGATAATCATTCTTTGAAAATAAATTTTAGAAATACTTTCAAAAAATCTTTAAATATTTACATAAAAATAATTTTCAAAATACTGTTTTGAAAGCATAACTAAACTTTTTTATGTTTAAAATAATACACCACCTTCGAAATTACTTATGTATAAAAAATGTTTAAAATTTAATACATGGATTTTTAGAAAACTTTATGCAATCTTTCGAAAAAAAATGTTTTGGCCACTTGAGACATCGACGGTTGTCTTGGGCCTACCCACTTTATGAGGAATGGGTTCACTCCACAATTCCCTACTCTATTTACAACGTTCAAGTTCCAAATTTCTGAAAATAGTTTAAGATCTCTTTACTTTTATATACTATTCTCACTGGGTTTTCTACTTTGAAATTTGTGTAATTATATTCATATAAATATGTATGTTTATATATATATAAATACACAATTTATAGGAGATTGTTTTCTTGATTTGGACAACATAATCTTAAAATTTTAAAGTAATTTCTTGAGTTCATTAAATGTTAATAAAAGAATTCTTAACATTCCTAAGATAATATTTCATCTATCAAACTCTTAGAAACGATTTTAATATATTGAATTACACAAATATATTTATATATATATATATATATATGAATAATAAAATTGATGCATATAATATAAATTCATGACATTTCATTGAAAAAGATTATGCCTATATCTTGTAATGAAAATAACATCCATGTTCATTCTTAAAATTTTGTATTTAACAAGATGGTTTTATTATTTAAGTCATATATTAAATAAGGAAGAAGATATAAATAATATATTTAAATATAAAAAACACTAAAAATTCCCATTAGATTAGAAAATCGTGCTTCGACATACATCCTATCATAGATTATCTTGTATTGATATTGAATTATCTTATTTTTTAATGGTATCTTAATTAATATAAAATGTATAATAATAAATACTTAATTAAAGACATTTATTATATATCTAATGAATTATAATTTTTAAATAAAAATATATCCCCTTACATAATATAATTCATAGAATATATTTTCAATAAAAAATGAAAAAATGGTTAAAATAAATTCCAATACCCAAAAGAAAAGGGTTTTAAAATTAACATGGATTTAATTGAATTTTTTGTCAAAAATTATTGAATTTTGGCAATATAAATATTAATAAACAAAATATAATTATATTAAAATAAAATTTTCCTTAAACCTCCATAAATAAATATCCACACTAATTCAAGAATGAAGGAACATAATTTGAAATCAAAGAATATATATTTATTCCTCTAGAAAAACAAAAAAATTGTAATTATTTCTATAAGAAATATATATTTGAAAAACAAATAAATAAACCTTCCCTTACAAAAAATAATTAATTAATTTCTATCGAGGATAAATAAAAAAATTTATACAATTATTTTACTAGTTAAGTTGTAGACGATTTCTTCTCTTCTTCTTTAAAAACATTCAAAAGTATCTTTCTCTCCCATAAAAGGGGAAGTAAAGTCAACTCTTGTAGTTCTGAACCCTCCTCTCATATATATGTACACTCAAGATGCACTTTGTGGAATTTTTTTTTATAAAATTTGATATATGTTGCATATATTTTAATTGAAAAAAAACAAGTGGATCTGTTTTTATATGATGATATATGCAGCATATATATTTATTTGAAAAATTCAATACAAAACAAATGAAATTATCAATGGATTCCATGAATGGATACAATGAAAACATCAAACAGTTTCCAAAAACTGTTTCATAACTAATTGATATGTGAAAAATAAATGCAATAGATAGTAGGACCACTGATTTCCAAGAAAATTGTCAAAGATGCATCAAACCACAACCATGAACTCAACAAAGAAAAAAATATGCATTTAACAAATAATCCAATACAAGATTCATATATATAGAATTTTAGTATATGGATGAATACATTGAATCTACAAAAACTCATAGATGATAAAATGGTGATATGTGACGAAATTAACCTAGTGATATCAGATAAGATTTGGATATAAATTAATCCTACTTGCAAATCTAAAAATAAGAGGAAGTCGATATTATGGAAGAAAAAATGAATGACAACAAATAAGTTAGTGCATCGAAAAACAACCATTAGTTGAAGAATCAGACCCCTACCTATAGGATCTTGTAAACATGAACCAGAAGGTTGGAAACCTAATCACATCTGCACCTCGATCTTACACTCAGGCCTGAGATCTATGCTCGATCTCTAGGTCGGTGACAGGGCTTCGACATCACAACTGAAACATCGACATGCGTTGGCCTCAACTCCCTATCATGCTCATGCTTCCTAATCGCTAACACGATCTCCATCGTCTAAATAGCTTTCCCTCTACGGCCCGATCTTCACCGAGATCTTAGTTTCCTCCTTTTTTCGACTCGGCTCACCCCGAAACCCTTAATAAGGATCCATTTTTTACCCTTTTGTTTCATTATTTTTTAAATGAGTTTTATTATTAAATTTTTATTAAAACAATTATCATAATTTATATAGATGTATCACATTAAATTTTGTTATATATATATATATGTATATATATTTTCAACATCATTTTTTTAATTACATTAATAAGGTTATAAAACATATTATTATAGTATCTTATGAAAATAATATTCAAATTATAATAAACAATTTATTTTCAAAAATATCATATTTTATAATGAAACATATTTCCTTAATCTGATTTCTAATTTATTTCAAAATATATGACCATAAAATATTCATTCAATGTAAATATTAATAATAAGATAATGTTACTTAAAAGATCTGATCATTTAATATTACAACTTATAATACTTAAAAAAATTATTCAACATATTAATATATCAGACTCATATTATTTCTATCATCTGAAAAAAATATTGTTTTCAAAAACAAATTAAATACTTTAATTCCAATTATAATTTTATAAAATAGTTTTAAATTGATTTTCAAAAATTAATATAATATATTCAAAAATAAAGAACCCTTTGATATAATATATTTTTTTATTCAAGTTATCATTATTTTTTATAAATGAAAATGGATAAGAATTTCTATTAAAAAAATATTTTAAATAATACTATAATAAGAATTAATTTATTATTATTATTATTAAAACACTTAATTTGATGTAGTTTCTGGGATGTTATATTATTCCCCACTCAAAATAATCATGTCCCCATAGTTCATTTATCAGACTAAAAAGATTTATGAATTTTTATATTTAAATATATGAAACATTAGGACCACTAAACTTTTGGACTCGATAATATCTAATCTCCAATGTTGTCTTAAATGTTCCTCTAGTACCAATTATAACGTCCCAATCCCGCTCTTTCAGACATAGCCTTAGAAAATGTTGTTTAATTTTTTTCTTATAAAATGAACTGAATAATTACATAACACTTATTACAAATGAGGAACTTTTACTAGTCTAGGTTCTAGTTAATTAGACAACTCCTTTCCATTTTCAAAGTATAAAAAAATAAAACAAATGTCCCCTATGCTTTCACGTGTGCTAACTCCAAAAGCACTAACCTCTGTAATTGAACTTCTGCTATACCTTTGAAAAATCATTTTTAAAAAATAGGAGAGAATTTAATTGTCCAATACAGAGTTTTAAAATTGTCGATGTAATTTTTAGAGAATATTTCTTTAAAAATTACATTTAGAAGTATATGAAATAACTCTTTAAATATTTACATAAAAATATTTTTAAAAATACCCTTTTTAAAACATAAATGAACATACTTATGATTAAAATAATACCCAACTTTTGAAATTAATTACAACTAAAATTTTATTAAATATAATCAAGTTATTTTTAGAAAATTTTACGCAAGATTTTAAGAAAAAAATGTTGTGGCCACATGATACATTGAAGGAAGTCTTATGCCTATCCACTTTATGAAGGATATGTTCATTCCCCAATTCCCTACTCTATTTACAACATTCAAGTGACAATTTTTTGAAATCATTTTAAGATATATTTACTTTTACATACATTTCCCAGTGGTTTTTTTTCTTTAAAATTCAAGGAATTTTATTCATGTACACATATATATATATATTTAAATAAAAAATATATTGGAGATTGTTTTATTGATTTTGAACAACTAAATCCTACAATTTTAATCATTTTTTAAGTATGTGAAATGTTAATAAAAGAATTATTATCATTCATTAGATAATATTTCATCTATCATATTCTTAAAATCTTTTTTATATATTGTATTACACACACATATATTTATATATATAAAAATATATTTGAATAATAAAATTGATTCCTATAATAAAAATTCATAACATTTCATTGAAGAAGATGATGTCCATATCTCATAATGAAAATGACTTTCCAGTTTATTCATGAATTTTCACATTTAAAATAGCATTTTATTTATTTAAATCTTAAATTAAATAATAAACATGATATAAATAATTTATTTAAATATAAAAAAACAAAAAAAATATCTTCAGAATAAAAATTATTTATCTGACATACTTTCAATCATATAAAATATTATAATGTTATTGAATTATATTATTTTTAAATTAAATCATTATTAATATTAATTTTGTAATAAAAAACTCTAAATACAAAAAAATAATATTTTCCTTAAACATCAATAAATAAATATTCTCACTAATTCAAAAATGAAGGAACATAATTTTAAATCAAGGAATATAAATATATTTCATAAGAAAAACAGGAAAACATAATTGTAATTATTTTCTCAAGAAATATAGATTGGAAAAACAATTAAATAAACTTTCCCTTACAAAAACACAATTAATTAATTTCTATCAAGAAAAAATAAACAAGAAGTTATAAATTTCTCTTACCTGTTGAGTAGTAGAATCTTTTTTCCCTTCTTCTTGGAAAACCATTCAAAAATATCATACTCTCACATAAAAGGGGATGAAAAGGATACAATAGTAGTACCGAACCCTCCCATCATATAGTTATACACTCAAGACACACTGTGGATATATTTTTAAAAAATTTGATATATTCTGAAATTATTTTTATTGAAAAAATCAAGCACATATATTATTATATCATGATATTTTTAGCATATATCATTATTATTAATATTTAATACAATATAAATGAAATTATCAATGGATTAAGTAAATGTATCTAATGGAAACATTAAATAGTTTCAAAAAATTGACTCATAACCAATTGAGATGTGAAAAATGACTACAACTGATAACAGGACCACTAATTTTTAGGAAAACTATCAAAGATGCATCAAAATACAACCATGAACACAATAAATAAGAAAATTATGAATTTAATAATGAATATAAAATAAGATTCATATATACATAATTTTTAGATATGGATCAATATATTAAATCCAAAAAATGAAAAAATGATTAAAAAATGATAGGTGATGATATTAACATAGTGATATCAAATAAGACTCAGATATAAACAAATTCAACTTTCAGATCTAAAAATAGTAGGACGTCGATATCCAGGAAGAAAAAATTAAAGATGAAAAATTAGTTAGTGCATCGAAAAAACACCATTAGTTGAATAATCAGGCACCTACCTATATGAACTGGTAAACTAGAACCAGAAGGTTATAAACCTAATCACAACTCCACTTTGATCTTACACTTAGGCTTGAGATCTATGCTTGATCTCCAGGTCTGTGACACGATTTCGACATCACAACTAAAACATCGACCTACATTGTCCTGGACTCCCGGTCACGCTCAGCCTTTTAACTCACGAAGATAATCCCCCTTATGATCGATAGGTCTCCCTTGGTGGCGTGATTTTCCTAAAGATCTCGGTTCCCCCCTCAGCTCGACTAGGCTCTCCCTGAAACCCTTAATCTTGTTTCATTTTTTATCTTTTTGTTTCATTTTTTATCAAATTTTTTATTATTAATTATTTATTAAAATAATTATCATAATTTAAATGTATATATCATTTTAAATTTCATTATATATATATATCTGTATATATTATCAACTTCATTGTTTGTAATTATTTTTACAAAGTTATAAAATATATTATAATAAGATCATATGAAAATAATATTCGTATTATAATAAAAAATCTGTTTAAAAAAATATAATATTTTATAATGAAACATATTAATTTAATATTATTATTTATTTATTTCAAAATATATCAATATAAAATTTTCATTCCAGGTAAATATTAATAATTAGATAATGTTTCTTAAAATATCTGATCATTTAATATTACAACTTATAATTCTTAATAATAATAATAATTTATTTAACATATTTATATAACATACTTATATTGTTTCTATCATCACAAAATAAGTAATTTTTTTCAAATAAATATAAATAATTTAATTCAAATTATAATTTTATAAAATACTTTTAAATAGTTATTCTAAAAATAATATAATATATTCAAAAATAAATAACCTTTTGATAAAATATATTTTATTATTCAAATTATCATTATTTTTTATAAATAAAAATTAAAAATTATTTTTATTAAAATAATATTTTAAATAATACTATAATAATTATTAATTTGTTATTACAAGTATTATTATTAAAACACTTAATTTCAATTAGTATTTGGGTGGTTACACTTCTATTTTTTATGTGGATTTTATCCTCCCCTTATTACTCCTCCATAATATAAGGGATATAATTTTTATTTATTTCTGGGTATAGGCTCTCTGAATGGTTAAAAATAATGAAATGTATAATTTTACTCTTCACCACCACACATTGCTGGGTAGATAGTTGGTCGGATTTTATGTCCAAGAGGGTTCACAATCAACTTCCAATGTTGGGATAATATTATTCAGGTGGTACTCCTTGATTAGTTCATTTCACATTAGGAATTGATGGTCTTGGGGGTGATGACATCAACTTATTTGATGAGGTCCCATCTTTTACAACTAATAATTCATAAATATTTCATAGTTGAGAAGACACCATTTTGATTGAATAGATTTTTGGTGGATTCTATGACTAAGAAGAAACAAACATAAATAATAAAAACAATCATAACAGCATCATAAATAAACAAAATCATGCATGGATAACTATTTTGATGGGTAGAAATCCACATTATCTTCAAAAAAATTAATATAATAGAAAATAAAAAAATGGAATGATTGTAACACCCCATGATTTCATAGTATGTTATCTCTTAAAAGTAATTCAATAGCTTGCACTAAACCCAACACCAAGATCAAGCGCATCACGACCTATCAAACTAGCCATTTAAAACACGAATATGAATAGTATTAACCACAATTTAAATATTATATATATCCTATTTAGCTTTAACACTCATCTTTTGTGATTCTAAGACATAATATAAGGACAATTTCAATATTTCAGATAAAAGAAATATTTTTTAAAAAATGCAGTTTTTTCACCTTTTAATTGAAAAAAAAATTAAATAAAATATTTGGAACTTTTATATATTAAATTAAATGAAATTAAATACATATTAATAATTGGTACATAAAAATTTAGTTTGGATAATTTTTAGGTATTGTTCAGATAAGTTTAATATTTTGATGAATAGTGAAAAATAGTAAATTTTAATTAAAAACAACTTTTTAAATATAAAAAATTTATTGTTTTAAATTATAAATTTTATTAGATTAAAAGTATAAATATATTATATTTTTATAATTTAATTTAATTTAGTTCATGGGGTGTAATTTCATATTTAAATTGCATATAAACACATGTCAATCTTTTGATAGTTTATAAATCTTAAAAACCCACTTTCTGGTTTTGACAAGTGTAATTAATTTTAAATTAACTAATGCAACTTATATGTTTATAATTTGGTAAAATTGAAATCATTTTTGAATTTTTAATATAAAAATTTTCTTTTGGTGAATTTTTAGTATTTTTCTGAAAACATTCAATTTTTGTTGAATAGTGAAAAACACTACGTTGTAGATAAAAATGGTCTTTTTAATTTAAATAATTATTTTTAATTAAAAATTTATCTTAAAGTCAAAATAGATACATAATACATATATTATTACAGTTTAATTTGTTTTAGACATTTTATAATAATATCATACATATAAAATTTTGTTGAACTTTTTAATGTCTTTTAGCCACCTTATAGACAAATTTGCTAATTTGTAAAAACGTAATTTTACCACTTACGTAAATTGAATTTAAAAAATCCAAGAGACATTCATGACATCAGAAAGTAAAATGTGGTTCAATAGGATGAAAATATTTTTTGTGAATAGTAACTTTTAAATTTTATTTACTACGGTTTAAAAAATAAGCTAATTAATTGTAAAAATAATATTCAAATTACCCCAACACATGTCCAAATTCTATTGGATAAGTTTTTTTAAAAAAAACCACCCTTAGTAAAAAATGATATAATTTTGATCTGTTTGAGTTAGATTAGAACATTTATTTTATTTTATTTAAAGAAGAGTTAAAATTGATAAATTCAATGATTAATAACTAAACCATTTTTAATATAGAGTTACACAAAAGATAAATTCATTTATAAATATTCATTTGAAAGTTAAGACGATTTACAATGTCATGGTATTTTATTTATAATTTTTAGACATTACATTATTATATTTAATTATGACACAATGATGATTCATTAATTACCTTATTAATTAATGATTAAAATAATTAATGTTATAATTATTAAAATAAATCTAAATTTAATGTCTTCATTCCATGTACGAATTTTATAGGTTAAAATGACATTTTAGGGTTGGTTAAATGTATTTTATTCAATGAAATCATGTTTTCATTACTTTCATAAAAACTAAATACTAAATAGTGTTAAAATTGACATAAATGAGTTTTTAAAAAAATACTATATTAATAAATGATATAATATTAATAAAAATATAATATTCTACCAAAGGAATTATATAATTTTATATATGTCATTAATGAACCATTTAGGTTCTCATGGAATTATATAGTAAGTTTATGAACCATATACTATAAAATTTCAAGGAGAGATGGTATATGTTATACTATTTAACTAAGGATTAAGTCTAAAATATAAGGTTAATATGGTAACCTAAGCTAGAATAAAACATATTGGTTGAGATTATTTCAAACCATCTGCACCATAGACTCTAAATAAATCTATATTAAGTAATTATAGACCAAAAATTATTTTATAATAAAATAATTTTTTAAACTTTTCATAAAGTGCCTCTCTCATCTCATATGAAAGGGTACTTCCCCTTCTCTTAATTTCACACCTCCAACGTCTTTTGACTTGACCAACCCCTGCTCAGATAACCTCCAAACTACCCTAACATAATCCTAGAGGGCTAAAATTGGTCATAAAGACAACCTAAGGAGCCTTTTTGTTCAAATCCAAAGGAACAACCTGAAGAAGAGGTAATTATTTCATCACCTCATTCAAAGTTCATTTCTTTTTCCACTTCCTCTTCATTTGTTGTTTCAATTCCAAAATAATAACTCCATTACCTTCAAAATAATTATATGTTTTTATAAATATAGTAATACCATATTCATTATTATATCAATCCTATGAATGAAAAAGTATTCATACATGCATACGTACGGCCTACCGTCTCGAGTCGTGGTGTAGTTTGTTATTCAACACTTCATTATTTGGATGTGTATAATAATGAGTATAATTGATGGAAATAATAAATATAACATGTTAATTATTCTTTATAAATAATATACCATCCAATTACATATGATTTCACCATCAATATAATCATATCTTCGCTCGTGTGTACGTACGAATTACCGTCTCCACGATGCAATGAGATTCATTTCCACGTTCACCATTCAATGATGATTATAAAAATATGTATTATTAATAAGTATGTAATATATGACATAATAATGCTACTGGAAATATATATATATATATATTTACATTTATTTCATTCACTTACTTCCGTTCAATACGATATGAAAATGGAAACGTCGTTTATGAATATGTACGGCCTAGCGTCTCCATAAATGGTGTTTTCCATTTCATATATCTATTTATTATACATATTTATATCCTTAATATATATGATACATAAAAAATGTTTTATATTTTTTAATCAATTAAATAATGATATAAGTTATATGATCAAGAATAACAAGTCAAAACAAATATGATAAAGGAAGCGATTATTACCAGAAATGTTATTTTAATGTAGAAATTATTATTAAATGGGTAGTATAAATCCATGATTGAATCAAGTATGATATCATAAATATGAATATGTTTCTGTTATAATTTAATAACATAATATGGTCATTATACAAGAGGATAAATGTACCCTCAACCAATTGAAAGTACAAGGTAAGGGTTAATTCATCAATCTCATTGTTATCTTAGATTATTTATGAGTAAGTTTTTTTCTAGGAAATATTTATTATCCATGTCCATGTTTTGTAAAATAGTTTTAAAAATGATTCTTTTTTATGGATTCTTTAACAAAAATATCATTTTTAATGGTTTTCATATTTATTCTTCTAAATCATTCTCATTAATGTTCTTATTTTCAAAATGGTTTTAAGGATTTATATATATAGACATGAATGTTTTAAAATGTTAATTCCATTCAAAAGATTCAAATTAGTATGGACCACTTTGATTCATAAATTTATTTTAAATTTATTCCTTTCTAAACTGTGTGACTTTTAAATGATTTCATAAAAAAGGGATATTTCTCTCAAAGAGTTTTATTGATCATTTTCAACTATGTCAACATCCCTTATAAGATATTAATATTGATTTAGGTTGATTTATTATACTAAAATCATCTATATTGTCTTGAATGAGTTATGATATGTTCGACTATGGATATACTATTTTTATACCATTCATGTTTAATAGTTAAAGTATTTACATTTTCTATGCTAGTTTTAATATGAATGTTTATGTTATGTTTCAACATTTGCATACGCGAAATGCATTGGACTTAGTAAGTTATAGGTGGGGCCTGCTATAGCCCCTCGAAGCATCGGCATGTCTGATGAGACAAATTAGTGTCTTGGTACAAGGCCTTGAAAAAAAATATTTGTAATCTTGGCAGGAGGCCTTAACTATGTGCTTATGATTTTCAGCATTATGCATTCCCTCATTTTGAAATTAGTTATTACATGTGATTATTCAACTAGTAGAATATCCATGATCATGTTTATATAGTAATGATTGATTTATTTTTTCCATATTTTGATGAAGTTTATGTTTAAATGTCTTTTATTTTTATTATACATCTTTCCTTAAAAGTTTATAGATTTCAATAAATTATTTACCCTTACTGAGCATCTGATCTCACCCCTTTCTTAAGTTTTCTTTTCCCAGAATTCCATGAAGTGTATTATGATTTATTTATAGTGTTAATATAGTGGAATAATGGCGTTCTCAAAGGATTATTTTTGTTGTGTCTTATGTCTGAATGTGTAATGTAATGTTCATGTGTGTAATCTATTTTCCAATAATACTAAACTGATCGGTCCTTATGGACTTGATTCCATGTAATCAAGATAATGTAATAAAATAATTCACCATTTCCAGGCTTCTATGGTTGGGGCGTTACAATTGGCATCATATAAAGTTTAGCAACAACCATGAAAATATATTTAGATAAACTCTGATTAGGAAATATTACCCTAAGATAGACTTTGAGGATTAGTATGGAATAAGTTCCTAAAATTTTGGTAATGTCGATATTTTGTGAACTTTACAAGAAATACATCCATGTCTTGATATGAGCAGGTAAAGGTGGCTCTGGCCCAGATTTATCTAAGGGTAAAACCCAAAAACATTGATTTGAGCTAGACTCGAACGAGAACTGGAGCACGACAACAGGCCTTACTGCACTCTTTGTTATAACACTCATAAGGGATATTCTTAGGATGATTTATATTTTCCTTAGAAACTATTATAAATTATTTATGAGAAAATATGATCGAAAATAATCAATTTTATTAATTAGAAGACTAGATGTGTGAAAATATTTAATTAATGTTTAATTTTTTTTTAGTTTTTTGGATTTTACATTATTATATGATCTAACATAGTGTATATAATCATTTTGAAATGGTTCCTAGTATAAGGAATGAGAACTCCAATAATACGCGTATACCAAAGAGTAAGAAGAATCATATATTTCATAGTCTTATGCCAAAATTTCGAAGGGAAATAGCCTCCCATGTATTTTTATCATATGAGGAAGTAGTATATTGTTTTAATAAGATATGTAAATAATTATCTGAGTCTTATGGCTTTGAAGGGAAGCTAGTGAAGAAGAGGATGGTAGAGAGAAAGATGGATAAAGAAAATAAAGGAAAGAATGATTTTCCCATATGTGATAACTGTGGAAATAATCACACTATGAAGTGCTTGAAAGGACTGGGTGTTTGTTATAAGTGTGAAGAAAGGGGTTAACAGGAAAAATAATGCAAAGGGAACAAACAAAACACTAATATTCAGGGTTTAAACGATAATGAAATGGGGCAATATAGAAATAAATGACCTCGGTGTCAAGGAAATACATATTTGAAGAATTAAAAAGATCAAGGCCAAGCATAAGCTGTTATTATGGTCGATGTGGAATAATTAATGTGTTTTTATTTCCGGATAGAAGAATTATGCCATTTGAGTGTTGTATCAACGATGTTCTAGTTATATGAATTATGGAAATAAATAAGGATTATATTACAGTACTATTTCATTTATGATTTGAGATTGTGTGGTACCAAGAAAAGTGACTCAATATCAAGTTAAACTTTTTGTAAAATATATGGTTCAGTGAAAGATAAACCCTAAAATAGTCCTAAGGCTGAGGTAATGATTTTGTAATAAGAGATAATTGAGTTAGATAATGTATATTGGATATTGTTTAATAAATTAGAACAAATTAATGGTTTGTTTATTCCATCATTGTTTGAGATTACAATATTTTTGGATTTAAATTGTATATCCAGTATTCTATGTTTTACAAAAGGAATAAGGATGTACATACCTATTAAAATATGGTTTCTTCATAATTCAGTTTATTACTATGACTTATGAGAATACATTATGAAGGTATTCACATGTATGTTTTGGGACATTCCTTATTAATTTTGGACTGCGAGTTTGGGCAGAAGTATTTTGGATAAGTCTAAAGGTTGAAATGGATTAAGTTGGGAATAGGATACTATTGTTTATAGTTAGAAAACTTATTAATATTTTTTTTATTATTATAAAAAGGTCAACTCATAGGTTGGGTGACAACCCGCCATGTCTGGAAAGGCCGCGAGACTTGAACCCGCAACTGAAGGGCGACAAGGTTGTATCACCTACCACTGGCCTACGTGATGTCCTAGATTGTTTAATGTAGTTTTTTTAATGGTCTAAAAGATGAATTATAAATTCATTTTTTTGGAACCCTATACAATTAGGATAAATAGAATATGTTTGAAGTCTATTATCTTTTGGAGTGAAAAATGAGTTTGTGGTAGAAATTAGTAAAGGGATGAGTCTCTAATTGTGAAGTATTCTTTTTTTCTTAAACTTTAGGGAAAAGATCTTAAAAACAAATATTTGTTATCCTAATACCTTATGTTTTGTTGAACCGTTGATATTTAAATTCACGATCATTGATTTATGGATTTTAGGACCTTAATATTCTATTTATTATTCACTTATTGCAATTGATGAGCTCAATCAATCCCTATAAATATTTACGTTCTTCCTCAAATTATGTGTCTCTGATTTCCACCAATGTTCTCAAATTATAACTCCAAATTTGGCGGTGAATTTTTCATTTCCCTTTCCATCTTAATAAGGCTAAATTTTACTAACCCTATTTCTGATAGGGGTTTTCAACAAAGGTATTTTCAATTTTCAACATTTTACTGTCGATGAAAATTTTCAAATTGCAAAGATAAAATTTATTGAAGTAGGGGAGAATGTAACACCCCGAGATTTGATAGTTTGTTATCTCTTTAAAGTAATTCAATAGATTACACTACACGCAACACTGAGTTCAAGCGCATCACGACCTATCTAACTATCAGTTTAATACATTTTTATGAATATTATTAACCTAATTTTGAATTTTATAAATATCCTAAATAATTTTAACCTTTATCTTTTGTATTTCGTAGACATAATATATGGAAAAATTCAATTTTTCAAATAAAAGAAGTATTTACCAAAAAATCCAGTTTTTCCGTATTTTAATACAGAACCCTTTTAAAATAAAATATTTGACACTTTTATAAATTAAATTTACTTAATTTATTTATTATTTAGAAGTGGGACACAAAAAATTAGTTTGGATAAATATTTGGTACTTTTCTGATAACTTTAATATTTTCATGAATAGTAAAAAATACTAAATTTTAATTAAAAAAATTATAGTGTTAAATTGTACATTTTAGTGGTTTAAAAGTATAATTAGATAATATTTTTATCATTTAATATAATTTAGTTCATTAGATGTAATTTCACATTTAAATTGTTTATAAACACATGCTAATCTCTTTATAGTTTTTACTTCTTAAAAACACGCTTTATGGTGTCGACAAGGGAAATTAATTTTAAATTAATTAATGAAATTTCTATGTTCTGAATTTGGTAAAATTGATATCATTTTTTAATATTTAATATCAAAATTTTCTTTTGGTAAATTTTTTGTATTTTTCTGAAAACATTCAACTTTTGATTAATAGTGAAAAATACATTGTTGTTGATAAAAATGAATTTTAGATTTAAATAATTATTTTGGATTACAAATTTATCTTCAAGTAAAAATAGATATATAATAAGTAAATTATTCAAATTTAATTTATTGGAGTCATTTTTTAATAAGATTAGACATAAAATTTTATTGAACCTTTTAAAGGTCTTTTACCCACCTTCTAGACACATTTGCAAATTTGTATAAAACATATTTTTACCACTTCTTTGAATTGAATTTAAAAAATTCAAGAGATATGGTTGACATAAGTAAGAAAATATTTCTTTAGTAGGATGAAAATAATTTTTGGTGAATAGTTACTTTTGAATTTTATGTACCACGATTAAAAGTAAATAAGGTAATTAAAGGTAAAAATTATATTTAAATTACCCCAAAACAAGACCTAATTCTATAGGAAAAGTGTTTTTCAACCAAAATAAACCTTACTACAAAAATATTATCCTTTTGATCTATTTTTTTATATTAGAACATTTATTATGTTTTAATTAAAGAAGAGTTAAAAGTGTTAAATTAAAATGTTTAATAATTAAACTATTTTTAATATAGGGTTACTCATAAGATAAATTTGACTATAAATATTCATTAAAAATATAAAATTATTTCCTACATTATTGTGTTTTATTTATAATTTTTATACATTAAATAATCAAATTTATCTATGACACAATGATGATGCATTAATTATCTTATTAATTAATGAATAAAATAAATGATGTAATAAATAATAAAATAAATATAAATTGAAACTTTTGATTCTATACAAAACTTTTTTAGGTTAATATTGCATGTTATGGTTCATTCAATGTTTTTTTAGAATAAATCAAGTTGTTATGACTTTCTCAAAAACCAAATACTAAATAGTGTAAAAATTAACATAAATAAGTTTTTAAAACAATTACAATATTAGTAAACGATATAATATTCCTAAAAAACAATATTCATCCAAATGAATTATATATAGTTATCTATGTCATTAATGAACAACTTTAGGTTCTCTTGGAATTTTATAGTCTGTTTATTAAACATATATTTTAAAAATACAAGGAGACGTGGTAAATGTCAAACAATTTAACTAAGGGTTAAATATAAAGGATAAGGTTAATATGCTAACCTAATCTTGTCTAAAACCTATTGGTTGAGAGGATTTCAATTGATCAATGCCTTATCTTCTATTTAAATCCATTTTGAGCTACTATAAACTGAAAATGATTTTATAATAAAATAATATTTCAAGCTTTTCCCAAAGTACCACTCATCTCTCTTATAAAAGGGTACTTCCCTTTCTCTTAATTTCCCTATCCAAAGCCATTTGGCTCAGACAAAACCTACTCAAATATCCTCCAAACTACCCTAAATTAAACATATAGTCCCCAATTTGATCTATAATCCAACCTATGGATCGATTTTCTTCGAGTCAAAGTGAAGAACCCGAAGAATATGAAATTATTTCATCACCTCACTCAAAGTTATTTTCTTCTTCCATTTCCTCTTTCATTGTTGTTTAGATACCAAAATAATAACTCCAGTACCTTCTACATACTAATATTTTATTATAAATATGGTAAAACCATATTCATTATTCTATCAATCCTATCAATTAAAAAGTCACCATTTATACATACGTACGTCTTTCCGTATCTATGTCGTGGTGTAGTTTGTTATTCAACACGTCATTATTTGGATCGGTATAATAGTGAGTATAATTGCTGTAAATAATAAATATAACCTGTTAATTATTCTGTATATATAATATACCATTTAATTACATATTAATTCACCATCAATTGAATGATATCGTCGCTCGTGCATACGTACGGCTTATCGTCTCCGTGGCGGGATGAGATTTATCTCCACATTCACCATTCAACAATGATTATAAAAATATATATTATTAGTAAGTATTTAATATAAGACATATTTATGCTACTATATGTATATATATATATATATGTTTGTGTTTTTTTAATGTAGTTACATATATCTCAATCACTTACTTCTGTTCAATACAATATGAAAATGGAAATGACGTTTATGCTAACAACGGCCTACCATCTCCATAAATGGTGTTTTTTATTTTATATATCTATCTATTATACATATTTATATTCTGAATATATATTATACATAAATAATGTTTTATATTTTTGAAAAAAAAGAAATCATTATATAAGTGATACAATCAAGAATTACAAGTTAAAACACATACGATAAAGAAAGGGATTATTTCCCAAAATATTATCTTAACATAGATATTATTATTAAATGGGTAGTATAAATCCATAAATTAATAAAGTATGATATCATTAATATGAATATTATTCTGGTACAATTTAATAAAATTCAATAATCATTTTACAGGAGGTTAAACAAACCCTCAACCAAAGAAATGTACAAGGTATGGGTTAATTCCTCAATCTCATTGTTATCCGATATTGTTTATGTGTAAGTTTTTACTGGGTCATATTTATTATCCATGTCCTCGTTTGGTGAAATAGTTTTCAAAAGGATTCTTTTTAAGGTATTCTTTATCTAGAAAATCATTTTAAACGGTTTAAATATTTATTCTTCTAAATAATTCCCATTAATGTTTGTGTTTTCAAAATGGTTTTACGTGTTTATCTATATGGAAATAAACGTTTTAAAATGTTAATTCATTTGAAAAAAATTAAATGTGGTATGGGAAAAATTGATTCAAAAATATCAGTTAAATTTCTTCCTTTCTAAATTGTGTTACTTTTAAATGATTTCATGAAAAATGGATATTTATCTCAAACAGTTTTGATGCTTATTTTCAACTATGTTCACATCATTTACATGATATTATTTTTTATTGAGGTTGGTTTATTATAATAAAATATTCCATATTGTATTGAATGAGTTATGATATGTTTGACTGTGGATTTTTGATTTTTATACCCTTCATTGTTTATGGTAAAATTATTGGAATTTTGTATGCTAGTTTTAATATGAATGTTTATATTATGTTTTAACATTTTCATACGAGGAATGCATTGTACTTAGTTAGTGATAGGTGGAGCCCTATATAGATCCTCGATTTATCAGTAGGTCTAATGAGACAAATTAGTGTCTTGGAACAAGTCCCTGACAAAAATTTTATTTGTTGTCTTGGGACGATGCCTAGACTATTTGGTTATGATGTCTGGCATTTTGCGTTCCCTCATTATGAAATTAGTTATTCTATTTTCTTATTCGACTAGTAGAATGTATATGTGCATGTTTATATGGTAGTTATTGATTTACTTTTTTCAATATTATGTACAAGTTTATGTTTAAAATACTATTGTTTTTATTACACTTCTCACCTAAAAAGATTATAGCTCCCGCTAAATTATTTACCTTTATTGAGATTTTGAGCTCACATTTTTCTTATGCTTTTTTTCAGGATTCTAAGATTTGTATTATGATTGATATGAACTGTTAATCTAGGGAAATAATTGTGTTCTCAAAGGATTATTATTTTTGTGTTTTATGTCTGAATGGGTAATATAATGTTCATGTATGTAATCTATTTTCCGAGACTGCTAAATTGGCTAGTCCTTTGGGACTTGATTCCTTGTAATCATGTCAATGTATTTAAATAATGCACCATCTCTAGGATTCTAGGGTCAGGGTGTTACAATAATATATTTAAAACTCAATTTTTTTATGATAAATGATGCACATCATGTTAAGCATTTAATTTTCTAACATAAAGGGATATTATATTTTTTCTATATATAATTTATCATATCATTAGATAGTTTCCAAAAAAATTTATTTAAGTAACTGGAAACACACAATGTTTCTTACATCAATTATGATCTACTAACCCTCATTCTAAAGGTAGGATTTTATTGGGTGTCTTTCTAATCATGCTAATGAACTCAAAATATTCTATAGGACGGGACTTTGAGCTCATCAATAACTCTTGGGGGAGTTATTTCCATCTTTGTGACTCTCTTATTGATTTAACTCATGTTCATGAATCCTTCCCAAATCCCATTATGGGACTCGTTACCCCTGTCTTAGCAACTAGTGATTATCATGTGTTTATGTAAACATTTGTAAATTTTTTAGTTATCTCATTAACATTAACATATATATGTACAATAGGTTCTCTATGAATCAAACCATATCTATGTATCAGATGTCCTCTATATTGTTTTGTTATTACTTGATGTAATCTTGTTTTAGGGATCTATGGTTTAAATCAACAAAATTGAGAAATCAAGAATTATATCCATCTAGGAAGGTGGTTGTTATGTTAGTTTTGGGATACATCCCATGGTGGGTATTCATATGTATCCTATTAAAAGTAATCATAACCCAAGAAATTTTATACCACTTAATAGTAAATATCATACTTTTTAAAGTCATGTGATGATGACCAATCTATATAGTTTAATTCCATATAGTAAGGAAGATAATGTCAAATATACCTTTAAATGGATAGTGTGGGACTTATTCATGAATGAACCATTCAGACTAATCTCATAGAGAATGTGTCTTAAGAATATTGAATTAGTATCATAATGAATTTAACCCTATGAATATTGCACCCGTCCAGGATATGGCCCGATGATGGTTGGATGAAAGGGTCCAGAAGGAATATTTTCCACTAGATGTAGATCTGATATTATATAGAATATACCCCCAATAAATATTTTAATTTTTTAATGATGCTTCATTTGATCCTCATTGAGGATCCCAACATATCCTATCAAGACTGAAATCAAAGTCCATATATTTTGGTTGTATAATAGGGATTCCATAAAAGGAGGATCACAAAGGTAGGAATTTTCATTATATGATTTACATGATTAACTCGAGTCCCTAACCCTATGTGATTCATGATCAATGTGAGAAACTAGGAACACTAAAAAAATTATTACATTACATAATTTTATTTTAATGGGACATGTGAATTATATCTTCCCATGATTAATTCATTCACATCCAGTTGATTGATTAGGGTGGGGATATAGAAGGTAGAAGGTATGTCATGTCCTATAATAATGAGATAACTCTAAATTAAGATCCCAAAAGAAATATAAATAATGTTCTATAACAGATAGGGGAAGTTAAATAGAATCCAGTAAGAAAGACAATGAGCTCACTTCAAGAAGGCTTACATGGATGTGTCTACTCTTCATATTCAGACATTTTAAAAAACCCCATTTTTGGGGTTACAAATCCATGGATTGTAAAAACAAGGTGTGGATTCTTCATTCATTTCTTTATATTTCAAATAGTATGAAGGAATTAGGTGTCACTGGTTGATCTAGAAATATTCCCACTAGTGCATCCAAGATTTGGTCACATGTCACCAATTTTGTGCATGATTTTAAAAAACCCAAGGACCCCATCAATTTGGGTGGAAAAGTGGATTATATAACTACTATGGGAATGCTTAATCAAAATAGGGCATTCAGGTATTCCCAATACTCCGATAAACTGGTTCTTGTAGTTATGTGTGCGGATATAATATCATTCCAAAATGGAAAACATTGGTAAATGTGGACATAATTTTAGGGAAGAAGTATCCCATGGGGGTGGGTCTCTTAGGTGGATAGCCATATGTAGTGGGTAAATTAAGTGTGAAGCCCAAGGAAATGGGTCTTTTAGGTGACAAATCATTGGTGGTTAGTTTCTCATAGAAGTATCTAGGGTAGGTTTTTACCCCTGTGAGTTACCTTGGGTGGTTGGTCACCTTTGTGATGAACCTTAGGAAGTTGATCACCCGTGTAAGGATCCCTAGGTAGTTATTCACCCAGATGAAGGATCTAGGAGGTTGGTCACCTAGGTGATGAGCCTTGGGTTTTTTATTTCCTAGGTGAAGGACCCCCAATGATTGTTTTACAATGTGAGTTCATTGTATGGAACATCACTCCTACCTAGTTTTCCTAAACACTGGAGTGTTATAAGTTATTGTGAAAATGTAATGAAGGCTTGAGTGAGGAATCCCCAAGAGTATTTCTCTTTACCAAAAAGATAAAAATCATACTCTATATATAATCAAGTGTATTAAATATATAGAAAAAATAGGGGTCTTGGAGTAGGAGGTCTGAGCGAGTAAGGAAGTAATTATAGGTGAGACGGTAGATGCCAGTTGGGAAGTTGGAGGAGGCCTATAGGAGGAAGGCCTAGATACCATATATGCCATGGGTGAGGTAGGCCAAGAGACCATAGGTTTCATTGGTGATTAAAGATTATTAACCATAAGAGAACTTGGTGAGGTAGTTCTATTGACCATATGAGACTCCTAGTATTCTCTTTCATTCTCCAGTGTCTTGAAAAGGAGGTGCCACATAAGTTTCATGGAAATTTCTATTGTTTTATTTTTTTAACCCTTACTTGGAAATGACTTTTTTAATTCCATATAAATAAAGTGTCTTTAATAGCATTATTATTTTAAGATAGTTTTCTAAATATTCATGTCTATTAATTATTGGATACACTTTTTAAAATAATTATTTTTTGGTGTTTTTAAAACATTTAAATATGGTTTATACATTGATATAATGTATTTTATTAATATTTTAAATATGATAATATGAAATGATTTGTGTTATAATTAATATAAGTAGTTTTAAAACATGGGTTTTGAATTATATGAATAGAATGTGTTCTAATTATTTTTATTTATGAATTTTCAATAAGGATCTTGGATACTTTAATCTTATTTCTTGAGTTTCATTTTTCATTTTCATTTCTTCAAAGGTATTTCAACATGATTATTTTTATTTAGGCTTCCATTGTAAATAATTTATACTTTATGTGGTAAATCTTGTAAATAATAAGATGAATTGTTTCCTAGGTAAATTTAAAATTCAGGGGGATAATCTCAAAACCTTGGTTGAGTAGTTATTTTTAAGTTATCCTAATTTGGTAGAGGTCGTAATGGGCTTCTTTGTTCAATATATAATCATAATAAATATTGAAAATTTTAATAATCAAGTTATTAATAAATATTTAATAATTTTTTCATAGACTCATATCCAAATTATGATTTATATGGTAATGGTAGAGTTTTTAAACCATTTTTGATATTTAAAAGTTATTATGATTTTTTAAAATTGGGTCATTCTACTGATTATTTTTTCAAAAAAATAATTATTTTAATGTAATTTTGTTCATATAATTACATATTTAAATTATTACATGGATTTTTGGGGCTTAAATTTAGATACAATTTTATGTAACTAGTAATTTTAAGTTCAATTTATTTAATAACTAATTAATAAAATGGATATTATTAATTTTCATCAAATATTTGAAAAATGAACCACAAAAAATGGGATTAATTATATAATTTTTCATAAATAAATTACACATTAAATATTTTTAAGTGAATTAATATCATAGTAATATATTAATATAATTATAAAATTAAATGCATTTTTAATTGGCGGTTGCTCAAAAATTTTATGATGAATCAATATAAGAGTGTATAACTAAAACATTTATAATTTATTCTCATGTATAGTATACTAAAACTCAAGAATTTTGAAAAGAAGATCTTAAATCATAAAAGGTGAATTTATTTAAACAATGATTGCTTATTTTCTCCTTTTCTATAGCTTTAATTTCTAAATAGCATATGAAAT
This sequence comes from Viscum album, assembly GCA_963277665.1. Taxonomy (NCBI): domain Eukaryota; kingdom Viridiplantae; phylum Streptophyta; class Magnoliopsida; order Santalales; family Viscaceae; genus Viscum; species Viscum album. Next base: position 1,495,667,791 of record OY728147.1, on the reverse strand, counting down.
AATTTTATTTAATTTTGTTGATTTGGTTTCATTGGAAATGTATTGGTTGAGTATAGTGGATTTTTTTTATTTTGTTACCCAAAAACAATTATAATAACAATATTTTCTTTCGGTTTATCAATTATTAAATATTTCCATTAAATTAATGGATTTTAATTATTTTGTATTTGATTTTTTATTAATGTTGTGTAATTAACCTTATAGTTTTCATTTTTTTAATCCCATAAAATTTCAACATATAAATATATTGGATTATTAAATTAATCAATTAAATGTTGTTTAACATGAAAAACAATGTTTTAAAGTAATAATATATATTTTTCATTAATTGAGTTCATCTAACAAAATAATTTCCAAGATAGAATAACAAATGTATATTTTATAATTTATATTACTATTATATATATGAATGTTTTTTGTTTTTTATTTCATGAAAATTTTCATGAAATATGGTGGATAGTAATATATAATTGAAGTTTTTTTATTTATTGATGTGTATGTAGATATATTTTTTTAGAGAAGTTTTAAATATTTTTTGTTGAAAAAAAATATATTATTTCATTTCATATAGTTATTAAAATTATGGGTTGTTTAAAAATTATTTTATTCAATATATTAAAATAGAATAGGAGTTTAAAGCTTACAGTTATATTTGGTGGGTTGAGGTTTCTTCTATATTGTTTACTTGAATGGTCTAGTTGAAAATAGTTTTGAAACTAAATGTGGGTAGAGTGGGTTTTTTAAATTATTTTTTTCTTTGATTAACCATAATTTGAATGATTTGAAGTCATTTATTTTGATGGTCTATGGTTTGTTAGGGAACTCTTTGTTAATGTGTGTTTGGATTATAAGTATAACATGAAAGTATTTTTTACCTTAGTTTCTTGTGTGTTGAGGGATATCTATATATTTTGGACCCATATAAATTCCAAACATGTAATTATGATTGAACCATTTATAATATGCCCAAATAGTAATGTTATTATTTTGTTGAATTATTTTGTGAAGTGAATTTCCATTTTGACATGGTCAGTTCTTCAATGACTAAAAACATAAATAAATTCTGGTGTTTCAAAAAAAAATGGTCATCCAAGGATGGAAATTACTTGAAACTATCTTTTAATGGTTAAAATATTTATTTATAAAATGTATATTATTTTCTAGATTGTGTTGGGGATGTTTGGATATGAAATATAAAAAACTATAGGAAACCAATATTTTATGGATCATTCATTTGTATTTCATGGGTTGGGTGTATGGGTGATATTCATTTTCATGTGTAATTAGTGGAAAATTTTATTTATATTGGGTTTCATGGGTAACATTCTTGGCTATTCACATTACCCATTTCTTTTCTAAAAGTGACCTCATTTGGGGGAATTGTGTTTTCATAGGTAGTGTTCATATTTTGGGGCCCATGCACAATAACTATAAATTTTTCAAAAATACATTAAAAACATATTTTTGAACTACATATGGGACAATAAACTCTTAAATTCATTAGTTTTGGTCATTAGACATATAAAATATCAAAAGAGAAGTTGGAAAAATGAATTCCAATATTAAATGGACATAAATTTTTATCTGGGTTTCCTTCTGAGATTCTTATGTTGTTAAATCAACACATGTGACGAGATTTTTAATGTTTAGTATGGGTGGGACACATAACTCACTTTTTTAGGAAAAATGTAGAAAATAATTCCTTGAAAACAATGTTTTCAGTTCGTATATGAAAATTTTCTAGTTCATTGAGAAATGAGAGAAATTAATATGGGTGAAAAAATTATGCTAATATTATCTATTTATACCTAAAACTAAAATTTTTATATATTATTTGAGATTTATAATTGATATAATATTTTCAAAAGGGTTTTATATTATGAAAATAGTGATTTTCATCGAATTATATTTGTCTTTGTTAAGAGAATACAATTACAATTTGATAAAGGACTAACTAACTCAATGAAACTGCAATGGAATAATCCATCACTAACAATGAAATATGTATTACATGGTGATTTATTATGTTATTGAGCACCCAATCAACACATGGAGTACAATTTCATGGTCTGATTGTGTGGAATTTCTCTGTACTATATATAATTTAAATAATTGCTATGAAAATTTTATTTTTACCAAAAAACTTTTTTTTAAAATATTTTAGCATTATTTTTTAAAAAATTTATTAAATTTAAAATTTATCCTTATCAAAAATAGATGAAGTTTTTTAAATGTAAATACCTCTGGGGGATTTCTGGGGTTAGAAATTTTCATGGGGGAGACAATAATAACACATCAATATTTTATTTTTGGAATGATTTAATATTAATGATAATACATGGTGTTAAATGATGGGGTATTAAATGTTTTAACAAGTTTTTAATATATCATTATCAATGTGAACAATCTTAGTTATCATTAAAGGCTATCATGTGTATCTTGGATTTTAGCTAAAAATCAAATCTCATCTTTAAATCTCAAAATAAATGTTATAATTCATTAATTGGTTGTCATTATATTATTTGTGGGTGTTTTTAATGTTCATTTATATTGATTAATAGTATTATAAATATTAAATGTTCTCTTAATAATAAGATATATGTGATTCAAGTAACATGTATATATTTAGTTTATAATTTTATTATATATTCATTTATAACAATATTTCTTCATCATGGAGTAGAAATATTAAAATGTTGAGAGGCGTAATTAAAATTCTATGTGAAAAAAATAATTTTTTATCTTAATGATTTTTCATGATTTTAAATGTATATTTTATTTAAATAATTATTATATGTTAAATAGTGGATAACATACTTCCTCTTCCACATTCTAATGACCTACTATAAGGAGTGTGAAGAGGGGTCTCCCTCATTATAGGTCCTTCTCCAATAATCTTCTCGAATGGTATGGATTCTACTCTTATCACCCTAAAACTATTTCGATTCTTCATATAATTATGTTCTCCCACTATTTCACTACATATTTATAGGGTTATTTCATTTATAGGGTTACTCCATTTCATTTATAAATACAAAAAACCATGAAGATTTTTCTCTCAAGTGGTATAGATAACCTTTCCATGTCCAGTTCCATAGGTTTGATATTACAGTTTTATCTCATGCCTCATCCAAAAGTGTTTTCACTTCCATGTCTACGGTAAATAGTTTAAACTACTATTTTTTAATTTATACTTATTTATGTTTCTTTGGTCTCTATAAGTTGTATTACATTTATAATTTCCACTAAAATTATTGAGATGTCTCTAAAGGATTGTAGACCTATATAATTTTTATTAAATTTTTACTATGGTTGATTGATTTATTTTAAAAAAAATATTTAGGAAATATTAAGTTTATTTTTGAAAATCATTTTAATCATTAATGATTTTTTCTTCTTCATTCCATGGTCCTACAATTGGATAAAATTTATATTCTTAAATATTGAAGAAAAGTATAGTAAAATTTATATCCTAAAATTAATTTGATGAAGTGCCTATCTGATTTTTTTCGTAATTAAAATAGATTTATTTTCCTACATGTTTGAAATGGATTCATGGAATTTATTTTAACACATCATTAATTAATTGATATTTTGACTTATACTAAAATCGAGAAAAATGTAATATATAATCATTAACACTTCTTAAGTTATCTCTTTTGGTGTTTAAAAAGGATCCAAGAATGATGTTTTTATATGATGATGTGACTAATGTGGTACATGGATCCCCCCTCTGCTAGTTTTTGTAGGTTCTAGGAGTAGTAGAAGCATTGAATGGGATGTGCCCAGCTTTGATTTTTTTTATGATTGATGATTAATCTTAGATTTAAATAATTATGAACACCATGATGAAACTAACTTAATAAAATAATATAAATAATGGATGAACACTAAAACCAACACACATGATCATCACATATTACTTGTAATTAATTTAAAATATTTTAAGGGTTTCCTTGTATGAATGTATTTCTCCATTAAAGGATCTAACAACATATCTATGTTATACTATAATTGTGTTGTAGGAATAAATATTGGATTCCCTCTAGTGGTGATCCAAGTGTCTTCCACAAATCTCTGAATATCACTATACTAATCTCCAGGTGCTAGAATGGTAGATCTTTTCACATTGATCATTCTCTTTTGATCTCCCTGGTAATCAATTCCTACTGATTCTTCTTGACCACTCTATAAACTAGAGTCTAAGGTGGAGAAATATGACTCTTTGTTATTAATAGTATTCTTGGAGAAGGGAACTCTCTTGGGTTTTGAGAGTATTCTCTATGTTTTTTTGTTCACAACAAGTGAAATGAATTGGCTCTTTTGAAAAATAATATAATTTGGTTTATATACCACAAGGGTTAGAAATAAATAATTTCACAAGTTCCCTTTAATATTAATTTAAACCCTGTAAATCCCAATGTCTATTATATTATTATTTTTGTTATTTTATAACATGATATAAACTCAATAACTAAATTAAATATTATTTAATCAAATAATAACCCAAATATATTCTCATTGGAACATTAATCTCAGTCCACCATTCCTATATAATATTTATCCAGTCTTGAATAATTTATATTTATTAAATAAATATATATCACTACATTATTCTCAAATGAATAAATAAATATTATATTCACTAAATTGAAAATAAATATTTATTAAATATTTTTATCAAATAATATTCTCTAGAATAACTAGTGAAAGAATATATGAAATCAAGAAAACTAGAATAATTATTAAACCACTCTTGGGACTAATATTTATTCAAATTTTTGAGAAATAAATAATAATATATTATTTAACTGAGATTCTAGATACACTTAATGTGTGACCCTCTATGCCTCATTCTCAATGGCATTAGAGGAAACAGCCTAAATTCCAAAGCTAACATCTATTCACACACCAAGGCACTAATTTATAATGAAATTAATGTTGCAATAACATAATACCTCATAAAGATTCATACTATGTAATATAATATCATTATCAATATATCTCAAATTAGGATGGTTGAAAGTCGATTCCATCAACTTATATTCTTAGTATCTCTTCCTTAGACTTTTTAGAACTATAACATTTGTATAGAAAACATAGAGAAATATTTATTTATGATATACCATTTACATCAAATGAAATGATATATCTACTTCCATTAAATATGATAGGGGATAAATCCTTTCTCACATTATTCATTAATGAAATACGACTGATGATGTACCTAACGTATCATACCTCACCGTGAATATTTTTTTCATGGTTTTAATAAATAAATAAAATTACGTGACTTATAAAACTCATTAATAATAATATTAAATTAAAAATATCAATACACACATCCAGATAATGGAACATCCAAAGAAACATATAAATATATATTTCCTATTAGAAGTTATCATTCTCATAATATCATATATTTTATATTTCTAAGGGAGTTCACCAGGAGAAGGTCTCTCAATGGCAAGTGAGTCTCCACCTTTGATGTCATGAATCCTTTGTTTCCATTAAATGATTTCATCCAAATATAAATCATGTAATTAAGAATATTGAAATGAAACTTTTGGGTTCTCATCATATTGAGTAACTTCAATGACCTTTTGGTGTGATAACTACTCTTAGTAAATTATCACATACTGTTTTAAGAAGAATAATAATCATGAAGTGATAAGGAAATTATTACTATTCAAAAAATGAATATAGGACATCATAAAGTACTAAGAGGTTGGTTTTAGGCTACCAACTCCAACAGAATCCCACTTTCACTAGAGCCAACTGAAAAAACCTTAATTCCACTAGATATCACATGATACTCATTATTATAATGAGATAGGCCCTGGTTTAAGGGTCCTACCACGTTTTATTCTTTGGTTACTCCTCTTACTACAACATCATTTCTCTTAGAAAAATTTTTCAAGAGGTGATACTTTTGGGGTATTTTCAATATCTGATGGATTGACCTTGGATATTTTTCAAAAGATACCACTATAGTATTATCACAATATAATATGATTGGGTATTTAATTTTATGTAACTCATCAACGCCCTATACAAATTTTCATATCCAAATAGCATCCTTGGCTACATAAGAAGCCACTATATAGTCATAATACTTTATAAAATCAGTGAAAACTAGCTTCTTTGAATACTTCCCGTTCATAGTTCCTCCATTGAAATTGAAAAAATATCCAGACTAAAAATTCATATCATTATGATATCTTTGAAAACTAGAATATTTATTACCTCTGATTAAAATATCATAATATTTTCCATACACTGGGAACATATCCTTAGTTCCTCTTAGATACATGAGGATATCATTAACAATAGGTCGATATTGTTCTCTAATATCCACTTGATATCTACCTAAAATCATTAATTGATATGAAGCATCAAGCCTAGTACATAGAATAGAGTACATGATTGATCTTATCAATGAATCATGTTGAATATTACTCATTCTCACTTTTTCATATTATGTCTAATGGCACATGATATTTGAAATATATATACTATCGACCACTGGTAACAATCTCATGTTAGAGTATTCCGTACTAAATATATTCAGTGTATGATAATGTATATACATTTACATTCTCTATGAAGCCTCTAGGATCAATCAAAAATGATATTTCTCCCTAGAGTATATAATACACTACCAAAATCCTTCATGAATAAACTATTGTTAAACAAGTCCTTAACAGACTGTAAAAATTGTAAGTCATTTCCAATAAATAATTTTTCATCAAAATATACTACTTGGATAATGATTTAATTGCCAATAAACCTTTTGTATATTCAAATATAACATTAATTATTAATGAGACCAAATTTTTTTATAGATTTATCGAATGAAATTTTTCATTACCTAGATTCTTACTTTAATCCCTAAATATATCTTTTCAACTTTTAAATATTTTTTGAATCATCTCGAGTCACAAACTCTATTGGTTGTGTCATGCAGACATCTTTATTGAGGTTACCATTTGGGAAAGAAGTTTTTAGGTACATATATAAAATATTATAAGCCCAATAAGTTATTATAGTTAGTATAATTATGATCGGTTTAAACATGGAAACTGCTGAAAATTTTCATCATAGTCAATTTCTTGATGTTTTTTAAAACCTTTATCCACTAGACCTACTTTATAGGTATTTACCTTACCTTCCAAATCAATTTTTCTCTTGATTAACATTTGAGCCATATTGGATTTACAAAAAATTCCTCATTGATTAGAACCCAACCAAGGTTCTGATACACGGAATCTATTTTTGAATTCATGGTTTCTTGACATCTTGCAGTTCCGTGTCTTTTTATTACCATGTTATAGGAGATATGTTCTTAATTATTAATAAATAATTGGTTACTATATTTGGTGACTATAAAACCATATCTCTCTTGATATCTTAACTCTCTAGTGATCTAACATATTACTTTTATTTCAGGAACTTCATCTTCCAAGGGGACCTATAGAATTTATTCATATTCCAACTCTTTTCTATCTTGAGAATAAAATACATTGAAGTTGAAATTTATTCAACTATTATTTTTTAAAATATTCTCCCTTAGAGTTAATATGGCTTGTATCTTGGTAGCCACCTTCTTTTCTGAGGGGATGTATTGGTATTATACCTTTGTTTCCTTAGATACCCTATAAAGATACACCTTGTGCCTCGGGGTGATAATTTGTTTCATGAAAAGGACATAACAAATTCCTCACATTTACACACACTTGTATAGGAAAATGGGTATCATTCTACTCCATAAACCATATTTAATTCTTTTTTCTCTTTAGTTTGTACTCAGATTGTTGTGTATGTTTATGTTTGTAAATCATATCCCCCAAAAGATAATGGAAGATCTAAATGCCTCATCATCAAACTCAAAATGTATAACAAGGTATAGCCTATCCATTCATTGACCCCATTCCACTGTGGTGTGTAAGGTGGAGTGAGCTGAGATAAAATCCCAATCTTTTATAAATGTTCTATAAACCTTTTGTGAATATATTCACCACCTCAATCCAATTGAAGATTCTTTGTCTACTTTTCATGTTATTTCTACTTAATTTATGAATTATAGGGATTTCTCAAAGGAATCAAACTTATACCTCATCAAGTAGACTTATCCATATATACTCATCTCATCAGTAAAAGTAATTCAGTAAAAATTCCCACCTCTAGTGTCTATTAGAAATGGTCAACACACATTAGTGTGTACCAATCCTAGAGTATCTATGGCCCTTTCACCCAATCCACCAAATGGTGTGTTGTTCATTTTTATTTATAAATATGAATGAAATATTTCATTTGTTTTTATCTCATTTGAGTCTTACTGATCATATAGATAGAACATTGTCAAACACTTCTCATTTAGATGAAAAATACAGTGATTTCATAGATAGGTTTTATCTGAGTCATTTAAACATGATTCGTTGTCTATTTTTAACACATTATGTTCATAATTTAAAACATAAATAAAGTTATTTAAATGTTTCATACTAAAACATATGTTATATTTATTAAATAAAAAAAGTTTATTACCAAATGTGAAAGTAAAACCACATATATATAGGCATGATACATTTATTATGTTCTTAGTAATCGTTGGTACATAATAAAAATCTCTTAAACACAATATCATTCATCTTGGAAATGAAATTTTGTAGTCACCAATGGATAGAGAACTCGTCCTTCCACTATTATCATCTTCTGAATCTACCTATCTCTATAAATAATTTAAAATCTACTTTGTTATTTCATTTGGATACTGATGTGAGTACCACAAGTTCTATCAAACTCTTAATGTGCAGATAATGAAATATTACACTTAATAGTGAATCCCCCTTTAGCTTATCCTTGCTTCTGTGAGTAGTTATTCTTCTTGTGGCCTTGTTCTACACAAGAAAATGTCACTACCTCCTTTTCCTTACCACTTATCTAGATCTTACTCATCCTGGAAGGACGTTGATTGATATATTTAGAATTGTCATGAGTTATATGCCAATTCACATTGTTCTTACTTTTCTTATTCAACATAAGGATCCTGGATTTTTTATGACATATGTCCTTATCCACATGGTGAATTAATGTAAGAAGTTCTGAAAGACTCTTCTCGTTGATGTTCATGATGTTTTTAATAATAATACTTGAGAATCTCTTGGGTAATGAGGAATGTATATGATCTATGTGAAACAAATTTGGTAATTTAACACGTAAGATGTATAAACATTCAATGTTTCTAATAATCATTACTATATGAGGACTAGTTGGAACAGACTCTCTAATCTCAGTTGTAAACTATGAATTAAAGATATTGTATCTCTCTTGTATTTAATTTTCATAATAGAGATCCCAAATGTGATACATCATTTAATACACATCAATGTATTCATGTTTATTCCAAAATCTCCATTGTTATGAATGATAACATAAAACACTGAACATCTATAGAATTATTCAAATTTTTATCATAGAGAGATAACTCATACTCACTACCCTTATTACCAGGAGCATAAGTAATTAGTTCTTCTAGCACACACAATTTACATTCATGTCTCCGGAAAACTTGTAATCACCTTTCCCATTCTAGTAAATTCATACTGGTTCTAGGGTTATCCTTCTCAATTATGGATCACAGTGATATGATTAAACCTATTTGTATTATTGTTTCTAAAAATAAGATGAGAAGAGTTTTAGTACCCTATATGTTAAAATTTAGAAAAATTAATTAATCTCAACCTATTTTATCAAAAACCAATTTCCATTACTATTAGCTTCAGAATATCTTGTTGTTTGAACATTATAGTGGAATGAATCCATATTCCGCTTATCACCACATAAACATTGACTGGTTATGTATTTTCATGGTATTTAGGTAGGAATTACAATTGCCAATTGTATTGAATCGCATTTAATTAATATATTATGTGGACACCCCAATCTAGAAATCCTTACATTAGATTTCCACAACCTTTTCCTCTTATTTAAACCAAGTTTTACTTTGGTAGTTAACCCTTTTTGTGAACAAAGTTAAGTCAACCCAAAACATCAAGTAAGAATTCCCCAAAAATTGAAAGATTCTAAACATTATATGGTCATCCACTTTTAAAATTGGTTAGATTTTATCGAAAGTAGTAGAACAATATACTGATTAAAACTATATAATTGATATTTTTAACCTTTTATTTTTAAATCACTATTATTATCATTATTACATGATTTTTAATAATAAGTGGATTTACTTAAGTGGTTAACTATTTCTTAGATAATATTTTTTTCATAATCCATTTTATTTTATTTTTATTTTTAATTATTATTAATTCATTAATTAATGGGATCATGAAAAAATCCATAATGAAATAACCATTAATCGTTATTGAAATAAAATAATAAAGTAGAATGATCATGATCTTTTATAAATTTCTATTTTATTTAGTAAATGATAAACTAACTATAAACCTAGGGGAAACCCCTTGAACCATTTATGGTTTATATTGTAGTTTTAAACCTTTAAACTTATGTACCTATCTTTTATTGGTTTTACCTAAACTATAAACATGAAGCATATACACTAGTTTGGGAGCTCTATCCATTCAATATGTTTTTTCTCAAATTCCGGAGAGGGGACCCAAAGGATTGGTTAAAGGGTTTACATAAAAATCCATGGGCATGTAGGCCCTTACATAATAAGAGGAGGGTTGACAAGGAGATCAAAAAATAAATTTTATAATAAATTAAAATTAATAAATAACATATAATGTTCTAGTCTACAATCATGATTATCCCCATTCATGATACGAATTATGAATTTAATAAAATTACCATACAATTATAATTGTTCTTCTTTAAGATAAATCAAACTGAAATAAACTAATTATCATATTTAATTAATGAATTATTTTACTTTAATTATCATTCAGGTTTACTTTCTATTCTCATCAATCATAATTTTAAAAGAAGTAAAAAATTTATTTACAATTAACCATGTATAAAAATGTACCATGCAGGCAAGACGTTGTGTACCCTTATGGACTACCCGATGTGTATTATACTCATATACTATTTACTCTTGCGATATGTGGCATACATAAATTATCACATTATATCATGATGTGTACTATCAGCTTAGTTCTCGCATGGTTTACATGATATTTTTATATAATGTAGCATGAAATGCTTCAATGCACATAGTGTAACAATTTAAATATGACTTATACATGATATATAGATCTGAACATTATGTAGAAATTAATTAAACATTTATATATATAAATAAACTCATCACATTTCATGACCTCTCAAGTTGATCACCACACATATATACATGTTTATAACGTTTTTACATTATAATAAATTATTTTTAATTCTATGTAATTTGGTAGAAGTACACGATGTGTACATTTATGATACACGACGTGTATTATTCTCATTTTATCCATGTCACACATCTAGGGACTCCTTGTGTAACCATTACATGTAAAATGTTGGATTATGCATCACTTATATAGGCTACATGGTGTTTCCTCGTCGATTTACACAACCACTAGTCATGTAGGATATGTAAAAAAGATTCATAGCATGTCTATGATTAATGTACTATACCTTATGTAAGGATTTAAAATGGGGTGTACTCTGAATAACCATGTCTCATACTAGTCTATTCAATTAATGGGGTATAAATAAATTCACCATGTGTATAAAAAGCACATGGCTTGATTTAATTCTGAATTAAAAATTGTAGAATTAAACACTAGTATGCGGTGTTTACCACTGGGTTACATGGTGTGTACTCATGTTCTATCTATCCAGACTCCTTGGAACCCTCGTATGAGATCATTTAATTTATTTCATGTATAAAATTAATCTATTTTATAATATTTCTAATAAAAAAATTTATGAAAGAAGATATCACAGTTTATATTAAAGAACGATAAAACTGGAATTGAAAACCAATAATAAATGTGTAAATTATTTAATGATGTTTAAATAGTTATAAATAATTATTGGATCGATGTGATACTACTTGTATGTTCTAGGTGTAGTAAAAGAATTGAATGGGTCATGCCCAACTTTTTTTTTCAAGATCGATGATTAATCATAGATTTACATGATGATGAACTTTGAAATAAACAGAATTAAATCAAAGAATATAGACAATGGATAGATGATAGAACCAAAGCATAGGATCATCACATATTATTTAAAATTAATTTAATAAATTTTAAGAATTACCTTTTATGTAATTATTTATTCAATTAAGGATCTGACGATGGATCTACGTTGTATAGTCGTTGCATTATAATAATCAAGATTATATTCCCTCAAGTGGTGATCCACACTTGTTCTACAAATAACCAAATGTCCTCATAGGAATCTTTAGGTGATTGGATGATAGATCATATCACTTGAGATGTTTTCCATTGATCACCTTGATAATCTCTTCCAAATGATTTTCCCTGAACTCGCTATTCTTGATAGTGGAAGGTCGATTATGATTTCTCTCTATTCATAGTAGTGTTCTTGGATAAGGGATATCTCTAAAACCTTCAAAGATTTCTCCAGATTTAGTTGTTCACACCAAATGCGATGAATTGAATCTCTTTAAAAATAATATTATTGGGATTAAATATCCCTAGGGTTAGAAAAAAATTTAACAAGTGACATTTAATATTTATTTAATCCTTGTGGAACCCTCTATAATAATATTATTGTTTTTATATCATAAAATACAATAAAAACATGAATTATATTAAATATTAATTAATAAAATAATATTCAATAGATATTATTTCCCATGGAACCATTAAAATATTCCCTCCAATCATCTATAATATCTATAGAGTCTTGGATAATGACTAATCATTTAGTAAATAAATATCACTTCATTACTTCCAATTAAATAAATAAATATTATAATCACTAAATAAAAAATAAATATTTATTAAATATTATGCTCACATATTTTTCTATCAAATAACTAGTTAATTAATATATATGATCATGAAAATTCAAATAATTATTAAACCACATATAGGAAAAATATATATTCAAATTGTTAAATAATAAATAGTAATATATTATTTAACTCAGATTCTAGATACACTTAGTGTGTTACCCTCTTGGCCAAATTCCTAGTAGAATTAGGTGAATAAGCCTAAAGTCCACAAATAGCATAAAAAATATGCTATGTCAGCCATAGAGAAATAATTTAATACCCTAATGGAATAATACCTTATAAAGATGCTTATTGTTTTATATATTCCCTTTATCATAATATCTCAAATCAAGTTGGTTGCATTCTAGTGCCATCAACCTATTTTCTTGATATCTCTTTGTTTGACTTTTTATAATCGAAATAGCCTATAGAAAACCATTTCCCTATATTTTTTAGTACATATGATTTCCACAAATGGGTTTGATATGTCAACATCCTTTAAACAATAGGAGGAAAATATCCTTTATCGCATTATTCATTAATGAAATGTTACTCCTAATGCACCCAACGTATCCTACCTCACTGCGAACATATGTCATCACAGTCCTTGTAAATACATAAAAATATGCCCCTTATAAAACTAATTAATGATAATATGAAAGTACGAGTATCAATATACATTTATGTGGATAGGATCCTCCAATTACGCATATAAATGTGGATTTAATATTGGTACGTGTCGTTATCATAATATTCTACCATGAATATTACCATGTTTGTACACAATGATAAGGTATATCAAATTAATATGGGTCATCATCCCTAATATTTGGAATAATGTGTGTCCCTGAAATGATTTTATCTGTCTATATAGCACAAATTTAGGAATATTACGGTGGAACTTTAGGGTTCTCATCATTTAGAGGAACGTCTAGGACCTTTCAGTGCGATAGCTAATCTTAAGATGTTATCACATTATATGAAACACATAAGAACAATCATGATGTGATAAAGGGTTTATTAATATTTATAATAATGAATACTGGTTATCATAATGTACACAGTAGTGGGTTATAGGGCACAAACCCAAAAAGTCTGTTGGGTTGATATGGAACTCCACCTAGAACCAAATATTATAATATGATAATCATTCATGGGACATGATTCTCAAATAAACTAGTTCATTGGGCTAACATAGTTCTCCCCTTAGAACCAACTTCTAAAATATTATAATGATTTAGAGACCCTATGAATCTCCAATATTGATCCATGGTTACCTCCCAATTAGGATTTATTTTATGGTGTTTTTTATCTCTAATGTTTTCCTTCCTTAAAAATGTATTTCACTTCATTGTTTTAATCATGATTTTAATGATTATATATGATAATTTTTTTTATTTTTTAAAATAATGTTACAAATAAGATTTTATTTTTACATGTATTTTAATCTAGAATGGATTACATTAATTCTTTAAATATTTGGTATATGGTACTTGGTAAAATCCTATTATTCTTATTATGCTAAAACCATACAAAATAGAGACCTATATTTTCTTGATATGGGACACTGAAATAACTCATATAATATTTTTGGATAGTTCAGTGATCCATCATAGAGTTTTGGGAATTTTATAGGCTTGAAAATAATATATTAGAAAAAATATATTAATTTTAGTCTCCATGTGCATATTCATTGGAATAATTATTTTCCTTAAAATTAAATCCTAATATGGGAAAAACGGGAATGCTTTTGTATCCAAAATTGGGGTTTTCCTATAGGATAAATATTATTGGAATTTTATTCAATATTTCCTAGGTTCAACCCCACTGTATGTTGTTTTAGGTAAACATCGCTAAACATATTGTTTAACTATTGAGATATTCTTTTATCTAATTATAACTATGGATTCATAAACCCTATAATTAGAGAGTTAGAGTGTGGGATTAAAATAGAAATGTTATTGTATGTATAGGATCATTAACATATTGAGGGATCGGGGCTAGATCCGTGAGGACATAAATAAATAGATCCACGGATTTAAAATAGTTTGAACAGATGGTGATTGACCACAAAGGTAGGGATTTGTTTATTAATTGATTCATTATTCATGAATTTTGTATTGGAATTAAGATTTTTTGTACAATTATTATTTATTGAGATGTTTTTTTTTTGTAATTTTTAGAGGATATTTGACCCTCTATTTGTCTTTATGACCATGTATGATTATGCATTGAGACCCATAAAACTCATGATATTTTCCTCGAACATTTTTCATAGGGGAAGTTTTATAGCTTAGTAGTTTCAATAGAGACTCAAAGTGAAGTTAAGATATTTATGTGGCGTTTACAGCAACAAAAATTTATATATACCCCAAGAGATCATTGGAATTTCGAGGATTCTAGGAAGGGATGTACCTTGTAATTGGGAATAGGTTTTATATTCTCATGAGGTTCTTCTGATCACTATGGTGTATGGATCTCCAAATTTAAGATATTCTAGAAATTGGGGGTTCTACTACTAAATATAGTCTACTAGAATGGATATATTTTGATTTTTCTATGGGTAGTGTGGGATAGAATATGTTATAGTCCTTTCCCATTATCACTACACTTGGCTAGTTCATTTCTTGAATGGGGTGCTGACCGTCAGAGATACAGGAATATTTGTGAGGATAATGGATATGGTCATTCATTACCTTACACACCAAGGCATACCTGGGTAGAATTAAGTTCATATCGACACTTCAAGCCCTATTATAAAAGGATATAGGTTTGGAGAATAGAACCTAGAAGTAATGTCACACAATGGGAGACCTTAGGCAAAAGTACATCTACACATGGACCCATCTCCATACATCAGTATAATACAGAAGGTAAATAAATAAAACTATAAATATGTGTATAAATTTTAATCCCACATCATAGTGTGGGGAAAGAGCATGAAAAATGAAAAATATCCCAAATACAAGCCCACCGGTACTATAAATGAGTCTTAAGTTCCAAAAAAAGCGATTCTACCAAGCATAAATAATGGGATCCATCTACAGTCTATCTTACCCAAATAAATTCCACCTAATCTGGGTTATCCTAGGAATATATTAAAAATCCTATAAACATCACAATACATGACACATGTGGAAAAATCTCATCCATGGGTGAGTATAAACATATCCAATTAAACACACTAAAATCCCCAAACATAAAGTATAAAAGTTGGAATTAGTTATAAATCAAAATATAATAGAGGTTAAAAAATATGAACTATAGTTAACCAAGACATTTATATATATAATCACATTTTTTTGAAAAAAATATCCACTCATACAAACAAGGATCATAAATACCTAGTGTCCTTGGATGTTTTGGTTTATAATACATCCAATTGAGACTAAACCCACATCTTTTTAATTTATTCTCCATAATGAGATACTAAATATTTTTTATCTCCTTAACTATATGGAAAAACTTTGGGAATTAATATACAAAATGGGTTAGCTAAAAATCAATGTGTCGGAATATACAATATTAGTAACTATAACATGTGTGTAAAAAGTTTAACATGGTTTCACAAAGAGAAGGATCATGAATAATCAGATGGAGTCATAACATAACAAACATAGTATAATTATATCAGAGAGATATAGTAAATGTGGAAGAAACACAAAAATTACATAAATGTAATCTAAGATAACTTCGATGACAACATAACATGTTGAACAGAGTCCCATAATGGATTTGGTCTACTTCCAAATCACTGAAACAACGTCTCGTGAGACTAAATCCTTTCCCAATATATTTGAGGGATATATAATTCTTGGCCCACCCATCTAATTAATTTTATGTACATTCATATTTATTCCATGTAAGTATATCAATCATAAGCTATAAACATAAGATATTCCCATGGAAATAAATGGGTTGTGTAATCTTCTCTAATGACATAATCAAAAGATATATCTTAAATAATGACTTTCATAGATGGTCATAAGGGATATATTATTCCATAAAAGTAACAATTTATAATCTAGCTATACATGTGTGAGATATATATACATAATTAATAGGAAATTCATAACATCAACGGAAGTTGTCACTGATGATTAATATAAAATAGAAAATATTCGTAAAGAAATTAACCTTTCCATTTTGACATTCTTTTTAAAACTAATTGTTCGTAAATTTTCTGAAAATAATTTTCCTTGAATATAACTTTTGAAAATTATAAATGATTATTTAAAATATTGATTGGAAATAATGGAGGAAAATTCCATTCATGTTGTACATGTTAAAACAAATATTCCTTTTATATTTTTGGTACAATCCAAATAGACCTTACATGGAAATTGAAATAAAGATTCCTTGAGAAATATTTTAAAAACAGAAAACATGGGTAAAATTTTATTTAATAAATAATTTATAGAATTTATAAAAACTTTTTTGAAAACATTTAAAAAAAATTGGAAGAAAAATATTTTTCAATCGAAGTAGAGAAGGAAGCCATATTTTATTAGATATGTTTTATTAAATATTTTAAATAACAAAGAGAGGAAATGGTAATATAACTGAAAATTTTCATGAATAAATAGAGTAGAATAAAATGAGTGGTTTCTATTATAAAATGATCAAATAATTTCTTTCAATTGAAATTAAAGAATAAACAATCCTAGTTATGAAGGAGATTATAAAATAAACCCTTACCAGTTTGGGAACATTTGATTCATAACATACTATGAATGAAGTAGATGAATTGAAACTTAAACTACAATGATTTAGGAATTATTCAAGTTATATTATGTAAATAATCATTATATAAACCATTTAAAATAAATTAGGTTCATAAAAGAACATGTGTCTCAAATAATTAAGTGTGAGACACAATCGTTACAATGTTCATATCATTTAGGTGAGAGTTAATAAATGAAGTGATTGTCTGTAACACATGTATATCAACAAAATAAAATATATAAATAATACCTAAATCAATAAAATATTTTTCACACATAACCTTGTCATAATAGAGTCAATGAAGTAGATATGTAACCTAATAAAGGGAAATTGAGTTAAAAAAGCCCATTACGTTGCACTTCCCTAAAGTTGAGGTCTATCTAACCTCTAATATATTGGTTTTGAACATGTTATTAACTTATAAAAAAACATATTAATATTTATAATTTCATATATGATATATTTATAACATATTGTTACAATTTCATTAATAATCTTTCATTATCACTTTTTTTGTTAGTTGCCTTGTCTCCTCATGCATGTTTTCTCATGCAAGTTTTATCATGAATGTTCCAGATCTTGAAAATAGGAAATATATACATCATATAAAGAATTAAATTAAAGCTATAAATATTATTTTTTTCATTTTATAAATATTTATAATCATTAATTAATTTTTAACATGAATAATAATTCACATCACTTTGTGGAGATTTTAGGTCGCATTTATGCACGATCGACAATATCATTTCTTTAACTAGTGAAAGGGTAATTAAATTTAAATTATATTAATTTTATATAATTAATATAATGTCATATATATAACATATATTCATTAAGTTTATCATTTGTTACCTTCTGAGTAAATTGTTATTGAAAAATATAGCACATTGTTTCTTGAGGTGGTAGTCCTCCACACAAAAGAATAATGTTATGATTTATTCAATGGATAGTAAGGTAAGAAAGTATCTGAAATATTAATTTTAAATAATGAATAATATTTTATTAATATAATATACCATTTTGAAATTAATTCTTATTACCTTCCAATTAGTGCGTAATCAAAAAACCCATTACATCACTTCAGGAGGTGATAGTTCTTCGTATACACAAGCGATGTTATTGTATTTCATAAGAATGGATAGTAAGAAATTATATGTGATATTATATTAATGTGGAACAATTAAATCATAAATATCACATATATAAACATTATATATAATATAATATATTGTTGTGAGAAGCGGTGATGGAAAATGAATTATATCGGTTTGTCAGGTTGTACTTAGTCATACACATGACCAACGATTTTGTTTACAATTTTAAGTAGGATATGATTTTAGGTTATTATATTAACATTAAATCATATCATTTTATGGACTATAAATAATATATTATATAATAATGGTTTAATAATATTTAAAGTTGTTGGAAGAATAAATAAAAATCAACACTCGGTTATGGATGTTACCACTTCATCAGAAAACTTCTTTTCGTTTACTCTAAACTACTACTTCATTTAGATTTATAACAAAGAATAGTATTCTATTATAGGAGGATGGAAGTATGTATGTTATTTTTATATGAATTTTATAAACCAAATGGTTTTGTAATTATGAATAGGATGAGATATGGGTTTTTCTTTTAGAAGTGGGGGAGAGAACACAATTGGTATTTTCGAAAAGAAAGAATTATACCCATGTTTTTCTCATTTTAAAAGGATACAAAATGGACTATTATAGAACATTATAATATATAAATTCTCCCTATTAAAATAAAATAGAAATTAGATATGTTTTTGTTCATTTTTATCATATTTCTTTTGATTTTAACCTCTGTAAACTCATTTAACCTTAACCGCAGTAAATAGTTTTTTTCTGTTTTCAATATACATTATGATAAAAAAAATTAATTTTGGATTATTAGATATTAAAAATTATTTTTATTCAAAATAAAGGAAAATTTTTTCTAAATTTAACTCACATAATTAGTATAATTAAATTTAAAATTAAACCTCCATGGGTATCAAAAAATGGTTTTCCAAAAGAAATGATTTCAATAGTTTAACAAGTTTTTATATCCAAATTAAATATGAAATTTATTAAAATTACATAATTTTTATTAAATAATATATAATTTTTCTAATTTAATTTTAAATCCACATTAATATAAAATGGGTCTTGTAAATTCTTTAAACAAAAAAGGAAGTTTTAATAAAAATTATAATTTTCACTATTCCTTGAAAATGATACTTTTCCAAAAAAAATACGAAAAATGCATCCTTATATAATTTGGAATGATGATTAAAAAATTAATTTTTTTAAAAAAATTAAAACTAATAAAAACTAATTTCAAATTATGTGAGGAAATTATGACTAAACACCCTTTTAGAAAAATATTGTTTTCTAGAAAACATTTCTTCTTTCATTTAAATGATTTTTATTTTATCATTGAATTTATTTTATATATTTTTAAGACATATCATTTTAATAAATTATTTATTCCTATTCACACCCATCAAATTATCATATAGGTTTCAATGACCATTTTTAAATAATAATATTTTAATAAAGTATCATGTGTATTTTAAACCTATTATTATGTGCCACACAAGATACCATAGAGATTAAATTTATTTAAAAATAATTATATAAAAAAATTTAGGGTGTTTCCTTCACTTATAATCTTATTATTTCATATCATATATAATATTTAATAATACATTCCTCTTTCAAAATATATGGTTGTTACATTATACTCCTTAAAAAATTATGTCCAATAAATTTAATATGGATCTCAGTAATCAAGGGATTGAGCTTTGGAAATGCCTTTTTTTGAAACCCATATCATAAAAATCTTAAATAAAACATTCTGTAAAAATGATGGAAAGGGAAATACGAATGAAATTTTGAATAACACACTTCTAGTGTTCTAAGTTGGAGAATATTTTTAGGAAGTGAAAACATAGATAAAGAAAAAAAATTATAAATAATTAGGGAGGGAAATACATATCATTTCTAAATAGTAAGTGAATGATAAATAAAAATTTAAAAATCCCAGATCCATAAATTTGTGATGAATTAATATAACATTGATTCCTTGGAGATGAATATAATAGGATAACATTTTTGTTTCAAATTCATTTTCATATAGATGAGGGATTATTTTTCTATAAAGGTAGAAAACACCAGAAAATGTACATACATGATATCTTTTTATTTCAAAAACACAATTTCATACTGACATTATTCTATGATCAATTCCCACTTTAACTATTACTCAAGGGAAGGAATACCCAATATAATTTTTTTTATTCATGAAGCACTAAAATTAATTTTTAATGGATCATGGTATCCATAATAGAGTAACAAGATATCCATCCAATATTTTCTAAAACAAAAACTATTAGACAAAATTTATATATTACATTAATCACTAATACCTAAATAGTAAGTCGGAATTTTTAACTTAGTCAATTCCCTAAGTGTATATCCTTAAAACCCTTCATCGTACATCTCTAAAAATGTAATATCCTTCTTCTTAAAAAAATCATTACGTTAATCTAAAAGGTTATATACACTTAAACCCAATAAAGAATCTCATAAAACATCTTTAGTTTCCTCAAAATCCAATTACTTAAAACCTAAAAATGGGTGTCTGAGACTATGAACTTATTATAAAACATAAAACCATAAACCCATGACAGAATCCATAACTCTTAAATTACCATGGACACATATATTCCTCCAAAATTTAGACAATCCTTTTTTTATTCTTATAACCAAAATAGCAATAGTAAAAAAATTGCTCTAGTATAATTTTTTAAACCAGATATTTAAATACATAAACCCTTTAACTTAAATTATTTTTATTTTCATAATTCCTTCTTTGGTATATGGTATAACCATTAATTTGGGTCAGTGAATCTAATAATTCCCAATTACTTCAAATATAATACATCAAATTCCATTGAAATTCATTTCTCTTTAAACCCGTTTACACATAGAAAAAATCCTCACATCCATTTGAGATACTCTTCTATGTGATTCTTCCCACCATATTTAAATGTATGAATCTGAATCTTGTTTCCACTATTTTTATTAGTGAATGAACATTTATAAAAGTACATCCTACACTTATTTTACTTCTTAGGAATATCATTTATGATCACCATGTTAATCATATATTGTGATATCTGGTTAGGTATAATCCCAATATCCTTCTCCCCATTAATTGTCCAGTTTGTTTGCTGATAATCATTGAAGTGTCTATCATATTCAATTTTTTCTTGATTCCCCCAAGTTCTATCAATTTACTAAAATAAAAAATTAGAGTATGACCAAAAATAATCATAGTGGTAGATCATATAATAATGAAAATTATTTTATATGATGTCTAAAACATGAAAAATTCTTTTCAATCAATGATTACTTAGTTTTATCCTAGGTTAATCATGGTTATCATCTATTCAAATCCTTCATGATGGTTCTTAAATATTTTTAAAGGCTACAAGTAATATTATTCTGAGATTCAAACTAGGTGCACAGTAAATCTCATGGTCATGTACCAGGTAACACTCCAGTCAACCTTGACATGCCTATTTCAAATTTATTACCACTACATACATCTGTTCCAAAACCATTTTGACTTCTAGTATTCAGATTGGGATGTAATTTTATATAAACCACTCACTCTAAACATAACCAAAATTCTATAATATTTTCATGTATGTAGACATTTACTTAACCTTAGACTTATACATAGTCTTATTTGTAGGATTCTCACTAAGGTTTCCTTTTCCTAGTTTCCAAATATTAACCAAGACTTTCCTTTTATACAAACTATAGCAACCTCATCATATTATACCTATTAATACATGATATAGAAACATAAATTTACATTTATACAACATAAGGATCATAATGTCCTGGTGTATTTTGAAGACTAGGTTTATAAGATGTCAAACAGAGACATAAAATAAAACTTTTTAATTTATTCTCCATAGGGATAACCAAAATCCATTTGTTCTCTTGCACTTCATGGGATAACTTATAGAATACATAGACCAAATGTTTAATCTAAAAACCCTAGTATGGGAATAAAAATGATAAGGAAACCTCACATTTGAGTAAAAATTTTATCATGATATCATTAATAGAAGGCTGAATAGTAGTATCATGGAAGCATGACATAAAAATCACGGTATCATAAGATCATGGAGATACAGTAAATGTGAAAAAAACAAAAATATTATATAAACATATGTAAAGGATATCTTACAATATACCATCATAGAGTGGAAGGAGTCCCATAATGGATTAGGTTTACACCCACATCATATGCATGACGTTTAATGAGACTAAATCTTTACCTAATGCATTGTATGTCTATTTAATTATATCCCCACATGTCTCATTCATTTCATGTACATTCATTTTCATTCCATATAAGTAAATAAATCATAATTCATTAAAATATGAATTAACAATAGATAGAAAAGTGTTTCATATTCTTGTCTCGTAACATAATCAAAATAAATTTATTGAAAAATAAATTTTTGAGATTTTCATAAGGAATGCATTAACCTAGAAAAGAATATAGAGTAACGTAGGTATATATGTGAGAAACATATATATGAAATTTAGAAGAAATCCACAACATCAATTATTTTAGTAATTGATGAATAAAAAAATAAAAACAATATTGAAGAGAATAACCTTTCAACTTTGATTTTTTTTAAACTAAATGTTCAAAAAATATTTATAAAATAATTATATTTCAAAATAATGTTTGAAACATATAATGGAATACATAAAACATTTAGTGGTAATGGATATGTAAATTTATATTAATTTTATACTTGATAAAATAGATATTCTTTTCACATTTTTTGTAAAATCCTAATGGGCCTTGTTTGGAAAAATACATAATGATTCCTTTAAAAAATATTAAAAAATTAAAAATGGGTAAAAAATTTCATTAATAAATCATTTTAAGAATATAAAAAAATTATTTGTTAAAACATTTTTCTAAATCATGTTGTGGGAATAAAAAGTATTTTCGGCTGAAGAGAGAAATGAAGTTAGATTTTGTTATGAATATATTATTAAATAATTTTATGTTCTGAAGAGAGGAAAATGGTAAGTATAATTCAAAATTTCATGAATAAATAGAGGATATAAGGTTATGATTTATTATTCTATAATTATCAAATAATTTCCTTCAATGGAAATTCAATCATAAAAAATCCAGATTATAAAAAAGAGTATAGCATTCACCTTTATTGATTCAGAAACATTTTAATCATAACAAACCATGAATGAAGTATTTGAATTATAACTTAAAATATCATTAATTGGGAAGGATTCATGATATAGTATGTAATGGGGAATTATATACACCATTTAAAAGATATAATGTGCATAAAATAATTTATGTCTCAAATAATGAAGTTTGAGACAAAACCCTTACAATGTTTGTATCATGGAGGTCAGAGATAATCAATGAAGTTATTTTTTATAACACATGTATATCCACAAAAATTAAAATTTAAATATGAAATAAATAAATAAAATACCATTTCACTTGTAATCTTGTCATAATACAGTTAATGATGTAGACATGTATCCCAATGAATTAAAATTGAGTTAAGAAACCCCTTAACTCAAGCTTCCCTTTAGTTGAGTAATATTTAACCTCATGTGTTGTGGTTTAAATAAAGTTATTAACTAAAAAATTAAATATATTAGTAATTATAATATAATATAAGAACATTTAATAACATCTTATTACTCATTCATTAATAATCTTTCATTAGAATTACTATTTCAGGTGTCAATTGCCTTATTTTATCATGCAAGTTTTACCATGGATGGTCCATATCCCCAATATAGTATATAGTTAAATGATATCCATATTTATATTAATGTCATAAATTTCAATTATTTTCCTTAGATACATATTTAGAATCATTATTAAATTTTGGGCATGTAGAATTAATCATGTCACTTTGTGGATACGGTAGGTCATACGTATTCACAGGAAACGTTATCATTTTCTTAATAGGTGAAAGGGTAATAGAGTGTATTTTATATTATTTTTTCATAATATATGTCATGTCATGTCTCTCACATATATTAATTAAGTAAATCCTTCCTTACCATCCATGTAAAATATTAGTTTAAAATGAATCACATCGCTTTGTGATGTGGTAGTCTGATATACACATGAACGACGTTATCATTTATTCAATGGATGGTAATGTAAGAGATTATATGACATACTTATTTTTAATAATTATTATTATGTAATTATTATGATAAATTAATATCATAGTAATCCTTATTACATTCCATGTAATGTGTACGTGAAAATCGAATCACATCGATTCACAAGGTGGTAGTTCCTTGTACACTTAAGCAACATTATCATATTCCTTATGAAATGGAATGTAAGAAGCCATATGTGATATAATAATTATAGAGGTATAATTATATCATAAAAATCATATAGACATTAAATAAATCATTTTATCTGACTATGATAAGGGGAGATTGAAAATGAGTTATGATGGTTTGGATTGTGGTAGTCCACCGTACACAAGATCAATAGTTTCGTTTATAATTTGATGGAAGAACATATAGTAGTTGGTATTACCCATAACATAACACCATAACTATATAAGTAATATACTGAGGTTATTATATAATAATTTATTGATAATATTTGAATAAGGTGGAAAAAGAAATAAAATAAAACGCTCAATTGAGGATGTTACCATTTCATCAGAAAACATCATTTGATTTGAACCAAAATCCATCCTATGTTGTATTAATGACCGAAATAAATAGTTCTAAGATTAGGGTAGGTATTTAGGTAATTTATTTGGTAAATTAAATTTTTTTAAATGGTTTTGGAGGTGTGGAATGGAGAGGATAGTCGTGGCCATTTATAAGTTGAGTAGAGGACACTCTTCGTATTTTGAAAAGAAAGGAATATAACGATGTTTTTCTCATAAAAAATGGTGAAAATATATAATTTTAATACCTTATATTATATAACTCCAAAATATTACCATCCAACTGTAATTATACACTCTTTTCATTATTTTTATCCCTTATATTTTCTGTTTAACCCCTAGTAAACCCGTTTTACCTTAACTGTGGTAAATGATTATTTCTGTTTTCATAATACATTATGCTCCAAAATTAATTTAACCATATTATATAGTATAAATTATTTTTATTACAAATCTTTAATCCATTATTCAAAATTAAACTCACATAATTGGAACAACTTAATAAAAAATCATCCTTACGGATATATCAAAAAAACAATTTCCAAAAGGAAAACATTCAAAAGTTAAAAAAGATTTTTTATAAAAATTCAATATCAAATTGATTAAAATGAAATAATATGAATTAATTAATTAATTATTGACCCAATTTTTCTTTTAAAATTATTTTAAAATAAATTTTTTCCTTTATATTCATTTAATGAAAATAATTTTTAAATAAAAACAAGTATTTTTCATTATTCATCAACAAAATGAGAATTTTTAGAAATATCCGAAAAAATTGATTTTAAGATATTTTTTATATAATAATTTTGAAAATTAAATTGATTTCATGAAATAAATTTTATAACATTGGTAATGATTAATTTTAAATTATGTGTGCAAAGCGTCACTACACTGCCTTTTAGAATAATATAGTTTTTCAAAAAATATTTCTTTTTATTTTAAATTATTATTATTTTATCATTGAATTTATTTTATATATATGTGTAAACCATATAATATTCCTAATTTATTTATTCATATTCATACTCTCTATCATAAAAGATAGGTCACACTGTCCATGCATAAATATTAATCTTTTAATAAAGTACCGCGTTTCATTTAATCTCAATGTTGTGTGCATTACAAGATATCAAAGAGATTGTATTTATTTAAAAATAAATATTTCATAAATTCTAGTTGTGTTTCCATCTCTTGTAACCTTAGTTTAATATTCCTCTTATTCTATTGAACAAGCCATTCCTCTTTAAAAATATCATGGTGTTTCATGACACATATATGCTCATAGATAGACTCTATGTATCAGGGTGAGGTTTGTACTCCTTATCAACCGGTATATTCTTCTTAAGGCTCTATGATAATGCTCATCCAAACGAAATCACTCCTTAAATCTCTCTAACACTAATGGTACTCATAGGATTTCTCTTTCTCATTGAGACTTATCATATTGAAGTATGAATGAACATATAGGAATCATCCAAGATAATTACTTGAATGGGATATCCCTCTTTTAGACATAATAAATGTTGGAACATAGGTAGTGGATCAAAACCATATCCTATGGTGGATACCTAAAAAAATATTGAATAACCAATGATAAAGGGGATCACACTTTTGTGGTGTAAGGTTTAGGATAACTGACCCAACATAAGGAAGAATGAGATGGAGGATGAGTCTTTTGGATGTGTGAATTGATAGCAAACTCTAACTTGAACTAGACTATAGAGTGGATATCTCGTTCTATTCTAAGGATGGTACGGAACACCATACCCTTATAGGTGTGAAAAAAGGGAACATACCCAAACTAAATTTGAATCATTAACAAAGTGATCGAGAGATCTAATCATTACAATAGTGTACATGGAATGTACTGGGGACACACAACATGTTATACTAATTCTAGTCTTACATGTGTTTGTGTATGTGTCTATATATTATTTCCTTTTTCACTTTACGTGAAACATTTATGCATACACTACCTCCGTTTTCAATCATGTACACTTTACCGTAAATACCATGATTTCAACTTAGGGTTCACATATCATATAAACTAATTACATGGTCTTTTGGTATTTATCATTTGTAAAAACCATAGTCTTCATATGGAAGAGTCCACATGGGTTTTTTTCTTCCGAACAACACCTAGTGTATACCTAAATTTTCTAAAGAACCAAAAACATCACACCTATCTTCTCTTAATTTCATCAACTTATCTTCCACTAAAAACCTTTTAACCACATTGACCAACCATACATCATAACCGATAGCCAAATCTTGGACACTCATTTCATAAAAAGAACCTGAATTACATCATGTTCCCCCAACATAGTAAAAATAGTATTCACTAAAATCTATCAATCAATCATTGATCTTCTATCAATGAAGTGAATCCTTCACCACATCATCTACCAAAAAACAAAACCTACCCATGAAATGTACAGAAACAATGAATAATGGTTCCATGAAATGGGTTCATGGGTATAGTCAAATCCCTATAAAATAGAATACCAACAATGATTTATCACATTATGGTGGTATAAAACCATGAAACATAGAAGTGAGAAATTGTAATTGGTCTTTTTAGCTTGTTCAATGTCATTGATAGGGAAATGAGGAATCATTGTAGTAGAAAATGATTATAAATTCTTTATTCTAGGTATCAAAATATTTAACAATAATTAAAAAATATCCATGAATTAATATCTAAAAAATTAATTAATCTTTATCATGATATTTTATGAATAAGGAAAATAACTAATAAAATAAAATATAATAAAACAATGTCAAATCGATGGTTGATGATGAAATACCATGTGTTGTTTCCATTGATGAGTGTCAAAGAATTTTCTCCCCATTCTTCATTGAACCTCCTTAATTCCTCCTTATCATTATTTGCTAATAGAGTCAGCCAATGTAGTTATCCTCTACAAATTATATAGTTTTATATAGTTAAATATAAGATTTGGATTTGATCATGCTTAAATTGGGGAGCTTTTGGTTTTAGTAAATTAGTAGACAAGAAATTATTTAATTAACTAATTTTTCAATTATGTCTCCTAGAATATTACTTAATAGAAACATCAAGGTCACACAAAAGTTTTTTCACTCCTAGGTTTTAACCCAAATTTCAGATTAAATGGAAATATAGTTTTTCCCATCTGAGACACCATTTTGGATAAATTCTATTATTTCCAAAAAAACTAAGAACAAGTGGTATATTATACTTAATATTTTTCATTTATCAATATTGAGGCTCCACAGGGACCAGGTTTATGTTCCAACTCTATGCATTACTCTAAAAATTTTATTTAAAATATTCCATTGTATTTTATTGAAAAAAACATTACATTATCACCAACATGGTTATTTTCATCCCAAAAATCATAATCCTATACAACATGTGATGGTACTAGTCTCATATTTGGTTCCTCAACACCTAGGTCATCTTTTGAAGAATATCATGTTTCCAAAGAACACACACTAATGGAATCACTCGCCTATAAAGGATCATCTCCTATAGATCCTTAGTGGATATTGGGTGCTCTGAAGTTGTAATTCTATCATCAATATCTATCTTACCCTTGTCAATGGAATGTGATAGGTCATGAGAATATCTTCTTAGCTATGACACTTGAAAGATGTTGTGAACCAAGTCTAACAAATTTGGTACAGCTAGGTAGTATGCCACCTCATCATCCATTATCAGTATTTATAATGTACTAATCAATCTATGATATAGCTTGTGGAATCGCCCAAATAATCATAATCTCAACCAAAGTGAGACCTTTAACAACACATGGTATCCCTCATCAAACTCTAAATGCCTTTATTATTGAAATTTATAGGATTTTTGATGGCTCTGGGAAGTGGTCATATGTTTCTGCATGCTATGTACCTTCTATGTTTTCGATTGCACCAAACTTTGGCTCATAACCATTTTCTATATTAGCATTATATAGTACAGTGTTTACCTACAATGACACTTTAATAAGGCCTATAATGGTTCCACACCATTGGGGGTGTTATCTACTAATATATGAAAACTCCTCCAAGATTAGTTAATCATCTAAGATGTAGACAAAATCCAACATAAATGCCCATTTCATTTCTTCCATAACCTGAATAGTCTACTCTCTATGGTCATATTTCTAGGGTTCTAATGCCACGCAAATCCAAAAATAAGTCTATAAATCCTCATGTAATAATATCTACATTTGATACATGAAGTGGGAATCACGGTTCTAAATCCTCATGTAATCATATCCATAATTGAGACAAGATGTGAGCATCATGGTAAAAATAATATTAAAGGGAACACTATGATGTTCTACTATCAAATGCAAACATAGGAATATCAAACTCTCCACAGAACACTATTATTCAAGGTCTAGGAAGTGGGATGACTTATTGGTTCGATCTATAATCACACAAAAAGAGTTCTGACATATAGATTATCATATAATTCCTATCAAAAAATATAGGTATATATTATCTCACTTCCACTATGTCACCTCAATATGTTAGGATAAACCTGCTAGAACCTGATTTTTTTTCCTTAATATACTAGCTAGTGAGGTCTTGAGTGAGGAACCCAACTACAATATTCTTCATACATAGAAATCAAAACAGATGTTGAAGGTCTTTTTATATCTTGTAACCTATTTTATATAAACTTAAAGGGAATCTATGTGACTCCATCATAAACTCTCATAGTGTGGAAGGTTCCATCTTATATCCTCAAAAAATAATGATGTGATCCTCCCTATTAGAAAATCCATCAAAAGTGTTTCTTTTCATATCTTTTTATTAAAAAAATATCAATCGATATCTCTATATTGTACCTTCATACTGCATTGAATGGGTGTCGGTGTAACCACCATCAACTAGGAGTATTTTTATCCTCCATTGTCCACAATGAAAAATTATAATGAGGCTAACTACTCTTATTCCATTCCCAATAACTGCAATAAGGATTTCAAAATAAGTGAATCTACCATAATATTCCCTTTACCAAGAGTATGGACTTTCAAAAAATCATATTCCAAATGGAACTCTAACTTGAAATGCTATCTCAAGTTATGATATTTTTGTGAGAAGATATACCTAAGACTCTTATGGTCAGAATATACTATGAATCTCTCTTCCAAAATATACTATCACAAAGTCTTCATGGTGAAAACTACTAATGTCATCTCTAAATTTTATGTCATTTAGTTTTACTCATGTGGTTCTAGCTTCTTAGAACCATTATAAATCACTCCTTACCTCTGCATAATAATGCATCCCATCCCATCTTTGGATTCATTGAAAAACACCATGTTATCAACACCCTCCTCTAGATATCTCAAAATGGGTTCAATCATCAACCAATGCTGCATAATATGAAAATATTTCTAAAATATATCCATCCAAATGAATTTATTCCAAATTTTGAGTCAATGCAGTCAGACTTGTCATTGTCCAAGATAGATTAGGAACAAATCTTTGATAATAGCCAACCAATTCAGGGAATCATCGCACTATTGTTCTGATCTTGGGAGGATTCCAAGATTGAAAATTCTTTGTACTTATTGGTTCCACTACCACTATATCCATTGATAATACATTTACTATGAATTGAACATATTTAATTAAGAAATAACACTTCATCTATATCCTATAATTTTTTTTCTCCTAGAGTACTTCTAGAAAAATCCTCAAATTTCATTAATACTCATCCTCTGATATTTAGTACATGGGGATTTCATATTTGAAGACTACCATGAACCAATCCAATAAGGTCTTAAAGAAATGTTTCTTGAGTCCAATCAACACTACTGAGGAATTCTTCATGCTGAAGGGAATCACCAAGAACATATAGTGACCATATTATCACTGAAATTTCATCTTTATTATATCCTACCCTTGAACATGAAGATAGTGATAACCCAACCTGAGTCTAATAATTAAAAACTACCTCCCCCATTTCATTTGGTCGAATAGATTGCAAATTTTTATAAGTTCATACATTTTTATCATTTTTATCTAGTTTTATCGATGATAATCAATGCATAATCTCTAACACTCATCCACCTTTTTGTGATCAATATAGGGTCTACCCAAGGGGACACACTAAGATTAGTGAAGACCATTTTATGTAGATCCTTTACTTTCATCTTTAAATGATAAATCTATAAGTAACACAATATAATATACTGGTATATATATCAAGATAGTCCCTAGGTGAAGATCCCTATATAAATTTTCTTCTTGATGGGGAGATAACCTCTACACTACCTCGGTAAATACATCCTACATTCTTCCATTACTAAAAGGGACTAAAAGATTATAGTGTATACTTATCCAATATATATACTACCTAACTAATGAGAAACCAGTTTTATCCTCCTATATATTATCCCACCTTGCTCGACATATGATTCTTTCTTTCTAATGAATAAATATATCATCCCATCAACCCATACACAGTGCATCCTATACCTAAAATAATATATCTATGCATGGACTTCAGAGATAAAGTACATACACAAGATGACATAATAATATATCATGAAGGATATGAATAGATCCCATAGGAATCTCTATCTTCCAAAAGTCGGGTACCAAATTCATAAGAATTTTTTTATTACTGACTCTTCCTCAGTGGGAGTCTCTAATTGCAAAGGATGACCTATAAGGTCCATTGGATCCTCTAGGTCATAAACAAGCGATATGGTGACTAAATAGTGTCTTTTTATAATTTTAGAAAATTAAATAACTAATTTAGATAAAAAATAATAATGTGCCTTAGACCATACTCAGATACTATGCACTATTAGACTCTACTACCTTTAGTTATGAATATCCTTGACTAAGATCTCCCTAAGCCTAGCATGGACCACCTGGGGGAGGTCGTTGTGGTAGTGAACCATATAATTGACCACATTCTGTATCTCTCAAATCTCTTATGTAAGGACCACCACCTTGTGGAACTCTATTATCAAGATAATTATTTGGCCTTTGTGAATCATTAACTGTCTCCCTATCTATTTTATAGACGTTTGGGAAATAATATGTGATATAGCCCCCCTTATCACTATAGAAGGACAACATCTCCCTTGTCTTCCTATAACCTCTCAAAAAAACCTAAGCAATTAACCCTCTATCCTGAGACTGACTCAAAAGCTAACTCATGTGCCTAGATCCTTGATATTAACATTACTAACAATGTCCCAAACTTTTATAAATTAAATTCCAACATTAAATGAACAAATTACTTATTAAGAATTGAATTTATAGAAAAAACAAGCACTAATTTGGTTATTTTGTTCAATTATATTTCATGTTAAATTTATAAGCCTCTTAATTATCATTATCATTGATAATATAGTTATATTATAGTGATAATAGAGATTAGCATATTAAGGGTTATGGTAATGTTCATTTGATAGAGACATTGGAAGCGATGGCCTCAATCAATAATATCATGCCCTATAAATCCCATTTATATAAGATTTTAGGGGAGATAGAATCACTGGTATTTTCCATTTACAAAGCCCAAGATAATATTAAATTACTGAAACATGAGAGAAAATATTTATGGTATAATTTGAATCTTATAGAGATCACAACCCAAACAATGTCCACTGAAGATTCAATAATAAATATAATTGAAAAAGTAATTTCATGAAGTTGATTGTAATTTAAATAACTTTCGGATAAATATTATACTAAAAAAACAATATATCTCAATAAATTGGGATTTTTTATTATTGGGCATAAATTTTCATATTTAGAGAATTTCCTTCAGAAAATATATATTATTTTTCAAATCATCGGGTATAAATTATCCAATAATGAATTTATTTTTAATTTTTTGAGACTCATTAATTTTTTGGAAAAAAATAAAAATGGTTTAATTATATTATATATATGATTGCGTCCTAAAAGAACAAAAGATATTAAAAAATTGAAGAGTATCCATAACCAAAATTATCTTTCCCCACTAAAATATTTTTTTTTAAGTTATATGATTATTTTTATAAACCCTTAATTAATCCCCTAAAGCCTATGTAATGTTTTAATGTTTTGAAATCAATTACTTATAAACATGAATCACTTATACATTACTAAGGAAATCTTTAATGAGTTCAGTTATTATCCTCATAAAATAATTAAAACCACTCCTCCTTTGAGAAAACCATGGGAAGCACCATGGTAAGGTTTGTGGTATTTATTACATTATCATATGGAGTCCAAAACCTATGTTTGGAAATTAATAAATATTTATTCTCTCTTTTACTATATAAACCCACCCAACCACCCATTCCACTTAACTCAAACCACTTGAGGAATTAATATATTGTGTATTTACCTCTCTATATCCCTCAAAAGGTTCCCCCAAGATCTTCAGAATCTTCTTTAAAGCATTTAGAAGTTATATCTCAAGGTAAGGGATCCTCTCCTTCTACTCTTTATTCAAGCACCATATTTAAGTCATGCCTCTTGATTTCCATTTTTTCAAGTTGGGATATACGTTTTCTCATACCTATTACTATACATATGATTCTTCTGTAATTAGAAACCCATTTATCAGTCATCCACCTCTTCTATAAACGTTTATGTACACATGTTATGTTGTTGAAATTATCTCGTGATTTTCCATGTTGGACATTTTCATAGTTAATACCAATCTCCATTTCCACTCAATGGTATTCACATAGTTGTACATATACATAATTTATTTGGGATTAATATTTATTCAAACTTAACTCTTTAATATTTTGGTTAAAATACAATAATTACATCATTATGTTGTATGATCTATCTGCAACACTTATGCATGTACATGATATGAATGTAATAGGTGGGACTGGAATTATATATCCCTATAATGCATTGGTTAATGCTTTAATCTAATGAGATTTAATTCATGGTGTATGGGAGGTTATCCTAATAACATTATGTTATGTTTATTTGGTGTTTATCCTTGGTTTATGTTTATGAAAAGATGTTTTTTGTTGTTTCTGCATTCTTATGTTACCTTTATAGTATCATGTTATATCATGCCTCATTATTCAAAATTATGATTCTCACCCCTCTTATATTTCCCTTATATACCTCTTGGATCACAAGTACTAATTTATATTATGAAATATATATTTTTATTACATTGCGGGGATTTTTATCTCACCCATTTCCTATGTGCATTACCATGTTATCCCATACAGTTTTAGAAGGTCCAATGAATATAAGTGCATGCTTTGGAGTTGTTAAATAATGATGTTGTACCCAATTTTCAATGTATGGTTCTATGTATCTAATTTCCTAAAGAAACAATTCCACACGATCTTATGGGGTTGTATTACATGTATTTTTATGTAATAAATCATGAAATAATTTTTATTAAAATAAGGGTGATCAATATTAGAATCTCAGAAAAGTCTAATTATTTTTAGGGATTAGTATTAGAATCTTTTACAAAATCTGTATTTATAATACTAAACATAAGACAATATCTAGAAGATTTGGTAATCTATATAGTAATATGTTTCAAAGAAACCTCTTTTATAGATACAACAATTGGATATGGATCTCCCACTATTTTACCTAGGCATAAAACCCCAAAAAAAATAGGAACTGAAAGGGACTCAATCGTCACCCGATGCATAACAATGGTCATTTCTAAACACATGTTTTGACACTCCTTGGAAATATGTATTAGTAAAATCACATTCTAATAATGAAACATTATTATGGGTATAAAAATTATAATTAAACATTATATAAAAAAGAGATTATGGATAACTTAGATTGAAACATTTAAATTCTTATTCTAAATAATATATGATTTATCCATATAATTTTCATGGTTACATGTTTATTTATTTAAAAGTTTAGAAATTATCATCCCTAATTTCTAAATTATTTTATTCCATAGATAGAAATAGGAGAAAACAAGTCAACAAAAAATGTGAGGGGAAATGTGATGACTTCCCAAATAAGATTCCCAACATGATGGGATAAGGAGTTTGGAACTTAATGTCAATACTTTCTCACTCAACTCTTGTTTTTAATAAAAAATTGAATTAGGAGGAACAACTAAATTCCCTTTCTAAAGTGCATGTTTTAATTAAGAACATTATATGGCATAGGCCTCTAACTATTAATGGATATAATGATCCCTTAATCGTGAAACAATGGATCTACTCAATTGAAAAGTCATTATTCTTCCTTCAATGCACTGGTCAAGAGAAGTTCATGAATGAAGTTTATTATGAAAAAGAAAAATCTGATCAATGCTGGATGTTGGTAAAAAATAGGAAGCCTAAAGTGGACATTTAAATGATTTTGTGGAAGCAATTTCAAAAAAGATCAAAATATATTTCTCTATCACTATATAACATAAAATATAGAGTTATTTACTTCTCCTTATGAAACAAATACAATGAATCTATCAGAGAATACAAGGAATACTTTATAAGACATCAAAAATATGCCTTCAATTTTTTTTATCTCCCATGAAATTAAATTTATCTGCTTCTTAGGTGGGATAAATCTGAGTCAATGAAAATCTTTAGAAATTTGAGACTTTGACATCTATAAGAAAATTTTCTAATGTTCCTCAAAATCAAAATAGAGATCAGTGATTCCCAGGGGTCTTTTAAGTTAGAAAATTTGAAAAATAGAATAGAATTTTATTCAAGTGATGCAATGAAAAAATATCATGGGGTAATAAATTCCATAATCCCACTTATAAAAAGTGTGGGAAGAATAATCCTATAAATTTCATGTAGGGGATAATGAAATTATTTAGGTGTGAGAACCAAGGGAACAAAACTAGAGATTGTCAATGGTATAAACCCACCAAAGTGATGGAAGAATAGAGTTATACAGACAATCCTTATCTTGTTGTCCAAAATTTTAACCACAAGGAACATGTAACTTGACAAACTAATGTACTAAGATAGGGGTTGTTGTTGATAACATATGAAAACAACCTATAAAGCGCAGAGAGCAAGGGTGATCTTATGCCATAACAACCGTTGAGGTGGATCTTGATAACGAAGTGGTGATAAGTGTACTGCTTATTAATTCAAGTATATTGAATGTTCATTTTGATTTTGGTTATACTCATTCTCTAATATAATTCTAGTTTAGTAGACCTATTCGAACACCACCTCAAATATGAAATTAAAGCTGTCATTGAAGATTGAAAATTTGACAATTGAATTATCCAAACAATATAACTCATCCCCTGCAAAAATTTCTCGGATGAATTTCCTAGAAATATTTTTATACTCCCTTTAGAATATTTTTATACAATTATAGGTATGGATTAGCATTCATTATTTAGAGACAACATAAATTTCAAAGATATATAAATCAGCCTCTATATCATGAAACATTTTATGGTTTTATACAAGTGCTAGAAGGTTCAAGAATCACCTTTAGTATCATTTTATTAATCATGGATATTACTTCCCTATGAGAAACCATATATTTCCCAAATTATTAAGAAAAAAGGAAATACTATCCCTAAATACATTCCCATTATGAGATAATATACTGATGTATTTCCCAAAAAAATTGTCTATTCTACCTAGTAGTTGTGTGGTTGAGTTATCAATTGATATCATACATAGATATATTATAATATCAAATAATCCATTTCTATTTGATTGTATTTAACTTGTTCAGATGAATAAACAATTACATGGGAGGATGGATAAAGGCTTTATATACCCAAGTGCTTCACCATAGGGAGAACTATATCTCTTTATAAAGAACAATTGTGGGTAAATGAACCTATGCATTTATTATCATGAGTTTAACAAGATCTTGATAAAAAAGTATCATATATCATAGATTTATGACCTTCTTTTTCAGATATGTTGATTATAGTACTTCTATAATGTGGGTCTTTTTTTGGAATACTTTTGAGTAAATTTGAAGAAGAATATATAGATTTTTGTAAAATGTACAAGAACTATGAGTTTATAGAAATGCTATTTATACTCATTACTACTCTAATAATCTTCATGCAGTTAATTAATACTCTCTTTATGGATTACATTTGAAAAAAATGTAGTATTTATAGATGATATTATGATCTAATCCAAAATCAAGAAGAAACATGTGGACCATTTAAATATTATACTGACGACCTTGGTGTTGGAAATGTAATTATAAAATTATAGTGTATGTGATTTTTGTTGAATTAGGAGAATTTGTTAAGGAATGTTATCACCAATATAGTTATATGTTTGAATCCATCAAAAGCAGGGTCAAATAAATGATGGATGAGACCAAAATTTTTTATGAATAAAGGTTATATTTTTATTTGATTTTCAAAACCACTTTTTTGGTGAGCGGAAATTAGTCCATACTAGAAATTACTAGATAAAAAAATAAAAAACCAACTGAGAAGAAATCGACTTTCATTCAAATATCATATCCATGCTTCGAATCCTCAGGACATACATCCTTAGTTAGCGAGCCACCTCGACCCAACCCCCGACATCAACCCACTTAGTTGTCACCTTCATCACATTCGTCAGACATCATGGGCAAGAACCCACCAGACATCACCGCTGCAGCTTCAAACAACAGTATAGAAAAAACATTCACTCTTTCCGTTGTCCAAACATTGTATCATCTCTGTCCCTCGTCAAACATTAATATCCTTGGATGGCTAAACCTAGCACTGCAAACCCTAACTACCATACATGTCGCCTCCCTTTGATGGCAATACACATCACTGTTACCTTCGATGTCACCACCGGTCTGGACATCACAGGCCTCATCTTCCCCTTCTAAACACCACTCCAAAGTCCAACACCATCGAAGAACATCCACAATAAAGTAGAAATATAGAAAAAATCTGTCATAATAGGCACTAGAAAAACCGATTCAAAACCTACATCATGAGGATGAAACCCAAAACCCGAAGAATCATATCACGCCACATAGGGAGCACTATCGACTGAAAAATATCACGTCCAAAAACATCATAAGAACCACTGCTCAGAGTCCAACTCGATGCCGAGAAGATGGCCTTCAGGTTAAGGTTGGGATTAAATCTTCTTTGGGCTCTAAATAGTAGTAAAAATACGAGATCAAAACTAGCATATAAAAACTTGAACTCAATGATACGGTCTCGCCTAAAAGACCCTCAAACACTAGACTGCAAATCCCAAAACCACTAAGAATACATTACTCTAGATCTGAACTAGAGAGGCATAGTGGAAAGAGAGGTTAGAGTAGGGTAGCAGTAGCAGAGGGCTTCGACAGTGGAAACCATCTACCGAGTCAACAAAACCACCCCAAGATCAAAAAAGAAGAATACCACTCTATTAAGGAG
This sequence comes from Viscum album, assembly GCA_963277665.1. Lineage (NCBI taxonomy): Eukaryota > Viridiplantae > Streptophyta > Magnoliopsida > Santalales > Viscaceae > Viscum > Viscum album. Next base: position 1,495,628,986 of record OY728147.1, on the reverse strand, counting down.
GAAGAAAATATGGCCACGAAAAACCAGATCATGGATCAGTAAAAGGAATAGAGAAGGAAAGAAAGGAAATAAGGGGGAATAAAGATAAAAAGGAATGAGAGAGCGCACTGATGATTCGTCGTCCCTAAGGAGAGGATTTCAGAAAGTTGTGATGGAAACCCATATTTTTCTTGAATTATCTTAGCACTATCATCAGTTTGTGAAAAAATTATCACAATTTTCAAGCCCACTAAGTAATATTACATGTAATAGAGTAAAGTTTTTCTAGATTGATAAATTTGAATAAATCATTAAATAGATAAATAATTGGTTAAACACTACACATATATTCACATTACCCCCCGGTGGGGAACAATTTATTATCTATGTGGTGCATCCAAAAATGTATTGGTTTTTGTACTCATAGAAGAAGATAAAGTGATTGCCTATTCCACCCATGAATTAAATGTCCCCATTTATAACTACCAAAATCATGTTCTTGAATTGGCTACAATTATTTTAACATTAAATGTTAGGTGACATTATCAATACATAGAAAATTTTGACTTATATACAGATCATAAAATCCTAAAGTATATATTCCCACAAAAGGAGATCAATATTATCCAACAAATGTGGTTAAAACTGATTAAGAATTATGATTGTTCAATCCATTTCCATCCTGGGAAAAAAAAATTGTAGATGGTCTGTGTAGAAAGAATCCTACAACCCTATACATGATGATAATTTAATGGGATCCAATCTTCTTGGACATGCAGAAGATGGATATGGGAATAATGAATGGATTATCATCCTACCGTACTCAAATAAATCTCTAACCATTGATTCCTAATAGGGTAAATGAGGCATATAAAGATGATGCATTGAAACATAATATGGTGGATAATATTCTAAATTTTAACTTCGATAAAGATTGAGTTATAAGGTTTAGAACCCGGATACATGTCCCATAAAAAAATATAATAGTGGAGAGATCTTTTGGATAATTTGTATAGCTCATCTTTCTCTATTCATCCTGAGCTTCAACATTGCTTATCACCCTTATATGGATTTTTATTTTGAATGAAAAATTTAATCTATAGAGGATATGCTGATATCATATTCAATATGTATCCAAGGATATTGGGATCAACACCTTCCCCAAGTGAAGTTCTCATATAACAATTGCTTCTATTCTAGTACTCAAATGTAACATTATGAGGCTCTTTTTGGTAGGAGGTGTTAGATTTCAACATGTTGGGATAAAGTTAGAGATTGGATGTATGTAGGACCTGATCAGATCAAATAAATTATAGAAAAAGTTAAAACCACTCTGAATCATGTGAAATCCATACAAATTTGACAGGAAATCTATGTATAAAATCATTGATGTATCTTAGAGTTTGAGGTCAGACATAAAGTGATCCTTAAAGTATTCACATGTAATAAAGTCATGATATTTGGGAATAAGGGAATGATTAGTCCAACATACATAATCTTCTTTAAGATCCAAAATTTCATTAGAGTGGGGGTATATCATCTAGCACACCCACATTACCTATCTCAAGTGTATGAGGTGTTTCATGTATCCATATTTAAGAAGTAATGACCATATACCTCAAATGTACTGAATTAATAGGTAGAAAAATTTGAGAATTATTATTTCTATAATGAGTATTTAGCAATGATCGTAGTTCATAGTAACAATGTTCTATAAAAAATGATAGCACATAGGGTCAAAGTGTTGAAAGAGAACCACAATTTTGACGAAGTGATGCTGGAGATGGAACACGAGATGAAAAAAAATACCCACATCTGTTTTTCTATGTGAACTAAAAATCTTGAAGGTGAGGTTTCTGAAATGTGAATAACTTAATGAAAAAATATTTTATAAATTAAATTCATTCATTAAATAAGTGAAGTGCTTATTAAGAAATTAATTTATAGAAAAAACATCAGCTACATTGATTATTTGGGAAAATTATATGGTCCATCAAATTTAAATGACCATTAAACATCATAAACATTGATATTATATAAATTTTGTAGTGTAAATTAATATTAGTATATTTTGGGATATGATAAAGTCCATTTGACATAGACAAATGAAGTGATGACCTCGACCAGTATGATCATACACTATAAATCCAATTTATCAGTGATTTTAAGGGACATAGAATCATTGGGATTTTTCATTAACAAACCCCATGAATATAATCAATAAGTAAAGCATGTGTGAAACTATTTAAGGTATAAGTTTAAGCTCATCAAGATCGTGGTAGAAACCATGTTCGTCGAACCACCCCGAAAAATCTCATAATCACAAACCATACCACTAAAGAATTCATTAGGCTAATAAATGGATATGTATCTAGACCCTGAAATTTTGAATTTTTATATATTTTTTTTGATTATATTTATCCTTTATTACTTTATAATGATTAGATAATACATTTAATAAAAATGATTTTGATACAACGAGACACAAATTTTATTTTTAGGATATTTATATCCTAAATCAATAACCGCTTTTTTATTAATTCAAAATAATTTAAAATTACTCTAATTTTAATAAAATATTATAATTAATAATATTCATTAAATAAAAATGATAAATTAGTTTTTTTGAAGTCAAATGTAATTTTTATAAGGGTTAAAAAACTATTATTGTCAAAAAAAAGTATTTTTCATTAATTGTGGATTTTTTAATCTATAAGATGTAATTAGGAAAATTAGGGATTTATTTTAATAAATATATATTATTTTTTAAATCATCATTTCAAAAATTTCCAATGGTGAATTTTTTCTTAATTTTGGATATAGTTGATTTTTTTTGTAAAAGTTAAATAGGATATAATTATATGGTACATATTACGACATCATAAAAGGACAAATGTGACACAATAAATACTATACGAAGTATTAAAGACCAAAATTATGTTTCCCCTTTAAAATAATGTTTTCATGAAGTTATACGATTAATTTTCTTAATGAACCCTCCAAAACCTATATTATATTTTAAGGTTTTAAACTGAATTATTTATAAACATGACCCACTTTCAAATCACCAAGGGAATTATTTTAATGATTTCAGTTCATAGATATATAATATAAATAAATACACTTCTATTTGGTAGAAACCATTGGGAAAATACATGGTATGTTTTTTGGTTTTTGTTACATTATCCTATAGTTTCAAAAACCTATGTTTGAGAATTAATAAGGAATTATCATCTATTATATAAACAACACAAGATCTCATTTATATTCGCATAAAAACATTTGAGAATGTAATTATTATATCATTCCTTCTCTAGATCATTCCAAAGGTTCCTCCAAACTCTTAACAAGATCCTCCCATGCTTTTATAATCACACTCTCAGGGAAGGGGTCCTCTCCTTCTCCCCTTTATCCAAGACCCTTCTTTATATCAAGCCTTTTGATTTCAAATTTGTTAAGCTGGGATATGTTTTTTAACATCCCTCTTGCAATAATAATTACTCCCATGTAATTATAGACCCCTTTCACACTCCTTCACCCCTTCTATAAACCTTTATTTACACTAGTCATGTTACCAAAATTATCCTGTGATATTTGATGCCAGACAATTGTTCATAGAATAACCCTATCCATTTCAACTCAATGTTATATAACTAATTTTACATATCATTAATTTATTTTGTATTTATATGTATGTAATCATAAATCGATAATCATGGGATTAAAATTTATTAAATTCATCCTTATGATCTAGGATCTATATGGCACACTTTTTCATGTACATGATAATAAAGTGACAGGTGGGATTGAAATTATATAGACCTATAAGTGAATTAGGTGTTTTTATCTCATGATATGTCGTTTACGATGTGTGGTAGGTTATCCTAAGTAAACTATGTTATTTTTTATTAGGGTTTATCCATGACATATGTTTATAACTTCATGTTTTATGTTGTTTCCACATTCATACATTGAATTTATGTTATTAGGTTATACAATTCCTCTTTTTCTAAGAATATGATTCTCACCCATAATATGTTACCTTGATATGCCTCTTGGCTCACAATTACTATTCTACCTTATGATAAGTTTTTTTATTCCCATAACAGTCTTTATATCTCACCCAAACCTTTTACACATCCTCAGGTTATCCCATACATTTTTAGAAGTTTCATGAATATAAGGGAATGTTTAAAAGTTTTAAAATAATGATTTTGTAACCATGTTTCAAGTTACCTTTCTCGATACATTATTTTAGGAAGAAACTAGGCTTCACGATCTTATAGGATCGTATTAAGTGTATCCTTATAAAATAAATCATTTAAATTTTTTTTTATAAAATATGGTGTGTCATATCGACTACCAATTATTGATGTATTAGCTATAGGGTATCTCCAACATAATCTAATGGTTGGTGTCTACTCTGGTAAGAATCACTCTAATACAAGGCTTGATCTAGTACCCTAAATTAAGAGTGGATTCAAATAGATACCACTTTATCTTGGATACATCATAAAATTCTATTCTCAATTATTCATGATTTAAAATATACATCATGAACCATTTCCATGGACTTACATTAGTGGTAGGTGAACCTTGATGCATAATTTGTGACTCTGAGGTTTCCCTTATGGATCCCTAGATGCTCATATATACTCACTTACCATAACTTCTATAAGTAATACACTTATCTAAAGTTGTTCTTGAACTCTATCCAAGAGAGATTTTCCTCTTAATTCATGTTCATCATCATGCTCCACCATAATCCTATTAAGTCGTGGAGAAGGCCTGCCGCTATGACCACCATCTGACAGGAATAGTCCTCATGAAGAAAAAAACCCTCTCTAATACCTCGATCTATCCTTTTACATCCTATGGGTATATATCACCAAAAAACCTATGTAGTATCTATATTTAAGACTCCTTAACTGTGCTTAATATATTTTAATCATATGTTTGTACTACAAGAAAAATATTCTACTCAATGGGTGTGGATATTATTGGAAACCCACCAAGAGGAACTACCTCCTATCCAAATCCCTAGATTGAGGCCTCAACACAAATCAGGTTATCATCATGATCCAGTTATGGAATCCTAACTAGTTGTAATTGTGGATGTATCATGAAGTACAAAACACACAACATGGTCAAAATTGAATATCTAGGGAGCAGTCTTAATAAGGACATGGAAAACACAACACATTTCTTTATGATTCATGTACCACTGTATCCTCTACCTCAAGTACCAACATGTATAGACTAAATAATTTGATTATCATATTCTTAGTGAATGGATATGTTGGATTCCACACCATTACTAGGTTCCCTAGCCTTAGAGAAGAACTTAATATACTTTAGATTTTTTTCCTTAGTTTGCAAACTAATCCCCATAGATAGACTATCTTCAGAATCTGTTCATAAGAATGCATAGGATCTGATACCACTTTATTAAAAAATAATCAATTAGGGCCCACCTTTATAGTAGAAATTCACTAGTTACACCCCAATATATCTTCTTATTGGATAGTTCTGGGAGACTACTGTTCTGTAAGAATATCATACACTTGGGAGGCTTTCGCCTAAAGTACATGTACAGAAGAACATATCTCGAGGAGCTATTATAATGAAGATGTTAAATAAATGACACTATAAATTCATGTAAAACATCTAATACCATGTTATAGTGTGTAAAATAAGTATGAAATTTTAAAAATATGAAAAACACAATCCCACCACTACTATACAAGAGTCTGACCTACAAAACAAAGAGGTGACTCTTACTAAATTGAAACTCAAGGATTTGTCCAGGTTCCATCTAGACAGACTAAATCATAACTTTTACTAGTCCAATCAGGATTCCACTGAAATAAAATTTTTTACATAATAAATTAAACATTTTTTTATATCCCATGAATGGGTGAATATAAACATACCATGTGGGACACACTGAATTCAACAAAAACACAGCCTCTATGAGGGATTCATCTCTAAATCACACAATGAAAGAGGATAGAGAATATAACCCAGATATGATCATTGATAGACTATAAGTCTCAAGGTTTAGTACTTCTTCACTAAAAACCTAAATATTTTTCTCCAGTTTCTATGGTAAAAATCATCTGAGAGTACTCACTCCTCTTGTCTCACTAACACTGATGGTACTCATTAGAGTGGTCATACTCATTAAAACTTTCCATACTAAAGAATGAAGGAATTGAGAGTAAACATTAGAGATAATAACTAGAATATTATACACATTATTAGGACATAACATATCTCAATAAATAGTTAGTGGATCACAACTATGGTCTTTGGGTGATACTTGAACCTTTCTAGAATAACCTTCTAAGAAAGAAATCACATGTCCTAGGTGTCTAGTATGGGATACCTGACCCATCCTTGGGAAGAATTAGATATAATTTCATTCCATGGTCCATAAATAGTGACGCCTGACTATATATATAACTAGACTATAGAGGTAATCTCTTATCCAATTCTCAGGAGGGGATTCCACATTGTACCCTAAATGGGGTGAACTAAGATAACACGCCCATGCTAAAACAGAATCTATAACAATGTGATCAGGGGATATAATCTTCATTGGAAGGAGTGAATGTTGTAAAATATGGATAAAAATTCATCTTAATAAGTTTTATCTTACCGATTCTTTTGTCGGTAACATTTTAACATACAATTTTCCATGCACTTAGATCATGTCCATGCACAATGTCGGTGTCCATGACCGTGTACACGGTATGGTACACACTGATTTATCAAATTAATGGTCACACATCATATAGTCTATATTAATGTACATGTGATATTTATATTGTACATAAACTCTATACTCTTTATGAAGGGGTACATATATCTTGTGTTCTTCTTAACTACACAACATATATATCGAAATTTTTAGATAGCAATCAAGTGTATTCACTCCCAATATTGTTTCAACCTATTTCACTAAAAATATAACCCATTACATCTTGAAACAATTTTTAGTAGACATACATATTCACTAGTAGCCAAATTAGGGAAACCACATTCTTAGAAAATTACCCCAGTCGTACTGCAGACCTCCCTCATACTAACAATGGCAATAATTGGGATTTTTCAATCCACTTTCGATCTTCTATCACCGTGGTCGAACCTCTACAACATCTTCAATCACAAAATTAAACCCACACATATAGTCAATATAAAAATTGAATAATTTTTTCATAAAATGGGTTCTTGGGAATATTCAAGTCACTAGAAAAATATGATACAAGTGATGAAGGATCAAAAATTGGGGGGTGAAAAGCAAAAAAAATAGATATAAGGGATCAAATTTAACCATGATAGCTTTATCCAACATCACTGTTGGAGAAATTAATAATCATTACAGTTAAAAATTATTACTAATTCCTAATTCTAAAAAAATAATAAATGAAAATTTAATAAAAATGATTGAGGAATTAATCTCTAAAAGACTTAATTCGCATTAATTATGTTAATATAGGAATGAGATAAATAAACAACATTATCAAATGATATAATCTAATATCATATTGATATATAATGAATAATGATCCTAAATATTTTTAATTGCTGAAATTAAAATCATTCACTGCTCATTCTACAATGATCCTCCTCTGTTCCTCCAATTTGTTTGTCACCAACGGAGTCCTCCACCATGGTTTCTCTACACCAAAGATCAAGGATTATATGTATAGCTTGAGTATTTGGATATAAAAATGAATAAATATTGGGGGATTTAGTTTTAGGAATTTATTTGACAATAAATTATTTAAATAATCTATTAATCTATTATTTCTCCCATGATTGCACTGAAATGAAACATATGGGGCACAAAAACTCATGTCATGCCAAAACTATAAACCAATATCTTTATTTAGAAGTAGTATTGGATTTACCATACAAAACACTATTTAGTAGATATACCATTATTCCCAAAATATTTTACACTCATGATATATTAAATTTAATATTTTTCATATATATATGTTGTGGCTCCTTGGGACATGGATTTCCACATTGACTCGACACCTTACGCTGAAAATATTATTTATAATATTCAAAATTGTTTAATGGTAAAACCTGATCTATTACAAGTCTATAATAAAGGGTTGTATTTTATAGTATGATTTATTCCCTTTTTCATTTACCCTCATACTTTATTGTGAAATTGTGATTTATTATTTCTTAATCATATGTTTCAGAATTGGAGATTATAGTAGGGCTCCTACAAGACTCTTAAAAGCTACTTAATTCTAACTAATGGGGACCATCTTCTAGTAACCCATATAATATAATAAGTATATAATTTGTAGATAAATTTGTATTTCAAGATATTTTTTACAGAAGAGAATATAACTAGTTGTACATTTCTTGGTATGGATAGTCTACATATTTTAGAACCGTGTGGTGAAACAATGTTATGAAAATAACGTGAGGTCTTTTAACAGAAGAGAGTATAATCCCCTTGTGTGTGGTGAGTGTATCCCACCCTAAAGAAGTTAATTTTATCTACCCATATGATATTATTCAAAACCATATATTATATTCTCATCAATGATAATTTATATGAATCTAGGAAAAATGAATGAATGATCCAGGTAAGGTCATCCATGGTTTTTCATCCATAAGAGACCAATATATACAACATATTAAATTCAAAAGATGGAATTTTGGTATTTTTGTTAGGAATTATTGCTGTAAAAAAAGTTATCCATGACTAGAAACATCTTCCATGTTGTTGTTTTTTTCAATACACAATGGTTGGATCAAGAATATCACAAACCAAGAGATCCAATATATTTTTGTGGCTTCAGTATTCATGGTGGTGTAGTTTAATAATATTTATAAAAATTTTATCTGTAAAATTTTGTAGGTATCTCAACATTCCATGAAATTTATTTTCTAGAAGATAAATATGTATTTTGGAGAAAAATAATGAGTTTTTCAAAATATAGGTTATTTCTCGAATGTGGGGCAGTCTTGTGAAAAAATGTTGCATGTAGAAGGTTAAAGATAACTTTTCAAAAGATAAAGTATCATGAATGACTGAGTGTTACGAACATGTATACATTGGTGAATAAGAGGTGACTCATTTTCTATGTTATGTGGGGTTATTCAAAATTCTTGAAAGATTATGAAATATCAATTTGTGTGAGATTATGAAATATAGAGTTTTCTGAATAGTTAAACATTAGATAATCAGAGGTGACGAATTTCATGGGTGCGGTGGAGTTTTGTGAAAGGGTTCTTCTCACTTTTAAATAATACAATAGTCATAATTTTAAGATTAAATAATTTTTAGGAGTACATATCACTCTGATTTCATAGATGATTTGAATGAATGTATTTCCTACAGAAATTAGGATCCTTAAACAAACACATGTTTCGTGAAAATATTGGTTGAGAACTATATGGAATAAAATAATTTTAGTGAATGAGATTTCATGAATGATATATGTTTCATGAAATATTTAATTTTAATGGAAGTTATTAATTTCAAGAAATATGGATGTTTTGTAGTAAAAGAAAGTGATTTCTTTGAAATAGGTGGTTTCATGAAAGTTACTTACTTGAATTTAGTTTCATCTCGAAAAAGTTTTTGAATTGAATTGAAGATTCAAATTAAAACCATCATGATGAAAAAAATCATCAATACGTTCTTTGATACAAAATATAACTTCACAAAGATAAAATTATAAACACTTCACACAAATTAGATAGTAGGTGGGAGTTAAATAAATTAATCCTTGGAAGGTGGTGCGATATTAATAAAATTCATATAAAGGAAGTGAGACTGAAATAGAGTGACCATGACTAAAAATTTTTAAACTACTAAATCTTTTGAACCTTATTGGATTCAGGTATGACTGAAACACTATTATGGAATACTTCTTCTAGTATCCCTTTGTGGTGAACCAAGTAAAATTGTTTTTTTTTGTTTCCATTCATTCATACATATGTTGGGTGATATCATAATTTCATTTTATAGGTTTCATAAGTTACTTAAATGAAAAGGTTGAAACCCTAATACACCCTACCCTATTAGGGTGTTATGGGATCCTACAAATAGTATCATAGAGAGGTTTTAGGCATTCAAATTGTCTTTAGGAATAGTCATAATGGATAATAGAGTGAATATATGTGAATTTTTCCTTCTTAATAGTAGAAGAATCCATGATTTGGAATAAGAGAAATAGATCTCATATGTTGTCACTTTTGATGGATGTTATCATTTCAATAGTTAAAGGCATTTAGGTCAGTGATGTGATATGACTTTATATTACTAAATTGGGTAAAAAAATTCTGATACAGATGATAAATCTCAAAAATCTATTGTTTAAGCTCTATTAAGTCAAATATTTTTGAAGATGATGAGTTTCACTATAAATAAGTTTATGTGGGATAAACTATAACACATATATGAAGGTGATGAAAAGGTGAAGGAGTGAAAATCCATGTTTTTAAGAAAAATGATTATATAGTAATGCATCATGATGAATATATAGATAGTTTCTTTAATCAAATTACTAATGTTTTTGAGCTATTTGAGGTCTTGGTTATGAAATTAACGATATTGAAATTAAAAATAAAATCTATATAAGGTTTTATCTTTGTAAAATATTAATTTTACATCTCTTAATTAAAGGTATCTATCTATTCATTCTCTTGATGAAATTACATGATGTATTTTGTTTTATTAAATGATATCTAAATCACAAGAAATTTCAATTCAGGAAAATAAGGATATATAATTAAAAATCAAGGAAAATGAAAAATTTATAAAGGTGGTGATGATAAATTATATGTGTATGATTAATTTACTTCTCTTGTTTCAAGAAAAATCATGATAGGAAAATGGAGATTATAAAGTAAGAATATGTTGTCCTATTTTCAATGTGGAAAAGTATGTTACATTATTCTAAGGTAGTTAGTAAAATAGTATCTTGTATAAAGTGACGTAGAAACAATGTAAAGGCCTCTTAGGAGGTTCCTACAAAAAGAAAATATCAAATTTGGAAGTAAATTGATGAATAATAACTTCATTAAAAAAGAGATTGTGTTGATGGTGTATTTTTAAAGTAAATAGAAATAGAGTTTAAGTATAATGTGGAAGTTTCCATTATAGATACAACTGAAATGGATAAACTTATAGAATAGAAAGAAAATCATAGGTATGTTTTTTTATCTCAAGTTAGAACATGAGTGTGATATTGAAGATATTGAAATTCACATAAAGAAAAATTGAATGATTGTATCATTGTTTAAATAATAATTTGAGTATGTGAATAATTTTAAAGTAGATATTGATTGTATTAAAGGAGATGTTGAAGCACGTTTGAAAACTCTTGGAGTCGTCGGAGTGGTTGTGGATTTCAAACTATTTATTAAAGAGCATGAAATTTTTATCAACGAACTTACTTTAAGGTTCCATGAGAAATATAATATTGTTGAGGGCCTTGAAGAAGTGCGTATTACCTTAATAATTAAATTGGGAACTAAATCAAAATCAAGGAAACTGAGAAAAAATTACAATTTAAAAGGATATATTATATAGGGATTTTAAAATGATTCAAAAATGTATCTGAAGGAGTAGAGAAATATTTGAATGATCAAAGAGGAATATTTATGGTATGAAGTTGAATTTGGTATGATATGGAAACACCAAAGGTAGTGAATCAGATGGGTGATGATAAAAGGAAGTATAATTTTCATCATATATATGTTATCTCAAAGTCACCAAATGTTTTAAAAAACACAAATTTCAAAACAAAGAAAGCACGGTGTTTAAAAAAATCTTCATTCATTAATAGATAAGCATAAACCAATGGCCAATACATATGTAATGGACATGTGGAGGAACGAAATTGACAATATGTTTCTTCTTATGAAATTTTACTTTTTTAGATTTTAAGGCCATACCATGACTTACTATGTTGAGGCAAGGATCTATCTGAATAGTTAAGAACCTTGTGGTAAGAAAAATAGAATGAGACCATAACCTTTATCATATAGAATGTATAGTTTTTATGGAGTTTTTATCTAACATTGGGTATAAATCCATTCAATGAAGGCAAAGGAAAAGTGGAAATAATAACTACATTACTCAATGACAATTGAATATAGGTCAACCAACCAAAATCACTATATAAAATAGGTATTATTATCTAAAATAATAATATGATTATGATTTATCAATGAATTTTGAGAATATATTAAAGAGGATATCTTATTCCTCAACTAAACAATGTATCTCATAGAAGAAAGATAAGAAAATAGATAAATAAAATCTAGCAGCGATCATACTCAAAGCTATAAATAATTATATCACAAGGATTTTTGATAGTGGGTGCTCATCCTGTATAATAGTAGAACTGAATTTTTTGATAAATTTTAATGAAAGAGTTAAAATAATAGTGTAATTTAACAATAATGGTTCTTTAAAAATCAATTTTAGTTGAAATACCAAATTAGAAGTTGAGGAGAAAAAGAAAAAAAGTTATCTACATGAATAGTATATATCACAATCTCCTTAGAGTGATTGGAATCTATAGCTCAATACTAGTGGTGTCATTCAATCAGAATGTACACACTATCAGAAGCATGGTAGGTAATTCACTCTTGAAATTTATGAGGTTAATGTTAAATTTATACCAAGTGGACAGTAAAAAAACATGTTTCATAAAAAGTTTCATTGAAAAAACATATTTTATAGGAGGTTGGGTCACATTACTCAATAGAAAATGAAAAATATATCCGAGATAAGGTCTATTTTTGGCATTCCTAGTTTGAAACTTGATCAAGAAAAGACATGTCATGCTTTAATAAATGAAAAATTATCTAATATTCTAATCGACTAGGGATATAAAGGGAATCTAATCTTCATGATACAGTCCACATAAATATGTGTGGTCCAATAAACGTGAATGTAACATATGGAGAGAAGAATATCATTCTTTTTATTGAATATTATTGTAGGTTGGAATTTTTTATTTTATGCAGAGTAAATGAGAAGTGATTGGATGCATGAAGAGATTCATATGAGTAGTTGAGGATGAAACCTATAGCATAGTCAATATATTATTGTCTAAAAATGGAATATAATACATTCCTATTGAATATGAAAATCAATTCAAAACATATGGGATCAAACATGAGGTGTCATCAGTTAGAAAACCTCAATAGAATGGGTACAATGTAGGAATAAATAAATATTCAAATAAAATGTCTAAAACTTAGAAGATTGAGAGTAGTACTTCTCACCACTACTAGAAAGATGGTGTTCAAGTAATGGTTTATATTCCAAATTATATAGATATAAGTCAAGGAGATGAAATGAAAAACTATAAAATATTTCATGGAATGAATCTATCACTAATGTATTTTTGGGTTTTTGGATGTAATATTTTCATCTGATATAAAGAAATAAATCAATGATATTATGGTGATAAAATATATAAAGGAATATTTCATGGATATTCAATGAAGAGTAGAGCCTGTAAATTATATAATAAATGTCTTAGGAAAATTATAGAGAAAATTTTTTTCGAGTTCATTGAGGATAAAATTATGAGGTACTCAACCATATCATATGTGGAATGTTTAAAGATGAAGAAGACTATGAAAAATAAATATGTTCAAATAAATAAGTTTTGGATGGTTTTCCAAATATTTAGGGCTCTCCAAATCAGGATGATTTGGATGTGGAATTAGATAAGAAAACTATTATTGAGGAAACTAAATCATAATCTCATTGGAGAAGAAAAGGAGAAGAAGTTGATCAATCTAACATTTTTGGGCATTGGAAATTACCTACACAAAAAAGGATAATGTGTAATATAGTGCATTTTATCTACTATCAATGGTCGAACATGTAATATCATGAGTCATTCTTGAGGTATGGATCCTTTATATTTTAGTTTAATTTTTTTTGGCCTATTATGGATGATAATGAGTTCACAAAGGTAAAGGGGTGTATGGTGATTGTTTGCATCATGGATCCTAGCTTTATGGAAAAAACCTAACGGTTGCATGGTTAGGATAAACCATGTTGGAAAAGCAACACAGTGACCCCTCACCATATAGAGAAGAACAAAGAAGTAATGCATGGCACGCAGTTTTCTATAACCACGTTTCTAGGGCCACACGCCTATGTAGGAATCTCATCAAAATATTGTAGAGATGCCAGCATGGTTGGTACACGGTTACCCAGACTATCAGGCCTAACCATGTTGGTTCCCTCATAAGGTAGTTCCATTCACATGATTGGTTCATGGATTTTCCATCTATGTCTCCAAACCATTTCTCCAAACATTATGGGTAAAATTACCCTTTTCCCTTAAGTTATATTAAACATTACCCACTCCCTCTATTCCTTTTTCCCTTCATCGGAAACCCCTCTGCTCATATTGAGCCTCCCTCAGAATCATAAAGTTAGGATTGGAGATGACTCTTAAATCTTTTGTTTAATTCATTCATTGTTCATCTAATTGAAACCATTCGTGTATATTTTTAATTAATCTTCTTCCATTCTCTATTTTTCATTTTCTCAATAGATTCATCTAGGTGTAGGGTCATTTGCACTATTTTCAAGGCATCCACCTGTTATTCAATTTTCTATTGATCCATGCCAAATAAAGGGCTCAAAATTGATGAGTAAACCTCTACAAGCATGAGGTAGGCTCTCGACTAACTACCCTTCAAGTCTTGATGTTTTGTAATATGATTCATTGGGAAGCATGTTGTTTTTAACATGAATTGCCTTAAATTTCCTCTCCCAAAATTGGATGACTTGTTTGAAAAAAAATTATATAATGATTTTCCACCTTATAGTGATCCCTCCCTTTGGGTGTACCCTCTTACATGCCTTTTTGAATATCATGGTTATAAATCCAAAAAAACCTATTGGTGTGTTTTTATTTAATTTTAAATTAAAATATCATAATGATAGAGGATTAATGTAGTGGTGTGTCATGGACAACACCATTATCAGTTATAATGAAATGAATTGAATGCGAGTTGTAAGCCCATATCACCAAATTAAATGAAATAATGGTCATTAATTTTTTATTATTAAATTTTAAGGTAATATGAATTATATATTCACTCATATTAAATCATATTTTTATTTATCATTGATAAGATGTGAGGGAATGACGACCCTTGTGCATGTTATATATACATATGGGCATGGTGACCCATATATAAATCTGATATGGGCATAGATAAACTTATATAAATGTGATATGGTCATGGAGACCCTTATATAATTGTGATACATGCATCACAACCCTTGTGATACTATATAGGCATGACGTCCCTTATGATACAATACAGGCATGAAGTCCCTTATAATACTATAGGGGCACATATATAATTTTTATTACTATTATTAATTATAAAATCTACGGACATCCATGTTATATAAACTAACTGGATATTCATAGACATCATTGGTGGTGTCCTACTAAGTTTATCTCATACCCAATTTTGGTTGTCGATGGTACCCAAGTAAACTACATGCTTATAGGTCTAGATAAGGGAAGGTGTCTTCTTATGGATTCCTTGACTTCTTACAAGACTTAGTATGGGAGCTTGGTAGCATATAATTTTGTTGGCGCTTAGGATGCTTGGATATTTTTTCCCTTATATACCTTTTGTATATCATGTACATAATTGACTGTCTACTTTTTTTTGTACATATTTTACCATTTTTTTGGAGATATGGCATCATCATATTTGGTATGTGAGTCAGTTTACAGATTTTGAATATTATTTCCTAGTTGTATTTTTTAATGTTTTTTGGTTATCGAAATTTACTAGCCTTGTAAGGTCACGACCTGTCCTCAGGGCCCATGTCGTGACTACTGCAAGCTCTCCTTCCATAGGCCAAGGGCTGGCGAATAGCACCAAAAGAATAAATCCATATAAAAAGGGCAGACATTGCCTTTACTATATAAGTAAACAATACAACAGAGTACGCAAGAGAAGTATGCACTAAGTAAAACTGAGTACAAAAGTAAGTGCTGAAAAGTAAATGGGCCAGTATACAAACCCAACTAAAAGTACAGTACAACTGAAAAGGGAAGTACAACAGCAGTAAAGAAAAGCAGCAACCACCATGTCGTCCTCCTGGAATCACACCTGAAGGGTGGGTACAGATGGTTTCATTGGCACCTCGGGTCTGTCTGTCTTCTTCGTGCACGACTCAATAGGTTGTCCACCTCCGGGTACCGTCCATCTCCAAAAGACTCCTCCATGATCAATGTCTTCCGTCGTCTGCATCCAACACAACGTAGTGCGGGCATAGCCCATGAAGGGGTGAGTATACGATACTCAGTAGGGACCCCGAGATACCTGAAGGTCTCCCAGAATCCACAGAGGATAAAACACAAAGGAAAGATATGATTACGAAGTATCAACCAACCATACTAAGGTATATTCCCATACATATACCTAAGTTATCAATCATAGTTTGGCTCCAGCTCCCGAGCCCGAGTACAACCCAATCCACATAGGAAAAAATTCAATCACATTGATGATAGTGATTGAAAGTCAAGACTCAGCTCACACAGTTATACATCTTTTGTATAGCGATAGAGATGATCAGATGTAGCCACTGATTCATCTAAGATATCGGACCCACATAGGATAAAAGACCAGCTAAGTTGTCAGACCCACATAGGATACAAGACCAGCTACTCTGCCAGACCCACTCAGGATACAAGTACAGAGGTCATACTGCCGGACCCATGTAGGATACGAGAACAGTAGTCATCGCTGTCAAACCCACATGGAATCCCAGTACAGAGGTCATCATCGTCGAACCCATGGAGGATTCTAGTAAGTAATTCATCATCGTCGAACCCAAGGAGGATCCTAGTATGGTATACGTCATCGTCGAACCCACGGAGGATCCCATTATGGTAGTCAATGCAGTCGCAGCCAGCTCTAGGGTTCCCGCACACGTCACACTCGATTCCAGGAGGTTCCACTCCTCGATTCAAGGGGTCGATACATCAACTTTCACGAAGTCCAGATTTGATGTATCTCGAAGTTCTGTCTCGTCAAAATAAACCCAACGCAATACACGGTGCGTTGATCGGACGCCTGGTCTGAGAGTTCTTGGTTTTTCCATTCGAGGGGCCCGATTGGTTTTTAAGCTAAAACCAACCCGACCATACTCTATCTACAACCAAACCTCAAGTTTAGTATTCCAAAATAACTGTCTCATCAAAATTAATTCAACGTAGTTGACGGCATGTCAATCGGACATCTGGTCCTTAGGTTATAAGCGTTTCTGATCCAAGGGCCTGGTTGGTTTTAGGTTTGAACCAACCCGGTCATTCCCAAGCTTAATTGAAACCTTGACTGTAATATAATTAAACGACTATCTTGATCCAATAATTCATATGCAACTGACGGTGCGTCGATCGGAGGTCCATAGCTCATGTTATTTGCAAAAGACTGAAAAACGGTCCGAAGTGGGGGGTCTGGGCCCGGTCCGACCGGACCCAACCCACCCTGGGTCGTCCTGAACCGGGTCGACCCGACCCAGGTCCGGGTCTGACCTGGTAGTGCGCGGCCCTGCCGGCATGGCCCGGCCCGCGTGACTCGCCCCAGACCGGTAGGGGGTGTGCTGGCTCGGCCAGCTGGCCGAGTGGGGGGGGCACCGCCCACTGTTCCGCAAACACGGTGCCGGGCTGGTTCTGCTGTCTCCCCAGATCCAGTGTGGCCACAAAATCCTCTATGGCCGGTGCCGCAGTGAGATCCAACTGGCAGTGTGTCGGGGCACCGCTGCATCGGCGACCCTCACCGCCGCGGTCTTCCACGGGGCCACCGGAGTCATTCCGGTGGTCTGATTTTGCTTCCCTCTATGCCTGTGGTCATCTCGGGATCTGAACTCCACTGCGAAGGCCCCAAATCTCCATTGTAGTCCCGTTTCATCGTCACCAAACACCCCGCGCATCCAGAACAAATTATCGGTGGGTTCGGACTTGTTCTTTAGTCCGTACCCACCGCGTTAGTGGCTCAAATCATCACCCAACAATTAAATGCCATATTCGAGAGTATAAATCACATAAATGAAATATGCAAATCCCCCTACCTCAAAGTTGTTGTCGTACGTTGTCGATCCACCGAAGACGAGCGTCACGGAAGAACGGTGTTGTTCCGTCAACGATGGAGTAAGGGTCGTTGTCGTAGTCGACATAGGCTCCTTGACTGTAGAGACCTGAAGCCTAACGTACATGAACATTACATTTCTTTTGCGGAATACTTGGTACATAACAAAAACACACACACAAGGATTGTAATAGTTTAGTGTCTTTGGAAACTCGGAACGTAATCTTCTAATCGTGGTGAAAGATCTTCAATATCTCCCATAAAGATCTTCCATTTTTTTACTTAAAACTTTTCTTTATATCCTGGGGAAAAGAAAACATAAAAGGGTGAGCTCAAATGCTCAGCAAGGGCAAATAAAGGAAATAAAAATCATATCATATCTTTTTGAAAATCATAACCTACAAAAGAGATCATAATATCTTAACATGAAACAAATCATAGAAGTGAAAATGAGATCCCCATAATCATAACATGAAGCTTGAAACTTTGTGTCATGCACACATAATCATGGGAAATCATTTCTTGTTAGTCATGACTCATTGCCAAGACTATCTTAGTGGACAAAGTCCCTTTCTGAACCGAGTCACCCTCGTTCCAGTCCTGTTTCACTGAACCGGTATAACCTACCATTCCAGCAATGTCTATCTCATGAGATATAAAATCTTTACCCAATGCATTGGAGGGAGATATAGGTCCCACCCATCTCATAATGATACCATTCTTATGTGTGCCACAAAATCATAAATCATACATCATTGCATAACCCATGTAATAAAAATGGGATTCTTAAACAACATGACATCATAAAACCATTCATATAAGATAAAGGAATTCATAAACATAATTCCATCACAACATAGTCAAATCAATGTAAAAATATTGAGAGAAACAGAACCCTTTATTATCATAGATGGAAAATAATTTTGATAAAACACTTGAATTGAATTCTTGAGGAAAATATCCTTTCTTCTTCAAAATCAATTTCTTTTCACAAAACATCATGAAATTTTAAAAGAAAGATATTTTGTTGAAAATAGTCATGAAATATTTTGGAGGAAGGTTCATGAAAATAAGGCTTTATAAAACCGTAAAAATCCATTCGTGCCGTATAAGTTAAAAAAACATTCTTCGTACTTTTGTTGGAAAAGTCAAAAAGTACCTCGTACGAAAAAAGAAAAAAGATTCCTTTCATGTCGTTTACTAAAAACTCATAGAAGGGTAAAATTGGATATAAACTATTGTAGAAGGATGGAAATAATATTACATATTGAGGGAACATGGATGTGGATGATAAAATACACCCCAGTAATTACCAAAGTAAAAACAATCTCGGATAAAAGTGAGATTGTGATATTTCCCTTACCTTAGGTCCGATTTGCTTCGTAAGTGTCTGAAACTCCTGTATAATGATTTAAATAATGTCATTGACTTATTCAAGAATCATACTAATTGTTATGATATCATATATGGTTCACTTATGACTTTATTTTACCCGTTCTTTTGTAAATTCCATGTTAAAGAGCGTTTTGGGTAAAATCGTTTCATTTATCGTAGGTGTTTTGACTTGTTGTTCTTGACATTATTATTACTTATATCATGATTTACTTACTTCCAGAATATAAAATATGATTTATATATTATATATATTCAGTATATATATATATATAATAGATAGATAAATGAAATGAAAAACACCGTTCATGGAGACGGTAGTCCGTACGTACGCATGAATGCTGTTTTTCTTTCCTTATTGTCTTGAATGGAAGTAAGTAGATGACATACATATAAATATACATAAATAAATTATCATTATTATGTCATATATTTCATTAGTACTTATTATATATACTTTATAATCATTCATGAATGGTTAATCATTGAGAATGAATCTCATCGCGTCGTGGAGACGGTAGTCCGTACATACGCACGAGCGATGATATCATTTCCATAATTATTGAATTGAATTGGAGTGGATGATACAATATATCAGAATCATTATGATGTTATAATAACTATGTATAGTTATTCTTTACACCATAATACCCATCCATGTAAGGTGTTGGTGGAAAAACAGATTACACCACAGCGTGGAGACGGTATTCCGTACGTACGCACGCGCGGTGATTTCATTTTCCGTAGGATGGATAGATGGTGAATTAGGATTGTTTCATACTTATAATAACATATCATTATATTAGGGATACTGATGTTATTACTTCATAATGAAACAACCTAAGAAGAGAATTGGAAGAAGAAATAAAGGTGAAAGAATTGGTAACGGAAATAACCTCTTCTTTGAAGCGCCTCTTTGAGACCTCCTCTTAGGGCACTAAAATTGGTCTTTGAGGAATACCAGAACCTCTAGGATTATTCTAGGGAAGTGGAGAAGGGATTTTGTCAGGGGTTGTCAGAGCTTGAGTGCTCAAATTGGTGTGAGGAGGTGGGGGAGGAGGTGTCCTTTTATAAGGGAGGAGAGGGGCACCTTAGGAATATCTCAAAATATTATTTTATATTAAAGTCAAAATCGGTTTATAATGGTTCCAAAGGGTCTTATTTCGGAGCTAACGTGGGGATGGGTCGAAATCCTATCAACCAACAGGATTTAGAAAAGTTTAGGTTATTATTTTAACCTTATCAATTAGATTTAACTCTAAGTTAAATAATTTAACTTTTACCGTGTCTTTTTGTTTTCTTACACTATATGGTTAATACACTTACTATAACATGCCAAACGAACCCCAAATTGTTTATTATTAATATATATATCCTTATCTAAGTCATTTGGCCGAACCTTAGATTTTTAGGAATAAAATAACAATTAATAATATAATATTTTATTTAAAAACTATTTTGTGTCAATTTTGACACTATTTGATATATGATTTTTGTGAAAGTCATAACAGAATTATATGTTCGAACCAAGTTGATTAAATCAACACTAATATATCATAGTAACCTATAAAATTAGTGGAATTCATAAAAAGTCTAAAATTATATTTATTTTGGTATTTATAACATCAATTATGTCAATATTTCATTAATAAGATAATTACTGCATCATCTTTGTGTTATAAATAAATTAAATTATTTAATGTCTAAAAATTACAAATAAAATACAATTATGTAGGAAATATTTTTATATTTCTAATGAATATTGATAGTAGAATTTAGCTTATGTATAACCCCATATTAAAAATTTTTTAGTAAATAAACTTTGATTTTAACTCTTTTAACCATTCTTTAAATAAATTAATAATAAATGTCCTAATCTAATCCAAGTGGGCCTAAATGGTCATATTTTATTCCTAAGTTTGTTTTTGATCGAATTTCACTTATCCAATAGAATTATGACATGTGTTAGGGTAATAATAATATCATCTTTACCCTTAATTACCCTATTTACTTTTAACCGTGGTAAAAAAAAGTAAAAAGTTACTATTCACCAAAAATTATTTTCATCTCATTGAACCACATTTTAGTCCTTGATATTAACCGTGTCTCTCGGATTTTTGAAATTCCATTCACAGAAGCGGTAAAATTAAGTTTTATGCAAAATTCAGTTTTTAACATACCACTTAGTGGTTTCACTACTCATCGAAAATTGAAAGTTTTCAGAAAAATACCAAAAATTAGGCCTAAGCTATATTTGATATTATGAACTCAAAAATGATGTCTATTTTACCAAATTCAAAACATATCAGTTGCATTAACTAATTTAAAAATTAATTCTCGTCGTCAAAACAAATAGCGTGTTTTTAAGAGATAATAACTATCAAAAGATTGACACTAGTTTATAACTGGTTTAAATGTGAAATTACATCCAATGACCAAAATTGTATTAAATTGTAAAAATATATTCTAAATATACTTTAAAACCACTCAAATTAATAATTTATCACTATTCATTATTTCAATTAAAAAAGTTGTTTTTAATTAAAATTTAGTAATTTTCACTATTCATCAGAATATGAAAGTTATCTGAAAAGTACCAAAATTTCACCCTAAGCTAATTTCGATATTACGAATCCAAAAATGAATTCCATTTTGAAAAATAAAATTTACAAAATTTCAAAAATTGGTTATTACTATTCATAACGGCTAGTTTTAATAATATTTTAATAGCATATTGTTGTTTAGTGAAACTCGTTATTGCGTACTATACATGCTATCGAGGAAGGTCGCGATTGCGTGTAATGCAAGGCAAGTCAAGGCTGTGTGTTGTGCAAGCTCCTTTTGGTGTAGCGTACAACACAAGACATTAATAAAATTAAAAAGAATATTTTTCATAAAATCTCGGACTGTTACATTCTACCCCCCTTAAAATGAATTTCGCCCTCGAAATTCGTCTGGGTTATAAATGGTTTACTATTCGAAAGTTTCTTTAATAGAAACCCACATCGTAAAAAGGAATACCAAAACCAATCTTTAAAAACAAAGGTATGAAACGTAATGGTTACCCCAAATCTAACCATCATGTTCTGATGGAGAGTGGTAGAGAACATGGCTATGGAAAATCCAACAATCACAAATCCATAAATTTGTGACGATCTAAGGTACCATATGATTAATCAGATATAAGAGCACTAGGACAACATTTTTAGTTTTCAAGATCGTTTCCCTAAAGTTGAAGAATTAGAATAAATACTTACTTTATTTTGGTACAATCTCACTGTTGTTCGTGCCTTGAACAATTTCCACTTCATCTCTTAAATAAATGAAGTTGAATTTGTTATTCGTGAAGTGTTAGCGGATCATCTGATAGAATGACGGGTTATTCCATCTGTCTCAAACAAAAGGTTAGCAAAAGTTATTAAATATACATAAGTCAATCTATAGTGAGATTAATCATATATGGTTCCTAAAATGGACTTATACTTCATATATCATACAGCTTAATATAATAAAACTAGTTTCTACTAAACAGGGACTTCTTGTAGGCCAGTGGTAGGCGATAAAGGCCAGTCGCACTTCGGTTGTGGGTTCGATTCCCACATCCTTGTCCGACGCGATGGGCTGTCGCCCGTCCTGCAGGTTGTCCTTTTTTCTAAAACTATATTACTATAACATCCCATAAATAATACCGAACAAAAAAATTCTATCCTTAAATAATACTAACTTATGTCCAACATAATTCATTCCAATCTTTAGGCTAATCCATAATACTGCAGTCCACTCTCAAAACATAGTGAAAACGATTACCAGAGATTTAATACCATCGTTGATCCCCATATATCATAAGATATGTTTTGTTGGTCACATTCCAAACATTCAAAGTCCTTAATCATGTATTCTCTTGAAGAATGAATACCCATTGAACCTTAGTGAAAACATGAATGCAGCTAAAAGTTAACACTTTCCATATACCAAAATCCTGAAAATTCTATATACTCAAACCATGATATCACTTAGTTCTTATATCAATCATGAGCTCATGAATACTGTCAAACATTTCATTTTCTCCTTATCCCTTAATTATGCGCATATCATCTACTTTCCAAAATATTTGAATCACTTTTCATGGTTACCGGTACCTTAAAATTATTGAAAACCACAATAGACCAATACATAAATATTTCAGTACACCATAAAAGTACCTCAACAACATTATTCTTGAATACCAATACATAAACACTTTAGTCCATCCACTTCAATGATTGTCATGGAATAAGTCCTTCCTTGATTTAGAAGTAACTTTTTAGTTCAGGGCATTGAGTTGGGTAATGCCCATGTTCTCCACAAATAAGACATTGAACTCCATAACAATCTGTCACTCTATGACCCTTTTCTCCACACAGATAACATCGGTCCCTCCATTTGAGGTATTCCTCAAGGTTCTTCTTCCCTTCTTTAGAAATCTCAATCTTCCTTTCTTTATGCTCCTCAACATGCGAACATGCATAATAGTTTATCTTCCTCTTATTTGATGAATTAGGCATAACACTAAATTTCACCTTGTTAATCATATATCGCGATGACTGATTTAGCATAATCACAATATCTTTATCTCTAGGCATTACACAATTTTGTTGCTCATAGTCACCAATTTGTCCATTGGATTCAATGTTAACCGAATTCCTTTTGGTTCCCTCCATGAACTAAAACACAAAAATAATTCCGTGAGAGACAAAAATCATGCTATAGAAAAGAACATAGTAAAGGGGAAGTACCCTCAATATCTAACATCTTAGGTTAAATTCTAAGATCGTTAGCGTAATTCTAGGACTATAACCTATACGTATACTTAACCTTAGGGACATCCCTAGACATACCTTAGAAATATCTCTAGGGATCTTACTAACGTTTTCGCATCCTAGTTTCCAAAGGTTGACTAAACTTTTCCTCTGATACCAACTATAGAGACTCGAAGCCTAACGTACATGAACATTACATTTCTTTTGCGGAATACTTGGTACATAACAAAAACACACACACAAGGATCGTAATAGTTTAGTGTCTTTGGAAACTCGGAACGTAATCTTCTAATCGTGGTGAAAGATCTTCAATATCTCCCATAAAGATCTTCCATTTTTTTACTTAAAACCTTTCTTTATATCCTGGGGAAAAGAAAACATAAAAGGGTGAGCTCAAATGCTCAGCAAGGGCAAATAAAGGAAATAAAAATCATATCATATCTTTTTGAAAATCATAACCTGCAAAAGAGATCATAATATCTTAACATGAAACAAATCATAGAAGTAAAAATGAGATCCCCATAATCATAACATGAAGCTTGAAACTTTGTGGCATGCACACATAATCATGGAAAATCATTTCTTGTTAGTCATGACTCATTGCCAAGACTATCTTAGTGGACAAAGTCCCTTTCTGAACCGAGTCACCCTCGTTCCAGTCCTGTTTCACTGAACCGGTATAACCTACCGTTCCAGCCATGTCTATCTCATGAGATATAAAATCTGTACCCAATGCATTGGAGGGAGATATAGGTCCCACCCATCTCATAATGATACCATTCTTATGTGTGCCACAAAATCATAAATCATACATCATTGCATAACCCATGTAATAAAAATGGGATTCTTAAACAACATGACATCATAAAACCATTCATATAAGATAAAGGAATTCATAAACATAATTCCATCACAACATAGTCAAATCAATGTAAAAATATTGAGAGAAACAGAACCCTTTATTATCTTAGATGGAAAATAATTTTGATAAAACACTTGAATTGAATTCTTGAGGAAAATATCCTTTCTTCTTCAAAATCAATTTCTTTTCACAAAACATCATGCAATTTTAAAAGAAAGAGATTTTGTTGAAAATATTTATGAAATATTTTGGAGGAAGGTTCATGAAAAGAAGGCTTTATAAAACCGTAAAAATCCATTCGTGCCGTATAAGTTAAAAAAACATTCTTCGTACTTTTGTCGGAAAAGTCAAAAAGCACCTCGTACGAAAAATGAAAAAAGATTCCTTTCATATCTTTTACTATAAATTCATAGAAGGGTAAAATTTGATATAAAATATTGTAGAAGGATGGAAATAATATTACATATTGAGGGAAAATGGATGTGGATGATAAAATACACCCCAGTAATTACCAAAGTAAAAACAATCTCGGATAAAAGTGAGATTGTGATATTTCCCTTACCTTAGGTCCGATTTTCTTCGTAAGTGTCCGAACCTCCTATATAATGATTTAAATAATGTCATTGACTTATTCCAGAATCATACTAATTGTTATGATATCATATATGGTTCACTTATGACTTTATTTTACCCGTTCTTTTGTAAATTCCATGTTAAAGAGCGTTTTGGGTAAAATCGTTTCATTTATCGTAGGTGTTTTGACTTCTTGTTCTTGACATTATTATTACTTATATCATGATTTACTTACTTCCAGAATATAAAATATGATTTATATATCATATATATTCATTATATATATATATAATAGATAGATAAATGAAATGAAAAACACCGTTCATGGAGACGGTAGTCCGTACGTACGCATGAACGCTGTTTTTCTTTCCTTATTGTCTTGAATGGAAGTAAGTAGATGACATACATATAAATATACATAAATAAATTATCATTATTATGTCATATATTTCATTATTACTTATTATATATACTTTATAATCATTCATGAATGGTTAATCATTGAGAATGAATCTCATCGCGTCGTGGAGACGGTAGTCCGTACAAACGCACGAGCGATGATATCATTTCCATAATTATTGAATTGGAGTGGAGTGGATGATACAATATATCAGAATCATTATGATGTTATAATAACTATGTATAGTTATTCTTTACACCATAATACCCATCCATGTAAGGTGTTGGTGGAAAAACAGATTACACCACAGCGTGGAGACGGTATTCCGTACGTACGCACGCGCGGTGATTTCGTTTTCCGTAGGATGGATAGATGGTGAATTAGGATTGTTTCATACTTATAATAACATATCATTATATTATGGATAATGATGTTATTAATTCATAATGAAACAACCTAATAAGAAGAAGTGGAAGAAGAAATAAAGGTGAAAGAATTGGTAACGGAAATTACCTCTTCTTTGAAGCGCCTCTTTGAGACCTCCTCTTAGGGCACTAAAATTGGTCTTTGAGGAAGACCAGAACCTCTAGGATTATACTATGGAAGTGGAGAAGGGATTTTGGAAGGGGTTGGCAGAGCTTGAGTGCTCAAATTGGTGTGAGGAGGAGGGGGAGGAGGTGTCCTTTTATAAGGGAGGAGAGGGGCACCTTAGGAATATCTCAAAATATTGTTTTATATTAAAGACAAAATCGGTTTATAATGGTTCCAAAGGGTCTTATTTCGGAGCTAAAGTGGGGATGGGTCGCAATCCTATCAACCAATAGGATTTAGACAAGTTTAGGTTATTATTTTAACCTTATCAATTAGATTTAACTCTAAGTTAAATAATTTATCTTTTACCATGTCTTTTTGTTTTCTTACACTATATGGTTAATACACTTACTATAACATGCCAAACGAACCCCAAATTGTTTATTATTAATATATATATCCGTATCTAAGTCATTTGGCCGAACATTAGATTTTTAGGAATAAAATAACAATTAATAATATAAAATTTGATTTAAAAACTATTTTGTGTCAATTTTGACACTATTTGATATATGATTTTTGTGAAAGTCATAACAGAATTATATGTTCGAACCAAGTTGATTAAATCAACACTAATATATCATAGTAACCTAGAAAATTAGTGGAATTCATAAAAAGTCTCAAATTATATTTATTTTGGTATTTATAACATCAATTATGTCAATATTTCATTAATAAGATAATTACTGCATCATCTTTGTGTTATAAATAAATTAAATTATTTAATGTCTAAAAATTACAAATAAAATACAATTATGTAGGAAATAGTTTTATCTTTCTAATAAATATTTATAGTAGAATTTATCTTATATATAACCCCATATTAAAAATGTTTTAGTAAATAAACTTTGATTTTAACTCTTTTAACCCTTCTTTAAATAAATTAATAATAAATGTCCTAATCTAATCCAAGTGGGCCTAAATGGTCATATTTTATTCCTAAGTTTGTTTTTGATCGAATTTCACTTATCCAATAGAATTAGGACATGTGTTAGGGTAATAATAATATCATCTTTACCCTTAATTACCCTATTTACTTTTAACCGTGGTAAAAAAAAGTAAAAAGTTACTATTCACCAAAAATTATTTTCATCTCATTGAATCAAATTTTAGTCCTTGATATTAACCGTGTCTCTCGGATTTTCGAAATTCCATTCACAGAAGCGGTAAAATTAAGTTTTATGCAAAATTCAGTTTTTAACCTACCACTTAGTGGTTTCACTATTCATCGAAAATTGACAGTTTTCAGAAAAATACCAAAAATTAGGCCTAAGCTATATTTGATATTATGAACTCAAAAATGATGTCTATTTTACCAAATTCAAAACATATCAGTTGCATTAACTAATTTAAAAATTAATTCTCGTCGTCAAAACAAATAGCGTGTTTTTAAGAGATAATAACTATCAAAAGATTGACACTAGTTTATAACAGGTTTAAATGTGAAATTACATCCAATGACCAAAATTGTATTAAATTGTAAAAATATATTCTAAATATACTTTAAAACCACTCAAATTAATAATTTATCACTATCAATTATTTCGATTAAAAAGGTTGTTTTTAATTAAAATTTAGTAATTTTCACTATTCATCAGAATATGAAAGTTATCCGAAAAGTACCAAAATTTCACCCTAAGCTAATTTCGATATTACGAATCCAAAAATGAATTCCATTTTGAAAAATTAAATTTACAAAATTTCAAAAAGTGGTTATTACTATTCATAACGGCTAGTTTTAATAATATTTTAATAGCATATTGTTGTTTAGTGAAACTCGTTATTGCGTACTATACATGCTGTCGAGGAAGGTCGCGATTGCGTGTAATGCAAGGCAAGTCAAGGCTGTGTGTTGTGCAAGCTCCTTTTGGTGTAGCGTACAACACAAGACATTAATAAAATTAAAAGGAATATTTTTCATAAAATCTCGGGCTGTTACATTGACATCGAGGTGCGTCCGAGGATGTTGCTTCGATGGAAGAAGTTCTTCGTGTTCTTCGTCGGGGGCATTCTTCGTTGAGGAATGGTGTTCTTATTCGATGAAGGATCACCTCTCTAGAGTCTTTTCCCAATAGATTTTCCAACAAAGAGAAATAAGAGGCCCTCCAATTAAAACAATTTTTTATGCAATTCATATTAATTCCAAAGTGGTGCCAATTAATTTAACACTGATATTAAATTAATTGGTTGGCACATTTAATGGGATAAGGTACGTAATAAGGATCCACCATAATGAATATGTGGAGTTGTCAAAGTAAACAGCAGGGAATTAATGGGGAGTTTGAGGAGAGTTATTGGGGGTGAAAGTTGGGGCTTGTGTGGCCCCCACCTCACAAATATCCACACATGGGAGGAAATAACCAACTCACAAATAAAATCGGGTATCACATAATTTTATTTAGTTTAAGATTAAACCCCAAAAATTAACTTTCGACCCACATAAAACATAAATGTGGTAAAGGTCCCCTTAAGAAAATATCAGCGCTGCGATTTCATCGGTGCCCTCAGATTTCAATTCTAAGCACCGCTTCAAAATATAGAAAAACCCGCTCGTTCGTTCACTGAATGTACCTGAGCTAAACTTTAGAAAATTATTCCAGGCACACCGAGCCTCGGAAAAAGGTGTTGTCAGAAACTACGTACTCATAAAATTCGAAAGAATTTAAGAAAAAAAATTCCTTGAAATTTATGGGTCTTTGCATTACTCCCGCCTCAGGGCTTTACATCCTCGTAAAGCTACAACATACCCTAGGGAAACAAAAAGGGGTACTGAGCATGCATCGGAGCCTCCCTCTCCCATGTGCTCTCCTAAAGGTTCTCGTGCTTCCAGGGAACATGCAATAGAGAAATCGATCGTCCATGAAGGACCCACTCCTGTCGATCCTCGATCTCTACCGGAACCTCCGAGAATGTCTCCCCATCGTCAATGCCCAGCTCCCTGTGATCGATGATGTGGGTCGGGTCGTGCACGTATCTCCTCAAATGAGATACGTGGAAGATGTCATTCACCCGATGCTACTGAGGTGGAAGGGCTAGCCGGTAAGCCACCTCGCCTACTCTGTTGAGGATCTGGAATGGTCCGATGAAACGTGGAGATAAATTACTGCCCCAGCCAAATATCCATAGACCTCGTCAAGGTGAGACCCATAGGAAAACATGGTCGCCATCCTCAAACTCGAGTGGTCTCCTTCTCCTATCAGCATAGGACTTGTGTCTGCTCTGTGCAGTCTTCATCCGCTCCTGGATGATCTGTACCTTCTCCATCGTAGCCTGAACCATCTCTGTTCCTACAAGTGCGGACTCCCTAGGGTCAGTCCAGCATAGAGGTGATCTACAAGGTCGGTCGTACAGCGCCTCGTACTGTGCCATCCCGATGGTGGAGTGGTATCTATTGTTGTACGCAAACTCCACTAAGGGTAGGTGATCCTTCCAGCTGCGACCAAAGTCAAGGACACATGCACGGAGCATGTCCTTGAGAGTTTGAATGGTCGTCTCCGTCTGACCGTCCGTCTGTAGGTGGAAGGTAGTGCTCAGATGTAGCTGCATTTCAAAAGCCTCCCACAACCCCTTCCAAAGCTAGGAAGTAAAGCGTGCTTCCTAATTGGAAATGATTGTCGATGGAACACCATGAATTTGTACGATATCTTGAACATAGAGGCCTCCCAAGCTCTCTATTGAGCCCTGCTCTCTGGTCGGTAGGAAGGGGGATGACTTGGTGAGTCAGTCTACGATCACCTAGATAGAGTCATGTCCTCTGGATGTACGTGGAAGCCCTATCACAAAATCCCTGGATATCTCTTCCCACTTCCACTCCGGAACCTCTAAGGGTTGTACCAAGCCTGCTGGTTCCTGGTGCTCTCCTTCACATGCTGACAAGTGAGGCATCGTGAAATGAACTATGCTACAGCCTTCTTCATACCCGGCCACCAGTGTTGTCGTCTGAGGTCCTGGTACATCTTCGCCACTCCTGGATCTACTTCTAGAGGGGAAGTCTGAAACTCCCTCAGCACTTCCTCCTGTAGTGCAACCGGTACCATGGTACATCCCCTAAAGAAGATGGCGTGCTCTCCTCCTTCAGAAAATCTATCAGCTGCATGCCCTGTGGAAATTTGAGCACGTCGAATCTCACAGTCAACGTCCCTACATTGTGCCTCTCTGACCCACTGAAGTACTGGAGGGGTGAATGTGAGAGACTATAGAAAGGCTGCTCCATCTCTATCCACGAAGGATATCTGCAATGTGGCTAGCTACTCTATCACCTCTCCATGTAGCTAAATTCCCGATCTCCTGTAGAGAGCATCATCTGCAACATTCCCTTTCCTAGGGGCATAGACTATCTCAAAGTCATAGTCTTGGAGGAACTCGAGCCATCGTCGCTGTCTCAGGTTCAGGTCCTTCTACGAGAATATGTACCTGAGACTTTGGTGGTCAGAGTAGACTGTAAAGAGCTCGCCCATCAGATAGTGCCACCACATCTTCAGGGCGAAGACCACTGCTGTTACTCCAGGTCATGGGTAGATTAGTTCTGCTCATGTTGCCTCAACTGTCGTGAACCGTAAGCGATCAATGATCACTCCTGCATCATGACACACCAGAGTCTGGTCCCTGATGCGTCGCAGTAAACTATGTACCCTACACCCTCCTCCAGTAGCCTCCAGATGGGTGCATTGGTCAATCTCTGTCTCAACTCATGAAAGGTCTGTTGGCATCTATCTGACCACATGAAGGGTTTCCCCTTCTTCATCAAAGCTAAAAGAGGTGCTGCAGCACTAGAGAAATATGTCACAAATCTCTGATAGTACCCAGCCAGAGCTAGGAAACTCCACACCTCCGTCACGCTCCTGGGTGGCTCCCAAGCAAGTACTGTCTCGATCTTCACAGGATCAAAAACAACTCCCCCCTCTGAGATGACGTGCCCCAAGAAGTGAACCTCTCGAATCCAGAACTAGTACTTCAAGATTTTACCATAAATATGGTTCTCTCGGAGTGTGTCCAGTATAACCCACAAGTGGTAAGCCTGCTCCTCCTCAGTAGCCGAGTAAATCAGTATGTCATCAATGAAGACTACGATAAACTGATCGAGGAAGGGCTGGAAGATCCTGTTCATGCGACTCATGAACACTCTTAGGGCGTTGGTCACGCCGAAGGGCATAAACAAGAACTCATAGTGGCCATACCGACACCTAAAGGTAGTCTTCTACACATCCTTGTCTCGAACTCTAAGCTGGTGATAGCCTGACCTAAGGTTTATCTTCGAGAACCATCGTGCTCCCTTGAGCTTATGGAACAGGTCTTCAATCCTCAGAAGGGGGTACTTGTTCCTCACGGACACCTGGTACAGGCGACGGTAGTTGACACACAGTCGCAAGCACCCATCCGCCTTCATGGCGAACAAAATCGGAGTTTCGCTGGGTGAAACACTGGGTCGGATGAATCCCTTTCCCTGTAAGTCCTGCAGCTATACTCGTAGCTCACGAAGCTCGACGGGAGCCATCCGATATGCAGGAGTATATATCGGTGTTGTCCCAGGGTACAGTTCAATGTAGAAGTCTATCTATCTTCGAGGAGGTATCCCTGGAACGTCGTCAGGGAAAACGTCAGCATACTGATCCACCACAACAAGAAAACTCATACTCCGCACATCAACTGCTCCGAGGATGAGACTAGCCAAATAATGTGTGATCGGCTACCCTCTCCTCTGCATAAGTCCATCCTACACAGCAAAGGCTCCCTTCTCACTGGTAAAGGTGAACCTGGTCCCATATGTTCGGACACACCACACTTTTTTTCTAATACAATCGATCTGGGCATGGACTGTAGATAACCAGTCCATACCCAAGATGACATCGTAAGGCCTTGACGCCGCTACAAGAAGATCCCAGCCAAAGCTCTCACCTCCTAGAGTAATCTCACACTGCCGGCACCAGTGCGTAATTGTCGAGTCTACTCCCATAGGAGTCTCTAGCCGTAAAGATCGAGCCAACAGCTCCGTCGGGATTTCTGAGATCCAAACAAGGGAAATGGCAATAAAATAATTACTCGCACCTTTGTCTATAAAAACTACAGCAAGGTTGGAGTAGACACAAATAGTACCTCGAATCATATCAGGTGCGCCGTGGTCATAAGCCTCCACTTCCTGAAGTTGAGACTACCTCTACCTGCCTGCTCCCTGTGGTCGGGGTAGACCCTCTGGGGGTGGTGGTGGTAGAGCCTCGAAACATCGTCTACCACC
Organism: Viscum album; assembly: GCA_963277665.1. Lineage (NCBI taxonomy): Eukaryota > Viridiplantae > Streptophyta > Magnoliopsida > Santalales > Viscaceae > Viscum > Viscum album. The sequence continues at coordinate 1,495,596,017 of OY728147.1, read as the reverse complement.
CGCTTCTCGGCCAGCTCCTCTACCTCGTCCGCCTACTCCCTGCGGACCGCCACAGTCGAACCTCTGCCTCTTCCTGGGAGGTCCCTCCACTATCTGTTGCTCGTCTGCATGGCGGGTCGGGCAGTCACGAGCCATGTGGCCCTGCCCGCCGCATGCATAGCAATGTCTTCTCCTTGTAAGGGTGGCTCTATTTCATGTGCCCCGCATAACCGAACCTATATCCTAAGGTCTCCCACCTGATGGCCTGGTCTACTTGGACCCCTATGACATCTGTCTACTGTCGGCTATAGAATATTCTGCTATGTGTCTCCATGCGGTGGGTCTCGCTACTGGTGGCTGCTCAGCGAGGAAGCTCTCCACTAAAAGGGCTTGCTCCAGCACCCCTGCCTGCGTCAGGATGCTGAGGGGAATCGTCGAAGCCCTGATCTCCTGCCTCAGTCCCTGATCGAAGGTCTGGGCCCTGAATAATGGGTCTCGTACCATATTTGTCGAGTAGCATGAGAGATCTATGAACCTCGCTGCGTACTGAGCAACTGTCATGTTGCCCTGCCATAGATGAAGCAACTCCTGGATGCACACTGTACAGAGGGTGGCTGGAACAAACTCCGAGCGGAAGAAACTCTTGAAGTCTGTCCAAAGAAGAGATGTTGTGTCGTCCACCTGGAGCATTAGGCTCCGCCATCTACCTACTTCTACATGTAGTAGACTCACGGAAAGAATCACCATAAGGTCATTTGGTGTCCCTACCAACCTGAACACTCTGACGATAGCCTCCATCAAATCCTTGGCTGCCTGAGGATCCATCTCTCAGTAGAACCTAGGCATCCTCTATCATTGAAACTCATGCAACGCACTCAGGCGGCGTGCACTCTCCGTTTTTGGGGCTGTTAGCATCGGTGGCTCAGTGGGGAGTGGTACCACTGGTGCCTCCACTGTGATGGGGCCCTGCACCGAGGCCTCGTCGCTCGGTGGGCTGCCATCTCCCATGTAACTCAGAATCCTGGCTGACTGCCTTCATGGGGCCATCCTAAAATTAAACAGGTGTGCCACGGTCAAACAATATACCTGGTGAGCTGACACAAAGTAATCACAAAAAAAACATTTGAAACACACATGAAATAAATGTTTTCATGCACTGAGTCAGAAATCAGAAGTCAGGGTCCTGGTGTATGGATACGTCAGCCCCCGCACCAACACTGGACTCTATGGACAGATAACCACACTCAATACTCTAAACACTATTTCTTCATAGAAAGAAAAGATCAGAGTCTTGAGTTCTATGGTACAACCGACTCCTTTGATACCAATTTGTCACGACCCGTCCTCGGGGCCCGTGTCATGACAACCCCAAGCCCGCCTTCCATAGGCTAGGGGCTAGCGACTAGCACTAAAGGCATAAATCCCGATAAAAAGGGGAGGTATTTCCTTTATTAAATAAGTAAAAAACCCAAAAGAGTACGCAAGAGAAGTATGCACTAATTAAAACTGAGTACAAAAGTAAGAGCTAAAAAGTAAATGGGCCAGTATACAAACCCAACTAAAAGTACAGTACAACTGAAAAGGGAAGTACAACAGAAGTAAAGAAAAGAAGCAACCATTGATTCGTCCTTCGGGAATCCCACTTGGAGGGTGGGTACAGATGGACTCCTTGGAACCTCGGGTCCGTCCGTCCACTCCGTGCATGCCTCACTAGGTGTTCCACCTCCGGGTACCGTCAAGCTCCACAAGACTCCTCCATGATCAGTGTTGTCGGTTGTCTGCATCCAACACAATGTAGTGCGGGCATAGCCCGTGCAGTGGTGAGTATAGGATACTCGGTAGGGACCCCGAGACCCCCGAAGGTCTCCCAGAATCCACAAAGGATAAACCACAAAGGAAATATACAATCACGAAGTATCAACCAACTCTACTTAGGTATATTCCCATACATATACCTATGTTAACAATCGCAGTTCGTCTCCAGCTCCCAAGCCCAAGTACAACCCAGTCCACATAAGAAATAAGTCAATCACATCGATGATAATGATTGAAAGTCAAGACTCAGCTCACGTAGATATACATCTTTCGTATAGCGATAGAGATGATCAGATGTAGCCACTGATTCGTCTAAGCTATCGGACCCACATAGGATACAAGACCAGCTAAGATGTCGGACCCACATAAGATACAAGACCAGCTACTCTGTCAGACCCACTCAGGATACAAGTACTGAGGTCACACTGTCAGACCCACATAGGATACAAGAATAGTAGTCATCGTTGTCTAACCCACAGAGGATCCCAGTACAGATTTCATCGTAGTCGAACCCATGGAGGTTCCTAGTATAGAAGTCATCATCGTCGAACCCATGGAGGATCCGAGTATGATAGATGTTGTTGTCGAACCCAGGGAGGATCCTGGTATGGCAGTCGATGCAGTCACAGCCAGCTCTAGGGTTCCGGCACAAAGCACGCTCAATTCCGGGAGGGTCCGCTCGTCGAGTCAAGGTGTAGATACATTAACTATCATTAATTCTAGATTTTATGTATCCCGATGTTCTGTCTCATCAAAAGAAACCCAATGCAATCGGCAGTGCATCAATCGGACGCCCGTTCTGAGAGTTATTGGCTTTTCCGTTCGAGGGGCCCGATTGGGTTTTAAGTTAAGACCAACCCAACCATACTCCAGTTGCACCCAAGGCTCAAATAGAATATTTCAAAATACCTATCTCATCAAAAAGAATTCAATGTAGTTGACGGCACGTCAATCAGACGTCCGGTCCTTAAGTTATAAGCGTTTCCGCTCCAAGGGCTCGGTTGGTTTTGGGTTCGAACCAACCCACACATACCCAAACTTCACCGAAACCTCAAGTATAATATACCAAAACGACCGCCTCAATCCAAGGATTCTTAATCAATTGATAGTGAGTCAATCAGAGGTCCTTAGCTCATGTTATGGGCAAAATACTGAAAATGGTCTGAAGTGGGGGGGTCTGGGCCCGGTCCGACCCGGCCCACCCCACCCCGGGTCAACCCGACCCGGGTCCGGGTTCGGCCTGGTCCGCATGACCCTCCCCGACCCTGCCGGGGGGGGTGTGTGGGCTTGGCTAGCTGGCCGAGTGGGGGGGCGCGGTGCCAGGCTGGCGTCGCTGTCTTCCCGGATCCTAGGCATTCACGGGATCTGCCGCTCACCGCTGCGGCCGGTGCCGCGGCGAGCTCCTGCTGGCGGCGCGCCGACTCGCCCCCACTATGGTCTTCCATGGACCACCGGAGTCATTCTGGTGGTCCGTTTTTTCTTCCGTATCTGCCTGTGGTCATCTCGGGATCTGAACTCCACTGCGAAGGCCCCAAATCTCCATTGTGGTCATGTTTTGTCGTCACAAACACCCCGCGCATCAAGAACAAATTTGCGGTGGGTCCGGACTTGTTCGTTAGTCTGTACCCACCGTGTCAGTGGATCAAATCATCACCCAACAATTAAATGCCATATTCGAGAGTATAAATTACATAAATGAAATATACAAATCCCCCTACCTCGAAGATTTGGCATACGTCGTCGATCCGCGGTAGAGGAGCGTTGCGGGAGAATGGTGTCATTCCATCAACGATGGAGGAAGGGTCTTTGTCGTAGGTGACGTAAGCTACCTGACATCGAGGTGCGTCCAAGGAAGATGCATCATTGGAAGAAGTTCTTCATGTTCTTCACCGGGGGCGTTCTTCGTTGAATAACGATGTTCTTCGTCGATGAAGGATCACCTCTCCAGAGTCTTTTCCCATGAGATTTTCCAACAAAGAGAAATAAGAGGCTCTCCAATTAAAAGAATTTGTTAAGAAATTCATATTAATTCCAAAGCGGTGCCAATTAATTTAACGCTGATATTAAATTAATTGGTCGGCACATTTAATGGGATGAGGGTGGTAAGAAGGCACCACCATAATGAATATGTGGAGTTGTCAAAGTAAACAGCAGGGAATTAACTGGGAGTTTGAGGAGAGTTATTTGGGGGTGAAGGTTGGGGCTCGTGCCGGCCCCAACTCACAAATGTCCACACTTGGGAGGAAATAACCAACTCGAAAATAAAATCTGGTTTCACACAATTTTATTTAGTTTAAGATTAAACCCCAGAAATTATCTTTTGACCCGCATAAAACGCAATTATGGTAAAGGTCCCCTTGAGAAAATATCGGCGTTGCGAGTACATCGGTTCCCTCAGATATCAATTTCGAGCACCGCTTCAAAAGATAGAAAAACCTGCTCGTTCGTTCACTGAACGTACCCGAGCTAAACTTCAGAAAATTATTCTGGGTACACCGGGACTCAGAATTAGGTTCCGTCAGAAACTGCATACTTGTAAAATTCCAAAGAATTTATGAAAAAAATCCTTGAAATTTACGGGTCTTTACATGTATTTAAACTTTATGTTTATAATGTCTTTACCATTATTAATATTTGGTGTCTATTTATAATTTTTTACTTATCCATTGTGATCCACTCTGACATGAGGTTATATTCTCTACATGAACACACCCTGGGATCTCGTTTCTATTTAGCAGCCTCTAGCATATGGGATGGTTCACTTGAGACCATGTGGGAAACCATTATTGGGGAACCTCTAAGTGGAACCTGGGTCTGGGACCTCACAAAGTGATATCAAATTCATTAATTTATTGGATTTAGTATTATTGAAACAATATAAATGAGTTTAGGGATGCTTTGGAACATGGTTATAATCCATTCTATAGAGTAGCTGACCCACGTACGGGGTAATACCAAGTTTGATAGAGTAGGGAATTGTTTTTATTTTTATGCTTATTATAGTTGATTTGATTCCACCATTGGTTGATGTACTTGAATTATGATTTTAATATTATGATGATTGAGGTTTTTTTTATCCTCAGCCCGATGAGATTAGGGAATGTATGTATTGGTCATGCATCATTTTAGGCACCTTATATGAAATCCACATGCCATGTATATTCTATTCCATGTTAGAACATTATGTTGTTCCCATTTCGAGTGATTTACATGATTTCTATTATTTTTGTAAATAGATTTGTTAATGTGTAATGAATTTGGTAGGGGATTGAGAAAACATAGCTAGTTTTTAGAGTTCTTGCTATAACCTAAATATTGTGCTTATTCTTAGTCTATAAGAGACACCCTAAGTAGTTTACTATGGCTTGTTGAGTTAGGGACCATTGATCACATGGAAGTTAATGTGTTATGGTGGGGATTTAATGGATGCCACACATCAATTCATAAAGTGTATGGGACCTTATGGATTAAAAGTGGTGGCCCATTTGGTTCAACCATTTAAAGATAAATTTAGTAATAATAGGAAATTAAAAATGAATTTAAAATAATAAAAAAATATCTTGATCTAGTCTTGGCCTTTTTACTGGGCTATATGTAGCCTCTCTGATGTTCAATATAATGTTCTAATCACCCAGAAAAGAATCTTTGAGATGGAAGAGGGGTGTAACTTTTACATAGAAAGGTTATACTCTTGTTATCTCCTTACATCAGTGTATTATACCGTTATTGAATCCCTTATAAGGTGTGTGTTTGGAATTTTTAGACAAATACCACTATGACATCCTCTTATCATGATCTATGAGGGCATTGACAGCCATAACCCATAGGTGGTGGAACCTGATATTCCAGTTAAACATTTAGTGGTTCCTCCTATGGTACCTCATCCAATTACTGATGTGGACTTTGATTCCCAAATATGTGGGGATTTTTTGTGTCTTATGCAAACTTTACCGGGATACCTTTTCTCTTCACCTTCAATGGGAAAGTTGACTCAGGAGTTTTATCATTAGTATATTTCTATGATTTCATGTGTTAGTGAAACATAGGAAACAAATCTATGAATTGATATAGTTATGTCTATATTTGAGCATCCTGAGACAACTCCAGATAGGAGAGTGAAATTTACTTTTTATATGATTTAAGGATCTTCCAAACGCTGGAGGGATATTTTGAACCAATAAGGTTAGTATAAGGAAGTGAATTGTATAGATTTTTAGTTGAGACTCTATGATTATTCCTTCTTTGAGACCCTGAGGTCTGATCATGTAATGAATTTCATGAAACCATGGTAGGTTTCTTTGATATTTACGGACCATTCATCTAATTTTATAGAGCTTCATCGCATTGCACCCATCTATATTGATGGTGACCCTACAAAGGCGGGATAATTTGATAATGTTATATGGAATGCTATTCATTATTAGGTAAATTATTTCAACATCACCACCATATCTGATATAGTTAACTAGAACCTTGTCATGAAGCGGAACCTAAAGTAACTAGATGGCATGATCCATGTTGATTAAGAACCCAAATATGGTAGTGGCTTGAAAAGCGCTTAGAAGAGACACTTAGAGACTGTGTGTGTCGGCAGCGGTAGCCAGATAATCCCAGTGTTAGTTATATGGTTTTTACTTAGTATGGGAATCATATGAATAAGAATCTCTAGAGTCCCATAGACCTTGTAGAGTGCCGAGGATATAGCATATTATGGAATCTTCAGTGTTTCTTCATGGCCTTCCCTTCTGTGTTGTATGGGAGATGATATGTGCTAGCTCTACCATCTAGTGTAGCATTAGTAAGACCACTCCATGTTCTTAAATGGAATACTACTAACCTTATATGTAGAGTAAGTGGACTTGGCCATGGTAGTTAGGATTCATATATACAGTGCTGGTAGATCAGACCTGCTATGGGTACCCATGAGGTAGAACATGGTTTTTGATCGAGAAGGATTTTTTAAGTGAATCTTATACTAGTGGAGAAGGATGTTTGTCCATCTAATATTTGAGGTACTATTATAGTTTCCACTACTATCATTTCTTCCATATTCAATATAGGTGCATAATATTCATTCATATTTATACCTGTTGTGGAGATCCTTGGGCTCAAAATACAATTTTCTATTTGTGTTATGATAATTGATACACATTTGTGCGTACATTCTAAAAGTATATTCCAATTCAAGGATTTTCCTATTATTGTAGGAATCCATCATTTCTTATGTTACCTCTTCATCCTCAAGAAGTAAGTCTTTGATGTCAATCTCAGAATGGACTGGTTGGTTCCCAATAATATTTATATGGATTTTTATCACCGGAGAGTGTCGTTTACATCACCAGAGGGTGGAAATTATATTCATAAGGGTGAATGGAAATTCTAGTAAAATATAGCTATACTGAATTATATTGGGCCAGGTGGAGTGACTACCTAGATTTCCATCCTATATTTGGAGGATCAAGGGAAAAAACGGACTGAATTCCCTCCATTAGTAGGTCGATTCGAGGATGTTTTCCCCAATAATGTTTTTGGACAACCTCGTGAGAGAGAGATTTTAATATGATTTTGGGTCATTGAGATTTATTGATATCCATTATTCCAAACTGTATGCATACTACAGAGTTACAACAGCTCAAGAGGTAGCAGGAGCATTTAGAGGCCAAGGGTTTTATACAACCCAGTACTTTTCCATGGGGTTCACTAGTCCTTTTCTACAAGAAGGTGGATGGAACCCTCGGGCTTTGCGTGGATTTTGAGAAATTAAATAAACTTATAGTGATGATCTTGTATCTCTTTCCTTGAAAAGAATATCTTTTTGACCTCCTCAAAAGAGTGAGGGTATTCTAAAATATAATCCTGAGATCAGGATATCATAAGGTTCGATTCAAGCCATCATATATTCCAGATATGGATCTATATAGTCTGTATGGTTCATATGAGTATCTCACGATGGTTTTTGGTTGTACAAATAAAACTACAGTCTTTATAAATATTAGGAATAGTGGTTTCAATCCCTAATATGATTCTATTGTGGTGGTATTCTTAAATGAAATCCTGGTGTATTCTTGGACTCAAATCAACCATTCCTCAAATATTGAGATCATTTTGAATACACTAAGAGAGAACAAGATATATTCAATTCTCACTAAATGGAATTTAGGGATTTACTAGAAACAATTCCTATGTTAAATTATATCAGTGGCGGATGTTTTAGGCAAATCAGAGAAGGTGAGAGTTGTGGTTACCTGGGAGGATCCCAAGAATTTCTTTAATATACAATGTTTCATGGGGATAGCTAGTTATTACAAGAATTTTATACAAGGCTTCTCACTCTTATTATAATTTCTTATGGTCCTGATTGAGAAGGGTTTTAAGTTTATATGGTCTAAATCAAGTGAGGAATCATTTCAATAGATGAAAGGGAGATTGAATTAAGTGTTGATCTGGATTATTCCATATCCATGTGGAAGATATATAGTATATTTTTATGCATCAGGTATTGGGATAAGGGAATTTTAATATATAAAGATTGATTCATTGTGTATGGGTCATGGTAGCTGAGGCCTCATGAGTGGAATTTCCTGATGCATGATCTCGAGTTGATAGATGTTTTGTATGCCTTGTGATTTTGGAGCCATTACCCATTAAGAGAGAGTTTTGTGGTGTTTACAAAGAACAAAATAATTGGGTATATTTTTACACAATGTAACTTGAATTTCAAGAAGTGACGATGTGTTGAATATCTATATTCCGTTGAATTTGAACTAGAATATATGAATGGGAAAGGGAACATTGTTGTCGATTCACTGAGCAAGAGGGCTCAATATTAGATAGATCATGAGGTTAATAGAGAATGGAAGATTATAGATATATTTTATGAGATACACATAAAGTTGATGGACCATCATGTATAGTCTGTACTTTCATTGATATTAGTGAGCCCTTCACTTCTATAGAGAGTGGAGATGAATCAGGTCTCAGATCTTGAAGGATTGGTCAAATGAGAGAGTATCTTGGGTGAGGACCCGCCTCTGGATTTAACTATCGATTATGATGGCATCCTACAGATACAAGTCCATGTCTATTTTCACACATATTTCATATATGAGTTGATGCGGGAACCATAAGCTTCTCAGTGGACATCTCACTCGGGTATCTCAAATATGCATCATGATATGCACGAATAGTACTAGTGGCCAGGGAAAACATTTTAGACATCAAGTTTTATCACCAGGTGTTCCACCTGTTAGTAACTGAAGGAAAAACACGAGTGACCTATAGTCATTTTATAGTCATTAAAAGTACCAAAATGGATATTGGAGGATGTTGTGATAGATTTGTTAGTCATCTTACTGAGGTTGCCTCAAATTAGTGATGATGTTTTGGTTGTTGTGGATCGACTGATGAATGTATTCCACTTACTTCTTATCCTATAGACTTCCTAATTTGTTGAACTTGGAAAATTGTATGTATTTGATATCATACACTTACACGGGGTCCCTCTCATTATCATTTCAGATAGGGATTATTTTTTATAATGAGGTGTTGGTTGGGGTTTCCAATGTCCATGGGTATGCAACTACTTCTATCTATAGTCTTTCACCCTTAGACTGATGGATAGTCATAATGGATTATACATGTTTTAGAGAACCTTAAATAAGAATGTGTAGTTTATTTTTGTGGTTCTTTAGAGAATCATATTTCTATCACTGATTCCTCATATGATAATTGTTATTAAGAAATGATTAATATGGATTCTTATGAGGCTTTAAATGGTTGGTAGTTTCGTTCACCATTGTACTAGTTATAGGTAAGAGGTGTAGTTCTTATAGGTGCTCATCTCATTTAGGGGACATTAGGGTAGGTTTGGATGATTCTGAAGAAGCTTTCTACTACTCAGTCTATATAGAAATATTATGTCTCTCACTGTTTACGACCTCTTGATTTTAGGTCAGGGAACATTTTTTCCCAGAAATGGGAATAAAAGGATATGAAGGCAAGGGAACCTGGATCCATAGTTTTTCAGGTCTTCTTAGATCCTTGAGATAGTTGGTAAAGAATCCTCTAAATTTTTATTATATTATAGGTACCATGTCATGCATGACATCTTCCATGTTTCACAGCTTCATTGATATCATTCTGACCCATCTCAAGCTTTTGATCTCAGGGATTTTGAGCTATAAGATAATTATTATGTTAAGAAGTATACTATATTCATCATTTACCAAATCATGAAGTCTTTACAAGGTTGTTATATCCCTTTAGTAAGGGTGCAATGAAAGCACGGCTAGGTATAGGATGAGATTTGGGTGTGGGAGGATGGTGTATGTGCTGAGTGGCTAGATAATTTCTCAAATAGTGTTATACCACCCTTAAAAGGTGAAATTAAGGACTAATTTATTTAAGGGGTATAATGTAAGATATAGGGTATTTCATGAGGTAAAAAACCATTAAATTTCAGTCTAGCACATTTTTTTTGACTTATTATAGATGCTAAATGAGTTCACATATGTTACAGGTTTTCCCTGGCTTTCTCAGAGACTGTAGCCTAAATATTAGGGAAACATAGACTGGCTAAATGGTTAAGAGAAACCATTAGAAGAACTCCACATAATTACCCCTGACTGTGTAGGTATGAACAGATTGGTGAAGTAGGGTACATGGTTTTCCCTAACTATGTCCCAAGGCCAATTGCCCATGCAGTAATCTTAGAAAAATAAAGCAGATCCATCAACATGGTTGGTTCATGGATACACTGATAGTATTTTCTAATCAGGTGGTGTTCCTTCTTAAGGTAGTGTCCTTTCCACAGTTGGCACATGGTTTAGAAAACCATGCAACAAAACCATGTGCCCCAAAAAAATTGGTAAAATTACCCTTTTTCCTTTATGTTCTATTAAAGATATCCCAGTAACTCTATTCCTTATTTCTCTCAACAATAGCTCCCCCTTCATATTTTAGAGCTCCCTAAATATTCTATAACTAGGCTTAGAGATAACTCTTCAATCTGGTGTCCGATTTATTCATCATTCATCTACTTGTAACCACACCATTAGGTTATTCATTCATCTTTCATCGTTATCTCTTTGTATTTCTCTTGATGGAGTTATCAAGGAGCCAGATAATATGCCCTATCTTTAGGGTGTTCACCTATTCTTCAATTTTCTCTAAATTTAGATGAAACAAAGGGAAGATACTGGATGATTACTCCTATATGAACTATAGTTAGGTGGTCTACTTAGTATCCATCATGTATTGATGTTTTATAATATGTGACGTTGTTCCACATTCTAGTTTCATCGTGCATTGCCTTAAATTGCATATTATTTGAATTTATTGACTTTTTTAAACCCAAATTATATCATGATCATCCACCTCAAAGTTATCCATACCTTTTGTTGTTCCCTCTTAAATGTCTATTTTAATTTCATGGTAATAAACCCAAAACACCTATTGGTGTGTTTGGATTTACTTTCAAATCAAAATATCATAATTATAGAAGATGAATGCAGTGGTGTGGTAGAGAAATTTACCTTATTAGTTATAATTATTTGAATTTAATATGAGTGTAAGCCCACATCACAAAATTAAATGGAACAATTTTCACACCATTACTATTACTAATTGTTAATAAACTGTGAATTATGCATTGGATCGAATTAAATCCAATGGTTATTTATCACTGATATGACGTCAAGTCATGATGAACCTTATTAATTATAATGAATGGACATGATGAACCCTATGAATGTTATTTATATATACATATGTGTATGGTGAACATTAAATAAATGTGATACGGGCATAGAGACCCTTCTGTAATTGTGATACAGGGATGGAGACACTTATATAAATGTGATGTGGGCATGGAAATACTTATATAAATGTCATATAGGCATGGAAATCCTTATATAAATGTGATAAAGGAATGAAGTACCCTATGATACCATGCAGGCATGACATCCATTATGATATTATATGTGAAAGACGTCTATTATGATACTGTATAGGCATTATGACCCTTGTTATATGATCTCAAGTATGGAATCCCTATTCAGTGACAATGGTAACAAAAACCCTTACTATGATGCTAGGCATGGTGTCCCATACTCTTTTGATTATGGGAACATCATCACGTTTTTACTGTGATATTGGGAATGGTGTTCCCTATTCTTGTGATATTAGGAAATGTATTCGTTGACCCTTGTTCAGAGGTAGTTCAACATAGGCTGATGCAAGTAGTGTAAGCCTGATCTCCTTTTAGTAATTAGAGACAACCCATTTAAATATTTTATTAATAATTTTCATTATTATATATTCACACTTCTATGTTATATACAAATACAATATATTAATATAGGTCGTTGAGGATGGACTATTGAGTTTATCTCACACCCTATATGGGCCACCGATGGTACCCTTGAAGAATACATGCTTTCAGGTGTAGATAAGGGGAAGTGTCCACTTATAGATGCTTGAATTATTTTGTGTCCTAGCATGGCCTCTTGGTAGTAGGTGACTAAGACGGATCTTGAGATGCTTGTATAGATTTTGGCCTTCTTGTTCATTTTTTATATCATGTAATGGATTGTCTCTTTGTTTTATTTCTTACATTTTTTCCCTATTTAGTAAAGATATTGAATCATCATTTATTGTAAGTGATTAAATTTACTATATTTTTTTATTAATTCCTTATTATATGTTTTTAAGTGTTTATTCTATATTGGGTTACTAATTGAGTCATTATATTGTTTGTTTTCGTTGTCTTTTACATTATTAATATGCTGCCACTATTTATCAGTTATTACTTATTCATTATGATATACTCTAACATGAGGGAATATTCTCCCCAAATACACACCCTACCACCTTTTTTCTAGTTGGAATCATCTAGCATATGAGGAGGTGTGCTTGAGGACAAGTGCCCAACAGGGCTCGGGGCGCCTCTAAGTGGTACCCGAGACTAGGACATCACAGAACCAAAATTGGTTGCATAAGAAATGTAGGACTAATCATGGGTTGCATCTATAAGTGAAGATAAAGATTAGACTAATAAAAACAAGACTTGGGATCTTATTAAGAGGCCATAAAAACAAAATGTGATAGGAACAAAGTAAATATTTAAGAACAAATTAGATGAGAAATTAAATGTGATCGGAAACAAGGAACTATAAGTTTGTAAAGAATATATATAGATTTATTTCATTGATATTAAAGAAATTGTTTCTATATTTACTCAAAAAAACTCTAATGGGATCTAAAAATCAAGGAAATTTTAAATAGGTTTCAGTGTTTATTATATGGATGTCAAAAAAATATTAAACAGAAATCTTGATGAAAAAATTTATATTGAATAACTAGTAGGATTTTTAACAAAAAATTTTGGGAAAAGGTTTAGTAGATTGAATATTGATCTATGTGGTCTAAATCATACACCACAACCATGGTTTAATCAACTGGATTCTTATCTGAAGAAGATTCAATTTAAAAAGGGATGAGTCGACCATAATCTCTATGTGATGATATACAAGGGATATCAATTTAGTGTTTTTTCGTATATAGATTATATCATATTTGGTGGATGAAATAATGGATTAGTGGAATAATTTTCTAATCATAGGAAATTATAAATTGAAATTTTCTTGGATTGGTGAACTCAAGTACCTTTTATGATCATTAATTGATTCAAAAGAAGGAATACTCCTTTATTTATTAGGAAAATTATTCAAGATATTTCTTGAAGATGTTGAAAATGCATGATTCCAAACCAATTTCGACTCTGATTAACATTGGGATAACACTAGGGAAGTGTTCGGATGGGAAATCAGTGGACCGACACTATATTGGAAGGTAATTGGAAGATTTATTTATTTTACTAGAACATGTCCTGATATTTTACTTCCAACACGTTTAGTGGTATCCTTCCAAATTAATATGAAGAAATATAATTTTTTGTGGTTAAATAAATCATGTGATGTATTCCAGGTACACTAATTTTTTTCTTATACTATGAAGTAGGATGTGATCATGAATTTTCATAATTTCTTAATGTTGATAGGGCTAGTGATGTGTTGGATCAAAATTCCACATCTCGTGGTACCTTCCTCATTGTTGATGAATTTGTTGGATGGTTGACCAACATGCAAGACATCACTAATCCTAGTATGGATGAAGATGAGTATAACTTCATGAAAAAATCAAGCACTCAGATATTGTGGATGAATAATCACCTTACTAATATTGGGGGTGATATGAAATAGTTTATGGTGATATTATGTGATGAAAATAGTTTTATCAATCTCTTGAAAAATATATTTCAGCATTTTCATAAAAAACATATCAATATCAGATATCAATTAATCATGGAATATTTGAACAAGGTATTATAAAAATGGAGAGTATTGAAACTAATGATCAAGTGGAATACATCATGACTAATAAATGGTCTTCGCTAATGTTAAAGAAGAATCTGTTCAACCTCGGTGTTCATCTACATCCCACAGCTTTAATAGGTTATGGTTAACCCCTATCCCTATGTTTTTAACGTATTATATATTCTTTTGAAGGTGTTTTAAGATTTAAGGGGGATATTATCGAGTTTTTTTTATTACTAGGTATATATATAATATTTCATACGGTTTATTTCCAAAGGGGGAGAGTGGTAAAATTCGAGAGAATAGATGTTTACGGGATGGGAGTTCTCTCAATGCATGAAATTCTTCCTTGAATTATATTTTTCTAATTTGATATTTATTGATTTTTACTTATATTAATCGATGATTTATTTCAATTCCATTAGGTTTTTGTTCATGATTTTTTATTTATAGATTTTTTATTTGGATTTCCAAAAAATTCTAAAGAGGATATTATTGGAACCAATCTCATTCAAAGATTAAAATTGATAGAATATTATATTTGTTGTCAATCCACACTGGGTTGATCAAGGATCTCACAATACAAGTGATCCAAAATTTAGGTCCCATTAGTGTTGAACGTGGCATAGTTCTGCAGTGTTTGAAAAAAGAATTGGGTACAAAATTCTTGAGGTAGATCAAAGATTCATGAAATTCAGTGTATAATATATAAAATATTATATCATAGAAAATGTATGATTTTTAGGAAATATGGTGATTTTCATGAAAGTGTTGTTGTTTCCTAAAATAATTCTACATGAAGGAGGTGAAGGAAAATTTTGAAAAGGAAAAAGACTCATAAAATAAAGAGCCTTTTAAACTAGTATACATTGGTGAATCAGTGATAACATGTTTTTTTGGTGTGGTAGGGTTTCTTAAAATTATAAAGTCTCATGAAAGATCATGTTTCATGATCTAAGAAATATAGTGTTTTGTGAATATGTATACATTTAAAAATATTAGGAAATACATTTTTCATATATAGTGGAATTTTTGGAAAGTTGTTTACATTTTTTCAAATGGTTATTATCACTTAGAGCCCCTATTGAATGCAATATGTATACATTTGGTGTCTCATGTTGTGTTTCTATACCTAGTTCTTCTCTTCATAGGTATGGTAATCGTTGTTGATTCTTCACATAGCTACTCTGAAGTGTATCCCTCTCTTGACTACTCCCTTGCCCATCATATCCTTGAATTTTTTATGCCCTCACTTCCCCAAGTTTGGTTAGAAATTAGTTATGTAATACCAAGGGGTAAGGATTAATTCCTCCACATCTAAGCTTCAGGACATTAAACATCCAATCATCATCCCTTCTAGAACATGACGTTAAAATATGGCCTCACCCTGTGCAATGGACATGGGGTTCCATGCCTTAGGCATTCTCTATTCGCTATCATCTCCATGGGGGTCATATATCATTCTCCCTACTAGTAGGGAATTATATCCTCCTCACATGGAACGATATCCTCTTTAGGAATCCCTCCTAGATTAATCCCCAATATCCATCTCCATAGTTTGCCCCAGTGCGTAAGCCCCACCTCACTTCTAGTGGCTTCACCTTTTGTGACATGATCTTCCGGTCTACTTCAACCTACTTTTTCTCACACTAATCACGACTTACATGGGCATAGATATTAACATTGATTGTGACTCCATATGGGTCTCTATAGTTTGTAAGACCAAAAAAATGTTGAACTATACTGGTTTTGAACCCTATATTCTAAACATGGTATGTAGGATTCCTCTTTGAGTTTAAATGAAAACCAATACTAAACTATAGTTCTCTATCTTGGGGATGTACCCTCCTGATGTGACATCTACCCTTTTTGGAACACATCCCCCAGATCCACCTCCCTACTCCATTTTGATATGTCCACCTGGGCTACTAACCATGCATAAGCCCCCGCATGTAAAATGGTTGCTATCAAAGTGTGATACTTGATTCCATCCTAAACTACATGGACATTGATCCTCGACTCTTAAATAGGGTATGTAGTAAGCTTCTCTAAGGTCCAATCCCATCATCCACTCCCATCTTGGTCCTTCCACTGAGTCCCTTTGTCTCCAAAGGATCAACACCCAGCCCATAGGATACATTTCAATTAATTCCCCATCCAAGCGCTCCAATATCTAGATTCACATTCTTATGTATCCCATCACCCAGTAAATAACTATGTGGACTTTGATTTCCAGTCAATGGTATACATAGGGAGCCTCCCTGGGGTTCAATCCCATCACTTTTAACACTCTATCCATTTCATAATCACTTCCTCCATTTCAATCCTAATTTTTACCCAGGACACCACATCCTAGTTAGACCATATTTTACACATCCTCAATGCTCCTAGTAGCATACAAGAAGCAAAACATTCATAATCCCCCACATAATCCATGTTCCTCTAACCAATATTTTCCCTCTTACGATGGGCAACAATCCATGTGTAATCCCCAAAAAATTACTTCAAACTATGTGGGTTTTGATATTTATCTTCTACACAGTGTATGTATGAATCCTTTCTAGGGTTAAATACAAGACAATGGTAAAACTTGGTTCCCCGTCTACAGGGTCCACATCCCTGGTCTGACCTCAGTGGTGTCCAGATCAACTTTCATGGTGTGACATATTCCCCTTTATGGGACACATAACATTGATTCTCCATTAGAGGCATTCTCACCCATCCAATAGTAAACCTAAAAACCTACCTCTTAGGTATGTACTCCTTTATGATGTGAAACCTTCCCTTTTGGGGGCACACCATCCCGGGTTCGCTCTCATTGGGAAATTTGATCCATGAATTTAGTAAACCCCTCCAATTTCTCTCTGATAGGGGTGTTCCTATCCGATACACCTTTTTAAATGTTCTAATTAGCTTGATCCATCTCCTTAAGATATTAACCTCATGGAATACCTCGTGTTAAACATGGTATGCTGAGAAAAACCACGTAATATATGCCTCTGGAATAAGATACCCAGTGATCAATGTGGGATGCCTCAGGTTTTCATGCACTTGATAAGACCTATTATTAGGAAGAATATAGGTGATTCAATGCTCCAGTGTCCAGAAATGATCAGTGATAACCAACATGACTATTTCCCTAACCAAAGGTTACTAACCTGGCTAGACCCCTTAGAATTTCTAGATAGAAGTAGTGTAATTAACCAGTGTCCACATAGAGATGTCCACGGGAAAGAGGTACAGAATCAATGTCTTAATCTATAAGGGAGATCCAGACTATGTGAAGAATTCCAAGGAGGAATCCATGGAATAAGGAACCAAGATCCCATCATCCCATTCCATTCAAGTTGAAGACATCTCTGAAGAAGTGATGAATGTATCCCACCTTTGGAAAGAGGGAATGCAGGGAAATAGTGTGGCCCGTCCATCCGAGCTGACTGTGACACAGGAACAACCCGGTGGAAAGTGTCTGAAACCAAAATGGGGAACCCGAAGTGAACTCTTCTCCTCAATATAGGATTACTAATTTTCAAGACATCCGAATATGATCAGGCAACAAGATCCAATTATCCATCTCGAGGTCCTACTTTGAAAATAGAGGTTCTAGCGTGAAACACACAAGAATTTGGGGTAGTTAATAATTTTTCATTGCAGACTATGACATCATCAGCATGGATCTCTCTCTCCAGTCATAGAATATTGGATGGAACTGGGGCATTGGGATTTTCTTTCCTTGTATTCATATTAATAGCAGAATCTTCCAGATTTGCAAGATCCCATCTATAAGAAATGAATCACCCCCACCTGTAAATGTCGGGGTAGAAGGAACATCATTGCGGCTATGTCGCACGACTCCATCGCTACAAAGACTTCATCCCTGAACATGGATACTAGGTTACCACACCCTCTAACACCCACTGAAATCATCCATAGAATGGTTATCGACACCCTTGTTCGTCGATACAACTAGGAGGGGTCATTCCCATGAGGGGCATAGCCCACCATGATTTTTAGAATTTTGTGTCTCATCGACATTGCCTCTACCAATGTCTATGAAAGGAGACACTAATCCCAACTTCCATGTTCAAATGATTCAAGATCCTCTATCTGGAGAGATCTTGTGACTCACTCCCCTATTCCAATGAAGAAAGCATTATCTAAGTAATCCTAGATATGAAAACCACCTGGTAGTTGTCAAGGAGGTCTCCCACTAATCCACTTCAATGCCACAAACTAGTTATGTAGGCCATTGATCAAGTTTTTTTTGTTCCTGCTCCATCATCCCTAATCTAGATAACATAATTCTAATGTCGGGCCCAATCTCAAGATGATTCTAGTCAGGGGGAATCATCCTCAACAGCTCCAGTGGCTCAAGTCACCACCAATGTATACTAATAGTTACCTACTACTACAGAGTAGGGAAAATCTAATGCCTGGTGGAGATCGAGGCCTCAGTCACCCCATAGATAGGTTAGGTTGACTCTTTCGGTCTTTGACACCACAATTAGCTATCGTGGGCTGACCAGTGATGATGAGATCTAGTATGAAGGTCCTCCCCATATCATCACTATCTCGAGCGGAGGTCCTCCCCACTCTCTCACTTAGCATGCAGGTCCTCCCCATGTTACTAATATCGGTCCAAGTGGTGGTTCCCCTCTTTTTGTTGACATCTAGTATAGAGGTCCTCCTTGTATCATCCCCATCTAGAGTGGAGGTCCTCCCCACTATCTCACATAGCATTGAGATCCTCCCTTTTCTCATGTTATTAATGTGAAGGCCATCCTCTCATCACTCCCGACTCAAGAGGAGGTCCTCCCTGTGGAAGCATCGGCCAGTGCAATGGTCCTCCACACTACAACAATCATCCATGAAGAGGTCCTCCCTGCTTCATTGACATTCAATATGTAGCTCCTACCCTTGTCAAGTTTTATCATTACAAAGACCATCCTCGTGCTACCACTACCAAAAAGTGTGGAGGTCCTCCTTATGCTACCTCTATCCAGTATTGAGGTCCCCCCCATGCTCTCTCCCACATCAGTAGAGGTCCTCCCCATGAATTAATCAGTTAGAATACAGGTCCTCCCCATGTTCCATTTGACATATGCACAGTTTCCCCCTGCACATCAGATCATCATAGTTTACATTCTTCCCACTCCCAAAGAATTCCAAGAGAAGGTTATTCATGATTTGATGAAATAGGTATGGAGATCATCCTTGTGACCTAAAAACTCAAGGTGGAGTTCCTCACTACACAATAAACTATCAGAATGAAGGTCCTCCTCATGTTGAAAGAGTTCCATGTACCGATGAACCATTATAATGAGACACGAATAACTTTCTCCGCTGAAGGAATAATTACAAGATTTTCTAGATCATTCTCAATAATGTTTGCATCCCTAATTATGAAGCTATGTGGGACCCACTGATAGAGCCTTCACCCATATCCTCTACATCCGAGTCTAGGCAGGAACTCGGTGTGTGTGTGTTTCATCATTCCAGAAGGTGATATGTACCAGAAATATAAATTTCTTCATATGTACATGAAAGTGGAAGAATATTTCACTCCATTCCATAATCTTGAGGTGCAACCCTCACTATCATTTCCAGTTTCATTCTATACCTCAACACAAGATCATAGAGAGTTAATCTAGGGCACAATTGGTGGAAATAATGAGCATTATTTTCTCCTAATATCATCTTCCCTTTCATGTGAAGTAGTGGAAAATACTTCACCCAATAGGGAAATATTGTTGTGTTGGGTACCATCTCTAAGAAATTACCCAGTGAGTCATGGAAAGTTAGCCCACACATTTTTTCCCTTGTTGGATAGTCCACCACCATAGAGGTCCAAATTAGATCCACTTCAAATTCCTCTGACGACATTGATTGAAGAGTAGGGAAACCAAGTGATAGACATTACTTCTGTGCAGAGTGTTGTATGGGACACTCTAGCCATCAATTAGTTTTCTGAGATGTTTTGGTTGATCTATAATCTGGAATTTTTCGTTCTAGGGTCACTCACTTAGGATGAGGATTTATGCTTTCATTGGACCATATCGGTAATGAATATCCACCTCTAGAATCATCAACTAGATTATCCAACAAGCCAGGAGCATTTCGATGACATTGGCCGGCAGTTTTTCATGGTTGAGTTAGCATCACTTTTTAGAGGTCTGCACCTAGCATCACTCGGCTACCACCGGACCCTTTAGAAATGATGTGTGCAGAGCTTTACTATTCTCTGGAAAATTGTTTATGAATCTTCCATACACATACATATTCATGGATATGGGTAGTATGAAAATCTTCACTTCACTCATGTCCTACAGTAGCCATACCTAGCCAGTGACAATGTAGATATGCCTCTAGGCATAGTCCTAGTGAATATGGATAATCTCAACACACTTAAGTATAGAGACACTGAAGTAGATTCTAAGGAAGAGAAACCACCCCCTGGGGAAACACAACATATGTCCAGCCCCCCATGTGTTGTCCCTCATTAGAAAGAGTATATTATTATCCTTGCGGATCCCTACGATCCATTTCCCTTAAGTTCAGACCCTTATAAGGATAAAGGACCGACTAGGACCTCCAAGACCTCTATCCCATCTGGTTTAGAGTAGAATACGGAGGTTGATCCCGCTATGGATGCCTTGCTCCAAAAACATTCAAACAAGAAAAGGCTTATCAATGATATCCTTGATGAGTGGCTTCCATATTGTGGTGATCCATGATATAATATTGTACCTCATCTAATTGGATATAAGGTAAATCCCCAAGTCCTTGTCCAGATACTTCCCATCAATTTTGACAATCTCATGCATCCCAATTGAGTAAAGATCAGAGCCTGTGGAGAGAAAAAATGGTATTTATCACACAATCCTCGAGAGGTTCATGAGAATCAACCTTGAGACCTAGATCAGGTTATTCCCTTTTTGGCTCCTTAGGCCTTTCCTCAATTAGTTATCCTAGTCGCACCATGAGCCGTCAAGCTTTCCTACCATGTTGATGAGCCTAGAAATGTTTTGGTGGTCAGATATCATCACTCAAAAATGAATACTTGTTAGTAGGACCCGATGTCCACTATAATCACCCACCTTGAGGGAAAAGAGACATGGAAGGTGGTGATCCCATAACAAGGAAAAATATATCTAGTATGGGATAATGATATTTCAACACTCCCTAATTTTGGGAATCCTAATTTCTACCCCTTAAATGGTATGGGTGACCCACTGCATCATTTGGAAAACTTTATTTCATAGTGTGGAACCTTTCTAAGAACTCTGGTACAATAGGAAGTTGCGAAGCTCCAGAATTTTTTATAGAAAATGGAAGAGAGTGTGTTCGTCAGGTATAACCAGTTACCCATTTGGTCTATAGATAGTTGGAAAGATCTTCGCAGGAATTTTATTTATCATTTTAGCTCCACTGCACACAAAACAATAATTTCTAACCTCTTCATGTACGAAAACTATCTTAAAGAGCACATCACAGAATTATTCCTCAAGTGGAAGGGCCTCACGTATTCACTCAAAATCTCAGCAATATAGGAGCTGCTATTGATGTTGCGTGTGGGTAATGTTAAGATTGAATTGATTCACTCGATCATCAATCATATTTTATCATGTAGCTTATAAGACTTTTCTGATAAGCATCATCACCTAGGGGAAGTCTTGCAGCTAGCTATGTAAGTGTGTCTGTTGCCTCCATCTCTGAAAAGAATATCTGCTAAGGCCGAGACTATTGTGACCACGTAGATAAAAGCCCTTGGGTTGCTAGATTTATTATCAGGAGTGCCTCCTCCATAGCCTCATTGAGGGAATCAACCTCTGGTCTATCCTTAGGATCAGTGTCCCCCGATGAGAAATTTGAAGGCGCTACCACGCAACTCACCACCACCACCTAGGAGAGATAATCAGGCCTTAACCCCTCATCAAGATCTATCCCCTCATTAGGTCCAATCTCTTAGAGTTCCATTTTGGGATAGGAGAAACTAAAATTAATCATTTAATGATGATCAGGTTTCTAATTTTTTTCGTAGCGCCTTGGGAAAAGGGATTCTAAAGCATCCATAATGTAGGAGACCCTAGGAGGCTGATCTCATTTATCTCCCCAAATATTTCCCCTATGACTAGTTCCTTGGGAATACTATTGAGAAGGGTTATATATTCAAGGATTGGATCTAGGACCAGATTAATAATAATATCATCAGGTTGGGTCATATTTTGGCACAAGTAGCATGAATTTCTATAAATCATGGCATTGACCATGAAGATGAGTAGTAGTAGGTCACCAGTCAGGAGATGCAGAAGTATGAAAATTGGCTTGCTCGTAGGGCAGTTCCTCACACCCATGGTATCATTTATTCTCATTTGAATCAACCAGATTATCATAATGTTTCATATATCCTCATTCTGTCACTTCTATATCTATATCTCAGCCTTCTACCTCTTAGAAGAGTAGGTATCAATGCTATAAGTGAAGAAAAAGTTCTCTACCGGTGTCAAACCCATCTCACACCCTAAGATATTTCATGCCTCCAGAAATGGGAATCACCCCACAAATAAAACTAGTATTGGGATATTCTTCAAATGATGACTAGGAGTATGCCATTGTTAATAACATCAAGCTGGTGGATTCATACATGGTTCTCAATGATGTGGAGTATCGAGATGATCCTCTAAATAATCCCAATTAGTGCCATCATTGACATGTTCATGGCCAAGTAAATCATAGGATTGCCATATATATTGCTTCAAGACAAGTCATTCATGTTACTAAAACCAGAAAAGAGGGTTAGTGTAAAACCTAGCTGGCACAGGCCTCTCAACTTGTCATGTTAAATTCACGGCCATCTCCATTCATACTACTTGACCAAGAAGATTCTCAGGAATATGTCATGCTCAGTTGCATTCAGCTATGGTCACACCTCATTCACCTGGTAATCATCTAGTAGTAATTTTTCATGCTTTATCTAGTTAACAATGGGATATTCCTATAACCACCCAGAATTCTATGGTCTGGCCATCAACACTTCTCATACCATCTCCCAAAGAGAAACCTCTTTCTAAAAGAAATGTGTGTCTGATACAGAATTATGATGTGATTAGTCATCTTTCCAACATACCCATAAGGCTCTTGATTCTTTAGTCCCTCCTCCTATTAGAATAAATGTGTGAATCCCTTATGGGGGCTTTGAAAATCTCCCTCTTGTTTGAAATAAAGGTAGTGGCTGAAGAGGACATCCATACTAAGGAAGTTAACCAACTAGAATGTTGAACCGTCATCTCATTATCTGGAGAATATAAAGGTTCTCCCATTTAGGGTCACATTCACTTGATGTACTTCACATGCCAGCTTAATGGTGTGGATATCCACTGTTGTCTCGTCGACATAGGTTTCAATATAAATCTTATATCAACCTTGACTCTCCTCAAGTTAGGATTGACTGAATTAGATCTAAGTCCCTCTAACCTGTAGATTCATGGTTATGACAGGACTAAGTAGAGGTTGTGTGGAAAGATTCACCTAAAGACCCAGTTTGGTGGCCTGGTTGCAAGCACTAAAATTATGGTGGTCTCACAGGATATCTAAACCATTCACTGCTCCTATCACCAATGCCTCAAGTACTCCCTCAATAGTCGACTGGGCATGCCATATAGTGGGGAATCTCCTATTTCCCTTGTAAATACCACTACGTGGATCTCGGTTATTTCAAGATCATGTAAAAATGGGTTTAGACCAATTAGGTTGAGCACATAGCCACTGTGTCCAACCCCTAGAGAGACTTGGACAATGCTTTCATACTACTGATTCACTAGTTGGAGGATACAATGCTAGACA
The DNA here is from genome assembly GCA_963277665.1 of Viscum album. NCBI lineage: Eukaryota > Viridiplantae > Streptophyta > Magnoliopsida > Santalales > Viscaceae > Viscum > Viscum album. The sequence continues at coordinate 1,495,572,006 of OY728147.1, read as the reverse complement.
TGGGACATTTCTTCATCATCTCTGATATGAGAGGAAGACACATTCCGAAATATATGGAACATCAAATTATTACCTCATAATCCTATACTAAATAGGATAGAGTTATACTAGAACAGCTTACCCATGTAAGGTATCAGGGTATTCACCCCATGAAAATAGTAGTGTTCCATACCTATATTTTTAACGAGCAAGGCTAAGTCAACATAGACCAACCACCCCCCACTACTTCGATATCATCATGTGGTGGCCCCATGATCAGAGGACTGATGGAATTGGGTTGATAGCTATTATTGTGAGGGTTTTAATAGTGAATAATTTTCTTAATGAAGGTTCCATCGCCACTTAATATAGCTCCAACATTCCTCTAGGGTTAGTAAACCCAGAATATTAACCTCATCCAAGGATTTGAAATATTATCCTCCCACATTTGAAGAGTGAGTCTCCACCACCATTGATGAGTTGGTACAAGTAAATATTGGCACTGAGACATATCTGAGGCAGATAATGATCAGAACATCTATTCCTATGTAGGAATAATAGCCATATGTTGATTTCCTAAAGCATCATAACAATGTATTTTCCAAGCGTTATGAATAGATGTTAGGGTTTGACCCCAAAGTCATCGTCTATTATCTTCATCTCTGGGTGATTCATCACATATTCAAATAGCCTCCCATAAATAATTAATCATCTCATGATTTTATGTTTCAGGCCGAAGTTGATACACTCATAAAATACAACTATGTTAAGGAAATATAGTACTAGAGGTGGTCAGCCAATACTTTTCATTTTAGGAATAAGAACAAGAAAATAAGTGTCTGTATCGACTTCCGGGATCTCAACGACCACTTACTCGGGGAAGATTATACCCTTCTAGTGATAGAACTCTTGATTTATGCTACCATTGGATTATAGGATCTCTCCTTCATGGACGAGTATTCTAGGTATAATCATATCCAAATAACCCCTGAAGATAAGGAATACACCAATTTCATAGCATCACAGGGTACCTACTATAATCAAGTAACGCCTTTTAGTTTAAAGAATGAAGGAGCTATCTATTAGTGTGAAATGAACCACATATTCAAACTAATCCTTGTAATGATAGTGGAATGCTATGTGGAAAATTTGGTAGTCAAATCCCACCAACATTGGGACCACCTCATAGATCTTAAGAAAGTGTTTGTCTTCCTATACTCCCACCATCTGAGGATAAACCCATTGAAATGTGCTTTCAAGGTGACCTTTGGAAACTTCCTTGGTTTTTTTAGATATAGAGGCATTGAGATCTACTGAGATAAGATCAAGGATACCATCTAGATTCCCCCCTTGAAGCCTTTGGGATATCATAGGATTTCAAGGCCACTTGGCCTATATATTCTGATTAATTGTGAATCAAGCTGGAAAGTGTAATCTATTATCTAGACTCATAATGAAACGTGTCATCCATCAATGGAATAAATACTTCCACACTGCTTTTGAGGAAATCAAGAAATGTTTCTTGAATCTTCTAGTTTTGATAAAAACTCATCTCTAGAAAGTTTATGGTCCTTTATGTGACAACCCTAGAATGATCCATCGACACCCTCACTGCCTAGAAGAATAGAGAAGGGATAGAATTTTTTTTAATATCTCAGTCTAATGGTCCTCGACACATAGACCAAATATTATCCTATTGAGAATAGTTTCCTCACACTAGTTTTCAGAGTGGAGAAGTTGTGGTATTATATGGAGCATCATGAGATAAATCTTGTGTCCAACATGGATCACCTAAAGTATACCCTGAACTATCCTATGTTGACAAGCTATTTATCTCAAAGGGATGTAATCTTTTAGTAGTTTGACTTCATGTTCATTCCGTAGAAGTCCATGGAGGGTCAAGTGCTAGCAGACTTTTGGGCCACCCATCCGGCCACTGAAGAGAATTCCTTAGATCTTGATATTCCAAAATAATTTATTCTCTTAGTGGATCATGCTATTCCATGTTGGAAGATTCACATTCATGGAGACTCGCAAAGTCTAACCGAAATAACAATAAATGATCCAAATCTCAACAAAGTATGCATGGGGATTGTCATCATAACTCCTACATAGGATGTTTTTCCCTATTCATTCTTGCTTTTAGAAAGTTGCATCAACAATGAAGTAGATTATCATGCTCTCATCACTAGTCTTGAGTTGGCTCTCGTGATTGATTTTCCCCAGCTTCTTGTGAATGAATACTCGGAGCTAGTCATCAAGAAGATCAATGATGACTATATAATCAGGAATCCTGAGCCCATGACCCTATTCAAATGCACTCACCAAATGATGGCCTAGTTCCCTTCTCATCCAGAAGTGACTCATGTTCCCCAATCACAGAATGGTCAAGGTGATGACTTGGATGGTCTGGACACTTCTCTCATACTTCCTAACTAGGAAGACTTGTTCATTCATGTAGTGCATTGAAGGGCCATCACCCCTGTCAGTCCAGGCAATGACAAAAACTAGCAGGTACACCACCTTAACCCTGATGTTTCCAAAATTTGTCTCCCATATCCCCATATAGTAGAATAAACCTCTGATTGTATAATTCTTACCATCGAGTACCTCCAGCACACCTATCTTCTAATAGACAGTGTTGAGCATGAGCGAGTTCTTCATTGCGCAGTTCAATTCACTTTCCAAATAAGTCCCACCCTAGATCAAACTCTCTATAGGTTGGTGTTTGAATGAATTCTCCTATGCTACAGTCAAGGATAAAATATTCATTAGGTTTTTTAGGAATTCCATGTTACGTTTTATAGTGCTCACCAAGATGGGATAAAGCTCTCCCACCATATTTGATGGTTGGGATAAATTTTTCCAACCATGGTCCATGATTGTATTGAGTTCTCTAAGAGGATTCATGCATGCCAGATCCCTAAAAACCTTGTGATTCAACCACTGGAACTCCTCCAAACTGCCAATAATTCTTGTTCATTGGCAGTTCGGGGACTAGATGTCATGGGACAATACCCACCAGCAACATCTCGAAAGTGTATGTTCATTCAGACCAAAATGGATTTCTTTTCTAAATGGTAAGAATTACTCCTCTTAAGGAATTCAAGACCTAATCTATTGGTTAGATCATTAACTCCAACATCATCCATATATTTGGAGTCTCTCACACTATTCTCACTAATAATGTCACCAAAATTCGAGAATCTAAGTTGAATAATTTTATGCCAAATACAGTATCCAGTCCAACAATGCCTCTCTCTACCATGAATAGGAAATTGGACAGATCGAGGCATTAAACAAAACCCTCTACAACATTTTGTATAAGATCATAGGCTATAATAAGAGAAGTTGGATGGACAAGATATCTATCTCTCTCTAGTCTTATCAGACGACCAATCTTAATTCCACCTAGGTGATTCCACATTCCCTAGTATATAGAATAGAGGAATTCTTGTCCATCAAGATTCAGTTTCTATCACTTTGTATAGCTCTCTATAATCATTATATGTCAGATAGTGTAGTAGAATTCCATCTCGCCGAACTGGAAGCTCTCAATAAGGGTAGGCTCTAGGCCTTTCACAATATAAAGAGGCACCAAAACAGGATATCCAGATATTTAATCAACATGTTTTGCCTCCACTCCTTCCCACTAGGTGACACAGTTTTAGTTCTTCAAACATCGATGATCCCTATTAATAAACCACTGATGTGGGATCTCAAATGGGAAGGACCTTACATCATTCATAGAGTTTATCCCAACGGTGTGTACTCATTGGTCACCATGGATGGACAGTGAATTAATCCTCCCACTAAGGAAAAGTTCCCTAAAGAGTATTTTGAATGAAATCGACATCTTACACGATGGTAAATTTTTTCATTCTATATGACATTAAATTGTTTCATAATACATGATGTTAAACTATTTTATCCAACATGTCATTAAATTTTTTTTCATGCTTGTTGTTGAACTGTTTTGTCTTACACAACGTTAAATTGTTTCATCCTACACGACCTAAAACTATTTCAGGCTACACAATGATAAACTATTTTATCCTAGATGGCATTAAACTATTTCTTACTACATGATGTAAAACTATTTCATCCAACATGATGTTAAAATATTTTGTCCTACATGATGTTAAATTGTTCTTTCTCACATGATGTAAAACTGTGTGGAACTCCCTGATCATCATGTATGAAGATTAACTGTGCATTTATCGTATGGTCAAATTTCTATGACCTCAAACTAATATGTATTCGTCTAGAATGTAGCTAAACTACCTCATCCCATATGACGTTAATCTTCTACTTTATCCTCACCATGTGATGTTAAACCACATGGAGTTCAATAACTATGTATGTATTGATTCCCATTATAATGGGATATGTAGGGATGCCTAGACGCTTCATCTTTGGGATCAACCAAAAACTATTCCAAACCTTTTTCCTCATCCCCCATGAAGTTAAACAATGTGTGATTTCTTCACAAAAATGTGTGGTGTGGTGTGGATCAATTTGGTCCTCATTCACATTGGATTGATTCATGGAACCACATTACACATCTCTATTTAAAGATAATAATCCTATAGTATGAGATCTGTAACCTTAAAGTAAGATCTATTTCATCCAAGAAACATAATGTTAAACTGTAGTGTCCTACATACAAAACGTTAAACTGATGTGTCCTACCAGCAATATTTTAAACTGCATAGAATTTATGGTACGATCTGTATAACCTTAAAAGGTAATTTCACCAATTGTCTTACATGACACTAAAAACCCACATCCCAATGATGTTAAACTACTTCTTTATCTTGTGTACTTGATGGTAAACTTCACAGAACCCTGATGTCCTCATCTGAGATGACATCACATTTGGACCAAGTCCCCCACCATAGCATTTTCAAGAACTATGTATGGATTGATTTCAATTATTATGGGATATGTAGGAACACCTAGAAATTTTTTATATGTTCCCTCCAAAGGTTACTTCAAATTCTCATCCTAGATTTCTCCCATGGATACATGGTGCGGGGAGCCTCCTTGGTCCTCATTTGCGTCGGGTAATAATGGACACACCATGTACCTCCCTCAGGAATATTGATATTTTCCCTTATCCTTCCACACAAAATTAAGCTGCCGAAAATTTATGAACTATGTGTAGCTTGATTCCCATTCTTATGAGATACATATAAATTCCATGACATCTGGTCTTTGGGCCCATCCATAATTTAATACTTTTGGTCCATCAACATGAGATCTCTCTCTTGGGTGTGTCTGGTGTGGTGTAGATATTTGCAGTCCTGATTCACTTTGGGTTTATTTTTCCATGTTGGGTACATCCCCTTCTAGGATACCCCCCCCCCCAATGTCCATGTTGTACAACAACAAACTACATCACAACATTTTTCCTTACCACAACAAGTTTAACTACACGTAAATACAAAACTATTTATCGCTTGATATCCATCCTCATGGGATACATAGGAACGCAAATACATTTTTGTATTCGGGTCCCATTGGTAAAACTTATACCAATGGTTTATCCAACCATTGGAAAGAAAGTCATGGAGATTCGCTTATAGAAACGGTTATAAGATAACCATTGGCATAAGCCACCATAAATCATATTATACCTCCCAATGGTTTAGAAACCATTTCAATAGATCCTTACCAATAGTTGGTTCAAATGTTGGTAATGATTGAGAATAATAGTGTAACACCCTATTCTTCCATGGTACACTTCTCTTTGAATAATACAGTAGCGTGTGTTGTACGCAACTTTGAGTTCTAACTCACCATAACCAATCAAACTAGCGTTTATGAATAGTAATACCCAATTTTTGAAATTTTATAAATTTCATCTTTCAAAATGGACTTCATTTTTTGGATTTGGAATAACGAAATTATCCGAGGGTGAATTTTTGGTATTTTTCTAAAAACTTTCAATTTTTGATGAATAGTGAAAAAACACTAAGTTATAGTTTAAAACCGAATTTTTTATTTAAATAATTTTTTATTTTATTTAAATTTATTTAGGTCAAAATAGATACATAATACCTATATATGTTCAATGTAATTCATTGGAGTCAATTTACAATAATTTTATATATATAATAATTTTATTGAATTTTCACCGTCGTTTACCCATCTCCAAGGAGAATTTGTAAATTCACATAAAACATAATTTTACCGCTTCTGTGAGTGGAATTTAAAAAATATGAGACACACGGATAATATCAAGGAGTAAAATGTGGTTCAATAAGATAAAAATAATTTTTGGTGAATAGTAACTTTTTACTTTTATTTACCACAGTTAAAAGTAAATAGGGTAATTAAGGTTAAAAATGATATTATTATTACCATAACACATGTCCTAATTCTATTAAATAAGTATAATTCGAACAAAAACAACCTTAGGAACAAAATATGAACCTATTTGATCCACACGGATTAGATTAGAACATTTATTATTATTTAATTCAAAGAAGGGTTAAAAGAGTTAAAATCAATGTTTAATAACTAAAACATTTTTTATAGAGGGTTATACATAAGATAAATGTGATTATAAATATTCATTAGAAATATAAAATCATTTCCTACATAATGGTATTTTATTTATAATATTTATACATTAAATAATTTAATTTATTTAGGACAAAATGGTGATGCAGTAATTACCTAATTAATGAAATATTAAAATAATTGAAATTATAAATATCCAAATAAATTTAATTTGAGACTTTTTATTAATTCCACTAATTTTATAGATTAATATGACATATTAGGGTTGGTTAGATGAATTGTTTTCGAAGTAATAATGTTGTTAAGAATTTATCAAAAACAAAATACCAAATAGTGTCAAAATTGACATAAAAGAGTTTTTAATGAAAATATTATATTATTAATTGATATTATATTACTAAATATCTAAGTTTCGGCCAAAGGACTTATATAATGATAATTGTATCATTAATGAACCACTTGGGGTTCTCTTGGACGTATATAGTAAGTTTATTAACCATATAATATAAAAATAAAAAGTGACATGGTAAATGTCAAACTATTTAACTAAGAGTTAAATCTAAACGATAAAGTTAATATAGTGACCCAAACCTGTCTAAAACCTATTGGTTGAGTGTTTTTCGACCCATACCCACCTTATCCTTTAAATAATCTATTTTTTATCTATTAGAAACCGAAAATGATTTTATTATAAAATAATATTTCTATCTTTTCTTAAGGTGTTCCTCACCCCTCTTATAAAAGGGCACTCCCACTTCTCTCTAATTCACACCTTCAAAGCCATTTGGCTCGGCCAAACTATGCCCAAATATCTTCTCAACTTCCCTCCCTTCATCCTAGATGCCTTAATTTAGTCATAAATCCAACCTATGGAACCCTTTTGATCAAATCAAAAGGAAGAACCCGAAGAAGATGTAATAATTTCACCACCCTCTTTCAAGTTCTTTTCTTCTTCCACTTATTCTTTCTTTGTTATTTACATTCTAAAATAATAAATCCAATATCTCCTATATATTGCGATGTTATTATAAATATGGTACATCCATATTCAATATTTTATCCATCCTTTGAATGACACATCACCATACGTGTGTACGTACGGATTACCGTCTCCACGTCGTGGTATAATTGATCTTCAATACATTATTATTTGGATGGATATAATAATGATGTGTAATTCATGTAAATAATAAAATATAAAATTATAATTATTCTGTATATATGATGTACCATCCAATTATATATTATTTTAATATCAAAAAAATGATATTGTCGCTCGTGCGTACGTACGGATTACCATCTCCACAAACACAATGAGATTCATTCCCCATCATATCCATTCAAGACTAAATTTCATTTAATGATTAGAACAATGTTTAGAGACATGATATCATTCTGGATAAGAATAAGATACATCCCATCCATAAAAAATATGACTCACATGACAAATAATATAAAGGAAAACGAATCCATTAACACCCGAAACAACGATAATACTAAGATATTATTAACAAAGCAATGTTAAAAGATCATATATGATATCATATTAATGTATATGATTATTTCATAATTTAATAAAAATTATTCCACCATTATACATGAGTTTAACCTACCCTCGACAAATGAAAAAGTTCAAAGTAAGGGGTTTCTTATCTCACTTTTAATTCTGTGAGATTTCCATTGTTCACCACTTATTTATTACATGTGGTGTGTATACTGCCCATGATTGTATTCATTGTGTAATATAATTTAATTAATTGATATTTACATCATCATTGTATGATCCTTCTTTCATTGGTGTATGTTTCTTAAGTTACCAAATCGATAAGGGAATTTGAAATTTCAATTTCCACTCATTCGGATTTACGCATACTTCATTGATTATTTTACTCCACGATTTTGTGTGGAATCACTATTCATTTGCTTATGTCATAATTTCCACTCCCCTTTCTATGGATATACTTTTTCTACACATAATCACTCCATTGATAAATTCTCAAGTCATCGATATGAACTTGATAAGAGTAATTTTAACTCAATCTCCATTTGTTGAGTTAAAAATCCAATTCATTGGTGTTGTTTATACAAGAATATGTCTATATGTCCTCTGATTGATTTACACTGAATATCCAATCAAATTTAGTGTATTTATATTTTTCACACATATTTATGTCATTTTTTTATCCTTAACCTAAGGATACGATCTTTATAAAATATTTCATCTAAATTTACATTCCATTGAGACTTCTTTGTTATTATACACCAAATCAGATTTATATGGTGTATATAATGTACTTTGACAGAGTATATCATGAATCCCTTTATTCTCATGATATTACAATGTTTTTATTACCTAAATTGTTTTTATTAATGTGTCTCTTTTTTAGTTAGGAACTCTAACTAAAATATCATTTTTAAAATGTTTTAAAGATTTATTATTCTGAATATTTCTCATTAATGTCCATGTTTTAAAAATGGTATTATGGTTTTATTAATTTGGACATTAATGTTTTAAAATTAAAATTTATTTTAAAAGTTTCAAAGTTGTATGGGACACTTTAAATCAAAAAACTATTTTAAATAGCTTCTTGATAAATAGTGAGACTTTTAAATGTTTTAATGAAAAAGGGGGATATTTCTCTCAAATAGTTTTGAGGATTATTTTCATCTATATAAATATCCTTCATTATTATGATTGATGTTGATCTGTTACAATAAAAACTTCAATATTGTATTGAATGAGTTATGTTTAACTGTGGATGTGTTATTTTTATACCATTCATTGTTTGTGGATAAAGTATTGACATTTCGTATGCTATTTTTAATACAAATGTTTATTATTGTTTCAAACTTTTCATATGAGGAATTCATTAGACTTAGTAAGTGTCGTGTGGAGCCCGTTGTATCTCCTTGATGCATAGGTAGGTCTCATGAGACAAACTAGTGTCTTGGCACAAGGCCTTGACCAAATCTTATTTGTAGTCTTGGCACAATGTCTTGACTATGTGGTTATGATAGTCTGGAAATATGCATTCCATCATTATGAAAGTGGATATTGATCTTGCATGTAATTATTTGACTAGGTGAATATCAATGTGAATAAGTAAATGGAATTATTTGATTTTATCTTTTCCAAATTATGCTGAAGTTCATGTTTAAAAGGGTTTTGTTCTAGTCTTATACACTACCTTAAATGTTTATGCTTATTTATGAAAGTTTCCGCTATAATTTTATCCTTACTGAGCATCTGAGTTCACCCATTTCTATGTTTTATTTTTCCTAGGATTCAAAGAGGTGTATTATGACTGACCTCCAAGGATAGTCTATGGGATCTCAGTGTTGTCTATGGAAACAATGTTTTTGTAGTTTTCCATTTTATGATGTAATGTAAACCTTATGAATATATCTAGTACTTCTATGTCTACTAAACTAATCTATCTTTTGAGACATGATATTTTATAATCATGCCAATGATATGTAAAAATGCACCAATTCTGGGATTCTGGGGTTGGGGCGTTACATTTGGTATCAGAGAAAGTTTAGTACAAACCTTGGAAACTAGATTTAGATAAACTCTGATTAGAGCACATAGACTTAAGATAGACTTTGAATTAGTATAAATGAACTTCCTAGAATTTTGGAATTGTATATATTTTGTGATTTTTCAAAGAAATGTATCCCTGTCTGGATACGATCAGGTAGAGGTGGCTCTGGCATAGATGTACCTAGGGGAAAAACCCAAAAACACCACTTTGAGCTACACTCGAACAGGAACTGGTGCACGAAAATGGGCCTTGCTGAACTCTTGGTTATGAAACTCCAGGGGGATATTCATAGGATAATTATCATTTTATTTAAAAAACATTATGAAGGGTTTATGAGTATATACTTCCTCAAAGAAAAATTTTTTTTCATTAGGGACTATATCCATAAACTGTTCAATTTATGTTAAGTGTTTTACAAGTTTGGATTTATGTATTGCGATTAAAAATCTACTCTAGTGTATTCCATTGTTTAGAATTGGCACCTAGTAGAAGGAATGGAAACTGTATCAATGCACGCACTCCATGTAGATATTTCCCTCCTACTCAAGATAATTATAGTGGAGCTGGTTATGCAACTGGGGCTGATCAGTTAATCACCATATTGGGACAACTCACTCAGGTAATGAATAATTTCCTTACCTGTATAGAGCACCCTAATCCGCAGCGTGGAGGATCGATGCTACATCACTTCATGAGGAAACATCCACCAACATTAAATGGGGGTAAAAATCTATTAGTAGTTGATCAATGGATAAATTCCTTAGAGAAAATATTCCACTTCTTGGGGAGTAGCGAAAGGGAAAAAGTTGTCATGGCAGTTTACTGCCTCACGGGAGATGCTGATCAATGGTGTTCGTTGATTCAAAACACAAAGGATGATGATGAAGTATCAAATATGGAATAGAGGGAGTTTAAATATATTTTCATAGAAAAATGCCTTCCTCATGACCATCGAGTGGATATGGAAAGACAATTTCTGAGTCTGAGGCAAAAGGAGGACGAGATTGTCGCAAAGTATGGAGCTAACTTTACAAGGTTAGTGAGGCATGCAGTAGATTATATACATAACCGAAGAAGTAATATTGATTGTTTCTATGATGGGTTAAAACCATTTATCCATTGAGCTTTATTATCACAATCCTTCTCATCATACGAAGATATTGTCTCATGTGCTATCAAGACCGAAAAAATAGTTCTTTAAGTCTTACGACTTTAATGCAAAGAAAGAGAAGAAGAGATCTGATGATAACTTTGGAAATGGAAATAAGAGGAATAAGGGAAAATTTTAATATCCATCCTATAGTAAATGTTGGACGAAACACCCCGGTACATTCTTGAAGGGAATGGGAGTCTATTAAAAGTGTGGTGAAAAAGGCCACCAAGCTCGTGATTTCAAGGGGAAGAAGGAAGCTACCGATGTTCAATGCTACAATTGTAGGGAGATGGGACATTATGAAAATTAATTTCCAATGTGTCAGGGAAACTTACCTCAGAAAAGGCCAAGCTTATGTGATCACTACTGCTAAGGTAGAAGCTCATAAAGATGTGGTGGTAGGTAATTTAATGGTTTCCTCAAGTTTAGCAAATGCTTTATTTGATTCTGGATCATCACATTGTTTCATATCTTCCCAGTTTGCTACAAAAATTAGATATTTCCAATTTGATTAAACAATGGAGTTTTCAGTCAAAACTTCTAAGAGAAGTATCATTGCTACAATGTTCTGGGAAACAATTCCCTATTAGGGCATATAAATGTTCTTTATCTACTGATCTCATCATCATTCCCATGATTAAGTTTGATATAATCCTCATTATGGATTGGCTTTCGGACCATGATGAAAAAATTTATTGTAATAAGAAGGAGGTTACTATTATTGATGACGATGATAAAGAACACCGTATCTTTAGAGCAGAATCGTCACCACCTAATTCTTATCTAGATCCATCCCCAGTAGCTGAACTAAATTCAATTATTGGCGAGGAAGAGAATTAAATCACTATGGGTGAGGAAAGGAATTTTCAAATAGAGTATGCACCTATTGTGAGAGAATATGTGGGTGTGTTTCCAGAAGATTTACCTGGACATCCTTCAGAATGAGAAGTTGAGTTTTCCATTGATTCAATTCATGGTTCAAGGCCCATATCGAAGACCCATTATAGAATGGACACTGTGAAATTAGTGGAACTAAAGAAACAACTAGAGTAATTGAGTAATAAGGGATTTGTTCGCCCTAGTGTTTCTCCGTTGGGAGACCTTGTCCTTTTTGTTAAGAAGAAACATGGATCTATGAGGTTATGTATTGACTATAGGGAGATCAATGCTATAACAATAAAGAACAAGTATCCCCTACCTCGCATTGAGGATTTATTTTAGAAACTCCATGGATCTCAATATTTTTCAAATATTGACCTTCGATCTGGATATCATCATTTGTGTGTGAAGAAAGAAGAAATTCTGAAAACAGCATTTCGAACCAGGTACGGGCATTACGAGTTTACAGTAATCCATTCTGGGCTGACTAATGCACCCTCTGTTTTCATGGGTCTAATGAATAGTTTTTTCAACGAATATCTTGATAACTTTGTAGTGGTATTTATTGATGATATCTTGGTATACTTCAAAATCTAAGAAGATCATGAAAATCACTTGCGCAATATCCTGAAGACATTGAGAAGACATGAATTATATGGGAAGTTTAGCAAGTGTGAATTCTGGCTTCAGGAGATTTCTTTTCTTGGACATATTGTCTCTAAGGATGGAATCTCTATTGATCCTTCTAAGAGATGAAAAATCCAAGAATGGCCAGCACCGATGAGTATAACTGAGGTACACAGTTTTATTAGTTTAGCAGGTTATTATCGACATTTCGTCCAGAATTTTTCTCGGTTGGCTAACCGATTAACAAAGCTCACACGTAAAGGGGTTAAATTTGTTTGGACAAAAGAGGGTGAAGAATGTTTTGAAGAACTGAAGAGAATATTATTCAATGCTTTTATATTTACTCTACCATTGAGGAATTATGGTTTCATTATTTATATTGATGCATCGAAGAAAGGACTTGGTTGTTTCATTATGCAGAATGATAGGGTTATTTACTATGCATCACGACAGCTGAAAATTCATGAGCAAAACTATCCAACTCATGATCTTGAGTTAGCAGCTGTAATCTTTGCTTTTAAGATTTGGAGACACTACCTCTATGGTGAATAACGTGAGATTTATACTGATCACAAGAGTTTGAAGTATATTTTCTCACATAAAGAACTCAACCTGAGGCAAAGGAGATGGCTTGAACTACTCAAGGATTATTATTACATGATACACTACCACCCGGGGAAGCCAAATAAGGTGGCAGATGCTTTGAGAAGAAAGGATCATGGAGTTTTGAACAATATGAGAGTTGAAAGGGATCCTATTTTCATGGATCTAGTAAAGATGGATATGGGAATAACCATGGAAGGTGAAACATCAATTCTCTTTCAAATGGTTTCCAAACCATCTTTACTAGAAAGGATAAAATGTCCTCAGGCTGATGATTAGGATTTTTAAAAGAATATTAAAGATGTGAATGATGGGAGATTGAGTGACTTTATGTATGAAGATGGAATTTTGAAATTTGGGAAGAGACTTTGTGTTCCTGATATACCTGATCTAAAAAAAGAATTGTTGGATGATGCTCAGAGTTCCAATTTCTCTATACACCCTGGGAGCACCAAGATGTATATAGATTTGAAGGAAAATTTTTTTGGTGGGACAACATGAAAAGGGAGATTGATGATTTTTTGTCAAGATGTATGGTTTGTGAATAAGTGAAGGATGGAAGGAAATAGCATGGAGGAGTCATGCAACCTCTTCCCATAACTGAGTGTAAATGGGATAATATCACGATGGACTTTGTCATGGGACTACCAAAGACTCCTAGAAGGAATGATGCAATATGGGTTATTGTTGATCGTCTTACCAAGTCAGCATATTTTTGTGTAATAAGGGAGGATTTACCACTTGAATGTCTAGTAAGACTATTTATTAATGAAGTTGTGACACTTCATGGAGTACCCATATCGATTGTTTCTGATCGTGATCCACATTTTACATCAACACTCTGGAAAAAAGTCTTCAGAAAGCCCTGGATACTAAACATAATTTGAGCATTGCCTACCGCCCCCAAACTGATGGACAATCAGAACGGACTACTAAAACCTTAAATGACATTTTGAGATCATTCTCACTTGACTTTCAAGATATGTGGGATCAATATTTACCTCTGGTAGAATTTTCCTATAACAATAGTTTCCATTCAAGTATTTGGATGGAACCATATGAAGTGTTATACAGAAAGAGATTTCTCTCACGAACCTGTTAGGATGATGTTGGTGAAAGAAAACTTGTAGGCCCAAAACTGGTGGAGGAAATGATGGAAAAGGTGAAGGTAATCCAAAACCACATCAAAGCAGCTCAAAGTAGGCAGAAGAGATATGTAGAAAACCGAAGTAAGGATTTGGAATTTTAGGTAGGAGATCATGTTTTCTTGAAGGAATCTCCATGGATTGGAGTTATATGTTTCGGTAAGAAAGGTATATTGAGTCCCAGGTATATAGTACCATTCGAAATTCTAGAACAAATTGGGGTTGTATCTTACCGTTTGGAAATGCCACCAAGTCTCTCAAAAGTTCACGATGTGTTCCACATATCACTGTTGCGAAAATACTTTCCTGACCCAACACATGTACTCACATATGAGGAAGTAGAACTGGAACCTGATCTGTCTTATTGTGAAGAGTCCGTCAGGATTCTTGATACCGGAGAACAAGTGTTGCGAAACCGGACAACTCATCTGGTAAAAGTTCTATTGAGAAATAATAAGATAGAAGAGGCAACGTGGGAACCCGGGGAACTTATGATGAATAACCACCGGAGTCTTTTTATGTGGTAATATTATAGAAATTTCGAGGATGAAATTATTTGAATGAGGGGAGAATTTAACACCCCATGCTTCCATGGTATGCTTCTCTTTGAATAATACAGTAGTGTGTGTTCTACGCAACTTCGAGTTCTAACTCACCACAACCAATCAAACATGCCGTTATAAATAGTAATATCCACTTTTTGAAATTTAATAAATTTTATCTTTCAAAATGGAATTCATTTTTGGATTTGGAATATCGAAATTAGCTAGGGTGAAATTTTGGTATTTTTCTGAAATCTTTCAATTTTTGATGAATAGTGAAAAAACACTGAGTTATAGTTTAAAATCGATTTTTTATTTAAATATTTTTTATTTTATTTAAATTTATTTTAGGTCAAAATAGTTACATAATACATATATATGTTCAATGTAATTCATTGGAGTGAGTTTATAATAATTTTATATATATAAAAATCTTATTGAACTTTTCACCGTCTTTTACCCATCTTCTAGGAGAATTTCCAAATTCACATAAAACATAATTTCACTGCTTCGGTGAGTGGATTTTCAAAACTCTGAGAGACATGGTTAATATCAAGGAGTAAAATTTGGTTCAATAAGATAAAAATATTTTTTTTTTGAATAGTAACTTTTTACTTGTATTTACCATGGTTAAAAGTAAATAGGGTAATTAAGAGTAAACATGATATTATTATTACTCTAACACATGTCCTAATTCTATTGTCTATGTATAATTCGACCAAAAAAATCTTATAATTATTATATGAACCTCTTTGGTCCAATTGTATTAGATTAGGACATTTAGTATTATTTAATTCAGAGAAGAGTTAAAAGAGTTAAAATCAATGTTTAATATCTAAAACATTTTTAATATAGGGTTATACATAAGATATATTTGATTATAAATATTCATTAGAAATATAAAAGTATTTCCTACATAGTGGTATTTTATTTATAATTTTTATACATTAAATAATTTAATTTATTTATGACACAATGGTGATGTAGTACTTATCAAATTAATGAAATATTAAAATAATTGATATTATAAATATCCAAATAAATGTAATTTGAGACTTTTTATGAATTACACTATTTATTTAGGTTACTATTACATATCAGGGTTGGTTAGATGAATTTTTTTCGAATTAATAATGTTGTTATGAATTTATCAAAAACAAAATACCAAATAGTGTCAAAATTGACATAAAAGAGTTTTTAAAACAAATATTATATTATTAACTGATATTCTATTCCTAATAATATAATGTTTGTCCAAATGACTTAAATAATTATTGGTGTATCATTAATGAACCACTTGGGGTTCTCTTTAATGAAAATAGTATGTTTATTAACCATATAATATAAAAATACAAAGTGGCATGGTAAATGTCAAACTATTTAACTAAGAGTTAAATCTAAATGATAAAGTTAATATAGTGACCCAAACCAGTCTAAAACCTATTGGTTGAGTGGTTTTTGACCCATCCCCACCTTATCCTTTAAATAATCCATTTTGGAACCATTATAAACCTAAAATAATTTTATTATAAAATAATGATTCTAGCTTTTCCTAAGGTGCCCATCACCCCTCTTTTAAAGGGGCATACCCTTTCTCTCTAATTCACACCTTCAAAGCCATTTGGATCATCCAACCTCTACCCAAATATCCTCTCAAGTTCCCTCACTTCATCCTAGAGGATGTAATTTTTTCAGAAAGCCAGCTTAAGGATACCTCTTGATCAAATCAAAAGGAAGAACCCGAAGAAGAGGTAATAATTTCACCACCCTCTTTCAAGTTCTTTTCTTCTTCCACTTCTTCTTTCTTTGTTATTTCAATTCTAAAATAATAACTCCAGTATCTTATATAAACTGTGATGTTATTATAAATATGGTACAACCATATTCATTATTGTATCCATCCTTTGAATGACATGTCACCATACATGCGTACGTACGGATTACCGTCTCCCTCCAGGTCATGGTATAATTGTTATTCAATACATTATTATTTGTATGGGTATAATAATGATGTGTAATTCATGTAAATAATAAAATATAACATGATAATGATTCTGTATATATGAGATACCATCCAATAATATATTATTTTAATATCAAAAGAAAGATATTGTCACTCGTGCGTACATACGGATTACCGGCTCCACGAACGCGATGAGATTCATTCCTCATCATATCAATTCAAGTCTAAATTTCATTTGATGATTAAAAATAATGTTTATAGACATGATATCATTCTAGATATGAATAAGATACAACCCATCCATAAAAAATATGACTCACATAACAATTAATATAAAGGAAAATGAATCCATTAACACCTGAAACGACAATAATACTAAGATATTATTAAAAAAGCAATGTTAAAAGATCATATATGATATCATATTAATTTATATGATTCTTGTATAATTAAATAAAAATTATTTCACCATTATAAAGGAGGTTAACCTACCATAAACCAATGAAAAAGTACAAAGTAAGGTGTTTCTTATCTCACTTTTAATTCCGTGAGATTTCCATTGTTCACCACTTATATATTGCATGTGTTGTGTGTTCTACCCATGATTGTATTCATTTTGTAATATACTTTAATTTATGGATATTTACATCATCATTGTATGATCCTAATTTCATGGGTGTATGTTTCGTAAGTTATCAAATCAATAAGAGAATTTCAAATTTCAATTTCCACTCATTCGGCTTTATGCATACTTAATTGATTATTTTACTCCAAGATTATGTGTGGAATCACTATTCATTTTCATTTGTCATAATTTACACTCCCCTTTATGTGGATATAATTTTGATGATATGAACTTGATAAGAGTGATTTTAACTCAATCTTCATTTGTTGAGTTAAATATCCAATTCATTGGTGTTTTTTTACAAGAATATGTGTGAATGTCCTCTGATTGATTTACACTGAATATCTAATCATATTTAGTGTATTTATATTTTTCACACATAATTATGTTGTTGATTTATCCTAAACCTAAGGATACGGTCTTTATAGGAGATTTCATCTCAATTTACATTCCATTGAGACTTCTTTGTTGTTATATACCAAATCACTTTTATATGGTGTATATAATGTACTTTGACATAGTATATCATGAATACCTTTATTCTCATTATATTACATAGTTTTTATTAACTCAATTATTTGTATTCAAGTGTCTCTCTTTTGGTTAGGAACTCTAACTAAAAAATCATTTTCAAAATGTTTTAAAGATTTATTATTCTAAATATTTCACATTAATGGCCATGTTTTAAAAATGGTTTTAAGATTTTATTTATATGGACATTAATGTTTTAAAATTAAAATTCATTTTGAAAGTTTCAAAGTGGTATGTGACACTTTGATTCAAAAATCTATTTTAAACAACTTCTTGATAAATAGAGAGACTTTAAAATGTTTTAAAGAAAAAGGGGGATGTTTCTCTCAAATTGTTTTGATGATTATGTTCATCTACGTCAATATCCTTCACTATTCTCGATTGAGGTTAATCTGTTACAATACAATCTTCCATATTGTATTGAATTAGTTATTTCTGACTGTGGATGTGCTATTTTTATACCATTCTTGTTTTGTGGATAAAGTATTGACATTACTTATGCTATTTTTAATACGAATGTTTATGTTATGTTTCTAACTTTTCATATGAGGAATTAATTGGACTTACTAAGTGATGGGTAGAGCTCGCTATATCTCATCGATGCATCGATAGGTCTCATGAGACAAACCAGTGTCTTGGCACAAGGCCTTGAAAAAATCTTATTGGTAGTCTTGGAATAAGGCCTTGACATTGTGGTTATCATAGTCTGGAATTATGCATTCCATCATTATGAAAGTGGCTATTGATATTGCATGTGATTATTTGACTAGGTGAAAATCCATGTGAATAAGTAAATGGAATTTTTTTTTATCTTTTCCATATTTTGCTAAATTTCAAGTTTAAAAGGCTTTTGTTCTAGTCTTATACACTGCCTTAAATGTTTGTGCTTATTTATGAATGTTTTAGCTATAATGTTATCCTTAATGAGCATCTGAGATCACCCATTTCTATGTTTTATTTTTCCTAGGATGCAAAAAAATATATTATGACTGACCTCCAGGGATAGTCTATGGGATCTTATTATTGTCTATTGAAACAATGTTGTTGTAGTTTTCCATTTTATGATGTAATGTAAACCTTATGAATGTATCTAGTACTTTCAAGGCTACAAAACTAATCATCCATTTGAGAAATGATCTTTTATGATCATGCCAATGATACGTAATAATGCACGGACTCTGGGCTTCTGGGGTCAGGGAGTTACAAATAGGCCTTTACCAACTGTTTCTAAAACCGTTGGTAAATATTGAGACTAACAGACCATTACCAACGGTTTTTGAAAACTATTGGTAAAGATTAATAATAGAAGAAATTTACCAGCAGTTGTAAACTCTTGGAACATAGTTGGTTTTTCAATTCTATACCAATGGTTTTGGAAACCTTTGGAATAGATCCTGCAATTCACCTAATCCAAAAGCAAGAAGCTTCCCTCTTTGAATTTACGTACAGAATAACATAGAATTCAGAATATAGAATACCTATAATTCTATACCACTAGTCTATAAATACACTTCAAGTTTATAATGATCTCCCTTATTCAAAACCCTAAAATATTGTATTTTTTCTTAGGCTTGAATTTTATAATCTGTGTGTTGAGTTGACTGTTGACTATATCTTTATAAAGGATCTGTTATAAAACCCTTAATTTGAGTTATTTCAAAATGATATCACATGACGAGTTCATTAATGTACAGCCTTTATGTCTTGGTTATTTCTCTCTTACTTTCTACATTAATTTATCCCATGTAGACATAATGTATATTAACCAAAGTCTCTTAGGTAAGTTGTCAGTGAAACTTTCATTCTCTCAAAAGGTGATGTAGGATGTAATTGTGAGTAAAATCGGGTTAAGATGGTATATTTTAGAGAAGTTAAATGAAATGAGAAGATCCCAAAATATCCTTTTTTATTTATAATCGATAATATTGAAAAAGATACAAATATATTTTTATAAGAGTTGTTTGTAGTTATTGTAAAATAAATTAAGAAGGGGACATTGATGTTCTTATTGACTGGATTTTATTTTTTATTAATGATTTTGGAATGATATATTATTGAGGAGTGAAATATGATATTGATGTCAAGGGGTGTGGGAGTTGTCCAGGGGGTTGAGGGTTCTATCCAAGGGGGTACGGGACGTCCATAGGTGGGGGTGTCTGTGGGGATGGGAGGCTGTCCATGGTGGTGGGGGGGAATTCCATGGGGGTGGGGTTTTCAGGTGGTGGGTTGGTGTCTAGGGGGATATATATGGGATTTGGGGGCTATCCAAGGGGGTGGGGAGGTGTCCAGGGGGTGGGGGGATTTCCATGGGTTTGGACGGGCTGTCCAGTGGGTGGGGTGTCTAAGGGGTGGGGGGTTTTCCATGGGGGTGGGGGTGTCCAGGTGGTGGGGTGGTGCCCAGGGGGGTTGTCCAGGGGTTGGGGCTATCCAAGGGGTTAGGGTGGTGTCCAGGGGGGCTTTCCAAGAGGGTGGGGGTGTCCAGGGGGTGGGGTGTGTCTTGGGGTGGGGGTTTTCCAAGGGGTTGGGGGTGTTGTCCAAGGGGGTATAGGTTGTCCAGGGGGAGGGGGTGTCTAGAGGGTGGGGGATTTCTAGGGGTTGGGGAGATGTCCAAGGGGTAGGGGTGTCTAGGGGGTGGGATGGTGTCCAGGGGGTGGGATGGTGTCTAGGTGGTGGGGGTTTTCCAGGGGTTTGGGGATGTCCAAGGGGGTAGGGGTGTCTAAGGGGTGGGGGTGTCTAGGGGAGTGGGGGTGTCCACAGGGTGGGGGTCTATCCATGGGGGTCGGGGTGTCCATGGGTTGGCGGGATGTCTAGGGGGTTGGGTGGAAGTCAAAGGGGGTGGGGTGTCTAGCGGGGTGGGGGGTGTCTGGGGGCATGGGGGGTTCTATGGGGTGGGGGATGTCGAGGGGGTTCGGTGCTGTCCAAGGGGGGTGTCCAGGGGTGGGGGTGTCCAGGGGGTTGGTGGGGTTTTCCAAGTGGGTGAAGGTTTTCCATTGGGGTGGGGTGTCTAGGGGGTGGGGGTTGTCTATGGGGTTGGAGCTGTCAAAGGGGGTAGGGGTGTGAAAAGGGGTGGGTGGGTGTCTGGGTGCTGGGGGTGTCCAGGGGGTAGGGGCATGTCCTAGGGGTTAGGGGGATATCCAAGGGGGTAGGGGTGTCCAAGGGGTGGGGGTTTACAGGGGTGGGGCGGTCCAGGGGGTTATGGTGGCTATCCAAGGGTATTGGGATGTCCACGTGTGGGGTGTTTAGGGGGTGGGGGTTGCCCATAGTGGAGGGGGTGTCCAGGGGGTGGGGTTATCTATGGGGTTGGGGGGGATATCCAAGGGGGTGGGGGTGTCTAGGGGTGAGGTTTTCCAGGTGTGGGGGATATCCAGGGCATTGGGGGCTGTCCAGGGGGGTGGGTGGGCTCTTTAGGGGGTTGGGGGTGTTGTCCAATGGGATAGGGGGTGTATAGTGGGTGAGGGTTTCTAGGTGGTGGGGTGGTGTCCGGGGGGTGGGGTCTGTCCTGGGGGTTGGGGGTTGTCCAAGGGGTAAGTGGTGTCCGTGGTGGGGTGGTGTCTAGGTGGTGGGGGTTGTTCAGTGGGTTGGGAGGGGGGTTGTCCACGGGTGTAGGGGAGTCCAGGGGTGGGGGCTATCCAGGGGGTTGGGGGTGGTTGTCGAAGTGGGTAGGGGTGTCCATAGTGTGGGGGTGTTCAGGGGGGTTGGGGTTTTCCATGGGGTTGGGGTGTCTAGCGGGGGTGCGGGCTATCTAAGGGGTTGGGTGGTTGTACAAGGGGGTAGGGGGTGTCAAGGGGGTGGTGGTGTCCAGGGGGATTGGGGGTTTTCTAGGGGTTTGTGTGGCTATCCATGGGGGATGAGGGTGTCCTAGGGGTGGGGAGTTTTCTAGGGTGGGGGTGACCATTGGTGGGGGGCTATCCAGGGGGTTGGGAGGTTGTCCAGGGGGTGGGGGTTATCCAAGGAGTTGGGGTGTTGTCCAAGGGGATAGGGGTGTCTAGGGGTGGGGTGTTGTCCAGGGGGTGATGGTTGTCCAGGGGATTGGGGGTTGTCCAAGGGGGTATGGGTTGTCCAGGGGATGGGGGATGTCCTAGAGCTGGGGGTGTCTGGGGGGTGCGGGTGTCTAGGGGGTGGGGGCTATCTAGGGGCTTGTGGATTTAGAGCGTTGGGGGCTGTCCAGGGGGTTGGGGTGGTTGTCCAAGGGGGTAGGGGTGTCTAGGGTGGTGGGGTGTCAAAGTGGTGGGAGATGTCAAGGGGGTAGGGGTTGTCCATGGGGGTGAGCATGTCCGTGGGGTGGGGGAGGGTCCACGGGTGGGGGTGTCCAGAGGAGGGGTGAATCAGTCTCAGCAAATCATAAAGTCATGTTTTATTATTTATAGATAAATAAATAAAGATAACTTGACATACATAATCACACACATATTCAAGCGCAACAAATCACCAAACATCAAATGTCACCAATATCTATCAAAAATGTAATGGATCAATCTATCCCTCATCACCATCATTATCATCACTATAATCATCTTCCTCACCCTTATCCTCATCATCTTCCCCATCATCATCTCTGGCCTCCTCAATTCCCTCCTCTTTTCCCTTGTACTCTTCCTCGGCCTCCTCCTCTCCCTCCTCCACCGCCTCAGCCTCCTCCTCGCCCCCTCCTCCGCCTCAACCTCCTCCTCAACCTCATCCTCCTTCGCCTCAGCCTTTTTCTTTCCATCATCTCGACCACCACTAGAAATTCCACCTGGTTCACCATATATATAATTCATCGACAAAATATATTCATCACAAGTTTTTCTAGCCTTTAGCGGAATTTTTGGACGTAAAACATCCATCATTTTCATAAATTCAATGTTTTCCCTAGCAGACTGTTCTTCCATCTCGGTGGCCCCTTTGTTAGCCTATTCTTCTTATGCCTTAACCTTCTAAAACATGTTATCACTAAAACTCGTACCTAAGGAGGAGAAATACCTCGATGGGACTATACTTTTCCCAGGTCAGCAACATACTTTTCCAGGGTGCTAATCTCCCAACACCTCATGTAAGTGATCGTTTTCCCCAAAATTGCCAGGTTCCTAGAAATCAAGGGAATCTAAAGCATCATGTTAAAAATAAAATAGATTGTTAATTTACAAAATAGATATTAAAATTTGATATCAACAAATTAAAACTTAAAATCTACTAATGAGTGGGTTCATTAACCACACTTCCATCTTTCTTCCTTCGACTTAAGAAAAATAGTTTTTCTTGAGGCTCTAATCCTTCAATATTCAGCTTTTTCTACTATAATGAAATTGAATGTTGGAAAAAATAATTTAAAATAGGTTACCAACAATGAATTTCATAAATAAAATTATATAAAAGCTTTAGGAATCAAATAAATTATAGAGGAAACAATATAATGGGAAAGTCATAAATAAAAAGTATAAACAACTATCATACCTATTTCCTCTCATGATCTCGCATCATAATACATCCCAATGTGTGAAGGTATTTTTTAGAATCAGTGTCTTTTTATTTATTCCAGTTGATTCCTAAATAAAATTAAATAATAAAAGAGATATTATTAATGCCAAAAATGAAATTTGTCATTTACATACCTCAAATGTGATTAATACCTTAAGTTGGGTAGTCGTCTAATGAGTAATCGGCTGTTGATATTGTTCTATCGGATAGTCATTAACAATAGGGATTTCCCCTAACTATGTTCCAACTCTAGAATGCCATCCATTATACAAATCATTCTTATAGGCTCTCTAAAGCTCACCCAGATCCTTTAAACCTGATGTCTATTCACCCTCACCATCAGGTAAATGAAACCAAAGCTGACACCAAAATATTAATTCATATAAATACAAAAAATAATATATTGCATTAAATACAATAGATTTCTTAACTATATCTTTTCCCAAGAAATATCTTTGACTTCATTTGGAAATTTTCTCCATGAGAGCGAGCAGATAGGGATGATGTCAGGCTATTTGTAAAGTGTATCAAAAAATCTCTGACATTGCGGCCCTATTTTTTCAATCATTTCACTATCTTCATTGTATTCTACCATCAACTACGTGTGGTGGTTCCACACTGGACACATGTTTGTATTCCCCCACCCCTTCCTCCTATCAATAGGTGTATCTTTTATGAAAGAAAAACAAATATTTTATCAATAATTTTTATAATAAAAATAAATAATGGTATAAAAATATGTTAAGGTTCTATAAATATACATGTGGATGTCTGATCAATGGGTGCCGCTAGATCCGCAGAAACTGAAGGAACACCCTTTGTAGGCAGAGTGGGTTCTAATGTATGCTCCACAGGGATAGACACTGGCAGAGTAGGATTCTATGAAGATGGAATATAGAATCTCGAAAAGAGGAAGTAGAAGTAAAAGAAGATGGAATGGATGACTGGCTGAATGTTGGATGGGGTGTGGGAATCATTATCGCATATAATAAAGATGGGTGAGGAGACTCAGATGTAAAGGGTGGTGAAAGCATGGGAGGCCTAAATATTGTGTTGGTCGCTAATGACTCACCGGGATCAGAATGTGGGATAAATGGTATGTTAGTGGGAGGGGTAGGATCTAATCGGGAATGCCAACTAGATCAGTTAGCTCTCGTACCCCCCCCCCCCGTATGAACAACCTTAGTACTAGGACCAATACTAGGCTTATCATCAAATAATTGTCACCTAATAGGTGGATCCTAAAAAAATGTTTAAATAAATTAATCACATGAAATTATATATTATTTAAATATATATATTTGAAATAAAATACGCACAATAGGTACTAGTGGTGGAATGCCCACCTCAGTCATGTGACTATTATTGTCCATCATCTTTTTTTGTCACCTCTCTTCTTTGGGTTGCATTTACTGCATTTGAAAAAAATATGGAAGTAATTAGAAAAGGATAACTAATGTGTAACCCAAAAAAAATGAGTGGGAATATGGGGATTCATGGATAATTTAACTATCCATTATTTTAGGTGAGCTTGAATAGATATATAATGAATTCAATAAATCGTAAAAGATATAACAATGAAATTAAATTTTTATTAGGGTGGTTATTTACTAAGAAGACAAACCATAATGTTCTTAAGGGGTAAATCCCTTGTCAAAATTAAGGAGAAATTAATTTATTTAGCCCAAGTAGATGATGCAAGTTTCTATAAATGTTTTGTAGAAGAAAACAAACCATCATGTTCATTATCTGGTGAAATGTTAAAGGGAGGTATTAGAGTTTTACAAATATTATAAATGGTCAATAAATCATTGAAATGTTCACCAAGTAAGAAATGTTGGTTTTGTAGGATTGAATACAATTAAATTCCAAATTAGAAATTGCAATTAAAATAAAATTTCAATCAATAAACATTGAAAATTCACATAATGGTCAAGTCGGATACAACATATTTGTAATCAATATTAAATCAATTTGAATAGTACCAACCTTTACAACCCAAGTTGCGCTAAACCAAAAGAGTTGAGAACATGGATGGATGGTTTTATATATTTCCCACCACAAATTAAGGTTCAAATTCAACTCTGACAATTAAGCTATTGGACTCATCAAAATTAATAAAGGGATCATTTCCAATGGTAGTACCGATGGTTATAATTTCAACATCAGCATAATCAAAAATATGTCCAAGAATTACTTCAATAATAACACCAAATTCAGGTCAAAGGTTGTCTTTGACATAAAAAACATGTTTCAACATTTATTCCAATATATATAGTTCATCAGTAGCAAGAGTGAGAGTCATATCAATTACTCAAAATACAAAATCATCAATAAATGTTCCATTCCTCGTCATCGAATCAAACCACTGGAATTTCATCACCGTGACTCGTCCATGAGAATAATAATCCATTATTATTATTTTTTTAATAAATCCATAATAACCTACATTTTGAAATCATAGTCTACAATCTGATCCACTGGCATAATAGTCTGTTGTGGCAATAACCATAACACCATCATGTTGTGTTCTCATGTTCTTTTCTCGTTTAGTTATAATAAATTGGTTCCCATTTATAACAATTGAATTACAATCATGAACCACGGTATTAAGACCAAAAGGAAAAGCTATTATTTCCTAAGAGATAGAGTCAGCAGGTAAACTCAATACCAGAAATATAAATAAATATTAAACTTAATTAAATATTGATTTAATTATTTTAAATAGTAATATTTTTACCTTCAATTTTAACCAAGAAAAAAACTATTTTCTATGCAAAGTCACCCTCATTCTCAAAAATAAAGAATGACGCTTTCTATTTATCATTTCTTTATGTTCCCTATAGATAAAAATAGGAATAGTTAAACTAATATATAGGTAAGATATACATATATTCAATTTAATTACCTAATTTATCCATTTAAAAAATTACAATTGAACAAAATTGTGCGATATGAATTCTCTCACTCTTCTTGGATTAATGTCATCAATGTATATGATCCATAAATTCCTCCAATTTGTGGAAGTGATGGAAAACTGAGTTCAATTTGATCATATTGTTCTTCTTCATTTCTCATTGGTTTGTTCATTCTTGTAGAAATATTTGAGAAATACATAGAGCATAAATCTAAAAATTCTTTAGCCAAGTAACCTTTCACGATAGAACTTTCGAGATGATTCATGTTTCAGACATAAGACATTAATGCGTACATATTTAGTTCAGTTGGATACAACCAACAGAAAGAAATAAGTCCTCAAATAAGTATTTCAGTTGGATTATGGATAGTCAGATGCATCATGCAAGTGAAAAATGAAGGAGGAAATATTTTCTATAACTCACACAAAATTAATGGGGCATCTGCCAACATTTTTTTCAAGAAATAATTAGAAAACTTCTTAACACAATGATCTCCAATCAAATGTCACAACCAAATAACATCCACCCTTACATTATTGGAAAAAAAGATGACGCGTTTTTATTAGAATCAAATCATGCAAAAGGATGTGATAATGATGAGTCTTCAAAGATTTTAGCTTCAACTCTATTTTATTGATCTATTTAGATATGTTTCTTTAATAAACTTCAGGAACATTAATAGTCTCTATTAATTCTAGAAATTTCATTTTTTCTACAGGTTTCAACACATAATAAGCACATGGAACATTGAATTTATTTTCACTAATACACACATGATGAAATTCTAGTCTAATGCCCTAATCCACCATGTCACGCTGAGACCGTAAATCATCTTTTTTCTTTCCCTTAACATTTAGAAGGATCAAAAGAAACTTTTCACATTTTTTCAATGTGCATTAAATCTAAGAAATGACGTAACAAATTGGTTGAACAATAAGTCAAATCAAATAACATACTTCTCTTCTTAAAATTTTAATAGGTATCAATGGAAACATTCTTTCTCTTTCCAGATTTCATTTGACCCTTCCCAAATGATAAACTGAAATCTTTCAATTCATTAAGCACATCATTTCCCGACATATGTTGAGGTGGATCATTAGTATCCATTGTATAGTCAAATCATAGATGATTATTTCAATATGGATCATCCATCGGAAAGATTCATCGATGTCCCATAAAACTGAAACTACAACAATGCTACAGTCTTCTGAATTGTGTTTTCTTCATAAAAATAGGACATGATAGTTTTCCCTTTATGCTCGATCCATACATCATTGCATAAGCAGTAAAATCACTGATTTCCCATATAAACACAACACACATTTGAAATATGTCTTTTGAACATGCATCGTATGTGCTCACACCAATATCCCAGAAAAAGTTTCAACTCTTTTTTTAAAGGTTTCATGTATACGTATATATAATTTCTGTGATCAGAAGGTCCAGATATGAGTATACTCATAAAAATTAATGGTTTTTTCATACAAAACCATTGGGAAAGTTATAAATGTGTATAAAAACTGGTCATGTGTTGTGCGAACTAACCATCTTCCCAAATGGATACAATCCATCATACGAAAGGCCCAGCCTCACATTACGCACGTTTGCTGCAAAATCAGGATATTGATCATCAAATATCTACCATGAAAATCTATCTGTTGGGGGAACCAACTCATCCTTAGTCTTTTTTCTCTTGTTATCATTCCATCACATTTTTATTGATATTTCACCATACATTAAAAGATTCTGGAGTCTAGGGATCAATGGAAAGTTCCACATTACTTTATGTGGCACGTGATATGGTGTTCCATCATTTTTGGCTTCTAGTATGATGTGTCACATTTTATACAATAATTTTGTTCAGCATCTTTCCCCCAGAATAAACTCAAATCTTTCAGGAAAGCATGAATTTTTTTTCTTAAAATTCAATGTTCCTCAACTAACATCCATTCCATATAGTTGTTTGAGAGAATATAAACATCTTCTTGAAGTAAGTCCTTCATGAAGTTAATAATGTAATCTATGTTAGTATTATAAATCCCATAGATAGTTTTCCCATAAAACAATCGGATTAAAAATTCTAGCTTTTTCATTTTACCGCGTTGTCGATATACTGGAGTCAGGGCAGCATCATTCAATTTTTTCACCCTGAAAACATCATCATTTTTATTAGATGGATGATGTGTGCTCATATCAAGCTCTTCTTGGGTCAGAATTTTTTCTTTTTCATGATGATGAATAAATGGGAACCAATAATATAATAAATTCTCCAATCTGGTCCTCTCATTTGGATCATCAGAAATTTGAGATTTCATTTTATCCACATTGTGATACCACACATTGTAGTTTTCTAGAAAACCATATTTGGTTATGTGGTAGATGACTTCTTCATTGCTCAACCAAGGACTTCCAACATAATTGTAACTTAGGAAGTGTATGTGACCACTATTTGAAGCATTGTAAAATGAAAATTCTAAAAATCCTTCCAAATTGTTTTGAAAATAACTTGAGATCTGATAGGCTTCATACATCAAATTCTATACATTTTGTAAAAAAAATTATAAGTTATTTTGTCAAAAACAATTCAATAAGATTGAAGTTTCATTGAAAATATATTTAATTAAATGAGAATTTTTCACTTTAAATGAAATCATAACTGACACACTACTCTATATGAGAATCATAATATAAAATACAACAAAATACTGTATTTATCACAAAATATCTTTGAATAACTACACATGAATGTACAAGATCCTGTAAACTTATGGAAATAAGTCTCAGAAAACAAAGAGTTATGTGGAGAAGTAACATAGTACCCTCATATGTTCCATAAAACCATTTCATTTGAGGCTTTATCGAATTTATACTAAACTACTAAAAAATTATCCACTGAGGAATAATCATAATTAATCATATTTATAATTCCTCTAACAAGTTATATAGGGAAACCACATAAAACTCATTATAGACACCTTATACAACTAAACCCTATATCATTAGAAAATTCAGTCACACATAAGAATATAAATGTCTTTTTAATCCTACTAGACACATATGATGAATGTACCCCATCATCTTTAATGTATGGTTCATTTTCCAAAACCACAAATTACAATATCAAATCAATATATCATACTTGAGTAAATATCTGAACTGTAACATTGATAATCAAGAAGTGAAATTTCGTAACACTATTGACCTATAATTAACATTAGAGATGGGTTTATGACTCACCGGTCCAACAAAAAACTATAACCATATAATAATCCATGAATATTAAGAAAAATAAAACACTCTAATATTTATTCCTAATGCCTATAATAAATGAAAAACAATAGAATCCAAGAAAGTTCACAACAACCCCTCAGAAAATCATGGGTGCCTTCCAAGGATATTAAATCATATAAATACCTTAATAATTCTTTATAAATACCTAATAAAACATTGACATGAATTCCTAACACTCATTTTGAATTTCAAAAAATATTATAAGTGTAAGACCGAACCACTTGATGGAGTAGGAATAAATGATCATGTAATAGAATGAATTTTGGTTCTTTCACCATTCACACATGAAAATGACCCCAAACCCACTCTAGTGGTTCAGGTGGAAGTTCCAAATCATTGAATGACTTATAGTGATGGTACCATAATCTTAAAGTTAGAGTATTATATTTCAAAGACAACATTTAGGTGTACATTCATAATGCATGATTATCTTATCGTTCCTCTTAGGATAAAAAATTCTATAACTGTATTTATGTATAACCAATGAAATCATTTCAATAGACATTAAATTTAGAATAAACCAAGGATAAAATAACTCAGGATCATATTTACCACTTCAATATCAATAACAATTATCCTATAAAGATAAATCACAATAAAACTACAACCAAAAATGATATATTTATTGTGTTCATAAGGGATAATAATACACAGTACATCGCAGAAAAATGGAACAAAAAATACAAAATAAATGAAGGCACACGTACTGATTTAAAATGTAAGAACAAAAATTACTTGAATCAAATATAGATTCCTGGTTGGAAATTTGAGTTATCACCCTCGAGAGTAGTTTGGTAGGTAGGGTTCGAACTGCAACCTAAAATGATATATTCCTTGTGTTCGTAAGGGGATCATAATACACACTACATTACAGCGATATATAATGAAAAAATATAAAATAAATGAACTCACACATACCGATTTAAAGTGGAAGAACGAATGTTTGGGAAACAAGACCTGTTGTTCTAGGAAATAGGTTACACGTTGAGATTTAGGGACAAATCTTCGAGATGGTCGAGCTTTAGGGAAAAATATTCAAGATGGTGCATCGAGATCTGGTTTAGGGAAAACATTTCGAGATCTCTAGAGTTAGAGATCTCTAGAGGCTTTGAAATTTGTGGATTTTCTTTCCCAATGGTCTTTAAAAACAATGGAAAATTAATGTTATCCCAATGGTTGTAAACCACTGTAAAAAACTCTTAACAACACTATACTCATCTGTTTTTTTAAACCATTGGGAAAAAACTCTTAACCATATTATACCCAACGATTTACTTAAACCATTGGGAAAAAAACATTGTACCCAATGATATTCTTAACCACTGGGAAAACAAAAAATCAATAAGAATATACCAATGGTTCTAGATAATTGTTGGTATAGTTTCCTTCTCCCAATGGTTTTTTTAAACCGTTGGGAACATTGTGTTACTATAGGTGGGATTTCCACCAGTGTCTATCCTAGGTTCAATGAACATTTTTATTAGGAATATGTGGTATTTATATGACCTCCTTGGTCTTTATTCATGTCAGGTTCATCACCTCCCCATACTACATAGATCAATTAGAAAGGCCTCATCTTACGGTCTAAGCTCGATGACATTAAACTAAGATCCCATTTGCTCGAGCTACAGGATGTGAAACTGCCTAGAACTATCATCCTAGTTACATGGTGATAAATTTTATCATGCCTCATCCTTACCATATTATGATAAAGTTCATAGAATCGAAGAACTATGTTTGTCTTGATTCTCATCCTTATGGGATACGTAGCGATGCCCAGACATTTTTTCTTCGGATCCATACTCAAGTATAGTAACCCTCATTTATCCATCTCCCTATTCATCCGGAAGGAATGGCCCGAAGGCCTTGATTTTTTATTATTTTGATAATCCACCTATCAAGGGATGATTTGGAACCATTTCAAGGCCCAAAGGCTCAAAGACAACTATAGGACCCGTAGTTCTTAGAGGGAATCACCTAGAAATAGACAACTTGGAACTGCTCCTCCCTAACATGTGTCATGATATCAGCACTCCACCTTCACAGTTCTGGTTGGCTATAATCCCTCTATCTGATATGCCTCATTAACATTCTCTGATTCACTTTGATGTAGGACCTAGGGTGTGGGATTCTACATGGACATTCCATTAGTTCACATTCATGATTTGTACCTCTCCATATTTATCTCTCCATAATATTTCACATTCGAAGGGACCCTTAAATTTCTAGTTATACTGATTTAGCTCACCTACCATTTGGGCCAACACCATGAAGGACTTTAGATGACACATTGAGTTAGGTCACATGTCTTGAACATGTTCATCGATCAACCCCCATTTGCATTTATTAATTCCTGGTAACATGAAATGGATTTTAGGTCAAGAATAATGTCAGAAGTTATCCTCCATCTTCATGCCCCCATCATTATGTCCCAAATATTGAATGATGTGGTTGAAATCCCTATGTCTATGCGGAACTTCATCACCCTCAGTGTTTCTCCTCTAGGTGCCTTTGTGCATTGAATAGGATGATCAGTGTCCTAGGTATTCCATTTCCCTATCTTCTCTATTCTCCTTCTATGTGATTCCATATGCCATAAGAATTCTCTCCACCCCTTTTTTCACACACTGGGCATGGTTTTGTGGGATTAGGGGTCTTGGTAATATTTTTACCCAGATGGAAGAATTATAATATCCTATGGTCAAATATCTATGACCATTAAACTATGAGTTTATGTCTCATGAACATGATGTTAAACTGAGAATCTAATTTCAATCCTTATGACTTCAAACTATATTCAGGGTTTTTTAGGAATGTGTGGGGTAGGGTTGGACCTCTCTTTTCCTCATTCACATTAGGTTGCCTTTTGGTGTCTTGGTAGGCATTCCCATTTTGGAATCCTTTTCTTATGGTCCGAGCTCTGTGACCCTAAACTAAGATCCCTAAAATCCTTGTATCATGATGATAAACTGCATAATATCCTACGTCCTTATCGCATAACATTAAGCTATTTATTAGGCATCCTAGTTATATGATGATAAACTACTCAGTGCTACAATGTCCTCACTTGAGTAGACATTTCTCCTTGACATTGGTCATTTTTCATTCCATATTCAAGAAATATATGTGGCTTGATTCCCATCATTATTGGTTACATAGTAATTCCCATAAATCTCATCCCCAAGCCTTGAAAAAATAGTTAAAACTCACCCCTTCAACCCTTTTGGCCAAGATATGACATGGGAATGTGTGGTGTGGTTTGGATATCTTTCACCATCAATCGCATTATATTTCTTCATGGAACAACACCACACATCTCCCCTCTCATTAGTTCGATCTATATGACAATAAACTGTAATTTTTTTTGTCCAAGTCACATGGAAATAAACTCTGTAACAAACACAATATTCTTGTCTGAGAGAATAACCACCCCCCCCCCTTCATTGGAATCATCCAACTATCATTTCCACCTTTCAGATATAAATGTGGCGTGATTCCCATCCTTATGGGATGCGTAGTGACTCCAAGTAGTCTTGTCTCTAGGCCTACCTTAAAATTTTTAAATTCAGCCTTTTTTCACTTTTGGTTTGAATTCCCCTTTTGAGAGTGTGTAGTGTTGTGGGGATCTCTTTGGTCCTCATTCATGTCGGGTTATTTTCTTCCCCACACAATTCCCTATTAAGATTATATTTCCTAGTCACATGGTAATAAACAACATGACATTTACTTCCTTAACTAATGATGTTAAAATGCAGGGATATGACCCATACACTGTTCGAAATACCTCTCCTTCGAACTTCATCCTTGAAGGAAGATCTATTCCCAACTGTGGATGTTCCTCACCAACATGCATGTATGTGTGGTGGTACGAAACCTGGAGTGTTTTTATCCATAGGGATATTCCCAAAATCCATTTCCACGCTTCACGTGTCCCTTTATCTGGTTCCCCACAATCTTCCATGCCTCAATTTGACACCTTGAAGGAATGGTCTCATGATTCTTTGGCTCACCTACTATTTTGGGCCAATGGATGACCCTTCGAGTTAGGTCCCATGTCTCAAACATGGTCAGTGGTCAACCATCATTTTTTTCTTCTATTCATGGTAACATGATATGGATTATGTGTATTGAATAAGTTTAATAGATATCATCCATAGTTACACCACCCTCAATGTGTTCTAGATGTCGGGTGTATTAACTCACATTTTCCACCTCCCTATGTTCTGGTTGATCCCCAACAGCCCTGGGGTTTTCCCTCTCTGCATCCACACACATTGAGTGGGAACATTAGTGTGGTTAGTACTTTCTCTCTGGGTATTTTCTCTCTAATATTTTTTTGCTCCAATATGATGGGGAAATCATAACATCACTCCTTGTTTCCCACACCAAGCATGGACCACATTGACTTAGGAGTCTTTGTTGTGTTTTTACCCACATAGAGTGGACACACAATCCTCTAGCCCAAACTCTATAACCTTTAACTAAGACCCTCTTCATGGTTATCCTAGGAATGTGTGGTGTGGTGTGTGGATCTCTTTATTCCTCATTCACTTCAGGTTGCATCATGGTACCACTCTACACATCCTCTTTAGGACACCTATTTCGTTCTAATGTCCTTGTTGCATGATGATAAACTAAGTTACATCTTCTTCGTTATCACATGACATTTAAATGCAGGAGTCCATCCCCTACAAATGAAATTAAACTAGATATCCATGGTCTAGGTGATACGCCCTTAAACTATTTTCTATCATGGGTTCAGATGGGTCCTTCCACTAAAATTCCCAAATGTGCTGGTATACAAGATCAAAATTATTGAGTTCTATTTCAATGTCATCTCGACCCTTCTCCACACTTCGAGTCTTTGTAGGATCAAATTTCCACTATCATTCAAGTCCAGAAGGCCCCCCTAATAGTGATAGTCTAATGTTTCTTTGGATCACCTCCCATCACTGGCTAAATACCTAATGTATTTCTGGCAACGAACATTGAATCATGTGTTTTGAATTTGGTCTATAGTCGATTCTACATGTATACACCCAGTCTATGATTTGTATAGTTGTGGATCCTATATTACGAATATGGTTAGTGGTGATTCATCTTATCAGTCACCCCATCCTGAATATAGGCCTTGGAAGTTTCAATATACATCCTTTCAACATCCTTATGTTCTAGTGGAACACTAACACCCTTTGTGTTTCTCCTCCGTGAATGTTTGAATTTCAAGTGAGAAGGTATAGTGTTATAAACTTCTACATTTGATGGGGAAGGTCTAAAATCACTCCTTGTTTCCCAGAACGAGCATGGCTCTTGTGGTATTAAGATTCTTGGTATTTTTTATCCACATATGAAGTACTTCCATGACTCTATGATCTAAAATATATTACCTTTTAAACTGAGAGTTTATTCATAATTACTATCAGGAGTGTGTGGTGTGGTGTGGATCTCTTTTGTACTCATTCAAATGCCTGATGAGTCCTCACCACATGAGGTTAAGAGGCATGGATTAGTGTAATCATATGACCTTAAACTGCGGCATCATCGTCCTTGTCACATGATTAAAAATGGCACAAGATTGTGGTGTTCTCATTTGAGAGGGCATCACCATTGGCACTGGTCATCGACCAGGCCACCTGTCAATACCTACATATGGATTGATTTCTATTTCAATTCTCATATCATCAATATAGGTACAAAAGCAATGTTATTACCCCTTTTCATGTCGAATCATCCTTGTCCTTCTTCATGACGTTAAATTGGATGGTATTTGTATAGCGACCCTACTTTTATTAAAATATTATTATATAATTTAAAAAGAACAAAACATAAAATCATTACAAAATGAAGATACAAAGGTTTATTGTATTTGTAAAATTAGAACCATAACATTTAAAACATAAACATTTATTTAGTTCTTTCCTCCCTAGAATCTTATTGTCCCTTGAATTCTCCTAAGTACATCTAATCACCAGAGGATATATATCAAAAAGGGGTCAGCTAGAAGCCTAGTAAGAGGATAGATAAGAACATGAAACACTATAACATGGTTTGAGCATAATAAAAATCATAATAACATAGGGAACTTATCATAATCCTGAGAGGAAACATTATACAAGGTGTATGAAATTTGGTAATGCATAAAAAATGAAACATTGTGTCTTAGTGGTTAAATACCACACATAATTGTGAACAAATTCAACATCATGTTAATACATATTTAATTTTATCTCATGTGGTTATTCACATTAACCAATGAATTAGATCCCCATATATTTCTAGGAACACCCGTCACATCATAACATTTACATTTCTTTATATATTTCCCGACATACCTGTCACATCACTACATTTACATTATCATGCACATCACAACATTTATATTATCATTCATGCCACATAGAAAATATAACAATGTTGAACCTAAAATAACCTATGTAAATGAATAGTTTTCATTTCATAATCATACATTGATAAAATTTTGGTTCTCAAAAGAAATATGTAATAATATACTTGGTATAATAATCATCAACCTTGAGTAAAGAAGAAACAATCTCGAGAAGTAAAAGCTGTTTTTAAGATTGGTTATTTTAGAAAACAATTTATTTGTCTTAAAATCCATTATAAAATATTTATATCCCATAAATGGTATTATAATGATGAATAAATTATATTTAAGTATTATCCATACTAAAAATGGGGTGAAATAGAGAAAACTCAAAGAAAGAGAGTTGGGTTTGATAATTCCCCTTACCTTGAGTCTGAATGATTCTTTCACTTTAATACTGTATAATCACATTAGATTCGTCAATTAATGATTAAATATACTTTTATACATTAATTTGGTTCATTAGAGTTTTATTTAGTTAATTTATGGGCTTTAAAATGACTTATAGAGTTTAATTTTCTCGTTTGGGACCATTCGTTATCTTAGTTTTCTTGGTTGTTTCACTTGTATTCATGAATGGAAGTTCGTTTAAATTGAATATAAATATCTAGAATTGTTTTTTATATGCTATTAATGGTATTATAGAATTTTTAATGATCTTATAATGAATTTTTTTATATGTAATTAGGATTGATCATTATATACAAGTCACTGATGATTGTTTTAGGTTAATTTTGGTGGGTTTTTTATCACAGAGAATTAATTTTCTTTTATCATTTAGTATTATGTGTAAAAGTAAGTTTCAGAACATAAATATGGTTATAAAAAACATTAAAATCTTTTTTCAACCATTTTATTTTATTATTAACATCCTTGATGGTGTTAAAGTAAAATCAAAGTGGATCGTCCATGATGTCAGTAAATTGACACATCATGAGAGACAATTTTATTTCTAAAATAAAAAGAGAGAGAGGGTGGAGTTTGAGGATTAATATTCTATTAACATGATATAATTAAAATTTATGAAACATAATATATTTATCATTCCATTTTTATGTAATAATAATAAATGAAATGAAATTGAAAGGAAATTGAAAGACAAAGAGAGAGGATTAACCTCTTGAATTCTCCTCTTGAGATCCTCCTCAAGGGACCTTCTATTTGTCTTTGATGAGAACAAAAGCAACTATATTTGGGGAAGGGTATAGGAAATATTTTTGGCTAGAATATAGGCTATTATAGAATCTTTATAGGTGTGAGAAGAAGAGGGTGTGAGGGCGGTCTTTGTAGTGGAGGAGAGGGGTGTTTTCTCAATATTATATTCATTAGATTATTATTTAGGCCCAAGACAATGAATAGTTTGAAAATTATCTATAACTATATTAAAATATTTAATTTTTTTGTATTAAGGTTCTTACATCATCCTTACATCAAAAATGACCAAAAATTGCATGTATTTTCCATTTATGGACAATTATCATATTTTACTATTCATCAAAAATACAAGTATTTCCGAAAAAACCCAAACAATTCACCCTAGTTTTTTTTTAAATGTATAATTACAATATGAAATCCATTTTATGAAAATAATTTTCTAAATTTGATTATTTTAATTTTTAATTAAAATCATCATTTACATGGAAAATAGATATTTTAAAATTATAACTAATTTTATAATACATTAAACAATTACTTAGGGTCACAATAAATTATCTTACAATAATAAAACATAAAAATATTAATTTATGGATACATTTTGTGAAAATACATTTTTTTAAATTATTAAATTAATTCTAAAATTGTAATTAAATATTTGTGACTTACAAAAATTCCAACACTTAATTAATAATTTTTAAAATATTTACTTATAATATGATATAATTATGACATAGTTTCCCCTATAAGACGCCAAATTTTTATTTATAATTTCATGGGTGTGGTTACAAATCATTTGGCCAGTATACTATTCATAAGTTTCATATTATTATTCCTAGGTTCAAGTTACAATTTCATCAGTATTGTTTCCTTAAGTTCTAGAAATACTTTTTATTTCACTAATTCTTCATTAATAAGGTTTTTATTATGGATGATAAGTTATTTTATGTGGTTTATACTATGTTACATTGCTATAATAATGTATAAATTCCTTTTAAAAATGATTGGGTCCTTATATTCTTCCTCCCTTTTGAAATTAGGGCCATTAGATTTCATTTTACATAAAAAGGTGAGGGTACTTATCCTTCATCGCCTCATTTGGTTTACAAGTTGCTTCGTTATTCTTATGGTTCTTCTAAAATAACTTGACAAGGTGGGTTGTCTTGTTCCATAAAACCTCATCTACTTAGTCCAGAATCTTTAATTTCTTATCCTCATAAGAGATATCATCTTCCAACTGTACCACCTCTGAGTTCAGTATATGTGAGATATCTGGTATGTACTTCCTTGGGAGTGATATGTGGAACACATCATAAACATGAGCCTTATTCAAAGTAATTTAAATCCGATAATCTACCACTCTTATTAATTCATGTATCTTAAAGGGGAAAATGTACCATGGTCTTAGCATCCCTTTTTTCAAACTGTGTGACCCTCTTTCATGGTGATATTCGAAGGAAGACTTTATCTCCAAAGTTGAACTCCAATTCCCTTCGATAGTTGTCATCCTATCTCTTTGGCTGAATATAAGAAGATATGATATGTTTCTAGATGGATTAAACCTTATCTATAATCTCCTTCAAAATATCAGGTCTAAGTAGCTTTCATTCACCAACTTAATCTCAACGTGTTGGAGATATACACCTCATTCTATATAGAGATTCATATAGAGCCATCTGAATACTACAGTGAAAGTTATTTATATATGTGAACACGACAAATAGGAGATTTTGATATCATCCACCTTTGAATTCTAAATATCAGGATCTTATCATATCTTTGATCATCTGAATAGTCCATTCAGATTGGACATCAATTTGGGGGTGATTGGTCATGCTAAAATTTAATTGAGTACTTAAGGCATATTGAAGACTCCTCTATAATTTTGATTTGAACCTAACATAACGATCAGTGACAATCGAGAGTGGAATGCCATGAATCCTCCCAACTTCCTTCACATATTTCTTTGAAACTTGTTCAAGAGATACATCTTCCCAAATAGAGATAAATTGGGAAATCTTGATGAGTCAGTCCACCATAACCCATATCGCATTATTTCCATTGGATATCTTCGAGAGATCCATGACAATGTCCATAATGACATTCTTCCATTTCCACATAGGTATACGAAAGGGTTGCATCGTCCCTTTGGACATATTTTTCTCTTCTTTAACATTATGATATATCAAGAACCATGAGATATATTCTATAATCTCTTTCTTCATGTTATCCCGCCGGAAGTGTTCTTAAACACCACAATACATCTTCTTACTCTAGGGACGGATAAAGAAATTTTAGCTACATGAATTTCACAATATCTCCTTCTTTATCCCAGGTGATGAAGGCATAAACAGCCTCATTCCAAACTGAATAGCACAATCATTGTCGATATATAACTCTTGTGGATTCCCTTTCTTTGATGCATTCATCTTTTTTATAACTATGAATTATACCTTTGTGCCTCCTTAATCTTATCTTCGATATATGGTTAGGCAGTAATTTTTGAAAGGTATGATGTATTCCCATCCCTAATGATTTCAAAATCCATCCTTTGAATATCCAAGAATATAGGGTCTTTCTCAATCTGCAACATGATCTGGGTAGTAGATTCTTGTGAATAGAGGAATCAAATACCTTAGGTTCACCTTTTTGAATGATAGTGAATAGAGGAATAATAGTCTTTGATTTGTGCAAAACATCTCTTTTGAAAAATGTTTAGGTACTTTTGTGTGAATATTTTCTTTAGGATCTTTCGATCGGTATATATTTTACACTTATCACCATAGAGGTAATGACACTGGATTTTCAAAGAAAAATTAGAACTGCTAGCTCTAGATCATGTGTTGGGTAGTTTTTCTCATGGATATTCAACTACCGTTAGGTGTAGGCTATCACATTATCATTTTTCATGAGTAAAAAACCCAAGCCTTTCATGGAAGAATCAATGTATATCACAAAACATTCTCTTATTTTGGTAATATTCATACAGGTGTTGTGATAATCCTTCTCTTTAGATCATTGAATCTTTCCTCATATTCTTCCATCCAGAAAAACATTACCCCTTCTCTTATTAACATAGTTATCTAGTTTCACAATAATGATAAACATCTCAAAACAATTGATAGTAACATACTAATATAATAAAACTACAAATTTCTGTGCCATTAGAGGGTAAAGTCCATTGCTCAATTGGCTTTGTTTTTCAGGGGTCCATAGAAATTCCCCCACTTGTGATTATATGTCCTATGAATATGACTTTCTGCATCCAAAATTCACAATTTCCTAACATGGTGTACATCTTATCCTTCCATACTTTTTCCAATAGAATTATTATATGTTCTTCATGTTCTTCTTTTCACTTGGAGTAGATGATAATATCATTGATAAAAACTACCAAATATTTTTCAAGATAATGTCTAAAGACTCTATTCATAAAATCCATGAAGATTTTAGGGTTATTAATAAGTCTTAAGGGAAACAACAAAAACTCAAACTGCTCATACCTTGTATGCAAGGAGGTTTTCTAAATATATTCCTTATTCAGCATTAGCTGATGATATATAGAACATAGATCCACCTTTTGGAAGTACTGAGCTTGTCACAACTAATCAAATAAGTCATCAATCCTTTTAAGTGGATACATGTTCTTTATGGTGAACTTTTTGAGTTTTTGATAATTGATACACACCTGCATTTATCCATCCATATTTTTGACAAAGAACACTAGT
Organism: Viscum album; assembly: GCA_963277665.1. Classification (NCBI taxonomy): domain Eukaryota; kingdom Viridiplantae; phylum Streptophyta; class Magnoliopsida; order Santalales; family Viscaceae; genus Viscum; species Viscum album. The sequence continues at coordinate 1,495,530,952 of OY728147.1, read as the reverse complement.
GCTCCCTAAGGTGAAGCACTATGGCATATGAACCCTTTGTTAAAATTCTCTTACAGTTGCTTCTCTAACTCCTCTCATTTTATCAGAGCCATACTATAAGGACACTTTGAGATAGGTGTGGCTCCGGGTACGATTTCTATTGAGAACTATACCTCATGATCCTTGGGGATTATGGGTAAATATTCAGGAAATACATCATTATATTCCCTCACTATGGGAATTTATTCTAGATTTATACCTTCCCTTGACTCAACCATTTGAGTGTGGTAAGCTCCTTCATAAGGAATCAACACCCACACTATTGAAGGATTTTTAAACGATAATTCACAATCATTCTTGAATTTGTACAGGAGTATGGGATGGTTCAAAATATAAAAATATATATCCACTTCCTAATAAGTTATATGTGCTCTATATAATGAGATCCAATCCATCCATATTATAGAATCAAATTCCACCAAGGTAAGTATTAAAAGATTTGAAGGAAGAATATTCCCACATATGCTAATATGATAGGAGTCCAACACTTGGGTTGCAATGATTTCACCCCATCGTGTTTGTAAAGATATCAGTACTTTAAGGTTTCGGGGCTTCAATTAAATATTTCTAGCAAACATTCATGATATAAATGAATGTGTATAACTAAAATAAAATAATAATTTTATCTTTATTGAGTGAATAGATGAGTACCTTATAGGAATTTATTTTCTTTATCCACTTCTGTAGTAGTGATATCATAATCCTTCCCTTGTTCCTTGGTATTTTGTGGTTGATGGTGTTTATTACCATTGAGAACTCGAGGTTTGGTGCATTGGCCTGCATAGTTCCCTTTCTACCTATAGTCGGAGCATTGGACCTTGGGTGGTTCTCTCTTTACTCCACCACATTATCCAACTTCGTAATGTATTTTCATCATTCATGATCTAGGTGTACATTTCTCACACACTTGAACCATTTCCCCATATCTTTCAACCAGTTCCCATGATGTTTCGTCCCAAATTTCTGACATGTGGGTGGTTGAGTTTTCTTTCCACCTTTGTCATGAGATTCTCCAGCATGAAACTTAATATTTCATTTATTATCACCGTATCCATGGTACCATTCTCCAAAATCCATTTACACTTTGAGATCACATAGAACAACTTCTTCATAACTCCCAATGTATTGAATTTATAGAACCTTTTGAATGTGTGGTTTTAAACCACTAAGGAATATATCAATTTGTTTATCATTTTTTATAACAAAACCAAAATCATACCATTAAAGCCTTGTGAAATTTTTTTCATAGGCCATGATAGATTATACTTCATTTTCTTAAAATCTATGAATTATATCTCTACCGTTTTCATAGAGTTTGATGGATATACTTTTTAGAGAAAAGTTATCTTAAACTCTTCCCACTCCATCTCTTCAATTTTTTCCCTCGACATTGCGTTCTTAATCAAATCCCACTATTTATCAGCCAATCCATCTATGCAATATACAGAAAGATCCACCTTATCCATATATTAATAGTGAATCATTGAAAGGAACTTCTCTATTGATTTGAACTGCTATTCCATGACTAGTGGAATAGAATATCCCCTATACGTTATTGGTCATTGCCGCATAAAACACTTGATATCCAGTTTCTCCCGATTTGTTTAAGAAAGAAATTCCACATTATTTAGGTTATGGTTCATAACCAGATATAGATATTTAATCATATCCATAAAATTTTAAACTCCACCCCCCCCCAAATCATTTGGGATGTTGTTCGGGAAATCGCAGCATTGTCCCTCATCTGGGTTGTTACCCTAGTTTCTCGTTGTTCCCACCATTTTATAAAATAGAAAATGTTATAACAAATCATAAGCCAACATTTCATGAATAAATAATATATTTCTTTGTGAATTTAAGCATAAGGGAATATCTTGTGGGATCCCTAATTTCATAATTTTCTATAACAAATCTTCTTTGGTGATCACATATATTTAGTCTCATACTAAGGGTTTCCACTAAGGTTCTCTAATCCTAATTCAAGAATTAACTAAACTGTCCTCTAATACAAACTATAGTGACCCTAATTTTCTTACATTATTATTACATAATTTAAAAATAAATTAACATAAAAACCATAACAAAATTAGGATCCAAATGCATAGTGACTTCAGAAAATCAAGACCATATAAAACATTTCAAACATAAACATTCATTTAATTTATTCTTCTCTAGCTTCTTATTGGCCCTTTAATTCTTCTTAGTAAATGTAATCACTTGAGGATATACATAAAAAAGGGATGAGATAAAATAATAGTAAGAGTATAGAAAATAACATTGATCAATAAAAAATGGGGTGATCACAATCAATATTATCATAACATAGGCAATGGATCATAATCATGAGAGGATACATAAGATAAAGGCATTAAATGTGGTAATGCAAAAAAATGAAACATCAGATATTAGTGGTTAACTTCCCCACAGAGTTGTGATAAAATCTAGCATCATTATCAAACATATTTTACTTTATATCATGCGGTTATTCACATTACCCAATTAATTTTAGCGCTATATAATTATGGGTTCACCTATCATATCATAACATCTACATTGCACTATATAATTCTTGGCACACCTACCATGTCACTACATTTACATTATCATGCCTGCCACATAGAAAATATATCTATATTAAACATATAATAACCCATGTAATGGAATGGTTTTCCTTTTATTAGAATAAATTCACAAATTTTGGGTTCCCAAATTAATGAGGGAATAAAGTAGTTGATATAAGAATCATCAACCTTGAGTGAAGAAGAAATAATCTCGATAAGTAAAAGGATTTTTTAAGGAGGTTTCTTTTGGAAAATATTGTGTTTGTCATAAAATCAAGTAGAAAAAATGTATATCCCATAAAAGGTAATAAAATTATCTATAAATTATATTTATGGAACATATATACAGAAAATGGGGTGAAAGAGGGAAAACCCAATGAAAGAGGGTTGGGTTTGAGAATTCCCCTTACCTTGAGTCCAAATGATTCCTTCACTTTAATATCCTATATAATAACATTAGATAAATTAATTAAAAATTAAATAACCTTTTATACATGAATTTTATTCATTATTGTCTTATTGAGTATAATTATTGGATTTCTAATGAGTTATAATGTTTAATTTCATCGTTCTGGAGCATTCATTTTCTTGCTTTTCTTGATTGGTTCCCTTGTGTTCGTGAATGAAAGTTCATGTTAAATGAGGGTAAATATCCATATTTTTTGTTATATTCTATTAATTAAATTACATAATTTTTAGTGATCTTATAAATAATTTGGTTATATGTCATGAGGATGAATCATTAGATACAAGTTAATGATGATCGTTTTAGGTTAATTTTGGCGGTTTTTTCGATCACAGTGAATTCATTTTGTTTTATAATATAGTATTATGTGTATATGTTTGTTCTAAAGAATAAATATGGTTATAAAATAAACTTTAGAATCTTATTTAAATCTGTTAATGGTTTTATTGACATCCTTGAAGGTGTTAAATGAAAATGAAAGTGTGTCACCCATGATGTCGGTAAATTGACACATCACGGGCGATGATTTCATTTTTAAAATAAAAAGAGAGGGTAGAGTTTAATGATAAATATTGAATTAACCTGATATGATTAAATTATATTAAACATATTAGGTTTTAAAATACATTTTTTTTAAATAATAAGAAAATAAATAAAATTTAAAGGAAATTAAAAGAAAAAGAAAAAGGATTTACCTCTTGAATTATCCTCTTGAGATCCTCCTCAAGGCACCTAGGCTTAGAATTTTAATGATAACAAGAGATCCTAGACGTTGGTAATAGTATAGGGAATATATTTGGTTATAATTTAGGAATGTATCAAAACATGAGGGTGTGAAGAGAAGAGGGTGTCAAGCGTGGTATTTTAGTGGAGGAGAGAGGGGTTTTCTCTATACTATTTTCATAAGATTATTATTTTGGATCAAGACTATGAGTATTTTGAGAATTATATTTAAATATATTAAAATAATTAAGTATGGTTTGAGATTAAGGTACTTACATCAACCTTACATCAAAAATGACTAAAATATTCATGTAATTTGCATTTATTGAAAATTATCATATTTAACTATTCATCAAAAATTCAAGTATTTCAAAAAAAATCACCATAAAATTTCTTTGACATGAATAATTAAAAAATTAAATCCATTATATGAAATTAATTTTCTAAATAAGAGTAATTTAATTTTTAATTAAAATCATCATTTACATGGAGATATAAATTTTAAAATTATAACTAATTTTATAACATTTTATAAAATTAATTAAGTTCTCATAAAATTAAATTAATATCATAAGACATAAAAATATTAATTTATGGATACATTTTTTTGAAAGTAAAGTTTATATTAAATTACTGAAAGAATTAAAAATTATAATTAAATATTTATGACTTAAAAAAATTCCTACACTTAATTAATAATTTTTAAAATATTTACTTACTTATAATATGATATAATTATACAATATCTTAACTTATAAGATGAAAATAAATTTATTTATACATTAATGGGTGTGGTTACAATTCATTTTTCCAGTTTACTATTCATAAGGGTCATATTACTATTCCTAGGTTCAAGTTACTATTTTGTTGGTATTGGTTCCTTAACTTCTAGAAATACTTTTTATTTCATTAAATATTCATTTATAATGTTTTTATTATGGATTATAAGGGATTTTATTTGATTTATACTATGTGAAATTACAATAAGAATGGATAGATTCCTCTGATAAATGATTGGGTTGTAAAAATTCTAAAACTATGTATGGATAGATTTTTGTCCTTAGAGGATACATAGTGTTGCCCAAACACTTTATTTTTGGGCCCATCCACAAGTGTTTTGGTCTAAGATTTATAGCCTTAAACTGCATGAAGTTCATATTAAGACATCCATGTAACATGTACGGTCTCTTATCACTTATTCATGTTGAGTTTTACCCCTTTTGTGTCACGTGTATTCCCTTGGAATGAGACTTTATCCTTAAATTCCAAGATACATGACTTTAAATTGTCTATAATCTTCCTCGGGAATGCATATTTGTTGTGTGTGGGCCTCCTTAGTCCTCATTCATGTCGGTTTTTTCCTCCCATTTGTTTTATACATAACCTAAGATTGAAAATTATCCAATATTTTGAGCAACTTGACTTTAAACTATTCCACATAGTCTATGCAGTGCAACCTTAAACTATATACACTCTTGGGATTAAATCTCACTCTCTGGTATGCTCATCCCACACTTTAATTCCTTATTTATCTTGAACCATCTCGGTGGGGCCCATGACGTGACTCCCCAATCCCGCCTCCAATAGGCCAGGGGCTGGTGACGAGCACTGAGTAGGAATATCACTAACATGGGAGGCATTTCCTATATACATGTATGCACACACACATCTAAAAGACCAAAATGATGAAATGAAAAAAACCACTAAGAAAAAATATGCATGCACAACACTATCTCAAACAACAATGTATGACAGGAAGTAAAGTGAAGTAAAGTAAACTAGTCCAGAATACAATCCCACCAAAAGAAAGATTCTAAAAATTGTAAAGTACAACCTAAAAAAAATAGGTGTTGGGACTACTGCTCGAGGTCGTAGGAACCCCTCGGCTTGCCTGAAATCACAAAGCTCTATCTAGTCCTGGTCCTTCCTAGACTCCATCAAAAGGTCACTTGTCTACACAAGAAAAAACATGTGTTGGATAACCCCATTCAGGGGTGAATATAAAAATACATAGTAGGACACCCTAAAACCACAAATCAATACAGAAAGGAAGATATAGTCATATCTATACAATATATGTCTAGCACCGATAACATGCATCTAAGAAGTAATATTTCTCAGGAACCTTCATTAGAGACATACACAAATAGATCTTAAGAGAGATATGATACACATATGAGAATCATAACCAGGGACATGGGGTGATACGAACAACTCAATCTAGATTAACCTGCTAAGTAGAGGATCGATGCCCAGTAAAGTTGGTCACATCAATACCAAGGACTCTACCTAAGGCATGAAAATAAATAGAGGATCATTCTCTAGGCGTCTCAGAGGGGATTCCAAAGACTCTATCTATAATTTCCTAGTGAAGGAATCATACTTCTATGAGTTGGAAATGATACCCCCGCCTTCAGGGAAATGATCAAGGGCACAAACCCTAACGAAGTGTGTCATAGATACAGTGTACAAGAGATTCAAGGCATTTAGAAAGGTATACACTATTTGTATTAGGGTCACATGCTATGTTCCTTTACACCATGTTCTATCTATGTACAACGACCCGTGTAATTAGAATATGTCTTGTAAAAAGAGAGTACAAGGCATGTAGAAAGACTTACACACCATGCCCTTCTATCTAAGGACCACCCATGTACTCTAGTTGTGTTCCAATGCATGATTTCAACCTATGTAGCTCTTCCACTATAGCAGTATATGGTTAATCTACATAAATGGTTCATCCAAGCCATGTGGGGGAGTACACACTGTGTCAGAACCCTGTGTACTCCACCCCATGTCCGCATATCTTTTGAGATACATGTCGAGTCTCTGGGAGGGGCCCACATGTCATGTAATAGGTGTCACAAGTCATATTAATTTAAATCAACTCCTAAAACTTGATCCACCGCTCAGTGGGGCCCACACTCTTTATATTCTAGAATACACGTTGTGTTCTTAATGATTTTCTTAAATCATTTTTCATCATTTTTGTGCCTCGTCTGATCCTACGATGCTCGATATATTGATCATTTCACCTCAAAAATAGATATCTAAGGTCGTCTCCTCAACATAGAATTGAATCGATGAGTTTTAGGCCTCCAGTCAGCTTCGAAATCTGATTTTGATCACCCACAAGAAAATCAACAGAAAAACGATATTTCCTAAATCGCCTCGATCCGTCCGTCACCATCATCTTCGCACCTCTAGAAGGTTTTCCTAATTTTGGATCTTCAATCCTAGATCATTGTTCCGAGAATCAACTGTGCAATGATATTTTGTTCATAAACTATGAAAAACCCGAAGAACATTGGGGGAGAAAACGCACAATAATCAAACCAAGGAATGAACCTTAGTTGTTGTTCATTCTGATCTCGATACATTATATAATAATGATCAAGAAGACAAATGAAATTATCAAAATAATCAAAACCTGATAATAATCCCACAATATAATATTATCCAATAAGAACATTAAACCTCAAATCAACTTATTCGTTGGATGGTCTGTGTTGTCATTGAATTTAGAAAAGGGGAAAATAAATCCAAATAATACATCCTAACATGAGGTTGGGACATTCTCTAAATAGTATTGATCGTCATGTAATTTTCATTGGTGAGATCCATAAAAACAGCCTCTATTGATCTCTGATTCGAAATCACATCATCGTTCGACATCAAGAAAGTTCTTCAAGTTCTCTCCAGAGCCTCCCAGATATACTAGGGTTATTCGTCTAACCCTAGACTCCTGCCAAAGGATTATTTAAAAAGGAAATGTTTTTCCGTCAGGGAAATGATAAAATAAAATAAAATTTCCATTTATTTTATTTATTAATATTCCAAAAACTACTTTCTACTATTGACCCACACAGGCCATTGTTTGTCCATGCCTAGGGTAAACTCGCTGCTCTGAATGCAATGTTTCCCTCATATTTTTGATCTGAGCACCCATTTGGAAGTTATTACACTTATTTTTGTAAAACCATTCGCAAGTTATATTTAATATATTTCAAACATTTATTTCAGACAGATCGTTCCTTGTAATCGCACATTGTCTCATCACTAGGTCTCTAGTTAATTCCATATAATATTTAAAGATAATACATGGAAAATCAAGGATATTATATTCTTGGTTTGGGTTTCCTATCACCCTTAAAATCAAAATGGACCCCTTAATACTGATGGTCTCATTCCATCTTTCGCTCACCTTTCATCTTGGGCCAATGCTCTAATGGATCCTTGTCATCAAGTAGAGAGTTCTGGGTTTTGATACATGGTCAATAGTGGATCCCAAATTTTCTCTCCCCATTCTTCACTAGTGTGGTTATGGTCGTTGTGTTTCGAACATGGTCAATATTTGGCCTTTACACACTAGTGACCCATTCACCCCAACCATGAGAGTCTCGACTCACCGTCCTTTTCACACTCTTGTATCATAGTGGGGTTTAATAATTCGTGTATCCCTCTATTTGTACTCCCACATGTAAGGTAAACCCCATGTATTGTTCCTTTTTACCAAAACCATGTATGGATCACATAGGATTAGGAGTTATGGTATGGTGAATAATAATATGGTTTAGCCATAGAAGAGGTATTTGGTCCAAACTCTATGACATTAAACTAAGAGCCCCATAGAGAATGTGTGGTGTGACACTGGGACTCCTAAGTCCTCCTTCATGTTGGGATTTTTCCCTCACCACATCACATATGCCTCCTTCCCATCTGTTCCTTGGTATTTTCATGTTTCATAACACTCCTTTGGATCATTCATGTCGGGTTCATCTCCTATGCGCTATGAAAACATCTTGGAATAGACTTCTAAGTTCATATAACATGACATAAACTATTGACTAGGGTCTGCGCAGTATGACCTTAAACTATGTGTGACGTCTTTTTCATAAGACGTTAAACTATGATGGGTATCATCCTTACCATATGACGTTAAATGAAACATGCGTCATCCTCACTAGCATGAAATTGAAATGAAAAGCATACTAGGCCCTCACCTAAGAGGTTGCATCCCAAAATGATGGTTATATACCACATTATTCATATCTTTGGATGTCACTTAGTATATGAGATGATTCTCCCCAAGGAATATAGATTTGATCTTTTTTCAAACTGATGTGCACACACCAATGTACTCTCAGTCGCAGTGGAATAATTTCAAGAGTGTTGTAATTATTTCAAATATCATGTCACTCCACTCTACACTTTTTGTGCCCCTTATTTGGATACTCATCCTCTTTCAAGCCTAATGGGACCCCCTAATGGTTTTTCTATAACACTTTTCCTCACCTATTGCTATGGGCCAACACCCCAAAAGATATCAGATGAAATTTTGTGTTAGGTCCCACATTTCGGATGGAGTTAGTGTCCATCCCTCATTTATTTCTCCATTTTAGGCCGACGTTATGAATACCATTTATCAATTATGGTTATCAGTTATCTTGTACCAGTATTCCATCCAATCTTTGATTCTGAATTTTGGTCATTTTAATTCACACTTCTCATTTACCCTTTGTTTATATTGATTCAAAAACTCTTGGCATTATCCCACTCATGTAGTACAACATATTGGTAAAGGTGAGTTAGTTACTCCAGGAACCTTATTTTCCAGTCACAATCTCTCTCATCAAAAACTCTAGGTGTTCATTCAATAAAAGCATACCCTGAGTATTCGGTGATCAACTTCACTCTCATACAAAGAGAATTATTATATGGTTGTCCCTTATTTCTTACACTGGGCATGAACCGCATGACCATAGGGACTGATCATCAATTGCATCACTAATATGATCGAGATGCAACAATTAAGGATAGTAAGATATATGTCCATACATGAAGATAAATATGGATAAGCAAGCGAGAAAATATGTTTCAGTAGTTTGGACAAAACACATCCCTTATGGATCTACCCCTTAAATGGAGTGTTTTAACACAACCACTTTTCTGCATGTGGCTCCCAGTGTCTCATACTATTTCTTGAGCGCCCTCTCCTCACCGGTGACCACTGAACGAAGCTCATTATCCCTAATTTACACTTGGTTATATTCGGATTGGTGGTTAGTTGCTTGGTATATCACCTACTTCAACTTCTCTTGGGCCTACACCAAATGGTATTTCAATCATGTAATGAGATATGATTTCTTTATAATGGAGACAGAACACTCTCTCACCTGTTCTCCAAGGCACTGGATCTCTTGTTCATCCTCCTATAGCTTCTAGATACTGTCATATTTTTTCACACACCATGAAGCATCTAAGTCATTACTACTATCTCTCATCTTCTTAGCAAGGTAGTTGTTCATCGTTATATGAATATGGAGATCATCCACCCCTTCGACATAGTGATAGTGATTCCATACGTGGAGTGATCCTATTTGGCTTATCAATTCTTCCTCCTCGGTATCAATAAAATTATTTATGCACTTTCATTCCATATGTAGTGTCATGTAGCTATCCTCAGCTGCATCTCGATTAGAATCATCAAACTCATCAGGGTCTGTGGGTTCATATTCCAAAAATATAGCCAAAATCTCAGTGGTAGGATATACCTCTAACATACACATAGAGGTACTAGGCTCTATGAAATACAGGTGAACCTTATCACTCATTTCCTCAGAATCATTTCCCTTTCCAGCATAATGCTCTACCCTGTGAGTGGAACCATCCATAACAACGACCTCCTTCCCACTAATAACCATGGTAGGATAAATTTGAGTGACTATCTCCTTGGAAATAGGTTCCATCATGAAGATAGATCTCGTAGAATTTCTGGAATTATCGTTTTTATGGGCCTATATCCTTATGATCAATGCATGGAGTAAGAAATATTGGTTATCCATATCCTTGAGATAACAGGTATGAGTCCATGAAAGTGGAGACTTCTAAGTGCTAAGTGTAGATGGTTCAAGTGCTCGAGTTTCTATATTAACATCTTTCACAGGAGACCATTCAATTATTGTTACTTAAACTATGTGAAATGGCATAGTAATAGTTTGGGATTTTGAGGTTTTAACTTGGACCACTTTAGCTGGATCACCTCTGGATGTTCCATCTATGACCAGTCTGCTACCATTCATAGCTATAGATGATGGCCCAGGGGTAAATCCACCATATTCATCAGCACATTTTTATCCCCTTTAGTGGGAGCTCAATAATTATCACCAATCTATTCCTAAATTGGAAAAAATTTGGTTAATACATTCGAGTTATGTAAAGAGAAGGAATTATGAGAGAAATAAGTGGAGACTTACTTCGAGGCATTCATCAAGTTCCTCATCAGAGACAATGATATAGAAACTCTCTCATGTACTATCTTGATGAGCCATTGTCCCTTGAGATTCATCAAATTTAGGATCTTCATCCTCATCAGCTACTTCTTTTCTTCTTCTTCTTATTCTTCTTCTTCTTCTTATTGTTCATCTTCGTCACCATCATCCTCATGTGGCATTTATTTGGAATCATTCCCTTGACTGGTCATAACTTTTACCTAGAGATGGGGTTCCACATATTTCCCCCATTGTCACGCATAGGTATCCATGTCCATCAGGAATGCATGTCACTGATGAAATTCAACCCTGACTTCCACATGAATGTGCCCGACTCCTGGCAGATCAAACTCAGTGCACGTCAATATTCACCACATATCTTCAGTTGATAGTCACTATTTTAACATCCTCCATGAAAACCATATGGTTGTAAAAATTTCTTTGGTAGCCTTCTACGAAATATAGATTATTTGTTTCCCATGGGCTTATCTAGCTAGTCCATGAGGCCACCTTCTAGAACACACCTCCTTATAATGCAGGGTTACAACTGCACATTGTGAAGTTCCTACCACTGAGGTCCAATATCATGTTGTCCCAACTTTTTAGATTTCTTCTTTACTTAATTACCTAGAGGAAACTCTCATTATTTCTTTCTTCCCAAACTCTACACTTTCCAACTTGATTTTTTGAATGTTCTTTCACATAATTGATTGTGGATATGCCAAATCCCAGGGATTAGAATATTTCATTAACAGGTTGGCATCATCATCCGTGGGGAAGTGTGACTATTTCACCAAATCCAGTAGTTGTAAACATTAGCCACAACTATATCACGATACATAGGTGTTACATCTCCCACACACTTGTATAAACATTCTTCGGAATTTGTTGTAGGAACCCAAATTTTCTGGCAATTCATGATGGCACGTGTGGCTCACAAAACATCCTTTCATCGATCCGGGATACCAGCACACCCCCTCTAATTCTCTATAGATATTTCCTATACTCTAATGAACCACAAAGTTCATCTACCATCTAAAAAAATAGGGTGTGGAATGTATGTAAATTAAAGTTTTCATGATTATCTATCTAGAGCTTAAGCCCCTCCTCAATGAGCGTCAAAAGCCATAACCCAAATATATTTAAATGTGACGGTCGTAGGCCATTTCCTGGAGAAAATATGGAATTTGGGATGTTTTATCCAATTAAATGAGCTAGGATATAGCCATGGAGGATTTACAATGGTCCAAAAATTCTCCTGAGCCTGCCTCCCCATGATATACACCCCAAAATGTTATAAATTCCCATAAATATAGGCACTTTGAGGGTAACTTTTTCACAGGATTACATCATCCCAGCCATTACCAGCATCCCTGGATAGACCCCCCATCCATGGGTCCCTCACTAGAAGAATCCACACATTCAATAAGGTAGTAAGGATATCATCATATCACACCTAAGTATCTCGAATCTCATTCACACTGAAGCGTCATGATTGATATTCTCCTGCTACCATGATACCCCAATAGGATCCGACCATTCCCCTTTGTGATGTGGTCCAGCACTGCCTCCCTTGTCCTAGAATCTTCAACTCATTAACCCTCTTGATAAGTAGTATGAACCACATTAGATATTGGATTTCCTTCATAATGTGTTTGATCCCTAGTCTCTCCTTTTCTAGATCCAGCAGATTCCATATCAAAATGGGGGTTCGTGCTCTATCTCCCCATATATTCTTTGTTGGTAGGAACTCATCATATTGAAGTCCATACCAGGAAATTCCACCTACGAAATGGATTTCTCAATGACTAATACTTATCTCCACATGGTGGGGGAGGGAGGTATTTTTTTCGTAGACCAAGGGTTGAACAGATCTGGAACCAATTCCTACTGGTGTTAGAAATGAAATTACGATTTCCACACGGATTCAAATAGCCTGATGTTTCGCATCTCTCCTATTAATTCCTCACATGTTTTGTGCATCTAGTACTCCCATTCCCATTCACTCATAAAATTACCCCCCTCCCCACACACAGAACTCATGTCCTACTCTTTCTTCTAGCCTTTTCTCTCTTCAGTGATACTACTCCAAAAGGAGATTTTGTAGTGGGTGGGAAATTCCTCAGCCACTAGTTCACTCCGCATGGCTATCCTAGTTTTTAAATTTAGTATAAATAAGGTCATCTATTGAGTCTCCCTAGTATGGTTTCCATCATTTTTAATGTTTTACTACTAAAGGTTTTATACATGCATAACCCACGACTGCAGTGAATCGGTCTCGATGCCTGGAATGGACACTTCCTCCAAAATGATGAAGTTCCATAGCGGGAATTTATCACTCTAAATATAATCCTTATGAGCCTATGGTATTATGCCTATGATAATTTTATTATCCGATATTACCCTTCTTTCTTGAAGAATATGGGGATTCATAATCATATCGGACCTACGTGCATCACAGGAAGCCTAGCACTCAGCATTGGTCTATTCATCAGCCATGTTAGCCAAGTTGTGAAAGAAAAAATGATTTGGAATGAAATATTGAGTTTTTTAATCAAAAATATATGGTCCCACAAAATATTGGATTATGACGGTGGAAAATTCAACTAAGTCCAAAGCCCGTAATATTAAGAAGTTTTGTGTAAAATAGTGCCCAACATGGGGTCTTTTGTGTAAGAATAAACAACTTACACACACTAGATAGAATTGGTACTTGTAAGAAAATTCAAAGTTATATTCCTTGGGAATCTCCATTTATTTATAGGCATAGAATAGGTCTTTTATGTATGTGATATCCTACTTATGCATCGGTCTTTAGGTTTTTCACCCACCTCTCCAAACGTTTCATTCTCGTTAGTGTTTCCCAAAAAACCTGACCTTATGGTCACCTTTCAGCTCAGATTCAAAGGGACTAAATTTTTTTTGACTAAATTATTATGGAGCCCATATATAGGCATCTTTGAGAAACTTAAAGCCATAATTTGACTCATCAAATAATATTAAAAACCCAAAGGGAGTCGTACGTAAGTTTGGATTCTTACACGCAAGATGGAAATCTACATGCAAGGTCCTTATGTGCCAAATGTGATGTCAACCAGTCACTTCCACACAGAAGATATTATGCACTACGTCCATGAATTTCAACTATAAATAGAGGGGAACCCCCACCCTTTTTTGGGTATGTGTGTGGAAGTCGAACTGTCACTCATGTGCGTGGAAGGAAAACCCTTCTGTGACCACATGCAATTCATGGATTTAAGTTATAGGATCTTTCCCAAAATGTCAATATTAGGGTGGTACAACTGGGGCTTGACCCTTGGCCATTTATTTTTTCCTACGGTAGGTGAATTTAAAATTACCCACTTGCGTGCATTAATATCCAAGGCATATGCGTGAAAAATATCCCTCTTGCACGTACCATATTCCCTTTTGTAGTACCTCTTTTTCTCATAACCCTACATTTTTCACACATGATTCAAATATTGCGCACACCCATTCCATTAGACACTATGGATATTCTTCAGTCCAAAACCCTATGTTTGATCCCATCTTGCACGCAACACCTACATATTGTGTGCACCTCCTCCGTGCAGCCCTACAAGCTTATAGGTAGTGATTTATTGGTCCTTCATGTGGTGTCTTATGTTGTGTTTCTCTACATAATGCTTCTCTACATAGATATTCCAATAGTTATTACTTCATCTCATAGCTATGATAATGTGTATCCCTCGACTAAACACTCCCCCACCCAATCGTATATTGGAATTGTTGATTCCTTCCCTTCCCAAATTGTGGGTAGGCATCAGTTAGACAAAACCAAGTTGTAAGGAGAACGTCCCCCCCCCCATCTGATCAACAGGTCGCTAAACTTCCAAGAACTATCATCTTTAGAACATTATGTTAAATTTTTGTATCTCCTTATGCAAATCACATGGGGTGGCATGCCTTGAGAATTCTCTATTCCCACTCATATCCATGGGAGTGAGATATCCTTCACCATCCTTGATGGTAATAATATCCTCCTCACATGGAATGAGATCCTCTTCATGCACCCCCTAGAGTAAGCCCCAATCTCCATCTCCAAGGGTTTCTTCAATGCATAAGCCCCGCATCACATCTCATGGCCACACATTTTGTGACACGATTGTCGGGTATACTACTACCTCTTGTTTCTTACAATGAGTATGACTCACCTGGGCTTAGAGATTAATAGTGACACCAACTCCATATGGGCCGCCTGATTGTGTAATCCCCAAAAAATACCGAACTACATAGGTTTTGATCCTTTCCATCTAAATAGGGTACATAGGACACCCTCTCTAAGGTTGAATCCCAAAAAATGGTGAACTCTAGTTCTCCCTCTTAGGGATATATCCTCATGATGTGACATCTACCCTTTTTGGACACATCCCTTGGATCCACCTTCTTAAGGCGTTATGATCCCTCCATTAGGGATACTAACCATGTGTAAGCCTCAACATGTAAAAGGGAGTCTAGACATGTTTAAGCCTCTATGCCCTTGGGAACTACATGGACATTGATCCCTACCTTCAATACAGGGCACATAAGAAGCCTCTCTGAGGCCCAATCTCATCATCCACTCCCATCATGCTCCTTCCCCAGAGTCTCTGTGTCTCGGGCGGATCAGGCGCCATATTGGAGTCTATATTTCCTTTAGGTCCTCATCCATGTTCTCTATTCTCATGATTCTACTCCTTAGGTGTCTCCTCATCCCATTTTGAATAACGTGGACTTTGATTCATAGCAATTATGATACATAGGAAGCCTCCTTGAGGTTCAATCCCATCACCCTCCACAACCCATCACGTTCATTATTAATTCCTCCATTTCCATCCTAATTCTTACCTAGGAGGCTACATACAGGTGATATTATTTCATCCACATCCTCGCTGCTCTCAATAGAACCCTGGTATTTAATCATGCATAAGCCCCACACAATCTATGTTTGTTCAACCAAGAGTGCTCCTCTTGCAATTGAAATCTATGTATGTGTAATCCCCAAACCATCCCTTTGAACTATGAGGTTTTTTATCCCTATCTTATACACATGGAACATAGAAATACTCCTTGAGGTTCAATCTCTACCAATAGTAAACCTTGGTTCCCCCCCCCCCCCTATAGGGTTAACTTCTCTAATCTGTTAACATTGGTGTCCAGATCCGTCTTTACATTGTGACATATTTAAATTTATAAGACACGTAACTTGGTTTCATCTTTAGAGGCATTATCACCCACCCAATGGAAACCCTCAGACCCTACCTCCTAGGTATTCACTCCTTCATATGAGTCCTCTCTCATTGAGTGTTATGATCTATTCATCTTGTAAACCTTTCCAGGTTCTCCCTCTGATGAATGTACCCATATTATTTACCTCTTTATGGGTTCAGGTCAGTCTGATCCATCTCTGTAAGATGTTAAACTGACAGAATACCCATTCTTTTACATGGTATGTTGAGGAAAACCTTAGAATACATGCCTTTAGAATAAGATAATTTGTGATCATTGTGGGATGCCTCGAGTTTCTATACCCTTGAGAAACCCTCTAATGAGGAAGAATATAGGTTCTCCAATGCACCAACTTCCAAACATGCTTAGTGATTCCCAACACCAGACTACCTCCCTAACCAAAGGTTTCTGCCCTAGCTAGAGCCTTTAGAATTTCTAGACAGAATCAGTGTAATTAACCATTGTCCATAATGAGATGGCATCGGGAATGAGGATCACAAACAATTTCTCAACCTATAAGGGATACCCATACTAGGTGAAGATTTATGAGGAGGAATACATGGAAGGAGGAACCAATATCCCATCATCCCATTACGATCATGGAGTATACATCTTTGATGAAGTGATGAATGTTTCTCGTCTTTGGAAGGAGTAAATATAGGGTGATAGTAAGGCTTGTCCATCTGAGTTAATGGAATAATAGTCATGCCCCGACCGAAAGAAAAAAAACACAAGCACTTTACAAAAATAATGTTTTATAATTAAGTAGAGTAAATGGATTTTGGTGAATGAGGTTTCTTAAAAGGTAGATAATTCAGTAAATATTTAATTTTTGAAATATTTGGAAGTTGTGGTTGGAAAAGGGGTTTCCCCAAAAAGGGACTTTCATACAATAAACTTATGTGAACATTTTTTCATTGGGGAATTTTTTTGGTCTCTATTAAAGAATCATATTCAAAACATCATGATTAAAACCATTATCAATATGTTCCCAGATGTTGAAGAAACTCTCAAGACAATAAACTAAGCAATACATCACCCAATACAATGATAAAGGGAGATTTGATGGAAGTGATCTATGTGAGGTAGTGTGTTATCCCTTAAATTATTTTAATGGTTGTCATTTGAAAATGAATTAACATTGACTAATGAATTTTAATCTACCAAATACAGCGAAAATTAGTGGATTTAGCTATAAATGACACATTTTCAATGTATACTCCATGGACAAACCCTTATAAATGAACCAAGTAAAATGATTTTTTTCTATTTTATTTTTTTTATATGTGTATTGGGTGATTGCATAATTCAACTAGATGAGATACATAATTTCATACAGATGTGGAGAGAAGATTTTTTTAATTCAAGGAAAAGGTGGACACTATGATTCACCCCTACCCTCTTAGGTTTTTCTAGGATCCAACAATTATAAACTATCTTATAGCATTTATGGAGATCTGAGATGGAATCCTCCCTTACATTAGTTCTAGGAGGATCTTATTAAAAATTCGATGAATTTTATCATATATTACCATAAGTATATCATATATTCAGTATACTCTTATAGTATTTGATATAGATTCATGGAGTTTTGTTTCCCCCTATGAATTTGAACTTTTAGTGGTAAATTAGATTAGGGTGGTATAGGGATATTTGTCCATATGATTGATGAGACACATTTATGGTAACCTTTGGAGTAGTTATTTCTTGTATATATGGGGGGAAATTTCAAACCTTTGATTAATGTTGGAGGCCCCACACTCTTCTGTTATGTGAGTGAGGCCCATGTTGGTGTTATAGACTTAGTGGTCTGATGTGACTGGATATTATTAGGTGATGGACCAAGAGAATTTCTTCTGATGGGGGTGAGAAAATAATCCAATTCTCTATAGGATAGTGTTTTTTCATTAGTTTTGTTCTTAAATATCATGATTAATATCCTATGTGTAGACCACCCTTGCATATAATGACCCTCAATGTGGTATTTCTAATGTATCTTTATGGGTTTACCCGCAATATAGAAACTCTTTATGTACAGTGGAGAAGGATTTTTTATTATAAGGTTATCATTTCCAATTAGCTTATTTTGTCGGGTGTTTTCATATGTTTTGGGGCTGATAGAGAATCCTCATATCAATAGTCAATATCATCCACTTTATGTTGTGGAATATTTGGCCACACAATGGGTAGTGTAGTGATTTCAACTAGTTTGATGATGTTAGTGTTCTTCTTTTGGTACTCATCAATAGATTTTATGAAAGAGTGACCAAAACAAAAATAAGATATATTTGATTGTTGATGGGTACCTTTTAGAGATTGGAGCATGTATTGATGATTCCCATAGATATGTTTTGAAGTGGTTGAGGAGAAAAACCTTGCTATTTTGACTGTCACCATAGGTTTCTTCCAACCGATCATTCTTTTCAGAGGAACAAATATCATTTCAAAAAAGGTACAATTGAAAGGGATGAACCTCAAAAAATGATCGCAGGTAAAGATTTAAAATCAATTTTATTTTAATTACCTCTTATCACATTTGGGCTAATAGTAATCCAACAGAAAAGTCATGGCTTTGGGAAGGAAAATAATTGGATAAAACGAAGCACTTTTTGGGATCTTCCATATTGGTATGATTTGTTGGTCTACCCCATGTTGGATGTCATGTATATTGAGAAAAACTATTTTGATAATTTATTTCATATAGTTATGGATACACCAGGTAAGACCAAAGATAATGTAAAGGCACGATTATATTTTTCCCATATTTGCAGGAGACTAGAACTTGAACTATTTGAAAATGTCAGATCCTAAAGGATAATGAAGCCAAAAGCAGCTTATAAACTGTCCAAAGAGATTCACTTAATATTTTGTTAGTGGATTGCAGATTTGAGACTTCCAGATGACTATGCTTCCAATTTGGGAGGATGTGTTAAGAATGGTTATATTACCAGATTAAAAATTAATGATTGTCATGTTATAATGGAAATATTTATGCCAATTGGATTCAAATGTTTCCTAAATTCTATGATTTTGGATTCAATAATAGCCATATCATATTTTTTGGAGACATTTGTGCAGCGACAACAGACTACGATGCACTAAGAAAACTGGAAGAAGATGTTGCAGTAATTATATGTAAACTTGAAAAAATAATTCTTCTAGCTTTCTTTGACTCAATGGAACATATGATATTACATTTTCCACATGAATCCAAATGTGGAGGTCTAGTACAGTTTCAATGGATGAACCCATTCCAAAGATGCATTTATAAATTGAAGAAAATAGTACGTAACAAAGCATCAGTTGAAGGCTCAATTGTTGAAGTTTATTTGCAAGAGGAAATTTATTTTTGATGCTCTCATTATTTTGAATTTCTATATCCCTAAAAACACAATCGCATGGGATGAAACGAGGGGAATGTTAATGACAAAATGGAAAATAAATTATCAGCTTTTAATCATCCAAATCTTGGTTTCAGTGGAGTTCATGAAAGATGGATTTCAGATGATGAACATCACAGAGCTCATACATATGTTCTGCTCAACTGTGAAGAAATGACATCATCTGTACTCTGAGTGCTTCTATCACTTATTCTATAATTTATGTTAGAATATGTAAACTTATTTTATTTTGTAGGTTATATGATAATCATATTAGGAAACAACTTCCAAAAATTACAGCAGCTTTTCTTAAAGAACGTAGACAAAAAAAATTCTCAATGGTTTAAAAAATTGGTAACATAAATTATTGATGTTTTAATATCAATTCCGTTTATTATTTATTATATTGATAATTGTTTTAAAAATTATCAGATGTCTCAACATGCTAATAAAATTGATAAGCGACTGTGTATATTGAGTAACCTACCATCTAAAATGGTTAAATCTTATAATGTATATGTGGTGAATGGTTTTCGATTTAATTCATGTGCATATGTGGAATCAAAAAAACATTGAATAGTGGAGTTTTCTTAAGAGGATCACATTACAGAGAAACTGAAGTTGACTTTTATGGCATTCTGGATGAAATTATTGAGCTGTGTTATATAGGACAGAATTACATAACGATGTTTAAATGTTGGTGGTTGGATACTGAGAGAGGCTGACGTGTTCATACGACTCATGGAATCATCGATATTAAATATAAAAGTCTTCTTCCAGTAAAGGAACCAATTTGCTGGCTCAACAGGCAAATCAAATTTATTACACAAAGTACTATGCTACTTCAAGAGACTTGAGTGATTGGTGGAGCATAATAAAAATTAAATCTCTGGAAAATCAGTTTACTAAAACTAAATGTCGTTCCACCTAGGTCGAAGGAATTGAAATTTTTTAAGAGACTGCTCAAAATCCATATTTTTGACAAAGATATGTGAATATCGATGATGACACTCCACAATTAAGGATTGATGATGAAAAATATGTTAGTTATGTTACAAATGAATTTGAAATGACAAGAGATGATGAAACTGAAACTCATATGGATATTGATGATGCTGAGGAGGAAGATGAAGACATTGACATTGACAACTATGGAGATGAGTATGAAGATGGGAATTGACACAATTAAATGCTGGTTATAATCATAACTAATATACATCACTATATAATAGTTATTTTCAACTATCTTCCAACAATAATCATTTTGTGTTTCTATTGGATCCTGATCCATTACACGAGTTACAAGAGGCTGATCTACCTTTGGATGAGGTGGATTGTGGACCATATGACCCTTAGCCTATTGATGGTTTAGGGGGTACATGGAGGGGGCGCGGTCTTGCGCGACTGATGATTCCTGACCTTATCCCCGAGCGACGTCCACGTCTGGGCTTCGATCCACACACACAGAGGTATAGTAACCTGTATATTTTAGATAGCATTCAATAATCTATTTATATATATACTAATTGTATGATTATTTATTCCTTCTTCACAGTTTTTCACATGTAGCTATTGGATAGGGGAGTGCTATCTTGCACAATTATTTTTCTCCCCCATGGATCACATGGGAACAGATTCCCGTTGTTGTGCGGTGTGACATGTTCAACCATTGGCTAGTACATAAATAAATAATATTTATTTTGAAATTTATTTTATTAATAACTTGATATTATAAATTATTTGTAGGTTTTATGGTATCTCATCGATGATATCATGTGTGACGCTATCCACGTGGCATGGGTGGTGTCTATGCATGATTGTTTCCTTCATTTTTTCCACAATTTGAGAAGAATAGCCATTAAGAAAGCTGGAGTGATAGAATTTAATGAGTCGTGTAGAGCCCATCGACCAGAGAACTTTTCATCTCACATTTAGGATAGATTATGCTTACACTGGTTGGGTGGTGGATTTTAGAGGAGATCTTCAGTGGGATGGAAGAACCGGGGGAGACAGGAGGTGAAAAATCGAGTAGGTAGTTGTACATTGAGTATGCATAGAGAGAATTTGGTAAGTGTATTTTTTAAATATTTTATATAACTTTAAATATAGAAAATTTATTTTATATTTCTGTAGGCAGTCGAGCATCCCGATATTACAGAGTTCGACGTTTATTGGAGGATGTACAATGATCGAGCCAGTAGAGAGATTAGATGTGATCACCAGCATCGGATTGTGGTTAGTATTATTTTTTTCAGTTTGAAAATTAAATGCATATAATATTTTTACAATTTTATTTTCAAATTGGAATTGAAGGAGTCATATGAGGTTGCGACCTCTCAGACACAGGCTAACAGTCAGGACGAGATGACTGAGTAGACCAGTGCCCACTATTTCGATGAGGCGGTATGGATGCAGGAGAATCAGTATGGCTTTGAGAAGTGCCGAGTAGTTGGTATTGAATCTCATTAAACTCCTAGTACTTATTATGGTACTACTGCGATGTCATCGTCCAGCTCGAGAAGAGTTTGTGGAGAGGCATTATCTTCTGCCTCACAGTATCCGGACCAGTTGCGAACTCATGATGAGATTATAGAGAGTTTATAGAAGCAGCAGGAAGAGATGTGTCAGAGGTAGTATCAGAAGTAGTAGTAGCACCACGAGAAGGAGATGCGTCGATGGGAGTAGCAGCAAGAGTGGCAGCATCACGAGTAGATGGAGTACATGCGTCGTCTGACTCGTTCTTTAGGGATGAAGTTTCCTCCACCATCTCCTACAGCTCCTCCACCTCCTCTAAAAGACGACCCCCCAGTGATTTTTTTTTATTAAAAACATTTGTATTCAATATTTGTAGAAATATAAACTATTTATAGTTTATGTCTTTTATATTGGTGCAAATATTGCATAATTTATTTTTTTTATTTTTAATATTTTATTATTTATTAGTAGTGTTATATTTTTTAATTTGTGATTGTTTTACTAATAGGAAAAATATTATAATATTTTTCTATATTTTTTTGAAAATATTAAGAATTTTATGAATTTTTATTTTTTTATTATTTTAATAATATTTATATTTATTTTTTATTAGTCATAATTTTAATAAATATATATTTTTTAGTATCATATTTTTTAATGTTTGTTTATTTTCCAAATAAAAATATTTTTTATTATTTTATTATTTTAATTATAATAATATAATTTGTTCATTAATAATAATTTTATAAAATATTTTTTATTATGTTTAGTATTTGCAACCCTTCCTTTTGCGACGGGCTCCCGTCGCAAATAATTTAAATATAATTTTTTATTATAAGTATTTGCGACGGGACAACGGGCCCGTCACAAATACTAATTTCAACGGGGCCATTTCAAAATGTTCTTATATATATATAATCTATATAATCGGATGATTATTTGTAATGGGGAACTTAACCATCGCAAATAGTATTTTCAACGGGGCCATTGAAAAAGGTTTATTGATATATAATGTATATAATCGGAGGCTTATTTGCGACGTTGTTTTCTACAATGGGCTATTTGCGATGGGGCCCTATCGCTAAAGCCTATTTGTGACAAGATCCCGTCGCAAATAGCCCTTCGCAAATACCTCTAATTCCTATAGTTCTTGATCTGATTCTCTCAATACAATGAGTCTGGATCTGATTCTTTCAATACGATGGACTCAATATGATGAAACCATACTCAATCTTCAAAAATAAAACTCAGCCCAAATTTTCAATACTAACTTCTTCTATTTTATTGAATTAATATGATTTATTGAATATGATCTTCTCACTATGATCTTTCTCAATCTGGTAAATAAACATCCATTTGTCTGATCCACCTCACGAGATCTCTAGTCTGCAATGACATTCACTTGATTTCATCAGTACTCTACCTTTTCCTATTTCTTAAAAAATCACTAATGAATAAATGATATGATCGATAATTTATAATTAGCTTGGAAAACAAATGTGGTAAACTTGAAATCTCTCCCCACTTCCTCAAATTTCAAAATCTCGAAAAATCTATCACATTTTAACATCAACTATGACTTCATTAAACCTCCTTATAATTCATCAAGATTTATGCAAAAATAGATATCATGTTTGACCTCTTCAGCTTTTCACAAAACTTCAAGAATTTTCTTTTTGATTCTTCTTCATAATCTTCTCATTATGAATCTATTTCCTTCTCCAGGATTATGAATTATATTTCCTTATTAGTTATTTGGAATTCTGTTTCCATCTCAGCTCATTATGATTTCTATTTCCACTTCATCCCATTATGAATTTCATTTCTTTCTCAGATCATTACCATATTCCATTGTCTTCAGTCTCATGGAATCCTCATAACGATGGAATTATCATTATGAATGAATTACAATTATGATAGTTTTTCCCATTATGATAAAATTCACATTACAATGGAATGTCCATACTTCAACTTTGAAATTATTCAAAATTAATTAGCTTCACACATTCTAACTTTTTAACTAGATATTATAAAAAAAATTCCTTTTGTATATTTCTTCATGTTTGTTGAATACCAATTGTGATGAAATTCTCATTACTATAAAATTTATCATTATGATGGAATTCTTCACACTACAATTTTGAATTTCTTCAAACCTCTCTATCGTTTCTTCAAAATATTCATCATTAAAGTTTTCATGATATGTGGGAACAACTTGATCAAAAAAGTATCATCTAATTTGGTTTAGAAAGTATGAAAAAATTCTAACTATTCACCTCACAATATACTTTCAAAAAACTTTAGCAACAAAACAACTTCTACATTCAACAACATATTTATTTCATTGATTGTGAAAATGGAAAACCTATATCGAACAACTATTTCTACCTATGATTCTATTGTATCTTGTAATATGAATACAATGTAAATGGATCTGATTATTTCAAAAACATAGGAATTTATTATAAAATTTCATTATAAAAGATTGGATAAGATTCCATGATAATAAAATAATTCCTATAAAAAAGGGTTAGTTTTGAATAAATAAAAAATTATGTTTAAAATACCACAAAGGTTCTTTAGGTCCTAAAAATATGCTGTTAGGTTCTCCCCTATTTTTTCTACTCAAGGAAGGATTCTTCTACAGAGGCCAGTTACCCCAACAACTAATCCTTTTCCCTCAACATTGTAACCCCCTGTAGTTTTGATGATGTTACAAGGGATTTTTATAATCCTTTGTGGTTATCATAGTAGTTATCAGTACTCCCATATCCAACATTAATCCTTTCATAAGATGTTGGTTCCCCAATTTGTTTCTATGTATCAGTAGTTGTAGAAGACAAGGTGAAGTACCCCCTCGACTGATATGCTTACTTAAGCAAGAAGATGGTCCTTTTTTATGGTTTCCATGGAAATACAGAAGTTAAATGGGTTGAAAAAGCAATGTTCTTAGAGACTTGTGACTCCTTTGGAACCCATAGGTTTATTTTGAGACTTAAGGTTAAGTTGGGATATTAAATTCAAACTACATGTGATATTTAGTACATTGAGAATTACATTTTTCTCATGAGGTATTACCATCATGGATTGAAGTTGAGATAATTGGGAATTCTCTATGACCTTTTTAATTCTAGTTTTGTAGAATATCGAGATCCTTCTCTTCTATACTCATAACTACCTACATGATACCAATTTTTATCCAAATTGATTCTGGATATTACTTTATTTTTTTGGAATCATAATTTGTATGGACATACATACCCATTCATAGGCCTTATATACACATGTGTTGTGTCCGTGTAAGTAATTCAAGGTCCAAATATGGTCATGGTGTATATAGAGATTTTGTGTCCTATTCCAAGTGAATTTCTAGAAACATAGAGAGATGCATAGTGGTGCATAGTGTTATGTTGTGGTGGTGGACACCATTGTGGATAGAGATCGATCTAGGAGTATAAATAGTAAGGAGGAGATTTCCAATGTCTTCTCTCTATCAAATTCAAAGGCTTCTCTGATATACAACTACTTTAATATTTTCCTATGTGGAATTTTTCTTGTATTTTAATTTCCATGAATGTTTTGAATACAATTTAGTGGGTTATATATATGTGTGTATATATATATTTTGTTGGAGATGTTGGTTGTTTTATAAATTATAGATATATTTCATTTTCATGTTGATATAGGATTAGGCCTTCCATATTGTGTGATTTGGTTACTCAATAATAATCACCACCCCTATCCTATTAGAGGAGGACTTGAGGTGTCATACTCATCTTACCACCATCATTTTAAGATCCCCGGGGTGTTTGGTTATGTTAATGTGAAATCATAGTGATTGATTCCTAAAAATAATGTTTGAAGCTAGAAATAAATTGAAGACTTGTTTAAAAATTTATAAAAACTATGTTAAGGGGTCTTGAGTTCAATTATCAAATTAGGTACACCAATATAAGTGTAAAACCTAATGTATCATTTTTATAGGACTTTTATTACATAATAGTGGACCAAGAGTTCATTGTACGGTGAAAGTATGTTTGTGCGTGCATCATATAGTGGTTTATTGTGATATTTCATGTCGTTACTATGAAATATCATCTAGATATGGGCTAATCTTGTGGGTTCATCCTATAAAATAAAGTGTTAAGAACACTGTTATCAAGATTCTATGTAGAGGTAGAGTTGTGACAAACCTATTCCTATTGTTTTTCCTCTCATAGCTGATTAGTGATTCATGAGGTGTTATTTTCTAAGACTCAGTTGAGAGATATTATTTCCCCATGTTTTGAGGTAGTTTATATCTTCTTTTAGATTATTTCATATCTTTATTATAAGACCATTTTCTAAGTCCCTCTTTTTAGACAAGACTCTTCATAGGTTGGGCATTCTTTGTGCGTTCAAATGAAAAAATCCTCATGGGGTTGAAAAGAGAACCTAAACCTCCTGAAATACAAGTTTTGATAGATTTTGATAAATTTAATTATATTATTTTTTGAATATCATTGACTGATTATGATTCTTATATTAATCTCCATACATAATAAAATGATTCTTTAATAGAAGATGTTTTTTTAAACTTGTCAGGGGAATTCTCTACAATGATTAAATTCTAATCCCTTTTTTAGGATGGAATTTTACCTGAGTATGTTAGACCATTTAGGTGTATCATGATAGTGTCTATGTATATTGTTTGGCCTATGGACATTGTGTGGTCAGCCTTGGACATGTTTTGTAGTGAAATTGTTCAAGCCCAACGGTTTGGGCAGATACTCCATAGAAAAGAATAGATATTTGGGTGTGTTTTTATAAAACATCGCCTATGTATGACATAAAACACTATGTTTCTGTGTTAAATTTCTTTTTAAATAAATTTTAAGCATTTAATAGCTTACTTATCATAGAATATTGAGCTTTAGGATAATTGAGATCTATAATAAGAATATTATTATTTAATATAGAAATTATCGCCTTATCAAGGGATTGGCTGTTATGAAGTGGACCAACTAAATTATGAAAAATAATTTTTTATACATATAAAAAATAAATTCATAAATAATTTTTTAGAATAGAAAGAAAATCATTTCAAGGTTAAAATACGTTATTTTCCAAAGAAAACTGTTATTTAGGCTGTAATGTATCATTATCTTTGTAAATTAAATTAATCTATATTTATGATTTACATTATAGAAATTTTTAGAAAATATATTCTATAAAATAATATAAAATTCATATAGTTATGGTTATTTGTAATGGAAAGGGAATGAATTCATTTTTTATTAAAAAATATATTTTCTTCAAAATGGTTTTTATTTCATTTTTTGTGTGAATATTATAATAAATATCAACTAATTCAATAAAATTTTCTTGAAAAATTGATATCAGTTTTAAAACAACCGTGTAATAATAGGATTATTATGATTTGTTTTTGGATTTTATGAAATTTTTTATTTTCTGGTGAATAGTGAAAAATTGCGATTTTTCAAATACTGCCAATTTTATGACATTATTATTATATAAGCAGAAATTGATAAAAATTAAAACCTTTGGATCAACCAAATATATTTTAAAGGAGTTAAATAATTCATTATATGAAATTATTTTTAATTTTTTAAACCAAGAGTTACTTTTTTGAATATAAGTTTTATTTTATTAAAATTAAAAACTATTTTTGGGTTTTTCATTTAATGGTGTAGTTGGAAGATTCCATTTAGTTTTTTATTTACAAAAAAATTATTAAATTATTAAATTTTTATTATTTAACAAAAAAAATATTTGGAAATTAATATGTTACTATATTTTAATGTAAGATTATTGTTACCCTAAAATCATACATTTTACAAAAAAAACAGTGTTTTTAAGAATTTTGTGTTCTCATTTTAGATGTAATTTATGACACACAAAAAAAATTATTATGATAAATTATTATTAATTTGAATTCATCATGAAAATAAATTATAATTCATCTTTTTTTCTCATATAATTTATTTTTTATGGTAAAAATATAAGTTATCACGGTTAAGGTAAATGTGGATTTAAAGTTGTTTAACTTGGGGACACGGATTAAGATATACCCAAAAGTTTTCTAAATGTGCTTGTTTGTTTTTATTTCAACCCAATAACATATTAAATTCAAATTTTGGGTTTTATGGTTACACTTTTCATGAGTATGATATACATGTTATTTAATCTTTTTGTAATTCCATGTGTGTCATTCCCACCACTTTAAAACGGGTGTTTCCTCCCCTCACTTATTTATAAATTTTAAGCCAACTACCTCATTCAATACCTAATATAATACCATGTTATATTTATTCCAAATTTCATAGAGATTCTTTTATTTAAAAAATACTGTCCTTTCTAGTAATAAGGTGTAAGCCGAAGGAGATTTCTTAACAAAGAGGTATAAATCTTAACAGACTGCTTTTTTATTTATTATTTTTCCTCCAATAAATATGTGGTATAAATTATAAAATAATTAATTATATTAAATATACAATATTGTTATTATGATTATTTATCAACCATTATCCACCTCATTTCTATCCTGTGGTAAAATAAAACATCATTCGTGCAAACATTTGGATTGCCACCTCCGCAAAGTGATACATTTCATTTTTCATCGTTGCTTCATGTTGATGATTATAATGATGTATTTTATGAATATATATATGAGATTTAATATATTAATGTAGTTTTAAAATAGTGAATTATTATTGAATTTTATTTAGTTCCATCCATCGATAAGTGGAAACATCACTCGAGTGAACATAGGGACTACCATCTCCATAAATTGATGTAATTCATTTATCATTACTGTTTTTTATAAATATTAATAAAGGTGTATATACTGATTACATAATATAAAAATTAATTTATTAAAATTATGGATATAATGGAACCATTATCTAAGAACATCTACTATGACATTTAAACTGAAACCATAATGAAAAACAAAGTCATTATCACAAGGAACTATGATTTTAATAATGAATATATTAACAATTGGGAGATAATATGTTATAAGTAAATATTATATAGTATGATATATATATATATTAAAAGGGTTATATAATATATTTATAATAAATATATATTTATTATATAGTAGTTTCAAATTCAAATGAAGAAGGATGAGACTTGGGGAAAGGGGTTTAGGTTACAATCTCATTTATTTTGGGGATTGTCTATACCAAATTTTGGGTGAGGGAAATTATGTAGATATTATAATTTAAACCCAATATATTTTATTTTACATAGTTATTTATATAATTTTTGTGTATTATTAAATTTTTCCTCTCTTTATTACTTAAAATGATCAGAAATTGTTTTTAAAATAAAAGCTTAACTTAGTTCCTCTTTGGATGGTGAAAATTTTTATTCATTTAAATTATCTTAAATTTTTTTGAAAAAGTTATTTATTATAATTTAAATGTCTTAATAAGGTAATTTTATTAAAATTTTAATTTATCTATAATGGTTTAAAATTTAATCATTATATCTTTTTTCAGAAAATTTATTTTGGCTTCTTAGGAAAGAGTGAATGGTATTTTTTTCTTTTAACAGATATTGCATGAACATATTTTCCCACCATTATAACATATCTTTTGATAGAATATTCTATTATAATTTCCCTTTTTTCAATGAAAATTATTTTATAAATATTTTAGTAATTTTATGTTAAACTATTATCAAAGAAAATATTATTTTCTTGTTTTTTTCAAATAATGTTCAAAAAAAAATTTAAAGGTATTTTTTAGCTATGTCAGGTTCATTTAAATATTATTATGGTTTATCGGGGTTATGATAAAATGATAAAATCAACTTTGTTTTTTATATTTCTTATGATGATTATTATGATTTAAGGTTGATTTAATGAATCATGTTTCTTCCCCATTAGTTAATTAATGTATGATGAAATTTTTATGAAACTTTTTTCCTTTGCACAGGTTATGATATGATGAAATGATGAATATTTTATGATCTTGTGGAATTCATATGTATGCCTTTCCTTATATGATGGGTGGTCATGTGATTATATATCCCTCCAAAAAAAATTTTAAATGCGGATATATCATGAGATAACTATATTATTTTTTAACCTGATTTCATGTTCACAACGTTATGCATGGACCAAGTTTCATGTCCAAAAGTTTATGCATGGACATGGTTTCATGTTCATAAGATTATTCATGGACCTGGTTTTATGTCTCCCATATTATGTGATAGCCTATTTTCACATCCATAACTTAACCAGTGATCCAATTTCTATTTATACATGTTCACAATGTTAGAAGATTATAAGTGTGCCTTAATCCAATGTTTATGATATGGTCTCATGGATCAGATTTGATTATTGAAGATTCTAAATTATCCTAACTTTTTCCTTTTATAATAAATATTTATTCCATCACTCATGATTATAAATATTTTATTGATCATGTATGACTTTCTTGGATTATGATCATGTTATCATAAAATAATTACCACTTATGATCTTTGATGGATTTTAACTATGTTTACCATTACTAAGCATTAGATCTCACCCATTATTATATTTTCCTTCCTCAAATTTCTATGCAAGGTTCTTAGTATCATATGTCTATAATGGTAATAATATGAAGATATTTTTGGGACATTTTGATGATCCTTTTTCAAATAATTTTTTTATTTATTTAGCCTCTGAAGAAACTAAACCTTTACGGTTATAGGGTATATATATTTGTGTTATGTATTCCATATTCATGTAAAAAAGTTGAAATATCTATGTATACTATTTTTTGGTCACTTTAGTTTGTATTAGATAAAGGTTTAGTTATTTTTATATAGCACGATTATAAAACTCTAGTGAAACCCCTAGGGATAAGTCTAAGTATTGGATAACATCTTAATGTAATGATAAAGTATAGGCTGTGTGTCTTCATAGAAAATACAACCCTTTCTATATATATTAAAGTAGATGGGATTGTAGAACAGATGCACCTTGGGGTAACAACACTGAAATGATTGTATTGGGTATTAACATGATCTTCATTGGTACACGAATAGAGGTCATAAGATGAAAAATATTTCTAATGACTCTTAGAGGGATATTCTTTGGTTACTTAAAAAATATATATTTGTAAACCACTAATAAAGATTTTAAAATATGATGCCCATCATTGACCCAATTTAAAAATAAAGGGTCATTGTTTAAAAATGAAATAGTGACCCACACTTTCCTTAATATATATTACCACTTATTATATGAATACTCATTGCATAAAATAATGATCTATGAAAGAATCATTTATTTTTTATTCCTTTATATACTCAAATACCTAAAAACTATTATAAAAGTGATCTATATCATCCCCCACTATGATTTTCTTTATTAGAAACCTTCTTATACATGTCATATATAATATCTTTCTTTATAGCCTGGGGAAATGAATCATACGAAAGTATGAGATCAGATTCCCAATAAGGGTAAACAAGGGAGATATCAACATAAAATGACAATAATGGTATGATAACATGATAATAACATTTAAAAACCATACCCTAAATATCATAGATCATTAACTTGGTTTATGGAATAAATATTCAAAGATTATAAGGCATGAATACTAAAATACTCAAATAACATGGTCCATGAGAACATATAATTGGCATAAGACATATAATTGTTGTATAAACACAAGAATAGATTATCATTTCCTTAGTATTTAAGGATCATTACCAAAAATATAATTTTGGAATTGGCTCACTCTCTAAACAATAATAGTGGTTATGGATCACTCTCAAGACCAGTATAGTTGAAAATGTACCTCATTAAACTAGGTTCAATCCCCATTTTGTCACCAATAATCTCATTAGATATCAATATTTATCTAATTAATTTGAGTTAGATATAGGTACCACCCATAACATAATGAAAATAATACATATTTATTTCATAATATCATAAAAAATTAATCATATCATAACCCATGAAAAGAACTCGGTTTCATAAACATTTCATAATTGTATAACCTATAGGAAAGAAACAGGTTTAAATAAAGTTTCATCATTTCATTATAGAATAACCCATGAAGAAAGAATCGGGTTTCATAATAATTTCATCATTATATAAATCATGGAAAATAAATGGGCTTGATAAGTTTTCTTCATGATATAACCCATTGAAAATAACTGGGTTTCATAAGAATTTCATCCTGGAATAACTAGTGGAAAAGAAATGGGTTTTATAATAATATTATCAATATAAAAAAACCATTTATAGAAATAATAATATCATCCCTAGATCATATCCCCATTAAAGAATAAATAACTTCAAAATATGTCAATTTATATGGAAAATGATTTTGAAAGATCCCATGGAACCTTTATTCAAAAAAAATTACCTTTACACTTAAAAAAAACACTTTTTAAAACTAAGATTTCACAAAAAAAATTAAAAAAAATTATTTGAAAAAATCCTTGGAAAATGTAAAGGAAAATTTAAATAATTGATCGGTCATGATGGAAAAAATTTTCATTCATGTTTTAAATGATAAAATTAAAGATTCGTTTATCATTTTTGGTAAAAAGTCAAAATAGCCTTATTTAGGAAATGAAAAGAAGATTACATTAAAAAACTACACATAAAACATGGGTAAAAATAATTTAAATTTTTTATGAAAAATAAAAAAAATTAAATTTTTTTTTAGAAAACAAGTATGTGGAAAGAAAATCATTCTCAACTGATTAGAAAAATAATGTCATTTTTTAATTAAAAATATTTATTTGGACTCTTGAGCACATAAAGAGAAGAAAATAAAATTAAAACATTTATTTTCATGAAATAAAAAGAGTATAATAAAATTCATGTGATTATTTAAAGGTATATTATAAGATCTCATCAATAAAAGCATAATAAAAAAACAATCCTGATAAAAAAATAGATTATAACATAAAGTCGTTACTGCTTTGTCATATTCTGGATCATAATCCTCACGAAATAAAGAAAACTATTTGGATATCTTTATCCCAATATTTTCATAATGAGAATCAAAATATAAATTAATGGGTAGTATATACACCAGGAAAAATAAATAAGTTGTGTATAACATATGTGTCCCACAAAAATAAAAGTGGTATGAAGATCTCTTACCTACTTTGGTAACTATTGAATCCTAAACCCCATTTATGAATAACTTTAAATGGAACATTAAATATAATGATAATAAATAAATTAATTATGTAAAATTTCAAACGGCATTTATATACACCTCATAAATAAGATTGTTGCATAACATAACTTATATCCTAAAGAAGATAATTTGATAAAACAA
This sequence comes from Viscum album, assembly GCA_963277665.1. Classification (NCBI taxonomy): domain Eukaryota; kingdom Viridiplantae; phylum Streptophyta; class Magnoliopsida; order Santalales; family Viscaceae; genus Viscum; species Viscum album. The sequence goes on along the minus strand of OY728147.1, from coordinate 1,495,497,478 downwards.
TCTTTTACCTTAAGTCTTCACATCCTTCATATACATTTGAATATACCATATAATAAATATATATTTATTATAAATGTATTATAGAACTATAATTATATATATCATACCATATATTATTTACTTATTTTCTTTTATTACCCGTTTAATAACATTTCTTTCTTAAAATCACATTTTGGGTAATAACTTTATTATTTTTCAGGTATGTTTTGATTTAATATTTTTGGTCCATTTAATTTGATAATGGTTCCATAATTTCCAGAATGATAATCATGATTTAAATATAACATAAAATAATTAAATACTTATTTATATTAATCCATAATATTTATATTTATTAAATTATTTATACCATTCATGGAGATTGATGGTCGTATAAATGCTTGAACGATGTTTCCATTTTCATGACTGAAAAAAGAAAATGAAGGTAAATAATATATAATAGTCCATTATAAATTATGATTTCATATTTATCTCATATATTAAATAAATATATACTTTTTACCATCCACATAATGTGTAAGTGAAAAACGAATCACATTGCTTTATGAGGTGGTAATCCGACGTACAGAAGAACAATGTTATTGTATTCCCAAGGAATTGAAATTTAAGAAGGTATATGGGATATAATAATTATAGAAGTAATTTTTTTCCAAACATATCATATATAAACACTTTAAATCAACCATTATATCAAAATATGAAAGGTGGTGTAGGAAAAATAATTACATCAGTTCGTGAGGCGGTGGTCTATCATACATACAAGGGACATTATCGTATTCTCATTGAATGGAATGTAAGATTTTAGTTGTGATATTATTATTATCAAAGTATAATTTGTTCATAAATATCATATATACCCTTAAAATACATCATTATATCAAACTATGATAGGTGGTGATGGAAAACTAATTACATCAATTCGCTAGGTGGTAGTATGTCCTATAGACGATCGACGATTTCATTACCAATTATATGGAAGAGAAAATATAATTAAGTTTCTAAATTAACATAATAAAATATAATTATATGGGATATAATGATCTTATTATATCAGGATTGTATAAAATCCTTTAATGTAGGTGTAAGAAGAAATAAAATAAAAATGATTGGTTAATAATGTTACCTCTTTTATGCACAACCTCCTTAGGTCAACCCCAAAGTCTTTCTAAAGAGGGTTACCTTATCAAAATAAGGAGTCCAATATATATTTGTAGAATTATTTGATTTATTTGGTTAGGTAATTCTCAAAACAAATGTTTTATGATATGTGAGTAGGATATGGGAGGGGTTCCCATTTATAAGTCGGGGAGAGAACACACTTTGAATCTTTGAGAAGAAAAAAGTTTAACAATCATTTAAACATCCCAAAAGAAACCAAAATGGGTTATAATCGAACCATAAATTATATGAGTTAAAAAAATGACCATAAATATGGATTTTAACAAGTTTCAGGTCTTTTAACTCCATATATTTTAAGTATAACCCCCTACAAACTTGTTTTAACCTTGACCATTATAATTAATATTTTAATATTTTTTATGTTTATTTTGACAAAAAATTATGTTCAAATAATTATATAATATTAATTATGGAAATTATAAATATTTAATACTTTTTTCTAAATTTCATTCATAGAATTGAAAAATATTTGATTTAAAAAAACCCGCAGACATGATGAAAAAGCGGTTTCCCAAAGAGAATGTTTTCATAAGAAGAGAAAGTTTTAATTTCAAAATTCATAATAAAATTGATTCAAATGTCCTATATTGGATTAAAAAATATATATAATTGGAGTAATTTTAATTTTAAATAATTTTTATGTAATATAAAACTTTTTAAATTCATTAAATGAAAAAAAATCTTTTAATAAAAATCTGTATATTTTACCATTCACCAAAAAAATAATATTTTAAGAAAATTATAAAACAATTACCCTAATACAATATTGACATGTTAATTCCAAATATGAATTTAATTTTTTAAAATAAATTTTTCAAATGTATAAAAAATTAATTTTATGTTTTTTCCCAAAATATAAAACAAAATAATTTTTTGAGAACAACATAGTTTAAAATAATTTAAAGTATTTACTAAAAAATAAATACATTTTTATAAATATATTTTATTTTTATAAAGCCTTTGTAATTAATTTTTAAAAAAAGTTCTTATTATTCATATCTCCAAGTATAATATCTAGGTTATAATGATCATGTTTAAATAATAATATTAATAATTTGTCATGGTTTGTTAAAACTCGTTGTTATGTGTAATGTAATCTATAGAATAAATTAAATTTATTTGAAAAAATATATTTCATAACATTTTAGGTTGTTACATTATACTACCTTGAAATTAATTTCTCTCTTAAAAATCACAACTCTAATACAAACAAATAAGGATTCTTCTTGCCTCATCATATTCTCATGTTTCGATGTAGCTTCCTCAAATTGGTGGTTTCACCCAAAGCAATTGACCAGGTAGGTGGCCTTGTTTTACAGCCCTTTCTCTCTATGATTCAGAATCTCTACAGGTTGTTCATCATAAGAAATATCATGATCCAATGTTATGACCTCAACATTTAGTATATTCGATGGATCATTTTTTTACTTTCTCATGAGGGATACATGGAACACATCGTGAACCTGAGAGAGTCTCAATGGAAGCACCAAGTGATAAGCTACATCCTCATACAATCAATAATTTCAAAAGGACTGATATACCTAGGGCTACGTATTCCCATTCTTCAAATTCTCATAACCTTAAACCATGGATAAAGTCATAGAAATAATTTCTCACCAACTTCAAACTCCATATCACATAAATGATTATCAATATAACTTTTTTCTATTTTATGCCACCCTTATATGTTTTTGAATGGATCTCACCTTCTCTGAAATTTAATCTATTATCTTTGGTCCCAAAATATTTCTTTCTCCAACATCATAATGATATGTTGGAGTTCTACATTTCTATTTATAGATAGATTTATACGGAACCTTCAGAATTCTTGAGTGAAATATATTGTAGTAAGAAAACATAACAAGTGGACTGTGTTGATCCCAACCACCTTTGAAATCCATATAAAAAGATATCCACATATCATATAGGGTTTTAATGGTTATCTCAAACTAGACATCTATTTGAGGATGATATGTTGTACTAAAACATAGCACTGTAATAATAACCTACTAAATATTTCTCCATAATTTTTATGTAAACCCTACATCCCGATTAGTTATAATTGAATGTAGTACTCCATGAATACTTACCACTTTCTTAATTTATATTCTAAAAAATGATCCAGAGAAAAACATTCTCTAATAGTGATGATGTGTGCTAAATTATTAATTATATCAACTACAACCCATATAGAATTTTTCCCTTTATATGTTTTGGAGAGTTTAATGGCCATGTTTTCCCTTTTTTATTCGGGTATGGGAATGGTTGTAAAATACCTTAAATTTGTTCCTCTCAGCCTTAACATTTAGATAAACATAGAAACATGATACGTACTCTCCAATATCAGTCTTCATGTTTTTACCACATAAATACTATTTCACGTTGTCTATTGGTAGGATTTAAAACCTTGTCTCCTTTCGATTGTGGGTTGAGGCCCCATGGATTTACCGGATGCAACAAGTTGTCACCTATCATGTGGGTTATCTTTTTTTCAAAACTATATTAATATAATTCCTAAATAGTTTCTAAGTTGAAATGACACATAGTTACCTCAACATCAAAGATAAGATAAACCCTAAAGGATACTTATACCATTAACCATATGTCCACAAAATTTAAATGCATTCCTCATCAAATAACTTTTTCACTAGAACATATTCAAAACCAAAGGTTTTTATTTTCAAAAATTTATCCCCAAAATATTTTTAATCTTTATGAACTCTCATCACATAAAACCTTAAAAGGGGTGTGTAGTAATTTTGAACTCATGATAAATCATAAACTCATAAACCCATTATGGTATCCATAACACATAATTGAATATTACATGGTTACATATATGATGTAAATAGATAATTCCCCCTTATTACTTCAATAAACTACCATTATAGACCAAAAAAATTATCCGTTGGAAGTTTGGGTTCATCCTTGTACCAATATATGATCGTAAGCTAATTAAGAATATGAAATGCTATTTTTCTTATTCCATAATCTATATAAAAATATAGAATCAATGCTCTTAGTCATGTCAAGTTCAACTAAAGGATGAATAATAATATTTTCATATGGATCCTTCATAAAAAATAAAACATGAAAGTCCTTACTAAGGATTAAAGTAAATGTGTGTCCTATATATCAGGATTTACCTAAACTATTTTGATTGTATAATATTTCCCTATTTTATATTGTCTTATGAGGTTTTTTAGATTATAATACTCATTAACCCTTGGATTGTGTAATTTATTTACGTGATTCCCATACATCCAATAATTGAAACACTCGAGAGCAGGTGGTGCATTTTTTAGATCTTTTTATCTATTCTCGTAATTAGATAACTTCTTCTCATCATTTCGGTAATAGATCTCTTGATGGCCTTCCATTTCACACATAGAATATTTACAAGTCCACTTAAGAAAATTTCCTCCATGTTTCCTTCAACACGTTTCTCATAAATGAAATATTATGTTCTTTTCTTCATGGTTTTTATTGTTTCATTTTAATTCCATATTTCCTTTTTAGTCAAGACCATAGTATTATAGGGATCTCCAATAACAATTTCTACCATGATAGAACAATGAAAATTTTATTCATTGCTAATGAAGTCCCTTATGGATGATTCCATTGAGATACTTGGTTTTAAGACACATAAGAATCGATCAACCTTACTTTCAGTTTGGATGATAATACCAGAATCATACCTTGTAAGTCTTGTAAAATTTTCTACATAGGTACTGATGTATTCTTCATCCTTATTCTTTATCTCAAGGAATTCATTCTCCATTTTCATATGAAGAATACTAGGAATGTACTTATTGAAAAATATATTCCTAAACTCATCCCATTCTACGGATTCAATTTCAACCTATTGACTCATATTCTTATTAAGATTCCATCATTGATTAGCATCACCTTCCAAATGATAGACATCCTAAATGGATTTTTCATGGTCCAAAAACTAGATAATAGAAAATATATTTTCATTGGTACTGATTCATTGATTAGTATTTAGTGTATCATTATAACCACAAAAAAAAGTTGAACATTACATCTTGGAGGACCCAACCGAACATTATTCTCTTGTTTTATTATTTGTAATTATAGTATGATTAATATCTTGAGAAATTTTTGTGAGAATATCAAGGATATATTTTGTCTATATCCCATAAATTTTGGTTTATCAGGAGTACAATCATTTCATTTTTCATCACATTCAGTATTAATATGGTTTCTTTAGGTTCCATCCATTGACTAAAACCAAAAATCCTAATGTAAGAATCAATCAACATAGTGGGGAACCACATAATTATAAAAAATAACTTATAATATGTCCAAATCATGGAACCTTATTTTTAATATATGAAAATTTAGTATTAACCCAGTCCATTCATGGCTATTATTTAAATACATCATTATGGTTCATAAATAGTTTTAATTTCCAAAACATATCCCCATAGTGTGTAAAACCATGTGTGTAGTCAGTCCATTTTTCAAGCACCAAGTGATGATCAAGTCCATCTCAATTTTTCCTTTTATGAAGTATTACTACTAGTTTAAACTATGCTAGATCCATGGGAAATTTTAGTATCCAGACAAGGATGTAATTAATTATAAACCACTCTCTATTTCCTTCACCATAATTCAAGGATATTTTTTTATACATAGACTTTTCCTAATGGTTCTCAATAATTTTTTCTCGTACTAGTTTCCAAAGGATTAACTAAAACTTTTTTTGATACCAACTATTTAGACCCATACTTTTTATTTATAGACATCACATCATATTATTTGAAAAGCCAATACATGACCTAATGGTCTATTCTAAAATCATTTTAGTCTAGTTCATTTAAAACTTGGATACATAAAAAAATGGATTGTAAGTGAACTATATCATCTCCCACTAAGTTATTCATAATTATCACCCATATCATACATGTTATAAATAATACCTTTCTTTATAACATGTGTCAATAATACATTATAAAGGGTGCTTTCATACTCTTGGTATGGGTAAAAAATGAAGCTTTCAATATAATATTAGCATAAGGGTATGATAACATGAGAATTAAATTTAGAAACCATTCCTTTAACATAATAGATCATATACTTGAGTCATGGAATAAATATTTTCAGTTCATATGACATGAATCAAAAATGAATAAAAACATGATTCATGAGAACATAACATTGGCATAATACATAGATTTATTGCACAATAATAGAAAATAATTTCTTTAGTAGTCAAGGAACCTTTCCAAAACAATAATAGTGAAATAAGTTCTTTTCACAAATAGTCTTAGTAGTCTAGGTTCACTCCCATTACTATCATAGTTGCAAATTTACCTTACAGAACTGGGTTCACTCCCCATTCTATGCCTATTTACATCATAAGATATCAAAATTTACCCAATACATTGCACGGTAATATAGGTTCCACCCATAACATAATGAAAATAATAAATATGGACTCCATAACATTATAAAAAAATAATCATATCATAACCCATAATAAGAAAGTGGTTTCATAATAATTTAATCAAATCATAACCTATGGGAAATAAATAAGTTTCATAAAAATTTCATTAATCATAGAATAGCCCATGGAAAAAGAATTAGGTTTCATAATAATATAATCCTGATATAATACATGGAAAATAAGTGTTTTTCATAATCATTTCTTCATTTTATAACTCGTGGAAAAGAAACAAGTTTTATAAGAATTTCCTCACTGTAAAATCTATGGAAAAAAATGAGTTTCATAGAAATATTTTCACCATAAAAATAAAATATCAATATAAATTATAATAATTTTATCCTTAGATCATATACCTAGTAAATTTTAAGTAACATCAGATGATATAAATTTATATTAAAAATCATTTTCAAATATCACATAGATCATTTCATGAGGTAAATATCCTTTCCACTTTGTAAATCACTTTTTTAAACTAAAATTTCAGAAAAATTATAAATAACTTTCATTTAAAATTACAATATTAAATTATAAATTAATCCTTAAATAATTTATCAATCATTATGGAGGAAAATTTCGTTCATACCATTCATGTTTAAAAACAAATATTCTTTTCACGTTTTTAGTAAAAAGTCAATAGTACCTTGTTTGGAAAATGATAAGTTCATTCCTTTTAAAATAAATTTTAAAAATTAAAAAAATGTTAATATTGAGTTTAAATAATATTATGATAATATTAAAAACATTTCTAATTTTTTTTAAGACAATATGTATATGGAAGAAAAATCATTTTTGACCAATGCCAAAAACAAAGTCAATTTTTCCTTAAATCATTATTTTGGACTCCTATGTACATAAAGAGGGGAATATGAAAGGAAAACAATTTATTTTAATGTAATAACAATAGGATAATAATATTCATGTTTTTCTTGAGAGGTATATCATAAGATATCACCATTGAAAGCATAATTATAAACAATCCTAATAAACAAAGTGATTACACCATAATTTTTTTTCCACATTGGTATCTTCTAAATCATAAACCCCATGGAAGAAAGAAAATTAGATGAAATTTATATCCCAAAATTTTCATGATTACAATAAAGCAATCATGGGTATTATATACACCACACTAAAAAACAAGTGGAATATAAGACATTTGTCCTACAAAAATAAAAGTGAGACAAAAATCTCTTACCATCTTTGGTAACATTTGAATCAAAAGTCCCAAGAAGTAAAAATTTTAAGTGAAACATTTAATATCATGGGCGTAAATAAATTAATTATATGACATTTAAAATGGTCTTTATATATACTTCATATAATTGATAAGTTCATCATATAACATATGTCTCAAAGAAGACAATTTCAGACACAAATCTCCTACCTTAAGTCTCGAAGTCATTCATACACATTTGAACCTCAGGTATAATAAATATAAATTTATTATATATATATTGAAGAAAAATAATTATATATATCATACCATATAATATTTTCTTATGAACTTGTATTACCTATTTATAAAAAAATCATTAAAATCTTGTTTTTTGTAATAATTGATTTGTTTTTATGTTTGTTTCAATTTCATATTTTTGGTCCTTCTAAATTAATCATGGTTACATAATCTAAATAATTTTAACCATTATATAAATATAATAAATATTAATGACATATTTTTTTAAATTTATCCATAAAATCTAGTTATTCAAAATGAATCGCATTGTTCATAGAGATGTTAGGTCATATATATGCATAAGCGTTGCTTCCATTTTCTCAAGAAATGGAATGAAAGAAATGTAAATAATATATCCTAATTATAGATTAATTGTTATTTTATATATATCACATATATTCATTAAATATACCTTTTTTACCATTTTGTAAATTGTATGTGAAAAATAAATCGTGTCACATCATGCGACGGTAGTCAACCATAAAAACATGTGACATTATCGTATTCAGAAAAATGGAAAGTAGGAATGTATATGTGATATTATAATTAAAATAGAATAATTATACCATAAATATAATATATAATCTTTAAATTCATCATTATATCCAACAATTAGAGCTGTTGGTGAAAAATAAAGTACATTGGTTAGCGAGGTAGTATTCTACCGTAAACATAAGTGATGTTATCGTATTAACATGGAATGGAAATTGAGAAGGTATATGTGAAATTATAAATATATAATTATAATTATGAAATTAATATCATATATAAACACTAAATACATCACTATATATAATAATTATGGGAAGTCAATGGAAAAATTTATGTCAGTATGCAAGGTGGTAGTCTGTCGTACACCCCATCGATAGTTTCATTTTCCATTTTATTGAAGAGGAGATAGATGTAGGTTATGAAATTTACACAATAAAATATAATTATATTAGAGATACTTTTTATATTATATCAAAATAGTTTATGTGTACTTGAATTATGTGTAATAAGAAATAATATGAAAATGCTCGGTTCATAACGTTACCTCTTCTTGAGACAACCACCTTGGGTTAGCTCCAAATGACTTCTTAGGAGGGTAAAATAACAAAAATAATGCCTATATGATGTTGTAATGGAATTAAAAAATGTTTTTGGGAATTTATTTACTAAAAATAATGCTTTGGTAAGTTTTAATTTGAGATGATAGGGGTTATTTTTAATAAGTGGGGGAGTGGAGACACTTGGAATTGTTTTAAAGAAAAAAGTCTACTCATGTTTTAAACATGAAAATGGAATCTAAAACATAGAATTAAAGAACCTTAGATGATATAAGTTATAAATATCACCATAAAATTTGTATAGAAAAGTTTTATTTCATTCTAAAAAATATATTTTAGTTTAACCCTGGCTAAACCCATTTTAACCTTAAATGTGATAATTAAATATTTATTGTTTTTACTATTCATTCTGAGCAAAAAATAATTTTATATTATTATATAATAATAATTATGATGATTACAAATATTTAATTTATTTTCCAAAATTCAATTGATGGAAGTGTAAAACATTAATTTTAGAAAAAACCACAGATGGGATGAATAAGTTTTTTTTAATTAGAAAAGTTTAATAAGTAGAGAAAGTTTTAAGGAAAAAAATTAAAAGTAAATTTATTATAATGAAATAAATTGGATTAATAAATATATAATTTATCCATTATTTATTTTATATTATTTTAAATACAATTAATCTTTGATAATTCTATAAACTAAAAGGCAGTTTTGTAATAAAAACTGTATTTCTCACTATTCACTGAAAAATAAATCATTTTAAAAAATTATAAAAATTTTACCATAAAATAAATATAAAAACATGATTTTAATAAATAAGTTAGTTTTTTGAAATAAATTTTATAAATTTTTAAAAAAAATAATTTTATTATTTTTTCAGAAAAATAAATATAAATCATTGTTTGAGAAAAAATATTTTCATTGAATATAAAGACTTTACAAAAATAATGTGCTTATTTATTAATATATTATATTTATCTAAAACATTTATACTTAATTTTAAAAAAATTATTTTTTTATATTCATACCTCCATGTTCAATGGATAGGTTATAATGGTAATGATTGAATGATAATATCAATAGTATATCACAGTTCATTAAAACTCTATGTTGTGTTCAACACAAGATATTCAAGAAATAAATTTTATTTGGAATAAAAATATTTATATAAATATAATTGTGTTACTGATAATATTTTTTCAAAATTTATAACATATTATTAATTATTTTGGTAAGTATATGATTGTTCACTTTAATTTTTATAGATTTATTCTAACATTATGTTTTTTATTTTAGTAAATAGATAGAACTAGAAGCAATATTGAGAAAAATAAATTTTATTTCCAAAGAAACTATTGTACTCATTACATACCAATTTTTTTAGCTTCTAGGATGAAATATCTTGTGACTATACTCACTAAACATTCTTAAGTTATTAGTGGTAACACGGGCCATTTTGTGATTCCAAATTCATCAAGGATGTAGAAACATACTATTTAATCATTTATTTGATAATGTATAACATGTTTTGGGGGTCATTTTATCCACTAGTTGTTGAAAAATGAATCAATTTGATACAAAATATATTTTCTATTCTATATTTCTATGACCATGAGATAGTTGTCTTATAAATCTATCACTTGGATAGTGATAAAGATAAATCATGGACTCTTATCATGAATATATGGAATGTTGAATATATCAACTTCCTAGAATGGGAGTATTTTAAGACCTTATGTCTTAATAAGTACATCCCCTTCTGAACACTTCATACTAAAATTTATAGGGAAGAGTTGAAGTAGAAGGATAATAAATCCATCCATACATATGAATCAAACATCACAATAATTTTTAGGTACGAATTTGTTTTTATCGTGGACCCAGAAAGTAATATTGATCTATTTCTTAGTGTTTTGTCACCAATTATTTGAAATCAATGATCTATAATTAAAATTTTAAGTTATGAAAATACTATTTAATTTTCACTCAATGTTGACGTGAAATCTAGAAACCCTAATTTTAGTTTTTCTGGGGATAATAAATGGATTACAGAGTTTCATTGAAGAAAAATTTGTTAGTTGCATGGAGGGAAGAAGAATAATGAACATCCTACAAGCCTAAAATGATATAAGGATCAATTAGGTAATTACTTGAAATGAATGGGAAGATGTTTCAACTATGTGAGGCTTGACCATCGGGGAAAAGAATGTATAAGTGATGTGAAGAATCAAGTCAATGAATTGAATGGAGATAAATATCTACCATATATGGTTTAGTGCTTTAGATAAATGGAGTTTTTTTGTTATGTAGATCAATTCCCTAATACAAGGGATATTAAGGATATTATACCTAAAAACCCTCAAAAGTCAAAGGAAAAATGGAAAGCATATGTAATCATAACTACTAAAGACGGTTAGGAGAACTATGTGTTAAAATGTATACTTAAAATACACTCTATAATTTAAAAAAAAATTGATTTATAATTTATCTAATATTTTATATCTAAAGAATTTTCTTATTGTATCACATCACCACCTCAATGATTATATATTGATATGTTGGTGAAAAATTCTAATGGTATGATGATCAAATATCATGTTCATAGCTCCTCTATGAAAGAAGTTTATAGAAAATAGATTTCTAAAAATATTATTATTCCACCGATAGTTGAATTTGATGATATTTTGGGCATGTACTGGATCTATTAGTGTAGATCCCATTTTAATTATTGAGGAAAGAAAGTTGCATTCAATATCCCAATAAACATACAGTCGTCTATCATTTTGAGGATAAACCTGAACCCACACTGAAAATTACTTCCAGCATATGGGGTTTACTACCTATTAATGAGGAATATTTGTCAAAAAATGTTTAGGATAATGTTGACATTAAAAAAGTTTTTATTGTTTAGGAATGTGCATATGTATTTCCAAATGAAATGCCTAGTTTTCCCATGAATCATAAAGTTCAGTTTTTAATAGAACTCATACCTAGTGGTACACCTATTTTAAAGACTTCATATAGAATGGACTTGATTGAGTTACATGGGTTGACAAAGAAACTCTAGATGAATCCAGATAAGTGATTCATTTAGACTAGTTCTTCACCATGGGTTATACCTATTTATTTTTTTAAGAATATAGGTTTTTCAATGGATCTTTTCATTTATTATCAAGAACTAAAAGATAAAACTAATAATAAAAAGTATATTATACCATATATCAATGATCACTTTGATCAATTACATGGAGAAAAATATTTTTCCAAGATTGATCTTTGATCAAAATCACATTATATATGTCTCAAGAAGGTGGATATAACCAATACAGCCTTCTATATGAGAAATGGTCAATATGAATTTATAGTAATTATATTTGGAATTACTAATACTTCTGAAAGATTCATAAATTTAATAAAAAGAGTCTCATGAAATTAACTTTATTAGTTTATGGTATTATTTATAGATTTCATTCTTATATACTCAAGGATCAAATAATAACATGATGAAAATTTGAGTATTATTTTGAAGACCCAGAGGAAAATAAAGATATATGTGAAATTTAACAAGTGTGATTTTTTGTTATATAAATTTTCATTCTTGATTCATATAATTTCTAGTGATGGTATATATATGGATCATTAAAATATGGAAGTTATTAGAAAATGGATTATACAAAACAATTTCATTGAGATCTATAGAGTACTTGGGTTAGAAAGATACTACCAGCACTTTTTGAGAAATTTATCATGGCCATCAAATCAAATAACCATGTTCACTCAAAAGGGATTCAAGTTCTTCTTGACAGATGAAGGTAAGGATAATTTCAAGGAACTAAATTGAAGGTAGTTCATCACACTTGTGCTTATACTGCCCTATAGTGGATAAAGGTTTTTTATGTATAGTGATGAATTAAATAAGACACTATAATGTACCTCAAAAAGAATAAAATAGTGATAGCTTATGCCTCTCCCCAATTGAAAATTCATGAAAAAATATTACCCAACTCATGATTTCAATATGGAATCAGTAGTTTCTAAAGCGAAAATATGGATGGATTATCTATATGATGAATGGTGTGATATACATAACGATCATAAAATATTAAAGAATATATTTGCATATAATGATTTGAATATTCAACAAATAAAATAGTTAGTGTTGATCAAATACCACTATAACTAAATGAATTACAACCATGGGAAGATGAAAATGTAGGATAATATTTAGAGTTAGAAAGAACGTGCAAGATTTTCCATAATATGGAGTGAAAGAGATACAATATTTAATGATTTTCAGATGATGGATCTTGAAATCATAAGGAATGGGGCCCAATCATATCTTTCCTAAAATAATGTCCAACCATTCATCCAAGGTAAAATTAGTAAGGTGAAAAGGGAATAAATAGAATTATTAATGAAGGTGAATAATCTTCTTGATTTCAATCCTGATCTTGATGGAATAATATGGTTTAGGAACCAAGTAAAAGACCCCTTAATACCAATGTTGAAGAAATAGAAGTAGGATGAAGTTCGTAATTCATCATCCTGAATTCATATTATAAGTAAAAAAGATGAATAGAGATCTGAAATTGTATTTCTAGTTAAATAAAATAAAAAGGGATATTTCAGATTATGTATCACCATGATTGATGTGTCATTAAGTTATATATGAGAGAAAAAATTCAAAGGGAATATTATAACCATTACCCAATACCAAATGGAAATATGAAATATTCATCATGGATTTCATCGCTAGACTCCAAAAAATATAAAAAGGCCATAATGTTAGTTGGGTTGTAGTTGATAACCTTTTAAAATAAGTACATTTTATTGAAATTAGATAATATTTCTCTTTTGATCAATATAATTGGTTATATATTAAGTAATATTTTATATTTTATGGAGTACCACTCTAATGTTTATATGATCTGGATCCCAGGTTTACCTCAAAGTTTTCAAGAACTCTTCTGCATGCTATAGATACAAAGTTGTATTTTAGTACTATATATTATCCTCATAGAGAATGTGATGAATTGTACTAGGATACTAATGAACCTTCCACCTGACTTAGTATATAACTTGTCCCATGGTATTACTGATCCTAATGGTCTGGCAACTAATTCTTGGGAATGACAAGAATCCATTTGAAAATTATTTCTCTTCAAAAAAAAAATTAAAGATAACAGAATGATTATATAAAGAACCCAAAGTAATAATCATTTGAAGTAGGTCATAATCAACCACACTGATCCAATCCATTTTCATAAATATAAACAACATCAGTAAATATAAAAATACAAAAAGGCATAAGTAGATACAATTTTAATCACAAATAATACAACTATAATCCAACAAAAGCTGATCCTAAAACCTACTCCAATCAACATATTGTTTCAAACCACCACCTGACCCACCCCGCATCAGCCAGATGGATTAAAAATAAATCTGAATAGGAACCTATAACATAAAATATATGTTCATGAGATAACAATCCCAGTATACCACAATAACTCATTGAAACTATGAAATTCATTTCCTTTGGGAATTCATTAATACTAGTTTGAACATAGTGCTAGAATTTAATATTTGGAAATATAACTTAGAGAAAACTAAAAAAATTCTCTAATCATATTTCAAAATTTTCTCATTTTTTTCTCAAACCAAAAATACACATGTTAAAAACATTTCTACCAAATTCTTCTATTTCAATACCATTCACCCATTATCATATATCAAAAATTACCAACTTGTTTTATTTAAATTAAAATGGTCACTTTATAATCATTTGACCTAAAAATCCTTCTATAACTAAAAAAACATTTTGAAACCCAATTTAAAATCCTACACAAGAGTCTTTAATTCAAAATGGTTTTTACAAATATCTTTGAAAACTAATTTCCCATAGAGAATGACCAAACACACATAGGTCAAACACAATAAAGTAGAAACCATATGTCACAAGGAAAGTAACAATATTATTGATAATTGGCATCATGCCAATAAAATAAAGGGAAATTATATAATCAAAAACTAGATCAAAATACCCTATATCATCAAATGATCATATAATTGAATGTATTGTGGGATCTTCCCTAAATCCCTAATTTATGAAGAAAATATCTATATAACAGTATACCAATATTTGAACCAACTACCTATATACAATTAGTTCCAAACCACGAGTCATACAACTAGCCCACACATGCCTCATTGAGATGACACCCCCACATAGTTCTTGTTCTTAACACAATTGGAGGGCCACTAACTATAAAAACCCGGATCTTCTTTTCAGGTATGTTTTTCTTTTCTGGTCGTTTTAAGGAAAAAGAGGAAAATCTGGAAATTTTCTAAGTACACGCCGTGTACATTGATACCACTCGAGGTCGTGTGCTGGTCGTGTCATGACCACACACACAGCCAGGTAGGGGTGATGTAGAGGCCGCCTAAATCGGAGTACGGAAAAGCAAAGTACACGCCATGTACTCCAAAATTACATGTTGTGTACTTGGTTTTTTTATTAAATGCACAGGGTCGCATCTTATCCCTAGAACTATCTTCTTCTAGCTGTTCTTTTTACAAGAGAAATAGTACGGCTGCGAATCTTCTCCAGGCCCCTAAGCCTCCGTCTGTTCTCTGAATCAACCGCCGTCAATTGCGTTGGAATCTCAGTGGTATGCACTTCCTTCTCCTAGATCTTTGTTTTCCAATTCTTCCTCTTTCTCAAGTTATCGTGGGTTGAATGTTTTAGACTTTTTCTTTTATCTATGATGTTTCAAGGAGAATCAAGCTTCAAGGTTCAAATATATCGATCTTCTAACATCAAGGAAGGTAGTTTGTGCCTTTCTGTAGAAAGTCTTTGAGTATTTGTACAAATTCCACCAATACCCTTGAATGGGGTATTGCGTGTTTACCGTTTAGCCCTATTGACATGTCTGCTTTGATTTTATGCTAGAGTAGAGGATTTTGATTGTTTATTGGGCGAATTGTTAGGCTTTAAAAGTGTTTTCCATGCATGTTCTTGACTGTTTGGACCGTTAGATCTAGTTTCCTTTTTACTGTTATTGTTATTTCATGCTGAGATGTTGTGTAATGCTAGCCAAGTAGTTCTTAAGGTTACTCTGGCCATTACACGATGCGATACTTGCTGAATTTACATAGGGCTGTGGGAACCTAGTGTAGTAGACCATATGAAGAATGGACGTAATGGATTCTCTAGAGTGTCTTTATAATACGATGTGAGACCACATGGGTAGTTGACATTGAGTGCTCCCTCAGAGTGTCGGTATATCCTCGACGTGGGCCACAGGGGGAATGAGACGTTGATTGCTTCCCTAGAGCACCTTTAGTACGATACGAGACTATAGGGGTAATTGACGGTGACTGCTTCCCTAGAGAGTCTATTATTTAGCTGAACTAGAGGGGTGAGACTATGTGTGCCTCCCAAAGGGATACTAGTACTTGTAGGTTGAACCATAGGGGTTAGGCTATGAGAAATACCCATAGGGTTACCTGTTTGTTCTACTTGCTTGAGTAGCTACTTTCTTGTTTATAACTTATATGCTAGAAACAGTGGATTGTTTGCTGTTGAGTATTTTCCTATTTAATGCTTCTTATACTTTTACCTGCCATATATTCACTAACTGTTAGGCACAGATCTTCAGGTGGTTTCTTACTGGGACGTTTTCTCACACCCTATTTGGGTTATGCTATTAGGCCTAAATAGATCATATTGTTGTAGGTATAGATAAGGGAATGTTCCCTTCGACTTTAGGTACTTGATTTGCTGTGGAGCTGGGGAGCATGGGACTAAGCATAGGCTTGCGATGATGGGGATATGTTTATCTTTCTTTTGTACTCGTTTTTAGTATTATTGGTCTTTCCAGCATTGAGACGTGTTTGGCTACTTTCCTAGACATATGCATCATGGATCATTTATGTATATTCATGCTCCAGTGGTTTCTTTATCTCATTCTTCCAATGTTTACTCTGGTATGGATGTTTACTGCTTCTGCTATTGTATGTGTGTTGTTTAATTTCATTGTGTACTATGCCAATGAGGGCATATTTTCCCCACTATCACACCCAAATCCCTTACAGCTAGTCGGCAGCCACTGGTGTTCAGGGAAATGTGCTTGGGTCCATGTGACCAACCGGGTATGGGGCGCCTCTGGGTGGCTTTCAGAACTGGGACATTACAAAGTGGTATCAAATGGTGTATTTTCTCTTGACTTACTATTTGGATCTTATATCCAGGGATAGGATGGAATAGGTACTTGGTAATAAGTTATGCCCTGGAGTAGCTAACCCGTGTACAGGGAAAATCCATACTACCTTGTTTATTGAAATTTTACTGGTTTTCAATTTTACAGTTGATTTGATTTCACTGTTAGGTGATTCACATGTTTTGTGCTATTACCATTGTTGTTATTGCGGTTCTATTTCTGTCGCAACCCGATGAGATGAGGGTATGCCATCTCATGCATCATATAGGCACTTGTTAGAAATCATATTCCAT
Source organism: Viscum album (assembly GCA_963277665.1). Taxonomy (NCBI): domain Eukaryota; kingdom Viridiplantae; phylum Streptophyta; class Magnoliopsida; order Santalales; family Viscaceae; genus Viscum; species Viscum album. The sequence goes on along the minus strand of OY728147.1, from coordinate 1,495,479,800 downwards.
GCATTCTTGCCATGCCATCTAGGATTCATTAGCAATCGCATGTTGTTGTGATAGACATTGTGTAGATTATGCATGCTATTGTGATATATGCTTTGATATAATCTATTCTGGTTGATAGGGAATTTTTTTGTATAGTGCTTTGCTTAGATAGATACCAAACGTTGGTTCTTGAGGTGTTATGGGCCCTCATGTACCGGAATTTGGTGGATCATTGCTTGTTTGTATTGTTATAATTTGTATAAGATTCCAAACATTGATTCGCGGGGACTATGGGCCCTCACAGATCGGAATTTGGAACCTTAACGTTGGTTTTCTGTATTTTCTGGGCTCCAGAGAAGTTTTTGAGGTTACTTCCTGGAAAACCCTTGAATACCCGGCATGTACTTTATGAATACACACCGTGTAGTTTTTAACCGTGTCACTGACCATGCGGGCAGTGACATGGGGTTATGAAAAATCTTCCAAGAACATGCTGTGTATGGTACTTACACATCATGTTGTAGTGAACTGTGTAACCGGCCATGTCACTAACAACACGGGTCGGGGAATTCCTTCATGTGCACGTCGTGTTCCCGTAGAACAGTCCGTGTATAGTTAACCATGGATCTGGTCATGTAACTAACAACATGGGTCGGTGTTACCTTTCTCGTATATGCCATGTCTATCTGGAACAAGCCGTGATGTGTCAGTTGTGTGTCAGGCCGTGTCTCTAACAACACGAGCTTGGTAAAGAATTTCTAGTACACGTTGTGGCAGCCTTGAACATGTCGTGTAGTTTTGTCTTAAGAGAGCTGTGTGGCTAGACCGTGTAAAAGGACTCGGGCAGGGAAGAGGATTCAAGTACACACCGTGTGTTCAGACAACACGTCGTGTATTTGTGGTGTTACAAGACCAGTTTAGGAAGGAGGACACGCCCATGTAAATGACTTAAGGGAATACGTCGTGTAGTCTTTATACATGTCATGTAGGCTTGTTATGTAAATTTTGAATGCCTTCTTTCCCATGTTACCTTCTTATGCTCCTAGTTTTCAGTCCTTGATAATGTGATCTAAAGTGTGTGTTTGTCCTTGAAAAGTCATGGCACTGAGACGTCCTCCAGTTGTACGCCAGTTGCCAGGCAGTGATCAGACATTGGATATGGCTCATAAGGGACTTCTCGCAGATCCTTCAGTCATGCCAGTCTTGGCACCAGCCGTTATACCTGACACAGGAGGAGATGCTCAGTTCAGATAGGGCTTTATGAGGATGATGCATACCTTCTAGGGAGCTCTTCCTCCTACCACATCTATGGAGGAATTGAAGCGGGTTTTCCAGTAGCAGCATCCTCCCACCTTCTCAGGGGAAGGAGGACTGCAGGCTGCAGAGTCATGGCTAAAAGCCATGCTGAAGATCTTCAAGCATCTGGAGATGCCTCTAGAGAGGACGGTCAAGCTCTCTACCTATATGCTATGGGAATATTCCAAGAGGTGGTGGGACATGATCTCACAGGCAGGTCATCAGCAATTTATTGCATGGGAGGAGTTTTAGCGCGTCTTTTATGACTACTTCTATCCGGAGACCCTGAGGGATGACTGAGATCAAGAGTTTATGAGTCTAGAGTAGGTTACTCTTTCTATAATGGAGTATTCCTCTCATTTCACAGAGCTTTAGTGTTTCACACCCCTCCTGGTTGGGAGATGGATTGTTATTGGCAAGGAAGTTTGAGGATTGTCTCAGGAGGGAGATCTGCTCACAGTTGTATATCTACAGGCTGACTTTCATCGCTTTAATCTTCAACCTGTAACTGATTGCGGAACGCAATCTGAGAGATTCTAGAGCTGAGAGCCAGGGCAGTTCCACTTCCAGATTTAGTGCTTCACCACCTGACAGCAGGAAACATCGTAGCGAGTCTACATGTGGTGATCCGAGGCAGTGAGACACATCTTCAGATAGCCAAGTGGTATGCTATCAGTGTGGTAGGGCTTGGCATACGAGGTCTCAGTTCCAAAAAGACCAAGTGGAGTGTCAATCTTGCGGCTAGGTGGGTCACCTTCAGTGCTTAGGTCAGGTTTTCTCACCCATAGCTAGTGACAGGGGTTCATCCCTGACTCCTCATTCAGAAGTAGCGCCACTAGTTTCTCAACAGTCTAGGAACTGGAGTTCATCTGGCCATTTGGGTCGAGGTGGAGGTCAAGGTCAGGGTGGTCAGTCACCGGTCTTTCAGTGACAGTAGGGTGGATTATCTCAGAGCGGTAAGGCAACATCAAATTGTCGTGGTACAGGTCAGGCTTTTTCAGTAGAGAAGACCCAGCAGGTGTAGGATCCCAGACCCTCTACAGTTCTAGGTACGATCTTAGTATCCTCATTTTTATCTTCTTTTCTTTTTGATACAGGGGATTCCCATATCTTTATCTTTGTTGCTGTTGTGGAGAGCCTTAGGCTTTGCATCTTTTCCTCTACCAATACTTTGACTCTAGACACACCGTTGGGGACTATAACAGTTAGTGTACGTCAATGCAGAGAGTTCCCTCTTGAGGTTGTGGGGTGTCACTTTTTATGGGAACGCTATTTCTTAGATATGATGAGCTATGATGTCATTCTCATAATTGACTGGTTAGTCCCCTACCAGGTAGTCGTCGATTGCTATCGTCGTAGGGTGAGTTTAATATCACCATAGGGTGGATCTTTTCTTCATCGAGGTGAGTGTAATGTCCAGGCTAGTAGAGAAGGACCCGAGCATCAAGGGCTAGGAGGAGTTGCATCCCTAATTGCCAGTCTGTAGCTGGATGTCCAGGGGTCATTGCAATTAGACTTTCCTCCAGTGGTGGATTGTTTCAGGAATGTCTTTCCAGAGGACTTTATAGGTTTACCTCCAGAGCGTGATGTATACTTTTCTATTGAGCTCGTTCCAGGAGAGGCATCGATGTCCATTCCTCCTTATAGGATGGCTACACCAGAGTTGCAGGAGCTCAAGAATCAGTTGGAGGAGTTGTAGGAAAAGGGTTTCATCTGACCCAGTACTTCTCCTTGGGGTTCTCCTGTCCTTTTTGCGAAGAAGGAAGACATCACCCTTAGGCTTTGTGTGGATTATCGGAAGCTGAACCAGTTGACGGTCAAGAACCAATATCCCTTGCCTTGGATTGATGACCACTTTGATTAGCTTCGAGGAGCCCAAGTGTTCTCGAAGATCAATCTATGGTCTTTTTATCATCATTTAAGTGTTAGACCATCTGATATACCCCTTACATCTTTCCAGTGCAGGTATGGTCTACACGAGTATATGGTTATGTTGTTCGAACTCACGAACGCACCTGTAGTTTTCATGGAACTGATGAACCGAGTGTTCCATCCATACATGGATTTCTCCACGGTGGTTTTCATGGATGACATCTTGGTGTACTCTCACACTCGACAAGACTATGCTACCCATCTTGAGATCATTATGAGTACACTAAAAGAGCATCAGTTATATGCTAAGCTCTCAAATTGCCACTTTTGGATGGACTAGATTCACTTCTTGGGTCATGTTATCTTAGAGAGAAGTGTATCAGTAGACCCATAGAAAGTGAGAGTGGTAGTTTCCTGGGAGCATCCAAAGAACGTCTTTGAGGTGCGGAGTTTTCTGGGGCTGGATAGATACTACAGACGCTTCATACAGGACTTTTCACGCTTAGCAGCACCGCTGATAGGTCTGACTAAGAAGGGTGTGAATTTCTTTTGGTCAGATTCTTGTGAGTCAGCCATTCAGGAGCATAAAGGGAGGTTGAATTAAGCACCAATACTAGTCTTTCCGGAGTCGGGAAAGAGCTACACTGTTTACTGTGATGCTTCAGGTATCGGGCTGGGAGCTTTTCTTATGCAAGGAGATGGAGTCGTTGCATACAGGTCTCGGCAGTTGAGGCCACATGAGAGGAACTACCTGATGCACGATCTCGAGCTGGCAGCATTTGTTCATGTCCTACGCTGTTGGAGACATTATCATCTGGGATAGCATTTTGTGATTTTCACCGACCACAAAAGTCTCAAGTACATCTTCACTTAGCGTGATCTGAATCTGAAACAGCACAGGTGGGTCGAGTATCTTCAATACTTTGACTTTGAGCTTGACTATACACCTAGGAACGGCAATTTAGTGGCTGACGTGATGAGAAGGTGAACTCAGATTTAGGCAGTTCAGGAGGCCAGTAGTGAGTGGCAGCTTATGGCTCTGTTCTCTGAGATGCATCTGGAGGTGCACGACAGACAGGGATAGACATTCCTATCTTTTCTAGTTGTTACCTCTACTCTTCTTGATCGAGTTTGAATGAGGCATCTATCAGATTCAGAAGGCCTAGTCCTATGGGAGAGCATGTCAGGAGAAGAACATATTCCTGGATGGTCAGTAGGTGAGGATGAGATCTTGTGTTTCTAGGGACGCATATGGGTGCCAGAAGATATACGTGAGGAGCTGATGCGGGATTTTCATTCCATGGTTTGGGAAGTTCATCCTAGCGTCACCAAGAGGTATCGTGATCTACACTGCCAGTATTGGTGGCCAGGTATGAAGAGATATGTTGCTGGTTTTGTCATGATATGTTCCACTTGTCAGTAGGTGAAAGCAGAGCATCAGTGACCATAAGGTATTTTACAGCAGTTACCCATTCCAGAGTGGAAGTGGAATGATGTCGCGATGGATTTCATTATAGGGTTGCCGAGGTCTCCCCGAGGAAATGATTTTTTTTGGGTTGTCATCGACAAGATTACGAAGGTTTCTCACTTCTTTCCGATCAAGGAGACCTTCAATGTTGATGAGCTGGTATGGTTGTACATCTGAGAGATTGTACGTCTACATGGTGTTCCACACTCCATTCTTTCAGACAGGGATGTACGTTTAACTTCTCAGGTCTGATAGGGGATTAAGAAGTATTTGGGTACATAGGTACTTTTGAGTATAGCATACCATCCCCAGACAGATGGTCATTCCGATCATACGATTCAGGTGCTTGAGGATATTCTCCAAACATGCATTCTAGATTTTGGAGGTACTTGGGAGAAGCATATACCTCTTTTATAGTTTTCCTACAATAGTATTTTGCAAGAAACTATTCAGATGGAACCTTATGAGGATTTTTATGGTAGGCCATTCTGATCACCCTTATGTTGGCTGGAGGCAAAAGAGGCATCATTGATGGGACAACATTTTGTTCAGGAGACCTCAGAGCAGATAGAGTTGATTCGGTAGAGGATGGCTACTGCACAGTCTCGTCAGAAGTCTTATGTTGATCAGTGGAGAAGACCTCTGGAGTTCGAGGTCAGGGATCAGGTTTTTATGTGTGTCACCCTGAGGTTGGGGCACAACAGTATTAGGAGATAGGGTAAACTTTCACCGAGGTACGTCTGGCCGTTTGATGTGTTGGAGAGAGTGGGGTCGGTTGCCTAGAAATTTTAGTTACCTCAGAGGTACCAGGCTATGGATGACGTCTTCCATGTTTCTCAGCTCCGACATTACTTTTCAGACCCGTCTCATGTCTTTCAACCCGAGGAGGTTGAGCTTGAAGTGAATTCATCATTTGAGGAGCATCCTATCTGGATTGTTGATCATAGAACAACGGTTCTCTGGGGCCGGTCTGTCCCTCTGGTATGAGAGATATAGTAGCACGGGCGAGTACAGGACATGACTTGGGAGATGGTGGTCGATGTACGATCGCAGTGGCCAGAGCTATTTTGGGTTTCTTCTTCTACGCCTCTCTAGGGAAATTCAGGGATTAATTTCTTTAAAGGGGGAAGTTTGTAAGAACTCAGATCTTCTTTTCAGGTATGTTTTTTTCTCTGGTAGTTTTTGGGAAAAAGATGAAAATATACAAATTTTCTAAGTACACTCCATGTACTTTAGAAGTACACGTTGTGTACTTTGATACTGTTCGAGGCTGTGTGTTGTCCGTTTCATGACCACACACACGGCCATGTAGGGGTGATGTGGAGGCCACCTAAAGCGGAGTACGGAAAAGTCAAGTACACACCGTGTACTCCAAAAGTGCACGTCGTGTACTTTTTTCTTAAAATTAAACACACAGGGGTCACGTCTTAACCCCAAAACTGTCTTCTTCTAGGTTTTCTTCATCCGAGAGAAACCATACGGCTGTGAATCTTCTCCGAGCCCCCGAACCTCCATCTGTTCTCTGAATCGATCGTTATCAATTGCGTTGGAATCGCAGTGGTAAGTTCTTCCTTCTCCTAGATCTTAGTTTTCTAATTCCTCCTCTTTCTAAAGTTATTGTGGGGTGAAGGTTTTGGACATTTTCTTTGATCTACGATGTTCCATGGAGAATCAAGCTTTGAGGTTCAAGTATATCGATATCCTAACGTCGAGGTAGGTGCTTTGTGCCTTTCCCTAGAAAGTCTCTGAGTAATTGTTCAAATTCCACCAATACCCTTGAATGGGGTATTGTGTGTTTACTGTTTAGCCCTATTGATTTTCATGCGTTTATTGTATGCTAGAGTAGATGATTTTGATTGTGTTTTGGGATAATTATTAGGCTTTGTAAGTGTTTTCCATGCATGTTCTTTCCTGTCTGGACCGTTGGGTCTAGTTTCTTTTTTACTGTTGTTGTTCTTTCATGATGAGATGTTGTAGAATGCTAGCAAAGTAGTTCTTAAGGTTACATTTTCTGTTACATAATTCCAAACCTACTGACTTCACACAGGGTTGTGGTAACCTATTGTAGTATACCATAGGGAGAATGGATGCAAGGGCTCCTCCAGAGTGTCATTATAATACGATGAAAGACCACATGGGGAATTGAAATTGAGTTCTTCCTCAGAGTTTCATTAAATCCTCGACGTGGGCCACAGGGGAAATGAGATGTTGAGTGATTCCCCAGAGCGCCTTTAGAACAATACGAGACTATAGGGGGAATTGACGGTGAGTGCTTCCCCAGAGAGTCTATTCTTTAGCGGTACCAATGGTGTGAGATTGTGTGTGCCTCCCAGAGGGATTCTAGTACATGTCGGTTGAAATATATGGGTTAGGCTATGAGAAATACCCAGAGGGTTACCTATTTTTTCTACTTCCTTGAGTAGCTTATTACTTGTTTGTAACTTAAATGCAAGAAACTGTGGATTGTTTACTGCTGAGTATTTTCCTATTTATTGCTTCCTGTACTTTTACCTTCCATATATTCATTGACTATTAGGCACATATCTTCGGGTGGTTTCCTACTGGGACTTTGTCACACACCCCGTTTGGGTCATGCTTTTGGGCCCAAAGAGATTATATTGTTGTTGGTATAGATAATGTAAAGCGCCCTTGGACTTCAGGTACTTGATTTGCTGTGGAGCTGGGGAACATGGGACCAAGCTTAGGCTTGCGATGCTGAGAAGCTGTTTATCTTTATTTTGTACTCATTTTTAGTACTTTTTGTATTTCCAACAATGTGACTTGTTTGGATGCTTTCCTAGACATATGCATCATGTATCATTTATGTATATGCATTCTCTAGTTGTTTCTTTATCTCAGTCTTGCACTGTTTACTCTTGTATGGATGTTTACTGCTTCTGCTATTGTATGTGTGTTGTTTACTTCTGATGTGTACTTTTCCAATTAGGGAATAGTTTCCCCACTATCACACCCAAGGTCCTTGCTGCTAGTCAGCAGCCTCTCGTGTTCAGGGAAATGCACTTGAGTCCATGTGACCAACCGAGTACGGGGTGCCTCTGGGTGGCTTCCGGAACCAGGACGTTACCCTAACAATGTGTGAACCAACTAAAAGAATATAATTAGATCTCCCACATAGTACCCAGGTTCACATGACAAAAATGGAAGTGATGTTAATGTATATACAAGATAATCATAACACAAAATTAATAAAAATGTCTCACCCTCACCCCTAACACCCAACCAATGAATAGCCCCATGTATCACATCCACCCATGGAATAAAAATTTCATTCCCACATAATGGTAGAAACAATCATCTCATAATGATCAAAAACCTACACAATGGGTGAACAAGTCAAATGGGAAATAAAGGGGTGTCTTTCACATCATCCATTTAAAACCAAAGGTTTAAGTGGGCCTTTGTCACCAAAACATGGGTCATAATGTTAATCCCTATCACATTTCATAACATCCAACATTATAGATTTCTTAAAAATGATGGAAATCACCCACACCATCAAAATCAAGTCAATTTACCCCTTAAAATATATATTATATTCCATTAAAAACAAATCAAGGTAAAATGAATTCTTATCCATCCATCACATTTTAAAATTTCTAGTAAACAATTCTCACAAGAGTTGTACCACAAAAAAAAATCAAATCACCATTTAAATAAAAAAACCCTTTATAAATAATTTTTATGTCAAACCCACACTTTAAAATAAAACATTCTTTAAAACAAATTTTATGCTAATTGAAAAATAAAATTGGATCGAATTTTAACAATTACATTTAAAACTATTCCTAATCCACATGTAATTTAAAAAAATAAAGGCTTATCATAAGAAATAATTCCATTTCAAACATCAAAACAATAAATTTATAAGCAAAACCCTTTATTAAAAGATAAAAATTAAATGAAATGGTTTCAAATCACCACAAAGATACCACATATATTCATACATTCAACAAAAAATAGTTTTTTAATCACAGGAACACATTGAATTTCAAAAGGAAACAATTGTACATAAACACTAACTAGGAAGAATTGAAAACCAAGTAAAAAATGTGTTACAATCAATTGAGGGCATGACAATAGGGATAGAAATGAAAAATACATACTTTAGAAACCAAATACCCCAACATTAAATCAATATGGGACCCTAAAATTAGTGAAAATGGATCTGAGGTTCATGGGAGATACCAAACCCAGAGGAAATTGATATAGGGTATAAAAATTGAAAAATAGAAGAATAATTACCTAAAAACCTATTGTAAGATATAATAGAGAATCCAAAATGAGGAGAGGATGGGGTCTATAGATCCTATTTTGGATCTTATGTGTCGGTTGATGGGAATGGGGTAGAAGTGGGGTGAAACTCCACTTAATTTGAAGAGGGTATTTTCGGAAAAATTCACAAAAATTAACACTTGGAAAATCCACACAATTTCTCTACACATTTGACCAAACCATGAACTAACCATGTCTGATCCACTTCCTAGTCCATGATCTCCCACATGTTTTGGCTGCTCATTTTATCAAACAATGGGCCAATTGTGTATCATCCTCTTCCTAGGACAAAGCGGTCGCGCTTTTTCTATGGATCTCTACTTGATTTAACAAAGCATGTGGAAACCCTGAAAAAATAACTCTATCACCATGAGATCCCCATCCATATAGGCACCATATGGTTACTCCTAACTATAAAACCCCATGTTCTCATGGTACGCTTCTCTTTGAATAATACAATAATGTGCGATGTACAAAACACTTTGTTCAAGAACACCACGACCTATCAAACTAGCAATCTAGAAAGCTGTTATGAATTGTAAAAACCATGTTTTGAATTTTATATATATCACATATAATTTTAAAATTCATATTTGGTATTTCTTAGACATAATATAAGGACAAATTAAATTTTTCAGATAAAAGATGTATTTTTTAAAAATTGCAGTTTTCCTCCTTTTAATGGTGAACCCTTTATAAATCCAATATTTTACATATTTTTATATTAAATTTTATGAAATTAAATTCTTCTTTATAATCGGTACATAAAAATTTATTTTGGATATTTTTTTTGTGTTTTTCTGATAACTTTCGCATTTTGATGAATAGTGAAAGATAGTAAATTTAAATTGAAAAAAACTTTTTTAATAAAAAAAATTATAGTGTTAAATTATACATTTGAATGGTTTTTAAGTATAATTATATTATATTTTTATCATTTAATCCAATGTTGGTCATTGTAAGTAATTTTACTTTTAAACAGGACATAAACACATATCAATCTTTTGATAGTTTTTACTTCTCAAAAACCAGCTTTTTGGTTTTGACAATGGGAATTAATTTAAAATTAATTAATAAAACTTATATGTTTTTAATTTGGTAAAATAGTCATAATTTTTGGATTCATAATATCAAAATTAATATATTTTTATTTTTTGGTATTTTTCTGAAAACATTCAATTTTTGGATGAATAGTGAAAAACATTGTGTTAATGTTTAAAAAATGACTTTTTATTTAAATAATTATTTATTTATTTTTTAATTTATTTTATGTAAAAATAAATATATAATATCTATATTAGTTCAATGTAATTAATTGGAGTCATTTAATAATAAAATTAGATGTATAAAATTTTATTGAATTTTTATCGTCTTTTACCTACCTTCGAGGTACGTTAGAAAATTTGCGTAAATTGTAATTTTATCGCTTATGTGAATTTAATTTCAAAAATCCTAGAGACATGGTTGAAATAATTAAGTAAAATTCGATTCAATAAGATGAAAATAATATTTTGCCAATAATAACTTTTGAATTTTATTTACCACGGTTAAAAGTAAATAGGATAATTAAAGGCAAAAATAATATTATAATTACCCTAACACATGTCATAATTCTATTGGATAAGTTTATTTTGACCAAAATCAACCTTATTAATAAAATATGATCCTTTTGGTCTGCTTGGTTTAGATTAGGGCATTTATTATTATTTTATTGAAAGAAGAGTTAAAAGTGTTAAATTCAAATTTTAATAAAAAAAATATTTTTAATATAGGGCTATATATAAGTTAATGTCTTCTAAAAAGAAGTCATTAGAAATCTAAGAATATTTCCAACATCATGGTATTTTATTTATAATTTTTCAACATTAAATAAGTAAATTTATTTATTAAAAAATGATGATGTAGTAACTACCTTTTTAATGAAAGATTAAAATAATTGATATTATAAATTTTAAACTAAATATAAATTGAGACTTTTGATGCATTCCCCAAATTTTATAGGTTAATATTACATGTTAGGGTTGATCCAATTTAGTTTTTTGAAGAAATAATATTTTTATGACTTTCACAAAAACCAAATACTAAATAATGTTAAAATTGACATAAATGAGATTTTAAAATAAATAAAGTATTATTAAATGATATAATAGTTTTAGAAAACTATGGTTTAGAGAAAGGACTTATATAATAATATATATGTAATTAATGAACCACTTTGGGTTATCTTGACATTTTATAGTTAGTTTATTAACCATATAATAAAAAAATACAAAGAGACATGGTAAATGTTAAACTATTTAACCAAGAGTTAAATCTAAAAGATAAGGTTAATATGGTGAGATGAATTTGTATAAAACCAATTTGTTGTGATGTTTTTGACCTAACCCCACCTTATCCTAAAAATAAGTTCTTTTTGATCCATTATAAACTGAATATGATGGTATAATAAAATAATATTTCATTGTTTTCCTAAAGTGACCCTCACCTCTCTTATAAAAGGGTACTTCCCCTCCTCTCAAAATCATACCTATAAATCCATTTGGATAGGCCACACCCTTCTCTAATATCCCCCAAACTCCCCTAAATTCAACAAAGAGGCCTTACATTGATCATAAATCCATCTTAATGAGCCATTTTGATCAAATGAAAAGGAAGTACATGAAGAAGAGATAATTATTTCATCACCTCTTCCAATGTTCTTTTCTTCTTCCACTTCCTCTTTCTTTGTTGTTTACATACTAAATTAATAAATCCAGTACCTTCTACATACATGGAAATTATTATAAATATGGTACAACCATATTCATTATTTTATCCATCCTATTAATGACAATGTCACCATTTGTACGTACGTACCACTTACCGTCTCCATGTCGTGGTTTAGTTTGTTATTCAACACTTAATTATTTGGATGGGAATAATAATGTGTATAATTGATGTAAATAATAAATATAACATATTATTTTTATATATATATTATATAATATCCAATTACATATGATTTCACCATCAATAGAATGGTATTGTCACACGTGCTTACATACGGATTACAGTCTCCACGAATGCGATTAGATTCATTCACCATCATAACCATTCAATAATAAATATCATTTTATGATTAAAAAATAATGTTTATGAACATAATATCATTCTGTATACAAATCAAAAACATCCTATCCATAACAAACATGATTTACATAACAAAACATATAATGAAAAACAAATTAGTTAACACCTGAAACAGTGATACTACTGAAATATTATTAACAAAGCAATATTAAAAGATAATATATGATATCATATTTATTTATATGGTTATTGTATAATTTTTTTAAAATAATTTCACCATTATAAATTAGTTTAACATACCCTCAACTATGAAAAAGTACAAGGTAATGGGTTGTCATCTCACTTTTTATTCTCATGAGATTCGTGACATATTTTCCACTATTTATTTTTGTGTGGTGTGTGTATTGTCCATGATTGTGTTATTTTATAATATAATTTAGTTTATGGGTATTTATAGCATCATTTTATGATCCTCCTTTAATAGGGTTTATGTTTCCTAAGTTATCAAATCGGTAAGGGAATTTCTAATTTTGATTTCCACTCATTGGGATTTATGCAAACTTCATTGATTTTTTTACTCCAAGATTATGTGAGAAATCACTATTTATTTATTTATGTAGTAATTTACACTCCAATTTGTGTGGATATACATTTTATACATATAATCACACCATTTATAATTTCTCATGACATTTATATGAACTTTTTAAGGGTAATCTTAACTCAATAACCATTCATTGAGTTAAACATCCAAGTCATTGGTATTGTTTTCACAAGAATACGTGTGAATGTACTCTGATGGTTTTACACTAAATATCCAATTATATTGAGTGTATTTATATTTTTCACACATAATTATTTCATTGATTTATCCTTAATCTAAGGTTATTGTCTTTATAAGGAATCTGATCTCAAATTTAAATTCCATTGAGACCTCTTTGTCATTTTGCACCAATTCACTTTTATATGGGGTATATAGTGTCCATTGACATATTATATCATGAATCCCTTTATTCTCTTGATATTATAAATTTTTGATTAATTTTATTCCTCAATTACTGGTATTCAAGTGTCTCTCATTTGGTTAGGAACTATTTAACTAAAATATCATTTTAAATGTTTTAAAGATTTATTCTTCTAAATACTTCTCATTATTGTCCATGTTTTAAAAATGGTTTTAATTATTTATTTATATGGACATGAACATTTTGAAATTAAAATTCATTTCAAAAGTTTCAAAGTGGTATGGGACACTTTGATTTAAAAATCTCATTTAAATGACTTCTTTGATAAATAATGTGACTTTTAAATGTTTTCAAGATAAAGTGAATATTTCTCTCAAATAGTTTTACTGACTATTTTCATCTATGTCAATATCCTTCATTATTTTTTATTCTTTATTGAGGTTAATTTATTATAATACAATCTTCCATATTGTATTTAATGAGTTATGTTGGATTGTGTATGTGTTATTTTTATGTCATTCATGGTTTGTGGTTCAAGTATTAACATTTTGTATGCTAGTTTTAATAAAAATGTTTAGATTATATGTCACCCATTTAATATGAGGAATTCATTGGACTTAGTAAGTGATAGGTGGCACCCTCTATAGCTCCTTGATGCATTGGTAGGTCCCATTATACAAACTAGTGTCTTGACACAACGCCTTAACAAAATATTTTTTTGTAGTCTGGGCATGAGGCCATGACTATGTGGTTATGAAGTCCAGCATTATGCATTATATCATTATGAAATTAGCTATTGATATTAAATGCGATTATTAGACTAGTAGAATATCCATGTGAACAAGTAAATGGAATTATTTGATTTATATTTTCCATATTATGTTGAAATTTATGTATAAAAGGCTTGTGTTTTAGTCTTATACACTACCTTAAATTATTTATGCTTATTTATGAAAGTTTTTGCTATATTGTTTTTCTTACTAATCATCTGAGCTCACCCATTTCTATGTTTTATTTTTCCCAGGATTTGAAGAAGTATATCATGATTAACCTAAAAAATAGGCTAAGGGATTTGAGTGTGTTCAAAGGGGACATAATGTTGTTTTCTTTATTCCATGATGTAATGTAAAACTTATGTATGTATCTGGTACTTCAAAGACTTCTAAAATAATCAGTCTTTTGGGACTTGATCTCTTCTGAATATTCCAATTATATATAATAATGCACACACTTTGGGTAACTAGTGTCAGGGTGTTACACTAACCATGTGGGAAAAATGTTCTTCTCCCAAAAATCCTTCAAAAACAGAAAATCCCTTCCTAAAAACTACCAAAACTCAAAACAACCTAAGATAAGATAAAATAATAAAAATTAAAAAACATAGTGACATGGTGAGTGTCATAGATATAGTTAGTCTAATAATACCATTAAAACCCTAGATGATATTTTCAAATGATTTTTAATTGGTTTCAAAGGTGTTTGGGATCAACACCTTTCTCTTATCGAGTTTTCTTACAACAATATCTTTCACTCATACATTCAAATGGATCTATATGGATCCCACTCTAGAAGGAAGTAAGAAACTCCAAAATTCTGGCATAAAGTTTGAGAAATGTGGGAATTGGGACTTAGGCTATCTAAAGAAGTGTAGATATAGATATATCTTGTCAGCAACACATCAGGGTAGCTTAGGGTCAACAAAACAGTTATATTAAAAATAATCGGTAGGATCTTGAGTTCAAAGTTGGCGATAAGGTATTCCGAAGAATATATCCATGGAATAAGGTTATGATAATAATTTAAAAGAATTATAATCCCTATATATTAACACATTTTAAATTATTTATCATATATGTATATTCTCTTATCACTTACCACATCCACCAAATCACTCTGAAGTTTACGATATGTTCCATGTATCACTTTTGAGGATGTACATACCTGATCCTTAAAATATACGGAAAAATAGGTCATAATACTAGATAAATATCTATCTTATGAGGAATGATTAGTGAAGATTCATTATTAAAGAGAGAAAAATCAAAGAAACAATATCACTCACTTTGTCAATGTATTGTGGAAAACCCATAAAATTGAGGAAGCTACATGGGAACACGGTGATATGATCAGGTAGAAGTATCCTCAACTGCCTATATTGCAGTGATATAATTTCATGTTATAAATTCTTATAAGGGTATTAGGATGTAAAATTTTGAAATTTTATGATATATTTCTCTTTCAAAAAAAGTTGAAGTTTTCAATAGCTTCCTTAACAAATAACATTGTTCTTTATGTGATTTGTGATATACTACAAAAATTATTAATTAAAGAATCATTTGCCGCCAATCCTAGGGATTAATAGATATGAATAAGAAAAACTAAATTATGAAAAATTATTTTTTATAAATTTATAAAATTAATTCATTATAAATTGGTTATAATAATAAATAAAAACATGTGAAGGTTAAAAGAGGTGTTTACTGAAAAAATGTATTTGTGAATGCAATGTGTCTTTATATTAGTTGATTTAATCAATCACTACTGATAAATGATTTTTATGAAATTATTAGATAATTTATTCAATCATATATATTATTATTCATCTAATTATTCTCATTAGGTAATGAATAAAAATAATTTCATATTATTCTTTAGAAATTCATTCTCGTCAAAAAGGTTATTATTTCATTTTATGCACAAATATTATAATTAATTTTGTCCACTTCTATGAATTTTTTAAGAAAAATATGGATATAAATTTGCAAGTCATCATGTCATGATAGTCTTATGATGAATTTTTTGGAATTTTATGAAAATATTAATATTTGATTGAATAGTGAAAATTATGATTTTTTAAATATTGTCACTTTTATGACGTTTTTATGATGTAAGCATGACATTATAAATTGTAAAATATTTTCCTCAAATAAATATATTTTTAATGAGTATAATAAGTTATTTTAAAATATTGTTTTTAATTTTGTAACACATGCTTGAGTTTTGTGAAGATAAGTTATATTTTATTCAAATTAAAAACTATTTTGTGATCTTTTCTTTTAATATAAGGGTTAAAAAATTTAATTTGGTTTTTGATTGATAAAAAAGTCTTAAAATATTATTTATTTTATATTTAACCAAAAAAATCATGGAAACCAATTTTTTATTTATTTTAATGTAAAAAAAATTCTGATTAAATCACATTTTTTTCTTATAACTGTTTTTAATGCATTTTTTGTTCTCATATTAAAAGTAAGTTCTGCCACATATAGAAATTGAATAAGATAAAATGGATTAAAAATTTAAAATAATCATGAATTTTTTTTAGATTTTCCATTTTATTTTTGGTCATATAATTATGTTATCATGGTAATAAAGATAAGTTTTCATGGTTAAGGTAACAATTGGTTTCAAGTAGTTTAACTAGGGGATAAAGATTAAAATGTATAATAAAATTTTATAAATGTGATTAGTTAAGTTTATTTAAAACAAATAACATATTATTTTAAAATATGGGGTTCTTTGGTTCTACTTTACATGATTTTGATATATATATATATATATATATTATTTTATCTTTAATGGAATTCCAAGTGTGTGTTTTACCTTAATTATAAAAGGGTGTCTCCTCGCCACCCATATTCAAATAATTGGAGCCTTATACCTCAAGAAATATATACTATAACAAAATCTTATATTCCTTCCCCATGTCTTATAGCTTAATTTATTTTCAAAAGAATGGTTTTTCAAGGCTTAGGGTGTAAGCCTGAGGTTTCTCAAAGAAGCGGTATAACTTTCAACCAAGTACTTACAATTTTATTTCTTATTTCCCTCCTAGAGATATATGGAATCCATTATAAAATAAATAATTAGTTATATTTAATATAAAAATAATTATGAATATTTAAAAACCATTATCTACATTTTTTCCGTCCTATGAGAAAAGAAAACATTGATCGTGTGTATGTGTAGACTACTACCTTCATGAAAAAATGTGTTCCATTTTTTATCACTAATACATGTGGATGATTATAATGATATATTTAAATAATATATATTATTTATATCTTATTACAATTGTAATGTAAATTTGAATTATTATTTAATTTTATTTCATTCTATCTATATAAATGTGGAATAATCACTCGTGTGTATGTACAGACTATTATCTTTGTGAAGTGATGTAATTCATTTTTCATCACCCCTTTATATGAATATTTATAAAATTGTACATAATTATTACATATAATATTCCTGAAATTTTTTACATAATTATTATTATGTAACCATTATCAATGTATAAGTATCGGGACTATAAAACTGAAACCTACATGAAGAACGATGTAGTTATCACCTTGAATAGTTATTTTAATAATGAATTATTAATAAACAGGTGATCAGATGTTATAAGTAAATAATTTATGGTATTATATATATTATTATGGTTCTTTAATATATTTAAAATAATTTTATATTTATTATTTGTGATTTTTAAAGCGTATTAAGTAAGATGATACTTGAGGTAAGGAGTTTTTATTACAATCTCACATCTTTTCGAGATTCTCAAATCTAAATTTACATTGAGGGAATTATTTTTATATTATACTTTAAACCAAATATATTATTTTAAACTATTTTTATTCTGAGAATTTTTATGTATTATTATCATTTTCGTCTCTTTGGTACATAAAATAATCTAGAAACAGTTTTAAAGAAAACATTTTCTTATTTCTTCTTTATCTGGTGAACATTTTCTTCCACATCCATGATCTTCAAAATTGTTTCATGAGGGTTATTACTTAAAATTGAAATATTTTTAATTTTTAATTTTTACAAAATTTTATTTTATTTTTTAATGTTTAAAAAATAATCTGTCTAATTTTTTTTTGAAAAAAGTCATTTTGACTTTTTACAGAAGATTTAAAGGTATGTTTTTCAACATATAAGACATAAATGTATTTTCCCACTATTATAAATATTATTTTCTTAAAATATTACATGTCAATTTTCCTTGTTTATTTTAAAATAATTTTTTTACCAATTTTTTGTATTATTTAGTGAAAATTTTATGTAAAAAAAGGACATTTTTAGATGATTTTAAAAAAAAGTTTCAAATGTTATTTCAAAGGTGTTTTAATCCTATGTAAACATTCTTAAAGGATTTTTACCTAATTAAGGATATGATAATATGATTCCATAAAATATTTTTATCTGGATGGCTTCTGATGATGATGATTTAAGGATGATTATATGAAATCCATTTTTTTCCACTAGTTAATTATGTTATGATGAAAAGTTTATGAAATAAATTTCCTTCTCATAGGTTATGATATAATGAAATAATAAATGTTTTGTGATCTTGTAGTACCCATATGTGTGGTTTTTATTATATAATTGGTTGGATTAGAATTATATATCTCTCTAATGCATTAGGTAAATATGGATAACTCAGGAAATAATTATGTTATTTTTGAACCTAACATTACGATAAGAATATTATGAATGAACTTAGTTTTATGTCAATAAGTTCACGCATGGACCTAGTTTCATGTCCATTAGGTTATTCATGGACCTGGTTTCATGTCAACAACTTTATACAATTATATTATTTCATGTCCTTAATTAAATGAGTGAACGTATTACTATTTATACAAGTTCAAAATTTTATAAGATTATGCTTGTTCATATTCTAATGATTATTATATACTCTTTGGTATTGTGACTGATTATTGATGATTCTTCCCTATTATGAATTTTTTCTTTTATAAAAAATCATTATTTCGTGACTCATTATTAAATATATCTCATTATTAAATATATTTAATTTATTGGTTATGAATTTTATATTTATGATAATGTTCTCATACCCTTATGCTCATGTGTGATCACTGATTGGTATCTCCTATATTTACCCTTACCGATCATTGATCTCACTCGTTATTTTGTTTTCCTTCCCTCGGTTTTGATGGAAGTTTTTATTTATGATTTTTCTTGAAGGGTATTAATATGAGGAAAATTGAGGAGATGTTAAAAATATCTTATGAAATAATTTTTTATGTATTTGGTCTCTAAATACACTAAACTATTATGATTGAAAGGAATTTATAATTTTATTATGTATTGTATATTAATCAAAAAATATGAAATATTTATATTTTCTATTCTTTGGTTGCCTCATTGTAGACCCTAAGTGATCATTTGAAGTTAGAGGACTTTGGGTAGCGATGCATACTTGATTTTGGAGTAGTTTAGTGCTTTAATTAAGGATTCCCAAAGTGGTGTAGTGGGTAGATATCTAAATCAAAGATAGTGATGAAATAGTGGATTTTACTAATGAAGGTAGCATCAAATAAGGGAGTTATTTTGGTTGGGAAGTGGGTGGTTCATAAGTAGTTGAATATATATGATGTTTCCATCCTCTATCAATATAACAACTCTTGGTTAGTTCTTATCATGCACAAGGTGTAAACCGTCAGAGATATAGCAATATGTGTGTGATGGACCACTTTGGTTAGGTGTTATCATGTGAATTTCAGATTACTATTTATGTTATATTTTTAGGGAATCTCATACTATATGGTATAGGTGTGAGTTATTATTTTTTATAATATGTTTAGCAGTTAGATATTCCATTCTAAATCCTACCCAAATGAGTTTATTCTTGATTTAGAAAGAGGTATTTTGGATGATTAATTTATGGAAGAGAAGACATCCAATGGTACCTATCTTTGTACGGATTGGATACCTATGATAGAACATCATAGTGATGCATAGTAGAGTAAATGGGGTGTGGTCCACCCCCCAACAGGGAGTGGGATCCCTTCATGTGTTGAAAGTGGAGTCATATCTCAATAAGTGGAAGTGATCTACCATTTAGATGGTAATCATGGCCTTATGTGCTATGTTCATCGATGATGATTATCTACCTATGAAATTTGGATGAACATATGAATACTTATGATATGGTGATACATATTTATACCTCAATGGGAGACCAATTTATACATTATATTTCATTGAGGATATGGTGTTCATGTGTTTCTCAGTGGAATAATGAATACTCATGTGGTTTTAATAGAATTTTGGGATCTAATACTCTCTTGTAAAAATTCAAGGAGGGTGTCATTATTAATTTTAGTAATTTTCCCTTATCTTTCCATGGTTGCACCATCTTTTTAGTCAGCACTCATTTTTTGGGATCAAGATTCATGGAATATCATTTGACTTTGTGAAGTTTAATTTGTGGTGATTGATGAGATCATGGTGGTACAATAGTGGTGTGGTAGTTGGTGACATTATCAGAGGACACTCTACAGAGAACATATAGGAGGTGATTCTGTAGTCTGATTTAGAGAATTTTTTTCTGGAATGTATAGAGATACATTATTCACCTATAGCCAATTTTGAAGGGTCCACACTCTTTCATTGTATGAGAGATGCTCATAGTGGTGATGTCAACATACTAGTCAAGTTAAATGGATTTTCAAAGGTGATGGAACTAGATAATATTATTTTATTACGAGTAATAAATCATCCACTTCTTCATGAGTATTGTGGTTTCATATTGGTTTTGGAATTAAATATTTTGATGGATATTTTGGTGGTGATAATCCTAGAAGAGCATGGAACTCAGTGTGGTATTTTAGAAAAATATTTATACGTATACCCACCCCATGAAAATTATTCTTATTTGATAGAGATGTGAATTTTCTTAATAGTTTGTTTTTTTCATTCATCTATTTGGAACATGATATCTAAGGGTCTAGATACCATAAAAAGGATCATCAAAATAGTTAGGACCACCTAATTAAAATTATGGTGGATTAGGATACACGATGATAAATGGTGTGGTGATGATAATTTTTACATGATTGGAGTTATTTCCAAGGATATAATTAGAATATTTCTAAAAATATAAATGATAACATAACAAATTGGTCTTCAAGGGTTGATATTTTTCTATTAGTGATCAAGGTGTAGATGGGGGATTCCCATGGATTTTTGTTAATAGGTTGAGGAGGGAGGCCCATATTGATCTTGATCCATGAGCTCGTGAATTTTTTTCCATACATTACTAGAATGAAATGATATAGAAACAAATGTAGGAATATATGATCATTTTTCCTTGACACTCATCTAGTGTTACAAAAAAATATTTTTCACTCAATGTTATAGTGTGGTGAGGATAAGTTATTCTCATACAAAAAACATCTAGAATGATCTTTATATGTGGGTAGTGAAGTGATACTATTAGTGATAACCCTATTGATGGAATATTTTGATATGTATTTCAATAGTGTAGGGATTCACATCATCCATATCAGTATAACATCATTCATATGGTAAATGGTTCTGGGTGTTGAGTCTTAATAGGACTTGTATAGAGCATACATCTGATTTCCATTATAGTATATATTTAAGATCAGTTGGAGACTATGTATTTAGTGATGTGAGAGTATATTCCATTAATTAGTGGTGGTGTATTAAATATTTTATATACCTCTAAAGATGAATGAAATATGTGTAATGGTGGTTTCTTTTTGTTCTTTTTTAGCTTCCTTTTTGAAGATCCCTCGGTTTTCTTTTCAAGGATGAAATTTTTTTTAATTTGGGGAGGTTATAATAACCAATATTTTTTTAACAGAGACATTAAAATATTTCAAATAATATTTTTTTGATGGTTCTCTATAATGGTGTGGAGTTATGGGAATCACAGAGCCTCAATATTAATATATAATAAATAATATATCATTTATAATCCCCTTTCATGAACTCACAAGAATAATGATTTCTCTTTAAATGAGATCCTAATACAGAAAATTTCAGCACATGGTTGCATCAAGAAGGGGTTTTACCTTTATATTTCTATTATTAATGTTTTCCCCAGTAGTTCACAGGACTAACCCTATTGTCAGTTGTATTAACTTGACAGTGATAAACCTATGTTTTAGATACTTGAACCTTATTTTCTTTAAATTTTGGTTTGGATTCATAATGCCAAGAATGAGAGAGAGATAAAGATATAAGAGAGGATATACAAAAATGTTAGGAATTTATTGTTATTCGATCAGTGGATCAGGACCAAATCTATGATGACATCGATGAATGGAACCAAAACATTTAAATGGTTTTAATATATGGTGATTCGACATTAAGGTAGGGCATTTTATTTTCATTTCTCTATTATTCATGAATTACATATTTAAATTATGAATTCGAACCCCTTTTCTTTTTTATTTTATTACGCTGATTTATTTATTTTTTCTAATCCCTGTAATGTTTTATCAAATCCTTATCATTCAATTTCATAATCTAGGCACCATGGAGCATTTAGGTTAGAATTTATTATTCAAAATTGTGTACTTAAAATTTTCCAAATATATCAAAGAAAATTGGTGAATAATAAAGTTACCATACTATTAACCCTCTCCCTTATCTCTTCTTCACAAATGAATAGTAGGTGGTCATCATCCCTAGAGTTTGAAGCGCATTGAGATTTTGGAATATATTTATCCCTAAATTAATACAATGTTCAATAAATTGTGTTACACACTACACCCAGCATAAAAACAATAAAATATAAATAGAAAATTATTAATAATTCTATAATAAATAATAATATAGTAAATATTTAAAATTTATTATCATTGGATGATAAATAATTACTATGAGTTAATATTGAAACAGATAATTTTCAATAAATGTTTTTTTATTTATATTTTATATTTTCTTTTAAAAAATGAATTTAATATTTCAATAATTTTGATTTAATAAAATATAATTAATTTTTTAATTACAGATATCAAAATTTTCTTCATCAAGTTTTTTGAGTTTTTTTGAAAATGTTGATTTTTAATCAAAAATAAATTTTTTGCAAAAATTATAATTTTTTATGATTTTATAATTATATAAAAATATCATAGGAGACTAGAAATCCTTTTAAGTAATAAAATAGGTATTTATTGAATAAAATTATACATTTTTACATTTTATTTTAACTTATAAATCCTAGTTCTAACAGTTTTAGAACTAAACTAAAATGTTACTTTAATAAAAATTGTTTTTGATATTTTCTTGGAATCACATATTTTTAAGGTGATATTAGATTTTTTATTTCCTTAAAATCCTCAGAACATTAATTTTTTTATAATAATTAAATTATTTCATTAAAATTACAAACAATGATATGATTATATTATATTAAAATTTAATGCTGAAAACCGTTATGTTTCTAAAAAACTATTTTTATGAGATTATGTTTTTTATTTTAAAATTAACTTTTCAAACACTTATAAATTTAATTTGTTAAAAATATTTTACAATTTTAAAAATTTATTTCAAAATTATTTAACATTTTCATTTTCATTTTTTATCATAACAATTTATTACAAAGGTTAATTTTTTATTACGAAAGTAAAAGTAAATTAAGGTAAAAGTTAAAGAGTTAAATTAAAAATACATAAAACACTCATAGTTGTCTAAAAAATTAGTGGTTGGTGTGAATATAGACCCACACACACTTACCCTCCACTTTTTCCCATTTTGGATCCATCACCCTTTGAATAGTTACATTACATTGTTGAAAAATGAAAGGGTTATTTCCAAAACTAGTCTTCTATTACCTTGTAAAATAATAACACTTACACAACTTAAAGACTCACCAATACTCAATAATTTTTGATAAAATTATTCCAATATTATCCTCCTAGAACCCTCTCTTCCATTCATAATATTTTGGTAACTGATATTTTTCTTAATACCTTCATTTCCAAATATTTTTTTAAAGAGAAAACTCAAACTTCCAATGTTAGTATTACTTTCACTTAATCATTTATTTTACTCTATTAATTCTTAAATAATATCTAACATTATTAATATAATTAAATAATTATCATTATTGTATTAAATTTTTTTATATTAATTTAACAATAATTATTCATTACCTTTCATCCCTTAAGAGATAAAATTATTAGTCGTGTGTACATGCAGACTACTACCTCTACAGTGTGATGGGGTTCATTTTCCATAACTACATCTCATGAGTGGTATAAAGAATATATTATATGAATAAATATATTTTATATTTAACAAATAAAATTATTAAATAATAATATTTCATACACCACCATTTCTTCAATTCATTAAAAAATGGGATCGTTAATCGTGCATATAGTAGACGACTAGCTCCACGAATAACGAATTACATTTTTTAGCACCACCAATCATTGATTGTTACTAGAATATTTTTAATGAGGATATGTTATTCTTATAAATAGTTTTAATTTTTTTTATATTTCACATTATCATTATCTATATACATCACCTTACTCATTAAATCATTATAAAACATTACCATTTGGGTCTATTTAACCACTTATGATAATGATGTTATAATGATTACCACATAAATGATTATGGGATTTCATAAAATGGTAATATCATTTAACAATGATATATTTTTTATTTATTTTTTAAATTCTTTGTTAATGTTTAAATTAATTATTAATATATCACTTTCTAATAGTTAAACATGTCAAAAACAAGTTCATCGCTATTTCAATTTTCAAAAGTCGTATTCTTATATTTTAGTTAATGAAAATGAGACATAAGTATTAATTATAAAAAAATGACTAACCTCTATAGAATTATATAGTATTTATGAACTTTAAACCACTTATTAATAATTCATCTCATCTTCTGAAGTTTGTACGAAACAAAAAAACTAATAATTCTAACACCCAATAATGAAATCCAACTATAATCAGTTAATATAATATTAAATTATAACTATAAAATAATTATAAAAATAATATTATAGTTATATTAAGGTTATATTATAAGTTATTTAGATATCTATGTTCATTTTATAGGAGGTTATAGCATAGTAGGGTAAGAGGGAATACTAGGTAATGGTTTTCATCTCAAAAAACATCTCTTTAAGACATAGATTTCATTATGAACTTAATTTCATTTATATGTTATTTATACTACCTATTTGATAAATAATATCATAAAATAAAATTTATTTATGGTAATTGGAGTCTAATTTAAGCCTCCCTCTTTTAATAGGTTTTTATTTAATATCTCCTCATGTTTTGAGGTGTTTTCTTGACTCAAATATTTTTTTGAGTCATAATCACACCATATTGATTAAAATACTTTAATATTGGATTACTGTACCCTATAATTGTTTTATGTTTTATTTTTATCTTTTTTTCAAGGGGAAAAATATTTCACACAAAATCATTCTTTTTTTGATGAATCTATTAGTTTGTATAAAATAATTATCATCTATTTTAATGGATTTTTTCTCCATATAAATATTTTTTACATTCCAATAATGTAGTCCTTTACCTTGATGAAATTAATTTTTTTTCTCAAATGATCCTTATATTCCCCTTTATTAGTTTTAAAACAAATTATATTTTGGATACTCTTTTCCAATGTAGGTTTTCAACAAAGGTATTTCAAAATGTTTAAAATGTTTTCCATCCTTTCAAAATATAATGTTTTATTTTCAACTCCACTTTTGTTTTTGATAGTGTCTATGTATTTGTAAGCATATATTATAGAATATATTTTTTAAAATTAAATTATTTTAAAAAAATACTTCACCTTCTTAAAAATAACATTTCATTGGGAATGTAACTTCTTATTTTATATTAAGATTTAAATACCATTTTTCAATTTTTATATAAATGATTAACTTCTTGGGAAGTAAATTTTTTTGAATCACCATCTAAATACTCTTATAAAAACTATTTTTGAGTTTATTGAGTGTTTTATATCAACTGTTTACAAGCTTGAGTTCAGTTTTGGTGATACTATCTTTAAGTGTTTTAGAACCCATTTTTATATATTCATGGGTTCTTTATGATGTGATTAATGAAAAAAAATTATTTTCCATGGACATTCATGATATATTAAATTATTTATGTCTTATGGAACACATATACATGGATGGTGATGGGTGGGTGATATATTCCTTAAAGTATATTCCCACCCCTCCTGGCATGCTATGAGGCTTGCCCATGGGCCACCACATGGCTCATTTTCATCTTTTTAGGTTCGTTTCCACTACATTATTCTCCTAAATTGGTTTCACAAATATAAATAACCTATCCTTTGTATTATTTTTTACAGATCGTGATGGTTTAATCTGTTTGGTCATCTCATAGTATTTTTTAGATATGGTAGGTATTTTAAAGATTTATCTTTGTTAGTCTGATGATTTGGATTGGGCATGATGATTTAAGCAATCACTAGGGATCAGGTACTTCCCATTATATATTTTATACTATATGGATAGGCATGGTTACACTCATGTTACTAATGAAGTAATATTCTCCCCTATATTATGTGTGCTACTTCCACCTACTGTATTTTACTTTTATCTTTTCAGTGATAATCGAAAATACACGGGTCATCAAAATATGAATTTGAGTCCTCCCCTATTTTTTATGTATTACTCAGGATGTTGGTATTCCATTATTGGGTTATTTACCACATCTAATAATTTGCTTACCTCAATGATTTATGGGTCCCCAATTATAGTTTTAGTGTGGTGACATGGGTTTGGTTAAATCCTAGGTTGTTATGGTGGTACAGGTATTTACACCCCTAACTGATATCTATCTATGGTGATGGTTCAATTTCCA
This sequence comes from Viscum album, assembly GCA_963277665.1. Classification (NCBI taxonomy): domain Eukaryota; kingdom Viridiplantae; phylum Streptophyta; class Magnoliopsida; order Santalales; family Viscaceae; genus Viscum; species Viscum album. Next base: position 1,495,453,203 of record OY728147.1, on the reverse strand, counting down.
CTATGTGTTTATTATATGATGAAATTATTAGTAGTTTTGGATGCTAGGTTGTGGTATCCCTCTCAAGTTATGTGCATACTTCAACAATGATTCGGTCATCATTTATGGTTTCTAGTGGCAGTGTGGATATTGGAGGTGTAGAGAAAAACAGTTTCTTAGAAAATTGTTACTCCTCATGCACCCATGGGTTTCCTTTGATATGTGAAGTGTAGTTGGGATATAAAATTTAGAAAAAATGGTATTTTAAGTACTTGGATAATTTAATGTTTCTCATGAGGTACTACCTTTATGGGTTGGAGCTGAGATAAGTTGGGCTTCTCTCCATACCTATAACTTCTGTTTGAAGAGCATGTTTAAAAATTCCCTTGTCCTACCCTGGGATACCAACTTGATACAAAGTTTAATATGACTTGTTTAATTATTTTTTTATGGTTTTGGGGAATCCAAATAAGTATGATAATACTCACCCTCACATGATCCTCTTTCCCACATGTGTTGTGTATATACTGGTGATTCAGTGTTCAAAGATAGACTTGGTGGATATTTAGATAGTGTGGATTATTTGTAGCCAAGGAGTATATATTATAAGCAATGCATAGAGTATAATAGTAGTCTATAATGGAGGAATTTTCTACTATATCTAGAGATCAGACTAAGAGTATACACAATGAGGGTGGGCTTTATGGAGTATTCTATCAATCAAATTTAGAGGCTTTTAGATAAACAATTCCTTTATTATTTACCTACATGTCATTATTCTTGCATTTGATATCTAATTCATGTTTCATATATAGTGTAATTCTTTATAATATATATATACTAGTCTTGTTTTTTATTTTAGGCGTTGGAGGTATTTTTATGTTGTAGTTTGATATAGGATAAGGCCTTAAAAATATATTATATTCTTACTTGGTGATATTTTCCATCCCCAATCCTATTAGTGTCCATCTTGTGATAGTACACTAGGAAAATTTTCATCCCAAACGGGGGCCCAGTGTTTCGAGTTATTCTACACATACAACCCTATGTGTATATAGATCATCATTTTTTTAATTTTTTATATGAAATGATGGGTTCTCTTATATATCAGTAATTGGACCACTGGATAATAAGAGGGGATAGTTGAGGTTGTGAGATAGGAAGGTTATCATGTGCCACAATGAGTTATTTGTGTTTTTCTTATTCTCTTTTTTTTAATTTGGTGTCTCTTTTATATTTTATTTCAAATTTTGGGTTCATTTTATGTGATTCATGTTATATATGTATTCTTATTATTGTTTATTCATATGATTTATTTACTATATATTGGCCATTTATTATAGTTTTTTAGGGAAACATATCTTCTAATTCTTATATTTTATTATCCTGGTACATTTTTCTTACTCATAGTGATCGAGAACCCAATCGCACATTATAGAAGACTGACTCAAGGTCCATGTTGGGGTAACTTAGGTTAATTAACTATATTCACAATACACTATATTCAGTATATTATAATTTTTCATAGAGTTATTACTTGTGATGACTTTGAATTAGTGGATTTCCACCTGTTTAATACTATATTGGTATTGTTGTAGAAGGTAATCCATCTTGTAAAAAAATCAATGTTTTACTTAAAAGTTCTCAAGTTTTCCCATAACATAGGATTTACATATGATACCATTGATTTGTTTCCCAACAAATGAATATTACTCATAAAATAATATCGACAACACAGTGCTTCTACTATCTATTACACATTCTTGTGGAAGGGAAATGAGTTCAGTCAGGGTGGTAATACTCTTGCATGTTGGATCTTGAACTATGTGAAGCACGTAATTGTAAGGTGGATTATTTTCTTCTCTATGGAAAAAAGGTTAATGAAATTTTACTTATGATTTAAAATTGATAATTTCATGACATCAAATAATGATAAAAATTAGGATATTTCTATGTGAAGTGCCCAAGTGTTTGGATGTATCACTGAGCGGGGGTTGAATGAATGATAGCCCTTTTTCAGATTTCTTCCTCAAACCACCTTATGTGATTAGTAAAGGTCATTATCCACTCGTTCTTGAATTATCACAATTAACTATATGTAATAAAATGAAATATGAGAATAATACAAGATAATTTTTAAAAATTTTAGTTCTAATGTGGGTACCTACTCCTTTCTTCTTTTGGGATGATTATAAGAGGTAGATTTTTACTAGTAAACCAGGGTAAGTAAACTATAAACTATCTCCCAAAATCATGAACATCATTGATAATTGTTGAGGTATATCTCCTAAAATTTACTTACCATCTCCCAATTGGATCTTCATAGGAGTTCCCACCAATGTAGGATATCATTAGAAAATATTGACCAGTCTCGGGACTGGTTCATTTGACTAGATCATTCCAGTGTATAATGTCCCACTAAGAATCCCATGAATAAGTCTTCGACTATTTCTACCATCTGGTGTGATGTGCACATTTTCTTTATTCATCACAACTTAGTATGCTTCTATAGATTCACAATTATTTAATCTCTATAATATATGAATAACCTCATATAGGGATTGATCCATATTCTAGCCTTTATCATCCCACAATATATAAAAATTATAATTGTATTATTATTTTATGAATTATCATTTATGGTACATATATATTAAAGGAATTCCTCTTATTAATTCGTCCTCCACACATTGGATTTCTATTCCGGAATGATGTGTCCCTTCTTCTTCATCATTAATACTTTTGTATATTTAACACTACAAATTGTATTCAGTTTTATTCAATTAAATCCTCTCATTATTTATCTATTTATTTATACCATCATTGAAAACCATGTGGATAATTTTTCCATATATTAATATTTATATATTTTTTATTTGTGGTAATGTGCTCATGTAATTCAAAACTGATCAAAAATATCTCAAATTTTTTTAATTCTCATTTAATCCTAATAAATATGTCCATTTAAATATTCTTTCTTACTTAGAAAACTATTATTCATACATTAACTAGTATTAACTATTGAGAGGATCAATTCCATTCTCATTTTACTTTGGTTTTGATAATTATATCAATCCATCATTCTTTGTTTTCCAATAAATTTGTTGAAGTTTTTTTATTTAATTTTTCATTGTATTTATTTTATATATGATATAATAGTGATTGGACTCTTACAGTGTTTGTTACTTTGTAAAAATAGTAATCTTATATTCATTTCATCTATTGATGTAAAAATCCAATTAAGTTGTTTCAATGGTGAAAATTTTCACAAAATCTATCATAAGTTTTTTAAGTAACACTATTGTTTTCAGCATAATGTCACAACTAAATTAGGATGATATATAAAGATGGAGTGAAATGATTCATGTGAGTATTATACCATAGGATAGAGAAGATATATATATATAATTAATTTGTTTATGAGGAAGTATAAAAAAATCGTTTTGTACAGTAAAAAATCACTAATGTTTCTGCATTAGTTTCACAACTCCAAAGTCTACATATTTTAAAAAAAACTATATTTGAATTAATGCATGTTCTAAATATATTGAAATCGCTCACACACTATTGAGATGGAAATACAAGATTATTAAATTGATTTTATAGTTTAAATCAAAGTATGAAAAGGTAGTTCGTAAGGTCAATAAATTATCAATTGAAAATAATTTATAACCCTTATAAAATCAAGGAATGGCTCTTATGAAATTAGGGAATGGCCCTTACATATTTATAGAGACTCGTGACTTTTCAAAATTTTACTCTGAATATTAGAGTTACACTTAAATTATCTCTAGAGGACTCTTACAGAACAATTACTTAGCCATTTTTCTCTACTAACTTTATAATTAAAAAATTCTTCAAATGAGATAAAAATATTTAAATCTCCTCAAATAATTTATAATTAATAAAATATAACTTAAATAAATTAGTAAAAAATAAAAAAAATTCAAACCTCTGAAACCTCAATTCCAAATCCTTTTACAGAATCTAAGAATTGTTCTTGAATTCTTTAATATATATTCACTTCTTCAATTAATCCTAGATTTAGTTTAGTATCCTTAAACCTTCTTCCAGATTATTCTTACCATTTAATTTAATACTGTTTAGTTTAAATAATCCTTCCATAAGTTATTTCCTTTTTTTATTTACAATATATATCTTTATTAGTCATATATTTAAATTATATTATTCATTAAACTGGTTTACATTAGAGATAAAACTAACAATAGCTTCATCTCCTTCTTTCTTTCTATTTATAATGGAAAAAACTTGAGTAACAATTGGGATCTTCCACCATCAATAAACACACACATTGATATTCTTATTGATAATAAAAACAACCACAAACCATTGGGATCATAAATATCCCTATTTAGTTTTTTTTTAATACCTAAAACTATATCATAAAAATTAAATTCAATATATGTTTTTCAGTTGTGATATTCTCCCTTATTGATAATAAATAAAAAAAATTTCTATAAGGGAACTTTATTTGTGCCTTTAGGATACTTCCATATTTATTTTAAAAAAAAATCTTGCCCTCATAATTCTATCCATTTATTGAGAAATACCCTTTGATATATGGATGAAGTCACATTAATCTTACTATTGATCTATTAATTAATCAAATCTAAGTCTATATGAACAATTTTTTGTCTAGAAATTAAAGTGTAAACTCTTGACAACAATTTTTTCCTATAAATTATCCCTACTCTCATACCAATTCTAATTTATCTTTATTAGGGATATTTATACATATTTTATAATAAATTGACTAATTACACTTATATTCAACAAAAGAATTAAAAATTCAAGTGAAAGGTAAATTAATCCCATTTTTTCATATAATATATTTTTCAAAAAATAATAAATTTGTTGTCATACCTCCTTATTTTCCTTTCTTTAAGTGTTGCCCAAAAACCCCATTTCTCATAAAATAATAGAATATGGTTGTTTATTTGTTTTTTCCCTCCCTAATGGGATGTGCATCATTGATCTTTGTCATGGATGATTTTATTTATGAATAATATCTAAAAATATTTCCAAAATCACTGGGAATTGTGTAAGGGGTATCAAAATAATAACTAGTACTCTCCATAATGGATGGTATTTAATGTTATATAGTGTTTATAACATTATTATATTTCTTCATTTTAATATATCACCTTTAATTCCATTTAAAAAATCACAAATAATAAAATATGGAACCAAGTAATGTAATACCCTAGAATTCCATGTAAATTTTTTAAAAAAAATATATATGGGACTATTTTGAGACCAAGATCTGAGATGACACATAATTATGAGCCCTGGAGCGGTCGGGACGTGTTTTTAAACTACTTTTAGGTTTTATTAAATAAATGTGTGAGCCTATTTTTCATATTTTTAAATTGGTACATGGATAAAAAATATGACGGTACTGTTGAACACAGAGCATCTAAATTCTCTTTGAAAGGATCTAATATTGGCCGGCATGGGCTAATAGTGGAAAGTAATTTTTGGCCGAATAAAATTATTGAGTAACGATTATTTTATTTCCAAATCATTATGAATCATAAACTTTAACTTATATTGGAAATATGAGAGTACAATTGAGCTTGTGAGGGTGTTCTTCCATTAGGAAAATCCTAACCTAGATCGGAAATGGTCATGGGTGAAAGTTAGTTTTTAGATTTTTCAGAAGTAAAATAAAATAACATAAAAAGTTTTTTTTTCATCATTAAGCATTGGAAAATTAGCGTTGTAGTGTAGAGATGAGGTGATGATGAATCTCATTAATGAATCTATATAATGACACTGCAATGTTGTGAAACAGAAATGTAGATTCAAATTTCGTTAATTAATAATTTATCAAGAAATATAGAATTGTTAGAACAATCTTGGAATTTCTCTAAGACTTTTGTTGGTGGTGATGAAGAATGGAGAATGCACTTACTTCCACCCTTATAAGGATCGGTAGTAATGGTGGGAATTGGATCAAGGATGAATAATGGAGGTGTGTGATCTCATTCTTCCTCAACCAAAAATCTTATCCCAGGTAGTGGTTTAATTCTAAGTTAATTTCTTTCATTCTTCATTATTGGTTTTGATTAGTGAACATGGGTCAACCCAAGAATAGGTAACCGATGGATCGATCGCCAATGGGGAGGGTTTGATCTTGGGGTTTTGGATTGCAGTAATCCATGTTAGAAACATTATCTCCCCATCCGTTGTTTCAAAACTCTAACACGGAGAAATCGGGCCAACATAACAAAGGCCTCAATTTTTCCATCTTTGGGCATTCATGTTTTTTTCATGACAGAACACTTGGATTGACGACAATGTGACCTCAACACCTGATCTGGGATGGCGGCGACTCGAGAAGTTTAAGGGTGCAAACAGTTCAAGAATTGGACCACAAGATCGGCCCTGATGGCCCGTTGAAGACATCGCTGGTGCGTCAAGCCAGTGGAGGTCGTGACCCCTGACTATGGAGGTGCGGTGTGGCGGTGCCATGTTGGAAGAGAGGACTGTGGATATGGGCCACATAATGCATGGAATGAGGTTCACGTGGTAACACATGAAGAAGGAGGAGTCTGACTTTTGCCAGCCATGTGGTGGCACCGCTTGGGTGTACTATTAGAGGAGCGGCCCACTGACATAGTTCATGGTTTGCAGGTGGCACGTGATCTACTCAGGATCGTGTGTGGGCAGGAGGTTCCTGGATGCGTGGATATATAAACCAGGCCACTAGGCAGCCCAGTTTGAGGAATAACTAGCCCACTAAATCTTAGGTCGGGTCGGATGAAACTGAGTCGTTGGGCGACACAGTGGGCTGGACCCATGGATGAATCGAGTTGGGGCCCAGCAATGCCCAATGGTCCTATCCCAGTGGCCAGGGTAGATTGAGTCAGTGAAGACCCAACCGATTCGGGTCGGCAGAATCGATTTGGATCATGTGGGACCTCTAGGACGAGTTTATCGGGTCAGTCCGACCATGTCAGATCAGGCCCAAACATAACTGAAGGTGATCAAAACAGACCTTAGTTTTCCAGAAGATGAGAATACCTCAGTGGTTCAGCAGACGAGTGGTCCTCGGTGTTCCAGTAGCTGAAAATACCTTAGTGTCTCTTCAAGGATGAGTCCCTCAGCACTACAAGATGAATATTATCTATGACTAATAATTTTACTTTCTATACTTAGAGTTATACCTGGTGTGAGTTGTCTTTCCTGTGTGACATTGCTGTGTGATCTTGATGTGGGGTCCAACTTTGTGGTATTTACTTTTTCTTTTGTCACCCCTACTGAGTATTGTGTTACCCACCCCTACAGAGGCTTCACTCGCACATGTCGTGTCTCATGAAGGTGATCAACCCTTCAACAGAGACCTTGGAGGTCTGGGACTAGGTGGTGCTCAGTGTGACGGGACAGACGGGCGTACTTCTATGGATACATGCAATTACAGTCACCGACCCTTCAGGTAGCTTCTCAAGCAGATAGACCATGGCATTTATACATTTCTTTGTAGTTTTGGTCTTCTATTCTGGCCCCATTGTCTTTCCAGTTGTAATGTACTGTCAGTAGTTCTATCAGTGATAGTTGTGTTTTACTTTATATTTACTTTCTGAAGTTTGAGATTCGTGCATGTGTACAGGTTTAAAGGAAAAGAACTTCCCTTTTTGGGATATGCCTTTTTTGGTGCTAGTTGTCAGCCCCTAGCATATGGAAGGCAGGCTTGGGGTAGTCAACGCATGGGCCCTGGGGGACGGGTCATGACAAAGTGGTATCAGAGCTGGTCGGTTCTACGAGAAGAACTAAGTGTCTATAAATTTTTATGGGGAAATAGTGTTAAGTGCATCGATTTCGGATTTTAGTTTAGAGATTTCAGCATTGGTGTAGCGACCGACAAATCCATACATCAGGATCCTGAATTCTGTTTTCTGACCAGATACATGAAAATACTAGTTTCATGTGTCTTTGAGTGTTTTCCCATGGTCTTTTTGAATCAGAGTCAGCTCACCAGGTATAATAAGTTTATTATGGTTCATATCGATCTCTTTCATGATTCATCCACAAAGACAGCCAGCCAAGATTTCGGTGCGTGACCATGAGGATGGTCCACAGAGTGTTGAGGCTTCAGGACATGGATTGCTTCCCAATATGGCACCTTCAAGCAGTTTCCTAGTGATACCACCACCCGTTGGTCAGCAGTTACTACTTGTTTAACCAATAGAGGATGCATGTATACTCAGTTCCATACACCAGTTTCAGTGACAGTGACCTCCCAAGCTAAGGGGAGAGAGAGATCCTCAGGCCTCTGATTATTAGCTGGAGGTAGTGATGTGATTCTCATGCTTAGTGAGGACACCACTTAACCAGATGGTGGTTCTAGTAGCAAGCCTTCTACATGGATCGATGCGGGGTATGGTGAAGGTTGAACATCTAAACTCTTGAGGATGCGACCCTAACCTTGTCTAACTTCAATAGACTTTTAAGGGAAGATTACTTCCCCATGACTTTGCATTCAGTTCACATACAAGTGTTTCTTCACTTACAGTAGGGCAGCCTAGTAGTGGCTAAGTACTCTACGAGGTTCACAGACATCTCTCATTACTTTAAAAATATGGTGTGAGACCCTTTCATCAGGGCCCAGAGCTTTGAGCAGGGACTCTGATGGGATATCAGGGAATTTATGATTTCCTAGAGCATCCCTATGCAAGCTGCGGGGACTGAGTGAGCTCTACTAGAAGAGAGCTTCCTCGTTGAGTAGGCACCAATGTTGGGAGCTACCACTGGGCAACAGGTGTCCTAGTCATCCATGGCGTGTAGCCGAAAGATGATGCAGAGGCCCAAATAGGGAAGACCATTTGATGGAAGACCCCAGGACCTAGGGTCAGTTGTACGAGGCCCCCAGGGAATAGGGAGTCCTCAGGGGAGTAGAGTATTCAATGTATGTGGTGGGCAAGGGAACATGTCTCAGGATTACTTGACTTGACACATAGAGGACTGATAGACATTGGAGAGACCACTGAGGCAATGGATGAGACAGGATCGGGGTGGTCCACTCTGTGGAAGATGTGGAAGACGAGTGGGATGAGTGGTAGGAGCTGGTCTTAGGTATGAGGTACTACCACCACCACCCCCGGGTGGTCCTCCATAGGCTCTATGAGTAGGTGGAAAAGGGTAGGCTCAGCTTCAGGCAGTTGAGGCCTACGGTCCCGAGGTCCCATAGATGATATGAGGTATGATATGAGTCTTCTACGCATTAGATGAAGTTCTTATAGACACATGTGCCAATCACTCTTTCCTTTCCATAGACCTTGTTCGGAGCTTGGAAATTTTGATCGAGCCGTCGGATCGATCCTTATGATTAGACACTACTACGAGAAGGGATTTGATGATCAAAAACTAGTGTTGGCAATATGATCCAACTCTTGGATGTGATAGCTTTGGTTGGGATCTCCTAGTAGTGGCATTGAGTCCTTATGATGTCACTATGGGCATGGATTGGCTATCAGTAGTCCATGCTTAGAATGACTGTTTAGGGAACACATTGGAGTGTGTCCATGGAAATGGGACCAAATTTTCCTTTATTGGCGAAAGGGAAACTGAAGAAGCATAGGATAGATATGCAGGTAGGCAGGTGCAACCAATTACTAATTAGTTTTCTAGCATGACCCTCCTTGAAATGGATGAGACGAGTCAACACTTTCTGAAAGTGGTGGATGGGTACAAGTACGTTTTTCCAAATGATGTTTCAGGACTACCTCTTTGAAGAGAGGTATACTTTTTCATTGATTTTTACCATGGGATGGAACTGATATCAACACATTCATATCGGATGGCTCCCACAAATCTCCGGGAGATGAGGGTACAGTTAGAGGACTTATAAATTTAGGGTTTTGTAATGACGAGTGTTTCTCCATGGGCATCCACAGTGTTGTTTTCCAAGAAGGAAGACGGAAGCTTGTGGTTATGCATGGACTTATGAAGCTTGAACCTGGTGACTATGAAGAACAATTATCCTTTACTGAGGATTGATGAACTCTTCGATCATCTAAAAGTAGTGAGATGGTTCTCAATGATAGACCTCAGATCAGGTTATCACCAGCTTCAAGTACGAAATGAGGACATCATGAATATGGCATTTAGATATTGTTGCGGACACTATGAGTACTTAGTGATGTCGTTTGGCTTTTTGAATTCCCCACTACTTTTCACATGACTCATGAATAGGATCTTCCACCAATACATATACCAGTTTATAGTGGTCTTCATGGATGACATCTTAGTGTATTCTATGTCCGAGGAGGATCATGTGATACACCTGAGGATGGTTTTGTACATAGTGTGAGAGCACCATCTTTATGGAAATCTCTCAAAATGTGAGTTTTGGATACAAATGGTCCACTTCTTGGGACTTGTCATCTCATATATTGGAGTTTCAGTGGATCCATAGAATATTGGGGCAACGCTTTCTTGGGATCCACCCTAGAGCATTATTGAGGTGTGGAGTTTATTTTGGTTGGTTGGGTACTACCAGAGGTTAGTACCCATTTTCTCCAGAGTATCATCATCCATGAAGGAATTGAAAAAGAAGGTAAAACCCTTTTTGTGGATAGAAAGATGGCATAAGAGCTCCAGTAGAAGAGGAAGATCATGATGAGTGCTCATATATTGATGCTTCTAGATGATTGAACCAACTACGTGGTGTACTGTGACGCATTAGTAACTAGGCTTGGTTGTGTCCCGATGCAAGTGCGAGCAGTAATTGATTATGGATCGTGAAAATTGAGACTGCATGAAAAAAATATGTTACTCAAAACCTTGAGTTGGCAGTGGTAGTCTTCACACTAAAGATGGGGTGACACTACCTTTTGGGTGAACGATTTATCATCTACTTTGACCACAAGAGTCTCGAGTTTATCTTTTCTTCGAAGGATCTGAATTTGAGATAGTGATTTTTGAAAGAGTTTCTATAGGACTATGAATTTGAGATATTCTATACTCTTGGGAAGGGGAATGTGGTGGTAGATGCTCTTAGCAGGAGATCGAGTTCACAACAACTAAACGAAGCATTAAAGTAGTTAGCCTCGCATCAGATATCCTTTGTAGATAGAGATGAGATAGGTTGTCTTTAGTTGATGGTAGTTGCTTCGCCACTCTTACAATGAGTAAGGGAGGCGCAACTTCGAGATTCTAGATGTTAGACCACATATGCCCAGATGTCCATAGGGCAATCCCCATATAGATATTCGAAAGGTGGGGAGCACTTCATCTTTTTTAGGGGACGCACCATTGTACAAATGGATTTACGGGAGGAAGTGTTGAGGGAGTTCTATACATAATAATTAGCATTACATCTAGATGTGGCGAAGATGTACTAGTATCTCCGATGTCATTACTAGTGGCTAGGGATAAAGAAGGAAATGACAGAGTTTGTCTTAATATGCCTCACTTGTCAGCAAGTGAAGGTTGAGCACCAGGTTCCAGGAGGCTTTACACAATACCTCAAGGTACCAGAGTGGAATTGGGATGGGATATAGATGTAATTAATTACAGGCTTACCACATACGTCTTGGGGGCACAATACCATTTGGTTGATTGTAGCCCGACTCACCAAGTCATCCCACTTACTACCCATTCAAGAGTAGGGTTGAGTAGAGTTCTTGGGATGCCTCTATGTGTAGGAGATAGTCTGACTCCATGGAGTCCCATCTATGATAGTCTCATTTCATGATGCACACTTTACATCTTGGTTGTGGAAGGGATTAAAAGAGTCATTTGGAACTCATTTGTGCTTGAGCACAGCCTTTCACCCAGAGATGTATGGTTAGATGAAGTAGACCATATAGACCTTAGAGGACATACTTTATGCTTGCATTCTTGATTTTGGTCTCAGTTGGGAGGACCACCTACCACTGGTGGAGTTTAAAAACCACAACATCTACCACTCCACCATTGGTATGGCACCCTTGGAGGCATTATATGGACGACCATGCAGGTCACTGTTATGCTATACAGACCCAGGGGACTCAGCACTCAGGGGTCCAGAGATGGTACATGCTACCACTAAGAAGGTGTAGGTCATCCAAGAGTGGATGAAGACTAAACAGAGCCGACATAAGTCCTATATTAATAAATGAAATAGACCCTTGGATTTCAAAGAGGGGGGCCACATATTCCTACGGGTCTCTCCTCGATGAGGGATACAAATATTTTGTTGGGGCGGCAAGTTATCTCTAAGGTTCATCAAACCTTTCTTGATACTACATATAGTGGACGAGGTGGTGTATCTCTAGGCTCTACCGCCATAGTTAGAGAGGGTACACGGCATCTTCCACATATCCCTGTTGAGGAGATATGTTCATGACCCTTCTCACATAATCAACCAAGGTGAGCAGGTGATTGAAAATGGGGTGAAATTCGCAGAGTACCCGGTGGAGATAGAGGATCAACATTAAAGGATCCCTTATGGATGGTCAATTACTTTATTGTGTGTTCATTAGTAGCACGAGAATCTTTAAGAGAGCATGTTGGAGTGGGAGGATCATGTTTGTGCTCAATACCCCCATTTTTTAATTAGCCCTTATTTTGAATTACAAGGACGTAAATCCCCGAAGGGGGGAGTAATGTAATACCCTGGAATTCCATGTAAATTTTTCTATAAAAAATGGGATTATTTGGAGACCAGGATCTAATACGACACATAATTCTGAGGCCCATAGTGGGAAAAACATATTATTGAACTATTTTTATGGTTCATTAAATAAATGTGTGAGATGGTTTTTCTATCTTTTAAACATGTTCCCGGATCAAAAATATGAGGGCACAATTGAACTCAGAGAATCAAAATTCACTTAAAAAGGGCCTAACATTGGCCGACACGGGCCAATAGTGAAAAATTGATTTTGGTCGTAAATAAAATAATTTAGTAATGATTATTATATTTTTAAATCCTTATAACTCATAAACAGTAACTCATATTGAAATATGAGAGTACAGTAGAGCTCTTGAAGGCATGCTTCCCTTAGGCAAATCATAACCTCATCCGACGTGGGTCGAGGGTGAAAGTTAGTTTTAGGACTTTACAGAAGAAAAATTAAATAACTTAAAATGTTATTTTATATGTTTTCTTCATCATTACATAGTGGCACGTCAACACTGTGGTGAAACAATTAGGTGATGATGAATATCATTAATGAACCTCATTAATGAGTTCGTGTAACGACATTACAATGAAGCATAACAGAAATGATGAATCATGTTTCGTTAATTAATAGTTGAACAAGAATTGCAGAATTATTGACACAATCCAGGAATTTCTCTGAGGCTTTGGTGGGTGGTGACGACGAACTAGGAACACACTTTCTTCCACCCTTCTAAGGATCACTAGAAATGGTTGGAGGTGGATTAAGAATGAATAAATGAGGCATGTGATCCCATTCATCCAGTTCTAACAATCCTATACCATTTATGGGTTCAATTCAAAATGAATTTCTTTTGTTCCCCATTCTTGGTTTTGAGCGATGAACGTGGGTCAACCCATGAACAGGTGACCCAAAGATCGATCGCCTTTGCGGGAGGGTTTGAACTTGGGGTTTTTGATTGGGATAATCCATGTTAGAAACTTAATCTCCCAATCCCTTATTTCAAAACTCTAATGCAGAGGAATTATTCTGACACGAACAAGGCCTTGATTTATCTATATTTGGTCATTATTTTATTTTCCATGATGAAACCATCACATTAATGGTAATGTGACCTCAAGGTAGTAGTAGGTATGGAGGTCACCTGAGAAGACTAAGCGCATAGACGGTTCGAGAAACTGACCATCAGAGTAGACCCGGTGGCCCGTGGAAGACACCGTTGGATTGTTTGAACCGGCAACCAACAACAGCTGCAGGCAGGAGGCGGCGCTCCCCGAAAGTGCACTGAGGCAGTGGAGGCCATAGACCCTATCCATAGTGTAGTGGTGTGGAAGCATTTCTTGGTCACTGCATCAATAGAGCGGGTCATGACATGCGTGGCACATGGTCCATACAGGACCACATATGGAAGGAGGCGGCTGGCTTCCACCAGATCTGTGGTGGTGCCACTCAAGAACCGTGTTGGAGAACCAGCCTACTGACTCAAGCCACGGAATGCAGGGGGAATGTCGTCCACTCGAGACCATGTGTGTGCAAGAGGTTGTCGGCCTCATCAGGCCACATCATAGAAAGAAACGAGTTGTTGGGCAGCCCGAGCTAGTAGAGATATGGCCTGAAAATGCGTGTCAGGTCGTCGGAACAAACTAGCCCACTGGGCATCCCAGGTTTGCGAATAACCAACCCGCTAAATCATGGCCTGTGGCAGATGAAACTGGGTCACTGTGCGACTCAGGGTGCTCGACCCACTGCTGAACTGGGCCTGGCCCTGTGGGCAAGCCGGATCGGTTCGGCCTAGACCCAACTGGGTCAGGTCAAGTCAGAAAAAATGAGTTGGGGTGGTAGAACTGTGTTGGGTCATGTGGGACCCCCCGACTCGGGTTGATCAAGTGGGTCCAACCATGTCATACTAGGCTGAGATGCAACCGGCCCATGTTTACCAAAATTCCAATATCTTTCAGACTAGGCATCTGATTGATGCGCCGTTTGTGGTGTTAGGACCCTTGTGATAAGACAGCCCTTTGGGAATACTCTAAGTGATATTCTGTGATAGTTGAGATATTACCAATGGCTTTAGGTGTATATTTTCATGTAATCAAGCACTAAAGATCAAGAATCATATGAATAACTATGACATGAAGGATATGATGAATGGACCTCAATGGTTCAGCAAAAAAGAGTACCTTAGTGGTTCAACCGATGAGCAGACCTTAGTGGTCCAACAGATGAGCGTACCTCAGTGGTTAATCAGACGAGTGAACATTAGTGGTTCATCCGATAAGCATACCTGAGTGGTTCCGCAGACGCTCGTACTTAAGTGGTTCAGCCGATGAGCATACCTCAGTGGTTCAGCAGACAAGCATACCTAAGTGGTTTGTCTAATAAGCATACCTCAGTGGTTCAGCAAACGACCATACATTAGTAGTTCAGCCAACAAGAGTACCTCAGTGGTTCATGAGACGAGCATACCTCATTGGTTCCGCAAACAAGCGTAACTCAATGTTTTAGCAGACGAGCGGACCTCAGTGGTCCAGCAAACGTGGGTAACTCAATAGTTCAGCAGACTAGCAGACCTTAGTGGTCCAGTAGCTGAGCATACCTTAGTGACTGATCATGGATGAGTTCCTTAGTAATACCATATGAATCATCTCAATGACTCATAATATTACTTTCTATACTTTGAGTTTTAGCTACTGTGAGCTATCTTTGTGGTGTTATTTTGTTCTGTGATCTTACTGTGTTGTCTTTGTGGCCTCTCGTTTTTTGTTGAGTGTCCCTACTGAGTATTGTGTCACTCACCCCAACATGGACTTCGTCTGTACATGTTGTTTCTTTTGTAGGTGATTGATGCTTCAATGGAGAACTAGGTGGTCTGGGATGAGGTGGTACTCAGAGAGACAAGACAGAAGAGCATACTTCTATAGCTATAGGCATCTATATTCACCTACCCTTTAGGTAGGGTCTTGAGCAGACAGACCATGGAAGTTGTACTTTCCTTTGTGGTTTTGGGCATGTATTATAACCCCTTTGTCTTTTTAGTTGTATTGTACTCTCAGTAGTTTTCTCAGTGATAGTTGTTGTTTAATTTGTGTTTACTTTTAGTAGTTTTATCTTTTTGTGTGTGTATAGGTTTAAAAAAAATGCCTTCCCGTTCTAGGATATTCCTTTTTGGTTCTAGTCATCATCCCCTAGCCTATGGAAGGATAGCTTGGGGTAGTCATAACATAGGCCCTGGGGGACGGGTCATGACATGGTGAGTCTTCAAAATCTTCATAGTGAGAGAAATATTTATGATACTTAGATCTCAATCAAGAAATTCCTTTATTTATAACTCTAATTTTTTTAGAACACATCATAAAAGATAAATATTTAGTTTAATAAATTTAGACTTCATTAGGTAATAAGGAATTACTTTTAATTTATGTATTCTTCTTAAATGGGACGACTTTTTATACCTTATCAAGAAATAAAAAATTGTTCTTTTTTCTTTCTCCATCTTCCTAGACAATTAAAAATAGGCCAACCAAATGATTAACCATTCCTTAGATACATGATCTTCCTTATTTTATGTGTGTTGATTTTTTATTAATAGCAACAACCTTGGTACATAGAGTCACTTGTGATTTCCTTTTGTTTTTTAATAATGTTCCTTATCTAAGAAGTCATATCATGCACTATTTAGTTGTATGGAAATATATTTTTCATCTTCCATGATTTTTTTCAATATATTTTAGGTTACCCTTATTGGAAAACCTCTAATACTTTTCATCATGAATGTATTCCACTAAACCAAACATTTTGTTCCTTTAATGGATTTATTCCATTTATTTTATAGCTTACTTATTTCAAAATTTATATTCAACTACTATTTAAAATAGTCCATAATATGACATTTTCTTCCTTAGTTTAATCATTTCCACTTCGAATTGACACCCTTTTAACATTCTTATTTGTATTTTTTTTCAACTTTCTTTTTCTTTTTATACCCCAAGGTAGATTCTCCATATTTCTTTTATTTCTTAAAAAAAAATTTATTGCATTGATAACTTTTGGTGTATTCTTGGATGATCTGAAACATAATTATTTACTCTTATAACCACCTTTGTTGCAATTATCACAAAATATTTCAAGACATTCGAATATATTCTTGATGGATAGATATACAATATTTTTTGAAATATTATTGTGTATTGTATATCTTCTTTTAATTTTAAATATTTCTCATATTTCAAATCATTAATTAAATTTCATATATTGATATATTTGGTTAGAAAAATTGATGTACTAGTGTATAAATACCCAATATCACTAAAAATGATGTATGAATCTTCTTTGATTGTCTTTACTTTCAATCTGGATAGATATTTTAACATGTACATCTTTTTTTTTATAAAAACTCCAACATTTGGGTTCTTCCTAGGGAGACACAATTCATAATATTTTTTTTCAACCACCCTTGATTATGTGATGTGTTTCTCATCAATTTTATTGAACCATTTTTTCAGAAATTTATTTTGAACTTTTACTAGAAGGTGACACTACAGTAGTACAAATAGAAATACCTAGAACTTATATTACCTTTTTCCATGATATTTTTATAAATGTATTCATGGATATTATCAAGATATTTTTACTTTTGATATGGTTATTTTTGGATATAATACATTCTTCATAGTTTTATATAGAAACATTATTCTTCTCAACATGTTTTGAAATGTTTCTTGGGTGGTTTCCAGATTTCTAAAATTAATCTCTAACTAAAGACATTTCATATATAAAATTTTATTCTGGTATTAAAATGAACTCACCCTATCATTAAATTCTCTCTTAAACCTTTTAAATCAAATATTCATGAATTTTATTTCCCTCTTGTTGATAATTATAAATCTCCATTATTCTCTTTACAGTAATTTTTAACTGGGCATATTGTTTATTCATATTGGTATAGTGAATTTTCTTAAATGAATAGATCTTATCTTGTAATATTTTCTTAACTTATTACTTCTTATCAATTGATTTTTGTACTAGTTATTTATCCAGGGAAGTATTTTCTTTTTAAAGAAATAAATTTTACCTTTTCTTTAAGAAGCTAGGTGCAGTTCTTGGATTTTTATAAATTATTTTCCAATTCCTTCTAAATATATTCTATTTCAATCTCATGCTTTAATTTTTCAATACAAATACCTTTGATAAACCCAAATATATAGGTAACCACTTCAATTGTAAATTTCTTAAAATAATCCTTGATCTTCAATTAAAAACCATTTACAAATTTTATAGAACTTGTCTCTTTATTTTCATCATAGCTCAAACTGGATAATTTAAAAAGGAACATTTTCTATATATTTTTAAAATGAACTATCACTTTGATAAGAATAAAGTAGTGATATATCATCTTTATCCTTTGAAGATTTACTCAACTTTTTTCTAATATTTTATTCCTATTCTTTATTATTTTGTACAAAATCTCCATAGTTGTATCAATAAGGATTGAAAGTGAATTTTCCATCTAAGGATCGTCTAAAAACTCTTTAAATCTATAATTTATGCATGTCAGATAAAAAAACTCAAAAAAAAGATAGATCAATCTATGGGAAACAAGTATGATCCAATACCATTGGGGGTTCCTAGGTGTGGGAATGTATCACAAGGAGTGGGTTAATCAAAGATAGTACTTTTATGATTTCATCCCAAAATAAACCTTTATTGCTATTAAAATCCCCAGTTCTCTATTTCATGATTTCTCACCCTTACCTATATGCATTGAAATGAAATATAATAACAAAAAATGATTATTTTTATATGTATAGGTCCAAATTTGGGTATCTAGTCTTTTTTATATTCATATTGAGTCTGATATGAAAATTTCCACTAGTAAACAAGATTGATAACAATACAGTCTATCTCTAAAAATATAAAACACCAATGAATATAGAGCAAGTTATCTCCTAAAAAACCTATACAACTCCGGACTAGTTCTTTAAATTAGACCAGTCTAGAATAGGCTATATTCTGGAAATCCTAAGTATCAATTTGATTGGTTCTCTAGACATTATCTCTATCATTGATAAGAATTCACCCAAATAACACATGAATAGGTCATTGATTGATTCTTCCTTTTATACATTTTTCACATTGGATTTATTCTTTATGAATCAGTTTTCTTCTATATCTTCTCAATTCTATAATATCTATGATACATGGATAACATAGGGAATCGGTAGGTCCTTCTTCTCACACTTCCCATGTCTCAACAAGTACAAGTAGTTTCTTCTTTTTCTCTTTTCAACCATATTCTATGCTATATGTATATATATCATAAGACTCACCCCTTATTCATTATTTGTTGTTTCATAATAGTTATTTTCTTAAATATCATCATCTCTTCAAATTTTTATCAATACTTTTACATATTCAACTGTAGTAGTGGTGTAGGGTTATCTTCCATAAAAGCCTCTAATTATTTTTTAATTTATTTAAACATAAAAAAAATATCAAAACTTTACTTTCTATATTAAAATATCAAAAAATTTATTTATTTGTTGTAGTGTGGTCTCCTTAATCAAAATTTCTCAAAAATATCTTTGGTTTTTAATTCTAATTTAATTCTAGTCAACCACATAATTTTAATCTTTAGTAAAACATTGTATATTATTCTTCATATTATAACTATTATTATCATGGCCTCTCCTTCTCCACAAAATCAATCGTCATTTATTATTTTCAAGTATAAACAGTGTAATGTAGTGACTTGGTCGTAGAATTAATCTTTTCCATTATTATACTTTTTTGTCTCACATCATGGTTTGATATTCCCCTTATGGTGTGGCATCAACACATTTCACATAACAAGCTTCATATTGTTCTTCATTCCTATAATTCTCCCTGGTGTATTTTAACTTTTCAGGTAATTGACCTAGTTCATCTTCTTAGAATTCTATAAAAATCAAAAACTCCAACATTGTGATGATTAAAACACTAGAGAATATATTTGGATTTATTTAAAATAATTTTCATGATTATATTCTAGAATTTAATTTCTATTAAATATTCTAACTGAAGACTATTAACATTACAATTGTTTATTTTTACAAAAGAATAAGTTTTCCTTATGTAGCATTCGGAGTTTGAGGACTTTTCCAAATTCATAGCTGAAAAATGACTCATAAAATATATCACCTTTCCAAATTATAGTAAATTATTTTTCATAAGATTAAATGAATATTATGAATCATCTTTAAAATATATATGAACTTATCAAATAAAACTTATATTCTTAGGTTAATGTTTTATTTTTTGTCAGTTTTCTTTAATTTAAAACCATTATAAATTTTTAAATGACTCTTACGAAATGAGATTGTTACTCTTATGAATTTCTAGTGTCTTCATGAATTTCCCTAATTTACATAAAAATATTGAGATTTAATCTTATGCAAAAAAAAATATGAATCTTAGAAACATATTATAATTCTTAATATAAATATAATTTTCATGTTTTTCACTGAGTTGTTGTAAAGAACTAGGCTTTTACAAATTATATTTCTCTTTTGAATGAATATATATATCCAATTTAGTAATGTAGTATAATATATAATAAGACCACCACATAATTAAAATCAATAATAATTTATGAAAATTGAGTATTATAAAATAAAATCATAACTAGTAGATGGAACAAGTGGTAATATAGATTTTATATATCAACTTATAAGATTAAAATATATTAAGGGTAATAATAAAAATTAATTGATGTAAAAGGAAGAAGAAATCGCCTTAACCTAAAGGTCCATCCCATATGATGCTCATTTATCATAGCTTACAAGAGTGGATGGAATTATTAGGGTTAACCCTTGACATTTACCAATCTTAAATACAATAAAAAAATACTTGAGTTGAATCAATTGTGAGATAAGTTCATTGTTATTAGAGTCACTTCCCAGTAAATGTTCATCAAACCACCCCAAGATAGTACTACCATTGAAAAACTTACCCATTGGGAGTATTATAGTATAATAAGGAGTTTTTTATCTAGACATTAGTATTTTAAAGGTGTAATTTTTGTTATTATATTTTAAATAGTGGTTACATCAATCATGTTTTCATTATTATTTGAAATTCACTGAAATATAAGATAAATATGATAGATATATTTTTTCATATAATTAAAAAAAAATAGAAATAGTATAATTAAAATTTAAATAATTTTATTTAAAAAAATCAAGAATTTAAATTAATATTTATTTCTATGAAATAGCCTTATAAGACACAAAATGATAATATAATTTTAAAAATTCAAAATTAAATTATATAAGGGTAAGAGGTTTTAATATGTTTTAAACCTAGTATTTTTTAATAAATAATAATTTCTTTGAAAAATAGATTTCACGTATTTATAAAATTATTCTAATAAAATAATCTTCATTTTTTAGATCATCATGTTGAAAATAAAAATTGTGATTTTTTAATAATTTTCTAAGGCGGACTAATTTTTTGTTTAAAAATAAATATTGTATAAATATACAATAACTAATATGACATAATAAAATTTTAAAATTAATGTAATGAATACTATAAAGGGATTTATAGAAAAATAATATTATTATTCATTAAAATAAGTATTTTTATGTGATGATATTTATTTTCCAAACCTATAATGGATCTTCTAAAACCTAATGTATATTTTAAATGTTATAAATAATCTTTAGGAAAAATAATATATTCCCCCTCAAAATGTTATAAAATAAATAATTTAAGTCCTTAAGATATTAAAATATTAAAAACTACTCCCTCTTGTAAAATACCATGGGAAAACACTGATAATACCAATTTTTTACGTTTTTTATTTACTATATGTCTAAAGACTAAGTATTAGAATTAATAAATAATTCTCCCAATTTTTATCTAAATAAACACACATTATCACATTATTCTTCACAAAATATATTTTAACATGAATATATACACTTTTTCTCTCAATATATCATTTCTACAAAGTTTATATTGTTCCAAGAAGACCTTTCCAAGCTTTGGGAAGCCACTTGGAAATCAAGGGTTCTCAATCCTCCGATTTCCATAGTGATTTCAATTCCATTGTAATAATTTCATTTAAAATTAATTTAATATACTACCATTATTATAATTTCATTGTATTATCATATATTTTATATTTTTTTAGTGGGTATTATTTATTCTCCCTCATTATATCATTCTTCCAAAGGCATCATTATACAGATGTAAGGGGCTGACTTCTTCTTACTTTTTATTCAAGTATATAAATTGTAATAAGCTTTAAAACCTTCAAGTATCTATATTTTCATAAATATAAAATCATTCCATTACTATCCAAATAATTTTCCATCAATGAGAGACTTATATTTTCTATCATTAACCCTATACCATTAACCATTTTGTATACCTCTTATGTTGTTGAAACGATTTTTTATTTTCCTTTCCAAACATTTTATTATGAAAACCCAATACTATTTTGTTTCTAGGGTAATATTATAAATTTAATTAAAATTTATTGATCCTTTATTTAAATTTTTTAACTCACACTCCCTTATCATTGTTTAAAATATTTAAAGGTCTATGCCTTTAACAACTTATGAATTAAATAATTATTATATGAAACCTATTCTCTTTCCCCATGGGTTATTGATGAAATTATTTATAATGATATATAATCTTTCTATAAAACATAAAATCAAACATAGAAAGTGTGTTATGTGATAGTTCTCGTATTTTATTGGATAATTTTTTCATCTCATGATAAACCATGTCTGGATCACTAGAAGTTATCCTAGCACAATAGTTATGATGTCTTAGTAGTGAGCCTTGAATTATGCTCACATTTTAATTTTTAATTTTTCCCCAAATTCCATTGATAAAATATTCTTATAAAATCATATATTCTATTCCCTGATTCCAATTTATTATTTTAATTTTTATTATCAAGTTATTCCTTTTATCTCATATGTATCATGTTTACTCCAAATGCTCCCTAACTAGGATTTATATCTTGCCCTTTTGCTTCATGTATTCCCCAAGATATCTTATATAGTATTAAAATTTTAATAGGGTGTAAAAAGAAGTTATGTGCTTTATATAAATATGGTATGTTTGGTTTATAGTTATTGAATTTATGTTCTAAATAATCCAAATACACTAGAACTCATGATGTGTAAGTTCTATTTATGGATTGTTGTATTAAAAATAATGTGTAATGAGATATGGGTTATTATAGTTGATATAAAAGAAAGGTCTAGCAATTTTTAGGGATTATGATGGAAAAACCATTTGTAAAACCCCAATGGATGAGTCTAAATATAGGAAAATTTCATATATTTTCAAAAATTATGGAGTGTTTGGTTTCTTAGAAATTACATTTCTATTTGGATACAGGATAGTGGATGTGGTTGTGGAATAGATTCAGCTGGGGTTAATCACCATGAAAAAGGTTGTTTTAGTATCAAATTGATCTTCACTCACTACATCATTAATGGTCCTAAGACTACACCCCTAGATAGAAACACCTAGAAGATGTGCTTTTCGTAATTCATAAGATCTTTACAAAAAAATATAATGGATTTGAATGTAATGTTAGGATAGGTTACATAAAAATAAATAGACCTTGGATAAAATATATTGAAATCAATAAATTCATAATATGGGTTATAAATATCATTTATGAGTAATTTTTTTTCATAGTTTCCATTTTATATGCTTATTTCTTCGAATACTCTCATCACTAATTTTCCCTTTATTATAGCTAGTAGTTGGAAATATGATAAATCATTACAATAACTAATGGAATGGTAAATGCGATGATTTTCTAAATGAAATGCCTCACTTAATGGGAGATAGAGTCAAGAAACTCATGGATGTACTTTCCCAACAAACTCATGTTATGAATAATAACTTGAATCATGATATATTCCCTCATTCTCCTAGTAAAGGTAAATTCATGTTTGAAACCTTTATATCAAAAAGTAATCTAATTTTTACTGGATATTTTGATCCCCTAATTTGGAAACAGCTGATTAACTCCATTCATAGTATATTCTCTATTATTAAATTCTCTATGTAAGAGAAAGTACAACTAGATATTTATATCTTAGAGGTAGAAGTTTATCGATTAGGGACATTGGTTAATAATATAAAGCTAAAGGGAAAAAATGAATCGATCGAGTGGGACGTATCTGATAAAATATTTTTCAATAAATATTTTCCTCTCACTCTCCATATTAAAATAGAGGGAGGGTTCCTTAGACTCAAAATAAAACTAGTATGAATCAATTCGGTCATATTAAAAAATATTCACAATGATTCCATGGTATGCCTCCTTCTTTTCCATCAATTGAAAAATTAATGTTGACCACTTCTTTAGTTTTCTAAGGTTGTCTCCCAAAAAAGATTCAGTTATTTGAGGCTTTGATAGATATTATTGATACCCTCTAAATATGCATCGCCCAATTCACTGGGGAAGGAATACATGGATAAGGGTATTATTTTCCCCACAAATGAAAAGGAAGGAGAAAGAGGTTGAAGCTTTCAGATAGAATAAGCCTAAGGGAGATATGTGATCAATTGACCATTATAAGGTCATGCGAAAAAACTATGTAAACCAGATAACTTGTAGTGGCTCCCATGGACCCCCTATTGACAAGCCCTTATACACTTGCATAGGTGACCCAAACAACCAGCGGTCATGCATTGACAGCCATATAAGATCCCCTGGCCAACGTTGATCATCAATAATTGGATGCCTAACAACCCATTATAAATTCCATCAAAAAATAGAAGGAAAATATCCAAAACTCCAGAGCCTCTTATAGTCGAGAAACTCACATGATGGATCACTGATGGGGAGAATGGTTGTCCCCATCAACATCCAAGAAAATTTGTAAGACCGTCATGCCTTTTTAAAATAATAAAAAGGAAATAAAGGTGTGGGATTCGAGAGCCTCCTATGGTCATAAAAGTCTCATAATGAACCCCTAGAGATCCACAAGACATTACAAGACCCCAATGGCATCTCTGTCTCATCTTGAGAAAGCTCGGTAGCATGACATCCTTATCAAGAAAAGCGCCTAAGGCATGTGCAAGAAATTTTAAACTCTCCATTTGTATCCCTAAAGAAAAATGGATTTAATTTTCCATTAAATCCTCATTAATCTCCACAATACCCTTTTTTGGTCATGCAACACATCACCAAGAGGAAGAACGATTATCCTTGACAACATTTGAACAATCTCCCATGATCCTGGACTATTGTAAGATAAAAAAGCAAATAAAAATGGAAGAAGTTGAGAGCCTCTCATGGTTTCAGACTTCTTTTAGAGTTCCAAGGATGTACACAGCATGTTCTCCCATGACCCCTTGATAAGTTAACATGATCTCACAAAATCCCCTGGACAAGGATTCTTGCATCATGTGAATTCCTCTGACCAAAAGTCATGGGATTGTGATGGCTCTTGGACATGTTAATAAGACAATAAGGAAATCCGTTGACATAACCACATGATTCGTCCAGTCCCCCATTATTTGGAAATAATCTAGTAAAGGGAGCATTGATGGGAGGGACTCACGGTCACTAAAAATCAGGTAATACCATTGGAGTGATCCATGGAAGTGACTTAAAAGGCACCAGACACTGAATCCCTTTGGTGACTACAACATGGATTAAAGTGATATGTGCCATGAAAAGTGGTGAAAATTGGGGTGGTGAGGCCTGTAAGCCCACCACCCCAGCATGAATAATTCATGGCTACCACATGACGATGCTCTTCCAGATGAAAGGTTTGTCTCTTTTCATCTAGATTCACTAGTAATAGAGCAGATTTCTCAGAGCAGTTGATATCGAGACCATAGAGATTTATGTCAAGTAAGATACTAGCTAACAGCTAGAGAAAGAATTCAATATACATAAGAACATTGAATTATCACCCATAGATAAAATTAATAACTTCTCTCAAAACACATTAAGAGCATCCTTCACACCTTCAAGATCACGCGAGACTCAAAACAAGCTAAAATTTAACAAATCTAAGTAATTCAAAATATAAAGTCTAGAGAAAAGAATGATGTTATAAAAATTAATAAAATAATATATATGTTGATCCTCATGAACTTTTTATGAACCACATAAGTCATGTGATAGAACTAGTAAAATTCACCTAGATCACGCGACGCTCTTTTGGCATAATATTTGGATCATTTGAAGTCCTTTGGACATGTCAAAGACAGAAAAGTGGTGCAGAACTAGAATGCATCCTTGGCCTCGCAAATCCCTAAAGGATCGTCATTCTACCCTTGCAAAACTCTTCATAAATTCTTCTTGACCTGTACGGTGGAACAAGTTCAAGTTTTCTAAGTCTCGTGGAATCACCTGGGCATTTCAATTGACTCTCTCAATACCCTTTGGTCGTTATAGTCCGGTCTCACGATGCCCTCCGAACATGTCATATGGGACATGTGACACCCTCTCAAATATATCACATTGACACTCATGACACCCTCCATATGTGTCATCTAGATATTGTGATATAACCTGGTCAAGTTAGTCGGATCATGGGACACCCTCTGGAAATTTCAGCCAAGTCATGCGATGGATTTCAGGACCAACAGTCTAGGTTGTGTGACATCCTACAAGAAAGAAGGCTAGCTCAATAGGGCATCTTAGGATTTGATGACCTTGTCCATCTTCAATGTATAAGCATCGATTATAGGGAAATTTTAGTGAATAATTTTCAATTAATGGAAATATGAGGACTCGAATTTCTATCATAACCAGAAAACATAGTATGCCTATCTAAGGCTCACGAACTATATTAATCATCCAAAGGGTTGTATCAACATATAAGTCTCACATCCACAATCAATAAGACTAATCATTTTCCATCCCTTGTTTCTCAAAATGATAATTGGTCACATGATCTTAGGTAGCTGCAATGATCATATCATCTAAATCATAAGACTCTACAATTAATAGGGTATTCCAGCATTTGATGACCTTGTCCATGCTCAGTGTGTAAGCCCCGATTTTAGGGCAACATCAATGTGTAAACCCTAGTCAAGTGGACAATGAGGAATCCAATTAATAACATAATTATGATGTGTAGGATGCCTCTTTTAGGTCCAATCTTCATACATCCTAATAATTTCCTAGTACATGAGTCCCGCATCCATATTCAATCAGTTAGATTATTTTCTACCCCTAGTTTCTCACATTGTGCATATCTTTCATAGGATAAGAAATTTACAATGAACACCTGATTGGAATCTTGAATCTCCATAGTCCAAATAAATCCCATTGTGAAATCATCGATGAGTGGCATGATATAAACACCCCTACACTTATGCTCATATACTTTGAGGCCAATGCCAAGGGTGTGAATGAACTACAAAAAGTATAATTCTATCCATAACTGGGGTATGCATGACATATCCCCCGGATTTTAAAGTGAATACCTGGTGCCTCATTACACTCGTATATGTCATTTTTGTATGATATCAAATTGTACGGGTTCAATAACATATGTGGGTTTTTATTTCTGTCATAACGAGGATATGTATGCTGCGTCATAATGGCTCAATCTTCTTCTCAAAATATCAACCACATCCATGTGTGGTATAAATTCACAAAATATGTGGTTATATGGATTTAGCATACATAGTAGTTTTCTTTACTTAGAAACATATGAACAACCTCATATAAAAATAGATGGAATCACTCAAGAGTTCTCCTTTATCTTGTTCATTAATGATATCCCCTTTCTTTTTTATATGAAGAAAATTAACCTATAATCATTTTGTTAGGGTAACATGTCTCTTATTGGGATTATAAAGAGATTCAAAAACATATCTTAAATCTATAGGAGAGTCTCGGAGCTGGAAAAAATTCCCCCCAAAATGTTGTGATGAGACCAAACTCTCATCCTCTTGACCAATGTGAGTCCCTAAGTGTTTTTGGGTGTGAAACCCCAAGTAAACACAAACCTTTGGAAAGTAGTTATGTACCCAGTTATGGATAAGGTAATCATTGGGAGTTTCCATTTATAATTACAATGATAACCTGATATTAATGATTTTGAAAGAGATCAAACCCCCTATAATCAAACATCGGGTCAAACCAAACACCCCTTAGTGAGGGGTTCCTTGGTCATCTCTTCTCTATAAAAAAATGTTAAACCTAACGTGAATCTCTCCAATAATAAAATTATTGGGTAATAATACTTTAGTAATATTTTGTCACAATAAATGCAAAACAATGGGGAAATCCCCACAAGAAACTCACAAATGATAGAATGATTGGTTAATCATACATTATTCCACATAGTTTTGCATTACTACAAAAAAATCATAACACTGGCCTAATCATACAACTAATCCTCTATATCCAGGGTTCTCATAAAATAATACCATTCTCATTTTGACAAGTCCAAATGATCGGAATTTTTGTATCAGGAATAAAATCAAATTTTGTTAACCATGAATATTGGATTGAGCACACATCCTACCTATGATATTTCACTAATTGGTTACCTTTTTCCTTATTATCATCTTGACTGTAGATAAATATCTCATAAATAGTATCCTAATTTGAGAAAATACCTTCTTCATCTATAAATCACTCGGGTAAATCATATACAGATGCAACCCCTACAGGTCACAACATGATCTCACCTGATGGACGTCTCTAATATCAGGTGGACAACACAATGGTTTGGGAGAAAAAAAAATGTTGTACAATTCCAACCCTACAATATACCCTTGATGGTCTCCAGGAAAAATAAACGGTGAGTCTATATCACCTAGGAAAATTAGCAGCTAATCCAGTGGCCCTCGTCACCACAACCACCCACTTTGGGAGCTTATCCACCATGCATAAAAACTGAAACCTTCAATATCTAATGAAAGTAGACCATGAAGCTTTGTATGGCTCCCATTCGGTTCAAGTTTTACCTATCAAACCTATCAACCACCCTCACCAGCACCATCCCACTAGTACACACCAGTCTCTAATTGAGTGTACCGCCCGACACACTACAACCTCTAATGCCCATGCATGGGAAACAATGAAGGCTCATTGGGTGAGGAAAGAACTGTATTTCTAGTAGAGGGCTCATATCCTCACTTCTATTGAAATTTTCTGCTACAATATTCCCACATCAACCAGTAAGTAGGCTCATATCCCTACTCAGTTAAAACATATCTCGAGGAATATTCCAATAGTAGGCATGGGGGAGGCACATATCCTTATCCATGTGCACAATGTCTATCAGCATATTCTGGTGGCATAAGAAGGATAGAAGTGGGAACATATCCATTCTTCAATCTAAGACATATGCTATTACATTGTGGAGTTTGGAAATGTCCAAGATTATATCCCTTCACACAATTTTCTAAAATACCAATATATTTTAGGAAAAACTAATGAACTCCGTTAGTATATTACATAACTTTTCTAGCTAAAGTGATGAGAACATATTCATATCCCCATATTCAGGACACCTCAACACTCTGATTGTTGTGCACAAGTGGCTATGCCTAAGAAAGGTCACGTTATTTCTATCATCCAGGAGGATTATCGACATCTTCTATTAAAGGGAGAGGTATCAGACTGGGATGATACTCCCATTACAAAAGGGGATCTCTAGGTGAGAGTAGAAATTTCCTCAGGATAGGGGAACATGCCTGTCGAAAAATCCAAATGGAATATTCTGAAGGCCTCGGATTAGGCTCATATCCCCATTCTGGTTGGGGACCACTAAGTGGGAGGGGAACATTCCTTGGGATAGGCTCATATTCTTATTGAATAAGTCTAATGACATACTCTAAAGGACCATGATTGGGAATATATCTTCATTCTAGATGGGTATAACCAAGTGAGAATGGTACAAGGCTCGGGAGAGGCATGTATTCCTATATGTGAATCTTCCTAGAATATTCCAGTAAAGAAAATCCATGTGCATATTCCTACTTCCACCAATGAGCGACTGCACCATAATCATTTTGAGAAATGTTGCAGGAGGCTCAAATCCCTTCTCCCATTCTGGAGGCTCATTCACATATTCTAATGAGAAATACATATTCAGATCAGGCTCATAATCCTTCCCCCACTGGATATCGCCAAGTTAGAGTGGAACATTTCTCGAGGTAGGCTCATACCCATGCCATGAAAGGCCAACAGTATCTCATAAATGATCAGGATCGAGCTCATACTCCCATCATGACTAATTCTCATCAAGTGAGAATGAAATATGCCTCAGTACACGAACATATTCCTATAAATAATGTGGTAGATCATTGGAATATTTCAAAATATTCTTAGTATAAGTATCATACTCATGCAACACCATATGGTTACAAGAAATTTCTGTCAACTATTATATATAAGGCTCATATCCCTATAAATTTTCAAAAGGTGGGTTGGAATATTCCGACAAAAACACAGGACGTGATCAATAATCCTAGTCTACTCAAAGATAGTGTCCTTTTGGTCATTCAAGACACATTTTCAAGACCCCAATGGTCTATCAACTCTTCCAAAAAAGTAGAAGATGGTCATTTCCACAATATTCCTTCTTGTGTTAGTGTAGAGATAGATTTTAGGGACTCTACACCTGATATCCACCATAGTCAAACTCTCCATGGGGAAAACTACTACTAATAAGGAAATAATCCCCTTTATCAAGAACCTTCATATAGAGAGGTGTTCAAAGACCAGACTAATTCATATAGAGAGGTTCTCTATACATTAGGATCAACCCCATATAGTTCCCCCATCAACTTGTAGTAGTACTCTAGTCCACTCAGCTGGCAACCCTCTGAACAATATTCGATGGTTTAGCTAGATGGAGGTATGTAATCTTGATGAATAGGAGAATTACATTGACATATGGAGAGAATTTTCTAGAAAAAATCTTCTCATCATGTTGTATCCCCTCACCACTTCTGGATATGAGATCCTAGATGAGCTAGAAAATGAGTATATTCCTTATCTACATCAAAATATGTGGTAAACTCATTTGGGACTGAAGGCTTGATATCTCTTTATTTAGGATATGAGTGTTACCTTTAGATAATCAAGTTACTCTATTATCACTAGACATAAATCTTATCTCTGAGGACCCAGATTCAAAACAATAAAATAACAACACAAATCCGCAACATGTTTTTCACCATTACGTCAGAACCATTCAGCAACTGATCTCTAAATCCATTTCATACATCCATATTTAAGGATGGTGAGAGGGTAGAGCATTATACGTTGTCACACCCTAGTAACAATAAAACCCTTCTGATATGGTGTCCTATAATTTCATATACTCTAGAAACATTTTGGGACTCGGTAATGCTTGGGATAATTGATCATTAAAAGAGAATTTCTCCTCTTCAAAGTTTCCTATACATCATGAATTGATGGGGAGAATATTCAAAAAACTTCAAACTAGGCCCCTTTAAATAATGATAATTAATTATAGATGTAGACACTAAAGTTGTGATCACTCACACAACTTCTCATAAAGAACGGTTCTCACCATGGTCAGAAAGCACACCTAGCTCCCACAAGAGCACAACTACACTGCATCAAACGAGAAACAGTAGCATCTTCCATAGTAGTTGTCCAAGAGAGGAACTATCCCAAAAAGTTTGTATAATATCTACCATCACCTTCACCCCTCATATAACAAATTCCTATGAGGATTTAGGGTACATTTGAAGAAATAGAAAACAAACCCCATCCTACTAAGCTGGGTTAATTTATGTCCCAATAACCATATCTTGGTTCATCATCCTCTGAAAGGGTCCTCAAGACATCAATGATGATTCCTGATTAACTCCACCCCTTTTGAATGGGGGTAATTTATATCTTCATGTCCATATCAAAAATCATAAAATCCATGACTGGAATCATTGTATACTTAACAACAGGAAAAATCAATGCCAATCATGACCCTGAATAACCCCAAACTCATAGGGATGGGTGCATTTTCATCATCATCGTCACCATAGACAAAATCATTCTTCACTATGTTGGGAGGTAAAAACCAATGATTGGTGTCCCACATGTTCCTCCCACCATAATAGAACCCACTAATAGCGAGGGATCACTTAGAAACCATGACTGAAAACTCTTTCAAGGTCACCATTCTTAGACCAAGTCTCAAGGATTATATGGAAAAGGAAATTAGACCCAACCAGATTCGCAATCCAAAATAGCCCAATATGGAAAAAGGTTCAAATAAATACATTGATGAAGGAACTGAAGATTCATCCTGTTATGTTGAGATTAATGGTACAACCACCATTTCCCGATATTCCTTAGTGAATGTAATCATTCTCAACATGATAGACATTGTTGATCAAGACGCAAATGTAGAAGCCCACAACATGAAAAATTTACCCTAATATGAGAGTGATTTTGATGAACCAGCTGAGGCTACACGCACCTAGAACTAAAAAAGGTTCCAAAATTAGGAACCTCTAAATAATGGGTTTCCACATCTGTAGTGGAGCACTGCCAATGAATAATGGGAAGGTGTGGCTACATCCCAATAACCACCCAGAAGAGTAAAGGTTACTTCCATAGAGGAAAAGATTCCACAATATGAGAGTAAGATACAGACACTCAGACAACTCAACTAGGTGCTACTCTGGGAAAATATTCCAATTGGGTATCTTATTCAAGAAGAGACAAATATTCTACCTCTTATATCCAATCCTATAGATAGAGTGGTATCTAAGCATCAGAGTGACTCTATATTCAGACAACCAGTCTACGCAAATGAGGATGTCAAAAATGATCATGACATCCCTACACCATGGTGGCAGTCTCTCCCTTGTTGAGAAAATAATTCAGTCTTATGATAAATTGAATATCAATAAGAAAGAAACCCAGGGCCACCTCATCATGCCCCACCCTCTCCCTATTTATGGGAGGTGACTCAAATAGTGGTTCCCCTAGAGCTTCTTAACATCATTTATTCCCAGCCGACTCTAATAGAAGTCTTCCAAGGGTGACATGCACCTATGTAGCCTGAGAGAAATCCATATCCCAAATGTATATATGATACACTACCTTCAACCAATTTTATAAATCCAACATTATCTAATTTTAACGGTGAGGATTTCCTTGAACAGAATATTAAAAACTTTGTAGCCCAATTTGGGCCGATGATGGGCCCTCGAGATCAAAATTAGGAAACAAATATGATGTGTTTTTTATAGACTCTAATGGGGTGAGCCTTTGTATGTAACAACAGCCTACCAGTTAGATCCTTTGTAGGAAGGGAAGACCTCTGTTGTGAGTTCCTTTATCAATTTATCTCCATGCTGATGAAGAGGGAAATTTTTAACCTGAAAAACTGCAAACAATGCAAGAACAAGAGGGTTTCTGACTTCATAAACATATGTAAAGGTTTAACCTATTCACTAAAAATTTCTCTCTCATAGGAACCACTATTATAAATTTGTGCTAAAAGTATCAGGGATGAGGTTTAGACACCTCTTCCAAAGGAAGTATCCAAGTGGGTTCAGTGAGTTTGCTAAAACGGATCTACGTCATGAGGAGGCCATTCAGAGAACCTAATCCAAAACTGGAATCATACCCATAGAATATGGGAAAATACTAGGGAAAGAAAAACCTAGAAATTACACTCTCAATTAAAAATAAATTCCAATCCAAACACCCAGGTCGGTCCTGAACCACCCAACACCACCTATCGAGCGACGACAACCACAAAATCTCCCTCAACAAGAAGCATAATGAAACCAGGGTCACCTAGTATTTGGGGAATAGATTAATAGAGCATACTCTATCCAAAATGAACAATTGAATAGTTATTTCTTGGTAGACATAGATAGTAACTTGGTCACACTATCACTTCCTAGGAATCCTGTTGATATCAACCTCATTGTCCATCCCAACTACTACCCTTTTTATAAAAATTTTGGCCATAATATCCAGGACTAATTCATCTTCAAATACATCCATCAAGGAATATTCAATTTCAGATAGGTGGTGTTAGGAAAGACCTTAGAGAAGGTGGCTTGTATAATTGTTTCCAAGTCAGAAGAAGAAGGTGATTTGGCAGAAAGTTCCAACCAAGCATGTGCATAAGTTAGACTACTGGATGACTCAAAAAGTAGTTGATCGAGCTCATTACACCCTAAGATAATAACTATTCATATCCAAAATAAAACACCACCTAATAAGAATACAAAATATTTACCTCCCAAAGGTGGGTGCATCCATTGGAATCAGGAAGAAATAGATGGGGAAGAGTTATATTCTTCTCCAACGCAAGCTCTAACTCATGAACATTTCTTCTTTCAACCTCTATAGAAAGGGAACCAGCGCACCAAATGAAATTTTCATCATAAGAAGAGATCATAATTGTATATTTTAACATGATACACTTGTATAAACCCTTCTTGGGTGATGAATATGCCTCAGAATATAAGTCTTGCAAAGAGAATTGGGGAACAAGAGGTCACATGTATAGGAACTGAGGATACAGGGGACAGCGCGGGCGTGGTCAGACCCAATATTTCGACCACATCCCCATAGAGGATATACATGTAGTAGTGACTCATTGGAAAGTATTCCAGCATCCAAAAAATAAGTAAGGAGGAATCCTAGTACCCTCCAGTGTTAATCCCCACCCAATTGTATCGCATGACCAGTAAGTGGGGGTTCCATTATCCTATCGACCTAGGAAATAGTGATGGTTGTCATGACCTTCACCACTGGTAGTAGATGCTCCATTAACTTCTTCACAAACCCTATTCCCATCTACCTGAAATGCCTCAACTCCTAAGCTACATGTATAGAAGAAACCACACACCGGGAATCACCGACCTCTATCACAAAAGTACGACATTTTGAAAAAGTTGGATGTTTTCCCATCCATGCTCTCAGTCCTTGATACGGTCCATCATTCAAAAGAAATCAGGGGTTCACTTTTAAAGCCCTTTGTAGTCCATAGGTATTCAAGATAAAATTCATTGTAGTTAAGGTAAATTGAGTGGATACTATGTTTTCATAATTCCATGCCACCATCTCGTTTACTCGACATGATTAATAAGGGGTCCTTTAAGGTAACATCAAGCCCCTATATGTTTTAGGAAGACTAAACAGTGTCAAATTTCAGAGGTCCGTAATTGATAATGGATATGGGATCAACCTTGTCCCATTTTGAACCTTCCATCATTTTTTATATAGTTAAGGGGACTTACCACACATAAATATGATCATTCAAGGAAAAGATAAGTGTGAGAAAAGACCTATTGGGAAGATCAAACTCAAATATTTGTTTTGGAACCTCACATATGGTGTTGAGTTTATTGTTATCTAGTAAGACATCGCATATATTGTCTTCCTTGGAAGGCCCTGGCTCCATATCCACTTAGAGGTACCATTAAAATTTCATCAGTTTTTGAAGTACCCCATAAATGGAAAGGTCAACATAGTGTATAGTGATAGCGCCCCTTTGAAACTTGTGGATTCACATATGCTAAAGATGATTTCTATAAAAAAAAGTGAGAAAACATCCAATATCTGATGATAACATACAGGCTATGAACCCCAATGGTTTGGTAACCACCCCTATGAATCCTAAGAGTATGTTACATGGGAAATATGTGCTCTCTATAAATCTAGTTGAGGTGATAGACTTGACCCCATAGGTCTAAGCCCATTTTTCCCTAGTGATATTACAAAAGATAATCCGCTCCGACTTCTCTCGGAAATGACTATAGCAGTACGGGATGATAATCTACCCTCTCGGGGACTCCCTCACCCTGATACTGATGGAAAAGCCCCCATATTTCCACATTTATATTAAAATGTTCCCACATACTAAAAATTTGGGGAAGATGAGGATAACTTTTTGAATACCCCTCTTACATTTTAGAAAGGTTTCTCTACCACCATTGATGACCTCAGGTAGATAAATCTGAGAATGGAAGAAGACTCATGGCCTACTCTGATTAGTTTTTCTATTCCCCTTGAAGATCAAGAGATGTATATTGAAATTCTAAAATAACACATATATATTTTCACTTAGAAATACTCATAAATTCCCAAAATAAATCCATATGTGGCTATGCACCATCTTGACTTACCCGATGAGCATCAAGATTTCATGCAGGTAGCCAGAAAGATGCACCACTCTCATTCCACCAATGTTGAGGTAGTATTTGACGAATTGATAAAATTCAACTTTTTGAGTTGTGAAATACCCCATATGTCTTTCCAACATCATCCTCTTTAATAAAAATAAAATTAAAATTATCGTCTATGTTAATTTGAGAGACCTTAATCAGAATTTCCTAAGGATGAATTCCCATTTCAGATCGCAAAACACATGATCAATGCAACTGTTGGCTTCTAATCCCTGTCCTTCATAGATTTTCATTCAGGGAAAAATAAAATAAATATAGCCCCTGAAGATGAAGAATCTACTACCTTTAGGGAAAAAATAGTATCTGTTGATATTAGGTCATGCGCTTTGGCTTGAAGAATGTTGGTACCACATATCAACATGACATACATCATATCTTTAAGCTACTCTTAGGAGAAATAGCTGAATGTTATGTCTATGACCTGGTTTTCAAGTCCCAAAAGTGATGTGATCACTTCACATATCTCAAAAAAGTCTTCAATAAGCTCTGACAGTATAGAATAAAGATGAATTTTTGGGAAATCACATTCATGGTAACTTCAAGTAAGTTCCTTGGCTTTTTGGTACGCCATGACAACATCGAAGTCGACCTGAATAAGTCTAGTTCTATTTTAGCAATGTCACCCAATAGAAATCTCAAATAACTAAGGGGGTCCATTGGAACCTCACTTACATTCTTTGATTTATAAACAACTAGTATGGAAATGATCTCCCCTTCACCAGGCTTATAAAGAAGGGAATTTCCTATCGATGAGGTGATGAATTCTAAGAAGCCTTCAAAAGTATCAAAAAGTGCCTATTGTACCCACCGATTCTAATGCCTATGATAGAAGGGAGGCCACACATATTATATTTGGATTCCATGTAACAGTCTTTGGGTACACCCCTCATATAGAAAAATTACGTGGAGAGAGAGAACAATCTCTACTAACTCAGTCAGACTCTGATAGGTATTGAAGCTCGATACTTTGATATCGAGAAGAAATTCCTTTCACTCATCTTCATAGTGAAAAGGATGACGTATTACTTATAAACCCATTAATTCCATCAAGTCTATCATATCGATCCACTCAAGTACATCCTTGGTCTTCCCAACTTGATTAGGCACTTAGCTTGAAGGGCGGTCATTCTATAGAAATAAGACATTCAGTTTGTATCGTATAAGAGAGTGAAATGGAAAGCACTGACTGATTTTTTGGAAGAACAGCCTTCCCTAAAGAATACACTGGGGGAAACTAGGCTTCCAAATGAGGAGGATTTTTTATAACACTCCCTAAACATGGGAGATGTATTTATATAGTGCCTCCTAAAGTCCTATCGGTAATAGTTTGGAAACCCCAAGATTCAATTAGGTCGGCTTAGGGATTGTATTTTTCTCTCCAGATAAAGTAGTTTTTTCTACAATTTATCACTATCTGAATATTTCTTGAATAATGATGTAGAATACCAAGCCCTAGTAGTTCGATTTTATCTAGCCTTACAAATGCACATATCCTATCTGACTATCAAAGGGGATCTAGAATTAGTGATATAGTAGACTAATAGTAAATATTCCATCAAAAAAAGAAGATATTTCCCTCTCAATAGCTATATCTGGGGTATAATGGAAGAGTTACCTTTTGATCCCACATTGCATCATGTTCCCTAATCAAAAAATGCTCAGACTAATGCATTTTATAATACAACCATAATTCTCGTTGACCCTGATCATGGGGAAAAAATATTCAGTATCAAACACTGATGAACAGTCCTGTCGATTACCATATGTGACGTTGAATAAATTAATCAGGTCAGCACCACCCCATAGCTTGATGAACCAATAACCGGCCCTAGTTGTATGGATCTGATTATCATTTGTCTCTAAAATGGGACTCTCCTAATAGACCGATCTAGATGGGAAAAAATTCAACTTCGTGGAGCAAACTTCCCCTTGCAAGATAGTCCATATGAACATAAATATATCTACGAGAATGGATTCAATGTAATATTCTTCTTATGTATATCATAATGATAGATTCTCACTATCAAGGAATAATTCCATGTAGGCTCCTACAGTACTCATCTATTTGGGACCAGGATCCCCTACCAAATATAGATGTTGGGATATTACTAGAAAATCATGATACAAAACTGCATGGAATTCACCAATAAATTCCACGCATCCAAGATCCATGTAAACATCATCCATAAAGCCCCATAATTTCTACATACAACTAAATATTCTATCCATTTTCTATTTGGGGAATGGATGTTGTGGGGACATATCCCCTTCCACAGCTAAGCAGTTCAAGTACATCCTTACTACTACCAACTTCATCTCCATGGGGGATAAGGAAATACCACTCAAGGAAGTTGGGATGAAGAATATTATAAACTTCTTAAATTCCAAAGTCTTCACCATGTTTGGGGTCCCTCACACAATATTTATGGACAATGGCACCAACTTCTATTCTACAACATTAAATAAACTGTACCAAGAGTAAAATATTTAGTCCAATCATTCATCCCCCTATCTTGTAGTAGAAAATGGATAGATAGAGTCCTTAAATAATACAACCAAATATAATCAAAAATATGGTGATCAAGGATAATAATTCTTGGCCACACAATCTCCTACATACTTTGTGGGCCTACCATACCACCACATGTACTGCTACAAAAGAAACACCATACTCATTAGTGTACAGGATCGAGGTGGTGTTACCCATAGAGGTTAAGATTCCTTTTCTCTAAATAGCCATTTTCAAATAACTTTGACTTTGTTTAAGAGCGAAAAATAATATGGATGAATTAAAGCGGCTCGATGAGAATCGGTTGTTCACACTACATAACCATGAGGTCCATCAGAATCGGATCTCAAGGACCTTCCATAAAAAAGATCACATCTCTTCATTCCTTCAAGGAGAACTACTATTGACTCTCAGGACCCCAATGATACCAGGAAAAAACCTCTAATATTAGAACCCAAATGGAAAGGGACTTTTATCATTTTTAATGTCTATAAGAATGGGGCTTACTCAATAGCCACAATGGATGGGGAGCATTTAACCCCCCCCCCACAATGTGATATTTCTCAACAAATAATATGCATTGTTTTCATCATATGGTAATCTACATCAGTATAAGGCCCGCCAATTCTTCCTGGTTACTTTAAATTAGACTGTAATATTTTTATCTGGTTACATGATATTAAATTGTTTGATCTTGTTCTTGTCACATGATGTTAAACTGAAAACGATTTTCCTAATAACAAGATGATAAACTATGGATAAACTTATGTCTTGGCATCAAGACTTTAAAATGCACAGTACCTTTCATCCTTACTACATGATGTTAAACTGCATGGTGGAGGTAATCATTACATGGCATTAAACTGGATTGAAAGAAACATCTCACTAATGACTTGCCACATACGAGCCAGATTTGTGCGAAGGATGATATGCCCCCATCCCTATGTGATAGTAAACTGCACATAGGGAATTTATCCATTCAAGAACTATGTAAGGCTTGATTTATGGTAGTATAGGATATGTAGTGACACCTGAACCTCTAGTTTTGGGCCTATCCACAACCTCCCATTTCCTTTGCTTCGGTTGATCCATGCCCTTTCCGCATGATATTAAACTACATGGGTTTTCTAGAACTAATTATGGATTAATTATCATTTTCAATGAGATACATAAGGATTAATCAATCCAATATCATGGTCCATCCACCACATGATTTAAAATACCCCTATCATATACCTAATTACCTATTCATAGTGATAGGGACCCTTGTCATTCCTTATTTCGCATTCCAATAATAGCTCACATTAATATCGGAATTTTATTCAAGGTTTCCCCCACAAAAAAGCCATTGAATCTTAGGATACTCCATTCATGGTCCACAATGCAAGACCAGAAAAGGCATACCATAATTTCATACCGCATAACATTAAACTGCATTACTGATTTCCCTTACATGATATAAAACTATAAATTTCTATGGACCTCTCCTAAGAGGACCATCATTTCTAGTTTTGTTCTCCTACCACACCATCATTCAATAAATATGTGTGACATTATCCTTGACATCAATGGATTTGTAGAGATTCCAAAATCTTTAATCCTGGGTCAAGTCATGAAAAATATAAAAATGGTACCACACTGTATATATGCCAGACTTGCAAAGGGATTTCATCCCTCAAGAACAATTTGTGGTTATATTCTTATCATCATATGATATGTAGTGATGCCTAGATCTCCAATCCTTGTCTCGGCTATAAAAATAAATATAAACCATGCCCACATTTGTGTATGGGTCAGACCTGCATAGATAGTTTATTGTTCAAGAAATATATGTGGATGGATTTCTATCATCACAATATACATAGTGTCATATAGGTGTACAATCCTGGACCAAGTTGAAACCACCAAAAATAAATGATTCCCAACTATATAGGTACTGAGTTACACATGATCATTTTTTTCTATATTCAAGCCAGATGAACGTATGACTTCATTTATTGTAAACCATCCCTAATATTAAGTTCATCTGTGTTGTGACCTTAAACACCTTTTACTATGGTCAAAGTTGTTCAACCATAAAATCTAGCCAACAACGGTCCAAATCTAAAGACCCTAAACTACTAGGAAAAGATACACAAAACTTGTCTGGTCGAAAACCCACAAAGGGCGTCCTGAGAAAATTTCAATTTTTCACTCATGAAACTCTTCATATCCAGAGGTAAGGAAAAAGTTAGGGTGTGAATAAATGAATCATAAAGATCATATGTTCTACTATATATCCCTATTAAAATCCAAGATATGATTTATATACCCTCTAGTTCAAGAAAGATTAAGATTAATGATTTTTCACATCTTCTCACCATGAGAATATGTTCCCTAGATAGTGACATTACTTTTACAGTGTTCAAACCCTTTATGGATATTAAACTTTCCTCTAATCAAACTTCTTGATTTGGGTGCCTCAAATGACTATAAACCATCCATGTCCCTTAGAATGGATACTTGGCTTTAAGGGATCCTTTTCTTGACTATGCATGTATGTATATGGATCCTTCATATGTGCATATGGACTTCAACCAAATGTGTCACATTGAAAAAGGGGCATTCTAATCCATGTGAGCCCTGAAATCACTATGGAAGAACTCCACACCTTAGTGTGTCTGAACTAATCTTGGTTTGACTAACCCATATCATCCTTCTAATCTGATCACTTTTGACCTTGACTTACAGTATCTGTGTCAAACTATCTGAACGGGTTCTATATCCTCAATGTTATGTCATAATATTTTGTACCATTTATCAAGGCTACAAAGTGGAACTCCATTCCCATATTTTTTATAGCCCATTATTTTTTACTCAAAACAATATGGTGTAGGGCTAGAGCATCATGATCAATAGTTGAACTACCTCAGGGGGTTGTAACCCTTCAAGATATCTTTTCCCCTATATCCAACCTCAACATATTGATGTTTTAGTCTTCATAAATATTTCATATCCCTATTAAAGGAGTAGAGATAGTCTTTTTCATGACCATTATATCGACTCATAATGTCCTTGATACACTAGATAAAGTGATATCCTCCTTGATAGAAAGTAATTTCAATCCTTATGAGCCCTAGAAACACTATGACGGAACCTAGAATCTCAAAACATCACAGGACATACCTGGTATTTATGCCCCATACCATATTCATAGACTCAAACTTTTGGGTTATGACCTATATCACCCATATTCCAACTATCCAGGTGGATCTAGAATCCATATTATTTTTCCCTCAACCGGTATTACCTCCATAACTCTTTTATATCCATTAGAAAAGATACCAAGCATCAAGAGACCCTTTTCTTTACTATTCATTTATTCCCATGGCTTCTGCATATGTGCCTATGGTCATTAACTGAATGCATCACTCTATAAAAATGTGTTTGTAATCCTCAAGAGACTCAACAAAACTATAAACGAACCCAAAACCCTAGAGTCTTCTGGGTCATTCCTTGCATGTCTCCACCATATTCCATGATCATGGATCAGTTCCATGCTAAAAGACCCTAAACTACAATGATAGAAGGTCTGATCTAAAATACCCTAAACTAAATCAATAAAAGGTTTGAGCAAAAAGACCCTAAACTACATTAATAGAAGGTATGAGCTAAAATACTTAAACTAAAGTGAGAGAAGATTATAGCTAAAATATCGTTAAATAAAGAGATAGAATTCCTGGGTTAAAAGACCCTAAACTAAAGCAATATAAGGTCTGATTTAAAAGACACTAAACTATATAAAAAGTTATTTAGCCTGAAAAATCTTGTAAGGCCCATCATATTCTCTTAGTAGAAATCAATCTATGATCAACAAACCCATTGGCTTCAACCAAAAATGAGAACCCTCCCTTTGGGATATATATATATATATATATATATATATATATATGTATATGTATATTCTACCCAAAAAATGCTTCTACAAATCAGGTGACCTCAAGATAGTTGTAATATATTATCAATAAAGAATATCTTATTGGTGGGTATTCATAATAATTTCTCAGTAAAGAATATATAATAACTTCAACATCTAAACCCAAGAATTTTTGTTTACTTGATGTTATGAAAGGTATGTGTATAATTTATGATTCATGTAATATTAGATAAGTGAAATAACATGCACATCATGAATGAAAGAAAAAAATAGACAATGAATTTAATGTTCAGAAAATCTATTCACTAATAATGCATACAGTTGGAGAAATATCAATATATCGGTGTCTCTACAATAAATATATGAGCTAAATAAATATTCCAAAATTATGATTCCATCATTGGATATGCCCGGATGAGTCCTTGATTTCTGAAATTCTCTGCTCTAGGGAAATCATAAATTGATGTAGTTGATCTACAAATTCATTTTCTGATTTTGTAGCCTATTTCAACCCATTTTCCCTAATAATGGATTCAAGACACACCTTTTATACCTTTTCAAGAATTCCATGTTGCTCCAACAAAGCCTTATCCAATATCAGAAGAGAATTTTGGAACTAGGATGACTCTACTTGATGAAGGCTAATCTCAGACGGAAGACGACTAATTTTATACTGAAAACATCCAATTTCTACCTTCCAAGCATCGACTATGTCTTGATGAGTGGATGCCTATATCGTACTCTAGTAGCTTTCCTTCATGACCTCATCCTAGTTCTACTTCACTAAAGTGGAAGCCTTAGTATCCTCCACCATTGATTCAAGGGTCCAATTATTCTCTCTCAGAGAGACCACTTCCTTCACTTGGGCGTGAATGGAGGATTAATTGAAACCATCATAACCAATGGTAGGAAACATAAACTAAAGTTGGACTGATAAATACCACAACTCCTCAAAGGGGGTATCCAAAACTAATTCCCAAACCACATCCCACATGTTTCACCCCATCGACTGATAAAAGGACACAGACCTTGGGCCTTCACCCAAGCCCATTCTAGAAAACACAACGTATTCTGGGACCAGGTCGCTCATGGAAATAGTTGTACTCATATTATTTGATGATGAGGGGACAGAACTAGCCTCTACCCTGGTGGATCTAGTTAGAGTAACCCCAATATGAGCATGGACTAGATCCTACAAACAATGTGGTAAAGACACAACTGTAAGGATACAAGGGTGTATCGGTCATAGGGTGAACAATGCAATGTCACTAGGTAATTGGAAGATATGAATTATTTCAAAAAAATAACGTTCTTGGTCACATCACGAGATACACACACTACCCAAAATACATCCTTGGTTTTGGAGGTAACATCTACATATGATGAGCGGATTTTTTGAACCAATGGTACTTTTCCTGAGGACGTTCTTCATTCAACACTCTTGAGGACTATAGGAGAAAAAATATAATATCAAGTGATATAAAACATGTAAACAAAGTTTACAGGCTTAAATAAGTGTTCAAATTATCCAAAACTCACTTCCATAAAGGTTGACATGGTATTATAATAGCTACATGGGTTATCATCCTTTAAAAGTGTGTCCACCCACATCAGATCAAATGGTACAATCATTGAAACATATGCTGTAGGAAATAGACATGATTGAACCAAAATCGCATCCACGTCTACTTCTTGATAGGTTGGGCCTAATATAAAATGGTTTTACTAATAAACC
This sequence comes from Viscum album, assembly GCA_963277665.1. Lineage (NCBI taxonomy): Eukaryota > Viridiplantae > Streptophyta > Magnoliopsida > Santalales > Viscaceae > Viscum > Viscum album. Next base: position 1,495,409,248 of record OY728147.1, on the reverse strand, counting down.
AAACACTTTCCAACATCCTTAAAAGTAGATATGTTCTCTTCCACGTGATCTCTATGGGGACTTTCAAATTTTTTACAAATCAAAATTTGTTTCTAGAATAATACACCATAATAAAATAATGAAACGCAGCGCTTAATTGAGGTTTTTAGTGGAAAAGGACCTGAAAATGTATAGAGTTTACTTTTCTTATCATTACCTTCTGATGAAGGCTATCTAGAAGGGGATCAAGTGGAAGTTTTTTCTTTAGAAGTACCAATTTTCACCCTTATCTGTGCCTGTCGACCTAGGGACCTTTCATCAATGGTCCCCCAATCATTTCCAAATTCCTCCCACACAGTCTCACCATGGGGATAATATACAGAGGATGATAGAACTGGGTGATCTTAAATAGCCTCCCACTATGTCAATATATAAATAATGTAAATATTATTTCAAAGGAATCGTGACCCATTAAAAATAGCAGTAAGCCTGGTCTTACAACATCTTCAATGACGGGATAGCCCTCTTCGTCCATAGAAACATATATCATGCCTAAGAAAACAATTTGGTGTACTAGTGGAGAACAAAATATATGACCCTTAACACTTGAAAAAGTTTCATCAAGGTCTCTAAGAAAGGCCCTGACCTCCTCAAGACGATCTCTGAAAATGATACCAGTAAGTTCAGTGATATAGAGAAAGCCTTCCAAAAGTACCTATGCCTGGATCAATATACCCAAAATCTCATCCTTTGAGTTATGAATCTTCCAAGATTCCCATTGATGAATGTAATAGGAAAAAATAATGCTTGTGTAGTTTATCCCTTTGGAACTATGTTTTCCATAGTCGTGTAAGTGGGTGGTTCTGCCGACAATAACAAATTTCAGACTTCCTTGCGAGGTGATTTTGAGACTTACATCCCTCTAGAAGCTATTTCCTTTTGAGGCCTAGGGTTTTTCTCAACATCTAGTTTTTGGGAGGCCTCACTCCCTAATTTTATTATTCCCTACTAGGATATGAACAGATCTAAACCTTAGTATAAACACGTGACAAATTTATTTCTGCGTTATGAGGAGGAACCTTCATCTTAGCACAATTATCCTTCTTATAAAACAACATAAATAAATGGTGAGATACCATATTATTATCCTCTGATTGAACATAAACAAGGATATTACATCTTCAGTGGACACAAAATAATTGTCATTTGAACTAAAAGGGTTCATAACAATCACAGATAAGTTCTCCAATAATATGTGTGGAAATAAATCCTTTAAGAATTGAAATCACCTAAGATCATGCATCAACAATGGCCTCATCAGTGTCGATAATGTCACTTTTCAATACTATAATTTATTTCTTGAATGATAAACAATCATTTCAGATCACATGATCCCCGAAATCTAGATTCTTTAGTAAAATAGGACCTACCCCATTAATACATTGCAGGTATGGTATAAAGCGGACATTGGGAATCCCATGAATGTTCATGTTCTAGTTACCCCCTGGTGAGGTCCTACCCAACCCGGTAATACTTGTAAGGGGACCACGATCCTATACGGGTATTTTACCTTATAAATATGGTGCATAAGGTGATAAATATTGGCTATCATAGGGACGACTAGCCTGATGTGTTATTCCCTTCCATGGAGGTCACCATCTTGAATATTGAAACTATAACTCCACCATTTTCCTTTGTGGGAAGTAAATAACCACCCATTAACATGGTGTGGAAATTGGATAATTGGAAAGATGGGTCAATTCCTAGGACAATTTCCCATCCCCATTCTCTGAATTTCCCTTCCTCAACCAAGGGCTATTAATCACCTGATGCGCCATGGGAGACCTTCCTAATCCAGGATTTTGGCTTCTAAGATTCCAAATAAAAGTTGATCCTCTTGATAAATAATCCTACCCATGTCTTGAACAGAATATCCACTCCAAGAAGTGGCTCCTTTGAGAAAACCTTTTTAGACAGCTTGATCATCTACTATGTTAGAGGATGGTTCTATGTTACAAAGTACCTTGCATACCTCAGAGGAAAAAAATCACCTTACATCCCACCTAATATTGGTATGAAATCGATATGCTTCACATCCCAAAGGATGATATCCACCTCTCCATGTGTAAGGTATAATTGTTTCTTGTCTGGGCTCCAACAACAAAACAACTCCATCATTTAAACCCTTTTTATAGTAAGCATATGTCTTCAACATCCATAATACCTCATACATTTCAATTTGAATCAATTCCTCAAAAAATATTGAATAAATGTATTATGCATGAAAGGGAAATCCCCAGTCCATTGCATAGCTACCTCTGGATCAGATGTCCTGGTAAGAAACTCACCAAAACTTCTGATTGCGGATGGACTTCTGCATTATTGATCGATTCAAATGAACAACCCCATTAGGTGCATTATATGCCCTATAAAAGTCTGTGGGAATGAATGAAAGTATATATTCATCTTCACGGTCCCCCTGGGAGACAAAGTAACCACCCTAAGAGATATTCTTCCAGAATATGTTATGGGACATCTGAATCGAGGAGGAGTGTATGAATGATAACCTCCATGGAAGAATAAGAGGATCATTTGTAATACCAAAACTGTAATGTAAAATAATACTGAAAGGGGATAGTCTGAAAATTTTAATCCCATCAACTTTATCAGGCTCATTTGAAGTGACCCAATGTAACGGTGGAAAGTGGGATCCCTGATCACCACGATATCGTCGGAAGGGGCTATTACTTCTTTTGATTCCATCATAAAATACTAGCGGGAAGATCAAAGATAACCGAAATACATCTAAATATAATTAAGTAGCATATGCTAGTGAAGTAAAATAAAATCTTGTCGAAAAAATACATAATAAATTGGAAAACATCATTTTCATCGCATGAATCAGAAATGGATTCGTGAATCGCTTAAGGATTTCATAAATTTTCTGACCCTAGAAGTTCTCACATGTTGAATAACCCCATAGGGAATCATGCAATCGCATGTCCCATTAGAGAATCCTAATTGTGTGACCTGAACATGGTCACATGAGTTGCATGATAGTAAATAAATCATATGATGAGGTCGGAAGATCCCAAAAATCCCACAATACAATCTCAATCCTTACAAAATAAGTTCAAACTATTACTGAAATATGGTTTTCAGTTGGTTCGGCTAGGGGCCTGATTAAAAAGCAGTCTTGGAGAACAGTTCTCTCAAAATAGTCTCACAGCAAGGTCTCATGATCAGGACTTGTGAAACGGTATTGTGAAAAAGGAACACGAAGAGTGAAAGGTGATATCTCTCTAGAGGAATGAGTATCTTGTGAAATAAATGGATCTTCGCCTCTAATTTATAAGGAATCTTTCAGAATACCAAGTGTCACTCGGTAGACCAAACATCTCCCAAGACACTGATTCGTGACAGCAGCAAAGACTCAGGTGGGCATTTACTTTTCTCAGAACTGAGCCCTAGTCCCAATGGACGCTACTCCTAAGGGGGGACAGATTTTGTTGAAGCCCACCAAATGAGAATTGAAAAATTTACAAAGGGTGTAATACTTGAATATGGGTATTATTTTCCCACAAAAGGAAATGAAGGAGAAGGAGGTTGAAGCTCATGGATCATGTAAGTATCTAGGACATACATAATCACATGACCATCATAAGGTCACCCTAACCATATGCATCATGTAACCTTCATCGAATCCCATGGATACCTTCTTGAAAAGTACTTCTACTCTTGTAAAGGCACCCCCAAAAACAAGTGTTCATGCAGAAACATCAAGATAATCTCCCCTGGTGACATGTCTGCCTCATCTCAGGAAAGCCCCTAGCATTTTATCCTTATAAAATGAAGTTCCTCGGGCATGTACAGGAAATTTCTCACTCCCCCTTTTCCTTCCTAAGGAAAAAATGGATGGAATTTTCCATGAAATCCTTCTACATCTCCATAATAACCTTTTTGGTCTTGTGACACATATCTAAGAGGAAGAATGTTTTTCCTTGAAAACATTCGAGCAATCTTTCATGATCCTTAACCTTTATAAGATAATCAAATGGAATAAAAAGGGGAGGAGGTGGGAGCCTCTCTGAGTCGAAAAACTCTTGCATCATTACAACAATGTCTATTTCATGGTCTCTCAAGAACCTTTGACAAGTCATTATGATCTTGCAAAATCCCACATACAATTCTTCGAGCATCACTAAAATGCCTCTCAGCAGGTTTCTGGGTCTCACGAAGGCTCTTGGGAATTTAATATGACAATATTGAATTCCTTCATCATAACTACATGATTCAAAAATTCCCCCATTAATTGTAAATAATCTAGTAAATGAGAAGTTGATGGAAGGAACTCACAGTCACTGAAAATCAGGAAACGACCTTGGAGTAATCTGTGGTAGAGACATACGAAGACCTAAGAAGCTGAAACCATTCACTGACTCCAACATATATTCACTGGAGATACGTCGTGCAAAGAGGTGAACAACTGGGGTGGAGAGCCTTATATCCCCCACCTAATCATGAAAAATTCATGGTGAACACATGACCTCAATGCTCTAGATGAAATATTGGTCTCATTGAATCCAAAAGCACTCGCACTAGATAGGATTTCTTAGAGAGGCTGATCTCATGACTGGAAAGAATTATATTAGTTAAGAAACTGACAGTCAACCAGAGTAAGCATTCAATATGCTTAGGTACTTCATGTGATTACCCACAGATCATGAGAATAACTTCTCTATGGGCATGCGAAGATAATTCCACACACCTTCTAGATCACATGACACTTAAAACAATCTAGCATTAAAAAAATATAAAACATTCTCAATATAAAGGCTATAAAAAATACAAAATAAATGATACTTAAGAAAGAAATGTACACACTCATATTCATGAACATCGTATGAACCACCCAGGTCATGAAACAATACTAGGACATGTCACCCATATCATGTGACACTCCTTTGGAATAATATTTGTATATTTTGAAGTCCTATAGACATGTCAAATAAAGTCACATGGATCCCTCTGGTGAATCCACCCTAGTCCTAGGAAGCCCTTTGGGCTCATTATTCTATACTTGTGAGGCTCTTAAAATATGTCGCCTCACCCACATGATAGTACTGATTCATTGCATCTATGTCTTGTGGAAGCACCCGAACACATCAATTGAATCTCACAAAACCCATTAGAAAATATTATCAGGTCTCACGATTCCCTCTAGGTATTTCAATCGGGACATCAAACAACCTCCAAGACATGTCACATTGACTCTCACGATTCCCTTCATATGTGTCTGTCAGCTCTTGTGATGACACCATGGAATGTCAGATAGATCATGTGAAACCTCTGGAAATTCATCCAGGTCAAGGGACGGCTTTCAGGACCAACACTATAGGTCTTGAAATGACTTACGGGAATGTAGTCCAGGTCAACAGGTCATCCCAGGATTTGATGATTGTGTCCATCCTCAGTGTGTAATCCCTAATTGCTGGGAAACATCAGTGTGTAAGCCCTAATAAAGGTAACTATGAGGACACTAATTCATACCATAACCAGGATACATAAAATTCCTCTCTAAAGTCCAGTATCTTTATTAACCGTCAAAATGATTGTATCTTTATATATGTATCACATCCACATGCAATGAGACTGGTCATTTGTCATCACTTATTTCTCAAACCATGAATTTATCTTGTGAGATTAAGGAGCTCCAATGATCATATCATCTACATCATAAGCTTCTAAAATTATCTGGGAATCCTAGAATTTGATGACTTTGTCCATCCACGGTGTGTAAGCCCCAATTATAGGGAAATGTCGTGGTGTAAACCCCAACAAAGGGAACTACAATGAATCTGGTTCCTGCCATAACCAGGATATGTAGGATGAATTTTTGAGGTCCAAGATCCATATTAAACATCCTAATGGTTTTCCCTGTACATGATTCATGAATCCATAATCAATGAGGCTGGTCATTTTCCACCCCTTACTTTTGACACTGAGCATTAACTATGTGGGATTAAGAAGTCATAATAAACACCTTATTGGAATCATGAATGTAAATCATCCAACATAATCCCAGCATTTATTCCCCAATGAGTGGAATGATATAAACACACTTACACATATGTGCATATACCTTTGGGATAGTCCCATGGGAATGAATGAACTAAGATAACTTTTATTCTTTCTATAACCGAGATATGTAGGACGTCTCCCCGAGACCTAAGCCTGAATACTTGATGCCTCAAAGCACTTAGATATTTCCTTTTTGTATGACTTTAAACTTCATGAGTTTAATGAACTATGGGGGTTTTTATTATTACCATAACCATGCTACATAGGATGCCTCATAATGGATCAATCCTCTTCTTAGAATATCAACAACCTCCCTATGTGGTAGAAAATTATGACGAACCTAGTTATATGGATTTATCATACAGTGAATCTATTGATCAATTATAAATGGATAAAAAAATTTGGATACATACAAATGGATTCAATAAAGAGTTCCCCTTTCCCCTTTTCATTAATGAGATCCCCTTTCTTTTTTATACATAGATAAGTAACTTATAATCATATTTTTAGGGTAACCATTCTCATAATGATACTATGAATAGACTCACAAAAAAATCTTAAATATATAATAGAGTCTTAGAATAGGAAACAATTCATCCAAAAAGGGTGTGATGAGCCTAACCCCTATCCTCGCGACCAATGTGAGTATCTAAGAATCATTGGGTTTGAAACCCTAAGTGACCACCTACCTTTGGAAATTAGGTATATGCTTAGTTATGGATAAGGTAAAAATTGGAATTTTCTATTAATAATGACAATGATGACCTAATATTAATGATTTTTCAAGAGATCAAACCCCCCACAATCATCCATCGGGTCTAACTGAACCCATCTTACCAAGGGTTTCCTCGGTCTTTTCTTATCTTTCGAAACAGAAATGATGGAATTTTCATTTGTGCCTATATTAATGGAATGAATATTTGTGATTCTAAATGGTATCATGGGACTAGAGATAATAAGTGGAGAATAGGATTTAATTCTTAGTAGTTAATAGATAAATTTCATACGGGTTGAAAATCCTACTACCCACATGTGAAAAGTGTCAGAAGAAACATCCCAAAAAAAATTCTTAATAGAATAAGGATTTTTTCTAAGGATGTAAAAGAAGGAAATCAATCAAATTAATATCAGATCAAGGTGAAGAATAAAAAATATGTGATAGTGTAAAATAACGTTCTAAACAATCCTTATCCCATGATTTAATACTTTATCTAAAATAATATGGATATTGTTTAAGACAATTCCCTAATACAAAGCTTTTTTATGATAATTGATAATCACAACCTCTAATTCCAAGTGATAAAGGGAAGTATTAGGCTATAAATAAAGATGAAGTGGACCCTGATAATGAAGTGGTTATAGACACATGGTTATTCATTCAATAATAGTGAAGGAATTATTTGATTCTGGTTATATAAATGTTTTATTATCATGAAAGTCTAATATAAATATTTAAAAACTACCTTAAAACACATAGGTCTAGTTATCAATGAAAAAAATAAAATGAGACAATTTTTGCATCTCAAGTGCATAACTCCTCCCCAGTAAATATTTTTAGGATAAAGCCCCAAGGAAACTATACCATACTCTCTTTAATAGAATTAAATTCTATGTTGGGAATTGATTAATTATCCTTATATGGATCATTGATTAATTTTAATGATAAGGAAATCACATTCCATATCCCAAATCATCCTCTGTTTCTATAAAATTAAAAATTGGAGGATGAATATCCAATGAAAAATTATTCTCAATCATTGATATTATTTCCTGATGACAAAACATATCTAGCTCTAATAACTAAGTCATAGGAGTGGATCACTCTTGAATACATAGAAATTATAAAAGAATATGATTATGTCTTACCTAAAGAGTAAATTGGTTTTCCTCTTGATCAGGAGATGTAGATACCAATTGAATTTATACCTCGAGCAATGATAATATCCAAGACTCTATATAGATTATCCACTATTGAATGATAGGAACTAAAGAACATAATTTAAGTGAATATAGTTTAGATTTTTATATGTCTAAGGTCTTCAACATGGGGTTCATAGGTCATCTTAATCAAGAGGACGGATTGTTCAATACTTATTTGTATAAATTATCATGAACTCAGCAAGATCACAATAAAGAAAAAGTATCCCCTACCACTACTTGATGACTTTTTCACTCAGCTACGTGGATCCCATTACTTCTCTAAAGTGGGAATTCTATTAGGATATTATTAATTAATGTTGAAGAAGGAAGATATTCCTAATACTGGATTTCAAACAAGGTATGGACACTATGATTTCATAATGATTATATTTGGACTCATTAATGCTCTAAAAATCTATATAGACTTCAATGAAAATATTCTTTAGAGATTACCTTGATAAATTTGTGGTAGTCTTTATAGATGATATTTTTATCTACTCTAAATTCAAATAGGAACATGTGAAGCATTTGAGTATTGTATAGAAGACTTTGAAAGGGGATAATTTATATGTGAACTATATTAAAAGTGATTTTTGGATAAATAAAATTACATTTTTGCTGCATCTTATCACAAGTAAATGAATAACTATGGATATTTTTAAGACATAATTTATTGGGGAATATCCAATACCGACATATATACTAGATATTTGTATCTTCTTGGATTAGATATCGGTGATTTTTAATAAACTTCTCATGCTTTACGAACCTACTAACCAAGCTAACTCGGGAGGGAGTGATGGTTTTCTACACTAAGGAATGAAAAGAGAGCTTTAAAGAGTTAAAGAAGAGCCTAATCACAATGCTTTTACTCACATTACCCACTAGTGGGAAAAAATTTATGATATATGATGTTTTATTCAATAAAATATTAGGATATATACTCATTAATAATGATAAATTGATTTCATATTCCTATTTAAAGTGACAATCTAACACATGACCTAGATTTAACTGTAGTAATCGTCAGAATGAATATTTGGTGACATTATCTATAGAGATAGAAGTGTGACATATTTAACAATTATAATATCCTTTAGTATATATTCTTATAAAAGGATATCAATATGAACCAATGAAGGTAGTTAGAGCTAATCAAGGATTATGATTGTTCAATCCATCACCTTCGAGAGATTGAAAAAAGTGGTAGATACTCTAAGTTGAAAGGATAATGCAACCTCGTCCATGATGAGGATTGAGAGTGATAAAACCTTCTTAGACATATAAAGAATATACATGGCTATCGAAAAGGAATAAATACAATATTACCTCTCTCAAATGATTGCTCAACCATTTTTCAATATGAATAACAAGAATGCCTTAAGAGATGATATAGATCTATAGAGAAAGGTATAACATAAGTTTGGAGTTAAAATTTTATAAATATAGAATTCTATGGTTTGTAAACTGAATATTTTTTCCATAAAAATCAAAACTGAAGAGGAATATTTTGGATGATTCATATAGGTCCTAATTCTCAATTTATCTAGGGATCACAAAGATGTATAGATATCTAAATAAAATCTAATAGAGTTATAATATAAAGTGGGAGATTGAAATTTATTTATCCAGATGCTCGATATCCAAACAAGTTAAGGTAGAATGATATAAGACTACAGGTATGATGCATCCATTACCCATACTATTATATAAATGGGAAAAATACACCATGGATTTCATCATAGTACTCCATAAGAAACCTAAAGTCCATAAAAACATTTTGGATGTAATTGAATATCTTACTAAAATAAGAAATTTGATTTCCAACAAAGATTATTTCCCTCTTGACCAATTCTCTAGGGTATATATAAGATAAGTGGTAATGCTGAAAAAGTACCAATTTCCATTTTATCTTATCAAGATTCATGGTATACCATAAGTTTATGGAGAAATTTTTAATAAGAATTGGATACATCGCTAAGTTTTATGACTATATATCACCCTCAGATATATGATCAGTCTGAAAGTACCATTAAAACTCATGAGGATATACTAAGATAATATTCAATGGATTTACATAAATTTTAGGATCATTACATTCCCTAAGTAGAATTATTATATGATAATAGTTTCCATTATAGCATTAAAATATATCAGTATGAGGCTCTACATAAAAACAAGTGTTGGACTCCAATATATTGGGATGAATTTTGAGAAAGGAAGCTCATAAGACTTGATCTTATCCAAGATACACTGGAGAAGGATCAATTTATTAATGATTATATTAAATCAGCACAAATTCAGAAGACTGTTAAGAGTCTTTACCACTGATAATATAGCAATTAAATATTAATCACACGATTAGTATAAATATTGGGCTTTAACAAATCCAATTCACACAGACAATGGAAGTGATATCATAATTTAGTAGAATTATACCCTATCAATCCCATTTATCAGAGATTACGAGGGAGATAACATCACTGAGATTTTCCCTTGACCAAGACCAAGATGAGATTTAACAACTTCAGTATTGGAAGAACTATTTATGGGAGAAGTTCAAGCTCATCGAGATCACCTCTCAAACCTTGTTCGCTGAACAGCCCCATGAAAGTCTCACAATTTCACACCTTACTCTTAGGGTGTACACCAATGTAATAAAGGGATATGTATCAAGACCTTGACAATATTAATATCTATATTTTATATAATAATGAATTTCTTTTCATTTTTATTGTTACTTTATAAGTGATTTTGATTTTGATTCAATTAAAAAAATTGTATTTTCAGGTAATATTCAAAACCAATTATAGGATTTATTTTTATGAATTAATTGATTTTTAAAATAAAAAAAAATTAATAAAATTTTATTATTTAATAAATTCTATTAATTATAAATGGTTATAAAATTTTTATGAAGTGAAATGTACTTTTTATTAGGGTTCAAAAACTACTATTGCTAAAAACTCATCATTTTCGACAAATATTGGTTATTGTTTTTAAAAGTGAAAATGAAAATTTTTAATAAACTGTTTATATAAAATGGATATTATTTATGGAATTATAATTTCTAAATAATCAAGTGGTGAATTTTTCATAATTTTCTAAAATGGTAAAATATTCAAGTAAAAAATTAAATACTGTATAAGTATATGGTGTGTTTTATGACATCATAATTCCCCAAAAATGATGTAATATATTCAATAATGGGTATCTTATACCAAATATATGTTTTCCCTTAAAAATTGATTTTAATTTTATTTTATTATTTCTATTAATCAGTTATGAATCCACCAAAACCACTAATATATTTTAGAGTTTTACATTTTTTATTTTAAAGTGTGACTCACCTCCACACAATCAAAGTAATTATTTTTGTAACACCCCGAGCTTCCACGATACGCTTCTCTTTCAATAATGCAATAGCTTGCATTGTACGCAAGTTCGAGATCTAACACACCATGACTAATCAACGTAGCCGTTATGAATAGTAATACCCACTTTTTTAAAATTATAGATATTTTATATTTCCAAATGGACTTCATTTTTGTATTCATAATATCGAAATTGTCCTAAGTTTAAATTTTTGTAATTTTTTGAGAACTTCCAATTTTTTATGAATAGTGAAAAATACGTAAAACAACTTTTTTAATCAAAATAATTTATAGTGATAAATTATACTATTTAGGGGTTTTAAAGTATAATTAGAATATATTTTTACCATTTTATCCAATGGTGTTCATTAGAATTAATTTCACTTTGAAATTTCACATAAACAATTGTCAATCTTTTGATATATATTGTTTCTTAAAAACATGCTATTTGTTGTGACAATGGGAATTAGTTATAAAATTAATTAATGCAACTTATATATTTGGAATTTTGTAAAATATACATCATTTTATAATTCGGAATATCAACTATAGCTTAGGGTGAAATTTTGGCATTGTTCTGAATAACATCAATTTTTGATGAATAGTGAAACCACTAAGTGGTAGTTAAAAACTGATTTTTTGTTTAAATTAAACATTACCACTTCTGTGATTTTATTTTCAAAAATCCAACATACATGCTTGTCATTAGTAAGTAAAATGTGGTTCAATGGGATTAAAATATTTTTTTGGTTAATAGTAACTTTTAAGTTTAATTAATCGCGATTAAAGGTAATTAGTGAAATTTAAGGTAAAAATGATATTATAAAAATATGGAAATACATTTACACTTGTCCTACACTTATTGGATGATTCATGGTGGATCCATACAATCCATGGGTCAACTTGGGGACCCCATGGAGCCACTTGGGTAAGAAAATGATAATAATAACTTTTTATTTAAAGTAAAAATTAAATTGTCACAAACATGAGTTGTTTTACTACAATAATTATTACATGGGTTTATATAAGGTAATGTTTCTCCTAAAAATATTCATTGGAAAGCCAAAAATATTTCCTACATCATGATATTTTTTTTATAATTTTTATACATTAAATAAATTAAATATATTATGAAACCATTATGATGCAGTGATTACCTCATTAATTAACGATTTAGATAAAATGAAAAGATAATGTAAAATCTAAGACTTACACTTGTCACAAACCTATTGTATGAGTATATTTCGAACCCTTATCACCTTATCCTCGAAATATATAAGTGTGGGACCTTTAAAATCCGAAACTCATTATATAATAAAGTAACATTTCAATCATTCCAAGAGTGCCTCTCCTCTCCTCTTATAAAAGGCCCCCACCACTACCACCTTACTCACACCTTCAAAGCCTTTTGGCTCGGCCAAACTCTGACCAAATACTCTATAAACGACCCTCTCTTACTCCTAGAAGCCTCACTTTGGGCAGAATTCTTCCCAAGTAATCTTTTGGCTCAAATCAAAAAAGAGTTACCCGATTTTAAGGTAATGTCTTCTCTTATGTTATTTTGTTTTATTTTGCTTCTACAACCCCTTAAACTCTTTTTATTCCTTTATTTTGTAACAAAACCAGTATCTTCAATGTAATATGATGTTTTTATAAGAAGTATTAGAGCTACACTTACACACACCTACATCTAATGGTTAAAGAACATACTGTTTCTATGGATGGGGAATTTCTGCCTCACGAAACGATGATTGTTCAACACTCATATAACACCTTCAAAGGTGGCCATTAAGATGTAACTATATTTATATATGATATATAATATGTTTATGTTTTAATTAATCTTATGTATTTTTATTTTATGGCATACCTTTATGGTTTCCATTATGGGTAAACGCGATATTTTCATTTTAGGAAGTGCGGACTACCGCCCCCTCAAAGTGATTTGAATCGTTAATGCCATATGTGGGATGTATAAAGGATTGAGTAAATGGTATTATACATTATATTATTCTGGAATTATATTATACCTTTATATAATTATAACTTCATTCCATTAAATACGAAATAGAAATGAAAGTAGCGTTCATGCGTACGTACGGCTTACCGTCTCCATAAACGGTGCATTTCTTTTATTACCTCTAAATGTTACGTAATATTATGAATGAATGTATATAATGGATATATATGATATATATGATATCTAAATCATGAATCTAATTTTGGATATAATAGATATTTCACCACATGAACAACTTGTAATTATAATAAGTTTATTTTTGACTCAACTACCAAAGATCGAAAAATGACCGTTATTAACTTAAATAATTACATAATGTTCATAACATGGTATTAAGTGATATAAAAGGAATAATGAACATGAAAATGGTTCTTAAGCAAATATAAATTAACTCTAGTTTATTATTCATGAGATTAAAGAATGGTCGAGTGAAGTCGGACACGAGGTAAGGGAACTTCTTAACCCAATTTCAATTCTTTAGGTTAATCTCCTACTTTAAAATTATGTCATGATATTATTATCTCCTATATTTTATTTGTACTTTCTTTATGTGTACTTATAGTAAATACACATAATAGATCTATTTTATTTTAAAATTTATCTTTGTAAGTGCTTCGTCTCAATCTCCTTTCATTGAGGAATATTTGGTTTTATACACAACTTTCATTTATACGGTGTATAAACCCATTTGACTTTTAATTTTATTCAAAAGGAATATTTTTATACGAAGCATTTTTACTAAATGAAAAAAGGAATGTTTTTTCCTACGTATGCGCTGACAATGACTCCTCCACCGCCGTGACTATTATTTGAGTTTCGGCTTCCTCTATAAGCGATAACATTTATTAAAAGAAAAATAAATATCATGTTTTACTTTTCTTTTATTTTGGTATTGAAAATGGTTTTGATAAAGTTTTTATTATATCAATGTGATATATTGATATCTTGTGATTTAAGTGTGGAGATCATATGTTTCCTTTATGCATGTTTTATGTGATACAATTATGTTATGGTTTATGATATGTTTAAACCTATTCATATGAGGAATGCATTGGACTTAATAAGTGACGGGTGGAGCCCGCTATAGCTCCTCAATGCATCGGCAGGTCTCATGAGACAAACTAGTGTCTTGGCATGAGTCCTTGACAAAATCTTATTTGTAGTCTTGGCATGAGGCCTTGGCTATGTGGTTATGATAGTCCGGCATTATGCATTCCATCATTATGAAAGTGGTTATTGATATTGCATGTGATTATTCGACCAATAGAATATCCATGTGAATAAGTAAATGACATTATTTCATTTTACTTTTTCCATATTATGTTGAAGTTCAAGTTTAAAAGGCTTCTGTTTTAGTTATACATTGCCTTAAATGTTTATGTTTAATTATTAAAGCTTCCTCTATATTTTTATCCTTACTGAGCATCTGAGCTCACCCCTTTCAATGTTTTAATTTTTCCAGGATGTGATGAAGTATATTATGAATGACCTGCAAGGATAATATGAGGGGATATGAAGGCAAGAAGTGTTTTTAGTTTTGTTTTACTTTTTTATGTAATGTAAGACTTATGAATGTATCTAGTGTTTCCAAGACTACTAAACTAATCGGTCTTTCGAGACTTGATCTTTTGTGATCATGCCAATGTTATGAAGTAATACACCGACTCTGGGTAGCTGGGGTCGGGGCATTACAGTTGGTATCAGAGTAAGTTTAGTACTAACCTTGGAAGATAGATTTAGATAAACTCTGATTAGAGCACATAGCCCGAAGATAGACTTTGAGGATTAGTATTGATGAACTTCCTAGAATTTTGGTATTATAGAGATTTTGTGAGTTTTCTGAGCAATAAATCCATGTCTGGATACGAGCAGGTAGAGGTGGCTCTGGCACAGATGTACCTAAGGGTAAAACCCAAAAACACCGCTTTGAGCTAGACTCGAACGGGAACTGGTGCACGGCAACGGGCCTTACTGCACTCTTGGTTACGACACTCATGGGGGATATGCTTAGGATAATTATCATTTTCTTTAAAAACCATTATGAAAGGATTATGAGTATATACTTCCTCAAAGAAAACATTTTTATGATTATGGATTATATCCGTAAATAGTTCAATTTATGTTAAGTGTTTTACAAGTATGGAATTATGTATTTTAATTCATAAACTAATCTAGTTTATGCCATTGTTTAGAAATAGCACCTAGTGGGAGGAATAGAAACTGTATCAATGCACGCACTCCATGTAGGGATTTCCCTCCTACTCAAGATAATTATTGTGGAGCTGGAGATACAACTGGTGCTGATCAACTTATTACCATACTGGGACAACTCACTGAGGTTATGAATAATAACCTTACTCGTATGGAGAACCCTTATCCACAACGTGGAGGATCAATGTTAGACCGCTTCATGAGGCAATAACCGCCAACATTTAATGGGGGTACAAATCCATTAGTATCTGAGCAATGGATAAACTCCTTAGAGAAAATATTCCACGCCTTCGGGAGTAACGAAAGGGAGAAGGTTGTCATGGCAGTCTACCACCTCACTGGAGATGCTGATCAATGGTGGTCTCTGATTCAAAACACAAAGGAAGATGAATAAGTATCAAGTATGGAATGGAGGGAGTTTAAGGAAATTTTCCTAGAAAAATACTTTCCACATGACCATCAAGCAGATATGGAAAGGAAATTTCTGAGTCTGAGGCAGAAGGAGGATGAGAATGTTGCAAAGTATGAGGCTAATTTTACAAGGTTAGTGAAGCATGCTGCGGATTATATACGTAACAAAAGAAGTAAGATCAGTCGTTTCTTTGATGGGTTAAAACCATTTCTCCATCGAGCATTAGTATCACAATCTTTCTCAACGTATGACGATATAGTCTCGTGTTCTATCAAGACAGAAAATAAATTCTCTAAATATTATGATAATAATGTAGAGCAAGAGAAGAAGAGAATGATGGAACAAGAGACAAATAATGGGAAAAAGGGAAAGAAGGATTTTCCATTATGCGATAATTGTTGGAAGAATCACCCTAGTACTTTCCTTAAAGGAATGGGAGTTTGTTATAAATTTGGAGAAAAAGGTCACCAGGCTCGTGATTGCAAGGGAAAGAAAGAGGCTATCAATGTTGAGTGCTACAATTGTAGGGAAATGGGGAATTATGAAATTGAATGTCCTAAGCATCAGGGAAACTTACCTCAGAAAAGGCCAAGGGATCAAGGACAATCTTATGCTGTTACTATAGTTGAAGTGGAATAATTATTGTTTTGGTGCTTTTGGACTCAAGGATTATATTATGGTTATAAGAATAATGTGATATATATAAGGATTGTACTGTAGTACTTGTTTTTTTATTTAGGTTTTAATATTATGAAGGTAATCATATTTTTAGTATGTGACAATAAGAGAAACTTTACTTTATTTGGGGAATCTGATGTTACAATTGATTTTGGAATTTAGAGACCTTTTAGAGAAAGTATGGACAGAGGTATTTTGGATAACTATAAAGGTTGGAATGGATTATTTTGAACTTTGGATAGTATTTTTTAAGGTTAAAACATTTCTGAAGATTATTTTTTAGGAATATTATAATACTATAGTTTTAGGAAAAGGACAACATGCAGGTTGGGGGATAACTCGTCGCGTCGGACAAAGCTGCAGGAATCGAACCCACAACCATAGTGCGACAGGCCTTTATTACCTACCACTAGCCTTCACGAAGTCCCTGGTTATTAAAATATAGTTTTCCTAATCTAAATGGTATGTGTTATTATTTGGAACCTTATACAATTATGATAAATAGAATATTTTTGAGTTCTATTACCTTTTGAAGTGAAAGATGGGTTTGTGGTAAAAAATTTATTAAAGAATGAAAGCCTACATGACAAGTAAGTATATTTCCTTACGTTCTTAGTAAATCTCTTAAATAAATTCCTCAACTTTATGAAAGGTAACTTAAAACAAAAATGTTGTCGGTTAACTTTTCCAACTGGGGATTCAATGACCGTTTAACCAATCACATGTTTGTGATTTTCTTGTAATTAAACTTTCTCCTAATCTTGTTTTCTACAAATCTTCATCAGACCTTGATGGTTTTTTTCTCCTATATATCCAAATTTTCATAGAATCCTAGTATGGGCTATATCGGGTGACCTTTCTACTTAAATTTCTTTCTTTTAAAGTTATATTTTTATTAACCTTATTTCCGATGTGGGTTTTCCACAAAGGTATTTTCTATTTTAAACCTTTTATTTTCAAAGAAAAATTTCAAATTGCGAGGACTCAATTTATTTAAGGAGCGGAGAATGTAACACCCCGAGCTTCCACGATACGCTTCTCTTTCAATAATGCAATAGCTTGCATTGTACGCAAGTTCGAGTTCTAACACACCGCGACTAATCAAAGTAGCCGTTATGAATAGTAATACCCAATTTTTAAAATTATAGATCTTTTATATTTCAAAATGGACTTCATTTTTGTATTCAAAATATCCAAATTATCCAAAGTTGAAATTTTTGTAATTTTCTGAGAACTTCCAATTTTTTATGAATAGTGAAAAATACTTACAACAACCTTTTTAATAAAAATAATATATAGTGGTAAATTATACTATTTAGTGGTTTTAAAGTATAATTAGAATATATTTTTACCATTTTATCCAATGTTGTTCATTAGAATTAATTTCACTTTGAAATTGGACATAAAAAATTGTCAATCTTTTGATATATATTGTTTCTTAAAAACATGTTATTTGTTGTGACAGCGGGAATTAGTTATAAAATTAATTAATGCAACTTATATGTTTGGAATTTTTTAAAATAGACATCATTTTTGAATTCGGAATATCAATTATAGCTTGTGTTGAAATTTTGGCATTGTTCTGAAAAACTTCAATTTTTGATGAATAGTGAAACCACCAAGTGGTAGTTAAAAACTGATTTTTCGTTTAAATGAAACATTACCACTTCTGTGATTTGATTTTCAAAAATCTAACATACATGGTTGTTATTAGGAAGTAAAATGTGGTTCAATGGGATTAAAATAATTTCTTGGTGAATAGTAGCTTTTAAGTTTAATTAATCGCGATTAAAGGTAATTAGTGAAATTTAAGGTAAAAATGATATTATAAAAATATGGAAATACCTTTACACTTGTCTTACACTTATTGGATTAGTCATGGATGACCAATACAATCCATGGGTCAACTTGGGGACTCCATGGATCCACTTGGGTAAGAAAATGACAATAATAACATTTTATTTAAAGTAAAAATAAAATTGTCACCAACATGAGTTGTTTTACTAAAACAATTATTACATGGGGTTATATAAGGTAACCTTTATACTAAAAATATTCTTTGTAAATCCAAAAAGATTTCATACATCATGATATTTTTTTATAATTTTTATACATTAAATAAATTAAATATTTTATGACACCATTATGATGCAGCGATTACCTCATTAATTAACGATTTAAATAAAATTAAAAGATAATGTAAAATCTAAGCCTTACACTTGTCAAAAACCTATTGGATGAGTATATTTCGAACCCTTATTACCTTATCCTCTAAATATATAATTTTGGGACCTTTAAAATACGAAACTCATTATATAATTAAGTAACATTTCAATCTTTCCAAGAGTGCCCCTCCTCTCCTCTTATAAAAGGCCCCCACCACTACCACCTTACTCACACCTTCAAAGCCTTTTGGCGCGGCCAAACGCTGCCCAAATACTCTCTAAACTTCCCTCTCTTACTCCTAGAAGCCTCACTTTGGGCATAATGCTTCCCAAGGAAGCCTTTGGCTCAAATCAAAAAAGAGTTACCCGATTTTAAGGTAATGTCTTCTCTTATGTTATTTTTTTTTATTTTGCTTCTCCAACCCCTTAAACTCTTTTTATTCCTTTATTTTGTAACAACACCAGTATATTCGATATACTAGGATGTTGTTATAAGAAGTAATCGAGCTACACTTACACACACCTACATCTAATGGTTAAAGAACATATTGTTTATGTGGATGGATAATTTCTGCCTCACGAAATGATGATTGTTCAACACTCATATAACACATTCAAAGGTGGCAATTAAGATGTCACTATATTTATATATGATATATAATATTTTTATGTTTTAATTAAGCTTCTGTATTTTTCATTTATGGAATACCTTTATGGTTTCCATTATGGGTAAACGCGATATTTTCATTTTAGGAAGTGCGGACTACCGCCCCCTCAAAGTGATTTGAATCATTAATGCCATATGTGGGATGTATAAAGGATGGAGTAAATGGTATTATACATTATATTATGCTGGAATTATATTATACCTTTATATAATTATAACTTCATTCCATTAAATATAAAATAGAAATGAAAGTAGTGTTCATGTGTACGTACGGCTTACCGTCTCCAGGAATGGTGCATTTCATTTCTTACCTCTAAATGTTACGTAATATTATGAATGAATGTATATAATGGATATATATGATATATATGATATATAAATCATGAATATAATTCTGGATATAATGGATATTTCACCACATGAACAAATTGTAATTATAAGAAGTTTATTTTTTACTCAAGTACCAAAGATCGACAAAATGACCGTTATTAACTTAAATAATTACATAATGTTCATAAAATAGTAATAAGTGAAATAAAAGAAATAATGAAAATTAAAAAGGTTCTTAAGAAAATAGAAATTAACTCTATTTTATTATACAGGATATTAAATAATGGTCGAGTGAAGTCGGACACGAGGTATGGGAACTTCTTAACCCAATTTCAATTCTTTGGGTTAATCACCTACTTTCAAATTATGTCATGATATTATTATGTCCTATCTTGTATTTGTACTTTCTTTATGTGTAATTATAGTAAATACACATAATAGATATATTTTATTTTAAAAATGTTCTTTGTAAGTAATTCGTCTCAATCTCCTTTCATTGAGGCATATTTGGTTTTATACACAACTTTCATTTATACGGTGTATAAACCCCTTTGACTTTTACTTTTATTCAAAAGGAATATTTTTATGCGAAGCATTTTTACTAAATGAAAAAAGGAATGTTTTTTCTTACGTATGCGGCGACAATGACTTCTCCACCGCCGTGACTATTATTTGTGTTTTGGCTTCCTCTATAAGCCATAACTTTTTTTAAAAGAAAAATAAATACCATGTTTTGCATTTCTTTTATTTTGGTATTGAAAATGGTTTTGATAAAGTTTTTATTATATCAATGTGTTGTATTGATATCTTGTGATTGAAGTGTGGAGATCATATTTTTCCTTTATGCATGTTTTATGTGATACAATTATGTAATGGTTTATGATATGTTTAAACCTATTCATATGAGGAATGCATTGGACTTAATAAGTGACGGGTGGAGCATGCTATAGCTCCTCGATGCATCGGTAGGTCTCATGAGACAAACTAGTGTCTTGGCACGAGGCCTTGAAAAAATCTTATTTGTATTCTTGGCACAAGGCCTTGGCTACGTGGTTATGATAGTCTGGCATTATGTATTCCATCATTATTAAAGTGGTTATTGATATTGCATGTGATTATTCGACCAGTAGAATATCCATGTGAATAAGTAAATGAAATTATTTCATTTTACTTTTTCCATATTATGTTAAAGTTCAAGTTTAAAAGGCTTCTGTTTTATTTATACATTGCCTTAAATGTTTTTGTTTATTTATGATAGATTCCACTATATTTTTATTCTTACTGGGCATCTGAGCTCACCCCTTTCAATGTTTTAATTTTTCCAGGATGTGAGGAATTATATTATGAATGAACTGCAGGGAAAGTATGAGGGGATATGAAGACAAGATGTATTTTTAGTTTTGTTTTACTTTATGATGTAATTTAAGACTTATGAATATATCTAGTGTTTCCAAGACTACTAAACTAATCGGTCTTTCGAGACATGATCTTTTGTGATCATGCCAATGTTACGAAGTAATGCACCGACTCTGGGTAGCTGGTGTCGGGGCATTACAATTTTAATATGTTCTACCCATTGCCTATTAAAATAATTAAAAACACTCCCATTTGGTATAAAACATTGTCAAAAACCATATGAAGGTTTTTGGTTTTGAATATTTTATTTTGTAGTGTCCAAAACCTAAATATTAAAGAAAGCCATCTCTTTTCCTATATAAACCCACACAATACCCCATTTATCTTTATTAAAAATACTTGGATCACATAATTAATCTTCCCACCTCTATAAATAATACTTCCAAGTTGCCAAAATCTCTATAGAAACCCATTTTGGAGCTTTTCGAGTCACACACTCACATAAGGGTTCTTTCATTTCTCCTCCTTATTCAAGTTTCTTTATATGTTATGCCTTCTATTATCTATTTCATAATGTTGGGATAGGTATTTACATGTACCTATTACTTCCCATTTGATTTAAAAATGATTATAGTTCCCTTTCTTTCTTATCTACCCATTTTATTAATTTTTATGTGATGTCGTTAGGCAGTCAAAATTTCGTAAGGGAACCTCTCTTTTTCCCCTTTATTCAAAAATCTTCTTCATTTTATGCCATTTAATTTTAAATTCTTAAGGATGGGGTATGTTTTCACACCTTTTCAATACTATTTTTGTGATTTATAAATTATGTGAGACCCATTTTTCTCTCATTAAGTATATCCATGAATATTTACTCTTCCTCGTTATACTGCTAAAATTTCCCCACGGGTATCCATGCCAAAACAATTTTATAGTGAATAACATACCAAATTTATATCAAGGGTGTTAAAATTTCTGAACCTCGAATCATTATTATTGGGGATTTACATTATTTATTACACACTCCATGTTCATGGGTTAAAATATTATGATGAATGAATTAATGTTCTATGATCTATGTGGCACACTTAAGCATGAGAATGAAATGAAAGTGACATGTGCGCCCAGAATTATATAGTGATCCAATGCATTGGGTAATATTTAGTATCATGATATGTCATGTTTAAAAGGTATTAAACCTTATTCATTTATGGTAGTTTTTCCATTATGATTTCTTTCCATTTATCCTTGACCTATGGTGTAGTGTTTTAAGTTATTTCTACATTCTCATGTTGAATTTATGTTATAATTAGATATCATGTCTTATTATTCATTTTTATAATTCATAATCTTTTTAGACCCTTTATATGCCTATTTTATAACATGTTACAACTTTTGACGAGTTTATTCCCATACTAGGCTTTATGGATCACCCATTTCTTATGTATTTTCCCAGGTTATCCAATGTAGTTTTAAGCTCAAGCATGTTAAAGGAGTTTTCAATAAGGATGTATTAATTCAATTTTAAAGTTTTAATAAAATACAACTAATTCAAAAAAACACTTTAATTATTGATTTTTTTTTGTTTTATTAAGTGTAATTTTATGTAATTAAATGATCTGTTAATGTGTAATAATGGTAAGAGTTGTTATAGTAGGTATCATTGGGAAAGATTAGTTATTTTTGGGATTAGTCTTAGAAAACTATAGTGAAAGCCTTAAGTATAATACTAAGTTTAATAAAACATCTAAAAATTGTGGTTAGTATAGATTAATCATTTTATCAAGAAAATAAATCACTATCTGGATACTAAAAGTGGACATGGTTCTGCCACAGATGTACCTAGGACTAACAACTCTGACATGGTGTTCTCGACCAGACTTGGCGTAACCGTGTACATGCCAATGAGCCTTACTATGCACATGGTTTGACACTCTAGTGGTATATTATTTGGTAATTTATAATCTCATTATTAACCATTTTTAAGGGAGTAAAAAAAATTCCTATAATAATTTATGTTAGGAAATAGATCATTGATAACAAAGACTGAAGCCTAGAAATCCATAAGTTAAGGAAATACATGTAAGTTATAAGTTATCCTTTTAATGTCATTAAATTTATTTTTAAGTATTTAAATGTTTAATATACTCATACTTAATTGTCAATTTATTCTACCCAATTCCTATAAATAGGAGTAATCGGGTAAATAATCAACATGAAGAGAAATGGGATGACTACCCTAATGAGATGCCCAAAATGATGGGAGAAAAAATGGAACACTTCATGATTATACAGTCCTAGCTAAATCATGCTCTAAATAAAAACCTGGATCAAGAGGAGCATCCAAGCCCCTCTAAGAGATAACAAACAACAATTGAGAGCTTCATGCATCAAAGGTATCCTACTTTCAATGGGTCATCTGATACCTTAATCCTGGAATACTAGATCAACTCCATTGAAAAAATCTAATCCATCCTTCAATGTTATAAACAATAAATTTTCATACTAGATGTTTATCATATTGAAGTTTAAGATGATCAGTGGTTTACACTGATTAAAAATATGAAGCATGAGTAATAGATCAAAGAAATGGGGTGTAAGGATTTACATAAAATGTTTCTCGATAAATATTTTTCTCACACACTCTGTCTTAAGATGGGAATGTATTTCCATACCATCAAGAAAAAAGATGATGAATCTATCGGGGAATATGTGGAAAACTTCACAATACTTCCACGGTACACCTCCGTCTTTTTCGTTACCCTTGAATGCAGGGTTGTCTGCTTCTTTGGTGGGATTAAACTAGCCTATGGAAATCCCTAGTGATATGTGACTTTGATAGCTATGAAGAAATTTTCTGATGTTACATCAAGGTCGAAATAGCGATTTGTGAGTCTCAGGTGTATCATGGGGAAAAGAATTTGAAAGTGAAGCTTAATTATAGTGGTCTGATAGAGATATCTAATGGTGCTAAGAAATTTCAACACCACACTTGTCCAATGTGCAGAAAGAAGAACCCTAAAAATTTCCTAAAGGGGATGAGGAAATTATTTAGGTATGGAAAGTAAGTGAACCAAGACAATGATTTCTAATAGGAGAAACCCGCTATTGCAATAGAGGAAAGGAATGCTTTGGTCAGCCCTCAGTGTATTGTTCATTTCTACAACATCAAGGAACCAGGGTACATTGTAAACCAATTCTCTAATCCAAGGATTTTTAAAGACAACTAATAACCTCAAAGGGAGAAAGAGAAATATTTTTCCATGACTACAACTAAAGTGAATCCAAACAATGAATTGGTGATAGTTACACTATTTATTCACTCAATAATAGTAAATGTTCATTTTGATTCTAGTTATATGCATTCCATCATATCATGAATGTTTAGTAGCAATATTAAAACACCACCAAAACATATGGAAGTAGAGATGTCGGTGAAAAGGGAAAACGGAGAAATTAGTGCATCAAAAGTATATATCTCCTCCCCTATCAAATTTTGTGGGATTAATTTCCCAAAAAACTTTGTCATACTCTCTTTGGTGGAATTTGATGCAATTATGGAAATGTATTGGCTTTCCCTATATAGAGCCAACATAAATTTCCTTCATAAGGAAATCACTCTCTATATTATGAATTTTCCTCAGATTCTATACAAATTCAAGGAAAATGATGAATTTTATTAAGAATCATCATCATAATAATGGATATTATTTCCCTATGAGCAAGAATATCTAGCTCAAATGATTCTATATAAGTAAAATATCATCCTTGAAGGGATTCCCATTATGAAGAATATTTTTATGTGTTTCTCGAAGAATTTCCTAGTCTTCCTAGCCAAGAGGTTG
Organism: Viscum album; assembly: GCA_963277665.1. Taxonomy (NCBI): domain Eukaryota; kingdom Viridiplantae; phylum Streptophyta; class Magnoliopsida; order Santalales; family Viscaceae; genus Viscum; species Viscum album. Next base: position 1,495,384,210 of record OY728147.1, on the reverse strand, counting down.
AGTTTTCAATCTATCTTATACCAGGGGATTCACCATTATCCAATAACTAGTATTAAATGGCTATTGTGGAACTTGATGAGCTAAAGAAACAACTACAATAGAATCTGGATAAAGGGTTTATATTCATAAGTGCTTCACCATAGGGTGAACCAGTCCTATTTGACAAAAATAAGGAAGGTTCAATGCACCTTTGCATTGATTATTGTGAGCTTAAAAAGATCATAATTAAGAGAAAGTATTCTCTACCTTATGTTTATAACTTATTTGATGAGCTACATAGAGGAAAATAAATCTCTATGGTGGATCTGTAGTAAGGATATTACCAAGTTAGGGTGAAGGAGGAGTATATCCACAAGGTAGTTTTCCAAACAAGGTATGGGAACTATGAGTTCATAGTGATACCTTTTAGACTCAATAATGCTTATGAAATCTTCATAGAATTGATGAATATATTATTTAGGGATTGTATTGAAATTTGTTTGGAATTATTTATATATGATATTACAATAAACTCCAAAAGCAAGGAAGAGCATGTGGTGCATATGAGCACTATTCTTAAGACGTTGGTAAAGGAGGTGCTTTATGAAAAGTACAAAAAATGTGATTTATAGTTTAAGGAAGTCTTATTAGTAGGAAATATCATCACAATAAATGGATTATCTATAGACCCTTAAAAAATAAAATCAATTTAAGGATGTTTGAGGAAAAAAATTGTGATAGATATCTATAGTTTCCTTGTCTTATTTTGGATATTATCGTAGATTCATAGGAAATTTCTTGTGATTTTCAAACCCTCTTACCAAAAAAACTTTGAAGGGAGTCAGGTTTTCTTAGAATAGTAAATTTTAAAGAGTTGAAAAGGAGGCATGTCACTTCCCTTGTTATTATACTACCCTCAAGTGGGGAACTTTTTTTTATATTCAGTGATTCTTTGAAGAAGGGAATGGGATGTGTGTTGATGAAAAATAACAAATTCATAGCCTATGCTTCATGGAAGTTGAATGTTCATGAATAGAACTACAAAATGCTAGATTTGAAGTTGTATGTAGTGGTTTTTTCTATGAAAATTTGGATGCATTATCTCTTAGGGGAGGAGTGTGAATTATATCTGGATTACAAAATACTCAAGTATATATTAACACAAAAAGAGCTAAATATGCACCAATGACGATGGTTAGAGATGATCATAGACTATGACTCTTCAATCCACTACCATCCTATAGAGGTGAATAAAGTGGTATATATTCTAAGAAGAGAGGATCTATCAATTCTGTCAATGATAAGAATTTATAGGGATCTGTTCTTCTTAGATTTGTAAAGGATGGATATAGGAATCATAAAGTAAGGAACATCAGCAATCCTTTCATAAATGATTGCCCAATTGTCTCTTTTATAGAAGTTAAAGGATGCTCAAATAATTTATATAGGAATATATAAGAAAGTGGAAGCTATAAGGAATGGGAAATCCTCAAATTTCAATGTTAATGATAAAGGTGTAATGATATTTGGGTCCAAACTATATGCACCATCAACTCCTTAGTAAAAGAAGGACTTGTTGGATGATGCACATAGATCAACCTTCTCCATCCACCCAGGAAGCAAAAAGATGTATCAAGATATCTGAGAACACTATTAGTGGGAAAATTTAAACAAGGATATCAAATAATACACACCAATATGTCTTATATGTTAGTGGAAAAATCCAAGGGGACGATGCAAACATTACTCATACCAATATTGAAATGGTAAAACATCACTTTGGACTTTGTCACTGATCTTACAAAGACATCAAGATGGAATAATTGCATATAGGTTATAGTGGATCATCTTAAAAATACTTCACACTTTATTTCAATATGATAAGAATTCCCACTGGCTCTACTGGAAGAGATATACATTAGGGAAGGGGTCAGACTCCATGGAGTACCACTATCGATTATATCTGATCGAGATCCAATATTCACCCACAAGTTGGGGAAAATTCTTCATCATGATATAAATTTATATTGAAACTTTAGAATGGATTATCTCCTTCAAAATGATGGCCAATCATAGTAGACTATCTAGACACTTGAGAACATGTTGAGAGTATACTCAATTGACTTCAATGGAGGATGGAATTGATATCTTCCTTTAGTTGAGTTCTATTACAACAATAGTTTCCAATAAAGCATCCAAATGGATCCCTACAAAGCACTTTATGGGAAGAGTTGAATGACACCTGCATGCTGGGATGAATTTGGGGAATGAAAACTACTTGGTACTAAATTGGTCGAGGAAATGGTGTAAAGGATAAGACCATTCAGTAGAACATCAAGGCTTCTCTGAGTCGTAAAAATAGATATGATGAAAATCATTGATGAGACCTAGATTTTGATGTTAGATACAAGGTATTCCCCTACATATCTCAATGGAATAAAGTGATGAGATTTTGGGATAAGGTAAATCTTAGTCCAAGATACTTTGGCCCCTTTGAGATCATTGATCACATCGGAGTGGTGGCTTATTGACTTCCACTCCCACCTAACCTATCTCGAGTTCATGACATATTCCATGTATCACTCTTGAGAAATTAAATACATGAACCCTCACACATATGCAATCTAGATTTGGTACCGTTGGAGAATGATCATTCTTATGAGGATCATTCGGTGATGATCTTAGATTATAGAGACCAAGTTTAATGAAATTAGGCAATGCATATTCTCAGAGTACTATAGAGAAACAAAAATTTTGATGAATCTACATGGGAACAAGAGGAAGTGATGAGATAGAATTACCCTCATCTGTTTTAAGGGGTGAAATACATATTTATAGGGAAAAATTCTCAAGGGGGGGAATACTGTAACGACCTAGATTGTTATAAATAAATTACCTTAAGATTTAATGTTTTATTATGTAATATGGTTATAGAAATCACATGAAATTCTTTTGTTTTATTATAAACAATTGGAATCAAAATACCATTAAAAATATATACCATTGATAATATATATGTTAAATAGTGATCACATGATTATTATAAATATAAGGATTTAAAAAATCCGATCGAAACATACAATGGAAGTGATGGCCTCATGTGGAAGGATTAAACCCTTTGAAGCACATTTATTGGAGATTTTGAGGGTGATAGAATCACTGGGATTCTCTATTGAACAATCCCAAGATGAGATCTAATAACTAAAGCATGAGTAAAACCATTTGTGGGATAAGTTCAAGCTCATCGAGATCACAGCGCAAACCATGTTCTCCGAATGACCCCATGAAAGTCTCACTGTTGTGCACCTTACTCTTTGGACATATTCCAGTGTAATAAATAGATATATATTAAGACCTTAATAATATGTATATGTATATTATATATAATAATTATTATTTTTTTCATTTTTATTATTAGATTATAAATGATTCTGATTTTGATTCAATTAAACACAAATTATATTTTTGGAAAATGTTAAAATTCAATTAAGGGTTGTATTTTAATGAATTAATGTATTTTTGAAATAAATAGTATTTTAATAAATTTTTATTTTTAAATATTTTTTATTAATTATAAATGATCTTATAATTTTTATGAAGTGAAATGTACTTTTTATTAGGGTTCAAAACTATTATTTCCAAAATCCCATCATTTTCAATAAATATTGGTTAATATTTTTAAAATTGAAAATGAAAAAAATTAGAAAATTATTTATATAAAATAAAAATTATTTTTGGAATGAGAATGTCAAAATTATATAATGGTGATTTTTTCATAACTTTCTGAGATAGTCAAATTTTCTAGTAAAAATTAAATACCGTATAAATATAGGTTGTGTCTTATGACATCATAATATCCCAAAAATGATGTAATAAATAATATAATGGGTATTCTAAAAAAGGTATATTTGTTCCCCTAAAATAATGTTATTTTATATTTATTTTATTATTTTTATTAAGACTTTATGAATCCTCCAAAAAAATTAATATATTTTAGAGTTTTAAATTGATTTATTTTAAGGTGTGACTCGCCTCCACATAATAAATGGAATTATTTTAATAAGTTTGTACCATTACCTATTAAAATAATGAAAAACAATCCTCTTTTATATAAACCATGGGAAGGTTTGTGTTTTTTAATATCGTATTTTGTAGAGTCCCTACCTAAATATTAACGAAATCTCTCTATTTTCTTATATAAACCCACCCAATATCCCATTTATCTTTACAAAAAATCCTTTGAGAACATCACTATTATTATATACTCTCTATATAATCCTCCCAAGGCGCTCCAAACTCTCAATAATCCGTTTTCTGTATTTTGGAGTCACACACTCAAGTAAGGGTTCTTTCCTTTCTATTCTTTATTCAAATTTCATTATAATATTATACCTCATTTTCTCCCTCTCCTAATGTTCTGATAGGTATTTCCATGTCCCAATTACTACCCATTTTATTTTTAAATTATGATCGTACCATTTCAATATCAATAAACCATTTTATGAATTTTTATGTGATGTTGTTAGGTTGCCAAAATTTCTTAAGGAACCTTTTTTTCTCACCTTTATTCAAGAATATTATTAATTTTATGCAATTTAATTTTTAATTCCTAATTATGGGGTATTTTTATCACATTATAAATACTTTCCCTATGATTTATAAATTATTAGAGACTCATTTTGTCTTTTATTATTTCCATCTATATTTACACTTCCCTGATATGCTGTTGACATTTCACCACAGGAATCCAGGACAGAACAGTGTTTTAGTGAATATCATACCCAATTTCTATCAAGTGTGTTGACATTAATGCAATTATAATCATTATTATTGGGGACTTATATGTATTTATTCCACAATACATGTTATTTTAATAAAATATGATGATGAATTTATTCATTTTTTATGATCTATGTGGCACGTTTAAGCATGATAATGAAATGAAAGTGACGGGTGCGCCCGAAATTATATAGCACTCCAATGAAATTGGTAATATTTAGTACCATGATACTTCATTTTTGGAAATGTATTGAACCTAATTAATTTATGGTAATTTTTCTATTATGATGTATTAGCATTTAGCCTTGACCTGTGATGTGGTGTTTTAAGTTGTTTCCACTTTCCCATGTTGCCTTTATGTTTTAATTATATATCATGTATTTTCATTCATGTTAATGATTCAAAATATTTTTAAGTCCCTATATATTCCTATTTTATAACATTTTTAACATTATTATATTTTTATTCCCTTACTGGGCTTTATGTCTCACCCCTTTCTTATGTATTTCCCAAGGTTATCAAATGTATTTTAAAGCTCAATCATGTTAAATAAGTTTTCAATAAAGATGATGTAATTCATATTTAATGTTCTAATGAAATGTTCCTAACTCACAAAGAAGATATAATTAACTATAATTTAGGATTTATTAAGTGTAATTTTATTTAATTAAATAATGTGTTAATTTTTAACAAATAGAAGAGTTGTTAAAGGAAATGATATGTCCTAGATACATTTTACCCTTTGAGATCATTGATCGCATCACATTAGCAGAATATTGATTAGCACTCCTAAAAATGTATCTCAAGTACATGATGTGTTCGATGTTTCTATCTAGATTAAGTATATTCAAATCCCTCACATATAATAAATTCAAATTTGGTGTCATTGGAGAATGGCCTTTTTTATAAGGAGTGTTCGGTGAAGATATTTGATTGTAAAGACTATGTGTTGTGAATCAATACAACTCAACTAATCAAAATAAAATGTAAGAACCATAAGTATGAATAAGAAATATGGGAACCTTGAGAATAAATGAAATAAAATAACCTTAATTTATTTTAGTTTCTCAAATAAACTTTTGAGGGTGAAATTTTTTATGAGGGAAGAATGTAATGACCATATATTTTATAAATTAAATTCCCCTTCTAAATAAATATGTGCTCCATTTAGTAATGTAGTTTAAAATACAATACATACTCCATATATTTAAAATAAAAAAACATTATTATTATTATTAAATCAACTGATGATATGGTTTTTGGGCATTATGAGGAACGAGCATTACAACCATTGGTAATATTTCCAGTATAATGTGACCTCTAAAATTAGTATACATTAGGGGTAATAATAAAAGTTAATTAATAAAAAAAGATTAATAAGTTTCTTAATATAGAAGGATAATCCCTTATAAATCTCATTTATTAATTCTTCTGAGGGGGAATCACTAGGTTTCTCCCTTGACCATGACCAAGTCAATATTCAATAATTAATAATTAAGAAAAAATTATTATGGTAGAAGTTCAATTTTATAGAAGTGACAAGAAAATAAATATTCATGGAACCACCCCATGAATGTATTATCATAACACATCTTACCCTTAAGGTGTATGATGGTGTAATAAGGGGTTATATATCTACACTTTAGTTCTAAAAAACCATAAATATGTTTGTTAGAAATGAAATAATAGTCATTTCTATCCCATTTTCATTATTATTTAAAATTCACATAAAAATAAGATAAATATGATTGATATATTTTTTAGTAAAAAGAAAAAAAAATTGTGTTTTTGAAAATATATGATTACAATACAAATACACTTTTATTATAAAATCAAGAATTTTAAAAAAAAATCCTCAAAATGGACTTATAAAATATTATAAAAATATTATATAATGTTATATAGTCCCAAGAAGTTTTTATAGGTGTCATAAAGTTGAATATTTTATAAAAACTAGTGTTTTTAAATATATAATAATTTCTATTTATAAATTTAAATTAATTTATTTTGAAAATAAATTGATAAAGTAAAATTCATTTTTCAAAATAAGGACATAGAAATTATCCAACAGTGTTTTTTGATAATATTCTAATATAGAAAATTTATCGGTAAAAAATAAATATGGTGTAAATATATGGTAATTATTATGAAATTATAATGACTTAAAAGTGATGAAATAAATAAAATAAATTCATTTCTCAATCAAAAATAATATTATTTATTAAAATAAGGAACTTTAAATAGATAATATTGATTATACAAACCTAAAATGAATCTTCCAAAACCTAAATTATATTTTAATGATTTTTGAAACAATTATTTATTAAAATGAATAAATTACACATCTAAAATATTATTAACTAAATAGTTTTTTCCTTAATATATTAAAATATTAAAAACTCTCCCCCCCATAGAATAGGATTGGAAAAAAACCATAGGAAGGACAATGGTTATTTATTTTGTATAAACATAATGTCCATGAACTATGTTTAGAAATAAATTAATAATTCCCCATTTTTTATATAATTATCCACCCATTCTCCCTCTGTTTGTCACTCCAAATCCTTTCATAAATAATTTTCTCTCATTTTCTCTCACTGGATACTTTTCAAGGAGTTTCTAAGGTTCTAGGATTCCCTTCTTAGTCTTTAGGAATCCACTTTGCAAGTATGGGTTATCAATCATCCTCTTTTCTTAGAAATTTCAATTTCTTTATTATAATGTCATTTAAAATTATTTTCATATACTAAAATGCTTGTAATTCCATGGTATTATCATAAATTTTATATTTTATTAAAATATTACTATTTATTCTCCCTCATTATAACATTTTTCCTAATTATTTATTATTACTTTGAAGGAGATCCTCCACATCTTCCTTTCCATTCAAGTACTTCATTTGTGGTAATATTTCTAGATTTAAAGAATATATGTTTTTATACACTTAAAATAACTTTATTACTATACAAATTATGTTCAATCAATGATAAACTTCGATTATCTCCCACTAACCTAATACCAATAACCATTTTGTATACATGTTATGTTGTTCAAGTAATTCATTAATTTTCCACACCAACATTTTTATTATGAATATCCAATTATATTTTCTATAATGGATATATATAAATGTAATTACACTTCATTGATGGTTTATTTAAATGTGTGAAGCTTATATTTCTTTTTTTGGGTTTAAAATGTTGAACGGATCATGCATTTAATCTCAAATGAAAAAATGATTATTATATAAAACTTGCTCTCATTCCCCGTGGGTTATTTATGATATGATTTCGTATGATATGTGATATATGTGGCATACATAAAATTATACATATGAAGGTTTTACTGTAACAGTTATCTAATTAATTAGGTAATGTTTTCAACTCATGAGATACCATTTATGGCACATCGATCGATAGCCTAGAACACTATGTTATGATGTCTTGGTAGTGATCCTTGACTACTGCTTAAGTTTTCATGTTTTATATTATTTCCTCATTTCTTTGATGTTATGATCTTTTTAAATCATTTTTCTCATTCCATGATTCTATGTTATTGTTTTTGTTTTTTAATCATGACATTACCTTGTTCTTATATATATCATGCTTACTATACATTTTACCTTGCTGGGATTTATAGCACATTATTTCCCTTTATGTATTCCATAGAACAACCTATGAATTATTAGAAGATCAATGGTATATAGGAGAAAGTTTTTAATTTTAAATAAACATAAATTAATTAGGTTTAAAGTTTTTATTTATGTATCTAATAATATAAAGACACTGGACTACTAGATGTCTGGGTTTTATTTGTGGATTATAATGTTAAAAATATTGAGTAAATAGATATTGGTTGTTATAGTAACTCTTATATTCTGACTATGTGTCTATTCCTTTTTCAATTTTAAATGACCGATGGCACTTATGAAACTAGGGAATGACCCTTACAAAATTAAAAAATGTCCCTTACATTTCTTCGAGAGTATAAGGACTTTTTCGATTTCTTCTTTGAATATCAGTGTTACTCATATATTTTATCCTTAAAAATATTACATAATGATAACATTCTCATTTTTCACCATTAACTCTAGAATTCCAAAATTATTCAAATGAGATAAGAACATTATTAAATATCATCAGGTAAATTTTAATTATTTAAATACAACTCAAATGAAATTTAAATGTATTTTTAAATTATAATAATATTTACAAACCTAGTCAACATCATTTACAAAGCCTTTTACAACATATAATAATTCTTATTGGATCATTAAATATATATTCACTACCTCATTTAATCCAATCATTAGTTAGACATAATTTAACCTTCATCCATGTAATATTTACAATTAAATGCATCACAATTTATGATAAATAATCCTTGGATGATGCCTCTATATTCGAGCCAACTTTTTCTATCAATAATCACAACTCTTAAAGTTGTGCATTAGCTAACTACTCACACTTCATTTGAGACCATTGTAGATTTCACTATTCTATATCCATTATCACTTTGTTTGGTTCTTTAAAATCTATATTTCCAATCATCATTTGTTTTAGTTTTTTTCTATATTGATACAATTTACATTATAACACCAACCAGCAACTGCTTCATATCCTTCATCAATTCCATTTAAAATAGAAACAACTCAAGTTATTATTGGAATCTTCCTATATCACCCAACATGAATATTTATATTCTTATTGAAAAAAATACAACCAAAATCCATTAGGATATTCAATAATTTTACTCAATTTGTAGATTATTTAGTGTATAATGAGTATGATCAGAGACACCTAGAATTATGGAAGGTAGTTCTAATGTCCAATTAGTTTTGGTAGTATATTGTTTTAACCCAGTATGTAGCATGTGGTGTTTGTTCCATACAATATTCCTCTATGATTATGTATGAAATAACCATTTTTGATACTGTATACTCTTATTGATTTACCTATAGGAGCCAATGATAAAATTTATTTTTATATGTAACATTTCAAAGCTTTGCTACATGAATTTTGAGCATACGTTGTGATGAATTTAGGCATATCTAGTAATAAATTTTTTATATTATGGGTTTCTTTGTTATATAAAATAATTGACTTTCTAACATATGCGAATTTATCAAGCTCAATTATAAAAGAGAATTCAAACGTCTTTATAGCAATAAAACTATCAAATAAATATTATTTAATAACTATGTAACGTGGAAATATCTTGTACACTAACACTTTCTTCCTTCACTACAAAAATTTAAAGAAATAGAGTGTCTTTTGATGGGGATAGAGAGTATAAAACAGCATAAAAATCATGAAAATGGTCTATATTTTTGCACAAATTGGAAAAGGAAATATTAAACTATTTATGATTTTCTAGATTTTTTAGCACTTTCATTATTTCCATATTTGGTTGATAAAATTTTAATTCATAATATGGATGTGATTCACATTGATAAAAACATGTGAAATTATATATTTTAGATTATTTTCAGAATGAAGTAAAAAAGCATCAATAGTGTTATCATACAATGTGATTTGTAAGAAATGGGATTGAGAAGGCCATTGCATTTAGAGTTGAGTGAACATAATATGGAATGTATTCCTAATGTATAGTTCAACATAAGTAATAATTAATTCTAACTATAATTCATAAATTTTTTCCCACTCATTTTATTCATTCATTGATTGATATTACAAATTTATTTAGATATATATATTCAAGAAATCATCATATAAATGATTCAAAAAAAATCTATAAGAAGGGGTTTTTATCATACTATTTCATTTATAAAAAACTATTTCTTCCATATTTTGTTGATTTCATTGTATAAATAACTATATAATATACTGACGATTTCATTATTAGTTCTCTAATGCAATTAATGTGGATGTATCTAATTGAGTGACACAATAATACATTGAAATGGTATTTTTGTCATACTAATCACCTGAAATATTAGATATATATGGGTTATTTGGGGAATAAATGGACCAATTTATGTGTTTCATATCTTAATGATGTTGATAAAAAATTAGATAACCCATTCAAGAATAATTAAGGACCAATCAATAATGGGAAAACATTTGATATGGACAACGATGAGTAGTTTGAATTTCATCAATATGTTTTTTTTAAACTCCATTAGTTTTTTCATTGATATAGTAAATCATATAGTTAAAATATTATGTGTTATATTTGTATATTTCTTTTTTTCCTTATCTCTTATTATTTTTTAAATTTATGACACATATCACTGAATTGAAATTTTAAAGGCTTGATGTTACTTATTATCAAATATGATCATTTCATGAGATTTTCAAGACTTATATATGTATATATAATTGCATCAATTTTCATTAAAATGTGTCAGAGGTTAATTTTCACACCCCTTAACCCATTAATATATACAATTTTAAGGTTCTAAAATTGTAAACATCAAGTATATATATAGTGACTAGTCTGATCCCGAATGGATCTGAGGCCTTCTTTTTATTTTATTTTGGATAATCCCCCTTTTAAGGGTTGAAGGGGAACTCGTAGATGACCCTTAGGCCCAAGGCACAGGGCCCGATTGACCCGCAATACATGACCTGAAGGCCCAGAGGCATACCGTTCCCAATACATGAATCGTAGGCCCATCCAACATGAACTTCCCCTCCCTAGCTTCTGCATCCTTAATCACCTAGCTCCCCACCTTGCATTTCTAATCAGCTAGTATTTCCCCATACAAAGTTGCATGGTGCCTGGTCTTAATGGTGGCTGACATACCCTCTCATTCTTCCAATATGGTAAGCTCTGTATCTAGTGGCTGCTACTCTTGTTTCTCTAATCCTCTTCTACGTCATGTTCTGTGTGAACTAGGCTACTCCATGGTCTTTTTGGCATGAAGGTCTTCGATGACTGGAAGGCCCTTGAAACCCGTAGGCCCAAACTAGTGGCCCGAAGGCCCAAATCGGGTGAATAGTTTCGTCTGTTGCAGTACCGAACAGTAACTACTACAGTACTTCTACTGTACTGCTACAGTACCAAGAAATTCGCCTCCACCCGGTTTTGAACATGGGTCTCTTGGATGCCAAGCAGGAGCCCTTACCACTCGGGTATGGGCTCATTGGCTATAATGACTAGTGAATTCAATAAACTAGAAGGCGGTCCATTTGTTATGGAAAACTAGTAAAAGTCATTAGATGTTAACAAATGATAATTTTTGACTAGATATATTGATTTTAATCATGAAACTCAAAATAGTGGTATTAGTAATCCATTAGTAATTGAAAATTAGCACTATAGACTATTTAGGGATATAATTGAAATTATCTATTCTTACATAATAAAATTTATATAATTTTAAGTCTAATTTGTTTTTTTAACTTCATCAAAAAAATTATATCATTTTCATTTTATATTACTGTCCTTTAAAAATATGTTGTATAAATTTGATCAAGTAAGAAACAGGGCTTTCATATTGTCATCATAGGAAGAATAGGTTTACTTTATTAAAACTAATTGAAACTATAATGATGTGGAGAAAATGTCTAGAATGGTAGTTTTTATAATTTAATGGGATGATCATGATATTACAACATTATTGAGAAATTTCTAGAATAAACCACTATATTTATATGAGAAGATGATATCCAATGGTTATTTAAAATATTATAGGATTCAACATTGATTTACATTATCAATGAAAGGTTTCCTATAATTTTTTGTAGGTATATATAAATTTTTTTCACATTTATTAAAAAATTTATAAGCTAATTATCTAAATATCACTCTATGTAATTATTTTTTACTTTTATAAATAAAGATATTTTAGAGAGAGTATACAATGATTCTTCTAGTAGTGTTTGTATATATGATTTCACTTTTCGGTTAATTTACTTTAATTATTTATAAATATATTCACCAATTATTATTTGTTCTTTTAATAATAAATAATTTATTGTTTAAATAATTATGAATTTGTGTTTATAAATATATAATGAATATTATAGAAGACTCAAGGGCTTTAACATAGGTTTTTGTGTGAGGAACTTCGTTTTCTACATAAAGGTATTATTTGATGACACCTTTCATCTAGATAAATAAAGGGAGAGAGTAATGATTCATCAAGTGGGGTGGACGATACATGGACCTAATAGATACCCATTGATGACTAATGAGTGTACATCTTCCCCTCAAGAGATGATTGATAAATTATGGAGGGTGATCCATGTAATATGAAAATTTAATACCTTTTGAAATTCTATATATTTTTAATATGGATAATGATTATTTTATTTGGAAAATTTTATATTCTTTATATATGGGTTTTTACTAATATGCATCACCAAATGATGATAATTATATAAATGTTAAAAGGTAATGGAGAAAATGGAACATTGCAAACCATTAGTGGGTGTTCCGTATGTCTTAAAGTGATCCCTACCAAAATTTCTTCCTATCTACTTGCATGATTTAATTTTTTTTCTACTTGAGTGAGGTGGTGAGGGTAAGATTGATTTCCTTTAATATATAAATGATTTTAGTATTTCATATCTCTAATAAGTGAATATGTTTAATATGGACTTAGTTTTGTCATCATTGAGGTAATCAATTATTGCAGTGTACACCTTCCAGACTTAGAACTCGATATGTATCATATCTTAGACATAATGTATATTTATAATTAATTTTTCATTTAAAATATTTAACATAATATAATATAAAATTTATATAAATATTTCATCAGTGTTTTAAATATGTAGTTATTCTGATGAGGTGACACTACTAATCAGATGTTGATGTGGATAAGGGAATACCATACAGCTAATAAAAAAGTTTTTTTCATTATAGTAAGAAAAATATTTAGTAAAGAAAATTATTTATATGTTATGGAGAATATTATTATTTGATAACTAATTTATTAATTATATTTTATAGGTGAAGTTTAATGTTGGGATATATTATTAAGTGATGATATGAAATATTTTAGTGTGTCATAGGGCATGATGGGTAGGGTTATTCATTGAAATATGGCACAAGTGCCCCATTTCATGTATTTCTGTGAGTAGAGGTGATTGGTGAATGTAGAAATGAAAATATTTTCACAAAGTCTTGGGTAAATGTGAAGGTATAGGGTATGCAGTGCAATACAGATTCTTAGTTTATATAGCTATGGAAAATCTATGATGACAGATATTCACATATATTAGCACATCTAGACGATTTGGAGACACACTATTTTAGAAAGATTTATGTTCTCATTTATGAAACATAGGTGTGTACTTTATAGGTAAAAAATGTATATTTACATCCATTATTGTTAATATTCTTATAAAATATAATATTTATTGGTTTTATTCTTCAAATTTAGTTATTGGGAAGCATATTGAGTCTATATTTAATCTAAAGATGACACACTATATTCATTAGGTATGTAAAATTACTATTGTATTATTTAATGAATAATTTTAGAAATATAATTAAGATTTTTTTTAAAGTTCTAAAAGTTACTTTTATTTGAATATATGTGTATGACATAGTATAAATAGATTGAAAACCTAGAAATTAAATTTATATTAATGCATATGAAAATTATCACTAATTAATTCATTAAATGTAGGAATGATTAGAACAAAAATGTGATGTGCAGTGTGGATATAATGACTAAAAAATATAGATTAAAAAGTGATTTCAAACTACTGAAAGGGTAAAAACCAAGAAAAAACATTGATTTTCATGATATCTTATGAAAATGATCTTTGATTAATTTTTCACATGTATAAATAGATGGAACTCTAATCTAAAATGTGGTCTGTTCGGAATAATAGAAGGGTCATTTTTATAGATTTAAAAGTTCTAGAAAACATACATCGAGTATTCAAAACCAAGAAAACTACAATGTATTTTCATCAAATTATATTAAAATGAACATAAATTATTTTCTCATATATATATATATAAATAGATATAATTTTATTATAATAGTTAATGTCTTCAAAAAGTGTGTCCAATTCTCAAAACCTATAAAATCAACCAGGATTATCATTAAATAATAATAAAATGACTAATTTATTTTGGTACATATAGAAATAGATTACGCATAATTATGATATGTGGTGTACTCAAAATGATAGAAAGTTTATTTTTATAAATTTTAAAGTCTTAAAAACATGCATCAGTTGGTCAAAACCAAGAAAATGATCTCACATTTCCCTTAAATATTAGGACAATGACCTCTATTTGATTTTTTACATATAAGAATATGTAGGACATCATTATGATGTGTGATACGATCAGAATGATTACAAGACACTTTTAATATAAAAAGTGATTTCAAAATGTGATACAGTAATAAAATATAAAATAATATCATATTACCATTAAAAAAATAAAAAATCATTGATTAGTTTATTAAAATTAAGGAACATGTGATACATAAATCTAACATGCGGTGTTGTTGGAATGGTCGAAAAAATAGGTGTATAGTGAAAAGTGATTTAAGAAAGTGATATAGTCAAAACATCTCAAACGACCATATATTTTCATGAAATATTAGGAAAACGGTTATTAATTATTGTTTTACATATAGAAATAGACCACAATTTAAACTGACATGAGATGTACTAAAATTTAATGAAATTCTATTTCTATGATTTTTATGTTTTTAAAAACATACATCAAGTAGTTAAAACCAAGAAAAAAACATCAAATTCTCAGGAAATCATAAAAAAAAATGTCATCAACTATTTTTTAACATATAGGAATAAATGGTTGATAAATTTAACATGTGTAGTGGTTTTAATGATTGGAAAATTATTTTTAGAGTAAAACGTCAATAAATCAGACTATTATTTTCAAAACCATGTAAACAAACTTAGATTATCATGAAATCATATGAAAACAATCATCTATTATTTTTTAACATGTTAGAATAGAATACAAATCAATATGATATATGATGTGCCTGAAAAGAAAAAAAAATGTGTTTTTGTTGATTTAAAAGTATATAAAAATGTCTATAAGACTATCAAAACTGAGTAAATGACTATATATTATCATGGGATCATATAAAAACCATAGATTATATTTTTACATATAGAAATAGGTGACATATTATTCTAACTTTTAGTATACTTTAAATGATAAAAAAAATCTAGATTTAAAAGTCTTAAAAAGAAGTTTTAAAATATCAAAACCTAGAGAATAGCTCCTAGTTATCATGAAATCATTAGAGAATGACAATTGATTATTTTTTGAAATGTTGAAATAAATTAAAATTTATTTTAACATGTAGTATGGTCAAAACTATAGTGACCACAACTTTCCCATGCAGAAGGCTTATCTATATTTTTATTTTCAAATCTTATATCCCTTCAGAATGGTATAATGGTAATTTATACCTTTAAAAATACTTAATAAAAATTATTTTATGGTTCCTTTAAATATATTGTATGTATTTTACCATAAGGGAGAGCCTATGTGACGTTAAGGGAATTTTAGATCCATGAAAATAATATTTTAATTATAAAAACAATTTTTTTAGAATCATGTGTGATTCATCATGAATTATGATTTACCTCTTAAATATAGATTTGGATTGTAAATAAAATTTGGATGTGTATGGGATGGGTTTTTTAGTCTATGATAGGTTTAAACTTCATTTATGTTGGGATTTCTAGTGGTAGAAGTTGTTGGTGTGATTTTCATTAATTAATTAGTAAGAAACACAAATATCCTCCCACCTAAAAATTTAAGCATCCTTAACCCACATACATAAAGGATCGCTACAAAAACATTAGTTTGGAAGGGTAAGAGAGATTTTGGGTTCATATAGGAACTATAAACTACAGGTTGGATCCATTATCACATATAATGGGTGGATTGAAGTGACAATGATTCCCCTTCATAGTAGGGCTCGTTATTTTCATTTTTTGGATAAATGTTTGTGTAAATTCTCATAAAATTTAGGAATTATTATTTTTTTATTGATTTTCATCATCATGGTCCAATTTTATTGTATTAATTTATCCCCTAATTCATTTTTTTATTTTTCAAGGTTTTTTGATATTTTAGATAATGTATGTTTACCCCCCCCCCCCCCCATTATTCTCTCTTCTATATAGGTTGAAGTATTTTAAAACATTGGGTTGGATATTAGTGGTAACAATAGTGGTATGAGGTGTTTTATCAATTTTTGAGGTGAAAATGTTTTGGGGATATAGTATTGTGGTGGTGATGCAAGAAGTCATGGATGGAAGACTAAGGCTGGATGCATGGGCAGCCAGCAATGTTGGTAGTGGCCCGGAGAGGATGTGTTGTGGTGGTGACCATGGCGTACCATGGGTGTATCAATGGGGGTTACAATGTTTTTACCCCATACAGCCTACCCCAATGGTATCATAAAAGTCCTCTCCCATCACATGGTAGCCACAGTTGAGTGGAATACTATGTAGTTTCATAGTCAAGTGAGATAGAAAACCGAGTTAGGTTTTCCCAACTAAACCTAGGAGGAGAGTGGAGGAAACACATGGGATGTTAGTAATATGTGGGATCCATGTTCCTAAAAGATTCCATACTCGTGAGGCACACCTCCTCCACCCCAACACATCCAATGGCCTCCACGTGGTTCATTCTCACTTTTATAGTGGTTTTTTATATTTTTTTAACTAACTGTCCATTTTGGACAAGTAAAGAGCTTATCCTCAGTATTGTTTGATGAAAATAAAGATGGAGAACTTTGGTCATCCATCAGAGTCCATTTGAAAAGTAAGATATAAGTATTTGTACTTTAACTATGTATGAACTATGTTGGAGTTCAAGTTATTCTTCGATCGTGAAAAATATACAACAGAATATCCTGAAGGGATTTATTGATGTGTACAAAGATTAAATAGATTTTTTATTTCTAGTACACCCCTAAGATTGTTCTGGTGTATATGGTTTGGATTGAAGAATCGGATATGGTTCATTCACTTCCCTTATATATTTTACTTTGTGTCTATTATACGTTATAAATAGTTGGTGTCTTATCTCTCCCTCGATCGCTCTAGCATGTTGCTACAGGAGGTGGAGTGTGGAGACTGAGGAATTTTCTCACTGACCCCTTTCATCAAATCACTGAATCTGATGATGATTGGGTGAGGGCAGTTACATAACCAAAATTTTCATGATATTTTTGGACATAGGATTTGTGTATTCCCTTATCCAAATTATAATCATGGGGGGCACAGATTATTGAATGTGATTTTGAGTGGTGAGGTGATGGTTATAATACTTGACTGGTGGAAATTTCTAGGATAACTAGGGTTGGTGATCCCCCCTTAGATGGTTGGTATACCCCAATGATGCACATGACCCTCAATGGAAATGTTTTATTGATGGTAGTATAGTGGTATTGTTCCAACCATATGGATAGGTTTTAGTTCAGAAACACTATGGTGTATGGTGTCTCCACAATTCCCATAGGTATTCCACTCCCATAGAACTACTCCGTATATATTTAGAGCTAACTTTTGGTTGGGTGATAGTTCCCCCTATTAGATTTATTGGGATATGAAACTTCCTTGAGTCTTGTCATGGTTGACGAGGGGTGATTTATCTCTTGTAGGATGGAACAGGGTTTGGGACACACATATGTGGTGCTGGTAACCCCAGAGGCATCGTATCATTACCTAGGAAGTTATTACTCCACTTCTATTAGAATATTGATTCTATAATTCAATTACAATGAGTTTATATGGTACATTGTACCATAATATATTCTTGGAACAATAATTTTTTGATGTGTTTGATTCTCCATCAACGTGATATGTGAGTGGTGACATTAGTGCATGTGTAATATCTTGTGGTTGATGATCCTCTTTGACTTGAGATCTCTTGATTTGATCCCTTTGGTTCATACATGGTTATTTATGTTGTGATTATCATCATACAGGAATATGTAGTTATTTCTCCCTTGGGAAGGATTATTAGGGAGTTTTTTCCCCTAAGGATGAAAAGTTGGGAGGTGTTTTACCTAAGTGTATAACATGTGTTTATATAATCCTCTTTCCATGGAAAAAGTATAATATCAGGCCATCCTTTTTTCCCATTTGTAATTTTGTTTTAGGGTGTAATGGGAATTTAATACATTTCTATTTCTCTGTCTCATGTTCTCCCATATTGTAGTGAGTTTTTCAGATATATGGTCCAACCCTTTATTGTGAGATAACCTAAAGCCTGAGGGCCTTTTTGTTTTTGAGGAATCATACAATGTATTGTTATACTAACCAAAACATAGGATTTTCCAAAACTTTTTCCATATTTTTAGATGGTATACAATATGGTAGATTTTTCATACGATATAGATTTAGTAGATATCATGGATCTGGATCTTAGTTGGACCCCGATAGAAATTTTGGATAGCAGTACTCAGGATAGAGTTGGTGTTATGTGGTTATCCCCCTCTTCTCAATCACTTGAGTTTAGTTTTTTTTTAGGTTTTTTGTGTATTATGTTATTTTTAAAAATATTCTAGCACTTGGATTATATTTTTTTATGATGTTTTAAGAGTTTTCATGCTTTTTAAATTCTAGATACTTAGGTATTCATGTTGGGATGTGGTGTTATGGATGATTGGTGTTGTATGATAACTCAAGTTTCATAGGCTAAGATCTTTCATGTGTTATATATTCATTCTTAGTGTTAGTTTCCAACCCATGAACAATTGGGGGTGGGATTGGGGTGGCAAAATCAACTCCCCACCAACTCTGGAAGGGACCTATGGCTTATGTTATATCATATTATTATCGAATAAGGATCTTTTAGGGACATAGTTTGGTTATAGGTGTCTCGTGAGTTTTTTTCAGGACATGTGGGGAGACAATTCTTGAAGGTTTTTAGGTTTTATTGATAATATAGGTAACCTATGTAGGATGTGGAGACCGAAACATTCTTATGCTAGGACACTGATAATCTATTAACCAACATGATAACATAAGGTTTTTGTTATAGGGTATAATTCAGAATATCCATGCATCATATAGAAATAAGTACATTGTTGGTTTCATGATGTGATATCCTTATTTCTAATATGTTATTTTGCATTGAGTATAATGATTTTTCTTATGTAAATTCTTTCTCTAGAGGTAAAAAATAGGATTTCTCTAGATGATGGTAGTATATGGATTAATAATAGATGTGTGAGCTTCTCGGGTGATGCCCTCTCTCTTTTTTTTGTGTTTTAGTCCCTAGAATATTTATAACTATAAATACTATGATAGGGATAATTAATCATGATATAAGTTTGATTGGGGTTGTATATGCACCCTGGTAGTGCTTTTTGTGTTAGGATTCATATTTCCCTTATTATCCTCAGGTAGGGTTAGTAATTCAACATGATGGAGGTTTCTTCTATTAAGATTGGGATCTCATATTTGTGGATTAATTAGAGTCGGTTATTTCCTCCACATACTTAGTTCAATGATCTTCTATCTATATAGTCAGTATTCCCTCTATCTAAGAGCTTCATCAGGGCTAGGATCCTCAACTAGAGTATATATTCCTCCCAACTACCAAGATCTTAGATCCTCCATGGTGATTACAGAGAGGTTACATTATAGATAGGGTTTGTATTTATGATAGTAAAAGATGTGATCATCTCATAATTACATGAATTAAAGAAAATAATGAATTAAAATAAGTTCCCACAAAATTTTAGTTTTATATTTTTAGTGAATTAGTACAAAATAATAACTAATAAAAACTATACGTTTTTTTAATTAATGGTCATTTCTCCAACAACATAAGAAACTTCTTAATCTATAATAAGTCTTCAATATCGCCCAAAAATTATACACACACGATACTCTTCTAGTCACATAACATATATTACTTTGCTTCATAACCTAAGTAAATAGAAATATAATAAATAGGTGAGAACATATGCTCAATAAGGGTGATTATAACTAATGAAAATAAAGTATAACAAGTGAACCTAAGAATGGAATTTTGGTATAATCAGAATATATAAGAGTGTCATACCGAATAAATAATAGATTATAAATCATGACATTAGGAATGTAATAACATTAGAAAAAATCATACCATTTTCCAATATCAAATAGTCATAATAATAACAACCTGACTCAAAAGCATAAAATATTAATCTTGAATCATAGGAATGTAAAATAAAAGTTTATAATGCCTTATAAAAAAAGAATAAACATGGAATCTAATGTATATTGAGAGTAAAATAAACTTATAAAGGTGGAACAATCATACTCATAGGAAACCTTGTGATAAAACTCCTTATTATGATTCCTTGTTGAATAAACGCATTATTTTCACACATTAAAATGTGATCAAACTCATTATTCCCATGACCTTGTGAAAAAAATCATTATGTTTATAACTTGTTGTCTAATGTGATATCAATAGTAACCAATGAATTAGAGAGAAACATAGGTCCCAGCCCACTATTATTCATACATATGAGTTCCATTTGAAATGAATCATTCATTCAGCATATCATAAAGAACCCATGGAATGAAAATGGGTTTCATATTTTTTTTCAAATGGAATCATAGAAGGAAAACAATATTGATTCCATCAATAATAAAAACATGATATTAACATGGAAAATAAATGGGTATCCAATGATATTAAGTAAAATTCTGTGTAAATAAACATCAATCGATATAATATAGCATATGGTATTTACACTATGTAGATAAATGGTATAAGGTTAAGTTAGTAATTTCCCTAATCAATCTATGTATGGAATATAGGTGAAAACCATTCAATCAATGGAATTAAATGTTGAGTTTTAATAGAGGAAACACATAAAAATAAAATTCATAAACATTCAATGACTAAGAAAGATAAATTCATTGATGGATTTCCATGATTTTAATCCCCCAAAA
The DNA here is from genome assembly GCA_963277665.1 of Viscum album. NCBI lineage: Eukaryota > Viridiplantae > Streptophyta > Magnoliopsida > Santalales > Viscaceae > Viscum > Viscum album. Next base: position 1,495,362,566 of record OY728147.1, on the reverse strand, counting down.
TAGTGTAGAGGAATTTATAGGGTAATCCATGAAAGGAAATTTATAAGGTAAAAATATTTTTGAGATTCATATTAAAATTTATGTCAAAACATAAAAGAGGTTATAGAAAAAAATAACATTTTCATAAAATAAGAAGTTATATGACACATTCAAATGATATTTTTTGAAAAGGTGATGTGAAAACTATTAAAGACATTTACCGTTAGAAACAATCATCAGTAATAGATCCTTTAAAATATATAATGGTTATTTAAAGGAAATTTGGATTGGAAATAAAAAAGTGATTATGTAATGAAATATGTATAAAATATCTTTCTTGAAACCCATAATATAAAAATGGATAATAAATCATACTTTTGAAAATTCAAAAAGAGAAATGTTAAGGTTATAATGACCCAAAATTTCACTCTGTATTTTCCTTAAACAAATTCTATATTAATACCTTATTTTAAGCATAACACCAAAAAAAATATTTATTCTTTAAAATAATATTTATTTTAATAATATAGAGACTATAAAATTAATTAAACATATTATGAAATTTGTGAAGAAAAGGTAATTATTTTAAGGTATCAATATTTTGTTTTGTGGTGATATGTTTAAGGTATCAAGATTTTGTTTTGCATAAAGAAGTGAAAGACTCTTTTGTGGATCTAATTTGACTAAGAGATGAAAGGAGGTAGAGTCACTAGGTTTTTACCAAAACTATCCCCAAATGAACTCCATTAATTATGATTTTATTGAAATTGAATGTGATATAATTTCAAGAACATGGAAATTTCTATAATATCCCTGTTAGCGGAATCATCACCCCCAATTTAGACAAATTCATACCATAAGCTTAAATCTTATATAGAGATCCTAATGGGATATGTAACATGAAATTAGGATGAAATAAATATGTAATTATTAAGTTAATATGTTATTTATCACATGTATCTTATCCAATTAATATTTTTGACTTTTAAAGAAAAATAATTTTATATACTAACGTATTTATAAAATTACCAAGATCATTTTATTGTTAAAAATGTATTTTTAAAAAAAATTGAATTATTATCTAAATTTTTTAATAATATAAACATATAATAAATAATGTATATTTTTTATATGAATAATTTAATAAAACCAATATAATTATAAATTAGAATTAAATTAGAATAAGAATAATTATAAATTTAAAAAAGTTATCTTCCTAAAAAAAGGCCTTTAATGTATTTTTATATAAAAGTTAAACTGTAAAATTTAAAATTATAAATTTTAAAAAAATTAAATTCATTGTTTGATTTATAGTAACAATATTATCTTAGGATAAATTTTTGATATTTTTCTGATAAGATTGATTTGTAGCTGAATAGTGAAAAATATCATTTTTTCAAATACTGTGAGTTTTATGACATTATTATTATATAAGTTTGACTTGTAAATTAATGAAACCAATTTTATTTATTTAATAATATAAATTTTAAATTTAAAAATATTGATTTTATTTTATAAACTTATGTTTGATATTTTAGAACATAAGTTGCATTATTACCTAAAACTATTTTTTATATATTATACATTTGTTATTTTAAAATGAGTTTTTATCACTTTTAGAAAGTGAGTATAATGAAATGTATTTAAAACATGAAATTATATAGTCTATATTATATAATATGTACAATTATATTTTTAGTCCTAAAAATGAGTTACTTAGGTAAAAATTAGTTATTGTGGTAAAATCCAAAAAGGTAAAATGGGTTAAACAATGGATTAAATTGCCTGAAAAGTTCAAAAAATATTTATAATTGAGTTTATAAGGTTCGGATAGAAAAAAATTCACCATTCCATTATTTTTCATTTTTTATCCTTCTTAACATGTGAACCATGTTCACTATTTATATTAAAATGAAATAATTACAAAAAAATCCATTCTCACCACTTATAAAGGGGCCTCTCACCATCCCTTTAAGACTGCTGCAAAATTTAGGTTTACTCTTGAAAATATTCCCTACTTATTTACACAAGAGTCATATATTTCTTATGTAAGATTATATACACAATATTTTGTCCTATGTCCTCTCTTTCTAAATAATCCTTCAAGGGAAGCTCAAAGTTCTCAATGTAAGTAAAAACTTTTCAATAACATCGATTTTTTAAATAATTTCCTTCAAAATTTATTTTTCAAAAAATAATATGATGAATTCAGTATTTTTGGAATAATAAGTTTTTTTAAATTTTGGTAATAAGAATTAAATACCATTATCTTTATGTCGTAAGGAAAATGAAAACAACATTTGTGAGTATGTGTAGAATAACACCTCTAGGAAGCATTATGTTTCATTTTCCTTTATAACGACCCATATTTTCATGAAGATATAGATCATTTTTCCAACTTAAAGCCTCAGTTTAATTTTGGTAAAATTGAATTATGGCCTAAAGAAGTTACCAAGATCATTCTAATCTTGTTCAGAGCCTAGAGTTTCAAAAATGGTAAAACTAATAGGGTCGTACAATTAGTAGAAACACTGCCACCCAGGATGTATGGTTTCCTCTAACCATATAGGAAAAAATATAAGTGTAGAAGGAGCCTCACAGTTTTTTTGAAACTATGAAACTCTAAGAACATGTCCATGAAAAGACTTTAGGTTTTTATAGTTGTATTTTACATGGTTTTCACTTAGTTAGGGAAACTGTATGCCATAATCCTACGATAAAATCCTTAAAAAGTGGCTTGAGCATAGTCTACACACATTTTGGTAAACCAAGTGCCTTAACCTTGAACCCTTATATTTTTAGGTGAAATGAAACTTTTTCCCCTGATTAAATCTATTTAACACTTCTATTTTATCTCCTATTGTCCAGTAAATAAAACTCACATTTCTCCTCCTATAGCTCTCCCTCAAGCCAAATATAGGCTTTGAGATAACTCCCACATTTGGTGTCCGATTAATAATTCAACAAACGAATTGGATTCCTTAAGGTGATATATTGAATCCTATTCCTTTATATATAACATTATCTTTCAATCCATTGTTCTATTTAGGTACAATCTTGTTCTTTATATTTTAAGGATATTGGATTATTCCTTAGATCTCTTTCAGAATACTCTGAATCTGAGGTTGATATCAAGTGAGGAGTCATCTACAGCCTTAAGGTATGTCGTATCATCATTTCTCCCTTGCGTTTTTATGTATCATATCTATGTTATTATTTTGCATGCCATATTTTGTTGAGCATCCCCTTTTTAATGAGTTCTTCATATAAAATTGATCATCTCACCTAGATATAAGTCCTTTGATCCTTGTTTAATAGTTTAGAGGATGCTTAACACATTTATAGACACTCCTTGTGTGTTCCTATTCTAATTTCCCTTTTTTAGTTAAAGGATTAAATTCCCAGAACTATTTTTTAGCTACCATTAAAGATTTTAAATGGAATTTACCTTGATATATTAATGTTTATAGAACCTCAGGTACATATTAGGTGTTTGGTTCAACCTATAATTAGCAATTCCCAAGTTTTAAATTTTCTAATTTGACTATGTAACATTTTGAATAAATCATTGAGCCATATAAATAGAATTTCCATGTTATGAGGAATTGAATGTATCATTTAAGTGAAACAGATAACACAATATGGTTTTCATTATTGAAATGAATTATATATTTTAAATGAATGATTTGTAATGGTAGTATGTCCATGAATATTCATGTTTAAACAAATTTAATTAATTGAATTGTGAATCCTTATTTATATTGATATTGATAAATGAGATGAATTGGAGGTAATACTTTATGCTTATATTTATAAACATGATTATTCTATATTATATGTATGAGATTATTGAACATGGAACATGAGAGGTTTTTCCTCATCCAAAATGTTATAAATATGATTATTCCTTTCTATGGGATTTTATAATATGGTAAGGGTCTTGTTGACCATGATGTTATCACACTACCTTACATCAGGTGTTGAGAATGACATCTCACACCATTGGCACTAATTGTACATTGGGCTTGATACACCGCATCCCTTGTTCATGTGTTGACATGATGGCACACTCACCATCTCAAGTGATGAGAATTATTTATCCCAATAATTATGATATATAGGACATGTACCCTATTTGTTGAGCTTAAAGAGTCATTATCCTGGTTATTAATGTCTGAGTTACACCCTGGTTCATCCAACAACTAGTATTCCAGGTTTATGGACACTTATATCTGCACTTACTTCATTAATATAAGTGGATTAAATATATAACTATGCTATGTATATATTAGTAATATATATATATATAGTTTCTTATTAGACTCTTATTCTGGCCATGATTTGAAGCAGGTTGAGCTGCCAAGTGTACCTTAGGAAATTAAGTAGGGTGTTATTTATTTATTCCGATTTTTTAATTATTTACTATTATTATTACATTTTTTTGTTACAATAACTACTTGGATTTCTTCTATACACCATATGTGGTGGCCTAATGATATTTTATCTCACACACTACTCGATATTCCTTTGGTACCTACGAAGATTAATTTCCTATAGGTACAGATTAAGGAAATCAACCTGCTACTAGTCTTTAATATGCTTACTTATAGATGGAGCATAGGAGAAAAGGACATATCATTCACTTGAGAACATAATAGACAATGTTTTTTCCTTTTTTTAGTTTTTTTATATGCATATCCCATGTTCCCATTTAGTATATCATCATGCCATGCATCCATGTACATGACACTGCCTAGTGGGTTTTTTTATTATTCAGTTCTTCGGCTGTTTTTTCTTCCACTACTTTTTTGTTCTATCTATTTATATTATGTTTTTATTATTAAATTTTTGTGATTGTATTTCTCCATGCCACTATAATATAAGGATTTAGTCAACCCATCATACCACCTTTACACTCCCAATTCTAGTTGGAAGCTCCTAGTTTACTGGGAGGCACTCTTGAGGCCATGTGACCCATCAGCTTGAGGCATGGGTTAAGTGGATCCCAGGTCGACACATTAGAAAGTGGTATCAGAGCTAAAATTTTATTTGCATTTCTATTTGAGTATTATATAGGAGACTAGGAGTTAAACGGATTTTGAAATGACCCTACTTCTTGAAGTAGCTAAACCATGTATATGGAAAACCCAAATTACATGTGGTTGGAAATTTTTATTATTGATTATTCCATTTTTAGTTGAAATAAATTCATTTTTGGGTGATGCACTCATTTTATGGCGTTATTTATATTGAAATTATTGAAATGAGGACTTCTTCTATGTAGGAGCAATGAAATGATGGAGTTTAATTAGACCATGGACCATTATTAGGAATTCTAGGAAAAATATAACATGAATATTTCCCTGAAAAAATTATTTTCAACATGAATTTTCCTATGTCATATTGAGAGTTCCTTGAATATGTATAGAATTATGTTGAAACATATTTCAAGGATTGTAAAATATAATTTATACTTAAAATCTATGCCTTAACTTAACAATTTTTTCAGGAATAGGTTAAAGAATACATCCTAGGAAGTCAATTATGTCACGTTGAGCCATGGACCATTGGTTGTGTGGACTGGAATGTGTCATGTTGTGGGTTAAATGGATTCCCTATTTTGATTCATAAGTATAATGGACCCTTATTGATCAGAAATTCTAATCCATCTAACTCAACCATTTAATATGATTTAATTATTTAAACAAGCCTAGGTTTAAAATTAATAATACTTTTAAATTGATACCAGTTATCCTATACATATGCGGAGACTTAGACCTGAATCTATCCTTAGTAATGGGTAGTGGGTATAAATTATGTACTTATAGAATTCTAGTATCTTCTATTGTTTTGACCTGGCTCTCGGGGTAGGCAGAGATACAAGATCATTCTTATAGATAGGCTTCACACCTATACTAGACTTATATCTACAATATTCTCAATTTCTTAAATCTCATATGAGGTATGTGTTTGGAATTGTAGTATCATGATTCCACAACTTCCTCATGTAGTATTACCTGAAGGTGGTGAAGACCATGCACCTGAGGTAGTGGGCCTTGAGCCTCCAGTAATTCCTCCTACAGTGCCACCGATGGCACCTCTTTTGGTACCTAATATGGGAACTGATTCCTATTTCTAAGAGGTATTTATCTATATGTTATAGAATCTGTAAGGCATTTTTTACCAACATTTATTATGGTATAGTTGACTAAATAATTCTAGTAGAATAATGCTCACACCTTTTTAGGGGATAGTGGACCACATACTACTAAATCATGGTTTGAAGTGATTATATATAAATTCAAGCATATTGGGATGCCTCTATAGTGGAGGGTCAAACTAGATGTGAATATGATGCATGATTCTTTCAATAGTTGGTGGTATGTTATTACCCAAAAAGATCAACATTTTAATATGGTTTGGGAAGATATTTAGATGATCTCTATGACTTTTTCTTTCCCCAAACTCTGAGGTCTAACAAAGCTAGAGAATTAATTAACCTATAGTAGGGGAGAATTCCTATTATGGAATACTATGCTCATTTCACAGAGCTATAGTTGTTCTCCACTTATCTAGAAGGTGATGATATTATAACTACTAGGTGATTTGAGGATGGGATAGTATACTCCATTTAGTCATTGGAAAATGTGTTCAGGTTGACCACCATTTCTGAAATAGTCAACCATGCCCTTCTTATAGAGAGAAATATGAGGGAAGATGAAAGTGAAAGTCTTGGTGGTTCGATGCCTAAAGATATCAGTGGTTCTTCTATCAAACAGAAGCATTGTTTTGAGGTTTCTCATCAAGGTAGTAGTAGTCAAAAACCTCATGTTGATAGTTTTTTGATATGTCACAAGTGTGGGAAATCGGGACACACTAAACCTCAATAATTTTGGGATTCAATAGAGTGAAGAGGAAATTATATAATTTTCCATATCCAGCATTTATTTGGGACCTTCCCTACAATGACTTGCGAGTAGGGATATATTCCCACTCTATGTTTGGGAGAGGGGATAGTAGGAACACAATAGTAAAGCAGATGGAATACCACCGACTGATTAGGTCATGGTGGCGATTGATGCCGAGGCAGTATGAATTTTTATTCTCAGCTCTAGTATTTAGGGATTTATCAGTGTAGGTAAGAAGTAACTCAGGTCCATGGTATAGGCCAATTACAAATAGGTTATCCTATACTAGAGGATCAGAGTTTCAGGCCTTCTATAGTATCAGGTACTATTCTTATAGCCTCCACTTTAGTACCATCTTTATTTGAAAAAGGTGATTATCACTCTTTTATATCAGAGACTATTATGGAAATTCTATGATATGAGATCAAGCACTTATATAGAGTCATGATTCAAGATACTCAATTATGAATTTGATCAAAGGGCATTCACTGTTGTTTGGACTACCCCCTTGAGATAGGTGGATACCTCTTCATGTGGAATATTTTCATCCTTTACAAGATGGTGTTTGAAATAATTATCATGATAGAATCATTAGTTCCCTATTGAAACCACTTTCAATGATATCATCATAGGGTGAAATTTAAATCACCATAGTGAATTAGGCATGTACGTAAGGAAGAATGATATTTTTGTATGACTAGAGCTCGACCTTTGTAGTTGAGGTGGGGTAAAGTGAGAGCCCAAATCACCAGAATTTTCTAGGATGACCAGTGGTTATGAACCATTATTTTCCATCATGTAGTGGATAATTTCAAGGATTTCTTTCCTAAAAACTTATCTAGTCTACCTCTAGTGTGATAGATAGAATTATCAGTCGATCTTGTGCCAGGAGCATCACCAGTGATCCTTCCTACTTATAATATGGAACTCCTGGAACTCAATAATAAGTTTAAGGATCTAGATGCTAAAGGATTAATATTCCCCAACACTTCTTCTTGGGGTTCATCAGTCTTTTTTATGAAGAAGTAGGATGGTACCCATTTTATTTCTCTGGACTACTATTTATTGAACCAGCTCATGGTATTGAATCAGTATCCACTGTCTAGAATTGATGACCTCTTTGATCAGCTTGGAGGATTGAAAGTGTTTTCAAATTTAGAACTTAGGTTTTTCTATCATCATGTGCATGTCAGGGATTTGGACATTCCTTTCATAGCTTTCAGGAGCAGGTATTGTCTATAAAACTACCCGGTCATGTCGTTTGGACTCACGAATTCACCTGTAGTCTTTATGGCTCTTATAAATCAAGTTTTCCACCCGTATTTGGATTAATTCATGGTATATTTTATTGATGAAATCTTTGTGTATTCACTCTCCATACATCACCATTCCAACCATCTTGATATATTGTTGAATACCCTAAGATAGCATTAGATCTCTTCTAAGCTCATTAAATTCCACTTTTGGATTGACAAAGTCCAATTCCTTAGTCATATAATCATAGATTTGGGAGTTTCAATAGACCCATAGAAATTGACAGTTGTAGTTTCCTGGGAGAAGAAAATCGTTAACATTAATAGTTTCTTTGGGATACATGAATATTATATATGATCAATCTAGGATTTCTCACCTCTTACAGCACCGCTTATGGGCTTGACAAAGAAAGTTGTGAAATTTTTATGGTTAGAAGTACGTTAAGAAGCCTTTCAAGAGTTGAAGGGTTGTTTGACTTCAATGTTGATATTGATTCTCCTAGATATAGGAAGGATATATACTGTATAATTTTATTCATCAAGTATCATACTTAGATCTTTTATAATGTGCGATGAGTGAGTCATTGCACAGGAGTCTCATCAGTTGTGGAGTCACGAGTGGAATAACCCAACACACGGACTCATTCTTTCTGTTTAAGTTCATGAACTATGTTGTTGGAGACTCTATCTACTTGGAAATCATTTTGTAGTATTTACAGATCAAAAAATCATTAATTAAAACTTTATATAGTAAGATATTAATCCCAAACATCATAGGTGGGTTGGATACCTATAATCGTTTTATTTTGTGTTTTTCGACACACATGGTAAAGGCAATGTAGTGGTTGATCCTCTGAGCAGGAAGGCTCTGACAAATGTAGTTTATAAATCCATTGGTAAATGGAAGCTCATGGCCTGATTATCATAGGTGTACATTGAGTTTTAGGATAACCATAGAAAGACTATCCTCACAACCATAATAGTGACTTATACCCTTATAGAAAGGGTATGAATAGGGTATTTATCTAATCCTAAAGGCACTATCCTAAGGGAATGATTTTAATATAATGACACATCTTTATGTTGGACCATCTATGGGAATGATACATTACTATTCCATAGAATTTTATGGGTCCTAACAGACATCAGAGAGGATTTGATGTGAGAATTCCATGCCTCGGTATGTGAAGTTCACCCTGGTGTCCCCAAAACATATTAAGATCTATAGAGATAGTATTGGTGGTCTGGTATGAAATGCGATATTTGTGGATTCATCACTTAGTGTTCCATATGTTAGTAGGTTAATTTAGTAAATCATCAACCAGTAGAGATTTTATAATCATTTTTAATTCTTGATTGGAAATGGGATGATATTTCGATGGAATTTATGAATGGTCTACCCAGAGCACCTCATGGAAACGATACAGCGTGGGTTTTCTTTAATCATTTAAAGAAGGTATCTCATTTAATACCTGTGTGAAAGACATTATTGGTAGAATACATAGGAAGGTTGTACATCAATAAGGTTTTATGCCTTTATGGATCTCTATGTTCTATCATTTCTGATAGAGACACTCACTTTACGTCATTGATCTAGTTAGGGTTGTAAAAGGCCTTGGGTACATAGTTGATACTGAGAAGATCCTATCACCCATAGATTAATGCATAGACAAAGAACATAATCCAATTTCTAAAGGACATGATTTTTGCATTTTTCCTTGAATTTGAGGGTTCCAAAGATAAACACATACCTCTTATGGAATTCTCTTATAATAACAGCTTCCTGGATAGCATCAAGATAGATCCTTATGAAGACTTATATTTTAGGCCATTTCAATCACCTCTATTTTTTCTAGAGGAAAGGGAGGAAATTATTCTTGGACCACAACTCATTTAGGAGACTATAGAGTATGTCCAACTAATGAGAAAGTGAATGATGGAAATATAGTCTAAATAAAAGTAATATTCCAATAGATTTCAGTGAACTCATGAGTTCGAGGTTAGAGACCGTTTTTTCTTGTGAGTATTTCCCATATCAGACCATAGACATATTCAGAAGTAGGTAAAGCTCTCACCAAGGTTTGTTGGGCCCTTTGAGGTTGTGAATTAGATCAGACCAATGCCTTACTAGTTGGAACATCCTTAGAAATACTGGTCTATCCATTATGTCTTTCATGTATCATAATTTCTCCAATACTATCTAAACCCAAGACAGGTTTTTCAGCTAGATGTGGTTGAATTGGTTAATAGTGTTCCCTTCAAGGTGTATCACATTCATATTGTTGATCAGAGAAAGAATACACTATGACGTAGGTCATTTCCTTTGGTGTGGGTGTTATGGTAGAATGATTGAGTGTAGGATGAGACCTAGTAATGGGAAGCTGATATATGAGAAAAGTGGCAGGAGCTCTTCACCGATGATACCTATTTCCGCTCAGAAGGTCAACTTTGGGACGATTTTATTAAGAGAGGAGAGTTTGTAACCACCTGTATTTTCATGAAGGTATGAATTATTTGTTCCCAATTTAAAACTGTGGTTTAACCGGTAAATATGCACTATGGACTAAGGAAGTTCCCCAGAGACATTGGGGATTGTTAGGAGCTTGAATTTCTTGAAATGGGAAAAATAACTAGCCCACACAGTTAGTGGAAACTATGCCACCCAAGATGCATGATTTCCTCTAACTGTGTGAGGTAAAATTGAAGTGAAGTAGGATCCACCCAGTTTTTCTAAAATAGTTTCAATCCAATTGCATGGTCATGCTTTATTCTATATGATTTTTTATAGTGAAATTTTGAACATTTTGTGTATAGTTAGGGAAACTGTGTGCCTTAACTATGTGAGAAAAATCCTTAAACAGCGTCTTGAGCTTTTTCTGTGAATGGATTAAGAAATTATGCTTCTTAACCACGACCCCTCTATTTTTGATCCAAATCTAGGATTTGAGATAACTTTCATATATGGTGTCTGATTCAAACTCCATTGAAGGAATTAGACTAATTAAGGTGAGATCTTGAATTATCTCCCTTATTATCTAAGTTTATCTTTGAATCTATCATGCTATTTAGGTGCAATCTCTCTTGCTCAATTTTTAAGGCGTTGGACCGTTTCTTCGATATCTTCCAACCTACTCTGAATATGAGTTCAATATTTAGCTAGGATCTATTTACAGCCTAGAGGTAGATGGTCTCATCAATTTCTCCATGATTTTGGTTGCCTTGTAGCTATTCTGTTGGTTCACACAGTGTACATCATAGAGTTCCCGCCTTTTTGTTCATTTCTTCATATAAAATTGGTCATCACACCACATCATGTGTCCTTTGATCCTTGTTTAGTAGTTTAGAGATTTTTTACCGTATTTATGGACACCCCTTTGTTGTACCAAATTGAATTACCTTTTTTATTTAAATGATTAAATTCCCAAAAATCTTTTTTATCTATTTACATATACATTAAATGTATTTTACCTTGATATGTGGATGTTTATAGAACCTAATTCACATTCTAGGTGTTTCACTCAACCTATAATAGGAATTTCCCATGTTGAAAATTTCCTAATTTGACAATGTAACCTTCTATTTGTCCCTTTGATCCTTATAAATAGAATTTCCTTATTATGATGAATTGAATGTATCAATTAAGAGGAATGGCTAATACTTGATGGTTTCCCTTATAAAATTGAATTGGATGTTTTAAGTGAATGACTTATAAGTATGGTACGGACACACATATTAAAATTTAAACAAATTTAAATAATTGAATTGAGAGGCATCAATTATATTGGGATTGATAAATGAGATTCATAGGAGTCAATAACTCATGCTTATATTTATAAATATGATTATGTCTTTATTTATATGTATGGGCTTGGTAAACATCGAACATAAGAGGTTTCTTCTCATCCTAAATATGATAAATGTTATTAAACCTTTATATAGGTTGTGATACAATGGTAAGGGTCATGTTGAACATGATGGTATCATGCTCCCTTACATTGGGTGTTGATCATAACATCTCACACCATTGACACTAGTTGCACTTTGGGATTGATGTTATATGCCCCTTGTTCGAGTGTTTTCATAATGGCACGCTCACCATCTAGAGTGACAAGAATGGTGTATCCCTCTCATTATGAGATGTTGGGAATATACCCCATTTCATGATCTTAAAATATCATTATATTAGTTAAGGATGTCTGAGTTACATCCTGGTCTAGCTAGTAACTAGTATTCTAGGTATATGGCCACTTATGTCCACACACATTTGGTTCATATAGGTGGACAAAATATATAACTATATATATATATATTACTACTATATATATAGTTTCTGATCAGACTCTTATTCTAACCATGAGTCGAAGTAGGTAAAGCCTCCAGGTGTCCCTTAGAAACCTGATAAGGGTGTTATTTAATTATTTAGTTTTGTTAATTAATTACCCTTACCTACATAATGTTTAGTTACGAGCACCTCTTAGATTACTTCTAGAAACTGTTGGTGGTGGCCTATGTAGATTTTATCACACACCATACTCGAGATACCTTTGGCACCAGAGAATATTATTTGTTTGTAGGTACTAATAAGGGAAATTTTCCTACTATTGGTATTTTATATGCTTACTAATAGATGGATCATAGGAGCATAGGAATAAGAATTCACTCAAGATGCTATTGGATTAACTTTTTTCCATTTTTTAGTTTTTTTTATTCTTATCTTTTGTTCCCCTATTTTATATCATCATTCCATGAATCCATGTATATGAAACTTCCTAGTGGATTTTATTTATCATTCAGTCCTTATTTATTTATTCTTATGTTGCTTATTTATTTTGTTTTATTATATTATTCTTATGTTGTTTAATGTTTGTGATTGTATTTTGTTGTTCCACTCTAACATGAGTTTATAGTCTCTCCACCATACCATCTTTACACCCTCTCTGTTATTTTTCATCCTCTTGCATATGGGGAGGTGCACTTGAGGCCATGTGATACACTGGATCTAGTCACAAGTTAAGTGAATTCTAGGTCTAGACATACAAAGTAGTATTAGAGAAACAAATTCCTTTATCTTACTATTTGAGTAATAGATAGGAGACTGTGAGTTAAAGGGATTTGGAAATGACCATGTGCCTAGAAATTTCTAACCCGTGTATAGGGGAAACCCAAATTACCTATGATGGGATTTTTTTTATTGATTATGCCATTTTCCGTTGATAAGACTTCACCATTGGGTGACACCATCATTTTATGATGGTATTTATAATGGTATGATTGAACAGATGAGTTTTTCTACCAAGGCCTAATGAAATGAGGGAATATCATTAGACCATACGTCATTATTAGAAACACTTGACTAATATGCCATGAATTTTTCTAGGACACGTTTACTTTAAGTGTTCATTTTCCTATTTCATATTGATAGTCCCTTGAACATGTATTTAATCATGCTAACACTTCATGTAGGCTTTGGAAAACATAATTGATACTTAAATTTCCTACCATAACCTATATATCCTCTTCCTTAAACAATACATCATCTTGATTTATGTCAAGAATGTGATATTGAGGATCTTTTCAGGTTTAGTGTTTTAGATAATTAGGCCATAACTATTACATTAAATCTCAAATATTACAAAGTAGACACTTCTACTCTAACCAATTTTTTCACAACAATAAAACTCGTTAAATAAAAAAACAATTCATTTCATGATAAAAATCTTCTTGTATTCTTCCTTTCTCATACCCTTACTTATACCCTATGAAAAACATTTCAAAAACTTGGGATGAGCAAAGAATCTTAGTAAGGGATATAAAATAAGTAAAGAAAACATTATTCCATAAATACATACAAACCCAGGAAACCATACTTTTCAATCATAAAACATAAACTCTATAACATACCCCGTGAAATCATAATATTTATGAATATCACATAGAAATCATAAATTATAAACATAACTTGTGGCATCCATAACATACATACATTATAGTTTTCATTGCTATATAGGGAGTTACATTTGGAAAACCCATCAGTGTATATTCCCTAAATCTCTTCAAAGAAACATTAATATTTACCTCTGTCCTATTACCCAATTCATTATAAAGATATCTCATTCTCACCTTGCTTTATCACGGAACCACTCATATTTCATTTATCACGTAACCACCCCTCAAATTTACAAGTACCATTACATAATCCCAACACATAAAATATTGTAATCATCATCATTTCACTCATAAATTAGAAGAAATCAATTAAATATATTAAAATATTCAATCCATTTCAGAATCCATTTAAAACATTTAATAAAGATATTTTTGAATCAAAGTGTCCCATTCCACTTCGAAACTTTTAGAGGAATTAAAAATTTAAAACATTGTGGTCCATATAAATAAATCATTAACCCCATTTTGAAAATATGGATATTAATAGAAAATATTTAGAAGATTAAATATTTAAAAAATTTACAATAATTTTTTAGTTAAATAGTCCCTTACCACTTGAAAAAATACTTGAATAAAAATAATTAAAGAATAACATTAAAATAAACCTATGATATCATGAGAATAAAGAGACTCATGATATAATATTTCAAAGTCTAGTATATACACCTTATAGGATAATAAAGGTTCACAATATCATGATATGCCTCAATGAAAGGATATGGAGACATAGACAATGGGGAAGAGAATGGGGAGAGCTACCTTGCGACGCGATGAAGACTCTGGGACGAATCCCTGATCCACGATGGCTCTCGATTGCTACTTTGATCTGAAATATACCTTTATCCCCACTATAAAGAAATTGGATAGCAGTGAAAACAAAGTAAAGGTGTGCATCTTACCTGGGAATGAAGTGATGAATACTGTGAGTTCTTCGAAACCGAGAACCTCTAATAGATTCTTCACTGACTCAAATTTGGAGTCTTTGTGCAAAACAATTACTCAGAATGGGTCTGTCGCTTTTGTGGAGGCCAACCCTAAATTACTTGAAGATCGTATCGAGATAGGTCGGCATTCTCTAATAGTTAGAGTCTCAATGACATAGAAAAAAGCTCCATCGAAGCTTAAAGACAACAATGCTCAGCTTTAGATGCAATACGGGTTTGAATAATGGTGACTAATTTCAATAGGTAAGGGACTCTATCATGCTGTCTTCTCATCGGAAAAATATAAATTATTGACTTCAGGCATTTGGTCCAGTTCATTTGAGGATCAGTTAGCTCTCCCTACATGAATGGGATCCTCATTTTGATCTGAACTTCTCAAGGAATTCCATTTTTAAAGCATGGATTCGGATCAATAGACTGAATTAGATCTTATGGCACCCTTCAATCCAGTGTGATGTTGCCACAGTTACTATAAGACTAATCAAATTCGACAAGGAAACTGAGAGAGTGCGGTATGGTAACTATGCCAGAGCACTTGTTGAAATTGTTCTCTCATATGATCTGATTGAAAATGTTTTTTTGGATACTAGGGAATTCAAACTAGAACTAAAAATCCAATTTGAAAGGAGGTAAGAATTTTGTTCTTGCTATTCTAGAATGGTTCACTCCTTTGAAATTTTTCACAAGAATTCACATTGCACCATTTCCATGAAATACGGACATGTTACTGCTATGTGCATTTTGGCTGGTGCAGACTAATCAAGATGGTGTGGTCCCATGAAGGAAAAACAAGAGTAACAGTGTAAAATCACTACTGATAAAAACCAGATGGTTGGGAATGCTTCTTTTGCAGATATTGTCAAACAAGGGACTAGTAATGGGGTTCCAGCAATCCCTGGAATGTTATCTTCTCGCAAAAATAGAACTTATAGTGTTGTATCCAATTTTTTAAATGTGCATGAGGTTTTCAATAAACCTCTATGTCAGCTTGGAACAGAATAGAACATTGAAGTAGGGTTTTTTTATCCTGCTTCATGGACAGACATTAATTTGGAGGAAGATAAGAAACATTCAGATCTTGAGACAAAAGTTCAAGAAGGGGTGGATTTTGATTTGAGGCAGGAACTGATAGTCAACACAAAAAATAAAAGGTAAGAAAAATTTTATTCATAATGATGGTTTTCAGTTCGATGTTCACAAAAAATCCAAGGACCCCATCCACAATGTTGTTGTGCATTCCATTGGTGTGCAAAGTAATGTGGGTGGATCCAGCAAAATGGAGTTGTTTTCACTTTTTAGTGACACAGACTTCCAATGCGACATTGATGAGCGTGGCACTGTAAATGTAACACATACACAGGGGTTATCTTTTGTCCAATCCCTCAACAAGGATCAGTCTGATCCTTCCATACTAATTTTCACTTTAAATGTTACTCTAATTTTCATTGATAACCATCAGTTATCTCCTCCCTCCCCTTTTTATGCGTTGGATTTACCCAAAATCACTACTCATGGTGGTGTCCCTCCCCCCTTTCATGAGGATGCTAGAAAAGTTGCAGATTTGTTGTCCCTTGATGATCAAGGAGTGGACACTTTAATGGAAAATTTGATGCATTAAAATAAGGTGAAAAAATTCATCTATATGTGATATCTTTGACTCAAGAAAGTAATTAAAATATGACTCTTGGAAAAAAAATATAACATGGAAGTTAGGTCGTCATCCAAGATGTCATGGCAGGGGGAGTGGATATGCGGATTAGGCTGCTCCAAAGGAAGATTTGAAACCATTTATTTAATCTGACTCTGATGGCACATACATAGAAATCTTCCTTCAATATTCAAGAAGATTATAAGATATCTAATATAGAGGTTGGGGTCACGTGCGAGGATTAATTATAAATTAGATTGACCTTTGAGAAGAATAGAAAAAGATTGGCTCTAAGATTAGAAAAAAACTTAGTCTTTAATATATTTGATGAGGGAAGTGACTATGTCTAACCCCATCCTCTCAAGTCTTTTTACTATTTTTTATTTATTCTATGGGCTTTCACCCTTCCTTTTTTTAAAGTATATTGAGATGTAGTCCCTCACAGAGATTGTATAAATGACATAAGAATTTATCAATGAGGTGATTATGTGTAGTAATAGTATATCCCTGAAAAGGGAAGTGTAAATTACAACATAAATAAATAAATAGTAATTCTACACATAATCTTGGAATAATATAATCAACCAAGTATGTGTAAAACCCAAAGAGAGGAAATTGAGTTTAGAAATTCCCTTCCGAAAATTTGGCAGCCTAATAGTGTCACTAAAAATTTCAAAAAATGATTTGATGAGACTAAAAAGGGTCTCTCATCACTTGGACATAAAATGTATAGAAATAATGATATATAAGAATATATCCCAACATAATAAAATTGAAATTACACGATATATCATAAAATAAGTCTTTGACTAAAAGGGGAGGGTGAAAGGTTCCCTTACCTTGAGTCTGACTTGTCTCATATGTTCCTTATTCTTCCTAGATAATAAACATAATTTAATTTATACTTTCTTCAGAACTTTTTTCAAATTTTTTATTTTTTTATATCACTTATTAACATTTTATAAAAATTACATAATTATTTAAGTTAAAATTAGTCATTTTGTCGATATTCTGTACTTGAGTCGAAAATGACCTTATTTTGATATAAATTGTACATGTAGAAAAAATAAAATCATCTCTAGAATATTATTAACGATTTAAGTATCATATATATACAATATATATGTATTTATAATATTCCATAACATTTGGAGATAAGAAATAAAATACATCGTTCATGGAGATGGTAAGCCATGCGTAATCATGAACGTTTCTTTCATTTATTTTTCATATTTAAAGAAATCAAAACTAAATGATACATAGGTATATTATAGTTACAATATAATATCATATGTTATATATGTTATATAAGTTCATTAACACCATCAATTATATGTTCCATGTATGGCATGAACTAGTCATATCACATTGAGGGGCGGTAGTCCTCAACTCCTCAAATTAAATTATCATATTTAAACATTATGGAAAGCATAAAGGTATACATTAAATGAAAAATACATAAGAATAGAGACAATATAAATATAATATATATCACATATAAATACAGTTCCATCATAATGTTCACCATGAGATGAGGTAGGGTAAAATTGAACAACCATCATTTCACAAGGAATTAGTTCGTCGTACACATAAACATTATGTTTGTATCCATTAGATGGAGGTCTGTGTAAGTGTTGTTTGAATACTTATCAAAAGAACATCCTAGTATATTTTGGATACTATTTTTTATGTAATAAAATAATAAGAAGATAAAAGGGAGTGGAGATGGAAAATAAATGAAAGGAACTTGAGAGAAGACGCTACCTCTTAAAATGTATAACTCTCTTTAATTTGAGCCAAAAGTATTTCTTAAATTTCATTTTACCTAAAGTAATGATTCTAGGAGTAAGAAAGGGGTCTTGGGAGATTATTTGGGAAGATTTTGGACAATTCAAGGGGCTTTATAGGTGTTATTAAATGGGTAGAGGTGGTTCCCTTTTATAAGAGGGAGGAGGGGTACTTTAGGAAATTTTTGAATTATTATTTTATCATAAAATGATTTTCAGTTTCAAAAAGTACCAAAGTCGTTTACATAAAATATAAGATGTTTTTGGGTCGAAAACCTCTAACTTGATAGGCCTAAGACAAGTCTAGGTCGCATATTCAACATTATCTTTTAGCTTTAACCCTTTGTTAACTAATTTAACTCTTACCATGTCTTCTTGTATATTCATACTATAAATTAATATAGTTATTATAAATTTCCAATAGAACCTAAAGTGGTTAATTAATGAAATTTTCAACATTATATAAGTCATTTGGTCAAATATTATATTTTTAGGTCTATTATATCATTTAATAAAATAGAATCTGTTTTAAGAACTCATTTATGTCAATTTTTATACAATTTATATCATGACTTTTTAAAAATCCATAATAACTTTATTCTTTTGAAGAAAATTAGTAATTCAATGATAGAAAGACATAATCATATATAAAATTCCTCGATGGCATAGAAAGTTTTAAAATAAATTTATTTTAATATTTATAATTACATTTATTTGAATCCTTTATTATTGAAGAAATCACTACATCATCATTGTGTCATAATTAAATTTATTAAATGTCTAAAAATTATAAATAAAATACCATGATATAGGAAATATTTTTATCTTTATAATTACTATTTATAGTTATATATATCACTTATATAACCCAATATACAAAAAATTTATAAAAAATACATGGCTATGTTATATCTTTCTTTATTTTAAATAAATATTTATAAAATGTCATTTTCACATCAAAATGGATTCATGGGGTCCCAAAATAGACCCAAAGAATACCATTGTCAGACATATATCATCCAATAATATTAGGACACGTGTTAGTGTAGTTTAATATTATTATAATATTATTTTTTACCTTTATTTACCAAATTTACCCTTTAACCATGGTAAATAAAATAATTACTGAAGTTACTATTCATAATGTCTAAAAATAAAAGGTACCTATTTACACAATTTTGAACTTATGATTCCAAATATAAAATAAATTTTTCTAAATTCAAAACAAAAAAATTTTTACTAATTAATATAATATTAATTCTCATTGTCCAAACCAAAAAGCAGTTTTTTAAGAAGTAATAAATTTCAAAAGAATAGCATGTGTTTATGTTCAATTTAAAAGTGAAATTAATTCCAATGAACAAAATTGGATTAAATGATAAAAATATAATCCCATTAAACTTTAAAACAAATTAAAATTACAATAAAACTATATAAATAAATTATATAAAAAGGTAGTTTTGACTTAAAATTCGGTATTTTTCACTACTCGTTTAAAAAAAATATCTGAAAAATTCCATACATTTATCCAAAGTAAATTTTGGTGTTCCTATTCTAAATAATAAGTTTATTTTGTTAAATATAACATATAAATGTGTAAAAAATATATTTAAAAAGGGTTTTCTATCAAAAGGTGGTAAAATGACCTTTTAAAAATATTATAGTATTTCATGGTTAAAATCGAATTCGTTCTTATTTTAACCCACTAATAGTTTTTGGATAAATGTAAATACATTTAAAAAACATGTATAATCATATTTTAGTTAGTTATATTCATTCTCATCAATATAATGGCTATTCATTAACTACCATTTAAAATAATATTATTATTATTGTATTATTTTTTAGTATAACTCAACATTGTGTGCAATATAAGATTTCGAAGAAATCTATTATTAGCCGTTGAGTATTCTATCAGATAAAGAATCCTATTCAACATAAAATTAATATATTATTCATAAATATTAATATATTTGAAAAGGTATTATTCTATAAATACCTGGTTCATTATATCCTTCCCCTAGTTTAGAAATTGTGTCCTCTAAAATTTAAAATTGGGCTTGGAAATTTCCTTCAAAGTCCCACATCGGAAAAAGAGTTGATAAACATATCACTTTAAAAGAAAAAATAGGAGTACACAGGTCCCCTGAGAAAACCCATACTAGGATTTCAAGTAGGAAAACATGGATATAGAAGAGAAACCAACCATAAAGTTCTGATGGAGAGTGATACAAAACATGATCAGGAGAAAGTTAACCACCAGAAAATAAAAAAAATTGTGATTGGTTAAACGGTCTTTGATTACCTAGTAGGAAAAGTAAATGGATAAAAAATTTGTTTTAAGTACATTTTCATAATGTTTAAGAACTTATTTTTGATATTTACTGAGAACATAATGAAATATACTTACTCTTTTAGCATAGTTTCATCCTTTAATAAATTCAACCACAAACTCATCTTTTCTCCAAACGATGAGTATTCAAGATAACTTGGTCACATATGAAGCTCTAGAATAATCTTCTAAAAAATAAAATAATCCACAGAAGATGAATTATATATTTATCTTATTTTTAGACATTATCTAAAACCAAAATGGTTAGTTAAAGATCAGATAATCCCCAAAAATAATAATCCTTTATAAAATGAAATACTACTCTTAATCACCAAAATTCAACAAACAATACCCAAAGTTCAAAAATGACCATTCAATAAACAATTTTTTTAAAAATTATTCAAAATAATACAAACAAAGTTTGAAACCCAAAATTCAGAAGGATTTGATCACATAGTCTTCCAGGATAAATCTTAACATTTATCTCCAAATAACATATACTACTCTTAATGTGTCATACTAGAAAATAATTAACTAAATCACATATTCTCTATGATAGGTTAATAACTTCTATAAATAACCCAAATAGAAATATGTCCACAATAAAAAACATAAAATTCAACCACTAGTCCTCAAATAAAATATTGTAGTATTCTATTTTCATTAGGCGTATAGGGTTCCCAAAATAGTGAATATCTTAAAAAATAACATGTATAACTTAATAACCAAATAATTTCTCCATAAGTTCCCAAAATCAACTTATTATTGATCTATAAAATCATTTAAATAAAAATAATAAGTCATACTAACCATGGACTTCACGAAGGCCAGTGGTAATGATAAATCCCAATCACACTTTGGTTGTGGGTTTGATTCCTACACCTTTGTCTGGCACGATAGGTTGTCACATGGTTTGTTTTTTGTCCTTTTTCAAAAATTATATAATTTCATAACATTCCCAAAAATGATATAAATTCATAAAAAAATCATAACAAATTTTAACCTCAAATTTTATCTCGTACCTCACATTTTTATCCCAAAAATTAATAACACATAATTGCCTCAAATTCAAGGATCTTATAAACACTAATGGTTATTTATAACAATATCCATAAAATTAATAACAATTATTCCTCATTTAAAAAAGAATAAGGGATAAAAATTCTATAATTCTTCCAATGTAATCCCATTATCAAAAAAGAAATAATACTTTTAAACATTTCAACATGCTACAATCTACTATTACTCTTGAATCCCTTATATGTAGACCTCTTACTCATTCAGTGCTCTTCATAATACATTAACAATGAAATTATAACTTATTTCTTAAAACATCATTCCTTTAGATCGAATATCCTCATCATTTATAAATATCAATCCAAATATTCTTCATTATTTATGGATAAGAAAATAAATTGTACATTGAATCCAGATATCATGATCTTCAGGATGTTCCCTTTATCTTTCAGCATGTTTTCATAATTTGAAAAGGTAAATGTTCAATCCACTTATGTAATTTCACATTTAGATAGAGTTGGAAAATTTTAGATTTTGAAATCATATGAAAACGATAACATGAACCATAAAAAAATTTAGAAATGAGTAGGTGTTAGATTACTCAAACAATTTCTAGCAGCTGATTTGAATACTCAATAAGCTGTCAAAATCATTAAAATAGGATTTTTCCATAATAGTGATGATCAAATCATTAGGGAGGGATATGAGGGTCCTTCAAGATCACTTTCCTTCAATATTGAAAAAGGATCCTTAATCTTATGAAAAGAATCAATGCTTAAAAATGAATAAAATTATTATTATAAAAAAAAGTATTCTATATAAGGTAAAGATAATATAAAAACTTTTATAGTACTCTAATCCATCAACCTCCTTATATTTCCTTTATTCATGTTTTCATCCAAACAACCTATTTTACATTAACCCTCCAAAAGTTTCAATGTGATTATAACCTTATTGGTTATATGGGATCCTTTACCTACACCCAGAGAACACCTTAACCTCTAAAGTTATCTAAACAGACCTATGATACCAACTATAAGGCCCCAACCTTAAACATTACATAATATTGAGTTAAGTCAATAATTAGACATTGAGTATCTTTTCAGGTTTTGAGTTTCAGAGAATTATGACATAATTATTATATTACGTCTCAAATATTACAAACTAGACACTTATACTCTAACCAATTTTTTCACAACAATAAAACTCATTAAATAAAACAACAATTATTTTCTCGATAAAAATCTTCTTGAATTATTTCTTTCTCTTACCCTTACTTATACCCTAAGAAAAACATTTCAAAAACATGGAATGAGAAAAAGAAGCCAAGTGAGGGAAATAAAATAAGGAAACAAAATGTTAGTACATTAATACGTACAAATCAATGAAACCATACTTTTCAATCATAAAACATGATCTAATTAACATGCCTCATGAAATCATAATATTTATGAATAACACATAGAAATCAAAAATCCTAAAGGTAACCAGTGGCATCCATAACATACTTACATTGTAGCTTTCACATCTACAAAGGGAGTCAAATTTGGAATACCCATCATATTATATTCCCTAAATCACTTAGGAGAAACATTAATGTTTAACTCTATCATGTTACGCAATAAATTGGATAGCTATCTAGGGATCACTCGGCCCAGTTTTATCATGGAACTACCAGTATTTGGTTTATAATGTAACCACCCATCAAATTTCCAAGTATCAATACATAATCATAACACATAAAATATTGTAATCATCAACATTTCACTCATCAATCCTAATAAATAAATTCAATATATTTAAGTATTCAATCCATTTCAAAAACCATTTGAAACATTAAATAAATATATTTTTGAATCAAAGTGTCCCATACCACTTTGAAACTTTTAAAGTAATTGATATATTAAAACATTAGTGTCCATATAAATAAATCTATAAATCCATTTTTAAAAGAGGGATATTAATAAGAATAATTTATAAGATTATATCTTTAAAAAATTTACAATAATGTTTTAGTTAAAAAGACCCTTACCACTTCAAAAAATACTTGAATAAAAATAATTAAAGAATAAAATTAAACGAAACCTATAATATTCTGAGAATAAGTAGATTCATGATATAATATATCAAAGGTTATTATATACACCTTATTGGATAATTAAGGGGCACAATATCAATATATTCCTCAATGAATGGAGAAGGAGATGTAGTCCCTTACAAAGATCGTATAAATGATTTAAGAATTTATCAATGGGGTGATTATGTGTTGCAATATTAAATCCACAAAAAGGGAAGTAGAAAAGATAATATAAATAAATAAATAGTTATTCCACACATAATCATGGCATAATATATTTGATAAACTTTCTGTAAAACCCAAAGATGGGAAATTGATTTTAGAAATTCCCTTACAAAAATTCGGCAACCTAATGGTGTCACTAAAAAATACAAAAAATGAGTTGATGAGATCAAAAATTGTCTCTCATCACATGGAAATAAAATTTATAGAAATAATGATATAGAAAAATATATCCCAACATAATAAAATGTAAATTACAAGACATAACATAAAATAAGTCTTTAACTAAGAAGAGGGTGAAAGGTTCCCTTAACTTTTTTCAGACTTGTCTCGTATGTTCCTTATTCTTCCTAAATAATAAACATAAGTTAATTTATACTTTCTTCAAAACATTTTAAAGTATATTATTCTTTTTATATCACTTATTACCACATTATAAAAATTACATAATTATTTAAGTTAATATCGTTCGTTAGGTCGATATTTGGTACTTGAGTTGAAAATGAACTTGTTTTGATATAAATTGTACAAGTTTTCAAATGTACTTAATCTAAAGAATATTATTCATGATTTAAGTATCATATATATCCATGTATGGCATGAACGAGTCATATCACTTTGAGGTGCTGGTAGTCAACACATCCTCAGATTAAATTAACGTATTTACACATTATGGAAAGCATAAAGGTATTATGTAAATGAAAAATAAAAAAGAATAGAGAAAATATAAATATAATATATATCACATATAAATACAGTTCTATCATAATGGCCACCATGAGTGGTGGTATGGGAAAATCGAAAAATCATCGTTTCACGATGCATCAGTTCTCCGTACACAGAAACAATATGTTCGTATCCATTAGATAGAGGTGCGTGTAAGTGTAGTTTGAATCCATATCATAACAACATCCTTGTATACGTAGGATACTTTTTTTGTTATTTAATCAAATAATAATAATATAATATGGTTTAGAGAAGGGAAATAAAGAGAGTAACTTGAGAGATGATGTTACCTCTTAAAACGTGTAACTCCCTTTGATTTGAGAAAAAAATACTTTCTTAAATTGACTTCTTCCTATGGTAAGGATTCTATGAGTAAGAGATTGATATTGGGAGATTATCTAAAAAGAGTTTGGATGTGAAAATGTGCTTGAGAGGTGTGATTAAATTGGTATAGGTGATTCCCATTTATAAGAAGGAGAAGGGTCGCTTTAGTAAATTTTTGAAGTATTATTTTATTATAAAATGATTTTATTTTTCAAAAGGTCCCAAGGTCATTTATTTTAAATATAAGATTATTTTGTTTCGAAAAAATCTCAAAAAATAGGTTTTAGACAAGTCTAGGTCACAAATTTAACCTTATCCTTTATCATTAACCCTTAGTTAACTAATTAACTTTTACCATGTCTTCTTGTATATTCATTAAATTTCGTTTATATAGTTACTATAAAATTCCCAAAAAACCCGAAGTGGTTAATTAATGACATTTTAAATAATATATAAGTAATTTGGAATAATATTAGATTTTTAAGACTATTATATCATTTAATAAAATAGAATTTTTTTCTTTTAAATCTCATTTATGTTAATTTTATACTATTCATATCATGATTTTTTAAAAATCCATAAAAAACTTTTTTATTGAGAAAAAACTTAAATAATTTAAATATAGAAAGTATTACACATCCAAAAAAAAAATTTTTGGAATAAAAAGTTTTAAAATAAATTTATTTTAATATTTATAATCTCATTTATTTGAATCATCTATTAATGAAGAAATAATTACATCATCATTGTGTCATAATTAAATTTATTTATTTAATGTATCAAATTTATAAATAAAATACCATGATGTAGGAAATATTTTGATATTTTTAATTAATATTTATAGTTAGGGAGATAACTTATATAACCCAATATAAAAAAATAGTAAAACATACATGTTTATGTCATATTTTTATTTACTTTAAATTAATTCTTCTAAAATGTCATTTTTACATCAATGTGGCTCCATGGGGTCCGAAAATTAACCCAAGGATGCCCATGTTTGAAAAAATCTCATAAAATATGATTAGGACACGTGTTAGGGTAGTCTAAAATTATTATAATATTATTATTTACCCTTATTTACCATATTTACCCTTTAGCCATGGTAAATAAAATAATTACTGAAATTATTGTTCATAACGTCTAAAAATAAAAGGTACCAATTTAAACAATTTGTAAATTATTATTCCAAATATGAAATCCATCTTTCTAAATTCAAAACATTGAATTTTTAATAATTATTTTAAAATTAATCACCATTGTCAAAACCAAAAAGCAGGTTTTTAAGAAGTAATACCTATAAAAAGATTGACATGTGTTTATGTAAAATTTAAAAGCAAAATTTCTTAAAAGGAAAAACATTGGATTAAATGATAAAAATATAATCCTATTAAACTTTAAAACAAATTAAAATTATAATCTAATTATATAAATAAATTATATGAAAAGTCAATTTTGACTTAAAATGTGGTATTTTTTGCTACTCATTAAAAAAATGAACTTTAACTTAAGATTACGAAAAATGTATCCAAAGTAAATTTTTATGTTACTCTTATAAATAAGAATTTATTTTTTCAAATATAACATATAATTTTTTTAAAAACTATATTTAAAAAGGGTACTCCATAAAAAGGCGGTAAAACAACCTTTAAAAAATATTAGAGTATTTCATGCTTAAAATTAGATTAGTTCTTATTTTAAGACTATAAAATTTATTTGATAAATGTAAATATATTTAGCAAACTTATATAATCATATTGTAGTTATTTTTTTTCATTCTCGCTAATACAACGGCTATGAGTTAACTAACATTTAAAATTATAATAAAAATATTATATTATTTTTTGTATAACTCAACATTGTGTGCAACATAAGATTTCAAAGAAACTCGTTATTGTGTGTTGAGCAGGCTATGAGACAAATAATCCCCTTTGATGTAAAATTGATATATTATTCAAAAATATTAATATATTTGAAAACTTATTATTCTATAAATAACTGGGTTGTTACATAACTTAGTAGTGTTTGCCTAAATAGGTTAAAGAAAACACCTTTAGAAGTCAATTATGGCCCATTGGGCAATGGACCATTGGTTTAGTAGACTAGAACGTGTAATAGTGTAGGTTAAGTGAATGAATTGTTTTGATTCATAAAGAGTATGGTCCTTTATGGATCAAAAATGGTAATCTATCTAATTCAACCATTTAAAGTGATTTAATTATTTAAATAAGAATAAGTTTAAAATGACTAAGATTTTAAAGTGAGGTTAGTTATCTGATACATATAAAACAATGATATAGACTCAAAATTGACATTAGTAATGCATAGCGGGGTATCTCTTTTGCACTTATGGCCTTCTGGTCTCTTCTATCGTCAATACCTAACACTTTCAGTAGGAAAGGAGGCATGATGTTTCTTATAGGAAGGATTTATACTTATCTAATATCTTTGTCAACAAACTTCTAAACTACATAAATATCTTATGAGGCATGCATTTGGAATTTTAGTATCATGATTCCACAATTTCCTCATGTTTTATACCCTGAAGGTAGTGAAAATCATGCAACTAAGTTGGCGGACCTTCACCATCTAGTGATTCCTCCTACCGTGCCACCTATAGAACCTCTTCATATACCTAAGATGGGCACTAGCACCCAGTTATGAGATGGATTTCTATGTCTTTTGTAGAATCTTCAAGGTGTGGTTAAAAATACACTGAATATGTCATATTTGACTCTAGAACAATAGTTGTTCCTTTTCAAAGGATGGTCGACCACGTGCTGCTGAATCAAGGCTTGAAGAAACTCCTTATGTATTCAAGAATCTAGAGATGCCTCCAGAGAAAAGGGTCAAACTATCTGCATATATGCTACGTGATTCCTCAAAGAGGTGGTGGGATACTATCACCTAGGAATATTCTGATAGAAATATGGTCTGTTTAGGTTTTCAAATGGTCTTATATGAATTTTTATTCACCCATACTATGAGGGCTAATAGATCTAGAGAATTCATTAACCTGCAGCAAGGGATCATGTCTGTTATGGAATACTCTGCTCATTTCATAGATCTCCAACGGTTCGCTCCTTATCTAGTTGGTGATGATCTTATGACCACCAAGAAATTATATTATGGGATGGTATACATCATTTGGTGGCAGGTCAATGTGTTTAGGATGACCGCCATTTTTGAAATATTTATTGAGGCCCTTATTACAGAGAGAAATATAAGGGAATATAATGGTGTGAGTCATAGTGTTTCAGCACCTAAATCTATCAGCCGTTCTTCTAGTGTATGGAAGCATCATATTTAGGTTTATCATGTATTTAGTAGTAGTTAGGGTCCAAATAACGATAATTTTATAATATTTAACCAGTGTAAGAAGTTGGGACACACTAAACCTCAATGCTTGTGGGATCCATTGGAGTGCGTAGGTTGTAGCGGGATGGGTAATATCCAGTGTTTCTGTAGGACATTTCTGTTAGTTCTTGGTGTGTGGGGATCTAAACCCTATCCACGTTTATGAGTGGGGATAGTAGTATCATGATAGGTAGGTAGCTAGAATTCCACCTACTAACACTATTGGAAATTCGGGCTATAGCCACATTTTAAAATTGTTGTTATAGGTCCTCAAACTGTGGATATAGGTAATAGACATGGTTTGAGGAACCGTGGATATGTTTAGCATGGCTAAAGGCCATGACCTATAGACATGGTTTGAACCGTGACTATTGGTATACATCTACGGTTCAAACCATGGTAATATCACTCTAGGCATGGTTCTAAAACGTGTCTATACAAGAGTACAGACACACTTTATTACCATGGTTTCTAGTCGTGGCATTTGAACTATAGCCACGGTTATAAAACATGGAAATATAAATATATCCATGATTAGAAACCATGTCTATAGGGTCTAAAAATTTAATAACCCCCCCCCCCACTCCCATTGTAGTAACCCACACCCCTGCATTCCCCCTCCCCCTACACAGTCCCCCCCCCCCACTCCCCTTTCAGTAGACACCCTGTAGACCCCTCCCCCTTACAAATCCCCCACTAGACAGCCCCCCTCTCCCTGAAAATCCCCCATGGATAGCCCCACTGGACACCCCTCCTTTCTGGACAGCCCCCCCCCCCCCCCGCCCAAAATATATCTCCCACCATCTCCCCTGGACCCCCCCCCCCCCAAATATCCCCCACTCTCTCCCATGCACCCCGCCCCCCATAGTAGCCCCCCCCCCTCCAATAAAGACTCCTCTGGACAGCCCCCCTTCACCTTGCAAAGCCCCTCTGGACATCCCCCCTACCCGCAAAATAATATACGACATCCTCTCCCCTAGACAACCCCCTTTCGGGACAGCCCCCCTCCCCCCAAAAAAAGGCCCCACCCTCTCCCTTGCACCCCCCCCCCAAGTATCCCACCCCCCCCCCTACAAAGCCTCTCCTGGACCCCCCACCCCACCCCACGCATCCCCCTTTCCCCTACAAAGCCCCTCCTGGACACCCCCCACCCCCTCCTGAAAACCCCTCTATTCTGAAATCCCCCCTCCCTCCAAGACAATGGACACCCCCACCCTATATAACCCCCACTCCCCTCCTCCCTCCCCTATTCAACATCCCCCCCTCCTAAAATCCCAATGGATAGCCCCCCTATAGGCCCCCTTTCCCCTGCAACCCCCCCCCCCCTCCTAGACACCCCACCTCATCCCCCCTACAGACTCATCCCTCCTGGATGCCCCCCACCCTACATAACCCCCCCCCCTCCGGACATCCCCCCTCCCCCTACAAATCCCCACTGGACAGCCCCCCCTGTAGCCCCCCTTCCCCCTAAAAATCCCCCCTCCTATAGACCCCTCCCACCTTGACACCCCCCCTACATACCCCTCCCTCCTGACCACCCCCCCCCCCACCCTCCTGGACACTAGATAGCCCCCCCCTCCCTAGACACCCCTCCCCCTGGACACCCCCCACCCTCCCTCCTGAACCATCCCACCCCTTCCCCCACCCCACCTCCCCCCTACACCCCCCCCCCCCCCGCCGCCTTTCCCCATTCCTTCAAGACACTACCTACAATAGCCTATGCATTCTAGAAAAAAATAGGTCACCTTTATATTCAAATCCTCTCTAGAAAACAAACACGGTTCCTATAGAAATGAGAGGAAGTCATTGGGTGGAACACCCAACTCATCACTTTCCCAAGTTGGGTGCCAGTGGTTTGGGTCATGTTAGAATGGTATTAATGTATTCTAAGTCCCGGGTATGTAGTTTATAGTTTATGTTTATTTTAGGATTGGTTTGGGAAACTGAAGAAAATAGTGTTAAGGGGTTAATTGTTGGTCCATCATTCTAGAGGACCCAATAATGGTTTTATGGCCAATGTATCCATTCACCCCCCCCCCCCCCACACACACACACACATCCCTCTTCCCCCAGCACACCCCCCCACCTGCACACCCCCCCCCCTTCCCCAGGCGCACCCCCAACCCCCACCTGCACACACACCCTACCCCCAACACACCCTCCTGCCCCCCCCCCACCTACACACCCCCTCCCCTACCCCTATCACACCCCCTCCCCCTTCCCAAAACACCCCACCCCCACCCCCTTACCCCAACACACACCCTCCCCCCCCCCCCACCACCTCCACCCCCCTACCCACCACACGCATCCCCTGAAAGAGTTCAGCATGGAGAAAAAATTATTGATACAACTATTCTTATTCCTTAAAAAATCATATTGTTACTATGCCTAGTGTTTAAACTGCAGAAGGAAGAGCTAAACTAGAAGAGGAGCATCAATTAATGGATCCAATTATCCTTGGATCACTTTCTGATAGAGATAAAACTGATAATGTGGTTATGGAAACTATTGGAAATTCTCATACACCACCTATACCATCACCACCTCCTATTGTTCATGAGGAATCACCCTCTGTTAGTAAGATCTCATAAAGTTATAAAATGTAATATTTTTCCTCTGATATTCTAAATGAGTTTGATAATATTTTAGGAGATTATAATGATATGAAACAATAGTTAAAATAAACTAATGATGAGATTAGATAACTTATAAAGACCTCTAATCCCAAGGTTGATTTTGAAAAGTTGGTTGGGTTAATGACTACCCAAACAATGTTGATTAGGAATCTCCAAAAATTCCATCATATTCAAAAATTTATTTCTGAAGTAAGTTTCAAAGAGCTTAAGGATGTGAATGGTATAGTTGGATATTTGAAGGATGTTTATACTACCAAATCTGAGTTCAATGATCTTGGTGTTATGGTTGTATCTCAAAGGTACATGATCCGAAATCTTTCAATGGTGCAATCAGACATGTCTCAAGATGTCCTTGATGAGGTTAAGTCTTTCAGGACTGAAATGAAGGAAATCCTACACACTTTATAAAGTGTTGTACTAATCTATTTTGAGTTCATAAATATGTTTCAAACCTATATAACTTCCACCTCATAACCTTCAGCAGTTCCAGTTTTTTAGATTGGAGTTGATCAATTTCTCTCAAAATTAAATTATGAATCCTTATAGATTTATTCCCTATAGTGTGATATGTTCACACCATTCCTTATGCTAGATTTCAAGAGGAATATTATGGGTGAGTTCTATGATACCAGATAAGATGTCAGGAAGCTTCGTATTGGAGCTAATAGATCCATAAAATTAAGTAGTGGTATTTTATGATGAATTTGATGGGAAGTTGAATGAGATCATCAATGTATCAAAGGATGATCAATGTATGATTTTTAGATATCTTGTTCTAGTATCTAGAAACTACTAGAAATTGTTAACCTCTTTGAACATGGTCTACAAATAAGTTCAAGGGCTATATTCATATTCTTCCTTGACCAAGATAGTGGTTATTAGGAACCCATTTTTTTTAAATATAATTCAATTATGGAAATAAGTTTTTTAAAACAATCAAGAAATTATTGAATTCAAATTAAAGGTTTAACGAGAGGTAACCTACCTTAACCTCAAGGTGTGTTGCTTTTGATGATGAAAACTTGAATCTTACTTCTTCCGCTTCCACTCATATGAAACTCTAGATATATAAAAGGACACATATCCCCTGTGTATATATTTTAATGGGAAAATATCCACAAGGGTATCCTCATATATATGTTTATACTTGCATATACCCCTTTATACATACACATGTATGCAGTTTTCATATTTATATATAAGAACACCTAGCCCCAATATATATATTCATAATTCCATGAGTGAATATATATAAAGGTGGAACATTTATTTGTATATGCCTATATATGAATACACATGTAATCCTTCATCAATGGTGACTTGAATCCACCACAATGAAATCCAAAATGCACTGTAAAAATATAAGGAACCCAAAAATCACAAATTCCCTAATTAAAATTGGGCCAAAGAATAAAAACAGAATGAACCTTACCCAAATATGATATTGAACTCACTGTTATCTATGGTGGTGGATAGAACCAGCCTCATCATAAGAAACCACCTATAAGAAAATAGTGGGAAAATGAGATATAACAAATTCTTATATATATGTGATCTGTGTGTCAACTGTACATGATAAATGATACATGAATCCATAACCAACAGTGAACAAATAATATTCAGATTGATATATACATCCCAATACAAAATAACATGCTCATTAATAAACCTCTTAATTTTTCAAACATCACCTTAAATTGCCTATTCAAAAATCAAAAATCACCAAAATATGGGAATACAGTATACTTCTATTGGCACTTAAATGCGCGAAATAGGAATTAAAAATTTTTCTTAACCTAGAAAATCCATTCCTAGAAAGAATAAAATACCTAAAACTTTTGATTCCTATATCCTTCTTGATTTTATAGATTGAAACCTCATTTTTTAGCATGTTCTTCCTCTAGAATTAACCGTTATTCTTAGTTTATATAGGTTTATCAATTTTCTAAAGTAGAGAATTTTCCTTCTTTTATTCTTACTCAATCCTCTTGTATTTTTAAAACTAGTTTTATATTATGATTAGAGAAACATTTGGTGCATGATCTTCATTCTTCTTGATTTTGTATTCCATATGTATAGAAACTATTTCTAGACATGTGATAATTGGTTCTTTCCTTTTATCTTTCAGATATTATTATTGTTATGGAATATATGTCATAAATCATTTTATATAATATCTTTGAAAATGACTCTTATTAAATCACTATGAAACTTAAAAAATATATGTATCATTCATTCATTTTCTAATATTTAGTTCAATGACAATCCTTATATAACATGGATGACTATTATGGATTGAATAATTACTCTTATAAAGAGTCCAATGACTCTTATAATTTTTAACATGACTCTCATGGAAAGTTGAAATGACACTAACACAATATCAATGACTCTTATGACATTTTTAGTCCTTTGATGATTATAAATTTCAGAGCTAAAATGAATCTTATGATCCTCATTTTTATTCATGAATATTACAAATATAACCACTCATTTGTATGGAAATAAATATTAGGGAATCAGACTTAGGTAATTTTCACTGATACATAGCTTTTATAATTGAACCAATAATCTTAAACTATTAAATTTTTTAGTTTATGAGCACATTATACTTATTGACTATCATTTGTATACACATGAGTTTCAAGTCTAAAAATTTCTCTTTATAATCTATTTATAAGGGATCATATAGTAATGGGAAATACAATTATATGAAATGGATGTAGCTACTCATTTTGAATAGTGAACATTACACATCATGGTGTTCTTATTTTGTGTATGAGTATGGAAAAGGATTCACCATTGATGAATAATAAAAAATAATTTTCCACTTATTCACAACTCTCTAGATGAATAATTATAATAGGGAAAAAATATTATTAGTGTTATTTTCATCTATACTAACTCAAGGAGATTTAGTAGATGATTTATTCACCAAATGTTAATGATATTGGGAGATCTATCATGGATTTTTTAGAAGCTCTATAGGATTCAATAATTATATAAAAGTTATTTCATATCTTTCTAAACAGGGTTGATGCAAAAGTTTCAACTTTTGAAGATCAAAATTTTTATAAGAATACTTATTATGTGGTCAAGGATGAAAGTAAAGATTAAAATTTATATAGATATGTTGAGGTGTAGTCTGATAAGACAATGTCACTTATCATATGAAGTTCCCAAAAGGGAAAAGGTAGATATACTAGTAAATTTTTTTTTAAGTGTTCCAGTTATTAATTAATTTGATAAATTTATATATATTTTCCAATGTTACATGAAGAGGAGATTGAATATGAAGATATGTCAACAAATAAGTTCTATTGGATTAAGAATTATGAATTCAGTAATAAGATGTAACATTCTTAGGTAAATGAAAATAAATTTTTAAAGATTAATAATATGTGTAATCTTTCAATGATTTCTTAATAATATTATAATGACACTAAAAGTGAAGATAATTGATTAATATGGGATCATAGCGAGAATTTTGATATTTATGAGGTGAATAAAGAAAAGTTATCTATCAAATGAGATAAATAAGAAACAAAAATTTAGTTAATTTTGAAATTTAGATAGACTAAATTATTAAAATATCAATTATAGAAGTATAATAATAAATTTGTTAATATGTTCTTAGTGTAATTGAGTTTATGGTAATGAGAAAATAAATTTATATATGAATGAATTATATTAAATATATATATATATATATATCAATTTTAATATAGAAATTTAGGTGGTAGATAACCCACTAAAAATTTTCCAAAAGTGGTTGAAAATTTTAGAGTTCAGACAACGAATTAGTTCCATGTTTTGAATGAAATATATTGAATATATGATCAACTAGGTTCATAGGTTATAAAATAACCTCTATAAGTGATGTGAAATCCAAACATGAAGTATAAGTCACTACCCTTCCCCCTATACTTGCCTCCCCCAAAACTAGCCCCCTCCCCCCCAAACCAGTCCCCTCTCCCACAGCCATTCCCTGACCACCCCCCCCCCCAACTCCCCCAACCCCACCCCTACACCAACCCCTCAACCCCCCCCCCCCCTCCCCTAGACCAACCCCCCTCACCCCCGGAACCACCACCACCCCCTCCCACCTCTCCCTATACTATCCTCCCCCCCAAACCAGTCCCCTCCCCCCAACCATCCCCTAACCACCCCCCCCCCCAACACCACCCCTCATCCCCCTAGCTTGCACCATCCCCCCAACCCCCTAGCTTACCCTATCCCCCAACCCCCACCCCTGCACCAGCCCCCTAACCCCCCTGCACCACCCCACTACCCCCCCTATACTAGCCTCCCACCATACTAATCCCCTCCCCTCCCCCCACTAACCCCCACCCCCCAAGATTAAATTCTTCATTTCAAACATAAATAAATTTCAATAAAAAAACTCACATTTGACTAAAAATGGTTTGAAAAATCACACGAAAATGGGGAAACAAACCAAATCCATGTAAAAACCAATTTACATCATCAAAATATAATAATACCCACCTTGGATGAACTACTTGTGCATTAAATTTTGAATGGTTAGTCTAAACATCTAGTGAAATGGGATATATAACCATGCTTCATTGATCCATGTAGTTATATAGGTTGTGGGACATTTATCTAAAATTACCTATAACATCATTAAGGTTGAGATTTTTTTCACTGTCCTGCTTATCCAACCGTGCGAACTAATATAATTCCATCGAACAAATTTTTTTCCCAAAAAAAAAATTTAATCTGATCCCTATGGTAACTCATACCATACAAATGAGAATTTTCACATCATCACAAAAAATCAAGTGAAATTTCAAATTCATAACTCAAACCCCACAAACCATGGAAACTCATGTGTCATTATGAAGGGTGGTGTCTAAGAACTCACTCATGATAAACCACCAAAGTCCTGATGACAATCCCAACTAAATCATACCCAATTTCCCAAAATAATAAGAGATGTATTGGAGAACCAAGGTCCCTATACTGAATCCTAGGATCTAATATCATTTACAATGAACTGTCATTGAGATACTATCTTAATAGACACATAAAATAACCCACCACTAGCCCATAGGGGGTTCCTGATACTCCCAAGATAGAAACTAAAACATTGGTATTGATAAAACCCTTTTGGGAACG
Source organism: Viscum album (assembly GCA_963277665.1). Classification (NCBI taxonomy): domain Eukaryota; kingdom Viridiplantae; phylum Streptophyta; class Magnoliopsida; order Santalales; family Viscaceae; genus Viscum; species Viscum album. The sequence continues at coordinate 1,495,326,271 of OY728147.1, read as the reverse complement.
ATTTCTCCCATGAATATAAATGTACAAATAAACAAATAGAAAAAAAATACTAATTAAAAATCCTTACAAACATAGTATAAGAAAATATCCATAAAAGGATATAGATTCAACTAAAATAAAACAATGTGGGAGAAGATACATAAATATAATAGGATAAAAAAGTCTAATACAACAATCCAAAATGAAAATATACAGATAAATAGAACCAAAAGAGCTCTGATAACAAAACCCATGAATCCTGACCACTCGTCACTTCCCACTCATCTATTCATAAATAAACCCAAACCAATAAACTGAAATAGACTACCAATTTTACCCAAAATTTCTAGTAATGCTAAAAAATCCATAAGGAAACATACCTCAAGTGAAATGATGAACTGTGTCTTGAAAAGGAGATCTCAATTTCAAAGATGGGTAGTTTTATCATGCAGGGGATGGGGAGATCATTCCCGAAGAGGGGAAGCACTGGCTGATGCACAGGAGGAACTCCTGAAGAAGGGTATAGAGAAGGGGAGGAATGTGTGAGGGATGGAGGAACTAAGAATGGAGAAGCCGACGAGGGATGTAAGAACCACAAAGGAGAAGCCGGTGAGGATCGGGTTAGGTAGAATCAATCAAGTGAATATATTCTAAGGATAAGGGTTTTGGGATAGGAAACCCAAGTGCGAGGGTGGGAGAGGAAACCTGAGAATGGGGGTGGGAGAGGAAACCTGAGTGCAAGGGTCGGAGAGGAAAATTATAGGGATTTGTTACCGTGTGGGAAAATATCCATGTGGCTTTATCTTACCTAAAGCCACGGAAAAATTAAACTATGGATATGGATGTGTGGCTATATGTCATTTTTCTAGAAGTGTGATCAAACTAAGGTGGTGGTCGAGGTAGAGGATTTCAGAATTTTGATTCTTATCACCATCATAGTAGGATTACATAGGGTAGTTAGGAAGTGACCCAGGGCCATGGTATAGGCTAGTTACATAAATTTCATCCTATGCCATAGGATCAGATCATCGGTCCTTCTGTTTTACAAGGAATTATTCTAGTAGCCTTTACTTTGGTGTCTTCGTTATTTGACATAGTTTCTTATCACTCTTTTATATATGAGACTATTAATGGAAGTATAGGCCTAGAGATCAATCACTTCTATGGAATTATGATTCTAGATACCTCGTTAGGTATCTGGTTAGAGGGTGTTCACCATTATAAGGATTTTTTCCTTGAGATAGGCAGATACTACTTTATGTGGAATCTTTTCATACTTGACATAATGGGATTCAACGTAATCATCAAGATAGACTGGTTAGTTCAAAATCAATCCCATATTGAATTATATCATCGTATGGTGGCATTAACATCACTAGAGGGTGTTAGGAATGTAAATAGGGGGAATGAGATGTTAGTGCGACCATAGTTGGAGCCAAACAAAAGAAGTTGGGTAACGTGATGGCTCAGATCGCTAGTATTTTATTAGATATCCAGGGGTTACGACCCACTATTTTCCCTCTTGTAGTGGAGAATTTCAAGTACATATTTTCTAATGACTTCTCTAGTCTACCTCTAGTGAGATAAGTGGAATTATCTATAGATATTATTCTAGGATCATCACCAGCAACCATTCCTCCCTATAGGATGGCACTTTTGGAACTCATATAACTCAAGAAGATGGTGGAGAATCTTGAGGCTAAAGGCTTTATATGCCCCAAACACTTCTCCTTGGGGTTCACCAGGCCTTTTTACTAGTAAGGAAGATGGTACCCTTAGTCATTTCATAGACTATCATCGATTGAACCATCTCACTATAAAGAATCAGTATCTACTGCCTAAAATTGATGACCTCCTTGATCATCTATGATGAGAAAAGGTGTTTTCAAAGATAGATATAGTGTCAGGATATCATCAGCTGCATTTTAGGGCTTCAGAAATACATTTTATAGATTTCAAGATCGATTATGGTCTATATGAGTACCTGATCATGATGTCTGGACTCAAGAATGCACCTGTAGTCTTTATGTCTCTTATGAATCGAGTTTTCCATCCATGTGTGGATTCATTCATTGTAGTCATTATTGATGGCATATTAGTGTATTCAATATCTAGACACGACCATGTGAACCATCTTGAGATTGTTCTAAATACACTCAAAGAGAATAATATTTGTGCTAAACTCAGTAAGTTCCACTTTTGGATATATAAAGTCCACTACCTGGGTCAAATCATATCTGAGATAGAAGTTTCATTAGACCTAGATAAAGTGAGGAATATAGTTTTTTTAGAGAATACAAATAACATATTTGACATTTGGATTTTTTTGGGTATATCTAGATATTACATATGCTTCATCTAAAAATTATCATGTCTTGTTGTTCTGTTTATGTGAATGACAAATAAATGCGTGAAATTCATATGGTCAGGATCATGTTAAGAAAACTTTCAAGAGTTTAAGGGCCATTGAACTCGAGTGCTAATACAAATTCTTCTAGAGCTAGGTAGGGGATATACTATATACTGTGATGAATTAGGTATAATTCGTGGATATTCTATGATGTAGGAAGATCGATTCATTACATATGGGTCTCGTCAGTTTATTCCTCACTATCGGAATTACCTGACATGTAACCTCAAGAAAGCTTTGGTAGTTCATGATCTATGTTTTTAGAGACACTATCTCCATAGAGAGTGTTTGTGGTATTTATAGATCACAAAAATCTTCAAGTAGATATTTACACAGTGATATACAAATCTCAGACTGTTTAAGTAGGTTTAATACCTACAGTTGTTTGATTTCGAGTTGGCCTACATGCCTGGTAAAGGTAATACAGTGGTCGATGGTCTGAGCCGGATGGCTTAGACACAAGCAGTTCAAGAATCTAGTGTATAATGGAATCTCATTGCCTTATTATTATTGATACACATTGTGGTTAAAGAGGAACATGGAAATACTATCCTCATAACCTTAGTAGTGACTTCAACCATTTTTTAAAGGGTAATTATGAAGCAGTTATCTGGTCATGATGGCCTTGACCTAAGGGAAAGTGTTTCAGATGATGTTACATCTTCAGGGTGGATTATAGGTATGGATGATACTTTACTATTTTATATGAGTGTATGGGTCTTAGTAGGCATCATAGATAAGAATATTTGGGAATTCCATGCCTCAACGAGGTCAGTTCACCATGGGGTCACCAAAATGTATCAAGATCTATGGCTAGTCAAAACTATATATCCCAGGCCACACAACTTCCTCTAACCATGTGCAAAAAAAGGAAGTGAAATAGGAGATTCAGGGTTTTTCTAAAACCGTGTGACCCCAAGTGCCTAGTCTTGTGAGAAACTATAGGTTTTTACAGTGGGAATTCACATGATTTTTACATGGCTAAGGAATATATGTGGGCAAAATCCATAAGAAATGGCTTGAGAATGGTTTGTGCATGGTTTGGTAAACATTGCACCTTAATCGTGATTCCTTATATTTTTAGGTGAAATGACACTTTTTCCCCTAATTAAATCTATTTAACCATTCTATTTTCTCTCCTCTTCTCTAATGTATGAAACTCACATTTTTTTCCACCTATAGATCTCCCTCAAGACAAATATAGGCTTTGAGATAACTCCCACATCCTGTTTTTGATTCAAGATCCTTCGAATGCATTTGATTTTTTATGATGAGCTCTCGAATCCTCTCCCTTACTTTCTAAGTTTATCTTTAAATACATCATGCTATGTAGGTGCAAGATTTTTTTCCCTGTTTTCAAGGTGTTGGACCATTTATTAAATTTTCTCAAACCTATTCTGAATCATAGGTTGATATTGATTGAGGAGTAATATACGACCTTGATTTAGGTGGTATAATCTTTTTCCGCATGAGTTTTGATGTCTTGTATCTATTCCACTGATCCGCATGCATAATTTTGTCAAGCGTCCCATTTTTATTGAGTTCTTCATATCAATTTGACCATAGCATGACGATACATGTACTTTGATCATTGTTTAGTAGTTTAGAGGATGGTTACCACATTTATATACACCCCATGTGTGTTCCAAATCAAATTTACCTTGAAAATAAATGATTAAATGCCCAAAACTCTTTTTTAGCTATAGGCATAGATTTTAAATGGAATTTCCCTTGTATATGAATGTTTATAGAACCTGAGGCACCTCCTAGGTGTTTGGATCAACCTATAATTAGCATTTCCCATATAGGAAATTGTCTTATTTGATAATTTAAAATTTTAAATGGCTCTTTGATACTTATAGATTTAATTTCCATGTTATAAATAATTGAATGTATCAATTAAGTGGAATGGATATTACATGATGGTTTCCAATATTAAAATGAATTTTATGCTTTAATGAATAACTTATAAGGGTTGTATGGCCATGCATATTCATATTTAAACAAATGTAATTAATTGAATTGTTAATCCTTTGTTGTATTGGTATTGGTAAATGATGTTCATGGGAGGTGATTCCTCATTCTTATATTTATAAATACAATTATTCCTTATCTATATGTATGATATTGGTAAACATGGCATATGAGGGGTTTTTTCTAATACTAAATGTTTTAAATTTGATTAAGTAATTATATAGGCTATGATATGATGGTAAGTTTCCTCTTGAGCGTGATGATATCACCCTCCCTTATATCGGGTGTTGAGTATGGTGTCTCACACCATTGACACTATTTGGACATTGGGCTTGTTGTGCCGCATCACTTGTTCAAGTGTTGATATGATGTAACACTCACCATATCGTGTGACGAGAATGAATTCAACCACTCATTATGAGATATGGAGAATGTACCCTATTTCTTGAGCTTAAGGTCTTGTTATACTGGTTATGTATGTCTGAGTTATGCCCTGGTCTCTCCATCAATCAGTATTATAAGTATATAGAAACTTATTTCCATAGTTACTTGGATCTTATAGGTGGATTCAGTGTATAACTATACTATATATATTATTACTATATATATAGTTTCCAATCAGACTCTTATTCCATTTATGAGCCGAAGATAGTGGAGCCATCAAGTGTCCCTTAGGAACCTGAGTAGGTTGTTATTTTTTTATTCAATTTTATTAATTAATTACTATTACATGTACACTATTTAGTTTCGAGAACTTTTTGGAATACTTCTAGACACCATTTGTGGTATCCTATTGACATTTTATCTCACACCCTAATAAGAATTTCTTTGGTACTCCAGAAGACTATTTTTCTAAAGGTACTGATAAGGGAAATCACTCTATTATAGATTTATAATATGCTTACTTATAGATGGTACATAAGAGTAGAGGACCAAGAATTTGTTTGAGATGATAGTAGAGAGTATTTTATTTTTGTTATAGTTTTTTTATTGTATTTGTTTGTCCCCTTTTCCCCTTTTTATATCATCATTCCATGCTTCCATGTATATGACACTTCCTAGTGGATTTTTATTATTATTCAGTTCTTTATTTATTTATTCTTCTATTTCTTATTTATTCTATTTTTTTATATCATTATTCCTCTATTTCAAGTTTTTTATTGTATTACATTTTTTCACTCTAACATGAGGGTATAGTATCCCCACCATACCACCATTAAAATCTTGCTTCTAGTTAGAAACCTACTCGCATATGGGGAGGTCCGTTTGAGGCCATGTGACCCACCATATCGAGGCATAGGTTATGTGGATCCCGATTTGGGATAGTACCTCCTTCAGTGCCTTCCATGAATGATCTTAATTTGGAATTTAATAAATTATTATGATATTTATAAAAAAATTATATTCTGAAATAATAAACCATAGTATACATTTCTCCCATTCTTTGGAAAAAGAAAACATAATCCAGGGGTATGTACAGACTATTGCCTCCAAGTAATAGTATATTATGTTTTTCATCACCACATTTCATGGATGTCCATGAGAGTGTATTTAATATATAAATATTATTTTTATGAAACTATAGGATTTTGGTAAGAAAATATGGACAGCCTGTTAATAATATGATCAATAAAATATCATTGTAAATTTAATCATATAAAACGAGCAAACAAAGTGGAAAATAGTTTATTCATAATATGTAATTATTTTGTATCAATTAACTATTAATATAATTATATTCAATAAAAAATTATAAATTTAAAAAAATATTTAAAAAAATATTGTCATGCCTTTTGTTTAATTACATTACAATTAAATCATGTTATAATCCTCTATTAATTGTGGTATATTCATGATTTAATCAGTCTAAATATCTACTTGAACATTACTATAAAATAATATCATGGATAAATATGAAAAAATAATTTGTGATAATATATTATAAAAATAAGTAAATAATGGTCTGATTTCAGTTATATAATGGAAACATTAATATTAAACAAATTGATTAAGATGGAAACATCCCTTCATTATAAATCACTGAAACATGCACATCCTCGATTTCACCTTTAATGATTATAACCAAAAATCACAAATAATAAAATTATATAATTATATATAATTATAAACAATCAATTCTAGTACATTTAGAATTCCTTTAATGATGAAATTTTAGTGAAAAATGTGGAATAGAACTGATATTATAAAACTTGTTCAAAATGATCAAGATAACTCACATCTGATATTAAAACTTGATAATAACTAATAAATATACATGTTGAGAATAATTATAAATAAATTTTTTAAAAGTTTATAGATATAAAAAAGTTTTGAGAATAAGTGATTAAAATAGTTATTTTTTATACAGGAGATTCAAATGCTTTAGTGGAAGTTGGGAAATAAGTTAAGGGGTTCTTTGCCTCAAAATTAAATTCATGAGACATATTTCTTATTATGAACCACAATATCTTTAATATAGGGTGATTAATTCCTAATGAATTTATTTTACCATATTAAATTAATTAATTTGGTTTTAAAATCCTTAACATTTTCACTATTTAAATGGATTTTTATTCAAAATACAACACAAGTTATAAGTGGTTTTTTAACTCAACTTCCTCCGTCAAGTTAAAATTATTCTTCCTAAAAAAAATTAATATTCGATTTTCTATACTATAAAAGTTTATTTCTTGGTACTGTATATACCTATAAGGTGGAAAGTGACCATTTAATTAAATATTTTACCTTTATAAAATTTATTTCTCAAAAAGTACATCATTATGGAAATAATATTACATATTGAGGAAACATGGATGTGGATGATAAAATACACCCCAGTAAATACCAAAGTATAAACAATCTCGGATAAAAATGAGATTGTGATATTTCCCTTACCTTAGGTCCGACTTGCTTTGTACGTGTCCGAACCTCCTGTATAATGATTTAAATCATGTTATTGACTTATTCCAGAATCATATTCATTGTTATTATATCATATATGGTCCACTTATGACTTTATATTACCCGTTCTTTTGTAAATTCATGTTAAAGAAGCGTTTTGGGTAAAATCATTTCATTTATCGTAGGTGTTTGGAATTGTTGTTATTTACATTATTATTACTTATATCATGATTTACTTACTTCCAAAATATAAATTATGATTTATATATCATATATATTCAGTATATATATATATATATAATAGATAGATAAATGAAATGAAACACACCGTTCATGGAGACGGTAGTCCGTATGTACGCATGAACGCTGCTTTCCTTTCCTTATTGTCTTGAATGGAAGTAAGTAGATGATATATATATATATATACATAAATCCAGTAGATTTATCATGTCATATATTCCATTATTATTCATTATATATACTTTATAATCATTCTGGAATGGTTAACATGGATAATGAATCTCATCGCGTCGTGGAGACGGTAGTCCGTACGTACGCACGAGCGATGATATCGTTCTCATGGTCGTGGAATTGTGTTGAAGTGTATGTATAATATTTCAGTATCAATATCACTTTATAATAATCATATATAGTTACTCATTACACCTTTATACCCATCCAATTAAGGTGGTGGCGGAAAATAGATTACACCACGGCGTGGAGACGGTATTCCGTACGTACGCACGCGCGGTGATTTCCTTTTTCCGTAGGATGGATAGAAGGTTAATTAGAGTTGTTTCATATTTATAATAACATATTAGTATATAAGAAATACTTATGTTATTACTTTATCATGAAACAACTAAAGAAGAAGAAGTTGAAGAAGAAAGAAATTGAAAAAAATCGGTAATGGATATTACCTCTTTTTGACGCGCCTTCACTTAACCTCCACTTAAAGAACTAAGGATGGTCTTTGAAGAATACCAGGACCTCTATGATGATACTAGAGAAGTGGAGAAGAGATTTTGGTAGGGTTTGGCCGAGATTGAAGGCTCAAAGTTGTGTGAGGAAGAGAGGGAGGAGGTGCCCTTTTATAAGGGAGGAGAGGGGCATCTTAGGAAAATCTCAAAATATTATTTTATATTAAGGCCAAATTCGGTTTATAATGGTTCCAAATGGTCTTATTTCGAGGATAAAGTTGGGATGGGTCGAAATACTCTCATCCAATAGGATTTAGACAAGTTTAGGTTATTATTTTAACCTTATCAATTGGATTTAACTCTAAGAGATATAATTTAACTTTTACCGTGTCTTTTTGTTTTCTTACACTATATGGTTAATAAACTTACTATATCATGCCAAACGAACCCCAAGTTGTTTATTATTAATATATATATCCTTATCTAATTAATTTGGCCGAACCTTATATTTTTAGGAATTAAATAACAATTAATAATATAATATTTGTTTTAAAAACTAATTTATGTCAATTTTGACACTATTTGGTACATGATTTTTATGAAATTTCTAACAGAATGATAAGTTCTAACCAAGTTACTTAAATCAACAATAACATGTCATATTAACCTATAAAATTAGTTTAAGTCATAAAAAGTCTCAAATTACATTTATTTGGGCATTTATAACATCAATTATGTTAATATTTTCTTAAAAAGGTAATTACTGCATCATCATTGTGTCATAAATAAATTAAATTATTTAAAGTATAAAAATTACAAATAAAATACCATTATGTAGAAAATTTGTTTAGATTTCTAATGAATATTTATAGTCTAAATTATATTATGTATAACCTTATATTAAAAATGTTTTAATAAATAAACTTTGATTTTAACTCTTTTAACTCTTCTTTGAATTAAATAATAATAAATGTCCTAATCTAATCCAAGTGGGCCTAAATGATAATAGTTTGCACTTAAGGTTGTTTTTGGTCAATATACACTTGTCCAATAGTATTAGCACATGTTTTAGGGTAATATTAATATCATTTTTACCCTTAATTACCCTATTTACTTTTAACCGTGGTAAATAAAAGTAAAAAGTTACTATTCACCAAAAATTATTTTCATCTCATTGAACCACATTTTACTTACTGACATCAACCGTGTCTCTCGGATTTTTGAAATTCCATTCACAGAAGTGGTAAAATTAAGATTTATGAAAAAATTAATTTTTTTAACTACTACTTAGTAGTTTCACTATTCATCAAAAATTGAAGGTTTTCAGAAAAATGCCAAAAATTAGGCCTAAGATATATTTGTTATTATGAAATCAAAAATGATTTCTAGTTTACCAAATTCAAAACATATCAGTTGCATTAATTAATTTAAAAATTAATTCCCGCCGTAAAAACAAAAGGCGTGTTTTTAAGAGATAATAACTATCAAAAGATTGACACTTGTTTATAACTGTTTTAAATGTGAAATTACATCCAATGGCCAACATTGTATTAAATTGTAAAAATATATTCTAAATATACTTTAAAACCACTCAAATTAATAATTTATCACTATTAATTATTTCGATTAAAAGAGTTGTTTTTAATTAAAATTTAGTAATTTTCACTATTCATCAGAATATGAAAGTTATCCGAAAAGTACCAAAATTTCACCTTAGGCTAAATTCGATACTACGAATCCAAAAATGAAGTCCATTTTGAGAGCTAAAATTTCTAAAATTATAAAACGTGGTTATTACTATTCATAACGGCTAGTTATAATAATATTTTAATAGCATATCATTGTTTAGTGAAACTCGGTATTGCGTACTACACACGCTATCGAGGAAGGTCGTGGTTGCTGTAATGCAAGGCAAGTCAAGGATGCGTGTTGTGCAAGCTCCTTTTGGTGTAACGTACAACACAAGACATTAATAAAATTAAAAAGAATATTTTTCATAAAATCTTGGGCTGTTACATTCTACCCCCCTTAAAATGAATTTTGCCCTCGAAATTCGTCGGGGTTATAAATGGTTTACTACTCAAAAGTTTCTTTAATAGAAACCCACATCGTAAAAAGGAATACCAAAACTTGGCTTTAAAAACTAAAGTATGAAATGTAACGATTACCCAAATAAACTAATCACTGGGTTTCCACATAGGTGAAAATATGGATATGGAAGAGAAATCTAACCATCATGTTTTGATGGATAGTGGTAGAGAACATGGCTATGGAAAAGCTAGCAATCACAAAGCCATAAATTTGTGACGATATAAGGTACCATCTGATTAATCAGATATAAGAGCACTAGGACAACATTTTTGGTTTTCAAGATCGTTTCCCTAAAGTTGAAGAATTTGAATTAGAATAAATACTTACTTTATTTTGGTACAATCTCATTGTTGTTTGTGCCTTGAACAATTTCCACTTCATCTCTTAAATAAATGAAGTTGAATTTGTTATTCGTGAAGTGTTAGCAGATCATGTGATAGAATGATGGGTCATTCCATCTGTCTCAAACAAAAGGTTAGGAAAAGTTATATACATAAGTCGATCTATAGTGAGATTAATCATATATGGTTCCTAAAATAGACTTTATACTTCATATATCATACTGCTTAATATAATAAAACTAGTTTCTACTAAATAGAGACTTCCTGTAGGCCATTGGTAGGCGATAAAGGCTAGTCACACTTTGGTTGTGGGTTCGATTACCACATCCTTGTCCGACGCGATGGGTTGTCGCCCATCCTGCAGGTTGTCCTTTTTCTAAAAATACATTACTTTAACATCACATCAATAATATTGAAAAAAAACTTCTATCTTTAAATAATACTAATTTATGTCCAACATAGTCCACTCTAGTCTTTAGGCTTATCCATAATACTGCAGTCCAGAGATTTAATACCATCTTTGATCCCCATATATAATAAGATATGTCTTGTTGGTCACATTCCAAACCTTCAAAGGCCTTAATCATGTATTCTCTTGAAGAATGAATACCCATTGAACCTTAGTGAAAACATGAATGCAGTTAAAAGTTAACACTTTCCACATACCAAAATCCTCAAAATTATATATACTCAAACCATGATATCACTTAGTCCTTATATCAATCATGAGCTCATGAATACTATCAAACATTTAATTTTTCTCCTTATCCCTTCATTATGCGCATATCATCTACATTCCAAAAATATCTGAATAACCTTTCATGGATACTGGTAACATTAATCATACACTTTCAAAACTCAAGGAAAGACAACAGTGTAACAATCCTTAGATGTCTCTTTATTCCATAGTACCATGATATTCTTTATACAACATTACACTTGATAAACATGTAATCATTACACTACCTTCTTAAACCATTGACCGAGCTTCAACAATTCGTTCATATCACATATCATTTGTAGTCTCTTCATCATCATCAACATAAATACTACCCATATGGTCGTACTTATTCTCTTCATGAGACTTTCCCTTAGGGCATTGGTTTGCATAATGCCTGTACATTCCACATTTAAAACACTTAACCATTGTTGATGTCGCAGCAATACCATTATCCTCATCCCTGGTGTTAACTGAACCTTTTCCTTTGCACTTACTGGCTTTGTGTCCTTCTTTTCCACACCCAAAGCATCTTCCAGTTCCTTTGAAACATTCTCCTTGATGCCTCTTCCCACATGATTTACATAGGGGAAATTGAACTTTCTTTCCTCTATGATCATCATGAAACTCCATCTTTCTCTTATTAGCCGAGTCAGGAAACTTACCAAATTTTACTTTATTGATCATATTATGAGATTTCTGATTCGGCATAACAATGATGTTTGGACTTCCAAATCCTATTTCATTTGGTTTCTCATGAAGAATATCATTTCATTGTCCATCATATCCTCCATTATCGTGAATCATCTTGTTTCCAGCCATTTTCTAAAACCCAAAAAGAATAGTGTGAGAGGCAAAAATCATGCTAGGGAAAACAACATAATAAAGGGGGAGTACCCTTAATATCTAACATCTTAGGTTAAATTCTAAGATCGTTACCGTAGTTCTAGGACTATATCCTATACGTATACTTATCATTAGGGACATCCCTAGACATACCTTAGAAATATCTCTAGGGATCTCACTAACGTTTTCGCATCCTAGTTTCCAAAGGTTGACTAAACCTTTCCTCTGATACCAACTGTAGAGACCCGAAGCTTAACGTACATGAACATTACATTACTTTTTCGGAATACTTAGTACATAAAAAAAACACACACACAAGGATCGTAATAGTTTAGTGTCTTTGGAAACTCGGAACGTAATATTCTAATAGTGGTGAAAGATCTTCAAAATCTCCCATAAAGATCTTCCCTTTTTTTTACCTAAAACCTTTCTTTATATCCTGTGGAAAAGAAAACATAAAAGGGTGAGCTCAAACGCTCAGTAAGGGTAAACAAAAGTAATATAAATCACATCAAGCACATAACTTTTGGAAATCTTAACCTGCAAAAGAGATCATAATTTCATAACATGGGATAAATCATGGCAGTGAAATGTAATCACAATAATCATAACTTAAAACATGAAACTTTGTGGCATACACACATAATCATAGAGAATCGTTTCTTATTAGTCAAGACTCATTGCCAAGACTATCTTAGTGGACAAAGTCCATTTCTGAACCGAGTTACCCTCATTTCAGTCCTGCTTCACTGAACCGATATATCTACCGTTCCAGCCATCTCTATCTCATGAGATATAAAATCTTTTCCCAATGCATTGGAGGGAGATATAGGTCCCACCCATCTCATAATGATACCATTCTTATGTGTGCCACAAAATCATAAATCATACATCATTGCATAACCCATGTAATACAAATGAGAATTTTAAACATCATGACATCATAAATAAATTCATATAAGATGAAGGAATTCATAAAAATAATTCCATCACAACATGATCAAATCAATGTAATAATAGGGATAAAAACAGAACCCTTTATTATCTTAAATTGAAAATAATTTTGACAAAACACTTGAACTCCATTCTTGAGGAAAATATCATTTCTTCTTAAAAAACATTTTTCCTTTCATAACATGTCATATGACTTTAAAATAAAAGAAGTTGATTAAAAATAAACTTGAAAACTTTTAAAGTAAGCTTCTTGGAAATAATGTTTTAAAAATCCATTCATGCCGTATAAGTTAAAAAAACATTCTTTGTACTTTTGTCAGAAAAGTCAAAAAGTACCTCGTACGAAAAATGACAAAAGATTCCTTTCTTATCTTTTACTAAAATTCACCAAAGGGTAAAATTGGATTTAAACAATTGTAGGTGGATGGAAATAATATTACATATTGAGGAAACATGGATGTAGATGATAAAATACACCCCAGTAAATACCAAAGTATAAACAATCTCGGATAAAAATGAGATTGTGATATTTCCCTTACCTTAGGTCCGACTTGCTTTGTACGTGTCCGAACCTCCTGTATAATGATTTAAATCATGTTATTGACTTATTCCAGAATCATATTAATTGTTATTATATCATATATGGTCCACTTATGACTTTATATTACCCGTTCTTTTGTAAATTCATGTTAAATAAGCGTTTTGGGTAAAATCATTTCATTTATCGTAGGTGTTTGGACTTGTTGTTATTGACATTATTATTACTTATATCATGATTTACTTACTTCCAGAATATAAAGTATGATTTATATATCATATATATTCAGTATATATATATATATAATAGATAGATAAATGAAATGAAACACACCGTTCATGGAGACGGTAGTCCGTACGTACGCATAAACGCTGCTTTCCTTTCCTTATTGTCTTGAATGGAAGTAAGTAGATGATATATATATATACATAAATCCAGTAGATTTACCATGTCATATATTCCATTATTATTCATTATATATACTTTATAATCATTCTGGAATGGTTAACATGGATAATGAATCTCATCGCGTCGTGGAGACGGTAGTCCGTACGTACGCACGAGCGATGATATCGTTCTCATGGTCGTGGAATTGTGTTGAAGTGTATGTATACTATTTCAGTATCAATATCACTTTATAATAATCATATATAGTTACTCATTACACCTTTATACCCATCCAATTAAGGTGGTGGTGGAAAATAGATTACACCACGGCGTGGAGACGGTATTCCGTACGTACGCACGTACGGTGATTGCCTTTTTCTGTAGGATGGATAGAAGGTTAATTAGAGTTGTTTCATATTTATAATAACATATCAGTATATAAGAAATACTTATGTTATTACTTTATCATGAAACAACTAAAGAAGAAGAAGTTTAAGAAGAAAGAAATTGAAAAAGATCGGTAATGGATATTACCTCTTTTTGACGCGCCTTCACTTAACCTCCACTTAAAGAACTAAGGATGGTCTTTGAAGAAGACCAGGACCTATAGGATGATACTAGGGAAGTGGAGAAGAGATTTTGGCAGGGTTTGGCCAAGATTGAAGGCTCAATGTTGTGTGAGGAAGAGAGGGAGGAGGTGCCCTTTTATAAGGGAGGAGAGGGGCATCTTAAGAAAATCTCAAAATATTATTTTATATTAAGGTAAAATTCGGTTTATAATGGTTCCAAATGGTCTTATTTCGAGGATAAAGTGGGGATGGGTCGAAATCCTCTCATCCAATAGGATTTAGACAAGTTTAGGTTATTATTTTAACCTTATCAATTGGATTTAACTCTAAGATAAATAATTTAACTTTTACCGTGTCTTTTTGTTTTCTTACACTATATGGTTAATAAACTTACTATATCAAGCCAAACGAACCCAAAGTTGTTTATTATTAATATATCTATCCTTATCTAAGTCATTTGGCCGAACCTTAGATTTTTAGGAATTAAATAACAATTAATAATATAATATTTGTTTTAAAAACTAATTTATGTCAATTTTGACACTATTTGGTACATGATTTTTATGAAATTTCTAACAGAATGATAAGTTCAAACCAAGTTACTTAAATCAACAATAACATGTCATATTAACCTAGAAAATTAGTGTAAGTCATAAAAAGTCTCAAATTACATTTATTTGGGCATTTATAACATCAATTATGTTAATATTTTCTTAAAAAGGTAATTACTGCATCATCGTTGTGTCATAAATAAATTAAATTATTTAAAGTATAAAAATTACAAATAAAATACCATTATGTAGGAAATCGTTTTAGATTTCTAATGAATATTTATAGTATAAATTATATTATGTATAACCTTATACTAAAAATGTTTTAATAAATAAACTTTGATTTTAACTCTTTTAACTCTTCTTTGAATTAAATAATAATAAATGTCCTAATCTAATCCAAGTGGGCCTAAATGATAATATTATACACTTAAGGTTGTTTTTGGTCAAGATACACTTGTCCAATAGGATTAGGACATGTGTTAGGGTAATATTAATATCATTTTTACCCTTAATTACCCTATTTACTTTTAACCGTGGTAAATAAAAGTAAAAAGTTTCTATTCACCAAAAATTATTTTCATCTCATTGAACCACATTTTACTTACTGACATCAACCGTGTCTCTCAGATTTTTGAAATTCCATTCACAGAAGCGGTAAAATTAAGATTTAGGAAAAAATTAATTTTTTTAACTACCACTTAGTAGTTTCACTATTCATCAAAAATTGAAGGTTTTCAGAAAAATGCCAAAAATTAGGCCTAAGCTATATTTGTTATTATGAACTCAAAAATGATTTCTATTTTACCAAATTCAAAACATATCAGTTGCATTAATTAATTTAAAAATTAATTCCCGTCGTCCAAACAAAAGGCGTGTTTTTAAGAGGTAATAACTATCAAAAGATTGACACTTGTTTATAACTGTTTTAAATGTGAAATTACATCCAATGACCAACATTGTATTAAATTGTAAAAATATATTATAAATATACTTTAAAACCACTCAAATTAATAATTTATCACTATTAATTATTTCGATTAAAAGAGTTGTTTTTAATTAAAATTTAGTAATTTTCACTATTCATCAGAATATGAAAGTTGTCCGAAAAGTACCAAAATTTCACCTTAGGATAAATTCGATACTACGAATCCAAAAATGAAGTCCATTTTGAGATCTAAAATTTCTAAAATTTTAAAACGTGGTTATTACTATTCATAATGGCTAGTTATAATAATATTTTAATAGCATATCGTTGTTTAGTGAAACTCGGTATTGCGTACTACACACGCTATCGAGGAAGGTCGCGATTGCGTGTAATGAAAGGCAAGTCAAGGATGCGTGTTGTGCAAGATCCTTTTGGTGTAACGTACAACACAAGACATTAATAAAATTAAAAAGAATATTTTTCATAAAATCTTGGGCTGTTACAGGAGACCTAATAATGTATTATATCATGTGACTATTATATTTATCTTTTCAACTTTTTAAAATTAATCTTTATTGAACATTTTTATGTGGGTTTCAATAAAGATATTTTAAATAATTTTCTTTACATTATTGTTTGTTTTGTTTTCCACACCTTGTTTCATTGAAATAAACTTTCTATACTTTCAAGGAACCTTTATTGAGGATTATTTTTAAATTTTAATGTCTTTAAAAGTTTTCACATCATATTTTCATAAAAAAATATCTTTTGAAAGTGGTTATTAAAATGTTAAAAAAATTAAAACTCCACTATGGTTTAGCTTTCATTATTCAATTTATCTAAAAATGTTTTATTAACTTCAAAATTTCCTTTTAGGAATTACCCACTAAATTAAATTGTACTATTTTGAGGGTTTAAACTCTTAGAAATAAATTACTACCTTTTTCATGCATGTTTATGATTTTACTTCTAATTTATTTCATCTCTAAACACTATATATTTACTTTCATTATTGAAATGTTTCCATATATATTTTTTCCTATTTTTAAAATGAATATTTATTATCCATTTTTAGGATGTGGGTTTCAATAAATATATTTTAAATGGTTTTAGTTTTATTTTCATTTATTTTATTTTCTAAATCGTGTTTACATGAAATAACTGTGATTCCTTTTCAAGGAACAATTATTGAGGATTCTATATAAAGGTAAATTTTTTCCAAAGATTTATAATCATTTTGTCAAAAAACATTATCCATTAAATGTTACCTGTAATCCCCGACCCAAGAATCCCAGATCTAGAACATTATTTTAATACACTGGCATGTCTACAAGGAATAAAATCCCAAAGTACTGAGTAGTTTAGCAGTTTTGGAAAATCAGATACATAAATAGGTTTAAAATTAAAAATTGATGGAAAAAAACATAAAGGTTTTATTGATAACATTCATAACTCTAAGTTTATCCCAACAGGTCATTCATAATAAACTTATTCATGTCCTGAAGAAAATGAAACATAAGAAAGTGGTGATAATAAACGCTCAGTAAGGGTAATCAATACAGTAGAAGATATCATAACAAAAACTTGAACACATTATGGTAGGAACAAGACATGAATAAATAATGTCATAATCAAGGGTATTATAATATTCAAATAACCACATGAAAAATCATTATAATTTTCATAATGAGGGAATTCAAAATGCCGTACATCATAACTATACTGTCAAGGCCTCGTGCCAAGACCATAAATAGTCATTTTGTCAAAGCCTTATGTTAAGACCATACTTTGTCTCATGAGATCTACTGATGCACTGAGGGGCTATAGTGGGCCCTAACTGACCCTTATTATGTCCAATTAATTCCTCGTATTAACGGGGACAAACATAAATAACATATAAATTAATATTGAAGCTAATATATGGAATGTAAATAACTTTCCCCGAACATTAAGCATAAACACAAACCATTCTGGGTAAATTGGTGAATGGTTTTAAGATAGAACATTCACACATAAAATAGTCATAAAAAATTCAAATAAATATGGAAGATGATATCATAATATATAAACCTAAATGAAGTACAATATTAAACAATGGACATTAACATAGATGAAGATACTTTTTAATAAGACCATTGAAAAATCTTTGAGGAAATGATCCTTAAACATTCCAAAGTGTCCCATACCACCTTGAAACACTCAAATAATAATCCATTATAATATAAATAGAATGAAGAGACTCTTTATATGATACAAAAAATGGAATTACATACACCACAATAAATAAATAAGTGTTGAATAAGGCATATATCTCATAAAAGTTATTCTGAGATGAGAAAAATCCTTTTTTCTTTTGAAAAAAGAGTTATTTTTGAAAATCATTTATATTTTCCATGAAATCAGATTGTAAACATAAATATACCAGAAAATAAAATAATATGAAATTTAATTATATTTTAGGCATAAATGATGTCCCACTAAAGTGAAATCATGAATAAAACAGTTCTTAAGATTCTTTAGAAATAAATCATTTTAGAGAATTTTAAGGAAAGTATTAAAGAGACTTTTAAAGGGGAAAGGCATGTTTTTTCTCTTAAATCAATAAATTATACAAGATATTTTTAATATTAAAATTATTTTTTTTATAAAAATAATGGTGGCTTAAAATAGATTCTGATTTACACTTGAAAATGGGTAAGAATTCAAAAGGATCCCTTGAACCGGGTTTGTATTTCAGAAATAATTTTAAAAGTTTATTTTTAAACATGTGACTACCCAAAAAATAATGAAGGATTCTATTTCGTTAACATATATAGAACAAACACGTATAATTTTTGATGAGTACACAATAATACATAAGAATTTCATTGAGTTAATTAGACAATGAAGGTAACCAGAATGAAAATGGAAGATTGGGTGGGAAATCCTTAACACTTTGTAATCAATCGATTCGTATGCCCCAAAATTAATAATATTTAAATGATACATTTAATTCCAATAAAAAATATATTCATGATATTTTACTTAAATGGGAAGTATGCATACACCATACACAAGTGTTGGTAGTGAATACGTAAAATCTCGTAGAAATGGAAGTGAGATGAAGAAACCCTTACCATAAGTCCGAATGTGTTCCGCTCTTAAAATTAAGGTCCCGAAATATGAAATAAGACATATTAATAACATAATTCAGAACCTATTATACATTTATTTAGTAATAATAATTTTATTAAGTTCATTATCTCCGTATTGATAAGTTATAAGATTGAATTCTGTCATTCTGGATTGTTCTTTTCCTTGGTTTTTATGATCGGTATATTTGTATAAGAGTATGGATGTTCATGTGGAATGGATGTAAATATCCAGAATTGAAATAAAATAATATTTATGAACATATTTAAGTGTTAATGGTCATTTATATCATTTTTTTACAAGGAATGAGGATGAATCATTAGGTGAAATATTAATGGCATTCACTTAGATTATTTATGCGGTATTTTGATTTTTAGAAACTAGTTTGGTCATATGATTTAATAATATGTACATATACTGGTTAATGAATATTAAAAAGGTTGTAATAAATATATTATAGTCTTTTTCAACCATAAAAATTGTTTCATGACCCGTAATGAAGAATAAATTGAATAACGAAACTCAGTCATCCACGAATGTTGTAAATTGGAACCTAACGGATGATAATTTCGTTTATAGAATAAAAGACAGAGAGTAAGAATATTGATAATGGATCTTGGAGTAACATGATATAATTCATGTATATAGATGATACTGGAGTTATCATGGTCATTTGGATATATGAGTTGAGTAGAAGATAAAAATAGAAAGGAACTTGAAATTAAAATGAATGAAATAAGATTTGAATTTACCTCTTGAATCCACATCCTTGAGAATCTCTTAAAGAGAAGGGGTTTTGGTCTTTTGGAAAGAACAAGAGCTTCAAGGAAGTGGTAAGTTACCAGGGATGGATATTTGGGAATAAATTTAGGTGCATCAAGTCTTAGAGTAATGAAGAGAAGAGGGAGAGATGGGGGGTTTTATAGTGGAGGATAGGAGTGAATTTTGAATATTTTATTCATTATTTTATTAATTCCCACAAGACAACCAATAGTGTTTTTCATGTGATCCCTAAATGTGATAAGTTAATGTTAGTTCCAAAAAAGTGTCCTTACATCACTCATGATGTCATAAAAAATGCATTAAACTAATAATTTTTATATACAGTATTTTACCGTATTTCACTATTCATCAAAAATTCAGTAATTTCAGAAAAATCCCAAAAATTCACCATAACCTTTTATAGATGTTTAGAATTAAAAAATTAACTCCATTTTTTGAAAATAATTTTCTAAATATTTTTAATTTAATTTTTGAATAGAATCTTAATTTATTGCAAAAAAACAACTTTAAAACTATAACTCATTTTATAACACCTTGAGAAATTAATCAGGGTTCCATAAAATTATATTATAACCATAATAAAATAAAGTAACAATTTATGATTAAATTTTATGAAAATAACTTTCCATTTTAAATTATTAAATTAATCATAATATTTTAAATAAAATATTTATGACATACAAAAATACCAATACTCATACTATGATCGTTTTTCACTTATAAGATGACTAAATTGTATTTATACATTAATGGGTGAAGTTTCTATTTTTTTAAAATTTACTAATCATTACTATTCATTAATATTCATAATTTTATGTTACTATTCATAAATTTTTGTTACTATTAATCAAAAATTAAGTTTGTCTTATCAGACTCTAAATATCTTACCAACTGCAATCGTGTATGTCTATTTTTTGAAATTCAAATTATAGAAGTGGAAAAATTATGTTTATTGGTTAGGTTATAATAAAGTGTTGTTTTGTATATAATAAGTGTTTCATTGATTCTATATTAAATCTATTTGTAAATTCTTTGGGTGTTAAATTATCCCCTCCTTACAGAAATTTCATCCTCGAAATTTGAAATCAAACTTCGATAGTTAATGGTTGATACTTGAAAATTCCCTTATGGGAAACCAACATAAAGAATATGGTTAAAATATCCTATTAATAATAGGAAAGTGAAATTTATCAGTTACTACAAAACAACACATTCTAATTGGACAACATGTTCATGGAAGAATAATCAAACCATCATGTTGTGACATTAAAATCTAAAACCCCATACAATGATCAACTTAAACCAATTCGTAAATGGTTAAAATTTCAAAAAAATATATAATGATTCAACACATTATAATGAATATCTCTAAATTTACATGATGAACATATCATTAACCCTTAATCAACAATAAATAGCTCTAAAATTCAAATTCCAAACTTGTTAATAAATTCATCATGTATCCTCTTGAAATATGGTAATAACTTGAATTACATTAAAAACCATATTGGAAACATGAATTATTCCATATTCTTTAAGTAAGATTCATGTTATTGGACATATTCCTTAAACACAAAAGTTCTAAAAACTCCATCGATGATAACATAGACCACTTCTCAACAGGTCAATAATCAGTTCCAAGCTAATCAGTACTTATCTGAATCAATCATTTCTTCATCATTATCTCAACATCATATATATATTAAGGGTGGTCTTTACCTCAATTTAAAATGTTTAACTTTATACTGAATCACATTTCTTTTATACCATTCATCATAAGGTCTCAAATACTTAATGAAATAGTACTTCATTTCAATCCTTATATATCTCAGAATTCTTATAACCAGTACATTGCTGATAAAATATTCAAATGACATGATTCTTGGCTAGGAATATTAATCATTCTACTTTGTCTTGGGTAGTATCATAACTTGATCATTATCCAAAATCATCATTTGGGGTATATTCATTTGACACTTGGGACACTAATTCACATAGTGTCTCATCTAATTGTAGATAAAGAATTGAATATAGGAAAATTATTTCCTTGTCTTGCAATTATGAGAATGGTGGCCTTTTTCTCCTCACTTGATTCAAACATATTTTCATCTCAAGCATCTACCAAGGTGTTTCCTTCCAAAATTATCACATGTTGTAAAATACATCTTTCCCTTCTTCCCTTTATCCATGTTTTTCCCTACCATACTCTTCTTCTTTTTCATCCCTTCGAAGCCATAGGTCTTAGATAATACTTTACATACCTTGTCAACAAATGATACTATTAACTCATATATTGAGGAAACTTGTGTGATAATCTTCCTTTGAAATGATGGCTTGAGATCACTAGATATATGACCCTTCTTACTGTTCACAACACGTGCATTGGTGAAGTTCTCATTACTTCTGTTACATGCTACTTCTAATAGCTCGTAACATTAAGAACTCTCTATGACTCTGAACATGGTATTGCCCATAGCATAAATTTATGCATTGTAAATCCTCAACCCATATAATTTGGTTAATTTGGGTTTATAAATCCTTCATAATGGTGGGTAAATAAAATATGAATTATCCTAAGAATATCCACCAGGAGTGTCAAACCAGGTGCGTAGTAAGGCCTGTTGTCGTGTACCAGTATAGCCCAGGTCAACCCAAAAACTCATTGTCGGAGTTTTCACTCCTAAGTAAATCTGTTCTAGAACCACATCTACTTGTAGTATCCAAAAAGGGATGTATTTTACAAGAAGATCCACATAATCTATTCCTTACCAAGATTCCAGGATTTTCTTGTATGTTTATCCTCATAGACTATCTTAAGGGTTTGTTCCCTAATCTAAGTTTTCTAAATCTAGTTTCTAAGTTTTTCTACTAAACATCCTTTGATACCAACTGTAACGCCCCTACCCCAGAATCCAAGATTCGGTGCATTATTTTAATACATTAGAATGATTAAAAGGAATAAAATCCTAAAGGATTGAGTAGTTAAGTATTTTTTTAAAACTAGATACATTCATAGATTCAACATTACATCTTGAAGGAAAAAACAACATAAAAGTTTTATTGAGAACATCCCCAACTCTAAGTTTATCCCTACAGGTCATTCATAGTAAACTACTCTGTGTCCTAATTAAATGAGACATAAGAAAGGGGAGATCTCAAACACTCAGTAACGGTAAGCAATACAGTAGAATATATCATTACATAAACATTAGGCATGTTGAATAAATAAAAGCATATGCCTTTAACAAAAACTTGAACACATTATGGTGGGAACAAGAGCTGAATAAATAATACCATAATCATGGGTATTCTAAAATTTGAATAACCACATGAACCATAAATACTATTTTTATAATGAGGGAATTCATAATGAGGTACATCGTAACCATAATGTCTTGGCCTCATGCCAAGACCATAAATAATCATTTTGTCCAGGCCTTGTGCCAAGACTGTAGTTTGTCTCTTGTGACCTGCTGATGCACCGAGGGGCTATAGCAAGCCCCAACTAACACTTTCTATATCCAATTAATTCCTATTATTAATGGGGATAAACATAAATAACATATATAATCATATTAAAACTAATATATGGAATATAAATAACTTTCCTATAACATTAATAATAAACACTAACCATTCGAAGTAAATTGGTGAATGGTTTTAAGATAGCACATCCAGAGCCAAAATAATCATAAACCATTCAAATAAATATGGTAGATGATATCATAATAGATAAACCTCAATGAGGTACAATATTCAACAAAGGAATTTGACTTATATGAAGATACTTTTGAATGAGACCATTGAAAAAACCTTGAGGAAATAATCCATAAAAATTCCAAAGTGTCCCATACAACCTTGAAACACTAAAATCATAATACCTTAAAATATCATGAGAATAAGGAGGCTCTTTATATGATATTTCAAATTTAATTACATACACCAGAAGAAATAAATAAGTGTTTAACAAGTCATATATCTAATAAAAGTTACTGTGAGACGAGAAAAATCCTTTTTGCTTTTGAAATAAGAGTTCTTTTTTAAAATCCTTTATATTTTCCATGATATCAGATTATAAACATTAATATCCCATAAAATAAAATACTAGGACATTTAAATGATATTATAGGCATAAATTATGTCCCACTAAAGTGAAATCACTATAACATAAATAGGGTTTAGTGGCGGTTTTGTGGAGGCGGTTCACAAAATCACCACTAAATGTTTTCTGAAAAAGGTTTCACTGCGGTTTTTAATAAACCGCCACTAAACCCATATTTTTTTAAAAATTCCCGAACCTTCCCTACCCCGAACCCTGTTTTCCCCAAACTTCCTGACCCCTCGCGCTCCCTTCTTCCCGCAACCCCCCCCCCTCCGGCGACCCTGTCACGTCTCCAGCAAACGTGTGACCTCCATCTCCGGTGACCCCGCGACCAGCGTCTATGGCAGATCCCATGACCGGTGACCCCGGCGACCTGAAACCCCCCTTATCCCGGCGACCCTTTTCACTATGACCGCAACCCCAAAGTGATTTTTCCATTTTGATAACATTTTTCATCTTTTTTACAAGATTTTGTGTAATATATGTTTATTATTTGATTAGAAGTTTTGTTACTCCAAGTTTTAGCATTTTAATTTGAAGAAAATTGTTAATTTGATACCTAATTCATGTTTAATTAAAATTTTTATTCCATGTGTTAATGGAATTGGATAAATAAAATGAATCTGGAAATACTTATTAATGATAATAATAAAGAGGTATGTTAATGGAAATTTTCATCCTTAAAATTCAATGAAACATGAAGTTTTGATTGAAATAATATTTAAATAATTAATAGGTTTTGGTAGCTAATGCGATATGTTTCTCATAGTTTTAACCTATGATAAATGAATCAATTAATCTAAAATATAAATAAAACTGTTTGTTTGATAAAGATAATTGTTTGGGGTCGAGCGAGCCTATTTTCATGTGATGTTCAGATACATTGTTTCTAGGTCCTATATTCCCTATTGACTCTTTTTATTGTTTATTTACTTCTATATTTTATTTTTAATTGATTATTTTTATATGATTCTTTTTTATCATGGGATAGATGAAGATTGAAGGTATATGGTTAATAAGACTTGGGTTTTTGGTTGCAGTTGGCACCTGATATGGTGGATGCATAGTGATATTCATGGTGTATCGGGATTGGTGGAATGGGTTGAACATGTGATTTCCCATTATTATGTTAAAATATAGGATAATTTCTTATGAAAAAAACTTATTTAAATTCGGTTTGTGATTTCCCATTATTTATTGGAAATAGAACCTTTAGTGGTGTCCCTATTAGAGACTCTTATGTAAGGGTAACATGGGAATTTTTTGAGTTACCTTGGAAAATAACCACATGCATTCTCCATAAGACTCCTTTTTAATGATGGATTATTTGATTGGATTTTGAGCCTAGTGAATTTTGTAATCATAACATGGTGTTAGGTTTTAATGCATTATCATTTTAAGTTGATATCCTTTGGTAGGTAGTGCCCTTAGAACATTAATATCATTCTATTACAAGGAGTTTTCTGATGCTTGGTTGTATTCAGGTGTCGTTTCCCCTCATATGACTATTTAGTTCTAATGAAACCCTTTTTTTGTGGTTATTGTGTTTTTTGCCATTTTTATTTTCATGAGTATCGAGAAATGATTAGTTTTAGTAGGATAGGCTTACCTCAAGCATTGTCATCTACTTTTTAGGTCGTATGACCCTTTATTTTCCTCAGTGTTGGACAACATTGTATGATTTCATTCATGTTGATGGCCGTATGAGTCAATATGATGTTAGTTTAAATATATTTTATGTACCTTCTAATTCTTTAATGCATAGGGTGGACAAACTATTTATAGTAATCCGGATGTGCCAATTTCTTATGGAACCTATGGTAACATGCTTACATCTATGTTTTTTCTGTCGAGTTCTAAATGTTGTAATGAATGTATGGAGTTCGGTTAAATCATTGAAGCATGGGTGATTTTTTAAGGTGTCGGGTCATCTACGGAGTTGAGTGACATGTGAATTAAATAATCAACTATGTCTCAAAGAATTGGAGGACTTCAAAAAGAATATGGTGTTTTGTCTTGCTAGTCAGTTTGGTGTTGGCCCTCTTTATGATTGTTATGGCGTAATGAGTGTGCTTGAGGGGAGAATCAAATGTATGTTTGATGTGAATATGATATAGATAACTTATTAGTGGCTGATATATCTCTAATTTTGATAACTAGGACACTCAAAAGTTGGGGAGAATCTTTTCATTTTTGTTAAACAAGTGTCATTCCCGGTAGAATGAACACAACCTAAGATGTCAATTGAAAAATGGAAATTTTTTCTAGAATTTATTTTGACCTCTCATGTCTTAAATCTCTTCAGTTATTGCTTGGAAATATGAATTTGATAAGGTTGGTTGTGTATGAAACCATTGACAAAAATCATTCCTCTTGGAGGACATCTAAGGTCAATCCTAAACAATCACATAATGTCTCAGGTCTAAAATTCATTATGATTGGTTTCGATCACACGTCAATGGGGTGTTGTTTGAGGCAACATAAATCTGTGATCGACAGTGTTATGATAAGTGTGTAACCTAATATTCTTACTGCTCTTCAATGAGGTGTTGACGCTGTCTCCTATGGACCAGACTTGTTCGGTTGGTCTGAAGTGGTAAATGTGATCAATGAATCATGTTTATTATATTATGCATAATTTATGATCAATGGGTCATCTTTATTATATTATGTTTCTATAATATTACACTATCATATATTTTGTGTAGAAACATAGTGATATACATGGATAAAAGCTTGATCACATTACCCAAGAACACACCTCAGTGTGTTAAGGGATTGAATGAGTTTTTCGATTTTGAAATTTCTAATCGATCCGTTGAAGGGAGAATAAAATTTCCATGTCCTAAATGTAAATTCAGAACATGGTTGAAGAGAGATGAAGTTTATGAACATTTAATACTAATGCAATTCCCTGGTCAATATTTGTGTTGGATTTGGCATAGAGAATCGAACGTTACATAAATATTGAGCACTGATTTTAATCCACAGAATGAGGTCCCAGGTTCATTGACAATGGAAAATGAAATGCAAAACCTCATAAATGATTCATTTGGAACATAAAGACACCACTATCATCATCAAAACATATCAAAACAACCATAAGAGGGTGATACAAATTACAAAGTGACAAGTGATGTTTTTGAGACTGTAACACAGGCAGATCAAGATAGTAACATATCATTAGATCCTTCTCTTGATTCTGTGGAGACAAATGTAAGAGAAAACTTCACTGAGGAAAATTTGTTTCATGATTTATTTGACAATGGAAATCAAGAATTGTATAGTGGGTGTTTGAAATATTCAAATCTTTCATTTCTGTTAAAGTTGTACCATATCAAATGTCTATGTGGAATTAAAAATAAGGCAATGTCCATGATATTGGAATTGATTCGTGATGCATTTCCTGAAGCAAAAATCCCAGAATCTTTTTATGATATGAAAAAAGTAGTTAACAATCTTGGTCTAAATTATACAAAAATACATGTGTGTCCCAATGATTGTATGCTTTATTGGGGAGAGAATTCAATTAGACAGAATTGCAAGAAATCTTCTTATTCTATATGTCAGGAAAAGGGTGATGTTGGAAGTCTGAATGAACATAATTTCATGGAGAAGAAGAAAAGGAACACACCTCCAAAGGTTTTGTGTTACTTTTCTTTGAAGCCTCGATTGCAATGATTATTCATGTCATCGAAAACTGCTGAATACATGAAGTGTCATTCTATAGATAATAACAATGATGGGTTAATGAGACATATACAAGATTCCCAATCGTGGAAGACATTTGGTTCATTACATCTAGACTTCTCAGATGATCCTACGAATGTTCGATTGGGATTGGATACCAATGGATTCAACCCATTTGGGACTTTGAGTACTAGTTATAGCATTTGGATAGTTGTTTTCATCCCTTATAATCTACCTCCATGGATGTGTATGCAACAAACATATTTTATCATTTGGATGATTATTCATGGAAAAAAATTCCTAGAAATTATATTGATGTATACTTGCAGCCTTTGATTGAAGAATTGTAGGAGTTATGGAGTAATGGTGTTGAGACATTTGATGCTTCTTCTAAAACAATGTTCAAAATGCATGCTGATTTAATGTGGACCATTAGTGACTTTTCTGGGCTTGGTAATTTATCTATTTGGAACACTTACACGGGTTTGGCTTGTCCCATTTGTAACATTGATTTTGAGCCCAAACGGCTGCCTCACAGTAGAAAATGGTGTTTCTTGTGTCATCGAAGATTTCTCGATGCATCTCATAGATTTCGGCTGAACAGATCAAAATTTAATGGTTCCATTGATCGTAGACCACCTATAAAGTTGTTAAATGGTTCTTAAATATTGACACAGCTTGAAAATGTTGAAACATAATTTGGAAAGGTTCATCATTTGAATGCTAGCGAAAAATGGGTCTGAAGTGCATCGTCAAGCGAAATCGGAATGCAACGATGGAAGAAAAAAAGTATATTCTTCAAACATTCGTATTGGGAATTTAATTTGTTGTGGCATAAAATTGATGTGATGCATATTGATAAGAATTTTTGTGATAATATAATTTTCACATTGCTTAATGAGCACGTAAATTTGAAGGATCATCTCAATGCTCATAAAGACTTAAAGGCAATGAACATAAAACGGGATCTCTAGCCAGGTGAGAATGAAAAGTATCCTCCGGCAATTTTTGAAATGAAAAATAGGGATAAACATACATTCCTTCAAATTTTAAAGTATGTTAAGGTATCTTATGGGTATTCAAGTAACATATCAAGGTGTGTTGACTTGAAGAATCGTAGGTTACATGGATTGAAAAGTCACGATTCACATATTTTGTTACAATAGTTACTACAATTGGCATTATGTACATTATTACCTGAAAAAATTAATACTGTTGTACTCCAATTCTGCACATTTTTCAGACAACTATTTGAAAAATCACTACATCCATTTCAGCTTGACAACTTCCAGGAGAGGTTTTTATTGACCCTTTGTGCAATGGAGATGATCTTTCCTCCATCATTTTTTATTGTAATGATGCATTTAACTGTGCATTTGGTTGAGGAAGCTCAATTAGGAGGCCTAGTTCATTATTGATGGATGTATCCAATTGAGAGTTACTTTATTTATATGTTTTTTAGTTAATTAAGCAATTTTTGGTACTTAATTAAATGCATAATTATGTTTATTTTATTTCACAGATATCTTGGGCATTTGAAACCATACGTGAGAAATAAAGCTCAACCAGAAGGCTCTATTGCTGAAGGCTATTTGGATAAGGAGTGTCTTACCTTTTGTTCTCGATACATGGATGATATTGAGAGAATATTTAATCGAGTTTGACGTGTTGAAGACACATCGACTCAATCTCAAATACAACAGAAATCCAAAATATTTCCTGTTATTGGTCGATCGGTTGGGAGGACCTCAAATGTGACACTGACTGAATTGGAATTATTACTGGCACATAGATATGTGATGATTAATAGTGAAATTGCAGATCCATTTATTTAAGAGTTGAGGATAAAAACAAAGAGAATAATGAGAGTCTGAACAAGAAATGAGAAATATATAACGAAAGATGTTAATAAAGAGCTTGTAGAATGGTTTGCATGACATGTAAGTTCATAAATATTGAAATAACTACAAATATTAGTTTGACACATAAATTTTGTAATTCTAATAAATTATATTTCTTTTCTCAGATCATGATTACTGATACTCGAGCAGAGGTGTCAGAATATTTGAATTTTCTTACTAGAGGTCCTCCAAAACAAGTTAGAAAGTTCAGTGTTTATAATGTGAATGGATTTAGATTTCGTACAGTCGATCGAGAAGTGGGTTTGAAAACATGGAATAGTGGTATATTTACATTTTCTAAAGTAGAATACTACATAAAGAAGCATGATATTATTGAATTAAACTACCATGAACATTTTTCTGTTGTTTTATTCAAATGAAAATTGGTCGATATTATCAGAGGTGTTAAAAGAGATTCCTTGCAATTTACTTTTGTGAACATCTCTCGCTTGATGGATGTTGGTGATCGTGAACTGCATGATCTGTATATCTTAGCATCGCAAGAAAAAATGGTATATTATGTGAATTATGTTTTCAATGATGGGTGGAGTCTAGTTTCTCATGTAATACAAAGAGATTTGTATGATATGGGTGATGAAGTGGATAATTTGACCTCTGAAATTGAATTTAATCAAAAACAGGAAGCAGAATTATTTGTCTATCATGATATTGAAAATATTAGTCTAGCAAGGATGAATGAATTATATGAATCAATGGAGTAGGAAACCAACATGATTGAAGGGGAAAATTATTGTATGTATAATTATTTATTTATTCATTAACCACTTGTTTCATTTATGTAGTCATTCATAATCATTATTATATATATTTTGTCTGTTAGTACTGGGCATATATTATCATTTTTAATTTTTTTCTGCATAATTTTTTTGAAATATATATTCTGAGCTTAATTTTATCTGATTAAATGATAGGAATGCCAAGGAAGAAGCAATATACTATTTCATCTAGTTCAGCGATAGATGATGATCCATCTCGCTCCCTCCCCACGACATCTGAGGCACCAGCTGCCTACACTCCTACACCATCTCCCCATGCACCATCTCTCACACCATATTTGGATGTCCCATTCGAGGGTGAGTCATCGACTCCCCTTTCAGGAGCCTCAGCAGTGGGGCAGTGACAATCCCATTCTAGTTCATCACGGGCGTACTGGAGTGTCACTGTCAGAGGTATGAATTTTAATTAAATAAATTTATTTCATTTTGTTTGTACTAATTGTTTTCTTATTGAAGATGAAAAAAATACAACCGTGGAGAAAAACATAAAAAGTGCAGATGTTTGGAATATGACTGGCAAAAAGATATTCATGTCATTTGATTCTTATGGGGTCCCGAAGGATGATGCCACAGGGTTACTTGGCCAGATTCTAGGCCAGCTGGCAGCATAGCCCATTTCCCTTCCTATTTCATATGATTATTGGAGAAATATTCCTACAATATGAAAAAATGAATTTTTTGATTCTAAAATAAAGGTAAATTTATTACAATATGGTTTAGTTGAATGTTATGTTACTAATATGTTCAAAATGAATTCTTGTATACATATTTTCTTCTACTTTACAGTTGCTGATGTGATAGCACAGAAGTGGATGTTGAAAAATCTAGGTAAGAAATGGAAAGATTTCAAATGGCGATTGTGGTGTGATGTCAACGATACCTCATTGACTGTGCAATAAATGTATGAGAAGCTACCCAGTGGGGTACCGAAAGAACAGTGGAAAGTTTTTGTTGACAGACATCGTGATGAGAAGCGGATGATATTGAAATACATATTATTATATTATCCTCATTTTACATTTATACATGTATATTAAGATGACATGACATTGAATACATTACTATTAAATTGAATTTTATTTATTTCGGGATCTCTCAAGAAAGAATGCTTCAAACCGGGCTAAGAAAGTCATCCCTCACACTGTGGGATCAAAAAGCTTTTCTAGAAGCCGAATGACATCGGTAATCTTTTAATTAGTTTAAATATTTATAAGATAGTATTATCTGTTTAATATATTGAATTATTGATTTATCTTTTCTTAATGTAGTCACAGTGTTTAGGGCACGAAGCATCCCGAACTGAAATATGGTTGGATGTTCATAAAAAATCATATTGAAGTTTTGTTAATGAGACTGCTAAAGAAGTTGGGGTATGAAGTCAATTTTTTGTTATAATAACTTATTATCAGTTTTTACTGTGTTAATATTTATTGATATTTGATTTGTAGTTAAAAATTAAAGAACTATGGGATTTCAATCCTGCGCAGTCCTACTCAGTCTCCCAGGATGAACTGGTTGCTAAAGTCCTTGGGAAGGAGCATCCTGGTAGAATGTGTGGGATGGGTTTGGGAGCCATACCATCTGAGGTTTTTAGCAGGCCACCAGGGATGGCAGCTGAATCTACTCCTAGCTTTAGTCAGCCCATACCCGGAGATGCTTAGAAAGAGATTGTTTCTCTACGAAATAGAGTTCACCAGCAGGGGGATCAGATATCTTCTTTGCAGAAAGAGTTGATTGAAATACGTCAGCATGTGAGCATATATTCCACCGGTGGTAGTGTATCTATTGGTGGTATGCAGGAAAATCAAAAAAAATAAAAATTATTTATTTTTCTAACTTTCATTGGTTTTAAGTTTTAATATAAATATGAAACTGTGTTTAATTTTCAATATAATCTTCTTATAGGTGACAGCAGAAAGTGGTGATGAAGGTGGCGAGGGTGATGATGCATCATCGGACCACGAGTATTTTTATTGTTCATGTATTGAACAAATATAGTAATAGTTGTTTTGTATATGTAACATTTGTGGCACATAGTTTCCACCAAACATTTTAATTTCCTAAAATTTCCTTGATTTCTCATGTTTCCTTTTATGAATTTTATTGATTTCTGATGTTTCTTTTTATGTCTTGATTTCTCGAGTGTGGTATACATCATTCCATTTAGCCATGTGTTTGAAATGGTAGTACAGATTTTGGATTACTAGGAGTTAAACCCATTGTTGATGTGTTGAACAAATTGGGTCATTTCACATGTTATACTATTTTGAATTTGAACTAAGTAATATTCTCTTATGTTGAGATGGTTTTACTATTTTTTTAGTGGTGATGGGGTAGTGGATTCATCAACACCTGTTTCATAATCAATAGAATTATGTTTCCCAACCTCAATTGGGTTAACATTGAAGAAATATACTAATGTGTTACCACCAATAGGTAGCACATATTTACATTGTTAGAGGGATATCATTAATTTGGGTGTGATCCCATAGGATGAATGATACTAGAGATGACCACGGGGAAAAATGATAAAAATTCCCCCACCCATGTGGGTTATGATTTCCATTGTAATTTTATAGTCACAAACGCCACTTAGGATAGATTATGATGCTTTTAGATATTGGAGCATTGTAACCATCCCTAGTATATTATCTAGATATTCTAATGGGCCTCAAGGGTGCTTAAACTAGTAGGGGTATAAATATACTCTTGAGGGTCAGTGGTTGGATATCCCTAGTGGGATCAACTTTTAGATGCTTGAGTATAGACAATACGGAAAAACACCCTATATATATTCTTGAGTACTTAAGGTCACATGTTAATAAAAATGACTATAGTGAACATGATACTCATAATGAAGTTCTAAGGTGATTTCTACTTTATGGTGGACATATTTATCCAAATAAATATAATAAGAGAAGAACGTGTTCTCATGATCTATTGAAAGGATACAAAAAGGATGGATGTGAAATAATGGACCAATGGTTTTGCCATAGAATATTTTTAGTTGGACAACCTGTGGGGCATTATTCCCTATAGATTACCATGAGTGTCATATAATGTCAGGATAGATCCATTTAGACAGTATTCCTGAAATAAGGTGTGAACCATCATGCACTCATTTTACAAGGGTAGGATACAATGTATGTCAGGGTATGGGGAACATATATTCATAGAAATTGAGTCATATGTATTACATAACAATTGGTTTCATGCCTCACCATTGTATTCCTTATGGGTATTATCAGCTTGTTTTTGGTCTTGAACATAATTGGTGAATTTGGTGATTCAATTTTAATTGAAGGATGTGATGAAGGTATTGAAAAGGAAACACAATGAAGAAACCCATCAATACATCATCAAATGTAAGAGTTCATAGTTTATCAATCCAATTCCATGTTAATGGACTCACATTAGGTTATCTATTTTTTGATGAGAACCTCCAATGGGCTTCCATGTATATGAATATTTGGTATGGATGTCTTTTTAGAACTAAATTACAATGAAAGGTGTTCACTAATGATTCATATACTATAGATTCTTCAAAATAGGTATTGGTAAAAGGTGTGAGATTTTAGTATCATCAAATATTCTATGGGTGGAATCATTTGAATTATTGGATTCCCTTATAGATTTATGATTTTTTAATGAATAATATCAAAATACTAGTGTTTAATGAGTTACCCCTATTCGTATGATCTCTCTGAATCTGTGTAGATATGAAAATATATGATTTTTAGGTTAATCATACATATAATACATGTTTATGACTCATTTTTTTAAGGCCGCATAGTTAAAAAATTATTCATTTTTCGCCATACAAAGAGGTCGTAGGTGTTTACATTATTGGGATCAGGCCCATGCGATGAGCATCATATGAATCTATATAAATAGAATCATAACACACATATTTTATTAATGATTGGTGGGATACATCATAACATTTATTTTCAATTTAAATATAAATATTTCAATAATATTAACTTTTTGTGAAGGGGAACACTTTGTTAAAGGTACCGAGAAATAGATTGTGTTTGAATTTATCATGAGTTTCCATTTCAGTTTCATCTTGGTCTTCAATGACTAATTTGGAGAAGGTATGGTTGTGGATTACACCTATTAGAGGGCCCATATATTATTTTCAATATCATAAATGTTGGTATGATGATAATGGATGAATGCTTAAGAGGCTGGGGCATACAAGTTGAAGGTGGATATGATATTGTGATACTAGGAGGGGTATCTAAAATTAAGGACTATATAAATAATCTAATAGTAGAGTCTTTAACTAAGGTATTTTGTAAAAGTGACTCATATTATTCTTATCACATAAGAATAATTGCATGTTTCTTGATGTTGGGATTGAACTTTAGAGGGGAATATATTGTATCCTAGTTAAGAGGAATAAAATACAATATAATTGAAGGCATGCATTTTAAGGTAATGTGACATGATTCATCATAGATTAAAATTGTGTTGAAATGACATGTTTAATGAATTTTAGAGTCGTCCTACCAGGTTTAGAAGGTGATTACTATAATGTATCTCAATAATTATTTTAAATTATGATCAAATAGAACATAATGTTTTTGTGTATCATGATTTTTTTAAGAAATAAGTTAATAGAATATTAGTTGTGTTACATAAAAGTGAACAATTAATTATTGAGTGAGACTAACACATGAGCTTCTCTAAGACACCTAGTATAGTAGATGTGTGTGGTGATGGTATATTTGGGGTATTAAACCAAGTAGAGGCCCACAAATGGTAAATCTAACTGTGTTTTACGCTCACTCCCTATATGGGAACACCGACACCCATGTAGATCTAATGGTTCATTTTCAAGTGATATATATTATGGGGGATCAAGAAGGATCGTCTAGATGTATGTTTGGAGAGTTGTCAAATAATGGACCTATGTTTTACAGTTGATTCTATCATATATATTTTTTCAATTTATTCTATACTGATTTCCTAGGTTGATGTTTCCTATTGTATGTTGGTATGTACAATATGGTTCATTCTTATATAGAATGTCAATGTTTACTTATTTTTTTAAATTTATTCTATACTAATTTCTTAGGTTTATGTTTCTTGTTTTCTGTTGGTATATACAATATGGTATTTCTGGTTTGATTTTTCTTTCAGGGCGATGGTGCAGCGGAAGCAAAAAAATATTTCTGGTTAGCTTTTCGCAATGGTTTAAACCACCGCTAAATGTACATTGGTAGTGTTTTAAAGCACCACTAAAAGGTTATAACCGCCTCAAAATGTAAAAAAAAATATGTTTCGCGGTGGTTTTAACCGCCGCTACAAAGGAACATCGTAGGTTCCTATTCCACGGCGGTTCTGGTAACTTCAACGGTGGTTTTATGGCCACTGGATTTGAGTTTATTCACGGCGGTTATAACCGTCGGGAATAAACTGATGTCCAAGGCTCATAAAAACCACCGCTCAACTCAGTAAAACCGCCGCGAAATGAGGCAGCTACGATGCTTTCCATAAACTGCTGCAAAATGGAAATAACCGCCGCTAATAGATTGGTGATGCCGTATTAGGTGGCGGTTTACATAAACTGCCACCAAACCCTTTAGAGGACAGTTTAAACCACCGCTAAATGCAAAAAAACCACCTCTAAACGGCTATTCTCTTGTAGTGAATCATGTAAAAATAGATCTTAAGATTCTTTAGAAATAAATCATTTTAGAGCATTTTAAGGAAAGTATTAAAGATAATTTCAAAGTGGAAAGGAATGTTTGTTATCTTAAATCCAGAAATTATCCAAGATTATTTTTCATGATAAAATGATTTTTTTATAAAAATAATTGTGGTTTAAAACAGATTATGTTGTACACTTTAATAAAGGTAAGAATTCGAAAAGATCCTTTGAATGGGGTTTGTATTTCAGAAATAATTTTGAAAGTTCCTTTTAAAACGTGCAACTATCCATAAAATAAGGAAGGATTATATTTTGTGAAAATATATAGAATGATCACACATAATTTTTGAGGAGTACATAATAATACATAATAATTTCATTGAGGTAATTGGACAATGAAATTAACCTGAATTAAAATGGAGGTTCGTGTGGAAAACCCTTAACACTTTGTAATCAATCGATTCGTATGCCCCAAAATTAATAATATTCAAATGATACATCGAATAAAAAGAAAATAAATATATTCATGTTATGTTAATTCAAATGGTATTATACATACACCATACACAAGTGTTTGTATTGAATATGGAAAATCTAATAAAAATTGAAGTGAGATGAAGAAACCCTTACCTTAAGTCTGAATGTCTTCTGCTCCTAAACTTAAGGTCCTAGAATAGGAGCCTATACCACTTGGGTACAGGCTCGTTGGCTTGTATATGAGTATGGATGTTCATGTAGAATTGATGCAAATCTCCAGAATTAAAATTAAATATTATTTATGAACATCCATAAGTTTTAATGGTCATTTATATCATTTGTTTACATGGAATTAGTATGAATCCTCATGTGAAATATTAACAACATTCACTCAGATTATTTTAATAGTATTTTGATTATTAGGAACTAGTTTGGTCATATGATTTAATAATATGTATATATACTGGTTCATGAATATAAAATTTGTTATAATAAATATATTTTAGTCTTTTTAAACCATAAAAATGGTTTCATGACCAGTAATGAAGAAGAAATTGAAGAACGATACTTTGTCGTCTATGAAGGTTGTAAATTGGAACCTCACAGATGATAATTTTGTTTATAAAATAAAGGAGAGAGAGTAAGAATATTGATGATTGTTCTTCCATTAAAATGATATAATTATAGTATATAGATGATACTAGATTTATAATGTTCATTTGGATAGAGGAGGTGAGGAGAATATAACAATAGAAAGGAACTTGAAATGAAAATGAAAGAAATAAAATGTGAATTTACCTCTTGAATCCACCTCCATGAGAATCTCTTAAAGGTAAGGTTTTTGGTATTTTGGAAAGAAAAAGAGACTCTTGGACGTGGTTATTGACTAGGTAAGGGTATTTGGGCAGAAAATTGAGGAGATTCAAGGCTTATAGGATTGAAGAGAAGAGGGAGTGACGGGGGTTTTATTATGAAGGAGGGGAGTGAAATTTGAATATTTTATTAATTATTTTATTAATACCCTCAAGACAACCAATAGTATGGTTTCATGAAATCTCTAATAGTAATTAGAGCATTTTAGTTTGAACCAATTGTCCTTAAATCACTCATGATGTCATTAATATTACATTTAACTGATAATTTGTTTGTACAGTATTTTACTGTATTTTACTATTCATCAAAAATTCAGGAATTTCATAAAAATCCAAAAAATTCACCCTAAACATTTCTTGTAGTGTATAATTCAAAAATGAACTCCATTTCTTGAAAATAATTTTCTAAAAAATTTTAATATATTTTTTAAAAAAATCATAATTTATTCCAAAAAACAACTTTAATAATATAACTCATTTTATAATACCTTGACAAATTAATCAAGTTCCCATAAAATTATTTTATAACCATAAGAAAATAAATAAAAAATTTATGATTCAATTTTATGAAAATATATTTTCATTTTATATTATTAAATTAATCGTAAAATTTTAATTAAAATATTTATGACATATAAAAATACCAATACTTATACTATGATCATTTTTTCAATTATAAGATGTATAAATTGTATTTATACATTCATGGGTTAAGTTTATATTTTTTTGGAAAAATTAAGATTAGTTAATATTCATTTCTATTCATTACTATTCATAAGGGTAGGTTACTATTCATAAGGGTATGTTATTATTCATCAAAAATTAAGTTTGTATTATCAAACTCTAAATATCCTACTAAACGCAACTATGTATATCGATTTTTTTAAATTCAAATTATAGAAGTGGAAAACTTATGTTTATTGGTTAGGTTATAATAAAGTGTTGTTTTGTAGATAATAAGTGTTTCATGCTTTATATATTAAATCTATTTGTAAATTCTTTGGGTGTTACATTACCTTTGACCTTTTTATTTATGAAAATGATAAAAAAAAATCTTAAAAATATCCTTTTATGGTTCCAATTACATTTTTCTATTAATCTCATAAAGATTTGTTTCCTTTTAAATTTTAATTCATGAATTTCTCTCTAAATTATATCAAATTGTTTTGGTTGATTAAACTTATTGAAATCCATTATTGTATTTTTATTGTGTGTTTATGATTTTTCTTCCAATGTATTTCCCCTATGAACACTCTATGTGGTCTAAATACACAATGATATATTACCTTCATTAAAGGGTATTTATATATAAAGTTACTAAATATCAAGGTATTCTTGATTATTTTCCTTGATAATATCATGTTATGAATATTGATGGAGTTATGAATGTTTTCCTTACATGAATCCATTTAAAAGGTTATGAAACCCACATTATTGTAGTGGGTTCTTTGTTAGAAGAATATTGATTAATTTAAAGTGGCCCACATATTTGTGGATAATGATATGTGGGGTATTATATCATCCTCCAATTAATTTGTTAAGTTTTATATCTCATGATATATTAACTCATTGTAATAATGAGTTCATTCACAATGGCATAAGAATAATCAATTTGATAATATTTTAATGTTTAAATATAATGAGTCTATTCAAAAAGGCATGGTGATAATATGTTTTCTCATAAGTATTATTATTATTCAAATTATGCCACATTTACAAGTTATTATTCACTTTAGACTATGTAACATTTCATGTTTATGAATATTTTATAATATATTAACATTTTTATGTTGAACTACCATTATTCAAAATTGTTGTTTTATGCTTCTAAGAATGGTCGTAATTTTTGTGACACTTTGATATGGGGAAATTCAATGATATGTTATTATGTTATTCCATGCCTAATGCCATGATTTATGATCTATTCATTGTTGCGTATAGCTCTATTATGTATCCTGATTATACCCATATTCTCATTTTATAGTCATTTATGATTGTTGATTGTTATCCCTTATAATTACCATTACCATGCATCTAGGTCCACCCCTTCTTATGTTTCTATTTCCCAATGTTATGAATAAAATTAATATGTATGATGTGAATAAAATAGTATCAAGTATGGAGAATGTTTAGAAGAATTTAAAAACGTTATATGGATTAAGTAGTTGCTTATATAGTGGGACAAATGTTCATTCGTTAAAAAATAAATGGGTTCAGTTGGTTAATGTTTGATCATAATTTTCTATAACTAAAAACCTAATAGATTATGAGAGTGTATGGTAATGAAATATATACTTTAAGTCATATAATTAGGATATGGTCACATCTGTGGGTTGTCTTAGTTGGTTTTATAGTATGGTTTATCCAACTTTACAAGTTAGGATGTTAGTTGAGGATAATTTAAATGGATGATAATTTAAGGTCGATGATGATTTAAAATTTATAGATATCACTTCAAGTTAGTTGGGGTCAGATTGAATATTTTAGGTACTAGGATAAGATAATGTTAGTGAGACCCCTAGGGATGGGACTAAGGGATAAGTATAAGTATAGGATAAGATCTGGAAGTTTTGGAAAAGTAGATACTCTGTGGTTCTCCAAGAAATTACCTCTATGTTTCGATATTGGAACGAGGATGTATTTGTATAAAAGATGAATCTAAGGTTAATCAACGAGTAAAGGATATTTTATTATCAACTCAATTTTTACTTCGGTGCACAATGAGTGGGCTTGTCACGACCCGACCCTACCCGGGCTCGAGCCGCAACTACCCCAAGCCCGCCTCCATAGGCCAGGGGCTGGCGACCAGCACCGAAGGCACAAAAACTCGGGGAGGCCTTTGTCTAAGTACCTATACACACACATGTAGTACACTCAATGGAAAAGTGTAGAGTAAAAAAGGAAAACAAAGGGAAACTGCTATAAATAAACCACAATGTGCATCGACCTCTAAAAGTACAAAGTACAAGATGAAGGTAACTGAAAAAGAAAGGGGGAAAAACATGCGCCCAACCAGAAAAGGTGCCACAACCTGGCAAAAGGTAAACAAAAGAAAAACAGCTAGAAGGGGTCCCCCACCTGAGACCTAACCATGACCACCGCACATGGTCCAAGCTCCTGAACTCCAAAGATCCACTGAAGTCACGACCAACCTGTCTATTGCCTGCAAGGGCACACCAAGTGTGGGAAAAGCCCAAATAGGGGTGAGTATAAAAATACTCAGTAGGATACCCCGAAGGCTCGAGGGAGCAACAAAGGAGGTACTGAAGGGTGAGTAGTAGAGCGAATAGGAAAAGTAAACTCGTCCAGACACAAGGAGCTAGAAACAGTGAGAAGTTGAACTTCCCGTCGAGTCTTCGCTACTTATAGCAGGAGATTAGACTCATCCAACCATGAGAAGCTAAACATGGAAAGAACGTGGAATACCCCACGCGTCTTCGCCTCTCCTGGAAGGAGAGTAACCAAACCCAATAAGTGGGTACCGAAACAAGGTATATACATATATTTATGCTTAGCAAGAATCCCGAACAACGTCGTAAGGGGATCTTTGTCCTATAGCTCAACCCAAGAAAACGAGTAGCCAATAGTCACAGAAGTAAACTCCATCGATGCCCAGCATCCCGCACATCTGCCCCAAACTGCAAGCCAAGGGGCTCAATCACCACACCTCGACACTATCCGCTTTGGGCAGAACTGACTCGCCCCCATGTTTTTAGATCACGTCACAAGAACGCGTCTCCGTGGGGAAAGTTCCCCTCATACTTGAGCGTTCTAGGGAAAGTCAAACCACACCTCGTCACTGCCCTGCAGTCGAGAGGTCTTCTCAAAGTCAAAGTCGTCACAAAACTGACCTGTATAACCAAGGGTCCCACTCCGGTAAACATGGGGGAAAGTCACAGACTAGCCTAATAGAAAGGAATGAGCCTGGAATGAGGACAGGTGTCCCACTGCCCAGCCCTGCTAGAGGGTAATTCATAACCAGATACTGGGTGACCCACTGCCCAGCCCTGTTGGAGGGTAAATCATAATACATCATCTGGTGACCCACTTCTCATCCCCGTTGGAGGGTAGACCTTAATACATTATCAGGCGACCCACTGCCCAGCACCACTGGAGGGTAGACCCTGAATAAGTCGAAAGGCGACCCACTACCCAGCCTTGCTAGAGGGTAGACCAGGAATAAGTCGACAGGCGACCCACTGCCCAGGCTTGCTGGAGGGTAGACCTGGAATAAGTCGACAGGCAACCCACTGCCAAGCCTTGCTGGAGGGTAGACCTCGAATAAGTCGACAGGTGACCCACTACCCAGCCTTACTGGAGGGTAGACCTGGAATAAGTCGACAGGAGACCCTCTGCCCAGTCTTGCTAGAGGGTAGACCTAGAACTAGACGACGGGTGACCCACTACCCAGCCCTGCTGGAGGGTAGACCCTAAGAGGTCGTCGGGTGACCCACTACCCAGTCTCTTCTGGAGGGTAGAACCTAAGAGCGTCGAGTGACCCACTGCCCAGTCTCTGCTGGAGGGTAAACCCTAGAAGTCACTGAGCAACCCACTGCCCAGCCCTGCTGGAGGGTAAACCCGAAGAAGTCAATGAGTAACCCACTACCCAGCCCCGCTGGAGGGTAAAACTTAGAACTGCTCTGTCCATCTCTACTGGAGGGTACACCACTGGTCAACTGGACATGTAGTGGGTATCGCGCAACCACCCAACTCCAGCACAACTCACCCAATGGGGTTCAGCACCTGTTCCATCAATAGGTGTCACTAGCATCGTTACTGGCCGATCCATCAAGAATGAAACCAGGGTGAGACCACTCAACCCTGATGGTCAAACAAATGAGCACAGAGGGACCCTCTATGTCGCGAGAGGTCAAAGTACGCAAAGCAGAACACGGCACGCACCTAGGGCCCACAAGAAGTGTGGCCCCAAGTCAACTCCAACCAAGCGCACAAACTTTCTCAGGTACCAACATCCACACATACCTCCAAGTGCTCTCGTATACTCCCAGATTATACCACGTCTCATACCCTAAGGCTATCGTGAACACGGCACCCCAACGTCAACACAAAGGGCATAAACATAACTTTTCCAACTTTCCACCTCATCAGATGAGGCACATCCATCCACATCACTTCAAGCATTACTTCACTCACACGAGAGTGCACACGATCACACGCCAAGGGTCCGCTACAAACATAGTAGAAGAACCGCCCCCGGGGCAACATTCATATTTCCACATTTAATAAGATCGCGTAAGAGGCTCCACACAACCAAACGGATCGTACCATTGTAATTATCACAGAAAAACACGCGAGATCGACTACTTACTCGCCTCCAACAGATATCCGACGGAAAAGTCGCCAACACCACCTCACGCCCGAACGACGTCTCGTGATCCCGAGCCTCGGCCCTGAAAACAGTCGGGCGCATCGCACCATTGTGATCCCCTCGGGAAAACATGTCAAAAAGACTTCTCACTTGAGCGCAACAGATAACCAGGGAAAAAGATGCATTCCGGCGCACCGCACACGATCGGCGCTTCATGGGACCCGCATCCCGG
Organism: Viscum album; assembly: GCA_963277665.1. Taxonomy (NCBI): domain Eukaryota; kingdom Viridiplantae; phylum Streptophyta; class Magnoliopsida; order Santalales; family Viscaceae; genus Viscum; species Viscum album. The sequence continues at coordinate 1,495,283,190 of OY728147.1, read as the reverse complement.
TCCCGAAACTCAACGGTCGGATCGCACCGTTGTGATCCTCTCAAAAAAGCACACAAGGTGGACTAATCACTTTTCCAAAATGGTCTCCCAGTGATAGAGATGGAAAATTACCGTCGACGCCCAAACGGCCCTCGTGGGCCCCACACCATCGTGCCGAATTAGAGCGGGTGGATTGCATCATTTTAATCCCCTCAGAAAAACATCCAGAAATGACTGCTCGCATGCCCCGAACGGACGCCCGATGAGGAAGTCGTTAAACGCTGCTCACAGCTCAGAAGATGGGTCGTGGGGCCCATGCCTCAACTCCGGCTTCATTGCCTAGAACCCCACTGGAAAACTCCACCTCGACATCAGGGTCGCAACGCCACTGACGGCGCTCAAAATGAACGTCGGATGCGTCTGCGTCGTCCAAACAAGAATTCCCGGGAAGCCCGCTTAGCTGCTTTACGCATGTGTCATGCCCCCGGGCCCCTCGTCTCGGAAGCTAAAACTCTCGGAACCACCTCAAAAGGTCCGCCTCTGCGTCAGGTCCATGCCGCCGCAGACGGCGCGCAAAACGGACGGCCGTAGCGAAAGCTATGGCGTCGGAAATTTAAAAGGAGGAAACCCCCTTGGGCCGGACCGGCCCGGTCCAGCCGGTCCCCCCACAGCCGGCCCGCGGCCCGGCCGTGAGTCCGGTTCACTCCGCCGCGGCCAGCTGGTCGCGGCCTGCCGCCAAATTATGAAAACGCCCCTGGGGCCATTTTTCACAGACGGCTGCGCCCGAAAAACTTACACCCCTCCTAGGGTAAATGGCATGCTCCGAACTCAACGGTGCCCTCGATTTTCCAATCCGAGCCACCGTTTAAGAGATACTAGTGTTTCTCCATTAAATGAATAAATTAATTAATTAATTAATCTGTTTAACGTTCCAAAAGTGAGCGAGGGGTCCAAACATCCCGCGCCGACAAGTTTTATGTCGTTCCTAGGGTAAAACCCCATTCTGGACCCATCCGTACACTCGGGTCTTTGATCCAGATCACGGTTCAGGATTTATCCCATTTATTTGGCGGTTCCAGTGTGAACACACTGAAAATTTAATTCCGGCCACTCCGGGGCTCGGAATCACACGCCGTCTGAAGGCGCTGCTCTAGAATATCATCAAGAATATTCCAAAGTCTTCCACAGAAAAAACTGGGTTCTTACATCATTCCCTCCTTCAATCTTTTAATCCCCGAAAAGCCAAACTAGGGAGCAACACAGGGTACTAAGCCCACACCTGGCATTCCCATACCCAGAAGAACCCACGCATAGCTCTGCGTCATCGCACACAGACCAAAGGATTGATCTGTTCATGCGAGGTCATCCATTACCGATGTCGTGCACCCACTCCAAACTTTGGGGTTAGGGCAAGGTGGTAGGTTACCTCGCCATCCCTTTGGATGGTCTCAAACGGCCTGAAGGCCCTTGGGGGTAGCTCGTCTCCCCAGTCGAACCTCTACATCACACACCGCGACTGGAATCACCGCCCGCACCTGGAACAAGGCTCGGTGATTCCCTCCTTCAGAATATCCATATGGTGGAACAGCCAAGGATATCTGGTCACGCAAGATTCCACAACCGAGGCTCTCTTACAGGTTCAAAAGGCGAAGGAGTCGACCCCATCGACTAGAGAAAAAGGTCCCATGCCTTTTACCTTACTAACACAAGGTTACACCTGACGCCCCGCGTCACCCTGGTAACACCTCAAGCAAGGAGCAGGGATGAAATCATTTCACAGGAAGATTCTAACAATTCTACTACAAAAAGTAGAATATTTGTAGAGTGTACCTATTATCACCTCATGCTCTGCAGGATCATAGACATCCAAAGATCGCGGTTGTCCGTGGTCCCAACTGTCAGCTCCCGGAGCCTGATGTGGACCGCCTAGTGGTGATGGGAAGACCTCGTAAAGCCGTCCCCCACAACCAGATCCTCTTGCTCCTCTGCTAGCACCACCTCTCTGAGTACTACTCCGATCATGGCGCTGCCTCTATCGTGGTGGTGCACCTGATACCTGCCTGAAACTCTCAGCAACTCGGGTCGGTCAGTCTCGTGCCAGGTGACCTCACCCATCGCAAGCATAGCACCGACTCTCTCTGTGCTGCACTGGTGCCCTCCTGCGCCACTGTGTTGTACGACCATGCCCCTGAGTCCGGTTGTCAGAAAGGTACCTGCGTCGAGATTCTGCTTGCCGACGCCCGCTAGCTGCGGCAAACGTCTCGGCTCCAACGAGCCTGCTGCCACCACCAACTCTAGAACGGGACAAGAAGCCCACTATCACCATCTCCTGCTCTAGAACCCCGTCATGTGTGGGAATTCCCAAGGGTACTATGACAGCACAAATCTCTCGGCGGAGACCCTGCTCAAACTTTCACGCTCGGAGGTTGCTGTCATGGACCAAGTCCGGGTAAAAGTGTGCACGGTCTGCAAAACTAGCCGCATACTCGGCCACCATCATCCCTCCCTGCTGAAACTGAAGGAGCTCATGAATCCGAATGGAGCGTAATCAGGAGGGGTAAAACTCCTCATGAAGCAACAACTGAAAATCATCCCACGAAATCAATGACTCGTCAACAACCTGAGTCACCAGACTCCACCAACCCCAGGCTGATCCACGAAAAAGGCTGGCTTCCAAAGCCACTCTCTGGTCTGTCGGAGTCTCCACAATCCTGAAAAGGCGAACCACTGCCTCTAGCCAAACCTATGTTGCCCGAGGGTCTGGATCACCACTAAACCTCAGAGGTCTCTGCCACTGGAACTCACGGAGTGCGCTCAACCTATGCTCAAGCTCATCCTGCTCTGCTGAAACTGCCTGCTACTCAACAGGTGGGGGTGCTACTACTGGCCCACTCGGAGAAAAGGGGCTTGCATGATGGGTCCTGGACTGTGGAAACGTAGCTCATAGGGTCATCGTCACGAACCAAAGATCGTATCCCGGCTGGCTGTCTTCGCGGAGACATATTGAATATTATCAAAGAGTGTCGCGGTCAGATGAGCATATATATATACCCAACAACAATGATGGGGAGCTGACTCAACAAGGACATTCAAAGACTCAATCCTATGTGATGCAAAAACCAAATTTTTCCCTGCAACAAGTGTCTCAGCATGCCGAGTCGACAAGCGGGTTATCAAGGTCCTGGTGAATGGATATGTCGGCCGCCGCACCATCACTGGACTCCCTGGCCTGAGAGACGCTCTCGAGACACGTTAACATGGTTGCCCTAAATCCCAACCAATTCCATTTTAGGGACATCCCCACAATGTCCCAAGGAACGGACCACCTCTGATACCACTTTGTCACGACCCAACCCTACCTGGGCTCGATCCGCAACTACCCCAAGCCTGCCTCCATAGGCCAGGGGCTGGAGACCAGTGCCGAAGGCACAACAACTCGGGGAGGCCTTTGCCTAAGTACCTGTAGACACACACGCAGCACACTCAATGAAAAAGTGCAGAGTAAAAAAGGAAAACAAATGGAAAATGCTATAAATAATCCACAATGTGCATCGACCTCTAAAAGTACAAAGTACAAGGTGAAGGTAACTAAAAAAGAAAGGGGGAAAACACGCGCCCAACCAGAAAAGGTGCCACAACCCAGCAACAGGTAAAAAAAAGAAAAACAGCCGGAAGGGGTCCCCCACCTGGGACCTAACCACGACCACCGCATGTGGTCCATGCATCTGAACTCCTAAGCTCTACTGAAGTCACGACTAACCTGTTCGTCGCCAGCACGGGCACACCAAGTGCGGGAAAATCCCAAGTAGGGGTGAGTATAAAAATACTCAGTAGGATACCCCGAAGGCTCGAGGGAGCAACAAAGGAGGTATTGAAGGGTGAGCAGTAGAGAAAACAAGAAAAGTAAAGGTGTACAACAGAGAGTGCAGTAAAGATTCCAGCTCAACCTAACAAAAGAAAGAAGGTAAACTCCTCCGAACACAAGGAGCTGGAAACGGTGAGAAGTTGATCTTCCCGTTGAGTCTTTGCTACCTATAGCAGGAGAGTAGACTCGTCCGACCATGAGAAGCTAGACACGGAAAGCACATGGCATACCCCGTGCATCTTCACCTCTCCTGGAAGGAGAGTAACCAAACCCAAGAAGTGGTTACCAGAACAAGGTATATACATATCATTATGCTCAGCAAGAATCCCGAACAATGTCGTAAGGGGATCTTTTTCTCATAGCTCAGACCAAGTAAATGAGTAGACAACAGTCCCAGAAGTAAACTCCATCGATGCCCAGCATCCCGCACGTCTACGCCGAACCACAAGCCAAGGGGCTCAATCATCGCACCTCGACACTATCTGCTTTGGGCGGCACTGACTCGCCCGCACAGTTTTAGATCGCGTCACAAGAACGCGTCTCGGTGGGGAAAGTTCCCCTTGTACTTGAGAGTTCTAGGGAAAGTCAAACCATACATCGTCACTGCCCTGTTGTCAAGAGGTCTTCTCAAAGTCATATCCATTACAAAACTGACATGTATAACCAAGGGTCCTGCTCCGTTAAACACGGAGAAAAGTCACAGACTAGCCTAGTAGAAAGGACTGAGCCTAGAATGCCGATAGGTGTCCCACTGCCCAGCCCTACTGGAGGGTAATTCATAATCAGATATTGGGTGACCCACTGCCCAGCCCTGTTGGACGGTAAACCATAATACATCATCCGGTGACCCACTGCCCAGCCCCGTTAGAGGGTAGACCTTAATAGATTATCAGGAGACCCACTGCCCAGCCCCGCTGGAGGGTAGACCCAGAATAAGTTGACAGGCGACCCACTGCCCAGCCTTGCTGGAGGGTAGACCTGGAAAAAGTCGACAGGTGACCCACTGCCCAGCCTTGCTGGAGGGTAGACCTGGAATAAGTCTACAGGCGACCCACTGCCCAGCCTTGCTGGAGCGTAGACCTAGAATAAGTCGACAGGTGACCCACTGCCCAGCCTTACTGGAGGGTAGACCTGGAATAAGTCGACAGGCGACCCACTGCCCAGCCTTACTGGAGGGTAGACCTAGAACTAGACGACGGGCGACCCACTGCCCAGCCCTACTTGAGGGTAGACCCTAAGAGGTCGTTGGGGGACCCAATGCCCAGTCTCTGCTGGAGGGTAGACCCTAAGAGCGTCGGGTGACCCACTACCCAGTCTCTGCTGGAGGGTAAAGCCTAGAAGTCAGTGAGCAACCCACTGCCCAGCCTTGTTGGATGGTAAACCTGAATAAGTCAATGAGTAACCCACTTCCCAGCCCTGCTGGAGGGTAAAACTCAGAACTGCTCTGGCCATCGCTACTGGAGGGTACACCACTGGCCAACCGGACATGTAGTGGGTATCGTGCAACCACCCAACTCCAGCACAACTCACCCAAAGGGGTTCAGTGCATGTTCCATCATAAGGTGTCACTAGCACCACTATCGGAAGATCCATCGAGAACGAAACCAGGGGGAGACCACTCAACCCTGCTGGTCAAATAAACAATCACAGAGGGACCCTCTACGTCGCAAGAGGTAAAAGTACGCAAAGCAGAACACGGCACTCAACTAGGGCCCACACGACTTGTGGCCCCAAGTCAACCCCAACCAAGCACACAAACGTTCTCAGGTACCAACATCCACACGTACCTCCAAGCACTCTCGTATAATCCAAAATTATTCCACATCTCCAACCCTAAGGCTATTGTGCACACGACACCCCAACGTCAACACGAAGGGCATAAACGTAACTTTTCCAACTTTCCACCTCATCGGCTGAGGAACAGCCATCCACATAACTTCAATAATTACTTCACTCACACGAGAGTGCACGCGATCACATGCCAAGGGTCCGCTACAAACACAGGAGAAGAATCGCCCTTGGGGAACCTTTCATATTTCCACATTTAATATGATCGCATAAGAGGATCCGCACAACCAAACAGATCATACCGTTGTAATACTTGATGAAAATCATGTGAGATCGACTACTTACTCGCCTCCAACAGATATCCGACGGAAAAGTCTCCAACACCGCCTCACGCCCGAACAACATCCCGTGATCCCGAGCCTCGGCCCCGAAAATAGTCAGGCACATCGCACCATTGCGATCCCCTCGGGAAAACACGTCAAAAATACTGCTCACATGAGCGCAACAGATAACCAGAGAAATAGATGCATTCCGGTGCACTGCACATGAACGACACTTCGTTGGACCCACATCCTGGTCCCGAAACTCAATGGTCGGATCGCATCGTTGCGATCCTCTCAGAAAATCACACAATGTGGACTAGTCACTTGTCCAAAATGGTTGCCCGGTCATAGAGATGGAAAATCGCTGTTGAAGCCCAAACGGCCCTCGTGGGCCCCATACCATCTTGCTGAATTAGGGCGAGTGGATTGCACCATTATAATCCCCTCAAAAAAACATCCAGAAACGACTGCTCGCACGCCCCGAACGGACGCCCGATGAGGAAGTCGCTAAACGATGCTCGCAGCTCAGAAGACGGGCCATGGGGCCCATGCCTCAACTCTGATTTCAATGCCCGAAACCCCAATGGAAAACTCCACCTCGGCACTAGGGTCTCAACTCCACTGACAGCGCTCAAAACGGACGCCGGATGCGTCTGCGCCATCCAGACAAGAATTCCCAGGAAGCCCGCTTAGCTGGTTTACACATGTGTCGTGCCCCCGGTCCCCTCGTCTCAGAAGATAAAACTCCCGGAACCACCTCAAAAGGTCTACCTCTGCGTCAGGTCCACGCCGCCGCAGACAGCGTGCAAAACGGACGTCCGTAGCGAAAGCTACGGGCATGGGAAATTTAAAAGGGGGAAACCCCCTTGGGCCAGAACGACCCGGTCCGGCCGGTCCGCCCGCAGCCAGCCCGCGGCCCGACCGCGGGTCCGGTTCACTCCACCGCGGCCAGCTGGCCGCGGCCTACCTCCAAATTATGAAAACGCCCCTGGTACCATTTTTCACAGACGGGCCGCGCCCGCAAAACATACACCCCTCCTAGGGTAAAAGGCACGCTCCGAACTCAATGGTGCCCTTGGTTTTCCAATCCGAGCCACCGTTTAAGATATACTAGAGTTTCACCATTAAATGAATAAATTAATTAATTAATTTATCCATTTATCCTTCTGAAAGCGAGCGAGGGGTCCAAACATCCCACGCCGACAAGTTTTATGTCGTTCCTAGGGTAAAAACCTCATTCTGAGCCCATATGTACACTCAGATCTCTGATCCGGATCACTGTTAAGGAGTTATCCCATTTATTTTTCGGTTCCAGTGTGAACGCACTGAAATTTTAATTCTGGCCACTCCAGGGCTGAGAATCGCACGCCTTCTGAAGGCGCTGCTCTGTAATATCATCAAGAATATTCCAAAGTCTTCTACAGCAAAAAACTAGGTTCTTACAGGGCTTAAGACTATACATATGGAAAGAAACTCCTAGGGGTATTCCTTAGTTAATAGAATTCTATTTGGAATCCATCATGAATGATTTATTATGTTAAATAATTAGGTTAGTGAATATGAGAGAAGAAAAAATTAATAAACTTATATTGAACCTAGGGTGATTTAGGTTGAAATAAAAACTAATGTTATGGATTCAAAGATTAATACATTTTGAGGTTTCTTTTTTCATTAAACCAATATTAATAACTCTCTTAATATGTTAATTTTTCATAATTCATATAAACACTTTTTTTATTAATGTCCAAATCCCAAAGGAACCAAGTTATTAATGGATTTCATGAACATTACGATGATTTTCCCAATGAGAAAACTAATTGGATAAGAACTAAAGAGATAAAACTTATGATTATATCAAACTAGATATATAGAATTATTATTAACAATATGAAGATTTTTAGATTCCCAAACAAACCAAATAAGACAACGATTGGGTCTCATGGAAGTTTCGATGACAAAGATGACAAATGAAAGAATTTTCAATTTCATACTTTTCAAAAATGTGGGAAGAAACGCTGAGGAAAATTTCTCAAAGAAACTGGGAGATGTTTTATGTATGTTAATGGAGGGAATATAGTATATACTTGTTGATGAAAAATCAATATTCCAATCAATATGGTGAATGGAAAATATATTTTATCATACAGTGAAACTGATAATTCACTATCTTAAATGTTGTGAATTTTGATATTATCCAAGTCAAATATCTAATTTGAGTGATAAAAAAATGATATGAACGTAGAAGATAATGTAAATCCTATGAAAACACAATTATAGAAGTCTATTTTCAAAATGATATTGAATGAGGAACACTGATCACCCACTCGAGAACTGTGAGTGTTGTATCTTTATATTGTTTAACCTATTAATATAATTTTATAATTGTTACTAAAAAAATAAAATATCTAACATATTTCCTATCTGTTGAATTATTAATAGAAAATTCTAGTGGTATAATTATTTTATCTAAAGTATATAGCTCCCCACTAATAGATGTTTATAAGAATTTGCTTCCTATAAAATCCCATTATCCTTTCTTTAGACAAAACTGAAGTAATATTTGGCATGGATTATCTCTCTTGATATAGAGGCTATGATAACTACCCATATAGGAAAATAACAACTAATATAAACCCATTACCACCTATTAAGGCTGATTATAAACTCCCTATGAAAAAAAATTACTCCCATTATATTATTGTATTTAGCATAAATTGTTAAATAAAACCCCAACATTAGTTATATTCCTATTATGATGGAAGAAATTAGTCCACTCTCTAAAAAAGGATAGATAGGATGATACCTCATTATAAATTATAATTGGATTCATGTTTATATTATGGACACCATTAAATATTTAATTAGTTAGGAATAATTAAAAAAATTTGGATGAAATTTATTTAAGGGGGGAGAATGTAAAGAACTAAAATTCTATTATATATTTTTCTTAAATAAATATTTTTTTATATTTTATTCTTTATTAAACACTAAACTAAAATTAATCCATCATATATTAAGAAAAAGATTTAACAATATATTATATCTGGTATAAAATTAAGTGACCATGTTATGAAATCTATAAAGAAAAAGGAGAGACAACTAATGGTGTATCAAAAGTCTACCATATAAAGCTTTTTTATATGAACATAGAAAGTAACAACATCACTAGGGTTGTCTATTGACTAATACCAAGTAAAACTCCAAAAATCACAATATAAGTGAAATTGAATTCTAGAGAAGAATAAGATTGTGGAAATTTCTACAAGATCTATGCTAGTAAAATTTCCACCCTCAACTGCCACCAAAGATTAAATTATTATTTGATTTTATGTAGATATTCTAAGGGCTTATGTAACTAAAAAATTGAATGATATAAAAAATAATTTATTATGGTAATAATTTATTTATCACATATATTTTATACATTTCACATTTTTACTTCAAAAAAATAAAATTGTTCTTTACTAACACAATGATAAAAATGTCCTTATTAAATTATACATTTATTATTTTAAAATTAATTTTTATGAATTTTAGAATGTTCGTCTAATAAAATTGATTTGAAATTTAGAATTATAAGTTCTATATTAGGTAATAAAGACTATTTTATATTTTTGTATACGTTGAAATGGTAAAATGGGCTAAAAATGGATAAATGTCCTAACATGATTATAATTTATTTTTTTAGGATTATATCAACAAAAAAATATCCCCACACCATTATTTTTTATTTGGTATTATTTTTGAAATGTAAAACATGTACAATATTTATATTAATAATAAATAATTAAAAAAATGTCATTCTCAAAACTTGTAAAAGAGTCCCTCGCCACACCTTCAAGACCACACCCTAATTTAGTTTTCCTATTGAAGATATACCTTATTTAATTCTCATATAATCCTATTTCACTTCCTCAATATTATAGAAACAATTTTTTTTTCTTTAGTCCTCCCATTCCAAGGAATCCTCCAAGGTAAGCTCAAAGTTCTCAAAGTAAGTACTAGCATTTATATAATGTTTTTTCTTTTCAATTTTTCCTTTTAAAATATATGATTACTTCTATTATATGTTGAATTAATTATTTATATTATAATTAAAGTTTTTATATTATGTGAATAACCATTATCAACCTTTCCCCATTTCCCTTAAGGAAAGTCAAAATGATATTCATGAGTATGTGGGGACTACCGCTTCCATGAAGAATCATGTTTCATTTTACTTCACCACATCACATGGATGATCCTAAGGTGGAATATAAAAATTAGGTATAATGTATATAACATGTTATAGAATATAAAATAATAAATCATATTATATATTTCTCCTTTCTTTAAAAAATAAAATCATCATCCATGCATATGTGTGAACTACCGCCTCCATGGAACAATGCCTTCTATTTTACATCACCGTATTTTATAAATGGTAATTATAATTATTTTAATATATAAATATGAGTTTTATGAAATTATTAGGATTTTATTTATAAAAATTAGATATAATTTTAGTAATATGTTCAATAAATGATCATTTTAAATCCAATCATGTAAAACAAGCATACTAAGTGGAAAAACAATTTATTCATACAATGTAATAGTTTTGTATCCATTGCCTATTATTATAATTATTTTTTTAATTATTTATCACTTTAATAAAACCTAAAATGTATCATTGTGACTTAATAATAATGATATTAAAACTAAAAAACTTCATAATTATCTATTAATTATGGTGTGTTCATGTTTGAGTCGGTCTAACCACATAGTGAAACAATGCTATAAAATAATATTATAGATGACTATGAGAACCTAATTACTATTTATATATTATTTAAATAATTAAAAAATAGTTTTATTTTGGTTATGTAATGGAAATATTTATAATAAACTCATGAATTAAGATACCATCATATGTTCATTGAAAGTCACTAAAACGTACTCATCGTCGATTTCAACTTGAAGGATCGTAACCAAAACTCTAATATAATGAAATTATAACATTATAAGTAATTATAAATAATTAATTTTAGTAAATTTTATTATTTGGGAACAATGTAATTTAGGATAGTAAGGAATACTAACACTACTATCATGAAACTAGTTTAAAATTATTGAGATTACTCACACCCGACATTGAAGATAGAAAATAAATAACTAATATAAAAGTAGAAAATAATTATAAATGAAGTTAATAAAGGGTTGCATATATGAATAATGTTATAAAATGGTTTTCTAGGATAGTTATCTCTTTATACATTATATTCAATCACTTTAGTGGAAGTCAGAAAATATAGTAAATGTTTCATTGTATAAAATATAATTTATTAAGCCATATTTCTTATTATGAGTCGTGATATATTTAATATGTTGTGATTACAACCTACTGAATTTATTTAACCATATTAATTTAATTTATATTGTATGAAAATCTATATCATTTTCTTTATTTAAATGGATTATGATTCATAAGATAGAAAAGTTATAAGGGTTTTTTTAACTCAACTCCCTTTATTGAGTTATAATACTTTTATTAAACATTTTCTTCAAATATTTGTTTCTTACACCATAATATTTTATTTAATGAAAAGTTTTCTACCTATACAGTTGAAGATGAACTTTGAGTTCCAATATTCTATCTTGATAAAAAAAATTCTCCAAAAGTATATCATTGTTGAGAATAATTATTATCCTATTTAATGATGGTTTCTCATCTTTTACCATATTTTAATTCATATAAATTTTCTACATTATATTTAGAAACAAAATTATGTATTATTTCATGTTATATTCACATTTTACTTTTCACTTTTCAAAATGAAGCTTTATTACCCCTTTCAATGATATGGGTTTCAATAATGATATTTTAAATTTTTTCCTTCCATGATAATTTGTCTTTTTTTACACTCCAAATTTCCTAGTAATAAACTTTAAATATTTTCAAGGATTCATTATTTTGAATTTTTGAAAAGTTAAATATTTTTAAAAAAATCCCATTACTTTTTAAAAAAATGTCTTTTAAAATTGACATGTAACTTCTTATTTTATGACAGTGTTAAAATGATTTTTTTAAAAATATTTTATGGTTGCCAATCCATTTTCCTCATTATCTCAAAAATATTTATTTCCATGCAAATTTAATTTCATATATTACCCTATATACTCTCTTTGACCATTTTAAGGGATTAAACTCTTAGAGATCCATTAATGCCTTTTTCATTCATGTTTATGATTTTTCATCCAATTAATTTCCTATATGAACACTCATATTTCCTTCAAATAATTAAAGGGTGTTTTGTTAAATTGCAAACATTTATTTATTTTTTAAATAATTGAAATAATCATATGACCTTTATCTACACTATTTCAATACCATTTTCTATATTATCTTGATTTAATGGTATTTTCCTATAAATTTATTTGTTACCATTGGATACCCTTTTATTTTCCATGAGTATATCATGTTACTATTATTGATGTAATTATAAATGTTTTACATATCTGATTCCATTAAAAAAGGATAATAATCCCATTTTATTTCTATAATTTCTTTTCGATTTGATGAATGATTGATTTCAAGTGACACTCAAATTTATAAAAGATAATGGTTGGGGTCTTATATCACTCACCAACACATTGGTTTGTTTTATATATCATGATAAATTAATACTTGGAAATAATGAGTTTTTAATTAAATGAGTGGGAATATTTAGTTTTCTAAAATTTTAATGCTTGTGTATAATGATTTTTTTCACAAAGGTGTCAGCATAATGTGTTTTCTCATAGGGTTTCCTATACTTATAATTATTACACCTATATAAGTTTTTTTTCTATTATATATATATATATATTAAATTTAATGTTTAAATATATTTTATAAGATATTACACACTTTTATGTTACGCTCCCATAATTCTAAATGATTGTTTATGCTTCTAATCCAAGTTGTTGTTGTTGTACCTATTTACTATAAGAACATTATATGAAATGTTATTTTGGTATACCATGCCTCATACCTTGATTTATGATCTATGTTTAATTGTGTATGGCTCTCTTTTGTATCTTAATTATACTAACATTCCCATTTTAATCTCACTTATTATATTCGATTGTCATCTCTTATGATTACCCTTACTGAGCATCAGATCTCATACCTTCTTATGTTTTTATTTCCTCATGATATAAAGAAATTTAATCCATATGATGTGTATATAAGAGTATCATAAATATATAATTTTTTAGATATTTTGAAGACTTGTTATGAAATAATAATTTTCCTATATAATGGAATAAATGTTTATCAGGTGAAAAATACGTGTGATTTTTAGTTTATGTTTGGTCCTAATTTTTTTAAACTCAAAACCTAAAAGATCATGGGAATATATTATAATGCTATATTTTATTTAATTCATGTAATGATGATATGTTCAATTCAATTGGATGTATTAATGGTCACATGAAATAACACATTATTGGGTTTCAAAATTCAAATGATAACATTAGTGGGTTGAAACAAAATGGACAATGAGAGGAATCCATTGTTAAGGAGGATTGGAATTATTATCAATAATGATATAATTTTTGGGAAATAAATTTTATCAAGATAAAATATTGGAATTAAAATTTAATTTTCTACTGGATATAAATATAAATTACCATAAAATTAAAATTTATGATGGAAGAAACCAATATGGTAATAAATAACTTCAATAAGAATCATTATAACTCCATAAAGTGAGTTGAGTTAAAAACCCATACAAATTTGGATATTTTAAATCAAAATACATTTAAATAGAGAACTTCATATAGCTATTTAAACACCATAAATTAAATTAATTTTATAAAATATATTCATTAGGAAGTAATCATTCCATATTAAATATATCATTATGCATAATAATTAATAGGTCTCATTAAATTAAATTTTAGATAAAGATACCCTTAGCTTAAATCATGAATTACATTAAAGAACTTTAACTTACTATATAGAAAATAACTATATTATTCATCTATTAAATAAAATTTATCATATCTATAACCTTTTATAAATATAATTTATAGTTATTCACTAATTTTATATTAATTAGTTATTATATATTTTCATTATTGGATGTGGGTAATCTTGATCGATTTGAACTAGTTTCATAACAGTGGTGTTTTTAACCACTCTTATCCCAAATTTCATCATTTATAGATCATTAAAGGTAGTATAATTTATTCCTTGTAATTATTCATAATGTTATAATTTTATTCTATAGTATTTTGGGTCACTTTCCTTAATGTTGAAATCAATGATGAGCATGTTTTGGGGATTTTTAATAAATATACATTGTTATTTTAATTAATGAGTTTAATATTAATTTTACCATTAAATAACTGAAATAAAATCATTAATTACTTATTTATATCATATTTTATAAGTAATTAATTTCTCATAGTCATGTATCAAATTAATTTAAATTATTGTTAAATTGGGTAGTTAGACCAACCCAAACAAGAGCATATCATAATTAATGGATTATTATGATGTGATTTAGTTGTAATATCATTATTCTATAGGCATAATGATATTTTTTTTAGGATTTATTAAAGTTATATATAATAACTAAATAGAATTATATTAAGAGTTAATGGATATGAAACTTTTATATAGTATGCTAAACTTATTTTTCCACCTAGTAGACTCATTTTAGATTATTGAATTTATAATGATCATTTGTTGATAATATTATGAATAGGTTGTCCGATTTTCCTTACCAAAATTCCAATAATTTTATAAAAAAATTATTTATCCATTAAACTAATTTTCATGATCATCCATGAAAGATGGTAAAGAAAAATGGAATACATCATTCAATAGAGGTGAGATCCCACACATTTGAATGTATGATGATTTCATTTTAAATAGAATAGATAAAATTATATTATAGTTTAATATTTAAGAATCTAGAAAAAATTATAAATATCGTATTTATTTATTAAATTCAACATTAGTACCATCCTTTTAATGTGGTTAAGGAAAATATATCTTGAACCCTTGTGGAGGCAGTAGTCCACACATACCTATGAATATCATTTTTTTCCTTAAGGGAAACGGGGAAGGTGGTTAATTATTATTTCTATAGAATAATAACATTTAGTATAGAAAAAAAATTAATTATATCTAATTTATAAAATTATATTTTAAAAGTAAGCTATAAAATAAAAGACAGAGGGAAAGATTAGTAACCATGTTGAGAACGTGAGTTTTCACTAAAAAAACTATTTTCATAAAAAATATATCATAAGATAATTTTTTCATTATAAATCCAAAAATAAATAAAATATTATTACATTAAAATTATAAATTTTTTCATTTAAATTTTAAATAAACATATAATGACTTTTTTTGTAGGAAAGTAACTTTTTAAAATTTTAAATGTTATTAATCTCATTTCCTATCAATTACTAATTACATTATAATCAGTAAATTATTTATATCAAAAATATATATTACCTATTATATATTTAGTTTCTTAAAATAGAGCACATAAAATTTAAATTTTACAAATAAAAAAAAATATTTTTCAGAGTATAGTGACCTTGTTAATTTTATCAATGTTTTACTAAATAAAAATTATTTTTCATTAAAAATGAAAATGGTAAATATATAAATTTAATGTAATAACTAACTTATTACCATAATAATTACATGTTTGTATCATCTTAATTTCTAGTTACATAATCCATTAAGATTTCCGCATAAGATCTATTTAAAAGATTAGCTCTCATAAAAATCGAAGGTGGTGATTCTACTATCGTGGAACTTATGGAAATTTTCACATGCTTAAACTTCTCTTGAATTTAATTTCACTCATATTGTAATTGTTTAAGTTAAAATTAGGGTTGGTATAGGTAAAACCTAATTAACACTACCTTAATTCCAAGCTCATACAAATTATTTTTCAAAGGGATACTTCCCCAACATGATGTTCTTCCTTTAATTTTTTATTTTAGATTTTGTAATAAGGTTACTTCCTTTTATAAACAATAATTTAGAGAAAATATTAAGTTGGTAAAATTTTAATTAAACATATCATGGTTTTTATTTTGTTTTAGTATTTGAGGTATAAAAATCTATTAAAATACTATTTATCTAAGTAAAATATATAATGAAATTTTGGGTTGTTACATTATCCCCATTAAATAAATTGTCTCTTTTCAATTTTAATTGTTTTTATCTAATGAAATGTAGACCTGACTCTAGATTTAATTTCTAATTATTTTTCATACATGCTATACTTAGTGTCACTAGTGAAGTCATCTTTTCCCTCATTATAGGAATATTACTAATTTTGAGATTTCCTTTAACTGTGTTTTGATAAATACACCAATATAATGGGAGTAATTTTTCATAGGGAGTTTATAGTTTTCATTGTATTAATAATTGGTAATGGTTTAATTTTTATATATGATTTTATATCTTGTAAATTATCATGGGATCTATGACAATAGAGATTTTCCATGCCTAATATCTCATCAAATTTGACTAAAGAAATGACAATAGGATTTTATTGGTGGAATATACCTATAAATATATATTATAGAGGAGTTATATACTTGAGATATAATAATATTACCACTAGAAATTTTTATTTATAATTTAAAATATTGTCACTGGGGTGGTTATTTTATGTTATTAAGTTCAGAGGACTATGTTGAACAAAATATGAACAAAACGCTCCCAATTCTTGAGTGGGAAATTAGTATTCCTCATTCCATATCATTTTCGTAACCCAATTCCATAGTTGTGGTTACATAAGATTTTTATTATCTTTGAATTTGTTGGTGCCTATAATCCATGTTATCCCTTGTATTAGGGAATTAACTTTCATAATGTCAAGTTCCCGACATTCAATAAATTGTGTTATTAGTGATAACTCAAGATGAACTCTATTTCTAATAACTATTTCTACAAAGTTATTCACTTTTACTCATAAATTATTTGTGTATGACATACTTTTCCCCAAATAAATAATCTCTTTGTTCCATTAATACATTCACCATGGTAATTCTTACACCATTTTTTATAAAAAGTAAATTGAATCTTCTTCCTCCATCAAATTATCCCTTACAATTCCATGAGACTACATCATTATCTTCTTTTTTGTGTTTGGAAACTAAACTATGTTCATGATGTAAAACATAAATGCTAATATTTTATCACAATATTTATCATTCTATATCTTATCATATTATGATACAGATTAGGAAAATATATGAATTATCCATATAGTGGATCAATCCTTTAACACGTATTATTACTAGAATTTTAATAAAAATATATAATCAATAAGTCACAAATATTGAGAGTCCTACTTCCATTAGAATATTTGGTTCATAATATAACAAAATGACACTAAAATTAAAAATCTTTATTTTAATCTTTATAATAATCTCCTAAATCCATTTGAGCACCAAAAACTTCATATGATAACCTTGGGAATGCAAAAACAAAAGGGGTGAGAAATAAATCCCAATAAGGGAATAAACATGGTAATTAAGAATAGAATATTATTTATAAAGAATAACATGATATAATAAAAGGATAGGGTAATAAATAATCATATGGAGGCATAAAATAAATATCATGGAATCATAAGATCATGGATACATAATAATATGGCAGTAACAGAAAACATGACATAAGAATAAGTCAAGGATAACTCCCAAGACAACATTACATGGTGAGTGACATCATGGATTTGGTTTACTATCTAATCCCATATATAGTTCCCTAGGATGGATTGACCACTGAGATAGGGGTGAATCAGTGGTTTACTATTAAAAAATTATTTCTTTTGAATTCAACCTCCTGAATTTTTTAAGGTTCTCAATCTACTTAATGACATCTCAGATTCTCACTTTGAATGCTAAAGTGATAATAGAGGGTATATAAAACGTTATTTAATAGGTTTGGTACAAATAACTACACATTTCCATGTTGTTTATTCCCCCAATATGTATTCTCAACTATAATATTATTAATGATTACAATGGATTGGAATAAACTGGTTATACACCCCATTATTCATTTCTATTATTGATCCTAGTTAAATGCCCCATAAATACAAATCTTCAACCTCAGTTAGTTAGACACCCCAACGAACCCTAATTCTCATTCTTCTCTACTATTTAGACACACCAATCTTGAGACTCTTTAGTAACTGTTTAGACTCCCCATTCATAAAATCCATATCTTCTCAATGATACTGATACACAAATAGTATGTTCTCCTCCTACTCTGGTTTTCTTCTTAAACACTTGAAATATATTTTCCTCCATGAGTGTTCTAGATCTTGTTCACTCATGTGCAACTTAGATAACTTCAAGATATTATTGTAATAAGTTTGTTTGTCTTGAAAATATTTTACACTAGATCTAGAATGATTGATTTCTTCTTAGTTTAGTGAATTCTCATACAAGATAATATTATTGTGTATGCTTATTATGGTTCTAGTCTCTTAATTTTATAATATTAAGTAAATTATCAAATATTCCTCATTAAAATTCTCAATAATGTATTATTCCTTCTTTTTAAGTCCCAGACTCACTCAAATATTTTATGCAAGAACAATACCCTCACAATCTCAATTAAAGTTCTTCTCAATCTACAAGTATATGTGATAAAATTCATGGTGTTTTTAAGAGAAAATATATATTCTCTATTATTTTTTGTGCATTAACACTGTCTCTAGTCACTCAATGTTATCAAGGTTTTTGACTTACAAAAACACAAATCAGTGTACGTATATTGTGAAAAAACTTATATCTTCACATGAGAAATAATGTAATGATCTTCCATATTTTTTCTTTTTGAACTGTTTTATATATTCATACACTTTACCCTTGAAAAACACTTCATGAAATTGGTGATCAGTATCCTTTTCTTTTTGTTATAATGTACATAGCCTTCTTATAGCACTTCCATTCATGTATTTCTTCTTGAAATCCAAGTTTGAATATTTCTTCTTTGCATGAATTGTGTGGCCTATGGGATCACCCTCATATAAACATGGAGGTTTGAGTTTCTACCTTCACAAGCTAAATGATTTTTTAATCTCCATCACATGACCAAGTCACATGGAATCTTTTTTTCTTTTCATAGGTATAAAGCCTTTCTGATCTCTCTACCCTTCATGTAGTGTAGGCATATGGAGAGGATCTATTTCATGATATGTCAAAAATGTGAAAGGTATAAACTCTTTTCATTCAACCCAATTTATGTTAATATAGGTAGATACATCCTACCTACATTTCGATCATAAATTTGAGTAAAGACTCATTAATCACCATAGGATCTCATCATGTCTTATCTATTTAGAGTCACCAAAACTCTCAGCCTCATCACACAACCTCAAGGTGATCATATTTTAAATACCCTAAAATATATACCCATTTAAATATACCAAATACTCAAATATTTAAACATTCTATATTAAAAATATTTTTTCTTTTATAAATCCACTCTCCTCATAGAATAAATAATACACTGGAAAATAAAAAAGGCTACAAGAAGCTCCTTAGAAAATCAGTTACATGCTTTTCATCTCAAAACGCATATGTCGATATCAGATATGTGAAACCTTCCTTCAGGAATTTGGATATGTTAGATATTTTGGTATGTAGAAAATTCAGCATAATCCTCCTTACTAGAAATAGCTATGTTCTTTTATTCCCATATGTAGAAAATCAGCTACATGAAATCCTTACATATAAAATAGCTATGTCACTTCCTTTAGCATTTAGCTACATGGTTTTCTTTAGAAAATGTCTATGTTATTTCCTTCTCAAAACAGATACATAATTCATCACTGTAAACAACTACATGAATATTTCTTATAAATTGATATGTAGAAAAATGGCTACATGAAGAAATCATTTAATAGTAGTGTGGTATCCTTATTATTCATCTTCACATGTTGTGTTACCATATATAAACTAAATATTAATTTATACCTCAACTTTATTTCAAATTCACATGTTCATTAGATCCATCTTTTAATTCATCAGATCTCATGGTTCAATATTCTATAACTCATCATGGAAATAACTTGTGTACATGATTCTTATACATTACTTGGTGCATAAATCATACATATGATTATTGAATCCATCATAAAAACTCATCACAAATCCCAATATGAAGATAGGTGTAGCTCATCTCTTTTTCTCAAGGTTTGGTATGACTATCATGGCTTATTAATAGAGAATAAATTGTTATTAATATCCCTCAATCATCTAAATGTAGAAGGAACTTGGGCGAAACGATCAAACAGCTCAGAGTGACTTGACCAAAAGTCTATGCTTATAAGTGTATCATTTAAACAATGAGATGTAGTAACCAAAATGTCATCTACCACATTAATCATAACTATTTAAGTTCACTTATTTATTAATCACCACATCCTGATAGCTCACCATATGTGAGTACGGGGTATACTCCCATCCTAACATGCCTTTCCATTTATCCTCTCCACACAAAACCCATTTCCCTTTGTCAGGTCATATACATGACCTTCCCATACTCATGCTCATGAGCACACTCTATGGGATTATACATGGACCACTTCACTAGGCCACCATGTAGCCACCTCAGGCTCTCCCATAAGGTTTACCCTCAAGTCCCTTAAGTTTTTTTGAGGTCTATCCTTTGATTACTTTTATTGGATGGTATTATTTTTTATGAAAGACTTATTCATATAATAGTTAGGAATATAATATGTTTCTAATTGAATTCCAAGCCCAAAAAAACTAATATTCCAAGACAAAAACCCTTCATCTTATTCATAAAAAATACAAATTCATTTTTCATGTCCTTATTGATATTATTATTTACAAATCATCATGAAAAATAATATTTTTCATGGTCAACATTAATTCTTCTTCTTCACTTCATGTAAAAAATAATTTTCATGGTCTTACACTATTTGTATGCAATGTTCTCTCAATATAAAATTTCTTTTACATTTAAAGGTTACCCTCAACAATCATCACATTCACACTTCATGAAAATACACATTTTCATGGTCTTCAACTTATTGAATATTATAGACAATATTCCTTCACAATAAACACTTGTCTTGAATTCCTTTGAATATTATCATGACAATCATCAATTTTTAATACATGGATAATTTATCAAATATAACATCCAATGACATCAAGTGAGTCTATAAAAATTCTCCAAAAATCACCACTTCATCCACCAAAATATATTGACTCATTGAAAAAAATAAAACTTTAATGAAACCTAGGATCAATAATATCCCCTTTTTTATTTTCTTATCAATATCAACACATATCATTCAAGTTAATATCTAGTGAACCACTTCTTCCCCTTATTGATAATTAAATTTAAAGGATAAGTGGGATTTTCTCAATAACTTGTTCTCATCCCTTTGAAGATTATTTCTTAATAACTTATGAGATGAGGATAATATCACATTGTTTTCTTAAGAAAAAAGCCTATAGTAAATCAAATCTAAGTCTATGTGGTAAATCTTAGTATAGAAAACAAGATATATAATCCAGTAGGTCAAAGTTGTCCATTAAAATACCATGCATTTGAAATCATTCTTAGAATTTAAAAATTATTTTATAAGGGATATAAATAATCATATTTATCAATGATATACTAAATCCTACACAAACATAAATAAAACACATCATAAAGTTCAAGTGAAAAAATATAGATTCCCCTTAGTCTCGTCTTTTCATCAACTAAGCACTACCTTATAATTGTTATGATTAATAAAATTAAGAATAATAAATAAATTTTTTATTGGTATAGCTTAACCTTTAGTTTAACCAAGCTATCTAGAAAATTATAGATTCATGTTTCAAATATTATGGCAGCATTATTTCTTTAAATGGATACCCCTAAAGGGAAACACCCATTAACATCATCATGGTGGTGAAACTTGTCAAGAATTTATTTCAAGGTATTCCTACCTTATTACACACAAAAATTGAATTCTTTATGTGGCTACCCATTTTTGAAAACTTCCACAAGTATTTATTATCCAAAATATGACATCCCTTATTGCATCTCATATTCTCTCCCTGAGATCTTGCTTCAACTTAAATCCACTTCATTGTAATAAAAAATATAAGACACAAAATATATGATAGAATAAGGTGGATTTAATTGTTCCTCAATGTGAATATAAAGGTTGATATGGGGTTTTGAACCAATTTTCTCCACTTTCTCGAGTGTTCCAGCTTCCACATGTTATTTTCAAATCTGATTTAGCCTTTAGAATAATGTATATTATCACTCCTGCCATTTTATTATGTTATATGGTTCTTCTCCCTTTAGATATCAAATCATACGCATCTCCCATTATAAGCTCCACTCTCTTCATGGATTATTCTTGTACTAGAAATGTGGTTAAACATCCTATTGAATTATGTCCAAATTTATTGAATATCTCACACATAACTTCTTATCCATAGGAATTGTCCTTCATTGACAACCTATCACTAAATTTATATTATTCATGTGAAATATTCATTTTATATTTATCGCTAGATTTTTCTTGTGCTTATTCTAACTTATTTTCATTCTCCAAATCATCTGGAAAAATCACAAGAATGTATTTGGGAATTTTGATAGTTTTTTTGGAGTTTCCACATGTATTGAGATGAGTGCCTTTAATCATATATTTATCATAATATGTATAACCCATGCATACTTCCTCATCTTGATTTTATTGACATTTCTTATGTATTGTGTCCAGGGATGACGTCATCTATGACGTCCTAGGAATTATATGATTTCTAACATTTTTTAGATTTCTACCCATGGTCGAATCATATTTCTAATATGGTATTATCTTCCCATTATTTCTTGATACATTTTAGGATGTACATGAATCAATTTTGTGACCCCTTCTATTGCAAACATAACAAATATAATTAAGAATCTCAAACTTTTTTGATCTTGACATATTTTTCTTAGTTTATGAATGTTTTGTCTTATTCTCTGAGTATCTACCCTTTGATATTATCTTCTTTTGTGATTTATAATTTAATGGATTATACTAAAAATCAACTGCATAATGGATGGTTAAAAAGTCATTTTTAAAATAATTGATTACGTTCCTTACGTTATGATTCCCATGTCAATTCTTTATAAGTTTAATAGAATTGGACCCTTCTAAATTATCATCATTAATAATGTCACATGATCCAATATATTTATAGAATCTTCTAATTTATTTACTTTCCCATGATTATAGTGGATTGATCATTCATAGTCTTTGATCATTTATAATAATCTTCACAAGTTTATATTAATATCCTTCTATGTGAATATATATTTGAGGCT
Source organism: Viscum album (assembly GCA_963277665.1). NCBI lineage: Eukaryota > Viridiplantae > Streptophyta > Magnoliopsida > Santalales > Viscaceae > Viscum > Viscum album. The sequence goes on along the minus strand of OY728147.1, from coordinate 1,495,259,870 downwards.
ATTATGATCTATATATATTTCACACTTCTCTATATAAAGATGGGGCCTCTAAATATTCATTGAAAATATCGATAAATCCAACTCCATATCATGTGTTGGGAAGTTCTAATCATCAAAATTTAACTACTGTGAGGCGTAGTCTATCACTATATCATTTTTCATTAGTAAACAGCCCAAGCCCTTATTTGAAGCATCAATGTGTAATAGAAAAAGTTCTCCACATCAGGGGAGCATGAGTATAGGTGTTTTGATGAACAAAATTTTCAATTCCTTAAATATATCTTTATATTAATTAGTATAAAATAAATTGACACCCATCGGAGTCATCCTGTTTAGCTAGTGTGAAAACAATGATAAGTTTCTCAAAAATTGTTGGTAATACCTAGCCAGTCCAAGGAAACTAAATGTGTCTATTATAGATGATAGTATGGGACACTTATTAGTTGAATTCATATTAGAAGGGTCCATATGTATCTCTTTTCTAGCAATTACATTCCCTAATAATGAAACTTCCACTATCCATAACTCACATTTACTATACTTTTCATATCACTTCTACTTTTTCAAGGTCTTTAGAATAGTATTAAAATACTCTTCTTACTCCTCCATTCTTTTTTAGTGTGTTATAATATCATTTATAAAGACTACCAAAAAAGTTTGAGGTTATCTCTTAAGAATCTATTCATTACATCAATACATATTATTATATCATTAGTGAGTCTGAAAATAATCACTATGAACTCATCCATCTAGAATATGGATCTTTCCCTTATCCTATCCTACAAACATAAAGTCTATTTAGGTACCAATCAGTTAGCCTAAGTAGGGTATGATTACAACTCAGTAGGCCACCACCAATGGTTTCTAAAACAATATCAAGTCAATAATAGTGTATACAGTTGTATAAATAATAAAGTATAATTTATAAAGTAAATAATTATCACATTTCATTATTCTTGAATTAACCACATAAATCCATGGGTTTACGATAACACCCATACTATCAATACCTAATTCATAGTATACCAGAGTCTAAACTCTCCATAAGGGATATCACATATCAAAATACCATGGTTATTATTTATCATTTAATTTCAATTCATATCATGTCCAATTAGAACCATAGTCCAATGTCTATATCATGGGCATCGAACATTGTGTACAACACCCTATGGGTAATTAGAGCCTCTTCCCCTATCTCGCGCCTCAATTTCACATGGGTATTTGGATCCTCAATCCCTATCCCACACTAGTTATCACATATATATATTTGTATCCTCATTCCCTATCCCACACCTCAATGCACATGGGTATTTGGAACCTCAATATTTGTCCCTCTCCAACTAATACATATGGGTATTTGAAGCCTCAGTCCTTATCCCACACCTCAATGTCACATATATCGAAAATATCATAATATCACACAAATCACAATTACATGTACATTTAGGCTATGAATCGAAAAACTTCTTATCAAACATTCTCATTATTGTGTAACTTTTCAATTTATCAGAAGAATCATAATTCTTTATTTCAGTCATAAGAAATAATATGAACAATTCACTATTAAACCAATTATGAACATTTAACTAAATAATGCATTAACCCTTCAAGGTTAATCCAAAAATCGCTTTATTACAATTAATCAAACAATTCAACATTCAATTAATCAATAAATTCTACAATCCCATCAATTGACCAATTCCATAACCCCATTTTCCTATCAATTTCATAATTATGAGTAAACTAATTTCAATTTCCCCAATTCAACTGAATTCATTTTCACATGGAAATTTAATTTAATAAATTCAATTTTGTGTAAAATTTACCAATCATGGAAATTTAAATTTCATAATTACATACATATAATCAAATCATTACTATGGGATTTTCAATTTAGACCACCTACCTCAAGATCGTTGATGAGAGTTCACCAACGGAATTTCCCAATTGAAATGGAATGATCAAGAACATGATGAAGTAAAATATCTAGAACTAAAAACTATAATCATGATCAAAAAAAGTTAGATATATCATAAAATAGATCAAAAACCTTTCCAATAGATAAAAAACACTTCTCTTCTCCTAGAATGAGAGATGGGAGAGAGATAAAACCACACGGTGAGAGTCTCTTATCAGGAGAGGTGTATATTATTCAATACAGTATTAGACTCCTAAATAAAGGAGTTTGAAATCCATTTTAATCCATCTGGAAGAATCCAAAAATAGAGAAATGATTTAGGGTCTAGTTGGATCAAATTAGGGTGAAATCTGTGGGGTTCAGTAATTTTAAAACTAATTTTATTGGGAATTAATTCCACATGCATGATTTCCTGGTCAAGGGAACATGGTTTTCCAAACTATGAACCCTATCTATGATCCTTTAATATTGGGGTGCATGGTTAATCCTAGGAGGTAACACAGTTTGAAAACAATGTGCCAATCATGCAATCCCTCTAGTCTATGGTTGCATGATTTTTTTGTACAGGGCACACGGTTTGGGAAAATAGTGCACCGATTATGCACATCCCAAAACCCCTCTAAAAAACTTCAAAATTTACACCAAACACACACTATACATGTATCAAACAAAATATAACAAAAAAATCAAAATAATACTTGAAAAAGAGCTTGATAAATCTCTAAAAAGGGATAGGATCTTAAAATATCCCCACCTTATTACAACTCATCCTTGAGTTATACTCCCAAGCATCTCTAGGATTCTAAGATAAAGATATCAGGCCACTGATCCTATATATCTGCTTATCTATCCCATGTTTCCTCCTAAATATGGTCATGTTTCCAAAATACTTGCACTATCTTCATGGCCTTTTCCCTCAACACTTTCTCACTGGGAATCCGCAACCTGTATCAGATTCACCTTAAAGGACTCATCAGTCTAAATCTCAACATCATCAAAATTGATCACATCATATGGGTTGGGGTGAAACTTCCAAAGATTTGACACATGAAAAATATCATTCATATAACTATACCTCTATGGAAGAGCCAATTGGTGCACCACCAGCCTGATTCTCTCTAAAACCTCAAACGTTTCAACAAAACTGGGTGTCAAGTTTCACTATCTCTGAATCTTAGGGTGACCTAATCTATGTGAAACCCATATAAAAACCTGATCATCCACTATAAACTCAATGGGTCATCGATATCTGTCAGCATGTGAATTCTCTCTACTTTTAGCCCTATTTATAAGCTTCAGAATCAGCTGAACCTCCTCTGAAATATCTTGTACAAGACTTGATTCCAATAGATCTAACTCACTTGCCTCTGTCTAGAAAATAGGTGAACCGCGTGGCCTTCCTAATAGTTCTCAATAATGTTAAATCTGAATATATAGATAATAAATATTTTTATAGGTGAACTCAATGAGTGATAAGTGATTCTCCTAATACCCACTGATGTCAAGAACCCACACTCATAGTATATCCTTCAAAACCTGTATAGTACGCTCTGACTGCTGATATGTCTATGGGAGGAATTTTATACTTAGTAATACCTATGTACCAAGTACCTCATTAAATCCCTACTATAAGCACAAATAAATGTGATTCACAGTCTAAAACAATACTCTGTGGAACCCTGTGTAGGCAGACTATCTTCAAAACATATATATCTCCCAAAAAATCCATTGAAAAATATCTTTTATAGGAAAGAAATGTGCTACCTTAGTCAAATGGTCCAAAATCACCCAAATCACGTCATTATTTTAATGCATTCTTGTTTGAACAACTAAAAAATACATGGTAATATTGTCCCAGTTATATTCTATAATGGGTAGGGGTGTAGTAAACCACCCATTAATTAATGCTCGACCTTCACCTATTGACAGGTGTAGCATTGTTTCATGAACCCTGTTATCACTTTTTTCATGACTCGAAAACAATGCTATCATCATAGGTCAGGGTGAATTTTTTTCAAACCCATATGTACTACCCACTTCAAGTCATGAAATTCATGCATTATCTCCTTCCTTATACTCGTATGCACAACAATCCGACTCCTGACATAGATGATCTCATCCTCATTTATAGTCTAATATGAAGGTGAATCCCCACAATCAAGGATTTCCCTTAAATCCAATCATTCAAGATCCTAATACTACCTCTCCCAGATCATGTTCAAAAGTGTAGAATCCAATGAAATGGATATGTGATTCATCCTCTCCGGGCCCTCCTATTCCTCAACAAGAATCTCAGTCAGTAAATTCATTATATTTTACTCAAAGCTAGACTCATGAACTGTATGAGTCTAGGTTTTCCTACTTAAAGCATCAAAAACAATGTTTCCCTTCCCAGGTTTAAATACTAGCTCAAAATCAAATGACTGCCTGTACTTGACCCACCTCCACTTCTAAATATTCAATTGTTGTTTCAAAATTTGATACTTTAATCTCTTTGGATTAGTATACATAGTAAACTTTTCACCCAATGGGTAATTTCTCTAACACTTCAAGGAATAAACTACAGCTAACTCAAGGTCATGCATAGGGTAATTTTTTTCCTGTCGCCTCAACTTTCATAGCCCCTACACTGCAACTCAATCTCCCTACATCAATAATCCTCCAATATCGATACTAGAAGCATCACAAAAACATATTATACTTATTACTTGTATTAGGTATGATCATTATTGGTGTTGTTTTAAAGTGTTTATTAACTCTTGAAATGAATTCTCACGTGATCCCAACCATTCAAACTTTATCCACTTTTTCTCAACCATGAAAGTGGTTCTTCCAAGAGGTAGAAGTCCTGAATGAACCTCTGATAATAACTCCTAAACCCCAGAAAACTACATATATCAAAAACAAATTGTGATACTCCCAAGAAACAATTTCTTTTACCTTCTCTAGGTCTAATTACACACCTTCATCCTAGATAATGTGACCCGGGAAATGTACCTAATAAATCCAAAACTGAAACTTAGATATCTTAGCGTATATTAGATTCTCTCTTAGTGCACTAAAGAAAATGTTAAGATGTTTGGAATAGACATCATGAGTCTTTTAGTACACTAATTTATCATCCATTTAAACAACCACAACCATTCAAGGTATGGGTGGAAGATTTAGTTCATCAAGTTTATAAACAAAGAAGGAGCATTCGCCACCCCGAACAGGATCACAATCTACTCATAATGTCCATACCTACTTCTAAAAGTAGTACAAGGTATCTCATAAGGTCTAAATCTCAACTAATTATACCAAGATATCAATTATATCTTAGACAAACACAAACTCCAATCAATTGATCAAATAATTCATTCGTACATGGAAGAGGATATCAGTTCTTCACAATCATATAGTTCAAATTTAGAGAATCAACACACAAGTGAAAGGTCCCATCATCCTTATTTTCAAACAAGAGTGGAGAACCCCAAAGTGGTGTACTCAGATGGATAAACCCCTTATCAATCAACTCTTCATGTTGAGTCTTAAACTCTTTAATATCAGTTGGTTTCATTAAATATGGTGGAATAGAAACTGATTTCTCCCCCAACATGAGCTCAATTTTAAATTTCATATCTCCATCAGGCGGAATCCCGAATAATTTATTAGGAAAAAAATCCTGAAACCTATCCACTATGGTAGAAAATACATCTTTCTTTAAACCCCATTCATCTTGAAACAAACTTGATGCCTGGGTGGTGAGCCCCCCAGCTGCTGATTAATTAGCCCTGCATAGACTCCCTGGATATCCTACTCTCTATGATGAACATACTTTCTACCCTTAAGAGATGTAAAGGTCACCCTACTATGGTAAAAATATATGTGGTATCAATATTCTACCAACCATACCATACCCAAAATTATTTCAAATCCTAACATATCAAAAATATAAATGTCCCAACTAAAATGATACTCCCCAACCTCAAGAGAAAACCACTTCCACAAATATATGTCTCTCAAATGTACTCCCAATATTGTATCAATTGTCATAATACCACTCACCAACTCCACTACCAGACTTAAACAATTAAAATTTATTGTAGATATAAAATAATTAGAGGATAAAATATCAAATAAGGAAGTATAAATCATACAATCTACAAGAATAATACCTCTAACTATCGATTTTAAATTCTTACTATCCATATGTGTAAGATGAACTTCATGTAATAATATTGCCCCTCTTCCCTATGATACGATCTAAGTCCCTTGAGTTGCACTATTCTGATTATATGGGTGATCTTTTCCAGAAGTACTATGTCCACTCCATCAACCATTGTGGATAGTATAACTCTAACTACCATATTGATATGGTGTACAATATCCCCTTCCCACACTCTAGTTCTATCTAGTTATGCCATCACTACCCTTATTCCATGTGTTCTTACAAAACTACTGTAGATATATCATCATGTTGTAGGCTTGGCACTCTATAGTTGGTTGGGGACAATGTCTATGAAATTTTCTTGGCCTACTGCACTGGTGGAAATGCACTTAGGTGAGATTTAGAGTGATTGATCCTTCCCCTTGGCCACTTTTCTTTCCATTAATTTGGTCAAAATTATCATAGAAATACTTCCTACTCTCAGAAGATGTACCTACTAATCATCCATTAGAAACCATACATCCTCGAATGGAAGCCTCATTCAGAATCACCTCAAATTTGAGATCCTGATTTACCACTTATGAAAACTTTTTCATCCTGAAGATGTTAACCTAGTACTTAATTTCTCATTTAACTCGTCATAAAACTACTTTACCATAGTAGCCTTATCTCCAACCAATGCTAGAACAATGTGATTAAAATCTATAAAGAGTCCAATATAGTCCATCATGAACATGATCCCATAGGTTAACCTTATAAACAAAGATTCTCTCTCCTGCCTAAGAATATCACGGTAAAAGTTCTCCAAGAAATTCTCCTGAAATTCCTTCCATTCTATATGGTCATGATCTTCTTCCTGATTCTGGATGTCCCACCAATTATTTTCATGAACATATAACATATAGGAATCCATCTTGAATCTCCTCTTAGAAGGAGTCTCTAAGTGGTCAATGAATTTTTGGATAGACTCAATCTATAACTCAGCTGCCTTAGGTCCACTGTCTCTAGTGAAATTCAAAGGGTTCTACAACTGGAACTCCCATGTCAAGTCAGATATACTTTTTTCAGCCCAACCTATGTCTCTCCCCATAAATTACATTAACCAAATAAATCTATCATGGAACTAAGACCTAGATTACTTTCTTATAATAGTAAAGTCCTCTTGTTCAGATACTAGAGGATCATTTTTATCCATGACAACCTATTGTCTTATCAATAAGAGTCAGCGCAGAGGCATATCTATATAATTCTAACCACACATATTATGGCTCATTACACAACATTATTATCACATTTACATAAGGGGGTTTACAAGATCCATAATAATTCATTCCCTCAATCCCCACCACAAGTTCAAAACTGAGGCACTATCACTACCCTTAACCATCCCACATCCAAATCTAGGTTAACAAAGGGTAAACACATTCTCATCATTCAAGTGACTCATTATACACCCATTTTCCACATTTTTAATCATTTTACAATTTTCATGTTCATATTAGGCACCTTTTTCATTTAAGTCATACAAGAAAGAAAAACATTGTCCTTCAAAAAATTAACCAAAACCATCTTTTCCTAAGAATTCCTAAAATGATTTATGTCACATAATAATATTGAGTGCCTAAAATGATTTCATGCAAACTAAACTCTCATACCATTATGGTCCATAATTAAACTCTGAAAAAAATCAGAAACAACAATCACACCACACAACATGTTCATCACTCATGGTAAAATAACAATCAATTTTAACAACACACATCAATAAATATAATCCCACCCTAGGTACTTGGGTTTTACCCTCATACATGGGCTAGATACACCTATACCCGGGATCATAACAAATCGCTAACTCATCTGATCATCTAATCTTCATTTCCAAAAATAGTAAGACAAAACAAAAGAAAAAAAATACCTCTAATACCACTTTTTGACATCCAAACCTGGGTTCCACACATCAGTGCCCCGAGCTGATTGGTCACATGACCTCAACTACACCTCCCTATATTCCAGAGGCAACCTACTAGTAGTGAGGGTATTATATTAATCATGGGGATACTATACCACCTTTACAAAAGAATAAAAAAATATAAATAAATAACAATAGCCAATTAAAATCCAAACTAAATTCCATAACTAAAATAGACCAACACCACATGCCAAACCAAAATAGGAATACAATAACCAAACCAAAATATTAGATATTTTATTCCATAATAAGTGTTAAGTGTCTAATTTAAATCCAAAATAAATACATTGAAAACTCTTCATGTGGGTCCCAATACCATATCTAGTTCCCTCATACCTACTCCATCCCAAATCATCCATCTATCATATAGTTTTTTCCTTTATCATATCCTACAATCATAAAGTCTATTCGGGTGTCGATCAAAAATCCCAAATAGTGTGTTAGTACAACTTATTAGGCCACCACCAATGGTTTATAAAACAATATATAGTTAATAATACTGTATGTAGTTATATAAATAAAAAAGTAAAATGCATAAAGAAAATTGTTTTCACTTTTAATTATTCTTTAATTTACCACATAAATCCTCAGGTTCCTGATGACACCCATATTATCAATAACCAATTCATACTATACATGATGACAAACAATTCCCAAGGGATATCACATATCACAATACCATGGTTATCATTTATCATTTCATTTGGTTTCATATCCTGGACAATTGGAACCATAGTGTAAACCCAATATCATGGGTGTAGAACATCTTTTCAAACACCCTATATGTATTTGTACCCTCTGTCCTTATCCCACGCCTTAATGTCACATGGGTATTTGGAGCCACAGTCCCAATGATGAACTCACTATCATATATGGGTATTTGGAGCCTCATTCCCTATCTCACGCCTCAATGTCACATGTTTATTTGGTGACTCAGTCCCTGTCCCACAGTAACTAACACAAATGGGTATTTAGATCCTCAATCCCTATCCCAAACCTCAATGTCACATATATCACAAATATCACAATATCAAACAAATCACAATTACATATAAATCCAGGTTATGTATTATTAACCTTGTTATCAAAAACACTCATTAAAGTGTACCTTTTTAATTTATCCCAATAGTCATAATTCTTTATTTCAATCGTAAGTAATAATTTTTATAATTCACTATTAAAATAATTATCAAAATTTAATAAAATAATTAATTAATAATTCTAGGTTAATCCAAACATTTCTTTATTCAAATTAATCAACCAATTATATATTCAATTAATCAATCAATTGACCAATTCCTTAACCCCATTTTCCCATCAATTTCATAATCATGAGTCAACCAATTTCAATTTCCACAATTCAACCCAATTCATTATCGCATGGAAATTTAATTTAATAAATTCAATTTTGGATGAAATTTCCCAATCATGGAAATTTAAATTTCATAATTACATACATTTAATTAAATCAAGACTATGGTATTTTCAATTTTTACAACCTGCCTTAAGATCGTTGATGTGTATTCCCCTATGGAATTCCCATATTGAAATATAACAATCAAGCACATGACAAAGAAAAAGATATAGAACCAAATTCTAGAATCAAGATCCAAAAGAGTTAGATTTATCATAACCTATATCTAATCCTTTGAAAACAAATAACAAAACACTCCTCTTTTACTAGAAAGTGAGACGGGAGAGAGGAAAAACCACACGGGATGAGAATCTCTTACTAAGAGAGGTACTTATTCTTCAATCCATCCTTTGATTCATCAAACATAGAGTTCAAAATCCAATGGAATCCATCCTATAGCCTCTAAAATTAAGATCAATGAGTTAATGTTGAGTTTGGTCAAATTAGGGTGAAGGATGAGGGGTTATAGAATTTTAAACTAATTTTTAGTGGACTTATTTTCTTGTATCTAGTTTCCTCAGCGGGGGCACATGGTTTTCCAAATTGTGCACCCTAATAATGTTCCTCCCCTATAGGGGTGAACAGTTACTCTAAATAGGTTTCATGGTTTGGAAAACTATGTTCCAACCATCCAATACCTTTATATTTGGGGTTTCATTGTTTATTGGGGATGGGTTCATGGTTTAGAAAAAACATGATCCAACCATGAAATACCCATAACCCCTCCAAAAATATCAAAATTTCACCTAAACACACCCAATACATGCCTCAACCAAATTATAACCAAAAAAGGAAAATGAATACCTAAATACAATCTTAAGACATCTCTAGAAAAAGGTACGGATCTTTAAAAAACCCTTTATGTATTCTATTCTAACTACATATTTAGTTTTTTCAACTTAATGGTATCAATTTTGTAAGAATTATTAGATATGGTAAGTGATATAAGTATAAGTTTGATTGATAAAACAACCACTCGATTAGGATGGATACCATGAAATTATTCAGGGAATATATCAGTTTAATCCCACACAATGGGTATGTCAACAAACATGTTTCTCTCCTTTGTCTCAATCATTTGAGAAATATAAACTTGATCATAAGAAAATAATATCCAAAATTGAGATAAAAATTCAAAATGAGATTCATCATCCTCCAAACACTTGTATATAATCATAGGTTGAATCAGGTTTCTAATAGTGGTCTCCTTCTTCCAAAAGTTGATAATGGGTATATATAAGTAAAGCCAATATATTCCTAATATAGTATCAGACTCTACTAAAGTAAGTAAGACAATAATTTCAGTGAGCCTTTATCCACAAACATAGACTTTGGTGAACTTATATACATGGGATTAAATAATTTCTCTATTTTTTATTCTTATAGATAGCTTAACCCCCCATGTTTTGAGGTGAGATATGAATAGTTCTACTAAACTTTCAAGATATAAAATATTGTGTAAAACAATAATCATATAGTACATTTTAATCTTGTTAAATAATAATGATCCAGCTTTAACTATTGGATTATGGTTCTAGTCTTTTATAGTTACCAAAATAAATTAGGGATGAGAATACTTAGACTAAAAAACATCTAAAAATTGAAACTATGAACATAGAAGTAATAACTTATAAATGACATGTAAATTATTTCATTATCCATGGAATAAATAATGGAAATTCATAAGATATAAATCATAATGGAATAAATAACACGATACATGATGGCATAAAATTGGCATAAGATATAGATTTTGGTCATACACCTAAGTATTGAAAATCATTTCCTTAGCAGTCAAGGATCATTTCCAAAACTATCATAGTGGAATGGATTTAGTCCCCAAACCATAGTAGTATTCATGGTTCACTCTAGAGAAAATAATAGTGGATAAATTACCTTATAAATTGAGTTCACTCCCCATTATAGTCCTATTTAACTCAATATTTACCCAATTCATTGGTTGTGGATATAGGTCCCACCTGTCCTTGGTTGTAACATGACCACAACCCTTGGTCATAATATAACCACCTTCTTTGGTTATAACTTAACCACTAACACATAATGAAAATTGTACATAGGTATACCACATGATCAAAAACCATTCATAATATCAGAACCTATGAAAATAAATGTGTTTAATAAACATTACATCATGGCATAGCCCATGGAAAAGAAACAAGTCTCATAAAGATTTCATCATAGCATAACCTGTGAAAAAAGGAATGGGTTTCAAAAAAATATTTTCATCATAAAAATAAAACATAAAGATAAAGAATATGTATGGTATCATTGGATAATATTCTTGGTAAATATTAAGTAACATCAAAGTATTTCATCATAGATGTAAAATGATTTTGAAAGATAACTTGGGACATTTCTTGAAGAAAATAACATTTCCACTTTAAGAATCAACTTTTTAAAACTAAAGTTCAAAAAACAATTTGAAAATATATTTATTTGAAAATAATATTTTAAACTTATCAAGTAATATTTAAAAAATTGTTTGTTTATGACGATATAAAATATTAATAATTTTATACATGCTACAACAAAGATTCTTTTCACATTTTCAGTAAAAATTCAAAAAAAAATACCTCATTTGGAAAATAAAAAGAAGATTACTTTTAAAAAATTTAAAAAGTTAAACTTAGGTAATAATTTATTTAATAATAATTTTATATTATTAAAAATAATAAAACATTTTAATAAAACATGGACATGGAAGAAAAAGGATTTTCAACCGAAGAGGGAAATAAAGTCATTTTTTCTTAAAAATAGTATTTTAAACTCTTGAATACATAAAAATAGGAAAATTAAAGTAATTTATTTATTTTAATTGCATAAACATATTATAATAAAACAAATTTGTTTATTTATAGGTATATCATAAGATCTCATCCTTGTAAGTATAGTTATAAACAATCTTGATAAACAAAGAAATTATAACATAAAAATGTTACCACTTTTGTATCATTTAAATTGAAATCTCCATGAAAGAAAGAACATTGTATAGATATTTATATACCATAATTTTCATGATAATAATAATAAAAGAAATTCATGGGACCTATATACACTACACAAAAAAAACTAGTCATGTATAAGGCATGTATGCCAAAGAAATAAAAGTGGGACGAAAATCTCTTAACTTAAGTCTCGATTTTCTTCATCCACATTTGAAAATAATATATAATAAAAATAGGTTTATTAAAAATATATTACAATACCATAATAATATATATCATACCATATTTTATTTACGTATTACCTTTTATTAACCCTTTATTAACAATTCCTTGTTAAAATCATTTTTTGGGTGATAATTTCTTCGTTTTCATGTATGTTTTGGTTTTGTAGTTTTGTTCCTTTTACTTTGATCATGGTTAAAAAATATAAATACTTTAAAAAATGATATAAACATCATATACATTCATTATATGTGTATTTAGAGTCATCCATTAAATTTAGAGGCAAAAAATGAATTACATCGTTCCTGGAGATAGTAGGTCGTACGAAGGCATGAACGTTGTTTCCATTTCCTCAATGGAAGGAAAGAAATGAAGGTATATAATATACAACCTTTAAATAGTAAATATTATTTCTTATATAACACATACATTAATTAAATTAATATTTACTACCTTCCATTTAAATCTTAAGTGAAAAATGAATCTCATCGCCACGTAAGGCAGTAGTATGTCGTACACATGAGGGACGTTATTGTATTCCCACACGATGTAAAGTAAGATGTTACATGTGACATTATATTTTCATGACTATAATTATTTTATAAATATAATATAAATATGTTAAATTCATTATTTTATCCAGCTGTGAGAGATGATTATGGAAAATGATTTACATCGGTTCGCAATGAGGTAGTCCATCGGAACTAATTCGACAGTTTGGTTTCCCATTTTATGGAAGAGGATGTGGATATAGGTTATTTAATTCACATAATAAAATATAATTATATATTATATACTTTTTTATTATAAAATAATATTTTAATAATATTATAAGGAGGTGGAATATGAAAAAAAAACACAGGTTTTAGAATTTTACCTCTTCATTAGAGAACTTCTTTATGTATATAAGTAAATCCTTGTTAAGAGGATTTAATAATAAAAATAAGGATTATATTATGTTTATAGTTAATTAAGGAAGATATTTGAGTAGTTATTTGATGATCAAAATTCTTTTTAAAGTGTTAATAGGAGTGGATAAAGGGTTCCCTTTTATAAGTGATAGAGAGGACACACTTGAAAGTTTTTAAAAGAAAAAAAAGTGTAGTCTTGTTTTAAAATTCCATAAGTCGCAAAAATGGTTACTTATATCATATAATATGAGATAAGGTATAAATATAGAAAAACATAGTAATTTTAAAAGATTTTAGGTCATTTTAACCCATATATATTTAGTATAACCCCCTGATAAACATATTTTTACCTAAACCTCTTTTGTTAATTGTTACTATTTTTACTATTCATTTAGAAAAAACATAAGTTGAAATTATTATGTAATATTAATTTTGATTATTAAAAATATTAAATCCAATTTTTTAAATTTCATTCACATAAGTGAAAAAATCTATTTTAAATTTAAACCTACAAACGCAATGGAAATATTGTTCTCTAAAGAGAACATTTTTATAAGTATAGAATGTTTTAATATAAAAATTCAATATTTATTTGATTGAAATATCCTAAATGGGTTTAATAATAAAATAATTGAACTAATTTTACTTTAAAAACAATTTTAAACAAGATGTAACATCTGAAATACATTAAACGAAAAGATGGTTTTTAATAAAAAACAGAATTTTCACTATTCACTGAAAATTTAAAACTTTCAGATAATTATCAAAAATTCAACCTATTAAAATTTAGTCTTTTTAATTAAAAATAATAATTTAATTTTTTCAAATACATTTTATATGACTTTAAAATATTAATTTTATTATTTGTTCATGAAAATCAATGAAAATCATTTTTTGAGAAAAAAGTATTTTTGAAGCATACAAAGACATTACTAAATTTCAAGAACTTATTTATATTATATATATATATATCCTTTATAATTTATTTTAAAAATGATTATTTTTATTATTTCTACCCAATTTAGTTTTATGTTAAAATGATCAAGTTTGAATAATATTATTAATAGTATATCATTGTTTAATAAAACTCAGTGTTGTATATAAAATATGATATCGAAGAAATTAAATTTATCTGAATAAAATTCCAAAATATCTTAGTGTGTTACATTATAACCCCATTAAATTTTATTTAACACTTTAAATTCCATAACTTTGGTAAAACTAATTGAAGACACTTCTTCCTCATTACATCATCATATTCCCACATAGCTTTATCAAACTAGTGGGTTCACCATAAAACATTGACCAGTTGGTGGTATTGTTTCATAGCACATTATTTTCAAGCTACAGAATCTCCACTGATTTTTTCTCATAAGAAATATAATGATCCATTTGTATAACCTATGATTTCATTTTATTTTATGGATCATGTTTTTACTTCCTGAGGAGGGATACAAGTAACACATCATGAACCTCAGTGAGGTTCGGTGGAAGATCCGAGTGATAAGAAATTTTTTCAACATGATCAAGAATTTAAAAGGGACCAATATAAGTAGGTATTAGATTTCCAATATTTATATATCCCATTACCTTATTCCAGGGATAAATTACTATAAAAAACTTATCACCAACATCAAATTTCGGATCATCCCAGCTATTTTTAGCATAGCTTTCTTCCAACTTTAGGATTCCCTTATGTGTTTCTGAATGGATCTAACCTTATCTGTCGTTTATTTTACAATCTCATGTCCCAATATCTTTCTTTCTCCAACTTAATCTATGTTTTTTAGAGTTCTAAACTTCTTTACATATAAGTATTTATAAGGATATATCTGAATACTTGATTGAAAACTATTATCGTAAGAAGAATCAAATAGAGGATTGTGTTGAGCACAAAAACCTTTGAAATACTTAGAAAAAGATATTAGAATATCCCCTAGGGTTTAAATTATTATCATAGACTAAATATCTATATAAGGATGATATAAAGTTTTGAAACTTAGATCTATATCTATGGCATGCTGAATACTTCTCTAGAATATCTAGGTAAACCTCGAACATTGATTAGAAGCAATGGAATGTGGTACTCCAAAAAACCTTAACACTTACTGTATATCTAGATAATCTATTCAAGAGAGAAATATGATTTGATAATGATAAAGTGTACTGACTTTTTAAGTTGATCAAATACAACCCATTTAGCATTATTCCCTTTAGATTTTTTGGGGAGTCAATTGAAAAAAATCCATAGTGATGTTTTCCCATTTCCATTCTGATATGGGTAATAGTTGTAACATCCCCTTATAATGTTTTCTCTCATCCTTAACTTACTGACAAACAAAGTACCGAGATACAAAAAATTCGATACCTATATTAATGTAATCCCTCCATAAATACTTCTTTAAATCACTATACATATTTATACTTCCAGTATGAATAGATAATAAAGAACTATGAGTCTCCTCTAAGATATCCTTATTTAAAATTAGTATTTATGGTATATAAACATGGTTATTAAACCTCATTAATCCATCATAACCTGTATTAAAACTCAAGAACATTTTTTACCTTATTCTATACCTCAACATCATCCTTATATTCCTCTTTAATCTTCACATGGATATATTGTAGAACATTAATTTTAGAAAGATGAGATTTCTCCCCTGACTTCAGGATTTCCATTTCCATACTTTGAAAATCCAAAAATATTGGATCTTTTGTGATCCTCATCATGGATAAGCTAGTATGATCCTTTCACCTAAAATATTCTTCCACATTTCTATTATTCCCAAGTTGTTAATGTATTGAGTAGTCATAATCATTAATCAACTTCAACCATCTTCTCTGGAAAATATTTAACTCCTTCTAGTGAATATATAATTTAAACTTTTGTTATCATTATATATATCACACTTTTATCCACAAAGAAAATACCTCTATATCCTTAATGAGAAAATTATCATTGCTAACTCCAAATCATGAGTTGGTTAATTTCTCTCATGAACCATCAATTTTCAAGAGGCATAAGATATCACTATATCATTATACATGAGAATTCATGCTAATCCCTTCTTGGCAGCATCATTATATATTACAACCCCTTCTCTGCTATAGGGTAATGTAATCAAAGGTGCATTGACTAATCTCCTATTCTATTTCTTGAAATTTTTCCAATATTCATATTTCCAAAGTAACTTGTCTCCTTTCTAGGTTAACTTATTGAGTAGATTAGATATTCAAGAGAAATTCTCAAAAAACCATCAATAATATCTAGCCAAACCAAGAAAAATTTGGATCTCAATTATCATTCTTGGTATAGTTCAATGTTCAATAGCCTATATCTTTGATGGATATACTAATATTACCTCTCTTGAGATTATATGATCCAAAAAATGAATCCTTCTATATCCAAAATTCATACTTTGTAAATCTTGCATATAGTTTCTCCTTATTTAGGGTCTTAAATAAAATTTTCAAGTGATCTTAATTATCTTCCTTTTTCATTGAATATATTATAATATCATCTATAATGACTACAAAAAATTGATCAAGGTTATCTATAAAGGATATATTCATTAAATCCATAAATATAGTAGGGGGATTAGTAAGACCAAATGGAATCACTATATACTCATAGTTTTCGTACCTTTTATGGAATGTTGTTTTGGGTATATACTCCTTCTGGTTCCTAAATTTATGATATGAAGAAGAAGTTCAATCTTTGAAAATTATTGATCTCTATGTAGTTGATTAAACAAGTCATCAATACAGGGTAGAGGATACTTTTTCTTGATTGTGATTAGGTTCAGTTCATAGTAATCAGTGTAGATTTACGTAGATCTATATTTATTTTAAATAGATAGAATAGGTTCCCCCCAAGGTCACACACACTTTTACAAATGATTCCCTTTTCAATATTCTCCTAGAGTGGATTTTCAATTCTAATAACTCAATCGTGGAAATTTTATATGGAGTCTTTGAAATAGGTGTAGAACCAGAAATGAGTTCTATTGAAAACTCAACTTCATGATTCAGGGTAAGACTAGGAAACACTTCTGAAAAGACATCAACATACTCACATACAATAATTATATCATTGGTGTTGAGATTATCACCAACCATCAAAGATAAACTTCCCTTTTGAATAAGAATCAAAACCCATAAAATGGATGTGATTTCCATTGGAAGTTTATATTTATCATTACACTAATAAAAGATTATAGGTTGGTTTGGAATATCAAACATGAATTCCCTTACTCAGAAATTGATGTGGTAATTATGTAGAGAAATTCAATCCATTACTAAGATGATATAAAATTAAACTAAATGAAGAATAAATATATTTTCTGAAAGCACATTCCCATAATCTTAAAATGGATAAGAATCATAGACTAGAGAAGCAATCATCGTACCATTAGGGGTATTCACTGCTAATTCAAAATTTAGTCATTGGAGTGGAATTTTATACCCATATAATATTATTTAGATATAAAAAATTATGTATATCAAGGGTAAAATAATACATTATCAGTTCTATAGTGGATGGTAAGTGTATATCTCACCATGTCTTTATTCCACCCCTTATCATAAATAGTGATCATATGATATTTCCCTTTTTCTCTTATCTTAAGAGGTTTCTGAAGTTGATCATTATCAGTAACCATTGGATTTGGGCACTAGTTAAAATAATTACCATACTTTTTTCAATAGAAACTCTATAGTGTGGGTGGTTAATTATATGGATCTTTCTTTCTATTTGAACCATTAGCTAACTTCCTCCCATAACTTCAATAATCGATTTCTCGATGGACTTCCTTTCTACACTTAAAACATTTACCACTCCCATTAAGAAAATTTTCTCCATTTTTCCTTCCA
Source organism: Viscum album (assembly GCA_963277665.1). Lineage (NCBI taxonomy): Eukaryota > Viridiplantae > Streptophyta > Magnoliopsida > Santalales > Viscaceae > Viscum > Viscum album. Next base: position 1,495,241,442 of record OY728147.1, on the reverse strand, counting down.
CACTATGAGCATCAAGGAAATCTCATCCAATTTTCTCTATGGTTTTTAGAGTTTCTTGTCAATTACTCCTTTCATTTCTTATCAATACCATGTGATTGATGGGTAACTCCAACCTCCATTTCTACCTCTATATCATAATGAATAATTTATTCAATGCAACTAGAGTCCCTTTTGGACAACTCCATTAAGAGACTTTGTTTTAATCCACTGATTAATTGATCATGCTTACGCTCATTTTGGATGATAATACTAGAATCTTACCTCGCAAGTCTTGTAAAATTATCTTCATAGGTACCAATGGATTCATAATCCTTCTACTTAATTCAAGGAATTACTTCTCTATTTTTTTATGTTGAATACAAGGAAAGTACTTATTGAAAAATAATTTATTTAACTCATCATATACCAGGAAGTTAATTTCATCTTATTGAATCATATTATTGATAATATTCTACCGTTGATATGTTTCTCCTTCAAAATAATAGACATCCAAAATAGATTTTTCATTCTATGAACACTAGAGAATGGAAAATGTCTTTTTAGTTGTACTGGTCCATTTCTCATTAACTAGTGGAGTAGTTGAAATACTAAATGAAGGTGTATATTTCCTCATGAAGGACTTAAAAAAATATTTTCACTCCTTTTATTATTTGTATTTTTAGTATGATTTATATCTTGAGAAAGTTATATGAGTATAGAAATAAAATTTTTCATTAAAACTCCCATAATGTTTGGTTTATCAGAAGGATAATCATTTCATTTTCTATCACACTCAGCATTAACATGGTTCCTTCAAGTTCCATTCATTATCTAGAAACAAAAATTATAGTTTAAGAAATAATAATCATATTGGGAACCCCATAATCATTAAAAATCACGTATAGGATTCCTAATTCATGAAACAATATTTTCAATCTATGAAACCTTAGGATTATCCCAGGTCATTCATGTTGATTATTGAAATCCTTCATGATGATTCATAAAGAGTTTGGGAATTTCCAAAGCATATCCCATAGGAGTATCGAACTAAGTTTTAAGCAAGGTTTATTTTCGTACACAATGTGATGATTTAGTCTAGCTAAATATGCCTTTTAGAGTTATTAACCATATGTACAACTGTGCTACGTCTACACCCACTTTGAGCATCCAGACTGAGATTTAATTTCTTAGAAACCACTCACTTTATCCTTCAAGAAAATTCCAAGATATTTTCAAATACTTATACCTATGCTTATGGTATCACTAAAGTTATATCATCCAAGTTTCCAAAGGTTGACTAAAAATTTCTATGATACCAATTGTAAAGAACCAAATATCTCATGCATATATATTACATATTAATATGTGAATATTTATTGAATTACATAATGATCTATTCCAAAATAATTTATGAAAAGTGCCATTAGAAACATAGATATATAAATAACTAGTTCATATTCAACTACATCATCCACCTCTATGTTCTGCATAACTATCAAAATTCTTAGACATATAATACATAATATCTTTCTTCATATATTGGGGAAAGAAAGGGTTACCTAAGATGATCATTAAGGTTAAATAATAGAGATATAAATATAATGTGATCATAAGGATATGAGAAGAATATTATAACATTTGAAAATAATACCATGCATATCATAGACATCAAGAATGAGTCATGGAATAAATATTTATAGTTCATAAGACATGAATCATAATAGAATAAAAGAACGTGATCCTTGATAGAATTACATCGACATAAGAAATATATTTATGGAATATAAATAAGCATAGAAAATCATTTCCTTAGTAGACAAGGATCATTGAAAAAACTATCATAGTGGAATGTGTTCACACCCCAAACTATTGTAGTAGTCAAGGTTCACTTCTAAGATAATCATAGTGGATAAATTCCCTTATTAAACTGGGTTCACTCTCTATTATTATCATATTTATCACATGAGATATCAATATTTTTCAAATTAATTGGACGGAGATATAAGTACCACCCATACTTGGTTATAAAATGACCATTGTCCTTTGTTATAATGAAACCAATATCCTTGGTTATAACATAAATTGTATCCCTGTTTATAACATAACCATCATCACATAATAAAAACAATACATAGGTGTTACACAAGATCATAAAACATTCATCATATCATAACCCATGAAAATAAATTGGTTTCATTAATATACATCATATCATAACCCATAGAAAAGATACGAGTTTCATAAACATTTCATCATTTTATCATAGCATAAGCCATGGAAAATAGAATGGGTTTCATAAACATCTATTCATCATAAACATAAACCATCTAAATAAAGAATAAGGATGGTATAATTGAATCATATCCCCATTAAATCTTAAGTAACATAAAAGGATGTTATCTCATATGTAAATTTATTTTGAAATATCACTTGGGATATTTCTTTAGAAAAATAACATTTTCAGTTTAAAAATAACCTTTTTAAAATTAATTTCATAAAACATTGAAAAAATTATTTTCTTTGAAAATAATATTTGGAACTTTTAAATTATTCTTTAAAACTTTTAGTGGTCATGATAGCATAAAATATTGTTTATGTCGTACATGTTAAAACAAATATTCCTTTCACATTTTCATTAAATTATCAAAAAAGTGCCTAATTCGGAAAATGAAAACAATATTCCATTGAAAACCTTTTTTAAAAAGTCATAAATTGTTAAAATTTATTTAATAAATCATGTTATATTATTAAAAAAGTCTTTAAAACATTTTTAGAAAACATTTACATGGAACAAAAAGGATTTTCAACCAAATAGATAAATAAATTTAGATTTTTTAAAACATTATTATGAACTCTTGAGTACATAAAGAGAGGAAAATAAAAGGAATGTTTTTATTTTAATGAAATATAAAAAGTATGATAAACCTCATGTGTATATTGATAGGTATATTATAAGTTCTAATCATAATCATAAACAATACCAATAAACAAAGAGTAACATAAAGTCGTTACCACTTGTTTATCTTTTGAATCATAAGCCCCAAGAAAGAAATAATGTTATATGGATATTTATATACCATTATTTATATGATAATGATCATAAAATATATTCATGGGTATTATATACATGACACAAAAAAAAGTGGTGTACAAGGCATGTGTCCCACAGAAATAAAATTGAGAAAAAATATCTTACCTTAAGTCTCAGTTTTCATCCTACATGTTTGAACCTACTATAAAATAAATATTGGTTTATTATAAATCTATTATATAACCATGATCATATATATCATACCATATATTATTTAATTATGACCTTTTATTAAATTTTTATCAAAAATTCTTTATTCAAATCGTGTTTTGGGTAATAACTACTTCATTTTTAATTTATGTTTTGGTTTGGTAGTTTTGGTCCTTTAGATTTTATCATTGTTCAACCATCTAAATAAAGTTAAAAATGATATAAATGTCATATATATTCATTATATTTGAATTTATATTCACCCATAAAATTAATATATAAAAAATAAATTTCATTGTTCATAGAGAAGTTGATCGTACATACGCATGAACGATGTTTCCATTTACTCGGTGGAAGGAATAGAATGATAGTAAATAATATATCACCTTTATTGAATCATTATTATAAAAAAATAATCCAAATACCCTCTCAAACTAGTACCCAGCCAAAAGTTTTACATACTCGAAGGGCTTTGCTGGTCCCCATGGGTTGGAGACTAGCACACAGGCATCAAACAACAAACAAGGGGGAATGATTTTTCCCAACATGAAGCAACAAAATGGAACATATATACAGAAAATACAATAGTGTAAAATATAATATATTTCATAATTGAAAATTTATATGGAAACCAAATAACTCAAGAGTATAAACAATCTCAAAGCATATGTCCAACTCTAAAGGACTATTAAAATCAGAAAAAGACAATCTACTCCATGTGATGGTAGACGCAGTCTGTCATCATCTCACCTCTAGGTACACAACTTAGCTGAAATAAAACTTCACCCAAGTGTTCCATATCAATTCTCTGAAAAATAATCCAATTAGGATCAACTTTAAATGAAACTAGGCACGATAAAAGTTTAATAGTTTTTATTTCAAAATAATGGAAAATAGTTTAATTTCTTCGTTTTCCTCATTTCCAAAAAAAGTAGATAAATCAGTTTCAAATAATTTTATAACCAAATATATCAATAGATATATCATTTCAAATCTAAGAAACCATCACATATCATATAAAATCTATGGTTTTACAACAAATAGTACAAACCAAAAGTAAAAGTATTGGTGACATCATGCCAGGGATCACGCTAGGTCAAGATAGTTAGGACACTCATACCGAACATAGACAATCGCATATGCATCAATACATTAGACATATACATTCAGTCTAGTGAGTAAATGAACACCCCATAAAGTGAACCCCTATAGGTCTAACATGTCCCTAGAACAACATACCTAGGGAGTATAGGAAATACCATTGAGAAAACCCCTTGAAGGTCGATGATACTAATTACTATACCTTCCACCTAAGTACCCAAGGCTTCCCATGTTCTCTATTTTAGAAACCAATTCATCCAACCATTTCACTCAAAACCATTGTTTGAAAAATATTTTGAAAAAACACTTCAAAATTATTTGAAAACCGTTTTCCATTTACCAAAACCAAGGGAAATCCATATTTTACAAAAAACCAATTTCAAACACACAACACAAATTAGTCATATAATTTCATTTCATTTAATAAAATAATTTATCAAAAATAGGTGCAAATTTGTTCCCCAACACAAGATAGAGATGGAACCGCCTAACTAAAAACATAGTTTAGACACACCCAAAATGGAAACCACTATAAGAAAGTATCCAAAACTTAAAACAGAGGCCCTAAAATATATTAACACATCTTATAATTGATTCAATTTAACAAAAGGGTTGTCATAGAATAGGAAATAACACACACATCAAGAACGCACACCCACCAAACCACGGACAATGAAGGAAATGTCCCCCAAAATAAGAACACACAATAGATATATAGATAATAAAGAATAAAAAACACCACGGCTCAATAGATCTAATAACGTAACTCAACAGTGCTACAGTAATCAAGGCAATGAAGAGGAAGAAAGGATAACTCTTGGAGGGATGAAATCCAACTACAATGGTGCTAAATCATCAAACGAATCAATATATATCTAATAAAAACTCGTAAAATAGCTGAATAATGTATCATGTTTGATATCAAGGATGGGTATGGCATAAGGAATGAAAAATCAACTAATGCAGCACCCTAAAATCCTTGTCCAATACATTTATATGGCATGTAAACCCTTTACACATCATGTAATCTACGGGGATCGCATATTCTAAAAAACTAATCTTCTTTTTAATAAAAATTATATTTTTACATTACAAAAAATGTAATATATACGTAACATATACTCCCTTCATTTTGTGTACCAGATTCATGGCATTTTCACTTTAGAACATACTCATCGTGTACTCCCATTACATGGCATGTATTTCTCCAATAGAGTGTGAAAACTGCATATTCTTACATGAAAACCCAAAACACATTGGGTGTCCTTAAAAATTAGTTAAAACCTATAAAATATATTAAAACATTTATACATGGACTCCATTTATTCAAACATGCATCCCTAAACTTTAGGTCATTTTTCTTAGCAAATGTTCTCCATCCTCATGAGTCCCAAGACTCACCCAGTTAAAGGAGAAACATACAAAGATAAGGAAAATACCTAAAAGTGGGTAATAGGATGTTAAAATTATGATTTCATATATATAATATATATTCCTTAAATTTATCCTTATTACCTTTCATGTAAATCATAGGTGAAAAATGAATTGCATCACTTCGCGAGGTAGTAGTATGCCGTACACATGAGTGACATTAATTCATGGAATGGAAAGTAAGAAGTTATATGTGATATTATAATTCTAAAAGTATAATTATTTCAAAAATATTATATACATATATTAAATGAATCCTTATATCCATCTATGAGAGGTACTGACGAAAAACAAATTACATCGGTTCGCGAAGCGGTAGTCCATCGTACACAAGATGAAAGGTTTAGTTTCTCAATTGATGGAAGAGTAAGTGGATGGAGGGTATGATATTAACATACTAAATTATCAATATATGGGATATATTGGTGTTATTATACCATCATAGTTGAAGAATATTTTATGTATTTGGAATAATAAATAAAACAAAAAACAGAAGTTTATGAATTGTATCTCTTCTTCAGATAACCTCTTTATTTTTATACATGAAGCCTTTTTGGATGATTTAATAATAAAAATAAGTCATATAAGAAGTATTTTTAAATTTAATGAATATATTTGTTTATTTAATGGTTTAACAAAAATGGTTTTGTAAGTTTGAAGAGGAGAGGAGAGGGTTCCCTTTTAAAGTGGGAGAGAGGACGCACATGGAATTGTTGAAAAGAAAAAAGTGTACCCACATTTTCAACATTAAAAAAGGATCCAAAATGGTTTATTATCAAACATTAGAAGATATAAGGTATAAATATTTTCGAAAAATAAGAATTAGATAAGATTTTAGGTCATTTTCACCCTTATATTTTTAGTTTAACCGTCTTTAAACCCATATTAATCATAACCTCGGTAATTAATTTTTACTTATTTTTAAAATTCATTTTGACCAAAAATTAAGTTGAATATTTTATATAATATGAAATTTTTTTATTATAAATATGGAATCCATTTTCCAAATTTCATTCATAAAAGTGGTAAAATTTAATTTGAAATTAAACCTGTAGACACGATGAAAGAGCGGTTTTTCAAAGAGAAAATTTCTATAAGTATATAATGTTTTAATAGAAAAATCCAAGATAAATTTGATTCTAATGAAATAAATTGGTTAAATAATAACAATATTAAGCTAATTTTTCTTTTAAAACATTATTAATCAATTTTTATCTTTGTAAATTCTTTAAACTAAAAGGTATTTTTAATAAAAATAAAAAATAACTATGAATCAAAAACTTAATCTCTTCAAAAAATATTCAAAAATTAATCCTAAGCTAATTTTGAAATTTTGATTCCAAAAAATAATTTATTTTTTTCAAATAAATTTTCTAATAGTTTTAATAATTAATTTTTTTCACAAAAAGAAATCCAAATCATTTTTTGAGAAAAAAATGGTTTTGAATTGTTTAAAGACATTACTAAAAATTAAATAATTATTTCTAAATATATTTTTTATCTAAAAAGTTTATAATTAATTTTAAAAATACATTTATTCCTATTAATACAACTAAATTTAACACCTAGCTTACAACGTATAAGTTTGAATAATTATGTTAATAGTATATCACAGTTCCTTAAAACTCAGTGTTGCGTGTAACACAAGCTATAAAAGAAATTAAATTTACCTAAAATAAAATTTTCATAAATTATCAAGGACTTATAATAAGTAATTTAAATGATTGTTACACAAAATGATTAAGGGATAGAAAATTCTTCTTAATCGGGTTTGATTTTAACGAAATAATTTGATAAACAAACTTATGTAAGGACTTGACATTAAATATAACTTATTCTAGTCTTTTTGAAACTAGAATCCATATTTTAAGATATTTTAAGTTTAGAGTTTTATATAATTAGGATAAAATCTTAAAAAGTATACCCATACATTACATGTGGATACTAAGACACATTATTCATTTTTTTCACTAAAGGAACCTCATTTAAAATAAAACATGATTTCTTTTCAAGACACATCTTCAATTCTTTTATCATGACATCTCCTTTTCCCTTACCAAACCTAATACCTGTGATAAATATTTTAAAACTTTGGATTAAAACAAAAATCATAGTAAATAACATAATGAAAATAAAACATTAGTTTGGTGAAAACATGAAAACAAATTAAAAACTTTTTCTTAAAAACTCGTTAGCAAGCATAGAAAATCACATATTCTCCTTGTCACATCATTACCATATCACTCTTACATTCACCCTTAAAAATTTAATAAATATATAGTTGACTTACACCTTCATATTACCAAATTAATTGGATACCTATAACAGTGTTAACCCTTGATATAATCTATATTGGGCTCAACTATTTTTCCTGAGCTATAATGGGGCTCAACTATTCCAATAAGTTATATAGGGATCACCCAAATTTTATGGAATATAATGTGGCTCAACCATTTGTATAAGCTATATGAGGCTCACCCATGAGATACAACAGGGCTCAACCCTTTAAATATAATATCTAAGGACCAAATTATGAATAAAACCCTTAAAAACTCTTTTAAACCCATGTTAAAAACACTTCCAAATATCAGAATACCCTTTTCATGAAAAAATCACCTTAAAATATAAAAAACGCACACATAATAAAGAAACTAATTTCCTTGTAAATAACTATGAAAACTAATAAAGGAAACACTAAATAATTAAAGTGTTATAAAAACTAGAAAATTCCTTTTAGGCTGTATATTAAAAAAATCCAAGTTATTGAAATAATCAATCCATTTTTAAAACTCATTTAAAACATTTATAAAATTGAATTTTGAATTGAAGTGTCCCATACCACTTTGAAACATTTGAAAAAAATTATAAAATTTCAATTTTAAAACACTAATGTTCATATAAAAACATTCATAAAAAACATTTTGAAAACATGGACAAGGAAGATAAATATTTAGAAGAATAAATCTTTAAAACATTTAAAATAATGTTTTAGTTAAAGAGTCTCTTACCTTAAGTCCGAATCATCACAAAAATTATTTATATTACTTAATAATAAAATTAAGTTAATTAATTATTTAATTTAGAACCTTTTTAATGTTTATTAGTAATTTTATATCACTTATTTTCATGTTATAACAATTACTTATTTATTTAGTATTGCATTGGACGTTTTTTTGACATTTGGTACATGAGTCAAAAATGACATTGGTATAATGTCTATATTAAAAGAGGTAAAAATTTCAGAATCTGCATAATAATATTAATTATATAAAAATAACTTTTATACATCAATTATACATTTAAATCAAACCATTATGTATGGTTATGAAAAATTAACTATGTTATAATCATGGAGACGGTGAGCCCTATGTACGCATGTGTAACGTTTCCATTTTTCAAAGATTGTTATGGAATGAAGGTAAATATTATTTTATTTTTATATAATGACCATAATATAACAAATATCAGATTAAAAATTTGAATATACTTATAAATATTATTCAGGTGTTGTGGTGATTAAAATCAAATCACATCGCTTCGTGGAGGTGATAGTTCACACATACGCACAATTGACATTATCATTTTTATGTCCATGGAAAGAAAGAATGTAATTGATATATTATTTTATTATAATGATAAATATTTCATTAATATAATATATAAAAATTAATTCCACCATTATAACCAGTCTTGAGAGATGGTAATGGAAAACTAATTATATCAGTTCGTGGAGGTGATAGTTCACACGTACACACGAATGATTAATTATTCTCCCATTTGATGGAAGTGGAGATGGATTTAGGTGATTATATCGACATAATTAAATATAATTATATTTATGATATTTAAGTTATTATATTATCATGGATGAATAATATTTTCAGGTAATGGAAGAAGAAGTAAACTAGAAACACATTATTAAAAATGAAAGCTCTTCTTCAGATGATCTCCTTTTATCAATACCTTAAAACCTGTAAGGATGGTTTTATTCCAAAACATAGTCCTATATAATTTTTGGAGGGATATTAGTTAGGTATTTTGGGAGATCCTATCCAAAAAATTGTTTTTTAAGTGTGAATAAATGATAATAAGTAGTTTCCTTTTATAAGAGATGGGAGGGGCACTCTTGGAATTCATCAAAGTATTAAATTAATATAAATTAAAATTATATTAAAAATGGGTCAAAAGTGATTTATTTATAATATATTATGTTTTTTTGTCAAATATAATTCATCAAATTAAAATTATATATGTTTTGACCTTTTTTAAACATTATCTTTTTGTTTTAGCGCTTATTAATTCTTATCGTGATATAATGTAATTTACAATTTGAGGGTTAATATAATTACTATAAAATGTCAAAACACCACTAAATAAGTCATTTATGAAATTTTATAACTTATAATAATTATGTTTCCAAAGTATATATTTTTATAAATTTTATATCATTTAATAAAATATTATTTATTTTAAAATTTCATTAATGTCAATTTTAAAACTATTCATTATTTGACTTTTTAAAAATATCATAACAACTTGATATCTTCAAAAAATAATATTAACTCATCCCTAACATGTAAAATTAATTTATAAAATTTTTTGTAGACATCAATTATATGAAATTATATTAATTTAAATATCTATAATATCATTTTTTTTATTCTTCAATTAATGAAGTAATTATTGCATCATAATTATGTCACCATTTAATATAAATATTTATTTATTAAAAATAATAAATAAATTAACATAATATAATTAAACATTTTATATTTAAAAATACTATTTATATTTTAATATATATTCTAAATAAATATATATTAAAAAATTTATACTTATTAATACATGAGCTTGTCATCTTTGTCTTTTCTTTAAAATAAAATACTATACAGGGAATAAAGTCATCCAAGTAGAACCAAATGGTCATAAAATTGGTCAACATATGATTTTTAGTTAACATATATTATCTAATAATATTAATAAAATTTTTAGAGTGATTTTATAATATTTTAGAATATTATTTTTACCCTTAATTGCCTAATTTACCCTTAACAGTGGTAATAAAAATAAATACTAAAGTTGCTATTCATATTTTCAAAAATTAATTTGATCTTATTAGATCATAAATATCATACTTATTATAACCATGAATGTCTATTTTTAAAAATTTAAAGCATATAAGTGCATAAAATTAATTTAAAATTAATCCCATTGATGAATCGAGAAAAGTATTTTTTAAAGTAATAACATTAAAAAGTTCACAAATCTTTTATATCCACTTTCAATGTGAAATTGATTCCAATGACCTACACTGGATTACATAATAAAAATAATAATTATAATTTAAAACCATTCAAAAATATAATTTATCAATATAAATAAATTTGATGAAAATGTAGTTTTCAATTAAAATACATTCTTATTATTTAACTATTCATCAAAAAACGAATCTATCAAAAAAATAGAAAAAATTCAACCAAATTAAATTTTGATACTCTGATTTCAAATAATAAGTTTATTTTATTAAATATAACTTATAAAAGTGTCAAAAAAGTATATTTAAAACAGGTGTTCCATCAAAAGGCAACAAAACTGCCTTTTTAGAATAATAATTCTTTTATGAGTAAAACTGAATTTTTTCTTATATCATGTCTATAAAACCCATAATATTAATTTTAAACATGATAGTGAATATTATATATATATATATATATCATTAATATAATCTAATAAGATTTATTTATTATTTATTTTTATAAAACACACTTATGCACATTTAAATAGTTTTTCAGAAAAAATATTTCCTTTTATTTTAAAAAAGGGTTTTATATTCATTTATAATTAATTGGTCACAAAATAATTAATTATATATACATGTGTAAACCCTGATTTCAAAATTCAATTAATATTTTTCATTCCTTCCATTCTAATGAGTATCAGATAACTACCATATTAAATAATAACATTTAGTTGTTCATTTAAACTTGATCTGGCATATCATATAAACCAAAGAACAAAGTGATTCCTTTTAAAAACTTAGGATGTTACATTCTCATCCCATTTAATAAATTTTTTCCTCACATTTTGAACTTGGTATGGAATACTAAGTGTTTAACTTTTCAAAATACCCTTCTTCAAATCCCACATTTGAAAAAGGATAAAAAAACTTATACTTTAAAATAAAGAAGGGGAAGTATGAAAGTCACCTGAGATATCACATACTAGGGTAACATGTAAGAAAATTTGGACCTGGAAAATAAAAAAACATCATGTTTTGATGGAGAGTGATAGGGATCATGGTCCTGAGACTGTTAACAATCACAAAATATTAAATTCGTGATGGGTTAAAAGGTCATTTATTTCTTAGTAAGAAAATTAAACGGAAAAGGTTTTTGTTTCAAAATCCATTTCATATAGTTGAGAAGTTATTTTACAACTTATACTAAGAAAATAATGAAATATACTTACTTTATAAGTATATTTTCATCCATTAAACAAATTCCACCACAAACTCATCTTTTTCTTCATACAATGAGTATTAAGATGAATTATTCATGCCTAAAGAACTAGAATTAACTTATAGATAATCACATAATACAAAACAAATTAACTATATATTTCTCCATTCATGAGACATTAACCAAAACCAATATAGTTATGATAATATAAAAAAATTCTCCAAAAATATTAAACCATCGTCTGATGAAAAACTACTGTTAATCTCCAAAATTCAATGGTAATACCCAAAGTTCAATATATACTATTTGATAAATAAATGTCCTTAAAATTACTCAAAATCATTCAAACAAAGATTTATACCCAAAATCTAGAAGGATTTGATCTTAAAATCTTCCAAGATAAATTTTAATAATTATCTCCAAATAACATCAATTACTCTTAATGTCTCATACCAAAAATTAATTATTCTATTAATCTTCAAGATAGACTAACCATTTCCATAAATAACATGAATCACCATAATTCCACAATAAAACTATATATTCTTCCAAAATATAATAATACCTTAATTCCTCAAACAAAATCCCATAGTATTAAATTTACCATGATCATATAGGATTCCAAAAATAGAGAACATCTTCCAAAATAAAATTCATCACTTAATACAAAAATCATTTTTCCAATATGATAAAAATATTTTTCCAAAAATATACTTATTCTTATTCCATAAAATCATTTAAATAAAATGAAAATTTTAAACTAACCAGGACTTCACATAGTCCAGTAATAGGTGATGCACCTTGGTCGTCCTTCGGTTTGGGGTTTGATTCTTGTAGCCTTTCCAAATATGACGATTTGTCACCCATCCTACTGGTTGTTATTTTTATAATACTATATATTTATTATAACATTCCCAAAATAATATAAATTCATAAATAATAAACATAAAAAGTTTTAACTTCAAATTTTATCTTATACTATTAATTTTGCATCCCAAAAAGTAATAACCCATAATTCCATTAAAAATTAATGTCTCTAAAAATATTGTTAATCACCTTAAAATTTCATAACTTAAATCATAAAAAAGGGTTTCTAAGATATTTAAAATATGATAGACCTTAAAATTATAAACCCATTATTAAATCTCTAACTCTTAAAATAATATCATAATCTCCAAAGTTGTCTAAACGATCCTTTGATACCAACTGTAAGGACCTGACTTTAAACATAACTTATTAAAGTGTTTTTGAAACTAGAATTCATATTCAAGGATATTTTCATTTTATAGTTTTAGATAATTATTAAAAAATCTTAAAAAAAGTAGACCCATACATTACATGTGGACACTTATTCTTAGTGTCCATTTTTTCAAGAATGGAAACCCATTTAAAATAAATCACGATTACTTTTCAATACATAACCTAAATTATTTCATCATGAAATATTATTTTACCTTTCCATTCTTAATACCCATGAAAAACATTTTAAAACATGGGATGGGCACAAAAAGCTCAGTAAGATACATAAAGAAAGAAAACCATTAGTCAAGTCAAAATATGAAAAACCATTAAAAACAATTTCTTAAAAACTCATTAATAAGCATCAAAAATCACATAGGTGCCTTGGGAAATAATTTCCATATCACTATTACTTTCAACCTTACCAATTTAATAATTATACGGTCAATTTCTACCTCCAGAGTACCCAATTAATTAGAGATATATAATGGGGATCTCCCTATATATAAGTTATATCAGTCTCACCTATTTTTCATGAGCTATAATGGGGCTCAACCCTTTGTATAATTTATATCTGGATCACTCATCTTTCATGAGCTATAATGGGGATAAAACCATCGTATAAGCTATATCAGGCTCATCTATGAGATATAATGGGGATCAACCCTTCGTATATAATTTCCAAGGACTAAATCATGAATAAAATCCTTGAAAACTCTTTTAAACCCATGTGTAAAACACTTCGAGATATCAAAATATCTTTTTCATATAAAAATAAATTTAAAATATAAAAACTGAACACACAATAAAGAAATTAGTTTCTTTGCGATGAACTATAAAAACATATAAAGGAAAAATTAAATAATTAAAGTGTAATTGAAATAAGAAATTTATTTCATTTTGTATATGTAAAAAAACATTCCAAGTTATTGAAATAATCAATACATTTTTAAAACCCATTTAAAACATTTATAAAAGTTAATTTTGAATCAAAGTGTCCCTAACAAATTTGAAACATTTAAAATAAATCAGAAAATTACCATTTTAAAACAATAATTTCCAAATAAAAACATTCATAAAACCCATTTTGAAAAAAAGGACATGAATTATAATGATTTAGAAGAATAAATTATTAAAACATTTTAAAAGATGTTTCGGTTAAAGAGTCTCTTACCTTAAGTATGAATCATCACGTACGTTATTTATCTTGATGAATAATAAGATTAATTTAATTAGTTACTTGATTTAGAACCTTTTTTAATGTTTATTATTCATTTTATATCACTTATTATCATGTTATAACAGTTACTTAATTATATAATCTCACGTTGGACGTTTTGATGATATTAGGTACATGAGTCCAAAATAACTTTGGTATGATGTATATATTGTAAGAGGCCATAATTATATCATCTCCAAAATAATATTTGTGACATAATAATCACTTTTATAAATTAATTTTACTTTTAAGTCAAATTATTTAGTATGGTTATGAAAAATTAATTACACTATAATCAGGGAGACTATGAGACCTTTGTACACAAGAGTAACATTTCCATCTTTCATTGATCGTTGTGAAAAGAAGGTAAGTATTAGTTTATATTTATAGACTTATTATAATATAATTAATATCATATAAATAATTTAAATATATTTATAAATATTATCCATGTGATGTGGTGATCAAAAACAAATCACATCACTTCGTGGAGGTGATAGTTCACACATACGCACGAACGGCATTTCCATTTTTATGTTCATGTAAAGTAAGAAAGTAATTGATATAATATTATCTTATAATGATCAATATATCATTAATATCACATATGAACATTAATTTCATCATTATAACCAGTCTTTATAGATGGTGATGGAAAATAAATTATATCGGTTCATGGAGGTGATAGTTCACATGTACGTACGAACGATTAATTATTTTCCAATTTGATGGAAGTTGTGATGGATTTAGATGATGATATTAGCATAATAACATATCATTATATTTATTATACTAAAGTTATTATATCCTCATGGATGAATAAGATTTGAAGTTAGTGGAAGAATAAATAAAATTGAAACACTTCATTAAAAATGACAACTCTTTTTCGGACGATCACCTTTTATCAATTGATTAAAACCTCTAAGGAGGGTGTTATTCCTAAAATAATGCCTCTATAAATTGGTTATGTATTTTAGTAAGTTATTTTATCATATATTTTCTGAAAAAAAAAATTGAAGTGTGAGGAAATGATAAGAAGCATTTCCCTTTTATAAGAGAGCGGAGGAGCACTCTTGGAATTCTTCAAAATGTTAAATTAATATAAAATTAATTTTCTATTTAAAATGGGTTAAAAGTGATTTACTTATAATATATTATGATTTTTTTTCTAATACCCTTCATAAAACTAAAATTAGATAAATTTTGAATATTTTTGAATCTTTATTTTTTTATTTTAACCATTATTAATTCTTAGTGTGACATCATGTAATTTACAATTTGAGGGTAAATATAATTACTATAAAATGTCAAAAACACTAAATGATTCATTTATGAAATTTTATGACTTATCCCAATTATTTTTTCAAATTAAATATTTTTATTAATTTTATATCATTTAAAAAACGATTATTTATTTTAAAATATAATTAATATAAATTTTAACACTATTCATTATTTGACTTTTTAAAAATATCATAACATCTTGATATCTTAGAAAAAACTATATTAACTCATCCATAACATGTAAAATTCATCCAAAAAAATTGGTAGACATCAATTAAATTAAATTATATTTATTTTAATTTTTATAATATTATTTTTTGATTCTTCCATTAATGAAGCAATTAATTCATCATCATTGTGACATCATTTAATTTAATTATTTCTTTCCTAAAAATTACAATTAAATTAAAATGATGTAGGTAAAAATTTTAGGTCTATAAATTTTATTTATAGTGAATATATAATCTATATAAATATATATTAATAATTTTTTAGTTATTAATACAGGAGTATGTCATCTTTTTATTTTCTTTAAAATAAAATACAATAAAGGGAATAAAGTCATCCACATGGCCCCAAGTGATCATAAAATCAGCCCAAGGAATATTTTGGTGAATAATATCTCATCCAATAATATTAGAATAAGTTTTAGTGTAATTTTATAATATTATTTTTACCCTTAATGACCTGATTTATACTTAATCGAGGTAATAAAAAAATTACTAAAGTTACTATTCATAGTTTTCAAAAAATAATTTGACCCTATTTTATCATATATATCATACTGATTACAACTTTTTATGTCCATTTTTTAAAATTCAAAAAAAAATTGGCTAAAATTAATTTAAAATTAATCTCATTGAAAGATTGAGAAAACAGATTTTTGAAGTAACAACGTTCAAAAGTTAATTAATTTTTTATATCTAGTTTCAATGTGAAATTGATTCTAATGACCTAAATTATATTATATGATAAAAAATTATTTAATTATACTTTAAAACCATTGAAAAATATAACTTAACACTATAAATAAATTTCATGAAAAAGTAGTTTTCAATTGAAATGCATTATTATTTATTTTTACTATTCATCAAAAAATTAATCTTATCATGAAAATACAAAAAAAAAAAATCAAAATGAATTTTGATACTCCAATTTAAAATAATTCGTTTATTTTATCATATATAACTTATAAAAGTGTCAAAAACTAGATTTAAAATAAGTGTTCCCTTAAAAGGTGGTAAAACTACCATTTTAGAAAAATACTTCTTTTATGAGTAAAACTAGATTTATTCTTATATCATGTATATAAAACACATAAGATGAATTTTAAATATAATATTGAATAATATGTATATATATATATATATATCATTAATATAATTCAAAAAATTATTTATTATTTATTGGTATAAAACACACTTCTGTACATTTAAATAGTTTTTCAGAGAAATTATTTCCTTTTATTTTAAAAAAGGGTTTTATAGTCATTTATAATTAATTGGCCACAAAATAATTAATTATATATGTGTGTGTGTGTGTAAACACTATTTTCAAAATTCAATTAATCTTTTTTATTCCTTTTATTCTAACAATTATGCAATAACTACCATATTAGATAATAATATTTAGTTATTTATTTAAGCTTGATGTGGTGTATCATGTATTCTATAGAACATATTATTTCCTTTTAAAAAATTAGGATGTTACAACTTAAGTAATTTATTAACCCATCAAAGGATGGGATAATGAGTTATGTATATATGTAAAAGACATATATAAAGAATTTATAAGTATTACATAACATATAATAGAGAGATAAAGTGATTTAGAGAGAGAAAATTCATAGCCCATTGAAAAATGATGGTCCAGAGAAATCCCTTACCTTGTGTTCCATAATCCTTATACACTTGCACATAATGTCCTGGTTAATCAAATTATATTCATTAATTACTTAATTCATAACATTTTCCTTCTATATTTTATTTAATTTAATTATATTATAATCATTTATAACCATTTTAATGAGATATAATGTTTAATTTCATTGCTCTAGGGGTGTTTGTTTCATGATACCAAGGTCAGATAACTTGTGGATAATTATTGAAGTTCTTTTAAAATGGGAGTATAACTCTATAAGTGAAAAGAAAATGTATTTATGTACTTATAGAAATTTAAATGTTCGTAAATATCCTTTTTGTTCCAATATAAGGATTATTTACTAAGTAATAATTTTAGTGTTATATGGTTAATTCATTTTGGTCGTTTTTACGACCATGAAGAACTAGATTCATTTTATTTAATTAAATTATTATTTAAACATTAAATATATTTAAATAAGTTTAATGAACGTATTTTAATAATATTTAACTACAATATTTTTTTGATAACTATACTTGAAGGCAAATGAGAAAAAGGAAGTGTGTTGTTTATGGAGACGGTGAACTAACCATATTATGAAAAACAATTTCATTCAATAAAAAAATATGGGAGGGTATAATATAGATATTATACCATAATAACAAAATATCAATACATTTAGGAAAGAGATTTTACTATGATAAGGTGTTTGTATATTATATGGGGTTGGTAGAATAAGAATAAAATTTAAAGAAATTTGGTTTAGATTTTATTGTTCCCTTTAGTTGTCTCCTTTTCAGTTACCCCTTATGTAACACTTCAAATTTTTTTGAAATATTTTTTTCAAATAGATATTATTTCTTTAATTTTTGGATTACGCAAAACATTGAGTTTTAACGAACTGCAATATACTATTAATATTATCATTTAAACATGATCTTTATTACATATACGTTAAATGTGGTGGTATGAATAGGATTAACCATAGTTTGAAAATTGATTATAATGGTTTTAGATACATAAAATATATTAATAAATAAGTACTTAATATTTAGTAAAGTCTTTATATGCTTCAAAAATATTATTTTCTCAAAAAATTATTTTTATTTATTTTTGTTAACAAATAAATTATTAATTTTAGACACTTTTCGAAAAAAAATTCTAAAAAATTAAATTCATTATTTTAATCATTATATCAAAATTATCTTAAGTTAAATTTTTTATAATTTTCTAAAAAGATTAATTTTTCAACGAATAGTAAAAAATACATATTTTTATTAAAAAATGTCTTTTCATTTAAAACATTTAAAATATTATATATAGTTTAAAAATGTTTTAAAAAAATAGTTCAATTATTTTATTATTAAACTAATTTAGTTCATTGGAATTAAATTCATATTGATATTTTTATATTAAAACATTTTATACTTATGAAACTTTTCTCATTAAAAAACTCATTTTTTCACCACAACTATGAGTTTAGTTTTAAATTGATTTTACCCAATTATGTGAATGGAATTTGAAAAAATATATTCCTTATTTTTTATCATCATAAATAATATTATATAAAAATTTCAACTTATTTTTTGTTCAAAATTAATAGTAAAAATGATTAAAAAATAATTACCATGGTTAAGGTTAAAACGGCATTACCAGGGTTAAACTAAAACTATATTGGGTGAAATGGACTAAAAATTTGTCCAAATACCATTTTATAGACATATTTAGACTTTATATCATATAATGTTCTATTATTACCCATTTTTTATTCTTTTATCATGTAGAAAATGTGTGTACACCATTTGCTTTTCAAAAAATACAAGTATGGCCTCCCTCCCACTTATAAAAGGGTACCCTATATCCTCTCCTCTTTACACTTCCAAAACCCTTTGGTTTATCCAATACCTGATCAAATACATTATTTAATTCCCTCAATTAATCATAGAGGCCCTATTTTTATTATGAAACTCTCCTAAGAAATATTTTTGTTCAAACCTAAGGAGGTTGTTCAAAGAAGAGGTAGCATTCTTAACCAAGAGTTTTTATTTTATTTCCTATTCCATGTAATTAAAATATCCATTAACTATGCTGAAATAATAAAATCAGTATATACCATATTTTGAGATATTATTAATTTTAATTTAATAACCTACATATATCTCATCTTACATCAAATGTGAAATAAACTAGTCGATCGTGTGTACGGCAAACTACTACCATGCGAATTGATGTAATTCATTTTCCATCACCACCTCTTATGGAAGGTTATAATAATAAATTAAACATATATATATAATATTTAATAAATAATTAAACTTTTGGAATTATTATATCACATATACCTTCTTACTTTCTATTTAGTGGGAATATGATAATGTCACTCGTCTGTGCGACGAACAGCCGCTTCATGAAGTTATGTGATTCGTTTTTCACTTACTCTTTACATGGAAGGTAATAAGGATAAATTGAAAGAATATATGTGATATATATGAAATAAAAATGACTCTATAATTTTGATATATTATTCACCTTCCTTATGTTCCTTCCATTTAGAAAATGTAAACAACAATCATGTGTATGTATGACCTCCCGTCTCAATGAACGACATAATTCATTTTTTATCTATAACATTTATGGATTACTATAAATATATATATATATATAATTAATATATATTATAAATATATCATGGTTAAAATTATAGTGATGATGGAACCATGATCAAAGTAAAAGGTCTAAAACTACCGGACCAAAACATACGTGAAAAATGAAGCAATTATTACCAGAAACTTGATTTTAACATGGAATCCTTAATAAAAAGGTAGTAAATGTTTATAGTTAAATAATATATGATATGATAAAAATTATTTTTGTTCTATAATATATATATATATATATAATAAATCTATATTTATTATATAAGATTTTTGAACATGTATGAAGGAAGTCAAGACTCAAGGTAAGGGATTTCTAGTCTCTTTTTTTGAGACACATGCCAAATTCACCACTTATTTCTTTTGTATATTGAATATACTTCCCATTTGAAATATTATATCATGAATTTATTTATTTTCATGATATTTAAAATTTCATTTATGTTTAATCTTCTAGGGGGATCATGATTCAAAGTTTCCAAAGTGGTAATGGATTTTCATCTCACATTTATTTCTTTGGGATCTATGCCTTCTAAACCACTTGTTTCTTTTATGTGGTGTATATAATGCCCATGTATTTATTATATTATTATTTTAAATAATATTATGGGATACAAATATATATATGATTTTTTTATTTCATGGGTCATACAATTTAAAAGATACCAAAGTGGTAATGGATTTATGTTACAATCTCATTATTTATCGGGATTGTTTATGATTATGCTTCCAATGATTAGATATTTTTATCTTACTATAAATAAAATAATTAGTTTTATTATTCTATTTTTATCCATTTTTCCTTTAATTTTTCTCTAATTATCTACTCAAGATTCTAAAATAATGTTTTTAAGGAAAACTGACATCATTTCTCTCTTCGATCAAAAACCCTTTTTCTTCCAAATCCATGTTCTTCTAAAAATGTTTTAAATAAAAATTTTAATATTATCTAATGATTTTTTAAATTAATTTTTTACCCATGATTAAATTTTTACAAAATGGTTTTAAATTAATATTTTTGACAATTTCTAAATGAGGTACTTTTTTATTTTTTGCTGAAAATTTTAAAGGAATCTTTGTTTTAACATGTCTTTTAATATAGGTATTTTCTTCCATCATGAGAACTCAATATTTTAAATATTCCTTTATAAGATTCAAATATTATTTTCAAAGAAAATTATTTTCTATGTTTTCTGGTTAAACCACCAATTAGATGATGTTATTTAGGAACCAGAGGGTATTATGAAGCAGAAATATCTTAAGTTTTTTATACCAAAGTGATGGATGTTTAAGAGTTAAATTAATTTTAATTTGGGTATAATATAACACCATAGGTATTTAGGAAATATTTTTTTCAAATAATTTTTAATTTATATAATAGCTTGTGTTACACACAATATTGAGTTTTAATGAACCGTAATATAATATTAATGTAATTATTTAAACTTGAATATAATAACCTAGAAGTTATGTTTTCTTATATTAATAGGAATAAATATATTTTGAAAATTATTTATAAATGTGGTATAAAGATATTAAATATTTATGAATTTGTAATTAATTTTTATTAATGTCATTATATGCTTTGAAAATACATTTTTCTTAAGAAAATAATTATATTTTTTTATGTGAAGAAATAATAAATTTAATTTTGAAATATTTTAAAAATTTATTGGAAAAAAATAAATTCAATTTTGGAATCAACATGCTAATTTATATTTGGGTAAATTCTTTATAATTTTCTAAAAAGAGAAAATTTTTTATTGAATAATGAAAAAATATATATTTTTATTAAAAATGCCTTCTCCTTTAAAGAATTCATAGTGTTAAATTATCTAAAAAAATAAAAGTAAAATAGATAAAATTATTTTATTATTAAATGAATTTATTTCATTGGAATCAAATTCATGTATTATTTTGATACTAAAATATTCTATACTTTTGAAAAAATACTCTTTGGAAAACCATTTTTCATCCTGTCTAAGGGTTTAATTTTAAATTGAATATATCTTATTTTTAAATTTTAATTTGGAAAAATGGATTACATATTTTTAATCACCACAATTAATATTATATAATAAGTTCAAATTAATTTTTTCAAAATTAATAGTAAAAACTGTAAACATTAATTATCGCGGTTAAGGTGAAGATTGGTTTATAGGGGCGTTAAACAAAAAATATAGAGGTAAAATAACCAAAAAACATTTCTAAGTTTGGTTAGATGAAAATATTTAGACTTTATCTCATTTGATGTTCTATAATGACCCATTTTTATATCCTTTTGTAATGTTTAAAATCTGGTTACATCTTTTTCTTTTTAAAAATTTCAAACACGCCCTCTCCAACACTTATAAAAGGGCACCCTCTCTCCCCTCTTCTTAAAACTTAAAAAACCATTGTTTCATATAATAACTAACCAAATACGTTAATTAATTCCATCCCCATATCTCATATTCCTTCTATTTATTATTAAACCCTCATATAATGGCTTTTGGTGATAACCTAAGGAGGTTTTCCAAAGTAGAAGTAACATTGTTAATCGATCGTTTTTATTTTATTTCATCCTCCACCTTCTTAAAATTATATTAAAATATTATGACATAATAAAATAATTATATCCAATATAATTATATGTTATTATGTTATTTTTATAATCAATATTTATCACCTCTTCCATCAAATGGTAAATGAAACCGTCAATCGTGTGTACGGAAGACTACCGCCTCGCGAACCGATGTAATTCGTTTTCCATCACCACCTATTACAGATAGTTATAACGATGTATTTTAAATATTTATATGATATTTATTAAATAATTATACTTATTTAATTATGATATCATATATCCATTCTTAATTTACATTCTGTTAGAATATGATAACGTCACTCATTTCTACGGTGGACTACCTCCCCACAAAGAGATGTGACTCATTTTTTACTTACACATTACATGAAAGGTAATATGGATAAATTTAATGATTATAAGAGATATATGTGACATAAAAATTACTTCATAAATGTGGTATATTATTTTCCATTATTGTGTTCCTTCCGTCATGAAAATGGTAACAACGTTCATGTGTATGTATGGCCAACGATGTAATTCATCTTCTATATCTAACTTCTATGTATTAATCTATATATATATATAATGAATATATATGATAATTATATTATAGTTAAAATTTTTGATATTATTTATCCATGATAAAACTAAAAAATACCGAAACTACCAAACCAAATCATACATGAAAAATAAATCCATTATTACCAAAAACATGATTTTAACATAGCCTGAATGACCTGAAGGCCTTCTTTATATTGATTTTTGATAAACCCATTTTCAACAGATGAGGGGTAACCCTTACAAGGCTCGTAGGCATAGAGATTACTTGAGCTGTAGGTCTTAGAAAGAATATTTAGACTATAACTACATGGTACTTCTACTCCACAACTTCTGCATCGTGATAACAGCTCTCCACCTACGTATGGATGTTCGGTTAGGCTTCTTGTGCATGAATAGGATGGTCCCAATAGCAACATCAAACCCCCTCTTTCTTACACATCCTTTAGCTTATACTCTGGTGAATACTACCCCTTTGAAATTTTATATCATGAATTTATTAATTCTCAGGATAAATGAATTTTTTTTAAGTTATTCTTACTTGGATCTCATGATAAAAAGTTTCCAAACTGGTAAGATATTTTCATATCACTTTTATTTATATAGGAAAAAATCCTTATACACCACTTGTTTCTTTTATGTCTAATATATACTAACCATGAATTTATTTTATTGTTCTTATCATTAAAATTATGTGATATATATATATATATCCATATAATATTTTTTTCTTTCATAGGGATTACAATTCAAAAAATACAAAGTGCTAACAACTTTATG
Source organism: Viscum album (assembly GCA_963277665.1). NCBI lineage: Eukaryota > Viridiplantae > Streptophyta > Magnoliopsida > Santalales > Viscaceae > Viscum > Viscum album. Next base: position 1,495,217,072 of record OY728147.1, on the reverse strand, counting down.
TTATAATTTATTTATTTATCAGGATTGTTTTTTATTATGCTTAAAATGATGAGATCATATGATATAACTCTAAATAAACTCATATAGTTTCTTATCCTATGGTTATATATTTTTTCCTTTCATTTTCCCTTCATTATTTACTCAATAGTACGAATGAATGTTTTTAAGGAAAATTAACATTATTTCTCTCTTTGGTCCAAACACCTTTTTCTTCTATATTCATGTTTTTATAAAAAAATTAAAGAAAGTTTTTAATATTATAAAATGGTTTTTCTAAGTCATTTTTAACCCATTTTTGACTTTTTATAAAATTTTCTAAGAGGAATCTTATTTTCATATATGAACGATGTACTTTTTGACTTTTTACCAAAAATATGAAAGGAATCATTGTTTTAACATGTCCGACATAAATTTTATTTTCTTCCATCATTACCACTAAATGTTTTAAAGATTCCTTTATATGTATTAAATATTATTTTTAAAGAAAATTATTTTCATGATGTTTTATAAAATTTTATTTTTAAAAAGGTAATTTTCATGTGAAAGGTTTATTTTCCTTAAGAAATTTCCCAAGTTATCTTTCAAAATTATTTTCCATATAATATGACATCCTTTTATGTTAGCTAATATTTACTAGGGATATTATCCAAGTATAACCTCCTTATTCTTTATCTAGATGGTTTATGTTTCTGATGAAAATATTCTTATGAAACTCATTCCTTTTTCATGGGTTATGCTATTATGAAATGATGAAATGTTTATGAAAGATGAAATATTTACGAAACGCATTTCTTTTCATGGGTTCTAAAATGAGGAATATATTATGATCTTTTTCAAACCTATGTATGGTTTTAATTATATGATGGTGGTTATATTATAACTAAGGATGATACTTACATTATATCCAAGGACAGTGGTAACAATATTACCAAGTATGGTGGTTATGTTATAACCAAGGATTGGTGGCACCTATATCTCCTTCCAATGCATTGGGTAAATATTAATATCTAATCAGATAAATAGGACTAGAATGGGGAGTGAACCTGGTTCAGTAATGTACTTTGTCCACTATGAAATTCTTGGGAGTGAACCTTGACTACTATGATGGTTTGGGGAGTGAACTCATTCCACTATGATTGTTTTGGAAATGATCCTTAACTACAAACAAAATTATTTTATATTGTTATGTGCATGCCAAAAATTTATGTCTTATGCCAATGTTATGTTGTCAGGGCTCATGTTCTATGATTCCATTATTATTCATGTCTTGTTAATTTCCAATATTTATGTAATGAGTCGTGTTTATGATTTTATGATATAAAGGGTATGGTTTTTAAAATATTTTCTTATTATCATACCCTTATTATTATGTTATAGTGATATATCCCTTGTCTATCATTACTGGCCATCTAAAATCTCCTCTCTTATTTTTCTTTTCTCGATGTTATGAAGAAAGGTATTACGTATGATATGTCTAAGAAGGGTGATAATTATGAATAAATTAGTGGGATATGATGTAGTTCACATATTAACCAGTTGATTATGTATCCAATTTTCTAAATACTTTGTACCTAAATTATTCTATCATGGATTTTTATGTTATGTAAAATAATATTTATCTATTAAGATGAAATATATATGTATGGGATGTTTGAATCTTTACACATTAAGGATCCTTGGATTTTTATTTGGATGATATCAGAATCACTAAGATGTGGGGAGAGGATTGGGAAGATATTTGGGCATAAATTTGGCAATCCTAAAGGATTAAAAGTTTTGAGGAAGAGGGGTGGTGAGTGGTGGTAATTATAAAGGGAGGAGAGGGGTGTTTTTAAATATTATATTATTATTTTATCATTTTTTATCAATACTACCAATATTATTGATTCTTATGACTATATATATTAAATGGTTCATTTAATCTTGAAATAGTTTGTGCTTATATCATCCATGACTCAAAAAATCTTATATTTATCTTATAATGTTAAATACAGTAATTTACCATTTTTACTATTCACCAAAAATTCAATTATTTTAGAAAAATATTAAAAAATTCACCCTAACCATTTTTTAATATGTATACTAATATAATTAAATAAATTTTATTAAAATAAGTTTATAAATATGATAAATTAAATTAATAAATAAAAACCTTATTTATTATAAAAATACTAATTTTAATATCATGGCCAATATTCTAACCATTTGAGAAATTACTAAAGGTATAATAATATTATATTATCATTATAGTACAATATAATGTTAATTTATAAAACCATATTATGGAAATAATAATTCTTTTGAATCTTTATATTTGTTAAATATGAAAATAAAACAGAAATGTAAAACAAAAATATGAACACTTATTTTATCATTTTTAAAACATTTATTTACTTATAGCATGACATAAATATATCATATTCTCATTTTATAAGATTCCTAAATATATTTTTACATTTCCATAGGTGATATTACTATTCTAAGAGTTATCTTAAAATTCCTAACTATCAGATTACTATACCAACAATCAGATTGTTATTCCAACAGTCATATTACTATTACAATGGTCAAATTTGTAACAGTCATATAGTTTTCCTACTTTTTATAAATACATAATATATGATTCATTTTTAATTGTCTTCCATTTTATATCAAGGTTATATATATTTTCATTTTCAAGATGAATATTGTATTACTAATTATTTTTTTCAAATCTACAGTGTTGTTCATGGGTGTAGTTATTCTAGTGGATCGATAATATCCAAATTTTCCTATTATTGAAATATTATTTTTTATTTTTTTCCAATTTTAATAATATTAATTATTATGGCTATTTTTATTCATAAAATTTAATTTTAAAATTAATATAATAAAATTTTGTTGGTTGCATTATATGGTTCATTAGAATTATATAATATTATATTACTAAATATGAAATAATTATATATTTTGAAGGGAAATTCCATTGATAAAATTATAAGTCATTATAGTCTATAGAATCAATTGTTAACTTGGATCTTTTAGTATTAAACCATTAATAAAACCAAAATAAGTTAATCGTGAGTAATAAATAATTAACACCTTAAAGTAATTATTGTAAAATATGTAAAATTCAACCTCAAAATGTTTTAACCATCAAAATTATTACATTAGCTTTCAATTGAACCTAAATCAATCTTGGTTCAATATAGGTTTCTTTAGGTTGGGTACTCTAATATTCCTTAACCTAATTCATTAACATAATAAATCCTTCATAATGGGTTTTAAAGAGAAATAATTATCCAAATAATATCCCCTAGGAGTTTCTATCTAGGTGTTTAGTCTTAGGCCCACTCATCATGCACAAGAGAGAAAATTGAGTTGATACTGAACCGGTCTTTTTCATGTTGTGTCATGGCCCAACCCATTGAGGCCCACCTGGTCAGTGTAAGGCTGAGCCACAACTACCCCAAGCCCAACTCTGTATTCCCGGGGATAGGGAATAGTGCATAACTATAATGGGAGGATTTTTCAAAGAGTATATGTATGCACGCACCCATCCATATTCATGATGAAATGAAGAGGAATAAATATAGAAGATAATAACATCTAGGGTAAAAATCATGCATGTAAAAACCTCTAAGAAATATAAAGAGAGTGGATAATTAAACTAGAATGAAAGGGTAAAAACACACCCAACCATAAAATATGTCCCAACTTGAAAATAACTAGAAAAGTAAATGACGAGAGAGGCCAACTCCAGATCTCCAAGCCCCATACACTATAAATGATAAAATTCACTTGAATATCCCTATTCTCCTTTAAAATATCCACTAACGAGTCTGACATCTATATAAGACACAACATGTGTGAGAAAGGCCCATATAGGGGTGATTATATACATATCTAGTTGGATGCCCTAAAAACTAGAGGGGATAAATGGGAGACATAATAAAAGTAAAAAACTCAACCCATAGAAAGAGAGAAATCAAATCCTGCAATAGAGATATATATGCTCATAAAAGAAACCTATACAAGAGAGAAAGGGAATATCCATCTCATAGACCATCCTAGAAAAAGAGTTCTTCCAAAGCTCCATCATCAATTCCTAGTATCTCGTGTGTCTTTCTGAAAACATAACCATGTGGAGGACTCACACCTCACCACTGTGACGCACAATTATGGGGGCCAATCTCAAAGTAGATGAATCATTCCCTAGTGCATCAATGGGGTACCACATAGTAGATAGAGGACCCATTCTCTATTCTATCAGGGGGATACCACTCTATAGATAGAGGACCCACAACTTAGTCATTCTGGGGGGGTACCACTCAGTTGATAGAGGACCCATGTCCTAGTCCACTAGGGGATTACCAATCAGTTGATAGAGGAATCATGACCAATTCTATCAGGAGGGCACCACTAGGTAGATAGAGGACCCACCCTAGTCATTCAGGTGGGTACCACTCAGTATGTAGATAACTCTTGCTCTAGTACATTAGAGGGGTAACACTCTCTGATTATCCTGTCTGATCACTACCAACATCAAGTACCACCTTAAGAATCTTTATTCTTGCAACATATCACACCATATCTCAAAATACACTTTAAATTCCACAATAATATTCTATATGAAAAAAAACTCAGGATAGGATACTCATGGTTCAAAATCCAAGTCCAAACAAAATAGATATGAGAGGTAGAAGTTTCCTTAAAAAGGAAGTACACGGCATGTAAGGGGACCACATTGTGTGTGTCCCCATTCCTATGCCTATAATTTTACTTGATATTATAAAGATCACTGAGAATGTATATCTATATGGAATTTAATAGAACTACATTATGTGTCTCATCCACCCAAGCCCTACCCATGTTCTCCTAGTCATGCTCGGGTACACTAGCCATGTGCCAGTACCTGAAGTGTGCCAGGTTGTTCCTATGTCTGTTTAATTCTGAAGTACATGTAGGACTACTAATACTACATCACATGGAATATGGAACAACCACATGGCAGGTAATACTTATTGTCTCCCATTAACCCAAACACCACATATTTATGAAGGATACACCATGTATCCTTCCAAACTACATAGTGTGTAGTCGTTATTTTTGTAAAAACTCTGGATCTCCATGTGTTTCTCCAAATCCACATTCACTGTAGTGAATATACCTAATTCCATATTTTATATTACTTATTTCAAGTATAATGATTCCATCCATTGATTTATGGGCCCCTGGTGGACGGAAATAAGAATTTCCAATCCTCTGCTCAAATCCACCATGCGCCTTGTGTGCCTCACTTGTTTCTACCTTCCCCGATTTAGATCCTTGATCTATGAATCCAACATCACTACCCACAATACTTCTGTATTCATACTCTAAACTCTAATTTAGTATTTTTTTCGCATATCCACCATAAATATGGGGGTCTTATCATGCTCAGACCTACCTAGCAATAGTGAAATAATGACCCTGTAGTACAATGAAGATGAACGTAAAGAACTGGTGGGGGAAATACAGAAGAAAAAAGAGGATATTTTCATTTTCCAAGTTTACTTGGATAATAATCATAGAACTCTGGAATTTACAGTTTTATTTCATGGTATAATTGAAGTAATAAATTGGAAGAATAACTTATTTCGATACACTAACTCACGTAAAGGATTTATTTAAATGTGGATCAATAAATAAAGTATTGATAATGTTTAATATTTTAATAATAAGTGAGAAAACCACAAATTAAAATTCTTAACTTGATTCAGATTTATCATTTGTGAAGAATTCAATCTCTAAGGAAAGAGAAGACCCATTGTGTTCGTTATGCCTTGATTTACCTAGATCTGTAAATTGATCATCGTCCGATCTTTACTCACTAATGAAGATTGGAGGATTCCTCCCTAAAGCCTCCAAAGATATGACACTAACCCTATAAAGATTTCGTAATGACATGTTTATATAAGTTTAAGTTTTATGTAATTTATATTAAAATAAATAAATAAATAAATTATTTTAAATAAATGCACCTTCCAACAACTGCCACTACTGAAAGTCCCGTGTCGAGCAACTTTAGGCCGTACCTAAGCTAAACCCCATGCTCCAAATTCAACTCTGGCCTCATATTTTTGATCTGATACTCCATTTAGGATATAGAAAATTATTCTTGAAAAATTGTGCCCACGTGATATAAAATATTTTTAATATTTTTATCAAATTAATTCTCAAAACATTGGGCCTCATAATTACACGTTGTCTTAGTGTATGGCTCCAAAAATATTCCATGATATATTTAGAATTCTTAAAAAGAAAATAGGGTCTATAAATTATTCCATAATTCCATATCTTCATACTTGAAAGGAAAAAATATTAGAAAAAGGTGGGGATAATGAGCCCTCATATGGCTCTCCTGCTCCCAGGATCTCTCATGTATCATCCCATGGGGCCACGACACATGAACCAAATGAATGGTCCATCCATACAGGATCTTATCATGTAGATCATCTATCTCAACTAGGTACTCTATGAAGGTGGACCATCCTCAATGTCTATATCCCCAAAGTCAATAAAGTGTGTGGGGTTATACACATATCTTCTCAACTGCAACACATGGAAGAAATCATGAACTTTCTCTAACTATGTGGGTAAATAGATATGGTAAGAAATCTCACCAAACCTCTGTAATATATCTAATGGTCCAATGAAACTTGGGTATAGCTTACCTTCCCATCCAAATATTCAAAATCCTTGTCATGGTGAGACACTTAGGAAAACATGGTCTCCCTACTCAAACTCCAAGATCCTACAATGTTGACCATCATATGATTTTTCCTACTTTGGGTTGTCTTCATCTACTCATGAATCACTTATACCTTCTTCATCATCACATACACCATCTCTATCCCAACAATAAATGCCTCACTGATCTCATTCTAGCATAAGGATGACCTTAAGGGTCTCCCATATAAGTCCTCAAATTGTGTCATGTCGATAATTGAGAGATCAATATTATTATAAGAAAACTCAACCAATGGTAATTGATCCTTCCAGTTCCAACCAAAGTCTAACATGTCAATCCATATAATATCCTCAAACACCTGGATTGCGTGGTATGTATGGATATCTATCTTGGGGTGAAAAGTTTTACTCATACTTAACTATGCCCTGAATGCCTCTTGTAGGCCTCTCCATAACTGTTATGTGAACTGCACATCATGGACAGAAATAATAATCAAGGGCACCCCATGTAGACATATGATATCCCGTATATACAACTATTCTAGACTCTCCCTTGAACTATTCTCCCTAAAAGTGAGGAAGTGTTTCAAATTCTTAATTCATTAAACTATCACTCGGATAGAATCAGGGCCCCTTTGCAACCTTAGAATCCCTGTCATTAAGTCCATGGATATTTCATCCCATTTCTACTTTGGGTTCTCAAGAGGCTGTAATAAAGCTTCTAGAACCCAGTGTTTATCCTTCACCTCTTTACATGTGAGGAACCAAGAGATGAACTCGTCCATGATTCGCCTCATGTTAGCCTAAAAAACTACCACAGAAGTTCTTGGTATATCTTCCACACACCAGGATCTAAATCCAAAGTAGAAGTGTGAAACTACCCCATCACCTCCTCTCAAATCATGACTAGGACCACCATTCATCCCTGTAAACAAATAACATGATACCCTTATTCATAAAATTTATCTGGTGAATATCATGGGGATATATGTTTATATAGTACCTCACAATCAATTACTCCCAACTAAGAATCCCTCACATGCTGGAGAAGAGTATAATACAATACCATCAACCAAAGAAAACCTACACCCTCCTCTTCCAGGGTCAGCTACAACAAAGCTAACTACTCGGACGCCTCCTCCACAAAACTATAATTAGACTTCTTGATGAGGGAATCTACCACCATTCTTCCCTTCCCAAGAGTATATACTATCTCAAAGTCATAGTCTTGTAGGAACTTCAAACATTTCCTCTATATTATGTTTAGTTATCTCTATGTGAATACATACCTGATACTCTGATGGACTAAGTAAATAATGAAGCACTCTCCCAAAATATAGTGCCACCACATCCTCAAGAAAAATACTACTGCTACTAACTATATGTCATGATTCATGTAGTACTACTTAGGAGGTCTCAACTACCTTGACCCATATGAAATAACTACATATCTCTGTATGAACACTCATCTAATCTAGCTCTAGAGGCATCACAATACACTACATACTTGACACCCTCCTCTGATAGTCTAAAAATGGGAGAACTCCTTAGCCTAGGCCTCAATACCACAAAGGATCTCTGGAACTTTTCAGTATAGGTAAATGGTTTCCCTTTCTGTGGCAAGGTGGTAAATGGGGATACAATATTGAATAATTCTTCCACAAACCTCTAATAGCTTGTGTTACACACAATATTGAGTTTTAATGAACCGTAATATAATATTAATGTAATTATTTAAACTTGAATATAATAACCTAGAAGTTATGTTTTCTTATATTAATAGGAATAAATATATTTTGAAAATTATTTATAAATGTGGTATAAAGATATTAAATATTTATGAATTTGTAATTAATTTTTATTAATGTCATTATATGCTTTGAAAATACATTTTTCTTAAGAAAATAATTATATTTTTTTATGTGAAGAAATAATAAATTTAATTTTGAAATATTTTAAAAATTTATTGGAAAAAAATAAATTCAATTTTGGAATCAACATGCCAATTTATATTTGGGTAAATTCTTTATAATTTTCTAAAAAGAGAAAATTTTTTATTGAATAATGAAAAAATATATATTTTTATTAAAAATGCCTTCTCCTTTAAAGAATTCATAGTGTTAAATTATCTAAAAAAATAAAAGTAAAATAGATAAAATTATTTTATTATTAAATGAATTTATTTCATTGGAATCAAATTCATGTATTATTTTGATACTAAAATATTCTATACTTTTGAAAAAATACTCTTTGGAAAACCATTTTTCATCCTGTCTAAGGGTTTAATTTTAAATTGAATATATCTTATTTTTAAATTTTAATTTGGAAAAATGGATTACATATTTTTAATCACCACAATTAATATTATATAATAAGTTCAAATTAATTTTTTCAAAATTAATAGTAAAAACTGTAAACATTAATTATCGCGGTTAAGGTGAAGATTGGTTTATAGGGGCGTTAAACAAAAAATATAGAGGTAAAATAACCAAAAAACATTTCTAAGTTTGGTTAGATGAAAATATTTAGACTTTATCTCATTTGATGTTCTATAATGACCCATTTTTATATCCTTTTGTAATGTTTAAAATCTGGTTACATCTTTTTCTTTTTAAAAATTTCAAACACGCCCTCTCCAACACTTATAAAAGGGCACCCTCTCTCCCCTCTTCTTAAAACTTAAAAAACCATTGTTTCATATAATAACTAACCAAATACGTTAATTAATTCCATCCCCATATCTCATATTCCTTCTATTTATTATTAAACCCTCATATAATGGCTTTTGGTGATAACCTAAGGAGGTTTTCCAAAGTAGAAGTAACATTGTTAATCGATCGTTTTTATTTTATTTCATCCTCCACCTTCTTAAAATTATATTAAAATATTATGACATAATAAAATAATTATATCCAATATAATTATATGTTATTATGTTATTTTTATAATCAATATTTATCACCTCTTCCATCAAATGGTAAATGAAACCGTCAATCGTGTGTACGGAAGACTACCGCCTCGCGAACCGATGTAATTCGTTTTCCATCACCACCTATTACAGATAGTTATAACGATGTATTTTAAATATTTATATGATATTTATTAAATAATTATACTTATTTAATTATGATATCATATATCCATTCTTAATTTACATTCTGTTAGAATATGATAACGTCACTCATTTCTACGGTGGACTACCTCCCCACAAAGAGATGTGACTCATTTTTTACTTACACATTACATGAAAGGTAATATGGATAAATTTAATGATTATAAGAGATATATGTGACATAAAAATTACTTCATAAATGTGGTATATTATTTTCCATTATTGTGTTCCTTCCGTCATGAAAATGGTAACAACGTTCATGTGTATGTATGGCCAACGATGTAATTCATCTTCTATATCTAACTTCTATGTATTAATCTATATATATATATAATGAATATATATGATAATTATATTATAGTTAAAATTTTTGATATTATTTATCCATGATAAAACTAAAAAATACCGAAACTACCAAACCAAATCATACATGAAAAATAAATCCATTATTACCAAAAACATGATTTTAACATAGCCTGAATGACCTGAAGGCCTTCTTTATATTGATTTTTGATAAACCCATTTTCAACAGATGAGGGGTAACCCTTACAAGGCTCGTAGGCATAGAGATTACTTGAGCTGTAGGTCTTAGAAAGAATATTTAGACTATAACTACATGGTACTTCTACTCCACAACTTCTGCATCGTGATAACAGCTCTCCACCTACGTATGGATGTTCGGTTAGGCTTCTTGTGCATGAATAGGATGGTCCCAATAGCAACATCAAACCCCCTCTTTCTTACACATCCTTTAGCTTATACTCTGGTGAATACTACCCCTTTGAAATTTTATATCATGAATTTATTAATTCTCAGGATAAATGAATTTTTTTTAAGTTATTCTTACTTGGATCTCATGATAAAAAGTTTCCAAACTGGTAAGATATTTTCATATCACTTTTATTTATATAGGAAAAAATCCTTATACACCACTTGTTTCTTTTATGTCTAATATATACTAACCATGAATTTATTTTATTGTTCTTATCATTAAAATTATGTGATATATATATATATATCCATATAATATTTTTTTCTTTCATAGGGATTACAATTCAAAAAATACAAAGTGCTAACAACTTTATGTTATAATTTATTTATTTATCAGGATTGTTTTTTATTATGCTTAAAATGATGGGATCATATGATATAACTCTAAATAAACTCATATAGTTTCTTATCCTATGGTTATATATTTTTTCCTTTCATTTTCCCTTCATTATTTACTCAATAGTACGAATGAATGTTTTTAAGGAAAATTAACATTATTTCTCTCTTTGGTCCAAACACCTTTTTCTTCTATATTCATGTTTTTATAAAAAAATTAAAGAAAGTTTTTAATATTATAAAATGGTTTTTCTAAGTCATTTTTAACCCATTTTTGACTTTTTATAAAATTTTCTAAGAGGAATCTTATTTTCATATATGAACGATGTACTTTTTGACTTTTTACCAAAAATATGAAAGGAATCATTGTTTTAACATGTCCGACATAAATTTTATTTTCTTCCATCATTACCACTAAATGTTTTAAAGATTCCTTTATATGTATTAAATATTATTTTTAAAGAAAATTATTTTCATGATGTTTTATAAAATTTTATTTTTAAAAAGGTAATTTTCATGTGAAAGGTTTATTTTCCTTAAGAAATTTCCCAAGTTATCTTTCAAAATTATTTTCCATATAATATGACATCCTTTTATGTTAGCTAATATTTACTAGGGATATTATCCAAGTATAACCTCCTTATTCTTTATCTAGATGGTTTATGTTTCTGATGAAAATATTCTTATGAAACTCATTCCTTTTTCATGGGTTATGCTATTATGAAATGATGAAATGTTTATGAAAGATGAAATATTTACGAAACGCATTTCTTTTCATGGGTTCTAAAATGAGGAATATATTATGATCTTTTTCAAACCTATGTATGGTTTTAATTATATGATGGTGGTTATATTATAACTAAGGATGATACTTACATTATATCCAAGGACAGTGGTAACAATATTACCAAGTATGGTGGTTATGTTATAACCAAGGATTGGTGGCACCTATATCTCCTTCCAATGCATTGGGTAAATATTAATATCTAATCAGATAAATAGGACTAGAATGGGGAGTGAACCTGGTTCAGTAATGTACTTTGTCCACTATGAAATTCTTGGGAGTGAACCTTGACTACTATGATGGTTTGGGGAGTGAACTCATTCCACTATGATTGTTTTGGAAATGATCCTTAACTACAAACAAAATTATTTTATATTGTTATGTGCATGCCAAAAATTTATGTCTTATGCCAATGTTATGTTGTCAGGGCTCATGTTCTATGATTCCATTATTATTCATGTCTTGTTAATTTCCAATATTTATGTAATGAGTCGTGTTTATGATTTTATGATATAAAGGGTATGGTTTTTAAAATATTTTCTTATTATCATACCCTTATTATTATGTTATAGTGATATATCCCTTGTCTATCATTACTGGCCATCTAAAATCTCCTCTCTTATTTTTCTTTTCTCGATGTTATGAAGAAAGGTATTACGTATGATATGTCTAAGAAGGGTGATAATTATGAATAAATTAGTGGGATATGATGTAGTTCACATATTAACCAGTTGATTATGTATCCAATTTTCTAAATACTTTGTACCTAAATTATTCTATCATGGATTTTTATGTTATGTAAAATAATATTTATCTATTAAGATGAAATATATATGTATGGGATGTTTGAATCTTTACACATTAAGGATCCTTGGATTTTTATTTGGATGATATCAGAATCACTAAGATGTGGGGAGAGGATTGGGAAGATATTTGGGCATAAATTTGGCAATCCTAAAGGATTAAAAGTTTTGAGGAAGAGGGGTGGTGATTGGTGGTAATTATAAAGGGAGGAGAGGGGTGTTTTTAAATATTATATTATTATTTTATCATTTTTTATCAATACTACCAATATTATTGATTCTTATGACTATATATATTAAATGGTTCATTTAATCTTGAAATAGTTTGTGCTTATATCATCCATGACTCAAAAAATCTTATATTTATCTTATAATGTTAAATACAGTAATTTACCATTTTTACTATTCACCAAAAATTCAATTATTTTAGAAAAATATTAAAAAATTCACCCTAACCATTTTTTAATATGTATACTAATATAATTAAATAAATTTTATTAAAATAAGTTTATAAATATGATAAATTAAATTAATAAATAAAAACCTTATTTATTATAAAAATACTAATTTTAATATCATGGCCAATATTCTAACCATTTGAGAAATTACTAAAGGTATAATAATATTATATTATCATTATAGTACAATATAATGTTAATTTATAAAACCATATTATGGAAATAATAATTCTTTTGAATCTTTATATTTGTTAAATATGAAAATAAAACAGAAATGTAAAACAAAAATATGAACACTTATTTTATCATTTTTAAAACATTTATTTACTTATAGCATGACATAAATATATCATATTCTCATTTTATAAGATTCCTAAATATATTTTTACATTTCCATAGGTGATATTACTATTCTAAGAGTTATCTTAAAATTCCTAACTATCAGATTACTATACCAACAATCAGATTGTTATTCCAACAGTCATATTACTATTACAATGGTCAAATTTGTAACAGTCATAAAGTTTTCCTACTTTTTATAAATACATAATATATGATTCATTTTTAATTGTCTTCCATTTTATATCAAGGTTATATATATTTTCATTTTCAAGATGAATATTGTATTACTAATTATTTTTTTCAAATCTACAGTGTTGTTCATGGGTGTAGTTATTCTAGTGGATCGATAATATCCAAATTTTCCTATTATTGAAATATTATTTTTTATTTTTTTCCAATTTTAATAATATTAATTATTATGGCTATTTTTATTCATAAAATTTAATTTTAAAATTAATATAATAAAATTTTGTTGGTTGCATTATATGGTTCATTAGAATTATATAATATTATATTACTAAATATGAAATAATTATATATTTTGAAGGGAAATTCCATTGATAAAATTATAAGTCATTATAGTCTATAGAATCAATTGTTAACTTGGATCTTTTAGTATTAAACCACTAATAAAACCAAAATAAGTTAATCGTGAGTAATAAATAATTAACACCTTAAAGTAATTATTGTAAAATATGTAAAATTCAACCTCAAAATGTTTTAACTATCAAAATTATTACATTAGCTTTCAATTGAACCTAAATCAATCTTGGTTCAATATAGGTTTCTTTAGGTTGGGTACTCTAATATTCCTTAACCTAATTCATTAACATAATAAATCCTTCATAATGGGTTTTAAAGAGAAATAATTATCCAAATAATATCCCCTAGGAGTTTCTATCTAGGTGTTTAGTCTTAGGCCCACTCATCATGCACAAGAGAGAAAATTGAGTTGATACTGAACCGGTCTTTTTCATGTTGTGTCATGGCCCAACCCATTGAGGCCCACCTGGTCAGTGTAAGGCTGAGCCACAACTACCCCAAGCCCAACTCTGTATTCCCGGGGATAGGGAATAGTGCATAACTATAATGGGAGGATTTTTCAAAGAGTATATGTATGCACGCACCCATCCATATTCATGATGAAATGAAGAGGAATAAATATAGAAGATAATAACATCTAGGGTAAAAATCATGCATGTAAAAACCTCTAAGAAATATAAAGAGAGTGGCTAATTAAACTAGAATGAAAGGGTAAAAACACACCCAACCATAAAATATGTCCCAACTTGAAAATAACTAGAAAAGTAAATGACGAGAGAGGCCAACTCCAGATCTCCAAGCCCCATACACTATAAATGATAAAATTCACTTGAATATCCCTATTCTCCTTTAAAATATCCACTAACGAGTCTGACATCTATATAAGACACAACATGTGTGAGAAAGGCCCATATAGGGGTGATTATATACATATCTAGTTGGATGCCCTAAAAACTAGAGGGGATAAATGGGAGACATAATAAAAGTAAAAAACTCAACCCATAGAAAGAGAGAAATCAAATCCTGCAATAGAGATATATATGCTCATAAAAGAAACCTATACAAGAGAGAAAGGGAATATCCATCTCATAGACCATCCTAGAAAAAGAGTTCTTCCAAAGCTCCATCATCAATTCCTAGTATCTCGTGTGTCTTTCTGAAAACATAACCATGTGGAGGACTCACACCTCACCACTGTGACGCACAATTATGGGGGCCAATCTCAAAGTAGATGAATCATTCCCTAGTGCATCAATGGGGTACCACATAGTAGATAGAGGACCCATTCTCTATTCTATCAGGGGGATACCACTCTATAGATAGAGGACCCACAACTTAGTCATTCTGGGGGGGTACCACTCAGTTGATAGAGGACCCATGTCCTAGTCCACTAGGGGATTACCAATCAGTTGATAGAGGAATCATGACCAATTCTATCAGGAGGGCACCACTAGGTAGATAGAGGACCCACCCTAGTCATTCAGGTGGGTACCACTCAGTATGTAGATAACTCTTGCTCTAGTACATTAGAGGGGTAACACTCTCTGATTATCCTGTCTGATCACTACCAACATCAAGTACCACCTTAAGAATCTTTATTCTTGCAACATATCACACCATATCTCAAAATACACTTTAAATTCCACAATAATATTCTATATGAAAAAAAACTCAGGATAGGATACTCATGGTTCAAAATCCAAGTCCAAACAAAATAGATATGAGAGGTAGAAGTTTCCTTAAAAAGGAAGTACACGGCATGTAAGGGGACCACATTGTGTGTGTCCCCATTCCTATGCCTATAATTTTACTTGATATTATAAAGATCACTGAGAATGTATATCTATATGGAATTTAATAGAACTACATTATGTGTCTCATCCACCCAAGCCCTACCCATGTTCTCCTAGTCATGCTCGGGTACACTAGCCATGTGCCAGTACCTGAAGTGTGCCAGGTCGTTCCTATGTCTGTTTAATTCTGAAGTACATGTAGGACTACTAATACTACATCACATGGAATATGGAACAACCACATGGCAGGTAATACTTATTGTCTCCCATTAACCCAAACACCACATATTTATGAAGGATACACCATGTATCCTTCCAAACTACATAGTGTGTAGTCGTTATTTTTGTAAAAACTCTGGATCTCCATGTGTTTCTCCAAATCCACATTCACTGTAGTGAATATACCTAATTCCATATTTTATATTACTTATTTCAAGTATAATGATTCCATCCATTGATTTATGGGCCCCTGGTGGACGGAAATAAGAATTTCCAATCCTCTTCTCAAATCCACCATGCGCCTTGTGTGCCTCACTTGTTTCTACCTTCCCCGATTTAGATCCTTGATCTATGAATCCAACATCACTACCCACAATACTTCTGTATTCATACTCTAAACTCTAATTTAGTATTTTTTTCGCATATCCACCATAAATATGGGGGTCTTATCATGCTCAGACCTACCTAGCAATAGTGAAATAATGACCCTGTAGTACAATGAAGATGAACGTAAAGAACTGGTGGGGGAAATACAGAAGAAAAAAGAGGATATTTTCATTTTCCAAGTTTACTTGGATAATAATCATAGAACTCTGGAATTTACAGTTTTATTTCATGGTATAATTGAAGTAATAAATTGGAAGAATAACTTATTTCGATACACTAACTCACGTAAAGGATTTATTTAAATGTGGATCAATAAATAAAGTATTGATAATGTTTAATATTTTAATAATAAGTGAGAAAACCACAAATTAAAATTCTTAACTTGATTCAGATTTATCATTTGTGAAGAATTCAATCTCTAAGGAAAGAGAAGACCCATTGTGTTCGTTATGCCTTGATTTACCTAGATCTGTAAATTGATCATCGTCCGATCTTTACTCACTAATGAAGATTGGAGGATTCCTCCCTAAAGCCTCCAAAGATATGACACTAACCCTATAAAGATTTCGTAATGACATGTTTATATAAGTTTAAGTTTTATGTAATTTATATTAAAATAAATAAATAAATAAATTATTTTAAATAAATGCACCTTCCAACAACTGCCACTACTGAAAGTCCCGTGTCGAGCAACTTTAGGCCGTACCTAAGCTAAACCCCATGCTCCAAATTCAACTCTGGCCTCATATTTTTGATCTGATACTCCATTTAGGATATAGAAAATTATTCTTGAAAAATTGTGCCCACGTGATATAAAATATTTTTAATATTTTTATCAAATTAATTCTCAAAACATTGGGCCTCATAATTACACGTTGTCTTAGTGTATGGCTCCAAAAATATTCCATGATATATTTAGAATTCTTAAAAAGAAAATAGGGTCTATAAATTATTCCATAATTCCATATCTTCATACTTGAAAGGAAAAAATATTAGAAAAAGGTGGGGATAATGAGCCCTCATATGGCTCTCCTGCTCCCAGGATCTCTCATGTATCATCCCATGGGGCCACGACACATGAACCAAATGAATGGTCCATCCATACAGGATCTTATCATGTAGATCATCTATCTCAACTAGGTACTCTATGAAGGTGGACCATCCTCAATGTCTATATCCCCAAAGTCAATAAAGTGTGTGGGGTTATACACATATCTTCTCAACTGCAACACATGGAAGAAATCATGAACTTTCTCTAACTATGTGGGTAAATAGATATGGTAAGAAATCTCACCAAACCTCTGTAATATATCTAATGGTCCAATGAAACTTGGGTATAGCTTACCTTCCCATCCAAATATTCAAAATCCTTGTCATGGTGAGACACTTAGGAAAACATGGTCTCCCTACTCAAACTCCAAGATCCTACAATGTTGACCATCATATGATTTTTCCTACTTTGGGTTGTCTTCATCTACTCATGAATCACTTATACCTTCTTCATCATCACATACACCATCTCTATCCCAACAATAAATGCCTCACTGATCTCATTCTAGCATAAGGATGACCTTAAGGGTCTCCCATATAAGTCCTCAAATTGTGTCATGTCGATAATTGAGAGATCAATATTATTATAAGAAAACTCAACCAATGGTAATTGATCCTTCCAGTTCCAACCAAAGTCTAACATGTCAATCCATATAATATCCTCAAACACCTGGATTGCGTGGTATGTATGGATATCTATCTTGGGGTGAAAAGTTTTACTCATACTTAACTATGCCCTGAATGCCTCTTGTAGGCCTCTCCATAACTGTTATGTGAACTGCACATCATGGACAGAAATAATAATCAAGGGCACCCCATGTAGACATATGATATCCCGTATATACAACTATTCTAGACTCTCCCTTGAACTATTCTCCCTAAAAGTGAGGAAGTGTTTCAAATTCTTAATTCATTAAACTATCACTCGGATAGAATCAGGGCCCCTTTGCAACCTTAGAATCCCTGTCATTAAGTCCATGGATATTTCATCCCATTTCTACTTTGGGTTCTCAAGAGGCTGTAATAAAGCTTCTAGAACCCAGTGTTTATCCTTCACCTCTTTACATGTGAGGAACCAAGAGATGAACTCGTCCATGATTCGCCTCATGTTAGCCTAAAAAACTACCACAGAAGTTCTTGGTATATCTTCCACACACCAGGATCTAAATCCAAAGTAGAAGTGTGAAACTACCCCATCACCTCCTCTCAAATCATGACTAGGACCACCATTCATCCCTGTAAACAAATAACATGATACCCTTATTCATAAAATTTATCTGGTGAATATCATGGGGATATATGTTTATATAGTACCTCACAATCAATTACTCCCAACTAAGAATCCCTCACATGCTGGAGAAGAGTATAATACAATACCATCAACCAAAGAAAACCTACACCCTCCTCTTCCAGGGTCAGCTACAACAAAGCTAACTACTCGGACGCCTCCTCCACAAAACTATAATTAGACTTCTTGATGAGGGAATCTACCACCATTCTTCCCTTCCCAAGAGTATATACTATCTCAAAGTCATAGTCTTGTAGGAACTTCAAACATTTCCTCTATATTATGTTTAGTTATCTCTATGTGAATACATACCTGATACTCTGATGGACTAAGTAAATAATGAAGCACTCTCCCAAAATATAGTGCCACCACATCCTCAAGAAAAATACTACTGCTACTAACTATATTTCATGATTCATGTAGTACTACTTAGAAGGTCTCAACTACCTTGACCCATATGAAATAACTACCTATCTCTGTATGAACACTCATCTAATCTAGCTCTAGAGGCATCACAATACACTACATACTTGACACCCTCCTCTGATAGTCTAAAAATGGGAGAACTCCTTAGCCTAGGCCTCAATACCACAAAGGATCTCTGGAACTTTTCAGTATAGGTAAATGGTTTCCCTTTCTGTGGCAAGGTGGTAAATGGGGATACAATATTGAATAATTCTTCCACAAACCTCTAGTAGTACCCCATAAATCCAATAAAAATATGCACCTTTGACACGCTCTTGGGTGCTTCCCAAGTAAACACTACATTGATTTTTGCTGGGTATAAAGCTAATCCTTTCTTAGATATGACATTACCTAGAAAGTGAACCTCATGAATCCATATCTAGAACTTTTAGAGTTTACCATAAAGTCAGTGCTCCGGAATAAATTTGAGGACCATCCTCAAGTGCTCTATATGCTCCTCCTCTGATTCAAAGTATATGAGTATGTCATCAATAAAGAAGAAAATAAAATGGTCCAAGTATGGCTGGAAGATCCAGTTTATCAAATCCATAAACACTGAAAGGGAATTTTTCACACTGAAAGGAATCACCAAGAACTCATCATATCTATAGAAACACCGGAATTCCAGCTTCAGAATATCAGCCTTGCGAGCTCTCAACTGGTGGTACTCAGACTTGAGATCGAACTTCGAGAATAATTTCACACATCATCACAAATAAAAGGGGTCATAAATAATCCAAAAGGTTTATTTTTTTCTTTATCATGGAATGGTTTAGGTGATGATAATCAACAAAAATTCATAATCTCCATCCTCCTTTTTTACGAAAAAAAAATAGAAGCTACTCAGGGGGACACAATGGGTCTAACAAAACCCTTCCCTTGAAAGTCTTCTAACTATACCCTTGGATCTCGGAGCTCCTTAAGGAAAATATGATATTCCATAGAAGATATTGGAGTGACCTCGGGGAGAAATTAGATGCAAAACTCTATCTATAACCTCGAAGATAGTCTCAAAACATCATTCGGTAATATGTATATATTATTCATCATGATTGAAGAAATACAGATGCATGAAGATCCAATTATTCCAAGTTTTGAACTCACCAAATGATGGGTGATGGGTTGTAGTTTCCTGGCTGTAATATCTTCTTTCTTCATCATGAGATCTCTCTCACCAACAAAGTAGTGCCTCATACCATCTATCTGAAGGCATATGCCTCATCTTTAGTGATAGTCAATATGATATTGGACCATATAAAATGAGTACATGACCAAGATTATGTCATAAGGTCTCACCATGATGACTAATAGGTTCCATAAGAAACTTTATCCACCAAGTGACAGCTCAAACTGTCAGTAGATAAACGATATCAAAGATGCGTTCCCCATAGGAACTTTTAGGAAAAGATTATGTGCTAAATACTCAATTAGGATCCATAGCTATCTCATTATGAGTAAGGAGAATAATTAATTATTTTCACCTATGTATATTAGTACTGAAGAAAGATTATAATAAATAAATATTGTACCTATAATCATTTTGTGAGCTACCAGGTCATAAGCCCTTATAACATGTAGCTTCCCACAACCCCAACTTCTAGCTCCTTAAGCCTAGAGTGGGACACCTAGTGGTGGAGGTAAAAAGATATCATAACATTTTTCACCACCCATAGCTCATCCTATGGGATCCTTACCTACTTCTATGCCAACTCAGCCTCCCTAGGAGCCACCCATGTCATGCCTAGGAGAACCCTGATCTGGGTCCTACCTCTTCTATGGTGGTCCACCTACTATTTTTATTTCTTCCTTATCACTTGAGCTCGCAAAAATCTCATTCCATGTGACCTTTCCCAACACAAGCATATCATCTCCCCTCTTCAAGATTCTCTTGTTCTCTACGTGGTCCATGAGCTTCAAGACCATGTGACTGAGTCTGTCCCTGAGGGGATCTCCTATGCCAAGACCCTATTGACTAGCACTTGATAGCTTCTACAAATGACTCAACCCTATCATGCCCAATTATAGATCTAGATTCCTACCATCCCTATGATAGAAAGCTCTCCATCACTAATACCTACTCTAATACTACAACATAAGTGGTAATTCATAGGAGTACCACACTAGCATGGATGTCTCTATAGAGACCAAACTCAAACTTATATTCCCAAAAGTAACCATCCCAAATCATTTTGAGGGAGTATCATGTAAGGTTTGTAAACCTCGTGATATACTGAGCAATTTTTATCCCTCTATGTTGCATCTTCATAAGCTCTTTGAATCTTAACTGAGTGCAACAATGAGGGGTAGTACTCCTCAAGAAATAGATTATAGATTTCATACCATGAGAGTTTCAAAGCATCATGCATCTATATGACTAGAATCAACCAGTTCCTAGTTGATCCAAATAAAATATTGGCTTCCAACGTAACCACCTAATCAGTCAAGGTTCAGATAAATCTGAAAAAAAATTATCACCAACTCAAGTCAATCCTCCACTACCCATTGATCTATCTTACCATGGAAACTCAGTTGCCTCTAGATTGGATCTCACAGAGTGTAGTAGGATTTCATGCATCCTTATACAGTTATGTCAGTATAATATGCTACTCGATCGATGAGGGTGTTGTTACTTTCCCTCCTGGAGGAAAGATCTCAGGTGATGGCCCATGAGCTGAGACCTCTTCACTCATCAAATCATCATCACGATCCTGAATCAGTAACTTGGATAGTTTTCTTTATAGAGGAATCCTAAATTTAATTAATATGTACCACATTCATATGTGAATATATATATATGGGGAGTTGATTTAATAAGGAAAGTCAAAAGACTCAATCCTATATGATGCATGTACCGAAGTTCCCTACAACCAATGTCTTGGTATACCAAGTTGAAAATCATGTTTTTAGAGTCTTGGGGAATGGATATGTTATCCATCGCACCAACACTAGGTTCCCTATCCTGAAATCTACACACAAGACACTTCGACACTATTTTCCTTAGTCCCGAAAAAATCCTCATAAGAGGAGAACTCCAAAATCTATCACAAGGAATGAACCACCCCTGATACCAATCTTTCATGACACGACCTATTGGGCCCCACATGATCAATGGAACACTGAACCGAAACTACCCCAAGATTACCTCTATAGTCCAGGGGCTAGCGACCAGTGTAGAATGGAATAACCAAAATAGGAAGCCTTTTCTTAGAGTACCTGTACACATGCACTCATCTATTTCCATGAAGAAATGAAAAGAAATAAAAATAAAATGCAATAAAATCTAGAGTAAAAACCATGCATGTAAAAATCTCTAGGGAATAAAAAGAGAGTAACTAAGTAAACCCAAATGAAATTGTAAAAAATGTGCCCAACCAGAAACAATGTCCCAACCAAAAAAAAATTGGAAAAGTAAATAGTGAGAGAGCCAAACTCCATATATCCTAGCCCCGACCACCATAAAAATTCAAATACACTCAGGTATCCTTGTTCTCCTCAAAAATATCTATTGTAAAGTCCATCATCTGCATAATACATGACACATGTGGGAAAATACCATGTTGTGGTGGGTATATACATACCTAGTAGGATGTCCTAAAAACTAGAGTGGGAGAAACGAGATACATAATAAAAGTATAAAACTCAATCCATAGAAAGATAAGAATGAAATCTAAAAATATAGATATATTTTCTCATATAAGAAACCTAGAAGATAGATAAATGGAATTTCTATCTCACAACTCAGCCTCAAAAAAGATTCCACCAATAGTTCCAAAGGGCCACCATCAATTACTGGCATCTCATGTGTCTATCGAAAGAAGCAACCATGTGGAGGACCCATTATTATCCATTGTACCTCGCAGTAAAGGGAGAACAATTTCCATATACCATACCCACTCCTTAGTGCATTAGGGGGTTACCACTAAGTAGACATAAGACTCGTGTCCTAGTCCATCAGGGCGGTACCACTCGGTAGATAGAGGACCCATGACCTAGTTTACTGGTGGGGTACCACTTAGTAGATAGAGGACTCATTCCCAAGTTTATCATAGGGTACCACTCAAAAGATATAGGACCCATGTCCTAGTCATTATGGGGGTACCAATATCTTATGATTCTTCCCGATCACTACCATTATTGAGCACCGCCTTAAGAAGTGTCACACTCATAATATCTCGCACCATATCTCAAAACCCACAAACAAATCCACCATTGAATTATAATTGAAAAAAACACTGATAAAAGGATACTCAAAAACCAACATATGATCCCAAATTAAGAATATATGATAGGTAGAAGCTTCATCAAAAAATAGGTACATGACATGTAAGTGGTCCAGATGGTGTGTGGCGCTGATCCTCTGCATGGCCATGACTATTATGGTATACGAATCAGTGTCTATGTAGTACTAAAAAACATGTAATATTACTTAATAGAGTGTATATACCACTAAATCCCTTCCCATGTTCTCATAGTCGTGCTCGTGTGTACTAGCCATGTTCTAGTACAAGATGTGTGCCTCGTCATTCCCATGTTTGTGTACTCCTGTAGTACACAACACGCTAACAGTACTGGATCATGCGGAATGTGTGGGTTCCACAAGTTGTGTGATACTTATGTTCTCCTAGTAACACTAACATTATGGATTTCCAAAGAACACACCATGTGTTCTTCTGAACTATGTGGCATGTAGTCATGATTTTCACAAAAACTCTGCATCTCTATATGTTTCTCAAGATTCACATTATCAAAATTTAATCCACCTAAATCCATATTTAATGTCACTAAAATAAAGGATAAAAATGTTGGTCTTCAATTTTTTATCCTGCAGTAGCTGAAAATTGGAATTTTTGATCCCCTGCTCGAAGCCACAATGCACCTCGTGCACCTCCTTTGTTGCTGCCTTCACTGATTTGGATCCTGGATCTATGAATCCATCACCACTTTCCATAATCCTCACTAATTAATCCTTTAAACTCTAATATAGTAATTTTTTCCACATACACCATGAATATGGGGGTTCTATTATTCTTGGACCCACCCGACAATAGTCGAATCATCACACCATGGTCCAATGATGAAGAACACAAAGGATGGGTGGGGGAAAGGCCTAAGAACAAAGTTTATATCATCTTTGGACAAGATTTATTATCCAATTATCATAGAACATGGTATTGGAATGGGTGATTTTATATCATAATCAAATAAATAAATTATAAGAAAAATTTAATTTAATACATGGGCTCATGTGAAGGATTTATTTAAACACAGATCAATAAATAAATTCTTGATCCTGCTCAATATTTTAATAATAAGGGAGGAAACCAAAAATAATGAATCATACCTCAATATTCATCAATATTTGGTGAATAATGTAATCACTAATGAAGGAGATAAACTGTTTTATTTGTTGTGCATTGATTCTCTTGGATCTAGAAGTCAGTTGTTGTTTGATATTGACTCGCCAATAAAGAATAGTGGATTACTCCCAAAAGCCTCCAAGGGTTATGTGAAGAAAACTGGTGAAATTTCATAATGAAATATTTATATAGGTTTAATTTTTAGGTCATCTAAATTAAAATAAAAAAACAAATTATTTATTTTAATTAAACACACCTGACAAGGGCCGCCTCTACCAGATGTCCCACACTGACCAACTTTAGGTCACACATACGGTAAATTCCATTCTCTATATTCAACCATGGTCTCAAATTTTTAATCCAATACTCCATTTAGGATATATCCCATTATTCGTGAAAAACAATGCTTGCATGAAATAAAATATATTTAGTGTTTTATAAAATTAATTATGAGAACACTGGGCCTTGGAATCCCATGCCATCTCAGCACCTGGATATGAAAATATTCATTAATATACTTCAAAGTATTGAAAGGAAAAAAATAGGGTCTCTACATATTGATTACCTATATGTGAATCTATGTCACAGTTGTATCCACTTTCCAGTATTCACACGTGTAATTTTAATGGGAACCATAAAATATATACTTTACCAAAACTTCAGGATGTTATCCTATACTTAGATTTATACTAATACTAATACCTTGGGTTTTTAATAAATTTTTATTATCATAATACCTAAAATATTACATATTACCCCAATTATCCTAAAGGTTTTTTATACCTTTGAAATTATGATCAACATTAACGTATCACCCCTTGAGGACATTTACATCCTCAACTGATAATATCCTAATCTCTAAGGTTATCTAAACCCTACTGTGGTATCAACTATGACAGCCCATATAAGTGATTGTCTCATAATTAAATGACTTAAATAAAATAATTCATTACAATATATTCCTGTGATCTTTTATGTTTAGTGTTTCATATAATTAGGAGCAAACATTAACTAAAAACCCATGCCTTTTTTCAACTAATGAAAATTTCACCCACTATATAAGAAATTGATTAATTCGTAACAAGTCTTTAAAATCTCCCATGAATTATCCACAAATGATATTGTACAAGAAACAACATACATATTACTTTTCTTCATAACTTATGGAAATGAAAACATAAGAAAGGGGTGAGATCAGATTCTTAGTAAGGGTAATCATAAGAGATAACAATCAAAGATCATAAGTGATCCTAATATGGAAATTTGGGTATAATCAGGATACATAAGAGAGTTATACTCAACTAAAAATAGACTATAAATCATGGTATAAGGTATGGAATAACTTAAGAGCATATCATTTAATTTTAATATATCAAAGAGGAATTATGATAATAACCTAGGTAATAAGTACAAAACAATAATCCCAAATCATGGGATCATAACATAAAAGTGAAAAATATCTTATCAAATAGGAAAAAAAATGTAATGTAACATATATTAAAATGAAAAGAAACATATAAATGTGGAACAATCATAAGTATTTTAAACCTTGTGAGAAAACTTATTATGTCTATTCCTTTGTGAACAAACTCAATATGTCCTTGTATTAAAATGTGAGAAAAATAATTATGCTCATGGATTTTTGAAAAAATTAATTATTAATATTCCTTAATATCTCATGTGATATCAAACATAACCAATAAATTATAGGGGGATATAGGACCCACCTATCATCATGCATACATATTAATTCCACTTGAAATCAGTCTTTCAGTATATCACAAAGAACCCATAGAACAAAAATAGGTTTCAAATCTATTTCAAATGAAATCATGTTAAGAAAAAAATCATAATTCCATTGATAATCATAACATGATATACCCATGGAAAATAAACAAGCATAAAAATATATTCAGTAACATTTTAGGTATATTCACTTTAATTAAGATAATAGAGAATATGTTATTTACACTATACAGATAAAGAATATATAGTTAATTAAATAATTTCACTGATAAATAGTTGTATGGAATAAAATTGAACACCTTGAAATCAGTGAAGGGACATATAGAGTGTTCATATAGAAAATACATAGGAATAAAAATCATAAACATTCAATGACTAGGAAAGAGAAAGGTAGTAATTGATTTTATATGATTTTAATCCCCAAAAATTTTATAAGATAATTTAAATGTTAATTCATTAGGGTAAATTTATAAGGAAATAAATCTTTTTGAGATAAATATTAAAATTGAATCAAATAGTTAAGAGTTTTAAAAAAATTAACATTATCAGAAGATAAAAACTTATGAGTCACTTTCAAAACATATTTTTTGGAAAGGTGATGTGAAATTTTTTTTAAACCTTTATCTGTAAAAATAATCCTCAATATTTGATGACTTAAAATACATAAATTTTATTTCAAGAAAATTTGTAGTGGAAAATAAAACAAAAGATCATGGAAAAAAACCATTATAACCAACATCATAAAGATGTAAGATAAAGCTTCCTTATGAAAATAGGAAAAGATAAATGTTTTGTTTTTATGAAATAACACATAATTGGGTCTCAAATATAAATTATAATTTTAGAAGGAAGGAAAATATAGATAAGTATGGGATACCTTCATTTAAGAGGATGGGAGTTATTCTCAACAATAGTATAATTTTTTTATAATTAAAGTTTATCATGGTAAAAGATTTGAATTAAAAGTTCATTTTCCACTATATATGAAGATAAATTAAAATTAAATAAAATTTTAGGTTTAAATAAACTAATCTTATAAGAAATAAGTTCATTAATAAGAATTACACTCAATAAAGGTAGCTGAATTAACAAAAATCCTTACAACTTTGGTATATTTTCTATCAGGATCCATTTGAAGAGAGAAAATGATATGGCTATTAAAACCCTATAAATTATATGAATGTGATAAAATACATTTATTAGTTATAAATAACATCATATTAAAGATATCTTGGTGTATAATAAGAAATATGTCTCAAGAAAGTGAGTATGAGACCAAAAACCATTACCATAATTCCTGAATTCCAAAAAAGTGATTTAACCTCTTATATAAAAAAACTATCTTGATCACCTATTTAATAACCTTATTAATATATATATAAATATTTATAAAGTTAATTTATATTTATTCTCTATATTTATATTAGTTAGTTATTATATCTTTTCAATATCCAGTGTTTGTAATCTTGATCGTTTTAAACAAGTTTTGTAATAGTGGCATTGTTATCCATTTTTCTCCCAAATTTAATGATTCTTGGATAATAAAAGGTACTTCAATTAAATATTTTAATTACTTATAAATATATAATTTTATTCTATTGAAGTATTGGTTGTGATCATTATAGACAAAATCGGTAATGATCATGCTTCGGTGATTTCTAATGAACAAATATTAGTATCATAATTAATAATTTTAATATTAATTTTAAAATTATATAACAAAAATAAATTCATTATTTAATTATTTATATCATATATTATCATTAATTTTTTCTCATATTCATACATGATATTTTTTATATCATTTTTCTAGTAGGTGGTTATACCAACCCAAAACTTAAAATACCATAATTAATGGAAGATTATGAATTAATTTTGGTATAATATCATTATTATAGATGCATAATGAAGTTTTTTAGGTTTTATTAATTTTATAAATGATAATTTGAGATAATTGAAAGAATAATTAATAGATATGAAACTTTTACATAGTATGAATAAATTTTTTTCCACTTAGTACTCTCATTTTATACGGTTAAATTTACAATGATCATTTATTGCTCATATTGTTAATAGGTTATCCAATTTGTCTTAGTAGAATCATAATAATTTCATAAAATCATATTTTTAAATTAATATAATTCTCATGATCAATAATGAAAGGTTGTGATGAAAAATAGAATACATCGTTCTATGGGGGCGATAGTATACACGTATGCATGGATGATGATTTAATTTTTAATGGAATGGAATAAAACATATAGTATGGTTCGTTAATTCAGAATATAAAACATGTTATAAATATCATACATATTTATTAAATTAAATGTTATAACCATCCATGTAAGGTGTTTAAGCAAAATGAAACAAGACCCTTTATAGAGGCTATAGTCTACATATTCCCATGAATTCCATTTTCATTTACCTTAAGGGATAAGGGGAAAGGAGGTTAATGATAATTACCTTAGAATAATAAAATTTTGTTTGCAAACAATACTAAGGTCATTATATATTAATGAGAAAATTAAATATGGTAAAGTAAGCTATAAAAGCAAATAAATGGGGAATTATTAGTATTTTAGTTGAGAACTTGAGTTTTTCCTCAGACGAATCCTTAATAATATAGGTTTTAAGCTAACTTCTTATGAATATAAGCTATAAGAAGTGTAAAAGGGTTATAAGGGGTGAAAGAAAAAGGGTAGATTTTCAATTGGAAACTAAAATTTAGCGAGGTATTTAAGGGTTTGTAATAGTCCCCCTTAATAAGTGGTGAGAAGGACATTCTTTTATATATTTCATATTAATATTAATAGAGCACATGTTTCACATTTTTAGAATATTTCACGATGGAAAATAATATAGTGGGGATAATTTTTGGTTAATCTAAACCTGAACATCTCAATAAGAAACATGTTTTTAACATGTTATTCCTTTTACCCATTTTCCTTTAAGCCCGGTGACTTTAAAATTTTTATTTATTTTTCCTTTTTAAAACTGCGTTGAGGGGTAACCTTACATGGATCAAAATCCTAGACACACTTAGAAGTAATACATGACCTAAAGGCCCTAAAGACTAGAAACCAAAAGAACAACCCCTCCCAAACCTATTTTAACAATTAACCTTGCTTATAACCATGAAAGTCTGCCTAGCTAGCAATTCCCCAAGCAGATATGCATGGTGCTTGATACCAATGTCAAATTACATACCCTCTCATTCTACTAATCGGGTAACCCTCCAAAGTAGTGATTTTCTTCCCTAAATCACTCATCTAGATCTTTATTGTAGAATATCAAGGCCTGAAACAAATATTATAAAATATCAAACATAGTTTTGTAAACTATAATAAATATTTTTAAATTTTCAGTCTCTCTTATAAAATATATATTTTTTTTAAATAGTTTCATAAATTTCAAATTCATACTTATATACTAATAACTTCATAAAAGTTAAGGTATTTGTAAAAACAGTATTTTACACTATTCACTTAAAACCTAGTCATTTCATAATAAATCCCAAAAATTTATCCTAATATAATATTATTATTATATATCCAAAAATGAATTTTATTTATTCGAATTAAAATTATAAAGTTTTATACTTTAACTTTTAAATATAAATATAATGAAAATCATTTTCATTAGAAAATAAATTCTTATATTTTTAATTGTTCTTATTCTTATTCCATATCAGTTACTTGTTATAATGGTGTTAATACATTACTTCTATATATAATATATCTTATCAACTATATATTTATTTTCGTAAAATGAAATGCATAAAAATATAATTTTAAAATGAAAAAAAAACATTTTTAATATTATAATAATATTATTAATATTTTCAATTAGTTAGTAAATAAACTTTCTTTTTTCTTAAAATTAAAAAAGTTAAATGTATAAAATACTTTTGATAAATAACTTATTACCTTAATAACTACATGATTTTATAATATTAATTTCTAGTTACATAACCCCTGAATATCTTTGCATAATATCTAAGTATAAGGTATGCTCTGGTTAAAGTTTAGGGTGGTGATTCTATAAGAATGGATCATGTTGAAATTTTCATATTCTTAAACATCTCTAACATTCAATTTTGATTATATCATAACTATTGGGGTTTATCTTGGTCATGTTCTTGTGAAAACCCTAGTAAAGATACCTCGATTCCAAGCTTAGATAAATGAGCTTCATAAGGGATACATTCAATACCCAAAGGCATTTCTTTCCTTTTTCTTCATAGATTTCATAATCTGTTTACCTCCTTTTATACCTGCTAATTTTGAAGCTATATTATAAAATTCAAATTTTACTTTAAGGTTTCACAATTATCTTTTTAGTTCTTTGTTGCATGTAGCACAATTTATTAACATAATATTTATTAATAGAAAATAAATAGTGAAATTCCATGGTTTTACGGTATTCCCATCATATTCCTAAGGAAGGTATCCTCTATATCATCCTTTAATAAGGGTACGGTATTCTCCCTAGTATACCCATGGTGCATAATCCTCTATCTTTGTGTCATTTTACAGATAGAGTTGGTATTTTCCCCTTATACCACTTCATAAGATCCTCTATCTCATTCTATAAAAGAGTCAGTACTCCCTTATGAGATAGGGTATAGTCTGTAACACCCCGAGATTTTTTGAGAATTATTCTTTTTAATTTCTTTGATGTCTTTTATTGTATGCTACACCAAGATTATCTTGCGCTATACGCAACACTGTATTAGCTTGTAGTATACGCAACATTATTCTTGGCTTGCATTACATACAAGAGCAACCTTCCTCGATAGCTTGCGTTGTACGCAATACCAAGTTTCACTAAACAACGATATGTTATTAAAATATTATATAAACTAGCTGTTATGAATAGTAATACACACTTTTGAAATTTTATAAATTTTATCTTTCAAAATGGACTTCTTTTTTGGATTTGGAATATTTAAATTATCATAGGGTGAATTTTTGGTATTTTTCTGAAAACTTTCAATTTTTGATGAATAGTGAAAAACACTAAGTTATAGTTTAAAACCGAATTTTTATTTAAATAATTATTTATTTTATTTAAATTTATTTTAGGTAAAAATTGATACATAATACCTATATAAGTTCAATTTAATTCATTGGAGTCATTTTATAATAATTTTAGATATATAAAAATTTTATTGAACTTTTCACCGTCTTTTACCCACCTCCTAGGAGAATTTGCAAATTTTCATAAAACTTAATTTTACCACTTCTGTGAGTTGAATTTCAAAAATTTGAGAAACACGATTAATATCAAGGAGTAAAATGTGGTTCAATAAGATAAAAATATTTTTTGGTGAATAGTAACTTTTTACATTTATTTACCACGGTTAAAATTAAATAGGGCAATTAAGGGTAAAAATGATATTATTATTACCCAAACACATGTCCAAATTCTATTGAATAAGTATAATTCGACCAAAAACAACCTTAGGAATAAAATATGACCATTTAGGTCCACTTGGATTAAATTAGGACATTTATTATTATTTAATTCAATGAAAAGTTAAAAGAATTAAAATCAAAGTTTAATAAGAAAAAAAATTAATATAGGGTTATACAAAAGACAAATTTGACTATAAATATTAATTAAAAAGTTAAGAAGATTTAAAACATAATGGTATTTTATTTATATTTTTTATAAATTAAATAATTTAATTTATTTATGACACAATGATGATGCAGTAATTACCTTATTAATGAAATATTAACATAATTGGTATTATAAATACCCAAATAAATGTAATTTGAGACTTTTTATGAATTAAACTAATTTTACAGGTTAATATAACATATTAGGGTTGGTTATATGAATTTTTTTCGAAGTAATAATGCTGTTATGAATTTATAGAAAACAAAATACCAAATAGTGTCAAAATTCACATAAAAGAGTTTTTAAAACAAATATAATATTATTAGTTGATATAATGGTCCTAAAAATATACGATTCGGCAAAAAGACTTATATAATAATATATATGAAATTAATGAACCAATTGGGGTTCTATTGGCAGTTTATAGTTAGTTTATTAACAAAATAGTGTAAGAATACAAGAAGACACTGTAAAAGTTAAATTATTTAACATAGAGTTAAATCTAAATGATAAGGTTAAAATGGTAACCTAAAGTTGTATAAAACCTATTTTTTGAGAGTATTTCGTCCCATCCCCATCCTAGACTCAAAATAAGTCACTTTGGAGCCATTATAAACCGAATATGAATTTATTATAAAATAATATTTTAAGTTTTTTCCAAGGTGCCCCTCACCCCTCTTATAAAAGGGAACTCCCTCTTCTCTCAAATTCACCCCTCCCAAGACATTGGCTCGGCCAAACTATACCCAAATATCCCTTAAAATATCCTAAAATCATCCTAGAGTCCTTCCTTTGGTCAGAAATCTAACTTAAGGAGCCCTTTTGATCAAATCAAAAGAAAAAACTCGAAGAAGAGGTAATGATTTCACAACCCTCTTTCAAGTTCTCTTATTCTTCCACTTCCTCCTTATTTGTTATTTCCATTATAAAATAATAACTCTAGTATCTTCTATATACTGTTATGTTATTTTAAAAATTTTATAACCATATTAGTTATTTTATCCATCCTATGTATGAAAACGTCACCACACGTGTGTACGTACGGCTTACCGTCCCCACGTCGTGGTGTAGTTAGTTATTCAAACATTTCATCATTTGTATGGGTATAATAATGAGTATAAATGATATAAATAATAAATATAGCATCATTATGACTCTTTATATATGATATACCATCCAATTATATATTATTTTAATATCAAAAGAATGATATCATCGCTCGTGCGTACATACGGACTACCGTCTCCACGAACGCGATGAGATTCATTTTCCTTGATTAACCATTCAAGTATGATTATAAATTATATATAATAAATAATCATGAAATATATTACATGATAATGATACTGGATTTATGTAAATATATGTTTCATTTACTTAATTCCATTCAATTCAATAAGGAAATGAAAACAGTGTTCATGCGTACGTACGGCCTACCGTCTCCATGAACGGTGTATTTCATTCATTTTATCGATCTATAATATATATTTATATACTGAATATATATTATTTATAAATCATTTTTTACATTTTTTAATTAATTAAATAAGTATATAAGTAATAATATCAATAACAACAAGTCGAAACACGTATGATAAATGAAACTATTTTACCCAAAATGCTACTTTAACATGGAATTTACAAAAGAACGGGTAATATAAAGTCATAAGTGAACCATATATGATATCATAAAAATGAATATGATTCTATAATAAGTCAATAACATTATTTAAATTATTATAAAGTGGGTTCAGATACGTACGAAGCAAATCGGACCTAAGGTAAGGAATAATTTTGCAAATCTAATTTTTATCCGAGATTGCTTATAAGTAAGTATTTACTGGGGTTATATTTTTCATCCATGTCCATAAAAATGTTTTTTTATAAAGTGTTTAATATCCTTACATGAATGTTTAAAGTCATTTTTACCCCTATTTGACTTTTACTTTGTGTTATGGAAGGAATCTTTCTTTTGTTTACCATATGTGGTACTTTTTGACTTTTCAGTTAAAAGTATGAGGCAAATGTTTTTTTAACTTATACAGCATGAAAGGATTTTCACGGTTTCATAACGCCTTGTTTTCATGAAGATTAATATACCATATTTCATGATTATTTTCAACAAAATCCTTTTATTTTAAAATTGCCTGGCATTCTGTGAAAAAAAAATGATTTTGAAGAAGAAAGGATATTTTCCTCAAGAATTCATTTTAAGTGTTTTGTCAAAACTATTTTCCATCTAAGATGAAATTATTTAGTATGATTATGTTTCAAGTATAATGACTATATTATTTACATGTTTTGATTCTTCTTTTGATGAAATTATATCCATTAGTTTTATATAGATTATGTTATGATGGGATGATGTTTATGAAACCCATTTTAATCTTTAGGTTATGATGAATGATTTATGTTCATTTTGTGTCACAAGTAAGAATGATTTCATTATGAGATGGGTGTGACCTATATCTCCCTCCAATGAATTAGGTAAAGATTTATATCTCATGAGATATACATGGATGTAACGGAAAGTAAATCTGGTACAGTAATACAGGGCTGGAACGGCAGGTAAACCCGATTCAGTAATGGACTTTGTCCACTATGATGGTCTTGGCGCAATGCCTTGTCTACTATGGAAATCATAACATGTGCTTAATGGTTACCACAATTAAATGTTTTATTCCCATGCTATTTTATCATGGTTAATGTTCATTTTTGATCTATTCCTTATGCACAGCAAAGATTTATGTCATTACTCATGATTTTGATGTTTTATGTTCATGTTCTTACGTTCAAATGTTTAGGGATTGTTTTATGTTCTCCATGTTTACCCTTACTGAGAATTTTAGATCACCCTTTTTTTTTCTTTTCCCCATGATATAAATAAAGGTTTTTTGTAAGAAAACCAAAGGGGAATATCTTTATGGGAGATGTTGAAGATCTTTCACCATGATTAGAAGATTATGTTCTGAGTTTCCAAAGACACTAGACTAATACTGTATTTAGGCGTCTGTTTGTGTCATATATTAAGTATTCTGCAAAAGTAATGTAATGTCCATGTACTTCAATTTTGGGCCTCTACAGTTGGTATTAGAGCAAAGGTTTATTCAACCTTTGGAAACTAGGATGCGAAACCTTTGGTGAGATCCCTAGAGATATTTTTAAGGTATGTCTAGGGATATCCCTAAGTTTAAGTATAAGTATAGGTTATAGTCCTAGAATTACGGTAATGATCATAGAATTAAACCTAAGATGTTAGAGATTGAAAGTACTTCTCCTTGATTATGTTGTTTTTCTAGTATGAGTTTTTCCTCTCATACTATTCTTTTTGGGTTTTAAGAAATGGCAGGAAACAGCAGGATTCATGTTAATGGAGAATATGATGGACAATGGAATGATATTCTTCATGAGCAACCAAATGAAACATGATTTTGATGACCAAACATCATTATTATTCCTAATCAGCAATCTTATAATATGATCAATAATCTCAACTTTGGTAAGTATCCCAACTCAGCTAATAAGATAAAGATGGAGTTTCATGATGATCATAGAGGAAAGAAAGTTTAATTCCCCTCTTGTAAATCATGTGGAAAGAGGCATCAAGGATAATGTTTCAAAGGAACTAGAAGATGCTTTGGGTGTGCAAAAGAAGGACACAAATCCAGTAATTGCAAAGGAAAAGGTTTAGTTAACACCATGGATAAGGATAATGGTATTTCTAAGACATCAACAACGGTTAAATGTTTTAAATGTGGAATGTACGGGCATTATGAAAACCAATTCCCTAAGGGAAAGTCTCATGAAGAGAATCATCATGGTCGTATGGGTAGTATTTATATTGATGATGATGAAGAGACTACAAATGATATGTGAGATGAAAGAATTGTTGAAGCTTGGTCAATGGTTTAAGAAGGTAGTGGAATGATTTATGTTTATCAAGAGTTTTGTCGTATAGGTAATGGTATTATGGAATAAAGACATATCAAAGGATTGTTACACTATTGTTTTTTCTAAAGTATTTGAAAGTATATATTGAATGGTACCGGTAATCATGAAAGTTTATTCAGATAATTTGGGAAAGTAGATGATATGCTAATAATGAGATAATGAGATGTTTTATAGTATTAATGATCTCATGACTGATATAAGGACAATGTGATATCATGGTTTGAGTATATAGAAATTTTGGGATTTTGGTATGTGGAAAGAGTTAACTTTTGACAGAATTCATGTTTTCACTAAGGTTCTATGGTAATTTATGTTTCAAGAGAATACATGATTAAGGTATTAACATGTTTTCAATGTGATCAAAAATATATATCTTATGGTATATGGTGGATAAATGATGGTATTCACATGCTTATTATATGACCTTTCCAGTAATCATTTTCTTTATACTATGAGATTGGACAGATGTATTTTTGGATAAGTCTAAAGATTGAATGGATTATGCCGAACATCAGATAGTATTGTCTAAGGCTAGAACTTTTTTTCAATATTATTTTTGTAATGTTATAATAGTGTATTTTTAGAAAAAGGAAAACCTACAGGATGGGCGACAACCCATCGCACCGGACAAGGTTGCGGGAATCGAACCCACAACCGAAGTGTGACAGACCTTTATCACCTACCACTGGACTACAAGAATTCCCTGCTTAGTAGAAATTAGTTTTATTTTATTAAGTTATATGATATATGATGTATAATTCCATTTTAGGAACTATATATGATTAATATCACCATAGATGGACTTATGTATATTTAATAACTTTTGCTAACCTTTTGTTTGAGATAGATGGAATGACCTATCATTCTATCGCATGATCTGCTAACACTTCACGAATGAAATATTCAACTTCATATCTTTAAGAGATGAAGTGTAAATTGTTCAATGAATGACCGACGGTGAGATTGTACCAAATCAATTAAGTATTTCTTCTAATTCCATTTTTTTCAACTTTATGGAAATGATCTTGAAAACCAAAAACGTTGTCCTAGATGGTACCTTAGATCATCACAAATCTATGGCTTTGTGATTTTTGGATTTTTAATAGCCATGTACTCTACCACTATCCATCGGAACTTGATGGTTATATTTCTCTTCCATATCCATACTTTCACCTATGTTCTTCTATGTGTAAACCCAGCGATGAATTAATTTGGGTAACTGTAACGTTTCATACATTAGTTTTTAAAATTAAGTTTTAGTATTCCTTTTTACGATGTGGGTTTCTATGAAACAAACTTTCAAGTAGAAAACCATTTATAACCCCGACGAATTTAGAGGGAGAAATTCATTTTAAGGGGGGGTAGAATGTAACACCCCTAGAATTTATTAGAATTATTCTTTTTAATTTCTTTGATGTCTTTTGTTGTACGCCACACCAAGATTATCTTGCGCTATACACAACACTGTATTAGCTTTTATTATACGCAACACTATTCTTGTCTTGAGTTACAAGAAATAGCAACCTTCCTCGATAGCTTGTGTTGTACGCAATATCGAGTTTCACTAAACAACGATATGTTATTAAAATATTATATAAACTAGCCGTTATGAATAGTAATACCAACTTTTTGAAATTTTATAAATTTTATCTTTCAAAATGGACTTCATTTTTGGATTCGGAATATCGAAATTATCCTAGGGTAAATTTTTGGTATTTTTCTGAAAACTTTCAATTTTTGATGAATAGTGAAAAACACTGAGTTATAGTTTAAAACTGAATTTTTATTTAAATAATTATTTATTTTATTTAAATTTATTTTAGGTCAAAATTTATACATAATACCTATATAAGTTCAATGTAATTCATTGGAGTCATTTTATAATAATTTTAGATATATAAAAATTTTATTGAACTTTTCACCGTCTTTTACACACCTCCTAGGAGAATTTACAAATTTTCATAAAACTTAATTTTACCACTTCTATGAGTTGAATATCGAAAATCCGAGAGACAAGGTTAATATCAAGGAGTAAAATGTGGTTCAATAAGATAACAATAATTTTTGGTGAATAGTAACTTTTTACTTTTATTTACCACGGTTAAAAGTAAATCGGGTAATTAAGGGTAAAAATGATATTATTATTACCCTAACACATGTCCTAATTCTATTGGATAAGTATAATTTGACCAAAAACAACCGTAGGAATAAAATATGACCATTTAGGTCCACTTGGATTAGATTAGGACATTTATTATTATTTAATTCAAAGAAGAGTTAAACGAATTAAAATCAAAGTTTAATAAGTAAAACATTTTTAATATAGGGTTATACATAATATAAATTATACTATAAATATTAATTAGAAATATAAGAATATTTCATATATAATGTTATTTTATTTAAATTTTTTATACATTAAATAAATTAATTTAGTTATGACACAATGATGATGTAGTAATTACCTTATTAATGAAATATTAACATAATTGATATTATAAATACCCAAATAAATGTAATTTGATACTTTTTATGAATTACACTAGTTTTAGAGGTTAATATAACATATTATGGTTGGTTAGATGATTTTTTTTTTGAATTAATAATGCTGTTATGAATTTAGAGAAAACAAAATACCAAATAGTGTCAAAATTCACATAAAAAAGTTTTTAAAAAAATATTATATATTTAGTTGATATAATATTCCTAAAAATCTACGGTTCAGAAAAAAGACTTATATAATAATATATATGACATTAATTAACCAATTGGGATTCGATTGGAAGTTTATAGTAAGTTTGTTAACCATATAGTGTAAGAATACAAGAAGACGCGGTAAAAGTTAAATTATTTAACATAGAGTTAACTCTGAATGATAAGTTTAAAGTGGTAACATAAAATTGTCTAAAACCTATTGGTTGAGAGTATTTAGACCCATCCCCACCCTAGTCTCAAAATAAGTCACTTTGGAGCCATTATAAACTGAATATTAATTTATTATAAAATAATATTTTGAGTTTTTTCCAAGGTGCCCCTCACCCCTCTTATAAATGGGTACTCCCTCTTCTCTAAAATTCACTCCTCCCAAGCCATTTGGATCGGCCAAAACCTACCAAAATATTTTATAAAATATCCTCCCTTCATCCTAGAGTCCTTAATTTTCTCATAAAGTCAACTTAAGGAGACCTTTTGATCAAATCAAAAGGAAGAACCCGAAGAAGAGTTAATGATTTCAAAACCCTCTTTCAAGTTCTCTTATTCTTCCACCTCCTCTTTCTTTGTTATTTCCATTATAAAATAATAACTCTGGTATATTATATATATTTTGATGTTATTATAAAAATTGTACAACCATATTAGTTATTTTATCCATCCTATGAACGAAAAAGTCACCACACGTGCGTACGTACGGCTTACTGTCTCCACGTCGTCGTGTAGTTTGTTATTCAAAAATTTCATCATTTGGATGGGTATAATAATGAGTATAAATGATATAAATAATAAATATAACATCATTATGATTCTTTATATATGATATACCATCCAATTATATATGATTTTAATATCAAAAGAATGATATCATCGCTCGTGCGTACGTACGGACTACCGTCTCCACGAACGCGATGAGATTAATTTTCCATGATTAACCATTAAAGTATGATTATAAAGTATATATAATAAATAATCATGAAAGATATTAAATAATAATGATACTGGATTTATGTACATATATTCTTCATTTACTTAATTCCATTCAATTCAATAAGGAAACGAAAACAGCGTTAATGCGTACGTATGGCCTACCGTCTCCATGAACGGTGTATTTCATTCGGTTTATTAATCTATCATATATATTTATATGCTGAATATATATTATATATAAATCATGTTTTAAATTTTGGAATTAATTAAATCAGGATATAAGTAATAATATCAAGAATAACAAGTTGAAACACGTATGATAAATGAAACGATTTTACCCAAAATGCTACTTTAACATGGAATTTACAAAAGAATGGGTAATATAAAGTCATAAGTGAACCATATATGATATAATAACAAGGAATATGATTCTGTAATAAGTGAATGAAATTATTTAAATCATTATACAGGATTTTCAGATACGTACGAATCATATCAGACCTAAGGTAAGGGATAATTTTGCAAATCTCATTTTTATCGGAGATTGCTTATACGTAAGTATTTACTGGGGTTATATTTTTCATCCATGTCCATAAAAATGTTTTTTTATAAATTTTTTAATATTATTACCTGTATGTTTAAATTCATGTTTACCCCTCTTTGAATTTTAGTTTGTGTTATGGAAGAAATCTTTCTTTTGTTTACCAAACGTGGTACTTTTTGACTTTTCTGTTAAAAGTACGAGGAGATTGTTTTTTTAACTTATACGGAATGAACAGATTTTTACGGTTTCATAACGCCTTGTTTTCACGAAGCTTACTCTACCATATTTCATTATTATTTTCAACAAATCCTTTTCTTTTAAAATTGCATGGAATTTTGTGAAAACAAAATGATTTTGAAGAAGAAAGGATATTTTCCTCAAGAATTCATTGCAAGTGTTTTGTCAAAACTATTTTCCATCTAAGATGAAATTATTTAGTATGATTATGTTTCAAGTATAATGACTATATTATTTATATGGTTTTATTCTTCTTATGATGAAATTATATCCATTTGTTTTATATGGATTATGTTATGATGGGATGATGTTTATGAACCCCATTTTATTCTTTAGGTTATGATGAATGATTTATGTTTATTTTGTAGAACAAGTAAGAATGATTTCATTATGAGATGGGTGTGACCTATATATCCCTCCAATGAATTAGGTAAAGATTTATATCTCATGAGATAGACATGGATACAACAGAATGTAAATCTGGTACAGTAATATAGGGTTGGAATGGCAGGTAAACCCGATTCAATAATGGACTTTGTCCACTATGATGGTCTTGGCAGCAATGTCTTGTCTACTATGGAAATCATAAAATGTGCTTAATGGTTTCCACAATTACATGTTTTATTACCATGCTATTTTATCATGGTTAATGTTCATTTTTTGATCTATGCCTTATGCACTGCCAAGATTTATGTCATTACTCATGATTTTGATGTTTTATGTTCATGTTACTACATTCAAATGTTTAGGGATTGTTTTATGTTCTCCATGTTTACCCTTACTGAGCATTTTAGCTCACCCATTTTTTGTTTTCTTTTCCCCTTGATATAAAGAAAGGTTTTAGGTAAGAAAACCAAATGGGAAGATCTTTATGGGAGATATTGAAGATCTTTCACCATGATTAGAAGAATATGTTCGGAGTTTCCAAAGACACTAAACTAATACAATCTTTGGGCCTCTGTTTGTGTCATGTATTAAGTATTCGGCAAAAGTAATGTAATTTCCATGTACGTCAAGTTTGGGTCTCTACATAGTCCCTTCTTGTATAGAGGTTGATGTGGTGTGGATTACCATTACAAAGATATGCAACTCCCTCGATTGGTTTATGGTCCCTCGGTGAGGTGTATGTCCATCACTATAGTTTAGATATTCGTAAGTGCTTGATCTTGATCTTCTAGTTGATATTGTATCCCTTAGATTACCCATTTATAAGGATTCATTTAGCATATTTGGATATTTTACAAAAAATATGATAAGTGTGATGAGCCATATAATAGAATTGGGATCCTTGGATGGATGGTATGTTTATCCTTATATGTGTAAGGAATCCTTCCTATAGAGATCTTGTGTCATTGGCAGTAGAAAAGGGATGATTGGATATCCTAGGGAGGATTATCTACCAATGTGAGTTATTGATGGATTTGGTAAGGCAGTGCTTGGTGTGGCTTGGGGTGTGATCTATAGCTTATTCTCTTAGCTCTCATAATCATTCTGGAATCGGTGTTCTTTTCCCTTTTGGTTACATTGATAAGAAGGGTCCAAAGATACTAGGGTAATCTTTAGACCAGATCTTTATAACTGGTGACTTATATTAAAGGTGTTATTCTACCTTGTTCTTACTTCCAGTTTGAGAAGAATTTGGTAAAGATATTTTATTGGGATTTTGTTATGGTAGATTGAGGCTTAGTGATTATTTTTTATGTGTCATATGATCACCTAGGGTCCAAGTTTAGGTGGGTAAGCATCCTTATATACTTTTTTGATCGATTAGATAAATCATGCTCATATTTAATTAGTAAGTATGACATGAGTGATGATCATGGGTTACCCCTCATGAATTCTCAACCAGTTATCTCCTTGGTTTTCAACATTATATTCTTGTGTTGTTGTTATTTTTTAGGATCATTCTTGTGGTTGTAGAGTGAGTATGACCATTTTATATGGGATATGTGTCAGATGATATTGAAGAATGGGATTCTGAATTTGTGGTAAGTTCATGATTTAGTGTTATCTGAGGATCTAAATTAGAGGTTGATAATGAACCTTAACATTATTTTCTAGAGAATGGATATGTGTGTGTTGTTCTATTTTATTCCCTTATAACTAGGACTATCTATGTGTTAAGTCATAGATGGGACATAAAATTTGATTCTAGCAATCGCGATTATATGATTGACTAGTGTTCAGTGGTCTTGAATATG
The DNA here is from genome assembly GCA_963277665.1 of Viscum album. Lineage (NCBI taxonomy): Eukaryota > Viridiplantae > Streptophyta > Magnoliopsida > Santalales > Viscaceae > Viscum > Viscum album. The sequence goes on along the minus strand of OY728147.1, from coordinate 1,495,174,707 downwards.
TAGAAACCATGGGGGCATATAAAAGAGAGTTTATTGGAATCCCATATAGACTCTCAAGATGAGCAGTGAGGTGTGTTGTTCCTTAGTATGGTGGTTGTGTATATTGGGTACATGTAAAAAGTGATCATGGATCCTGGGTAGGTAGATCACATCCTTTTTAGTGGATGGGAAAATGACTTGGTAGTGATGCAGGAATTTTCCCTTGAAGTTATTGTAAATAAAGGGATTATGGGATTTATGATGTCTTTATTCCCCGATATATACAAGTTTGGTGTATGTTCTTTTCATCGAATGATGAGTAATAGTAGTGAGACCTTGTAGGTTATCATACTCCTTCTATTGGGGCACCAAATGGTGAAGTTTGGTGTGGTTAGATTTTCTCAGTATGATAATCACTAGGAACACACTTCTTTTAAGTGGTGAAAATGATGTCCCCAAGGGAAATTACTTAATAGAAAAATTGTATCTGAGTGATACTAATATTCAGGGAATCACTTTATAATGGTGTTTATGGGAATCTTATATTTGGAGTAAAAGGTTGTTTGTGGAAATTCTTGATGAAAATCATGAAAGGTGAGTCATGATGTTTTCAGGAGCCTCCCCTAGGGTGCGTTGAGGATGTTTGGCATTCTTGGAGGAATGATAATCTCATATTAATTCTTGATTGGGGTTATCTTCTAGGTCCTGATGGATTTATAAACCTTCAAAGGCTATGGGAGCTCATGCATTGGTGTTTTATTGTTTTACATAAAGATAGTTTATGGGATTGTTAAAGACCCATTTGGGCTGTTCTAATTTCTAGAATAAAAATTTATAAAGGTGGGGAGGATATAGAATCCACAGTTCCCCTATGAGGAAGGATTAACTATTTTTTTGAGTTTTGGAGCAATGGAATATTAAGAAGAAGTAAAATGGTAATTTTCTCCAATAAAAATTCCAGAAAAAATTTATTTGATGGTTCTGTTGAATCTAAGGTGTAGATTTTTCCTCAAAAATAATCCGGTATGAAATTACTTGTGTTTCAGAGTCTTAAAAAATATTTTATATGTAAAAATAATATTTTTTACCCATACACATGATTTATTAAAAATTATTCTTTTAATTCTAAATGGAGATTCGAATGGGAAATATGATCATGTGATTATGTCTAGAATGAAATTTTTACCCTAGGGGGAGTTGTGAAATTCATTCTCATTGGGATTCCCAGGGGTAGATTTCATGGGTGGAATTTTCATTAATGAGTTTTATAAGAAACATTAATCCCACCCTCCCATATTTAATCATCCTTAACCTCTTTATTCTAGTTATATCTATAAAAACCCTAGTATCGAAGAATAAGGGAGAGAAGGAGGTCCTGTAAGACTGGGAACCATAGGGTAAATCCTTCATTAGATTGAAGGACCAAATTGAAGTGGTGATTATCTTTATTCAAGGTAGGGATCGTTATTTTCATTTTGGATCTATTTTTTGTAAATTCCCTCTAGTTTTATGAATTATTTCTTTCTCTTGGATTTGGATCCCCATGAATTTATTTTAGGGTATGAATTTTTTTCCTTAATTCATATTGTTTGATTCCCCTGGGAATTTTTAGTTTTCCGTCCACAAAATTTTCCCCTACCCATATTTGTTCTCTCTCGTGTGTAGGGTGCAGCATCACCGAAGCTAGGGTTAGTCGGTAGTACTAATAGTAGTCGCATGAGTCATGGTGGTGATAGGTGATGTGATAGTATTGCGGGGAAATGGAATAGAGTTAGTGATGTAGGAAACCATAGATAGCGGCCCAAGTCATACTTCATAGGCAAATAGTGGTGTGTACGTGTGCTAGGGTAACACCCCTAGCCATTATATCTTATGGATGTGATAGGAAAGGGTGAGTGGTGAATGGCATGAGCATGAGTTTGAGTGAACCAGGTTGGGTCCTTCTAATATGTCCTGAAAGGGGGTGGTGGATACATGCAATATGTGTGGTACACACCTCCCACACTCCCCTTAACACAACAAATTGTGTTCCTAGGGTCCCCCACATGGATTGATATCACTTTTAGAGATTTCCATCAACTAAGTTTCCACTTTGGATAGGAAAATATTATATCCTTAGTATTTTTTCATATAGATCATGATGATGTATTTTTTTATCCATCCAAGGAAATTTTCATAGAGATATGGGTATATTTTGAATTCAACTATGTATAACTAATTTTGAATTTTGGTTTAGTATTTGAAAGTTCCCTCTATTAAATAATGTATAAATAAGTAATTTATGAATGGGGATATAGATCAAATAGGTTAGACCCTTTTTGTTCACCCATGGGTTAGATATGGTGCATTTATTTCAAATTGGAAGAGGGGAAATGGTTCATTTTCTACCATTATATATTTGCCTATTTGTTAATTCTATTTTACAAATGGATGGGTCCTTATCTCTCACATGTTCTCTCTGGGTTTTGGTCATGGGAGGTGGATAGTGGAAGTTGTATAATTTTCTTGGTTACCCCTATCATTAGACTATTGGTTATAATAACTATGTTGTGATAGTGTTATTCATATGGTATTTTTGTACTCTCTAAGATGGATTATATGCATGGTTGGGATGTGGGTTCCCTGGTGTGATTACGAGTGGTGATGTAATGGGTATAGTGCTCAAGTAGTATAAATGTCTCAGATGTCCAGTTTAGATACCCCCCTTGCTAGTTAACATAAAAAAGTGAGTCATAGGACCCCTAATGTAAATATTTGATCAATGGTAGGATGGTTTTGGTGTTCATAAAATTTCGATAGGTACATGTTCTTGGGCATCGTGGTACATGGGGTCTCTGGGTTTTCCTAGAGTATGCCGCTCTCATGTATCTTGGCTAAGTGCAAGGGGATCCACCTTAAGGTCAATTTATATTCTCCCATTTTAGATTTATTAGGTAGTGAGATTTACTTGGGTCCTTTTTTAGTTTATGAGGGGTGATTTCTCTCTTTTAGGTAGGAATGGGGTGTAGTTCACCCATTTGTAGGATTAGTATTTCTGTGGGCATCATATCATTATCAAGTGTGTCAATTCCCCACTTTGATCTGAATATCAATTCTGGACATCAATCATGAGGTATTTAGATGGGGATTTGTGGCATATGATTCTCTAGGAATAATGATTTGTTGATGAGTTGGGCTTTCCACCTACTTAACGAATGGGCGGTGACACTTGTGCATGTGGAGTGGATCATGGTCAATAAGACTTTATGGATTTGGATCTCCTAATTAGATCCCCCTAATTTTTACATTTTAGCTATAGAGAATCATTTAGTTGTGAAGGATTATATTGTGATTTGTAGGGTAGTATCACGGCATATAACTTCATGTTATGTTGTGGATTCTATTAAGGAGATGAGGTTGGGGTGTGGATAAATAACTTCAGTTTGAATTCCCAATGAGAGATGATTTTTTGGTTCTTCTTAATTATATATCACTACATCATGGAGTGTATCCTATATTGTGGAGTCCTAGATAGTTTATTTTTTATTCTTTTTTTGATTATGAGGTCATTGCTCTATGAATCTAGGCCATGACATGGACTTCTTATTTAACTTTAGAATTATGTGGCATGGTGGTTCCTTTGCAGTGGGGTCTATTTTTCAGGTTTATAGGATCTCATCATGGACCATTTTGTGTTTCTTAAATGTGGTTTTAACTAGATCCATTATTGCATGGTTTCTTCCCTTACACTTTTATTTTTTTCCTGCACCATCCCCTTTTCATCGTGGTGTAGGGATTTGTGTCGTGTGGTTATATTTTCAAATTTCCTATAAAATATGAAACCACTTCAAACCCTATCATTATTTTATATTTTCTCTAAATTCTTTGATGACCAAAGTGCTTCCATTAGAGTTATTTTAACCCATTTTTATTGTATTTTATCCCTTGGTTTAATATCTTTATTTTTTGTGATCATAGGTGATTTATATCTCCTACCTCCTTAGTTGTATTCTCAGTTCCCCTCTCATTATTCATACATAGAGGTTTATAGTTGTGGGATATTGATAGTTTTTATTGTGGTTGTTGTGATGGTTATACTTCATAGATATTGGATATAGTAAGGGGAGTTATAGCTTCAATGATGGGTTGGTTGATTTGGGGATAGTGTAACCTTGGTGATGGTGTTCTTTTTGCCTCTTATTTTCTAGCTTATGGTCATGATTTTTTATTATTCTTATTGGATTACATATATGTTTTTTATTATACTTTCATGGTTGATTTAAATCTTGATTATTCTTTCATATTTATTCCATATATATGTTGATCTATTTAGAGGAATAATACTATAGATTACTCCCAAGTTCTCACCCTACTAAAGTTTTCTAGTCTTATTTTTCAAAATGGAATTCCTAGGATGGACTTTTTGAACCCTCCACACCCAGGAACCCCCCTCCCCACAAAGAAGTCATCCGGAGAAGCCTCGGCTAGGGAGGATCCATTGTCAGCCGAGATGATAGAGTGTCCCCACAGGGTTACACCTCGATCAGTGATGGTTCAGCACAACAATCCGTTATCCAAGTGAAGTGTGTCATTTCTTCCCACCCGGTGAGACACCGGGTGACCCGGCAAGATGAGTGGTACAAGGTAGGTGGAAATTCCCCCATGAGCGGGCTCCTAGGAATCGAACCCCAGACCTCACCAAACGCATATTGTATGGCCCTCTACCACCCACCACTACGCCACCACCGAAGCGACTTTATAGTTTTATAGTCATTTCAGTTTATACCATTGGATTTTGGAGCTTCTATTCAGGTATCTAGAGTAGATCATGAGTTTTTATCTTGAATTATTATGGATGTATTTATTTTTCTTCATGTAGTTTCATTTATGATTGAGAAATTTTTCATTTTTCATTTTTTTATATGGAGTTGTCCAATTGATTTTTTATATATTTTTTACTCTGGATTATGAGGGTAATGTATCCCATGTTTTTGTTTTATACCCTTGTTGTTAGTATCTAATCTAGGACCTATTAAAGGTGGACCTCATGGGTCACTCTTCTTCGCTACTTGCCTGGAAGGGGTTTCTAGGGAGGATGGTTCACGACTATGAAAACATATTTGGTTGAATCTTCATTGAGTAAAAATAGTAAATATGTTTTTTCCTTGATTATGATGAGAAAATAGGTGTTTCCTTTGGTGTATGAGGTGTATTTGTAAAGCTCCCATTGTAACAGTTTGTACCTTCCTAGCTTGTTACATTACTGGTTTGAGATTTTGGAGGTTCTTCAGAGGTAGATTGAGGAGTTTCAGATGGTTTGTGGAGTTGTATCAGTGGGTGTGTAGTAGTTGGGGGGTTTATAGTGTAAAAATGGGTTATATTCCATAATCTTGTGGTTTACATATTGGGAAATCAGTCATCTTATGGTTTCTATTCAGTGAGGTTCTGGGCATGAAATTGGTTTATGCCCTAAGATGGGAGTTTTTAGTGTAAGATAATTTGATCCCTAAGAACCATTTTTGTAATCGTATCTTGGAGTTTCAAGGCTTTACGATGCAAATGTGGGTTTAATGATGTAAAATCCATGGCGTGTGGAACTTATTGTATAAAGGGGTAATTTACACCATAATCCAGGTGTTTTAAAAGTTGTATATAGGTTTGATTAGCTGATTTTTTTCATTCAGTTGTATCACCCCTCCATTCAATTTTGGGAAAACCTAGGTAATTCGAAATGATTTTATATCCCTCTTTCTCCTACTTCGATCCTTGGGTTCTTGTGGTAGTGTTTTTGCAATCAGTGGTAATCCCTCTTCCTTTATCCATTTTTTTCCTTTTTTTCTTCCTTAGAGATCCACTATGGAATTGTGGTTTTTATTTAGGGTGGGTATGGGATTCTTTTTGATGATCCATGGGTGCGGTATAGGCTGATCTATGGTTTTCCATGTATGGTTTCCATTTATGGGCATTCCTTCTTCACCCTACTATTTGTAGTGAGTTAGAAAAGCTTCTTTGAGGTAGTGAATCTCTCATTTCTCTTTATTGTACATTATACCGAAGGGGTTTGATTTTTTTATCTATGGTAAGATAGTTTTCACTATCTTAATCAAGATAAATTAATCAGTTAATTGAAAATTAAGAGTAAATGGGTTTGATTTTAGATTCTTGTATAGATCTGATATTATTTTTATGTTGTGATTATACTGGCTAAAATCCCTGCTAAAAATGGTGGTTGTTGGGGGATTTGTTTTCACAGTTGTCTTTTTTATATAGAAACCTTGTTTCTTATAACTATGATATCATCCTAAATGTAAATTGTATAACAACTTATATTTGTATAATAAGATGGTTTCCCCTAGATTATGTCTTCTCTGAGAATAACCTAAATAAAGAAGTGGAATGTGATCAAAGAATTTCCTTGATAAATTTATAAAATATTTTTTGATGTGTTTTGATGTATGTTTAGGGAATTTAGGGATAATGGGTTTGTTTTTTTTCTTTGTGTTTTGGGTTGGTGATGTGATGGTTTTTTTGGACATGCTTTGGGGAGATAATGTGATGGTTTTTTTGGTTGTGTTATGGGGAGGTGATGATAAAAGGTGGCTTGTTATGTGTCCATGAGATGGTGGTGATGTGGGGTTGGTTGGATTGGTAAGGTTGATGCGTTGTTGTTATTTGTTGTGTTGTGATGCATAGTGTTAGTTTCCTAGGTAGAAATGGAATTGGTTAGTGATGATTTAAATATAATGGGTTGGTTTGGTTAAAGGGATGGAAATGCATAATGAATAAAATAATAATGTGTTTTGTGGTTAAATGTAGTTGTAGATAAATAATGAAAGGAATGGAATGTTTTAATGAAATTAGCTTGGATTGAAATGAAAAATTTCCTTATGGATTGTGTTTGTTATGTGGATTTCTAAATTTAGTATCAAGAGTAATAATGGTGATGTCGTGAGTTGAATAGTTCTTATTTTGTACCCCTAGTTTGGGCTTGTGTGTGTATCCATTATATAACTTCTATGTTCCTTGGGATTTTTATACTCACCCCACCCATGTCGAGCACTATGTGTTGACACCCATACACTTATACAAGGGGTCTTTTCCTAATATACTAATGATTAAGATGGATGAATGGCTATCCACTTTTTCCTCCTCTCTCTTCCATGTGAGTAGATATACATAGGTTGTGATGGCTAGAGGTCTAATAGTGCATTATGTAACATCCTGATTCCAGAAGCCGCCCAGAAGTACCCCATACCCAGTTGGTCACATGGCCTCAAGCACATTTTCCCAAACACCAGAGGCTACCGACAAGTAGCGAGGGCCTTGGGTGTGATAGTGGGGAAACTATGCGCTCATTGGCAGAGTAACTTAGCAGAAATAAATAGATAACAATAGCGGAAGCAGTAAAACATTCAATAAGTAAACATAGGAAGTAATAAACAACTAGAACACATGTATATAAATGATGCATGATACATATGTCTAGTAAAGAAACTAAACAAGTCACAATGTTGGATTACAATACTAAACCAAAGTACAAAGAAAATAACTAAACTACAGTAGCATCGCAATCCTCAGCATGGTCTCGTGCTCTCCATCTCAACAGCAATCAAGTACCTGAAGTAGAAGTGTGTTAGCCCTTATCTAGACCTATAAAAATATAATCTATTTGGGCCCAAAATCATGACCCAAATAGGATATGAGACTAATACCAGTAAGAAACAACCCAAAGATCTATGCTTAACATTCAGTGAATATATATGGCAGGCAATATGCAAAAAAAAGAAGTAACAAGGAAGTACACAATAGTAAACAATCCTAAAGTTTCAATTGCATTCATTTTCATATATCAATTAAGAATCTAATCACAAATAGGTAACCCTATGGTAAGTAATCAGGACTTAACCCCTCTGTTTCATCCAATACAAACACAAGCAACCCTTTGGGCAGTACTCGCAGTCTAACCCCTCTAGTTCAGCTATAGTAAAGACTCTTTGAGGAAGCACTCACCATCAATTCCCCCTGTAATCTTGTATCAGTAACTATAGACACTCTGGGAAAGAACTCAACGTCCAATTCCCCATTTGGTCTCGTAACGAGGAAACTACAGACATTATAAGGGAGCACATACGTCCATCCCCCCTATGGTCTCACAAAGTAAAGTAAACAGACACTCTAGAGAAGCCCTTAGTGACCATTCTCACTATGGTCTGCTACACCAGGTTCCCAGAGCCCTATGTAAACAATCATGTACAAATGTTATATGGTATCCAAAGTAAACTTCAAGAACTACTTGTCCAAATAGTCTATAGTATATCACAGCATGTCAAATAAAATCACTACATCCTAACAATACTAGGCATGAAAAACAAAACAGCCTAATAGGAAATGCTAGACCAAACGGTCAGAATCAAGAAAGCATGGGCAAACACATCCATAGAATGGAAAATAACCCTATCTACAATCATAAATCCTCTACTCAAGCACACAAGGAATAGCAGGCAATAACATGTCGATTAACCATAAACACGAAATACCCCGAACAAGGGTATTGGGCACTTTTGCATATATAACTCAAATACTAACTACAGAAAGGCACAAACCACCTACCTCGGCATCGTACAATCGATATACGTGAATCTGAGGCCTTGAATCTCTCTAGAAAGTCATAGATCTACAAAAACGCAAAAAAAAATTCAACCACAGATATCTCATGAAAGGGGAGAAATCAGGAAATGAGGATCTAGAAGAAGGAAGATCTCACCATGGAGATTCCAATGCATTCAACGGCAGTCTATTTAGAGAACGGATGGAAAGTCGGGGGTTCAGAAAAAATCTCTAGTCACGGACGATACAGACCTAGAATAAGGGTGTTATGTCGATTAGATGAGACCTCGGTCCATTTAATGAAAAATGGCATGTACTTTCCTTTACTGGGCTCCCCTTTATGCAGTCTCTAGGTCACCCCACACAGTCATGTGTTTGGCTGTTACATGGCCAGCACACGGCTACCCGCGGCAACCGAGTACACGGCATGTACTTATAAGTACATGGCGTGTACTCCTAAAATTTCTCGAAACTCCTTTTTTTCTCAAAAACACCAGAAAAAATTATCCATACCTAAAAAGAAGATTTGGGTTCTTAAAAACTTTCCCCCTTAAATAAATTCATTCCCGAATTTCCCTAGCAAGGCGGCGTAGAAGAAAAATCCTCGAACAGATCCATCCACTACGATCGGACATTGGACTCCCTCTCCCAAGTCTCATCATGTACTCACCCGTGCTACCATAGAACTCATACCAGTGGAACAAACCAGCCACAGAGAACCTTCACATTGCAATAAACAATCCTGATAGGATGCTCCTCAAACAATTCATCCACCTCTAGCTCAACCTCCTCAGGTTTAAAGACATGAGATGGGTCTGATAAGTAACGTCATAACTGAGAAACGTGAAAGATGTCGTGTATAGACCAATACCTTTGAGGTAACTGAAACCGATAGGAAACTAGCCCGACCCTTTCCAAAACCTCGAATGGTTCGACGTACCTCAGAGAAAGCGTACCCTATCTCTTAATCCTCCTGTGTCCCAACGTCGGTGTGACATGTAGAAAAACTTGATCTCCGACCTTGAACTCTAGAGGTCATCTCCATCGATCATCATAATACTTCTGTCATGACTGTGCAGTATCCATCCTATTTTTAATCAACTCTATCTGTTATGTGGTCTCCTGGAAAAGATGACATCCCAGCATAGCTTCCTCTCCTGCCTCAAGCCAACATAGGGGTGATCGGCATGGTCTATCGTACAAAGCCTCATAAGGTTCCATATGAATAGTTTATTGAAAACTATTATTATAGAAAAACTACACAAGAGGCATCTTCTACTACCAAGAACCTCCAAAATCTAGGATTCATGCTCGAAGCATGTCCTCGAGCACCTGAATTGTACGCTTGCACTGGTCATCTGTCTGGGGATCTTAAGTTGTACTCAGAAGTACCTGGGTACCCAAATCCCTCTGTAGTCCCAGCCATACCCAAGAAGTAAAACGTGTGTACCTATATAAAACAATGGAGTGTGGAACCCCATGTAGATGTAAAATCTCCCAGATGTACAGCCTTCTTAGCTCATCAACGCTAAAGGTCACCTTGATTGGTAAGAAGTGAGAAACCATCATTAGTCTTTCAATGACAACCCAAATTTCTTCATTCCCTCAATGAGACCTTGGTAACCCTGTCCCAAATTCCATCTCGACATCATTCCACTTCCACTCAGAAATGGGTGACCGTTGAAAAAGCTCTACTGGTCGCTGATGTTTCACCTTTATCTTCTCATAGATGGAACACTTCATGAAAAACCTAGAAACATCTCTCTTCATACCTGGCCACCAAAACTGACGGTGTAGATCATGATACATCTTGGTGACACCGCCCAAAATGATGAATTAATGTCCCACGTTAGCTCCTTGTGCATTTCTGATGACACCCATATGCATCCATGAAAATGCAAGACCTCATCCTCGCCTACTTTCCATCTAGGAATAGGGTCCTCTCCTGACACGCTCTCCCATAGGACTAGGCCTTCAGTAAATGATAACTTCCTCCTTCGAACTCAATCAAGTAGAGTATAGGTGACATCTATAGAGGAAAGGAACATCTCCCATGTATGTCGTGCACCTCCAAATTCATCTCAAAGAACATAGACATAAGCTTCCACTCACTACTAGCCTTCTAAACTACTTGTATCAGATCCCTCCTTATCAACACGTTAGCTACTGTGTTGCCTTTCCCAAGCGTGTAGGAAAGCTCAAAGTCAAAGGATTGGAGGTACTCAACCCACCTTATCTATCTCATATTCAGATCACGTTGAGTGAAGATATACTTGAGACTTTTATGGTTAGTGAAAACCACAAAATTTTCTCCCATAAGATAATGTCTCCAACAGCATAAGGCATGAACAACTGCAGACAACTCAAGATCATGCGTTGGGTAATTCCTCTCATGTGGCCTCAACAGCCGAGACCCATACACAAAGACTTATTCTCCCTGCATAAGCAGAGCTCCCAGACCGATACCTGATGCATCACAGTACATAGTATAGATCTTGATCGGCTCTATAAATACTAGTATCAGTGATGAATCCAACCTACCTTTCTTCTCCTAAAAGGCTGACTCTCAAGAATCTGACCACAAGTACTTCACACCCATCTTAGTCAGACCCATCAATGGGGATGCTAAGTGTGGAAATTCCTCTATGAAACGTCTGTAGTAACCATCTAGACCTAGAAAACTCTGGACCCCAAAGACATTCTTCAGATTCTCCCAAGAAACTACTTCTCTCACTTTCTATGGGTCTACTGATACTCCTGTCTCTGGGATAACATGACCCAAGAAGTGAATCTGGTCTATCCAAAAGTGGCATTTTGATAGATTTGCATATAACTGATTCTCTCTGAGTGTACTCAAAATGATCTCAGGATGTGTGGCATGGTCATGTTGAGTGTGAGAGTACACCAAGATATCGTCCATGAAGACCACCAGGAAATAATCCAAGTATCGATGGAATACTTGGTTAATTAGATCCATGAAACCTGCAGGCATGATCGTGAGAACGAACAGTATAACTACATACTCGTATAGACCAAGGTTGTAAGAGGTATATCATATGGTCTAATGCACAAATTACGGTAACTAGATCTCAAGTCAATCTTTGAGAACACCCGGGATCCTTGAAGCTGATCAAAAAGATCATCAATCCTCAGCAAGGGATATTGGTTCTTGAATATAAATTGGTTCAACTTTTGATAATCCACGCAAAGTCTAAGGGTACCATCCAACTTCTTCGCAAACAGGATAGGAGAACCCCAGGGAGAATTACTAGGTTGGATGAAACCACTTTCCCGCAACTCCTCTAACTGCTTCTTGAGCTCTTGTAACTCTAGTGTAGCCATCCAATAAGGATTAATGGACACCGGTTCCACTCCCAGCACAAGCTCAATAGAAAATTCCACCTCTCGATCCAGATGCATACCTGAAAAGTCCTATGGAAAGACATCTATAAAACGATCTACCATTGGAGGAAATTACAACTATGATGTCCCCTAGTCATCTAGATATATACCAGATATCTGGGTTGTAACTCCTCCCAAGCCACGATGCTCAGGTCCTACTCTGCTCACCTAGACATCCCATTCTCCCTTATGAAGAAATGATCCACCCTCTAGTGATGTGAAACTCACCCTACGGTGATAACAGTTGATGACTTCCTAGAATGGAACTAACCAGTCCATTACGAGAATGAAGTCATATCCCATAATCTCTAAGACATAGAGGTCTCATAAGAAGTGACACCCACCAACCTCAAGAGGTCACTCCTTGCACTGGCATACACTAGTCGTTCTAGTCCTCAAAAGAGTTTCCATCATCAATTCATCATAATAAGTAAAGATAAAGAGCCCAAGGCTTTCTGCAACAACCATAGATATGGAACTATGGTAATCCCTTGTATCGAAAAGTACAGAAGCTAAAACTAAGGCAACTAGAATCGTTCCTTAAACTATAGAGGGTTTGGGATCCTGATCCTTCCAGGTCTTCTCCACTACAAAATCCTAGACCATATCGCAGCCCTGTGATCCTTACTGACCAACCTGAGATGATCCACTCTATATTTATTGAAGGCCTTCCAACTGGATACCATGGTCGCGACCTCCACCTCGGCCTGAATGGCTGGAAGAACTCCAGTTCCTAGATTGATGAGAAACTGGTGGTGCTGCTCCTGAATGCGGGGTCGTAAAATAACTCCCATCACTAGCTACTGGAGAGAAAAACTGACAAATCCACTGAAGATGGAACATATTGTCGTAAGATCGGCACTTGACTGGATATCTCAAAAATGTGGCCTCATATTCCTGCTCTTCCCACACTTGTATCACACCACTTAGCCACCATAAGAAGTAACCCACCTACTACGATATTCACATGTAGACTCCCCACATCACTTCTTGTTGTCAGTAAGAGGTGTACCAACTCCTAACGCTAAACTACCCTGGCTCACAGCTCCAGAATCCCACAAATTGCGCTCTGTGATCAGCGCCTATTTGACTATAGAAGTGATGGAAGTCAACCTGAATATATTCACCTGATATCGGATGTTGTGCCTGAGACCATCCTCAAACTTACTTTCCAAAAATAACTCATCACCTCCTGGAATGGGTGTGGGGCACTGTAGCTCTATGAAATGAGAAGAGTACTCCATGACTGAGAGAGTACGCTACTCCAGAATCATGAACTGTCGGGCTCGGTCGGCCCTCAATGTCTCTGGGTATAAGTAGTCATAGAAGGCGCACTGGAACTCGTCCCATGCCATAACCTGATGGAATCCCACCTGTGAGATCACATCCCACCATCTCTTAGCGGAGTCCCGAAGCATATAAGTAGCGATCATCACCCTCTTATTTGGAGGCATCTTCAGATTCTCGAAGATAGAAAGCATGGCATCTAACCACAACTCTACAGCCTAAGTTCCTCCTTACCCAGTGAAGGTGGGAGGATTCTGCTGCTGGAAAACCCATGGAAATTCTTCTATTGACAGGGAAGGATGCGGTGCTCCCTAAAAGGTCTACATTAACCTCATAAATCCCTCTCAGAACTGTGTGTTAGAACATGTGTCTGGAATTATAACTGGTGCCAAGACTAGAACTACAAAAGGATCTACTTGTTGTCCCTGATCAGCCATGTCTGGTGTCTGATCACTGCCTTGTATCAGGCGTACAACCAGAGGACGTCTTGGTGGTATGACTCTGTAAGTTCAAGTTCACACCTTAGGATCAAGATTTATCATGGAATGAAACTTATAATAGCAAGAAAGGAACAGGGAAAAGGAAATCATTCCTGTTTTTTAAACATGGATACATGGCGTGTACAACCCTTACACGATGTGTTCCTTTACGCCTTCACATGGGTGTGTACTCCTGAAAAAACTAGTTGTGTAACACCCCATACACATGGTGTGTTTGTTCCAGACACAGCATGTACCTCTTAGGTTTCAACTACCCCTTTTGTTAGTCACACGAGTGGACAGACAGCTCACTCAATGCGGCATGCTTATTCCAAACACGTCGTGTACTAGAAGGATTCCACCACCCTATGTTGTTCGTTACACAGCCAGATACAAGGGTTATACTACACGGCGTGTTCAATATTGACACGACATGTATAACTTAATTTTATCCATCTGTGTTGTTAGTCACACAGGTGGACACATGGTCTAAAAAACATGGCATTTACATTCAGTACACGGTGTGTCCTACCAAAGATTTTACAACCCCGTGTCTCTTCCCACACAACTAGTGACACGATTAGAGACTACATGGTGTGTACATAGAGTACAGAGTGTGTACTTAAGGAAAATAGTTCCTTCCTGAATAGAAGGACACATGGTGTGTATTTATTGTTACACACCGTGTATTCTGGGTTTTTCCAGATAATAAGCCTCAAAAACTACTATGGAACCCAGAAAACACTGAACCAATCATTAAAGTGCCTAATTTTGATCTATGAGGTCCCATAATCCTCATGAATCATTGATTGGAATATTCTACATGTTATATACAATGAATAACAAGGCAATAATCCAACTAATTCCGATTCATGAGGGCCCATAACTCCTCAAGAACCAAAGTTTGGTGTTCATTCAAGAAAAACCGTATAAAAACAATACCCTATCAAATACAAGGTATTCTATCAAGGAATATATTACAACATCATGCATATGTAGCACAACATCTATCACAACAACATGAAATTGGTAATGCACCCTAAATGGCATGGCAAGGATGCATGACATGTGGTTTCTAGCAAGTGCCTATATGATCCATGAGATGGCATACCCTCATCTCATCGGTTTGTAACAGAAATAGAACCTCAATAATATCGACAATAATAGAACAAGACATGTGAATCACCCAAAGGTGAAATTAAATCAACTGTAAAATTGAAAAACCAGAAAAATTGAAATAATTGAGGTAAATTAGCTTTTCCCTATACATGGGTTAGCTACTCCCGGGCACATCTCATTACCAATTACCTATTTCGTCCTATCCCTAGCTATAGGCTCCAAACAGTAAGTCAAGAAGAAAAGAAACATGCCTCTAATACCACTTTGTAACATCCCGGTTCTGGAAGTCGCCCAGAGGCGCCCCGTAACCGGTTGGTCACATGGCCTCAAGCGCATTTCCCCAAATGCCAGAAGTTGCTGACTAGCAGGAAGGGCCTTGGGTGTGATAGTGGGGAAACTATGCCCTCATTGGAAGAGTAACACAGCAAAAATAAACAAATAACAATAGCGAAAGCAGTAAAACATGCATTAAGTAAATAGTAGAAGTAATAAAAAACTAGAGCACACATATATAAATGATGCATGATACATATGTCTAGGAAATCATCTAAACAATTCACAATGCTTAAGTACAATACTAAAACAAAGTATAAAGAAAAAAAATAAACTCCACCAGCATCACAAGCCTCAGCTTGGTACCATGCCCTCCAGCTCCACAGCAATCAAGTACCTAAAGTATAAGGGCATTTTCCTCTATCTAGACTTGAAACAATATAATCTGTCTGGGCCCAAAAGCATGACCCAAACAGGGTGTGAGACTAATCCTGGTAGGCAACTACCTAAATATTTGTGTCGAACAATCAGTGAATATATATGGTAGACAATATTCAAAAAAATAGTAACAAATAAGTACTCAAAAGTAAACAATCATATAGTTTCAATTGCATTCATTTTCATATATCGAGTAAGCATCTAATCACAAACGGGTAACCCTCTTTGAAGTACTCATGGCCTAACCCCTATGGTTCAAACAAAACAAGCACAAGCAACTCTCTCAATAGTACTCACAGTATAACCCCTCTGGTTCATTAATAGAAAAGACTCTCTGAGGAAGCACTCACCATCAATTCCCCTCGTGATCTTGTATTAGTGACTATAGACACTCTGGAAAAGAACTCAATGCCCAATTCCCCATGTGGTCTCATAAAGAGGAAAATACAGACACTCTGACGGAGAACTTACGTCTATCCACCCTATGGTCTTGTAACATAAATTAAATGGACATTATGGAGAATCCCTCAATGTCCATTCTCCCTATGGCCTACAACACTAGGTTCCCACATCCCTGTGTAAACAATCATGCACAAACAGTATATGGCATCCAAAGTAAACCTAAATAACTACTTTCCTAAACAGTCTATAGCATATCACATCATGTCAAATAAAATAACTCCATCCTAATAATACTAGACATGGAAAACAAAATATCCTAATAGTAAATGCTAGACCAAACGGTCAGAATCAAGAAATCATGGGAAAACACATCCATAGCATGGAAAATAACCCTATCTACAATCATAAATCCTCTACTCAAGCACACAAGGCATAGCAGGCAATAAAAAGTCTATTAACCATAAAAATGCTATACCCCAAACAAGGCTATTCGGCACTTTTGCACATATAACTCAAAGACTAACTACATAAAGGCATAAACCACCTACCTCGATTTTGTACGATCAATATACGTGAACCTCGGGCCTTGAATCTCCCTAAAATGATGTAGATATACAAGAACGATAAAAACTTTCAACCATGGATATCTCATGAAAGGAGAGAAATTGGGAAATAAGGCTCTAGAAGAAGGAATAGATCACCATGGAGATTTCAATGTAATCAATGGCAGTTGATTCGGAGAACGGATGGCGAGTCGGGGGCTCAGAGAAGAATTGTCGGTCACAAACGCTCCTATATGAGACAGAACTTGAATAAGGGTGTTATGTCAATTATACGCAATCTCGGTCCATTTAATGAAATAAAAGGAAATACATTGTGGGTATTTTAAAAGTACACAGTGTGTACTTGCCTTTACCGAGCTTTGCTTTAGGCAGTCTCCAGGTCACCCCACATGGTCATGTGTTTGGTTGTTACATGGCCAGCACGCAGCTACCTACCACAACCGAGTACACGGTGTGTACTTATAAGTACACGGCATGTACTCCTGAAATTTCTAGAAACTCCTCTTTTTCTCAAAAACACCAAAAAACAAGATTCATACCAGAAGATAAGATCAGGGTTCTTACACACTAGGTGATGGCCTATGTGTCTTCAGTTGTGATGTGATGTGACCTTGTTTTGGGGAGGATTATGATGAGATTCATTCATGGTAGGATGAGGGCATGAGGTCGATGTTCTTAATTTTTCATGATACTCTACTAATCTGGTTATGGAAATGTATGTAGTGTAATGTCCCAAGTGTCTATGGCTGAGATGTGATGGTTTGTGATCACACTATGGGGTGGTGGGATAGGTGTTTATATGAAATATGTGATGTTTCTATACTATGGTGTAGTGGTATATATTGCAAAAAAGATATGGGAATTCTAGGATGTTTGATGTTGGGGTGTGAGAGTAGAAAATTAGTGGGACAGTGGTGTGGGGTACCCTTTCATTGATATAATTCAAATTATGTTATTATACTTGGATTTCTTTATTTGGTTAGTGTGTCTTAGTGAGAATGGGTATTGGTTAGTTGACATGTTTAAGTGTTTTTTGGTTATATTATTTTCTCATGGGAACATTATTATGCTTACAAGTTCATGAGAGATTTTGGATTTCCTACAGAGTATACTTATTTTCTCACCCTATGTATATAAATTGATTTTCAGGTTTCTAGATTGATTATACAGACCATGCTAGACATTACTTGATCTTAACCTTGGGATGTTGTTGAGTTGTTGCTTTAGTTTTATTTTGGGTATATACTTTTCAAAATTTTATCTGTATCAGTTTTATTTATACATGTATAATGGGATTGTTTTGGTTTTTTTATATTATGTCATGGAGTTACTTTCAGTTGATTCAACATATCTCTTGATCATATATAGTTATAGAGGGTAATGTCTCCCATTTGTGATATCTTTACATACCATCAGTTCTAATCACCACCCCAAGGCCTACTGGAGTGGGGACTTGGGGTCATTATCTATATCCCTTTATTGTGGTATCTTTGGGTGGAGGGGTCATAAAAGAGTGCTATAAAAGGTGGTGGTTGAGTTATGGGATGTATTTTGGAGTTAGGAACTATGAGGATTTCATGGGTTGGTGTGATCCAGTGCATAGACTATGAGCTTATTAAATGACCAAGTGAGACTGACCTATTTCTAAAATAGAGACCTAGGAGTAGTACATGAATCATGATGAATTTTTTCATATTTAAATTGGCCAGTTTTAGTTATGGGAAGTTAAAAATAATTAAAAAAAATTATAGTGAATCTTAATAAAATTCCATGTTGTTGGGATTAGTACATTCTCCTTGGTTTTCAATAATGGATCCAGGTCATCGTCCTTGTGTGGTTTAGACAGTTGAGATTTAATAGGCCAACCCGATTGATCAACGCAGGTTTTATCTAGTTTTGGAGGATGATTATTGGTAGAGGATATTGTATTCTTTTCAGATCAAGATTTAGGAAGTATGAGGGAAGTGATTCTGATGTGAAGATAGAGATATAGTTGGAGGATCTTGAGATTTCCTTCAATTTGATTCAGGCCCTATAGGAGTATTGGATCCCTTTAGAAGTAAGTCAGATGTGAGGATATACACATCAATGGTGGACACTATTTATAGATGAGAAGAAAGAGGCATATGTTTTATGGACCGAATTTTAGAAAGATTTCTGAACATAGTTTCTTTTATTGACCATGAAGGCATTGAAGAGGAAGGAGTTTCTTTCTCTTTATAAGGGGAGTATGTCACTATGGGAGATAGAAATCATGTTCAAGGACCTTCTACATTTTTTCCTAGATATTTTTCCATATAAGGATTCTCGTGAAAGATGTATTGAGGTGGTGCTCCTTCCTTTTATCCAATATACATTTACTCCTTTTACATTTCCAATGTACCAAGAGGTTCAGAAGAAGGTAGAGGTGATAGAGAGGATTCACTTATGATGAGGTTTACTGTGAGAGGGGAATCATTTGGGGGTCCTTGAGGAGTATAGTTTTTAGGGTTTGTTCGTGGGTGCAAGGACCTTTGAGGTTTCAACCAATGGGGTGTCGACCTCAGCAGCTTCCTTTCCAGCCTCTTGGAGCCAGTGGTTTCCATGATTTTTCTAGGGAATTCAGGCTGGTGTTCTTTGTTTGTGGAGTTCATGGGAATTTATAGGACCAGTTCCTGGTATTTATTCAAGATAAATTTGATGTAGGTAGTCATGTTCAACCCCGTCCTTAGTAAAAGTTTTCATTTAGGCCATTTAAGTAGTAGGGTAAGCAAACTTATGCACTGATAATAAGGGATATAGAAGGTATAGGTAAAACTCATGATATTCCTCAAGTTTAGGGACCTCAACCTGATCATGATCATGGAGGTGTCCATCAACATAGGGGTATAGGAGTTGAGCATGGTCAGTTACAGATAGCGGATGTAGTTGGGTCAGAGGGGTCAGAGATGGTTTGAGGTACACTCATCTAATTATCTACCCTTAGTCATGCCTTGATTGTTTTAGGATATTCACACTCATTTTTTGAACTTTATTTATTTCATTATATGGGAGTAATCATAGAGAAGCTTCTCATTCCCCTAGTTTTGGATATTCTAATTGGAGGCCAGACTAACTAGTTTGATGTGTTTCAGGGGTGTATACTACAAATGGGGCCACATCAGTCCCATAGGTATATTTTATTTCTTCAAATGAATCTATATGATGTCATTCTTAGAAATGACATATTTTATTCCATGTTAGATATTACTTAATACTTCTAGGGGAGATTCATGTTCTTGAATTTGGATATTCAGTGTGTGTTTTTTTAAGCATATTTTTTGGTTGGGTAGTAGGTGTGTTGAGCCCCTTCTTTATTTGATGTTCAAGTTTTATATGGAATCAGTGGACACTATGATGGTGGAGGTTCCCAAGGTTATTGGATAGTTTTTGATGTTTTTTATGAGGAGGTTGTGATACTACCCACTTGATGTGACTTTGAGTTTTGGATAGATATACTATTTCATCTAACCCAGTGTGTTACCATGGGTTTCTCCAATGTTATTCTCCAAAAAGGAGGATGGTATTCTAAGGCTATGTATAGACTACCATAGATTGAATTAGGTAACAGTCAATAATCATTACCCTCTTTTGAGGATATAAAATTTTCAATCATCTGAGAGGGGTGAGTTTATTTCCTAAGATAAATATGTGGTCTAGGTATCATCAGTTGAGAGTGAAGGAGGACAATATCCCAAATATTTCCTCTAGATACATGTATGGGAACTTCAAGTTTTTAGTCACTCCATTCAATTTCATGAATGAACCATCTATGTTCATGGGGATTATGAACTCTATGTTCTATGAATTCTAGGAGAATCTTTTATTCATGTTCATTAATGACATATTGATCTACCCAAAGTCATAAGAGGAGCATATTAATCATATCAGAGTTATCTTGCTGGTTATTCGATTCCATTATCTCTATGGAAATTTGTCCAAGTGTAAGTTTTGGACACAAGATGAATATTTTCTAAGGCATGTGGTGTATCAGTAGGCTATGTTAGTGGACCCATCGAAGGTCAAGGTAGTTGTTTCTAAGGAATCACCTAAAAACATGTAGGATATTCGTATCTTCATTAGTCTCATAGGATATTATCAGAGGTTTTTACCTGATTTATCTCAATTTACATCCCCACTAACCATGTATACTAGGAAGGATCGGGATTTTTTAGATTGTTCAATACTATGTGTAATTCAGTTACCTGAAGTGGAAGTTGGTTAGTGATTTTTTTTCTTTAGTTTCTAGAGGATGGTGTGTTGTTTAAGGTGTTTTGTGAAGGGTCCCTTATGGGATTTGGATGAAGGTTGATGTAATAGAGGGAAAAGATCTTATATGGGTATAGGCAGTTATGTTCCCACAAGAAAAACAACACCACCCATGATCTAGAGATAAAATTTATTGTGTTTTCACTGAATTTTTGGTGGCATTACCTCATTAGGGGAACCTTATGGTCTTCACGAGTCATAAGAGCTTGAGTTATATGTTTTATCATCATGAACTGAATATATAGAAGTAGTGGTGAATGGATTATCTTTAGGATTATGATTTTAAGATATATTGAACCATAGGAAAGGAGAATTTTGTGGATGGCACTTTAAGGAGGAAGGAATAGAGTTATGTTGTTAATGATTCTTGAGATTATTAGCGGGCATTGGAGTAGTTGTAAGAACTACACTTGGATGAAAGGGTGGTTGATAGAAGAGGTTATTTGTTTTAGATAATGGTTAAGAATTATCTAATGCAGAAGATGGAGGATTCTTAGTTTGTAGACTCAGAGGTAGAGGTGATGTGTGATCGTGTTATCCATGGTGATTCTCTAGAGGGGTGGTTAGAGGATGGTCATAATCATTTTTTTAAGGGATGTTGTTTGTTCTGATAGTGATGCACGATGGAGTCCTTCATAAATTTTATATCTCACCTTTGATGGTACACCTAGAAGCTTCCAAGATGTATTGTGTTTTGAGGATACATTTTGGCGTCCTAGAATGAAGTGGGAAATAGTAGAGTTTATGGCTTGGTGTCTGGTTTTCCATAAGTTAAAAGTTGAGTATCATATTCCTAGAGGTTTTTGGAAACCATTAGATGTTCCTAAGTGGAAAAAGGATGATAACTTGATGGATTTCATCACAAGTTTACCCTTAAATCAAGGATATTGTGATGTTATCTAGGAAATCATGGACTGGCTAAGGAAATTGGATCACTTCCTAGTGATCAAGGATTCATGCATCGTGGATGTTTTGGTGAGGAGGTATGTAGATGAGGTGGTACAGTTTTATAGAGTCTTGAGGTCCACTTTTATAGATACCCAGACATTTATACATAAATATCACATTTTTTTTAGATTAATATTCAATAAATTTCATAAACCCACACCCTAGGATTGTAATAGTTTAGTGTCTTTAGAGACTAAAAACACAATATGGTTATTTAAGGAAAGATATTCAACATATCTCACAAATAACTTATAAAATAGTACTCCTATTAGGAATACCCTACGTAAACCATTATTCATAACTTGGGTAAGGAAACATAATAAAGGGTGATCTTAGATACTCATTAAGGGTAAACAAAGAAGATATCAATTTGTGATCATACGAAATCAAAAGATAAACTTAAGGGTATGTGATCATGAACATAACTTATGAAGTTCATACACAAACTTTCACAGTTCATAAACATGATTCATGGAATAAAACTTTATAATTTTAGAAAACATGGACCATAAGAGTAAGGAATCATTATAAATAAATTATTAAACATAAGCTCATTTCATAAAAATTTGGAACCATCATAAATATAGAAAACCATTTCATATGTCAAGGTTAACTACCAAGACCATAAATATAGTGGATCATGACTTATTGCCAATTTCTCATTGTGGATTAGGTTACACCTATTTACCATAGTGGATCGGGTCTCGCCTATTTCCCATTATGGATTAAGACTCACCTATTTCCCAAAGTGGACCATGACTCGCCTCTTTCCAATTTTGGATTAAGCCCATCGACTTGTTTCTTGTTATTATCACATGAGATATAAAGCTTTATCTAATGAATTAGTGGGATATATAGGTCCCATCCATCTTATATTGAAAATCATACTTATGTATGACACAATATCATAAAACATTTATCATATCATCACATCATAACCAAGGTAAATAAAATGGTTTTCATAAACATTTCATCAATTCACCATGTAAAAAATCATGAAAAATAAATGGGTTTCATAATCATTTCATCAATATAAACATCAAACATCTAGAGAAATAATAAGTATGGTATCATTTAATACTATCCCTAGTAAAGCATAAGTAGCATCAAAGGATCTCATTTTAGATTGAAAATTATTTTTAAAGATCACTTGGAATATTTCTTGAAGATTATAGCCTTTACACTTTTTAGAACACTTTTTAAAACGTAAAACATTTTGAAAATCCTTTTCTTTAAAAAACATTAGATACTTATAAAGGAGGCTTTAAAATCAGTCAAAACATTTATTGAGGAAAATATCCATTCCTATTTTATAAAAAAAATTTAAAATAAAAAACATTTTGAAAATTATTTTCTTTGAAAATAACCATTAAAACTTATAAAGGAATCTTTAAAAACAATTTAAAACAATTCTTGATTAAAATATCATTTCCTCTTTGAAAAACACTTCTTAAAACATAAAAAAATTTGAAAATATTTTTCTTTGAAAATCATTTTCTTTGAAAATAACATTGAAATATTATAAATAAGTTTTCAATGAAAATAATGGTCATGATAGCAGTAAATTATGTTCATGTCGTACATGTTAAAAAAATATTCTTTTTATATTTTCAGTAAAATCCAAAAGGGAATTGTTTGTAAAAGGACTTGAAAATTTCATTAAAAATATTTTTAAAAAATTATACATTGATAAAAATATATTTAATAAATAATTTAAAAAATGTTAAAAATATTTTTGAAAAGTAATTTAGAAAACATTGTTTAAGAAGAAAAAAGGTTTTAGATCAAAGTGAGAAATAAAGATGGTTTTTCTTGAAAAGATTTTTTGAACTCTTGAGTACATAAAGAGATAAAAATGAATGGAAAACTTGTAATACAGTAACACCCAAAGACTTTAAAATATTTTCATTTTTTTATAAATTTAATTTTTTTTCAATATTTTCTAATACAAAACACCATTATAATCTTACGCTAAACACAACAATGAGTTGGATTTGTTATGCACAAGGTCGAGATTACGAAACAACAAAATATTATTAAAATACTATTATTTAATAAAATAAGATATAACCTATCCATTAAGTTGGATATTATGAATATTATTAACTAAATTATGAAAATATATTGTTGAGTTAATTGGTAAAAAATTAATTAAAAATTAATATAAGAACCAATTGAATATATAGGAAATGTTTTTATAAATAACTATTTTTTTGATCACAAAGTCATTTTATCCTAATAAATTAAATTAATTACAATTATTGAATGATATTAATGTAATATATATTCAATAAAATACTTTTTATATTCATCTAACAGATTTAATAGGCATAGGATAATAAAAAATACAATTTTATACATAAAAGCCAATATTTTACTGAAGGCAGTTTTACAGCCTTTTAATAGCGAACCTATTTTATATCCAATTTTGACACTTTTATATATTTTATTTGAAAAAATAGAATTATTATTTTTAATATGAATATAAAAATTTACTTTGGTTGAATTTTGGTATTTTTTGATAAGTTTCATGTTTTTGATGAATAGTGAAAAACAAATATTGCATTTTAACATCATTTTTGTATAAATAATTTATAGTGTAAAATTATATTTTTAATTGGTTTTAAAGTATAATTAGATCAATATTTTATCATTTAATATAATTTAGGTCATTTTAATCAATTTAAAATTGAATTTTGATATAAAAATATTTCAATCTTTTGAACATTTTCACTTTAAAAACTTTTTTTCTCGTTCTGTCAATGGGATTAATTTTACATTAATTACTAAAAATTATCTATTTTGAATTTTGAAAAATGGATTAAAAATTTGTAATTATTGGTTTTAAATTATATAAATAGGTTCATATTATCTTTTTCCAATATTAATAGTAACTTTACTATTTTTTTAATTATCATGATTAAGGATAAATTGGGTAATTAAGAGTAAAAATAATATTATAAGAATTATAAAAATACAATAACACTTGTCATAATTTTATTTTATGAGTTATTTTAGACCCAAAATCATATTTGGGATGATTTTATGGCCTCTTGGATCCACATGGATGAATTTAATAATTTTGTAGTATTTTATTCAAGAGAAGTCCAATATGTCACACTCAAAGTATTACATTTTTTATAAGAATATATATTCTAAAATAAATATTAATTTCATAGATAAAATTATTATATTCATCATGATAATTTATTTTTAATTTTTATAAAATGAATAATTAAACTAAAGGATTGCGCAATGATGATGCGATAATTGTTTAATTAATGAACATATCAAATAAATGTTAATAAAAATACTAAAATAAATATAATTGGATATAATTAATGTACTAAATTAATTTATAAATAAAATAGATATATTAGGGATGTGTTAAATGTTTTTTTATAAGTTATATTATGTATTGATATTTTTTAAAAATTAAAAAATTGAATAGTGTCAAAATGGACATTTTTGATATTTTAAAATAAATAATATATTATTAAATGATATAAAATTCAAAAAAATCTAAAATTTATAGAAATTATTTACAAAAGGATTAAAATTTCATTTATTACATGTTTAATTTTCTTTTTTCATTTTATAGCAACTATATTAACCTTTGAAGAGTAAAAATACATATTGACACGGTAATAGTTAAAGGGTTTAAATAATGGTTAAAACCAAAAGATAAGGGTCATAATGTGACCTAAACACATATAAATATCATTATATGAATAGTATTAGCCCCTTATCACCTTATTATATGATTGGAGTTGTTTAATAGACACTTTTCCAAAAAAATAAATTATATATTATTTAAATCAAAGATAGTTACAAAATGTCACTCTCTTTGTTTTTAATATCATTTATGTGTCCACATAGTGACAAAATCAAGATATGAACAAAAATAAATGTATATTTTAATAAAAATTAAATTTTTTTGTTATAGAAATTTATTTTTAATTTTAATAAATTATATAATTACCTTAAATTATTTTATAATGAAAATATGGTATTTATTTAATTAATAGAAAAATCAAATAATTGATTTTAATTTTGATATTTTTGGGATGAGTTAATATTTATAATTAATTTTATAGATCTATAATATATATTATAGATATGTGAAATCATTATATTTGAATCTTCACAACGACTTGATGTATTTGAAGTCAAATTAAAGGAATAGTACCAAATTTGACAATAATGATATTTTAATTAATTAGTATTTTATTAAATTATTTAAAAATAATAAAAATACTAAATAATTATAAAGGGGATAATATATTTTCTAAAATGGATTCCCCTATTAATTTATATTCTATTTTAAATTATTTGGCTCTACAATAGCCTTAATATATTTTAATGTTTTGAGGTTTTCTGAAAGTACCCCTCACCTAAATTATAAATGGGAACCTCCTCCCTCACTTCCTCACACCACTTTGATCCTTATAGATCATCCATAATCTGATAAAATAATCTACCAACATCTCTAGCCTAATCCTATAACCCTCACTTTGGGTATAAATAAAACCAATGAATAATTTTAGTATAAACCAAAAGGAGTTACCCAAATAAGGTTAAAAAACATAAAACTAAAAAGAAAGTGTGAGGTAAGGGATTTTCATCTCACTTTTTACATATGTGAGATAAATTTCATATTCACCACTTGTTTTTTTATTGTATCTATTGTCTTTTTTGATATATCATATTAGGAATATCATTATATTCATTGTATTCAATGTTTCATTTGATAATTATTTACTTTTATGGTGCTTATGATTCAAAGATTTCAAAGTGGTATGGGACACTTTGATTTAAAAATATATTTTTAAATCAATTATTCAAAATATTAGAAATTTTTTGGAAATTTAAGACATGGTTTGAGGACTATTTAATGGAATCCCCTCGATGCATCGGTAGTCTGATGAGATGAAATTAGTTGGTGAAAAAGCCTTCAAGTTTGTTTCCAAGAAGAATAGATGGGTTTCTGCCCACAAACTCAAACCATATTGTGAAAGTTCTTAATAGTAGTGGTTCATGTTCCAAATACATGACTTCTAATAATTAACCATTCATTCATTTCAGTTATTATTTATCCCTGAGATTTTACATCAGCATATCTATGAATGCATTTCATTCTCAGTTCATTGATTAAATGGAATGTGTTTCAATTATTTTATTTTACATATTGATTATGCCTTATCTAGTTATATGAATGGAATGTGTTATTATTTATTTACATTTCCATGTTTATTTATTCTCTTAAATTAATTATTATTTATAATTTAATTACCCTTAAAGGGTATTTGAGCTCACCCTTATTATGTTTTCTTTCCCTAGATTATGAAGAGGAATCCTATAAATGAGTTTCAGGGATGCATTTTATTTATATTTGTAATGTATTATGTTCTTTGATCTATTTAAAATGGGTATCATGTATGTAATATGGTTCCAAAACTACTTAAATATTCGGTACTTCAGGATTTTATACTTTTTAATCGTGACAATGTAATAAATTAATGCACCAACAACGGGATTCTGAGGTCAGGGACTTATAGTTTGTATTAAAAGAATTTTAGCTATAACCTTGGAAACATGATTTAGAAAACTTATATTTGGGAACATAACCCTAATATAGACTTTAAGGATATGTATATAATAACATTATAGAATTTTGGAATGGTAGAGATTATGTGGATCTTTCTAGAAATGCATCCCTCTCTGGATACTACAAATAGATGTGGTTCTAGAAAAGATGTACCTAGGGGTAACAACTCTGAAAAGGTGTGTCAAGCCTAACTCGAGAAAACCCTCGTATGTGAAATGGTTTTTACTATGAACCTGTATTGACACTCCTAGGGGATATACTTAGGATAATTATCATTTTCGTTATAAACCATTATGAGAGACTTAAAATTAATGATGTCCCCAAAGAAACAAATTATTATGATTCTAATATTTATGATGAAAAATATTTTAATTAAATTTTAGTGTTGTGTTATATTTTGAATTATACATTATGATTTGAAATTCATGATTTTATGGAATAATCCAGTATATGTGCTTATTTAGAAATGGTGCCTGGAAGGACGAATGGTATCAATACTCGTGGAAAATGTAGAGATTTCCCTACTAAGGAAGCCAATATAACTGGTTTTGGAATTGAGAAAGTTTTAGCTATACTAGGGAAGATTAATAAGGTTATGACACATAACCTTTCTTGAATGGAGAAACCTTCACCACAGTGGGATTCTATGATATTGGATTGCTTTATGTGATAGGTGACCCCATCATTTAGTTGGACTATTGATCCAATGGTAGCTGAGTAATGGATTAAGTCATTGGAGAATATATTTATGGAACTGGGTATTTTGAAAATGAAAAGGTTACACTTGTAGTTTATTGTCTCAACGGTGATACGGATCAATGGTGTTAAATGATCTATAAATAGGGGGAGGAATAAATATAACTCATGGAATGGAGAACATTTATGAAGACATTATTCGATAAATAAATCCCTCATGATCAACAAACTGATATGAAATGAAAGTTACTTAGATTAAAGAAAAATGTGTGAAAAAGTTTGGTGGGTTATGAGTCTAACTTTACATGGTTAAAAAGTAATTATATGAATTTCATATGTTGCACATAGTACAATATTGATCACTTATTTGAAGGTCTTAAGACAAGTCTTTAAAGGGTGATAATTTCTCAGACTTTATCATCATATGATGAAATAGTTTTATGTGATATCAAGACAAAGAAATAATTTTGTAAGTCCTATAGATTCAAAGGGAAGTAATAGAAGAATAGAAAGGAATAGAAAATAACAGATAAAAGGGAGAAGGGAATAAAGGATTTTCCCACATGTGATAACTGTCGAAATAATTACTCTGGGAAATACTTGAAAAGATTGGGAGTTTGTTATAAGTGTAGAGAGAAAGGTAACTAGGGAAAATAATAAAAATGTTAGAATTAAAATGCTACTATTCAGTGCTACAACTACAAGGAGATGAGTCACTATGAAAATGAATACCCCAAGCATCAAGGGAACATACCTCATAAGAGGCTACGGGATCAAGGTCAATCTTATAATATTGATATAGATGAAGTGAAATGATTAATTTTCTTCTATATTTGGATCCTCGAATAATGTCACAAAATTATATTATTAATGATATTTTAGATATAATTATTGTGGAATTTATAAGGATTGTACTGTAGTACTTTTTCATCAAGGATTTGAAATCTTGTGTTGATTGGTAATGATAACCAAGAAAATTTATTTAGTAACAGGTTGAAATTTTTGTAAAACACATAGTTGAGGGGAAGGTAAGACTTAATATGTTTCTGATGTTGAGATAATGATGTTGGATAAAGAGATAATTGATATAGATAAAGTAAATTTGACATTATTAACTTCCTTGGAACTGATTCAAAAGTTTTGGATTATAATACTTGGAAGGGTCATAAGGTTAACCATTTATGAAATGGTTTAAGTTGAGATTTGGATGTGGTTTCAAAGGTTAATGTATTAATTCACCATATGATACATCTTGTGTTAAGATATTAAGTAGTAATAATTCAAGGCACAACCAAAAGATAAGATTATTTTTATAAAAATGTATATTTTCTTATATTATTAGAGAATGAAAGAATTTCTCAACTCTAGGAAAAATGATCTTAAAAAATCATATTATCATCAATTTTGATAATATCAATTACCTTTATTCACACCTCTAGTTTATGGTTTTTTGGTTAACAAATTTCCCATGAACATGTTCTCTATCACTCCCTATCAGAAAATAATGGTTAGATTTCCCTTCTATATCCATGTTTTCACTATTATTATCCTATTCAAAAGCCTAGTTTTTTTTTACATTCAAATTTCCTTTTCCATCTTACTAAAAAGATTTTTTATTAACCCTATTTATGATGTGGGTTTTTCAACAATTGTTTATTTTCAAATATCAAATCCTAGACTACTGAGATTAAGTTTAAATTACGAGGATGAAATTTAATTATGGTAGGGATAATGTAACACCCCAAGACATTACAATATTTTAATTTTTGAATAGATTTAATTTTGTTTCTAGATTTCTTTGTGTGCAATACTATGATAATCTTACGCTACACACAATAATGAGTTGGTTCGTGTTACATGCAAGGTCGAGTCTTACCGAACAACAAAATATTATTAAAATATTATTATTTAATAAAATATGATATAACATAATCATTAAGTTGGAGGTTATGAATAGTATTAAATAAATTATGAAAATATATGGTTGAATTAATTGGTCAAAAATTAATTATAAATAAATATAGGAGCCAACTAAATATATTGGAAATGTTTTTATAAAGAACTGTTTTTATTATCAAAAATTCATTTTATCCAAATACATTAAATTAATCGTAATTATTGAATTATATTAATGTAATATATATTCAATAAAAAAAATTTACATTCATACAACAGATTTAATAGGCATAATATAAGAATAAACTCAATTTTAAGCATAAAAACCAATATTTTTATAAATGTAGTTTTATGGAGAAACTATTTTAAATCCAATTTTGACTCTTTTATATATTTTATATGAAAAATTTAACTTATTATTTTAAATATGAATATGAAAATTTACTTTGGTTGAATTTTTGGTATTTTTTTATAAGTTTCTTGTCTTGATGAATAATGACTAAATATTGCATTTAAATTGAAAACAGCTTTTTTATCTAACTAGTTTTTACCTTTAAATTATAGTTTTAATCATTTTTAAAGTATAATTAGATAAATATTTTATAATTTAATATAATTTAGGTTATTTGAATCAATTTAACATTGAATTTGGATACAAAAATATTTCAATCTTTTGAATATTTTCACTTTAAAAACTTGTTTTCTAATTCTGTCAACAAGACTAAGTTTAAATTAATTACTGAAAATTATGTGTTTTAGATATTGAAAAATGGATTCTCTATTTCGAATCATTGTTTTCAAATTATATATATAGTTTCCTTTTATTTTTGGCAAAAATTAATAGTAACTTTAGTATTTTTTTAAAATACCACGGATAAGGGTAAATCGAGTAATTAAGGGTAAAAATAATATTATAATTGTAATAAAAATACTATAACACTTGTAATAATTTTATTTTATAAGTTATTGTCACCCTAAATTAATACTTGAGTCTATTTTATGGTCTCTTGGATCCACTTGGATGACTTTAATTATTTTTTAGTATTTTATTTTAAGGAAAAGTCCAATATGTCACACTCATGTTTTTAAAAAGTATTACATTTTTTATATATGGTTATTAAGAATATATATTCAAAAATAAATATTAATTGGAAATAAAAAATTATTATCTTCATCATGAGAATTTATTTTTAATTTTTAGTGAATAAATAATAAAATTAAAAGCCTGAATAATGATGATGCATTAGTTGTTTAATTAATGGACATATCAAAAAAATGTTAATACAGATATTAAAATAAATATAATTTGATATAATTAATGGACTCTATGAATTTTATAGATGACCTAGAAATATTATGGATGTATTAAAGATTTTTTTTAGAATTAATCATTTGTATTGATATTTTTTAAAAAGTCAAGAAATTAATAGTTTCAAAACTAACATTAATGATCTTTTAAAATAAACAATATTTTATTAAATGATATAGAATTCATAAAAATCAAAACTTCAACCAAATGATTGATATAAGGTTTAAAATTTTATCCTTGTCTCATTTAAGGTTCTTTTGTCATTTTATAGCAACTATATTAACTTTCAAAGAGTAAAAACACTTGTTGACGTGGTAAGAGTAAAAGGGTTTAAATAAGGATTGAAACCAAAAGATAAGGTTAAGAATTTGACCTACAACTATCTAAAATTTAATGGATGAATAATATTAGACCCTTAT
The DNA here is from genome assembly GCA_963277665.1 of Viscum album. Taxonomy (NCBI): domain Eukaryota; kingdom Viridiplantae; phylum Streptophyta; class Magnoliopsida; order Santalales; family Viscaceae; genus Viscum; species Viscum album. The sequence goes on along the minus strand of OY728147.1, from coordinate 1,495,143,016 downwards.
CACATTATTATATAATTAGAGATTTTTAATGGATATTTTTTGTGAAAATAAATCATATATTATTTAAACCAAAGATAGTTACAAAATGTCACTCTCTTTTTATTTAATTTTATTTATGTGTCCACATAGTGAAAAAATAAAGATATTAAAGAACATAAATTTCAATTTTTATACTAATGAAATTATTTCTATTATAATTCTTTTTATTTGAATTTTTAGAAATTATATAATTACCTTAAATTCTTCTACAATGCTAATATGGTATTTATTTAATTAAAAATAATAATTGATTTTAAAATTAATACTTTTGATATATTTGGGATGAGTTAATGTATCTAATTAATTTTATATATTTATAGGATATATTATAGATATTTAAATCATTTTATTCTAATTACCACTATGTCTTGATTTATTTAAAGTCAAATTAAATTAAAAGTATGAACTTTGATAATAATGATATTTTGTTGAGTTAATATTTTATTAAATTATTTAAAAATCCAAAAAAATATTAAATAATTAAAAAGGGGATAATATATGGTCTAAAATGTATTGCCCCATTAATTTATAGGCCATTTGGAAGTCTTTGGCTCTAGAATATACGTATTATATTTTAATATTTTTATGTTTTATAAAAGTATCTCTCACCTCAATTATAAACAAGAACCTCCTCCATCACTTACTCTCACCACTTTGAACCTTCTAGATTATCCAAACTCTTCTAAAATAAGCTCCCAACATCCCTCTCCTAATCCTAGAAGCCTAACTTTGGGCATAAATCAAACCAATGAAGGATTTTGGTACAAACCAAAAGGAGTTACCCAAATAAGAGGAGGTTCAAGAATGTACAACTACAAAGTAATTGTGAGGTAAGAGGTTTACATCTCACTTTTTACATCTGTGATATAAATGTCATATTCACCGCTTACTTATTTTTTGTGGTGTATTTAATTCTCTATTTGATATATCATATCATTAATCTCTTTATCTTCATGGAATTAAATGTTTCATTTGATAATTATTAACTTTTATGGGGCATAGGATTCAGATATTTCATATTTGTATGGGAAAATTTGATTTAAAAATATATTTTTAATTGGATTATTCAATATATGAGTAATGCTTTAGAAATGTTATAAATGAGTTGGGGCCAATTAATGAAATCCCTTTGATGCATCAGTGGTCTCATGAGACGAAATCAATTGGCAACAAACCCTTCGAGTTTGTTTTCAAGTAGAATAAATGGGTTTCTACCCACAGACTTAAACCATAATATGAAAGGTCTTGATGGAGGTGGTACATGTTCCATATACATGACATCCTGTAATTAATCATTGCCTTTATTTCAGTTATTATTTATTCATAAGATTTTGGGTAGACATATCTATGGATTCAATTCATTTTTAGTTCATTGATTAAATAGAATGTGTTTTCGTTATTTACCATTCCAAATTTATTATGAATTATCTAGTTATTTGAATGGAATATGATATCAGTTATTTACCTTTCCATATTGATTTATTCTCTTCAATTCATTATTTCTTCTGCTTTACTTTCCCTTACTGATCATTTGAGCTCACCCATATTATGTTTCTTTTACCTAGGTTATAAAGAGGAATCTTTTAAATAAGTTTCAAGGATACATTTTATTTGTATTTTTTATGTATTATGTTCTTATACCTATGTAAAATAGGTATCATATGTAATTTTGTTTTCCCAAACTGCTAAATTGTTTGGTCCTTTAGGATTTGATTCCTTATAATCATACCAATGTAATAAAGTAATGCACTATCTCTAAGATTCTAGAGTCATGATGTTACAATTATCATAACATAACCATGGGATAAGAAAAATAATGAGTTTTTTTAGATATATATCATAATATTACATCATTTTAAGCATAATCAAAAACAATCCCTATAAATAATGAAATTATAATATAAAACTCTTATAATTTTGGTAACTTTGAATCATAATCCCCAAGAAAGAATAATATTAAATTAAACTTATAATATGATGAAAATAATTATATTCATGATATAAAATGTCAATGTTATACTATATACTACACAAAGAAGAATATAGGTGAAAAACATAATTTGTGTCCCAAACGAGGCAATTTGAGACAAAAAATACCTTAGTACTTTGGTAACTTTTGAATCATAAACCCGATGAAATGTAGATACTAAAATGGATATTTAAATACCCATAAATATATGTATAATAATCATAAAATAATTTCATTTTCATTATATACACCATGTAAAATAAACATGTAGTGAATATGACATGTGTCTCGAAGAAAAGGAAAAATGAGATGGAAATCCCTTACTACAAGTCTCGATGTCCTTCATATATGTTCGAAACTCCTATATAATAAAAATAATTTTATTATAAATCTATTAAATAACCATAAATATATATATAATTACATATATAATCAACTTATGACCTTTTATTACTCATTTATTAAAAATTCCATGTTAAAGTCGTGTTTCGACCAATAAGTTCTTTTTTGTGTATGTTTCGATTTATTATTTTTGTTCCTTTTACTTTGATCATGGTTCCATAATCTAAATAATTTTAAAAATGATATAAATATCATATATATTCATCATAAATGTATTTATAGTGATCCATAAATGTTATAGATATAAAATGAAATACATCATTCATGGAGACAGTAGGTTGTATGTACACATGGACGTTGTTTCCATTTTCCCGATGAAAAGAAAGAAAGAAAGATAAATAATATATTACCATTATAGAAAAAAATTTCATATATATTACATATGTTCATTAAACCCATCACTGTTACCTACCATGTAAAGCGTGAACTAATTACATCGCTTCGTGAGGTGATAGTTCATCGTACACACAAACATCGTTATTGTATTCCCATGAAATGGAAAGTAATAAGAAACATGTGATATCATGATTAAATAATAATAATAATAATAATAATAATAATTTCATATATATCATATATAAATAATAAATCCATAATTATATCTATCCTTGAGGGGTGGCAATGGAAAACAAATAACATCAGTTCGCGATGTGGTAGTTCGTCGTACACACAAATAAAAATTTTGTAACCAATTTTATTGAATAGGAGAAGGATTTATGTTGTTATAATAAAATAATAACATACCATTATATATAATATATTGATATTATTATATCATCATGGTTTAATAATAATTTAATAAGGTGGAAGAAATAAAATTAAATACTTCATTAGGGACATTACCTTTTCTTCGAACAACTTAATTTGGTTTGCAACAATAAGTATTATTAGGTTTTATTTCTAAAAAAATAAGGCTTATAAAATGATTTATGGAAGTAAGAAAGTGATTAGGGTAGTTCTTGGTCAAACCAAAGGGTTTTGGAAATGTGAATATGAGAGGATGGGTGGCCTTTTATAAGTGAGGTGAGTGACACACTTATAGTTTTTGAAACGAAAAGAGTGTACCCACATTGTTTATAACATCCCAAAACCCAAACCTCCATATCTGGTGCTAAATTCATAAAATTTACATTTTTGACTTTGATACTAAAGAAGGTGAACAAATTTTCTCCAATAAAAACATACAACATTGAAAGAAATATCTGATCACTTACATGACCTTTTTGGTTTAGAGTTTTAGAGAATTAGGACCAAATCATATCAATTTGGATTCATAAAAAAATAGTTTATAAATGTGAACATCATCACCCATTATACCCATCTATTATTATTTCAAATTAGTTCATCAACATCATCCATATGAAATACCTTTTATACATAATTTATTCAACCTCCTTATTTATAACATGGGGAAAGATAAACACAAAAAGGATGAGCTAAAATGGTCTCAAAGGGTTGACATAAGCATTAGTAATTGAATTTCATCAATGATAATAAGAATTATATGAGGGTATGATAACATAATAAGAGTGCATGAGTCATACCCATCAATACCTGGATCATCAAATATTAAAACATAGAAAGAAAAAGACTCATCATAATCAATAATCATGAGCCATGTGATATCAATCTTGGTCATAAGAAACATTATAAACCCATAGTATGCAATTAAAACTCTTTTCTGTAACTTGGAGCATCATATTTATAAAACCCTTTCAAAACCATTATAATTATAATAACTAAATGTCTAACTTCCAATATAATCATTACCCAATGTATTGGATCACTATCTAGGCACACCCATTATCTAAGCTATAACGGGCTCACCCAGTGCAATTTAGGCCACCCAATCATATAATCTATAACGGTATCACCTAGTACTATCTATTTCTCCTCATTGTATAAGTTTTAATAGGATCACTCAGAGTTATCTAAGCCTCCCTATCATAAAATCTGTAACAGGATCACCTGAGGCTATCTAGGGCACCCCCATCGTATAAGATGCCCAAGAAACAAAATATAAATAAAGTACATAGATATTCCATCATAAAACTCATATAATTAATCATTATTCCTTTTAAAAATTTATTAACTCATAAAAAAATGTGTTCTATAAAAATATCTTTGAACCATGATTAACATGTTGTAAAGAAATAGGTTTCATAAAAATCTCATTAAAACAATCATAATCCATCTAGAGAAAGAATGAGGATAGTATCATTAAAAAATATCCCCAATTGATCATAAATAACAACAATGGTTTTTGATGTCTATGACTGTAAATACTGTTAAAATATAATTAAAAACATTATCGAGGAAAATATTTTTTTCATTTTGAAAATCACTTTTTAAAACATAAAACATTTTGAAAATCATTTTCTTTGAAAATCACTTTTAAAAACTAAGAATTTCCAGAATATTAATAAAAAAAATTATTTAAAAATAACAATTTAAACTTTAAAATAAATATTCAACGAAATAAAATTCATGTTAGTGGGTAATTCTATACATACTGTAAAGAACATTCCTTTTACATGGTAAAAGGGATAGAAAAAATCCTTATTTAGAAAGTGACGAGAATATTCCTCTAAAAAAATTTTTTAAAAAGAAAAAATATATTTACTAAATAATTTTTAAAATGTTAAAAACATTTTTGATAACATTTTTAGAAAACATTGTTTTGGAAGAAAACATATTTCCAACTGAAGAGGGAAATGAAGTCATATTTTCTCAAAAACATTTTATAAATTATTATAAGTACCAAGGAGTGGTAATGTCACAAACCAACCCTGGTACCCTGGTAACCTGATAGTTGATCCAGCCCATACATATCCCAAAGGGCATTCCTTATCCCCATGGGTCAATGAATAGAACCTAGAATCATACAAGAATGGATTTGGGAACAATTTTTCCACTAACAATGTGGAAGTAAAAGAAATAAGATAGTATTCATATCAAAAGAAAATCCACTGGGAGTAAATTAGAAAAAGTATATAAGGCATAAACAAGACCAAATTATTACAACCCAATTACCAAAATAGAGAAAATAGCCTAAGACCCAAAGGACACAGCTCATTAAGTCCAAGTTTCAATAGCTATATCCACCTCCAAGAGACCCATTTCCCTTTCTCAAACCTGGAAGAATGTAATCTATAAACACCCGAAGGTACAAGTAGGGTGTGATCCAAATACCAGTAGAAGTTCACCCAATGATTCCATAAAAATATGCCAATATCAAATTAATTAAGAATATTCTTTCAATTTTAAAACATGTATGTTTGGTATTTACAAAATCATATTTAAATAAATCATTATTTATACTTTAAAATATGGAAAAACATTATCAATTCATTCTTAAAATTTCAAAAGGTAAAAATATGTTTCAAAATATGGAATTTAACTTTAATAAATGGGTGCTTTCCAAAGATGTAACTTTTCACAAAATGGATTAAATAAACACATTTATATAAAACAGTTTACATAAATTCTTAAGTCATGTAAAATAGTTTATAACAATGGAATGTACATTTGAAATATAAACATGCAAGAAAAATGGTCATGTTTCAAGTATATATAATAGTTTCGGGCTATAGGGACCCAGTACTATGAAACTATAAGTATGTACATACACCCCATTGGGACAAAAGAAAATGGGACTCATCGCCATAGGCTAAGGAATAATGATATGTTGATATGATGTTTTAGAACCTTTTATGTTGTAAATTATTTCCCAATATAACACACTAACTACCTAAGGCTTTCATGTGCTCAAGAATAAACAATTATGGGAAATTTATTTCAAGACTGCTTAAAAATACAGTTAAATATCATCCTCTATTTCAAATATGCCAATTTTCTCTTTAAAACCCATAAAAGGTTTTTAATAAGAAACATGCCTTTTCAAAAAGATGAAACCACATGGTTTCAATCAAAACCATTTTTATCCAATTTTTGAAAATAGGGATTTAGAACCAATTTATGTAATTTCACAAATCCAATTTCATAATTAAATTCAAAAAAATAACTTACAAATAAACTCCATCAATTTCATAATAAACCCCAAATTCACTTTAATTAGTGTTTTTCTCATAATTTACCATCAATTCCATTTTACAATTAAATACAAAAATTCAATTATTTCCATTTCCATAAAAATAAAATTTTAAATTTAATAATTTAAATTTCACCAATTTCCAATTGCATGCCAAAAACCCATTTTTCTCAAAAACCTCAATTCATCAGAATTAGATTTTTCTCAAAAATATATTGAAATAAATATAATCCAAATCCAAAAAAATTGAATTTAAATTCAAAAAATTTAACATTAGTCAAATCAATTCGTGTTAATATAAATTAGGCATCAAGATGGAACCACCTACATTTCTAATGTAAACTCAATGCTCATAATGAAACCTTACAATGATAAAAAAGGTACAAAGACCTTGAAAATCAACCTAAACATGGGATCCAATAACATAGATATTAAACCAATCAATTTTAAGATTAACTATCAAACCCCAAGGGGGGAATAGATGAAGATATTAAGAGGCTTGAAGAATGCTTACCTGGACGACACACTGTGATCGCCACAAAGATCAAATGCCAAACAAAAGGGTATACAAGGATTAGAGGCACCCAAAATCATCTAGGTAATCCTATAGGGTGAGAGTAAGGATCTTGAAGAAAGAATAAGAGGAAATTCCATCCAGGATTTCTATTTAAAAAATTGGGCTTGGGTTATTACATGACGTGTAACACAATTAAACGTCGTGAAATTGAAATTTTTTTACATCCACCAGAAAACAGGTATCCTCTTTCTTAAAATGAATTATTTTTCATTTTATGAGTTACCAATTGTGTAACCCTATTAAATGGTGTTTATTTTTTTATTTTAGATATACATGACATGTAAAAATATTTCACGTCGTGTAATCCTCAAGCAGGTTGCAGAAACGACCGGTTAATGATGAGAATCCAAAAAATCTCTAACTTCAACATCACAAGTATCTTCTTGATTCCTTCTAAACCCTACCTAGATAGATATAAAGGAAATCCAAGACAAGGTTAAAAACATACCAAATATGAAGGTAACGTGATGTTGCTACCTCTCCAACATAGAAACTTTTTGTCCACAGAAATCCTATGAAGAAGCTTCCAAGACAAAAAGATGAATCCAATGTAATCTTATCAGTGACTCATGCTCCCACTTCTCATGACTATCATAACCATACTTCCATAGCACACAAACCAAATTTATCATCCTCCCATGAAGTTCATTGGTTTTAGAATCAACTATCCTAACAGGTCATTCAGTCAAGGATAAATCTGGCTCAACTTTAAGATCACTCAAACTCCGATCATGAGATGGATCAGATAGATACTTATGAATATATGATAAATGAAATATGTTATGTATTAACATCATTTTTCATGACCTGACCCGACGGGGCCCAGGATGAAACTCCCCAAGCCCACCACCAATAGGCTAGGGGCTGGTGACTAGTGTTGAGAAGGTATATGACAAACATGAGAGGCATTGCCTAAGTATCTATACACACACACATGTCCAATATCACAAGATTCTGAAATATAAAAACCAAAGGAAACCAATTCATGTATACAACTACATCCCATGTCACAACCCGTCCCCTGGGTCCCGTAGACTGACTAGCCCAAGCCCCCTTCCACTGGCCAGGGGCTGGTGACTAGCACAAGAAAGGCATATCCCAAAAAGGGAAGGCATTGCATTTAAACATGTACATTCACATGCCCAACCACATCTCCGCACACTAAAAGGGGGAAAAAAGTATACCAATAAAACAAAGCTAAGTGCAAGTACAAGTTGAAGTAAGTGGGCCTGAATACAAACCCAGTAAGAAACTACAAAGAGCAAAGTACAAAAGGAAACTTTGATGGCCATCCGTGGAAAACCCCACCTAATCGTGAGAGTAGTGAATCTAATAGAAGCCAAATTATTATGTCCTTACCACCCAGTCCTACTAGGCCACACCTAGTCCTAGGCCACCAAGTATAAGTCCCCAGCCTTAAACCTTATTTAATCTTGAGTTATTACGAGATTACACATTGAGGATCTTTTCAGGTTTAGAGTTTTAGAGAATTAGATCATGAAACTTGCATTACATTCCACATTTAAACAAAGTGGTTACATAGAAGACAGTATTCATTCTTCCCATCAACGGAAACATATTTAAAATAAAACATGGATTCTTTCTTGAAACATCCTTGACACTATCATCACATCATGTACCCTTCCCTTGACCTGTGAAAAACATTTCAAAAACTTGGGATGAGCATAAAAAGCTCAGTAAGGGATATAAAAATATGGAAAGGAAACATGAGTACATGTATACATAATAATGAAATCATACTTTACCCATAAAACATAAGCACTTTAACATACCTCATAAAATCATGAATAAATCATAGAAATCATAAGACATAAAAGGTAACTTGAGGCATTCATAACATTATTACGTAGGGAGTAACCCTCTTGGTTACGTTTGGAATACCCACCACAGTATATTCCTTAAATCTCTTCGGAGAAACCTTAAAGTTTCACTACTTTGCGTTACCCAATGCATTGGAGAGCTATATCAGGCTCACCCGCCCTTAGTTTATCACGGAACCACCCATCTTCATAACAATGCCCAAGAACCATAACATAATCTTATCACATAAAACATGCATAAAGAAAACATAACATTTCCACCTTTCAATAACAAGATATCAATACCACACATTGATATAAATACATTATGAAAACCATTTTCAATACCAAACTAAAAGAAAAGTAAAAAAAGGTATTTATTTTTCTTTTAAAAAGATGGTATGGCTTGTAGAGGAAGCCGAAACCCAAATAATGGTCACGGCGGCGGAGAAGTCGTTGTCGCCGCATACGTACGACAAAAACATTCCCTTTTGTTGTTTAATAAACACTTCATATAAAATAAAGATTCTTTTTGAATAAACGTAAAATTCAAAGGGGTTTATACACCGTATAAAAGAAGGTTGTGTATAAAACAGAATATGCCTCAATGAAAGGAGATTGAGACGAAGTCCCTTACAAAGACGGTATCCTTGGTTTAAGGATAAATCAATTACATAATTATTTGTGACAAACGAATACACAAAATATAAGTGGATATTAAGTGTAAAATAATCAAAGGACCTTCACACATATTCAAAGGATGACATATTCAATAACTACATGTTGAACCCAAAGAAATCGAAATTGGGTTAAGAAGTTCCCTTGACACCCTAACGGCGTCACATCAAAAAAAAGGTATCTCATCACTTGGACAAAAAATTTACATCAATAAGTATATATGAGAACATATACCAACATAACAATATGTAAATTAAAAGACCCAACAAAAGAAGTCTTTTAAAAAGAGGAGGGTGAAAGGTTCCCTTACCGACATGGGTATCTTTCGAAACATACGCCCCGTGAAAGAAGGACAATACAAAATTGATGTAAATACTCATAAATGAAAGAATATTACACAATGAGTAAAATAATGGTCAGTACATACACCACTCAAAGGAAATTGTGTCAAATGTAGCATAAATCTTACATGAATAAAAGTGAGATGAAAAATCCCTTACGAAAACTTGGCAGCCTAACAGCGCCACTTAAAACTTCTAAAAATGGATTGATGAGATCAAATATGGTATCTCATCACATTAAAATAAAATGTACAGCAAGAGTAATATAAAAGAACATCCCCCATCATAAAAAATAGGAGCTTAAAATAAGTGACATAAAGGAGAGTACTTAAAGAGAAAGAGAGAGGTTAGATCACTTATGAAAATTTGGCAGCCTAACGGCGCCACTCAAAACTTCCAAAATGGATTGATGAGAGAGAATAGGGTCTCTCATCATATGAACATAAAAATTACAGTAAGAGTAATATAAAATAACATCCCAATAACAAGAAAGATTAGCTTATAAGGAATGACATAAAAGAGTGTACTTAGAAAGAAAGAGAGGAGTAGGATCCCTTACCTCAAGTCCAACTTGTCTTGTTCGTTTCTTTATATTCCTGAATAATAAACTTTGGTCAATTAATAATTGCCTAAGTACCTCCTTTAGAGATTATTATTCAGTTCATATCACATATTATAATGTTATAATAATTGTTTAATAATGTTAGTTCATATCAGACGTTTTTGCCGATGTTTGGTACATGAGTCAAAAATGAACTTGTTTGAAAAAAGATTGCCCATGTAGTTATAAGTAAATAATTTCCAGAATATTATTAATGAATAAAATATCATATATATCCAGTAAATATTCATTTTATACTATTCCATATCATTTGGAGATAAAAAAAATGAAAATCATCGTTCATGGAGACGGTAGGCCGTACGTACGCATGAACGCTACTTTCATTTTTTTGTCATATTAATGGAATTAAAACAAAATGAGAGAGATATATATATGTTATAATTCCAGAATGATATCCATAATTTAGATTTAATATATTACATATATATCCATTATATATATGTACTTATAATATTACATAACATTTTGAGATAAGAAATGAAATGTACCGTTCATGGAGACGGTAAGTCGTACGTACGCATGAACGCTACTTTCATTTCTATTTCATATTTAATGGAATTAAAAAATAATGATACATAATAGTATTTTAATTCCAGTATGTTATCATATATAATATCATTAAATATATCTTTTATACGTACCACATATGGTATTAACGAATCAAATCACTTTGAGGGGGCGGTAGTCCGCACTTCCTTAAATGAAGATATCGCGTTTACCCATAATGGAAACCATAAAGGTATGCCCAAAATGAAAAATACAGAAGCTCAAGGAAAACATAAAAATATTATATATCATATATAAATATAGTTTCATCTTAATGGTCACCTTTGAAGGTGTTAAAATAATGTTGAACAATCATCGTTTCGAGAGGCAGAAATTCACCATCCACGGAAACAGTATGTTCTTTAACCATTAGATGTAGGTGTGTGTAAGTGTAGCTCTAATCCTTATTATAACAACATCCTAGTATATTTAGGATACTGGAGTTGTTAAAAAAGAAAATAATAAAAAGAGTTTAGGGGGTTGGAGAAGCAAAGTAAAACAAAAGGACTCAAAAGAAGACATTACCTTAAAATCGGGTAACTCCCTTTGGTTTGAGCTCAAAGGTTTCCTTGGAAAGACTTCTGCCCAAATTGAGGCTTCAAGGAGTAAGAGATGGAAGTTTAGAGACAAAATGGGCAGAGTTTGGCCGAGCCAAAGGCTTTGGGAGTGTGTGTAAGGTGGTAGAGGTGGGGGCCTTTTATAAGAGGAGAGGAGGGGCACTCTTGTAAAGTTACAAAATGTTACTTTATTTTCAAAAGAGTTTCGGATTTTAAAGGTCCCACATTAATGTATTTATTGTATAAGGTGATAAGGGTTCTAAATCCACTCATACAATAGGTTTTGTACATTTTTAGGTCTTAGATATTACATTACCTTTCCATTTTATTTAAATCGTTAAATAATGAGGTCATCGCTGCATCATCATGATGTCATAAATAATTTACTTTATTTAATGTCTAAAAATTATAAAAAAACTACTATGATGTAGGAAATCCTTTTATCTTTCCAATGACTATTTATAGTCAAAAATATGACTTATATAACCCCATGTAAAAATTGTTTTAGTAAAGCATCTCATGTTTGTGTCATTTTTACTTTAACATTAAATAAAAAGATATATATGTCATTTCCCAACCAAAGTGTCTCCATGGGGTCCCCAAGTTGACCCATGGATTTTCTTGGTCGGCCATGACACATAAAATGAGGGTAGGACATGTTTCTAGGTCATTTCATTTTATTAAAACATTATTCTTACCATAAACTACACTAATTACCTCTAATCGTGATTAAAAACTTAATAAGTTACTATTCACCAAAAAATTATTTTTATCCCATTGAACCACATTTTACTTCTTAATGACAACCATGTATTTAGGATTTTTGAAATTCAAAACACAAAGATGGCAAAATTTCATTTAAACGGAAAAATTAGTTTTTATAAGTACCACTTAGTGGTTTCACTATTCATCAAAAATTGAAGTTTTTCAGAAAAATCCCAAAACTTCACCCTAAGATATATTTGATATTCCGAATTCAAAAATGAAGTCTATTTTACAAAATTCAAAACATATAAGTCACATTAATTAATTTAATAATTAATTCCCACTGTCAGAGCAAATAGCGTGTTTTTATGAAACAATAAGTATCAAAAGATTGACACTAGTTTAAGTCTGATTTCAAAGTGAAATTAATTCCAACGACCACTATTGGATTTAATGGTAAAAATATATTCTAATTTATTTTTAAAACCAATTCAAAAGATAATCTAATCATATAAATAAATTATATTAAAAAGAGGTTTTGAATTAAAATACAACATTTTACACTATTCAATAAAAAATGAACTTTATCGGAAAGATACCAAAAATTTACACCAAGTAAATTTTGATGTCCCAATTATTAAGAAGAGTTTTATTTGGTCCAATAGAATGTATAAGAGTGAACAAAACTATATTTAATGACGGTTTCCCATCAAAAGGCGATAAGTGAACCTTTAGTGAAAACTAGGGCATATACGCCTAAAATTGAATTCTTTCCGTATTTTAAGCCTTTATCTTTTATTGGATAAATGTAAAAACATTTAAAAACATATATAATCATATTTTAGTTATTTCTATCCATTCTCACCAATACAACGGCTACATGTTAACTACCATTTAAAATAATATTATTTTATTATTAGAGTGCAACGTAAGATTCCCAAGAAACTCGTTGTTGCGTGTTGGGTACGCCATCGAGCATAGCGTCCCCTTTAAATTCATATTAATATTTTATTCACAAATACGGATAAGTATGAAAATGTCATATTCTTTATTTACCTGGGGTGTTACACCAAGTCCACTATTGTATCATCCATCAGTCCCGTCCCCTTGAGCATATTTGTCGAAACGTTGGTCTTCTGCACCAGAAACAACATGTGCAGGCGAAGCCCGTGCATGGGTGAGTATAAAAATACTCAGTAGGGACCCTAAGACCCCTGAAGGTCTCTTAGTAATCCATGAAGGAAAACACCACAAAGTAAAAATACCCCAGAGGTGATACCACCAAGAAATATCTCAAACACATAGCACGAAGTAAAAGACGCAGCTCACAGCTGGTATAACTTAAGTACAGAAGTAAAGATGATAAGTCGTAAAACTAGATCATCTTATTCTGATGAGAGCCTCTACTACGGACCCCGACAGGACCACTAGGTGCTGACCCATAGAGGATCTCTAGGTATTGACCTATATAGGATCACTATTTTCTAACCCATTGAGGATCGCTAGGTGATGACCCATAGAGGATCTCTAGGTGAAGACCCACTAAGAATCGCTAGGTGTTGACCCACTGAGAATCTCTAGGTGCTAAAACATAGAGGATCGCTAGGTGATAACCCACGGAGGATCACCAGGTGATGACTCACTAGGGAGCACTAGGTGTTGACCCACAAAGGATCTCTATGTGCTGACCCGTAGAGGATCGCTATTCATTTTTCATGTCACAACCATACACTGGATTCCCACACTTAACATGCTTGATTCCAGGAGAAACTGCTCCTCAAGCCATCAGTCAGACCTCAACTTCCGATAATTCTCACATCGAGTAACCTCAAAGTACCTTCTCATCATAAGGGTCCCAACGTAATAGACGGCTCGTCGATCGGATGTCCGGTCTGTAAGTTATGGGAAATTTGGTAAAAAAGGCCTGATTGGATTCAAGTCCAATCTAACTTGGTCATACACCAACTTTCTCTAAAACTCATGTAGGGTAACTTAGAAGGACCGCCTCATCGCAAGGGTCCTTGTTTCATAGACGGCGCGTTAATCGGACGCCAAGTCTGATAGTGGTTGGTGTTTCAGTAAAACAGGGTCGGTCGTGTCTGGGACCGGTCCGACCAGATCGAACTGACTCGACCCAACCCGTTTCGGGGTCCGAAGTGGGTTTGGCATGGGTCCGGCCCTTAGGGCCCATGGGTCCATCCTGGTAGGACGGGTCAGGCTCAGTGGCGGGTTCGGCCCAACGGCGCGGGTCCAGCACGTGATTGGCCTAGATCGCTAGGTGGGGTGCAGCCCACCTATAGAAACCTAGACCATGGAGTGGGGCCGGTTCTCCAGCCCATACTTAGCTCGTCTATGTCTGGTTCTCTATACAGCAACACCAGCTAGCGCTGCCGGTTTCCTCTCGCACGCGGTTGATGGAGCGCGTGCCGCCAGATCACCCAAGCGGCCCGGGCGAATCGCTCCTCCACGCTCCACCGATGAGCACCATGCCTCCCTGCCTCCGCAGCCTCCTTCCCCAGTGGTCCACCATCTCCCATTGGTGGGACCTTCAAAGGGACACCAGAGTTTCTTCGGTGTTCTATTTCTTGAACCTCTTGCTTCTACAGTTTCCTTAGGGTGCCTCCATCACTATGACGGCCTCATACTTTCCATGTCGTTAATTCGAAATTTAACAACAAAGAACGTACACGGCGGAGGGATTTGGGCCTTGTTTGTTCAGCTCGTTCCCTCTGTATTAGAATTTTTAAAATGGGGTAAGTTTGGGGATTTCAGTTCCAACATGTTATTAATAAATCCCTCAAAATGCCCCAAGTGAAACACCATCCCTCAAGAACATCCGACCCACAGATCAACCCATTCATCAGTTAATCTGTGTTCGTTGTTTTAAAATGAATAATGGGGAAAGATCATAAATATCATAGAATTCATAATCACCCTACTTGGATTCCTTGGATCCACTTATGAAAAAAATGTGATTCGCGTAGTCTTCGTGTCGCGATCGTTGGCATTTGTCACTATTTTTCAACCTCAGGATTTGATCCTCCAAAGTCTGTTGCTTCGTTCTTTATTCTTGGTTGGAGAGGGAAACTATCAGCGGTTTGTCAGATATTTCCTAGTGATTCCTCCTCCACTCTTCAATGGATTAGATTATTAATAAAAGAAACATTTCATGGCCTTTTATTTATGCTGCGAAGATGTTTCATTAATAACAGCCATTAATGGCCCTCATTAAGTGAACCATTTAAAGATCTTCATTAAAGCATATCATTACAACGTAGTGTCACCGCTCAACAGATTGAAAAATAAAATAACATTGGAAAAGTTATTTTATTATTTTATTTAAAAAGACATAAAATTAACTATTATGCTCGACCCCTTCTGGTCAAACTTAAGCTTTACCTAAGAAAATATCAATGCTTTGAGTTCAACGATGCCCTCGTATTTCAAATTTTATCACTAGTTCAAAAGATAGAAAAATCCACTCAAACGTTTACTGAATGTACCTTAAAAAGATTTCAAAAAAATTAACTTTCACCCTCAACCCATGTTGGTTGATCTTAGGCTTTTCCTAAGGGGAACATGCCACCATGAGCTCAATGGTACTCTCAGATTTTTAATCTAATTTACCGTTTAGAAGTTATAAGGATTTACCAATAAAATAATTATTAATTATTTTATTTAAATCTAAAAAATAACTTCCATTGTTGGCCCCCAC
This sequence comes from Viscum album, assembly GCA_963277665.1. Taxonomy (NCBI): domain Eukaryota; kingdom Viridiplantae; phylum Streptophyta; class Magnoliopsida; order Santalales; family Viscaceae; genus Viscum; species Viscum album. The sequence goes on along the minus strand of OY728147.1, from coordinate 1,495,126,994 downwards.
TAGCAAAAATTAGGATCTACCAATGGAAAGAAAACCCTCACGAGTTCAGGGGTGTTATTGGATTTTTAATACGAGTCACCATTCGTGTGTTATAAGCATTTGAAAAATAAAATAATTTAATTTAATTATTGTATTTACAGTTATTCCATTTTTGGTTTTTCTCACTAGAGGCCTGTACTGACTAAACTTAAGTCATGCCTAGGGTAAACCCACCATTCTGAACACAATAGTGCCCTCGGATTTTTGATTTGGGCACCCATTTAAGATTTATTCCACTTTTTTAGGAAAACCAATCACGCATGCAAACTAAAGCTTAGCATTTTTCGACGGATCATTTCAAGCACTCCAGTCCTTGAAATCGCATGTCACCTCAGCGCTTGGCCTCGAAATAATTACATACAACAAAAAAATTATATGGAAATTCTAGGACATTAAATTCTCTCCACCTTAGGTATTTACGTCCACGAAATCCAAAATAAAGACTAATCAAACAAGTGGGGTACTGAGAACGAATCTGAGCCTCCTGCTCCCATGTGATCTCATGGAGGTTCTTGTGCATCCATTGAACATGAACTAGAGGAATCGACCATCCATGAAAGACTCACTCCTGTCGATCCTCTTCTCCACTGGGAACTCCAAAATCGTTTCCCCATCGTCAATGTCTTGCTCTCCCTAGTCAATGACGTGCAATGGATAATGCACGTACCTCCTCAACTACAACTTGTGAAAAACACCATGCACTCGGTGCATCTATGGGGGTAGATCTAGGCGGTACGCCACCTCGCCAACTTTTCTGAGAATATGGAAAGGTCTGATAAAACTCAGAGATAACTTGTCACCATAGCCAAATCTCTGCAATCCCCGTTGGGGTGAGACTTGAAGGAAAACATGGTCTCCCTTATCGAACTTCAAGGGTCTTTGTCTCCTGTTGGTATAAGAATTTTGTCTACTATGTGCAGTCCTCATCTACTCCTGGATGATTTGCACCTTCTTAGTGGTATCTCGTACCAACTCTGGACCCATGAGTGTGGACTCCACTGGGTCTGTCCAGCATAGAGGTGATATGCATGGTCGCCCATACAAGGCCTCAAATAGTGCCATTTCAATGCTGGAGTAATTGATTTTTCTTTACACAAACTCCACCAATGGTATGTGGTCCTTCCAATTGTGGCCAAAATCTAAGATACAAGTATGAAGCATGTCCTCCAATTTCTATATGGTTCGCTCCATCTGACCATCTTTCTGGGGGTAAAAAGTTGTGTTCAAATGTAGTTGAGTCTTGAACACCTCCTACAACCCCTTCCACATTTGAGATGTAAACTGTGCATCATGGTTCGAGATGATCATCGAAGGCACCCCATGGAGTCTCATTATCTCCTAAATGTATAGGTGTCCCAATCCCTCTACCGGTCCCTACTCTCAAATGGGTATAAAGTGAGTCGACTTGGTGAGTTGGTCAAAAATCACCCAAATGGAATTATGGCCCCTAGATGTACATGGTAACCCCATCACAAAGTCCATAGAGATATCATCCCACTTCCATTTTGGTACCTCATGTGGTTGTTCCAAGCCTACTGGGACCCGATGATCGATCTTCACTTGCTGACAAGTGAGGCATCATGGAATGAACTATGTCACTACTTTCTTCATCCCTCTCCACCAGTACTAACATCAGAGGTCCTGGTACATATTTTCCACACCAAGATGTACCGTGAAAAGGGGATGTATGGAACTCCCTTAACACCTCCTCCCATAACGTCACTGGTACCATGGTGCATCCTCTAAAAAGAATGTCATGCTCCCCACCTTTTGAAAATTTATTAGGAGCCTGTCCTAAGGATATCTGAGCATGTCGGGCCTTGTAGTAAACATAAAAAGATATGCCTCCCTAACTTGCTGAAGGAGTGGGGAGTGACAGTCATATATTGGAGGTAATCTTCTCTATCATTATCCATGAAGGATATCTATATCACGGTTAACTACTATGTCACCTCACTTAGTAGCTGAAAACCAGACCTCCTGTTGAGATCATTATCCACCAAATCCCAGACGAGTATAGACTATCTCAAAGTCATAGTTCTATAGGATCTCCATCCATCGCCTCTGTCTCAACCATTGAAAAAAATCCTACAGGAACATTTCTATCCATGCAAAAGACAACCCCCTTTAACTGATTGATGTGCCCATAAACCCTTTTGTAGTGGGTACTCATTCTCCATAGCCACTTGGATAGAGTTCTGGTAATTAACACATAACCTCGAACACTGGGTATTACTAATCCTTTCCTCTACAAGTCCCCCGACTATACTCTCATCTCCCGAAGCTCTGCAAGATCTATCTGATATGTAGGTTCAGATATATTTGTCATCCATGGGTACAATTTAATACATAAGTCCCTCTCCCTATAGGGAGGTAATCTTAGAAACATCTTTTGAAAGGATGTTCCCACACTCTGCCACTACTATAGGGAACTAAAAACTCAAAACACCTACTACCACGAGGGTGATGTTGGACAACTCAAGATTGATCGGTTGCACCCTCCTATGCATGAGTTTATCCTATGCTTCTAGGGTTTCCTTTTTTATGACAAAGGAGAACCCCATTCCAATGCTACATAACCCTTTTTTCCTAAAACAGTTAATCTGAGCATGAATTGTGGATGACCAGTCCATACCCAGACTAACAACGTATGGCCTCGATGCTACCACCAATAGGTTCCAAACAAAACTCTTGCCTCAAGGGTTACATTACACCATCTTCATAAGTGTGATTATCGATTCTCCTCCCATAGGTATCTCTAGACATAAGGATCAAGTCAACGGTTTAACTGGAAACTCTAGGTCTTGAACAAGATTCGTGGCATGAAAGAATGGTTAGTACCTATGTATATTAATATGGAATCTAGTAGTAGACATAGACCATACCTCAAATCAATCTTGGAGCCCTTGGGTCATATTCCTTGACGACATGCAGTTACTCCTTTCCTCTGTCCTCCAGTTCCCTAAGCCTGGTGGGGACCACATTGGGGTGGTGGTTGTAACATGTTGAAATTTATACCACCTCTTACTACTCTCTTAGATCCTATTCCATGTCTTCTTCCCTAAAGATTCATCTGTCCCTATCACTTCCTCTTCCTAAAACATTTTACATGCCCAAGTCTCTGAGACTAACATTGGTTTCCAGCTTTTCCACTACTAACATTCACTGGTTGTATCTACTCATCCAAAGAACTTTCAACCATAAAGGTTCTCTATATTACCCTATTATAAATAGGAGTGCACATACGAATAGTTCTGGATTGGATGTATCTAAAAACATCTCGCTCAGAGTTTTGATCCCTAAAGCACTGGTCGTATTGTATTCATCGAGTACCTGGAATGGTCAGTACGCCTTGATGAATACTCAGCTGCTAACATGTCGTCCTGTCAAAGATGTATAAACTCTTGGAAACACATACCCCATAGCTTGTTATGGTAAGAGACCCCTTCTTTGAGAAATTTTTTCAAGCTCTGTCCATGAAAAAGTCACCTCACCATAAGATAGGGGTAATATAAACCTTTCCATTGCCCTGCTGATCCACATAGAAGGCTCACTGCTAAGACCACCATCTGATCTAATGGTGACCTGGCTAGATAGAAACTCAGTCACCACCTCAAGCCAGCCCTTAGACACCTGTGAGTTAGGCTCGCCTCGGAACATGAGGGGTAATTGTCGCTGAAACTCATTTAAGGCACTGAGCCTACATGTGTCCTCTACTGGTAGCGCTGGTAGTAACTGCTGACCAACAAGTTGTGGTATTGGTGGGACACTTCCTGAAGGTACCATCTCGAGCAAGGGTCCATGTACCGAAGCCCCATCACTCTTTGGACCATCCTCATGGTCATGCACTGGAATCCTGGATGGATGGATGCGTAGAGGCATCTTGAAAGAGAATCAAGATAAACCATGATCAATAAGTTATACCTTGTGAGTTGACTCAAAATAAATCCAGAGAAAAATATTTCCAAAAGAAATGCAATCATTGTTTTTTTGTACTGAGTTTGAAAATATAATTCAAGTTCTTAGTGTATGGATACGTCAGCTGCCACACCAACATTAGAATCCCTAGCCTGAAAACCAAACTCAAAACACTTAACAATATTTCCTCATCAAAAAAATATTAATTATTAGTTCTTATGGTAGAACTGACCACATTCTATTACCAATTTTTCACAACCCGTCCCCTGGGGCCCGTGTCGTGACTACCCCAAGTCCGTCTTCCATGGACCAGGGGCTGGTGACTAGCATCGGAAAGGCATATCCCAAAAGGGAAGTCATTGCCTTTAAACATGTACACACACACGCCCAACCAAATCTCAACACAATGAAAGGGGGAAACAAGTATACCACTAAAACAAAGATGAGTGCATGTATAAGTGGAAGTAAGTGGGATAGAATAAAAACCCAGCAAGGAACTGAAAACTACAAAGTACAAAATGAAACTCTGATGGCCATCTGCGGAAAACCCCACCTGATCATGAGAGTAGTGAAGCTACTGGAAGCTAAAGTAGTATGTCCTATCTGCCCAGTCCTACTAGGCCCCACCTAGTCCTAGGCCCCCAAGTCCACCATCATAGCATCCATCTGTCTCTTCCCCCTGAGCACCTCTATCGAAACATCGATCGTCTACAAAAGACACAACACGTGTAGGAGAATCCCATGTAGGGGTTAGTATAACAATAATTAGTAAGGACCTCGAGACCCCCAAAGGGATCTCAGTAATCCACAAATCAAAACACCACAAAGGAAATATACCTTAGAGTTAATACCACCAAGAAAGATCTCAAACACATAGCACGAACTAAAAGACACATCTCACATAGGGTAAAACTTAAGTACATAGGTAAAGATGATTAGTCGTAATGCTAGATCATCTTATTATATTGAAAGGATATACTTCTAACCCACACAAGGCTGCTAGGTGCTGAACCACAGAGGATCACTAGGTGATGACACACGGAAGATCACTGGGTGTTGACCCATTGAGGATCTCTAGGTGCTGGCCCACAGAGGATCTCCAGGTGATGAATAACGGAGTATCTCTATGTTCTAACCCACTGAGGATCTCTAGGTTCTAACCCACAGAGGATCTCTAGGTGCTGACCCCCATAGGATCACTATTCTTTCTTCACGTCACAGCCAACCACTGGATTCCCGCACTTAGCATGCTTGATTCTGGGAGAAACCAATCCGCCAACCATCAGTTGTACCTAAAACTCCATGAAGTCCCATATATATTAACCCCAAAGGATTTTCTCATTGTAAGGGTCCCAATGAAATAGACGGTGTGTCAAACGGATGCCCAGTCTGTGAGTTATGGGCAATTTGGTAAAAAGGACCTAGTTGGATTTGAGTCTGATCCAACTCAATCGTACACCAACTTCCAAAAAAACTCACGTAGATTAACTCAGAAGGACTTCCTTGTTTCAAGGGTCCTTTTTTCATAGATGGAACATCAATCGGACACTCGGTCTGATAGTTATAGGCGTTTTATTGAAACGGGGCCGGTGGGGTCTGGCTCTGGTCCGACCCGATCGGACTGACCCAACCTGACCCAGTATGGGGGTCCAGCATGGTTTTGGCATGGGTCCAGCCCAGCTAGCCCGTTGGACCCATGGGTCTGGCAAGGGAGGACGGTTCCGGCTCGGTGGCGGGTTCGGCCTGGTGGCGCGGGTTCGGCCCCTTGGACCGTGGGTCCAGCCCGCGATTGGCTTGGCCTTCCATGTGGGGCGCGGACCACTTGAAGAAGCCCAGCCCACCGAGCAGTATAGTTCTCCAGCTGAAGCCACTCATTCATCTAGCACGGCCGGAAGAGTGGTCATTCATTTCCTCTTGTACGTGGTCGACGGACTGCATACTGCCAGCGCACTCGAGCGGTCTGGGCGGGCCGCTCCTCCACGCGGCACCGATGGGCATCGCGCCTCCCCAACATCATGACTAGCTGGCTGCGGCCTTCTTCCATCGCGGTGCATCGATAGCCGTACCACCTCTGTGGGCCACCACTGTCATAGGTCGTCGGCGCTAGTGCACTGGCAGGACTTTCGACGGGCCACTGGATTTTTTCTGGTGGTCTATTTCTTGAACCACTTGTGTCTACGAGTTTCGTAGGTCACCTCCATCTCTGCAACAACCTTAAACATTCCCTTCCATGTAAGAACTTGGATCTTATTTTCAGGTATGAATCTTGATTTTGGTTGTTTTTGAGAAAAATGGGAAGAATTTTGAAAATTCATAAGTACACATCATGTGCTAAGTTGTCATGGGTAGCCGTGTACTAGCTGTGTAATGGACAACAACATGGTCGTGTGAGGTGGCATGGAGACTGCCTAAAGTGGGATCCGGTTAAGGTAAGTACACAGCATGTATATTAAATTAACATGCCATGTAATTTTCTTTTTATTTGTTAAATCAGACCGGGGTCACATCTAATTTCCAGAAACACCTTCTTCTAGCCCCATCTCATTCAGGAGCGACAGGAATCTCCAAATCTTCTCTGAGCCCCCAATCTGTCATCCGTTATCTAAATCAAACATCGTCAATTGCGTTGGAATCTCCTCAGTGAGTTCTTACTTCTTCTAAATCCTCTCCTCCTGATTTATTTTCTTTCATGAGATATTATAGGTTGAGTGTTTTTGACGTTTTTTTAGATCTACGATGTTCTAGGTCGAATAAAAGGATGAGATTCAACTATATGAATCATACAATTTAGAGGCAAGTGGTTTGTGCCTTTCCGTAGTTGTCTTTGGATTATATGTGCAAAAAGTGTTGAATAACCTGGTTTAGGGTATTGCCTATCTTGTAATTTTAACCCCGTTGATGCATGATTTTGTTTGTTTGATTGGGTAAGTGTTTTGATTATGAATTAGGTTTATTACCTTTCTTATGGATGTGTTTCCGATGTTTGTTTGATATTGGTCATTGGGTCTAGAATATCCTATTATGATGTTTTGTTTCCCATGCCTAGTGCAGTTAGGATGGAGTTGATATTATATGACATGATTGTGATATGAATTTTTGTTGTTTATCCAAGTAGTATTTGAGATTTAATTTGGATACTGGATATCGTTTGAGTACGATTGTATTACACAGGGCTGTGAGAACTTGATGTAGTTAGACCATAGGGGGAATTAACGTTGAGGGCTTCCCTGGAGTGTCTGTTATACTTTTCACATTGCGAGACCATAGGGGGGGTTGATAGTGAGTGATCCCTCAGAGTGTCTATAATATACCATTATGATACCACAAGGGTAATTGAAGTTGAGTGCTTTCTCAGAGAGTCTTTAGTTTATCATTAAAAGACCACATAGGGAATTGACGGTGAGTGCTTTCTCAGAGAGTTTTTGTTTGCATGTGACCAAAGGGCTTTGACTGTGTGAGCTTTCCTAGAGGGTGGTTATATCTTTATTGATTTAAATTATAAGTTGAACCAGAGGGTTTAGACTATGAGAATTTCCCAGAGGGTTTCTTGTGAATGATTGGTTGAATATTTAATAAATTTAAATGAATTTAGTTTGAAGCTGTTGGATTGGTTAAATTTGAGTACTTCATTATTTATCAATTTATTTTCATATATCATGCTATGTATATATTCACTGATAGTTAGGCATTGATATTTGGGTGGTTTCCTACTGGGATTTGTATCACACCCTATTTGGGTCATGCTTTTGGTCCCAAACAGATTATATTGTTGTAGGTGTAGATAAGGTAAAGCGCCCTCCTACTTCAGGTACTTTATTATTGGAAATTTGGAGAGCATAGGACCAAGATGAGGCTTGCGATGCTACTAAAGTTTATTTATTTTATTTTACTTTTTTTAGTACTGTATATCCATCATTGTGACTTGTTTGGAAGCTTTCCTAGACATATGTGACATGCATCCTTTATATATGTGCTCCAGTTGTATATTTAATTTCAGTCTTCCGTTGTTTACTTATTGTAAGGTATTACTGCTTTAGACACTATTATATATTGTATATTATTGTTATTCCATTGTTTTGATCTACTAGTGAGAGCATAGTTTCCCCCACTGTCACACCCATGTCCCTCTCTTCTAGTCAGCAGCCTCTCGCATTCGGGGAATGCACTTGAGTTCATGTGACCAACCGGGTACAGGGTACCTTTGGGCGGCACCCAGAACCGAGACGTTACAAAGTGGTATCAGAGTAGGTTCTTTTCTTCTTTGTATTACTTTTTGGATCTTGTAGATAGGGATAGGAAGGAATGGGTAGTTGGTAATAAGTTTTGTCTGGGATTAGCTAACCTATGTATAGGGAAAGGCCAATTTACCTTGATTATTGTAAAAAAATATGGTTTTTCAATTATTACAGTTGATTTGATTTCACTGTTGGGTGATTCACATGATTTGTGTTGTTATGATTTATATCATTGAGGTTCTATTTCTGTTGCAACCCGATGAAATGAGGGTATGTCATCTCATGCATCTTATAGGTACCTACTAGAGATCACATGTCATTCATTCTCATTATGCCATTTAGGGTGCATTAACTATTGCATGTTTTTGTGATAAATGTTGTGATATATTTTCATGATGTTGTGATGGATGCCTTGGTATAATACCTTCTATTTGACAGGGTATTTATGATATGTAAATTTTATTTGGGATGAGCACCAAACTTTGGCCCCTGAGGTGTTATGGGCCCTCATGGATCAGAATTTGGTGGATCATGTGATTGATTGCACTGTTATACTTTGTGTATACATGAATAGGATTCCAAACTTTGATTCATAGGGAGTATGGGCCCTCGTGGATTGGAATTTGGCACTTTAATGTTTGTTTTGGTTTTTTTATGGGGTTACAAAGTAGTTTGTGAGGCTTACTATCCTAAAAAAACCCTGAATACATAGTTTGTAATGATGAATACATGCCATGTATCCTTATGTCTAGGAAGGAAGAACTTTTTTTAAGTACACGTCATGTACTGTATGTACACGTCGTGTAGTCCTTAACCGTGTGACTAGCTTTGTGGGAAGAGACATGGGGTTGGTAAATTTTTGGTGTCACATGTCGTGTACTTGGAGTACACGCCCTATTGTAAGGACCATGTAACCAGCAGTGTGACGAACAACACAGGTGGTTAAAACTTAAGTGGTACATGCTGTGTCTAGGGAGAACATTTTGTGTTTTAGAGACCATGTATCTGGCCATGTGACTAACAACACGGGTCGGTGAAATCCTTCTAGTACACATTGTGTCTCACATAAACAAGCTGTGTAGTTTTGTTCTAGGATAACCGTGTGGTTTAGTCGTGTAGAGGAACTTGGGCAGGGGGGAAATATTTGTGTACACGCTGTGTCAAAGGAGAACATGTCGTGTGTATGGGGTGTTACACAACCAAGGTTGGTCGAAGTAATTGCCCAGGTAAATGCTTAAAAGAACACGTCATGTATGGGTTATACACGCTGTGTATCCATGTTTTGAAAAACTTGAATGGTTTCCTTATCTCGTTCCTTTATTTCACTTGTAAGTTTCAATCCTTGATAATTTTGAACTAAGGTGTGTTCTTGAACTTATAGATTCATTCCACCGATAAATCCTCCGGTTGTACGCCAAATACAAGGTAGCCATCAGACACCGAGCATGGCAGATCAGGGACTACTAGTGATACCCCCATCATGTCTGTCTTGGCACCAACCATCATTCCAGATATAGATTTCGATGCATAGTTATGAGAAGTATTCATGAGGTTTATGAAGGCCTTTCGAGGAGCACCGTACCCTACCCCATCTATGGTAGAGTGGACGCAGGTTTTTCAGCAGTAGCATCCTCCCACCTTCTAAGGGGATGGAGGACCTCAAGCTGCAGACTCATGGTTAGAATCCATGTTGTCTATCTTATATCATCTCAAGATGCCTCCATAGAAGAGGGTCAAGCTCGCTGTTTATATGCTTTAGGATTCATCCAAGAGATGGTGGGACGTGATTTTACAAGTAGGATGCTAGCAGCTTATGGCTTGGGATGAGTTCGAGCATACCTTCTATGACTACTTCTACCTAGAGACATTGAGGGCTGATCGAGCCCGAGATTTCATGAGCTTGGAGTAGGTTACTCTCTCAATCATGGATTATACTTATCACTTCATAGAGATGCAGTGATTCACACCCATTTTGGGGGGTGATGAGTTATTTCTAGAAAAGAAGTTTGAGGATGGTCTCAGGCATGACATTCGGTCTCAGGTGAACATCTTCAGGTTGACTTCCATATCTTCTCTAGTCAACCAGGCATTGATCACTGAGTGCAACCTGAGGGATTATTGAGTTGTGGGTCAGGGCAGTTCAGCATCCATAGTTGGTACCCTTACGACTAACAGTCGGAAGCGCCATAGGGAGTCTACACATGGAGATCCATGTAGGCAGGATAATCCTTCAGGTAGCCAGGTGGTATGATTCCAATGCATGAAGAGTAGGCATACGAGACCACATTTCCCAAGATACCCTATTTAGTGCCAATATTATGGCAAGATGGGTCATCTTCAATGCTTCTATTAGTTTTCCTCACCAGCGTCTGATGATAGGTGTTCTGTTATGACTCCATGTTCAGGAGCAGGACCGCCAGTTTCTCATGATTCTGGGAACTGGAGTTTTTTAGGACGTTCAGGTTGAGGTGGCGGTTGTGGCCACAGTGTTCAGACCTAGGGTTTTTGAAAGTCGTAGGGTGGATCATCACAAGGATCTTAGACAACTTCACATGGTTGCGGCATAGGTCAGGATTTTGCACTGGAGAAGACCCATCAGGATTAGGATCCTAGACCCTATATGGTTAGAGGGACGATTCTAGTTGCCTTAGTTTTAGCTTCTGGACTTTTTTATATAGGGGATTCCCATAGTTTCATATATGTGCATGTTGTGGAGAGCATTGGTCTCTATATCTTTACTTTTGATGATATCTTGACACTGGACACATCGTTGGGGACTAGAACGGCTAGTGTATGTCATTGCAAGGAGTTCCCTCTTGAGTTTAGTGGGTGTCACCTCTTTTGGTACCTTTATGTCTTAGAGATGATCGGTTATGAATTCATTTTCAGAATGGACTAGTTGGTTCCCTTCCAGAATTTTGTTGATTGTTATCACCGCAACATGAGTTTCACATCACCATAGGCTGGATTGTTTCTACATAAGGGAGAATGGGATATCCAGGAAAGTAGAGATAGGCCCGAGCATCATGGGTTGAGAGGTGTTATAGCCCATATTTCTAGTTTATATCTTCATGAACATGGGACTTCATAGATGTACTTTCCTCCAGTGGAGGGCTGTTTTAGAGATGTCTTTCCAGATGAATTTTCAAGTTTACCTCCAGAGCGAGAATTATATTTCTCTATTGAGCTTATTCTAGGAGCAGCACTAGTGTCCATTTCTCTTAATTGGATGGCTACACCATAGTTATAGAATCTCAAGAAGTATTTTGAGGAGTTGCAGACAAAGGGTTCCATCTGACCCAATACTTCTCATTGGGGTTTGTCTGTCCTATTTGAAAAGAAGGTGGACGGTACCCTCAGACTCTATGTGGATTATCAGAAGATGAACTATTTGATGGTTAAGAACTGATATCCCTTACTGAGGATCTATGATATCTTTGATCAGCTTCGTGGATCTCGGGTGTTCTCGAATATTGACTTGAGGTTTGGTTATCATCAGTTTCACATTAGACCATTAGTTATACCTTTTACATCCTTTCATAGAAGGTATGGTCTATACAAGTATGTGGTTATGTCATTCGGTCTCATGAACATGACTATAGTTTTTATGGCACTGATGAATTGAGTTTTCCATCCTTACTTGGACTCCTTCATGGTTGTTTTTGTGGATGATATCTTGGTGTACTCTCACACTCGACATAACCATGTCAATCATCTTGTGATCATTTTGAGTACACTGAGAGAGAATCAGTTGTATGCTAAGCTCTCAAAATTACACTTTTTTATGGATCAGATTCACTTCTTGGGTCATCTTATCTCAGAGATAGGAGTATCAATAGTCCCATAGAAAGTGAGAGCATTAGTATCCTAGGAGAATCTGAAAAACTTCTTTGAGGTACGGAGTTTTCTAGGGATGGCTGGTTACTACAGACATTTTATACATGAATTTTCATGCTTAGAATCACTACTGACGGTCAGGACTAAGAAGGGTGAGAAGTACTTGTGGATAGATTACTATGATTTAGCCTTCTAGGAGCTGAAAGGAAGTTTTACTTCAACACCGATACAAGTTTTTCCAGAGCCGGGAAAGAGCTATACACTTTATTGTGATGCATCAGGTATCGGACTGGTAGCAGTGCTTATACAGGGGGGAGGAGTCTTTGGGTATGGGTCTCAGTAGTTGAGTCCGTATGAGAGGAATTAACCGACAGATGATCTTTAGTTTTTTGCAGTTGTTCATGCTTTACACTGTTGGAGACATTATCTATTGGGATATCATTTTGTGGTTTTCACTGACCAAAAAATTCTTAGTTATATCTTCACTCAGAGTGATCTGAATTTGAGACATCGAAGGTGGGTTCAGTACCTTCAGTCTTTTGAATTTGAGATTTCCTACATGACTGGGAAAGGCAATGTAGTGGCTGAATCATTGAGCAGGAGGACTCAGATACAGGAAGTTCAGGAGGCTAGAAGTGACTGGAAGCTTATGACTCTGTTATCTGAGATGTATTTGGAGGTGCACGACAAACAGGGGTATATGTTGCTTTATTACGTAACTATTACCTCTACTCTACTTGATCAAGTGTGAATGAGACAGTTATCATATGTTAAAGGCCTAATTCTATGGGAGAGTGTGTCAGGAGAGGACCCTATTCCTATATGGACAGTAGGAAAGGATGAGATATTTCATTTTCATGGGTGCATATGGGTATTAGCAGATATACAAAAGGATCTGATGTGGGATTTTCATTCTTCAGTTTGGTCAGTTCATCCTGGTGTCACCAAAATGTATAGATATCTACATCGTTAATATTGGTGGACAGGAATGAAGAGAGATGTTGCTAGTTTTTTCATGAGGAGTTCCACCTGTTAGCAGGTGAAGGTGGAGCATCAGCAACCAGCAAGTCTTTTGCAGTAGTTACCCATTCCCGAGTGGAAGTGTAATGATGTCCCAATAGAATTCCTGACAGGTTTACTGAGGTCACCTCGAGGGAATGATGATGTTTGGGTTTTCATTTACAGACTCATGAAGGTTTCACATTTCTTACTGATCAAGGAGACCTCCAGTGTTGATGATCTAGAAAGTTTGTACATGCATGAGATTGTACGTTTTCATGGTGTTCCACGCTCTATCATTTTAGACAGGGAAGCTCATTTTACTTCTCGGGTCTGGTAGGGACTACAAAGGGATTTGGGTACACAGGTACTTCTGAGTACACCTTACCATCCCCATACAGATGGCTAGTCCGAGTGCACAATTCAAGTGCTGGAGTACATTCTTCGGGCATGCGTCCTATATTTTGGAGGTTCTTGGGAGAAGCACATACCTTTTTTGGATTTCTCCTATAATAATAGTTTCTAGGAAACTATTCAGATGGTACCTTATGAGGGTTTTTACAGTATTCCATGCCGATCACCCCTATGTTGGATGGAGGTAGGAGTGGCAGCTATGGTTGGACCTCGTCTAGTCCAGGAGACCACAGAGCAGGTGGAGTTGATTCGGAAGAGTATGTCTACTGCACAGTCATAGAATAATTCTTATGTTGGTCGTCAGAGATGACCTATAGAGTTCAAGGTTGGAGATCAAGTTTTCCTATGTGTCACACTGAGGTTGGGACACAGGAGGATTTGGAGACAAGGTAAGCATTCACCAAGATATGTTGGGTCGTTTGAGGTTTTGGAGAGAGTCAGCCCAGTTGCCTATCGATTTCAGTTACCTCAGAGGTATCAGTCTATGCACGAAGTCTTCCACATTTTTCAGCTATGGCATTACTTCTCAGACTCTTCTCATGTTTTTCAACCTAAGGAGATTGAGTTGGAGGTGGATGCATCGTTTGAGGATCATCTTATCCAAATTTTTTATCGCAGTTCAAAGGTTCTCCATGGCTGGTACGTTCCTCTGGTATAGGTGTTGTGGAAGCACGGGAGAGTATAGGACAAGACTTGGGAGAGGGAGACTAATGTGCGATCATAGTGGTCGAAGTTGTTCGAGGATTCTTCTTCTTATTCTCCTCCTTGTTAGGGAAATTCAGGGACGGATTTCTTTAAGGGGGGAAGTTTGTAAGGACCCAGATCTTCTTTTCTGGTATGAATCTTGATTTCGAGTGTTTTTGAGAAGTAGGGGAGAATTTTAAAAATTCATAAGTACACATTGTGTACTTAGGAGTACACACCGTGTACTCAGTTTCCATAGGTAGCTATGTACTGGTCGTGTAATGGCCAAGTACATGGCCATGTGAGGTGACTTGGAGACCTCTTAAAGAGGGAGTCAGTTAAGGCAAGTACACGGCATGTAGGTTAAATGAACACTCCGTGTACTTTTCTTTTTATTTGTTAAATCGGACCGGGGTTATGTCTAATTTCCAGAAACACCTTTTTCTAGCCCTGTCTCATCCAGGAGTGATAGGAATCACCAAATATTCTCTGATTCCCCGATCTGTTATCCGTTCTCTGAATTTAACATTGTCGATTGTGTTGGAATCGCCTCGGTGAGTTATTATTTCTTCTAGAGCCTCTCCTCCTAATTTATCTTTCTTTATGAGATATTCTTGGTTGAGTGTTTTTGATGTTTTTGTAGATATATGACATTATAGGTCAAATAAAAGGCTGAGATTCAACTATATCTATCGTAAAACGTCGAGGTAGGCAGTTTGTTCCTTTCTGTAATTTTATTTGGATTATATGTGAAAATTGTTCCAAATACCTTAGTTTAGGGTATTGTGTGTCTTGTAATTTTAACCATGTTGATGCCTTCTTTTGTTTGTTTTCTTGGGTGAAGTTTTTGATTAGGAATTATTTTTATTACCTTACTTATGGATGTGTTTCCCATTTTTTTTTGATATTGGTCGTTGGGTCTAGAACTGCCTGTTAGTCTAGTTTTTTTCATGCCTAGTGCTGTTAGGATGGGTTTGATATTATATGACATGATTGTGATATGCATTTTTTTTGTTTATCCAAGTAGTATTTGAGATTTAATTTGGCTACTGGATATCGTTTTTGTACGATTTTATTACACAGGGCTGTGAGAACCTGGTGTAGTTAGACCATAGGGGGAATTGACGTTGAGGGCTTCTCCAGAGTGTCTATTATACTTTTCACATTGTGAGACCATATGGGGGATTGACGGTGAGTGCTCCCTCAGAGTTTTTATAGTATACTGTTATGAGACCACTGGGGGAATTAACGTTGAGTGATTTTTCATAGAGTCTGCAATTTATCTTTAAATACCACGAGAGGAATTTATGGTGAGTTATTCCTCAGAGAGTCTTTGTTTGCATGTGACAAAAGGGGTTATACTGTGTGAGATTTCACAGAGGGTCATTATATCTTTATTAATTTAAATGATAAGTTGTACCATAGGGGTTACACTATGAGAATTTTCCAAAGGGTTTCTTGTGAATGATTGGATGAATAATTATTAAATGTAAATGAATGTAGTTTGAAACTGTAGGATTGGTTAATTTTTAGTACTTACTTGTTTATTACTTTATTTTTCATATTGATTGTTATGTATATATTCACTAAAAGTTAGGCAAATATCTTTGGGTGGTTTCCTACTGAGATTTGTCTCACACCCTTTTTGGGTCATTCTTTTGGGCCCAAACAGATTATATTATTGAAGGTATAGATAAGGGAAAGCTCTCTTCTATATTAGGTACTTGATTGTTGTGGAGATGAAGAACATGGGACCAATATGAGGCATGTGATGCTGTTGTAGTTTATTCATTTTCTTATACTTTGGTTTAGTATTGTATTTCCATCATTGTGACTTGTTTGGCTATTATCCTAGACATATGTGACATGCATCGTTTATATATGTGATCTAGTTGTTTATTTACTTTCATTCTCTCATTTTTTACTTATTTTAAGGTATTAATGCTTCTACCACTTTTATCTATTGTATATTATTGTTATTCCACTGTGTTACTCTTAAAATGAGGGCATAGTTTCCCCCACTATCACACCCATGGCCCTCGCTGCTAGTCATCAGCCTTTGACATTTGGGGAAATGCGCTTTAGTCCATGTGACCAACCAAGTATGGGGAACCTTTGGGCAGAACCCGGAACTGGTACGTTACATTCCATCACTTTAAAATTTATCTATGAAGAACGCGCACTATAGAGGGATTCAGTCCTTGTTCATTCAGCTCATGCCCTCCACATTGGAAGTTTTAAAACAGGGAAAGTTTAGGGATTTTAGTTCCAACATGTTATTAATAAATCCCATGAAAAACGCCAAGTGAAACACCCTCCCACAAGAACATCTGACCCATGGATCAACCCATTCTTCGGTTAGTCCACATTGGTTGTTTTAGGACAAAAAATGGGGAAAGATCATAAATCTTACAGAATGCATAAACCCCCTACCTAGATTCATTGAATCTGCTGATGAAAAAGGATGTGATTCGCATCATCGTCAATCCATGATCATTGGTGTTCATTGCTATTTTTTAACCTTTAGATATGATCCTCCAAAGCCCATGGCTTCATTATTTGTTATTTTTTGGAGAGGGAAACTATCGGCAATTCATCAGATATTTCTCAGTGGTTCCTCCTCCGCTCTCCAATGGGTTAGATTATTAATAAAGGAAACACATCGCATCATTATAATTATGCTGCAATGTTGCATCATTAATGACGCTCATTAATGGCCCTCATTAAGCAGACCATTTAAGTCCCTTTATTAAAGCATCTCATTGAACCGCAGTGTCGCCGTTCAACAAATTGAAA
This sequence comes from Viscum album, assembly GCA_963277665.1. NCBI lineage: Eukaryota > Viridiplantae > Streptophyta > Magnoliopsida > Santalales > Viscaceae > Viscum > Viscum album. Next base: position 1,495,110,072 of record OY728147.1, on the reverse strand, counting down.
AATAAAATAACATTGGGAAAGTTATTTTATTATTTTCTTTAAAAAGTCAGAAAATTATCTATTCCATCTGACCCTTGATGGTCAAAATTAAGATTTTCCTAAGCGAATATCGGCACTGCGAGTTCAACGGTGGCCTCGAATTTCAAATCGGAGCACTAGTTCAATAGATATAAAAACCCACTCACACATTTACTGAACATACCTCAAAAAAGTTCAAAAAAATTAACTTTCACCCTTGACCCTCACCGATCGATCTTAGGCTTTTCCTAGGGGAACATTCCCCCAAGAGATCACTAGTACTCTCGTATTTTCAATCTTATTTATCATTTAGAAGTTATAAGGATTTAATAATAAAATAATTGTTACTTAATTATTTTATTTATGGCCAAAAACAAACTTCCACTATTGGTTCGTGCCAAACAAAGTTAGGATCTACCAAAGGAAAGCATACCCTCACGAATTCATTGGTGGTATTATATTTTTAATCTGATTCATCATTCATGAGTTATAATCATTTGAAAAATAAAATAATTTTATTTAATTATTTTATTTACGGTTATGCCATTTTTGGGTTTTCTCACTGGAGGCTTGTGCCGACTAAAATTAAGTCTCTCCTAGGGTAAACTCACCATCCTAAACACAACAGTTTCCTTGGATTTTTGATTTGGGCACCCATTTAAGAGTTATTCTAATTTTTTAGGAAAACTACTCATGCACACTAATTAAAGCTTAAAATTTTTTGACGGATCATTATGGGAACTCCGGGCCTCAGAATTGCATAATGTCTTAGTGCCTGGTCTCAGAATAATTCCATACAACAACAAAAATTATATGGAAATTCTGGGACATTCCATCCCACAACCAAAGTACAACAGAAGTACTGAAAGTAAAAGAAGGGGAAAATAATGCCCACCAAAGAAAATTGTAAAATCATCCAACCTACTCATAGGAGAGGATCACTATCGACTACAAATTTCAAAAAACTCCTTGACCTAGCTCCAGTAAACATCTTGATCCATCTAGATCACTGAGCTCCACCTACCTCAAGCCCTTTGTGGACTCCATTGAAAGGACTATGGTCTTCAAAAGACACAAAACATGTACAAGAGAAGCTCATATAGGGGTGAGTATAAAATACTCAATAACCGCCCCAAAATCCCCAAAAAAAGGTAAAAACTAAAAGGCAACAGTCCGCTTGACCTAGCCATAGGGAAACCCAATTGAGAGAGAAGCTCTATCTTGAGTCATCCTAGGTTGCACATTACAAGTCAACTTGGTCTACAAGAGGTGTCAACCCTGACATGTGACAACACCACAAGGACTCCCAGAAATCACCTAGATATACTCATCTCATACTCAATGTCTTATAAGGTTCTGACTTCATAGTCTGCAATAGCATTACTACTCTAGGATCTAAAGGTAACACAGAAAACTCAGAGTGCACACTCCATGATCTTAACCATCCCATATGGAACCCATTCGAGAGATACACTCCATCGGTATTAACCCTACCATTCATAATGGTACATCTAAGAGAACATGATCCGTTGGATACATATTACTAGATCTAGCTCTAGTACCTAGCATGAGAGGTCCTGTAGCCATTACCTTGTGTCCAGTATAAGCTAAATAAACCCAAGTTAAGAGGCCCACATCTCACCACTACACATAGATTAGGGAGAACTTCTCCAAACTATGCACCACGTGAATCCTCTCTAACAAGAGAGAATGGAGGGACCCATGCCTCTCCACTACCCACATTAAATAGAGTACTGCTCCTAACCAACCCATGAAACCTCTATCACTCCTGTAAGGAGTGTCCCGCACCTCAGTTCATCAAGGGAGAATTAACTCCTATCTAGGTATCATTCTCATCGAGATGAGAGCATCCTCATTGTAATTATGTCCTGCAGCCAAGGGATCTCCAACACCGATAAAGGACCCACACCCTAGTATGACATAGGAGTACTGCTTCATAAATCGAGGAATACACCCAAACCTGGTAGGGGAGTACCACTTAGTGTCTAGAGGACCCGCACCCTGGTACGACAGTAGAGTACCTACTTTTCTAATTCATTCTCAATGGGGGACCCTCACCCTGGTATGTTTGGGGAGTACTGACCCCAGGCTAGAGGACCCACTCCCTGGCACGATAGGGGAGTACCGACTCTGATGGAACAACATGTATGGAGGACCCACACCCTAGAACGATAGGGGAGTACTGAATCCTAGGATAGAGGACCTGCACCCCGGTACGACAGGGGAGTACCCACTCTACCATTCCACAAGAATGGAGGGACCACACCCTAACATGGTAGGGTATCACTGTCTAGCCTTACGAATGTCTCTGGGAAACCTGCACCATAGTCCATCAGGGGAGTAACACCCATAGAGGAAATCTACCCAAAGGTAACAAACTTATGCCCATAAAGTGGGGAGTCCCATATCTACCTAAGTAGATAGGTAAGGATACATGTTACCTAGTCCATCAGGGGAGTACAGTCTTAGTGTCTCTCTATACGAACCACATGGATTTCCAATATCGTCTAGGCATCACTCCACAAGTGTCTCACTCAGTTCACACCACCTCGTATCTCATAAGACATAATGGTGGACACCATCGCGTCCTATTAGGAAAACCATTCCGGATAGACTACTCAAAATCCTGAATCCAAGACCCGTAGAAGGAGATATGAAAGGTGAAAAATCCATAGAGGATCGACTAGGAGTACACGACGTGCACTGGGGAACACACAATTTGTGAGCCCACCCAATCACCTTCCAGTGTATCTAGTCTACATAGTTTACCAACCCGTGTAAGGGTAAATGGTGTGTATAGGAGGTACATTTCGTGTCCCTCATCACCTGGCCCCTGGATGTGTTCACCTTCTACACGGATCGACCTACTGTGTCCCTCACACACCATGTATCCCATACTACATGGAATGTTCGGATAAAAGACCACCATCCCGTGTAGGTTTACTCGTGTCCATGTACCAGACCCTATGTATGTGTACCTTGTCCATTTGTTAGTGAATGGACTTGTGCTTTCACACTGCTAACCCAAGACATGTCCCATAGTCACATGGTCTCATTCTCTACATGGTGTGTAACCCCATATACACAGCTTGTATCCCTGAAAGATCTTCTTACCTGAAAAGGAAGAGCTACATGGAAAGTATCGCTAGACTACATGTCATGTAGATGGAAACCTAGTCGGTAATTTCTTATAAATTCACTCGATTCACCCCGATTCAGCCCAAAACCCAATGATCTACCTAGGAAGGATCAAGATCAATTACAACAAGGCTCTAGAATCTCTAAACAGCGTAAAAAGAAAGGGATTGTGAAAAAAAACTCAAATCCACCAACCTCATTGGCTAAAATCCAAAGCTTCAGTTGAAGAGTGGTGCCTCGATCACTCTGGTTCTTGATTTTATGATGATCTGCATTGAAAACAGGGATCAACAACACCGTGTTTTGAAGAATCGGTATTAGTTCATCATTTACAAAAGGGAGGAGAGAAGAAGGAGGTGTGCACTCCTCCATTGCTTTGTGCATCTAAAACATTGGGAGGGGAGGGATTAGGTTAATTTTAGGTTAATTAATTAATTAAATTTCCATTTAATTAAGTATTTCACCACACAACAACTCTCCAACTCACCTCCATCCAAACCTTCCAGCGCAAACAATTTTATGTCATTACAAGGGTAAACACAACATTCCAAACCCAACCATGATCTCAGAAATATGATCCAAGACTTAGAGCATGAGTTGTTTACATTTCAATTAAAATTGAATGCACGTAGAAAAAAATATTTTTAATATTATTAATATCACCTCACCAAGGCTCCCTGAGCCCCAGCTGCCCACGCCAACTTAGTACCCAACTCCGAAGATATTTGCTAGAATATTCCAAAGTCCTTCAGGTCAAAACCTGGGTCATCACATTATCCCCACCTTAAGACTTCTTTCCCCAAAAATTGAAATCCTAAGAATAAGGGAAGTAACTGAGCTCCCCACTGGGCACCCACGCTAGCGAGCACACCAAGGTCTATCATGCTTCTTACGAGCACACACATAGAGGAAACACTAAGATCAACCCACTTTTGTGTCTAAATCCTACCAGGAAAACATTGCGAAACAATGGGAACTTGTCTCCTTAGTTGTGACAAGTGGGAAAGAGACAAGCACCACGGTCTATCTGCAATCATGGGGTCTAGTGGAACACCACCTCACTAACCTAACATAGATACTACGAAACCCCACAATTCACATCCACCCCTAGATGTACAACATCCTCCTAAAGAATTATGAATTAAAATTGACACTGAACAAGCGAGGGTATTCATGAATGAAACAGCGTTGCCCAAGAGTGAACGTTGGGTCTTACCAGGCCCTCCTTCTACCACATCCAACTACAACATAGCTCACCAAAATAGAAACACCTCCACACCCACTAGTGAAATCCCAACTAAGTATGGATGGTAGTTAACCAATACACACTACGGAAACAGTTTAGGGTCTAACTATACTGTTATGAAATGATTCTGAGCATAGTTTTCCCTCTTCCAGGGTCGCCAAAAAAAAGGAGTCGAGCATAGAAACTCCACTAGAATAGCCAGGACCATCTCCGAAACTGTTTTATGTAACCTTACCCTAAAAACACAGGTTTGGGGGACTGTTTCACCACATTAAGCTCCCATATTTCTTTTTGGAAAACAAAACTAGGGCCGCCCATGGTGAAACACTGGGTATTACAAATCCCTTTCTCTGCAAGTCCTCCAACCACACCTTCAGCTCACAAAGCTCTGCAGGAGCCATCTGATATTTCATGAAAGTATCAATGTCATCCCAAGGTGTGAACCAAACCATAATTCTATCTTCTATTGAGGTGGTAATCTTGGAACATATTTAGGGAAGATATCCTCTTACTCCTCAACTCTTTGTGGGAACTAGAAACTCATAATATTTGTAGCACTGAGGGTCATACTGGCCAACTAGTGAGTAATTTGTTGTACCCTCCCATGAATGAGTCCATTCTCTCCTGCCTGGGTTTCCTTTTCACCAATAAAGTAAAACATCACTCCATCACTATGGACACACCTCACCCTTTTCCTAAAACAGTCAATCCAAGCATGAACTATAGTAATCCATATCGAGAATGATGTTGTAAGTCCTCGACGCTACAACCAAGAGATACCAACTAAAAATATCACCTCAAAGAGTCAGGTCACACTGTCAGTGCCAGTGTGTGGTCATCAGGTCTTCTCCAGTAGCATCTCAAAGCATAATGGTAAATTCAATGGTCCAACCAGAATCTCTAAGTTTCAAACAAGACTCGTGGAAAGAAGATAATGACGAGAACCTATGTCTACCAATATGGTAGCTAAAAAAAGAAGACACAAATCATACCTCAAATATCTCCTAGATCCTCTGGGTCATAAGCTATAACCACATGCAGCTATCCTCACCCATGTCCTCCAACTCGATGAGCCTGGTGCAGACCACCAGTGGATGGTGGTGGCAACACCGCAAACTGTCTGCCACCTCCTGCTGCTCTTACAACTCCACCTCCTCCTCGTCTGCCACCTTGCTAAACTCCTTGCTCCAATCATTGTCTCTTACAAGGCGTCTCATCATCCAGTTCCCTCTCAGTATCATGGTAGTTCATACAATCTCCACTGAGATTCCCCTAGTCATTGCAAGCATAACATCACCTCTCCTGCAGCTAATCTAACCCTAAGTATTGTTCCTACACCACAGAACCACATGTCTGAGTACGGGTATGGGTATGCCTCTTATGTCATGATCCTATCGTCTGTCATTTTTTAGATACTACAAACACCTCATCCTTATGACCACTACTGTGATTCACATCCATATGTCCTTCATCCAGGAAACTCTTCACCACCAGAGATCACTCAATCACTCCATCATATGTGGGAATGCACAGTGGAACCACAAATTCTCAGATCTCCCGATTTAATCCCTACTTGAAGGTCTATTCTATGAAGAACAAATCAAGAACCATATTAAAAGAGCATTGCGACAAGTATGTGAACCTCACTGAAAACTCTGTCACTGCCATGTTGCCCTACCAAAGCTTCAAAATCTCCTAAATAGGCACTAATATCAAGGTGTTTGGGTAAAACTCTTCCCTGAAGAGTCACTCAAACTCCACCCAAGTGAGTTCCACATCTTCATGAGATTGTATCACGAAACTCCACCTTTTCCCGGCCAAACCCTACAAAAGGTTCTCCACAAGGAGCACCATCTAATCGAGTGGTATCCTCACTAAGCGAAAAACATGTCTGACTTCTTCAAGCCATTTATCTACTACCTGGGGGTCTATATCACCCTGGTACCTTAGAGGTTGTTGCCTCTAGAAGTCATGTGGAACACTCATCCTGTACACATCCTCGGCCTGAACTGCAGACAACCCTACTACTCTATGGGAGGTGTTGGGACCACTTTGTGTGTGGAGATTGTATTTGTTGTCAATAGTTGTCAATACTGGTCAAAATGAAGAAGGAGGTAAAGAAGGACTCCAAAGTTAATGGTGATCGGCTAAAGTGAGGATGCTTGGATAATTATTATGAAATCATAGCATTGGATGTCATACTTGAGTAATTCTCTAAGAAGATAAATTCAGTAAGTTCAAAGAACTTGTGCCAAAGGTGACACATTGTTTACAGCAATGAAGAATGGATAAGTATCATCCATTTGAGGATTATTGGAGCATAATGGTGAAGTATCATCTATCTAAGGATGGTTGAAGAATAATTGAGGATTTGAAGTGAGGATGAAAGAAGTACTTTGGAATTCATATTCCAAAAAGAATAGAGAAACCAGACGATGCTTTGCTGATTTGTATTTCAAAAATATCATAAGTTTGAAGAACTTGTGATGCAATCCTTATGAAGGAAAGGGAGTGACAAAGAAGTGTTTTTGGAAAATTCATATCACAAATATCATCAGATCAAAAATATGGCAAAGGAAAGAAGTAGGCGTGTAAGTATGCAGTAGGCGTGTAAGTATGCAGTAGGCGTGCAAGTATGCAGTAGGCACGCAAGTGTGTAGAGGCGTGCAAGTCATATTTCAAAATAGAATTATTTCAGAAATATGGAAAAGGAAAGAAAGTGGCGTGCAAGTCAAGAATGGCACGCAAGTATTTGGTGCGCAAGTATTTGGTGCGCAAGTATTGGCGCGAAAGTATTAGTACGCAAGTCATATTCTAACATCATCATATCCAAAAATGACAAAGGAAAGAAGAAGGCGCGCAAGTGGTGGCACGCAAGTGGTGGCACACAAGTGGTTGCGCGCAAGTGTTGACGCGCAAGTGTAAGTGGCACCCAAGTCCTATTTCAAAGATCATCCAATCAAAGTATGAAAAAGGAAATAAAGCAGTGCACGAGTTTGAAAGTGCCGCGCAAGTCAAGAGTGTCGCGCAAGTATTGGCGTGCAAGTCTTGGCGCGCAAGTCTTGGCACGCCAGTGTATGGGCGCACAAGTCACCAAATTGCCTATAAATAGACGAATCGCCTCCTCATTTGTTAAGGCTCAACACTTAAGAGAAAAATTTGAGCTCTGAACGCGCAAGTGTAGAAAGTGGCGTGCAAGATGAAGTGGCGCGCAAGCTGAGTGTTATTTATACAGCGCGCAAGTTTTGAAATGCAAGTCTGTCACGTAAGTTTTGTCACGTAAGTCTGTCGCGCAAGTGTTGCCGCGAAAGTCTGTCGCGCAAGTCTTTTGGGAAAGTCTTGGCGCATAAGTAGTGGTGCGCAAGTAGAAGTGTTCAAGAAGAGGCGCGCAAGTTATAGGTGCACAAGTATAGGGCATGCAAGTGGAAGTGTGTGTGCAAGCTATTTTGTTCCAGGAGTTCCTGCCATCTTCTAGAGAGGAAATAAGAACAAGGAAAAGATTTCAACTACATTCCATATGCATGATCACATGCATTTATGAACAAGAGGATAACTCACTCTGATGAATCCAAGTAAGCTGGTCTTCGTTGCCTAATTAATCACATTGGTATATGTGATTCTTTCTAAGAAAGAAGGAGTCCTAGTGCATTCTGTTATTGCAATAAAGAAGAAGAAGAAGTCCTAGTGCAGTTGGTTTTGCACTATTGAAGAAGAAAAGAAGAAGACACAAAGAATTTCTTGCCTACTGCTTTGCAAGTAATCAAGTGAATAGCACTAAAGAAGATCAAGAGCAGAACCTACCTTTTGAAGAAGGAAGAAGACTGTCTCCATAGGTAGTATAAAGAACCAGACAGACGCTGCAAGTTGGGCTAGGTCATCACCAGTCAGGGAAGAGGATTGTTTCCCACCCCCCTCTAAAGTGTAGGGACTCACATGGGCTAGAGGATTTCTTTCCTAGCCACTCCATTGTAAAATCATATCACATTATAATGGATAATCCATGTAGTGGTCATACCCATGCATGGAAAGGACGTAGCTACTCTTATTGAGTGGTGAACCTTGTAAAAATATCGTGTACATATTTTTACTGCTTTCTATTATTGCATGCGACAGGGAAAAGAGAATAAGAGAATAAAGATCCTAACAGGTCACGAGGTACAGGGATAAAAGTTGGAATTGGTTTAAAAAGTCCCCAACACTGATTAACCCCCCCTCTCAGTGTTAGACATATCCCAAACTGGTCCTATCAATTGGTATCAGAGGGAGGTTAACCTCTGTTAGATTCTCTAAAGTGAATTTATTCTCTTTTGAAAACTTGAGTTCCGTTCCTGAGTCAACAATGAAGAACAGTGTTGGTGAAGATTTAGTTATATCTACCAAGACCACGATGAACAGAAAAAAGAAAGAGAAGAGAAAGTTGAAGAAGAATTCCCTCTTAACTAAATAAGAGGAAGCATCTAGTTCTCCATACCTGGCTGACATTGAAGACACACCAGATTTGGAAAGTAATGAGAAGGTGGCTCAAGTACCCACCAAGAAGATGGACAACCTTCCTACCTAAACTGATCAAGAGGTATGTGTTAGTACATTTGTAAATTACCCTCATGATGAAAATTCTAGCACAAGTGGTGATGAACAATATACAACATCTCGAGAAATATCAATTGATAGATTAAGAATGATTCTTCATGGTATTCTTAAAGAGTGTGCATCCCTGGTTTGCGGGGTATTTTAATGCATGCAAGAAAATATCACTCAGCTGGAAGAAGAAACTGATGTTTTGGATAAAGGATTACAAGCAAAAATTGTCGAATTTTTAAATCTCTCTAGACAGGTTGGAACCTTTGAAGCAATAAAGAGGGGATTTGAAGATAGTTCGTCAAAGTGGATCAAAGATGTTGAAGAAAAGGAGGGCGTCAACAAGACTCTGGAAGAGAAGATCCATGCACTAAAAGATGAGCTGAAAAGGGGAAATGAAGTCAAGAAGTTATATTTGGAAGATAACTCTAAGAAGATCAATGAACATGACTTTTTGTTACAAAACAAAGTAAAGATGCATGAAGATGAAGTTGAAAGATTAAAGAAGGCTTGTGAAGAGAAGATGACTATGATTGAAAACCAGGAAGCCATCCTCAATATGAGATGTCTAGAATTGGAAGCTGAACTAACCAATCTTGAGAAGACACATATTGAGTCTCCACAAAAGAAGGAAATAGTTGCTGCTAGTACTCAATGCTCACTAGAGGATTCTACTGTCAAAATACCTCCAAAATGTGATAAGAATATCATGGCTTCACTCATTGATCTATCACAAGTAGCTGAGAAAGTAAAAGTTTTATCCATACCAACTTGTATTAATGTTTCTAAAATTGCTCCTAAAAAAAGTGCAGGTAGGAAGAAAAATTCTAAGCAAGTTTGGATGAAGAAAAGTGAGATGAAACCTATCACCATGGATAGGGTGGATAGGGGAAAGAGTGTGGAAGATAGATCCCCATCAAAATCACAACATACCAAGAAGAAGAAGGCTCAGAAAACTTATCAAGAAGATGACAAGAAGTTAAGGTTTGTTGGTCAATGTTGGTGCTACAATAGGTTTGGGCATTGTGCACTGGATTCTTGGTACAATCCCTTAAATGTAAAAGCACATAGAAAGCCCATCTCAAGGGGGAGAAATCCAGAGAAGAAGAAGCTACATCCACAGATCCAGAAACATATGTATACTGCAAATAGATTTGGAATGTTGGACAACATCTGTGATGTATGCAATGGGAGTGGTCACAATAATGGTGGATGCCTATCTCAGAATGTATTCAAAGCTAATAAGAACAGAAGACCACAAAAGCTGGAGAAGAATGAAGAATCTATCTTGGGAAGTAATCATAATTATGTTGTAAAAGAAAATGATCCCAAGAAGATTACAATGAGGAAAAATGAGAAGTCCTTGGATTCCATGTCCAAGAAGGTGAAGGGTGGTGCATCCAAAAGAACTACTATGAAGGAATCCACTCAGAAGAATCCATGTATAAGATCCAATCTTGATGCCTCAGTCCCTAATGATATTTTTGTGATTTGGCCAGAAGATTTGGAAAGAATGAGAAAGATGGAATATGAACAAGCTAAGGCTAGTTCTAATAAAAAAAGAAGATTCTACATGAAGACAAAGAAGTTCTGTGTGTGAGGTGCAACAAGGTTGGTCACACTGTCCGAAAGTGCTTTGAACTTATTCCATCCCAACAAGAATTCATGAAGAGGATGAAGGTTGCACCGAGAGATTCTAGTGCTTGGAATTCTTCTGAAGAAATAAGATTCACACACAAAGAGATAGAAGATGTATTGAGATCCACACAGCTACATTCAAAATTAAAGATCAAATGTGAAAGTGTGAGGAGTGGAGAAAATGGAGCATCCTGGTTGAGAAAATCATCTCAGCCCTCCTACTCACATTGAAGAAGCATGGAGGATCCACCCTATTCCCTTAAATCTTTGTATATTGTATTTTTTCTTTAAATACAGGGAATTGAAGGTGATGCAAGATCTTAGGGGGAGAACCTAAGATTCAGTGATGAGAAGTGTTCTCTATAGAGGGATACATATGAAGAAGCTTCCAGAGTCATTATCTCAATAAGTATCAATTTCAGTTGGTGCTAAATTCAACTACTCTGAAGATTGTCTGAAGATCATGTCATTGGAAATGGAATTTCAGGTTGATTATTTCTTTCACACTCAATATCTTCGGCCTGGAATGAAAGTGAAAAACCCTTGAAGACAAGTGTATGAGTTCTCATCTCATGAGGTGTCATATCATGTGGGTAATGGACAACTTTGTTGTCTAAATCAAATCCTCTTGTTTTCTATGTCGATCATTGCTCAAGTAGACTTAGAGTGAAATGATTGATGGAACATTTCTTAAGTATAGAACGATACCCTCTCTACCATGAACTTTGTATTTCTTGTTAATAAGGGGGAGAGAAATGAAATGAATGTCTAGGGGAGAGACATAAGTAAAAGAGAGAGATAAGATTCTCATTTTGACATTGAAACATTCATTTGAGAAGACTTTGTGGTATTGACAACAAAATACAAAGGGGGATATTGTTGGGACCACTTTGTGTGTGGAGATTGTATTTGTTGTCAACAGTTGTCAATACTGGTCAAAATGAAGAAGGAGATAAATAAGGACTCCAAAGTTAATGGAGATCGGCTGAAGTGAGGATGCTTGGAGAATTATTATGAAATCATAGCATTGGATGTCATACTTGAGTAATTCTCTAAGAAGATAAATTCAATAAGTTCAAAGAACTTGTGTCAAAGGTGACACATTGTTTACAGCAATGAATAATGGAGAAGTATCATCCATTTGAGGATGATTGGATCATAATGGTGAAGTATCATCTATCTAAGGATGGTTGAAAAAGAATTGAGGATTTGAAGTGAGGATGAAAGAAGTACTTTGGAATTCATATTCCAAAAAGAATGGAGAAACCAGATGATGCTTTTCTGATTTGTATTTCACCAATATCATAAGTTTGAAGAACTTGTGATGCAAGACTTATGAAGGAAAGGGAGTGACAAAGAAGTGTTTTTGGCAAAGTCATATCACAAATATCATCATATCAAAAATATGGAAAAGGAAAGAAGTAGGTGCGCAAGTATGCAGTAGGCACGCAAGTATGCAGTAGGCGTGCAAGTATGCAGTAGGCGCGGAAGTGTGTAGAGGCGTGCAAGTCATATTTCAAAATAGCATTATTTCAGAAATATGGCAAAGGAAAGAAAGTGGCGCGCAAGTCAAGAATGACATGCAAGTATTTGGCGCGCAAGTATTTGGTGCGCAAGTATTGGCGCGCAAGTATCGGTGCGCAAGTCATATTCCAACATCATCATATCCAAAAATGACAAAGGAAAGAAGAAGGAGCACAAGTCGTGGCGCGCAAGTGGTGGCACACAAGTGGTTTCACGCAAGTGTTGACGCGCAAGTGTAAGTGGTGCCCAAGTCCTATTTCAAAGATCATCCAATCAAAATATGACAAAGTAAATAAAGTGGTGCGTGAGTTTGAAAGTGTCATGCAAGTGAAGAGTCCCGTTCAAGTATTAGCGTGCAAGTCTTGGCGCGCAAGTCTTGGCGCGCAAGTCTTGGCGCGCCGGTGTATGGGCGCGCAAGTCACCAAATTGCCTATAAATAGACGTCTCACCTCCTCATTTGTTAAGGATCAACACTTAAGAGAAAAATTTGAGCTCTGAACGCGCAAGTGTAGAAAGCAGCGTGCAAGCTAAAGTGGCACGCAAGCTGAGTGTTATTTATACAGCGCGCAAGTTTTGTCACGCAAGTCTGCCGTGCAAGTTTTTCCGCGCAAGTGTTGCCCCGCAAGTCTGTCGCGCAAGTCTTTTGGGAAAGGCATGGCGCACAAGTAGTGGCGCGCAAGTAGCAGTGTGAAAGAAGAGGCGTGCAAGTTATAGGTGCGCAAGTATAGGTCGTGCAAGTGGAAGTGGGCGCAGAAGCTATTTTGTTCCAGGAGTTCCTGCCATCTTCTGGAGAGGAAATAAGAACAAGGAAAAGAGTTCAACTACATTCCATATGCATGATCACATGCATTTATGAACAAGAGGAGAAGTCACTCTAATGATGCCAAGTAAGTTGGTCTTCATTGACTAATTAATCACATTGGTATATGTGATTCTTTCTAAGAAAGAAGGAGTCCTAGTGCATTCTGTTATTGCACTAAAGAAGAAGAAGAAGTCCTAGTGCAGCTAGTTTTGCACTAGTGAAGAAGAAAAGAAGAATACATGAAGAATTGCTTGCCTACTGCTTTGCAAGTAATCAAGTGAAGAGCACTGAAGAAGATCAAGAGCAGAACCTACCTTTTGAAGAAGGAAGAAGACTGTCTCCATAGGCAGTATAAAGAACCAGCTAGACGCTGCAAGTTGGGATAGGTCATCACCAGTCCAGGGAAGAGGATTTTTTCCCACCCCCCTCTAAAGTGTAGGGACTCACATGGGCTAGAGGATTTCTTTCCTAGACACTCCATTGTAAAATCATATCACATTATAATGGAGAATCCATGCAGTGGTCATACCCATGCATGGCAAGGACGTAGCTACTCTTGTTGAGTGGTGAACCTTGTAAAAATATCGTGTGCATATTTTTACTACTTTCTATTATTGCATGAGACAGGGAAAAGAGAATAAGAGAATCAAGATCCTAACAGGTCACAAGGTACAGGGATAAAAGTTGGAATTGGTTTAAAAAGTCCCCAACACTGATTCACCCCCCCTCTCAGTGTTAGACATATCCCAAACTGGTCCTATCAGGTGGTGGCACCATTGGAAGTCCACCCGGAGGTAACACCTCATAATAAATATCTTGCACTAAAGCCTCATCACGAGGTGGATCTTCATTATGATCACGTAGTAGAATCCTTTCTAGATATCATCGCATAGAAATCCTAAAATAGAATCAAGATGTACCATAGTTAATGAGTATATCTGGGTAGATGAATCAAGAAGGATGACCAAAACAAAAAACCCAATCATGTATGATGCATGTACCACTTATTTCTCAATAACCAGTGTCCTAATGCATTGAGTCAAAAGGCAGGTTATCAGAGTCCTAGAGAATGGATACGCCGGCCGCCACACCAAAAAAAGAACCTCTGGCCTGAGAGATGAACTTAAATCATCCTAAAATTATCTCTATGCAATCCAAACTAATATCATGACACTGCAATCCCAATGTGGAACCGTCCTCTGATACCACTCTATCACAACCCGACCCGACGGGGCTCGGTCCATAACTCCCCAAGCCTACCACCAACAGGCCGGGGGCTGGAAAATAGAATTGAGAAGGCATATCACTAACATGGGATGCATTGCCTAAGTATTTGTACAAACACACATCTCCAAGCTCACAAAATGATGAAATGTAAAAACTAAAATCAACCAATGTATGCATACAACTATATCCTACAACCAGAGTAAAACATAAGTATTGAAAGTGAAAGAAAGGAAAAACAACACTCACCAAATAAAAATATAAAGGCATTCAACCTTCTCATAGGGGGGGATTGTTGTTGAATGAAACTTATAGAAAGATCATCATCCTAGCTCTGGTAAACACCTCTGTCTATCTAGCTTAATAAGATCTTCCTACCTTGGGTCCTCTGTGGACTCCGTCAAAAGGAATGTGGTCTGCACAAGACACAAAACATGTGTGGGCGAAGCCCGTGTAAGGGGTGAGTATAAAATATTAAATAGGTTCCCTATAAAACCCAAAATATAAAGGTAGAAACTGAAAGGAAATAGTTTGTTCGACCAGGCTAGAGGGAAACCCAATCAAGAGAGAAACTCCATCTTGAACCATCCTTAGTTGTACATTGAAAGTTAGCTCGGTCTATAAGGGGTATAAACCCTGACATGTGACAACACCACAAGGACACCTAGAAATCACCCAGATATACTCTTCTTAGACTCAAAGTCTCATGAGGTTTTGACCTCAAGTCCAGCAATAGGATTTCTACTCAAGTATCTAAAGGTAACATATAAAACCAGGAGTAAACACTCCACAAGATCAGTCATCCCAGATGGAACCCGTCCGTGAGATACACTCCACCAGGAACAACATGACCATTCCTAATGGTATGTCTGAGAGAAAATGCTCCATCAGGAACATCTTACAAGGTCTATCTCTAGTTCCCAGCACTAGAGGTCCTATAATCGTTACCTTGTGCCCAGCGCAAGCTTAAGAAACCCAATTGAAGAGGCACACCCCTCACCATTACACACAACTGAGGGAGCACTACTCTAAACTATGAACCATGTGCATCCTCTCTAAAAATAAATAATGGAGGGACCCACACCTCACCACTACCCATAGTCAAGGGAGTACTTCTCCTAACCAACTTGTGAAACCTCTGTCGCTCCTGTAAGAAGTGTCATGTGACTCAGTCTGTCGAGGTATCACTAACTCCTATCCAAGTATCATTCTCATCATGTGGAGGGTCCCGCTCCTCGTAACTATTTCCTACATCCTAGGTAGATCCAACTCTAATGAAGGAAATGCGCCTTAGTATGATAGGAGAGTAATACTTCGTAAATTTAGGACCTGCACCCTAACCTGATCAGGGAGTACCACTCAGTGGCTAGAGTACCTTCACCCTAGTACAATAGGGAAGTACCGAATTTTCTAGTTCTTCACCTATGGTAGACCCACAACCTGGTACATTACGGGAGTACCGACCCCAGGCTAGATGACCCACTTCCTAGCATGATAGGGGAGTACTTACTCTACTGGAACAACACGTATGGAGGACCCGCACCCTGGAATGGTAGGGGAGTACAGACTCCTAAGATAGAGGACTCGTGCCCTAGTATGATAGGGGAGTTCCAACTCTAACTTTCAAAAATCATAGAGGGCTCGTTCCCTAACATAATAGGGGGCATTTTCCAACCTTACAAAAGTCTCTGGGAAACCCGCACCCTAGTTCATCAGGGGAGTAACACCCCCAAAGGAAATCTACCCAAAGGTAATGAACCTTCACCCACAATATGGGGAGTCCCATATCTACCTAAGTATAGAGGTAAGGACACTTATTCCCTATCTATCAGGGGAGTATAGTCATATAATCTCTCTACATAAACCACACTAATTTCCAATATAAGCTCAGTACCGTTCTACAAGCATCTCACTCAGTTCATGCCACCTTGTATCTTCTAAGCCATAATGGAGGAAACCATCACATACTATGTGGAAAACCACTGAGGATAGACTACTCACAATCCTGAATCTATGTCCCATAGAAGGAGATACAAAAGGTAGAAGATCCATGGAGGGTCGACTATGAGTACATGGCCTGCACTAGGGCACACACGGTGTGTGAGCCTACTCGAGAACCTACCCATGTGTCTAGTCTACATGGTCCAGAAACTCATGAAAGGGTAAACAGTGTGTAGAGGAGGTACACATTGTGTCCCTCATCACCCAACCCCTGGCACTATTCACCTTATACACTTACCGGACAACTACGTCCCTCGCACACCGTCTATACCATACTACATGGCGTGTTGGGATAAACAGCCACCAGACCATGTAGGTCTACCTGTGTCCATGTACCAGACCCTATGTCTATGTACCATGGTCATGATTTAGTGCATGGCCATGTGTTTTAACATGGCTAACCCAAGCCATGTCCCATAGTCACATGGTATCATGCACTACATGGTGTATAACCCCCAATACACATCGTGTAGCCCAGAAAGATCATCTTCCCTGAATATGAAGAGTTACACTACATGTGTCACTAGACTACATACTGTGTATATAAAAACACTATCGGGAATTTTCTGCAAATTCACCTGATTTTCCCTGATTCATCCCAAAACCCAATGATCTACCTAGTAGGGATCAAGATCAATTGCAAATAGGATCTAGAATCATATAACAATATAAAACAAAAGGGATACAAAAAAAACCAATTCTGCCTACCTCATTGGCAAAATGTCGAAGCCTTAGTTGACGAATGGTGCCCATATCACTCTGGATCTCAATTTGATGATTTGTGTCGAAAATAGGGATCAACGACGCCATGTTTTGAAGAATAAACAATGGTTCATCATTGAAAAAAGGGAGGATCATAGAAGGATGTGTGTGCTCCTCCCTTGCGTTGTGCATCCAAAACATGGGGAGGGGGAGGTATTAGGTTAGTTTTAGGTTAATTAATTAATTAAATTTCCATTTAATTAATTATTTTACCACATAATAACCTTCCTACTCACCTCTGACCAAACCTCCTAGCGCGGGATATTTCATGTCGTGTATAGAGTAAACATGACATTCTGGACTCAACCATGGTCACAGAAATCCGATCTAAGACTTAGAGTAGGATTTATTTATGTTTTAAGTGAAATTGAACATGTGTAGAAAAAATATTTTTAGTATTTTTAATATTACCAAAACAAGGATCTTTAGGCCCCAACTGTCATGCCAACTCAGTGCCCAGCTCTAGATATATTCACTGGAATATTCTAAAGTCCTTCAGGTCAAAACTTGGGTCATCACATCATCTTAGGTGTAATTTATAAATGATAAGAAACTTTACCCACTTGCTCAACAATCTCAAAAGTTTCAAAAAACAAGGAGCAAGCTTCCCTTGCCTCCCAATCCATCGATGACCCAACTAGGGTGAAACCTTCAAAAAAAACCTATTTACCAACTGATAACTCTGGAGGTCTATAGTGACGATCAGCATAATATGTATATCATCTCTGTGCCATCAAAATCATTTGATGAATCAACTGAATCATTGTTTTCATCTCTTGGACCAAGCTTGATCCAACCAAGGAACATTCAAAAACCTCCAACCAACACAACATGGATCTATAATGACTCTCATACAAGGCCTCAAAAGGATCCATACTGATCATCAATCGATAAATATTGTTATAAGAAAACTCAACCAGACCCAAGTGATCATCCCAAACCCCACCAAAGTTGAGAACACAAGCGCGAAGCATATCCTCAAGAATCTGTATAGCCCTTTCTGTTTGTCTGTCCGACTATAGATGGTATTTCCCACTCAAACATATGTGAGATCCTAGTGCCTCCTAAACTCATTTCCAAAAAAGATAAGTGAAATTAGGATACCTATCAAAGACTATAGTATATGGAACTCCATTCAAATAAACTATCTATTTTACATAGAGATTTCCTAACTCCTCAACTTTGGTTGTATCTCAAATGGGTATAAATTGAGATGACATGATCAGCCTTTTGATCACAACTCATATCACATTATTATTTCTATGGGTTCATGTAAACCCATCCATAAATTCTATAGATATCTCATCCCACTTCCAAGTGGGTACTGGAAGTAGCAGAATTAAATCCAAAGGTTTCTAGTGTTTAACCTTAACCTGCTAGAATGTATAGCAATGAGAGAAAAATTTTGAAATTTCTTGTCTCATACTTATCCACCAAAACCACCATTATATGTCATAGAACTTATTTATAGTTCTAGTTTTCAAAACCCATTGGTAATTATGATAATCCCCCATCACATATTTCCTTTCCTCTAATGTAACAACGTAGTGATTCTGATAAACAGAATACACTCTTTGGAGAACGACAACTGGGAAACTATCTCCCCACCATAAAGAGAGAATCTAATGATAAGGAACATATCATCAAGTTACTAATCCTGAAGAATAATTTTGATAAGATCATATGTCAACAGAATGTTGGCCAAGTAAACCTTGGCACCTTTCTCATAATCTCCAATATGTAACTATGAAAATACAATCATCAAATCCTACTCTTCCAAAGATTCTTTCACTACCTGGGTCAGAAGTTTCCTGCTCAAAGCATCTGCAACAACATTCCCTTTCCCCAAGGTATAGGCGATGTCAAAGTTGAAAGATTATAGGTATTCCACCAAATGCCTCTAGGGGAGTTTCAAAAAAAATTTAAAGAACATATAACTCAATCTCTTATGGTTCGAAAACATGGTAAACTTTTCTTTGTAAAGTTAGTGCCACCAAGTCTTAAGAGAGTGCATCACAAATCCAAGTTCAAGGTTATGGGTAGGATAATTCTTCTCATGTGTCCTAAGATGACGATACCTATAGGCAACAACATGATTGCCTTTAATAAGAACATAGCCCAAACCTAAACCCGATGCATCACAAAAGACCACATAACCCTGCACGGCCTTTAGAAGAGTCAACACTAGTAAAATAGTACAAATATGTTTCAACTCAACAAAAGAACCCTGAAATTTTTTATTCTATGAAAAATTAACTCCATTCCAAGTTATAGTAGTCATCGAACAAACCAACATTAAAAATTCCTTAAAAAACAAGCAATAATATCCAGTAAGGCCCAAAAATCTCTAAATCTTGAAGACATTTCATGGTTATTCCCAAGTCATAACATCTTTCACCTTCTCATAGTCAATTGATATTCTTTATTTTGAAACCATGTGTCCCAAGAATGTTACTTCTCGAACCCAGACATTACACTTCAAAAACTTGTCATAGGGACAATGATATGTTAATAAACTTAGAACTGTTCTTAGATAATGCATATGATCCTCCTCAGACTTATAGTAAACAAGTATTTCATCCAAAAAGACCACCAAAAAGGTATCTAGATACTCCTCAAAAATATTTTTCATAAATTCCAAGAAAACTAAAGGATCATTGGTTAGACCAAAGGGAATAACAAGGTACTCATAATGATAGAACCTGATCTGAAAGCTAGTATCTGAATGTTAGATTCTTTTATCCTCAACTGATGGTAACTATAACAAAGGTAAATTTTCAAGGACCACTTCAGTCCCTTTAATTGTTTAAAGAGATCATAAATTAGTAGAAATGGATACTTGTTCTTTTCCATTACGTGATTATGATTTTTGTAATCAACCCATAAGAAAAGTGAACCATCAGCTTTCTTAAAAAAGAGAATTAGCACCACCCAAAGTGACATGCTTGGGAATATAAATCCTTTCTTAACAAGATCATTCAATTGGAACTTCAACTCTTTTAGTTCAGATAGTTCCATCTATTAAGAGGGGATAGAAACTAGTTGAGTACTAGGAATTAAATACATAGAATGAAAACTGAAGGGAGATCACCACCCAAATATTCTTCCTCCATGTCAAAGGAAAACATAGATATCACTTTCCCTAACTTTGGATAATAAGGTCTATACCTTCTTGACCTTAGGTCTCATTATCCTTGGAAGACACAGCTCACACCACTGGGTGTAGTAAAGGAGACCCTTCAAAGATATATGCCAATCTGGAATTTATTAGAAATTATCCAATCCATCCTGAAAATGACATCAAGTGGTTTCACGTTAAGAAACATAAAGCTCGAAGAAATATCAACATCAGATACAGAGAGAAAAAGTAGGAATAAAAATACCCTGCTCTTTCTTCATACCAAGGGGTGTAGTAATATCCATTGTACAAGATAAAAGATCCACAGAAAGATTAATAAGGATAAAAATATGGGTTCAAATAAACTAATGAGATGCAATAGTATTAAATAGAGTATTCACTAATGAAAATTCTATAGTAATGGTACCTCTCATGGTTTTTGGACCTATATCCGCTTCCTCTGGAGACTCTTCCATTGTGGGAAGTAGCTTCATTCAGGATTCCTATGGATGGAACCCTTTTGTTTGTGTAGCATCTGATTGTGTCGCAGTTTTAGGAAGTGTAGATGATCTTGTGCCACTATTTGGAGTAGAATAGTTATGGAAGAACCTCTAAAAGTTCCCTAAACATTTGTAGGATCCAAAATTCTTGGGTGCCTTTGTGGTGTCCCAGCATTCCACACTAGTAAGAAACAAAAATAACTTTTACATGCACTGCAGAAGGTTTAGAAAAACCCTACCATCAAGAACTTCCATGAGAATAATTACTCTTCCTCTTTCCCTTAGAGGAATACACACTACCAATGGGAGAGAAAGAAACTCCTAAAAACCATGACTTTCTAGCCAAGTCCATCTCGACCATCAGTTCTCTATCAAGTAAATCATAATAAGAAGAAAAATTTAGAAAGAAAACATAAGAAATAATTTCTGGTCAAAGTCCCAACTCAAAACTTTGATCCTTTATCCTCTTATTTGATACTATCTCAGGTGAAAAGTGCATTAGCTTAGCAAAATGGTTTGCATACTCTATCACGGTTCTATTAGTTTGCTAGAGTCTAAATAACACAATGGAATTGGATAAAAACATTGACTCTGGATAGAAATGGTTGATGAAAATAACCATGAATTCCTTCCACTTTAACCCATCATGCTTCTTATTCATCACCATCATATCCCACAATCTCCTGCTCAGACCTTCCAATACGAAGGTGGTATACTTCACTTTGATTTCATCAAGTGTATCCAAAAACCCAAAAAACACTCCATTATTCTCAACCACTCCTCATCCTCTTGAGAATCATTTGATCTGTTGAATGGTTCTAGCTTCTATCTAAGGAACTCTTGAGAACAAATATTGAGAACATCGCTTTGAGGTTACACAACTAGAGCTTTAATGAGAAATAGAGGTCGATTTTATCCTAGAGCTTGGGTATTGTGCATCATCACCTAAATCAAATTTGGGTCCACAATAGGATTCATTCACTGAGTTTCAATAGTAGTTTCCTCCTAGATCTGATTTAGATGTCTTTTCAGAGGCATGATGTTATTCAACATCAACAGACAACAAGAAGATGTTAGATTAATGCTCAAATAGAGCAAAAAGAAAATTAATCCCAATAGATAGAAAAAATAAGATTTAGATTTCAATCTATCCAAATCTAAATAGGAAAAATACTAGAACTTATTCATAAGTCAAATTTCACTAACCACCCCTGGTGAATTAAGATTCGTTATGGTGAGAGTTGTCCAGACACTCAATTTCAACTACCTCCTAAGTCCCAACAAGATTTCACAAATTCATATTGACTTCAAGATAAAATCTCAACTCGGACCTATGATACCACTTTGTCACAAACTCGCCCAGGTATCAGGGTAACCCGATAACTGAGATGACCCTGACATAGCCTGAAGGGTGTTCCTGATCCCCACAGTTTGGCAACTAGCACCTGACATCATACAAGAATGGAAGTGAGAATGATTTTTCCACTAATGATGGATCAGTCAAACAAACAATAAAATATGAATATTTGAAGAAAATCCACTAGGAATAAAGTACAAGAAGTTGAAAAGGCATAAACAATCCCAAATTACAACAACAAAATTTCTAAAATAGAGAAAATATCCCAAATCCCAAAGCACACGACTCACCAATTCCAAGGTTCAATAGTAGGATCCACCTCCAAGATACCCCTTTCCCTTGCGCAAACCTGGAAGGATATAATCTAAAAACACATGAATACACAATTAGGGTGTGATCCAAATCCTAATAGTATTTTACCAAAAGATTCCATAACAAGATTCCAATATCAAATTAACCAAGAATATGCTTTCAATTTTAAAATAAATAGATTTTTCATTTACAAAAAACATATTTAAAGAAATAATACTTTACAATTTAAAAGACGGAAATGCATTAAAAATTCATTCTTCATATTTCAAAATATTGAAATACAATTCAATTGATGGGATTTAACTTTAATAAAAGGGTTCTTTCCAAAAATATAACTTTTCACAAAATGGATTAAATAAACACATTTATATAAAATATTTTATATAAATTATTAAGGCATGTAAAATAGTTTATAACAATGGAATATACATTTTAAATTTAAACATGAAATAAATATGGTCATGTGCCAAGTAGGTACAATAGCTCTAGGCTATAGGGATCCAACATTGTGAAACAGCAAGTATGTATATATGCCCCTTTGGACCTAAGGAAAAGGGGAGTCATCACCATCGCCTAAGGAATGATGAAGTGCAGATATGATGTTTTAGAATATTACAAGTTGTAAATTGTTTCCCAATATAACACACTAACTACCTAAGTTGTGTATGCATTAAAGTATAAAAAATGGTGGGAAATTTATTTCAATACTTATTAAAATAAAATTAAATCCTAGTCCCTATTTCAAATATACCAATTTTCTCTTTAAAATCCAAAATGGGTTTTTAATTAAAAACATGTCTTTTCAAAAAGATAAAACCACTGGGTTTCCATCAAAATAATTTTTAATCCATTTTTCACAAATAGGTATTTGAAACTAATTCATGTAATTTCACAATCCAATTTCACAATTTAATTTACAAATAAATTCCATCAATTTCATAACAACCCCCAAATTCACTGGAATTGGGATTTTTCTCAAAATTTTCCATCAAGTAAATTTTATAATTTAATCCAAAAAATAAATTGATTACATTTCCATAAAAACAAAAATTTAAATTAAAAAATTTTTTCTCACTAATTTCTAATTCCATGCAAAAAACTCATCCTTATCAAAAATCCCAATTCCCCAGAATTAGGTTTTTTCCCACAAATAAATTGAAATCCATATGATCCAAATCCAAACAATTGAATTTAAATTCAAATGATTGAAATTTAAGAAAAATTAGGGTTAATATAAATTGGGAATCAAGATGGGCCCACTTTACTTTCTCATGTAAACTTAATACCCACAACAAAACTCATCAATGAGAATGAAGATGCAGAAGACCTCAAAACTCAACCTAGAAATGAGATCCAATAACATATATCTTAGATCCATCAATTTCAAGATGATATATCAAACCCAAAGGGAGCAATAGAGAAATAGATAGAGATGCATGAAGAACACTTACCTGGAAGACACATTGTGATCGCCACAACAATCAAACACCAAACGAAAGGTGTCGAAAGGATTAGAGGCTCCCAAAATATCTTGGGGAATCCTCTAGGTCGAGAGAAAGGATCCTAGAGAAATAATAAGAGAAAATTTATGTTGGGATGCCTATTTAAAAAACTAGGCTTGGGTTATTACATGACATGTAACCCATTTACACATCTTGAAATTGATAAATTTTCACATCCACCAAAAAACTCGTCGCCTCTTGCTTAAAACGAATTATTTTTCATTTTATGAGTTACACAACTTGTAACCCTATTACATGGAGTGTAATTTTCCATTTTAGTTGTACATGATGTGTAAAAATATTTCACTCCATATAATCCTCCAGAAAGCTACAAAAATGATATGTTAAAGTAGAGAATCCAATAAATCTTTGACTTCACTATCACAGGTTTCCTCTCAATTCCTTCTCAACCCTACACAAAAAGTTAGAAAATAAATCCATGATAAGGTTGAAAACATACCTGATATAAAGGTAACTGGATGTTATAGGTAAATGGTACTGTTACATGAAAATATCTTGAATAACTAGAGTATAATAAAATTCATGAGTTTCTTAATATATATATCATAAGGTTTTATTATTGGAATCATAATCATAAACAATATTGATAAATTATGATATGGTAACATAAGAATCTTACCACTTTGGTAACTTTGAATCATAATATTTATGAAGGAATATCATAAAATGAAACTTATATAATCATGAAAATAAGAATATTCAAGATATATCATGTAAAAGGGTCATTATATACACCTCATAAAATAATATAGGTGTATAACAAGACATACATCTCAAAGAAGGTGAATATAGACAAAAATACCTCACCGCTTTGGTAACTTTGAAACCATAAACCTCATGAAATACAGATCCTAAAATGGATATTTAAATCCCAAAAAAAATAATTATAATAATATTAAAATACATTCATGTTCATTATATACACGACACAACAAAAATAATTGGTTAATATGGCATATATCTCACAGAAATAAAAGTGAGACAAGAAAACTCTTACCTTGAGTTCAATTTGTCATGCCTGTTTTTTATATTCATGAATAATAAACTTATGTTAATTATCAAATTTCTTGAGATCCAGTTTAAATTTTATTATTACTTTTATTTCACTTATTAACATGAAATATACAATTTCTAAATCAATTAGGTTTACGTCGAATATTTTAACCATATTCAACATATGTATAAAAAATGACTTTGGTGTGTTGACTATGGTAAAAAAGGTTATTATTATAAATAATAAAAATAATTATATAATTATCATATGTATATATCAATTATAATTTTAAAACTAATCATTAAATATGGTTATGAAAAATTAACCAATGTTACGATCATAGGGATGGTAGGTCGTATGTACACATGAGTAATGTTTCGATTTTTCATTGATCATTATTAAAAGTAGGTAAGTAGTATTTTATTTTTAAATAATGATAATAATATCTAAAATAACATATAATTTAATTATATATACTTATATATATAATTATTTTTATGTTGTGGTGAAAAAAGGATTCACATCGCTTCGAGGAGGCGGTAGTCCACACATCCACGAACGACGTTATCATTTTTTTCAATGAGTGAAAAAGTAAAAAAAGTAAATGATAGATTATATTTACATAATTATAATTATGTAATTAATATCAAAAATATTTAATTTATATCACATAAATTTATTATCTTTACCCTTATTTTCTTCTATGTAATTTGTTAGTTAAAAAAATCATATCGCTTTGCAAGGTCGTAGTCCTCCATACACACGGGTGACGTTATCATATCCCTTACAAAATAGAACATAAAAGGTTATATATTATATAATTAATATAAAGGTATAATTATATTATTAATATCATATATAAACTTTATAACCATTATCATATTCAACTTTTGATATATCGTAATGGAAAAATGAATTTCATCGTTTCACGAGGCGGTAACCCGTCGTACAGATAAATAATGATTTTGTAACCCATTTGATGGAAGTGTGTGTATTTTTAGGAATTAAACTTAACATAACAACATATCAGTATATTTAAGATACTTATGTTATTATATAATCATGTTATAATAATAATTTAAGGGTTTGATAAATAAATAAAACAAAAATGCTCGTTGATGAACATTACCTCTTCTTCGGGTATCTTCTTTTGGTTTGCACCAAAGGCCTTCCTTAGTTGGGTTTTCAAAAAACTTAATGATTATAGGATTATATTAGGTAAGTGTATAAGTTATTTTTATAGTCATTGGCTGAAACAATTGGTTTTGAAGGTGTGAAAATGGGAGGAGATGTGGTGGATTTTATAAATGAGGTTAGTGGTACACTTGTAATTTTTGAAAGAGTGAATTCCACCAAGGTTTATTTCATGTAAAAAGAATCCAATAATACAAAAAACTATATAATATAAGTTATAAGTTCTAAATATGGACATAAATTTTGTTTTTTATAATTTTCTATTTCATTTGGACCCTTAAGTTTAAAGTTTATCCACTAAGTAAACTCGTTTATACCATAATCGTTGTAATTAATTTTAATTGTTTTTACTAATCACTTTGGTCCCAAATTAATTTGGACTTATTAAATGTCATAAATTTTGATAATTAAAAATAATTAATCCATTTTTACAAATTCAATTCATATTAGTGTAAAATTTTTATTTAATATTAATTTTTTAGATTCAGTGAGACAACGGGTTTTAAAGAAAAGTGTTTTTTTTAGAAAAATATTATTCTATATTAACTTTAGGAAAAAGAATAATAATTGTTTGAAAATAAATTTAATACTTAATTATATATAGATTATACATTTTATTTAAAACATCCTCATTAAGGATTATTTTAATTAATTAAAAATGATAAACATTATGCATTTTGAAACAGTTTTTAGAAAAACCCATTTTTAAACCAAAAACAAACTTATACTAAAAACTAATATAAAATTAATTAAAATTAATTAATTGAATTAAATATAAATATACAATACTTAGGTTACTTTAAATCATATTCAAAACATATTTTTAATTTTTAAATTAATTAATTTCTTGAAAATAAAATACTTCTATCAAAAATTGATATTTTTCACAATTCACTAAAAAATTGATATTTTCTGAAAGGTCCCAAAATTTCAGCCAAAGTAAATTTTGATATTAATATTCCAAAAATTAAGTTAGTTTTATAAAATAAGTTTTCTAAATGTTCCAAAAAGTGATTATAATTTTTTTTCATGAAAATTAATAAAAATAATTTTTGAAGAAAATATATTTTTGAAGAATAAAACCACTTTACTAAAAATTAATTGATCATTTACTAAACATTTATAAATAATTTATATTGAATAATACATTTATATATATATATATATATTTCATAAAGTATTTAATACTATTCATTCCCCCTAATTTAACATATATGTTATGACATTAATATATAGCATAGGTTGTTTAAATTCGGTGTTGCATGTTTAATATGCTATCAAACATAAAAAACTCAGGGTTATGTTTAATGAAAGATAAATTGAGTGTTGCATATAATGCAATATGAGCACAATGTTGCATGTAATATAAGATAAATTCGGTTTTTTCTGTCCTTTACACTATCAAGAATAATTTTATTCTTTTAAAATATCAGGGTGTAACATCCTCCCCCACCCCCCACTTAATAAATTATGTCCACGCAACTTGAAATTTATCTCGATAATAAATGGTTTGACATTGAAAATAATTTTTTGTAAACTAACATCATAAAAAAGGTTAATAAAACATCCTCTAAATGATGTATGAAGGTTATCTAGAATAACACATAATTAGGTTTCCAAATAGGAAAACATAGGTGGGAATTGAGGGAATTCATAAATAATTATAGACAGTGATTGAGGTCATTGATCATAATAAATTAAATGATAAGTGTAAAGTTAAGGTCCTCAAAACCACAAATCTATTATGATCAAAAAAACCATCGGTTCATTAGAATTGAAGGTAATATGATAAAAAATTTATTTCAAGGTCCTTTTCTTAGAGTAGAGGATTTATCTTACCATCTAGACTAAGAAAATATATATATACTTGATAAGTAGAATTTAATTATTTAATAAATTTCCACCAAAAAATCGTATTTTTCTCCAATGATGTGTATTTAGGATAAATTTTTCATACCTAAAGCACAAAAAAAATTATAAGACCACATAACTATAAAAGGGAAACATGTTATTCCTTCTATCTTTAAACATTAACCAAACCCAAATTGGTAAGAACATGGTAATATAATTACCAAAATAAATACACATTTATACATTAATCTCTAAATTTCAATATTAATATAAAACATTCAAATCAAAGAATTCCAAAATTATTATCCTTAAAATTATTCAATCATTTCTTAACTAATTTTGAAACAAAAATATTAGAAGGATTTGATCATATAATCTTCCAAGATAAATCAACCATTATTCTTCAAATAAAATCCAATATGTTTCTAAAAAAACTTAATCTTTACCTGTAAAAATATCATAACAACCCGGACATTATGTAATCAAATGATAGGCCTGAAACCCTTATCATCCTTTAGTAATGGGTTCAAACCCCACTACCTTTCCAAATGCAATGGTTTTTCACCCAGCATACGGTTTGTTTCTATTTTTTCTTTAAACAAGAGAGATAACCCCTCCCTAAATAACACTTCATGTTTATCCTAGGGGTTAAAAATACCTAAACCTAATAAAATTTCTCCAAAAATTTCATTAATAACTCTAATATTTCATCACATAAAACCTCATTAGGGTGGATAATACTTTTAAATTATGATCATAATTAAGATTATAGCTCCATGAAGGTATCCATAACTCCTAAGATAAAATCACTTGAAAATATTCTAATCTTCAAAGGTATCTAAACCCTTCTCTGATACCAACTATAACAGCCCAAAACTTGCACCTCCAAATCCACTGCTAAATTCATAAACTTTTTATTTTAGGATTTGATACCAAAGAAATTGAACCAATTTTTTCTAATCAAAACTTACAACATAAAAAGAAATATTGGATCACTTACATACCCATGGAAATTTTAGTTTTGGATTTTTAGAGAATTAGGACCAACTCATATCAACTTGGTTTCATAAAAACTGGTTCATAAAGATGAACATAATCTCCCATTATACTCATATTTTCTTATTTTACATTAATTCATCAACATCATCTATATAAAATACATTCTAGATATTATTCATTCAGCCTAATTCTTTATAACATGGGAAAAAGGAAACATAAGAAGGGTAAGCTCAAATTATCTATAAGGTTAAACATAAGCATTAGTAATTGAATGTCATCGATGAGCATAACAAGTGCATGAGGGTATGAAAACATAATCAAAGTGTATAAGAGAATCATAAAAGAACTCATACCCACCAATACCTAGATCATCAAATATGAAAACAATGAAAAGGAAATAGTCATTAGAATCAATAATCATGAGCCATGTGATGTCAACCTTGATCATAAGAAATATTATAAACCCATTTCAAGTAATTAAAAACCTTTTCCATAACTTGGAGGATAATATTCATAAAACCCTTTCAAAACAATTATAATTGGAATAACTATATTTCTTTCTTCTAATATAATCATTACCCAATGCATTGAAGCACTATTTAGGAACACCCATCATATAAGCTATAACGGTCTCACCCAACGCTATATAGGATTCCCCGTCATATAAGTTATAATGGGATCACCCTAAACTATCTAGTTCACCCCATAGTATAATTTTTAATGGGATAATCTGAAGCTATCTAGGACACCCCATCATATAAGCTATAAGGAGCTCACCTGACGTTGTTTGGGTCGCTCTATCATATAAGATGTCCAAGAACCAAAACATGAATAAATTACATATATAATTCATCATAAAACTCATATAAATAATCATTATTCCTTTTATAATTTGATTAATCCATATAAAATAAATGGGTTCTATAACAATCTCTTTAAAATATGATTAACCTCTGGAAAAGAAATAAGTTTTATAATAATCTCATTGAAACAATCGTAATACATTCAAAGAAAGGATGAAGATGGTATCATTAAAAAATATCCCCAATGGATAATAAGTAACAAAAAATATTTTTTATGTTGATTAATGAAAATACCATTAAAATATTTTTAAGAAAATCTTGAGAAAAATATCCTTTCCATTTTTAAAATCACTTTTTAAAACATAAAACGTTTTGAAAATACTTTTCTTTGAAAACCACTTTTAAAAACTATAAATTTTAATAATATTAAGAAAATAATTTCTCTAAAAATAACCTTTTAAACTTGAAAATGATGCTTCAAATAAATTATGGTCATGTCAGAGGGTAATTCTATACATCATTAAAGAACATCCTTCTTCACAATAAAAAGATTAGAAAAATGTCATGTTCAGAAAGAGACAAGAAGATCCCTTTAAAAAATATTTTAAAAATTTAAAATGGGTAAAAAAATATTTAATAAATCATTTTTTAAAGGATAAATAATTTTTAAAAACATTTTTAGAAACCATGTTTTTGGAAGAAAATGTATTTTTGAACGAAAAGAGAAATGAAGTCAAATTTTCTTAAAAACATTTTCTCAATTATTATAAGTACCAAAGAGTGGGAAAATGATACTATTACATGAAAATATCTTGAATAACCATAGGAGAATAAAGTTCATGAGTTCATTAAGATATGTATCATAAGGTCTCATTATTGGAAGCATAATCATAAATAATCCTGATAAATGATGAGATTGTAACATAAGACTCTTACAACTTTGGTAAATTTGAACTGTAATCCCCATTAAAGAATATAATTAAATGAAAATTATATAATCATTAAAATAATTATATTAATTATATAACTTTTAAAATGCTCAGTATATACACCTCATAAAAGAATATTGGTGTATAACATGACATACATCTCAAAGAAGATAAACTGAGACAAAAATCTCTCACCGCTTTGGTAACATTGAAACCATAAACTCCATCAAATAGAGATCTAAAAATGGATATGTAAATACCCAAAAAATTATTCATAATTATTATAAAAAACATTCATGGGAATTATATACACCACATAGTAAAAATAAGTGGTGAATATGGTATATATCTCACAAAAAATAAAAGTGAGATGAGAAAACTCTTACCTCAAGTTTGATTCGTCACACTCGTTCCTTAACTTCTTAAATAATTAATTTATGTTAATTATTTAATTTTTTTAGAACATTTTTTAAGTTTATTATTAAATTTATTTCACTTATTACCATTTTATATACAATTACTTGATCCATTAGGTTTACGTCAAATGCTTTGACCATATTCGGCTTATGTATCAAAAATGACTTTGGAAGGTTGACTATGGTCAAATATGTCATTATTTAAACATATATAGAATAATAATAATGAAATATTTTTTATATTTACATATAAATTATTATTTTAAAACTAATCATGAAATACGGTTATGAAAAATGAACTAATGTTACAATCATTGAGGTGATCGGTCATACATATGCATGGATAACTTTTCCATTTTTTAAAGATCGTTATGGAAAGAAGGTAAGTAATATTTTATCTTTAAATAATGATAATAATATCATAAATACCAGATTATTTAATTATTTATACTTATATATATAATTATTTTTATGTGGTGGTGAAAAAAAGGATTCACATCGCTTCAAGGAGGCGGTAGTCCACACGTCTATGAACGACATTATCATTTTTTTCAGTGAGTGAACAATTAAAAGTAAAATGATATGTTATATTTACAGAATTATAAATATGTAATTAAAATCATATATATTTCATTTATATCACATGTATTTTTTTATATTTACCCTTATTACCTTCCATGCAATGCATTATTGAAAAACAAATCACATCGTTCGCAAGGTGGTAGTCCGTTGTACGCACAAGCAACATTATCATATCCCTTAAAAATGGAATGTAAAAGGGTATATAAGATATAATGACTCCATAGGTATAAATATGTTTTAAATATCATATATAAACTTTATATACAACATCATACCCAACTGTGATAGGTGATAATAGAAAAAATAATGATATCATTTCGTGTGGCGATAGTCCACCGTACACACAAAAGATGATTTCATAACCAATTTAATGGATGTGTGTGTCATTTCAGGCCATAGCCTTAACATAAAAACATATCAGTATATTTAATATAATTTTGTTATTATATAATCATGGTATAATAATAATTTAAGTGGTGTATAAATAAATAAAACAAAAATGATCATTGATGAACGTTGCCTCTTCACCGGGTATCTCCTTTTGGTTTGCACCAAAGTCCTTCCTTGGTTGAATTTATTCCCAAAGTAAGGATTATATAATGGGATTAGGGAAGTTTAGAATTTATTTGGGCATTTATTTTCTAAACCAATTTTTTTAAGGTTTGAAGGGAGAAGGATATATGGTGGCCTTTTATAAGTGAGGTGTGTGGCACACTTGTAATTTTTGAAGGAGTGAATTACACCCCTATTTTCTCATGTCACAAGGACCCAATAATGCATAATACTAAATAATATAATGGATAAGGTATAAATATGTCCATAATATGTAATTTGGACAATTTTATAGGTCATTTGGCCTTATAATTTTTTATTTTAACTACTATGTAAACTCGTTTTTACCTTAATCGTTGTAATTAATTTTAACTGTTTTTGTTATTAACTTTTATTTAAAATAAAGAAAAATTATTATAAATTATAATTTTTTAATTAAAAATATGGATTATATTTTTCCAAATTCAATTCACATAAGTTGAAAATTTTTATTTAATATTAATCCAGAAGATTCGGCGAGACAACGAGTTTTTAAAAAGAGTATTTTCTTAAAAAAAGTCGATTCTATATTAACTCTACGACTAATAATAATAATTATAGGAAACTAAATTAATATTTAATTATATATATTCTATAAATTTCATTTGAAACGTTCCCCATAAGGGATTATTTTAATTAATTAAAAAGTAGAAACATTGTGTATTTTAAAACAGTTCTTAGAAAAACCTATTTTTAAACCAGAAACAAACTTATACTAAAAACCAATATAAAGTTGATTAAAAGTAATTAAGTGGATTAAATATAACTAAATAATACTTAGTTAACTTAAAAACATATTTGGAATTTTTAAATTAATTTATTTATTGAAAAGAAAAAACATTTTATGAAAATTGATATTTCTCACTATTCACTAAAAAATTAATATTTTATGAAATGACCCAAAATTTCACCCAAAGTAAATTTTGATATTATGATTCCAAAAATGAATTTAATTTTATCAAATAAATTTTCTAAATATTCCAAAAATTTATTATAATATCCTTTCATGAAAAGTAATAAAAATCATTTTTGAAGAAAACATATTTTTGAATAATAAAACCAATTTACTAAAAATTGTTTGATTATTTACTAAATATTTATCAACAATTTATACTGATTAATACATTTATATATATATAAATTATAAATTAGTTTATACTATTCATACCCTCCAATTTAATGGTTGGGTTATAACGGTAATATATATCATGGGTCGTTTAAGTTCGGTGTTTCATATTAAATATGTTATAAAACATAAAAATATCAAGGTTGTGTATAACACAAGATAAAATAAGTTTTGAATATAACTCAATATAAACAAACTGTTTCATGTAATGCAAGATAAACTCAATGTTGTGTGTCCTTTACGTTATCGAGTATAATTTTCTTCTTTTAAAATATCAGGGTATTAATTTTTTTCGCATGCCACAAGGCACCAAAATAGACACATCTAGAACCTATAAGATATAAGGTCAAAATATGGCCATAAAATTTGTGTTGTAAAATTTTTTTTTCATTTCTAACCCTTAACTTTTTATTTTAACCCCTAGTAAACTCTTTTTTACCTTAACCACAATGAATAATTTTTATTGTTTTTACTATTCATTATGGAAAAAAATTAATTTGAAATTATTAGATAATATAAATTATTCTTATTCCAAATATGGAATCCATTTTTCTAAATTCCATTCACATAATTGGAAAAAAATTATTTAAAATGAATCTTGTAGACGTGATGAGAAAGTGGGTTTTCAAAGAGAAAATATTCAAAAGTTTAAAAAGTTATTATATCAAAATTAAATATTAAAATTATTCCAATGAAATAAATTGGATTAATATATATAATTGATATAATTTTTCTTTTAAATATATCTAGAAACAATTTTTAAGCTCTTAAAATGACAATTCTTAATAAAAACCAGTATTTTTCACTATTCATCAAAAAAATTATCTTCTCAGAAAATTATCAAAAATTCACCATAAGATAATTTTTACATGATGATTTAAAAAATTAAATTTATTGTTTCAAATAAATTTAATAAAATTTTCAAAAAATTAGTTTTAAAATAAGTGCACAAAGGGTTAAAAAACTTCTTTTTAGAAAAACACAATTTTTGAGTGTAAATTAGATTTATTCTTATCTCTTATCTAGAAAACATATAGATGAATTTTAAAATTTTGATTGAATATATAATGTATAAATTTCATTAAAATAATTCACCAAAAGTAGTTTTTAAAATTTATTTAGTTAAAACATTTTTTTATAAAAATAGTTTTTCGTAAAAAGATTTCCTTTATTTTTCAAATAGATTTTATTTAAATTTCTAATTAATTGGTCACAAAAGAATTAATTTTAATTAAATATGTAAACCATATATTTTCATAATTTATTTAATCATATTTATACCTACCATCCAATGACTAGGTGATAAATATCATATTAAATTATAATATTTTAATAGTATGTCATGTTTTATTTAAATTTAGTGTCTCATGTAACATAAAATATTCAAAAGATTAAATTCATTTGAAAAAAAATTACAAAATCTCAAATTGTTAAATTCTACCCCCTTGAATAAATTTCATCCTTAAAATTTTTACTTATTCATAGTTTACAAGGTTTTAACATTTAAAAATCTCATTGTGTGAAACCCTCATCGTAAAATGGGTCAATAAAAATTCCACTTGAAAAGAAACAAAGGGATGTGTGAGGGTCATTTGGAATAAAACATACTAGGTTTTAAAATATGATAATATATTTTTTAATTGAAAAAATTTACATAAAAGGGAAAATTAACACCCAAATAATGATGGAGAGTGATAGAGAACATGGTCAGGATAAAGATAACGACCTGAAATCTATAAAACAATGAGGTGTAGAAAAGGTCATTGATATCATAAAAATGATGTTAGTAGGAATAAAATATTTTAAGATCCTTTTCCTAATGTTGGGGAATTTTAATGAGAATATATACATACTTGATTCCATTCCATTTCATAAGAACAATCTCATCCTTTGGTTGTTTCTTGATCAATTTCCACTTCATCTCTTACTCTAAGAGAAAAAATTTTCATTTCTGGAGCACTAAATAAGATCCATAAAAGAATGATAATTCATTCCTTTTATCTCTAATTAATATAAAAAACAATATGGTTAGCACAAGTTATTCATAAATCTTCATATGATTAAATAATACCTTGACCTCTAAAACCTCATCAAAAATTCAAATTAAACCATTCCATAAATGGTTAGCCTTATAACCCTTCCAAAATTCAAAATTTATAAATAATTTCACTAAATTTCTAAAAATAAACATAACATTAATATCCCAAATATCATAATGTATTTATTTATTATCACATATAAAATATATGAATACCTTAGTCACATATTTTCCTAAATCATGGTAATAACTGGGATTACCATAAAAACTTAATGAAACACTACAACAAAATTGAGTAATAGGGGGTTATTTTTTTGATTTGGGGTGTCACGACCCGCCCTCGGGGCCCGTGCCGTGACTACCCCAAGCCCGCCTTCCATAGGCCAGGGGCTGGCGACTAGCACCAAAGGTGTAAAATCCCGATAACTGGGAAGGCATTGCCTTTATAAAAGAAAACAAGCACCACAGAGTACAAGCGGAAGCAAAACACTAAGTACAAAAGAAATGCTGAAAAGTAAATGGGCCAGAATACAAACCCAAAAGAAAGTACGACTACAATTGAACAAGGTACAAAAGCAAAAACAAAACAGCTGGAAGTAGGAAGCATCTCCTGGGTCATCCTCCTCAGATCCTACCTGAAGGGTAGGTACAGATAGCGTAGCTCCTGGTCGTCCACCACGGATCCTACCTGAAGGGTAGGTACAAATAGCTTCCTCCACGCTCTCATCTGTCAACCTCCTCTGTGAGCCGTCACGTCGTGTAGTCCACCTCCGGGTACTGACTCGTCATGTAGTCCACCTCCGGGTACCGTCTAGTCCTCGAACACTCGGCCTCCGTCAGCACTGCCTGTCGTCTGCAACCAACACAACGTGGTGCGGGCATAGCCCGTGCAGGGGTGAGTATAACGATACTCAGTAGGGACCCCGAGACCCACAAAGTCTCACTAAACCAACAAGGATAACCACAAAGAAGATCTCAACAGATAACCTCTACTTAGGTATATGCCCATACATATACCTAAGTTATCAAGTAACTCATCTCAATCATGAGGAAACACAAGGATTGTGAAATCAACAGATAACCACTACCCAGGTTTATGCCCATACAAATACCTAAGTTATCAAGTGACCCATCTCAATCATGAGGTAAACACAAAGGTCGAAAGTCTTAGCTCAAACCAGGATTTTCATTATCGAAACCGTAACTGCTGAAGAGCTCTGTCTCTAGAGTGTACAGTGGTCATGTCACGACTCCAAGGTACTGCTCACTAACCTAAGACTGCTGAGGTACTCCTCCTGTCGAGTATCGCGGGTCTGCGGCCAACTACCGGGCGCTCCGTCTGCTGTGGGTCTGTCGCCAAATACCGGGCGCTCCCCCCAATAGAGTACAGAGGTACTCCTCCTGTCGAGTACCACGGGTTTGCGGCCAACTACCGGGCGCTCCGTCCACCATGGGTCTGTCGCCAAATACCGGGCGCTCCGTCCATTGGGCTAGTCGACTCACTCCAAGTCGAGTCGGTCAAGCAGTCGTCAGATCTCAGCCGGCTACACGGTCTCCGTACTCCGTACGCTCGTCTCTGGGAGGGTCCTCTCCACGAGCTATTGGTCGATACTCCAAGTATCACAAAGTCTCACAAAGAAGTATCTCAAGGGCCTCCTCGTCATAGGGGTCTCAACGCAACAGACGGAGCGTCAATCGGACGCCCGGTCTGTGAGTTATTAGCCTTTTCGTCCGAGGGGCCCGGTTGGTTTCCTGTGCGAACCAAACCGGCCGTAACTCAACTATACCCCGAACACTCATAGGGTATACTCATAGGGACCGTTTCTCAACGAGATCACCAACGCCGCTGACGGTTCATCAAACGGACGTTCTGTCAGAAAGGTATCAGCTTTTCCGTTCCAGGGGCCCGGTTGGATTTCGGTGCGATCCAACCCGGCCACTATCCAACTGCATCCAAAACTCGGGTGAAGTATGCCAAAAGTTCCGCCTCATCAAGAGGAATTCAACAAAACAGACGGCGCGTCAATCGGACGCCCGGTCTGTGAGTTATTGGCTTTTTCGTTCCAGGGGCCCGGTTGGTTTCGTAAGCGAACCAACCCGGCCGCTCTCCAACGACATCCAAACCTCGAGCAGAGTATTCCAAAAGTTCCGTCTCACTTAGAGGATTCCATCAAAGTCGACGGCACGTCAATCGGACGTCCGAAACTCAAGTTACGAGCGTTTCCGCTCCGAGGGCCCGGTTGGTTTCATGTACGAACCAACCCGGCCGAACCCAAAGTTCTCTGAAACCTTGAGTGCAATATACCGAAACGACCGTCTCGATCCAAGGATCGTGTTTCCGCTGATGTCGAGTCGTTTGGAGGCCCGTAGCCCAAGTTACGGGCATTTGACCGAAAGTGGTCTGAAACCGGGGGTCTGGGCCCGGGCCGACCCGGCCCGACCCCCCCTGGGTCGGCCGAACCGGGTCCGACCCGGCTGGGCCCGGCCCGGCCAGGCAGTCGCCGCGGAGCGGCGGGGGTGCGCGCGGCCGCCACCCTTTGCCGCTAATTGAGGCTGGCGTTTCGCCGGCCGCCCCTGTTCCGGCGGCGCGCCGCCGCCGCCTTCCGCGGACCACCGGACGCGCTCCGGTGGTCCGTTCTTCCTTCCGTCTTCGCCTATGGTCCCCCCGGGACCCCATCTTCACTGCGAAGGGATTCAAACGCCCAAACGGCCTACTTCGTTGTCGCCCGTCAATCCGCAAGTCAAAACGAAATGTGTCGTCTTCGTGGTTCTCTAGTGCGGCATGCTGGCGCCGCGCCCCTTCACCGCGGCTCCACTCTGGCCGCGGCTCCTTTGACTTTCTTCGACGCGGCGCGATGGCGTCGCGTTCTTGTTCGGCTTCTCGGCGTGGCGCGACGGCGTCGCGTAATTCTACCGAGCGATTCTCGCGTGGTGCGACGGCACCACGCCATCCCGTTCCAATCCACAAAGATTCAACACGAATAAAAAGGAGGAGGGTCGGCCGGGTTTGTGCGGTCCGAACTCCTCACGTTAAATTGATAGCAATCGTCCTTTAATGAACGATAAAATTCACAATCTTTTAAATTAAATAAAAAGATTTGGAATCACGGCCCGACAAATATAAACCTTCAAGTTCGAAGGAGAGATCCACATAACTTTAAAAAGATAAAACCCCTACCTTGACTTAAGAGGTGACGAGATTCGGCGTCATGAAAAGAGATGTTGCAGAAGAAGACGTCGTCGGTGTTGCGG
This sequence comes from Viscum album, assembly GCA_963277665.1. Taxonomy (NCBI): domain Eukaryota; kingdom Viridiplantae; phylum Streptophyta; class Magnoliopsida; order Santalales; family Viscaceae; genus Viscum; species Viscum album. The sequence goes on along the minus strand of OY728147.1, from coordinate 1,495,071,535 downwards.
GTATGGCGTCGCGGAAGACAGTTCCCGAGAACGTGGCGTTCTTCATCGATGTCTGATTGTTCTTCGCGTTCTTTATCAAGAGGATGAAGAAACTTCAAGACTTATAAGCCTTTTTTTCCAAAAGCTCTCAAACAACACAACCCAACCAAAAGAAATAAGTTCTCCACTTATTTTATTAACTTCACATGGCTTTTGAAATTCAAGTGTTTGAAATTCAAAAGACTCACACAACTCACCACATTAAATTCAACTCATTTAAGACATAAGTTATAACTAAGTTAAATTCATTTAAGTGGTAGGTGAGGGGTTTTAGAGGATATGAAGAGGTGGGGTTTGTGTGGGCCCCACCACCCTCATAACCTCCCAAGGGAGGTTGGGTGGTTACCCAACTTCCACCATGAGCTAACACTTAGAGTAAGTTAATAAAAATTTTAGTGTAGTTATAAAATAAACTTCCACAATTTTTATTATCAACACTCGTGTAAACGCAACTCCGGAACAGGAGTTCCTAAGAAAAAACCGGCACTGCGAGTTCATCGGTGCCCTCAGAATTCAATTCCGAGCACCGGTTCAAAAGATAGAAATTCCCGCTCGCTCGTTCACTGAACGTACCCGAGCCAAACTTCGGAAATTAATTCCGGGCACACCGGGCCTCGGAATCAGGCACCGTCAGAAACTGCGTTCTTGTAAAATTCCAAGAAAATTAAGAAAAAAATTTCCTTAAAATTTCCGGGTCTTTACATTACTCCCACCTCAGGGCTTTACATCCCCGTAAAGCTTCAACGCAAACTAGGGTCACAAAAGCGGTACAGAGCACGCATCTGAGCCTTCCGCTCCCATGTGCTTACCTAGAGGTTCTGTACTGCCAAAGAAAGTGCACAAAAGGAATCGACCGTCCTTGTAGGACCCTCTCCCGTCGATCCTCAATCTCTACTAGAACCTCTGTGCATGTCGCCCTGTCATCGACGTCCAGCTCCTCATGGTCGATAATATACAGAGGGTCGAGCACGTATCTCCTCGGTTGGGATGGGTGGAAAACGTCGTGCACCTAGTGCAACTGAAGTGGATGGGTCAAGCAGTAAACCACCTCGCCTACCCAGCTGAGGACCTAGAAAGGTCCGTTGAACCTCAGAGATAACTTGAATCCCTGGCCACATCTCCGTAAACCTCATCGAGGTGAGACCCGTATAAGGACGTGATCATCATCCTCGAACTCCAGAGGTTTCCAATTCCTGTTATAACTGGAACCCTTAATGACTGCTACCACAAGGGTAAGGTTGGCCGACTCAAGAGTGATCGGTCGCACCCTCCTGTGCATGAGTTTAACTTGTGCTGCCCAGGGTTTCCTTTTCGCTGACCAAGGAAAACCCATCCCGACGTTTGCCTAAAACCGTCAATTTGAGTATGAACAGTTATTGCCCATTACATACTCAAACTAACGTCGTAAGGCCTCGACGCTACCACCAAGAGATTCCAACCAGAACTCTCGCCTCAAGGGTCTGACCACACTGTCGGTGTAAGTGTGATTATCGAGTCTCCTCCCAAGGTATTTCCAGACGTGAGGGTCAAGTCCACGGCTTACCAGAAACTCAAGGTCTGGAACAAGATTTGTGAAAGCAAGGAATGATTCATATCGACATCTGTTACTACAGCAGCTAGTAGTGGACACAGACTGTCCCTTGAATCATTTCTAGAGCCATTGGGTCACACTTTTTGACCGCATGCAGCCGCACTCTTCCTCCTCCCTCCATCTCCTTGAGCCTGGCGGGAATAACTAAGGCGGGTGATTGTACCATGTTAGGATGTACACCACCTCATGCTGCTCTCCTAGCTCTGCCTCCACGTCTACTGCTTTGTAGACTCATCTTTCCTTTAATCTTCCTCTTCTTTAACATTTAACACGCCCGAGTCTCTAAGACTGGAACCATTTTCCTGTTTCTTATTGCACTGTGCAGTCTTCATCCGCTTTTGGATGACCTGGACCTTCTTTAGTCTCACAAGAGCTGCTATGATTTCTTCTTTTCCGATAAGAGAAACCCAGACTCATCCCCTGGATGAACCACATTTGTTGCCTAATACAGTCAATCCTGACATGAATGACTCATTCATGCCATGGATGATGTCGTAAGGCCTCGACGTAACTACTAAGAGATCCAACTGTCACTCTCGCCTCCAAGGGTCGAGTCACATTGTCGGCATCAGTGTGAGGTCATTGGGTCCCCTCCAGTAGAAATATCGAAAGTGAGGGTCAAGTCAACAGTTTAACCGGGACCACTCAGTATCAACCAAACAAAAGGACAGAAAAGAAAACATCTCAAAGATAAGTGTCTTTTTATTATTGCAGCTCATAGCTCATAGACATGAATACAAAAGCAACATGGAACTAGAAGTACAAAGGACGTATCCACTAGTTCCCCTCTTGTCCACCTGCTCTCGGAGCTCCATGACCATGGCCGCCTGCTCCTTGCGGTCCGCCCTGATCGAACCTCTGCCTTTGCCTCGGAGGTTCTTCATTTAACTTCTGGTCATCTGCATGGCGGGTCGGACAGTCACGTGCCATGTGACCAATTCCGCCGCAGGAGTAACACTGTCCACTCTCAGCACGTCTGGCTCTGACTCCACCCCGGTTTCCCCGCACAACTGAACCTGAGTCGTGCAGTTGGCCACCGGTAGGTCTGGTCCTCTTGGACCTATGCGTCATCTGTCTACTGCCTGCTGCAGAAGACTCTGCCGCAAGCCGTCTAGTGGTGGGTCCTGCTGCTGGAGACTGCTCAGCAAGGAAACTCTCCACTAAGAGGGCTCTCTCCAACACTCATGTCTGCGTCGGAAAGCTGTGAGAAACAACAGAAGCTCTAATCTCTCGCCTGAGCCTCTGCTTGAAGGTTCGGGCCCTGAAGAACGGGTCACGTACCATATCTGTGGAGTAGCGCGAGAGGTCTGTGAATCTTGCTGAGTACTGCGCAACTGACATGCTGCCCTGCCGCAGCTGAAGTAGATCCTGTATATGCACCGCTCGAAGGGTGGCTGGTACAAACTCTGCCCGGAACAGGCTCTCAAAGTCTGCCCATAGAAGTGTCGCCTCGTCATGCATCTGAAGCATCAGGCTCCACTATCTGCCTACTGCTTCCTGAAGAAGACTGGCAGCTAGGATCACCATGAAATCTGCTGGCGTCCCCACTAGCCTGAAGACTCTCGCCACAGCCTCCAGCCAATCCTCAGCCGCCTGCGGGTCCGTCCCTTACTGGAACCTGGGTGGCCTCTGGCGCTGGAACTCATGCAGTGTGCTCAAGCGACGTGCATCCTCTATTGCTGGGGCTAGTGGCATCTGTGGCCCAACGGGTAGTATTACCGCTGGTGCCTCCGATGGTGCCTCAACTGGGATAGGGCCCTGTACTGAGGCCTCGTTGCTCGGCGGGCTGTCAGTACGCACCACTCTCGGGGCTCTAGCTGGTCGTCCACGGGGAGGCATCCTGAAAGAAACAATGTGACATGGTCAAAGATTATACTTGGTGAGCTGACCTGGTTTGAGCTGACATTAAATAAAACTTCTGCAAAACACGCATGCAATCAGTGTTTTCATGCACAAAGTCAGAAATCAGTTGTCAGGGTCCTGGTTTATGGATGCATCGGCCGCCCGCACCAACACTGGACTCCCTGAACTGAAAACCACCCTCGGTACTCTTAACACTATGCTTCACAGAAAGAAACATCAGAGTTATAAGTTCAGCGGTAGAACCGAACTCCTTTGATACTAATTTGTCACGACCCGCCCTCAGGGCCCGTACCGTGACTACCCCAAGCCCACCTTCCATAGGCCAGGGGCTGGCGACTAGCACCAAAGGCGTAAAATCCCGATAACTGGGAAGGCATTTCCTTTATAAAAGAAAACAAGCACCACAGAGTACAAGCGGAAGCAAAACACTAAGTACAAAATAAATGCTGAAAATTAAATGGGCCAGAATACAAACCCAAAAGAAAGTACGACTACAACTGAACAAGGTACAACAGCAAAAAGACAACAGCTGGAAGTAGGAAGCAGCTCCTGGGTCGTCCTCCTCGGATCCTACCTGAAGGGTAGGTACAGATAGCGCAGCTCCTGGTCGTCCACCACGGATCCTACCTGAAGGGTAGGTACAGATATCTTCCTCCACGCTCTCGTCCGTCAACCTCCTCTGTGAGCCGTCACGTCATGTAGTCCACCTCCGGGTACTGACTCGTCGTGTAGTCCACCTCCGAGTACCGTCCAGTCCTCAAACACTCGGCCTCCGTCAGCACTGCCCGTCGTCTGCAACCAACACAACGAGGTGCGGGCATAGCCCGTGCAGGGGTGAGTATAACGATACTCAGTAGGGACCCCGAGACCCTCAAGTTCTCACTAAACCAACAAGGATAACCACAAAGAAGATCTCAACAGATAACCTCTACTTAGTTATATGCCCATACATATACCTAAGTTATCAAGTAACTCATCTCAATCATGAGGAAACACAAGGATTGTGAAATCAACGGATAACCACTACCCAGGTATATTCCCATACATATACCTAAGTTATCAAGTGACCCATCTCAATCATGAGGTAAACACAAAGGTCTAAAGTCTCAGCTCAAACCAGGATTTTCATTATCGAAACTGTAACTGCTGAAGAGCTCCGTCTCTGGAGTGTACAGTGGTCCTGTCACGACTCCGAGGTACTACTCACTAACCTAAGACTGCTGAGGTACTCCTCCTGTCGAGTACCGCGGGTCTGCGGCCAACTACCGGGCGCTCCGTCCGCTGTGGGTCTGTCACCAAATACCGGGCGCTCCCCCCAATAGCCTACAGAGGTACTCCTCCTGTCGAGTACCGCGGGTTTGCGGCCAACTACCGGGCGCTCCATCCGCCGTGGGTCTATCGCCAAATACCGGGCGCTCCGTCCACTAGGCTAGTCGACTCACTCCAAGTCGAGTCGGTCAAGTAGTCGTCAGGTCTCAGCCAGCTACACGGTCTTCGTACTCCGCACGCTCGTCTCCGGGAGGGTCCGCTCCACGAGCTAATGGTCGATACTCCAAGTATCACAAAGTCTCACAAAGAAGTATCTCAAGGACCTCCACATCATAGGGGTCTCAACGCAACAGACGGCGCGTCAATCGGACGCCCGGTCTGTGAGTTATTAGCCTTTTCGTCCCAGGGGCCCGGTTGGTTTCGTGTGCGAACCAAACCGGCCGTAACTCAACTATACCCCAAACACTCATAGGGTATACTCATAGGGAACATTTCTCAACGAGATCACCAACGCCGCTGACGGTTCGTCAAACGGACGTTCTGTCAGAAAGGTATCAGCTTTTCCGTTCCAGGGGCCCGGTTGGATTTCGGTGCGATCCAACCCGGACACTATCCAACTGCATCCAAAACTCGGGTTAAGTATGGCAAAAGTTCTGTCTCATCAAGAGGAATTCAACGAAACAGACGGCGCGTCAATCGGACGCCCGGTCTGTGAGTTATTGGCTTTTTCGTTCCAGGGGCCCGGTTGGTTTCGTAAGCGAACCAACCCATCCGCTCTCCGATGGCATCCAAACCTCGAGCGGAGTATGCCAAAAGTTCCGTCTCACTTAGAGGATTCCATCAAAGTCGATGGCACATCAATCGGACGTCCGAAACTCAAGTTACGAGCATTTCCGCTCCGAGGGCCCAGTTGGTTTCGTGTACGAACCAACCCGGATAAACCCAAAGTTCTCTGAAACCTTGAGTGTGATATACCGAAACGACCGTCTCGATCCAAGGATCGTGTTTCTGTTGACAGCGAGTCATTTGGAGGCCCGTAGCCCAAGTTACGGGCATTTGACCGAAAGTGGTCCGAAACCGAGGGTCTGGGCCCGGGCCAACCCGGCCCGACCCCCCCTGGGTGGCCGAACCGGGTCAACCCGACCCGGGTCCGCCCCGGCTGGGCCCGGCCCAGCCCGCCTCGGTCTGGTCCGGCCCGACCGGCCAGCCGGCCGCGGCCCGGCGGTCGCCACGGAGCGGCGGTCGTGCGCGCGGCCGCCACCCTTTGCCGCTAACTGAGGCCGGCGTTTCGCCGGCCGCCCCTGTTTCGGTGGCGTGCCGCCGCCGTCTTCCGCGGACCACCGGACGTGCTCCGGTGGTCCGTTCTTCCTGCCGTCTTCACCTATGGTCCCCCCGGGACCCCATATTCACTGCGAAGGGATTCAAACGCCCAAACGGCTTGCTTCGTCATCGCCAGTCAATCCGCAAGTCAAAACGAAATGCGCAGTCTTCGTGGTTCTCCGGCGCGGCGTGCTGGTGCCGCGGCTCCACTCTGGCCGCGGCGCCTTTGACTTTCTTCGACGCAGTGCGACGGCGTCGCGTTCTTGTTCGGCTTCTCGGCATGGCGCAACGGCGTCACGTAATTCTACCGAGCGATTCTCGTGTGGTGCGACAGCACCACGCCATCCCGTTCCAATTCACAAAGATTCAACACGAATAAAAAGGAGGAGGGTCGGCCGGGTTTGTGCGGTCCGAACTCCTCACGTTAAATTGATAGCAATCGGCCTTTAATGAACGATAAACTTCACAATCTTTTAAATTAAATAAAAAGATTTGGAATCAAGGCCCGACAAATATAAACCTTCAAGTTCGAAGGAGAGATCCACATAACTTTAAAAAGTTAAAAACCCTACCTTGACTTAAGAGGTGATGAGATTCGGCGTCGCGAAAATAGATGTCGCGGAAGAAGACGTCGTCGGTGTTGTGGGTATGGCGTCGCGGAAGACGGTTCCCGAGAACGTGGCGTTCTTCGTCGATGTCCGATTGTTCTTCACGTTCTTTGTCAAGAGGATGAAGAAACTTCAAGACTTCTAAGCCTTTTTTTCCAAAAGCTCTCAAACAACACAACCCAACCAAAAGAAATAAGTTCTCCACTTATTTTATTGACTTCGCATGGCTTTTGAAATTCAAGTGTTTGAAATTCAAAAGACTCACACAACTCACCACATTAAATTCAACTCATTTAAGACATAAGTTATAACTAAGTTAAATTCATTTAAGTGGGAGTTGAGGGGTTTTAGAGGATATGAAGAGGTGGGGTTCGTGTGGGCCCCACCACCCTCATAACCTCCCAAGGGAGGTTGGGTGGTTACCCAACTTCCACCATGAGCTAACACTTAGAGTAAGTTAATAAAAATTGTAGTGTAGTTATAAAATAAACTTCCACAATTTTTATTATCAACACTCGTGTAAATGCAACTCCGGAACAGGAGTTCCTAAGCAAAAACCGGTGCTGCGAGTTCATCGGTGCCCTCGTAATTCGATTCCAAGCACCGGTTCAAAAGATAGAAATTCCCGCTCGCTCGTTCACTGAACGTACCCGAGCCAAACTTCGGAAATTAATTCTGGGCACACCAGGCCTCGGAATCAGGCGCTGTCAGAAACTGCGTTCTTGTAAAATTCCAAGAAAATTAAAAAAAAATTCCTTGAAATTTCCGGGTCTTTACATGGGAGTAGTTTAAACCACCACTATATAGTTTTGTGACAGTTTCCAAAAACCTCTAATAAAGTTGTAATTTTCATCCAACTCACTTAGGTTTCATCCATTTATTAGCGGTTTCTGGGAACCATCATGAAACCTTTTTTTAGCAGTGGTTTTTTTTGTTTTTAGCAGTAGTTTCCCCTCCAAAAAAATACCGAGGGGCTAACAGTGGTTCGAACCACCACTAAACAATAATTTTTCATATATAGCGGTGGTTTAAACTATTTCTATATATCAATTTTCAAAAAAAAATAGCTATAGAAATTGAAACCCCAGAACATCCAAAAAAATAGATATTTCATTATACAAATAGTAAAAAATTATTCCAATACAATAATAACATGATCAGAACATGTTAAGTTTAATTTATACAAAACCATAATACAACAAATCCTTCATATAACAATGACAATAACAATTAATTAATTAACATGAATAATTTTATTTGATGTTCCTCTTGATTTTATTTTGATGTCTAGGTCATTGATTACCATTTATTTGACCCTCATACTACATAAATGATATAAAGGAACACAAGTGGGGTGTTTTCAAGCATGTCTTGGACTATTGGACTAAGTTATAAATCTAGGATCCCTCCATGATAAATTATATAATGTCAAGGTAAGGAAAAAGTGGTGGTATCCTTATTAATTAGTGGGAATTTGAAAGAGGTTGGGTGTGTCACTGTAGCTACCCTAGCTTGTGTAGAATTTAGTATTGAGTATTTTTCTAACCTATGAGAACCCTTGGCCTTTTATGTTTGTTCTTGGTGGTTTAATATTATAATTTTTAATAGTGTGTTTTTAATTGTGTCTTAAGATTATTTATTCCTGGATTATACATGGGTGCCTTATGACATGAGTTGGGTGAGCATTCCAACCATTAGAATGTAGTTTTATATACTTGTTATGTGGATCGGGTTGGTTGATGATGCTAACAATGTTGGGAGCTATGATGGAAATGTGGGTTACGTGTTCATGTCAACCATGGACATATGATATGTTATAAAACATATTATATGCTTTGGTTATGTAATTTATTCCAACCATATATATGAACATTGTGATGGAGACTGGGTTATATGACAAGAGTAGGGAAATCATGCCAACCATGGATGTGAGTTATATATCATGTCATATAAGCAATAAAATTTATAGTTTATGTGAATTTATATTATTTTATTTTATTATAATGACATTTTTATATAAGTATAATGATTTTTATTTAGATGTCATAGAAGATATAAATTAGATCCAATATGAAAGAGGATGTGGAGATAAAAGAAAAATAAGGAAAATGGTTTATTACTTATAAATAAGAACTTTGAGTTCCCACTTCCAAACCTTCCTTATTTTGAAGACTTATAGTTTCATCTTAAAATAAGGATATTATAAACATGATATTTCATTTTTAATGATGGAATATGGAAAATACACTTCTAAATAACCGAATATTAGGTGTGTCTTCTAATAAGTACAAGAATGCCCCTTTTATATATTAGAATGACTAGAATTTCTGAAAATACCCATTTCTTAATCTATAAGTATTGTAATTTTATAGGGAAAGTAATACAAAAAGAGACAAAGGATAAATAAAGGCTATGAATTCCTTCACCCAAAAACTTATGTGATAAGGTTCTAATATATTTTAAATAGCATTTATCTTATTAAAATTTACGTTTTAATAACATTATAAAGTGTTCTTTAAAACCCCCAAAGTACCTTCACATAAGCTCTAATGGTGGGAAAAAATTCATAGTCGATGGTGGTGATTTATCTTGTATAAATATTGAACCCACTTGGGTTTTCTTGTATTTTTTATCTATAAATATTAAGATAATATGTATGAACTTAATATGTATTATGGATTACATCTATGAAGTAGTTTATAATTCCCATTCTTGTTGATGAGAATAGATTTTTATATTCTCTCATGGTTTATCCATAATAAATAACAGTTAATATGATTTCAGAAGTTGTTTCCATTAATAATACTACATGAAAAATAATCATTTGGAAGATCAGGTTAAATATGATGTAGATGTTTCAACTTGTAGCATGAAGATATTCAATATACTCATTATGTATAATTATTATGGTATATTATTGAATTAACTGAGTTTTAAGGTAATATTTCAATTAAAGAAGAGTTTTTTGGAGTGTATAAACTGATAGAAATTTTATCTCTATGAATAAACTTGTTTATGGTCTATTATCTAAGAGGATAGTGAAGCTAACAATCTATATGTTTCATAGATGATAAAAATACTGGTGGGATGTCTATATGCAACATAACCAGCATGTTTAGTTATCGAGGTAGTACTTGGTGAATTACTAAGTGGAAGTTAGAAATGAATGAAGTTTATAAATGGTTGAAAGAGACTATAGATTTTGAAAAGAACAATAAGATGTGGAATTTAAAGGAGTACTAAAACAAAAAAAAACCTGAAGAGCCTAAGAATGATTATTATAAGGTAAAATTTGGAATAAAACATAACAAATGAACCAAGAATATAGATTTTCATGCAATGTAAAGGAAATACAAGTATCTATATTAGAAACCATGTTATGGTTTTTGAATCACCGTATTAGTGTTAGTCTTTCATATGTTTAGTTAGACATCATCACTAAATCCAAAGTGAACACTAATCATTTCCTGATGAAATTTTATCGACATTGTCTCTATCTTTGTCTCCACTCCCTACTACCGACACCATCATGATAATTTTCTTGAAAATTATACAGTGTTATATATTTAAATTTAAACATAAAACCAATAAAATTTTGTGTAATTAATTATTATAAAGTTTTTTTATTTACCTGATCACTACCATACATCAACGCAATATCATTAGGGATATATCTAGTCATATTCTGATATAATTCAATCAATGTTTTTTATAGATGAACGACCTTTGCATCTTGCATCTTTATATGATCCTCAGGTTCCGGAATTGTGCTTTGCAATGCAACAAACTCCCTCTGAGAATCTCGAGGTAGGGAGTAACTATAACCAGAAGTTTATTCCGATGCAATCCCTAGTGGCTTGACAAATACCTCAGATGGTAATGGTCCCAAACCCATCCCATGCACACAACCAAGATGCTACTTCCCAAGTACATGACCAACTGGATAATCCTAGGAGACCAAGTATGACTGTGCGGGATTGGAATCTCATAGTTATTTTATTTTTACCTATAAATCAAATATTAGTCATATTTGAAGTAATACATATTAACATAGTGACAACTGACAATAAGTTATTCTACTAAAAAAGGGATTCATATCCCAACTTCTTTGGCAGAATCATTTACATAACTCCCATCAGATTTTGTATGATCATCCAACCAAAGTTCTATTCAGGACACTTGGTGCCCAAAATTATTTGAATACATTAAATAAAGATAAATTAATAATTCAATATATTAAATAGATAATGTTATCTTATAAATATTTAAAATAATTAAAATATTGCCAAAGTCAATTTTTTTATGGAAAAACTATTTGACCCGGTAGTGTATGGGTGACTTTTTTATCTCAACTTCATGTATTTTTTCTTGAAACATTCTGAAATAAATAACATTTAATTTAATATTAATGTATGAAATGTCTTATACTAGTTATATTAATGTATATATGTAAAATGATATTAATATAATAATATATAATTCAATACCACATGCTTCTCATGATGACGGCTATCAACAAATACCTTCTGCTACTTTCTCAGTACCCCTTTAGTAACCTTATCATACTGTTTTTGAGTGTTCAATGATGTATCATTGAATTCATTCCATAATCTCCATTTAAAATATTTCTATTTCTTACCCAAATTTTAAAACATCCAATTTTGTATGATAAGATCAGCAATGGTAAAGTGGAATAACATTTATATAAAGAGATTAATTTTTAAAATATTATAATTTAATTACATTATGACAATAAATTACACCATTATTTATTAAAATTACCTTTATATAAAAATCAAAGACTTAATTTATCCAATATTGAGGCATATTCCTCTAATCAAAATAGTTAATCAAAAGGGTAACTAGATTCACCACCATATGGCCTATAATCTAGCCAAATAATCTCATGTCATCATCCATGGGGTCCCAAAATAGTCAAATGGGACAACTATCTTCAATCCGTTAAGATTCTAGTCATATTAACTATTCATATTTCTCTCCGTATTGACATTTTTTTGCATCATTTATGACAAAATAGTTAATAGTATTAAAAAAAGTGTAAATTTATTCACAATAAAATTTTTACCTATAACTATCACCCTCTAATATCCTCATGAAGAAATAGGAGTGAAAACTTATTCTCTCAATACTGAACCTATTGAATGGGGAGGTAATGCCTCATATGTTGTTGGGACGGAGAAGGAGGGTGTTCTAGATACTGACTGAATGGAGGAGGGTGTCTCAGATGTTGTAGGGAGGGAGACTAGTGGATCATCATCTGTTAGAATTTTCTAAGGAACATCAACTGTGAGTTTATTGGGATCAGTGAACTACTTCTTCCTTGGCATTCCTATCATTTAACCAAATAAAATTAACTTCAAAACATATATTTCAAAATATTCATGCATAAAAAAATTGGAAATGATAATATATGCACGGTAATGAGATTGATTCAATGTTTTGTCAGAATTTCTAACTCAGTTGAATCTTTTCTCAATATCATCCAAGTATCTAGAAAAAAAGGTAAGAAACTCCTATACTAAGTTACCTTTAGAAATAGATCCTTCAGGTTGAGATTTTTTCATGTATTATTTCAAATGACCAAGATATATATGAAATAAAATAAATAAAATATAATTATGTATTTAATAAAGTGATAATTATTGTTTACATAATATGAAAAACATATAAATAAAGTATCTCTCGATTGGATACATCAATAAATAATGTATGGGGTATCCTAATTTAGTTTCCTCAACCAAATGCACAGTTAAATTCACTATGATAGTAAAAAATGATGGATGAAAGATCATCTCTATTGCGGAAAGTGTAAATAAAAATCTCTCTTGAAGGTTTTCAAGCATAGCTGGTTGTAGAGTTTTCTTGCATATTTTTCTAAAGAATGCGAAAAATTAGAGTACAACTGTAGTATCATTTTGAGGTAATAATGTTAGAAATGCCAATGTTAGTAACTATTGTAACAAAATACATGTATCGTGACTTTTCAATCCATGTAACCTATGATACTTTAAGTTAACACACCTTGATATGTTACATGAATAACCATAAAATACCTTCACATGTTTTAAAATTTGAAGAAATATATCTTTAACCATATTTTCCATTTTAAAAACCGTTGGAGCATACTTTCCATTCTTATCTGGGCATATATCACACTTTATGTTCATTTTTTATAAGTCCTCCAAAGAATTGAGATGGTCCTTATATTTTACATGATCATTAAGCAATGTGAATATCAAATTTTCACAAACATTCTTCTCAATATGTATAATATCAAGATTAAGCTACAAAAAATTAAATTCTCAATAAATTTTTTTGAATAATATAATTTTTTCTTCCATTATAGTGTTCTAATTTCACTTGACGATGTACTTAAAAATTATTTCCCACTATCATTAAAATGATTCACCTTCCTAAATTTTGTTTCAACATTTCCAATTTTTTCCATTATTTCATAACCTATCAAAAAAATTGGAGGTGGTTTATGATTAATAGAACCATTTAATTTTGAATTATTCAACCAAAATCTATGAAATGGATTGGGAAATATTTTATGACACAACAATAACCATTTTTTAATATAAGATATTCATTAGAGGTCAAAATTAAAGTTACAAACAGGACAATCCAAACCCATGTAAGTGTTCAAACCATATAAATACCCAAGTCTATGGAATTCGCTAATGGTTCACAATAGAGAAGCATGCATTTTTAACATTGTTCTAGAAGATGCATTATATCTCTCATCACCATTGCTCCATAACTCCTATAATTATTTAATTATAGGCTACAAGGATACATTAATATTATTTCTAAACATTTTTTTCTAGTAATAATCATTGAAATGATAAAATACGTTTATTGGATACACATCCATGGTTGTAGATTATAAAAGATCAAAACAACTAGACAAATTCTATAACTAGTGGTGAAAGTCCCAATTGGGTTGAATACATCAACATCCAATCCAAATAACACATCTCTAGGATAATATAATAAATCTTCATGTAATGAATCAAATTTATTTTATAATTTTGAATCTCTTGGATGTCGTATTAACCCATCATTATTATTATCTATAAAATGCCACTTCATGTGATCAGTGGTTATTGATGATGTGAATAATCTTTGCAATCAAGGTTTTAAAGGGAAGTATTTCAAAACCCTTATAGGTTTTTTCTTTTTATTATTCTTTATAGTATTATATTGATTCAAACTTCCAATATAACCCATTGACTTCCATCTAGAAGAAGAAGAAAAATCAATCATGTTTTACTGAATCCTCTCCCCAATAAAGCATACAATCATTGGTACAAGCATGTATTTTTATGTAATTCACAAATTGATAGTTAACAACTTTTTTCATATCATAAAAAGACTCGGAGATCTAATGTTTAGGAAATGAATCATGAAAAAATTACAATATCATGCACATCGCCGTATTTGTAATTCAGCATATTAATTTGATATGGTACAACTTCAGAGGAAAGAAAGTTTTTAATATTTCAGACATCCACCAAACAGCTCTTTATTTCCATCATTAACTAAATAATGAAATGCATTTTTATAATTAGTGAATTTCTATCTCTTTAATTAGCCTTTGTATAATAAATATTAGGATCCAATTATATATTAAAATATTAATTTTGTTGTCCTATAGTCCTAAAAATATCACTTGTCAAGTTTCTATTTGTAACACCCTCAACTGGTTGTTCTGATATGTTTTTATGTTGATGCTGTTGTCTTAAAATTCCAAAAAAATCATTTATAAGGTTTTTCATTTCATTATCCATTGATGATGAAGTTCGTATCTCATTCTATTGATTGGAATCAGCACTCAAAATTTCTGTAATGTTTGATTCTCCATGCCAAATCCAGAAAAAATATTTAGCAGAGAATTTATTCAATATCAAATGTTCATAAACTTAATGTCTCTTAAACCATATTCTAAATTTACATTTTTTATAGGGACATATTATTGTACCATCAACGGATCGATTAGAAATTAAAAAATCTTAAAACTCATCCAAACCCTTAACTTACTGAGGTGTGTTCCAGGTAATGTGATCCAACTTTTTTTCATATATATCACAATGTTCCTACACTTTGTAAAAAATTAAAACACATAAGTATTAATAAGTAAAAAAATAGATAAATGGAAGTAAAAAACACAACCCAAGTATTTATAAGAAGATTTATATAAGTACTAAAAAGTTCAAACTAAAAAAAGGAAATCTATCATGGATGGTATTATGTAAAATAGAAGCAAGAGAAAAAACATAAAATAATTTAGAAACACACAAATATGAATCAACAATAATAATAACCTTATGGGATCACATTCCTTTTTGGTCATAACTATAGTAACACTTGGCTTAAGAGGGTATTTCACTTTTAAAACACATTTCTTAAAGTGTCAATCAGGATTTCATATAGAGCATCAGAAGCCAAGCTACTTTCACACCATTTGAAAACTAAATTTAAAATTTTCTTTGAAAATAATTTATCAAACCACACGTTGAGAAAAAATTTAGAAATATAATTTATTTCTATAAAATTACTTTCAAAGGAAAGACACTCCTCTTTAAAGGAGGTCAAATGGTGTCAATCACCCATTTTTCAAGACCAATCTTTCACATTTTTTAAATAACTTAAATCAATCATGAACTTATGGTCTCAATACCATTTAAAAATAATAAAGTTAAACTATATTCAATTTCTAAAACATGACTCTAATATAACACAAACACATTTTAAATATAAAACTGGTGTCGAACACCCATTTAATTTTATGTTTATTGTGCAAAAAACCATAAGAAAACATTTTCAATAGGTCCACTTAACTATTTTCACGAGATCTAAGCATGCGAAACGTCTATTCCAAGCACAAAATCCATTTGTAAAGATTTTATATCATACAATGGGATTATAAAATGATTCTAAAATAATAATAAACCAATTGAAATAATCCAATAAAAATAAACCATGCATTAAAAGGGAATTCCATGGAAATTAATTTAAATGTAATTAACATGGTAATTGAGAAGATAATCTCTTTACATTTTTTAGTTTGTTTATAAAACACATACCAAATTTTTAATTTAAAATGAAATTTAAATTCCCATATAAATTCCATAAAAAAATATATGACATCTAAAAATAAAATTATATTAAAAATTTTAAAAACAATATATAGAGAAAATATTGTTTTGATGATAAAATTGGGAGTTTCCATAAAACATTATAGTCAATTAAAAGGTAATATGTAAATTGAATAAATATACTATAATAGAAGTAAAATTAATTGGATGCATCTATAGGAAAGAATACATAACATTAAAGAATATTTTTGAATAGAGGGAAATAAATTCAAAAAATAGACAAAATTGAGAGAGATTCCCCTTACCATAAGTCGAGGGCTTCTTTAATACACTTCAACCTCCTATATGTTATAATCTTATTTTTTTAAAACAGAAATATTTTTTATTTATTAATATTATTTTTTATCCTTTGTATAATTAATTATTATCTTTTCATTATAAATAGAATACATAAAGATATGATAGTTCAAAGAATTCCATGATTTTTCAAAAAATAGAATATTGATTATTTTTTCTTTTTAAATGAGTTATATCATCTACAAAAGTATAAACATAAATAAATACATATTTTTTAAGTATATATATGAAAGTAACAATCATTTATGGTAGTGGAAATTAAAGAATAATGACAATCCCTTTAGGTGGTAAAACATTACATGAATGGAAATGTTGAATGAAGTGATAGATAAGATATATATACTATTTATTTTTATATTTATTTTATAAAGACATAATATTAATTATATTATGTTAATATAATTCTAATTTATATTGGTAAAGATATAGAATATGAAGTGAACTAATAATGAAAAAGAAGTGTGAGAGTTTCTACAACATATATGAAAATAACTCTTAACCGATGACCTTACTAAGCATGGATGGATAACACCCCAACCAAAGAGACCTGAATAGTACTCAAGAGAAGATCTTCACGTCACCTCATATGCAACCCATTGTATTCTAGAGGTTTCTAACTACAGATAAGTGACTCAAAAAGTCCTTAAGAATGTAATAACCCTGACCGTAGTAGCTGAGAGTCAGTGGTTGTTTTATTATAATGGCATAGATAAAATATATCACATCACCAAGGTTCGATCAGTTTATTAGAATTGAATAAACTAGATATATACATGGTTCCCTTATTAAATTTGAAATTAAACATAGTACATAACAAAATAAAATAAATTGTTTCTTGTCACTTATTCAAATATTCCTTCTTCACAACCTAGGGAAGGAAAAACAAATAAAAGGGTGAGCTAAAATTCTCAGTAAGGGTTATATGGAACAATAATAAGTGAATTAAATTAAATAATACATAAAAATTATGGAAAGTTAAATAATCTAAAAAACACAGGTCATTAATAAATTTAGAATGAAAAGGCATCTATATATTTTTTCATAGTGAAAATCTCATGGAAAGTAATAACTGAATACTGAATGAAGAAAATGAATATTTATTGTACATAATGTATCTAGAACATGAACCATTATACCATAAAGATGGTTAAAGTTTGTGGTTAAAAACTCATCTAATTATTTTTGGAAATAAACATGAAAGGTTGGTCGCCAACTGTTTTGTCTCATGAGACATGTCGATGCATCGAGGGGCTATCTATAACTAGGCCTCACCCGTCACTGTAGGTCCAAATAATTCTTCATACATAGATTAAATTTAATAAAAAAATCATATGTAAAAACTTTATATGTATAATACTATAATCATATCCATGATACAATAAATATTTATATTTAATGAATGATTGTCATAAATAAAAGGTAAATATACATACACTGCACACAAGGAATAAGTAGTCAAAGGGAATATCATAATGGTTTCCATGAAAGAATGGATTTAAATCATACTTATACATTAATAAGGTAAAATATGAATATATAATGATAAATTATGTTCAACTAAAGTTAAAACATGTAAAAATAGTTTTTAAGAAACTTTAGAAAAGAGTCACTTTAGTGCGATTAAGGGGAAAATATAAAAAACACTCTAAAGTGGGAGAAGGCATAATTGTTATCATAAAACCATAAATAAAAAAATAATTTTTTATGATAAAAATATTGATTTTATAAAAATATTGGTGGCTTAAAATAGATTATGGAGTGCACTTGAAAGTGGGTAAGAAATTGAAAAGTTCACTTAAATCGGGCTTGCTTATCGGGAGGAATTGAAAGAGGAACATTATAAAACATGCATTTTCCCATCAAAGGAAGAATACCTGAGCTAGGAAAATACTTTTTTAACATAAAATTAGGATTTATTAGGATTACATAATAATATTTAAAAATTACATTGGGATAAATAGACAGAAAGCGTAACCTGATTGAAAAATGGAGGTTTGGGGAGAATCTCTTACCTTATGTCTGAATGTGTTCTGCACTTGATCTTAATGTCCTGGATAATCAGATTAAATCCATTAATTAATTAATTTATAACCTTTTCTACATTTATTTGATTTATTATAATTTATTAAGGTAATTTATGGCCTTTTATGAGTTATAAGATAAAATTTTATCATTCAAGAACGTTCGTTTCCTTGACTTTCATGATCAGTTTACTTGTATATGTGTATGAAAAATCATGTAAAATGAGAATAGTTGTACAGAATTTAAATTATATGTTATTAATAAAATTATATAATATTAAATATTTATATATTTCATTCATTTTTATGGTATGATAATGAATCATTAGATAAAATGTTAGTGATAATCCTTTAGATTATTTTGGCATTTTTTCGATCATCGCAAACTGGTTTTGTTTTATTAATTAATACTATGTATATATACTAGTTATGGAACTTTAAATAAGATGTAATACATATATTATAATATTTTTTAACAATAATAAATTATTTTATGACCATCCTTTAATTCATAATTCAAAAAATGAAAACACGTTGTCCACGAAGGCGGTAAATCAGCACCTCATGTACAATGTTTTCATTTTTAGGATAAAAGGAAGAGGAGAAGAGACTTGATGGTGGATTTTACATTGAAAAATTAACATTAAAGTATATATAATATACTTTAATTTTCATGAATGTATTTATATAGGGGTCTAGTAGAGTAAAAAAAAGAAAAAAAAAGTGAAAAAAAATAAAGCAAAAGAGGATTTTACCTCTTGAATTCTTCTCCTTGAGAACCTCCTTGGGAAAATTAATCTTGATATTTTTATGAGAACATACCCTCCTTCATGTGGGTAAGAGGCTTGGGAAGAGGATTGGGTAGAAATTTTATGATCTTCAAGGCTTAATAGGTGTGTGGAGAAGAGTTGTTGAGGGGTGGTATTTATAGTGGAGGATATGGGTTTTTTTATTATTTTATTCATTAGTTTATTGTTTTGGCTCAAGACTATGAATAGTTTAATAATTATCAATAAATATATTAAAATAATTAAGATTTATATATTATGTTTCTTACATAATCCATGACTTAAGGAATAGTGTATTTAATTTATAATGCGTATATATCATAAATTACTGTATTTTACTATTCACCAAAAATTCAAGTATTTCAGAAAAATCCCAAAAATTTACTCTAACCATTTTTCAATGTGTAGAATTAAAAAATGAACCAAATTTTATGAAATAATTTTTTAAATATGAGGAATTTAATTTTTAGTTAAAATCATCATTTACTTGGAAAATACCAATTTTAAAATTACAACAGATTTTATAACACTTTGAAAAAATTAATTAAGGTCCCATAAAAT
Source organism: Viscum album (assembly GCA_963277665.1). Lineage (NCBI taxonomy): Eukaryota > Viridiplantae > Streptophyta > Magnoliopsida > Santalales > Viscaceae > Viscum > Viscum album. The sequence goes on along the minus strand of OY728147.1, from coordinate 1,495,051,996 downwards.
TATCTTATAATCAAAAAAAATATTAATTTATGAATAAATTTTATGAAAATAAATTTTATTTTAAATAATTATATTAATTATAAAATTGAAAATAAACATTTATGTTTATAAAAAATATCAACACTTAATTGATAATTTATAAAACATTTATTTACTTGTACTATGATATTATTATATAATATTACCATTTATAATACACCTAAATTTTATTTATACTTTAATAGGTGAGGTTGCTATTATATTGGCTGAATTACAATTCCTAAGGGTCACATTACTATTCTCAAGTTCAAATTGTTATTTCATTAATATGAGTTCCTTAATTTCAAGAAAAAATCTTCTTATTTCATTCATTCTCCATTTATAAAGTTTTTTTTGTATTCTCTATGTGATTTTATGTGATTTATACTATATGAAATAATTTTGTGTGCAATGTAAGCTAATGAATGAATTTAATTTAATTAAGATTATATATACCATAAAACATTGGGTGTTATATTCTTCCCTCCTTCAGAAATTTTGTCCGCAAAATTTTCATGAATATTTCATTCCAAACAGATGTGGATGTTTCTTCATCATTACATCCTTAGGTTCTCATGTTGCTTCTTCCATTCTATGATTTCTCCAAATAATCTTTACCAGTTGAGTCGTCTGATTTCTCAATACTTGATCTCTTATTTCAATAATCTCAATATTCTATTCATAGTAAGACAAATCAAGTTCCAATTCTATTTATTCATAGGTGAGTACATGCATTGGGTCTTGCATGTACTTATTTAATAATGATATGTAGAACACATCATGAACTTTGGAGAGACTTGATGGAATTTCTAATTTTTAAGCTACAGCTCCAATTCTTTCTATAATTTCAAATGGTTTGATGTACATGGGGATCAGTTTCCCTTTCTTACTAAACCTTAAGACACCCTCCCATGGAGATACTTTTAGAAAGACATGATCTCCCACCATAAATTCCAAATACTTTCTCCGGTTGTCATCATAACTATTTTTTCTACTTTGATCCAATTATATATAATCCTAAATAGTCTTTACCTTTGAAATTATCTCATCAATAAGTTCTAGGCCTATAAGTTTCCTCTCATAAACTTCTTACCAACAAGTTGTAGTTTGACATCTCTTACCATATAATGCTTCATATGGCGCCATTTGAATACTAGAATGGAAACTTTTATTTTAGTAAAATCCAACTAAAGTTAAATTCTAGTCCCACATACCTTGAAAGTCAAGTGAGAATGATTTAAACATGTCATATAATGTTTGAATAGTCCTTTTAGAATTCTTTTTGGTTTGATGGTGATAAGTTTTACTCAAATGAAGCTCAATATCCAGATCCTTATGAAGACTCTTCCAAAATTTTAATGTAAAATAGGGGTCTCGATCAGACACAATCAATAGAGGTGCATCATGAAGAATTAAAACTTCATTAATATAGATTCTTTCTAGGTTATCAAGAGGTAAATCTTCTCTTATAGCAAGAAAATGTGCTGATTTTGTAAGATGGTCAATAATAACTCATATTTCATCATTCCTTCTAGGTGTCCTTGGTAGTCTTGTGAAAACTTCCATCATAATGTCATCCCACTTTCACATAGGAATAGCTAGCTTTTTTATGACTCCTCTTGGGTGATCTCTCTTATCCTTATCTTATTGACAAAATAGAGACCTTGACACATAGTTAGCAATTTCCCACTTCATGTTATCCCACCAAAAAAGTTCCTTTTTATATCTATACATCTTGGTACTACCATGGTGTATAGGGAAATTTAAGCTATTAGAATCATCTAATAGTTCCCTTTTTAGATCCTCTATTTATGGGACACATAACCTATTTCCAAATTTTATAATTCTATTCTCATACATGAAGTCTTCCAATCTTCCATCCTTAATGGATTTAATTTTCTTTTGAATATTATCATCGTCAAATTGAGAGCTTCCTATCTTCTCCAGTAAATATTCTTTAGCAATCATTTGAAAATTGAGTGATGTTTACCTTTATTTAATAATTACCATATCCATTTTTACTAAATCCATGAATATAGGATCTTTCTCAATCCTTATTTGGGTTAGAAGTCCATGATCTTTCCTGCTTAATGCATCTGCTACCTTTTTTTCCTTTCTTCGGTGATAGTGTATTGAGAAATCATAATCTTTGAGTAACTTTAGACATCACCATTGCCTCATGTTGAGTTCTTTATATGTAAAGATGAATTTCAAACTCTTGTGATTCGTATATATCTCATATCTTTCACCATAAAGATAGTGTCTCCATATCTTCATAGCAAAGATTACGACTGCTAACTCAAGATCATGAGTTTGATAAAAAAATTCATGATTCTTCAACTTCCTTGATTCCTATGCAACAACTTTATATTTTTTCATAAGGACACAACACAGTCCATTCTTTGATGCATCACTGTATATCACAAACCCATCATTTCCTAATGTAAGATTCAAAATTGAATCATTTACTAATATTCTATTCATTTTTTCAAAAAAATTTGTACAATCTTTTTTCCATACAAATATAACCCCTTTACGTGAGATCTTGGTTAATAGGTTATCCAATCAGGAAAAATTCTAAATGAAATGATGATAGTAACCTACTAAACCAATGAAAATACATACCTTGGTCATGTTCAATGGTTTTAGGCCATTCTTGAATTGCCTTTACAGGATCAACTGAGATTCCATCATTAGAGAAAATATGGCCAAGAAAAGAAATTGTTTGAAACCAGAATTCACACTTGATAAACTTACCATATAACTCTTTTCTTCTAAGAGTCTTCATAATAATACACAAGTGGTTATCGTAATCCTCATAACATTTTTAGTACACCAAGATATCATTAATAAATACCAAAAAATATTATCAATATATTTATTGAATAATTTATTCATTAGATCCATGAAAATAAAGGGTTCATTAGTTAGTCCAAATAGAATTATTATAAACTCGTAATGTCCATACCTAGTTCAAAATGTTGTCTTTGGAATAACTTCTTTATTTAAACGCAATTGATGATATCTAAAATGAAGGTAAATCTTTGAAAAATATTGTTCTCCATGAATTTGATCAAATAAATCATCAATGATAGAAAGAGGGTACTTTTTCTTTATTTTAATAGCATTGATTTCTCTATAGTCAATTCACAGCCTCAAGGATCTATATTTCTTCTTAACAAATAGAATTGGGTTTCCCATGTAGAAACACTAGGGAGAATAAATCCCTTATTAATAAAATATTATAATTATTACTTTAAATCCACTAATTCTATAGTTTCCATTATATAGGGAGTCTTTGATATTAGACTTTCATCAAGGATTAGATCAATGGTAAATTTAACTTCACACTCTAGGGGATATCCAAGTAATTCCTTAAGAAATACATCAATTTATTCCTACATAATCGGTACATCCTCAATTCAAATATTACTTTACTTGTACATATTTATTGTTTCCTCTTATTTCCTAATAATTTCATTAAGTAGAGCTACTGGGGGTGGATCTAAATAAGAATCAAATGATGATGTTTCAGCTCTAAAGATAAGGGATTCTACATCTTTATCACAAATCATAATTTCATTTTTCTTGCAATAAATTATCGCATCATATTTTGAAAGTCAATACATACCAAGGATTATATCAAAGTCAACCATATCTATGATGATAAGGTTAGTAACTAAAGAGCATTTTTGTGTCATAAAGGGGACTGGATAAAACATTTTTGTTGCAGTGAGACTTCCCTTGGTATTTTTAACTAATAACTCCCTTGTTAAATCAAAAGTAAAATATCTAATTTTCTTGGAAAAATAGGTAGATATAAAAAAGTATGATGATCCAAAATGAAATAAAGCATTGGATAGATTTTAATATAGGATTAATTTACAATTCACTACATCATTGAGTACTTTTTCTTTAGCTGTAGTGATTGCATAGGCTTGGCCATCACCCCTTGGCCTCCTCTATGGTATATTACCTTGGTTATTGGGAAATTTATTTGAAAAATGCCCCATTTAATTGAAATTTAAGCATTGAAAATTATTGATTTGTTTCTTATCCTTGTATTCATTAGCATGATTCCCCTTTTCTCTACACTTATAGTAAACTCCCATGCCTTTCAAGAATTTCCTAGGATAATTCTTTCCACAATTTTCACATAATGGAAATTGCTTCATTCCCTTATTTTTCTTTAACACTTCACATTTTCCATGGTTATCTTAAGACCAATTATTTTATTTATTTCCCTTGAAAAAATAGGATCTATAAAATTCCTTCTCTGTTTTGATGGCACTTAATACTATATCATCATATGTTGAAATTTTTTGAGAAGCCAGTGCCCTTCGGAGAATTGGTTTAAGACCTTAAAATAAATGATCAATTTTTTATTCCAAATCACTTATGAAATATATAGCATACCTGGATAGTATTGTGAAGGTAGTCTCATAGTCTGTAACACTCTCTTATTCCCTTTTCTTTAAGCTAAGTATTTCTCTTCATTTCAGTTTGTTTCTTATGAGGGAAGTATTTTTCGAATAATTTTTCCTTAAAATTTTTCCATTCCCTTTACCATATTTTATCTTCCTCCTTAGTATTCTAGATTAAAGACCACCATTGATCCGCATCACCCTTGAGAAAATATACTATTACTACTACCTTTTCATTTTCATTACATCACAATGCTAGAAATATCTTTTCAAGGGACTTGATCCACTACCCAACTACGACAATATTAGTAGTTCTACTAAAAGATGGGGTATTATTCCACATGAATGATCCAACATAGGTATAGTATGTTTATTCATCATAACCAGAGTAATTTGTCCTAATATGTTCATGATTTGTTCAGATTTAACACTAACAGTGTTGTATTTCTCATAAGGGAAATCCCTACATTGTCCGTGGGTATGGATTCCTTTACTTCCATTAGGCTTAATTTCAAAAAAAATGGCATACACTAAATTAGGTTATGAATCATAATGCATAATTTTTTACTATAAAAACACTTAATATGAATTGAAATTTTTTGCATATATAATATCATAAACATGGTTTCTTTGGGGACATATTTACTTTTAAATCCTTTATAATGGTTTGTAAATAGAATGTGAATTGTCCTAAGTATAATCCTTAGGAGTATCAAACCAGGTTCACAATAAGGCTTGTTGTCGTGTACCAGGTTGAGTTGAGTTAGGCCCGATGCACCATGTCAGACTTGTTACCCCTAGGTACATCTATTCCAGAACCATGTCCACTTGTAGTATCCAAACATGGATGTATTTCTAAGAAGAACCAAATAATATATACCTTTACAAAATTAAAGGATGTTCCTATATGATTATCCTGAAATTATATCTTAGGTTTATGTTCCATAATCTAGTTTTCAAGGTTACTAATAAACTTACTCTAATACCAACTATAACAACCCCAACCCTGGTAGCCCAAAGTTAGAGGTCATTTTATTACAATGTCATAGATATAATAGATTATGTCACCAAGGATTGATTGGTTTATTATACTTAAAGATACTAGATACATACATGGTTCCCTTATTACATTAGTAATTAAACAGAGTACACAACAAAAGAAAATAAATTTCTTCTTTTCACTTATTCAAAGATTCCTTCTTCACAAACTGAGGAAATAAAAAACAAATAAAAAAGTGAGCTAAAATTATTAGTAAGGGTTATATGGAAAAATAATAAGTAAAGTAAATTCAATAATATATAGAAATTATATAAAACTAAATAATATGAAAAACGCATTCCATCAATAAACTAAGAATGAAAATACATCCATAGATTTTGTAATAGTGAAAATCTCATAGAAATCAATAATTGAATACTGAAATAAGAAAAAAAAAATTATTAGACATCATGTATTTGAAAAATTAACCATTATTCCATTAAGACGATTTAATTTTTTGGGTAAAAATCCATATTATTCTATTTTTAAACAAACACGAAGGGTTTTTCTCCAACTGTTTTGTCTCATGAGATCTGTGTATTGAGGGGCTATCTATAACTGGGCCCCACCCGTCACTATAAGTCCAAAGAATTATTTATACATAGATTCAATTCAATAAAAACACTGTATGTAAAAATCGTATATGGTTAAGACAATAATCTTATCCATGATACAATAAATGTGGATATTTAATGAATGATGATCATAAATAAAAGGGAAATGCACATAAACCACACACAAAGAATAAGTCGTCAATGGGAATATCATAATGTTTTCCATGAAATAATGGGTTTAAATAATAATTATACATTAATAGAGGAAAATAGGCATAGATCATGATAAATTATGTCCAACTGAAGTGAAAACTTCTAAAAATTGTTTTTAAGAAACTTTACAAAGAGTCACTTTAGTGTGATTAAAGGAAAAATATAAGAGTCTCTAAAGAGGGAAAGGGAATAATTGTTAGAATAAAACCAAAAATGAAAAAAAAAATGTTTTTAATGATAATAAGAGTTATTTTATAAAATTATTGGGGGATTAAAACATATTATAGAGTATACTTGAAAACGGGTAAAAAATTGGAAAGTTCCCTTAAACCAGGCTTGCTTGTCGGGGGGAATTGAAAAAGGAACATTATAAAACATGAATTTTCCCATAGAAGAAAGAATGATTGAGCTAGTAAAATATGTTTAGAACATACAAATAGGATTTATGAGGAGTACATAATAATATTTAATAATTTAATTGGGGTAAAGAGAGAGAAAGTGTAATCTGAATGAAAAATAGAGGTTCGGGGAGAATCCCTTACCTTATATTTGAATGTGTTCTGCACTTGATCTTAATGTCCTAGATAATCATATTAAATATATTAATTAATTAATTCATAACATTTTATAGATTTTTTTTATTTATTACAATTTTATTAAGTTCATTTATGGCATTTTTGATGAATTATAAGATACAATTTTATCATTCAGGAGCGTTCATTGCCTTGGTTTTCATGATCGGTTTACTTCTATACATGTATGGAAAATAATATAAAATGATAATACTTGTCCAGAATTGAAATTATATTTTATTAATGAAATTATATAATGTTAAATTGTTTTATATATCATTTTTTAGTAATGAGGATGAATCATTAGATAAAACATTAGTGATAATCGGGTAGATTATTTTGGAATTTTTTCAATCATCATGAACTAGTTTTGTTTTATTAATTAATATTATGTATATATACTAGTTCCAAAACATTAAATAAGATGTAATAAATATATTATAATCCTTTTTAACCACAAGAAATTCTTTTATGACCAGCCTTGAAGTCATAATTGAAAAACAAAAACATGTCGTCCACAAATGCGGTAAATCAGCACCTCACGGATAATGTTTTCATTTTTAGAATAAAAGGAATACAAGAAGAGACTTGGTAGTGTATTTATCATTGACATAATAAAACTAAATTATATATAAGATAATGGATTTATCATGTATGTTTGTAAAAAGGAGGTAAGTTTAGTCAATAAGGTTTTCTTATGACTTTTCCATTCCTCTATGTTTTGAAAATCACAAACACTCTATCTTAAGGAGAACTATATTTTCCATAAGAATTATCTTAATAAAGAAAATTTTCATTATCTAAGAAAATTTTATCCTTAAGTATGATTTCGTTGTTCATTTTATAGTCTCTCTAAATTTAACACATTTTATTACTAAGTCTAAAATTAAGTTTCACATCTAAAACATCGAAATCCTATATATCCTTGGTTATAGAGTATTCTATTTTTAGGTTCTGATTTCTCTGAAATTCAGACTCTGAATTCTCTTAAATTCAGACTCTAAATTTTATGAAATTCAAAATCAAAATTCCTTAGAATTCATACTCCGAATTTCTTGGAATTCAGACTCCGAATTTCTTAGAATTTAGACCCCGAATTCCTCAGAATTTCGACTCCGAATTCCTTAGAATTACAACTCAAATTTCCTTAGAATTCAGAGTCTGAATTCCTTAGAATTCAGTCTTTGAATTCCTCATAATTTAGTCTCTAAATTCCTCAAAATTCAGATTCTGAATTCATGGGAATTTATATTCTGAATTCATGGGAATTCAGACTCCGAAATCTATATAATTCAGATTTTGAATTCTTTGTAAAACAAAATCCAAATATTTGTATCTTATAGACTCTGAATGTTTATTTGGTTATTCTCTGTACTTTATTTTTCCTAGACTCTAAAAAAAAAATTTGGTTAAACAAATTCATTTTCCTTACATGTATTATGAAACAATGTTGTACAATCTGTTTCTGACTAACCATTGTTTGAGTGACACGGGGATAGGTCCCTTCGAGATTCAAGGAAAAATATGACTATTGGATGAGGGAGCCGACCATTGGAGAAGTGCCTATAAATAGAAGCTCATTTTAATGATCTCACAACTGAGAAAAACTATTCCATCACTCTAGATATTATATGCTGCTGAAGTGATTTCTAGAGATAAAGACTCTCATGCCTTGTGCATACTGAACATCTTATTCATCTTGCTTCGTCCGACTCTGATGGTTGCTATGTACAATTGAGGGATTTTAGGGAAATAAAGACAGAGGTGCTAACTACCTTAAAGTTTGAGGGATTGTGGGGATATCAAGAAATATTATGATATTCCTATCGAGGTCTTACCCTAGTGTGGGTAAGACGTACTTTCTTTAAAGTATAAATCAAGGGACTTTTATCCAAGGTTGTTGGATACCCTACACTTTGGGTTAAAAGATTTCATACTTGTTAATTGTTTTATTTCATTTTTATTTCTACTATAATTTGATAAAGGAAGAAAGAATATCCTTTTTATACTTTCTCATTCTTTTATGTGCTCTGATAAATAAGATTTTATATGCTTTAAGGTATAATCTTTACCTAAGTAAACTTTCCTTAACTTTCATTTCCGTAACCATATTTCTGGATCCATATTTCTGGAACCTATAAAGTTTGTTTAGTTAAACTAAAAGATGATTTGTAAATTTATTTTGTTTAACTTTTTTAAATATAGTTTTCCTTATGTTTAAAAACAAAAGTTTTTAAACTTACAATTCACCCCCTCTTGTAATTGAGCATCTACATCATTATTTTGATCCTACAATTGGTATTAAAGGAGATATATAAAATACTTATATTCACATATAAGTTTTCTTACTCAAGTTTTCATTGTTCTAAATATTTTCCTTTCTTGGGGATTTTTACCCTTGTTTACAAACTTTTACTATTAACAAGTTTTTGTGGAAAGATGTTTTCTTTTAGAATGGTAGGAATGAATGTTGATTTGATTGACAATATAAATCCAACTAGACCACCTATATTTGATGGGAATTATTATGAGTACTAGAGATATCATATTAAGAATGTTGTTATTAATATTATAGTGGACAATTTTTTCGTGCTTACTAGAGATTACAAGATTCCAGCCAAGGAAGTCAAAACCTTTACCAATCAAGAAAAGTCCGAATATCAACTAAACTACAAGGTATGTAATAATTTTTTGTGTTCCATAACCAGGAATATATATAGTCATATATCTTCTTGTGAATCTTCTAACTTTATCTGGAATAAATTGGAAGTTACACATTTTGGTACATCCAAATTTATAGAAACTAGAAGAGCTATGCTTAGAGCAGAATATCATGGATTTCTATTTCCTTATGGAGAACTAGTATGAAAGGTGAAACAAAGGTTTATGACTATTTTTCACATCCTACAATATATGGGTGAAAAATGTATTTATGATGAAGCTCTTGTGGATAAGATTATAGATATCATGCCTAATGAGTGGGAATCTAAGAGAACAGTTGCTGAAGAGAACAGGAAAGTATCTCAAATTACTCTTGATGAGATTTTTGGAACTCTTCTTCAACATGAGATGAGAATGAAAATATATGATGATATTAATAAGAAGAAAAATGTAAATGGAATTTTAGCCTTTACTACTACTAAATTCAGGACTTCTAAAAGGGTTACAAGATCCAAGTCAAAGAAAGTTACTATTTTATCTAAATCTAGTGAAAGTGAACATTATAGGAATGAGCTAGATAATATTGCTTGAAGGATGAACAAGATAGTTGTAAAGAAAGAATTTTTGTATAGATATAAGAATAAATAAAGAAAAGACAAGAAATATTCATAAGTCACTTGTTATGAATGAAAAAGAGCAGGGCATATCAGGCCAGATTATCCTATGCTTCATAAAAAAGATAGAAAGGAAAATCATTCTGAGAGGAATAGAAATAAGTACTACAAGGGTAAAGCTAAGAAAGTTTTGAAAGCCAATGACACCTGGAGTGCCAATGGTGGAGACTTTTCTCATGAATCCTCATAGTATGAATCTTCTGATTAGAAGAATATTGGTCTACTAGCCAAGCTACCCATTGAAAATAATTATCTAACAGCCAAGGTACACAATGACGAATCTATCACTAATGTATCTTTGAATGAAAATTATAAAGATAATAAATATTATAAGTCTTCAAATGAAGAATCTTCTACTGATGAAGATAATACATTACCTTCTTATAAATAAGTGTCTAGGTTTGCTAAACTCCTTGAGAATGAAAATTCTAAACTCAAGAAAAAGCTTTATAAGGAAAATTATTGAATTTCTATTTTAACTAAAGAAGTATCAGATCTTTCTAAAGATCTTGATAAGAAAATTTATGATTTTAAAAGTATTTCTAAAAACCTTGAGAAAGTTAATTCTGAAAAGGATAAACTTTATAAGGATCTTGAAAAAGTAATTTCTAAGAAAAATATTTTGGAGACTAACTCTAGTTCTAAAAATAATTTTTTTGAGGATAAAAACTTGGTTACAAAACTAAAGACAGAAATATTTTCCTTGAGGAAGTTTTTGTAAAACTTTACCTTTGGTAAAGAAAATTTTAACAATATGTATTCCCAAATTCATCCTCTAAAGAATATTTCTGGATTTGGTTATACTCATTCTAAACCAGTTTTTAGTAATAACTATTTTTGTTCCTAAAAGTGATTCGTTATGCACTAAATGTTAGTGTGGTGGAAATTGGTCAAAAAATAGCTCTTTAAATAAAACTCTATCTTTAGGTTTCCATAAAGCTTATTTTTCTAAGAAAATATGGATTCCTAAAATCTTGTTTTCTGAAATTTATAGAACCAAGAAATTTTGGATTCTAAAAGTCTAACACTCTCATTTTAAAGAAAATAAAGATAGTACCAACATAAATACGTGGTACATGGATAGTGGATGTTTTCGGCATATGACTGGTAACAAAAACTTCTTTGAAAATATTATCAATTCAAAAAGAGGATAAGTAACTTTCAGAGATAATGCTCAGGGATAAATTATTGGTATAGGTAAAATTGTTCTTCTTGGAAAAAATTTGATTTCAAATGTTTTATTTGTTAAAGGTATTAAGTACAACCACATTAGTATAAGTCAATTATCTGATTAAATTTACCTTGTGAATTTTAGGAATGATAAGTGCTTAGTATACAATTCCAAGGAAGAGTTTATTCTTTCCGCCCATAGGCAAGAGAATGTATATAAACTAAACTTAGAAGACCTTAGGAGCCAAGATCTACCTTTCCTTAGTGCAATGGAAGATAAATCTTGGTTATGGAATAGAAGGTTAGGACACTGTAACCTTAAGAACCTATGTAAACTCTCAAAGAAAAGACTAGTTAAGGATCTACTGGAGCTTATATTTGATTCTTAAAAAGTTTGTGATCCTTGTCAACACATAAAGCAACATAAATCAAGTTTTAAATAAATCAGTGAAGTCTCAACTACTGATGCATTACAGTTGGTGCATATGGATCACTTCAGTCCAACACAAACTGGAAGCACTGGAGGCAAATATTATGTATTTTTCTTAGTTGATGATTACACTAGATTTACATGGGTCTATTTTCTATCAAAGAAATCTGACGCTTTTTATAATTTAAAAATTTTTAGAGCCCAAGTCAAAAATGAGAAAAACCACCCATTGATAACTATTCATAGTGATCATGGATGAGAATTTATAAATTCAGATTTTGAAACTTTTTGTAGTAGAAAAGTCATTACTCATAACTTCTCGGCACCAAGAACTCCTCAACAGAATGGTGTTGTTGAAAGAAGAAATTAAATTCATCAAGATATAAATAGAACCATGTTGAGTGAATATTCTATAGCTAAATATTTTTGGGATGAAGTTGTAAGTACTGCTTGTTATACTATAAATCGAGTTTTGATTAGACATTTTCTTTATAAAACCCCCTACGAATTGTGAAATGGTAGAAAACCTAGACTTTACTACTTCAAAGTGTTTGGTTGAAAAGTATTCATTTTTAATACTAAATATAATTTACATAAATTCACACCCAAATATGATGAAGTAATTTTCCTAGGCTACTCCACAACTTCTAAGGCATATAGAGTTTTCAATAAAAACACTTGTACTGTTAAAGAAATGGGGCATGTTAAATTTGATGAAAATGGTCCTTTTGTTTTTAATCAACCTCAATCTACATATTCAGATGTGTTTTAAAAAACTAATTATCATCCCTTGATAGAAGATCCTTAGGATAATGAAAATGTTCAAGAAAATATTTCAGAAGCATTTACCCGAGAAGATTTCATACCATATGTTGATGAACAAATTTTACAAAACCCAAATAAATTATTTCTTAAGAATCATCCCAGTGATAGTATCATTGGTGATGTAAATCAACCTATAAGGACTAGAAGTTACTTAAGAAATGAAGTATAAGATCTAGAATTCCTTTCCCAATTAGAACCAAAAAGCACTAATGAATCTTTAGGTGGTGGTGATTGGATTAAAGCCATGCAAGATGAAATAAATGGATTTGAAAGGAATAAAGTCTGGACCTTGGTTGAAAGACCTAAGGAAACTTCTGTTATTGGAGTAAAATGGGTCTTCAGAAATAAGTGCGATGAAAATGGAATCATTGTAAGAAATAAGGCTACATTAGTTTCTAAAGGCTATAATCAACAAGAAGGAATAGACTATGAAGAAACCTATGCTCTAGTAGCTAGACTTGAATCTATTCATATTTTACTTGCCTTTGTAGCATTCTTTAATTTCAAACTTTTTTTAAATGGATGTTAAATGTGCTTCCCTTAATGGATATGTTCAATAGGAAGATTTTTTTGAACAACCACCTAGTTTTGAAGACACAAAACATCCCGAACATGTTTTTAAACTTACCAAAGCTTTATATGGACTCAATCAATCCCCTAGATCTTGGTATGATAGACTTATAGATTTTTTGTTACAAAAAAATTATGTTAAGGGAAATGTTAATCCAGCCCTTTTTATGAATAATTATAAGAAAAATGTTTTGATTTTTTAAATCGATGTTGATGACATTATATTTGGTTCAACTCAGAAATCTTTAACCAATTTTTTTTGCAAATCTAATGAAATTTGAGTTCGAAATGAGTATGATGGGTGAGTTAACTTTTTTCCTAGGTTTTCAAATTTCTCAAACACCATAAGGAACTAATATATCTCAACATAAGTATATTAAATATCTTCTTAAAAAGTATGGATATAAAAACACTAATAGTATAATTACTTATATTGGTACCTCAAATTCACTTGACCTTGATGAAGCTGTAAAACCATTAGATCAAACATCATTTAGAGGTATGATAGAAATTTTACTATACCTGACTTCTATTCATCCAGACTTAATGTTTTCAATATGCTTATGTGAAAGATATCAATCCAATCCTAAGGAATATCATTTAGAAGTAGTGAAAAGAATTTTTCTCTATTTAAAGGGAGCCATGGATTTAGGACTCTTTTATACTTCTGGAAATGATTTTTTCTTAAACAAAAATTTGGGTGCAGATTTTGGGGGATGTAGAATAGATAGAAAATGTAAATTTGGAACTTGTCATTTATTAGGAGATTCATTAGTTTCTTGGCCATGCAAAAAGAAACACTCAATAGCACTTTCCACTGGTAAAGTTGAATATGTAGTAGCTAGAAGTTGTTGTGCCCAAGTGTTGTGGATACAACACACACTCAAAGACTATGGAATGAGTTTTATAAAAATAAATATATTGTGTGATAACACTAGTGCCATTTCCCTAATCAAAAACCTTGCATATCACTCTTGTGAAAAACACATATACATTAGACATCACTTTCTTAGGGATCACACACAAAAAGAAGATATCATTCTTCAATTTATCAGAATGCAAGATCAACTTGCGTATATTTTCACAAAATATTTACCCTCTGATAGATTTGAATACATTAAATAGAAGTTAGTAATTATAACCACATGGTAATATTACATATTAAATTCTTGTTGAAACCTGTCTTTTTATAGTAAGAAACTTCTTTTCATAGGGGGAGTACATTTTCTTGTTAGTGAAAAAAAATTTGTAGTCAAAAAATTTCTTAATCAAAATTTTTTTAATGAAATTTTATTAATCAAATTTTATTAATCAAAATTTTCTTAATCAAATTTTCTTAATAAAAATTTTCTTAATCAAAATTTTCATAATCAAAATTTTCTCAATCAAAATTTTTTTAATAAAAATTTTCTTAATCAAAATTTCGTAATCAAAATTTTTAATAATCAAAATTTTTGTAGTCAAAATTTTTTTCATAGTCAAATTTATTTTACGTAGTTTAAAATTTTTAAATTTCAAAAAAAAATCCTTAAGAAAATTTTCCCAAATCTAAAGTTATTCAAGAAGATTTTCCTTATTACTAATAATTTTCCTTGCATTCTGGATGGTACAATTCCCTTATTAAATTTTCGTAATCAATTTTTTTTCTTGTTAATATTTTCATCTTGTTTAAGAAAAATTTTCAGATTCACTTTTCCTTAAATCAAAATTTTCATCTTAAAAACCTCAAAAGATCTGAACCTACCAAATTCCTTCTTCAGATATCATCTCAACTGTCAGATCTGGTCAAGCATGTTTCCACCGTTGTATCTTTTTGGGAAGATTAATCATCACCTCAAACGCCTATATAAAGACCCCTAATGGTTGTCCCACATCGGTTTTTAAATCCTTGGTGTGATAAAACTCTGCTCTTCTACTTAAGGCCCATTCCGAATTTCTAGGTTTTCTTAATTCCGAATGTCTTTGGAAGCTTCTCATCAGAAACAAATGTCTTCAGTCAAGGAAATTTCTGAGTGGAAAATCTATAGAGAAATGTTAGTAGATCTGAAATTCTTTTCTAATTATGATTCTATGATTTCAAAGAATATCAAGTTGAATGACCGAGAGAGCTTATGTGTATCTAAACCAAATGCACAGGATCCAGTTTATCTTGAGTTTCTAATAGAATTCTATGAATTCGTAAGTTTCTTTAATAAAGGTGGAAGAGACAAGTTTTCGTTTAAGAGTTATGGAAAAACCTATTCTCTTTCTTATACTAAGGATGGAAACTTAATTGGAATTCCGTATGAGGGTGAATCTGAGTTCTGCACCCACAAGCTACTAGATGTTTCAAGATCTTTTGATAAGGAGAAATCCATAGAATTCCTTGGTCTATTAGAAGTAAAGACTCTATCTCTCTACAAATCTATGGATTCTTGAGTTATGGGTTCAGGGATTTCTTATTCTGAGAAAAAGAGGCAAGGACTCCTTAAAGAAGAATGATATCTATATTCTGGATTTTCTAGTAAACCTCAGGAAGATCAATTTGATAAAATATGTCTTGATTACAATCATGAATATCAAGAATGGGTCTCTCAAATCAAAAATCATCACATATCCCGTTATTATTTCCAAGGTCATAGTTCTTTGTCTAGAATCATTCAAAATCCTTTGTAGTTCTAATCCAAGGAATTTCAAAGTGATGTTGTTGAGTGATGATACACTGAGGAGAATGAAGGTTGGTTTCTCTAGTGAATTAGGATAATTCTATGATTTGTCTGAATTGGAAATAGAGGCTTTATCAAAGAAACTGGAAGTGTCTAAAACTTCCAAGAAAGGTGGAAATAAGAGAAAGGTAAAGGAACCAGAAGTGAAAGAAAAAACTCCTATAGTTCTGAAACCTCAATCCAAACCTCCAAAACCTAAGAATCAAAAGACTTATCCGGATGAATTGGTTTCCAAGTGGAGAGAAGACAAGAATAATAAGAAGTAAGGGGAGCCTAGTTTTGGCTTGTAGCATTCTAAACCAAAATCCCTAAAGATTAAGGATGTTGAGGATCATGAGAAGAAAGAAAAATAAAATAAGAAAAAGAAGAATATTTTTGAAGCTGAGATTGTTCAATCACTTCTCAAGGCTGCTGAAAAATCTTCTGAACAAGTCCAGGTACCAGAATCATTTTTTCAAGAATCACTCACATTGACTCCGATAAAGAAGATGGTTATTCCAGAACCTGATGAATAAGAACAAACTATGAAAGAGGAATAAGTTAAAGAAGAAGAGGAGGACGGAAGTGATGATACTGATGATATGATAATACAAGTGGAAGAATATCATGAGAATGAGAGTCCCTCTGAAAATCTTTCAATCTAAACTTCTCAAGATGACTCTACCAAAATTCTTTCACAAAGAAAAGAGGATGAAGAGAAGGAATAAGTGAAAAAACCATCTGGTGATGAAAGTATCAATCCTAATTTTGTTGAACTAGAGGATCTAGTGGCATATGCTGAAAAAGAAAATGTTGAGGAAGATAAGATAGTTCAACTATCATATAGTGAACATGAGTCACCAAAACTAGTAGAGATCATTCATTGATACGATAACAGAAAAAGGAGATGGTTGATACACCGAGGAAAGTTGTGGTGGAAAAGAAAGATGTCAGTTGTTTTTCAAAGAGAAAAACTAAAGAGATAGAGAAATAATCCTCACCAACCAAACAATCTAATTTGGGATCATCCTATCTTGGACATGACTTTGTGGTACAATCGTTGAAGAAACTGGTTGATATTGTTCCCTTATTTCTGAGTATTGACTGAAGCTGCCAGATGCTTCATTACTCTATTAATCAAAAATTGGATTCAGTTTCCATGCTTATGGATAAGTTTTTCAAGCTTGAGGTCGATTTCAAAAATTTCTTTATTGGCTATAAAGTGCATAAGAGGTCATGTAAGGAAATTACAAATTGGTCAAGAAATACAATCAAAGAGATGAGAATCCTTGATGATTTTCAAGAAAGTGTGAAGGATGCTTTTGACACCGAATATGGGAAGTTCAAAGATCTTACTAAAAGTTTTAAGGAGAAGCTAAGTCTCGAACAAACAACACATAAGTAGGAAGTCAAATATCTGGATGGGAAGCTTAATTCAGTTGCTTTGAATTGGAAAAGAGAAATAGATCTTAGAATTGAGTTTGAAGAAAAGATTAGTAAGAAAGAACTTTTTAAGGCTCAAGCATAAATTCTTAAGGCTCGGGAAGAAAATATCAAAGCCTTGGAGAAGAAAAACGAGGATCAGGATTAGCTGCTCAACTGTTTTGATGAGGATCATAAAGAGATTAAAAGGTTGAAGACCATTGTGAAGAAATTAATACCGAAGGAGAAATAAGGATAATTTTTTTACCAATCCGATCTTTTGTTGTATTTACTTTCTTGTACAAATTTTTCCTATCATAATGAAATTTTGGTTGTTCTTCATGTGTTTTGTTATAGAGTACTAATTTTTCAGGTACAATATTTTTTTCCATTCTCTTTATTCCTTTTTGAAAATCACAATTGGGGAGAAAGGAATGATAAAACGAATACTAAGTAAACAAGAAAATTTCCTAAGTAAGGGGAGTTAATCTAAGGGGGGGTTTATCAAAGAGGATTTCCTTATGCAAGAAAAGGTAAAATATATTTTAGGAAGTTGAAAATATGATCCTTAGAGATTTCAAAACCTAAGGGGGAGTTAGTCATATTCACCATGATTCATAAGTAAATGGAGATAAGTTTTTATTTTCAAGTTTGTAAAGAAAAATTCTAAGTCCCTATATTCTTTTTCATAAGGATGTTTGTGCTTTCCAAAAAGGGGGATATTGTTGAGTCAATAAGGTCTAATTGTGACTTTTCCATTCCTATATGTTTTTAAAATCACAAACACTCTATCTTAAGGAAAACTATATTTTCCTTAAGAATTATCTTCATAAGGAAAATTTTCATTATCTAAGAAAATTTTATCCTTACCTATGTTTTCAAGGTTCATTTTATATTCTCTCTAAATCTAACACAGTTTATTTCTAAGTATAAAATTCTATTTCACATATAAAACCTCAAAATCCTATAAATCCTTGGTTATAAAGTATTCTTTTTTCAGGTTACAATTTCTCTGAAATTCAGACTCCAAATTCTATGAAATTCTGACTCTGAATTCTCTAAAATTCAGACTCTGAATTCCTTAGAATTCAGACTCTCAATTCCTCAGAATTCAGACTCTCAATTCCTCAAAATTCAGACTCTCAATTCCTTAGACTTCATACTCCGAATTCCTTAAAATTCAGACTCTGAATTACTTATAATTCCGACTCTGAAATCCTTAGAATTCAAACATCGAATTCCTCATAATTCAGTCTCTGAATTCCTCAAAATTTAGTCTTTGAGTTCTTCAGAATTCAGATTCTAAATCCATGGGAATTTAGTGTTAGAAATATATAGAATTCAGATTTTTAATTCATTGTAAAACAGAATCTGAATATCTGTGTCGTATAGACTCTGAATGTTTATTTCATTAGACTCTGAATTTTATTTTTCCTAGACTCTGAAAAATAATTTTTGTTAAACAAATTCATTTTCCTTACATGTATTATGAAACGATGTCATGCAATGTGTTTCTAACAAACTGTTTTTTGAGTGACACGTGTGAAGGTCCCTCCGAGATTCAAGGAAAAATATGACTGTTGGAAGACAGAGTCGACCGTTGGAGAAGTGCCTATAAATAGGATCTCATTTGAATGAGCTCACAATTGAGAAAACCCATTCCATCACTCTAGAGATTACATGTTGCTAAAGCGATTTCTAGAGAGAGAGACTCTCATGCCTTATTCGTGCTGAAAATCTTGTTCAGCTTTCATCGTGTGACTTCGATTATTGCAATGTACAATCGAGGGATTTTGGGGATAGGAAGATAGAGGTGTTGACTACCTTAAAGATTGAGGGGTTGTGGGGATAGCAAGACAGATTTGGATATTCCTATCGAGAGATTACCCTAGTGTGGGTAAGATAGACTTTCTGGAAAGTATAAATCAAGGGACCTTTATCCAAGGTTTTTAGATACCCTACTCTTTGGGTTAAAACATTTCATACTTGTTACTTGTTTTGTTTCAAGTTTATTTCCACTGTAATTTGATAATGGAAGAAAGTATGACCTTCTTACACTTTCTCATTATTTTATGTAATCTGATAAATAAGATTCTATACGCTTTAAGGTAGAATGTTTACATAAGTAAATTTTCCTTAAGTTTTATTTCTGTAACCGTATTTCTGGATCTATATTTCTGGAACCTAGAAAGTTTGTTTAGTTAAACTAAAAGATACTTTATAAATTTAATTTTTTTAACTTTGTTAAACATAGTTTTCCTTAAGTTTAAAAATGAAATTTTTTAAACTTACAATTCACCCCCCCTCTTGTAATTTAGCATCTACATCATTATTTAAATCATACAAGGTGAGGAGAGTTAAAAAAGAAAACAAAGTGAAAATAAAATAAAGAAAGTGAAAGAGGATTTTACCTTTTTATTTCTTCTCTTTGAGAACCTCCTTAGGGAATTGGTCTTGGTATTTTTTGTGAACAAAACCTCTTAGAACTGTAGAAGAGTATTGGGAAGGGTATTTTGAATAAAGTTTACAAGATTCATGGCTTCAGATATTTGAGGAGAAGAGGTGGTGAGGGGTGGTATTTATAGTGGAGGAGAGGGGTGTTTTTTTATTATTTTATTCATTAGTTTTTTGTTTTGGATCAAGACTATGAATAGTTTAAGAATTATCACTAAATATATTAAAATAATTAAGGGTAGTTAGATATTATAGTTCTTATATCATTCATGACTCAATTAATAGTGTATTTAATTTATAATGTATATATACTGTAAATTGCCATATTTTACTATTCACTAAAAATTCAAGTATTTCAGAAAAATCCCAAAAATTCACCCTAACCAATTTTCGACATATAGAATTCAAAAATTAATTTAATTTTATGAAAATAATTTTATAAATATGATAAATTTAATTTTTAATTAAAATCATCATTTACATAGAAAATACCAATTTTAAAATTATAACTAGTTTTATAACACTTTGAAAAAATTAATTAAGGTCTCATAAAATTATCTTATAATCATAAGACAACAAAATATTAATTTATGAATAAATTTTATGAAAATATATTTTCTTTTAAATCATTATATTAATTATAAAATTGAAAATAAACATTTATGTTTTAAAAAAATATAAACACTTAATTAATAATTTCTAAAACATTTATTTACTTATACTATGATATAATTATATCATATTACCGTTTATAAGATGCCTAAATTTTATTTATACTTTCATAGGTGAGGTTACTATTCTATTGGTCGAATTACTATTCATAAGGGTCAGAGTGCTATTTCAAAGGTTAAGTTACTATTTTATTAATACGTGTTTTTTAATTTCTAAAAAAACTCTTATTTCATTCATTATTCATTAATAAAGTTTTCTTTGTATTATCTATGTGATTTTATATGATTTTTAATATATGAAATATTTTTTTGTGAAATGTAAGCTATCAAATGAATTGAATTTATTTAATATTATAAATACCATAAAATCTTGAGGTGTTATATAGAAATTATTCCCTAAATATAAGAGAGAAAGTGACATGAATGATTCTACATAAAATTTAGATTGAACTATCTATATGGGGGATAAACCAAATATCTATAGACATAAAATAGTTATATAAGAGATCACCCATTATGTAGAATATAAAAATCAAGAACTACCTACATGATGCATTAATTATAAATAGTAAAATAATAAAAAAAATATTAACATCCCAAATTCATAAAAATAACATGCTTCACACTAGATAAAATATATTCAGCATAATTGAAAAAAAATGATATAGAATTGCATATGGCCAAACTCACAATATATATTTAATCAATTATCAGCCTTTAATAACCAATTAAACCTAAACCACATGACCAGTTCAATACAATACACGAACCTAAAGTGAAACATGAATATTACCCTTATACTTTGAGACCCATGTGATGTATACAAGTAGGTGAATCCACAATCGACACAATAAACAACAACCACTACCTAGATAACCCAAATCCACATCATTAAGAGTAAGAAAATTGAGAGAGGGGAAAAGAGAATAAAAGAGGAGAATAAAATATGAATAAATGATGGATTAACACTATTTTAAATCAAAGGGAGAAGGGGGAGTCTGAGGAGAAGGGAGGAAGGGGGGCTGGTGGGGGTGGCTCGTGGGAGAAGGGGCCAAAGGTAGTGATGGATTGGGCTCATGCTCTGGTGGTTCAGGGGAAACTAGAGTGAAAGTGAGGGATGGGGTGAGGGAGAGAGCTTGGAGGGCTCAAGGGTGACTGTAGAATTAGCTCAGGATTGGGATTGGGGGGATCGGGGGGCTTGGGGGAAATCAGAGCACTAGTGAGGACTCGGGGGAAACTGGGGTGTCGTCGAGGGGGGAAATGTATTGGTGGTGAGGGAACCAGAAAGGACTCGGGTTTGAGGGGTGAATTGGGGGAGAAGGTTGTGTCTTGGGGATAAGTGCATTTATTTTAATAAATGGATAACATTTAGCGGCGATTTTTGGAAAACCACTGCTAAATTCTTTCAATTATTTTTTTGCGGTGTTTTAATAACTGATTCTAAAAATGAATTTGGTGTATTGAAAACATACATACTTCATCATTCCTAGAATAAAACCATAGATTATTGAATATATTTCATAAATCCAATAATTTTTTAAACTTAATCAATGATAACATAAACCACTTTGTCCACAAATCATTAATCAGTTTCAAGGTCATCAATACAATCCAATTTAATTTATTCATATCCATCATCTCTTTACCCAAACTAAATACCATTTTCTCAACTTTAGAAACAGATTAAGGTTTATCTTCTCTTAATAAAAATATCACCTTTCTATTAGATATCTTCTCTAGTTCATTAGAACCATTCAACATATTTTTTCAAATCCTTAATTAAAAACTTATACTAAACAATCCTTATATATTTCATGATTCATATAACATAATTATTTAATTACAATACATAAACACTTAAATCGTCCCACTTCCTTCTTAAACCATTAAATAGGATTCATCATCTTATTCCTTAATACCTCTTTCCTATAATATGAAATATGAATCATGTCTTAACATTAATCAGCATCAATTTAATCATGTTTCTCATGTTTAACAAAAAAAATACTATTAGAACATCCCATACCATTCATGTGTCATTTATAGTTTCCTCATAATCATCAGAATAACCATTACTTATACCACCTTTTTTAATTTCTTCATGATTTTTCCCTTTAGGACATCGATTTTCATAATTCCCACACTTTCCATATTTGAAATATTCATTTGTGGATGATATATTAGGGAGAAAATTATTCTCATCTGTTCCATTAACCAAACTTTTCATTTTTCCTATATAATTAATTTCTTTATATTAATATTTTCCACACTCAAAAAATCTTATCATTCCTCTAATACATCCACTTGGGTGCGTCTTACCACATTCTTAGCATATAGGAAACTAAATATTCTTTCCTCTATGGTATCCACCACCTGAACTCTCAATGAACACTATCCCTCTCTAATTTGGTGAGTCTGGGAGTTGGTTAAAGTGAAAGTTGATAATAATATATCATGAAAACCGATTATTCATAATCACAATATCATTCTATCCAATGATAATCTCAATTGGTTTCTCATCAACACATTGTCTATCGCATTCAATGTTGATACAGTTCCTTATAGTCCCCTCCATTGACTAAAACCAAAACGTATAGTTTGAGTAACAATATTCATAGTGGGAAACCACATAATCATTAAAAATAACTTATAATATATATAAATCATGACACATTTTTTTCAATATATGACACCTTAGGCTTAACATAGGTCATTCATGGTCATTATTTAAATACTTCATGATGGTTCGTAAAGAGTTTGTGAATTTCCAAATCATAACTCCCAAGAGTTTCAAATCAGGTGTGTAGTAAGGCCCATTTTCATGTTCCAAGTAACGATCGAGTCCATATTAATGCTCCATTTTTAGATTGATTACCCCTAGGTACCTATTTTTCAGAATCACATCCACTTATAGTATCCAAATAGAGATGTAATTTCTTGGAAACCACCTACTCTATCCTTTACCAAAATTACATAACATTTTCCTATACTTTGACTCATCCTTAGACTTATCCTTAGATACATCCCAAAAAATTTCCTTAGAAATATCTCTAGGTATTTCACTAAAGTTTTCTATTCCTAGTTTTCAAAAGTTAAATAAACCTTTCCTTTGATACCAACTATAGAGACAAAGGATTTTATATATAAATATCACATCGTTTTAGATAAATATTAAATACATTTCATAAACACATGCCTGAGTACCATAATGGTTCAATGTATTTGGAGAATAGAAATACAATCATCTTATTTCATGAATGATCTTCATCATATCCCAAATATATTCTAAAATATTACTCCTCTTAGGCATACCCTACCAAAACGTTTCTTCATAACTTGGGGAAGTAAACATATGAAAGGGTGAGCTTAGATTCTCAGTAAGGATCAAAATTAGAGATATAAATCTATTATCATATGAAATCATAAGAAAATAACAAGGGTGTGTGATCATTAACATAACTTACAAAGTTCATACCCAACCTATAATGGTTCAAAAAATGATTAATGGCATAAAAAAAATTCATTTCAGAAAACATGGCCCATAAGAGTGAGAAATCATCATAAATCAATAATTAAACAAAATCTCATTTCATAAAAGTGTGGAACCATCATAAATATAGAAAAACATTTCATATTTCAAGGTTAAATACCAAGACCATCAATATAGTGGATTATAATTTATCAATTATTTCCCATTATGGATCGGGATGCAACTGTTTCCCATAGTGGATCAGAACTCGCCTATTTCCCATAGTTTATCAGGACTCACCTATTTCCCATAGTGGATCTGGACTCACCTGTTTCTCATAGTAGATCAAGACACATCTATTTCCTATAGTGGATCAATACCATCGACCTATTTCCCATTGCTAGCTCATGAGATATAAATCTTTCCCCAATATATTTGAGGGAGATATAGGTCTCACCCATCTCATAATAAAAACCAGAATTATGTGTGAAAAAATATCAAAAAACATTCATCATATCATAAAATCATACCCCATGTAAATAAAATGGGTTTTTTAAACATTTCATTAATTCACCATAGCATAACCCATGAAAACTAAATGGGTTTCACAAAAATTTCATTAACATAAACATTAACCATCTAGAGAAAGAATAAGGATGGTATCATTAAATCTTATCCCCATTAAATCATAGTTATCATCAAAGGATGTCATATTATATGGAAAATTATTTCGAAATATCACTTGGAATATTTCTTTAGGAACATATCCTTTTCACTTTGAAAAACACTTTTTAAAACATAAAACATTTTCAAAATCCTTTTCTTGAAAAATAACCATGGAAACTTATAAACAAATCTTTAAAAATAATTTAAAACATTTCTTGAGTTAAATAAAATTTACTCTTGGAAAAAAAACTTTTTAAAACAAAAAACATTTTGAAAATACTTTTCTTTGAAAATAACCATGAAAACTTATGAAGGAAGCTTTAAATCATTTAAAACTTTTCTCGAGGTAAATATCTTATCCACTTTTAAAAACACTTATTAAAACCTAAAACATTTTTAAAATCCATTTCTTTGAAAATAACCTTGAAAACTTATAAACGAAGCCCCAAATAAAATAATGGTCATGAAGGTGGGATATTTCATTCATTTTGTACACATTAAAATAAATATTTTTTCATATTTTTGGTAAAATCCAAACGTTCATTGTTTGAAAAATGACATGAAGATTACATTCAAAAAAATTAAAAAATGTAAAAAATAGGTAAAAATGAATTTTTATAAATCATTTGAATAAAGTTTAAAACATTTTTTAAAATATTTTTAGAAAAAAATGGTTTTATAAGAAAAATATTGTTTAGATTAAGAGTGTAATAAATATGTTTTTTCTTAAAAACATTCTTCTAAATTTTTAAGTTCATAAAGAGAAAAAAATTAAAAGAAAACATATTATCATGAAATAAACATAGTATAATAAACTTCATGAGTTTATTTAAAGATATAATATAATATTTAATCATTTGAATAATAATCATAAATAATCCCAATAAATGATGAGATTGTAACACAAAACTCTTACAACTTTGGTAACTTTAAATCATAATCCCCATGAAATAATAACATTAAATTAAACCAATAATATCATGATAATAAGTATATTCATGATATTATATGTAAAATGGGAATTTTATACACCTCATAAAATAAGATAGGTGCCTAACATAACTTATGTCCCAAAGAATACAATTTAAGACAACAAATCTCTTACCGCATTGGTATCTTTTGAACCGTAAACCCAATGAAATAGAGATCATAAAATGGGTATGTAAATCCAAATAAATTTAAGGATAATGATCATAAAATATATTCATACATAGTATATACACCACACAAAAAAAGAAACATGTGGTCAATATGTCATGTGTTTCACAGAAATATAAAAGTGAGACAAAAATCACTTACCATAATTCTCAACTTCCTTCATAAACATTCAAAAATACTATATAATATATATAACATTATTATAAATATATTACATAAATATAAATATATATATATATATATCATACCATATATAATTTACTTATGACCTTTTATTACCTATTTATTAATAATTCCATGTTAAAGTCGCATTTCGGGCAATAAGTGATTTTTTTATTATATGTTTTGATTTTTTATTTTTGATCATATTACTTTGATAATGGTTCCATAAAATCTATAATTTTAACCATGATATAAATATAATATATATTCAGTATACATTTATTTAGAGTGATCCATAAAAGTTAGAGATAGAAAATGAAATACACCATTCATAGAGATGGTATGTCGTATGTACATATGAATGTTGTTTCCATTTCCTGATGGAAAGAAAGAAATGAAGTGTAATAATATATTACCATTTTATAATAATTTTTTTTCATATGTATCACATATTTTCATTAAAAACATCCTTATTACCTTCCATGTAAAGATTTAATGAATCACACAGCTTCATGAGGTGGTAGTCCGTCGTACACATGAACGACGTTATCATATACCCATAAAATATAAAGTAAGAAGGAACATGTGATATCATAATTAAATAAACATAATAATATCATAAATATAATATATTAATAATAATTCCATAATTATATTGAAATAGCACTGTCATGGGTGCCCTCAAATGATTAGTGTGATTTTGGGGTACTTAGGTGCAGCAGAGTGGCTGACCAAGGTCATCTCTCAAAGGAGTAAGTGAATTAAAACAACTTTTTAAAGGTATTCTAAAAATAAAATAGAATAGAATTAAAAAACTAGTTTAAAGGATGGCAATAATCGATCTAACTTTAACTCTTAATTTACTTATTAATCATTATAATTTAAATAAATATCCACTTAATTATGATCCCCTAATTTGTTAACACTTGAACCCTATAAGAGTTAACTTAACCAAAAAGATGGAATTACTTAAACCCTGGGCTAGCTTCGGAACACGCAATCGTAGCACCCTGCTTTGATTATTGTTCTAAGGTTAGCTTATGGTAAGTCGTTAATTAGAGCACATACCAATTCTGTAAATGAGGATGAATTGTTTTTAGGGATTATATTTTAACTCTACAAATTTATCCCGTTTGGTCTTGTATTACCGATTAAGATCGCGCTCTCACAATTACACAAAATCTCGACATCGCGTGTTTTTGTGTTAATTGTTCAATTACTTGATTATTTTATTATAATTTAAAAACACAATTCATGGATAATATTAAGTAAATTACAGTAGCTCAATTATTCAAAATAATAATATGAAGAGGGTAGAAGATAGATAGATTACTAAAAGACTACTCTTCCATGGGCGGTGTAGTCATCGTGGAGACGTTTTGCATGAGCAAAAGATTGAAATGGTAGAACCCAATATCGTCTCCACTCTTGATTAAAACCCAATTAAGAATATTTATAGAAGAATAAAAGGAAATAACACAGAAATTTATTTGAAGAAAAATTCAAGAAACAAACATGAAAGAAAATAAATACAAAGAGGAGGTGGGAGAGGAGAGCCTTTTTGGAAGAGAGGTTTTCACAAAGCCTTACTTCTTCCAAGAGTTGTGAGGGGCTCCCAAGAGAAACCATTTAGGAAAAACCTTTCCAATTCCTCTAACAACCCTCCCAAAGAGTTAAAACCCCCTTTAAATATAGTTTGTGAGGGCTAGGGTTACATAACTTTTTAAGTGTGAAAAAAAAAACTCGGCCAAATATTTTGTTCCAAGTTTCACCGCCTAGTTTACCTCCAAAACTCGTGAATTGGCCAGCCTTACAGAAGGATTATTTGTGCCAAATAATGTCCCATATCTTTCCTAAAACTTTGGGCTCAATAAAAGCTAGGATGAAGAAGATATCGTCTAAATACAGAACCCATGTCCATTCCGCCGAGTCCAGCCCACCATTGGCTTAATGGCCCATTTACTCCATCAAAATGCACTTTTTAGCTCTATTTCCTGAATTAAAGTTGTATAAAATTAAGTTAGTAACACTGTTACAAAATATTAAGTTCAAATAATAAATATTAAAATATATATCTTCAAAATACTACATTACATTTTAAAAGGGTAAAACTGGAATTTTAAGCAAAATTTCAAATGAATGATCTAATCCCAAATATTTCATAAATGAATATATTTAGCATAATGTGAGAAAATTATATCATTTATTATCAATAAAATATTCAAAAAATAGTGTTTTATCAACTCCCCCACACTTACCCTTTTGCACTCCTGGGCAAAACCTCATGTCAAGTAAACATCAATATCAAATCAAAACCAATTTTAAAACACATATCCTTGAGATCAAACAATTAAACACCAAGAAACAAAAGATATCATTCCTCATAAAAACCATTATTTCAAGTTCTTCATTTATATAATTCTATATGTTTCCACTTTAGTTATCCTCCCATGCACAAATCACTTACCTCACTTGAATTTTCTCTTATCACACAAATTTCATTTTTTTTGCAATGTCTTTCTCATCCAAACTCATACAAGGGTCACCATAGGCTTGATAAATTCCTATATCACTACCTGATGTGAGTTAAGGACATATGTTTATCATGAGGACTTTTTAGGGTTGTTCTGTGGCTTTCGGTTGGTAGGATTAAGATGTGAAAAACTCTGAGGCTGAATGAGGAGGGTTTGACTATTTTTGAAGTAAAATTGCATTAATCTAATTTTCACTTAAATATGGTCTTGTCCTCAATCCCCGTAGTATCAATTCATCTCCATCATCATGAAAAGTAATAAAAGGTTTACACCATTCATCATTTCAGCATCAAAAATGTCAATCTTCTCAAACATGATTTTCTTGAAATCTCCAGATAGGCACAACTTTCTACCTTAATTAGAAGCTCCAGAAAAGGCACAGCTTCACTTATCATGAAATCTCCAGAAAAGGCACATCTTTCAATATAATGATTTTCTTCAGCATCAAACACATCTCTTCAAAATTTAATTTTCCACCCAAAGTATCACATAATGTGGTAGCACAACACAAGATAGATTCCCCCACACTTAATCTCAACTAGATTATGCAATTTCACTTAAAGAGTTGGTTGGATAGGGAAAATTGGCTTGTAATGTAGCTAACCTAACAGGTTGTGCATGGATTCTAAGGGCTGCAAGAATTAAATGTTAAAGGTAGGCCATTATAAAAAAGTATTCTTTTAAATAGGGGCTTTAATACCAAACAAATGTCTTAATCATTTAAACATAAGTACCTCAAACCCTCAAGTTTTGATAGAAATAAATCAAATTATGGTTAAATCAAGCATGGTTTGGTTCTCTCAAAAAGTGAGTTGAATGTAAAGAATATGAAAATAATGGTTCAGAAGCCTCACAGGAAAGTGATTTCAAATATAAAGATAGTGATATGTGGCATGGTATTCAGAATTCAGTGTACTTTTCATGAAATTACTAAATATTTTAACTTGAAACAAAGTCATTTCAGCATTCATTTAAGATTAGTTTCATGGGATAAATTATTTCACTCATTGATATGCATTTCAAAATTGTGATGAGAATCATTTCAGCTCAAAAATTTCAAAAACACAAAGAAAATTGAAAAATAAACACACAAAATTTGAAAAAACACACAAATTTTTTTTGTTTTTTTTTAAACAGAAAAACAATTGAAATTACTAAATTAAAAGGTTCCCTCCTCCACACTTAAAATATTGCATTGTACTCAATGTGAACCCATGAGATGATATATGCACATGAAATGTATAATTTTTAAATAGGACAAATAATATAAAAGTGAAAGGGTTGGGAACAACCTGATGTGATCAAGTGATGATGGGGTCATGCAGTGTGATAAAATCCACTGCATTAGTAGGAATACCCTAAATGTATCTCTTCAAACATTTCCCATTGATTGTAAATATTTTTCTAGTGTCCTCTTGTGTGATCTCCACTGCACCATAAGGAAAAAAATTAGATACAATATAAGGACCTAACCATCTGGAACGCAACTTACCAGGCATCAGCTTCAGTCGTGAACTGTAGAGAAGTACTTTCTCTCCAACATGAAACTCCCTTTGTTGGATCATTCTATCATGAGCTACTTTTGATCTTTCCTTGTAGAGCCTTGAGTTATCATATGAAGACAATCGAATCTCCTCAAGCTCTTGAATTTGCAGCTTCCTTTGGATTCCAGCTTGGGCCAAATCCATGTTGCATTTCTTTATAGCCCAATAAGCCTGATGCTCAACTTCCATGGGGAGATGACACGCTTTCCCAAAAATAATCCGAAATTGGGACATACCAATGGGTGTCTTGTATGCTGCCTATAATCCCACAATGCATCATCCAAGCGCTTGCTCCAATCCTTCCTATTTGGCTGCACGGTTTTCTCCAATATTTTTTTCAACTCACGATTTGAAACCTCAGCCTGGCCATTTGTTTGGGGGTAGTATGGTGTTTATGTTTTGTGTGTCACCACATATTTTCGAAGGTGGGAAGAAAAATTCCTATTGAAAAAGTGTGTCCCTTGGTCACTGATGATGGCCTTTGGTATTCCAAACCTACAGAAAATTTGAGCCTTGACAAAATCCACTACAACATGAGAATTGTTAGTCCTAGTGGCCATAGCCTCCACCCATTTACTCATATAATCAACAGCAACCAAAATATACAAAAAATCCAAATGAACTAGGAAAAGGACCCATAAAATCAATGCCCCATACATCAAAAATCTCACAGAATAGTATGGGTTGTTGGGGCATCTCATGTCTCCTAGAAATGTTCCCAGTGTGTTGGCAATGAGAGCATGACTTACAAAACACATGGGCATCATGGAATAATCCAGGCCAATATAATCCAGAGTCCAACACTTTCCTAGCTGTCTGTTGGGGTCCAAAGTTTCCACCACATGCAAGTGTATGACAGAATTTCAAAACAGACTCAAACTCATGATTAGGAACACACCTCCTAATAACTTGGTCACTACACATGCGCCATAAGTATGGATCATCCCAAACATAAAATCTTGACTCACTCTTTAATTTTTGGACTTGATGTTTCTTTAAATTTGCAGGGATTTCAGAGGCAACACGGTAGTTAACTAAATCTGCATACCAAGGATGCATACCTGAGATGGAATAAATATTCTCATCAGGGAAAGTGTCTCGAAGTGGTACCTGGTCCAAGGTGGCATCCTCTAGTGTGTGAGTAATCCTACTCATGTGGTCTACCACAAAATTCTCTGACCCCTTCTTGTCCTTTATCTCAATGTCAAACTCTTGAAGAAGGATCATCCATCAGATCATCCTGGGCTTTGTGTCTGGCTTCTTCAAGAGGTACCTCAGAGCTGCATGGTCAGAAAAAACAACTACTTTAGAGCCCAATAAATATGAACAGAATTTATCTAAATCAAATATGATAGCAAGAAACTCCTTTTATGTGGTTGTGTAGTTTTATTGGGCTGAATCTAGTGTCCTCAATGCATAGGCGATCACATGTGAACGTCCCTCCACCCTCTGAGATAAGACAGCTCCAACCACGAAGTTGGAGGCATCACCCATAATCTCAAAAGGAATCTCCCACCGTGGGGGCTATATGATCGGTGGAGTGGTCAGACACTTCTTTATCTCATCAAAGGAAGTCCTACAAGAATCATCAAAATTGAAGTTAATATCTTTTTGAAGCAATCGAGATAAGGGTAGAGCGATCTTACTAAAATCTCTGATGAAGCGTCAATAAAATCCAGCATGTCCAAGGAATGATCAAACATCACGCACACATGTAGGATATGGAAGGGATGAAATAATGTCTACCTTAGATTTAACAACTTCAATGCCATGTTGTGAGACTATATGACCTAAGACAATTCCCTTTTCGACCATGAAATGACATTTTTCAAAATTTAAGACCATCTTCTTCTCAATACAATGATGCAACACATCACCCAAACTAGAGATACATTCATCAAATGAGGATCCATAAACTGTAAAATCATCCATAAATACCTCCATGTAGGTCTTAATTAAATCTGAGAAAATACTCACCATGCATCTCTGGAAGGTACCTGGGGCATTGCAAAGTCCAAATGGCATCCTTCGGTAAGCAAAGGTACCGAATGGGAAGGTGAATGTTGTCTTCTACTAGTCCTCTACTGCAATGGGAACCTGAAAATAGCCAGAAAAATCATCCAAGAAACAATAGTGTGTCTTCCCAGCTAGTCTCTCAAGCATCTAATCAAAAAATGGGAGGGTAAAATGGTCTTTGCGAGTGGAATGATTTAGTTTCCTATAATCAATAAACACACGCCAACTATTTTGTACCCTCATTGGAACAAACTCATTTTTCTCGTTTTTAACAACAGTAACACCACTTTTCTTAGGCACAACCTGAATAGGACTTACCCACTGAGAATCTGAAATAGGAAAGATTATACCAGCCTCGAGCAATTTATCAACTTCTTTTTTAACAACCTCCAAAAGTGTTGGATTGAGTCTCCTTTGTGGTTTCCTCACCAGTTTAGCCCCATCCTCTAAAATAATCCTATGCATGCAAATGGAGGGGCTAATACCTGATATGTTAGCCAAGGTCCACCTGATTGACCTGATGTTCTCCCTCAAAAGATTCAAAAGTTTTTCTTCATGTTCAAAAGGGAGATTGTTAGAAATGATAACAGGTAATTTGTCACCACTTAACAAGTATTACTATTTGAGATTTGGTGGAAATGGCTTGAGTTCCAGTGTAGGGGGTGGTGTATGGATGGAAACATAGAAGGAACTGAAATATGTGCACAGAGAGCATCAGTATCATAATATAAATCATCACAATCATAGAATAAAGCATCAAATCCATCAGAATAATCAACATCCATGTCATAATTAGAGTTCACATGATCAAAATCAGAATATGATTCCATTTCAAAATCAAATCTTAGAAAGTCTTGTTCCTTTGAAACGGGTGTGGAAGTACTCTTAGACATCAAACTAGAACCAATACTCATAATCTCCCTAAGCATAGGACAATCCAATTCTATGGTGTTTTTACTTGGTGGTTCAAAATGGGAGATAACAAATACAGAATGATCCTCTGAGGGGTACTTCATGGAATCCATAACATTTAATATCACAACTTCATCCCCAAATTCCATGGAAAGTGTACCCTCATTGACATTTATGATAGTTTTTTTAGTTTTGAGGCAGGGCCTACCTAAGATAATGGGGGCATGAGAACTTACTTGATCATCCTCCATGTTAAGCACATAGAATTCTACTGGAAAGATGATGTCTCTTACCCGGAAAAGTACATACTCAAGGACTCCCGCTGGATATTTTGTAGCTCTATTCGCCAACTGCACCACTACTCTTGTTGGATTCAACTCACCAACCTGTAAGGAAGAGAATACAGAGTGAGGAATCACATTTATGGAAGCTCCCAAATCACAAAGTGCATCAGAAAAGTGTAACTCCCCTATGGTGCATGGGATAGTGAATGTCCCAGGATCCTTGCACTTTGTTGGCATTGCTAGAGTTTGTGTAATGAGTACTGACACATTCCTTCCAAGATTGATCCTCTCATTTCCCTTAAGCCCTCTTTGATTGGTACAAAGTTCTTTTAAAATTTCGCATACCTTGGAATTTTCTTAATGGCTTCAAGTAGAGGAATGTTGATCTCCACACGCTTGAATGTGTCCAAAACCTCCTTTTGCATTGCTTCTTCAGCCATCTTTTTGGTTTGAACAACCCTGTTTGGAAAAGGAAGGGGTTTAGGAGGAACATCATCAATCTTTTTACTACCTTTATCTTTCTCCTTGGATTTCTCATCAGTTGGTATGGAATGTGGCTTCTCTGTAGTAGAGGTGAATCCCGGTGGAATGTTAGGTACAGATGTATCGTTCATTTGTTTCCTACTTCTCAATGTGATGGAACTAACATTCCCCTTAGGATTTGGAGTATATTGGGATGGTAGATTACCAGAATTCTTACTCACAAGTTCATGGAGGGCGGTGGCAATCTGGCTCATTTGAGTCTTCAACTCCATTAGCTCCGAACCTTGACTCTTCAGCTCATTCTGTTGATTAAGAACAATTTGCTTCAAAAGGTCATCAGTGTTAGAATCTACCTTGGGTGGGGAATCCCTTTTTTTTGGCTTTTTGATGTTTGGGCTTCAAATCTCTTTTGGGGTTGTTGGAAACCCTGCTGGTAAGGTGGAGGTTGTTGGAAGTTTGGTTGAAAAGGGGGCCTTTGTTGTTTCCCAGAGCCATACCTTGTGTCGGATTGATCCTTCCACCCTTGGTTGAATATTGGTGCAAAGGAGTCGTACCTATTTTGGGGATATGTCTGTTGTTACTGCTGATATGGTCTCCCAGGGAACACTACTGCACAATCTTCTATTTCTTATAGTTGGGGGAAACAGTCAGTTGGGTGGCTTGTCTTAGTGAAAATACTGCAAGGCCTTGAAGTAGGGGGTTGGGATGTCTTTTGAGCCAAAGCAATCTATCTCACCATAGTTGTCAATTCTTCCAACTTGGTATCAATCAAATGACTTTCAAGAGAAGGACTTAGCTGATGTACTCCCCTGACATGTGGTGTACCTCTATCGCCAAATTGTTGGGAGTTTTGGGACATCTTGTCGATCAATGCACGTGCAGCTACTGGAGTATTATCCACTAATTCTCCTCCAGCCGCAGTATCCACCATGCTTCTCTCCATAGGTTTTAGTCCTTCATAGAAGTACTGGATGAGTAATTGATCACTGATTTGGTGATGTGGGCAGCTTGCACACAACTTCTTGAATCTCTCCCAATACTCATACATTGACTCCCCTTGTTCTTGCTTGATCCCCGAGATCTCCTTACAAATGGAAGTGGTCCTTAATTCTGGAAAAATATCTACAAGAAAAGACTTTTTAAATCATTCCAACAACTTACATCCTCGAGTTGTAAATAATACATCCAATCTTTCACAGCTCCATCAAGTGAGAATGGGAATGCTCTTAATTTGATTTGATCTTCAAAAAAATTTCTTGGTTTAAGGGTTGAGAAAACCACATTAAATTATTTCAAATGTTTATTTGGATCCTCACCAGAGAGGACATGAAACTTTGGAAGTAATTGAATTAACCCAGATTTTAGTTCAAAGTCTGATTTGAGATTTGGGTATGCAATACAATTTAGTTGATAGTTAATATCAGGTGCAGCCAATTCTCGAATGGTTCTATTAAGTTCATTTCCATTATTGGCAGCCATTGGTTATTCTTTTATGTTTGAATTTGAATTGATTCCAATTTCAATGTTTCTAGAAGAGAGGAATTCACCAATTGGTTGAATATTGGAACTTCTCATAGACTGAGAATGTCTAATTTGTGCCCTAAGGTTGCGTTCAATCTCAGGGTCAAGATATAAGAGATATTTGGGATTAGTTCATGTCATAAATAAATGAAAGATGAAAAGAAGTAAAGTGGACCATAGTAAAATAAAAATTAGAAGTTTGAGTTGATGGTCCGAAAATAATTAGAAGAAAATAAAAGAAGAAGAAAAAAAATCAGATTGGGTAAAGAAGGAAGAAAGAAGAGAGGAAGAGAATAAAATGTAAAATAAAATAAATACCTCTAATTGGTTGAAATAATTACTTGCCTCCCCGAAAACAGCACCAATTTGAAAGAGCACTGTCGTGGGTGCCCTCAAATGATTAGTGTGATTTTGCGGTACTTAGGTGCAGCAGAGTGGCTGACCAAGGTCGTCTCTCAAAGGAGGAAGTGAATTAAAATAACATTTTAAAGGTATTATAAAAATAAAATAGAATAGAATTAAAACACTAGTTTAAAGGATGGGGGTTTTTTATAGTTTATAAATATATAAGAAGTTTGCTGGAAGAAGATTGTATTTTTTTTGTTTTTAGTTTTCAAATGAATTTTGATTAAAATGACACAACAAGATAATGTTTTTTTGGAAATATATTTTAAAAGGTGTAATCGATCTAACTCTACCTCTTAATTTACTTATTAATAATTATCATTTAAATCAATATCCACTTAATTATGATCCCCTAATTTTTTAACCCTTGAACCCTACAAGAGTTAACTTAACCACAAAGATGGAATTACTTAAACCATGGGCTAGCTTCGGAACACGCAATCACAGCACCCTACTTTGATTGTTGTTCTAAGGTTAGATTATGGTCAGTGGTTAATTAGAGAACATATCCATTCTAGAAATGAGGATGAATTGTGTTTAGGGATTATATTTTAACTCTACAAATTTATCCTGTGTGGTCTTGTATTATCGATTAAGATCGCGCTCTCACAATTTATACAAAATCTCGACATTGCGTGTTTTTGTGTTAATTGTTAAATTTCTTGCTTAGTTTCTTATAATTTAAAAACAAAATTCATGGATAATATTAAGTGAATTAAAATATCTCAATGATTCAAAATAATTACATGAAGAGGGTAGAAGATAGATCGATTACTAAAAGACTACTCTTCCATGGACGGTGTAGTCATCGTGGAGACGTTTTGCATGAGCAAAGGATTGAAAGTGTAGAACCCAATCTCGTCTCCACTCTTGATTCCAAACCAATTAAGAAGATTTAAAGAATAAGAAAAGGAAATAACACAAAAGATTATTTGAAGAAAAATTCAAGAAACAAACATGAAAGAAAAGAAATACAAAGAGGAGGTGGGAGAGGAGAGCCTTTTTGGAAGAGAGGTTTGCACAAATCCTTACTTCTTCCAAGAGTTTTGAGGGGCTCCCAAGAGACACCCTTTCTACCAAACCTTCAAAATTCCTCGAACAACCCTCCCAAAGAGTTAAAACCCCCTTTAAATAGAGTTTGTGAGGGCTAGGTTTACATAACTTTTTAAGTGTGAAATGAAAAACTCGACCAAATATTTTATTCCAAGTTGAACCGCCTAGTTGACCTCCAAAACGCATGAATTGGCCGGACTTCCAGAAGGATGATTTGTTCAAAATCATATCCCAGATCTTTCTTGAAAATTTGGGCTTCATCCAAGCTCTTCTGAAGAAGATATATCCCAAATACAGAACCCATGTCCATTCTGTCGAGTCCATCCCACCATTGGCTTAATGGCTCATTTACTCCATCCAAATGTACTTTTTAGCTCTATTGTACTTAATTAAAGTTGTATAAAATTAATTTAGGAACACTTTTAAAAAATATTAATTTCAAATAATAAATATTAAAATATTTATCTTCAAAATACTACAGTACATTTTAAAAGGGTAAAACTGGAATTTTCAACAAAATTTCAAATGAATGATCTAATCCCAAATATTTAATAAATGAATATATTTATCACAATGTGAGGAAATTATATCATTTATTATCAATAAAATATTCAAAAAAATAGTGTTTTATCATATATCCATCTGTGATAGGTGTTTATGGAAAATGAATAATATCGGTTCGCAGGGTGGTAGTCCTCCGTACACACGAATGATAATTTTGTAACACGTTTGATGGAAGAGGAGAAGGATTTAGGTTATGATATTAACATAATAACTTCTAATTATATTTTAGATAATGGGGTTATTATATCATTTTTTAATAATAATTTAAGGAGTTTGAAGAAGAAATAAAATAAAATGTTTAATTAGGGACGTTACCTCTTCTTTAGAAAACTTCTTTTGGTTTTCACCAAAAGGCTTCTTAGATTGGCTTTATGACAAAAATATGGATTCTTGGATAATAGGAGGTAAGTATGGAATTTATTTGGTTAGGTTTTTTCCTAACTGGATAATTTTTGAAGTGTGAAGAGAAGAGGAGAGGGGTGGCCTTTTATAAATGAGGTGAGTGGAACACTTGTAATTTTTGAAAAGAAAAAAGTATACCCATGTTTTTCACATTCCACAAGGATATAAAATGATAAATTCTCAATACTAGAATATATAAGGTAAAAATATGTCTATAAATGGGTTTGTACAAGTTTTTTTCATTTTTAACTCTTATCATTTTAGTTTAACCCCCACCCCCCCCCCCCCACCCCCCGGTAAACCAATTTTTACCTTAACTGGGGTAAACAATTTTTAGTATTTTTACTATTAATTATGGTGAAAAAATAAGTTAAACTTATTATATAATATACATTATTCTAATTTAAAAATATTAAATCCATTTTTCAAATTATATTAATAGAAGTTGAAAAAATTAATTTAAAATTAATTTTATAGACGCGACGAGAAAGTGAGTTTTCAAAGAGAAAATGTTCTAAAGTTTAAAAAGTTTTTATATCAAAATTAAATATTAAAATGATTCCAATAACCTAAATTATATTAATAAATATATAATTCAACTAATTTTTCTTTTAAAACCATATTAAAACAATTTTTAAGTTTTAAAATTCTTTAAAAGAAATGAAAATTCTTAATAAAAATAAGTGTTTTTAACTATTCATTAAAAAAATTATCTTCTTAAAAATTTATCAAAAATTCACCCTAAGATAATTTTTAAATGTTTATTTCAAAAAATAAATTTATTATTTCAAATTAATTTTCTAAAAGTTTCAAAAAATAGTTTTAAAAATAAGTGTGCAAAAGGCAACAAAACTACTTTTTTGAAAAAATAGAGATTTAAAGTGTAAAATTGGATTTATTTTAATATATTGTCTAGAAAACACATAAGATGAATGTTAAAAATTTTATTGAATATATAATATATAAATTTCATTAAAATAATTCACTAAAATTTTTTGTCTAATTTATTGAGGTAAAATGAATTTCTTTGCGTAAAAATAGTTTTTCGGGAAAAAAATATTCTATATTCAAATAGTTTTTATTTTAATTTTTAATTAATAGGTCACCAAATAATTCATTTTATATACATGTGTGAAAAAAATATTTTCATAATTTATTTAATATTATTCATAACCATCATTTTAACATCTAGGAGATAACTATCATATTAAATAATAATATTTTAAAAGTATATCTTATTTCATTTAAACTCAGTGTTGCATGTAATGAAAAATATCAAAAAGATTAAATTCATTTGAAAAAAATATTTTACAAAATCTCAAGGTGTTATAATTTTCTCAGTCCATGATGCTCATTTTACCTTGTGAGTCTGAAGGGGGTTGTAGTATGCTTTTGGCACTCAGTTATGCCTCAGAACTCCTTTCCACCCTCAGATGTATAGGCAGACAGAGTATACCATCCCAAAAGTGGAGGATATGTTGTGGGATTATGTATTAAACTTTGGTGGATCTTGGGTAGGACATGTTCCTTTAGTTGAGTTTTTTTATAATTATAGTTATCACACATCCATCAGCATATCCCTTTTTGAGGATTTTTATGGGAGATAGTTTCATTCTCCATTGTGATAGATGGAGGTTGGGGAGGCATAAGTTTTTGGTTCTGACATGGTGTAGAGCACAAGAGAGAAGGTTTGTATTATTCATGAGAATATGAAAGTTGTGCAAGACCGATATAAGTCTTATGTCGATCACTGAAGGAGTCCCTTTTAGTTAGAGGTTATATACCATGTTTTCATAAAGGTATACCATCAAAATGGGTAGTGGAGGTTTGGCAAGGGGAGTAAGATTTCTCGCAGGTCTGTTGGACTCTTTGAGCTGTTGTGGCGAGTTGGTGAGGTGGAATATCGGTTGGCGTTGCCACTATAGTTGGAGAAGATTTATGAAATCTTTCACATCTCTCAGTTTCATTAGTATCTTAATGATGAATCCCACATCATTGATTGGGGAGAGTTGGATATCAAGGACAACGCAATATTTTTGGAGCTTCTAGTAAAGATCCAGGATCATTGGGATATAGTGTTATGTGGGAGGACCATTTCCTTAGTCCTTGTGTTTTGGAGACATGGTGTCCTAGAGGAGAGTACCTGGGAGCGAGAGATATATATGTGTTCCTAGTTCCCAAAGTTATTTTGAGTTTTTTCTTTGTTCTATTTTGTTTTCATGATGTGATGTTAGGATATTTTTATTTTATAAGATGTGATTTTATTAATGTGCAATGTGTGATAAATATTCTGGAATATGGAGAGGATATGACCTGAATCCTAATCATTACGTGTTATACTTTGACACAATTTAAACTGTATAGAAAAGTTAGTGCCACCTAAAGCAGATGGTATCTTGACATGGTGGATGGGATTCCTTGATTTATGTGCTCGGTTGGAAGAGTGTTATGTGTTGGTTGTGGAAATGTTTGGATTGTGTTGTGTGGAGGTTGATCTGGTTTTGTGGAAATGTATTGTTTTATGGTTGATTTTGGATGTATTATTATGTTCCTAGTGAGAGGTAGTGATTTGGTTTTGAGGTTTTTTGGTTGGTGGTAGTGGTTGAGATGTGATGAGGTCCTTGAGAGGTATCTCACGGGGTGGTTGTTTGGACCCCCTTTTCTTTTCTTCAGTTTTGGTTTTGATTCTTGAGGTAAATAATTTGAGAGGTATATAATGTAATGGTATGTTCCTTCAGGGACTGTTTTGAGATGTTTTAGGTACTTTAGAGGAGGCTTGAGGAGTTTTGGGAGGTTTTGTGGAGTTTGAGCTACAGGTGTGTAGTGGTAGAGAGGTTTACAGTATAAAAATGGGTTTTATGCTATAAACCTACGGTTTATGACTTGGGTAGTCAAACATATTATGTCTTGTGTTTTTTGAGGGGTTGGGTGTGAAATCAGTTTACGTTGTAAGATGGTGTTTTACAGCGTAAGATAATTTGAGCCCAAGGCTCCATGTTTTTCAGCACGTTATAGATTTTCAAGCGTTTTATGGAAAAGATATTGGTTTTATGGAATAAAATTCACAAATCATGTAACTTATGGCATAAAATTATAATTTACACCATAATTCATGAATTTTATAGGTTGTAAATATGTTTGATCATCTGGTTTTTTTCATTTGGTTGTATCCCCCTTCCTCTCATTTTCAGGCTAACCCTAGGTGATTCTAAAGAATCTTCCATTCCTCCTTCTATAGGTTTTATCCTTGGGTTCTAGTAGTGGTGTTTCGGTAATCAGTGGTAAGAAATATTTCTTTCCCCATTATTTTGCCTTCCATTCTTCTTTGTAGATCTATTATGGCATTGTGATTTTGTTTTGAGGTGTGTGTGAGATTCATTTTGATGATCCTTGGGTGTAGTGTAGGTTGATTTGTTCTTTCTTATGTGTGGTTTTGGTTTAAATGTGTTCCTTCTTCATCCTACAGTGCACAGTGAGTAGTCAAAGATTCTTTGACGTAGAGAATCTCTCATTTCTTTTTATTATGCATCATGTGGGAGGGGTTTTCTTTTTTTCTATTTAGGAAGATAGTTTTCATCAGGTTAATAAAGATAAATTGATAAATTAACTGAAACTGATGGGGAAAGGGGTATTATTTCACATTTTTTTATAACTTTGATATTATATTTATGTTGTTATTATATGAGCTAAATGATCCACTGAAAATGGTGATTGTTGGGGGATTTTTTTTCAATGTGGTTGTTGTGATATAGAAACCTTTTTTCATGTTGTTACAATATCACCCTAAATGGAAATTTTCTAACCACTTATATTTGGAAAATAACATGGTTTCCCTTGGATTATGGCTTGTGTAAGAATTCCCTAAATAAAGAAGAGGAATGTGATTAAAAAGGACCCTTGCTCAATCTATAAAATATTTTGTGATGTGTTGTGATGTGTTGTGATGTGTGGTTGGGCAACTTGGGGATGATGGGTTTGTTTGTTCATGCTATGGGATGGAGATGTGATTATTTTTTCAGCCATGTTGTGGGGCGGTGATGTGCTGGTTTGTTTGGTCATGTTTTAGGGTGGTGATGTGGTGGTTTGTTTGGTCGTGTTGTGGGGCAATGGTGATGGAAGATGGTTTGTGATGTGGTTGTGAGATGGTTGTGATGTGGGGATGGTTGTCTTGGTATGTTTGATGTGCTATTTATTTTTGTTGTGTTTTGATTCAGTGTGCTAGTTTCCCAGGTAGTAATAGAATTGGTTGATAATGATTGAAATGGCATGGGTTGGTTTGGTTAATGGGATGGAAATTATTAATGAATGAACTAATAATGGGTTGTGTGGTTAAATACGGTTGTTGATAAATAATAAAAGGAATGGGATGTTTTAATGAAGTTTTCTTGGATTGAAATGAAAAAGTGTCTTGTGGTTCGCTTTTTATGTGCCTTTCTTCATTTAGTAACAACAGCAAAATTGGTGATATCATGAGTTAGATAGTGCTTGTTATGGACCTATAGGTTAGTCTTGTGTGTATAGCCATATATATACCTTCTATGTTCCTTTTGATTTCTATATGCACCCCAATCACATCTAGCACTATGTGTTGACACTCGTACACTTATACGGGGGGGTTTTCCCCAATATCTTAATGATGAGAATGGATGGATGGCTACCCACTCTTTCCCTCCCTCTCTTTCAGGCTAGTATATATATGCATAGTTTGTGATTTCTAGAGGTCGTATAGTGCACTAGGTGGTGGAATATGTGTCTTCAAGTGAGATGTGATGTGACCTTGTTGTGGGGTGGCTTATGGTGGGATTCATGCATGATAGGAGGAGGGAACAAGGTTGATGTCCTTGATGTTCATGATACCCTACTACTATGGTTATGGAAATGAATATGGTGTGATGGACCATGTGTTTGTGGGTGAGATGTGATGGTTTATGATTGTGTTATGGGATGGTGGCCTAGGTTTATGTAGGTGATATGTGATGTGACCGTGCTGTGGGGTGATGGTATATGTTGTATGAAAAATATAGGAGCGTTGGGACATACGACATTGGGGTGTGAGAGTGAAAAATTAGTGAGAACTCATTACGGGGTAACTTTTCATTGATATTATTCATATTATGTTATTATACTTGGATTTAATTATTTGGTGAGCATGCCTTAGTAAGGATGGGGATTGGTTATTTGACCTGTTTATGTGATTTTTGGTTCTACTATTTCTCACAAGTGAAGTATTATGCTACTTTCACATGTGCTTGAGAGACTTTGGTTTTACTATTGAGTATACTTGTATTCTCATTCTACATATATAAGCTTATTTTTAGATTTCCCAGAGTATTATGCGGACCATGCTGGATATTACTAACTCATAACCTTAGACTGTTATCATATCTCTACCTTAGTTTTCTTTTGGGTATTTAATTTGGTGAGTTTTATCTATATCAATTTTATTTATACATTCATTATGGGATGGTTTTGGATTATTTTTATGTCATTTCATGGAGTTTCTTGTGGTTGATTCATCCTATCACCTGATCTTATGTTGTTATATAGGGTAATGCCTCCCATTTGTGAAATTTTTACATACCTTCAGTTCTAGTTGCCAACTCGGGGCCTACTAGAGGTGGGACTCAAGGTTCATTATCTCTCTCCATTCATTGTGGTATCTCTAGGGGTATGGAGTTTTGACACCCATTATATAGAGCGATTAGACTATTGATCCATCCTTTTTTTCCTTTTGAGCTTTGGGTTGAGGTTGTAATGGGAATTTAAGCCGCAACTTCTTCCCCTCTCATGTTTTAGCCTATTTTCTTGAGTGGGGTGGTTGTATGGTTCATCCCTTGGTTGTGAAATGGACTGAAGTCTTGGGGACTTTATGTTTTCATGGTATCCTACTGAGTATTGTTATAATCACCCCTATATGGGCTTTGTGTCCACACTTTTTGGGTCTCTACAGATTATGTTCATGTTGGTGTCATTTTTTGTGGGTGTGGAGCTAATGGATCTTGTGAAGTCAGGGCTCAGTTGGTACCCTATAGTATTTGGGGAAAGCAGTTATTGAGATAGAGTTGGCATGACATGGTAATCCCCCTCTTCTCAGTCTCTTGAGGTATGATTTACTTTGTATTTTTAGTCCTTTTATTATTTTACCCTTTGTACTAGCATTTTTATTGTATGCCTTTAGGATTTTTAACGAGTTTTCAAGTATTTTAAATTTCTTATGGTTATGTATTCCAATTTTTATGTGTTGATATAGATTATTGGTGATATATGTGGACATAGGTTTCATAAGATAAGGTGTCCCATATGTATTGTATGCCTTCTTGGTGTTGGTCACCAGTCCCAAGACTATTGGAGTCAAGCTTGGGGTGGCACATCTGGATCAACGTTTTAGAGTAAAAAATGATTGAAAGCATGTGATATGGTAAAAAACTAGAAAAAAATCTTGGGTTATTGGGAAATTGTATGTCATCGACTGTCTATTTTTTGAAATATAGGAATAAATGACATTTTAATATGGTGTGTGGTGTTGTTGGAATGCATGTAGATGCGGTTTTAAATTAAAGAGATTAAAAACATGTGATAGATTCAAAACCAAACAAATTACCTCATATTATCATGAAATTATTAGACAGCAATCTTTGATTATTTTGTGGAATGGAGGAATAAATTGCACATCAATCCAGTGTGTGATGTCCTTGGAATGACCAAACATGTATTTTATAGTTTTTTAAGTAATTGAAAATGTGTTTTGGATAACTAAAACCTAACAAATGATTTCAGATTTTTGTCAAATTTTGGGACAACATGTAAGAACCCAGTTTTTCACTCAAGTATGAATCCTTTAAATTTTGGTCTAATTCTTTATTTTGGACCTAATATAGATTCCTAATGAGTTATCGAAGATTTTGAGGGTGTTCAAGGCCTGTTCAGATCCCGAAACATAGCTTTTGGGGAAAATTAGGCCTGGCGCATGGTTTGTAGTAAACCGTGCGAGGATACTGTATTGTTAGATAAAACCATACGAGTGGTACCTTTTTGGATAGAGACTTACCGCACGGTTGGCGCACGGTTTCCCTAACTGTGTGGACTAACCGTGTGAGTGTCCCTTTTTCCCAGGTACTCATGCATGGTTTTCACACGGTTTGTCAAACTGTGTGGACAAACCATGCACAAGCTATTTTACTGGTAATTTTACTATTTTCCCTTTAATGGTCTAATTAATCCTCCTCCTTCATCCTAATCTGAATTCCTATGGTATTAACCATTTTTCTATAATTTTGGAGCTCTTTGAAGGCCTAAGGTAGGGATTGAAAGATCTCCTTCATATGGGATCCAATCAAACTTCTGTTTATCACATTAGATGCATAACAGTAAGT
This sequence comes from Viscum album, assembly GCA_963277665.1. Taxonomy (NCBI): domain Eukaryota; kingdom Viridiplantae; phylum Streptophyta; class Magnoliopsida; order Santalales; family Viscaceae; genus Viscum; species Viscum album. Next base: position 1,495,007,069 of record OY728147.1, on the reverse strand, counting down.
ACTCGAGTCCTTTTTAGCTATTCTTCTCCTCTATTTCTCTCGACCTAGTTACCAAGGAGTGATAATTTTTCTATTTTTCTCAAATCTACTCCATTCTAATCCAAATCAAAGGAATAAATCAGATAAGGATAGTTGTACAACCCTAAGGTGGGAGGTCTATAACTTATCCCTCAAGTTTGTTGATTTTGGAATTATCATATGGGGCACACCGATTTCATTAGGTGTCATTAATAGAATTTATATTCCATACTTATAATCATTAGAATCATATGGTTATGATCTTTCCAAATATGTGATTACTTGTTAGTGGTTATGCCCACAATGCTCAGCATCCCATGTAGGATGATATTCCATAATTGAGTTTTTAGTGTTTTGACACTTTTAATCCATAGTTCGGATGTGCTCGAGCTTGACCACACTAATGATAGTCATCCTTATAATAAATGATTGTTGTGTCATGAAAGAGTGAATTAAAAGTACCATGTCACTTACAATTGACCCGCCTAAGTTAAGTACTTAAAATTTAATAATTAAATGTGAAAGATAAATTAGAAAGTATAATAAGTATATGACTTGATCGGATTAAATGTGAATGAATAATAGGTTTCATGTCCGTAGAACCCCTTACCATGTCAATGGAAGGTATCAGAGTGAACCTTAATTATTAAATATTCCTTAAATGTATTTAATAAAAGTTTCATGCTACTTGGACTTGTCACACTAATGAAAGGCATGGCTTAAACCAAATGGACTTATTGATAAAATATTAATTGACTAGAGGGTTGCATGCTACTTGGCCTTATCATACAAATAAAAGACAAGTCTTGAACCAAATTAAATATTATATGACTTATTTATTAAAATAGAAGTTTCCTGACTTAGGATCACCTTGGATTCTCAAGGGAATGCCTTAAGCACTCGAGGACCCCATTCTGAATTCAAGGATATGGCTTGCTTAGGTTGAGACCCACCTAGAACCCAATATTTTTATAACTTTAGATTCTTGGTATGACACTTTAGGATCCCTCATGTTGTACTATAGGATTCCTTGGATACACTCCTTGGATCTAGTATTGACAAGTAAGTTCCATGGTTAAATCCCATCAGGAACAGTCATTGCTTAGCCCTATTTTATCTTGGATGAACTCCTTGGACTCGGTAGGCATCTTATTGTGGAATGTCTTGGACTATGATCTTTTGATTACACTCTTACCCCTTAGCTAGGATACAGTCATTACTGAGTTGGACACCCTTGAGGTTTACGTTTCCTTGGTTATTACCTTGAAACTTCATCATTAAATATCATTACAGGTTGCCTTGTTAAATCTTGGAACCATTAATATTATTAACATGGGACTTATTTAGAGACTGGTAACAATCAAATAATGAATTGGTTATAGGTTCATATACCAACTGAGGTATAAAGATGGTACTTGGGTATTTAGTTACATTATACTACTTTGCTTTATATATACATACTTGCACACTGTTAATTCCATTACATGGGCCAAATGTTATAGACACCATTGGTGGTGGCCCACTGAGATTTATATCACACCCTCTTCAGGCTCCATTTGGTACTCGCAGTAGATTACATGAATTCAGGTGTTGATAAAGGTAAGTGTACGACTTCAAACACCTAATTGCTTGCTATTTAGGATGGTTCTTGATATCAGATGACCGAGCTGGAGCTCGAATGCTTGGGATAGTATTTTATTTCATTTATATTTTTATGGGACATTTTATTCATGCTACCTTGTATCCATGTTTTTCATTTTTCTAGATACATGACATATCATCATCATTTGTTGTATGTTATTCTAGTTATTTCAATTATTGTTACTATTGTCCCTATTTCTATTGTTCCTTCAGTTTACTTATATTACTTCCTCTGTTTATATATGTTAATGTTTATTCATTGTGTTACACTCTAGTAATGAGGGAATAGTCTCCCCTATAATGACCCAAAGTTTCATTAATGGAAATCCCTCTTGATCTAATTAAATATCTCTTTATGTTTATATAAAATGTCAACTTCATTGGTTTTATGTTGATAATTTTGATCGTTGCTAATATAGTCATTGAACAGTGATCACATGATTAGTATAAATATAGGACTTTAACAAATCCAATTTACTCAGACAAAAGAAGTGATGGCCTCGTCCAGTAGAATTGCTCTGTACGAAACCCATTTGTTGGAGTTCAGAAAAGAGGTGGTGTCAATGGGTTTCACTCTTGACCAATCCCAAGATGAGCTTCACCATGTCAAGCTCGAACGGGACCATCTATGGGGAAAATGGAAGTTGATAGAGATTACCACTCGAGCAATGTTAGCTGAGCCACCCCAAGAGTCTGTCACCATCGCATACCTTACCCTTAGGTCTTATGCGGCTGTTTTAAGGGGTTATGTAACGAATCTCTAGTACTATGTTCATGTATATTATTTTTGTATATAATAATGAATATACCTCCTTGTCATTTTTGATACATTGTAAATAGTTTTTAAAGTACAAATAGTGTTTTAAATTATTATTTAATTAAGAAATATATTTTATTATATTAATGGATTTTTGAATTAAATAATATTTTAATAAAATATTATTTTTAATATTAAATTAATTTTTATTAAATATAAATGATCTTATAATTTTATGAATGCAATTATAATTTTTATTAAGGTTTGAAAGCCATTTCTGTCAAAACCCGTGAATTTTCGATAAATGACAGTTTTTATTTTAAATGTGAAAATTAACATATCTAGAAAATTATTTAGATAAAATAAATATTATTTCTGTAATCAGGACGTCGAAATTATCCAACGGTGAATTTTTCATAATTTTTTGAGACTGTCAAATTTTTGGGTAAAAATTAAATATCGTTTAAATATATAATGCGTTTTATGACATCATAATGACCCAATATTGATGTAATAAAATACTATAATCTTTATTTTCGGCCAATATATGTTTTAACATTAAAATAATGTGATTTTTGGTTTGTTTGACTTACTTTTTAAAGCATTAATGGACCCCTAAAGACTTATTAAACACCTTGTCTTTTTAAATTAATTTACATGGGAGTGTGACTCACCTCCACATAATCAACCCTATTATTTTAAGAAGTTCGGACTTTGGCCTTATAAAATATTATTTTACTCTTCCCTTTGCCAAAAAACATGGGCAAAAACCATGGTATGGTTTGTGTTTTGGATTAATTTAATGTAAGGGGACCCAAACCTAAATAATAAAGAATTCCCTCACCTTTCCTATATAAACCCACCCAAGATCCCACTTCCTCCTCACTCAAAGCCTTTGTAGTTCGTCCAACATCTTCCCTACTCTCTCTAGAATCCTTCCAATGTGCCCCAATCTCCCAAGAATCCTCTCACAAGCCTCCCTCTATCCTTTGGAAGCACACTTCCAAGTAAGGGTTTTTTCTTCCTTTCTCATTTTTGTCCAATTTTCTTTAAGTTGTTTTTCCCTTTTAATTTAAATTATTAATGTTGGGGTATGGTTTTTCACCTCCATAATACTTACCTCTTTATGTTTTAATGATGGGAGACCCCTTTCTCTCTCATTAAATGCCTCCCATGTACACCTGTTACTATGCCGAAATTCCAAAAGGAACTTCTCTCTCCTCATTTACATTCAAGAAATTCTTTTGTATCATGAATCTAAATTCCATTACAATTGTTGGGACATGTATCTATATGACCTCCTTACTTTCCATTACAAGTAAATATGATGAGGAACCCCTTTCTCTCTCATCAACCATTTTTATGAATTCTTATGTCACGTCGTTACGCTGCCGAAATCGCACCAATTTTCTAAGCCAATGCCATTGTGTAGTGAATACCATGCCCATTTCTCCATCAAGGGTATTCACCTTTATGCACATTTAATTATTGATTATAAAGTTTCATGTATGAATTCCACATTCCTTTATCATGAAATAAATGATTATGTTTTATGAATCCATTTTTTTATTATCCATGTGGCACACTTATACATGAAATGAAATGTTTAAGAAGGGTGCGCCCTTATAGTGCTCCAATGCATTGGGTAAAGTATAGTATCATGATACATCATGTGCAATGAGTGTTGACTCATTCTAATTCAAGTGAAATGAGGTTTTACTCGTGCTTCATGTGCAATGAGGATTTACTCATGCTCTATGTGCAATGAGCCTTGGCTCATGCTAATTCCATGTTAAGTGTTTTTGCCACATTCCCATGTTATGATTATCATGCTTTATCATGCCTTTATGTTCATGTTTCTCTTATGATCTATTGATAGGCCTATTGACTAATATTTATTGTACTCCTCATGTTATTCCATGTGTACTCCATTACTGGGCTTTATATCTCACCCTTTTCTTATGCATGTCCTCAGGTTATCCCATGCAATGCTAATTACGAGGGAATGTAGTGGTCATGTAAAGGAAGTTTTCAATAAATATGTTGTATTTCATGTTTTAAGTTTTTTATGTGATGATCCTAAGACCCAAAGACATTAAACCTCTCGATCTTCTTTGTTGTATCAAGTTAAGTTTTATGTAATAAATCATTTTTAAGTTTGTAATAAAAGAGGGGTTGTCATATCCCCATAGATACACCCTAGCCTTTCGCTGCTAGTCGGCAGCCTCTGGTGTTTGGGGATATGCACTTTAGGCCATGTGGCCCACCAAACTCAAGGCACCTATTAAGTGGCATCTGGGTCCGATATGTCACAAAGTGGTATTAAAGGGGGTTTCCTTTCTTGCTTTACTATTTGGAGATAATAGCCAGGAGATTAGGAATGTTTGGGACTTGGTCATAAGTCGTGTTTGGGCGTCAAGAGCCCAGGTTCTGGGTAAAAGCCAAGTTACCCAAAATATAATTATTGCTCTATTTTTTCTATTACATTTGACATTATTTCACCATTGGGTGACGCACATGTTGTGTGGTGTTGTTTATTATTATTTAGATTGAGGATTTCATTTCATCCTTGGCCCGATGATATAAGGGAAAGAATCATTGTTACATTCATCATTATAGGCACCTAGAATTCTCATGTCATGCATATTTCCATGCCATATAGGTGCATCTCACTGCTTTTCATCGCTTGATATGCATGTGATTATTGAGTGATGTTGTGATAGTTAGGTTTTACATGCATTACTTTTGGTTGTGATTGATGGATTGTCGATCGCAATTCAAGAGGTGTATGGGACCTCATGGTTTGGAATGAGTAATTTACCGAGTCGAGTCATTATGATATAAATAAATGGGTGTCATATTCAGTGATAAGGTGTATGGGAATCGATTCACTTGGAATGGCTATCCATTATAAGGTAAATCGTGACATCTAAAATGAATTTGGTTGCACATATTTATCTCGCCTTTTCATGCTTATTAAAGGTAAAGGAGTTAACCTAGAAATAAAATGTAAAATGAAATTAAATTTATACTTGAGCACTTACCGATACATGCCCTTCTAAGTGGGTAGTTTGGTTAGTATGCCTTGGGTAGTGAGTTTTCTTACATTTATCTTCTTCTAGTGATGTTATCTTTCTTCTTAAGCTTGTTCTGAGGCATGTACTTGGAATTTGTAGACCAATGTTGCCACAACGTCCTTGTATCGTATGCCAGGATGGTGGTGATGACCATACTTCAGATATGGTGGGCCCTGAGCCAAAATTCTTACCCCCAGGAGTTCCACTTGAGACACCACCTATCGTACCTAAATTGGTAATTGATGCCCAAGTTTGCGATAGTTTCCTATATATGATGTAGTCCATGCATGGTGCTCCACAACTTGAACCTACGATGGCTGATCTAACTCTTGAGTTCCAGCAATAGCATCCTATTACCTTTTAAGGGGATGGAATTTCACGGGCTGTTGAGTCTTGGCTAGAGGTCATCCTATCTTTCTTTGAGAATCTAGAAACACCTCAATAGAAGAGGGTTAATCTTGCTACATACATGCTTCAGGATTCAGCCAAGCATTGGTGGGATGTGGTTACCTAGATTGATCGCCATCAAGGTATGGTATGGGATGACTTCCAGACTATTTTCTATGATCAATTCTTTCCTCAAACATTGAGAACTGACAGATTTATAGAGTTTATGCATCTTGTGTTGGGTTATATGTCAGTTATGGAATATTCAGCATGTTTCACTGAGTTACAATGCTTTGCACTTATTATAGCCAGTGATGAGATTTCAAATGATAGATGCTTTGAGGATGGGCTTGTGTACGCCATTTGTATGAAGGTGAATGTATTCTACTTGCCTAATTTTTCTAAAATATTCAATAAATCTCTTATCATTGAGTACAACCTGAGCGATGGTAATATTACCGAGCATAGAGGATCAGTGCCACGATAGGTCAGTAGTTATTCTGGTGGTAGTAAGTGTTCTCTTGAGGTTTCTCATTAGGGAAGTGACAACTAGAGTACCTATTTTGATAGCTCTTGGTGTTTCATTAGTGTGGATGATGGGGGAACCTTAAGCCTCATTGTGATAGAGACCCAATGGAGTGTTGAGCTTGCGGTCATATGGGGCATCTTCAGAGATTCTGCAAGAATTTTCCACTAGCTTCGAGTGGAAAGGGATCCGCACCAGATCCATTTTCAGGAGAAAGTTCTTTGGTGTCGCGTCAAGCTGGGAGTTGTAATAGCACCGACAGGACTGGCCAAGGAGGAGGTCGTGTTTGTGGTAGCCAGACCCCTGATCACCAGGAGCGCCAGCATATCATTTTCGATCATGTTAGTCCAGCTGTTTCACAAGGTTATGGATCAGGCCAATTGCATGCACTATAGTTGATACCCAAAGATTGGCCTGTGGGACCATCTATAGTGTGAGGTACTATTCTAGTGGCATCAACTATAGTATCTGCTTTATTTGATATAGGTGCTTTGAACTCTTTTATCTATGTATCTATAGTGGAAATTCTTGAACTAAAGATACAGTATTACTATGGTGTAATGACCCTAGATACACCATTAAGAATATGGTCAGAAGTAATATGCTAGTGTAGGGACTCTCCCTTTGAGGTAGGTAGTTGCCCTTTTTTATGGAACCTCTTAATTCTCAATATGACAAGCTTCTATGTCATTCTAGATATGGATTGGTTGGTTTAGTATCATGTTTTTGTAGACTGATATCATCGCAAGGTATTTTTTACATCACTAGAGGGTAGTAGTTATGTAACGTTCCACATTTTGAACTGGATAAAAAAGTGATAGAATTTTAAATTTTCTGTAAGGATGGGCAGACTGTTTTTAAAACCAAGCATTGAAACCTTTTTCTCTCTGAGAGTTGACACTGCGATGTGTGTTTTTTTCTAAATAAATTAAATTAACTAAATTAAAGTTAAAATGGAAATCAAATTAAATGTAATTAAATGTAAAAATAATAATAATGGTTTCAATAATAATAATAAAATAATTATTATTAAGTTTACTATTATTATTTTTATGATTACTATTATTATTATAAGTATTACTTTTATTATTATTCTTAGAATTATTATTATTAGTTTTTATTTTATTTTATTTAGGGTTTATTTTTTTCAGAGACCCAAAAGGGTCTCCCCTTTATCTATAGTGTGATCCCCCTTCCCCTTTTTCCTGGATCACGTATCACCCCACTTAGGCATGAGCTCCTCTCCCTCCTCTCCTCCGTGGTCAGACCTCCCTTCGACGCAACCTTCTTCTGTTGTGCAGCCTCCCTTGCTGTGACCCCTAGACGAACTCCATGATGTGCAGCACGGCCCCCTTTATGTTCCCCCTACATCACGCACTACCCCACCACGTCCCTCCGATCTTCACTTCTGGTCCAGATTTCTTCATGAATCTCCTTTGATCTATCATAGTGAGTCTTCTCCTTCCCTCTTCTCATCATTTCCAAATTTGATTCGACCTAATCATTGCATGGTGTAGTTCGGTCGAACCCTAGGTCAAGGGTTAATAGTTTTTCTAAGTTTTAATTTGTTCTAAGGTTGTGTATAAGGTCTTTTGGGATGTTTTCATGGGTATTCTGGCTACCACCGCTGAAGGCGATGCGGTTCGGGTGATTTTATTCCGCCAATTTTGTTTTGAGGTAAGTTTTTGTGGTTGCTTCTTGTTTAACACCTCTTCAATTAGGGTTTTTATGTGTTATTGACTCCATGGTATTTAATTATTTGGGTGTTGGTTGGTTTTATGTGTTTTCTGTCACGACCCATCCTCGGGGCCCGTGCCGTGACTACCCCAAGCCCGCCTTCCATAGGCCAGGGGCTAGCGACTAGCACCAAGGCGTAAATCCCAACAAAAAGGGAAGGCATTGCCTTTGAAAAGTAAACACCAAGTAAAACTGTACAAGCTGTGCTGAAAGTAAAAGGGGCCGGAAATACAAGCCCAACTGTAAAGTACAACTGAAAGGAAAACAGCAACTGAAAAGGGAAAACTGCAGCGTCGAGCCGTCCTCTGGAAGTCCCACCTGAAGGGTGGGTACAGATAGCCTCCACTGCTCCTCGGGTCCACCTGACCGCTCCGAGTACGTCCCGCCCAGTGGTCCACCTCCAGGTACCGTCCTGCTCCGCACGCCTCCACCACGATCAGCGTTGTCCGTCGTCTGCAACCAACACAACGTAGTGCGGGCAAAGCCCGTGCAGGGGTGAGTATAAGCTACTCAGTAGGGACCCCGAGACTCCCGAAGGTCTCCCGAAATCCACGAAGGATAATCCACAAAGGAAAGATACAATCATGAAGTAACATCTGACATGGCCTAGGTATATGCCCATACATATACCTAAGTCATCAATTCCCGTTCGGCTCCAGCGTCCGAGCCCAAGCACAACCCAGTCCACACAGGAAAGCAAAACGTAAACCCACACAGGATAGCACAACACAATCCACAAAGGAGAGTAAACTATAAATCCACACAGGATAGCTCAACACAATCCACAAAGGAGAGTAAACAGTAAATCCACGCAGGATAGCTCAACACAATCCACAAAGGAGAGTAAACAGTAAATCCACGCAGGATAGCTCAACACAATCCACAAAGGAGAGTAAACAGAAGATTCAGATCACACAGGAATACATCATCGAAAAGGGGTGAAAGAGATGATCAGACATAGATACTGAATCATCTAATCTGGGACCCACATAGGATACAAGACCAGCCGTCCTCATCGTTTCATTTATGCTGGGACCCACATAGGATACAAGACCAGCACGGAGTCATCTAAGCTGGGACCCACATAGGATACAAAACCAGCACAGCTAGGACCCACATAGGATACAAGACCAGCTGTCTTCATTGATTCAACTATACTGGGACCCACATAGGATACAAGACCAGTATTGAATCATCTAAGCTGGGACCCACATAGGATACAAGACCAGCACAGCTAGGACCCACATAGGATACAAGACCAGTTGTCTTCGTTGATTCAACTATACTGGGACCCACATAGGATACAAGACCAGTATTGAATCATCTAAGTTGGGACCCACATAGGATACAAGACCAGCACAGCTAGGACCCACATAGGATACAAGACCAGCTGTCTTCATTGATTCAACTATACTGGGACCCACATAGGATACAAGACCAGTATTGAATCATCTAAGCTGGGACCCACATAGGATACAAGACCAGCACAGCTAGGACCCACATAGGATACAAGACCAGCACAGCTAGGACCCACATAAGATACAAGACCAGCTGTCTTCATTGATTCAACTATACTGGGACCCACATAGGATACAAGACCAGTATTGAATCATCTAAGCCGGGACCCACATAGGATACAAGACCAGCACAGCTAGGACCCACATAGGATACAAGACCAGCTGTCTTCATTGATTCAACTATACTGGGACCCACATAGGATACAAGACCAGTATTGAATCATCTAAGTTGGGACCCACATAGGATACAAGACCAGCACAGCTAGGACCCACATAGGATACAAGACCAGTTGTCTTCATTGATTCAACTATACTGGGACCCACATAGGATACAAGACCAGTATTGAATCATCTAAGCTGGGACCCACATAGGATACAAGTCCAGCACAGCTAGGACCCACATAGGATACAAGACCAGCTGTCTTCATCGTCGCAGTCCACTAAGGATCTCTGCACAGTCATCGCCGCAGTCCACTGAGGATCTCTGCACGGTCGTCATCGTCGTCCACTAAGGATCTTTGCACGGTCATCGCTGTCGAAGTAGCAGTCGCAGCCAGCACTAGGGTTCCCGCACACAGCAAGCTCGTTCGGGAGGGTCCGCTCCACGAGCCGAGAGGCTGATACATCAACTGACACAAAGTCTGAAGTTGATGTATCCAAAAGTTCTGTATCGTCAACAGGAACTCAACGTCGCAGACGGCGCGTCAATCGGACGCCCGGTCTGAGAGTTATTGGCATTTTCGTCCCAGGGGCCCGGTTGGTTTTTAAGGCAAAACCAACCTGACCGTACTCCACCTGCGTCCGAACCTCGGGCGGAGTATGCCAAAAGATCTGTCTCACTTAGAGGAACTCAACAAAGCTAACGGCACGTCAATCGGACGTCCGTAGCTCAAGATATGAGCGTTTCCGCTCCGAGGGCTCGGTTGGTTTCGTGTACGAACCAACCCGACCGTACTCAAAGTATTCCGAAACCTTGAGTGTGATATACCTAAACGACGGTCTCGATCCAAGGATCGCGTTGCCGCTGACGGCGGGTGGTTTGGAGGCCCGTAGCTCAAGATACGGCCTGGTGGTGCCGCGGCCCCCCGCGTGGGGTCGCGCTGAGTCGGGACGCGGCTTCAGACGCGTCCGAGGGCACCGGACCCGCGCGGCCACGGGTTCGCGGGTGACGCCGCCGCCGCGGCTTCAACCGTGGCGGCCTGTCCGGCGGCGCGCCGGGGCTCCGCCGCTCCCGGCTGCCGGCGCCGCCGCTCCCGGCTGCCGGCGCCACCGCGCCGGCGACCCGCGCCGCCGACGAGTTCGGCGGGCCACCGGGATCGTTCCGGTGGTCCGATTCTCTTCCCGTCTGCGCCATTGCTCCTCCCGGGACTCGTTCTTCACTGCGGGATCGTCAAACCTCTGTTGCGTAACGTTCCGTCGTCATCCGTCAAATCCGCACAAAACGAAGAACGACGGAGGGTCGTCGGGCCATGTTCGTTTGGCCCGCACCCTCCGCATTAGAGATAAACAAACGGGGGAATTTGTTCAACACGTGAACCGACAATTTTAATAAAATAAAATTGTTCGTTTGAAACCGGTTCTTTAACTTTTTAAAGAAACCCTTACGGGAAATAATAAGAAGAGTTAATTCCCATAATAAATCCCTACCTCGTTGGTCGTCGCGCGCGGGTGTTCTTCGGGGAAAAGCTCGTCGCGAAAGAGGGGGATCGTCGCGTCGTCGCGGGAAGGCGTCGCGTCGTCGCGGAATCCGGCATTGAGTCGGCGAGCTCAATGGACCAAGAACGAAAGATTTAAATTATAAATAATTAAATCTGTGTTTCGTTTAAAACCAAAAAGAACCTTTAGACGAAACCCAAAATCACTCACCTCAAATGGTTGGTGATCGGAGATCGGGGCGGGGAAGAACATCTCAGATGGGAGCGTCGTCGATTTCCGGGTTCGGCGTTCTTCGCGTTCTTCGCGTTCTTCGCATTCTTCGCGTTCTTCTCAAGGGAGAAGAAGATACAAGGGTCCTCTAAAATCTTCTCAATGCACAAAATAACCAGAGGTCGTGCGTTGGCCTTACTTTATTATTACGCCAACGAATTTTAAAACTGGTTAAGAAACGATTGAATTAATTCGTTGAATTAATTCAACGAAAGAAACAGCCCATTTAATTCACGAAATAAACCACCCAATTAAATGGTCTGTTAAGATTTTAAGAAACGCATCATTTGACTTTCATAAAGACGGGTTTTTGCGGGTGCGTTTCTTAGCGGAAAGAAACGGCGGGGCTCGTGCGGGCCCCACCTTACAAATATCCTACCAAGGGGGGTAGGATATTTTTGGATAGCATCCTATCCGGTTCAACTCAGATCAATCCGCCTTTAACTGGCTTTAAGTGGCTTCCAAGTGGCTTAAGTGAAATAAAATAAAGTTGTCGCAAAATTATTTTATTTCTCAACTTTAAGCCCGAAAATTAAAAACCACACCCGAGCAAACGCAACTCCAGAAGAGGCGTTTCTAGGCGAATACCGGCGCTGCGATTTCATCAGTGCCCTCAGAATTCGATTCCGGGCACCGGTTCAAAAGTTAGAAAAACCCGCTCGTCCGTTCACTGAACGTACCCAAGCCAAACTTCGGAAAATGATTCCGGGCACGCCGGGCCTCGGAATCAGGTGCCGCCAGAAACTGTGTTCTTGTAAAATTCCAAGGAAAATTAAGAAAAAAAAATCCTTGAAATTTACGGGTCTTTACATTACTCCCACCACAGGGCTTTACATCCCCGTAAAGCTTCAACACAAACTAGGGAAACAAAGGCGGTACTGAGCACGCATCTGAGCCTCCCGCTCCCATGTGCTCCCTGGAGGTTCCCGTGCTGCCATCTGATGCGCACAAGAGGAATCGATCGTCCACGTAGGACCCGCTCCAGTCGATCCTCTATCCCCACCGGGACCTCCGTAAAATTTTCCCCATCATCCACGTCTAGCTCCCCATGGTCAAAGATGTGTGTCGGGTCGTGCACGTATCTTCTTAGCTGAGATACGTGGAAGACGTCGTGCACCCGGTGCAACTAAGGTGGCAGAGCCAAGTGATAAGCCACCTCGCCAATCCTACTGTGGACCAAGAAAGGCCCGAAGAAGCGTGGAGAAAACTTGTTGCCTCGGCCAAATCTCCGCAAACCACGCCGAGGTGAGACCCGCAAGAAGACGTGGTCTCCATCCTCGAACTCTAGTGGCCTCCGCCTCCTGTCAGCATAAGGCTTCTGCCGGCTCTGAGCTGTACTCATCCGCCCCTGGATGACCTGGACCATCTCAGGTCCCACAAGAGCTGGAAGATTTCTTCTTTGCCGATAAGAGAAATCTGGTCCCATCCCCTGGATGAACCACCTTCTTTTTCCTAATACAGTCAATCCTGACATGGATGATACTAATCCATACCAAGGATGAAGTCGTAAGGCCTCGACGCTACTACCAAGAGATCGAACCGTTACTCTCGCCTCCAAGGGTTGAGTCACACTATCGGCATCAGTGTGTGGTAACTGGGTCTCCTCCAGTAGATGTCTCACAAGTGGGGGTCAAGTCAACAGTTAAAACTGGAACCTCTTAGTAACAACACAAAAGAGGACAGGAATGAAAACATCACAAAGGTATGCGTCTTTTATTATTGCAGCTCATAATACAAAGACGCTACACAATAGCAACAAGGAACTAGAAGTACAAAAGACGTATCCACTAGTTCTGCTCCTGTCCACTTGCTCCCAGAGCTCCATGATCGAAGGCCTCAGCTGCCTGAAACTGAGCTCTCCCCTGTCCACCAACTCCCTGCGGTCGGGGTGGACCTCCTGGTGGTGGTGGTGGCAGCACCTCGAAGTGTCTCCCACCATCGGCTACTCGGACAGCTCCTCTGCCTCGTCCGCCTATACCCTGCGGACCACCGTTGCCGAATCTCTGTCTGGGAGGTCCCTCTACCGCCTGCTGCTCTTCTGTAAGATGGGTCGGGCAGTCTCGAGCCATGTGACCTCGCCCACTGCATGCGTAGCATTGTTTTCCCCTCGCGTAGCTGGCTCTCCTTCGGGTGACCCGCACAACCGAATCTTCATCCTGTGACTTCCCATCTGATGGTCTGGCCCGCTTGGACCTCTGCATCACCTGTCCACTGCCAGCTGCAGAAGACCCTGCTACGGGCCATCCTACGGAGGGTCCTATCACTGGAGCCTGCTCGGCGAGAAAACTCTCCACTAGAAGGGCCCTCCCCAACACCTCTGCATGTGTCAGAATGTTGAGGGAGATCATCGAAGCCCTGATCTCGTGCCTCAATCCCTGCTCGAAGGTCCGGGCCCGGAAGAAGGGGTCCTGTACCATGTCGGTCGAGTAGCGCGAGAGATCAATAAATCTCGCCGAGTACTGGGCCACTGTCAAGCTGCCCTGCCGCAGCTGAAGAAGCTCCTGTATGCGTACCGCAAGGAGGGTGGCTGGGACAAACTCGGAGCGGAAGATGCTCTCAAAGTACATCCAGAGGAGAGATGTCTCGTCGTGCACCTGGAGCATCAAGCTCCACCATCTGCCTGCTGCCGCGTGCAGGAGGCTCGCTGCGAGGATCACCATGAGGTCTGCTGGTGTCCTCACTAGCCTGAAAACTCGCACTACTGCCTCCAGCCAGTCCTCGGCTGCCTGGGGGTCCGTCTCCCCACGGAACCTGGGCGGTCGCTGACGCTGGAACTTGTGCAGCGCGCTAAGCCGACGTGCATCGTCAGCGGCTGGGGCTGGTAGCATCGGTGGCTCGGCGGGTAAAGGTATCGCTGGTGCCTCTGCTGACAAGGAGCCCTACACCGAGGCCTCGCCGCTCGGTGGGATGTCATCACGCTCCACTCTCGGAACCCTAACTGGCTGCCGTCGTGGGGCCATCCTGAAAGAAGCAGGTGCGCCACGGTCAGAACAGTATACCTGGTGAGATGACACAAGTAATCACAAAGAAAACTTGAACACACATGCAATAAATGTTTTCGTGCATTAAGTCGGAAATCAGAAGTCAGGGTCCTGGTGTACGGATACGTCGGCCGCCGCACCAACACTGGACTCCCTGGACTGATAACCACACCCAATACGCTAAACACTATTGCTTCACAAAAGAAGAAAGATCAGAGTCTCCGGTAGAACCGACCCCTCTGATACCAATTTGTCACGACCCGTCCTCGGGGCCCGTGCCGTGACTACCCCAAGCCCGCCTTCCATAGGCCAGGGGATGGCGACTAGCACCAAGGCGTAAATCCCAACAAAAAGGGAAGGCATTGCCTTTGAAAAGTAAACACCAAGTAAAACTGTACAAGCTGTGCTGAAAGTAAAAGGGGCCGGAAATACAAGCCCAACTGTAAAGTACAACTGAAAGGAAAAACAGCAACTGAAAAGGGAAAATTGCAGCATCGAGCCGTCCTCTGGAAGTCCCACCTGAAGGGTGGGTACAGATAGCCCCCACTGCTCCTCGGGTCCACCTGACCGCTCCGAGTACGTCCCGCCCAGTGGTCCACCTCCAGGTACTGTCCTGCTCCGCACGCCTCCACCACGATCAGCGTTGTCCGTCGTCTGCAACCAACACAACGTAGTGCGGGCAAAGCCCGTGCAGGGGTGAGTATAAGCTACTCAGTAGGGACCCCGAGACCCCCGAAGGTCTCCCGAAATCCACGAAGGATAATCCACAAAGGAAAGATACAATCATGAAGTAAAATCTGACACGGCTTAGGTATATGCCCATACATATACCTAAGTCATCAATTCCCGTTCGGCTCCAGCGTCCGAGCCCAAGCACAACCCAGTCCACACAGGAAAGAAAAACGTAAACCCACACAGGATAGCACAACACAATCCAAAAAGGAGAGTAAACTATAAATCCACACAGGATAGCTCAACACAATCCACAAAGGAGAGTAAACAGTAAATCCACGCAGGATAGCTCAACACAATCCACAAAGGAGAGTAAACAGTAAATCCACGCAGGATAGCTCAACACAATCCACAAAGGAGAGTAAACAGAAGATTCAGCTCACACAGGTATACATCATCGAAAAGGGGTGAAAGAGATGATCAGACATAGATACTGAATCATCTAATCTGGGACCCACATAGGATACAAGACCAGCCGTCCTCATCGTTTCATTTATGCTGGGACCCACATAGGATACAAGACCAGCACGGAGTCATCTAAGCTGGGACCCACATAGGATACAAGACCAGCACAGCTAGGACCCACATAGGATACAAGACCAGTTGTCTTCATTGATTCAACTATACTGGGACCCACATAGGATACAAGACCAGTATTGAATCATCTAAGCTGGGACCCACATAGGATACAAGACCAGCTGTCTCCATTGATTCAACTATACTGGGAACCACATAGGATACAAGACCAGTATTGAATCATCTAAGCTGGGACCCACATAGGATACAAGACCAGCACAGCTAGGACCCACATAGGATACAAGACCAGCTGTCTTCATTGATTCAACTATACTGGGACGCACATAGGATACAAGACCAGTATTGAATCATCTAAGCTGGGACCCACATAGGATACAAGACCAGCACACCTAGGACCCACATAGGATACAAGACCAGTTGTCTTCATTGATTCAACTATACTGGGACCCACATAGGATACAAGACCAGTATTGAATCATCTAAGCTGGGACCCACATAGGATACAAGACCAGCACAGCTAGGACCCACATAGGATACAAGACCAGCTGTCTTCATTGATTCAACTATACTGGGACCCACATAGGATACAAGACCAGTATTGAATCATCTAAGCTGGGACCCACATAGGATACAAGACCAGCACAGCTAGGACCCACATAGGATACAAGACCAGCTGTCTTCATTGATTCAACTATACTGGGACCCACATAGGATACAAGACCAATATTGAATCATCTAAGCTGGGACCCACATAGGATACAAGACCAGCACAGCTAGGACCCACATAGGATACAAGACCAGCTATCTTCATTGATTCAACTATACTGGGACCCACATAGGATACAAGACCAGTATTGAATCATCTAAGCTGGGACCCATATAGGATACAAGACCAGCACAGCTAGGACCCACATAGGATAAAAGACCAGTTGTCTTCATCGTCGCAGTACACTAAGGATCTCTGCACAGTCGTCACCACAGTCCACTGAGGATCTCTGCACGGTCGTCGTCACCGTCCACTAAGGATCTCTGCACGGTCATCGCTGTCGAAGTAGCAGTCGCAGCCAGCACTAGGGTTCCCGCACACAGCAAACTCGTTCGGGAGGGTCCGCTCCACGAGCCGAGAGGCTGATACATCAACTGACACAAAGTCCGAAGTTGATGTATCCATAAGTTCTGTATCGTCAACAGGAACTCAACGTCGTAGACGGCGCGTCAATCGGACGCCCGGTCTGAGAGTTATTGGCATTTTCGTCCCAGGGGCCCGGTTGGTTTTTAAGGAAAAACCAACCCGACCATACTCCACCTGCGTCTGAACCTCGGGCGGAGTATGCCAAAAGATCCGTCTCATTTAGAGGAACTCAAAAAAGCTGATGGCACGTCAATCGGACGTCCGTAGCTCAAGATATGAGTGTTTTCGCTCCGAGGGCCCAGTTGGTTTCGTGTACGAACCAACCCGACCGTACTCAAAGTATTCCAAAACCTTGAGTGCGATATACCAAAACGACCGTCTCGATCCAAGGATCGCGTTTCCACTGACGGCGGGTCGTTTGGAGGCCCGTAGCTCAAGATACGTCCATTTGAATGAAGACCGTCCGAAGACGGGGGGTACAGGCCCGGGCCGACCCGGCCCGACCCCCCCCCCCCCCCCCGGAAGTCGGTCGAACCGGGTCGACCCAAACCGGGTCGACCCGACCCGGTCCAGTCCGGCCAGGGCATGGCTCGGTCGGTCGGACCGGCCTGGCCCGGTTCGGCCGAGCAGCCGAACGGCCGAGGCGCGCGGGGCGCCGCCCCCGCGGCCTGGTGGTGCCGCGGCCCCCCGCGTGGGGCCGCGCTGAGTCGGGACGCGGCTTCAGCCGCGTCCGAGGGCACCGGACCCGCGCGGCTTCAGCCGCGGCGGCCTGTCCGGCGACCCGCGCCGCCGGCGAGTTTCGCGGGCCACCGGGATCGTTCCGGTGGTCCGATTCTCTTCCCGTCTGCGCCATTGCTCCTCCCGGGACTCGTTCTTCTCTGCGGGATCGTCAAACCTCCGTTGCGGCACGTTCCGTCATCATCCGTCAAATTCGCACAAAACGAAGAACGGCGGAGGGTCGTCGGGCCGTGTTCGTTTGGCCCGCACCCTCCGCGTTAGAGATAAACAAACGGGGGAATTTGTTCAACACGTGAACCGACAATTTTAATAAAATAAAATTGTTCGTTTGAAACCGGTTCTTTAACTTTTTAAAGAAACACTTACAGGAAATAATAAGAAGAGGTAATTCCCATAATAAATCCCTACCTCGTTGGTCGTCGCGCGTGGGTGTTCTTCGCGGAAAATCTCGTCGCGGAAGAGGGGGATCGTCACGTCGTCGCGGGAAGGCGTCGCGTCGTCACGGAATCCGGTGTTGAGTCGGCGAGCTCAACGGACCAAGAACAACATATTTAAATTATAAATAATTAAATCTGTGTTTCGTTTAAAACCAAAAAGAACCTTTAGAGGAAACCCGAAATCACTCACCTCAAATGGTTGGTGATCGGAGATCGGGGCGTGGAAGAACGTCTCAGATGGGAGCGTCGTCGATTTTCGGGTTCGGCGTTCTTCGCGTTCTTCGTGTTCTTCGCAAGGGAGAAGAAGATACAAGGGTCCTCTCATATCTTCTCAATGCGCAAAATAACCAGAGGTCGTGCGTTGGCCTTACTTTATTATTACGCCAACGAATTTGAAAACTGGTTAAGAAACGATTGAATTAATTCGTTGAATTAATTCAACGAAAGAAACAGCCCATTTAATTCACGAAATAAACCGCCCAATTAAATGGTCTGTTAAGATTTTAAGAAACGCGTCAGTTGACTTTCATAAAGACGGGTTTTCGTGGGTGCGTTTCTTAGCGGAAAGAAACGGCGGGGCTCGTGCGGGCCCCACCTTACAAATATCCTACCAAGGGGGGTAGGATATTTCTGGATAGCATCCTATCCGGTTCAACTCAGATCAAGCCGCCTTTAACTGGCTTCAAGTGGCTTCCAAGTGGCTTAAGTGAAATAAAATAAAGTTGTCGCAAAATTATTTTATTTCTCAACTTTAAGCCCGAAAATTAAAAACCACACCTGAGCAAACGCAACTCCAGAAGAGGCATTTCTAGGCGAATACCGGCGCTGCAATTTCATCGGTGCCCTCAGAATTCGATTCCGGGCACCGGTTCAAAAGTTAGAAAAACCCGCTCGTCCGTTCACTGAACGTACCCGAGCCAAACTTTGGAAAATGATTCCGGGCACGCCGGGCCTCGGAATCAGGTGCCGTCAGAAACTGCGTTCTTGTAAAATTCCAAGGAAAATTAAGAAAAAAAATTTCCTTTAAATTTACGGGTCTTTACATTTTCATCTCGATTTGGTTCATCACCAACACCCAAGGTAAGGTTTTAATTCTATTGTTTTGTTTAGCACTAGTTATGTGGCGTTCTTTATGTGTTTTACGATTCGTAGTATCCTTGGTGTAGTGCATTGGTCCCTACTTGTTGGTTCTGAGTCGCCAAGTCAAGGGTGAATCTCTTGCGGGTGCATAGGTATGTAAATATATATATGTGGTTTCCCCCTTTACATGTTCTGTAACACCCCAAGATTTCATAGTAATTTATTTTCTTTAAAGTAATTCAATAGCTTGTGCTACACGCAACACCGAGTTCAAGCGCACCACGACTTACCAAACTAGCCGTTCAAAAGCGGTTATGAATAGTATTAACTGAATTTTGAATTTTATATACTCCATAAATTTTAGAATCCATATTATGTGTTTCTTAGACATAATATAAGAACAAATTCATTTTTTCAGATAAAAGAAGTATTTTTCAAAAAATGCAATTTTACCACCTTTTAATGGAAAACCCTTTTTAAAACCAATATTTGAAACTTTTATATATTCAATTTAATTAAATTAAATTATTATTTAGAATCAGGACATAAAAATTTATTTTGGATAAATTTTTGGTACTTTTCTGATAACTTTCATATTTTGATAAATACTGAAAAATACTAAATTTTAATTGAAAATGACTTTTTTAATCGAAATAATTTATAGTGTTAAATTATTTATTTGAATGGTTTGGAAGTATAATTAGATTATATTTTTATCATTTAATACAATATAGGATATTATAAGTAATTTCGCATTTAAATTTGACATAAACACATGTCAATCTTTTGATAGTTTTTACTTTTTAAAAACTTGCTTTTCGGTTTTGACAACGGGAATTGATTTTAAATTACTTAATACAGCTTCTATGTTTTAAATTTGGTAAAATAGAATTTATTTTTAAATTTGGAATATCAAAATTATCTTAGGGTAAATTTTTGGTATTTTTCTGAAAACTTTCAATTTTTGATGAATAGTAAAAAAAACATTGCGTTATTGGTTAAAACTGACTTTTTATTTAAATAATTAGTTATTTTATTTTAATTTATTTTAGTTTAAAATATATACATAATACCTATATATGTTCAACGTAATTCATTGTAGCCATTTTATAATAAGTTTAGATATATAAAATTTTATCCAACTTTTTACCGCCTTTTACCCACCTCCTAGGAGCATTTGCAGATTTGTATAAAACTTAATTTTACTACTTCTGTGAGTTAAATTTCAAAAATCTGAGAGACACAATTAATATCAGTAAGTAAAATGTGGTTCAATAAGATGAAAATAATTTTTGGTGAATAGTAACTTTTGATTTTTATTTACCATAGTTAAAAGTAAATAGGGTAATTAAGGGTAAAAATGATATCATAATTACCCTAACAAATGTCCTAATTCTATTGGATAAGTATAATTCAACCAAAAACAACCTTAGGAATAAAATATTATCCTCTTTGGTCCACTTGGATTAGATGAGGACATTTATTATTATTTTATTTAAAGAGGAGTTAAAAGAGTTAAATTCAAAATTTAATAACTAAACCATTTTTAATATAGGGTTACACATAATATAAATTAGATTATAAATATTAATTAGAAATATAAAAAGATTTACTACATAATGGTATTTTATTTATAATTTTTAGACATTAAATAATGTAATTTATTTATGACACAATGATAATTCACTAATTACCTTATTAATGAAATATTAAAATAATTGATATTATAAATATCCAAATAAATGTAAATTAAGACTTATGATGAATTAAACTAATTTTATAGGTTAATATGAAATTTTAGGGTTGGTTAAATAAATTTTATTCTAAGTAATAAAGTTTTTATGGATTTCAAAATAATCAAATACTAAATAGTGTCAAAATTGACATAATTGAGTTTTTAAAACAAATATTATATTATTAATTGATATAATATTCCTAAAAATCTAAGGTTCGGTCAAAGAACTTAGATAAGGTTATATATATTAATAATGAATCACATGGGGTTCTCTTTTCTTGTTATAGTAAGTTTATTAACCATATAATATAAAAATACAAAGAGACATGGCAAATGACAAACTATTTAACTACGAGTTAAATCTAAAAGATAAGGTTAATATGATAACCTAAACCTGTCTAAAACCTATTGGTTGAGAGTTTTTAGACCCATACCCACCTTATCCTTTAAATAATTTATTTTTGGATCCATTAGAAACCGAAAATGATTTTATTATAAAATAATATTTCAAGCTTTTCCTAAAATGACCCTCACCTCTCTTATAAAAGGGCACTTCCCCTTCTCTTAATTCCACACCTCCAAAGCCTTTTGGATCGGCCAAAACCTACCCAAATATCCTCCCAACTTTACTCCCTTCATCCTAGAGTCCTTCCTTTGGTCATAAATCCAACCTAAGGATCCCTTTTGATCAAATCAAAAGGAAGAACCCGAAGAAGAGGTAAATATTTCATCACCTCTTTCAAGTTCTTTTCTTCTTCCACTTCCTCTTTCTTTGTTGTTTCCATTCTAAAATAATAACTCTAGTATCTTCTATATAATATAATGTCATTATAAAAATGGTACAACCATATTCATTATTCTATCCATCATATGAATGACAAAGTCACCATACGTGCGTGCGTACGGCTTACCGTATCCACGCCGTGGTGTAGTTTGTTATTCAAACACTTAATTATTTAGATGGGTATAATAATGAGTATAAATGATTTAAATAATAAATATAACATATTAATGATTCTGTATATATGATATATCATCCAATTACATATTATTTCACCATCAATGTAATGATATTTTCGCTCGTGCGTACGTACGGATTACCGTCTCCACGAACGCGATGAGATTCATTCCTCGTCGTAATCATTCAAGAATAATTTTCATTTTATGATTAAAAATAATGTTTATGAACATAATATGATTCTGGATATGAATAAAATTCATCCTATCCCTAAAAAATATGGCTTATGTAACCGAGTATATAAAGGAAAACGGATCAGTTAACACCCAAAACGATGATACAACTAAAATATTATTAACAAAGAAATATTAGAGGATCATATATGATATCATATTTATGTATATAGTTCTTTTAGAATTTAATAACAATGATTTAACTATTATACAGGAGGTTAACATACCTTTGACCAAGGAAAAGTACAAGGTAAGGGGTTTTCATCTCACTTTTTTATTCCCGTGAGATTAATGCTATATTAGCCACTATTCCCTTTTGTGTGGTGTATGTACTACCCATGATTGCATTCTTGGTGTAATATACTTTAATTTATGGGTATTTACATCTTCATTGTATGATCCTTCTTTCATGGGGTGTATTTTTCATAAGTTACCAAATCGGTAAGGGAATTTCAAATTTCAATTTCCACTCATTGGGCTTTACGCATACTTCATTGATTACTTTACTCCAAGATTATGTGTGAAATCGCTATTTATTTACTTATGTAGTAATTTCCACTCCCCTTTGTGTGGATATACTTTTTATACACATAATCACTCCATTGATAAATTCTCAAGTCATCAATATGAACTTGATAAGAGTGATATTAACTCAATTCTCATTCATTAAGTTAAACATCCAATTCATTGGTGTTGTTTTTACAAGAATATGTGTGAATGACCTCTGATTGATTTACACTGAATATCCAATAATATTTATTGTATTTATATTTTTCACACATAAGTATTTCATTGATTTATTCTTAACCTAAGGATACAGCCTTTATAAAGGAATTCGTCTCAACTTACATTCCATTAAGACTTCTTTGTTGTTATGCGCCAATTCACTTTTATTTGGTGTATATAATGTACTTTGACATAGTATATCATGAATCCATTTATTCTCATGATATTATAAATTTTTTATTACCTCAATTATTTTTATTCAAGCATCTCTCATTTGGTTAGGAACTCTAACTAAAATATCATTTTAAATGTTTTAAAAATTTATTCTTATTAATCTTTCTCATTAATGTCCATGTTTTAAAAATGGTTTTAAGGTTTTATTTATATGGACATTAATGTTTTAAAATTGAAATTCCTTTTAAAATTTTCAAAGTGGTATGCGACACTTTGATTCAAAAATCTTTTTTAAACAACTTCTTGATAAATAGTGAGACTTTTAAATGTTTTCATGAAAAAGGGATATTTCCCTCAAAGATTTTTACTAATCATTTTCTAATATGTCAACGTCCTTTATGGGATATTATTCTTGATCGAGGTTAATTTATTATTATACAAATCTTCCATACTGTATTGAAGGTTTTGTGATATGTTTGACTATGGATGTTTTATTTTTATATCATTCATGGTTTATGGATAAAGTATTGACATTTCGTATGCTAGTTTTAATATGAATGTTTATGTTATGTTTAAACCTTTTCATATGAGGAATGCATTGGACTTAGTTAGTGATAGGTGGAGCCTGCTATAGCTCCTCGATGCATCGGTAGGTCTCATGAGACAAACTAGTGTCTTGGCATAAGGCCTTGACAAAATCTTATTTGTAGTCTTGGCACAAGGCCTTGACTATGTGGTTATGAAGTCTGGCATTATGCATTCCATCATTATGAAAGTAGCTATTGATATTGCATGTGAATATTTGACTAGTATAATATCCATGTGAATAAGTAAATGGAATTATTTGATTTTATCTTTGACATATTATGGTGAAGTTTAAGTTTAAAAGTCTTTTATTTTAGTCTTATACATTTCCTTAAATGTTTATGCTTATTTATGAAAGTTTATGCTATATTGTTATCCTTACTGAGCATCTGATCTCACCCCTTTCTGTGTTTTATTTTTCCCAGGATGTGAATAAATATTTTATAGTTGACCTACAGGGATAGGCTAAGGATATAAGTGTGTTTAAAAAGGGGACAAAATGTTTTTGATGTTTTTATTTCATAATGTAATGTAAAACTTATAAGTGTATTTAGTACTTCCAAGGATACTAAACCGGTCGGTCTTTTGGGACATGATTCCTTGTATCATGCCAATGTTATGTAATAATGCACCGACTCTGGGTAACTGGGGTTGGTGTGTTACATGTGCAATCACCCATGGAAATGATTAAACACGTGTGGGGATAGGTGTGTCCATGTATATATATATAAATACATTTTTAGGTGAGTGGAGACTGGCATGTGCATATAAGCATATATGTAAGGATCCCCTTGAACATGCCCATGGCCATGCGGGTGTGTGCATAGGTGATAGGTGCCCTTGCATGTATGTTAAAGTGTGTATGGTTAGTGGGGGAGTAGCATCCTTGAGTTAGAAAGCGCCAAGAGCCGAAGTGGACGGCTTGGTTCCACTGTGAGGTAGGATCCCATTATTTTTCCTTTTAATTTAAAGAATGGATCAATTTATATATTTAATTATTTTATCACTGTACTTTTATTAGTTTTTAATTAATGCAGTAAAGTATATATTAAATTCATTTTTAATGTGAATTGAGTGTGATTCCTAATATAAGTGTTAAATGTGATAAATTATTGCTTGATAAGAAATTCGTGGTTTTATAATAAAACTCCTCCAAAAGAGGTGCACTGTCTGCGAAAACTCACAGTGATGATTTATGATTCTTTTTAGTTTTTTGGATTATTTCTTTTGTTTAGTGTTGAATGATTTTTAAAATAAATGTTAAATATCACTAGATTAATTGTTTGATGAAGTAATGACATGTTTTCTAATAAAACTTCTCCAATGGAGGTGAGCTGTCTTCAAGATAAAAATATAGTAGTAGACTTTTATGCTTTTTTGCCTTAATTTTTTATGTCTATTTATGCTTGACATTATAATTGTTAAATGGAATTATTGTACATGAATATTCTTGGCTATTTCTAAATGATGTTGCTTCTTTGAAAAATGATAGAAGATCCAAGACACCTCCTAAGTGTGTGACTCAAATTTTAATTAGGATTACTAGTATAGGGTGTCCACCCTCTAGTATTTACTTTATCAATTATGTCATGTCACATCTTTGTGGAGATCACTGCAACCTTCTAGTGATACCTTGTTATCACTTATTAAATTTTCTGGTTTGTTCAACAGAGTTGTTGTGGCCTTCGCTTATGGAGAAAACTGTTCGGGGTGTTTGCCTTGCCTATCGGCCACCCCTTTTGGGTGTTCCCCGCCTAAGTGCCCTCTTGCCTTGTTCTTTAAGTTATAAATGTAATGGGATAGTTTGAGTTGAATTCCATGCTTGAACAAGTTGGTTAGCTTGTACTATTTAATTTCATCAATATCCTATCATTGAGTCATATTTAGGCCATATGCTTTTGTTTACATTCTATTGTACATGCAAGTGCCAAATTGTGATGCCTTATTCTAGTGGTTTGACCTGCATTATAAACTTAATTGCTTAAGATAATAAAGATGTTGTTTGGTTTCCCTAGTACTACTAGAAAATAGAGCTATATCCATGGATCTATAGCCACGATTTTATAAGTCCATGGCTATAGCTTAGTTTATACCCACAGTTCTATTAAAACTATAGCTATATCATAATTTATATCCACGGATTAAAAAAATCCGTAGTAATGTTTTTTTTTACTATCAATCGGGCTCGTCGTCCCCATTCCACGACTCCTCTCCTCCCCCGATCCACGAGCTCCTCCTCCCCAGTCCACGACGCTCTTGACGATGCTCTCCGCAATGCTCTCCTCCTCTCCTCCCCCAATCCGCGAGCTCCTCCTTCCCACTGTCCATGACTCCTCGAACCCTCAACCTGGACCTGCTCTCTGCACACTCCTCCCCGACATCACTGCTACACTTCCTGGCCATCGGTGTTTCATGGCGGCCTCCCCACCCTCATGCTCGACTTTCTCCTCCCACCCTTGACCCTCTCCCCCGGCAAATACTCCTTCTCCCTCGTCGTTCCTCCTCCCTCGTCCTTCTTCCAAAGACTGAATGGTCATGGATTCTATCCTATAAGTTGATTGGACTTTTAGTTTTTTCCTTGCCCGCATGCTTGGTTTCTCATGAATATGTGAAATTTGCAGGAAATTTGAAAGGGATTTCAATGCTGAGCTTCAGAGTTTAGGGGAAATTTTGAACAGGAGTGCCCAGGCTGAGCCGACTCATCTTGCTCAATTAGTTCTGGGCATTGATAATAGGTTTTGAAATTTATTTGATTTCTATTGTTCCCTTGAGTTTTTCAAAACAAGAGCTATGACATCCCTTCATTTGAGATGATCCTAAATGAACCCCTCCACTTTGAGGTAATTTCTCAAGATAGCACAGAATCTTCGGGAGGTCAAGCCCTCCCTAAGATGGATTCAGTATGTTTCCACACCAAATTATCAAAATCCTTATGTGGGTAGGCCCAGAATTTTTCCTACACATTTAAACTAGGGATGAATTCATGCTTACTTTACAACACTCGAATAAGGACAATTGAGTTATTGGGGATGGAATTTTTTCCTAGATTTCAACCGATTGGTTCAAAATGTAGCCTTCTTAGTAATGTTTAATAATTTTTTGCTATTACTCGTGCATGAATCCAAAACCAGAGTCAGAGTTACAACCTTTTTGATAGTGGACCAACTGCCCATAGGGAGGTGAATTAATATTGTGATCCTGGTACTGGAAACGATTTATCATTTTAGGGGTGTATAAGAATGGTAATGTGTCCCTACTAACTCATGGTCCCTTTTCATGTTCATTGGGAATGGAAAATAGGCCACATTCAAGGCTATGGATTCATAAAAAAATATAATATTATATATACATAATTCTACCCATACTTAATATTTACAGGTTTGGTGAATCCATTGACCTTGTAAGAACACAATGCAGTTTACCAAAAAAATCACCATAACTATTTTTGATACGCAACATATAATTATCTTACTAGTATCTTATACATTTACATTATTTAAATTAATGGTAATATAAATGATCACCGTTATAATATTTTGGTTTCCTAGGTTATGAAGATATGTTTTAGGTATAAGTACTAATGGTTGACATCATTATGGGATACTTTTATGATATTTCATTATGATTGAATATTTTTTATGATTACAAAGACACAAAACTATTATAGTCCTTAGGCATGTATTATTGTAATGTAATTTATATTCACCTAATATTATGTAATATATTTTTATGTTAACCCTGGGTTTCTATACATTCTGTTTATGTTTCATGGTTGGCGGTATGTTAATGTAAATTGTGATATTGTGATGCGAAACCATTCCACCTTAGATAAGATAATTTAACAAAGCTGGCACATTATTTTTTAAAATTTATAAGATCTCAATGTTATTTTGTGACTTGTACCCTTCTTGGATAGAGGCAAGCACATGGTTAGTGAACGGTTTGGAAAACCATTATGTCAAACCATACAGCCCTTAAAAAGTGTGATTTTCCCATTTCCCCCCATTGATATTTATCATGCCTTGGCAAATATTCTCCTCATTTCTTCCCCTTTCATCCATGGTTATGAACAAAAATTCCCAAATCATTCCAAGGGTGGATCTCCTTTGATTCTACACTGTTCGGAGCGCCCTTGGTTTCAAATCGATGCTCTGTGTTTCTCTAATACTCCTCTTTCTTCAATTTTTCAGATTTGGGTTTGTTTACTTCGCTATCTTCTTCTAAATCCATTAAATGATTTTTTTTCTAGTGTATATTAGGTTGGGGTTTGGAAGGGTGTTCTAATCCGAGTGATTCTCCAAGTTTGTGCATGTTGTTTTCTTCAGAATCGAAGTACGTCATCTACAAGTTATATCCAAAAGTTTTATTGTTAATTTGTTCATGTGCAGTTCTGTTCATGGTTCTATATTGTTTTTAATTTGATTCCTTTGTTAGGGTTTGGAAAAATGGTTGGATAAATGATAAAATGAACACCTGATGATCCCCGTGTGATGTGTGGAGGATGATTTCACCTATTTAGTGCCACCCATGGGGTGCTTCAACATTTCCCAACATGGAAAATTGAAATATTAAGAATAGGGTTGATTTGTGTTGAAGTAAAGACCATGATAAATATGTTGAAATTTTAGATAAAATATAAGAGTCACCAATGGTTGTTTTTTCAAGTTATTGAAAATGGAAAATGATATTATTTGGAATGATGTGAAGAAAAGTTCAATGGATTAATGTGAATCTAGGAAATAGATTATGAATTTGTGATGTACATGCATAAATAGGTTAATTCATAAGAATATAGGAACGTGATAAATGGGATAATGCACCTAAATTGAGTAAACAGTTATATGGGTTAAGTTATTGGTGTTGATTAATATTCTAAATGGGTTAAGGTATGAAAATGGAAATGGGTCAAATGGGCTAAGCGATATAAATGGAAAATGTGTTAATGGGTTATGTATTGATATTGTGTCATATGAAAATAAATATGAATTGTGATGTTTGTGTGTATGGAATATGTATGGATGTGATATGTTATATGTGTCTAATCAATACATAAGAATGTGATCATGGTATGGTTGTATGGGGGAATTGACTTCAGTTTCAATACACACAGGTCAGGTTGGATAGAGGCTCTAAACCCCACCCCTTTAATACATGAGTAAGGGAGTCGGACTGAGGATATATTCCCTTAATAGTTTGTTGGATATGACTACATGGACTGAGGCTCCATGGTAAGAGTAATTATTTGGTTATGATATGTTTATCCCTAGTGAGATAGGGAACATGACTTATTCACTTATGCATAGTATTTTACCATATTAGGTCGTTGTTTAAAAGATATAAATGCCTAACCTATTTGAACATGGGATGAAAATGAAATAAGTTATTAAGATGGTATAAGTGATAAAAATGGAAATAACGAAGGAAATGGTTAATGTGTATATAGTTAACCGATAATACCTGAGTTTTCTTTTGTTTTCTATCTTATTTACATTAAACCTACAGACATTATCTGTTTAGACTGGATAATTTATAGACATCATTGGTGATGTCCTACTGAGTATTACCCACACCTTGACCAGACCATCATTGGGTACCTGAGATTATTTCATCATTGTATGTCTGAACAAGGGAAAAGGCCCTCTTCTGGGGAGTTTAGTTGTCTTTGGTAAGAGCATGAATGGGGATCAAGAATTGGATTCTAGACCCATTTTGGGGATTCCAAGGTTTCAATTAATTATTGGGTTTCTTTCTCAATTGAAAATGTTATCTTGACATGATGTATTATTGTTTGGTTATAGTCCATACCCTCTTGGGGAAACAGTTTGTAATTCATGTGTCCAGTTATTGTTTATTCTTTCATTTAATTCACATGGTATCTATTGTGCCTTAC
This sequence comes from Viscum album, assembly GCA_963277665.1. Classification (NCBI taxonomy): domain Eukaryota; kingdom Viridiplantae; phylum Streptophyta; class Magnoliopsida; order Santalales; family Viscaceae; genus Viscum; species Viscum album. The sequence goes on along the minus strand of OY728147.1, from coordinate 1,494,977,545 downwards.
ACCGGTAATGAGGTTTTAGAATCCCCACATGATCTCTCATACCCATTCTACGTGTAAGAAACCTCTGGTTTGTGTAGGGTGTTAAGGGGGTTCAAAACATGAATGAAAGGAGAAAAGTAGACATTATGTACATGTTACATGGTTGGAACATAGTTAGAGTAAACCACATGACCTTGTAAAGATGAATTTCAGACTGATGGAACATATTTTTATAAACTGTGTGAGATCCCCGGTTCACAGTGTGACTTGGACCCCTCTTGGACAGATATTGGTGCACAGTTTGGGTATGTTTAGGAAAACCATGTAGCCAAACTGTGTGCCCCTTAAAAAGTGAAATTTTCCAATTTTCCCCTTGTATTTATCAAAACTCACTCAATTTTCTCATCATTTATTCACCTTGAAACCATAGAGATGATCCAAATTTCTCATATCTCTACATGGGTTGATATCCTTTTATTCTATTCCATTTGAAGCACCGTTGGTTTCGAATCAAATCTCTGGGTGAGTCTAATCCTTATATTTCTTCACTTTTTCATATTATGGAATGTGTAGTTTCTCATGTTCTTCCAATGACCTAACAACATTTTTTCTTTTCAGGTCGTATGTTGCGGTTTTGAATGGTGTTTGATTCCGAGTTGAGGGGAATGGTTGAGCAAGCAGTATTCTTTAGAATATAGGTATGTGGTCTATAAGTTATATAAAATTGTTTTATTATTGATTTTTGAATGTGAGGTTGTGTTCTTATTTATCTCTTGTTGGGAATTTTATTTCTTTTTTAGGGTTTGGTAAATTGGTTGGATAAATGATAAAATTAACCCCTCATAATTTCTGTGTGATGCGTTGAGGATTGTTTTACCAGTTCAGGGCCACCCATGGGGTGCACCGACATTCCTAAACATGGAAATTTGAATTATTAAGTATATGGTTGATTTGTGTTGAAATAGATGATAAAATTAACCCCTCATAATTTCTCTATATGGTTGATTTGTGTAGAAATAAATCAATGTTGTGATTTTATAATAAAACTCATCCAACGTAGGTGCGTTGTCTTCTAAACCAAAGAGTAGTGATATTTATTTGTATCATGTTTAGATTTTGTTTGAGTCTTTCATATGCCTCTTGTTGGTGTTTGTTTTGTGGCTAGTTAGTTTTTTTTCTTTGAATAATATAAATTGGCTTATCATACTCATTTAACTCAAATTACATTGCCTGAGTAGGCATATTCCTTGACCATGACAATTTCCTTTTCACGCTTTGAATATTATAAATAAAATTTCCATGTTTAGGCAAAGTGAATGAATTTGTAAATGGTTTGTGTAGGGTGTATGATTCTTTTCCATCGTTTTGTTTCCCTTTAGATGTTGCGTCATTATGCTGCTCACTACAACCTTCTCTGGAGATCCTTTGTTATAGCATATTAAATAGTCGATCTGTTTTATCATCTGTCGGCGAGGCGATGGTCAGAATTTTTCCCTGCCTCCTCTCGATCCCTTCGCTCCTGGCCAGAAGATGCTTCCTCGCGGATGTCGCTGGACTAGGCCAACACACTGCGGTCACACCGCGGTCACGTCGCAGTCACGCCGTGGTCATGTCACGGTCACGCTGCAGTCACGCCGTGGTCATGCCGCGGTAATGCTGTGATTTGGCCCTGATCCAGGATGACACCCCATAACGGTTCGCAGTGATAGTATTCCATGAGTCTTGTGATCAATGTTGAGACTGACTAATCACAATTTCTACCGGCGGGGCGATGATCGGAATGTTTCCCCGCCTCCTTCCGCTCCCTTTGCTCCTGGCCAAAAGATGATGCCCTGCGGATGTCACTGGAACGGGCCAACATGTTGCGGTCACGCCGCGGTCACGCCACATTCACGCCACGGTCACGCCACGGACACGCCACGGTAATGCCATGATTTGGCCCTGATCCAGGACGACACCCTGCGGCGGTTCTCCGTGATAGTATTCCATGAGTCTTGTGATCAATGTTCAGACTTACTAATCACAATTCCATTTGATCCACTTCCATGAAAAAATACAAGTAAGATATTACCTCTTCAGGACATATTGTTTTGGATGCAAGCTGCTGCTCCTTGGCATTGCGTCTACTAAATGTACATGCAGCGGCTTTGTCACCTCAATTTCCAGAATCTAAGCAATGACACTCTTGCATCTCCAGCTCTCATGCTTCTACTCGCAAGAACTGAAGCTGTTTTTTTATAGTTGTTATTAGTTATTGAATCACGATAATATGAGTTTGAATAAGTCGCACCTCTGTAGAAAATTTGAATTCCATCATAAACAACAATCAAGCTAACAAAGCTCGTGAACTTCCTCCAGCTTCTACAGCATGTCTTCAGAAATGGTCACAACTTCCCAATGTTCGTGCCTCCATAAAAGTCGAGTTTTTAGCATCAATTCTCCCAAAGGTTGTGTCCAATATAAAAACAGCTATTAGATAGAGAAATAAACTACAAGTAATTCATTTATTTCATCTTTTTTTCAATGAAAAATGCCTCCATGAAAGAGTCATGCATACCTTCCGATCACAATCATGCTTAATAGAAACTAGTCGCATAAACCATTTCCTTAGTGTGAGATTCATCTTCAATTTTCCCCACCTATGTTGTATTTCCCAAATCCTTACTCTCTCTCCAGCTATCTAAAATCTTGGATCAGCTTCCCTCATTGAGTGATTTCCCCATTGGAGTATTCAAAAGTTAGGTAACAAACCTAACAGCAATGAGAACAGTTGAAAATAGGTATAAAAGCATTGAACAAATAGACATGGCTCACTTGAGATTTCTAGGATGAGAATAAATGGAGATACATAAGGAGGGAGGAGAAGAATCTCAAGGAAGAAGACCACCTCTCCGAGAGATAAGGTCGGCACCTCCCAAGGCCCCTACCTCTCAACATCAACTAGTTGAACCAATCCAATTAATTTGTACATCCTTCCCGCTATTCTCTCCCCTATTCAATATATGAAACAAATGCTAACAACCCATCCAACAACTCTCTAACTACTATAGCTGGCCAAAATAGAAAAGTATCGAGAAAGACAACATCGCCCTTAATTATTCACTACTTCCCATACACGCCCCATCCAGCCCCACAACAAACTAACCCCCATATATTACTAACATTTCGTACCCATTAAAAACTCATATTATCCTCTAGGCGGACTACGAATAGCTTTGATCGATTGCTTAAGTACTGGAATGACAACCTATTCTCAAGCACTATAACGAAAACCCCTAGAGGCGGCTTTGGGGGAAGCCTAAGCGTTAATGTAACTTTTTCCAGTCTTCTCCTTAGAGCATAAGTCTTCTGAAGCTCACTGACCTTACTTTGTTGTCCCATTTTTAGTATCCCATCACAAATAAACCAAACACATGGAAATTCCAGTTTAAATAATAGAGCTTCATGCCCCTGAATAAGAACTTAAAACAGCTCCTCTTGTACCAAAGACACAGGCTAAGAATCAATATTTTTCTCTTCATACCAAATTTTGGAAGCTTTAATCATAATCATAGTCACCGTTGGGTCTTAGTGTGCTTGTTCAGAAGCATAAACAACCATAGAAAAATATGATTTTATTCACAAAACATTCTTAATTATTCTCAACCAAAAGGATGTAAACTTACGAAAACCTCCAGAAGGTATAAAAAAATCCTTTACTCTCTCCAAATGGCTCTAAGTAAGTGAATGATTCCCTTTTAGTAGGCTTTAAAACTATTTTATAAAAAAATCCTTTAATCATAAGCATGGTCACGCCGCCATCATGCCGCGGTCACGTCGCGGTCACGTCGCGGTCACGCTGCGGTAACGCCGTGATTTGGCCCTGCTCTAGGACGACACCCCATGGCGGTTCATAGTGATAGTATTCCATGAGTCTTGTGATCAATGTTGAGACTGACTAATCACAATTTCTGTCAGTGGGGCGATGACCGTAATGTTGCCCCGCCTCCTCCCGCTCCCTTCGCTCATGGCCGGAAGATGCTGCCCCGTGGATGTCCTTGGACTGGGCCAACATGCCGCGGTCACGGCGTGGTCACACCGTGGTCATGCAGCGGTCACACCACGGTCACGCCGCGGTCACGCTGCGGTCACACCGTGGTCACCCCGCGGTCATGCCGCAGTCACGCCGCAGTCACGCCGCGGTCACCCCGCGGTCACGCCGCGGTCACGCCACGGTAATGCCATGATTTGGCCCTGCTCAAGGATGACACCCCGCATATAAGTGCACTATGCAAGAAGTTAGTACTTATGCACTGTATAAGTCCACTATGCAAGAAATAATAGGTGATTAATATGGGAGGGATTCCCTTGTCCTTATTTCATAGAATATGAGAGAAGGTTAAGGCACTATACATCATCAAAGGATAAGAAAATTTATCCCCTCACTATCTAAAATGGGGAGGTTTCTAGCATTTCCAAAAAGGTTTTGGTCATTATTACAAAAAGATTTTATAATTAACAACACTCCAAGGATCCAACCAATTAGATATTATAAATTTAGAACCTTAATTACTATTATAATGTATAATATAGAGGACATTCTAGTGTTCTCTATGGTCTGACTACACAAATCTTGAGGATTCAGGGAAGGCCTCGTCTTCATCTCTTTTGGGTGAGGTGTCTAAGGGCATAGGTGACCTACCATTGGTGACATGAAAATGCATCCCAAAGGATGGTACACCTAGGTGGGGCATAGGTGGATAGAAGGGTATCGTGTAGGGTAGACTTGGGTGGACTAGAAGGCACATGCAAGATTGAACTAGATGGACTGGAATGTCTCTTGCAGGATAGACCTGGACGACATGAGATTGATTTGTGCAGGATGTGCCAATGTGAGCTAGAGGTGAATTTAGAAAACAAAAATCCTTGGAAATAACACTTAGGTGATGCCTTTCTCTAGGATAGTAGGGTTACCTCAGGTGTCTATGGAAGGGTTTTGTGTAGGTCCTTAGTTTGGGAGGATACCTTAAAGCTACTACTTATGGACTGAGGGTGAGTGGTTACTCATGAGGGTGAATAGTTCTTCAAACACTTTAGGAACAATAAAATAACTATTACCCTTAATTACCTCTTCAATCGGGTTTTGGAGAGATACCTGGATGGTTTTGATAGACTAGGAAATGGAATAGGGCAAGTAGAGCTTTATGACTTATTCTGATCTTCCATATTTCATAAATACAGAGACCAAGGTCCTATTTATAGGAAATTTTGGGACCCTGGGAGAAGGATATGTCTTGCACAGGGTTCTATAATAGGTTATTTCACTGGGTGTTGGCACAGATCTCCCTTTCTATGATGACTTGCACAAGTCTGGGGTTGCACAACCTGGCCCTGCGTGATGGTGTTGTTTGGGTCTTTTGTTGGGATTTATTGGGAGATCGATTTCAATATTTTTTGTTCTTAACTTCCTAATTACTTGAGGTATTCTCTTTTGAATTTAGTCATCCTCATATAGAAATGGGAGTGTAAAACAAAACCCTCATGATTTGATCCGATTGGAAGAAGATGGTCTAATCTTTAAGTAATGAAATACAGACGTTGAAATATTATTATTTTTTTGGTATCTAGATTCCCATTTAAATTCTTTATTGGTTTGAAGAAAATAACATCTTGAGTACCATGAAAGGGATGAATGGGGAAGGGTGGGGCTCAAAAGTATGTCGCGCTGGTGTCTTTCATTGGTGGTTTATGCAGTTAGTCCATGAAGGTTAGGTTCACATGCCACCAGTGTAGGTGTTCGTGCATTTATAAATAGCATCGATGGATTGAAGTCTCTTTTTATCACCTTATCACAGTTTTAGCCACCCTTCAGTTATCCCAGTTCTTTTCTTCTACACAGATGTTTCATCATGCTAGTTTTCTATGAAATATTCCTACTAATGCTTTTCTCACATACACATGGTATTCCCTTATCTTCATGACACATGTACCTAGTTGGGGTGACCTGTGTGAGGTCATTTGGGTGAGTGACCTGCATGAGGTCAATTGGGTGAATGGCTTGTGTGGGGTCCCTTGGGTGGGTGAGTGACCTGTGTGAGGTTGTATTGGCGAGTGATCTGCACCACATCACACCTATGCCAAATTTTTGAATTTATAAATTTTTCCAAAAAACAAGATTTTATATCCTATGAAAATCTTGATATATTATTGCAGATTTGCAATGGATACCTAGAAGGTTAGTTTTTTTAATGAAAAATATTCTTCCCATTTTTTATAAATTATTAAAACGATTCAGCTGGATTATTATGAAGTATTTGATAGCACACTCTTGTACTTGGAAAATCATTTAATGAAACACCACCATGAATATCCTAAGAGTTATTATCTTCCACTATATGGTCATATGATCTTGAATGGTGTGCTCATCCTGAAGATGAAGGATTACCTTACACTCTAATGGTTTCAACAGTACAATAACTATAATACTACTAATATCTTGACCAAGGGTGTGTATATCAATGAGGGATCGTCACCCATAGCCTTTGTTATGAATCAAAGTATTTGGGGACTCAATTTAAAATATCAAACTCTTGATTTGATGAAACAATACTAGTCTTACATATTTCGTGCTTCCAAGACCAACCAATATAAAGGATGGAAGGAATACTAGGACCCACTCCCCATATGGGGAATCAAACTAGTGTGGATTTGGGAGTAATAGGTACCTTATACATGTGTTGATTTTGATACTGATATGAAGGCAATTGGATTTTATTAGGATTTTTCAGTTTTCCAGATGTATTTATATAGGAATCCAGATATTATCCTCAATCTTCTATGATGATGAAACCCATAGAAATAAACCTTGCACCTGATGCACAGTGAATTCTTCATCAGTTTATGGGTTTTTTACACTATTTGGCCCTGCTCCAAGACGACACCCCGCGGCGGTTCGCAGTGATAGTATTCCATGAGTCTTGTGATCAATGTTGAGACTGACTAATCACAATTTCTTCCAGTGGGGCAATGACCATAATGTTGCCCCACCTCCTCTCACTCCCTTCACTCATGGCCAGAAGATGTTGCCCTGCTGATTTCACTAGAACGGGCCAACACACCGCGGTCACGCTGTGGTCATATCGCGGTCACGTCGAGGTCACGCCGCGGTCACGCCGTGGTCACGCCGCGCCGTGGTCACGCTGCGGTAATGCCATGATTTTGACCTGCTCTAGGATGACACCCTACGGCGGTTCACAATGATAGTATTCAATGAGTCTTGTGATTAATGTTGAGACTGACAAATCACAATTTCTGCAAGCGGGGCGACAACCAGAGTATTGCCCCGCCTCCTCCCGCTCCCTTCGCTCCTGGATGGAAGATGTTTCCCCACGGATGTTGCTAGACCAGGCCAACACGTCGTGTTCACGCTGCGGTCACGCCGCGGTCACGCCGCGGTAATGATGTGATTTTTCCCAGCTCCAGGATGACACCCTGTGGTGGTTCATAGTGATAGTATTCCATGAGTCTTGTGATCAATGTTGAGACTAACTAATCACAATTTCTACCGGTGGGGAGACAACCAGAATGTTGCCCCGCCTCCTTCTGCTCCCTTCACTCCTGGCCAGAAGATGTTGCCCCGCAGATGTCGTTGGACCGGGCCAAAATTCCGCGGTCACGCCATGGTCATGCCGCGGTCACACCGCGGTAATGCCGTGATTTGGCCCTGCTCTAGGACAACACCCCGTGGTGGTTCGCAGTGATAGTATTCCATGAGTCTTGTGATCAATGTTGAGACTGACTAATCACAATTTCTGCCAGTGGGACGATGACCGGAATGTTGCCCCACCTCCTCCTGCTCCCTTCGCTCCTGGTCGGAAGATGTTGCCCCGTGGATGTCGCTGGACCGGGCCAACGTGTCGCGGTCACGCCGCGGTAATGCCGTGATTTGGTCCTGTTCCAGGACGACACCTTGCAGTGGTTCGCAGTGATAGTATTACATGAGTCTTTTGATCAATGTTGAGACTGACTAATCACAATTTCTACCGGCAGGGCGACGACGGGAATGTTGCCCCGCCTCCTCCCACTCCCTTCGCTCCTGGCCGGAAGATGATGTCCCACGGATGTCTCTGGACCGGGCCAACACGCCGCAGTCACGCCGCGGTCACGCCGCGGTCACACCGCGGTAATGCCGTGATTTGGTTCTGCTTGAGGAAGACACCCCGTAGCGGTTCGCAATGATAGTATTCCATGAGTCTTGTGATCAATTTTGAGACTGACTAATTACAATTTCTCCCATCACTAGTGTTTCCACATTTCATCTAATGAATACCCCATATATATATTGTATCATATCAATAGAACACAAGAAACCCACCAAATAGCATAAGATATTAGCATATGAACCACTTACAAACCAGAAGAAGGAATCGCAGAAGCTCCCATGCACAAAACCAACAAGCACTCCTAGGGGAAGTATAACCAAGGAAACAAGGCGACTAAAGGAGAAATATAAAAACCCAAAAAGAAGTAGTCACAAATGATAGAAACCAACAACACACGCACATTCATGAAATCACTCACAACCACCCACCCACACACACACACACACACCCACACACATGTTGCCAAAATCTATCACTCATCCAAAGGTCTAGCTTTATCCAAAGAAATAGAACCACTGAACCCCCAGCCTCGTAGCCAACATCAACCAACCATACCAGCATCCCTATCCAAACAAAGCATAGATTGAAAGACCTATATACAACCATGCCAACTAATGTCCACTACACCAACACCTAGTTGCACAAGAACCCTAAACCACACTAGATCCAACCATAATAAGCACCTATAGTAGACACAACACCCAAAATATTAGCTAGAAACCAAATCATCCCCAGACCACCATTTGTCCCCATCCATCACCATCTGAACACCTTGCATCAAAATGGACCACCCCACCATAAAAAAGTATAAAAAACCAGCAGTCAACTAGTACCATCCTTCCGAAGTTCCCCACATCACCCATGCATAACCCATCATACAACCTAAAGAATCCCCAAGCAGTCCCTGATCCAAATGTGAGCTAATACCCACCCTAAATCCAACACCTCTAGACCCACCAAGTAGTCAACATGCACCCACCCTAGAAAGAGAACCACCTGCCTACCAGAAACATGCCTCCCAACCTGAAGCATCCAGCATCTCAAGGGAATTTTAGAACATCCACCATAGAAATCCCTACACCATCAACAACCAGAATACACAAGATGGGGAAACCAAGCACAAGCCAACTGAACTTACTCCAAACCACCACCTGAAGACCCACACCAAACTATATCCATCACACTAGACAATCGAGAGAACCATAAGCCTACAATAGTAATCCAAAACAAAGAAGAAACACTAGAAATCCAACCCCTATGCACCCAAAACATGTTACCAACCATAGTAGAAATCACAAACCAACCAACACCATGCACTATGTAAGTGTATCTTGTACTACACCATGTAGAAAAATCCAAACAGCAACACCCCCAGCTAAAACCCATCTTCAAAGGTCCTATAATTCCAAACAGCAACACGAAACTCACAACCCCACCTCCTAAATCCTCCATAAGAAACCTATAACCCCACTATGAGAATCTCTATAAGTCTCTATTGGATAAACCCATCATCTCCCAGCCTCAACCTTAAGAAGCATCCAAAGTAACCTGCATACCACTCCCTACGAACATACACCCCTCCACCTGAGTAGCCCCTCCCCACCCAACCTAAAATCAGGAAGAACCACAATACACAACTATACAGGGGGGTCCAGCAGGGGGGCAGCTATTCAGGGGGGTCCAGCAGGGGGGCATTTGTCCAGGGGGGTCTAGCAAGGGGGCAGCTGTTCAAGGGGGTCCAGCATGGGGGGGTTTCTGTCCAGGGGGTTCAGCAGGGGGGGCTGTCTAGGGGGGCTATCCAGGGGGGTCCAGTAGGGGGGTTGTTGTCCAGGGGGGTCCAGCAGTGGGGGGATGTTGTCCAGGGGGTCTAGAAGGGAGGAAAGGGATGTGTAAGGGGGGATGCTATCCAGGGGGTCCAATAGGGGGCAAGGGATGTGTAAGGGGATTCTTTCCAGGGGGTCCAGCAGGGGGGCAACTGTTCAAGGGGGTCCAGCAGGGGGTAGATGTTCAGGGGGGTTCAGCAAGGGGTTTCTGTCCAGGGGGGTTCAGCAGGGGGGCTGCTGTCCAGGGGGGGTTGTTGTCCAGGGTGGGTTGCTATCCAAGGGGGGTTGTTGTCCAAGGGGTCCAGCAGGGGGCTGCACTATTCTTGTTTATTGAGTTATATTCTTTTTGAATATTCTAAGATGTTTTTTTTACCATAATTTTAGGGGATGAGCACTACTATGTTCTACCTTGTGTTGTAGGTACTTTTGAGTTGGTTCTAGACTTCTTTGATAGTTTGTCTTTATAGGGAAACTCATGTAAGTGCAGTTATGTGTTTTTTTTTTGAAAAAGGTAGGTCAAAGCCCTTATATTGAAAATGAAAAAAGTCTGTAAACAAGGAGATGCATAGGAAAGTTCACATGAGTCGTCAAAGGACTCATAAAGAGGTTCCAAGTTTCTTCCTAATTTTTTCTGCAATCTTGTGCTCTACATCCTGTAAAGCACCCCAATCCACTCCTCTACCTCGTCCACGCCCGCGCCCCCTAGTGTGCAGAGATTCCAATTTTTTTGCCTGTTGAAGAAGACTTTCAATGTACGAGTTGTCCGAGTCAGAAGCTTCAGTTTGTGACTCATCTTTTGAAGTAGACCAGTCCTCTCTTCCACGCCCATGTCCACAACTTCGAGTATGTCATCCTCTTTTCCAATTGGCTTGTTTCTAGGAGACTTCTTGATCAATATCTTCTGTAATAGAAAGTTGTTTCCCCTTTGCATTATCCTCTTCTATTACCTTTTGTGAATGTAGCAAGATGGTTCTGTCCACTTTGACCTCCTTGTGATGGTCAATGACTCCTTCTTTAACTATGGTACTTGAATTATTAAAAAGGATAGCACCAAGGGAGTTAGAGGGTGTCAACTGCATCTCATTTCTCTTGTCTAAATCAATCTGCATTCCAGGTTGCAAAACAGGGGGACAGTCTTGTGTCTCATTGCTCATAAGAGCAGTTTGGAGATTGCATGACAAAGTAGACTTGTCCAGGAAGGGAGAATCATCTGGGGAGCTGTCTCCTAAGATAGTCTTGACCTCCACCTTTAAAACATAATCATAACCAATCTGCATTCTATGTTGCAAAGTAGGAGAACAGTCCTTCTTTGGGGCAGGAGAATCAGAAGTGGAATGCTCATCCTTGCTAACAATAGAAAAGGTAGGTTCAGAATATTTGTTGACAGCAGAAGAGGATGGGACTTCAGAAAAGCATCTCAAGTCACCTTCCTTACTACCATGGAATTTCCCCAGGGAATATCCTACCATTTTTTAATCCAACTTGTGTGCTCTGTTATCCTCTGATGACTGGACCATATAAGTTTTCCCTTGTTCAATGATATCAGTCCATGATTTATTGACATGGTAACAAATGACATCATTGGGTTGCAGACTTTTTTGAGGTGGAGGCACCAAAGGGTCTGCAGTGTGAGTTTCTTCACCACTACATGCCTTTAGGTCTGTCTAGACATCCACCCCGGCCTGAGTTAGGTTCTGGGAATTCACAGCCTTCCTAAGTGTAGTTATGTGTTTTTTTTTTATATTTGGATTTGTTTAATTTTTATTATGTTAGTAGCTTTCCTGTATAATTTAATTTGGAGGGGACTGGCAGGGGTAGGGGGGAAACTGGCAGGGGGCTGGCAGGGGGTGCAAGTGGGGGCTGGTAGGGGGTGCAAGTGGGGGCTGGCGGGGGTAGGGGGAGGGGAAATGGGTAGGGGGGGCAAGACTGGGGGTGTCCAGGTTCTGGGGGGGTCCAGGGTCTGTCCAAGAGGGTGGGGGTGGTTGTCTAGGGGAGTGGAGGTCTGGGCTGTCCAGGGGGACTGTCCAAGGTCTGGGGGTGTCCAGGGTGGGGGTTCAAGGTCTGTCCAGGAGGGTGGGGGTAGTTGTCCAGGGGAGTGGAGGTCTAGGCTGTCCAGGGGGATCTGTCTAGGGTCTGGGGGTGTCCGGGGTCTGGGGGTGTCCTGGGTTTATCTGGGGGGGTGTCCAGGGTCTGTTCGGGGGGTGTCCAGGGTCTATCTGGGGGGTGTCCTGGGTCTAGGGGTGTCCTGGGTCTATCTGGGGGGTGTCCAGGGTCTGTCCGGGGGGTGTCCAAGGTCTGTCTGGGGGGTGTCCAGGGTCTGTCCGGGGGTGTCCAGGGTCTGTCTGGGGGGTGTCCAGGGTCTGTCTCGGGGGTGTCCAGGGTCTGTCTGGGGGGTGTCCAGAGTCTGGGGGGAGGTGTCTAGGGTCTGTCTGGGGGGTGTCCAGGGTCTGTCTAGGGGGGGGGGATTTGCAAGGGGGATGTACAGGGGGTTATATTGGGTGGGGGTGTCCAGTGTCCAGGAGGGAGGGGTCTGTAGGGGGGTGGGCTACTGCAGGGGGTGTGTAGGGGGGTGGGGGCTATTTTTTTATGGTTTTCCAAACCCTATAGCCATGGTTTTTAACCGTGGCTATAGGTCTATTGCCACGGTTTCTAACCATTGTTATAGGTCTAATGCCACGTTTTCTAACCATGGCTATAGGTCTAATGCCACGATTTCTAACTGTGTCAATAAATTGTGTCCCTTCTCTAGTATATCCATGGTTCTAAACCGTGGATATAGATATATTACCATAGTTTGAACTGTGGTTGTATACCTATATCCAAGGTTTGAACCGTGGCTCTAGACCTATATCCACGGTTCCAAACCGTGGCTATAAGTCTAGTCCTATAGCCACGGTTTCTCAAACTGTGGCTATTACCTATAGCCACAGTTTGAGGACCTATAGCCACAGTTTAAAACCATGGTTATAGCCCGAATTTCCAGTAGTGTGGTCTTTCTAAATACCTATGAGTGATATATGATCCCAAAGGGATTATCGAGGATTTACTCATTGGAAAAGTGGTTATGCCAAGCCTCGGGTGATATTTGACCCCTTCGGTGTGATATCAGGATAACCTCATGGTAAATCCATGCACTAAGCGATACTTTGTCTTTCAAAATATTTCCTTGGAAGGGCTCGGTGGTATTGGTTAATTTGAAGGATGTACCGAAGCGTTGCCTTTTGGGATGGTCTCGGACTCCAACTCTACAACTTAAACATAATAATAATAAAGATGATTTTTGGTTTCCCAAGGCTTTCTAAATAACTATGAGTGATACCAGTTCCCAAAGGGATTATCGAAGATAGAATTGTTATAAAAGTGGATACGCCAATCCTCAGGTGATACTCAACCCATTCTGTGTGATATCAGGATGGGCTCATGGTAAATCCATGCCCTATGAAATACTTGGTCTTTTAAAATATTGTCTTGGATGGGCTCGGTGGTATTTGGTAATTTGAAGGACGTACCAAAGTGATGCCTTTTGGGAAAGGCTCGGACTCCAACTCTACAACTTGAACATAATGATAATAAAGATGATTTTTGGTTTCCCTTGTGGTTTGTGACACCTTTCTGGTGTCCTATGACACTCTTTGTTGATACATATATTAGACCCAAAGTTAAATCACTTGATTTGGGGTATGTTTCCTTTTTTTTTGCCTTCAGTTTTATAGCCTTTTATATATAAATATACATGTTTCTTCTTATAGGTACTCATTTTAGATTTATGGGTTAGGTCGAAGTAGGTGGTATGGGAAGGGTGTCCATTTAGGAACCCAGACCAAGTTGCTAGTTTTAATTGCTATCACACACCATTATTTTATATGGCACACTTTTTAATTTGAAATTCATTGTATGAATTGAGTTAGACACCGGCGGTGCCACCCTACTGAGATTTATATCTCACACCCTACTCAGACCGCCATTACACTGGGGTACTCGAGTAGACTTTTCTTGTTCATATGACTATGGATGATGATTGATTGCTTATTTTGGGCTATTTGTGTTTGGGAGTTAGGAGCAAAGGACTGAGTTGGAGCTCGGGATGCTCAAGGAGATCGACCATGGGGATTTACTCTCTTTTCTTTATTATTGTACTCATTTTTCAAGCATGTTGTATTATTTATTACTTTCAGTATGTATCAAAACCATGACATGCATTCATCTGATGTATAATTTGGCATTTTCCACTTTTATTAATTTGTTAAATATTGTCTTTCGCTACTTTTTCAAGTATTTATTTTGTCTTTTTTCACTGTCTATTATTCATTTGCTTCTTTTGTTGTTGTCTTTTACTTATACTTTGTTATACCATTTTGAAACTCTTATAAGAGGGTATAGTCTCCCCACTATCACCTCATGAGACCCTCATTGCTAGTCGACAGCCTCTAGAATAGGGGGAGGCGCGCCTGAGGTCATGTGACCTACTGGTCCGGCCACCGTCATAAAGGTGGGGTTGGTATGTAACAAAGTGGTATCAAAGGGAGGTTATTTTCCTTCATCTTACTATTTTGGGTTGGTAGATAGGATACTTGGAATGTTTCAGCACTTATTTAATAGTCGTTCCTAGGACTGATCACCCCACATATAGGAAATGACCAAGTGGCCAGGGCTGGGAATTGATGTTCATGCTTTTCGATATTACAGTTGATATGATTTCACCTCAAGTGATTGGTGTAAAATCTGCTGCTTATGGATTTATGAAGTTTATGGTATTTTACCCTTGTCCTATTAAGGAAAGGATGAAACATAAAATGCCTCATATTAGGCACATAGAAATTCACAGGCCATGTATAGTGTCATTCTATGTAGTTAAATTTTAGTTTTCATGTTGATTCAAATTGAGTGCCTTAAATGTATTCCATTTTTTGTATTTATTTAGCATACCTGTTTAGATACCATGTTTCGGTGATATATTTTGCATGCTAGCTTGTTTACATGATTCTTGTTTACTAGCATGTTTCCCTTGTATCATGATTTTGTGCATATTAGCATGTCTTTGTGATTAAAATGCCATGATTCTATGTTATAGTTTTCTTCTTAGGGTTATCTTCTTGTAGTGACATGATTTACCCTTGGGGGAATTAGATAAATAAAGTACATAGTGTTTGTTTTAAAATGGGTACTTTATGTTTCTTTTAAACCTTGTAAATGTTAAAGCAAAAGATAAATGTGAATAAATGTAAAAGGATTGGGAATGGAACCTATATTGGTGTGCTTGTTTAAAACCCTCATGTAAGTATTGTTTAAGTTCCTCCCTAAGTTACCTTGGGATGGAAGTGAAGTTTATGTCGACCAGGGATTTTCATAAAAAGTCAGCTCGACATGGGCTTTATGGTCGATGGGAAATTTTCCTCTTTCTAACGTTAAAGCCTTAGGTGGGAAGTAAATTTGACCAAATGTTTAAGGATATGACGACATGGTTGTGTCTCTAGCCGAACATGTTTGGATAAGTGTTGTCTCGGTGTTTCAGTTAGAAAATGAGATTTGGCTCAGATCTTAATGTATTATGTGCCACTTTCCTAGTCAATGTTTTAACGTGCATTGAGCGTTTAGAGATGCAACACAATATTTTGTGTGTGACTTAACGACCCTTGTGGATAAGATGAAGGTTACGTTGTTCCCAAAGGCTTCTCAGGGATGATAATTTCTAAGGTGGGAAGGTTGTAACATTCTGCATTTTGAACCGAATGAAAAAGCGACGGAATTTAAAATTTTCTATTAGGCTGGGTAGGCTATTTTTAAAACCGAGCATTGAAACCTTTTTCTCTATGAGATTTGACGATGTGATGTGTGTGTTTTATAAAGAAATTAAATTAATTAAATTAAAGTTAAAATGGAAAGAAAATTAAATGCAATTAAATGGAAAAATAATAATAATGGTTTCAATAATAATAAATTAATTATTATTAAGTTTAATATTATTATTTTTATGATTTCTATTATTAGTATAATTATTACTTTTATTATTATTATTCTTATAATTATTATTATTAGCTTTTATTTTATTTTATTTAGGGTTTCTTTTTTTTAGAAATCCCAAAAGGGTCTCCCCTTTCTCCACAATGCGATCCCACTTCCCCTTCTTCCTGGATCGTACAACACCCCCCTTAGGCGCAAGCTCCTCTCCCCCATCTCCTCCATGGATAGACCTCCCTTCGGCGCAACCTTCCTCTATGGTGCGGCCTCCCTTGGCGCGACCCCCTGGCTGAACCCCATGATGTGCAGCGTGACCCCCTTTTGGTTCCCCCTATATCGCACGCTACCCCCTTCATGGCCCTCCTCTGATCTTCACTTCTGGGTCGGATTTCTTCGTGAATCTCCTTTGATCTGTCACGGTGAGTCTTCTCTTTCTCTCTTCTCATCGTTTCCAGCTTCAATTTGACCTAATTATCTCCTGGTGTAGTTCGTCCAAACCCTAGGTTGAGGGTTAATGGTATTTCTTGGTTTTCATCTGTTCTATGGTTGTGAAGAAGGTCTTTTGAGATGTGTTCATCGGTAATCCGGCAACCGTTGCTGAAGGCGAGACGGTTCAGGTGATTTCAGTCTACCGATTTTGTTCTGAGGTAAGTTTTTGTGGTTGCTTCTTGTTTCCCACCTCTTGAATTAGGGTCCCTAGTATTTAATCGTTAGGGAGTTGGTTGGTTTTGTGTGGTTTCGTCTTGATTTGGTTCATCACTAACACCCGAGGTAAGGGTTTAATGCCGCTAGTTGGTTTCAAACTGGTTATGTATCATTCTTTATGTGTTTTAAGATTCATAGTATCCTGGGTGTAGTGTGTTGGTCCCTACTTGTTGGTTTCGAGTCGCCAAGTCAAAGGAGACTCGCCTGTGGGTGCATAGGTGTGTAAATATATATATGTGTGTGGGTTCCCTTGTTACGTGTGCAATCACCCATGGTAATAATTAAACATGTGTAGGGCTAGGTGTTCCCATGTATGTATATATATATATATATATGCATCTGTATGTGATTGGATACTGGCATATGCATATAAGTATATATGTAAGGATCCCTTGTGCATTCCCATGTCCATGTGGGTGTGTGCATGGGGGATAGGTGTCCTTGCATGTATGTGAAAGTGTGTATGCTTAGTGGGGGAGCAGTATCCTTGAGTTAGAAAGCGCCACGAGCCGAAGTGGACATCTTGGTTCCACCATGAGGTAGGATCTCATTCCTTTGCCTTTTAATTTAAAGAATGCATCAATTTATATCTTTTAATTATTTTCTCACTACACTTTTATTAGTTTTTAATTAATGAAGTAAAGTATATATTAAATGCCTTTTTAATGTGAATTGAGTGTGATTCCTGATAGAAGTGTTAAATGTGATAAATTATTTCTTGATAATAAATTCATGGTTTTATAATAAAACCCTTCCAACAGAGGTGTGTTGTCTGCAAAAACTCACATTGATGATTTATGATTATTTTTAGTTGCTTGGATTATTTCTTTTGTTTAGTGCTGAATGAGTTTTAAAATAAATGTTAAATATCACTAAATTAATTTTTTGATGAAGTAATGACATGTTTTCTAATAAAACTCCTCCAATGGAGGTGAGCTATCTTCAAGATAAAAATGTAGTAGTAGACTTTTATGCCTGTCTACCTTAATGTCTTATGTCTCTTTATGCTTGAAATTATAATTGTTAAATGATGTGATTATACATGAATCTTCTTGGATATTTCTAAATGACATTACTTCTTTGAAAAATGATAGAAGACCCAAGACACCTCCTAAGTGTGTGACTCAACTTTTAATTAGGATGACCAGTATATGGTGTCTACCCTCTCATCTTTACTTCGTCGCGTATGTCATGTCGCATCATTGTGGAGCTCGTTGTAACCTTCCAATGATGCCTTATTATCGATTATTAAATTTTTTGGTTTATTCAACAGAGTCATTATGGCCTTTTCTTATGGAGAAACCCATTCGGGGTGTTCGCATTTCCTCTTGGACATCCCTTTTGGGTGTTCCCCACCTATGTTCCCTCTTACCTCATTCTTTAAGTTATAAATGTAATGGGATAGTTTGAGTTGAATGCCTTGTTTGAACAAGTTTGTTAGCTTGTACTATTTAATTTCATTAATATCCTATCATTGAGGCATGTTTAGACCATGTGATTTTTTTTAAATTCTATTTTACATGCAAGTGCTAAATTGTGATGCCCTGTTCTAGTAGTTTGACCTGCATTCTAAACTTAATCGCTTGAGACAATAAATATGTTGTTTGGTTTCTCTAGGCTTTAAAAATACCTATGAGTGATACCAGTTCCCTAAGGGATTATCGAGTAAGGACTCGATAGAAAAGTGGTTATGCCAAGCCTCGGTTGATACTCGACCCCTTTTATGCGATACCGGGATGACCTCATGGTAAAGCCATGCCCTGAGCGATACTTGGTCTTTCAAAATATTTCCTTGGATTGGATTGGTGGGATTGGGTAATTTGAAGGATGTACTGAAGTGATACCTTTTGGGATGGTCTCAGACTCTAACTCTACAACTTGAAAATAATAATAATAAAGATGATGTTTAGTTTCCCTGGGCTTTCTAAATACCTATGAGTAATACTAGTTCCCAAATGGATTATCAAGGACGGACTTGTTAGAAAAGTGGCTACGCCAAGCCTCGGGTGATACTCGACCCGTTCTGTGTGATATCAGGATGGGCTCATGGTAAAGCCATGCCCCGAGCGATACTTGGTCTTTCAAAATATGACCTTTGATAGACTCAGTGGTATTGGGTAATTTGAAGGATGTACTGAAGCGATACCTTTTGGGATGGGATCAGACTTCGAATCTACAACTTGAACATAATGATAATAAAGATTATGTTTGGTTTCCCTTGTGGTTTGTGACACCTTTCTGATGTCCTATGACACTCTTTTTTTATACATATATTAGACCTAAAGTTAAAGTACTATATTTGGGGTATGTTTCCTTTTTGTTTGCCTTCAGTTTTCTAGCCTTTTTTATATATAAATATACATCCTGCTTCTCATAGGTACTCATTTCAGATTTCTAGCTTAGGTCGAAGCAGGTGGTATTGGAAGGGTGTTCGTTTAGGAACCCATACCGAGTTTCTAGTTTTAATTACTATCACACACCATTATTTTATATGGCATACTTTTTAATTTTCAATTCATTATCTAGATTGGGTTAGACATCGGTGGTGCTGGCCTACTGAGATTTAGATCTCACACCCTACTCAGGCCGCCATTGCACTAGGGTACCCGAGTAGAATTTTCTTGTTCGTAGGACTACGGACAATGATTTATTACTTATGTTGCGCTATTTATGTCTAGGAATTAGGAGTAAAGGACCGATTTGGAGCTCATAATTCTCAAGGAGATCAACCGTGGGGATTTGCTGTCTTTTCTTTATTATTGTATTTGGGTTTCAAGCATGATTTATTATTTACTGCTTTTAGTATATATCATCACCGTGACATGAATTAATCTGTTGTATAATTTTTCATTGGCCACTTTTATTAATTTGTTAAATATTGTCTACTACTGATTTTTCAAGTATTTATTTTGTCTCCCGCCGCTATCTAATATTCATTTGCGGCTTATGTTGTTGTCTTTTACTTATACTAATTTATACTATTTTGAAACATTGATAAGAGGGTATAGTCTCCCCACTATCACCTCCTGAGACCCTTGATGCTAGTTGACAACCTCTAGTGTATGGGGAGACGCGCCTGAGGTCATGAGACCCACCAGTTCGACCACTATCTTAGAGGTGATCTGGGTCGGTATGTGACAAGTTATCTACATAAGGGTGAGTAGGATGTCCAGGATGGTAGAGCGGGACCAGATCATCATGGGATAGGTGGAGTGACCACCCAGATTTCAAATCTCTTCATGTAGGATCAGGGTGCATGTCCCTCCAGTAGTGGATCATTTCAGGGATGTCTTTCCTAATGATTTTTCTGGATTACCTCATCATAGAGATGTAGAGTTTATGATTGAGCTTGTTCTAGGAGCATCTCCAGTTTTCATTCCTCCATAAAGGATGGAACCTATAGAGCTTAAGGAGCTCAAGCGGCAGTTAGAGGATTTATAGGCCAAAGGTTTTATATGAACCAGTACATCCTCTTGGGGTTTTCTCATGCTTTTCACAAAAAAGGAAGATAGAACCTTATGTCTATGCATGGATTATAGAAAGTTGAACCAACTTATGGTCAAAAACCAGTATCCACTACCTTGAATAGATTATCTCTTCGACTAGCTTTGAGGAGCTAGGATCTTCTCTAAGATCGACCTCAGATCAGGTTATCATCAGATACGATTCAGTATATCAGACATACCTTGTATAAATTTTCGTAAAAGGTATGGTCTGTATGAGTACCTTGTTATGTCATTTGGTCTTACGAACTCACCCATTGTTTTCATGGCTCTGATGAATAGGGTGTTCCACCCCTATTTGGATTCTTTTGTCATGGTCTTTTTGGATGACATTTTGGTGTATTCTTGCACTCGTAGCGACCATGCCAATCATCTTAAGATCTTTCTGAGTGTACTGAGAGAGCATAAGCTTTATTCCAAGATTTCTAAGTGACACTTATGAATTTAAAAGTTTAATTTATTAGGTCATATTATCTCAGAATTAGGAATATCTGTTGACCCAAAAAAGGTTAGTGTTGTAGTTTCCTGGGAGCATCCTAAGAACATGTTTGATATACAAAGTTTCTTGGGGATAACTGGATATTATATTCCTTTAATACAGGACTTCTCACATCTTGTTTTACCTCTTACTATCCTTACCAATAAGGTTGTTAAGTTCCTGTGGTCAGAAGCATGTGAGAAATCCTTTAAGGAGCTAAAATGGAGGCTTGTCTCGGCACCTATTCTAATTCTGCTAAATCCAAGTAGAGGTCATACTGTCTTCTATGATGCATCAGGAATCATCCTAGGAGAAATGCTGATGTAGGAGGATAGATTAATTATGTATAGATCTCATCAGTTGAGGCCTCATGAGAGAAATTACCCAACGCATGACCTTGAGCTAGCAGTAGTTGTCCATACCATGCGTTGTTGGAGAAACTATCTATTGAGTGAGTGCTTTATAGTGTACACGGACCATAAGAGCCACAAATATATCTTTACTCAGTATGACATGAACCTAAGACAACATATATGGTTCGAATATCTATAATCTTTTGATTTTGAGCTTTCTTATATGCCTAGGAAGGGCAATGTGGTGGCAGATGCACTAAGTCAGGAAACTCAAAAACAGGCCGTACAGAAAGCCAGTGATGAATGGAAGTTAATGGCCCACTTCTCTGAGTTGCATCTAGAGTTTCATGATAGTCACAAGCAGTATTACCTCTCATCTTTAATAGTTGCCTATTCCCTCATTAAGAAGATGAAGAGTATACAATTTTCAAATCTTGAAGGCTTGATTCTCTATGTGAGTATATCAGGAGATAACCCACCTTCAGATTGGTTTGTGGATATAGAAGACATCCAGTGTATTTATGGATGTGTATGGGTTCCTACAGATATTAGAGAGGAGTTTATACATGAGTCTCATGCTTCTCAATGGGAAATTCATCTAGGAATCTTCAAGATGTATATAGATATTTGATGCCAGTATTAGTGGCCTGGGATGAAATGTCAGATTGCAGGTTTTATCACTAGGTGTTCCACCTGCCAGTTGGTGAAGGTGGAGCACCAGAGATCAGCAAGGTTTTTACAGCCGCTTTCAGTCCCATAGTGGAAATTTAAAGATGTTGCTATGGATTTCTTAGTAGGCTTACCTAGGTCGTTGAGGGGTAGTGATGTTATATGGGTAGTTATTGACCATCTAACGAAACCATCCCACTTTATTACTATTTGAGATACTTTCTCAGTTAATGGGATGGGAAGACTATATGTCCATGAAATCATATGACTATATGGTGTCCCTCGTACTATCATTTTAGATAGGGATGCTTGTTTCATGTCACAGTTCTGGTAGGGATTGTAGAAGGCTATGGGAGCACAGGTGCTTCTAAGTACAGATTTTTACCCTAAGACCGATGGAAAATCAGAATAGAAAATACAGGTTCTAGAGGATATTCTTCGAGCATGTGTCCTTGATTTCAATGGTTATTGGGAGAAGCATAACCCTCTCATTGAGTTAACCTATAATAATATCTTTCTGGTGACAATTTAGGTGGCTCCCTTTGAGGCCTTATATGGTAGGTCATGTCGTTCACCTATGTGCTGGCTGGAGGTAGGTGAGGTATCCCTACTAGGTCCTCATCTCGTTTAGGAGAATTTAGATCAAGTTCAGCTGATTAGAAATCGTATGACTACTACTCAATCTAGATATAAATCATATACAGTTATGGAAGCAAGGGAAGCTATTGCCTCATTATGTAGGGCCATTTGAGATCCTAGAGAGAGTCATACTGGTAGCCTATCAGTTGCTACTACCTCAGAGGTATCGTACCATATACAACATCTTCCATGTATCACAAATTCATCGGTATCATGTTGACTCATCTCATACATTTGATCCTGAGGAAGTTGAGTTAGATGTTGATGCTACCTTTGAGGAGTATCTAGTACGCATCGTTGACCAAATCATGAAGGCTCTCCGAGCTCGATATGTCCCTCTGGTACGAGTGCTATAGCAGCACGGCCTTGTGCAGGATGAGACTTGGGAGAGGGAAGCCGACATATGTGCCTAGTGGCCAAAGTTGTTCTCAGATAGTGTTCCACCACCCTTGGAAGGTGAACTCAGGGATGAGTTCATTTAAGGGGGGGAGACTGTAAGAACCTGATTTTTCACTCAGGTATGAATCCTTTAAATTTCGGTCTAATTCTTTATTTTGGACCTAATATAGATTCCTAATGATTTAGTGAAGGTTCTGAGAGTTTATGGGGCTTGTTTAGAGCCTAAGACACAACTTTTTGGGAAAACTGGGCCTGACGCATGGTTTGTAGTAAACCGTGCAGGAAGGCCGCACAGTTAGATCAAATCGTGTGGGTGGTGCCTTTTTGGACAGAGCCTTACCACATAGTTGGTGCACGGTTTCCCTAACCATGTATCCTAACTGTGTGGGTGCCCCTTTTTCCCAGGTACTCGTGTATGGTTTGTGCACAATTTTTCAAACCATGCGGACAAACCATGCACAGGCTATTTTATGGGTAATTTTACTATTTTTACCTTAATGATCTAATTCAGGCTCCTCCTTCCTCCTAATCTAAATTCCTATGAGATTAACCTTTTTTCTCTCATTTTGGAGCTCTTTTAAGGCCTAAGGTAGGGATTGAAAGATCTCCTTCATTTGGGATCTGATCGAGCTTTCGTTCATCACGTTGGATGCATAACGGTGAGTACTCAAGTCCTTTTTAGCTGTTATTCGTCTCTCTTGATCTTGACCTAGTTATCGAGGTGTGAGTGTTTTTTCCAATTTCTCATATCTACTCTATTCTAAGGTGGGTGGTCTATAACTCATCTTTCAAGTTCATTGATTTTGGAATTGTCATGTGGGGCCCACCAATTTCATTGGGTGTTGTTAATAGAATTTATATGTCATGCTTATAATCATTAAAACTGTGTGGTTATTCTATTTCTAAATATGTGATTAATTTTTAGTGGTTACACCCACAACGCCCAACATCCCATGTAGGATGACATGCCATAGTTGAATTTTTAGTGTTTTGACACTTTTGAGCCATCGTTCGGATGTGATCGAGAATGACCACACTAATGGTAGGACTCCTTATAATAAATGCTTGTTGTATCATGAAATGGTGAATGGAAAGTACCATGTCACTTCCACTTGACCTGCCTAAGGTAAGTGCTTAAAATTTGATAATTAAATGTGAAAGGGGAATTGGAAAGTATACTAAGTATATGACTTGACCAGATTAAATGTGAATGAATAATAGGTTGCATGTCCATAGAACCCCGTACCATGTTGATGGAAGGTAGAAGAGTGAACCTTAATTATAGAATATTCCTTAAATGTATTTCATAAAGGTTTCATGCTACTTGGCCTTGTCACACTAATGAAAGGCAAGGCTTGAATCAAATGAACTCGTTGATAAATTATGAATTGAGTAAAGGGTTACATGATACTTGGCCTTATCACACTAATGAAAGGAAAGGCTTGAACCAAATGAAATATTATATGACTTCTTTATTAAAATAAGAGTGTCCTGACTCAATATCACCTTGGATTCCCAAGGGAATGCCTTAAGCACTCGAGGACCCCATTCCGAATTAAAAAATACAACCTGCTTAGGTTGAGACCCACCTAGAACATGATCTTTGTCTAACTTTGGATTCCTAGTATGACACCATAGGATCCCTCATGTAGTACTACAGGATGCCTTAGATACACTCCCTGGATCCATCATTGAAAAGTAGGTTCCATGGTTAAAGCCCATCGGGCCTGATCATTGCTTAGCTCTGTTTTACCTTGGATGACCTTGGACTCGGTAGGCATCTTATTATGGAATGCCTTGGACTCTGCTCCTTGGATTACACTCTTACCCTTTATCCAGGCTATAGTTATTACTGAGTTGGCGACCCTTGAGGTCTACATTGCCTTGGTTATTACCTTGGAACTTCATTATGAAATATCATTACAGGTTGTCTTGTTACATCTTGGAACCTTCACTATTATTAACATGTGACTTATTTAGAGACTAGTAACAATAAAATAATGAATTGGTTGTAGGTTCATATACCAGCTGAGGGTTGAAGTAGGTACTTGGGTATTTAGTTAGATTGTACTGCTTTGCTTTATATATACATGATTCCATGATGTTAAATTCCATTACACGGGCCGGATGTTATAGACACCATTGGTGGTAGCCTACTGAGATTTATCTCACACCCTCTCCGGGCATCGTTTGGTACCCGGAGTAGATTACATGAATGCGGGTGTTGATAAAGGGAAGTGTACGGATTCAAACACTTGATTGCTTTCTGTTTAGAATAGAGCTTGATAGCATATGATCGAGCCCGAGCTCAGGATGCTTAGGATAGTATTTGATTTCATTTATACTTTTGTGGAACATGTTATGCTTGCTGCCTTGTATCCATGTTTTCTAGTTTTCTAGATACAGGACATATCATCATCAATTATTGTATGTTATTCCAGTTATTCTGACTATTGTTACTATTGTCTCTATTTCCATTATGCCTTCAGTTTACTTATATTGCTTCTTCTATTTACCTATGTTAATTTTTATCTGATGCACTACACTCTGGTAATGAGGGCATAGTCTCCCCAGGGACACACTCTATTCTGTCCCTGCTTTTCGGTAGCCTCTAGCATTTGGGGAGATGTGCTTGAGGTCGTGTAGCCCACCGGGATCGGGGTACCTATTAAGTGGCATTCAGGTCCAGGACGTCACACAAAAATTACTGATTATGAATATATAATGCATTAATACAATGTGTGATGTTGTTATAATGATGGAAAAAAGTAGTTTATGGGTGAAAAAAATATTTAAAAATGTGATGTAATCGGAAACTAACAAAAAACATCATATTTTCAGGAAATTATTGAAAAAGAATCATCTATTATCTAGTCATATGTATGAATAAATGGAAATTCATTTCAACATGTGGTGTGGTCGGAATGAATGAAAATGTGGTTTTAGAGTTAAAAGTTTTTAAAAACAAGTTATATGATTAAAACCTTGAAAACAACATCAGATTTTCATGAAATTAAAAGACAATGATTTTTTATCATTTTGTGACATGTAGTAATAGACCGCAAACTAATTTGACATGTGGCGTGCATGAAATATTTAAATGTTCGTTTTTATAGATTTAAAAGTGTTTAAAATCACATATTAGACCGTCAAAACAAATCAAGTGACCTTTGATTGTTGTGAAATCATATGTCAATGATAGTCAATTAATTTTTGATATATAGGGACAAATTGATCTTCAATTTTACATGTAGTGTGGTCAGAATGACTGAAAAGGTAGTTTTAGAGTAAAAACTGATAAAAACAAGTGATACAGACAAACGACCTTGAATTACTGTGAAATTATAGGACCATTATCATTGATTAATTTGTGGCATGTAGGACTAGGTGGCACATTAATATGACATGAGGTGTCATTTGAATGAATAAAAAGTAGTTTTAAAGTAAACAATGATTAAAAACAAGTAATAAGATCAAAAACTATAAAATGGATTCTGATTGTAGCAAAATTATATGACATTGATCATCATTTTTTGTGAATTATAGGAATAAATTGCACATTAATTTGTCATATGGTTGTAGTCAGAATAATTAATTTAATTTATATTTCATAAAAATTTTAATTTTTAGTAAAATGAAATTCAAATAGGTAAATAATCTATTGAGTTGTATTTTTTTAATTTTTCATTTGTACTAATTAATGTTTATTCTAAATTTAATTGGCTTGGTGATGACGACTAAGATTTGAAGAATGATTTGATTGATGTTAGTTATTATTTGGTTTTACAAATTATTAAATGAATTTTTTATAATTTATAAATATAACAGTCGTTAAGGTCTTTAGCGACCAAGCAAGAGTGACACCATCCACTCATTTTGGGAGGCCAAAATACTTTTATATAGTAGTGATTGATCTATGGTCCCTACCAAACTAGTCATACCAAACACTGTATTTTTGGAGTCCTCATTCCATTGAGCAAGTGGACTATTGAGTCATCCTCTATTCCCTTGTGAGATTTGAGTTGAGGGTGTAATGGGAAGTGAAGCCACGCCTCCTTCCCCCTCTCATATTCTCGTTGTTAGGATCCAATTCCTCTAGCTCTAGGTCTTCCAGGCACAATACATAAGCCCTTCTAGGATTCCATCCTAAAACTCATTGGGTGATAGGAGGAATTGTCCATCCAACCTTATATGTTAGCTACCATCCATCGCAGAATCTGATGTGGGACTTGGGTTTGCACCCAGCAATCCCCCCCACAACCCAAAGACCACACAATTGGGTCTCCCTTTCAACAATAATCCACCAGATCCAACCATCTTGCATGGTCGTTTTCTCATCATCGGAACTCGTCGCCTGACCGGTGTTATCAGGAAGACTTTCGACACAAGGGACCATGGATCTACATGCTTCAAATGAGCCATCGTTGTCATTTTCAAACTGATTTGGGGAATACTTTACCCTGCATCACACTTGGGTTGCACTATGGCTATGATGCCACTTGTTGGGATCCAATTCCTCCAGGCTCAAGTCTTTCAGGCCCAACACATAAGCCCATTTGGGATTCCATCCTAAGACTCATTAGGTGATAAGATGAATTTCTCATACAATCTTATATGTTAAGCACCATCCATTATGGAATCCGATGTGGGACTTGAGTTTGCACCCAACCCTCGCCTATTGTCTTGAGTTATGCACTGATACGGTTCATCCCTTGGTTGTGAGTTGGCCTAAATTTTGAGGCCCTTTATGTTTTCAGGGCATCTTACTGGGTATTGTTATATTCACCCTTGCATTAGTTATATGTCCACAGTTGTTGGGTCTCTGCAGATGATGTTCATGTTGGTGGCATTTTTGGTGGGCGTCGAGTTAGTGGAGCTCGTGGAGTTAGGGCTTAGTTGGAGCCTAGTGGGATTCATGGCAAGCAGTTCTCGGGATGGAGTTGGCACGAAATGGTGATCCCTCTCTTCCCAGTTTCTTGAGGTCAGTTGCACTTTGGGTTGTTGGGCCTTGTATTATTTTACCCTTTATACTAGCATTTGCATTGTATGCCTTTAGGATGTTTAACTAGTTCGCAGAAATTTTACATTTCAAATCGTTGTGTATTCCTATGTGGATGTGGAGAAATGGATGATTGGTGATGTATGTTGATGCGAGTTTCATAAGCTAAGGTCTCCCATATGTAATGTATATCTTCTTGGTGCTAGTCACCACCCCCAAACCTATTAGAGTCGATCTTGGGGTGGCACACTGGCTCACTGCAAACCCAAGTGGGGATTTGGTGGGTCGGTCATGTCAAGAATGATCGAAAAAACTGTTTGAGTAAAATGTGATTATAAACAAGTGATATGGTGAAAACCTAGCAAAAATTATTGGATTATTGTGAAATTGTATGTCAATGACTTTCTATTTTTTGAAATGTATGAATAAATAAAATTTCAATCCAATATGTGGTATGGTTGGAATAACTGTGGATGCAGTTTAAAACTAAAAAGTTATTAAAAACAAGTGATATACTCAAAACCAAACAAATTACCTTGGATTATCATGAAATTATTGGACATTGATCTTTGATTATTTTGTGGCATGGAGGAATAAACTACACATTAATGCAACGTGTGATGTGCTAGGAATGACCAAACATGTTTTTTTTTATAGTTTTTAAAGTATTTAAAAATGTTTGTCAGGTAGTGAAAAGCTAACAAACGGTTTTCGATTGTCATGAAATCATAGCACAATGATTACTGATTAAGAATATATAACACGTTAGTATGATGTGCGGTGTTGTTATAGTGACCGAAAAAGTAGTTTCCAAGTGAAAAATAAATTAAAAAAGTGATACAGTCAAAAACTAACAACCTCATATTGTCATGAAATTATTGAAAAAATATTGTCTCTAATCTTGTCATATGTATGGACAAATGGAAAGTCATTCTGACATGTTGTGTGGTTAGAATGAATGAAAAAATGGCTTTAGAGTAACAAGTTATTAAAAACAAGTGATATGATTAAAACCAAGAAAACAACATCACGTTTTCATGAAATCTAATGGCAATGATTTTTTATCATTCAGTGATGTGTGGAACGTACTGCAAACCAATTCCACGTGGCATGCACGAAATAAATAAAGGTTCATTTTTATAAATTTAAATGTGTTTAAAAACGCGTATCAAGCAGTAAAACACATATCAAATGACCTTAAATTGTTGTGAAATCGTAGCTCAATGATCGTCAAATGATTTTTGATATGTAGGGATCAGTGACACTTCAATTCGACATGCAGTGTGATCAAAATGACTTAAAATGCAGTTTTTAGATTAAAAAAGTGAGAAACAAGTGATACATACAAACAACCTCGAATTATTGTAAAATTGTATCATCGATTAATTTGCGGCATGTGGGAATAAGAGGCACATTAATCTAATGTGCGGTATGGTTGGAACTAATTTTTTTTAAATAAACAGTAATTAAAAACAATTAATATGCTAAAAACAACCAAATGGCCTCAAATTGCAGTTAAATCATGTCGTTTTATTTTGACTTTAAAGAATGATTTGATTGAGGTTAGCTATTATTTCGTTTCAGTAATGTTTAATATAGAATAATTTAATTTAATTTAAAAATTATTTTCACCGTACACATATTAATGTTGATGTGTGGGACTGGGAATACAACCAGGGGTTGCTTCTTTTGACGGCAGAGCCCACCATGGGCGACACCATAAAATTCCTTTCGGCCGTTTACTTTTTTATTTTAAATTCTCTCAAATTATTATTCTTTGGCATTATATATACTTTACAATCGTTTTTTATTTTTCTAATTTAAGTTTTTATGCGGGCCATGCTAAGATTTTTTATGAAATATAATGAAATGACTATTAAAAAACTGCAACGAATTAGAGATATTAAATTTGAAAATAAATATTCAAAATAATAATTCAATATTATTTAATAGAGTAAAGTTTCTTTGGAAGTATAAAAAACGAAACAAGACTGGCCGACCACAATATTCTTACTCATGATGACCGGCCGCGGCTCCCCAGACTCATGAAGGCGCAGGGGCACGCTATGATAATATGGTGGAAGCCTAAAGATGGGAAATATCATTTTTTTTATAATTTATAATCATTTAAATGGCATGAATCAGATTCTTAATACAAGAAAAAATTGACTAGTATTTTCGAAAAAATATAAGCTTGTGTGCAGAAAAATTCATAATGTATTGATGTGATCAAAATAATGAAATCACAACTAACCGTAGAAACTTGTTATATTAATTCACCATAATAGCATCTATAGTCAAGATCTCTTTCCATTAAACAAACAATTGAAACCATTCAAGAATTAAGCATTGGAAACCAGTAAAACAAAAGAATCAATAAATGCAATGGAATATTGAAAAATATATATGTTTGATCTTCTACTATGAATTCCATGAAGGTGGGCTCATAAAACATCGACAATGTTTTTTATTAGTATAGAAGCTCCATCTTTATGTGTTTTACTTTGAAACCCTTGTGCGAATTAAAGCATAAAATATACCATTTTGTCAATCCTTCTACACATTTGACATGGATTTGATGTGGCAATGTGACAATTGAATGTTATATCATAAAATGATTCTTTATATATTTTCCTTTGATAGTCTCTTTAATTCTTCTTAACTTTAGTTACCCCATGATATAAATACATGGGATGTGCCAATATGCATACTAATCATGACTCGACCCGTCGGGAGCCATCGCTACCACAAAAACACCTTTACACAACGCCACATTTTAACAGCGTTAAAAAAAATATTGATAAAGAGGTACCTTTATCATCGTTAAAAAAAGTTGATAAAATGTGCTTTTAACATCACTAAAAAAAACCGTTTTTAAAAGGACTTTTTATCATCAATTGTATTTAGCGTTGATAAAGATACCCCCTTATCAGTGTTTTTTTAACAGTGTTAAAGACTCCCTTTATCAGTGTTTTTTTAGTAACTATAATAAAAAAGTATCTTTATCAGCGTTTTTTTACAAATGTTGATAGACTGTATTTCAAAACAATATATATTTCATTGAAAAAAACATATAAACATATAAATATATTTATATTGATATAAAAATAATATATGTATTTTGAATATGTTTTAGATAAGGCTAAATAGACATTTACACTTAATATATAAAACATTTAGTGAAAATGTGTCTCATGCATGCGGCTGTGGTAAATAAAAGAAGGTTTATTTAGTGAAAATGACTTATACAATAATTTTAAAAAATATTATTTAACAATTTTCTAATTATTATATAATAATAGTCATTTCATAACAATTTGAAAAGACAAAAAATCAAAAAAATTAATAAAATCTAAAATAAGTTGAAAACGTAGCTCGAATTTCAAACGACCGTAACTTTTAATCAGGATGTTCCTTTGAGCTCTATCACATATCAAATCAAAGCTTGTGACGAGTTCTACACACTAATAATATAGAGAAAGCCTCTGTCATGTTTTTTGAGGCCCAAAAATATCCATAAGGCCTTCAAAACTGAGTTTTTAGTCGGGATATCACAATTTTTCAACATTCAATGGACTTCCAAGCTCGTTTAAGAGGGTCTTTTTGCCCGTTTTCAGTGGGGACTAAATTTATTTCCAAGACTTACATTCATATTGATATTATGGTTTTGAAATTTTATCGTTTTTCCTAATGTAGTTTTATTTATAATCAAATATATAAAAATATATACATATTTTGTATATACTCACATAAAATTTTAATTTTATAAATATATATGTAAACATATTTACAGGTAAAGTATATTTATAAATATATAAACCTTATCAAAATAAAAAAATAATATCCATTTTATTTAAAATAAAAATGCATGAATATTTATATACATACACAATTAATGTATGTATAATGTTTATATATATATATATATAAATATATTTGTTTGTGTATTGACAAACAAACATATATTTATCTATATATTCTAATATATTTATATAAATATGAATATATAATATGTGTAAATAAATATAAATATGTATAATTATATTTATAGATGCACACACATATATAAATACATACATACATATGTATGTATGTATGTATAAACACAAAAAAAAAAACATCTTATATATGTATTTAAATATATATATATATAAATATATGAATAAAAAATGTAACAAAAAATATATAAATATATCATAAAAAACAAAAGAAAATGATATGGAGGAGTGGAAGAGGTGTAAGATTATGAGGGGGAGGTCTCAGGTTTGAAATCCTACAAAGGTAGGGGCTTGCACGGTCGAGTGATGTAGGTCCCTAGCATTATTAAAGGGGCAAGGGGGCTTTCTAGCACTGTTAAAAGTGGGGGATCGAGCGCTGATAAAAGGGGGGAGGTATAGCGACCTAGACTTAACATACATGGATATTACATCATTTTAGATGAATATTATGTACATTACGAAAATAAACGTCTGAACACCATAATAGTTTAGTGTCTTTGGAAACTTGAAAAAGAAATCTTCTATCCTGATGAAAGATCTTCAACATCACCCATAAAGATCTCCACCTTTAGTTCTTGTACCTAAAACCTTTCTTCATAACTTGGGAAACGAAACATAAAAAGGGGTGAACTCAAATGCTCAGTAAATGTAAATAAGGGAGATATGTAAGCATAATTATGAGTATAAGGGTATGAGAACATGATCATAAAAATAGAAGATCATAACCTCTATATCAAAGATCATATACATGAATCATGACATAAAGCATGACAGTTCATAAGACATGAATCATAAAGAAATAAAGATCATAAGCCATGAAATCGCAACGAAGGGATAAGACATAGGATTTGTGTCATACATATAAGAATAGAAAATTTTATGTCAATGCTACCTACCAAGACCTTTATAACATGTTAGGCTCGGGCTACGACCCATGTACCTGATGCGAGCTTGGTCTAACAACCCATATGCCCTCTTACTTTTAGGCTTGGGCTACAACCCATGTAACTTTTTGTTTTTGGGCTTGGGCTACAACTTGTGTACCCTCTTTCTTTTAGGCTTGAGCCACAACCCATGCACCTTCTTGTTTACAGGCTTGGGCTACAACTCCTGTACCCTCTTTCTCTTAGGTATGAACTACAACCCATGTACCTTCTTGTTTTCAAGCTTGGCCTACAACCCATGTACCCTCTTTCTTTTAAGATTGAGCTACGACCCATGCACCTTCTTGTTTTTGGGCTAAGGCTACAACTCGTGTATCCTTTGAGCTCATATACAACTTGTCATTACCCAATGCATTGGAGGGAGATACAAGTCACACCCATCTCATAATTAAATACTTCATACATGTGTCACAAGATAATTAAAACTTTCAACATATCATGACCCATAAAAAGATATAGGTTTTATAAACATCAAATCACAACCCATCAAATGTAATGGGTATCATTAACATTTCATCACATCATAACATATGAAAAGTGATAGGTTTCATAATCACTTCATGAATGCACAACCCATGAAAAGAAGTGAGTTTCAAAAGCATAGAACCCGTGGAAGTGAAATAGGTATCTTAAACATCATTCCATCAAAACATAAACCACACAAGAGAGAATTATGAATGGAACCTTTGGATCATTTCCTAGAAGGGAATGAGTAACATCAATGGATGTTATCATAGATGGAAAATAACTTGGAAGGATATTTTGAAAACATTTCTTCAGGTAAATATCATTTTTTCCTTGAAAAGGGATATTTGAAACATAAAATATTTTGAAAACCATTTTCCCTAAAAAAAATATAAAAGAAGCTTGAAGCACATGAGGCTCATCCCAGTTGGTGGGGACTCGACAAGTGCATCTAAGAGACCCGAGATCAAATCTGGGTGGAGGCATATTTCCGAGGTACTGTAACCGTTTGTAGTAGTACTGTAGCAGTGTTGTAGTAGCGTTGTAGTAGGCACTGTAGCAGGTACTGTAGCATCTAGAACTATTCATCCATCTGAGCCTTTGGGCCACCGGTCCTTGGGTCCTACAAGGCTTTCGGGCCACCCAAGGCCTTCAGACCAGTTTTTTCTCATGGCCTTCGAGCCACCTTAAGGCCTTAGGGCCACCCCAAGGCCTTCGGGCCACATGAATGCATATGTACCAGTAAAACTACAAGAGACAATGCTTCAGATGAGGATTCAGGGTATGTGCATTCACTAGAGCAGAGCTAACCGGAACTGGAAGAATGAGAGGGTATGACATTACCATCGGTATCGGGCCTGTGTAGCTTTGCATAGGACAGCTAGCTGACCAGCCCTGCGAAGGTGGAGTGCTGATATCATGACATATGCTGGGGAAGAGCAGTTCCAAGTTATCTTGTCTGGGTGATTCCCTCTAAGACCTATGAGTCATGTAATTGTCAGTAATCCTTCGGGCCTTGTAAGGGTTACACATCACCCCTTGAAAGGTGGATTATCAAAATAATAAAAAAATTAAGGCCTTCAAGACATTCCATATAAAAGAATCTTGAAATTTTTTTGAAAGTAATTTCCTTGAAAATATCTTTTAAAAACATTTTATTAAAAATTAACCTTTTAAAAAATGAAAAGGAAGCTTCAAAGAAATGACGACGAGTAAAACCGTACATGTCGTGTGAGGTAAAAGAACATTCCTTTTGCACAATAGAAAGATTAAAAAAATTTCTTGTTCAGAAAGAGACAAGAAGATTCAGTTGAATAGATTGGTAAAATAAAAAAAGGGTAAAAACATATTTTAAATATTTCAAGAGAATGTTACAATATTCTTGGAACCCTTTTTTTAGAAAACATAGTTTTCTGACCGAAGAGAGGGTAAAGTCAGGCTTTCATAAAAACAAATTCTTAACTATCATATGTACCAAATAGTAAAAATATGGTACCAATACATGAATATAGTATGAATAACTAGAGGGTAAGAAAATTCATGAATTTATTGAGATATGGGTTGTAAGATTTCATCAAAAGAAGCATAAACATAAACAATCTTGAAAAGCGGTGAGATTGTTTCACTAAAATCTTATCACTTGGTGACTTGGGATCATGCTATCCATGTAGAAAAAATAAATTACATGAAGATTATAATATCATGAAAATAATTATATTCATGATATAAAATGTAAAATAAAAGTATATACACCTCGAAAAAGATTTTAGGTGCATAACAAAACATGAGTCTCAAAGAAGGCAAATTGAGACAGAACTGTTTTACCGATTTGGTAACTTTTGAAACTTAAAACCCATGAAATAGAGTTAATAAAATGGATATGTTAATACATATAAATTTAAGTACAAGATACATATAATACAATCATGGGAAATACATACACCACACGAAAGGAAAGAGTGGAAAACATAACATGTATCTCATGAAAATAAAAAGTGAGAAAATACCTTTACCTTGTTTCTTGACTCTCATCGCACTCATTCAAACCACAAGTATAATAAATATAAATTTATTATAAATATTTTACATAACCATATTCTTATATCTAATACCATATATGGTTTGATTATGACCTTATATTTCCCACTTGTTAACTATCATATGTTAAGGTTTCACTTCAGGTAATATTCGCTTTGTTTTTCATATGTGTCTTAATTTGTTATATTGTTGGTCCTTATACTTATATCATGATTATAGAATGTAAACCATGATATAAATATCATTTATATACAGTATATTTTTATTATAATAATCTATAGAATATATAAGTATGAAACGTAATACATCGTTCATGGAGATGGTAGGTTGTACGTACGCATGAATGCTATTTTTGTTTAATTGCCATGTTGAGAGAAAGAAAGTAAAAGACATATATGTATATATATATATCATTATTATAGTAGCTTTATGATATAATTTATATCATATATATTCACTAAAACCATCCCTAATACAATCCATGTTGTGTATGAACGAATCATATCGCTTTGAGGGGGTGGTAGTCCACACTTCCTCAAACGAAATTATCATATTTACATAAGATGGAAAGTATAAAGGTGTGTTACAAATAAAATTACAGAAGAATAAATACATTATAAATATCATATATATCATATATAAACAAAGTTTCCATAATAATAACCACCATGATAGGTGGTAATGGAAAAATGAACAATCATTGTTTTGTGAGGCAGTAGTTCTCTGTACACAGAAACAATATGTTTATTACCCATTAGATGGAGGTTTGTGTAAGTGTAGGTAAAAAAATTTAAATAAAAACATCATAGTAAATTTAGGATACTATTATTTTTATATAATCATATAATAAATAGAGTTGGAGGGGGTGGGGAAGGAAAATAAAAGAAACGACTTGAGAGAAGATGTTACCTCTTAATCGGGTAACTCTTTTTGGTTTGTGCCAAAAGGATTCCTTGGATTTCCTTATGCCCAAGGGAAGGATTATATGAGGAAGGGAGGATTGATGGGAAGTGTATTGGGCATGGCTTGGCCTAACTTAATATGTTTTAGAGGTGTGATGAAGTGAGAGAGGTTGTGGTTTTTTATAGGGAAGGAAAAGGATTCACATGGAATTTTTAGAAACAAGTTAGGTGTACACATGTTCTTACCTAACAAAACTCGTAAAAAAAAAACTCAAGAATTTAAGTTGTATGGATGAACTATGGACATCCAATGGGTGTTTTACAAGTGTTTATATCATTTGGGTCCTTAATTTTAAGGTTTAGCCCCCAATTAATCTTAATTTGGCCTTAATCGCTGTGATTAATTCTAATTACTTTTACTAATCATTTTGGTCAAAAATTAACTTGATATTATTAAAATCTAAATGTTATACTGAATAAAATGGTGTATATTGGTTTTTTGAAATTCAAATCACAGAAGCTACAAAATTAAGATTAATTCTAATCCCGCAGATGAGATGAAATAATGAGTTTTAAAAGTAGAAAAATGTTCAAAAGTTTGTTAAGATTTTGTATTCAATTTCAAAGTAAAATTGATTCAAATGAATTATATTGTATTAAAAGATGTAATATTTATCTAATGCGAACTTAAAACAAATTTATAATATCACTGAACATTAATAATTAATTAAACAAAAAGGTATTTTTAACTAAAAAACAACATTTTCACTATTCATCAAAAAATGAAGTTTCTTAGAAAAATCCCAAAAAATCACCCTAGGATAATTTTGATGTTCTGAAGTCAAAAATAAATTTTATTTTATCAAATTAAATTTCTAAATGTGTCTAAAATTAATTTTATTATTAAAAGTGGTTCATTCAAGAAAACGACATTTTGAACATAAAAGGACTTTACCGAAAATCATATCTTTCATTATCAATATATTTTATTTCTATAAAACCATTATAAAAATATTTTAAAAGTAGTTATTAATATTCATATAACTAAGTTTAATAGCTAGGTTATACTTTAATTATTTTTTTAAAAAATAATAAAATTAAGCTTCGTAGAAACTTAGTGTTGCGTGTAGCGCAGACCAAGTCGGTATTGCCTGTAGTGCAAGCCAAGTCAGTATTGCGTGTAGTGCAAGCCAATTCTCTATTACGTCTAGTGAATGATTAACTTGGTGTTGCATATAACGCAAACCAAACATGGTTCTTTAATATAAAATAAACCATCTTCAGTGTTGCATGAAATGCAAAATATCAAAAATGATAAATTAATTCGAAAAAAATAATTCAAAAAATATCAGGGTGTTACCGGAGGTCCCACCCTTTGATTTGCTATTTTTTTTAATTTTGTTTGAATTTTATCAGCGCTGATAAAAGGGACCCCCTTTTAATAGCACTGAGGACAATAATGATTTTTAGCACTATAAATGCCCCTTTTGCATGCTTTTAAAGGCCATATCTACAATAGTGCCTCCTAGGTGGTGGTAAGTCGAGCATGCCACTCCAAGACTGCTTTCAATAAGTCAGCACTACTAGCGGTGTTAAAAGGGGGGGATCAAGCACTGATAACAGGGGGGAGGTCCCACCCTCCGATTTGTATATTTTTTTTAAAAAAATATATTTTTTGACTTTTATCGGTGATTTTTTTAGAACTGGTAAAATGGACCCCCTTTTAATAGTGTTGAGGATAATTTCATTTTTTAGCACTATAAGTGTCCTTTTTCCACACTTTTAAAGGCCATATCTACTGTAGTGCCTCCTGGGCGGTGGTAAGCCGAACATGCCGCCCTAAGCCCACTTTCAATAAGTCAGCACTACTACAGATTTGGGTTTATTCAATGCTCCCCTTTATTAATGCTAAAAACGGTGATAAAGAAGTACCTTTATCAGTGGTAACAAAAAATAGTGATAAAATGTACTTTTATGAGCGCTAAGAAAAGTGATGATAAAAGTAACACTTTATCGATGTTTATTTAGCGCTGATAAAGAGTACATTTATCAACGCTTTTCTTAGCACTGACAAAAGCATGACTATTATCAATACTAAATATTTTTTTAGTGCCGACAAAAGGTATATCTCATAAAAAAATTATATATCCTTGAAAACCATATATTAATATATAAATTTATTTATATTGATATAAATATAATATATTTTTATAAAATATGATTTATATAATACTAAATATGTAATCATACTCAATATATACTATATTTAGTGAAAAATGATTTGTAAAATAATTATAAATCAATATTAATTAACAATTTTCTAATTATTATTGAGTAATAGTCATTTAGTAATAGTTTGATGATGCAAAAATTTAATAAATTAATAAATGATCTAAAATAAGTCGAAAACATGGCTTGAACTTCAAATCACCCTAAATTTTGATTCAAGTGTCTGTTTGAGCTCCACCACATATCAAATCGAATCTTGAAAAAATATCTATATCATAGTTTCCCAAAGGAGATCTCAATCAGTGTTTTTTACAAGTAAAAAGGCCAGAAAAGCCTCTAAAACCAGTGTTTTTTTTTCATGGTACCTTAATTTTTGAACATTTGATGAAATTTCAGTCTCATTTACATGATGTGCACTTACCATAATAGTGTTGATATTTCAATGTCCACTGTTTATATGGAAATATCCATAGATTATTTTTTGTATCAAAAGTTTATAGTAGTTCTCATGCTATAATGAGAACCTTGAGATACTATCACATTAATCTTAAACATATGTCTTATAGTCTAGATACATCATTATAACTGGATACAAATGATGTCTGAATATCAGGTGTTAGAGGCTCATAAGCATTGAGACTTATTATTATAAAGTTTTCACTTGATGATCTCGTGTTGATGAGATCATGAGGACTGACCCGCCAATTGGAACATCACATGTTTCAGGTGTCATTGGCAGTTCTTATCTGTAAACAAGGGTAATAGTCTCCTAACTTGACATTATTATCAATGTATACTATTTGATCACATACTTTGATGAAAAAGAATAACTATGACATTGAAGTCTCATTGAGGTATCTTGTGTTGAGTACGTTATTGGTGAAATGACATTGATTGAATAATCAGATAGAATTTGCTGCTTCTGTAAGGAATAACTATCTTGGGCCTAGTTGACCAGAATGATGGTACCTTTCCTAAATCTATGGTCATGTAGAAGAAGGTATGATAGTCTAGTTAGGTCAATAAATAAAAAATCAAGGAATGATGTTGACAAAAAGTGTGCGTCCTACTTTATAATATATTGTAAGAAAAAGAGATTACATTACATGGTGTGTGTTCATATAAAATATTGTTATTGCTATGAATTTTCCTTATCTCTTTAGGGGTCTTGATGAGTTTTTAGACTCCACTCATAGTCTGTGAATAGGATTCACTGCTATCAAGATAAGGGCCGAGAGGGTCACACACTTAGAGTATTGAAAAGTGTGTCCTATTTCAATGAATAAGAGTATAGAACTTGTTGGGACCCACCACCGGGGTCTGGGAATTTTACAAGACTATACGATTGTCATGAAGTAAATAAATTCATATTATTCGAGTTTAGAATAATTTGTATTGAATTTATTTATTAAATGTATTTACAAGAATTATAGTAAATACATGTAAAATATTATATGAATGAATATTATTTTAATATTCATGGTTTGTTTAATATTTGTAGAAATATCAAGTCGAGTTAATGACTCATTTTTATCACATAATATATGTATTATATTACAAGTGATACAAATATAAATGATATTTATGCCTCAGTAAACATGTTATAGGATGTTGTTTATAGTAGGTAATAGATCTCTAAGTGTCGAGAGACATTTTTGGGTATTTTAGAACCTCACTGTAAAATGAGGAGCATGCTCTCATGAAAACTCACTATTCACTACACAACGGCCAAGAGCTTCTATCTTCTCTCTCACATCCTAGAAAGAAAAGAAGATGATCCAAGCTTCTGATCTGAGTTCTTCTTCACGGATCGAAGGATCGTCGCAACGGTGATCATTAGAACATCGAAGGCTTTGTTGGATCTCTGCGCTAGCATATGGAATTCGACGATCGATGCTCCACTACCACATATTCGAGCAAGGGATGCACTGACTTTTATCATCACTAATTATAAAGTGCTGATAAAATGGGGATATTTATCAGCACTATGTT
Organism: Viscum album; assembly: GCA_963277665.1. Classification (NCBI taxonomy): domain Eukaryota; kingdom Viridiplantae; phylum Streptophyta; class Magnoliopsida; order Santalales; family Viscaceae; genus Viscum; species Viscum album. Next base: position 1,494,937,332 of record OY728147.1, on the reverse strand, counting down.
TAGTGCTGATAAAAGTTTTTAATAAAAAATAGTATTAATTTATATAAAATTATTATATCTATATTCAAAAATAATGTTTATTTGTATACATTAAATAAAAAACATGTGTTTATAATTAGTATATATTTTTTAATAATCAAATATATATATATAATAAATTTCATTAAATAATAAATATATTTATTATATTTATTATATTTATATACTTATATGTTTATAATTATATATAAGTACTTTTTAAATATATATATAAATACTTTTTAAATACGTATATTTATTATTATATTTATTATATTTATATGTTTATAAAATAAATAAATATTTATATTTAAATAACTATATACTTCTAATTAATTGGTCAATTAATGTGTGAATATAATTGACATTAATATATATGCTATGCATTCATCATGAATGTTCATTTATACATTACACCCTCATTACTATTCATGTTGACCATATATATTATGACCCATTTTTTATGACCTATACTTTACTCGGTGCATATGATTCATGTTCCCATGAAGCTATTATGTTCTCATAAATACTTAAAATCATGATAAATATATTTAAATAGTAAATGTATTTATTATATTTATAATTATAAATATTTAGTTATATATAAATAATTTTTAAAATATATTTATACATATAACTATATATATATATAAATGATTATAAAATTGCAATAATTTTTTTACATGAGAAATATATATATTTATTATATTTATAATTATATACGAATACCTTTTAAATATATTTATTTATAATTATAATTATAAATAAATAAATATATATATTTAAATAAAAACACGTATTTAATGAATATATATATATACATATATACATATATACATATATACATATATTTATACACATATACAAATATTTATATTTATAAGTATAAATAATATATATATATAAATAAGTATAAAATTATAATAAATATATTTATTATATTTATAAGTATAATTATAAATAAATGAATATTTATTTATAGTCATAAATAAATAAATAAATATATATTTAAATACTTATGAAATTAAAATGAATATATTAATTTTTTTTTATAATTTCATAATTATTTAAATAAATATATATTTATATTGAAATAATTATAAAATTATAATCAATATATTTATTTTAGTTTCATTATTATTTTAAAATATATATATTTATATTTATGACTATAAATAAATAAATATTTATTTATAATTATAATTGCAAATATAATAAATATATTTATTATAATTTTATAATTATTGATATATAAATATATATTAATTTAAATAATCATGAAATTATAAAAAATATATTTAATTAATATATTTATTTTAATTTCATCAGAATTTAAATATATATTTATTTAATTATATTTATGACTATATATAATTAATATATTTATTTCTAAATATTTTTATATATTTAAAAAAATATATATATATTTAATAAATATATTTATTATAATTTTATAATTATTTAAATATATATATATATATATATACATATTTAAATAATTATGAAATACTTATGACATAAATATATATTTATTATAAATATATATTTATTACATATATATTTTAAATATAAAGAAATATATATTTATTTTATAAAGAAATATATATTTATTTATAGTTATTATTATAAATAAATAAATTTATATTTATTATACATGTAATTTTATAAATATATATGAAAATATAAATAATTTATTATCAATATAGTTTTATCAGTGCTAAAAAAACACTTATAAAGGGCGACTTTATCAACGCTTTTTAATTTAGCGTTGATAAAACCTGCCTTTATCAACGTTTTTAAGCTAGCACTGATAAATGCTTCCCTTGGTTTTATAAAAAAAATCCTAATAGTCTCTTCCTTCCTTCGCACGCCTCAAGCTCTCACGGAAGCCTTACCCCGCCGCCGCTCCTCCTCCTCACTACCGCTGCGAATCCTCCTCCTCCTCCTCCTCCTATGCTGCCACCACCGACTCCTCCTCCTCCTCCTCCTCCATTGTTGCCACCAACTGCTCCTCCTACTCGCCGCCGTGAATCCATCGTCCACCGCCGTCATGAAGCCCCACTCCGCCGCTGCGCTAGCCCTCCTCCACCCTGCCACCGTGAAGCTCTCCTCCACCTCCATGTGAAGCTTGGGTACTTTTTTAAATCTCCCTAAGTTTTGAGTTACCTTACGCATTGCCTTCTGAGTACCTTTACATGTTTCCTTCTGAGTTACCTTAGTGACAACCCATGAAATTTAGAGGACTTTTTCATGAATGAACTTGTTTCATCCCCTTATCAAGTATAGCAAAGGTTTTGGGATACTAAAATATCTATGTGTTAATTGTTGAATTATAAATTCCGTTACAAGTGTATTTTAATTGAAATGTTAATGAGAAGGTGACATAAAAAGGGTAAGATATAGATTATATGTTTTTAGAAGGATGTCTAATGTAACGACCCAAAGTCTCATTAATGGAAATCCCTCTTGATCTAATTAAATGTCTCTTTATGTTTATATAAAATGTCAACTTCTTTGGTTTTATGTAAAGAATTTTGACCATTGCTAATATAGCCGTTGAACAGTGATCACATGATTAGTATAAAAATAGGACTTTAACAAATCCAATTTACTCAGACAAAGGAAGCGATGACCTCATCCAGTAGAATTTCCCCATACGAAAGCCATTTGTCGGAGCTCGGAAAAGAGGTGGCATCCTTGGGATTCGCTCTTGACCAAGCCCAAGCTGAGCTTCATCATGTCAAGCTCGAACGGGACCGTATACGGGAGAAGTGGAAGTTGATAGAAATTACCACTCGAGCGATATTATCCGAGCCACCCCAAGAGTATGTCACCATCAGACACCTTACCCTTAGGTCTTATGCGGCTGTTTTAAGGGGTTATGTAACAAATCGCTAGTACTATGTTCATGTATATTATTTTTATATATAATAATGAATATACCTCCTTGTCATTTTTGATACATTGTAAATAGTTTTTAAAGTACAAATAGTGTTTTTAGTTATTATTAAATTAAGGGATTTTTGAATTAAATAATATTTTAATAAAGTATTATTATTGTTATTAAATTAATTTTTATTAAATATAAATGATCTTATAATTTTATGAATGCAATTATAATTTTTTATTAAGGTTTGAAAGCCATTTCTGTCAAAACCTGTGAATTTTCGATAAATGTAGGTTTTTATTTTAAAAGTGAAAATTAACATATTTAGAAAATTATTTAGATAAAATAAATGATATTTCTGGAATCAGGACTTCGAAATTATCCAACGGTGAATTTTTCATAATTTTCTGAGATAGTCAAATTTTTGGGTAAAAATTAAATACCTTTTAAATATATAATGTGTTTTATGACATCATAATGACCCAATAGTGATGTAATAAAATACTATAATCTTTATGTTCGGCCAATATATGTTTTACCATTAAAATAATGTGATTTTGGGTTTGTTTTAATTACTTTTCAAAGCATTAATGGACCCCTCAAGACTTACTAAACACCTTGTCTTTTTAAATTAATATCCATGGGAGTGTGACTCACCTCCATATAAGAAACCTCATTATTTTAAGAATTTCGGACCTTGGCCTTAAAAAATATTGTTTTCCTCTTCCCTTTTCCAAAACCCATGGGCAAAAACCATGGGATGGTTTGTGGTTTGGATTAATTTAATATAAGGTGTCCCAAACCTAAATAATAAAGAATTCCCTCACCTTTCCTATATAAACCACCCAAGCTCCCACTTCCTCCTCACTCAAAGCCTTTGGAGTTCATCCAACCTCTACCCTACTCTCTCTAGAATCCTCCCAAGGTGCCCCAATCTCCCAATAATCCTCTCACAAGCCTCTCTCTAGCCTTTGGAAGCACACTTCCAAGTAAGGGTTTTTCTTCCTTTCTCATTTTTGTCCAATTTTCTTTAAGTTGTTTTGCCCATTTAATTTCAATTATGAATGTTGGGGTATGGTTTTTCACCTCCCTCATAATGCCCTCTTTATGTCTGAATGATGGGAGACCCCTTTCTCTCTCATTATATGCCTCCCATGTACACCCGTTACTATGCCGAAATTCTGAAGGGAACTTCTCTCTCCTCATTTACATTCAAGCAATACTTTTGTATCATGAATATAAATTCCATTACAATTGTTGGGACATGTATCTATATTACCTCCTTACTGTCAATTACATGTAAATATTATGAGAAACCCATTTCTCTCTCATCAACCGTTTTTATGAATTCTTATGTCACGCCGTTACGCTGTCGAAATCGCACCGATTTTCTAAGCCAATGCCATTGTGTAGTGAATACCATGTCCATTTATCCATCAAGGGTATTCACCTTTATGCACATTTACTTATTGATTATAAAGTTTCATGTATTAATTCCATATTCCTTTATCGTGGAATAAATGATTATGTTTAATGAATCCATGTTTTATGATCCATGTGGCACACTTATGCATGAAATGAAATGTTTAAGAAGGGTGCGCCCTTATAGCGCTCCAATGCATTGGGTAAAGTATAGTATCATGATACTTCATGTGCAATGAGTGTTGACTCATGCTAATTCAAGTTCAATGAGGGTTTACTCGTTCTTTATGTGCAATGAGGATTTACTCATGCTCCATGTGCAATGAGCCTTGGCTCATGCTAATTCCATGTTAAGTGTTGTTGCCACATTTCCATGTTATGATTATCATGCTTTATCATGCCTTTATTTTCATGTTTCTCTTATTCTCTATTGATATGCTTATTGTATAACATGTATTTTACTCCTCATGTTATTCCATGTGTACTCCCTTGCTAGGCTTTATAGCTCACCCTTTTCTTATGCATGTCCTCAGGTTATCCCATGCAATGCTAAGTACGAGGGAATGTAGTGGTAATGTAAAGGAAGTTTTCAATAAAGATGTTGTATTTCATGTTTTAAGTTTTTATCTAATGATCCTAAGCCCCAAATACAATAAACCTCTCGATATTTTTTGTTGTATCAAGTGATGTTTTATGTAATAAATCATGTTTAAGTTTGTAATAAAAGCAGGGTTGTCATATCTAAAGTTAAGATGTTTTCATGAATTATTATGAAATCACTAGTGTATATTTTCTCAATCATGTTATTTAGAGCATGTAAAGCATAAAGCATGAAATTTAAGCATGTGAATTTTTTATTTTATAATTTGGAAGCATGTTTTACTGATATTATTGAATTACAAAGTATGTTATTTTAAAGAATTTGGGGGTATTTATTTTCATGTTCCATTTTTTATTGCTTTTATAAGGTGTTGATATTTTTTTTGGTAACCTATTTTCCTAAAACTATAACTTAATAAACTAAAGGCTAGTTAATATAAATTTTACTCTTTATTTAGTGCATGTCTATAATTTCTATGATGATTCATTCAAATTTGTGTGACGTGATCAATGTTAGTGATATTTCCTCCTATCTTGATTATGTTCTATTTATCTGATTGAATTGATATGATCACTTTCCATAAAAGTTTAATCTTTTAAAGAAGTTATTGAGAAAGATATTTAGAAATCTAGAATTTGGTGATGATGTTGTATTTAACTCAATTAATTCTTATGAAAATAATGATGAAAGGGGGATTGGTTATTGTATTTTATTGTTTGTTTTTTTGTGGTTGGTTGTGTTACCTTTTTTGTGGGTTGTGTAGTCTCAGTTGGTAATTATTGTGGTTGTTTTGGGTGTTGGAATGTGTTATGAAGTAGGTGTGGTGGTTGGTTCCCTTAATAATTCTAATTGGTTGTGATTGTTGATATGGAAGTGGTGAATAGATGATTTTGTGGCTGGAGTGATGGATGAACTATTGTGTTTGTGAGATTAGGGTGTTATGGTTGGTGGTGTTGGAAGGAGATGATTTTTTTGATTGTTGAGAATTTTAAGTGTTGATGAGTTTTGGAATTTCATTTGGTTTGTTATGGTTGGCATGAGGGGATGTAGTTTATATGAAAGTGGTGATATGATGTTGTGATTAATTCATAGTGGTGAAGTGGTTATGTGAGATGTTGTGTGGATGAGATGAATAGGAATAGTGGAAGGATTAAGCTTAGGTAGTTCATGATTCAAGCATCAAGTGGAATATGGTTGCCCACTTTGAAGAGATGTGACTTTATGTTCAAAAGTATCATGTCCAAGTGACACTTATGTCTTTATCTATAACTTATTGACTCCTCAGTAGTATTATGAGAGTAAACTATAGGATTTATACTATTTATTCATGAGAGACATGATAAACCTTTTATAGCTTTATATTTTATAAAATGTTGGTTATTTTTGATTCATGTATCCTTTATAAAGTGTATCTCTTGGGATTCATGTGTTTTTAAAAATTCCTAAGTGGATATTTTAAAATGATAAGTGTTTTTAAAAGTTTCTTAAAAAATTCATCATACCTTTTTTTTATTTTAAATAATTTTAAAATGATTTAAACACTTTGCATGGAATTAGGTTTCATGCCAAGTGTTTGTCAACTCACCTGATTATCTTTCATAAAGGGATATTTTTTTAATAAATATGGAGGTTGAAAATCTTTTATTTAAAGAAAGTAAAAGATAGTAGATGAGAAGATTATAGGGAAAAAAAAGAAAAAACCCAAATCAGAAACTACTTACCGATCTTTTTCAAGAGTCGAGCGCTTATCCTCCTTTATTCTTCTCGAAGGGCATACCGGACAACCCTTCCATGAACACACCCCCAGAATCTTGATATCCCCTACTTGAAGTAATAGATTGAATCATTTTATAAAGTGTCTCAACATCAGTTCTTTTAGAATCAAAGCTGGCCTATTGTCTTTCCTCACATTTTTTCTAGAGAGGTGTCTCTTTCCATAGGCATCACCATCCCTTCCATGGACATTGCTTCAGCCGGATCTACAATCTCTTGTTGCTAAATTGAATCCTGCATCTCAATGGCACTGTCATTCTGCTAAGATAAATAAGTAGTGTTACCTGCTGAAGAATGATCAACCACCACTAGAGTGGAAATCAGGGACTTTGTATTCTTGTAGGAGACAAGCTGAAATCCTTCACTATCCACAACATGCTTTGAAGAAGCATGGAAAGTTTTAGAGATGATTGGATAGTCATAATATAAGATTTTCTCACCCTTTCGATTACCTAAATCATTCATCCTTTCCAGTGAGAGCTGGTGATCCACCTCTAATTGGAATTCTTCTTTAATTGCCTATTTATCCACCAAGTCATCATCTTTAGGAGATGCACCCCCTTTTACTATGTTACAAGTATCACCACAGTGAATATCCGCCTCTTTGAAAAATATGGCAGCCCAAGATTTCATCTTATTCTCAGAGATGGAGGCATAGACGCTTGGGTGGTCACCCATTTCAGGAACAACACCCTGCGCCTCCTTCTGCTCAACATTTTCAGCATTGATGTCTAGTCTATCATCACTTTTACAAGGTTCTTTGCAATCCTCATACTACTGCAACTGAGGAAGAACATCATCTTTCTGAGCAGGTGCACTTTTTCTCTTTTTGAGACACTTGCTCACATCATGTCCACGCAAAGCACAGAAGATGCAAACTATAAAGCACCTACAGTTAGATGATTCATGACTAATAACATTGCATTCCTTACAAAATTTAGTCATTTTTTCATATATGTTCTTCATATCAATTATATTATTATTAATTGCTAGCATTACCTTGTCAACAATAGTTGATCCCAATTCAACCTCAACCAGGAACCTGGAAAAGTTTCCAAAATTCACTACTTCCATTTCCTTGAGAATTTTAATCAGGATACCGATGGATAGAGCAATATAATACAAAATTTTAGGATGTTAGAGGATCCAATTTAACCCATAAATGCTTACCCTGATTTGAGTAGTGGTATTACCAACCTCAAAGGGATTGAATTTTTTATCCCATTCATGTAAATGAATAATCCTAGGTTTGAGCGCTATTGAACTGAATCCCCAAGATTATATTTTCAATTATTACGAAGGGAATATCATATGAAAATATCCATATCCTAGCGATACACACTTCTAGGATGAAAATCCCCAAATCAATGAAATCCTCTCCTTGTGATCATCAATTTTTCGAGGCTGAGAGTCTTTAGGTAGAAATAAACAAGCAATAATTGAGAACTCACCCATTTTTAGCCACTCTGATACCGCTTTAAGATCAGTTTTTATGTGTGCAATGCTCCCTTTTCTTCGAATGGAATAATCAATCACTCTTTTAAAGCTTGCAAAAGAACGATTAACTAAGGAACCCTCATCTGGAGCACCATGGCTCGTTTGGATGCAGGTCACTGGATTAGATTTACGAGGTGCCTCTTCCCCATCATTCCTTACTATTTGATCATGTACATCCCTATGTTGAGATTCATACCTCTCAGACACATCAGCTGGAACCCTTGTGGTTTGACTTGCAATTTCAACAGGAATCCTTACTTCTTGACAATGAGGTTCAATTATCTCAGACGCAATAACAATAACCCTTTCAGCTTGAAACAAGACGTAAATAGCATGAATCTACCCATATTTATGATTAGATTCAAGCCTCTCAAATTCATCACACGTAGAAGCCAACATCAAGACCGCTTGGGCCCAATCCTAATCTCCCATGCACTGAGAAACACTCATCATGAGTGAAATATGCTCAAACAAATTCACTGGGACCTCATGCTGCTCTACCCTAGTCCCATATGAGGAGCATGACACCAAAGTGTGGCTGAAGAAGTGAGCAACCATCGTGGAAGTGAAAACCTAGCTTCTCATAAAGGGATGTGAATGTTTTGAAAGCGTATGTAATGCTGGTTTAATTTTAACAAGGGGTGTGTGAAGTTTTAAATGAAAATTTATAAAATATAGAGGGGTTTTTCTCATTTTAAATGATTAAGATTATTGGGTCATGAAGTTTCCTTTAATGCTTTATAAAAAAAGAATTGGGGTTTTGAGAAAGAGTGTTTGAAACTGATTGGTTTATTTTTAAAAGGATGTGTTATTTTAAAGAGGAATTTGTGTAAATGGTTGTTTTTTTAATGGGATTTCTACTATGATTTTATAAATAGCTTTCAAAGGAGACTTAAAGTTTATAACTTTTATTTATCCTTGGTTAATTTTTATATCAACGTTTTGTGTATTTATTTTGTTAAATATTAATATTACTGAATCAAATAGGATGGATATGAATAAAGAATGGGTGGATTCCAATCGTTTGAAAAAAGAGTATGAATATGGAGTGAAAGAGTTCATCAAGTTTGAAAAATTTCATGCATATGAACCTTCTCAAATCATTTTTTAGTGTTTGTGCTATTGTTATTTAATACAAGTTAGTCCACAGAAGTTGGAATAACACTTGATTTGTCACGGAATAGATCAAAGTTATAAATGTTGGAATAAACACGGGAAAAAAGATAATGTAGCTAGTGACTGGGATAACAATGCATTTTATGGATCATCTAATATGATTACAAGTATGGATAATGAAGAAGACCATATTGAGGACGTGATTACAGATGTGAATGATGATGAATATTGTATTGAGGAAATGATAAGGACAGTTGAAGATGAACTTCGTGATTTCCCAAAATTGTTTGAGCAGTTAAAGAGTTTTAAAAAGAAGATATTGTATAGTGGTTGCACTAAATATACAACATTTTCATCCATACTAAAACTGCATAATTTAAAAGCAGGAAATAGATAGAGTGACACCAGTTTTATAGAATTACTTGCTCTCTTGAATGACATGCTCCTAGAAGATAATGAGATCCCGAACCAAACATATGATGCCAAACGAATGCTACGCTCGTTGGGTATGATCTCTGAAAGAATAAATACCTAACTGAATGAATGTATAATGTTTCTAAAGGACCAAAAATCACTTAGGTAATTCCCAAAGTGTGGTGCTTCTTGATACAATAAAGCTGAATATGGTCCTACAGAAGTTGTATGGTACTTTCCAATCATTCCAAGGTTTAAGCGCCTATATGGAAGTGAGGATACTACCAGGAAATTGACATGTCATGTAGAAAGAAGAAATAAATATAGGAAACTACATCATCCAGAAGACTCTCTTCAGTGGAATAGAATCAATCATGAGTATCCTGGTTTTGGAAACGAGCCGATAAACCTTCATCTTGCATTATCTATAGAGGGAGTGGATCCTTTTGATTTTAAAAGAAGCACTCACAGTACATGGCTGGTTATGTTGGTAAATTATAAATTTACACTATGGTTATGCATGAAACAAAAAACATCATGCTATCTATGCTTATATCAGGACCAAAATAACCAGGTAATGATATTGATGTTTATTTGGATACATTGATAGAGGAATTGAAATTATTGTGGTATTCATGTGTTACATTGTATAATGCTTACAGAAATGAAGATTTCACATTGAGTTCCATATTGTACAGGAAAATAAAGGATTTTACTTCTTATGGAAATTTGTAAGGATATAACATTAAAGGAACTCATGGGTGTCCTGTATGAGAACAAGATACACAATCAATTAGGTTGAAACATTCATCAAAAACCGTGTTTCTAAGACATCATAGATTTATACCCCACCAACATAAGTACCAATCTTGGATGATATCATTTGATTGAAGTTCATAAGAACTTAAAACATGATCTCCACTAATAGGTGATCAGCTATTTGAGAAATCAAAAGACGTGGACACTGTTTTTGGTAAACTGTTTTAAAAAAACCTTATGAAAACAAGTTGAAAAAAGAGATCAATTTTTTTTGAATTACCATACTAGAATTGTCTTTACATCAGAAACTTTCTTGATGTTATTCATGTTGAAAAAAATTTATATGACAGTGTCATCGACACGTTGCTAAATTCACCCGACAAAACACATGATGAAATTAAGGCTAGGTTGGAAATGGTTTACATGGGAATACGAGAAGAGTTGACGCCATTAAATGGTGAAAAGAAAAATTTTCTTCCTACAACTGCTTACAATATTTCTAGGTAGGAGAGATATCAGTTTTGAAACTTCTTGAATGACATAAAGGTTTTAGAGGGGTATTCATAAAATATCAAGAACATCGTGTCAATGACTGATTTAAAGTTAAGGGGTCTGAAATCACATGACCAGCATGTTTTGATACAAGATATAATGCCTATAAATTTTCATTGAATTTTTCCCTATAATGTCCATCATACATTAACCAAACTCCATTTCTTATTCAAAGCTATATGCATCAAAGTTATAAACCTGATGAAATTGCTGAGTATAGAAAGAAAAATTTTCATCATATTATGTGAATTTGAAGTATTCTTCTTACCAACATTATTTAATATGATGGTTTATTTGATGGTTCACTTGGTGGGATAAATTTGACTATGTGGTCCTGTATACTATATATGGATATACCCCATTGAATTTTCATATGAATATTTTGAAAGGGTTTGTCAAAAATTGAAGTCGGCTAGAGGGTTGTATAGTGAAACGATATATTGTTGAAGAAACCTTTGAATTCTGTACTGAATACCTATCCAGTGTGGAAAGAATTGGTCTATTGAAATCTCATTACACTGGGCGACTTGCAGGAAAAGGAATTTATGGAATAGATGTTGTCACAATCAATATTACAGATTGGGAGAAAGACCATATTTACGTTTTGAATAACAGTTTGGAGGTTTCCCCATATGTCAAAACCCACAAAGAAATTCTTAGGCATTTGAATCCATCAAGAGATGAAAGATAGATATCAAATACACACAATCAACAATTTATAGGGTGGTTCCAAGACTATATTTTAAAGGAGTCAGATGAAAATCTAGATTAAATTTCATAACAACTTCGATGGCTAGCTGAAGGACCAAGTTTGTATGTATTATATTATAATGGTTATATAATTAATGGTTATATGTTCTATACAAATAAGCATGATGAATACAGTACCATGAAAAATAGTGGAGTTACACTTGTGGCTGAAGCGATGCATGTTTCTTGTAATAAGGGCAGAAATCCAATGTATGTGAATATATCATACTTTGGAATCATCAAAAAAATATGGGATTTGAATTATAAAACATTCCAAGTGATGATTTTTCAATTCAAGTGGTTTGATAATATGAGTGCCACTAAAATAGATGGATTGGGATTCGTGAAAGTAGATTTCAGTAAGGAAGGGTACAAAGATGAACTGTTTATAATGACATCACAGGAAGTACAAGTATTTTATGTTACAAATCCGACAAACCAAAAGTGGTCAACTATTCTATTATTGACTAAAACCACTAAAGGGTCAGATGAAAATTCAACCAAGGATGACTCTTTCATTGGGACGTCGCAATCATTTAACAGTGGTCCCAATGTAGATGATGTTTTGTATATCAGAGGATACCACAATGATGGTATTTGGATTGTTGATATAGGGGTCAAATCCCTTCATCCTTTAAAAAAGAAAAAAAGTTCAATAATTAGGTTACATTTTTTTTGTAATATACATCATGTTACCTCATGTTATTATCCGTTTGCTGCTACATTTATGCAATCTAAATTAAATGTTAAACCAATTATGTAGATAATGACTTCTGCACATGCTGGTGCTCCCAATCCTAAGAAACAATAGGTCTCTCAACCTGCTCATGCTCACAGTGTAGAGGAATGACCTTCTACACATACTGGTGCTCCCATTCCTGAGGAACAACAGGTTACTCAACCTACTATTGCTCTCAGTGAGAAGGTACAACAACCATATGCACATATTGATGCTACTGCTCCATAGAAACATATTGACGATGTTGATTCTGAGGAAATGGTAGGTGATGAAGGACTAACGTCGAAAAAAAAAGTGTTTTATTTTGATGGTGTTAGCAAAAATAATTAAGGCTAAAGTCAAAGGCACAAAATTTTAGGTGGGATGGAATTCGAGGGGTCAACATGTTAACCCCAATAAGGCAATGTTCAATAGTTATTTTAGAATCATCACTCGGAAACGCATGTTTATTGATGTAGATTCATGGCACCATGTTGTGCCCGAGATGAAGACATTGATGTGGGAAGAGATAACAATAATATTATGATATCATTTATTTATTTTACTAAAAAAAATAATAATGAAACTGTAACACCCCAAGATTTTATGAAAAATATTCTTTTAATTTCATTAATGTCTTGTTTTGTATGCTACACCAAGATTACCTTGCGCTATACGCAACACCGTATTAGCTTGCAGTACACGCAACACTATTCTTGGATCGTGTTACACACAATTTTGATAATAGTTATTCAACGCAACATTGAGTGTATATATATATATATTCAATGTATAAATGAAATATGGTTGGATTCGGTTATACGAAACAATGAAGGATTCTTGCACAACACGCAACCCTGACTTGGCTTGCATTACACGCAATCGTGACCTTCCTCGATAGCGTGTGTTGTACGCAATACTGGGTGTTACTAAACAACGATATATTATTATAATATTATTATGAACTAGCCGTTATGAATAGTATTAACTAAATTTTGAATTTTATAACATTATTATTCATCTTACACATTTTCTAGAACATGTTATAAGAACAAAATAATTTTTTCGGGTAAAATAAGTATTTTTCAAAAAATACAGTTTTGCCGCCTTTTGATGGCACACCCACTTTAAATCTAGTTTTTGAAATGTTTATAAGTTCCATTTGACAAAATAAAATTATTCTTTGGAATCAAGAAATAAAAATTTACTTTGGATAAAATTTTCATTTTATTCTGATGACTTTCATATTTTAATGAATAGTAAAAACACGCTATATTTTAATTAAAAACAACTTTTTTCATCATAATATCTTATGTGGTTAAATTATAATATTGAATGGTTTTAAAGTATAAATAGAATATATTTTTACCATTTAATATAATGTATGTCATTAGCATTGATTCTACCTTGAATTCGTAGGATAAATCAATTCAATCTTTTGCAATGTTTTAAAGAAAAACCCGTTTTCTTTCGACAACGGGATTAATTTTAATTTAATTTCTGCAACTTTTGTGTATTGAATTTGGAAAAATGGATTCCATATTTGGAATCAGTGGATCCAAATTATGTTAATAAGCTACTTTTTATTTTTTGGGAATTATGAATAATAACTACGGTAAATTTTATTTACCATAGTTAAAGGTAAATTGGGTAATTAAGGGTAAATATAATATTATAAAATTACCCTAACACATGTCAAAATCCTATTTGATGACTAAAAGTAGACCCATATCACTTAAGGGTCGGATTAGATTCATTTAATGGACTTTTTTCCATGAAAATAATTTTATTATTATTAAAACCAAAGAATGTGACAACATGTTACTTTCTTAAATCTTATAAGTTTAATAATTTTAATTTAGTGATAAACTTCATGAAACTTTGAACATGAATAGTCTCAAGAAATCTAATACAATTATCTACATCATAGGAATTTATTTAGAATTTTTCGGGATTAAATAATTATCATTTATTATGACACAAAGATGATGCAGTAATTGTCTTATTAATGAAATATTGAAATAATTGATGTTATAAATACCCAAATAAATGTAATTTAAGACTTTTTATGAATTATACTAATTTTATATGTTAATATGACATGTTAGTATTGATTTAATTAACTTTTTTCGAACTAATCAATCTGTTATGAGTTTCACAAAAATCAATTACTAAATAGTGTCAAAATTGACATAAAATAGTTTTTAAAACAAATATTATATTATTAATTGTTATTTTATTCCTAAAAGTCTAAGGTTTGGCCAAATGACTTAGATAAGGTTATATATATTAATAATAAACAACTTGGGGTTAGTTTGGCTTGATATAGTAAGTTTATTATCCTATAGTGTAAGAAAACAAGAAGACACGGTAAAAGTAAAATTATCTAACTTAAAGTTAAATATAAATGATAAGGTTAAAATAGGAATCTAAACTTGGCTAAATTCTATTGTATGAGAGTATTTAGACCCATACTTACCTTATCTTCAAAATAAATCAATTTGGAGCTATTTAAAACCGAATTTGGCTTTATAATAAAATAATATTTTTAGTTATTCCAAAGGTGCCCCTCTCCTCCCTTATAAAAGGGCACCCCCTTCCCTCTCTTCCTCACACCACTTTGAGCCTTCAAGCTCGGCCAACCTCTGCCAAATTCTCTTCTCCACTTCCCTAGAAACATCCTAGAGGTTCTGGTCTTCCTCAAAGACCAATTTTAGTGCCCTAAGAGGAGGTCTCAAAGAGGCGCTTCAAAGAAGAGGAGGTTCAGACACTTACGAAGCAAATCGGACCTAAGGTAAGGGAAAATATCACAATCTCATTTTATCTGAGATTGTTTATATGTTGGTATTTACTGGGGTGTATTTTATCATCCAAATACATGTTTCCTCAATATGTAATACTATTTGTATCCACCTACAATTGTTTAAATCCAATTTTACCCTTCGGTGAGCTTTTAGTAAAAGATATGAAAGGAATCTTTTGTCGTTTTTCGTACGAGGTACTTTTTTACTTTTCCGAAAAAAGTACGAGAAGAATGTTTTTAACTTATACGGCATTAATGTATTTTTAAAAAATTATTTCCAAGAATCTTCCTTTACAAGTTTTCAATTTTATTTTTAATCAACTTCTTTTAGTTTAAAATTGTATGACATGTTAAGAAAGAAAAATGTTTTTGAAGTAGAAAGGATATTTTTCTCAAGAATGGAGTTCAAGTGTTTTATCAAAATTATTTTCCATCTAAGATAATATAGGGTTATATTTTTATTCCTATTATTACATTGATTTGATTATGTTGTGATGGAATTATTTTTATGAATTCCTTTATCTTATATGAATTGTTTTATGATGTCATGTTGTTTAAGAATCCCATTTTTATTACATGGGTTATGCTACGATGTATGATTTACGATTTTGTGGAACACATAAGAATGGTTTCATTATGAGATGGGTGGGACCTATATCTCCCTCCAATGCATTGGGTAAAGATTTTATATCTCATAAGATAGACATGGCTAGAACGGTAGGTTATACCGGTTCAGTGAAACAGGACTGAAACGAGGAGTGAACTCGGTTCAGAAAGGGACTTTGTCCGCTAAGATAGTCTTGGAAATGAGTCTTGACTAATAAGAAATGATTCTCTATGATTATGTGTGTATTCCACAAAGTTTCATGTTTTAAGTTATGATTATTGGGATTACATTTCACTACTATGATTTATCCCATGTTATGAAATTACGATCTCTTTTGCAGGTTAAGATTTCCAAAATGTTATGTTCTTATGAATATTATGTGATTGATATTTCTTTTTTTTACCCTTACTGAGCATTTGAGCTCACCCTTTTATGTTTTCTTTTCCCCAGGATATAAAGAAATGTTTTAGGTAAGAAAAAAAGTAAGATCTTTATGGGAGATGTTGAAGATCTTTCACCATAATTAGAAGATTACGTTCTGAGTTTCCAAAGACACTAAACTATTACGGTCCTTGTGTGTGTGTTTTTGTTATGTAATAAGTATTCCGCAAAAGTAATGTAATGTCCTTGTACGTCAAGCTTCGGGTCTCTACAGAAACATTGAATTACTATTCATTATCCACTGTAGAGTTCATTTATAGTAGATAAATCCCATAAGAAGTATGTATTAATGATTTATGGAAGGATTCACAAAGGATTTATCACAATCTTAACAAGAAATTATCTGAAAGATGCTGAAGGGAAAATAAACCCGCACCCACTAGCTATCTATGCACACCTGATAACCCAAGAAGCGTGTGATACATTTACTGGACATTGTGGAGATGCGTCTTTTCAGGTAAATTATGGACAATAATAAATTTTTTGATGATACAAGTATTCATCACCTTGATTGACAATTTTTTTATTTATAAAACAACAATTGAGTGCTGGAAATAAGGAATGAGCAGCAAAACCAGCACACCCCTACCATAAAGCAAGGATAGGGTATGCTTCACTTGAAAAAAATCGGTACGTATTTTAATTCGAGCGTAATAATTTTATGTGACATGAAACAACACCATAATTATGTTTCTCTATTTATATGAATATTGACGACTCAAAATACAAAGCCACTTCCATCCAATTCCATGTGCTATAGAAGGAGGCATGTGTAAATAAAGACGAGATGCTAATATATGAGAACACACAAAAAGTGTGGGAATCATGAGTAAGTATTATACAATAAAAATTTGTTTTGATTTCAATCGTTATTATGTAACAATGATCGCTTATTTTACTATATTTTCTATCTGAAATACTCACAATAATTAGAAACACCTGTTCAGGATGAACACATACTATTGGTGTCCTTGAAGTAGCCAGAATAGTATGGCCGTGTCATAGGTGCAGGTTTTGGGGTGACAACCCGAACATATTTTGAGAAAAAAAGAGGATGATCAAAGTGAATTAATAAAATAGATGAAAGAAATAATATCTAACCTTGAAGGAAAATTCTGATGACAGAGGGTGATGATTGACACTTTAATGAGGGATAAACAAAGAAAATAAGAAACTCAAGAATAGACACCGTGTGGAGATCCTGCCCCACCCCACTAGCTATGGGGCTAGCCATTCCCCTCAAAGAGATGTCTTAGAAGAGGTAATCAATGTTTTAATAAATGATTCTATGAAATGTGAATTAAAAATACACTGATTCCTTTCCTGTACTGATATTCCACAGGGTGATAATTTATATCTAGCAACACCCACCCTCCACCTTGTGGTGAGGGCTACAGTGTTCAATATTCAAAAGGACATGCTACAAAACAGACCACTTCCAACAGGTCATGTGCGAGTGTCTATCACCATATCCCATGAGATGAGAAAAGCGCTACCTATTCCAATTCATGAGGATGATATTAATACAGTCAGAAAATTTGTTGGAACATTCATCATATGGCCATCACATCTTGTGAAAAATCATGGCGATAAAGAGGTATTCATTTCGAATTTACTTTTCAAGCTAAACCTTTAACGATTAATGAAAAAAGGACTAAATCGATGAATGTTATTATAGATGAGCAAATATAAGGGGATGAAATGAAAGATCATCTCAAAACCATCTAAATGATTGACCAGCCGATCAAAAACTTCTATTGAAAGCACAATTACCCCACCCGTTCTATATCCACATTTACTAGCATTCAAGGATCATGTGGATACAAAGTTAAAATATGGTATTAATCACATAGTTGATTTTGAAGAAAATATGCACGAAGAGAAATATAATGACTTCATTGGTGTTGAGATTGTAACTGAAATCCTCAACTATGAATGGTTAGGTGACTCAGTTGAAAATGTATACATGAGGTATGTTCTCATGATTTCATTTTCTAAAAGGTGATATACTGTGTTAATTATGACTAAATACATTTCATATTTATGTAAGGCGTATATATGAAAAAAAATTGAAGGAATTTTTCCATGGAAAAAAATTCAGACTCTTTAGTCCTCACATCACCTCTACAGTATAAAAATAAATAGATAGCAAAAAAATGATGAAATAGTGGAAGGTCTGATCAAATTGTTTGAAAGAAAAATTTCAGATGATAGACTCTATTTAATACCAATGATGCAGGGGTAAGACTCTACAATTTAATCATATAAAATATATTTTTATTTCTTTCATTATGTATTCTTTTTTGTGTTTTTAGGCATCATTGGATGCGCATTGCAGTAAATTTGGATACACCAAAGATTTATTTCTTGGATTCAATTCATGTATATCCAAAAAACTGTCCACACATGATGGAGTTTGTCAATTTGTAATACACTAAATCAAACATTTTAGAACTAAACATCAAGTTATATAATTTATATTATTTTTTAATGAGTATTTTGTTATGATAGGGTGGTGCATCACTATCGTCTGAAAAAAGGAATGAGGCCAGGGGCTAAGGAAAAGGATGAAGACAAGTACTACGACTGGATCAATATCATGGTATATATAGTAATATTTCAATATCTAATCACATATCAAAACAACTTACTTATTTTACTCAATTTTTATATAGTGTTATAAACAAACCAATAGAAAATATTTCGGTTATTATTTTTGTAAATTTATGAAAGAGATTGCATTCCATGAAAAAACTAGTATTCCTGAAGAAGTATTTTCAAGATAATTACTATTTAATTTAAAATATTTACTAATCCTTTATGTATTTATATTTTTCCAGTACTACTATGATTTTAAAAAAAAGTCATATTCACTAGACGATATAGATATGCTCAGAGACGAATGGGCATCATACCTGATGAAAGAATGTAAACAAATAGCATGAAGATGTGACTTCCATATATAGGGTATGAATTTATAATGTTAATATCACTATATAAAATCTTTATGCTCATGTTAACTTTATATGTTCATTGATATATCCCTTTTTTACAATTATTAAACATCTATGATCACTCTTTATTATGTTTCATATCCTTATGTTATGAATCAAAATGCGTGTTTCCAGTTTGAAATGACATTTTAGTAAAAAAATAGAATTGATATACTGAAAATAAATAAAACATATTAAGATTGTTTTGATACCCTAGTACAATGATCTATAATTTATTTTTGACGTGTAATAATTATCCACACCTCAATACGACGTACGATGTGACCAATATAACTCAAAGTGTCTCTTTTTATTTAAAATTGACATCAATTTAAGTAAAAACAACAAGTGACATAATGAGAACCGAGAAAATGAAATTGTATTGTTTTTATACTCTAGGGAAACAATCTATAAGTCATTTATGATTTGTAGAAATCATTCACACCACAATAGGATATACAATGTGTCTGGTATGACTCAAAGTGCATTTTTTTATTTAAACATTAATTTATGTAAAAAGAACAAGTGGCATACTGAAAACTGAGAAAACACATTAGGATTGTTTTGATACTTCAGAAAAACAATCCATGAGTAATTTTTGACATGTAAGAATCATCCAATCCTCAATAAAACACATGATGTGACTGGTATAACTCAAAATATCTCTTTTTATTTAAAATTGACATTAATTCAAGTAAAAACAACAAGTGACATATTTAAAACTGAGAAAACGCATTCATATTGTTTTAATACTTTAGAAAAATGATAAATGAGTCATTTTTGACATGTAAGAATCAGTATCACCTCAATACGACACATGGTGTGCCTGGTATCTCTCAAAGTGTCTATTTTCATTTAAAATTAACATTAATTTAAGTAAAAACAACAAGTGACATACTGAAAACCATGAAAACGCATTCGGATTATTTTGATATTTTAGGAAAACAATCTATTAGTCATTTTTGATGTGTATAAATCATCAAAATCTCAATATGAAACATGGTGTGGCTGGTACAACTCAAAATGTCTCTTTTTATTTAAAATTGACATTAATTTAAGTAAAAACAACAAGTGACATACTAAAATATGATAAAATGCATTCAGATTGTTTTTATAATTTAGGAAAATGATCCATGATACATTTTTGACATTTAAGATTAAACCTCACCTCAATTTGACACATGGTGTGACCGGTATCACTCAAAGTGTCTCTTTTTATTTAAAATTGACATTGATTTAATTAAAAAGAACAAGTGATATACTAAAAACTGAGAAAATGCATTCATATTGTTTTTATATTTTAAAAAAAATGACCTATTAGTCATTTTTGACATGTAGGGATTATCCGCACCTCAATATGATGCACGGTGTGGTTGGTTCAACTCAAAGTGTCTTTTTGTTTAAAATTGACATTAATTTAAGTAAAAATAACAAGTGACATACTAAAAACTAATAAAACGCATTTAGATTGTTTTTATACTTTAATAAAATGATTTATTAGTAATTTTTGATGTGTAGGGATTAGCTGCACCTCAATACGATGCATGGTGTGGCCAGTGTGACTAGAAGTGCCCGTTATCAATTTAAAATTGACATTTTAGTTCAAAACACGTCACTCAATGAAAACCAATAAAAAATGCTCTAATTGTATTGATAAGTTAGGAAAATGATTAATAAGTCATTTGTGACGTGTATGAAGAAGTCTCACATCAAACCAATGCATGATGCGACTGATATGACTTAAAATGTGTGTTTCCAGTTTGAAATGTCATTTTAGTAAAAAAACAACTGAAATACTTAAAACCAAGAAAAAATATTTGGATTATTTTGATACTTTAGGATAATGATACATTAGTAATTTGTGACATGTAGGAATCAACCACACCTTAATACAATGCACG
Source organism: Viscum album (assembly GCA_963277665.1). Lineage (NCBI taxonomy): Eukaryota > Viridiplantae > Streptophyta > Magnoliopsida > Santalales > Viscaceae > Viscum > Viscum album. Next base: position 1,494,916,080 of record OY728147.1, on the reverse strand, counting down.
GTGTGGCCGGTATAACTCAAAATGTGTCATTATTTAAAATTGACATTAATTTAATAAAAGAACAAGTGTTATAATCAAAACTGAGAAAAAACATTTGTATTGTTTTTATATTTTAGTAAAATGATCCATAACTCATTTATAATTTGTAAGAATCAACCCCACCTCAATAGGACGCATGATGTGACCGATATAACTCCAAATGTGTCATTTTTATTAAATATTGAATTTTATTAATGTGTTCTTTCATATTAATGTTTATTTTATTTTATTTATAGTATTACTAACATAATATTTGTTTTCTTATATAGGTGGAATATTTTTCTCAGGTTGAGATGATTTTTTTTGGAAATTGATACCATGGGAGGATATTTTGAGGGGGGATCACAAACATCAAAAGATGAAATATGAATGTTTTAGAATGTTTGTTGGAAAATTGTAAATGTAATTATATAAAAAATTTGTTTGAAATGTAAATAGTAGTGTTTATTTTTGTATATACCATGGGTGGATAGTTTTGTATTCATGATGTCAATTAAATGTATTTAGTAGGTTTTCTTCTAGGTGTGCTATGTTTGGTGTGTAGGTTTGATTGAAGGTTCTGTTGGGTGTGCTGTTATATAAACAAAACACTTGCAGGAGGGTATCCCTTTATCATCACTATGATTAATAGTGATTTTTAGCGCTGTTAAAGGCCATTTTGCATGCTGTTAAAGACCATATGTGTAGTAGTGATCTCGTAAACTTTCGAAGTCTGTGTGGATGATCAAGAGGGATCCCAGTTTGGTTCCTTCGAGCAACGATAACTGATGAAGATCAATTGACGTGTGAATTCAGATAGAATGAGGAAATATTCAATTTATTTTTATGATTAAAAACTACACATGATATCCTCAAGGTTTTTTACAGGGCTGTGCATCGCTGGCAATGACATTATTACGTTGATCGCTGGTGAAAAATTTTAGATCTTCGGTCCATCAGCTTCCACCACACACCCCAGAACATTAAATTGGTATATGAGATATCATGTGAAATTTCTAAGTAAAAAAAAAAATTAAATTTGCATTAAATTTTGAAGTGGGCATCATTACGGTCTCAACGACATAGACAACGATTCAATCTGACATCAGACAGAAAAGTTGCGTCCGTTTGAAGTTTTAAATTGGATTGGAATCCATGTTTATAGGTATAATTATTATTTAATAACACACAAACACACACACACACCTGTGCACGTGCGCATCTGTTCCCATGGATACACCCACGAACACATGCGTGAGCACGCACACAAACACACCGACACACATGTTTAATTTCATTGGTTGAGTTTTTCTAGCGATACCCACTATTCCAGCCAGATTCCGTGGACGAAATTGTGTTTTATGGCATTGATTAAATTCCACCAGTATGTGGAATAATAAAAAAAAATAAATCTACTATATATAATAATTCTAGCTTCTCCTGCTTCCATATGCCACACACTAATTCTTCCACATCCTTATTTCATTATGTGTCATTGCTACAACTATCCACGTCACTCCTCCACGTGAGATATCTTCGTTTCTCAACCTACTATTCTCACTCCCACTTAGTTTTTCACGCTACGCGACCTGCACAACCCTCAAACCCCCGCCTCCGTCGCCCTGGCTTTCCCAGGCAAGCCGAAGTTAGTCGATCTCCGTCTTCGATGTCCTCATTCTCCTGGTTGTTACTCTAATATCTGCACTTTTACTTCTCCCAATTTCTACTCTAATCTCCACACATTTTATTCTACTGGTCATGCTTGGTATTTATCACTTTGCGATCTAGGGTTTGCACAAAATCCCGATGTTGGGGTCATCCTCCTCCTGGTTTCCCTATAGTTCATCTTCCACCTACTCCTACTACGACTACGGCTACTCAAACTCCACCAAGTCTACCTCTGGCTGGTCCAGCTATGACTCTCTTACCCCATCCATATGCATCTCAATCTCCCAATTCCACCTGCCTCCCCATCTCCCCATTCTCCCCATATTCAACGTGATTCATTGATGCACATAAGGGTTTCACCTAAATGATCTTCATAAACCTAGAAATGTGAAATTGGTGTCATATCCAGAACACTGGCGGCTCATCTTCATTGATTAGGTTTGTTGTTGCTCAAATTAGATCTGTTTCAATGAAAAATATTTTTTTGGATCCAATTTCCTAGGTTTCGAGCTCAGACTGTCTACTCGGAACGACTCACTTTAGCATCCGTCCATTTCAAACGAAAGCAATCCATTCCTCTGAAACAATGTGGGCTTGCCATTTGCGCTATCTATATGTAAATTAATTGTTCTTTTACAGTGTATTAAACTTCACGCATTGCAAATCCACCTCCAGATCATGATTAGTTTTCTTTATATATACTATAACACTATCAATTTTTCTACTGCTACACCCACCTTTGGCTGTCGATTACTTTGCATTCTATTTCACATTTATCTTCTTTAAATTGACGTGCTGCTCACCAAGTTATAGTTATGAGGAAGCCTTATGGGCTTGTGGAAAGTTCACCTTGATTAACCATTATATCTATATATTACTTCAATAATATTGAATAGGTGAATCAACATGTAGTAACTCATTCTTTCACACATATGTGTATTTTCAATTCTATAAAATTTCTAACAACATCATTAATATTGGTGCTACATATCACCTATTCTGATTCAGAAACATCTACACTACTTTTGGTTATTTTGACAGAATATGTACTAGCATTTCTGTCTGTCTCTTGCAGCACATCATACAGTAAAGCGTAGGTAAGAGTAATTTCTTATAAACATTACCTAAATTTATGTCTATATCATGAATGCTTTATCTATTGTTCATTGCAATTTAAAAAATGTTTACTTATGTGTTTTTTTGTTATCATTATATCAATCCAATATATATTTCATTCACTATAGTTGAACATAAACATATTTCAATTTTATGGAAAACAATGATATTTCATAAAAAAGAAAACTAGCCAGAAGGTTGGTTATTTTTTTGATGTGTTATAACCGAGTCCTTCAATGTCACCAAATTCATCTTTTAATGTGAAGTAAGGTATTTTACATGGCCAACGCTGGATAATTGTGAGTGATCAGCTACATACACCTTTAGGTTTAGTCTATATCTTGTGGATTGATACAGATTCATAATATTATGTTAACAACTTTGATGTGGCTGTATTGTTTCCCTTAACTGTTACTTTTAAAAAAAACATATTCACCTTGATTCTATATTTTCATGTGTCTATATTGTTTCCCTTAATTGTATTATTATATTCCACATAAAATGCATCTATATTTACTAAATGAACAATTTTTTAATTAGTCTAAGTAGATTTTTTAATAAGAATCTAAAAACTATTTCAACTTGCATGTGAATACTATAGCCCATGTTTTTTAATAGTGATTAATGCACAGGTGTATACTAGTCAGTGACTTCATGAAAGTCTCATTTTCTAGAAATTTATACTTAAGTCCTCTGGATATGATCGTTAATCATGAATTATATAGTCTATTAAACTTGTGGAACATGATGCATTCTCATCGAATATTGTTTCATATAAACATGTTTCATGATTGGAGAAACCGATTTGTGTTTAGGCATTCAAACCTCCAACCAATTTGATTTTTGGTCCTTGCATGTAGTATTTTTATAGGATACACGTGTGTTTGTATGCACATAAACACATATATATTTCTTATCCGTTGTCTCAACTCTACCATATTACTTCTGATTTATTTTGATTTTTTTGGTTTATTGCTTGTAGGAAAAACATAGGCTTAAGAAGCCGAAGAAATATGAACCCAAAGTACTCTAAAGGCACCCTTCTACTCGAAGGTAACATGTTGGCATGTTTATTTATTCCTTTGTTCCACAATACAACATGTATGGTGAGAGGTATTAATGGAAATTGTATTGAATTCACTCAAGTTGAAGTTCAAGAGGAATTACAATAAACACTCAATAGAAACAAGATGTGGTGGTTCTTACTCTGAAGACCACAACCGCTAATGGACTGGGGTTGACCTGTTGGAACTGTCCAGCTGTGGACAGGTTAACTACAACACCTGTTCAAGGTTTTAAACCAAAAATCTCTTGTCCCTTTTATTTTATTTTATTTTCTTTAGTCATTTTACTATTTAATAACATTTTTTTTTGTGTTTTCTAGGCAGTAAAAAAGATGGACAACACCTCACGCACCTATTGAATATTGAATAATACTGTTTTTAGAAGCATAAACAGACATCCAGGTTTGTGTTTCTACATTTTTTTCAATGTTTTTGATGTTTTCCACCTTCCTCTTTAAAGTGTATGCGAGACATTGCCCATTTGATGTACAAGTTTCTCTAAAAGACATTTTATGTGTAGGCTTCAGGTCACTGCTATCCAAGATGTGATTTAGTGCTCTCTGTAATGGACATTTGTGAGACTATTTAGGTAAATATCTCCTTGGTTGGTGCACTCTACTACTGTTTAAATTTTATCTTTCTTATTTATTTTCTCAGTGCATGTGAATACATTAAGTAGATCTAGAAATGTGTTTGATTGTATAATTCAGCTTTGACATAATGAGTTTTGGTTCTCTTTCTCCATAATTTATGGGATTGTAGTTTGGATTGAAATGCTTCTCAAGTTTATATCCATATAGATCATACCAGATATTTTTTATAGTATAAGGTACTGAATCTTGCACCAATGTTTCATACAGTTCATGCTCATAGGATAAGCAGTTTTCAATGTGTTTTTAAACATAACATAGATCCAAAATTTCCCTAATTACCTTACATTGTTAATTGTATTTTTTATTCTTACTTATATGACCTAAATCGGTATGTATGTGCCTCTTCTATTTTTCTTTGTAGTGATGGATAAGATGAACTCTATTCATTTCAATTGAGAATGCTTTGTGGGATAAAAAAAGGATTTGATACCATACTCTCTATCAAGATTGATGACTTCTATGAATAAGGTAGTCTCTGTTTTAATGTTACTGTATAATATACATACATGTTTTAAGACAAAGGGTTTTATATTTGAGTTGATGAAAATTTAATGTGAAGTAAGGTATTTTACATGGCCACCGCTGGATAATTGTGAGTGAGCAACTACATACACCTCCAGGTTTGGTCTATATCTTGTGGATTGATACAGATTCATAAGATTATGTTACAACTTTGATGTGGTTGTATTGTTTCCCTTAACTGTTCCTTTTAGAAAAAAAATACGCACCATGATTCTATATTTTCACGCAGCTGTATTTTTTCCCTTAATTGTATTATTATATTCCACATAAAATGCATATATATTAACTAAATGAAGGATTTTTTAATTAGTTTAAGTAATTTTTTCCCAATACTTACGACTAAATTTCATAGAAACAAGAGGTATGGATTAGTGGTATTTAGTCACAATACACATGATAAACATCAAACATAATACTTTTTGAATGTTGATAAAACTATGTTTCTGCATGTTCATTAGTTAATTTTTAAGCATTATGTACAGATTCTACCCAGATGAAGATGGTTTTGGTTGAGAAAATGGATTGGTAAACCACTGTCTGAATATGGGTGGAAGAAATGAGATTATAGTTGGAGGTAGGGAAGCTGAAGTGCAGATCAAAGAAGATGGATGCAGTTATTTTCATAGTTGGTGGTTGGAATGAATGCATCAAAGCATAGAAAAGGACTTCCATGGAGATTAGCTGTGAATTTCAATATAAATGTTGCACCATAGGTACTCCATGGAAATTTTTCATGATATTATTTGAGACACATTTCTAAGATTTCTATTTAATGATCGATGTATATAGTCTCATTGATAGTAATTTATGTAGGAGTTGGTGGAAAAAAAGACAAATTTGGTTTCCTATTTATGTCATACAGTGCTGAGAATACATTTGGGTATGAATAGATGCAATGCAAGATTAAGGTTTCTTAAAATATTATAAATTTATGTAAATTTTTTCTAGAAGTGTAACTTTTGGCATGAAATTGGTAGGTGTCTTTAAGATTCATAGAGATTCTATAAAAGGAACAATATGAGTGTTCTTATGGATCTATTATCAAATTGATATATTATAAGATCTTTTAATGAGCTATACAATAGAAAATCCCTTGAATTTTTTTATAGATTCATACTAATAAACCAATGAGAACTAATGGTTTTATTTTTAAATTTTACACACTTATGAGCTCTATGTCACATTTAAAACCAACATTTTCACTATTAATAATGGATTCAATGTATTACTGAAGAAAGTTAAGAGTTGGTTTAGTTGAAGGGTGTATATGTGCATATTTAAAAATGGTAAAAGATCATCCCGTTATAATTTGATAGCCTGTGGGAGATTCACATGGCCAACAAACTATAATTTCACTCATCATTGAATCGTATTTCAATGAAATACAACTTCAATTGGATTCTTGTGGAGGATGGGAAATTGGAGAAGAAAAAAGTGGAAGGTAATAAAATTTTGGTAGTTAATTTATGCTACTGTATTTACTCATCCCTGCATTAAAATTTCAGGTATGATAAATTATATTACCCCCTATTTATTTTTTGACTTATCATGAATGCAACCCTCCGGATTATATCAATCTTGATGGACACATTCTTTCATTGTTCGAGTCATGTATAATCTGATGAAGATGAGGCAACAAGTTATTGCACTTCTCCACCATGCTCATCATTGTTTCATCCTTGATGATTTTCTAATCTTCTCTATAGGTCAACATGCTCGATAGCACGTCTAGGATATTTCGGGTCCAAAGAAGGCATTCCTTATTTTCTGCAGTTGTTAAGCTACCATTAATTATAGGGTACTCTATAGGAGGATACAGTGGCCGCTGAAATGTTGACTCTAATGTATCTTCCATGGGCAAGGAATTACCATCTTGAAGTGGTGGAGGCATGCCCCTTTCCTTCAAACCTATAAAAGTTTGATGGAACAGGTAAATAAGCATGGTCCTGTGACTCCCCCCACACCCTGATCTCCTCCCAAAATCTCTACCAAATTTGGCCATCAACTATCTGATTGTCAATCATAATCAATATCTCCTCCAAGTTCATGCACAAATTTTATGAATGTTCAATCCACTATATAGTTCCTATTTCATATTCTTATCAATGATTTATCCTTCAAATGGTTTCATTTTAATTTATGTAATTGTTTTCAGTGATTTTCATTCACACTTATTTTCTTCATGGTGTATCTCATAGTTTTAGATCAAATATAAATAATTTATCTTCAAAAAATGAAATCTTGCATATTTATTTCCTATTTTATTATTTAGGATACCATGGGTGATGTATTAGTATTTCTTATAGGGGAAGATGATATTGATGCTGAAGTCCAGTTACTAAATGAAGAAACTCAAATCAATGGATGAAATTCTGCAGGCTAGTTTGTCATATATTTTATAGAATTCAAGAAATACTGTGACAGTTCTACTCCTGCTATATACTATCTTACTTTGAGCTTAGTATTGTTTCAACTCCTCAGAAGTTGTGATAATTATTCTGGATATGTTTTAGTAATGACAGGAAAATACTTCGTATTTTTAGGAATATATGACGCAATGTCGGAGAACTATTTATTTTTATATTTAATTACTACTAAACCTTACTGTACAGATATTGTACAAAACAGGTTCAACTACAGTTCAATAAATCTGATATGTACTTCATAAATCAGCTATATCTTTTCATTTTTATTACATGATTTATTACTTGAATGATGATGGATTGTTTTCCTGTAGATTCAAGTTTTTGAAAAATTATGTTACCAAGGGAGATTTTGGATAGTTGATGTCTATATGGTTTGGGTTTCTATTGTTAGAGATGGGTGAGAAGCAATGGTGCTGGAGATTTGTGACATTTTTTAGCTTACTGTTTTGAATAAATAACATTGGATCTTGATGGATCTTTTAATATATTTTTAATCATTGTGTTACCTGTAGGAGCATCAAAACCCAATTTTTGCTTCTATAAATGTTGAAATTTTGTGTAGATGCTGAAGAGACATGGGCTGAGTTACAGCTTGTGTAAAATACACCTCTAATTTCTCTATTATCATAACTATGTGGATCACATTCTCACAGTTCTTTTACAGCCTTATGAAGTAGTTTTCTCATTTTATTTTGTTTCAGTTAATAGTTTATTTTACTTGTATTGAGTATGAGTTATGATTTATTTTTTTTAGATTGCATTTCTGGTATCCTGATTCCACTTATGGACTTTCTTATAAGGTTGCAGTATCGTAGACAGATTCCCCTCTCCAAATACTTGATTTCAAGAAGAAAGCCTAGTTAATTTAACGGCCCGTACAAATAAATCAAGCAATTGTTTGAAGGTAGAATCTGACCTGAAGATGTTTAATGTCACAGACTAGGCTCAGGTCTGCAACAGAAGAATGAAGGTACAATTGATGAAAAAACAATTGTTCAAATGATAATAGAGGATTGTTTAAAAAAGTAAAAAAATCATCGGTTGGGGAGTGAAGATTTCAATGGTGCCAATTAAGTACGGAGTGTGTCTTATTGAGTAGTGGGTTTATTAGAGTGTTTCTCATTGAGCAGTGGATGATTTATTTAAATTGAGATAGTTTTTTAGACCATTAGAACATGTGTTTTTTTTGGGCAGTGGATTGAGCAGTGAGTCATTTATTAGAGCATTGAATTATTTTAAAAAAAAAGTTGGTGAATGGATAACTGTATAACTTCATGTTGTTGAAAATCTTCTAAAAAGTTATACATTAAAAATTATGTAGAAATTAATTTCTAAAAATCGGTAATTGATTCAATAATTTTCACATTTCTCATTTACATTTCTCATTTTTATTATTACAATCACTGTCTTATCGTTGATTTATTCATCACTTATTATTTCATTGCACGCATTAGTGTTATTGTGATTGAAGTTGAAAATGAAATCAAATTTCCATCCACAAAATTTAGAAATTCATATACTATTAATCTATAATTTTTCTTTGTTAACAATTTAAATGGTCTCTCCATATGCTATGAACTCCTATTCCATTACCATACACCCCTTACTTTTTAATTAAAATTTATTCAACATTATTGTTTCTTCTAACCTTTTATAAATACTAATTTCTTATTAAAAGAAAAATCAGTAATTGAATACGCTGTGCAATAGCACAGGCGAGTACTAGTCCACTATATATTATATACTAAAGCTGGGTAATTCCCGGATGACGTGTCGACTCCTCGTGAATCCACGCCTCCTTATTCTTAATTTTATTCCGTAAGTAGCCCCAGGCTATCAGGCTCTTCCTGCGTCGATTTTTCCCCAACCTCCCGCGTCGCTGGGATTACCTCCTCCTCCATCGTGGCTTAGGGTTTCCACTCACTATCGTTATTCACGGACTTCATCCTAAACCATAGATCCGAGCTCGACGCCTTCCTCTTAGCTCCCCCCGCATTTCATCTATTCGCATTTCATCCGCCGCTGTTCGATTCCTCTAATGGGATGATCTTGCGACATCTTTTCTCCAAGATCCATGCCGATATCTCGCATCGCTCGAATTTTTTCCTCCTCCGTCTGGGCTTAGGGTTTCTACTCAGCGGCATTCATTCAAGGAATTCATTCTAATTCATCTACATAATCTCTTCAAATCTCTCCCCGCATTTCCTGTACCCACGTTTCATTCGCCACTGTTCAATTCCTCCAATCTCCCCCCGCATTTCATCCGTTGTTCGATTCCTCAAATTTCCTGCGACGATTATGATATCCAATAATCACTTATACCTACTCGATGCATTCGTAGCAGAATGCTGTCTATACTGGATTGTCAGGGCAAGAATAGGGTTTCACAGAAGCACAATTCAATACTCCGCTGGATGATTCTGGTCATCTCCTCCCGCATACCGTCCCTGGAAGCATTGTTTTTGCCATCATCGTCCTGGAAAACGACCTTGGGCATACCACCACAGACATCCCAAAGCTCTATTTCATCGCTGACCTCGCGAGTAGGGTTTCTGTTTATTCCATATGGATCCATTGTCTACTAAAAATTTAACATATTCTCTGTCACTCTGCACTTCATCTTTTACATGTTTATTGCGATTGTAATAAGAGTATATCGTTTTCAACTATCATTGGATCTCTGTTTTTTAGCCTGGTTTTGGATATCTGCAACCTAATCAGTACATGGACTCTGCATTCTGGAATATATAACAGCACATACCAACGTCTAACATTTTGACACTTATATGGCAGCTACTGTGAAATAGTTCCTTATTTATTATGCACCCACCATTGTTGGCGTACTTATTTTCTTCTCAAGTATATAGAAATACCAATCCCACATGACATTGAAAGTTAAATTTCTTAGATAGATATTTGTTTTTTTGCATAACTGTTAACTAATATTCCTTCCACATATACTATTTTTGGATATGTGGGATATTTGAATGCTCCATTCCATCATTGATACTTAACACATATAACTGCAGTCTTGTCGGTGATAATATGTGACCACTTTGACAACAGCCTTTTGCATCTTTCATCCAAGGGGCATCAATTATGTTCACACAGGTATCGCTTCATAAATGAGGTTGAAAACCAATTTCTTTACATTATGTTTACCATTACTTGGTCATTATATTAAAAACTTGTATTTTAATGTATAGTATCTCTAGTAAATATTTTCATGTCTATTGTGTTAATATTAAACATTTAAACTAATCTTTAAATTTAAATAGTAACATTATTGTCTGCCTATTTATAAGCATTTTATATTAAATTATCAACTCTTCATAATATATTTTTTCATGCCACCTAGAAAGTTCTTTACAAAGTAAACCAACACAACCATGCATACACCTTCCCACTCTAGAGAATCAAGGATCCACAGAAGACTACTCATGCAGCAACATCAAGAAAATCATGATTACTATCTTAGTTTTAGAATAACTTAATTAATAAATATACTTCTATCATTATATGAGTTTCATGAAAATCTATTTAGTAACAGTACTATTGTGTACTATAGGTTCTCTAATTCTTTATACCGTGTCCACCGGTAGTCCAATTATTCAGACACTATTAGCAAATGGCGTCGGACATACAGACCGAAGATTACCACTATCACCTATATGTGTTAATGGTATGTTCATTTGAAAAATGCTATGCAAATATTATTGTTTCCAAAAATGGAAGACTACTCATCATTTTTTACTTCTTTGTTCATAGTACCAAGTGCAAGTCGTACGGAGTCGACAATGATTTCCAGAAAAAACAAACGAAAACATATACATCACACCCTCTCTCCTGTACCTTTTAGTAAGTCTGATGTCTATGAACTTTTATGACCATAATATGTGTCAAACCTTTAATTACTGACCATAAAAAACTTCTATCAATTTTTCCATTAGGTCTTATGAATGAGGAAAACAATCTCACTGAATCTTCAGTACTCAACTCGACAGAGTATGCATGACTAATACACTTAAATATGACATGTCAATTAAATTTCAGTTCTTACTCTATCATGTATGTACAGATTAAGTCTTCCAAATATTGATGTACCATAGTACACTACTGCATCATTGACTGGTATGTAATAAGTTTTTTACGCATTAATATAGATTTCTTCATTTGTTTATCGTAACTACATAAAGTATATGTAACTTGATATTCTAATCAACAATATTTTCCTTCACATATTTCAGAAACATCTTCAAACAATACAGATTTTGTCAGCACAACTGCACAATCCTTAGGTTTGTTGACTAACCAATTGATCTTCAAATATTATTACATTCTATTCAGGATATCACACACCGTATTTACATTTCATCGACTTCTGCAGAAAACTCATTAGAAATGGAAATTATGGAGAACACATGTTATTTATTTTAGTACTCCGACATTATTAATATCATAAATCAAATACTATTTGAGTACAATCTCTGAAAATTTAATATTTTTTTAAATAAACTTTTCCCCACCGTTCAGGATACTCAGATATCGGAGACCCCACATATGTATTCCAGTACTGTCACTCAAATATGTGGTATGACGAGAGAAATAGAAAATGCAGCAACCAAAAAACCTCACGATTTTCTCTATGCTGCTCTATGGTAAATATTTCTTTGGATTTTCTCCCGTCACCTTCTCCATACCTACAGATGTTGGTTTTCAATAAAACTTCTTCACAATCACGATCTTTCCAAGAACATATAAATCTTTATAATTATATGTTTTCATTCACGTCTATGGTTGGGAAGGTTGATAAGTCTTTGAAAAACGGTAGAGCCCCAAAAATATTTAGATTAAATGGACAGAACTACCATCACATAGGTAGTTTGTGTTCGTTAGAAGGACAACCCCCAAGGTTTTTCCAACTATATGTGTTTGACACAGAACATGAGTTCCAGAATAGAGTTAGTAGTATGAGGTATTTCTAAAATTCATTTCTATAAATATAAAGCTGATGCATTTCACTGTATTTTTCTGACACAAATATCTCTTCCAGCTCTGATGGAAGAAATCTTCATTCAGTTATTAACTTCGATATTATTGAGAAGTTGCAACATATGCTACATGAGAACAATGCTTTAGATCAAAAATTCATATCAGAAAAAGATGTCATGAATCGTGAAGATGTTCCAAACTTAAAGCTACGCATGCTTAAGAAAATACATACACATGAGGCAATATATAACATACCGACAACATCTGAAATTGCAATGATTATTGTCGGAGATGTTGAAGATCTAAACCAAGAACGTGAAATCATCATTCAAACCAAATGTGGTGCATTGCAACGAATTGATGAGCTTCACCCTTTGTGTCTGCCGTTATAGTATCCATTGATTTTCCCTGGTGGCCAGGATGGATATGTTGACAATGTAATGCATCACGCTACAACGTTCACTACCAGTGCTAAGCTAAGAAAGGTTACAATGAGAGAATATCTCTCTTTTCACCTGCAATTCCATGACATTGAACCATCCAGTTTTCTACATTCCAAAAGACTGCTGCAACAATTTGTCGTCGATGCTTACACAATGATTGAGTCTCAGAGACTATCGTATATTCGTTTCAACCAGAAGCGTCTGCGGGTCGACCTATATAATGGATTGCAAGATGCATTCCTTCTAGGTGACCGAGAAGGGTCCTCTTGCGGGAAGTGCATCGTTTTTCCCTCTTCTTTTACTGGTGGTCCAAGATATATGATTCAAAATTATCAAGACACAATGTCAATTTGTAATTGGGTAGGGTATCCAGATTTGTTCCTTACGTTTACATGTAACCCAATGTGGCCAGAAATCAGTAGATTTGTTACACACAAGAATATTTGTCCAGCTGACTGTCCATAATTACTATCTCGAGTATTCAATATAAAGGTCGATCATCTTCTAAAAGATTTAAGAGAACATTGTATATTCAGAAAATCAAGGGCAGGTAAGATAGTCTATGATAGTTCATTATGTTTAACTAATAATATCTGTTATTAGTGTTTATTATTTTCAGCTTATTCTTTCTTATTACATCACCTAATATTAACCAGACAAAACCTATTTCTGTTTTTCCATTACAGTTGTTCGAAGCATTGAATTCCAAAAACAAGGATTGCTTCATGTCCACATTTTATTGTTTCTTTGTCATGAAAAAAAACTTATCACTCCATTAGATGTTAATAGAGTTGTGTCTGCTGATATTCCAAATAAATTTGCCTACCCATCACTACATGAAGCTGTTAAAAACTATATGCTCCACGAACCTTGTGGAGATGCCAGGCGATATTCTCCTTGTATGAAAAATGGAAAATGCTCTAAGTTCTTTCCTATTTTTTTTGCTGAAACAACAATAGATGAAGATGGTCATGTGATATATCGTAGAAGGGATAACGGAAGATCAATCCATAAAAATGGTGTTCAGTTGGATAATTGTTTTGTGGTACCATACAATCCAGTTTTTCTACTCAGGTATCAAGCACATCTAAATATTGATGTCTGTAACCAGTCATCTTCTATCAAGTATCTCTTTAAATATATAAGCAAGGGAAATGATCATGTAATGGCAACACTTTATGAAACCAACAGCAAAACTGGCGTAGACAACACTATTGATGAAATAAATATGTATTATGACTGTCGCTACATATCACCTTGTGAGGCGTCCTGGAGAATCTTCTCTTATGATATACATTATAGATATCCACATGTCGACAGGATGCATTATCATTTACCAGGGCAACATACTGTGACATATAGAGACGATAAAAGAATTGAAGATGTCCTAACTGGCGTAAATGTTTCTGAAACAATGTTCACTTCTTGGTTTAAATCAAATTTGTCATTCCCAGAAGGTAGATGTTTAACTTTCGAAGAATAACCGACTAGGTTTGTCTTCCGTAGTCAAGACAAGAATTGGCATCCCTGAAAACAAGGTTTTAGTATTGGTCGACTCTACTATGTGCCTCCTACCACTAGAGATCTATACTACCTGTGGATCCTTCTAAGAAAAATCAGATGTGCCACGTCATATGACGATTTGAAAACTGTCAACGGCATTATTTATGGCACTTTTAGGGAGGCATGTTCTACTATGGGTCTATTAGCGGATGACCGAGAATTCATTGATGCTATTAAATAGGTCTTAACATGGGGAATGGGCCACTGTCTACACAGACTATTTTCAAGCATGCTAATCTCAAATAACATTTCTCGTCCAGATATAGTTTGGAATGAAACTTGCAATATTCTCTCTGAAGATATCTTATATTTTGCAAGAAAAAGGCTTCAAATGCAAGGTATATTTCAAATTATCAACCACCTTTTCCAACTACGTCAATACTTTAGTGTTTTGTTTCTGCATTTTATACAAGTCTATTTACTCTTCCAGTAAGATATTAACATCACTAATGCTATTAATGAATCTACGAGCTGTTAGTTTAAATAATACATGTAGCTATTGTTGTAAAAATATTTATACTCTTAACTACGAATATATTTGAAAAAATCTGTCCTAGGTGAACAATTATCAAATGGTATACACTTTCGTATACTTTTATTTGACATGGTTATAGCTGGATTATATACTTACACTCAAGTGTTCTGTGTAGTATCTGTCATTTTTTAATTAGTTCATTGTATCTAGCATCTAGAATCCTTTTATATGTACTCATACTCTACCGTTTACATATAGATACTGAAAAGATATCAATACAGTCTGCAAAATACATTAGTATACATTAAAGAACTGCATTTATTTACAGAACTGTAAATGACATGGTTATGCATGCATTTTTTCTGCACACTTCTATAAATTTTTCTTTAATCCATTTTAAATTCTGTACATGTTTATGCATATTAATATGAAAAAACTTCATGTCTGTCATGCATTTTTAGTAGTTCCTATCACGTACTATCAATGATTCTGTGCATTTCTATGTTACAACTGAAGGGTTCTGCTGCTTTTGTATTTATAATTTTCTCTATTCCGTAATTATATTTGTTCCCAGAAAAAATTTTAATTCAGTTTGTACTATTTTATTCGGATATATCTTTAAATGTTTTAAATTTTCTATAGATCTCACTCTCACTGATGAACATAGGCACATGTTTGCTCTGCAATAAATAGACGACATTTTACGAAACAACGATAGGTCTCTTCAGAGTTTTCCCCCTATGCCTGTTCCAGATTTTGTAATTTACACTGTTACAAATCGTTCAATTGCAGAGGAACTGAACTAAAATAGAGAGGGTCTTCGAAATGATTACATTAATTTAGAGGGTATGCTTACCAGTGAACAAAAAAAGGTTATAGATGTCATTTTGTCTTCAATATCATCAGCGTGTTGGGGTTTCTTCTTTTTGCATGGATACGGAGGGACTGGTAAAACATTTATTTGGAGAGTACTCATATCTTTGCTACGATCAGAGGGCAGTATTTTTTAGGCAATAGCTTCAAGTGGAATAACATCATTACTACTTCCTGTTGGAAGGACGACACATTCTAAATTTTGTATTCCAATCTATGTTAATGAGCAATCTGTTTGAAATATTCAGCAAGGGACTGACTTAGCCAAGCTATTACATGTTACAAAATTGATTATTTGGGATGAGGCATCCATGGTTCATAGGTACTATTTTGAGGCTCTGGAATGTACTCTGAGAGATATAATGACAACTAAAAATCTCAATGCTACATATTTACCATTTGGAGGAATCACAGTTGTATTGGGTGGATATTTCCGTCAAATTCTACCAGTTATTCCAGGTGGCAACAGAAATGAAATTGTTCTTGACAGTATTAAATCATCGTATCTTTGGCAACAATGTAGAGTCTTAACTCTAACAAAAAACATGAAACTGCAATCTGGGACTAGAAATACCGATTCTGATGACTTACAAACCTTTTCAAAGTGGGTGTTAGATATTGGTGATGGTAACACAAGACAACCTGATGATGGTGAATTGGTAATTCATATACCAGAAAAATATCTTCTAAAATCAACCAATAACGCATTGGTAGAAATTGTTGACTTCACATATCCTGCTTTCACAGACCATTACGATGATGTCTGCTATCTAAAGGATAAAGCGATTCTATCTCCAACACGTGTTGCTATTCAAGAAATCAATGACTACATGCTATCTCTCACAAATGCAGACAGTAGAGACTACTTCAGCTCTGACAGTGTTTGCAATGCCAGTTTTGATTCAGATAGGCCTGAAAATATATACACATCTGAGTTTTTAAATGGAATTAATATCTCTGGATTAGCAGCGCATAAAGTTAGTCTGAAGATTGGTGTTCCTGTCACGTTGTTAAGAAATTTGGATCAATCAGTCGGTCTGTGTAATGGCACTCACATGATTGTTGCACACTTGGGAGACCATGTCATTGGTGTAAAAATTTTAAATGGATGTCATTAGGGGTACTGTGCATTCATTCCAAGACTAACTATGACACAATATGATGTTAGATGGCCTTTCAAATTACAAAGATGACAATATCCTTTGATAGTTTGTTATGCTATGACTATTAATAAGAGTCAAGGACAATCTTTCTCTTCAGTTGGGTTATTTCTACGTAGGCCTGTGTTCTCGCACGGTCAATTATATGTGGCTGTTTCTAGGGTCACCTCACCGAATGGTTTGAAAATAATAGTTGTAGATAGCCATAACATAGCTGTTGATTGCACACACAATATTTTCTATAAAGAAATCTTTGATAACCTGTCTTAGGTATCATTTAAATTTATCTATTCATCTTTTAATTTTTCTATATAATGTGATCTATGTAACTCTGTTGCTTCCTTATCTTATGATTTAGTTATCATTCTATACTAATTGTGAATGTACAGAATAAAAAACTGATGTCCAGATCAATAACCCCATTGTGTGAGATTTCGCCAGAGTCAAATGAAACTCTAAAGATACATGTATGTGTGCTTAAAATCTGGTGCAATTATTCATCTAAAAACTCCAAAAATGTTGTTTCTATCGATTTTGTACTTGGAGATACATAGGTCCGTGTTTCAAATCGTTACACCTTAATTCTGTTATCTTACTGCAGTACAATAAGTTCATTAATATCTATGTCTTCTGTCAAATATTATATCTCAATTACAACCACCATTATATTTACTGTTTTTAGGGAATAAAGGTACAATGTTCAATTACTAACCGTCGGCTTATCTGTAAGTTCAAAGATCTCGTGCATGAGGGATTCTTCTATTACATTCAAAACTTTCAAATTGCTCCAAACCAAGGATGTTACTTGGCAACTCGACATGCATGCTAATTTCTATTCACGTCAACAACGTTTCTTCTTCCTTTTGATGCAGAACTCCCTCTGTTCAGTTTTAATTTCACTTAATTTAATGACATTGCTCAAAGGATTGTACCAGAAGATAATCTAATAAGGTATACTTACATTGTAGTGCATTGATATAGTTCTTTATTCAATGTTATCATATTCAACAAGATAGTCTTTTCCAAAACAGTCTAACTCCCCTTCATTGTTTTTCTTTCTGTGTTTTATGATTTAGAAATCATTAGGCTTCTGCGATACTCCCATCCAGTGCAATCAATAGGCAATTCGAGCATTAGGATGCAAATTATTCTTGAGGATGACAAGTGATTTAAAAATTGTATTACTGTGACATGGAATATTCATATAACATTTACAAATAATGCAATTTTTTTGCTTGCAGAGGTTTGCAAGTTCACTACAGCTTATGTGGAAATTATGCTACTGAAATGTCAGCTTATTTGGATCAATATAAGGACTTACCTAACATTCTGATCTTACAACTCGTCTGGGTTAAAAAATTAAGCAGTATAGTATCTGTCCATATTAAACCTATTTTTTGTTAGTACATATATATTTTTAGAATCTTCAACCAATGGTTCACTAAAATTGTTTTCATATAATTTAAAGGAGCTGTTATTGTGACAACTACTATTCAAGCATCAAAGATTTTGTACAACCTGGACATTGTAGAAGTTGAAAATTTTAGAAACAGGTTTAGTATGTATTGTAAATATTTTAGTATATCAAGTTCTCTGTTATTTGTTGTCCATTGCTATAATACTTTTTATGATGCTTGTTTATTTTTCTCCAATTACGGATGTCTGTAGGTTTGGGTTCATATTTTCATCCCAGTTACACAGTCCCCCATCAACGAATCCAAACCCCTCTACAGAAGTAAAATATTGGAGTAACAAAAAGTACATTGCTGATGTAAAAAACTTTGAACATGTAAGTACTATGTTCTTATCATATGTAAATATTCATTTACTTTTACCTTCAACCTTTTCTTTGTTTCATTAAATATTGTTTAATGTACCCAATCTACTGTATCCTACAAGATGCTTAATTTCAACAACAATACTAAAAATTCAAAGCACCCACAGCTGGTTTTATGAGTCCTGTGACTCTTGCATGAAAAAGGTTCACAATTTAGATGGAACATTGTGGTGCCACAAATGAAAATTATCTCCAAATACTACCACTTCCAGGTCAGCAACTATTTGATTTTAAAATATTCTAACATTACAACACGGTGCTGCTACTAGGATACACTTTCGTCCACTAATTATGAAATCTTAATAATATATCGAACAGATTTAGGGTATAGCTCATGGTTGCAGATAAGACAAGATCATTTTCAGTTGTTATGTTCGACAAACAAGTTATGCAGTTCATACATGAAACAACTTCAAATTTAAGAGCTGCTATGATACAGGTATCAACATCTTATTATAACATCTAATCGAATTTCTGCTATCTGATAATTGACATTTGTTATCTTTTTCAAATTAGGATGATGATGAGTGCGGTTTCCCTCAACAGTTGGAAGTATTCAAGTCAAAGAATTATTTATTCTCAATTGATGTAACTACTTTTAATATTCAAAACCGTCATCGTTCGTTTGAATAGAATAGCTACAAAGTACTTTCTATCAGTGATAATGAGATGTACATTTATAGCTTTAGTGACACCTTTGAGCAAAAAGAGGTAAAATTTTATAGCACTCTCAACATACTATACCACTGATTATATACAACTAATTTGATCTATTTGTGACAACACAGACACATCAGAGCAGTGGATCTACAGAGTTGGGTAGTGGGATTGAAAATAACATGGTGCTTTTCATTTATATTTATTCAATTTATATGCACCAAAACATGAAACACCATCGTCTAATACTCTTTTCTACTTCCACTTATAGCAAAATCATGATGATGGGTGTTCTACTTCGTATGGTATCTCAGGAATAGCTGTATCGGGGTCAGATATGTCATCTACTCAAGTAAAATAATCTTACCCAGACTATTTATGACAATATTTCTAGAATGATTTACTGAAAATCATTATTATTAGACACTTTTTCCATCTGTTTCACCAATTACACATCTCAGGAAATGTTACCTACATATTAATGTCCAATTATTCTACATGTAGAAAAACCTCATGTCTGATTTTGAAAATGAAGCACAAATTCAACATAATCTGAAGAGATGTGAAGACAACCCGGGATCATGAAGTTGTGGTACTCCCCTCGACGTGCCATAGACGGATAAGTGAGCACAAGGGGACTGACAACAGCAATTAAGTGCTGATACTGGGGTCTATCGAGGCCGTTGATTGGGCATTTTCCTAACACCATCTGTAGTGTGCATGACCTATCTGTAGATCTTTCCAATCTGGTTCCCTGTAACTATTGTCAAACAATTATGTAATCCTAAAACAGAATTTTAGTTATCCTGCCATCTTTCTGTAGACGTCAGAATTTCTATTCGTTTGATGAAATTTATTATATTTTATGTAACCCTTATATTTTTCTGTTAGCATATCTCTGAGTGAATTTTTATTTTACTTCAACTATTCATATTTTCTATTTCTATATTTCATTTTAAGAGAATGTTAAATTCAACATGTGTAGTTTACCTTTTTTATGGAATAAAGACAGAGGAAAATAGTTATTCTTTTCCGGGTACATTGGAGCTTCCCCAATACTTTGATATGTGTACATGGATCCTGTTTGATGATGCGACGTCTAGAACCTTTTTTGGCATAATTTCTGGAACTGAAACTTCACCCACTGATTCGATGAATATCACAATCAAGGTAAGACTATATTTGCATGAATTTAAATTTTCGAACAACTGAATTCCAATGTTTAGCTTCTCTGCTATGATAACAATAGTATCAATGTCATCGTAATATTTTACTTTTTATGGTGGTAGGACAGCTATGGTTTGGTGGTACTGGGGTTCAACGCGTCTTTTCATGCTAGGTCTTCTCTTACGGTAACAGACCATGTCAATGAATTTATTTCAGATAACAGTTTGGTGCACTTATATTAATATGACAACATCTGAAACATATTTAATTACTTTAAGATAGCTGAAACATAACTGATTCCAGGGGATGTGCAGCTTGGAAACGAGGGAATGGGAGGGGACGGTGATGATAAGGGGGAGGGGGCTACAGGGGGGAAAGGTTGGGCAGGGAGGGAGGGGAGGGCTAGGGGATGGGCAGGTTGGATGAGATAGGAGGAGAGGGGATGGGAAGGGCCAGGCAGGATGGAGGGAATGAAAGGGAAGAGGAGGATAATGGCAGGAAGAAGGGCGGTGCTGGGAAACTAGGTGTGACTTTCTGTTGTTATTGCAACAGTATGAATATTTCAGTTCTGTTTTGACAAAGATGCCTTCTCACAACACCCTTTATGGGGTAAACAAACATACCATCAAGGAAGAAAAATGGTATGTTTTCTGTTATAATATGTTTTCATACAAGAAATAGTGGTTCTAAAAAAGGAACAGAGTACAATAGTTATTCCAAGGAACCCTGGATATCTATATACTAGATACCAAAACCAGTTTTCAGATCTGTAACATCTAAAAACAATAGAAACTGTTGATGATGAAACTTTCAATGCTCAATTTCATAACTTCTGTTCTATTTATTCAGTAATTCTGTTACATATATGTCTTCATTACTAACTTGATGATGGTCCTGGTGGAGGAAGATAAGCATACTGTTGTTCATAGGCACCCTGTTTTTATGTACAGTTGATACACATTCCAGTTTTGGGCTCTGCAACATATTATTACAATAGAAAATTCTCAATATGTAAACTTCTGTACTCTTTTTCTAAACTTTTGTTTCCAGTTTTTTTTATTTCTGTAACATTTATTTCTTAAATTTTTAATTGATATGTAAGGATGATCATTATGTTATTCCATTTCTGTAACATCTATTTCTGCATTTCTGTTCCAGTTGTTCAGTATTTCTGTTCCAGTTATTCTGCATTTCTGTAAAATATATTTCTTCAATATTTCAGCATTTGTGTAACATTTATTTCAGCATTTCTGTAACATTTATTTCCACAATTTCTGTAACATTTATTTCTTCAATATGTAATTGTTACATATTTCAGATTTCAGCATTTCTGTAACATTTATTCCAGTTTTGGGATCTAACAAGTGTGTTGTATTCCAGGTTTACATAATTGCAGCTGATCTATGGTTATAGAGAAGATTCTATGATTTTTGTGGTATTTCACTTTTAGATCTGTAACATTTTATATGTTATAGGAAATATTGTTCTGTGAGTTCATTGTGCTTCAACTCTTAACGTATAGAAAATCAGGAGCGGTCTAAAAATTGCAGTTATTGGGATCCACAACAACATTGAAAAAGATATTCTGGTACCCTATTACATCATGTATTACAGTTTCTGAAGAGACCTACTTTCTTCCTTTTCAATCCATTTCGTATATAAATTATGTTACATGTTATTATTTTTCTCTGCTTTTCATAATTATAGGTTTGACACACAAACAGTGGTCATGGGTTTTGCGATGATGTAACTCCAGAACTACTATCACATTTCCTGTCACATGATTTATTTCCATCCTCTACATATTCGTAGAATGTAGTTTGTTAATGCGGCATTCCGGTGACTTCTGAGTTTTTTTCTAGAAAAATTTTGAGTTTTTATAATCGCATGTTATTTCTTACATTCAGAATTCTATCTCAATAAATGACTCAATATTGTTCCTTCTTTTCCATAATATGTACCACTCAATTTTTGTTTTAAACATTTCCAACTATAATATGATTTATTATGTTACAAAATTGGTATTCCATTAATGATAATATGAATTTTTTCCTTATTTAAGTGTATGAAAATTGTGAAAACATGGTGTTTCTACATATATCTTATATATATCTATGGATTGATTATTTCACTGTTTCCATTTTGGTCATACATATAATCTGCTATTCTGAAACATTAATGTATGTGTAGGTAAGAAAATTCTGATGGATGTGTAGTTGATCAGCTCATGGATTATTTCATATTCTTCAACCACTATAAATCCTTCTCACAACTAAAAAGTAAGGTACAAAAACAACATAGTTTTCTAGAAATGTTTTCATATTGTCAATAGAGCATTTAATAAAGGAAATTTTCCTATGTTTATTATTGCTATTTCTTATTTGAAATGTATGACACACTGCCTCTCTAATTCCATAATGTTCAATCTTTGGAAACATTGGCTGTTATAAGGGTTCCATCTTTGGTAGTTAAGGTTATAAAACATGTGATGGAGCTATAGTTTTAACACCACTATACACGTACTCTAAAAATAGAACCCATTATAACTATTTCTTTTAATAGTATATTATTCCCTGTAAATTATTATTATTGAATATTTTAACATTTGAGTGTAGAGATGGAACACACACCTTCCAATAATAAAGCATGCTTCATGAAGAGTAGGCCGGAAAGAGTATCATTACTATACATAGGTATGTATCTTATTATTATTTTTTAATTTTATTTCATGTTCTTGTACGCATTAAATATTTTTGGTTTAATGTATCACCCTCATTACAGGTTTTACAAATCAATTTCAGTTATTTTTCTAGCATATAGGCAGGGGCTGGGCAGGTTGGAGGGGAGGGGAGGGGAGGGGAGGGGAGGGGAGGGGAGGATGATGGCAGGGGGTAGGGAAGGATGATGGCAGGGGGTAGGGGGCTGCTGGGGAAAATGGTTGGGCAGAGGGGAGGGGAGGGGAGGGGCAGGGGCTGGGCAGGGGCTGGGCAGGTTGGAGGGGAGGGGAGGGGAGGGGAGGGGAGGGTGATGACAGGGGGAGGGGGCTGGGCAGTTATTTTTCTATACTCATTTTCTAAACTTCTGTTTCCAGATTTCATAATTTCTGTAACAATTATTTCTTCAAAATGTAATTGATATATAAGGGTTATCATTATGTTATATGGCTAAAAAGTGTGTTGTATTCCAGGTTTACATAATTGTAGCTGATCTATGGTTAGAAAGGAGATTCTGTAATTTTTTTGGTATTGCAATTTTAGATCTGTAACATTTTCTATGTTATAGGAAATATTGTTCTATGAGTTCATTGTATTTCAACTATTAACGTATAGGAAATTAGGAGCGGTCTAAAATTTGCAGTCATTGGGATCCCCACAACATCAAAAAAGATATTGTGGTACCCTATTACATCATGTTTTACTGTTTCTTATTGCATTAACTTTATTTCTTTTCAATCTATTTCATATATAATTTATGTTACATGTTATTATTTTTCTCTGCTTTTCATAATTATCAATCACTGAAACAGTTTTTTTTTTAAATATTTTAGGTTTGATACACGAACAGTGGTCATGGGTTTTTGGATGATTTCACTCCAGAACAACTTTCACATTTCCTATCACGGGAGATTTTTCTATCCTCTACATATTCCTAGAATGGGGTTGGTTGATGCAGCATTCCGGTGACTTTTGTGTATTTTTCTAGAAAAATTTTGAGTTTTTTTAATCACATGTTGTTTGTTAAATTAAGATTTCTATCTCAATAAATGACTTCATACTATTCCTTCTTTTCCATTATATGTACCACTCTTTTTTTAAACATTTCCAATTTTAATATGATTTATTATGTTTCAAAATTGGTATTCTATTATTGATAATATGATTTTTTTTATAGTGTCGTGCAAATGCACGGGAGAAGTACTAGTAACATATAATGCAGGCTTTTGAAATGCTTAATGAAGGCAAAAACATAAAGGTAACCAAATATATATATATATATTAAAAGGACAATGGGGACAATAAGAAAAAAAAACACATCTGAACTAGGTAACACCACCAGGCCGCCCCCGCGCTCCTGTCTCCCATTTGTCGCCATAATCTCAACGAACACTACAGGTCTCCCCACTACCATATGGCCTCTCATCCTCGGTTGGCCTCACCGCGAGTAGCCTATCTCCCAGTACCGATGACCCCAATGCTAGCCACTCCTGTCACGCCTTGGAAAGGCCCGATGCCACCATATGCCTCTCCAGCTAGCCAACTCTACTGAAACCCTACTGCATGGACTCCACCGCATCATGACTAGCTAATGTTGCACGGGATAATGTGATCGGCCAACCCAGTGGCATAATCAGGGTCAATCAGTCTCGAAACGGGCTAGGTCGGGCCTTTCTCGACCTGCACGGCCTATCCAGGGCTCGAGAACAAAAAAATTAAAACTAATTTAAAATATTTCAAAAATTATGTTATTTTTTTTGAATAAAAATTAAATTAATTCTGGGACTGTGTGACATATTTTATTTAATGTCAAAAAAATTAAAATGGATTATTGTAATTCATTTTAATTGACCCTGACATATATTTATCACAAATTTGATTTTAATTACGCATTTAATTTGTGCGTCATCTAATCTTGAGCATTGGTCGACCAATGTATGTTTAGAATTAATTTATTTAACTAATTATTGTAAATGAATGCAGTATGTAATAAATAATAAAAATATACAATTCGTGCATTGTTGTTGTTTTTTTCATAATATGCATAAGGGTCTGCATGTCTATGGGAGTTATACTGCATGTGTATTATGGATTTTTGAGACCCCCTCATATGCGTGTGGATATTTATGTATTATGATGAGGCTGTTGTAAGATGTGGACCATGTCGAGATGAGGTGGTAATCCAGATGAGATGGTGATATATTGGATTGGGGTACGAACTATGATACGAGTCAGAGATGGCTTATAAATTTTACCCATAGGGTTACATTGATCCATTGAGAACAAATGGATCAACCAATTTCAAATTCTCAAGATCAGTCGCATTGTTTATTTAATTTATGCATCATTTATCATTTTATTGAATCTGTAAGTTTACACAAACACATAAAAAAATAAATTAAAATTCATAGATTAAATCAAATTAAGATGAGAAGAATGTTTTTTATTTACTGCATGGTCAAGATGTGAGTGTGATCACATAATAAGTGAATATTAGATAGAAAATGAATTCATTTGTTGAGAAATAATATAATAAAAACCCTCAAAGAAATATTAAGTCGCAATGCCTTTCTTCGTTTGAATTTGTACAAAACTAGGTGTACGGGGTACTTGCAAGCCCTAGTTGAGGGTGTATCCTACTACTGAGGATTTATTATGAGAGTGATGTGTAGAATTAACTAAATATGGAAGCAAAGAAGTATCCACAACTAGCTTGTTACATCTTTAGAGGCAAAATGTTGAGTAAATCAAGTTTATGATTTACAGAAGTCATGACTTCACTTCACATTTCAAGGAGCTACGAGTCAATACAATTGGAAATAAAACACCTACCTTGAAACTCTATGAGTAGTGGCGTAACCATAGCTTTAACTATGAGGAGAGGTTTCAAGGATAATTTCCATAAGAATACTCTAGTGATTGAGTATTCTGAATCTAGTAGCAATGAATACTAGTGTTCGATAATATAGTGGGAGACATCTAATGATTTAATTAATCAATAACACCTAACTGGTAATCAAGATAAAAGTAATAATTTTCTATAGTTTATTACTGTAGAAAATGAAAATTAATACCATAGATATACTGCGATTATTATTATACAAAGAACATGACTAACCTGGAACCAATTTCCAAGTGTAGTATAGACGCTTGTGAAAAATACTGCGATATAGGAAATTCTAAGTGCTATAGTCCCCATTACCTGTTAGGTCACCTCAGGAATCAAGGGTGAGAAAAATGATTATATGAGACTCATATATATTTCATTTCATGTTTACATCATAATTCCATTGCCAATGTCCAATGAGTTTTGGATACATCATCAAGACATGGATGATATCACATATTGTCTCATTTATGAGATGTCTGTGATGAGAAAGTGAAGCGACACATGAATGAGCGAGGATTACACTGAATATGTGTAAATTTAAATATGGAAAACTTTCTTTTAATACATCCCATTCTTATATCTTTAACACCAACTTTCTCCAGTTTCATTTAAGATCACAAAATGAACAGTATAGATAAAACACTTCATTACCTATTGGGTATAGTTCTAAAAGAACTTAAATAAAGATTAATCTTTATTTTTTATGGTGAACAAGTTGAAATAAAAAGTTAAAAGGACAATGGAAAGTGTGATGCAAAAGGTACCTTCACTATGTCCTTCAAGGAACTGGAATTGATTATCGTACAAGAGGTTATTCACTTTTCATGTCGTGAAATAAATATTTTGAAGTTTAAATGGAATGAACTGATTTGAAGAAGCAAGTAGTCGCTTCTTCTTCATGTATATTCATCATTATATGTGATGTTTATATCATACTTCTTGGGTATTAAATACAATATTCTAATCACATATGTTTATTTAAATACAGTAAACAAGTAAGAAAAGAAACATAGTAAGGTAATTTCTCAAAATGGCTATGAAAGGGTGATTCCTAAGTCAGTGGTGATAAGTACACAACTTCTAATTTTTGAGCTTAATGATTCTAGTATAACTTTTATTAAGTATTACCAAAAAATTTATATCATGTTTCCATTGAACATAAGGAGAAATTATTTCATTTTTGGAATTAATGTTGTTTGTGGTATCTAATACTCAACTATTTGTTCATAAATACTTGAATCACTGGCAATAACCGAGGAATATAAAATGTAAGACTCTAATACCTAGTTGTGGAAAGATAATTCATGGTATGGAAAACTAAAATTGATTTTCAAGGATATACCTAGTATGATATTTAGACTACTTGGAGCTAAAAACCTTAGGAATTATCAGCACATTTACTTATTTAGTTTTGGTCAAAGAACCTTTAGAAATAAAGGTAAGCCACAAATATTTCAAAATTTATTCAGATTCGGAAAATGAACTATTCCAAGGTTAAGCTAGAGGTAAACTTATATACTTTATAAGATTACTTTAATTGTTTCTAAGGAATGTAAATGTGAAGTATGAAGTTTTCATGGTCAAAAGATATGAGTTACTTCGGGCCTGTGTGTCGAAGAATATCTTGAACAATCATTCATCAATCATGAAATGTAGTTTGCATTTATTACTAAACTCACATATCCTTATACACATCAATATTATACTATTAGTAAAGAGGATACATGATGAATCATACATACAAACACTGACCATTAAAATACAGTGTGGATTAATTCATAAATGCACATTTTCTTATACACATAAGATTTATGATGTAAGTAAAAGGACCATCAATGTTGAGACAAATATTCATTGCATAAACTTCTATTATTTTTCAAGACATGGTTCTCAAATAGTATCAGTATCTCATAACCATATACCAAATATGATGAAAAATGGATGTCATATGAGTTAAAGTATGATATAAATCCATTATTTCATAAGAACATGTGTTTAGATGGAAAGTGTTTTTAGGGATATAAACAAACTTGCATCAAGAAAACATAATGTGCATATAAATTAAATATCCTAAAGTTTCCTTAGGATATTAAAAAAATACATGAGATATAAAATAGATAGTCAATTTATAGACTATATTTCTATAAAAGGGTGAACATTTCTATTTGTGATATTGGGAGAAATATTGACTTGGATTTAGTCAATTCCGCGGATGCACAACTAGTTGGAATAGGAACAAGTTCCACAAGAGTACGTGGAAAGGGAATGTTCCAGAGATACATACTGTGTAGGAAATTTAAAAACATGGTAATGGTTTTACATTCACCATGGTCGATGATACTTTTTCCATTGAGATAAATGAATACTATAAGTAATAAGTAATTGGAAATGAGATAAGATTGAACAGTTTAATTAAAATTCAATAATGGATTACATGTATCAAAGTTTAGATTCTTATTATTCTGAATACTATGGTGGGTATTCAAGTGTGACTATAAATGGGTGGTACTATCATGGTATTAATGAGGCTCGATTGGTAATATCAAGTCATCATGACTAAATCCATTGAAACTTTCTACTTGTTATAGCTACTTTATATGATCATTATATTGTTTATTAGATGTCAAGACCACCAATCTTGGAAGGTGTGTATATGACGCAACTACAAAGGGTTGGGGACACCATATAAAGAAAATATAGGGTTCAAGTTATGGAAATACAATGTTGGATTGATGTAAGCAACAAGATCATAGAATATTCATTTGGAGTTATTTTTTTTCCAAATGTCTATAGGAGATTAGTGGGAGTACCACAATTTTCCAAGGAAAATATGTTTGATAACATATTGAAAATAACTATTAGTATTACAGTTAGTTAAGACTATAATAATGAAATATCTACAAATATTGACTTAAAGTAGCAACCCAACTTCTAGGGAATGAGATATACTGAGGTAGATCTAATGAGTTTCATAGACCAAGACAAACAGTACATATACTGACAATGTATTGAAAAATACAAGTTGGAATAATTCAAGAGAATTTTTACTGATATCACATGGAATAAATCTCTCCAAGAAGAAATGTATGAGACATAGAAGGAGATTAATATGATAATCATAAATACACACACTTTTGTGATGGATCAATCACATATTCCATGCTCTGTACAAGATATGATACTTCCAACATATATTTTCTGATAGTAAAACATTATCTATACCCAGGAGAACTATATGAGAAGAATTCATAACAATATGATTTTATTTGAGAGATTACAAGGTATATAGACCTGATACTTTGAGGGTAAGGTAAAATAGTTTTAATGGGAGATAAACTAGTCTTCTTTTCGATCAATATTATTTAATATCACTGACAGTTTAAGGAAATGAGAAAGAGGAGCTCATTCAAACCAGTGGTAGACATATTTATAAATACTGAGTGTGTTGAAGCTTTTGATGTAGTTAAAGAAGTAGTGTAAAATGTGAAAAAACTTGTTCCAGTTCTTTGAATCACACATATTAAGTAAAGTCTTATCATAATATAAATTATGAAAATTCTAATAATATTACTAACCAAGATTTCAAGTTTTGAAAGTGGGAAAATGGAATATACTCGGAGATAAAATCTCTTGAAGAGTATTACTCAAGGAGGTGAAGTCACAGATAGTAGAATAGACACGCAACTGAGACATGGAAGGCCCAATTAATAAATCCATAACTTAGCAGAAACATGATCTTATGATGTGAGAGCTAACAAGGATAGTTAGCAAGTTGGATATAGTGTAAGTAGGAGTATTGTAATAGTGGATTCCCTAGGACCAACTAAAATAGTAAATTTAAATTACCATATCATGTCTACAGTGATTTACACATGATATACACTTACCATAATAGTGTTGACATTTCTACATCCACTATTTACATGGTAATTTCCATAGATTATTTATCATAATAAAATGTTATAGTAGTTCTCGTGCTATAATGAGAACTTTGAGATACTGTGAAATAAATCTTAAACATATGTTCTATGATCCAGATACATCATACTGACTGGAAACAGATGATATCTTACTATCAAGTGTCAAGAGCTCATAAGAATTGAGACATCTTATCATGAAGTTTGAACCTAGTGATCTCGAGTTGATGAGATCATGGGGACTGACCTACCAATAGGAACACCACATGTCTCAAGTGTCATTGGTAGTTCCTATATGAAAACATGTGTAATGGTCTCCTGAATTGATATTATTATCAGCGTATTCTATTTGATCACAAACTTTGATACAAGGAAAAAACCATGGAATTGAGGCTGTAGTGAGGTAACTTGAGTTGGGTGCATTATTGGTGGTATGACATTGATTGAATAATCAAGATAATTTTTTTTGATTTTTAAAGGAAGTTACATCTCAGTCCTAGTTGATCAGGATGGTAGTACCTTCAATAAATCCATAGCCTTGGTAGAAGAAAGTAAGTCCATCTAGTTAGGCCAACAAAAAATAAAGTAAGAAAGTATGATTATATGAAGTTTTCATCCTTCTTTATAAGATATTATGAGATAAAGAGATTATATTACATGGTGTGTGTTCATAGGAAAGGTCGTCATTGCCATGAATTTTCTTTATCTCTTTAGGGGCGTTGATGAGTTGCTAGACTCAGCTCCTAGTTTGTGAATAAGATTCACTATTATCGAGATATGGGCCTAGAGGGTCACACACTTAGTGTATTCAAAAGTCTGGACTATTTTGATGAATAAGAGTATAGGGCATGGTGGGCCCCACCACTTGGGTTTGAGAACTGTATGAGAATATACAATCTCCATGAAATAAATAAATTCATATTATTCAAGTTTAGAATAATTGGTATTGAATTTGTTGATTAAATGTATTTACAAGTATTAAAGTAAATACATTGAAAAATATTATATGAATAAATATTATTTTAATATTCAAGGTTCATTTAATATTTGTGAGAATATCAAGCCGGGTGAATATATCATTTTTTCACGTAATATATTTATTATATTACAAGTGATAAAAATATAAATGATATTTATGAATCAATAAAGTGGTCATAAGATGTCATTTATAGTAGGTAATAAATATCTAGGGTCTATGAGCCATTTTCGGGTATTTCATAACCTCACTATAAAAGGAGGAGGCACCTCTCACACAAAACACTATTCAATACATGACAGTTGATAGCCTCTCTCTCCTCTATCGATTCCTAGAGAGAGAAGAAGGTGATTCGAGATTTCGATCTGAGTTATTCTTCATAGATTGAAGGATCGTCATTGTGGTGATTTTCATTACGTCGAAGGCTACATTGGATCTCTATGCTAGTACCCAAAAGTTTATAACCGATACTCTCATAGACTTTCAAATCATGTGTGGACAATCTAGAGGGATCCAAATTTTGTTCCTTTATGCAAAAATCTCTGATTATGATTGATTTATGAATGCAACTTCATATCTAATGAGGTAATATTAGATTTATTTTTGTGATTAAAAACTTCAAGTGAGATCCTCAGGGATTCGTACCGGGCTGCACATCACCGACGATGATGGTTCCATGCCGATCCATGGTGAAAAATTTTAAATTCTCGGCCCATCACCTTCTGCTGTGTGCCCTAATTCTTTCAGTTTAAGGGGGTATTCTTATATTTTTTTGATAGAGTCTTAATTATTTCTTAGGGATTACACTCATAGGGATATTACGACATTAAAATTTTATCATTTTTCATGTTGTAGTGTTATATATAATTATATATACACACATATACACATATTTGTATATATTTACTCATAAAAATTTAATTTTATAAATACATTTTCAAACAGGTTCACATATAAAATATATTTCTAAATATATTTATGTATGTGTCTCTATTAATATTTTTGAATATTTATATACCTATATTGTGTATATATAATTTATATATATATTAATATATTTGAGTATGCGTATGTATTAACAAAAAAATATATATTTATCTATACATTCTAATATATCTATATAAATATTAATATATAATATATGAAAATAAATATAAATATGTATAATTATGTTTATATATACAAACATATGTATAAATATATATGTATGTATGTATGTATGTAATTATAAACAAACACACACACACAACATATTTTATAAGTGTATTTAAAAACAATTATATAAATATATATAAATATATATAAATATATGAATAAATATATGGATAAAAAATGTAACTAAATATATAAAAATTAATATATATATCATAAAAGGGGACAAAACAATATAGAGTAATGGTAAAGTCACATGTTTGTGAGGTCGGAGGTCCTAGGTTTGAATCTAAGTGAATACATATACGGGTGTGGGCAGGAGTGGTTGTCTAGCACTAATAAAGGGTGGGGTGGGGGGGGGGGTCGAGTACTGATAAAGGGTAGGTGGACTAGACGAGCACTGATAAAGGGTAGGGGAACTAGATGGTCATTGATAAAAGAGGCGGGGGGGGGGGTGTTGAGCATTGATAAAAGGGGATGACCTCCATATGAATCTCTCACCAATTAACATTTTTTAAGACTTTTATATGTGCTTTTTTTAGTGTTGATAAAGACCCATTTTATCAAAGATTTTTTAGCACTGATGAAAGTGGAATTTATCAGTGATTTCTTTAGCACTGATAAAAGAGACCCCATTTTAATGGTTCTTAGAACATTAATGCTTTTTTATCACTGATAAAGGGTTTTTCTACCATTGATAAAAGGTGGATTTGTAGTAGTGTTGGGGTTGATTACCATCAATGAGTAGGAAAATCACACATGATGGGAGACCATAACCTAATGAATCTATACATAGCTCCCTCCACACATGACATAACAATATAGAATAAATAAGTAAAACTAATTACAATATATATAATGCATATGACACACACTAAGATCCAAAATGTTAATATAGTACATAATCTATAATGAAAAGGAAAAAGATTCACTCCCAACAACTAAAAAGTAAAACCAATATAAAAAATGAGTTAAAAATTACCATATGAAGAACATGCTCTAGATATGAACATCATCCTCTACCACCACCTCCATGTACCACTAAGAACCACTAACACCATGTCCACCAAGGTTCCCACTAAAATATTTATTGCTAGCACAATACATGACATGTACAAATGAAGATACAAATGTAGGTAAGAGTATATAAATATCAATTAAGATGCCATGAAATCCATAAAGAAATAATAAAAAACCAGTCAACTCAAAAAAACAAAACCAAGAGGAGAGGATAACCATAAAAAACCCAGATATGCTTTAAAGAAGAGAACTTGGGACATAGGGAAAATTCTTACTTTGCACAACCCAAATACAATAGAATCAGAAAGAAACCTTAAAAAAAAACAATATAAACCAAGTAACCCACATAAGATCCCTAGAATTGTAATAGAGGACCCATTCCCCACATAAGGATAAGTATTGACCAAGGGCGGTAACTGACATCAGTGGAGGACCCTTTTCCCATCTGAGATCTTAGATGGGGGGGGGGAATCAACCCTATATATGATGTGGGGGACCCATGCATTGATATAAATTCATTTATAGGGGTGTCACAAACCATCCTGGGTAACTTGTTAAACCGGAAACCGAATCATCCCTGACATGGACCAGAGGGAATTCCATATCCCTATGGGTTGGTGACTAGTATTTGGGAATAAAAAATAATCAAGGGGGAATGATTTTTTCCACAAGATAACTAAAAAATAAAAAAATAGTGTATAAGAATCCATAAATAGTTGTCATGCTAAAAAGTGTCAACAAGAGAAAAGTACCACATGAAAGACAAGTACATAATCCAAAACAAAACAATAACCCTAGACATCACAAAAACCAATGATGAAATCATCACCAAGATCTCCTCACAACAGGTGGATCACATACCCCACCGGTCACCACCAAATCCCAAAGTTCCATTATCAAGAACAACCACTGCCTCTAAGTGACACTTTCCATTTTCCTAGTCCTGAAAAAAATTATACATACTCCCAAAGGTATATGTAGGGTGTGAACAACACTAGCCCAGTGGGATCCCATGAAGACATTTCATAAGCAGTATATATTAAATAAACCAAATATGTTCAATTTTAAATATAAATGGAATGGAAATATTTTATCAATTCAATATAAAACATGATTTTCAAATCATTTCAATAAAAAATATAAAGAAAACATAAATAATAATTTCCCTCAAAATAGGCATGATCAATAATTTCATCAAACATGCATGAATGAATCAGTTTATAAACATTAGAATATAATAATTCATTTATAATCGTAGCACCATGGATAAAGCCTCATGGTTGGTTGGATCAAGGCTCAAGTTTCCACACACTCACAATGAAATAAAACTTCTAGTATACATACTTACCTAGATATCAAGCCTAGTGGTAATAAGAGTCCACCCCAAATAATGAACACTTTTCCCTCATCAAATTTTAGTTTGTGTTATCATCATCAATCCATTGATATACATATCTAATACACACCTAAAATGTATATCTTAGTACACACACCTAACTACCTATTATTCCATGTGATTTAAATAAATCTATCAATAAATAAAGAGGAAAATCATTCATCTCAAATTACTTTCATCAATAATTGTTTAAGAAGCCCCAAATAAAGTTTCAAAACATCCCATTTCATTTCAAAAACCAACATCAAATGGTTTTCATCAAAACTCATGAATTTTAAAGTTAATAATTTCATTTTAAATCCAAAAAACATTTAATACCTTTATTTTACAAGAATAGTCATCAAAGTCATAGTTTAAATCACCCATTTCAATTTAAATCAATTTCCATAAATCAACACTTTATTTCAAAAGCCATTTCCTAAGAGTTTGAAACACACATTAGGAATTTTGAAAAAGTCTATCAAGAATATAAAATCATGGTTTGTAAATAAATTATAAATCCATTTCAAATCAAAAAGTAATAATGATTTCAATTGATAGGGATTATATTATGAAACCACCCACCTCAAGAACAAATAAGAACTCACTGTTTTCAATATCCATGATGATCGAGGAATAGATCTATTTCTCAAGAAACTAGAACTTTAAAGTGTAGTCCAAGAAGAGAGGGGGTCACCCAAATCCACTACTTGATATAAAAAGACCACACGGCCTCTTAAAACACCTTCAAATATGAAATATAAACCAAAAGGAGGAGGGTACTCAATTTAATAGTGGGAGAATGAGTCAAAATATACTTCAAGACCCATAATTAAGGTTTAAAATGGATGGATAAACTTCTCCCAAAATACTAGGGAAATTCGGGTGTTTCAAGATCTAAAAACATCTCCCCCACACCCTAGTGTTTCCCTCCATAGCATGGTGGATTCACCCAAGAGAGCCACCCCAATTTCTGGCCATGACCTGGTGTTGAAAACCAGACTATTTTTCCCTAGCCATGACCTCCACCACACCTGTAGTGAGGATTATTGAACATAGAACATAAGGTTACCACTAATAGGCCATTCTTGAGACTATTCCCTGCATTGGGAATGGTGGCTTAGGTCATCTCACACAAGAGGGTCCAAGGGACACCAAGACCTCCACCATGACCATAATTTTTTCCATTTTTAGAAAAAATATCAAAAACCATTTTTAAAGCCACCATATATCTCCAACACTTCTGAAACAATGGATAACCAACCTATGTATCAAGGAAAATAAGGTAAATATAAGAACTTACCTAAAAGAAAAGGTTTGGATGTTATAATTATCCCCATAATAAATTCTTTCTACTCACAAAAATCCTTACACTACTAGAAATTTGATCTTTGGAGCCCCATGGAACGGGTGACTGCCATTGGAAGTCACTATTGGGTATCAATAGTGACCTCCAATGGTGGCCTCTAGGCTTAAAAAAAATTTTCACGCGATATCGCCCACACTCCTCCCTCACGCACCACCCTCAGCAAACCCTACCTCCACCTTCATCGCCGCTTGTACTCTCCCTCATTGAACATGCCTTTGGCTCTAGATTCATCTCACTCTTTCTTTTACTCCCTATCCCTCCCTAGATCCCCTCCCCACCTCTGTTTCTGCCTCCCTCACCTGCGGCTCCCTCTCCTCGCAGATCGTTCGTCGTCGTGCCCACACCCGGTACCTCGCGCTGCCCATCCGCCCTAACCGCTGCACCTCCTCCACGTCTCACCCGACCTCCGAATCCCCATATTCACTTAGTTCTAGATTTTATGTGAAATATGTTAATCCTTAATTTTGGTTTTAGGGTTTTTTTGGGAACCACCATCACTCATATTTCATAATGCATTGGCTTTGTGATTTGTTTGTTGTTGATTGTTTAGTCATTGTAAAATGAAATTTGTTCTCATTTCATTCCCATACGCATTTCAAATATAGTTTGAAAATAAAGGTGTGTGGTTTTAAGCGAATTAATGATGAGATGATTAACCTTAATCATGGTAATTATAGGATTTACCCCATAGGTAATTAACGCCACTAATTATCCACTTCTGATGCGACTGTTGTAACAATTTTATGTTACAAAATAATTTTTTAATATAATTTCCAAGGTGTAAACTAAAATGACTAAAAACCCAATTTCTTTGAGATATATATCTAGAACAATTCAACTATTTTGTAAATACGGAATGCAGAATTGTAAGGCCCCTTTAATTTATAGACAACTGCATAATCATGATGAAAAACATCGGTCTGGAGAAGGTCATTCTTATGTTGATTTTCCCTTGCAATGCTGAAGAGTTTAAATAAATCTGTCCAAGATGATGTAGATTCCTATAATCTGATGCATCTTGATGTAAGGAATATGAATTGTGTATTTTTTTCCTCACAAGACATGGCTTTATTTGGTACATGCTTCTAGGGGATTGGGTAGGAAGGTGCTTTCTCATATGTTGGGTTATCTTAGTGGAAGGAGCATGTATGAAGCTTTATTATGGTGGTTTCCAAGGAAAGGAATACTCATGTGTTAAACATTAATTTTCAAATCCATAAGAATGGAGATTTCTTATGGTAGAGAGAAGTTTTAAATTCACTAATGAACTTTCCTGCTATTTGTTTATAAATTTGTTTTTGATGCATTGATGAATGAAGAGAATCAAATTATAAGGGCATGTCTTAGATAATGTATTTGCATTGTGAAAAATGTTTCATTTTAGTGTATAAAAAATGTTTTAATTATTGAGTTGGTTGTACAGTTTAGATCTTTGGCGAGGGGTGGTTTGAAATTTAGACCATTTTAGCGTATACACAATTCCTCTGTAGTTTACATTATATGGAAATTTAATAGGAATCTGATCCTTTCCTTATTAATTATTTCTATTACTACAGATATATCAGGGGAAGAAACACCATATCCATATCATTTTTTAGATCCATATGCATCTAAGGGTTGAGTTATGTATGAATGTAATTGTGTTTATTTTTTAATTAATCATTAAACATATATATGAACATATGTTTATCTTCATTAAATGATTAAGAAACAATGGAATATTTCTTTTATTATCTTCTTTGAACAATTGAATGCATAATTTTGTTCACACACAACCCCATGGATTCTTGTTTTTCTATATTACACAAATATACTTCTGAAACTAGTGCTGCTTACAGCTGTAGAAAAATACGAAACTATCAATATTGAGTACACTCACAAATACACTTCCATTATTTATAAAACTTCTCATCAATTCACAAACCTCAATGTTTCTGATGCTCAACACATCATGCAATCATAAATCCCTGCATGAACTTTCTCACTTAATGCACCCACATACTGGTAGGTTAAAGAAAAACCTCCATAAAATACACACTCAAATTCCATTGGCACAAAACATGGAACAACCTACGTGTATCATCATGCAACCCCAAATCCTAAATATTTGTGCACCCAAAGGCCCACCATCTCCTTCATAAAACTGGAAATATAGGAGGTAAATAAACAAGATCAGTTGTGTGAGCATGAATCACTGGAGTTTGAAGCATATTGTAAGTTTTAGGTTTAGTTTATATTTTTTATTTTCATTTCCATTCAAGGTAAATGTTTTGTGGTGGAAGTGTTTCTAGGTTTGGAAGAAGAAGGTTGGGAAGAAACTTATTTTAGTCATTCTTTTTCAAATTCAATTTGTTTCTTTCTATAATTTTCTTTTTAGTACTCTTAAATGATTGAGTATAAATCAGTTGGTCTTTATTAATATCCCATATCTGCTTCATAAATATATTCTCAACATTAAGTAACTTAGATTTAGTCTCTATTTGATGAATTATTGGCTGGTCATTTTCCTTTATCTGAATATATTTTTTTCTCAGCTTTATTGTTTCAGCATGAGTTGTGATTGATATGGCTTCCAATAACACCTTCCAATCAGCTATATCAATATGATATTTTCCAATATCATACTTCTGGCGGACTGAATTCTCCAGGCTTACTTTAACACAGGTTTCTTCTAATCATGGGTGACTGAATTTTGTTCATCTTAGGTGAGTTCTAAATTGCAGTTGTCTTCCACTAAATCCACACACACATCCAAAATGAATCCTTTTCATGTGATTTTATTTGTTTCAGGTTGTTTTTTTGGTTCTTTGGCTACTATCAAAATGCAGTATTTTTTTTTAAAAATCCCCAAGCTAGCGACCGCTTAAGGCGGTCGCTATTGGTAACATTTTTTCAGAGCATTAGTGACCGCCAAAAGCAGTTGCTACTACTCCTCCCAATGACCGCCATCGCAGTTGGATGTAGACCCCCTATAGAGACCGCTGTTGGAGGTCTCTATTGGCCTTTAGCAACAGGCCAACTGCGACCGCCATTGGCCGTCGGTTGATAGTCGCTAAAGACCATTAGCGACCGCTTTTGGCAGTCGCTAATGGTCAATTTTGTAGTAGTGTTATCAAGAAGACCGATCCACAATGAGATAAGGACACTGATCTCTCATCATCT
Organism: Viscum album; assembly: GCA_963277665.1. Lineage (NCBI taxonomy): Eukaryota > Viridiplantae > Streptophyta > Magnoliopsida > Santalales > Viscaceae > Viscum > Viscum album. Next base: position 1,494,876,871 of record OY728147.1, on the reverse strand, counting down.
TCTCATACTCCCATGTATCATGAGTTTTCGAACCATGATACTATATAACCTAGAAAAAAGGTATGGAATTTATAAGGATAACCTTCACTTGTGAATTAATAATCTGAATAGGCCACTAAGTCACGGTCTTATTAGGTTCCACATCAAGGTCCTCCCAATTCAAAAAATGATACATGTATGAAAGATATTTCTTAATCCATGAAATGTGAAACATGTTATGGATCAAAGTCATTTTTTGTGGAAAGACCAAATAGTATTCCACATTACTAATACACTCAATAGCCTTAAAAGGCCCCATGTATCTCAGTGATAACTTCACATTTTTTCTAAGTCTTCAATGAACCAGTCAAGGTGAGACTCTCAAGAAAACTTATTCAATAGTTGAGAAATACAAAGGGAATTGATGATGATCTAAATAATATTTATACCAGCTATGAACCATTATCATCCTATGGATAATCATTTGGATATTTATCGTTATCTCTTAAACCAAGATAGGTTTCACTAGGGAAGCTTCACTAACCTCCGACCAACAAAGCGTAGTCATAAAATTTCATCTATACAATGCCTTAAAGGGTTCCATTTTGATGGACGAATGGTAGATTTTATTGTTTTAAAAATCAAATAGTACCAAATTCCAATTCCATGATCCGACAAAGTTGAGGAAACAAGAACAAAGCATGTATTCAAGAATCGGTATATTTCGTTCTGACTGACCATCTATATGAGGGTGATATATTGTGCTCAACTGAACCTAGGATCCTATTTTCTATTAGAGGACTCTCTAAAATTGAGATGTGAATTGTGGATCCCTATTATAAAAAATGGAAAATAGAACTCCATGTAATATGAAAATACTATGCACATATAGATTTACTAAGTCCTAAAATTTGGTGGTATCAAAAATAGGAATAAAGTGATTTTGTTTGGTTAATCAATCATTCAATAAAAAATCACATTATTTCCCCAAGGATTACATGAAAAAACAACAAAAAAACCATCAATATTTTATCTCATTTATAAGTTTTCATCTGAAGGGTTTGAAGCAAACCTGAAGGCTAATAATGTAGAGAATTGATCTGGTGATATGTATAATAATGGGGGAAAAATCAATGATGAACTGTTTCATACATGGATACCAGAAATGATGCCTTATATTATAAAACATTTTTGATGCCTGGGTGAACCGCCCACTGGTAATGATGACAACCCCCCATCACAACTTTACTCATAGGTGGTAGAATAACATAACGATTCGTGAAGCAAAAATACCCACTGGAGATAGAGACCATTAACAAATTATCTCCCAACCATATAAATAATTCTTGATACCTAAAAACTCATCATCAATCTTCTTCTCCCAGTGGATCATCTCAAGAAGAGAGGATGTAAATTAAGCAAGTTACAAAATAATTTCAATCTCATCCTCCCTGACTCCCAAATGTATGCAAGTAAAGAATGCTATGATATTCCACTCATATAACATCTCCTTCATAGTCTAGGATGAAAAATTCCTACTAAGTATAACAACCATATTATTTATTTCATATTTAAACATTATTTATTACATAAAATTTCACTTAATACAACTCATAATATCTAGAGGTCTAGTGTCTTTGGGAAATTAGGTACATTATATAACAACTTAAAACATGAAAAATAACATCTTTATTGAAAAATTATTTTAGATAAAAAAACATTCCTTTGTAATTAACGCTGCATGAGATAACCTGAGAACATACATAAGAAAGGGGTGAGATATAAATCCCAGTAAGATAATAAACAAGGCATAACATGAGGAATAAAATACATGATAGACAATAGGTATATCAATGGAAAATAAAAGGAACATGAATAATAATGCATTATATAGAATGATAATCATAACATGGTAAATGTGTCAACAACATAAAACATGATATTATCACGAGTCAAGGCTCACTGCACATAGAGGAGCATGATTCAAGCTCATTGCACATGGAGAAGAATGAGTCAAAATAATTTCACATGGAGGAGCATGAGTCAAACTCATTTCACATAGATAATCATGAGTCAAATCTCATTACACTTGACATATCATGATACTAAACATTACCCAATTCATTAGAGAGATATTAGGTCACACCCTTCATAATCATTTTTTTTTCATGCTTAAGTGTACCATATAAATCATACAACATGGATTCATTAATCATCATAGTTTATTCCATGATTAAGGAAATGTGGAACACATACATATATATATCCACAATCAATAATTATATATGCATAAAGGTGAATACCCTTGATAGATAAATGGGTATGGTATTCATTACACAATGATTTTTACATGGAAAAATCTTTGTGCAATTTCAGTTGCATAACGAAATCATATAGAAATTCATAAAATGGGTTGATGAGAGCGAAAGGGGTCTCTCATCAATTATAGATGAAATGGTCAGTAATAGGTACATGTAAGGACATTACCCAACATATGTAATGGTAAATATAAGGTGTAACATTATAAATAATCTTTAATAAATGGGAGAAAGAAAAAGAAATCTTACAAAATCTCGGCATGGTAACGAGTGTATGTAAAGGTTCTTAGGAGGGTTACATGAGAGTGAAAGGAGATATAATCATTTAAAAATCAATTTTACATTAATTGGTATAGGTAATAATTTATCCCAACATAATAAAATGGAAATTATAAAGGCATAACATAAAATAAGTGCTTGATTAAAATAGGAGAGAGAGAACCCCTTACGGAATTTCGGCATAGTAACGGGTGTACACAAAGGATTATAAGGGGGATTAAAGAGAGTGAAAGGAAGATATCATCATTTATAAATAAAATGTACAGTAAGGGAATCATGAAACATCATATCCCAACATATGAAAATGGAATTAAAGAAGCATAATATAAAATAAGTTCTTGAATGGAAATGAGAAGAGAGAAATCCCTTACGGAATTTCGGCATAGTAACGACTTAGGTTAGGGTCCAAATGAGAGGTAATAAATGATAAATCATACAAATAAAATCAAATTGTTAGTAAGATAATGATTAAAAACTAATTTAAATATATACAATTGAAATTAAAAGAACTAATCTCAAAGAAGGTGCTTGAATTCAAAGGTGAGGAGAGAAATCCCTTACTTGGATGTGTGACTCCAAAGGATTCAGAGAGGCTTCTTGGGAGATTGGAGGTACCTTGAGAGGACTATAGGTGAAAGGTTTTGGGGCCTGTAGTGGAAGCTGATGGGTTGGGGATTTTAAAAATTTTCATCGATGGTTCGATGGGACTTGTCGACACCGACGATCCGATTCCCTGAAAGGTCTGAGGATCTCACGTAAATTATAAAGAGCACAAGAACTTAAACATAAAACATACCATTCCAGATTTGAAGGTGTGATCGACCGAAACTCGTCACTAGAAATTTATTCTTAAAATATCTATATCATAATCCCTATAGATCATCCACACGTGCTTCAAAAATCCACTGGAACGCCGATCGTCAAATTCTGGGTGCTAGCATGGCGATCCAACATTGCTTTCGATGTCATGACAATCCCCACATCGAGATGCCTTCGATGCTTAAAAAAGATCTTGATCCAAGTTCTTTAATCAATTGCTTCTATCTCTAGGAAGTGTGAGGAGAGAGAGACTCTCATCTTTCATTCCATGAAAATGAATGAATAGTAAGAATAGCCACATGAGAGAGAGATCCTCCTCCTTTATTTATAGTGGAGTTTATAAATACCCAGTAGGGTTCCCCGACCCTTGTATTGATCAACGCCCACTAAATAAATAATTTCTACGAACTAATCTGCATCAAAATTATTTATTATTTTATCACATACCTGTAATATATATAAAATATATTACGTGATAAAAACTGAACCATTTAACTCCACTCGCAATCCCGATTAATATTAAATGATTCTTGAATATTAAAATATTCTTTGTTCGATTAATATTTTCTTGTATTTACTAAACTTATAAATAAATTAAATAAATTCAATACCAAATATTCATAAATTGAATATTAATGAATTTGTTTAATTCTTTTGGTGATCGAAAACTTGGACAACACTCGGACCCCATGGTGGGGCCCACTATGTCCATATACCTATTCAACTGAATAGGGAAGATTCTTGAATACAATAGTGTGTGTGACCCTCTAGGCCCTTATCTTGATATCGGTGAATAAAATCCATAGACCAAGAGCAGAGTCTAGCAACCCATCATGGCCCCTAAAGAGATAAGTATTGTCATAGTAATGATAACCAACCTACAAACACTGATTGTGTATTATAATCTCTTTGTCATTAAATATCTCATAAAGTAGGATGTACACTCGTGTCATCATACTTTTATTTCTTTATTATTTATTAATCTTTCCATATGGATTTAACTTTCAACTGCTTTGGCCAAATAATTGTGAAGGTATCACCATCCCAATCAACCAAGCCTGAGATATACAACTTCCTAAACTTGGAAGTGACAAATCCTTTCTTGAACATTAAAACAATTTCATACCACCAATGACTCACCCATCATAAGATACCACACCATTATTTCAATACCATGGTTTTTTACTTGCATCAATGTATGCAATCAAATAGTATACACTGGTAATGATCTCAATTCAGGAGACCAATACACATGTATGTAGATAAGAACAACTAAGGACACCCAAAACATGTGGTGTTCCTATTAGGGGGTCTATCCTCATGATCTCACTACTAGAGATCACCAATTGAGAACTTCATGAGAAGAAGTCTCAATGCTTATGAGCCCCCAAAACCTGATATTCAAACATCTACTATGTCTATTCAGTAAGATATATCTAGACTATAGAACATATATTTAAGATTAATTTCATAGTATCTTGAGGTTCTGATTATAGTCTGGGATCTTCTATAACCTTTCAACATAATAATTAATCTTTGGAAATTACCGTTTCAATAGAAAATTATATACTATAATGGTAAGGTGACATCATGTATAACTAACTATACACAAGATATGATAATCAAAAGTATTGTATAGTTGGTTTTAGGGCACCTGCTATTTCAACACTCCCACTTTCACTAGATCCAACTTGATAACCAAACTTGTTAGATACTCACATGATAATGATCATGCTTTTGATGAGTAGTGGATTTAACTGTTGGGCCTGCCATTCTTTCACTGCATGGCATATCTGCTATATGCGACCTCATCTCCTTGAGTAAAACTTCTAAAGAGATGGTATCCCTGAGTATATCACTTTTTTCCATTTTCATAACTTTACAATTTTTCTAGTAAGAATATCATAATTAACATTATGATAATACTTTTCTCACTAGGTGTGAATCCAATAACTAAAACAAATCGTTATGATTGATAACTGCTTCTTAGCTACCTTTGAAGATGCAACATACTCAGTATTTGTAGGTATGGATACCACTAGATTTTATGATATTTAATCACTCATCACCTTAGCCTAAATGAGATACTAGATCAAATTGATCTAAGGTTTACTAGCTTGTGTCCCACAAAAACTATTATACCTTCTTCTCCATCTACTAGGTATATATCATTTGTACTCTCCGAAGTGAAAGATAATAGTTCTGACTGCATCACTTGCAGTGCTCCTGGATATTTGATATCTACCTACAATAAAGTATACCCTGACAGTATCTATTCTTTTACATATCATGGAATATGTGATTGATCTATTGCTAAAGCTTATAGCACTCAACTCATAACTTTAATCTCTTCCCATGTTCTGAACATGTCAACCTGAAGATATTAAGCCATGTGACATTGACAACAATTCTAAATTGAATTGTTACATCTTGTATTTTTCAATACAATGTCACTTTATGTACGATTAACTAGGTCCAAGAAACCATTAGATCTACCTTAGTAGATCATGTTCCCTATAAATTAGGTTGCTACTTAAATTCAATCATTGGAGAATTACTTTTAACCTGGTCTTATCTAACAGTAAGACCAATATCTCTTTTTTCATATGTTTCTGAACATATTTCTCTTGAAAAACATTAGCGCTCCCACTAACCATTGGTAGACACAAGGAAAAGAATTATTTGAAATGAATGCAATAAGATATTATTACTTAATTTAATCCTGAACTAGATTTTAGTAACTTGCAACCTGTATTGGCATTCAATGGTGTCATCATCCCTTTCTGGCTGCATCGTATAGACACCTTCCATAAAAGATGATCATGACATCCAATGACCAATTTAATGATCTTAGAGGTTAACTATGACAAGTAAAATTCTAATGGAGTTAGTCATATTGACTTGGTATAACCAATCAAGCCTTATTGGTACCAAGCTTGTACCATCCATGTATCAACTCATATGAATATCCACCACGATATTAAATTTATAATCCTCTTTTCAATTTGGTACATGGAATCCATTATTGAATTTTAATTGATCTTGTCAATATTAACTAATTTATATATACTGCTTACTTGTAGGATTTATTATTCTTAATGAATAACATATCACCGAACTCGGTGAATATAAAACCATCACCATGGTTTCATCCTTCCTACGCAGTATATGTCACTAGAACATTCTTATTCCACATGTACTTGTCTTGTTCCTATTCCAACCATTTGTGCATCTCAAGCATTGACTAAGTCTAAGTCAATTCAGCTCCTATTATTTCTAATAGAGATGTGAACCCTTATATAGAAATATAGTCTAATACTTGACTACAAATTTTCTATCTTATGGATTTATGTAATATCTTATGCAACTTTTAGGATATTAACTTAGATGCACCATGTGTTTAGCTTGATTCATGTTTGTTTATATCTTAACAAACTATTTTCATCCTAACACATGATCAATGACATATGTATTTTAATCATACTATGACTCGTATGATATCCATTTATCATTTATTAGTTGGAATATTGGTTATGGGATTACGCTGTTATTTGTAAATCACATCATGAAATATAATGGAAGCTTATACAACTTGCAACATTGATACTCCATACATCATAACTCTGATATATAAAATGTGCATTTAGGTTTTTCTCCACGCTACATTTTTTTGATCTATGCTAAAATTTAAGACTTTATCATCGATCCTCCTTATGAACATCAATATCATGATGTAGATAAGGTAACATGCTTTTAGGAATTACTCCATGCTACATTATCATGATCGATGAATGCTTGGTCAATATAATCTTCAGCATGCCTATCCAAAGCAACTCATATCTTCTGAACATTCATATACTTCAATATTACATTCCTTAATAACTTAAAGGAATCTTATGAAGTATCTTTACCTATAGATTTCCTTTGGAATAGTTCATACTCTCTTGTTGAACTAATCCCAGAAGCTTTGTGGCATACCTTTATTTATAAAGGTTTATTTTTCTAAACTAAGGATATCAATAATACCAAATGTGTTTAGATATGATGAGACTAAATACCAAAATGGTTATATCATTGACATCCAATTTTATTTTTACTTGACAAAGAATCATCTTTCCACATCTGGATAAGTCTTAAATTTTTTATATTAATAATTTATTGCCTATGATTCAAGTATGTATGAACTATTTGTTGAGTATGTTATAACACAAAAAATCATTCATTCCAAAATTTGGAATAATGTCTCATTATGTCCAAAGGGTGTGTGAGATAAATGTTTTGGTTATACTCAACAAATTTTTCATATAGAATCATTCACTTGGCAAATAGAAGTTATGTGCTTCTCACCGCTGACTTAGGAATCACCCTTTCTCAGCTTCTTGTAGAATACACTTTACTTATTTTAATGTTCCTATATTTACTTGGTTACTGTATTTAAATACAAATATGTTATTGTAATATTGTATTAAATACCCAAGAAGTGTGTTATAAACATTAATTTATACTGATTAATATACCTGAATGATAAGCGGGTACTTGCTTCTTGTATTTCAGCTCATTTTTTTAAACTTTCATAAATTTATTTCATAATATGTGATGTAAATAACCTCCTGTTAAATTGTAACATCCTAGTTCTGGAAGCCACCCAGAGGCACCTTGTAACCGGTTGGTCACATGGCCTCAAGCACATTTCCCTGAACGCCAGAGGCTGCTGACTAGCAGCGAGGGCCTTGGGTGTGATAGTGGGGAAACTATGCCCTCATTGGAAGAGTAACATAGTAGAAGTAAAACAGATATAAAATAGTAGAAATAGTGTAATCATGCAAAAGTGAATAGCAGAATACTAGAAATAATAAACTGGAGCACACACATATAAATTAATTATGCATGATACATATTTCTAGGAAACTATACAAACAAATCACAACATGGGAATAAAAACAGTACTAAACCAAAGTACAAAATAAAAATAGATGACATCTTCTTAGAATCTCAAGCCTCAGCTTGGTCCCATGCTCTCCAGATCCACAACACTCAAGTACCTGAAGTAGAAGGGCGCTTTCCCTTATCTATACCTGTAGCAATATAATTTGTTTGGGACCAAAAGCATGGCCCAAATAGGGTGTGTGACTAAATCCCAGTAGGTAACCACCACAATATATGTGCCTAACAGTCAGTGAAGATATGAAAGGCAATAAGAAAAAGAAGGTAGTAAACAAGGAAGTACTCAGCAGTAACCAATCCTACAGTTTCAAGCATTCAGTTTCATATATCAAGTAAATAGCTAATCAAGCAGGAAAACAAAAATAGGTAACCATCTGGAAAGTACTCATAGCCTATCCCCTCTGGTCATACCTAACAACACAAGTAACCCTCTGGGAAGAACACACAGTCTACCCCTTTGGTTCAAATTACAAGGATATTACAAAGAATATCTGAGGAAGTTCACATGGTCAATTACCCTTATAGTCAAAAGTGATAAAGAATCTCTGAGGAAGCTTACACAGTCAATTCCCCATATAGTCAAAAGTGGTCAAAGACTCTCTAAGGAAGCTCACACGGTCAATTCCCCATATAGTCAAAAGTGGTCAAAGACTCTCTGAGGAATCTCACATGGTCAATTCCCCTTATAGTCTAATAAAACGGGTTCTCATGACCCTGTGTAGGTCAAAAAAGCATAGCAATGTAATACGGCCAAAGTAAACCTCAAGAACCACTTGGCTAAACAGTCTACAACATATCAAGCATGTCAGATAAAATAATCACTCCATCCTACAGTACTAGGCATGGGAAACATCAAGGAATCCTAACAGCTAAACAAGACCAAACGGTTGTAAACAGAACATGCATGGGTAAACACTTCCAAAGCATAGTAATCAACCCTATTCACATTCAATTAACCTCTACTCAAGCATACAAGCATGGAAGGAAATTAACAGGGTTAAAACGGTAAACTCACAATACCCCATTTAAGGGTATTGGACAAAATTGCACATATTACTCAAAGAATTTCAACAGAAATGTACAAACCACCTACCTAGGTGTTGGGAGATCGTTATACGTGAACCTCAAGCCTTGAATCACCCAAGAACATGGTAGATCTACAAAAATTCTCAAACCATTCAACAGAGGATAACCTGATAAAGATGAGGAATCATGAAATAAATCTCTAGAAGAAAGAATAGCTTACCGAGGCGATCCCAACGCAATCGACAGTGGTCGAATCGGAGATCGGATGCTCGCTCAGGGGCTCAGAGAAAGATCGTGGCCGTACGAGAGCTCTCGGACGAACCAGACCTAGAAGAAGCCCTTTCTGTCTTTTAGAAGTGACCCCAGTGCATTTAACGAAAAAAAGAAAGTACACGACATGTACTTTAGAAGTACACTGTGTGTACTTGCCTTTTCCATACTCTGCTTTAGGCGGTATCCAGGTCACCACACATGGCCGTGTTCAAGGCCACTACATGACCAGCACACAGCTACCCGCAGTAACCGAGTACACGACGTGTATGCATAAAGTACATGGTTTGTACTTTAAAAATTTCAAGAAATTTCTCTTTTCCACAAAAACACCAGAAAAAGAAAAACATACCTAAAAAGAAGATCCGAGTTCTTACAAACTCCCCCCCTTAAATAAATTCATCCCCGAATTTCCCTAGCAAGGTGGTGTAGAAGGAGAAACCCCGAACAACTCCAGCCACTATGATCGTACATCTGCCTCCCTCTTCCAAGTCTCGTCCTATACTCACCCATGATGCCCTAACACTCGTACCAGAGGAATAGACTGACCACATAGAACCTTCGTACTTTGATCGAAAATCCGGATAGGATGATCCTCAAAAGATGCATCCACTTCCAACTCAACCTCCTTGGGTTGGAAGACATGAGATGGGTCTGAGAAGTAACGTCGAAGTTGAGAAACGTGGAAGACATCGTGCATAGCCCGGTACCTCTTAGGTAAATGAAACTAATAGGCAACCAGCTCAACTCTCTCCAACACCTCAAACAGCCCGATGTACCTCAACGAAAGCTTACCCTGTCTCCTAATCCTTCTGTGCCCCAACCTCGGTGTGACATGCAGGAAAACCTGATCCCCGACGTTGAACTCCAGAGGTCGTCTCCATTGATCAACATAAGATTTCTGTTGAGACTGTGCGGTAGGCATCCTCTTCTGTACAACTCTATCTACTCTGTGGTCTCCTGAACAAGAAGAGGTCCTAGTATAGCTACCTCTCTTGCCTCCAGCCAACATAAGGGTGATCGGCATGGCCTACCGTACAAATCCTCATAAGGTGCCATCTGAATAGTTCCTTGAAAACTATTATTGTAGGAAAACTCCATAATAGTTATGTGACTCTCCCAAGAACCTCCAAAATCTAGAATGCATGCTCATAACATGTCCTCAAGCACCTGAATCGTACGCTTGGACTGGCCATCTATCTGGGGATGGTAAGCTGTACTCAAAAGTACCTATGTACCCAAAGCCTTCTAAAGCCCCTTCCATACCCGAGAAGTAAAATGTGCATCTCTATCTAAAATAATGGAGTGTGGAACCCCGTGTAGACGTACAATCTCTCAGATGTACAACCTCCCCAGCTCATCAACACTGAGGGTCTCCTTGATCAGAAAGAAGTGAGTAACCTTCGTGAGTTTGTCAATGACACCCATAATGCATCATTCCCTTGACGAAACCTTGACAAACCTATCAAGAAATCCATCGTGACATCATTCCACTTCCACTCAGAAATGGGTAACTACTGAAAAAGTCCTGCTGGTCGTTGATGCTCCGCCTTCACCTGATGGTAGGTGGAAAACTTCATGATGAAACCAGAAACATATCTTTTCATACCAGGACACCAATAATAATGGTGTAGATCATGATACATCTTGGTGACACCAGGATGAACTGCCCAAATTGAGGAATGAAAGTCTCGCATCAGCTCCTCACGTATGTCTACTGGCACCCATACGCGTCCCTAGAAACGAAAGATATCATCCTTTCCTATGGTCTATCTAGGAATAGGTTCCTCTCCTAACACAATTTCCCATAGGAATAGGCCTTCAGAATCTGATAGCTACCTTATTCGCACTCAATCAAGAAGAGTAGATGTAACAACTACAGAAGAAAGAAACGTTTGTCCCTGTCTGTCGTGCACCTCTAAATGCATCTCAAAGAACAGATCCATAAGCTTCCACTCACTGCTGGCCTTCTTAACTACTTGTATTTGAGTCCTCCTGCTCAGTGCATCAGCCACTTCTTTTCCTTTCCCTTGCGTGTAGGCAAGCTCAAAGTCAAAGGACTGAAGGTACTCAACCCACCTTCGCTGTCTCAAATTCAGGTCACGCTGAGTGAAGATGTACTTGAGGATTTTTTGGTTGGTGAAAACCAAAAGATTTTATCCCAGAAGATAATGTATCCAACAACATAAGGCATGAACAACTACCGCCAACTCGAGATCGTGTGTCGGGTAATTCCTCTCGTGTGGCCTCAACTGCCGAGACCCGTATGTGAAGACTCCCTCCCCCTACATAAGAACAACTCCCAGCCCGATACCTAAAGCATCACAGTAAACATTATAGCTCTTTCCCAGCTCTAGAAAGACTAGTATCAGTGCTAAAGTAAACCTCCCTTTCAGCTATTGAAAGGATGACTCACAAGAATCTGACCACAAGAACTTTGCGCCCTTATTAGTCAAACCTATCTATGGTGATGATAAGGGTGAAAATTCCTATATAAAACGTCTGTAGTAACCAGACATCCCTAGAAAACTCTGTAACTCAATGAATTTATTCAGATGCTCCCAGAAAACTACTGCTCTCACTTTCTTTGGGTCGACTGATACTCCTGACTCTGAGATAACATGACCCAAGAAGTGAATCTCGTCCATCCAAAAGTGGAATTTTGAGATCTTACCATATAACTGATGATATCTTAGTGTACTTAGAATGATCTCAAGATGGGTATCATGGTCGTGTCGAGTGTGAGAGTACACCAAGATATCGTCTACGAAGACCACCAAGAAAGAATCCAAGTATGGATGGAACACTCGGATCCTAAGTGCCATGAAGACTGCATGCGCGTTCATGAGACTGAACGACATAACCACATACTTGTATAGAACATACTTGCTCTGGAAAGCTATAATAGGTATATCAGATGGTCTAACGTGCAACTGATAATAACCAAATCTCAAGTAAATCTTCGAGAACACCCAGGATCCTCGAAGCTAATCAAAGAGATCATCAAACCTTAGAAAGGGATATCAGTTCTTAACTGTCAACTGGTTCAGATTTCGATAATCCACACAAATCCTGAGGGTATAATCTGCCTTCTTTGTAAACAAAATAGGCGAACCCCAACGAGAAGTACTGGGTCGGATGAAACCCTTTGCCTGCAACTCCTCTAACTGCTTCTTGAGCTCTTGTAACTCTGGTTTAGCCATCCTATAAGGAGGAATGGACACCAGTGCCGCTCCTAGCACAAGTTCAATAGAAAATTATACCTCACGCTCTAGAGACAAACCTGAAAAGTCCTCTAGAAAGATATCTCTGAAATGATCCACCATTGGAGGAAAGTTCATCTATGAAATCCCCTGGTCATCTAGATAAAAACTAGCAATCTGGATGACAAATCCTCCCAACCCATGATGCTCGGGTCCTACTCTGCTCACCTGGACATCCCATTCTCCCTTGTGAAGAAAATATCCACCTTCCGGTGATGTAAAACTCACCGTAAAATGGTAGAAATCGACAATATCCTAGAAAGGAACTAACCACTCCATTCTGAGAATGACATCATAGCCCATCATCTCTAGAACATAGAGGTTCTATAAAAAGTGTCACCCACCAACCTCTAGAGGGAACTCCTTACACTAATGCACACTAACCATTCTAGTCCCCAACGAAGTTTCTAGCATCAAGATATCAGTAGAAGAAAAGATGTAGAGCCCAAGGATCTCTACAACAGTAACAGATATAAAGCTATGGGAAGCCCCTGTATCGAAAAGAGTAGAAGATAAAACTGAGGTAACTAGGATCGTACCTCTAACTGTAGAAGGTCCGGGATCCTACTCCTGTTGGGTCTACTATACTGCAAAAGTATGACCTACACCGTGGCCCTGTGACACTGCCTGACCACTCTGAGCTAATCCACCCTATTGTCACTGAAAGCCTGGATACTAACTACCACAACCACGACCTCCACCTCATCCTGAATGCCTGGAAGAACTCCAGTTCCCAGACTGGTGGGAAACTGGTGGTGCTGCTCCTGAATGAGGAGTCATAGAAAAACCCCTGTCACCAGCTGCTGGAGAAAAGAACTGACAGAAACACTGAAGATGACCCATCTTGCCGAAAGATCGACACTCTACTAGGTCTCTCGAGTAATGTGGCCTCGTATGCCTGGCCTTCCCTCACTAGTAGCACACCACCTGGATACCAGAAGATGCATCCTGCCTACTCAGATCTCCTCGTGTAGTCTCCCTGCAGTGCTTACTGCTATCAGCTAGCGGAGCACTAACTCTGGATACTGAACTGCCCTGGCTCACAACTCCATAATACCTCAGATTGTGCTCAGTGATCAGCGCCTGGTTGACTATAGAAGATATCGAAGTCAACGTAAATATTTTCACCTGAGATCAGATACCCTACCTGATACCATCCTCAAACTTCCGTGCAAGGAACAACTCATCTCCCCCTAGAAAGGGTGTAAAGCACTGTAGATTGGTGAAGCGAGAAGATTACTCCATAACCAAAAGAGTACCCTACTCCAAACTCATTAAATCTCGGGCTCGATCGGCCCTCAAGGTCTCTAGATAGAATTAATCGTAGAAGGTGCACTGAAACTCACCCCAAGCCATATTATACTGGCGTCCTGCCTGTGAGATCACATTTCACCACCTCTTGGTAGAGTCTCGAAGCATGTAGGTAGTGAGCTTGACCCTCCTCTCTTGAGGCATCTCCAGATGCTCAAAAATCGTTAGTGTGACTTCTATCCATGAATCTACAGCCTGGGGTCCTCCATCCCCTGAGAAAGTGGGAGGATGATGTTGCAGAGAGACCCACGTCAATTCTACCATCGACAAGGCAGGAGGAAGTGCTCCTTGGAAGGCCCGCATCATCCTTAGAAAGCCCTCCCTGAACTGTGCATCGACACCTATGTCAGGTATAATTGCTGGTGCCAAGATTGGCACAACTAGAGGATCTACCGACAGTCCCTAATCAGCCATATCCGGTGTCTGATCACTACCCTGTAACTGATCTACAACCGAAGGATGTCTCGGTGGCCTGAATATGCAAGGTTAAGCGCACCCCTTAGATCAAGATTAATAGAGACTGAAACCTAGAAGGTTAAGAAGGAAAGAAGTTAATGAAGGCATTTAAGTTGCTATAACATGACTACAAGACGTGTATAAAGTCTACACGGCATGTTACCTTAAGCATTTCACATGGGTGTGTACTCCTACCACAACTGGTCATGTAACACCCCATACACGACATGTTTTCCTAACACACGACGTGTACCTGAATCCTCTTCCCCTGCCCAAGTCCTTCTATATGCCTAAGCTACACGGTTCTCCTAGAACAAGACTACACATCATGTTCATGCCAGACACAGTTTGTACTAGACAAGCTTCACCGACCTGTGTTGTTAGTGACATGGCTGGACACACGACTCACACTACATGACATGTTCCAGATGTACTCGACGTGTACTACGAAGATTTTTACGACCCGTTTTGTTCATTACACGGCCGGGTACACGAGATACACTAAACGGTTTGTTACAGACAAACACGACGCGTACCAAGGCATTTCCCAACCCCATGTCTCTGCCCGCACAGCCAGTGACATCGTTAGAGACTACACGGTGTGCACATACAGTACACAACATGTACTTAAGAAAAACAATTTCTTCCCGAACAGAAGAACACATGGAGTGTAGTCAAAACTACACGGCGTGTATTCTGGGTTTTTCAGGACAGTAAGCCTCAGAAACTACTCCAAAGCCTAGAAAAACATTGAAAAGAACACTAAAGTACCAATTTCTAATACGTGTGGGCCCATACTCCCCACGAATCAAATATTGGAATCTATTACATGTCATATATAAGGAAAACACGAAAATGATCCATTAAATTCCAATCCATGAGGGCCCATAATGCCCCAAGAACCAAAGTTTTGCGTTCATTAAAACAAAACCTTGCACAAACAACACACTATCAAACAACAGGTATTTTATAAAGGCATCTATCACAACAACATGCATATCTAACACGGCACCTATCATAACATCATGTAATCACTAATGCATCCTAAATGGCATGGCAAGAATGCATGACATGTGATTTTCTAGCAAGTGACTATATGATGCATGAGATGGCATACACTCATCTCATCGGGTTGAAACAGAAATAGAACCTCAATAACATCAACAATAACAACACAAAACATGGGAATCAATCAAGGTGAAATAAAATCAAATGTAAAATTGTAAACCAGAAAAGTTGCATTAAATGAGGTAGATTGGATTTTCCCTATACATGAGTTAGCTACTCCCGGGCACAGCTTATTACCAAGTACCTATTATTTCCTATCCCTGGATATAGGCTCCAAATTTCAAGTCAAGAAGAAAAGAACCTCCTCTGATACCACTTTGTAATGTCCTGGTTCCGGAAGCCACCTAGAGGAGCCCCGTACCCGGTTGGTCACATGGCCTAAAGCGCATTTCCCCGAATGCCAGAGGCTGCCGACTAGAGGTGAGGGCCTTGGGTGTGATAGTGGGGAAACTATACCCTCATTGGCAGAGTAACAAAGTGGAAGTAAAACAGATATACAATAGTGGAAATAGTGTAATCATGCAAAAGTGAACTGTCACGACCCGTCCTCGGGGCCCATTCCGTGACTACCCCAAGTCCGCCTTCCATAGGCTAGAGGTTGGCGACTAGCACCAAAGGAGAATTCCCGATAAAAGGGGAAGGAATTTCCCTTAAACCTATAACACACACAGTCTGAACACAAGTAGAAGAAGAAAAAAGTAATAATATAGAAAAGAAAGGTGTGCTGAATGTAAGTGGGCCAGTATACAAACCCAATTGAACAACAATTACAAGTACAAGTAAAAAGGGAAAACAACTCCTAGATCGTCCACCGGGGAATCCTACCTGAAGGGTAGGTACAGATCTCAAACAACTCGTCCCTGAGGTACATCCTGTTTAGTCAAACTCCGACCATCCTCCCGTCCGTTACCCTCAGCATCGATCACTGCTAACCGTCATCTGCACAAAACACAATAAGGTGCGGGTGAAACCCGTGCAGGGGTGAGTATAACAATACTCAATAGGGGACATCGAGACCTCCCGAAGGTCTCCCAGAATCCACTAAGGATAAACCACAGTAGTAAGATACAATCACAAAGTATCAACCGACCTTACTTAGGTATATGACCATACATATACCTAAGTTACCAATCACAAACCAGCTCCAACTCTTGAGCCCAACCACATACCATTCCACAAGTGTAGAAAATACTCCACAAAGAAAGTAAAAAACAAGGTGTATCCCTTAGGTATAGCTCCCAGAAGAAATCCACGCGGGCTTCACCACAACACATCCACAAAGAAACATCATGAAGAAACATCCACCCTTACTTAGGTATATGCCCATACATATACCTAAGTTGTCAAGAGTAAAAATCTCATACATGAGGTAAACACGAAGGTAATGACTCAGCTCACACCAGGTATACACAACTTAAAAGAGAGTAAGAGATGATTTGTTGTAGCCACTGAATCATCTTACACTGTCGAATGATAAATATCCGTAGAAACCTAAAACAACAGTCTGTCGAAGCTGTCAATCCTACGTGAGATCTTGGTACAAAAGTCGTCGCTGTCGAACCCACAGAGGATCGAGGTCCAGTATTAGCGCTGTCAAACCCACGGAGGTTCCAGGTCCATTCTCGTCACTGTTGAACCCATAGAGGATCCAGGTCCAGTCTCGCCACTGTCGAACCCACAGAGGATCCAGGTCCAGTCTCGTCACTATCGAAACCATAGAGGATCCAGGCCCAGTCTCATCACTGTCAAACCCAGGGAGGATCTAGGTCCAGTCTCGTCACTGTCGAACCCACAAAGGATCCAGGTCCAATCCCGTCACTGTCGAACCTATAGAGGATCCAGGTCTAGTCTCGTCACTGTCAAACCCATAGAGGATCCAGGTCCAGTATGCTCGATTCTGGGAGGGTCCACTCCTCGAGCCAAGTGTCGATACATCAACTACAATGAAGTATCGATTTGATGTATCCCGTAGTTCCGTCTCATCATAAGGAACCCAACGCGACAGACGGTGCGTCAATCAGACGCCCAGTCTGTGAGTTATTAGCTTTTTCGTTCCAGGGGACCGGTTGGTTTTTTAGGTTCAAACCAACCCAGTCGTACCCCAACTATGTCCAAACCTCAAGTGGGGTATTCCAAAAGAACCGCCCTACTCTAAGACTTCCGTCGCTGCAGACGGTTCGTCGTTTGGACACCTGTAGCCCAAAATGCGGGCTAAAAGGTGAAATTGGGCCATAGCGGGTCCGGGTCCGGTCTGACCCTGTCGGACCAACCTGGCCCGATCCAGTCCGAATTGGGGTATGACGTGGTCCGCGGGTCCAACTCGGTCCAAGGGGGCGGCCCAGCCCGAGTGGTCGACCCGACTCGAGTGGTCGGCCCTGCCCGAGTGGGCGGCCCGTCCCGAATGCGGCCTGACCCGAAGGGGTGGCCTGGCCCGACTGGCTGTGTGGCTCAGCGGAGGGCCGTGTGGCCTGGCCCGGCTGTCCGTGTGGCCCTACGGCTAGTCACGGCTGGCCGGCCGCGTGGCCCGGTGGCTGGCCGTGTGGCCTGACCGACTAGCCACGACTGGCTAGCAACATGGCCCGGCTGGCCAGGCCGTGGGGGGGGGGGGGGGGTGCTGCGCCCCCCCTTTGTACGTAAAGAGTGGCGTATGGCGCCGACCTCTGTAACCGTGGGACCCGAAGGGTCCCGCCTGTGTAGTGCGCACCAGCGGCCGGCTCAACCATCCGCCCTCCCCTGTCCACCGCGGCCTTAGTCCATGGGTCTTCTCCAGCATGGCACGATGGTGTCGTGCCCATGCTCTCCTGCCGCAGCCTGCCTTGGCCACAGTCCTCCACCACCGGCGCGGTGCGACGACACCGCGCCCCTCTTCTGCGGCCCGCCTTGGTCGCGGCCTCCTGCAGCCCTCTGCGCGGCGCGACGGCGCCGTGCACCTCTGCTGCGGCCTGTCATGGCCGCGACTCTCCTCCATGTAGCGAGGCGGTGCCACACCCTCTTGGCGACCCAACGGCCTTTGCGCTGCTGGTTTCTTTCGCAGTCAGCCCGTTGTCGGCCGCCGTTGTTCGCCGTGGTCCATTCCTCTGTAGTCAACAAACAAGATCAATCAAAGGGGAGGGTTGGGCCGTGTTTGTGTGGCCCGAAACCTCCTTGTTACAGTGATATCATTCAGTTCTCAAAGCACACATCATACGATGGGGTAAAAAGGGTAATATTCAATCGTAAAACAACCCCTACCTTTCTTGACGATTGTTCGTTGAAGAAGTCGTGGGAAAAGGCGTCATCTTCTCGTTGATGTTGGGAATCCTTCGAGGTAGGAGACCGAGGAAGAAGCATCGTTGGAATTCTTCATGGTTGGATATTTCTCTTTAGGTTCGGTCGAAGATCGAGAAAGGTGTTCGTCGTCCTTCATTGGCGATGAAGAGGCATTCCTCGCGTTCTTCGGTGGTGAGCTCTTCTCCCCATCAAATATCCTTTCCAATCCCTCACAAAATATTATGCCAACCCAAAAAGAATAATAAAGCAATACACCTTATTAAATTGTTGGCATAATGAATTCAAAAGGATTTAAATTAAATGAAACCATTCACTTAGTTAATGGGTGGAGATTTATCCAAAATAAATGGTGGGGAAGTTCAAGGGTTTCATGCTTAAGTGGGGGTTCCAAGGGTTTCATCACTCGGGTGGTCCCCACCAGAGGATATCCTCCCAAGGGAGGTTACGTATGGGTGGCCCCCACCTTCATAACCTCTCATGGGAGGTTATGGTGTGGTGGCCCCCACCACTAACCTCCTCTTGGAGCTTTAACCACCACCAATAAAAATAAAGTTAACACTTTATTTTTATTCAACTTAATTAAAAACCCCAAAATCTAACTTCCACTCTTGTTAGAATGCAACTGAAGTGAAGGTCTCCTTAAGCGAATTACGGCATTGCAAGTTCAACGGTGCCCTTCGATTTTAATTCCGAGAACCGGTTCAAAAGTTATAAAATGCCGCATGCACGTTTACTGAACATACCCGAAAAAACATTTGGAAAATTATTATCAGTCACCCTCGACCCATGCCGGTCAAGGTTAGGCTCTGCCTAGGTGAAATATGTCCCAAAAAACCCAATGGTACTCTCAGATTTTCAATCCGAGTTACCATTTAAAAGTTATTAATTTTACAATAAAATAATTGTCACTTAATTATTTTATTTGCGGCCAAAAACTAACTTTTTCTGGTGACCTGCGTCAGCCAAATTTAGTATCTTCTTAAATAAAGCATTCCCTCACGAGTTCAGCAGTGGTATCATATTTTTAATCCGATCTACCATTTGTGAGTTATAAGCATATGAAAAATAAAATAATTTATTTAATTATTTTATTTACAGTTATTCCAAATTTGTGTTTTCTCACAGGAGGCCTGCGCCGACTAATCTTAAGTCACGCATAGGGTAAACCTGCCATCCTGAGCTCAACGGGGCCCTCAGATTTCTGATCTGATTTACCGTTTAAGAGTTATTCCACTTTTTCAGGAAAACTACTTACGCGCGTTAACTTAAGCTTAACAAAAACTTCGACAGATCATTCTAAGCACTCCGGTCCTCAGAATCGCGCGCCGTTAGATTTCACGGACATGTAAAATTTCCATTTAATTAAAAAAAAATTAAATGGAAATTTCGGGTCTTTACATTCTCCCCACCTCAAGGCTCTACGTCCCTGTAAGCCAAAACTCATAACTAAGGGAACAAGTGGGGTACTGAGCATGCATCTGAGCCTCCCTCTACCCATGTACTCTCCTAGAGGTTCCTGTGCTGCCAGCGAATACGCACCAGAGGTATCAACTATCCATGAAGGACCCTCTCCTGTCGATCCTCAATTTCTACTGGAACCTCTGTGAAAGTCACCCCATCGTTGACGTTCAGCTCCCCATGGTCTATGATGTGAGAAGGGTCATGCACGTATCTACTCAGCTGAGATATGTGGAAGACGTCGTGCATCCGGTGCAACTGAGGTGAAAGAGATAAGCAGTAAGCCACCTCGCCTACTCTACTGAGGACCTTGAAAGGTCCGATGAATAACGGAGATAACTTTCCGCCTTGGCCAAATCTCCATAGACCTCGTCGAGGTGAGACCCGTAGAAAGACATGGTCTCCATCCTCGAACTCTAGAGGTCTCTATCTCCTATCAGCATACAAATTTTGTCTACTCTGAACAGTCTTCATCCACTCCTAGATGACCTGCACCTTCTCCGTGGTAGCTCGTACCATCTCTGGTCAGTAGGAAGTTGGCCGACTTGGTGAGTCGGTCGACCATCACCCAAATAGAGACATGTCCCCTAGACTTACGTGGAATACCCATCATGAAGTCCATGGATATGTCATCCCTCTTCCACTTTGGGACCTCTAAAGGCTGAACCAAGCTTGCTGGTACCTAATGCTCTGCCTTCACTTGCTGAAAAGTGAGGCATCGAGAGACAAAATCTGCTACTTCCTTATTCATACCTGGCCACCAGTGCTGTCGTCAAAGGTCCTAGTATATCTTCACCACTCCTGGATGTACCGCTAAAGGGAATGTGTGAAACTCCCTCAACACTTCCTCCTGAAGTGACACTGGCACCATAGTACGTTCTCTGAAGAGGATAACGTGCTCCCCACCTTCAGAAAATCCATCAGGTGCCTGTCCTGTGGATATCTGAGCACGTCGTGTCTCACAGTCAGCGTCCCCACGATGTGCCTCCCTGACTCACTGAAGAAGTGGAGGAGTGACTATGAGAGACTATAGAAAGGCTACTCCATCTCTATCTACAAAGGATATCTGCAACACAACCAACTTCTCTGTTGCCTCTCCTAATAGCTGAATGCCTGATCTTCTACTGAGAGAATCTACTATAACATTCCCCTTCCCAGGAGTATAGACTATCTCAAAGTCATAGTCCTGGAGGAACTCAAGACAACGCCACTGTCTCAGGTTTAGGTCCTTCTACGAGAAGACACACCTGAGACTATTGAGATTAGAGTGTACCGTAAACCGTTCACTCAACAAACTATGGGTGAGAGTAGCCAATTGTAAATAAATTGAGTGCACCCTTCTTCACCTACGTCCTACAAGAGCTACTAAGATTTCTCCTTTGCCAAAAAGAGAAATTTGGTCTCATCCCCTGGATGAACCACGTTCTTTGCCTAATACAGTCAATCCTGACATGAACGGTACTAGTTCATGCCATGGACGACTTCGTAAGGCCTTGACGCTACTACCAAAATATCCAACCGTTACTATCTCCTCCAAGGGTTGAGTCACACTATCGACATCAGTGTGTGGTCACTAGGTCTCCTCTAGTAGGAATCTCGAATGTGAGGGTCAAGTCAACGGTTTTAACCGGAACCTCTTAGTATCAACCACACAAAAAGGCAGGAAAGAAAACATCACAAAGATAAGTGTCTTTTATTACTGCAGCTAAAAGTACAAAGACACAAAGCAACCACAAACAACGATATCAACAAAGCTAGAAGCATCATGAACAAAGGTCTCTATGCCTGGAGCTAGTCCTGCTCCTATCCACCTGCTCCCAAATCTTGAGGTGAACCGTCTAGGGGTGGTGGTAGTAGTGCTCAATGACTATGACCACCATCCGCTGAAGGACCTGCTCCACTGCCTCATCCACCGCTCGACTGATGCTCAAACTCCTACCGTTGCCTCTGTCTTGGTGGCTCCTCTAACATCTGCTGATGAACTGTGCGGGGAGTCGGATAGTCACGTGCTCTGTGACCCCGTTTCCTGTAGGAATAACATACCATTCTTCATTCAAAGCTCCCTCGGCCTCGGGTTCCCCACACCCCTGATGCCACATCTTGGGGTCATCTAACAGTAGATCTAACCCGCTTGTGCCCCCGTGTCATCTGCCTACTGCCTTCTACAGATGTCTTGACTACTGTCGGAATGCCCTGTGGTAAGTACAACAGCTCTTGAGTATGCACAAAGCATAGTGTCACTGATACAAACTCCACCCTGAAAAAAGACCCTTGAAGTTACCCCAGGTGAGGGTCGCCTCATTGTAAAACTAGAGAATCAGGCTCCATCACCTCTCAGCTACTCCCTGAAAGAGACTAACAGCTAGGTGCACCATCAAGTCAGCGGGTGTACCAACTGTGTGGAAAACTCGTGTTACAAACTCCAGCCAGTTCCCAGCCGTTTGAAAATCTGTCTCGCCTAAAAACCTCAGAGGCCTCTGTCATAGGAACCCATGCAATGCGCTCAAGCGGCACTCACCCTCTGCTTCTGGGGTTGGTAGAAATGGTAGCCCAGTGGTTAGTGGTACTGCTGGTGCCACCACTGTGATGGGGCCCTGCACCGAGGCCTCGTCGCTCGGTGGGCTACCATCGCGCTCTCTACTCAGAACCCGCGCTGACTGACTAAGTGAAGACATCCTGAAAAGAAACAGGTGTTCCACGATCAAAATTATACCTGGTGACCTGACTCAAAGTAATTACAAAGAATTCTTTTCAAAGGAAACACACACACAATCAGTGTTTTCATGCACTGAGTCGGAAATCAGAAGTCAGAGTCCTAGTGCATGGATAGGTCAGCCGCCACACCAACACCTATTTACCTAAACCGATAACCACATCCAAAACACTTAATACTATTGCCATTAAAAGAATCAGAGTCTAAGTTCTGTGATAGAACCGACTCCTCTGATACCAATTTGTCACGACCTATCCTCAGGGCCCGTGCTGTGACTACCCCAAGCCCGCCTTCCATAGGCCAGGGGCTGGCGACTAGCACCAAAGGTGAATCCCCGATAAAAGGGGAATGAATTGACTTTAAACCTGTAACACACATAGTCTGAACACAAGAAGAAGAAGCAACAAGTACTAATATAGAAAAGAAAGGTGTGCTGAATGTAAGTGGGCCAGTATACAAACCCAAATGAACAACAAGTACAAGTGCAAGTAAAAAGGGAAATCAGATCCTAGATCGTCCATCGGGGAATCCTACCTGAAAGGTAGGTAAAGATCTCGAACAACTCATCCCTGA
The DNA here is from genome assembly GCA_963277665.1 of Viscum album. Lineage (NCBI taxonomy): Eukaryota > Viridiplantae > Streptophyta > Magnoliopsida > Santalales > Viscaceae > Viscum > Viscum album. The sequence continues at coordinate 1,494,853,124 of OY728147.1, read as the reverse complement.
GGTAAGTCCCATATAGTCAAACTCCGAGCAGCCTCCAGTCCATCACCCTCAGCCTCGATCACTGCTAACCATCGTCTGAACAGAACACAACAAGGTGCGGGCGAAGCCTGTGCAGGGGTGAGTATAAAAATACTCATTAGGGGACCCTGAGACCTCTTGAAGGTCTCCCAGAATCCACTAATGATAAACCACGGTAGTAAGATACAATCACAAAGTATCAACCAACCTTACTTAGGTATATGCCCATACATATACCTAAGTTACCAATCACAAACCGGCTCCAACTCTTGAGCCCAACCACATACCGTTCCACAAGTGTAAAAAACACTCCATAAAGAAAGTACAACACAAGGTGTATCCCTTAGGTATAACTCATAGAAGAAATCCATGTGGGATTCACCACAACACATCCACGAAGAAACATCATGAAGAAACATCCAACCTTACTTAGGTATATGTCCATACATATACCTAAGTCGTCAAGAGTACACATCTCATACATGAGGTAAACACGGTGGTAATGACTCAGCTCACACCAGGTATACACAACTTAAAAGAGAGTAAGAGATGAATTGTTATAGCCACTGAATCATCTTTCACTGTCGAATGACAGATATCCGTAGAAACCTAAAATAGCAGTCAGTCGAAGCTGTCAATCCTACATGAGATCTCGGTACAAAAGTCGTCACTATCAAACCCACAGAGGATCTAGGTCCAGTCTCATTGCTGTCGAACCCACGAAAGATCCAGGTCCAGTCTCATCACTATCGAACCCAGGGAGGATCCAGGTCCAGTCTCGCCACTGTCAAACCCACGGAGGATCCAGGTCCAGTCTCGTCACTGTCGAACCCATGAAGGATCTAGGCCCAGTGTCATCACTGTCGAACCCACGAAGGATTAAGGTCCAGTCTCTTCACTGTCAAACCCACAGAGGATCCAAGTCCATCCCCATCAGTGTCAAACCCACAGAGGATCCAGGTCCTGTCCCGTCACTGTCGAACCCACAGAGGATCTAGGTCCAGTACGCTCGATTTCGAGAGGGTCCGCTCCTCGAGCCAAGTGTAAATAAATCAACTAACACAAATTCTTGGGTTGATGTATCCCGTAGTTACGTCTCATCATAAAGAACCCAACGCGACAGACGACGTGTCAATCAGACTCCCGGTCTGTGAGTTATTGGCTTTTCCGTTCTAGGGGCCCAATTGGTTTTTTAGGTTCAAACCAACCTGATCGTACCCCAACTGCATAAAAACCTCAAGTGGGGTATTTTAAAAGACCCTTCCTTATCTAAGCTTTCTGTCTCCGCAGACGGTTCGTCGTTCGGACACCCGTAGCCCAAAATGCGGGCTAAAAGGTGTAATCGGGCCATAACGGGTCCGGGTCCGGTCTGACCTAGTCGGACTGACCCGGACCAACCTGGTCTGAACCGGGGTCTGACCCAGTCCGCAGGTCTGACCCGGTCCAAGGGGGGGGGTGCGAGTGGTTGGCCCAACCTGAGTGGGTGGCCCGTCCCGATGGCGGCCCGGCTGGCCGCAGGGCCTGGCCGCGGGGCCCGACAGCAGGACGTGCGGCCCGACCGGCTGGTCGTGGCTGGTTGGCCGTGTGGCCTGAATGGCCTCACCGTGTGGCCCGGCTAGCCACACCGTGGCAGGGGGGGTGCCGCGCCCCCCTTTGTTCGTAACGGTTGGTGCATGGCGCCGACCCCTATAACCGCGGGACCCGAAGGGTCTCGCCTGTGTAGTGCACATCGGCGGCCGACCGCCCTTTCTTGTCCACTACGGCCTTAGGCCGTAGGTCTTCTCTGGTGCAGCACGATTGCGCCACACCCATGCTCTCCCGCCGCAGGCCACCTTGGTCGTGGTCCTGCACCACTGGCGCGGTGCGACGACGCCGCACCCCTCCACCGTGGCCCGCCTTGGTCGCGGCTTCCTGCTGCCCTCCACGCAGCGCGACGGCGCCGTGTGCCTCCACAGTGGACCATCGTGGCCGAGACTCTTCTCCGCGTAGCGAGGCGGTGTCACACCCTCTTGGTGACCCGATGACCTTTGCGCCGTCAGTTTCTTTCGCGGTCGGCCCGTCACTGGCCGCCGTTTTTCACCGCGGTCCGTTCCTCCATCGTCAGCAAACAAGATCAATCAAAGGGGAGGGTCGGGCCGTGTTCGTGCGGTCCGAACCCTCCTCGTTAAGGTGATATCATTAGGTTCTCAAAGAACACATCATAAGACATGGTACAGAGGGTAATATTCAATCGTAAAACAACCCCTACCTTGCTTGACGATTGTTCTTTGACGAAGTCGCAGGAAAAGGCGGCATTGTCTCATTGACGTCGGGAAGCATCCAGGGTAGGAGACCGAGGAAGAATAGTCCTTGGGGTTCTTCGTGGTCGGATCCTTCTTCTTAGGTTCGGTCGAAGATCGAGAAAGGTGTTCGTCGTCCTTCGTTGGCGATGAAGAGGCGTTCCTCACGTTCTGCGGTGGTGAGCTCTTCTCCCCATCAAATCTCCTTTCCAAGCCCTCACAAAAGATTATGCCAACCCAAAAAGAATAATAAAGCATCACACATTATTAAATTGTTGGAATATTGAATTCAAAAGTATTTTAATTAAATGAAACCATTCACTTAATTAATGGGTGGAGAGTTAGCCAAAATAAATGTTGGGGAAGTTCAAGGGTTTCACACTTAAGTGGGGGTTCTAAGGGTTTCATCACCCGGGTGGTCCCCACCATAGGATATCCTACCAAGGGAGGTTACGTGATGGTGGACCCCACCTCCATAACCTCACATGGGAGGTTATGGTGTGGTGGCCCCCCACCACTAACCTCCTCTTGGTGCTTTAACCACCACCAATAAAAATAATGCTAACACTTTATTTTTATTCAACTTAATTAAAAACCCCGAAATCTAAATTCTACTCTCGTTAGAATGAAACTACGGTGAAGGTATCCTTAAGTGAATTATGATGTTGTGAATTCAATGGTGCCCTCAGATTTCAATTCTGAGCACCTGTTCAAAAGTTATAAAACGTCGCTTGCGCGTTTACTAAACGTACCCGATTTTTTTTTGGAAAATTATTATCAGTCACCCTTGACCTGTGATGGTCGAGGTTAGGATCTACCTAGGTGAAATATGCCCCAACGAACCCAATGGTACTCTCAGATTTTCAATCCGAGTTACCGTTTAGAAGTTATTAATTTTATAATAAAATAATTTTCACTTAATTATTTTATTTGCTGTCAAAAACTAACTTTTTCTGGTGACCCGCGCCAGCCAAAGTTAGTATCTTCTTAAATAAAGCATGCCCTCATGAGTTCAGCGGTGGTCTCATATTTTTAATCCGAGCTACCATGTGTGATTTATAAGCATATGAAAAATAAAATAATTTATTTAATTATTTTATTTACAGTTATGCCAAATTTGGGTTTTCTCACAGGAGGCCCGCGCTGACTAATCTTAAGTTGTGCATAGGGTAAACCCACCATCCTGAGTGCAACGGTGCCCTCATATTTTTGATCCGAGTTACCATTTATGATTTATTCCACTTTTTTAGGAAAACTACTTATACACGTTAAGTTAATCTTAACAAAAACTTTGACAGATCATTCCGGGCACTCCGGTCCTCGGAATCGCACGCCGTCAGATTTCACAGACATGTAAAATTCCCATTTAATTAAAAAAAATTACATGGAAATTCTGGGTCTTTACATGAACAATGGAAGACTAGAAATAATAAACTGGAACACACACATATATATGAATGATGCATGATATATATGTATAGGAAAACAGCCAAATAAATCACAATGCTGGAATAAAAACAGTAATAAACCAAATTAAAAAAGAAAAATATATGAAAGATCCTTAGAATTGCATGCCTCAGTTTGGTCCCATGCTCTCCAACTTCACATCACTCAAGTACTTGAAGTAGAATGGTGCGTTCCCTTATCTATACCTACAAAAATATAATCTGTTTGGGCCCAAAATCATGGACCAAATAGGGTGTAAGACTAAATACCAATAGACCACCAAAAGATCTGTGCCTTACAATCAGTGAAGATATGGTAGGCAATAACAAAAAGAAGGCAGTAAACAAGGAAGTACTCAGCAGTAACCAATCCTATAGTTTCAAGAAATCAGTTTCATATATCAAGTAAACAGTTAATCAAGAAGGAAAACAAAAATAGGTAACCCTTTGGGAAGTACTCATGCCTATCCCTTCTGGTCCTACCTAGCAATACAAGAAACCCTCTGGGAAGCACACACATTCTACCCCTCTAGTTTAAATTACAAGGATATTACAAAAACTCTCTGAGGAAGCTCACACGGTCAATTACCCTTATAGTCAAAAGTGACAGAATCTATGAGGAAGATCACACGGTCAATTCCCCATATAGTCAAAAGAGGTCAAAGACTCTATGAGATATTTCATTTTCATGGGCACATATGGGTTCCAACAGACATACACGAGGAGCTGATGCATGACTTTCATTCCTCAGTTTGGGCAGTTCATCCTGGTGTCACCAACATGTATCGTTATCTACACCATCCGTATTGGTGGCCAGGTATGAAAAGAGATGTCACTAGTTTTTTCACGAGGTATTCCACCTGTCAGTAGGTGAAGGTGGAGCATCAGAAACTAGCAGGGCTTTTGCAGCAGTTACCCATTCCCGAGTGGAAGTGGAATGATGTCACGATGGATTTCATGATAGTTTTTCTAAGGTCGCCTCGAGGAAATGATGTAGTTTGGGTTGTCATTGACAGACTCACAAAGGTTTATCACTTCTTGCCAAACAAGGAGACTTTTAATGTTGATGAGTTGGGAAGATTGTACAGCTAAGAGATTCTACATCTACATGGGGTTCCACACTCCATTGTTTCAGACAGAGATGCATGTTTTATTTCTCAGGTCTGGAAGTGGCTACAGAAGGCTTTGGGTACACAAGTACTTTTGAGTACAACTTACCACCCCCAGACATATGGCCAGTCTGAGCGTACGATTTAGGTGCTTGAGGACATGCTTCGTGCATGCATCCTAGATTTTAGAGGTTCGTGGGAGAAGTACATACCTCTTATGGAGTTTTCCTACAATAATAGTTTTCAAGAAACTATTAATATGGAACCTTATGAGGCTTTGTATGGTAGGCCATTCCAATCACCCTTATGTTGGCTAGAGGCAGGAGAGGCAGCTTTTCTAGGACCTCATCTTGTCTAGGATACCATAGAGCAGATAGAGTTGATTCAGAAGAGGATGTCTACTACACAGTCTCAATAGAAGTCTTATGCTGATTGATGGAGACAACCTATGGAGTTTGAGGTTAGGGATCATGATTTCCTGCGTGTCACACCGAGGTTGGGACACATGAGGATTAGGAGATAAGGTAAGCTTTCACCGAGGTACGTTGGGAAATTTGAGGTGTTGGAGAGAGTTGGTCTGGTTTCCTATTAGTTTTAGTTACCACAGAGGTACCGGGCTATGCACAACGTCTTCCACATTTCTCAGATTCAACATTACTTATCAGACCCGTCTCATTTTCTTAAACCCAAAGATGTTGAGTTAGAGGTGGATATATCTTTTGAGGAGCATCCTATCTGGATTGTTGATCGAAGTACAAAGGTTCTTCATGGCCGGTCTGTTCCTCTGGTACGAGTGCTATAAGATCACGGGCTAGTATATGATGATACTTGGGAGAGGGAGGCTGATGTACGATTGTAGTGGCCGGATCTATTTTAGGATCCTTCTTCTTCTACACCACCTTGCTAGGAAAATTCAGGGATGAATTTCTTTAAGGGGGGAAGTTTATAAGAACCCGAATCTTATTTTCAGGTATGTTTTCCTTTTTCTGGTGTTTTTGAGGAAAAGAGGAGTTTCTGGAAAATTTTGAAGTACACACCGTGTACTTATATGTAGACGCCGTGTACTCTTTTGCCACACGTAGCCATGTGATGGCCGTGTAATGGCCGAGCACACAACCGTGTGTGGTGACTTGGAGACCGCCTTATGCGGGGGTTGAATAAGGCAAGTACACACCATGTACTTCAAAAGTACACGCCGTATAATTTTTTTTCGTTAAATGTACCGAGGTCGCATCTAATAGACAGAACTGTCTCCTTCTCAACCTTGTTCATCCGAGAGCATCCGTACGACCGTGATCTTTCCCCAAGCCCCCGATCGAGCATCCGTTCTCCAATTCAACCACAACCAATTGCGTTGGGATAGCCACAGTAAGCTCTTACTTCTTCTAGAGCTTCCTCTATTATTTTATCCTCTTTATCATGTTATCCTCAGTTGAACATTTTAGACATTTTTGTAGATCTATGGCATTATAGGTTGATTCAAGGCCTGAGGTTCACATATAGTGATCCTACAACACTAAGGTAGGTGGTTTGTGACTTTCTGTAGAAAGCCTTTGAGTTATATGTGAAAAATTTCTCAATACCCTTGAAAAGGGTATTGTGTGTTTACTATTTTAGCCCTATTAGTTTCCTGCTATGATTGTATGCTTAAATAGAGGTTAATTGAATGTGAATAGGGTTAATTGATATGATTTGGAATTGTTTTCCTATGCATGTTTCATTTATGACCATTTGGTCCTGCTTAGCCTGTTAGGTTGCCTTCTTTTTTCCCTTTCCTAGTACTGTAGGATGGAGTGTTTGTTTATCTAACATGCTGTTATGCTACAAACTGTTAGACAAGTAGTTCTTGAGGTTTACTTTGGCCGTATTTCATTTCTATGTTCATTTTACTTACACAGGGCCGTGAGAACTTGGTGTAGTAGACCATAGGGAGAATGTATGTAAGGGCTTCTCTAGAGTGTCTGTTTTTTATTGTTATGATGAGAGACGATAGGGGAAATTGATGTAAGTGCTTCCTCAGAGTGTCTGTAGTTCCTTGGAACTGACCACATGGGGAATGTGACATAAGTTCTTCCCCTGAGTGCCTTTTAGTTACCGATACGAGACTATAGGAGGAATTGATGGTGCATGATTCCTTAGAGAGTCTGTGAGAAATCTAAACTAGAGGGGTTAGACTGTGTGTACTTCCCAGAGGGTTACTTGTGTTTGATAGGTAGGACTAGAGGGGATTAGGCTATGAGAACATCCCAAAGAGTTACCTGTTTGTGATTATCTAGTTACTTGATATGTGGTGTTTGAATTCTTTGAAACTGTAGGAATGTTTACTGTTGAGTACTTCCTTGTTTACTGCTTCTTCTACTTATTTCCTACCATATATATTCACTGACTGTTATGCACAGATCTCTTAGTGGTTTCCTACTGGGATTTAGTCTCAGACCCTGTTTGGGTCATACTTTTGGGCCCAAACAGATTATATTTTTGTAGGTATAGATAAGGGAAAGCGCCCTTCTACTTCAGGTACTTGACTGCTTTGGAGCTAGAGATCATGGTACCACGCTGAGTCTTGCAATGTTGAGGAGTTGATTCTTGTTTTTCTTTTTTACTTGGTTTAGTACTGTATTCCAACATTGTGACTTGTTTGGCTATTTTCCTAGACATATGTATCATGCATCATTTATATATGTGATCCAATTGTTCTTACTTTTAGTCTTATGCTATTTACTATTGTATGGTATTATTACTACTTCCACTATTGTATATCTATTTTACTTCCACTGTGTTACTCTACTAATGAGGGCATAGTTCCACACTATCACACCCAAGTCCCTCGCTGCTAGTCGGCAGCCTCTGACGTTTGGGAAAACGCGCTTGAGGCCATGTGACCAACCGTGTACGGGGCACCTCTAGGAGGCTTCCAGAACTGAGATGTTACATATACCTTTTATATAATTTATTAGATTACTATTGGGCTATTATGATGTCATAAAACACATAGTATATTTACATGGTATTTAATTTTTATCCAAAAACTCGACTGTCTTAGAAAATTATGAAAAATTTACCATTGGATAATTTTGACATAATGATTCCAAAAATAATATTAATTTTATCTAAATAATTTTATAAATATGTGAATTTTCACTTTTAAAATAAAAACCGACATTTATTGAAAATGATGAGTTTTTTTAACAATAATAGTTTTTAAAACCTAAAAAAATTACATTTGACTTCATAAAAATTATATGATCATTTATATTTAATAAAATTAATTTAATAATAATATTTTATTAAAATATTATTTATATCAAAAATACATTAATTCATCAAAATAGATATCTAAATATACTATTTGTGCTTTAAAAATCATTTACAAAGTACCAATAATAGGAAGAAAATATATTCATTATTATATACAAAATTATGTACATAATATTATTTCTAGAGTATTGATACATATCCATTTATTACACTAGAATATTCCCTAAGATTAAGGTGCGTGATAGTGGGGCTTTCATGGGGCTGTCTAGTGAAAATGGTTTGGGCCATGATCTCGATGAGCTTGAACTTCTCCCGTAAATGGTTTTTCTCATGCTTAAGTTGTTGGATATCAGCTTGAGCTTCGTCTAGAGCAAAGACCAGAAATTCTATCTCCCTCAGAAGCTCTAACAAATGGGCTTCATAGGGTACGATCCTACTGGTTGAGGTTGTCACTTCCTTTGTCTGTGCCAAATGGATTTTTTAAAACCCTATATTTATACTAGTCATGTGATCATTGTTCAATGAGTATATTATCTATGGTAAATAGACTTAACATTCATTTAAAATCCAATTGTATATAATAAAATAAGTGCATGTGTATTCTATAACCACAAGAAATTTATTTAAGTAAAAATAAATGGAATTTTATTCATAAATGTTTGATTCATTACAACATTCCCCCCCTGAAGAAAATTTTCCCTCAAAATTTCCTTTTACCACACTAAAAAATATGAGGGTAACTCTATTTCCTCACCTCCCATGGTTCCCACATTGCTTATTTAAGATTTTTGTTTCACCACAACACCTTGACGGGGGGTATTGTCTTATTCTGTAGAACTTTTTCTATACAATCTAAGATCTTTACTGGATGCTCCTCATAAGAAAGGTCATTATCCAATGGAACCACCTCTGGATTGAGTACACGTGATGGGTTTTGGATGTACTTCCTTGAGAGGGATACATGGAATACATCATGTACTTGAGATGGGTTTGGTGGGAGTGCTAGTCGATAGGCCACCACTTCGATGCGATCAGGGATATCAAAAGGGACGATGTACCTTGGACTAAGATTTCCATTTTTCCAAAATCTCATCACTCTCTTCCATTGATATATGCATAATAATAACATGTCTCTAACATTGAAATCTGGGTCACATTGATGATTGTCAACATAGCCCTTTTATCGACTCTGAGCAGCTTTGATGTGCTACTGAATGGTATTCACCTTCTCCACCATTTCTTCGAGAATTTCTTGACCTAAAATTTTTCATTCCCCAACTTCATCTCAACATGTCAGTGTTCTACACCTCTTCCGATAAAGGGATTCATAAGGGGCCATTTGGATTCTTGAATGAAAACTATTATTGTAATAGAACTCAACCAAAAAAATATGTTGGTACCATACATATTTTAATTCCAATGAGAAAGTTCTCAATATGTCCTCAAGTGTTTGGATATTCCACTCAGATTGGCCATCGGTTTGAGGGTGATAAGCTATACTGAAATTCATATAAGTTTTTAGAGAATGTTGGAGACTTTTCTAAAACTTAGAGGTGAATCTTGGATCTTGATCGGACACAATCAATAGTGGTAATTCATCCAGTCTTACCACTTCTCTAATGTATATCCCTTCCAGTTGATCCAGTGAGAAATCCTCTCAAATTTAAATAAAGTGTGTATTATTTGTAAGATGATCCACAACAACCCAGATAACATTGTTTCATTTGGATGTCTTCAGACATCTGGTGACAAATTCCATAGTGATGTTTTTCCATTTCCATGTTGGTATGGGTAATGGTTGCAACATCCCCTTAGATTTATGTCATTCATCCTTCACTTGATGACATACCAAGAACTTTGATTTATATTTAGTGATTTAATTCTTCATGTTATCCCATCAATAGTAATCTCAAAGATCTTGGTACATCTTTGTGTTTTCTAGGTGAATGGAGAAATTCAAACTATGTGCATCATCCAAAAGTTCTTTCTTTAACTCAGGACTTGATGGAACATATAGTCTTGACCCAAATCTCACAATTCCTTATTCATTAACAAGGAACTATGATGATTTCCCTTTTCTGATAGTTTTCATTTTCTTCTAAATTCACACATAATCTTTTTTGAGAATACTTTAAACTTTCTAAAAGAGATAGTTGAGCAATCATTTGTGAAATGATTGATGAGATTCCTTTATTTATGATTCCCATGTCCATCTTCTTCATGTCTAAGAAGATCAGATCCTTCTAAATCCTCATCAATGATAGAATTTATGGGTCCTTTCTACTTAGAGCATCCGCAACATTGTTTTCTTTCCCAGGATAGTAGTGGATTGATCATTCATAATCCTTGATGAGCTCTAACCATCTTTTTTGGATCATATTTATCTATTTCTATGTGAATATATATTTGAGACTTTTTTTATTAGTATATATTTCACACTTCTACCCAAAGAGATAATTCCACCAGATTTTTAACACAAAGATCACAACTACTTACTCTAGATCATGCGTGGGATAGTTTTTCTCATGAGTTTTCAACTTCCTTGAGACATAGGCTATGAATTTTTCATTTTTCATTAACACACATCCCAATCCCTTATTTTAAGCATCACTAAAAATCATGAAAAGTTTCCCACTTGTGGGTAGTGTGAGCATAGGGGTATAGACAAGCCTCCTTTTCAACTCCCTAAAGATTTCTTCAAATTCATAATTCCAAGAAAATTTGAATCCATTCTGAGTTATCTTGGTAAGAGGGTTTGACAATCATTATAAATTTCTCAAAAATCAGCGATACTATCTAGCTAACCCAAGGAAACAACAACTATCCCTCAATTAATTTTTTCTTTGAAGGATATATAGATATCCCATTGCTTGTGATGATATTACTAAAAAATGGTACTTCTTCTAGCCAGAACTCACACTTGTTGTACTTTTCATAGAGCATCTCCTTTTGCATGGTTTTTAGTACAATGATCAGATACTCCTCATGATCCTCCTTGGTTTTGAAGTATATTAGAATATCATCTATAAATAATACCACAAATTTGTCAAGGTAATATTTAAAGACTATATTCACCAATTCCATGAAGATTGCTGGAGAATTAGTGAGTCCAAAAGGCAACACTAAGAACTCATAGTTCTTGTACCTTGTATGAACAGCAGTATTAGGGATTTCATACTTCAACCTTACTTAGTAATATCCAAACCACTAATCCATGTTATAAAAGTATTGTGATCCATGTAGCTGATCAAACAAGCCATCAATTCATGGAAAATGATACTTGTTCTTTATTTCAATTTTCTTGAGCTCATGATAATCAATGAAGAGGTGCATTGACCCATCCTTCTTCTTGATGAAGAGGACTGGCGAACCCCATGGTGAAGCACTTGGGAATATAAACCCTTTATCCAGATTCTATTGTAGTTGTTTCTTTAGCTCCTCAAGTTCCACAATATCCATTATATATAGAGTCTTGGATATTGGAAATTCCCCAAGTATAAGATCGATCGAAAATTCAATCTCTCAGCTAAGAGGAAGACTAGGAAATTCTTCAAGAAACACATCAGCGTATTCCATCACAATAGACATGTATTCAAGGATGATCCTTTCCTTAGACTCAATCATTTGAGATAAATAATCTTGATAATATGGTAGTAATATATATTCTTGAGATGATGGTGCTGAATAATATTCATCCTTGTCCTTGCACTTGTATAGAATCGGGGGTCGATTTTCCTTATGGAGAGTGATTTCTCTCTTGCAAAAATTTATGTTGGATATATATAGGCAAAGCTAATACCTACCTATAATTTAATAAAATTTCTCCAAGGGAAGTATGACAAGGTTTACCGAGAAGTTCAATCCACAAATTATGAAAGGGGAGAAGTTATATACATAGGATTCAATAATTTCTCCATTTTAAATTTTCACCGACATCTCTACTTCCATGCTTTGTGGTGGTGTTTGAATAGTTATACTAAACTTTCATGATATAAATGAATGAGTAGAATTGTAATAAAAAAGTATATTTGTTATTTATGAATGAATAACTAGCTTACCTATCACCACTTCATTGTCAGGATTCACTTTGATGGTAGTGATGGAAAAATCTCACCCTTAGTACCTTGGATATTGTTGGTTGCCTCCAAAAACCCTTGTCTTAGGGAACTGGTTCACAAAGTGCCCTGGTTCTTCGTAGTTGTATCAATAAACAACGTGTTGAGGGTCGACTAGAGCATTACTTTCCTCTGTCACATTGGTGGGTTTCTCATGTCTAAAATTATTAGTCAGATGACCTTCTATTCCGAAACTAAAGCATTTCCTTGACCCCATTAGGGAATTCACGAGGTTCTTCCTTACACACTTTTGACAAGTGGGATTCTGAAATTTCTTAGCAACATTGGATTTATCCATCATTCTACTAAAATTAAAGTCCACTTTTTATTTATGATGCCCAAGATACCCCTGAGATTCATTGATCTCCATCTCATATTTAAGGGTATATCAGAAAATTTCCTCATAGCTATCAAAGTCACGGATTGCCAAGAATTTTCCAAGGATAGAATTTATCCCACCAAAGAAGTGGTCAACCTTGAATTCAGGGGTAACGAAAAAACTAGAGGTGTATCATGCAAGTCTTATGAATTTTGAATCATGCACCCCAACATATACGTCATCATTTTTTTGGAGTACAAGGAAATCTCTTTCCATCTTAAGACGGACAATGCATGGAAAATATTTATCGATTTTTTTTTCTAGAATTCCTTCCACTTCATTGCTTCGATATCCTCCTCCGGCTTTGTATTCTTGATCAATTTTTACCACCAATTAGTTTCACCATCCATATGATAAAAAACCATAATAACCTTATCTTGTTTGGAACATTGAAGTATATATAAGATCTTTTCAATAGAATTGATCCATTACTCTGTAATTAAGAAATCAGATGATCCGCTGAAAGTAGGAGGGCTTTGTCATATGAAGGTCTCGACTACGAGTTTCTCTCTATTGGGGGGGGGGGAAATCCTATTGGTCTAGGTTTCTATTTAGAACATGGGTTAACTGAGAGAGTATCATGACAGAGTTTTTGATTCTTGCTCCCATCAAATTGGGAATCTCATTGGGTAAATCCTCACACCGCCCTTCTCATTGGTTATTAGTAAGATTCATCCTATTTTCGGACATTGGCTAGAAAGTGATGAGTATCTTAGATAGTTAAAAATATAAAGGGGAATCTAATTACATTAAAGGGATAACTTATAAAGTACATTTATCTCCTTAACTTATGATTTTCTAAGCTTCAGTCTATGTTATCCATGATCTACTTCCTAACATATATTATTATGATAATTTTTTTGTTCCCTTAATAATGGTTTTTAACGAGCTTATGAATTTACCAAAGAATATCCCAATGGGAGTGACAAAACAGGTGCACAATAAGACCCATTTTCATATACTAGGTTACCCTAAGTCAAGCCCAAAACAACTTTTCAGAGTTGTTGCTCCTAGGTACATCTATTCCAAAACCACGTCCACTTGTAGTATTCAAATAGGGATGTATTTTCTTGATAAACCACTTAATCTATAATTACCAAAATTTAGGTATATTTTATTACACTTAGTATTATACATATGGGGTTTCACTAGGGTTATCTAATCTTAATCTCAAAAATAACTAAACATATCCTTTATTACCAACTATAACAACCCTACTATTTATTTCATATTTAAACATGATTTATTACATAAAATTTCACTTAATACAACTCATAAGATTGAGAGGTCTAGTGTATTTGGGAAATTATGTACATTACATAACAACTCAAAACATTAAAAGAAACATATTTATTGAAAACTTATTTTACATGACGACAACATTACTTATTACTTAACACCTATGGGATAACCTGAGGACATACATAAGAAAGGGGTGATCTATAAATCCCAGTAAGGGAATAAACAAGGCATAAAATGAGGAATACAATACATGTTAGAAAATAGGCATATCAATGCAACATAAAAGGAACATGAATAATAAGTCACGATATAAAATGATAATCATAACATGGGAAATGTGGAAACAACATACAACCTGATATTAGCATGAGTCAAAGCTCATTGCACATGGAGGAGCATGATTCAAGCTCATTGCACATGGAAGAGCATGAGTCAAACTCATGGAACATGGAGGATCATGAGTCAAACTCATCACAAATGGATAAACATGAGTCAAATCTCATTTCACATGACATATCATGATACTAAACATTACCCAATGCATTGGAGCGCTATCAGGGTGCACCCTTCATAATCATTTTGTTTTCATGCTGAAGTGTGCCACATAGATCATACAACATGGATTCATTTATCATCATAGTTTATTCCATGATCAAGGAAATGTGGAATAAATACATATAGATACAAAATCAATAAGTATATGGACATAAAGGTGAATACCCTTGATATGAAAATGGGTATGTTATTCATTACACATTGATTTTGACATGGAAAAATCGTGGTGCAATTTTGGTAGAAAAGTGACATCATATAGAAATTCATAAAACGAGTTGATGAGAGAGAAAGCGGTATCTCATAATTTATACATGAAATTGTCAGTAAGAGGTAAATGGAAGGACATTCCCCAACATATGTAATTTTAAATAGAAGGTGTAACATAATAAATAATCTTTAAGAAAGCGGAGAAAGCAAAAGAACTCTTAAAAATTTTTGGCATGGTAATGGGTGTACATAAAAGTTATTAGGAGGGTTAAATGAGAGTGAAAGGGGAAATCATCATTTAAAAATAAAGTGTATAGTAATTGGGATAGTTAATACTATATCCCAACATAATAAAATGAAAATTATATAGGCATATCATAAAATAAGTTCTTGATTAAAAGAGGAGAGAGAGAATACCTTATGGAATTTTGGCATAGTAACAAGTGTACATAAAGGATTATAGTGGGATTAATGAGAGTGAAAGGAAGATATCATTCTTTATACATAAAATGGAAATTAATTTAGTCAGGAAACATTATATCCCAATGCATGAAAATGGAATTTTAAAAGAATAATATAAAAGAAGTGTTTTAATGGAAATGAGAAGAGAGAAATCCCTTACAGAATTTCAACATAGTAACGAATTAGGTAAGAGTCCAAATTGGGGAGAATAAATGATAAATCATAAAAATAACATCAATTTTATAGTAAGGTATTGATTACAAATGAATTTCAATACAAGCAATTGAAATTAAAAGAACTAATCTCAAAGAATGTGCTTGAATTCGAAGGTGACGAGAGAAATCCCTTACTTAGATGTGTGATTGAAAAGGCTTGAGAGAGGCTTTTTGGATCCTTTTGAGGACTATATGGAGTATATGTAAGATTTTGGACGAGCTTAAATGAGTTTGAGTGAAGAGAAATTGGAGCTCGGGTGGGTTTATAGAGGAAAGAAGGGGGATTTCTTTATTATTTTGGTTTTGAAAAAACATAATAAAATATTCAAAACCACAAACCATCTCATGGTTTTTACCATGGTTTATAAAAAAGGGATTGGTATAAATTATTTTATGAGGCCAAGGTATGAATATAATAAAATATTTCCCTTCCTTATGTGGAGGCGAGTCACACTTTCAAAGAAATGATTTTAAAATATTAAAATATATTATAAGTCCTGGAGGATTCAATAAGAATTTATAAAATAAATAAAATAAACTTAAAATTACATTATTTTAAAATAAAAACATATATTTGTTCTATTATACCTTTTATAGTATTTATTACATCACTATTAGGCTATTATGATGTCATAAAACACACAATATATTTATACAGTATTTAATTTTTACCCAAAAAATCGACTGTCTCAGAAAATTATGAAAAATTAACCATTGGATAATTTTGACATACTGATTCCAAAAATAATATTCATTTTATATAAATAATTTTCTATATATTTAAAATTTTACTTTTAAAATAAAAACCGACATTTATTGAAAATGACAGGGTTTTTTGATAATAATAGTTTTTGAACTCTAATAAAAATTAAATTTGGATTTATAAAAATTATATGATAATTTATATTTAATAAAATTAATTTAATAATAATATTTTATTAAAATATAATTTATTTCAAAAATCAATTAATTCATCAAAATAGATTTTCAAAAATATTATTTGTGCTTTAAAAATCATTTACAAAGTAACAATAATAGAAAGAAAATTTATTCATTGTTCTATAAAAAATAATTTATATAATATTATTTATAGGGTATTAATAAATATCCCTTTATTACACCAGCATATTCCCTAAGAGTAAGGTGCGTGATAGTGGGTCTTTCATGGGGCCGTTTGATGAACATGGTTTGGGCTGTGATCTTGATGAGCTTGAACTTCTCTCGTAAACAATTCCTATCATGCTTAAGTTATCGGATCTTGGATGGGGATTGGTCTAGGGAAAACCCCATAAATTCTATCTCCCTCGGAATCTTTGATAAATGGGATTCATAGGGTACGATCCTACTAGTTGAGGCCATCACTTCCTTTGTCTTTTCCAATGAGATTTTTTAAAACCCTATATTTATACTAGTCATGTGATCACTATTAAACAACTATATTATCAATGGTAAATATACTTAATGGTAATTTAAAATCCAATTGAATATAATAATATAAGTTTATGTGTTTTCTATAACCATAATACATTTAATTAAGTCAAAAGAAATAAAATTTTATTCATAAATGTTCGAGTTGTTACACCAAGAGGGTCAAAAACCATGTTCCACTTCCCAGGGGTGTAATTAATGTCAAATTTAAAATATTATAAGCACTATAACCATAACATTTGATGAATATTGAAATATTTCTTTGAGAATATTTAACTCATGCTTTTATGATCAGTGTAAATGATAAATCTTTCTCTAAAAATGCAGTTCCATCAAATCTTAAGAGCATGAAACATAACTATAAGTTATAGATTGTGTGTAGGATAGTTATTATCATATGGGTGAATCTAATGAGAACCATAATACACCACATGATCACCATATATGAGAACACAAACCTAACCTAGACATGAAGAATCACAAAAGACTATGTATCCCTACCCATCCTCTAGAAGAGTAAACACTAGAGATGAAGTAAAACAATGCTTCAAATCATCAAAGGAAGTCTGGAATATTGAATCCAAAATAAAATTCACTCCCTTATAGGTGATATAATTCAATGGAGAATCCATATTGGTGAAATCGTTCACAAACCGATGATAATTACTTGCCAAACCCAAGAATCTCCAAATATCAAAGATATTTCATGATTCCTCCCATGACATGAAATCCTTCACCTTTTTATGTTTAACTGAGATATTATGTTCCAATACCACTTTACCCAAGTATGTAACCTCATAAATCCAGAATTGGAACTTTGAGAGCTTGGAATAATGTCATCAATTCCCCAAGATGTCCAAAACCTCTCTCAAATTAAGTTCACGATTCTCCTATGTTTTCAAATAAACCAAGATTTCATCCATGAATACCATGTTGAAAGAGTCGAGATACTGGCGGAAAATACTATTCATCAGTTCCAAAAATACATCAGGAGCATTGGTTAGGATGAATGGTATAAATAGATACTTATAGTGGCAATACCTTCTCCTAAAAGTGGTATTTGGAATATTAGACTCCTTAACCCTATGCTAATGGAAAAAAGACTGAAGATTAATCTTAGAGAACCACATCACACTTTTTAGATAATCAAATAGATCATCAATGTAGGTTAATGGATTTTTTTTATTGAATGTAACCCAATTGAGCTTCCAGTAATCAACACACTAGATAAGGGTTCCATCAACCTTCTTTTTGAAAAGAACCAGTGTTGCCTAAAGTTAAAAACTGGTTAGAATAAATCCTTTGTATATAAATTCTTCCAGCTAATCCTTTATATCCTTCATTTCAACTAGATCCATATGGTATGAGGGAATAAATACTGGCTGAGTACTTGACACCAATTCAATATATAAATCCACCTCCCTTTCTGATGTCTGGCCAGAAAATTCTAGCTAAAACAATTTTGGAAATTTAGCAGCTACTGGAGGCAGTTCACTACAAGAGTCTCCTCGCTATAATTCAATAGAACACAAGGATATCATCTTAACCAGATCTAGAAGAGGATGTTTAACATGACTAGACCTCGAGTCCCATTATCCTTTGAAAACATGGAACTTCCCATCAGGGGTAGTAAAGGACACCCACAAATGATAACAATAAATCCAATATTTGTAAGTAACCAACTAGTATATTCTAAGAATAAGGTCTAGAGGTTTTATTTCATGAACCAAAAAGTCTCAAACAATCTTGATATATAATAATGATAAATCACAAGAGGGTAATTATATAACCTTTTCTATCTTCATCCTGAGAGGCATTACACTTTCCATCACATATGGAATGAGCTTTGTTGGAAGATTAAACAGGTCCATAGTATGGTTTGATATGAAAGAATGAGAGGAATCATTATAAAAAAATGAAACCACTAAAGATAAAGAAATAGTAATGATACCTATCACTATTTTAGGACCCTCATCAGTTTGAAAGTTCCCATTCAGGATGATTGTATCCCTGAGTGGGGAAGGGGTGAATGAGTGATACCTTTTCTTTTATGTTTACTTGAAACAACCTTCACCTCCTGTTAAAGAATCAATTACCTACTGAAAAAAATTCAATCACACTTCCAAAAGAACACAAGTATTTACAAGGTTCACTATTCAATAAGAATATCTACGTCCTTGGTATGGTTTATAAATGATACAATACCACACATCCCAATAGAAATCAATCCTTGGATTACAATGAGTATGATATACCCTTATACTCATGTACCACTATATAAACAATTACAATAGTGAGTGTACAACCTCCTAGCAGAAATAGGGTAATAAAATTATTGTGTAACAAATAATGTTACTTTTTCTTCTTTTCAATTAAAAAAATGTATTCAATTGAAAACACTTCTTCAATTTCTTACCCAGAAGATGGTAAGAACTTCCTGGACTTTGTTGAGGAAAAACCAAGTCTAATTTTCCCAGTTTGATTCCTCAGAGTATGATTCTCCCTATTAAGATTCTTCTTAGTATGATACTTCCCAGTATGATTCTCCCTATTATGAAAAATATAACTTTGATAGAATACAATAGAGATAAATCAGCACCACTTCAATTATGTGTAAGAAAAACTTAGCATGATTCTTCCTCAATCTGGAAGGCCCAGTACAGAAATCCCGATTCGATTAATCCAACCCGATATGATGATCAGTTGAATATGATTGACAAGATGAATATGGTAATTAGATGAGTATGAAAAACACTGAGTACAATGATCATCTGAATACAAAATTGTGATCATGTATCTTCTCTTTTACTTAAATCCATCAAAAAAAATTCAACAGAAACTCAATATGAAAATACTCTTCTTCTCCATAAAAACTCAGATCTTCTCTCTCATAAATAGTACATCAGTCATTAGAAAAGTATAATGTGCTTTTCTCCTTTTATTGGCGACCCTCGAGTGTATTTGGCAGGAATCCCAAAAATTTTCCCGCTTAAAAAAATTCACCTTAATCTCAATTTCCCATAAAATATCAGGTGAATTTTTATTTTGGAAACTCTTCTTGAAGTTTCTTGATTCTTCTACAATCTTCACTTCTTCTTCAAACTTTCATTTCAATTTCTAGTCTGACTTCAATTCATGGGTCAAATTTTATGAATCCAATTTCTTCAAAAAAAATCTCCATACCAATTGTATGAATGTTTTTGAATAAATGGATACCACTCTTGAATGTTGAATATAATAATTATTTTGAATTTCAATCTCCCCCTTGGTAGTACATCCAACAAACTCCTTCACTTTTTCTCTTGACCCACTTGAGATACAAAAATTCATCTTGTCCTCTTCTCTTAACCCCCTTAGAAACTTACAAAGTAATTCAAACCTTTTTAAATGGTTGACTACATTGTTGATCTCATTATCTCATTGTCTTTTCATTCATCGGTCTCAAGTAATTACTTCTATAAATACGATTGTACAAAGTATGATATTTATGAGTAAAATTGGACCCGATATGCTCATTCTAAATATGATCATACTGGGTAAGATCTTTTTATTCCTTATCTTGAGTACGATCATCCTGGGTATGAATTTTTTTATGCATATGATGGATGATCAGATGCTATAGTTCCTAATAATGATCATTCTGGGTACAATCTCTTGAGTACGATTCCCAGTAACCTTTTCTTTCCTTATCATTCTGAATATGATTGTTACGAGTACGATTCCTTTTCAATCAGTAACATCACTTTCTTCTCTTCCACCCGGATATGATAGATCTAGGTATGATTTGAAATACCTCATTTTCCTTTTCTTTTATCAAGATTTAATCACAAGTTATTCAATAAACTTATGATTTATGAAATAATAATTAGAAAATAATCGTCACATTTATTTTATTGTAGTCATAGAGACTCCAATTTTACATCAAAATATCCACTTCTTTCACACCAAATTCCGAGTGAATCCGATGAACATTTACTTCCAGCAAGATAATTTCTCTTTCATTCAACTGATTCTCTCATTCTAGATTATGATCAAAATATTTTCTTTCAAAATATATTCTCCTCATTGTGATGGATGGAAATAATCCGATTGTTCAGAAAGCATGAGTCTGATTAATTTAAAAATTCGAGTCTAATTCTTGTGAAAACAATCACCAAATACAAAGTGAGGTGATTTCCTTTCTTCAAAACCTTTTATTGAGAACAAAATTGAACATTTGAAAACCAAAACATTCATCATTAGCTTGGTCCTAACAATATTCCCCTTTGGATTTTTTTTTCAACCAAGTTTCAAAAATCACTAAACTCTGTATCCTCAAGCAATGGATTACTTATCAATAATTCTAAGACTACATGAGCTAACTCATTTTTCGAAATAATAATCATTGACAACAAAACCATGCTATCCAAAATTAGTGAATATGATAACCATTTACTTTTTTCCTTATTCATCTATTCTTCAACCTCATATTTTCTTCATACTTCATAGAATACAAAACAATTTCTTTTCCTACAAACACTCCAACAAAAAGTTAGAATAGTTCTCTCACAAAACAATGTTGAATTCACATCTTACCCACATCTCCCCATTTTTACATGCATAAAATGGATAGATTTATAAAACAATTCATCCTCTCCCATTAAATACAATATCCAAAGGTAAGGCGAGAGAGGGAAAAGAAACACATACCTCAACCTTGATGAGAAGGAGGTTGGACACCCATGTTCAACCTCAATTTAGAAAAGGATTCCTTTGGTAAAGGTTTTGTGAATATGTCAACAACTTGTTCCGATGTCGAAACATATTCTAGATTCGATTCATTATTATCCACATTCTCTTTGGTGAAATGATATTTGATATCAATATGTTTTGAAAGAGAACATTGAACATGATTCCTAGCGAGATTTATTGTACATTGATTATCACAACCCAAGAGAAAGGGTAACTTCACTTCAACAAGTAAATATTCCAATTGAGTTTTCATCCACATAAGTTGAGTAGTGGATTGAGTGGAAGCAACATACTTAGATTTATCCATACTAAGAGTTACTGAATTCTGTTTCTTTGAATGAAAAATAACACAATTATTTCCCAGAAATAATACTCCACCAAATGTGGATATTTTATCATCAACATTTCCTACCCAATTGGATTTTGAATACCCAAACAATTCAATACTATCTGAGCTTCCATACCCGATTCCAAATTCTCTAGTGACTTTGATGCATCTGATAATTCTTTTTTCAGCAAGTAAATGTGGTTCTTTTTGAGTACTCTAAAATATTGTACATAAGGTAACAATATAAAATATTTTGGGTCTTGAGGTAGTCAAATAAAAAAAACTTACAATCAAATTCTGAAACTCTTTCTGATCAACTTATTTTCTTTCTCTATATTTTTTCAGCTGTGTTCCCACTAAAATAGGTGTGGAAATAGTTTTTGAGTTTTTTACACCAATCCTCTTAAGAAGTTACTTATCATACTTTTATTGAGAAATAAAAATGTATTCATTCCTTTGATGTATTTTTAACCCAATAAAGTATTTTATTTCCCCATGTATGGAAATTTCAAATAACTTTTTCATTTATTTTTAAAACCTTTCACAACTTCTTTCATCATTCCCTACAAAGATAATTTCATCAAAATAGACAAAAACAATGATGGAATAATCTTGAATTTCTATGATGTAGATATTATTATCCACTACTACTTTCTTGAAATTCATATTCCTTAAGAATGTATCAAATTTGTAATACCATGAACTTGAAGATTTTTTTATTCTATACAAATCCTTTTTCAACTTTCACACATAAATTTTATATTTCCCAACAACAAATCCACATGGTTGTTCAATATAAACCTCCTCTTCAAGATCACTATTCAAGAATGCAGATTTAACATCCATATGAAAGGTATTTTAGCCTCGTTTTATAGAAATAGAAATAAAGATTATGATTGTTTCAAGTCTTTCCATGAGAGCAAAGGTTTCATCAAAATCAATACCCTCAATTTTTGAATACCCTATGCACACCAATCTTTCCTTTTTTTTTCTTTCACTTCATCTTTCTCATTTATCTTATTTCAGAAAACCCATTTTTTTCCAATAATGTTTTTGTTTTTAGACTTGGGTATGAGTTACCATGTATCATTATTTTAAATTTGATCCAACTATTCATTCATGGCATGAACCCATTTTGGATACTCAAAATTTTCTTTCACATCATTCAACTCTACTTTTGAATACATAGAAGTATGTGTTATAGAATTTGTTATTCTTCTTGTTTGAACCTTATGATGTTGATCACCAATTATATTATGAGCTTCCACTTACCTCATCAACCTTGGATGAGATTTTTGAATATCTTCCTCATCACTTAAAATAGCTGAGTCTGATTCTTCTTATTGATTAGGAATACAATTGTCTGTATCCTTATTAGAATTATTTTCTTCAAATTTCTCAACTTCCATTTTTGCCTAAGTATGTTTGTATTTCTATGATTTTTCAATTACTTTTACATCAATTGAATAAAAAATTCTTCCCGTTTTTTTGTTGAAAAATATATATCCTATTCTAGATCATGTGCAAGAAAGATTATATATCTACCTTTTTTCTAAAACTTTCCATAGTTTTTTCCATTTTTATTTATAACACATGGAATTCCAAAAACTCTTAAGTGTTTCAAACTTGGAGTTTTGTCATAAAACAATTCATATGGAGTCATACTTGATATTTTCCTATAGAAACATTGGTTTTGAATATAAATAACAGTACTCATGGCTTGACACCAAAATTAACGAGAAAGACCATGTTAAAGTAACATTGTTCTTCCCATTTCCACCAGACTTATATTCTTCCTTTTAGTAACCCCATTTTGTTGAGGAGAGTGTGGGGAGGTATACTCATTCCAAATTATCTACTTATTAAGATAACTTTCAAATTCTTCACTTCTGTATTCACAACCATTGTATGTTCTCAACTTCTTCACTGAATACTCACATTCTTTCTCATATTTTCTTTTGAAACTTTTAAAAATTTTCAAAGAATATGAATTATGTCTCATAAACATAACACAAGTAATGAGACTAAAATCATAAATCAAAGTGATGAAGTAATTATCTCAATTTTTTGATTATTTTCTCATTATCCCATAGATATTAGAGTGAATTAGATCTAGGGATTGTTTTGAATAAATATAAACTTTCTTATGTACAACATTTGTAATATTTTCTTCCCGACAGATAGTGCATCACCAATATCTTATTCTTGTAAAATTAAAAATGTCTTGGAAACTATCTATTTTTTATAACTTTCCTATGTTTCTTTTACACATGTGTCCTAGAATTTTATGCCATCATTGATTCTTTTCCACCATACTCATGTAACAATATTTTTGTACTTTCATACAACGGCCTCTTGTAACAATCTTTCCATATTATTCACTTATCACAAAAAAAATCCATCTTTTTTAAAGATAAATTTTTTACCCTCATCACACTATTTTGAAATGCTTAGAAAATTGTGATTCATCCCATAAACATATAAATCTTTCTTGGATTTCATATTTTCTTTTCCAATGATAGATGATATAACACCTTTGATTTTCAAGGATTCATCATTGCCAAATGTCACTATGAATTGTTTTTAATATTTCACATTCTTCAACAATTTCAAATCTCCTGTCATATAAAAAGAACACCCACTATCAAGAATCCATATCCATTTTCCTTTTGTTTCTTTATAAGAAGTTTCAACAACAAGAGCATTTTATTCTTCCTTTTATTTCTTCATATTCAGCTTCTGTGAATTGTTAATAATCTTTTTTATGCCAGTAAAAAACAATACATCCTTTTTCAAGATTTCCAGGTTGTTCATATCTCCTAAAAATATTTTCCAGGGGTTAGAACCTATTTTAAATTTTTACTCCATCCTTTTTAGGTTTCTTCTTTTAAATAAATTGACTCCCCCTAAAACTTTTACTTTCATAACTTTTGGAATAATAGTAATGTTTTTTGTTAAACCAACACATATTTTCCATATGTCCAAATCCACCACAATACCAGAAATATCCATAAAATGAGTATTTTCCTCTGAAACTTCCATACTGGCCAGAATTGTGAATATGTTTCTCAGCCACCTTTTCTCTTTATTTTATGAGCCACCAACCTTTATATTATCAATCATAGTATTCCTTTTATTTTTTTCTTTATCAGAACCATAATTATTTAAAACTTTTCTAGACTTAGGGTTCTTTAAGACTCCTAAATTCGTGACTTTATTGGTCTTGTCCACATACATAACTTTCCCAGTATTCTTAATTTTAAAAACCATTCCATCTTTATCCTCATCCTTTGAAGGAAAATTTTATTGAACCTTATCTATTTTATCATTTAAATAACTTTCACCAACTTCAATAATAGAGTTTTTGAAACTTGTATTTCTCAATTCATCTTTAGAGAGTTTTTATTGGATAGGTTCCAACTCTTCTTCTTTTGCCTTCAACTTCACCTCCAGATGCTCCTTACGATTCTTTTCTTATTCAATAAATTTCTTCATGTAATAATTATCTTTTATCAGACTTAATTTCTCATCATTAAAACATTCTTGATTTCTTGTTGAGGATAATTCATCTTATAATTTTTTGTTTTTCTTTTCAAGTTTTCTGATCTTTCTTAGACATTCTTTCAACTCTTCTTTCAAATGATGTTCAAGTTGATTTTATTATTCTTCATAACTACTAATTCTAAATTCTTCATCATTCACTATTTCAATAAAATTATTCTCAATACCATACTCAACTACTTTTTCGGATTCAGTATCACCGCCTTCTTCTTCTTCATATTTAGATAATAAAATTATTATTTTGAAGTTGAAGAATTTCCTATCTTTACCTATGGAATACAATTTTACTTTATCACTTTGTATCTTCCATGATCTTCTTTCCTTTCTCTCTTATTCTTCACTATCCTCTTATTTCTTTCTTTGAGGACAATTGGAATCAAATTGGCTAAAATATCCACATTCAAAAAATTTCAAGTGAAGTTTCCTTTTGTATTTCATTGTACCTATTTTCACATTTTTAGAAAACAAGGATAAAATATTTTCAATATTTTTATATACCTCATCTTCAAAAATAGATTCAAAAGCTTCATATTTAATAATAATATTCATTGAATTTTATTTCTTTGTAGCCATGAAATACATTTCTCTATCAACCTTTATTTTTCTTTACATATATTTCTCCCTTATCATTTCATAAGTAATTAGAGTGCTATGAAAATCATCAAGAGATAATGTTTTAGGATCTCTATCTTGCAATGAAGAAACTTTTTCATCAAACTTGTGAGGAAGGATTCTAAAAATCTTTTCAACCATTGTAAAATCATATAAATTTTCACCAAGACATCTGATAGTACTGAAAACGTCACTTACCCTAGTAAAGAAGTCCCTAAAAGATTCATGATCACCCATATTAAAATCTTAATATTCCAATATCCAGATTTTTAAATTTTCCTTCTTCACTTTTGTATTGCCTTCATATTTTTTTTTCGATTTATCCCATATACATTTGGATATGGAAACACCTTTCACTCTTAAGAATTCACTTTTAGAAGTGATGCTAATATAGCATTGTTGGATCTTCCATCATTCTCTAGACTCTTCTTATCAACAGATGTAAGTGGATCTTTATCATTAATGGGATGAAACCCAACTATTGTAGCTTCAAGAGAATCATAAATGACAGAAAAAAGATAAGGAAGCATTCTATCTTTCCAGATATGATAATTATTTCCATCGAAGATCGGAATACCTTTATTTTTCACACCATTAAAATTCTCCATAAGAAAAGAATAATCGAAGGGAACCTACCCTATGATACCACTTTAAAGTTCCCATTTTGGATTATTGTATCACTGATAGGGGGAGGGGGTGAATTAGTGATACTTTTTATTTTATGTTTCCTTGAAACAACCTTATCATCCTATTAAAGATTCAATTCCCTAATGAAAACAATTCAATCACACATCGAAAGGAACATAAGTATTTACAAGGTTTGATATTCAATAAGAATAGATACATACTTGGTATGGTTTTTAAATGATCCAATACCACAAAATCCACTTGAAATCAATCCTTTTATTACAATGAGTAGGATATAACCTTACACTTGTATGTCACTATTTAAAAAATTTCAATAGTGCATCTGCACTGTCTTAGCACAAATAGGTTAATACAATGATTGTGTAACAACTAATGTTACCCGTACTTCTTTTCAATTAAAAAAATGTATTAAATTGAAAAACATTCTTTAATTTCTTACCTAGAATATGGTAAGAACTTCCTGGACTTTGTTGAGGAAAAACCAAATCTGATTTTCCCAGTCCGATTCCTCTAAGTATGATTCTCCCTGTTACGATTCTTCTTTGTACAATACTTCCTAGTACGATTATCCCCAAGATGAAAAATATAAATTTGATATAATATAATTGTAAGAACCCGATTCTTAGTTTATAGGTACATACTTCTTCCTTTCTCTTTTCTTTAAGTGTTTTTGAGAAAATATGGGAAATGGGGAAAAATCCTAAATTTTGGAACTACACGCCGTGTACTTTTTCACACGCCATGTACTTTTGGCCATGTGGGATGAGTACACGGGGCGTGTAGCCTTGTCGGAAATGAAGGGTGTAGGAACCAACTACACGCCGTGTAGTGGTCCTTTACACACCGTGTAGTCAGTCGACATGCCAAAACAGTAAGGAGGTGGAGCATCCGCCAGATGGGCGACAGTACACACCGTGTAGTCGGGAGTACATGCCGTGTACTCATGTCGACAGATGAACAGTGTGGCGGTGCCTCCAGAGGAACAGTTAAATGAAGGAAGTAAACGCCGTGTACTTGGAAGTATATGCTGTGTACTTTGTTTTTTCGGCTTAAAATAGGCAGTAGCCTCCTCATTTGGAAGAGGAGGCATTTGACCCGTTTTGGAGCCAAAGGAGGAGGCTGAACCTTTGAAGATCCGCTGAGTGTTCGTCTGGAATCCGTTTCCACCTCGGACGATCTCGTTAGAACCACGCGGGTAAGCCCTCTCTTCTCCTAGCATATCTATTACCAATTATTTCCCTAAAGGGAGTTATTTGAGGTTGAATGATAGTTTTTATTACCTCAGATCTATGCCGTTCTTGGGCGTTTCTTAGATCGGCGTTCGTGTATAACGCTCGTTGGCGTATAAGGTAGGCGGCTTGGTGTTATTTTTTCCAACTGTCGTGTGTTTTGTGCATTTTTGTGCCACGAACCCATGTTGGAGTGTCGTGTGGATGAGGCCGTTGCTATACTAAACACCTAGAATTGAATAGGTGATTAATTATGATAATAAAATTCTGGTTGGGACCATTGCTTGGATCCAGGACCACCCCATGGGTGCGTTCCACTGTTTAGCCATTTGGCCAGGATACCCGAGGGTATGCCTTAAAAGTAGTACTTGTAGAATTTCTTCAAGAGGAATTGCTTGTTTACTGCATATTTTCATGTTGGGCATGGCCCGGTTACCTGTTTAGCCTGAGGGCATTGTTGTGATTAGCCTGAGGGCGTGACTATATTAGCCTGAGGGCGACGTTCTAATTCTCCTGAGGGAAACCATTCGTGCCTGAGGGCTTGACTTCTGTGCCCGAGGGAGACACTTCCTATGCCTGAGGAAAATTTCTGTTATGCCTGAGGGCAATACCTATGGGTTGGATTCTGTATAGCCTGAGGGAAAGCCTGAGGGCGTGGTTTACTATTTTAGCCTGAGGGCACGGTAATGGTTGGACTAAGGGCTTGGTGCTATTGAGCACAAAATTTTTACTAAATTAAAGGAAATAAATGAATAATAAAATGGCAATTTAACAGTTAAGTTAGTTACTTTTGAGTACTGCTATGTTTATTGCATTTTACTACTGCACACTTGTTGCATGTTTTACACAAAGTTGAGCACGGGCCATTTGTGGGTGCCTACTGAGATATATTTCTCACACCCTGTTTGGGTCATGATTTTCGGCCCAAACAGATTATGTTTATACAGGTGTGGATAAGGGAAAGAGTCCCTATACAGGTACTTGACTGTTGCTATGGAGTAGGAGGGCATGGGACCGAGCCTAGGCTCGCGATGCTGCTGCCAACTGTTTTGCTTTGTTTTGCTGTACTCTAATCTTTGTTGTATTGTATTGATGTATAACATGTTCTGGCTATTTTCTTAGAACTTGAGACATGTTTCATCATTTTCTATATACTGTTGGTTATATCCACTACTATTGTTTATTTCATTTGTGTATGGTTTACGTCTTCCGCTGTCATTGTATGTTTTTATTTCGTATTCCGCTGCGCTACAATTTGACAAATGAGGGCATAGTTTCCCCACTATTAGACCTGGGCCCTCGCTGCTAGTCGGAAGCCTCTGGCGTTTGGGGAAATGCGCTTGAGGTCACGTGGCGAACCAAGTTCGGGGAACCCGTTGAGTGGCACCCGGAACCGGGAAATTACAAAGTGGTATCAGAGGAGTTCTTTTCTTTGACTTACTATTTGGAACCTTAGTCAGGGATAGGACAGAATGGTAGTTGGTAATAAGCTATGCCCAGGAATAGCTAACCCGTTTACAGGGAAAATCCAACTTACCTCATGTTGCAATTTTACTGATTTTGCAATTTACAGTTGATTTGTTTTCACCGATGGGTGACGCACTTGGATTGTGCTGTTTATATTTTATCTGTGGGTTCTATTTAGTTGCAACCCGGTGAGATGAGGGTATGCCATCTCATGCATCATATAGGCACATTCTAGATATCACATTCCATACATAGTTTCCATGCCATGTAGGTACATTAGAAATTTTGCATGTTGTTGTGATAGTTTCTGTGTTATAAAAGCATACTGTTGTGATTGCTGCTTGATAAATACCTGCTTCATGATAGAGTATTTTCTGTTTGAGCCTGTTTAAATAATGGATTCCAAACTTTGGTTTTTGGGGAGTATGGGCCCCCATTGACCGGAATTTGGTGGATCATTAGCTGTTTATTAGTCATAACACAGATAAGATGTCAAACTTTGATTCGTGGGGATTATGGGCCCTCACGGGTCAGAATTTGACACTTAGGTGGTGTTTTTCAGTATTTTTTGGGTTCTAGAGAAGTTTCTGAGGCATACTGTCCGGAAACCCAGTATACACGCCGTGTAGTATCCTTATACACGCCGTATATGTTCTTCTGTTTAGGAAGGAAAATGAACGTTTTGAGTACACGCCGTGTATCCTAAGTACACACCGTGTAGTCTCTTCCCGTGTCACAAACCGTGTGGGCGGTGACATGGGGAAGAGAAGAGCTTGGGTAAAACACGCCGTGTAGTTTTTGAACACACCGTGTAGTGTGACCTGGGGACTCGGCCGTGTAACTAACAACATGGGCCAGTGTCACCTCTCCTTGAACACGCCGTGTACCTGTGGGACACGCCATGTAGTCTTGTATGAGGATAGACCATATGGTGTTAGCCGTGTGGCTGAGAAACAAGGAGGTGTACACGCCGTGTGCTGGTGTAACATGCCGTGTAGTTTTAAGCCAAGTAGTTGGCCGTGTCACAAACGACATCGACAATTGGAAAATAACACCATACACACCGTGTAGATATTATACACACCGTGTAGTTTTTGTTCAATGGGAGCCGTGTGGATTAGCCGCGTAGAAGGACCCGGGCAGGGGAAGGGGAAGTCAAGTACACGCCGTGTAGTCATTTTACACGCCGTGTAGTCTTGTTTTCCAAATCTTGAAATTCCATCTTCCTCTTGTTCCCTTTTTGGTTCCTTCGCTTTCGGTCTTTGATAATCTTGTTCTAAAGGCGTGTGTTGACCTTGTAGTTTCATGCTACCTAGAAGACCGCACTTTGTTCTCCAGGAGAGCGACGATGACTATACTCCAGAGATGGTGGGCCATGGGCTACCAGTTGATCCACCAGCAGAGCCAGATGCGGCGCCAGCTGCTATACCAGACACAGGCGCAGAGGCACAGTTCCGTGAGAGATTTATGCGGTTCATGCAGACCTTTCAGGGAGCACCGCAGGCTGCCACATCTATAGACGAGCTGACACACATCTTCCAGCAGCAGCATCCGCCTATGTTTTCAGGGGATGACGGACCACAGGCTGCGGAGTCTTGGATGGGATCGATGCAGACTATTTTCAAGCATCTTGAGACGCCTCTAGGGCGGAGGGTCAAGCTTGCGACGTATATGCTGAGTGATTCCGCCAAGAGGTGGTGGGATGTTACCACCCAGTCAGAGCATCACAGGGACATGGCGTGGGAAGACTTTCAGGTGGTCTTCTATGACTTTTTATTCCCAGAGATGCTGAGGGAAGATATAGCTCAGGAGTTCATGAATCTTTAGCAGGGAGCTATGTTAGTGATGGACTACTTTGCTCGCTTTACAGAGCTTCAGTGTTTTGCACCCATGCTGGTGGGTGATGAGACGTTAAGGGCCAGACATTTTGAGGATGGTCTTTGTTATGACATCCGAGCACTGGTGAATGTTTTCAGGTTGCCTTCAGTACATGATATTGTGAATCAGGAACTGATTACAAAGAGGAAACTGCGGGAATCTAGTGGTGTGGGCCAGGGCGGTTCAGCACCAGTGACTGGTACTATTTCTGCTGGCAAGAGTAAGAGACAGATGGACTTCTCTCAGGGTGAAAGTACCATCCAGGCAGCATCTTCAGGTGGCCTGATCAAGTGCTACCAGTGTGGTAGAGAGGGGAACAAGAGACCTCAGTGTCCACATGACCCAGTGGAGTGCCGAGCTTGCGGCAAGATGGTTCATCTGCAACGCTTTTGTAGGGCGTTTCCACCAGCAGCTAGTGAGAGAGGTTCTGTGCAGACTCTGCATGCGGGAGAAGGACCAGTGGATTCTTACCATTTGAGAAACTGGGGTACATTAGGGCATGCAGGCAGAGATGGTGGTCGTGGCCGTGGTAGCCAGACACCGGGATCTCAAAGGTAGCAGGCCGAGATAGCTCAGGGTAGCCAGGCTATGTCATAGGGCCGTGGCACTGGGCAGGTATATGCAGTGCAGCAAACCTAGCAGGAGCAGGATCCCGGAACTTCTACAGTTAGAGGTACTATTCTAGTAGCTTCTGTCTTATCTTTAGTACTTTTTTATACAGGTACTATGCATAGTTTCATATCTGTACCCATTATGGAGAGCCTTGGGCTCAGTGTTTCTTCTTCTTCCGATATCATGACGCTAGACACTTCGTTGGGCACTGGAACGGCTGGTGTGCGTCAGTCTAAGGAGTTCCCCCTTGAGGTTGGTGGGTGTCACTTTCTTTGGGACCTCTATGTCTTAGAGATGACGAGCTATGACGTCATTATCGGGATGGTCTGGTTGGTTTCCTATCGAGCCTTTGTAGACTGATATCATCGCAGGGTGCGTTTCACGTCACCAGAGGGCGGAGAGTTTCTATAAAAGGGTGAGTGGGATGTTCATGCGAGTCAAGTTGGACCAGAGCATCATGGGCGAGGTGGAGTCACAACCCAAATTGCGAGTTTCTATCTGGATGATCAAGGTAATTGTTAGACATATTTCCCTCCAGTTGTTGATCGTTTTAGGGATGTCTTTCCGGATGACTTTTCGGGTCAACCTCCTATGAGAGAGGTGGATTTATCTATTGAGCTCATGCTAGGCGCAGCACTGGTGTCCATTCCTCCTTATAGGATGGCTACACCAAAGTTGCAGGAGCTCAAGAGGCAGTTAGAGGAGTTACAGGAAAAGGGTTTTATCCAACCCAGTACTTCTCCTTGGGGTTCACCGGTACTTTTCGCGAAGACGGTGGATGGTACCCTCAGACTTTTCGTGGATTATCGGAAGCTGAACCAGTTGATGGTTAAGAACCAATATACCTTGCCGAGGATAGATGATCTTTTTGATCAGCTTCGTGGATCACGAGTGTTCTCGAAGATTGTCTTGAGATCCAGATATCATCAGTTGCTTGTGAGGCCATCGGATATACCGCTTACAGCTTTTTGGAGCAGATATGGTCTGTACAAGTACTTTGTTATTCTGTTCGGAATCACGAATGCACCTGCAGTTTTCATGGCTCTGATGAATCGTGTATTCCATACGTATCTTGATTCTTTTGTGGTAGTATTCGTGGATGAAATCTTAGTGTACTCTCGCACTCTACACGACCATGACACCCATCTTGAGATTGTACTGAGTACACTGAGAGAGCATCGGCTATATGTTAAGCTCTCGAAGTGCCACTTTTGGATGGACCAGATTCACTTCCTGGGTCATATCATCTCAGAGGCAGGAGTTGCAGTAGACCCAAAGAAGGTGAGAGAAGTAGTTTCTTGGGAGAAGCCTAAGAACGTGTTCG
Organism: Viscum album; assembly: GCA_963277665.1. Lineage (NCBI taxonomy): Eukaryota > Viridiplantae > Streptophyta > Magnoliopsida > Santalales > Viscaceae > Viscum > Viscum album. The sequence goes on along the minus strand of OY728147.1, from coordinate 1,494,820,022 downwards.
AGATACGAAGTTTCTTGGGGCTGGCTGGTTACTAGAGATGCTTCATAAAGGACTTCTCCCACTTAGCAGCAACATTGATAGGTCTGACTAAGAAGGGTGTGAAGTTCGTTTGGTCGGAAGCGTGCGAGACAACCTTTCAGGACCTGAAGGGAAGGTTGACATCAGCACCGATCCTGATACTCCCAGAGCAGGGGAAGAGCTATACAGTTTACTGTTATGCATCAGGTATTGGGTTGGGAGTAGTGTTGATGTAGGGAGACTGAGTTGTTGCGTACGGGTCTCGGCAGTTGAGGCCACATGAGAGGAATTACCTAACGCATGATCTCGAGTTGGCTGTAGTTGTGCATGCGTTGCGCTGTTGGAGACATTATCTATTGGGGGAGCATTTTGTGGTTTTCACCGACCACAAAAGCCTCAAGTATATCTTTACTCAGCGTGACCTGAATCTGAGGCAAATGAGGTGGGTCGAGTACCTACAGTCCTTCGATTTTGAGCTTGCCTATACACCTGGTAAAGGTAATGCATTAGCTGATGCACTGAGCAGGAAGACTCAGATATAGGAAATGTAGGAGGCCAGTGGTGAGTGGAAGCTTATGGCCTTGTTCTCTAAGATTCATCTAGAGGTGCATGACAGTCAGGGGAAGTCTTATCTTTCATCTTTAGCTGTGACTTCTACCCTCCTGGACAGAGTGAGGATGAGGCAGCTATCGGATCCAGAAGGCCTAGTTCTAAGGGATTCGGTGGCGAGTGGGGACCCTTCTCCTGGTTGGACGATAGGCGATGATGAGGTCCTGTATTTCCATGGATGAGTATCGGTTCCAGGGGATACACACGAGGAGATGATGCGGGAGTTTCATGCTTTAGCTTGGGCAGTTCATCCCGGGGTTACCAAGATGTACCACGACTTGAGGCATCAGTACTGGTGGACGAGTATGAAGAGAGATGTAGCTGGTTTTCTTGCGAGGTGTTCCACCTGTCAATAGGTGAAGGCGGAGCATCAGAGACCAGCTGGGCTGTTACAGCAGTTTGCACATTCCCGAGTGTAAATTGGATGATTTCATGATGGATTTTGTGAATGGATTGCCGAGGTCACCTCGTGGCAATGACGCCGTGTGGGTTGTTGTGGATAGACTCACGAAGGTAGCTCACTTTTTGTCGATTAAGGATGCCTTAGGTGTAGACAAGCTCGGGAGGCTGTATATCTGAGAGATCGTACGTCTTCATGGGGTCCCTCATTCTATTGTTTCAGATAGAGACACCCGCTATACGTCTCATTTCTATCAGAGTTTTCAAAGGGCACTGGGTACACAGGTGCTTCTGAGCACATCATACCACCCACAGACAGATGGCCAGTCAGAGCGTACGATACATGTGCTAGAGGACATGCTGCGTGCATGCGTCATAGACTTTGGGGGCTCTTGGGAGAAGCATATACCCCTAGTCGAGTTTGCCTATAATAATAGCTTTCAGGCAACTATCGAGATGGCACCTTACGAGGCTCTATATGGTAGGCCATTCCGATCACCTTTGTGCTGGTCAGAGGTAGGTGAGGCAGCTTTACTGGGACCACGTCTCATAAAGGAGACTTCTGAGCAGGTTTAGTTGATTCAGAAGCGGATGGCTACCGCGTAGTCTTGTCAGAAGTCTTATGATGATCGCCGCAGACGACCTTTAGAGTTTGTGGTCAGGGATCGGGTTTTCTTGCGTGTTTCGCCAAGGCTGGGAGACAGGAAGATTAGGAGAAAGGGTAAACTTTCACTAAGGTATGTGGGGCCGTTTGAGATTCTGGAGAGAGTCGGGCTGGTTGCCTATCGATTGCAGTTACCGCAGCGGTACCGAGCCATGCACGACATCTTCCATGTATCTCAGTTGCACCGCTATCATTCAGACCCATCTCACACCTTTCATCCTGAGGAGGTTGAGCTTCAGATGGATGCGTCCTTTGAGTAGCATTCGATTCGTATCGTTGACAGGAGCACGAAGGTTCTCCGAGGCCGGTCAGTTCCTCTCGTACAGGTGCTATGGTAGCATGGCCGAGTGTAGGATGAACCCTCAGAGCGGGAGACCGACGTACGCACTCAGTGGTTGGAGTTGTTCACGGCTATATCTTCGCCACCCTTGGAAGGGCAATTCGAGGACGAATTTCTATAAGGGGGGAAGTTTGTAATAACCTGGTTCTTAATTTTGAGGTAAAGACTTCTTCCTTTCTCTTTTCCTTAAGTGTTTTTGAGAAAATATGGGAAATGGGAAAAAATACTAAATTTTGGAACTACATGTCGTGTACTTTTTCACACACCGTGTACTTTTGGCCATGTGGGATGAGTACACAGGGCATGTAGCCTTGTCAGCAACGAAGGGTGTAGGAACTAAATACACGTTGTGTAGTGGTCCTTTACACGCCGTGTAGTCAGTCGACAGACCAAAACAGTAAGGCGGTGGAACAGCCGCCAGCTGGGCGATAGTACACGCTGTGTAGTCGGGAGTACATGCCGTGTACTCATGTCGACGGATGAACAGTGTGGCGGTGCCGCCATAGGAACAGTTAAATGAAGGAAGTACATGCCGTGTACTTGGAAGTACACGCCGTGTACTTTGTTTTTTTGGATTAAAACAGGCAGTAGCCTCCTCATTTGGCAGAGGAGGCATTCGACCCATTTTGGAGACAAAGGAGTAGGCCAAACCTTTGAAGATCCTCCGAGTGTTCGTCTGGAATCCGTTTCCGCCTCAGACGATCTCGTTGGAACTGTGCGGGTAATCCCTCTCTTCTCCTAGCGTATCTTTTACCAATTATTTCCCTAACGGGAGTTATTTGAGGTTGAATGATAGTTTTTATTACCTCATATCTACACTGTTCTTGGGCGTTTCTTGGATTGGAATTCGTGTATAACGCTCGTTGGCGTATAAGGCTGGTGTCTTGGTGTTAATTTTTCCAACTTTATGCTGATTGGGATCATTGCTTGGATCTACGACCACCCCAGGGGTGCGTTCCACTGTTTAGATGTTTGGATAGGATACCCGAGGGTATGCCTTAAAAGTAGTACTTGTAGAATTGCCTCGAGAGGAATTGCTTTTTTACTGCATATTTGCATGTTGGGCATGGCCCGGTTACCTGTTTAGCCTGAGGGCGTTGTTGTGATTAGCCTGAGGGTGTGACTATATTATCCTGAGGGCGACGTTCTAATTCACCCGAGGGCAACCTTTCGTGCCTGAGGGCTTGACTTATGTTCCTGAGGGTGACACTTCCTACGCCTGAGGGAAATTTATGTTATGCCTGAGGGCAATACCTGCGGGATGGATTCTGTATAGCCTGAGGGAAAGCCTGAGGGCTTGGTTTACTATTTTAGCCTGAGGGAACAATAATGGTTGGCCTGAGGGCTTGGTGCTGTTGAGCACAAAAATGTTACTAAATTAAAGGAATTAAATGAATAATAAAATGGAAATTTAACTGTTAAGTTAGTTACTTTTGAGTACTGCTTATTTTATTGCATTTTACTACGGCACACTTGTTGCATGTTTTACACATAGTTGAGCGCGGGCCTTTGGTGGGTGCCTACTGAGATATATTTCTCACACCCTGTTTGGGTCATGCTTTTCGGCCCAAACAGATTACGTTTCTGCAGGTGTGGATTGGGTAAAGAGTCCCTATACAGGTACTTGACTATTGCTGTGGAGTAGGAGGGCATGGGACCGATCCTAGGCTCGCGATGCCGCTACCAGCTATTTTGCTTTGTTTTGCTGTACTCTGCTCTTTGTTGTACTGTATTGATGTATAACATGTTCTGGCTGTTTTCTTAGAACTTGAGACATGTTGCATCATTTTCTATATACTGTTGGTTATATCCACTGCTGTTGTTTATTTCAGTTGTGTATGGTTTACTGCTTCTGTTGTTGTTGTATGTTTTTATTTCGTATTCCGCTGTGCTACACTTTGAAAAATGAGGGCATATTTTCCCCACTATCAGACCTGGGCCCTCACTGCTAGTCAGCAACCTTTGGTGTTTGGGGAAATGCGCTTGAGTTCACGTGGAGAACCGGGTTCGGGGAACTCGTTGAGTGGTACCCAGAACCGGGACGTTACAATAATATATATGAATCAACACCACTTTAATTCCGAGTACAAAAAACTCAGTACGATTCTTCCTCAGTCTAGGAATCGTAATATGGAAATCCTGATATGATTAATCCAACCTAATATGATGATCAGTTGAATACGTTTGATAAGATGAATATGATAATCAACTGAGTATGAAAAACACTGAGTATAATGATTATCTAAAGACAATATTTTTATCTTGTTTCTTATCTTTCACTTCAATCTGTCAAAACGTTTTCAATAAAAAATCAATATGAGAATCCTCTTATTCTATCTAAAAACTCAGATCTTATCTCTTATGAACAATACTTCAATCATTAGAAAAGTATAATGTACTTTTCTCCTTTTATAGGTGACCCTTGAGTGTCTTTGGCGGGAATCCCAAAAAAATTCATGCTTAATCAAATTCACCTTAATTTCAACTTCCCCAAAAATATTTGGTGAATTTTGACTTTGTCAACTCTTCTCAAAGTTTCTCAATTCTTATAAGATCTTAATTTATTCTTCAAAATTCCATTTCAATTTCTAATTCGACTTCAATTCATGGGTCCCATTTTTTGAATCCAATTTCCTCAAAAAAAATATCTGTACCAATTGTATGAAAGTGTGTGAAGAAGTGGATACCACTCTTGAATGCTGAATACAATCATTCTTTTGAATATTGAGCTCCCCCTTGAGAGTACATCCCATAAACTCATTCACTTTTTTCTCTTGACCCACTTGAGATATAAAACTTCATCTTCTTCTCTTTTGTTGACCCCTTTGGAAACTTACAAAACAATTCAACCCTTTTGAATTGGTTGACTACATTGTTGATCTCATTCTATCCTCTTTTCATTCATTGGTCTCAATAAATTCCTTCTCTAAATATGATTGTCTAAACTGCAATCTTTCTGAGTACAATTAGCCTGAATATTCTCATTTTAATACGATCATACCAGGTTTGATATTTTTCTTCCTTATCCCGAGTACGATTATCCTGGGTACGAAAAGTTTTTTATGCATACAATTGATGATTGGATACTACAGTGTATAACAATGATCATTCTAGGTATGATCTCTTGAGTATGATTCCCAACAACCTTTTCTTTCCTTCTCATCCCAAATCTAATTGTTATGAGTATGATTCCTTTTTAATCGGCAATATCACTTTCTTCTCTTCCAATCAGATACGATAGATCTAGGTATGGTTTGAAATACCTCTTTTGCCTTTTCTTTTATTAATATTGCATCATAATTTCTTCAATAGACTTATGATTTATGAAATATGAATCAGAAAAAAATTATCACATTTATTCTATCATAGTCATAGAGACTCTAATTTTCCATCAAAACAACCACTTCTTTCACACTAAATTCATAGTGAATCTGATGACCATTTACTTCCATCAAGATACTTTCTCTTTCATTCAACCGATTATCTCATTCCATATTACAATCAAAATATTTGCTTTCAAAATAGATTCTCCTCATTATGATGGATAGAGTGAATTTGATTGTTTAGAAAATATGAGTCCGATTCTTGTGGAAATAATCACCAAATACATGCTGAGGTGATTTAATTTCTCTTAAAAACCTTTTATTAACAAAAAATACAACATTTTAAAACCAAAACCTTCATCATCAGCTTATTCCTAACACATTTCCCATTGGAGACTCATCCACTATATGACGTTGCTTCATTCATGATGCCTGTGGCTAGAACCCCATTATTCTTGAAGCATTTGATTATGTCGTAGATCATCTTAGTACCAAAAATATCATAACACTATATAGGTTATTAAAAATATGAAAAAACCTCTAGAAGTGACCTTAGCATAAAAAATATTTATAGATCTTCCGTGCCTCTGTGCAATAACACTTAGAGTTCCCAACCTTGCTATAATGGAAACAAGTCAGTAGGACTTTGTTGGACACTACATATGGTATGGAGGAATTATACTTCTGAGGAACACCACTATTGTTTCTACCATGAGACTCATTTAACTTCATCTTACCCTAAAATGAACCACTAAATATTCCATTAAGAGTAAGATAAACTCTATTAAAATCTGACTTACTCTCCATGTTAATTTCCACCATCAGATCCCTATCCAGAACATCAGAATACAAGGTAAGATTTAACATAATGAATTGAGATTTAATATATGATCAAAGAACCAATTGAAACCTATGTTCATTCTGGTTCTTATTAGACACCACCTAAGGTGAAAAATGAACAAGTTCAAGAAAATGATTGGAAAAATGAGTCATTGACCAATCACCTTGGTGAAGGTTTAGAAACTCCATGGACTTAGTTGAAACCATCAAATTGAGATTTAATTAATCCTTAAAGAGAGACGTGAAGTATTTACACTCCTTGACCTCATATTTATTTTCTAGAACTATATAATCCCACCATATCAAATGAGGATCCACAATCATGAATGTTACACATTTCACCTTAATGGAATCTGATGTCTTTATGTCATGACCCATCCCACAAGGCCCGTACATGAGTACCCCAAGCCCACATTCCATAGGCTAGGGGTTTGAGACTAGCACCTGAAGTCTTTTCCCGAATAGGGAAGGCATTTCCTTAGAGATCTGTAGACATGAAAAAAGGGAAAATAAAGTAAACAACAAAAAAAGTAAGGCATGACCACGAGAGTAAAGTACAACCACAAGTACAAATGTAAGCTGAAAACAGTGGGCCAGAATACAAGCCCAAGAAACTGAAAAGAAAGTAAATATCTGTCGTATATGCCCTGGATCTCTACCTAGTGGATAGTATCTATAAGTTTGAAGTCTAAGAAGTTGATATCGACTGCTCCCATTGCACCTAGCTCCACCAAGTCCCGAACCTCCAAAGTCTGCCTCGGAGCGTCAGTAGACTTCACCAGACACACACGTGTGGGCGGAGCCCGTGCATGGATGAGTATAAAAATACCCAGTAGGGACCCCGAGACCCCCAAATTTCTCTCATTAATCCAAAAAGGAAAGAATCACAAGAAATACCACACAGGTAATATCACAAGCATGATCTAAATCATGAAGCACAAAGCAAAAGAGACGACTCACTCTAACGGTATAACTTCAAGGTTATTGGGATAGGGATGAATAGTCGTAAAGCCAGATCATCCTATTCGTAGTAACTCTACTACTGAACCGTATAGGTCACTATATGAGGACCCGTATTTGTCGCTAGATGCTGACCCATATTGGTCATTGGTGCTGACCCGTATTGGTCACTAGATGGTGACCCATATTGGTCGCTTGTGCTGACCCATATTGGTCGCTGGTGCTGAACCGTATTGTTCGCTGGAGCTAACCCATCTTGGTCACTGATTCAGAGGTAGGGATGATTATTTTTATAACTAGATCATCCCACTCTAGAGTTTCTAATGTTGACCCACATTGGTTGCTCTTCTTCCACATGTCACAACCAATCACTGGATTCCTGCATGAAGCACGCTTGATCTCCGGAGGACTCTACTCATCAAGCCATCGGTCCTTTTTCAATGGGCACTTAGTCCCAAAAAAATCATAGCAAAGTGACCTCCCCATCATAGGGGTCCTAACGTGACAGACGACCTGTCGATCAGACACTCGGTCTGTTAGTTACACCCCTTTCCCTGAAATGGGTGTGATTGCATCTCAGTCCGGCCCAGCTCGGTTGGGCATGCCGAAAAATGCCAAAGGGAACACTTCCCAAAAGGGGTCCCAACACCATTGACGACGTGTCAAACGGACACACGGTTCGTCAGTTATGAGTGTTTCTTCATTCTAGGGCCGGTTGGTTTTGGGCCTGGTCCGACTCGGTCAGGCTGGCCCGTTAAGGGTTGGACCGATTCACTGGGTACAGCCCATCGGGGTGGCCCGACAGGTTTGCGGGCCCGGGACACAGTTGGCCCTACCCACCGGGTGGGGCTCGAACCACCAGTGCTGGCCCGCTGAGTGGGTCCAGCCCGTTCGGTCGGCCCACGTCTGCCTGAAGGCAGACCGTTCCTCCCAACTGGCCCCGTGGATGCGGGGCCGTTTTGTCCGGCGCGACGTGACGTGGGGTCCGCGCCGCCCCTCCTTCCATGGACTGCTGGCTACGACTTCTACCACTAGCGGTGCCTATGGGCGCCTCCCTTCTCCTGTACAGCTAGCTCAGGATGGCCGCCTGTGGCCACCGCGGCATGCAACGGCGCGCCGCCTTCCCACCGCCGATGACTGGTTGCCGCATGCCTCCTCCAGCCGCCGCCGACATGGCAAACCGAAGGTTGTTTCTGTGGGCAATCGGATGTGCTCCGGTGGTCTGTTCTTGGTTCCCTCTGTGCCTATAGGCCTCCCGAATCACCGCCGCCACAACGTGACCTTCTGTCTCACGTTGCTGCCAAATTGGAAAAATCATCCCCAAAGAACGCAACCACAATAAAACAAGCAGAAAAGGGTCCGAGCCTTGTTCATTTGTCCCTCACCCTCCACGTTAGCGTTAAAAAAAGAAGGAAGTAATTATTCATCACTTTTAAATAACAATGAACCCCGTTCAAATCCCCGGAAACAACCTCCTGAAAATTCAAGAGAGGGGAATGAAATCAAGAGAAAAATAATGAATTAAAATACAACCCCTACCTCGTGATTCATTGGGGATGTCGCAGATGGTGGTTCTTCCACGTTCAAGGATATTGCAGACAAAGGATAAGGTTAGCGTGCATTGGCATTCGTCGCCGGTTGACCTTCAGATCGATCCTACAATGGGCATTGTCAATCCTCCATTCTCTGAGCTCCATTTAAATAGGAAGGGGAAAGGAGAGAAATGCCTTGAGGAATTAATGAGCTTCATTAATTAACGTAATTAATGTGACTCATTAATTGACATAATTAAAGTGCCTCATTAATTGATGTAAGGGGTGGTTACATAACCAAATTATAACTGTTCAATTAACACCCCATAATTAAAGGTCTGACCACCTCCATGGTCCCCACCACCACCGCTCAACAGGTGGTAAGAAAAAGAAAAAGAAATAAAATAACAATTTATGTTATTTTATTATTTCTTTAAAATTCACAAAACTATATTTTTCTCCCGACCAACTATGGTTGAATTGAAGCTTCCCTTAAATGAATCCCGACACTGTGGATTCAATGGTGCCCTTGGATTTTTAATCTGGGCACCAGTTCAAATGATAGAAAACTCCGCTCACGTGTTTACTGAACGTACCTTAAAAAAGTACAAAAATTAATTCTAGGAACACCAGGTCTCAGAATCACATGCCTTAAATTTTTGATGACTCGTAAAAATCCAAAATAATTAAAAAAAATTTACATGGAATTTTCTGGGTCTTTACATTCTCTCCACATTGGGGATTTACGTCCCTGAAATCCAAACAAGGCTACACAAAAAAAGAGCAGTACTAGGCACACATATGAGCCTCTCACTCCCATGTACTCTCCTGAATATTCCCATGCTACCACAGTATGCACACCAGAGGTATCGACCACCCATGAAGGATCCGCTCCCATTGATCCTCTATCTCCACCAGGTACTCTGTAAAATTCACCCCATCGTGAATCTCCAGCTCACCATGGTCAATGATGCGAGATGGGTCATGAACGTATCTCCTCAACTGGGATACGTGGAAGACGTCGTGCACCCTCCCCAAATACAATAGCAGTTCCAAGCGTTAAGCCACCTCCCTATTCCTCTGAATTATCAAGAATGGTATGATAAACCTTGGTGAGAGTTTGCCGCCTCGGCCAAATCTCTGTAGTCCCCATCGATGGGAGACTCGCAAGAGTATGTGGTCCCCCTCCTGGAACTCCAATGGTCTCCATTTCCTATCAGCATAGGACTTTTTTTGGCACTGTGCAGTCTTCATTGACTCTTGGATGACCTACCCCTTCTTAGTGGTAGTCTGATCCATCTTTGGGCCCACGAGTGCTGGCTCTCTTGGATCTGTCCAGCATAAGGGCGATCTTCACGATTGTCTATACAACACCTCAAAAGGAGACATACTAATGATGGAGTGATAACTTTTGTTGTACACAAACTCTACCAAGGGTAGGTGGTCCTACCAACTATGACCAAAATCTAGGACACAAGTACGAAGCATGTCCTCCATGGTCTGGATAGTCCGCTCAGTCTGACCATCTGTCTGCGGGTGAAAAGTTGTGCTCAAGCGAAGATGATTCCCGAAAGCCTCCTACAATACTTTCCACAACCAGGATGTGAAGCGTGCATCACATTATGAGACTATCATCGAAGGCACCCCATGAATTCACATGATCTTCTGAATATAGAGACATTCCAATTTCTCTACCGAACCTTTCTCTCAAATAGCAAGGAAGTGGGCCGACTTGGCGAGTCGGTCAATGATCACCCAGATGGTATCATTCCCTCTAGATGTATGTGGTAACCACGTTATGAAGTCCATCAATATTCCTTACCACTTCCACTCTGGTATATCAAGGGTTTGGGTCAAGCCTGCTGGTACCTGGTGCTTGGCCTTCACTTTCTGGCAAGTGAGGCATCTAGAAACAAACTTCGCCACAACTTTCTTCATCCCTGACCACTAGTAATAACACTGGAGGTCCTGATACATCTTCATCATACCTGGATATACTTCCAAGGGGGATTTATAGAACTCCCTCATCACCTCCTCTCATAGCACCACTGGTACAACTGTAAGTCCTCTGAAAAGGATAGTGTGCTCCCCACCTTCAGAATATCCGTCAGGTGCATGACCTGTGAATATCTGAGCACGTGTAGTCTTGCAGCAGCTGTCTCCGAGTTGTGCCTCCATGACTTACTAAAGGAGTTGAGGTGAAAATACCATCAAATGGAGGTAAACTATCTCATCTCTATCCACGTAGGATATCTGAAGCGAGGCTAACTGCTCTGAAGCCCCGTTCATTAGCTGGGAACTCGATCTCCAGCTAAGTGCATCTTCCACTATGTTCCCCTTCCCAAGAGTATAGAATATCTCAAAGTCATAGTCCTGGAGGAACTCTAGACAATGTCACTGTCTCAGATTCAGATCTTTCTATGTGAATATATATCTGAGACTCTTGTGGTCTGAGTAAATAATGAACCGCTCACCCATCAAGTAGTGTCACCAAATCTGCAGTGTGAATACTACTACTGCCATCTCCAAGTCACGAGTCGTACAATTCTTCTCATGAGGCCTCAGATGTTGTGAGCCATAATAAATCACTGCATCATATTGCATCAGAATGCAACTGAGTCGAGTCCCTCATACAACAAAGTAAACAACTTAGTCAGTGCCCTCCTCCAGCAACCACAGGATGGGAGTTCTGGTCAAGCTCGGCCTCAGCTGTTGAAAGATCTGTTGGAATGTCTCTAACCATAGGAAGAGTTTCCCATTCTTCATCAAGGCAATCATAGGTGCTGCTACTATGGAAAAATCGGGTATGAAACTATGATAGTAGCCAGCTAATCCAAGGAAGCTTTGCACCTTAGTAACACTCCTCAGTGGATCCCAAGCAAGTACTACCTCGATCTTCACTGGATCCAATGCAACTCCAGCCTCTAAGATGACATGTCCCAAGAAGTGGACCTTCCATATCCATAACTCACACTTGAGATACTTCCCATATAACTGGTGCTCCCAGAGTGTGTCCAGAACTATCCTCAAGTGTACAACGTGCTCTTCCTCGGACGTTGAGTACACCAAGATGTCATCAATGGAGACCACCAAAAAGAGATCGATTTATGGATGTAAGATCCTATTTATGATCACCACGAAAACTTATTGAGTGTTGGTCATGCCGAAAGGCATCTCCAAGAACTCGTAATGGCCATACCGACATCTGGAGGCTGTCTTCAGTATGTCCTCATCTCGTACCTTGATCTGGTGATAGCTTGATCTAAGGTCTATCATTGAAAACCATCAAGATCCCTTCAGTTGGTCAAACAGATCATCAATTCTCAACAGAGGATACTTGTTCTTCACAGTCACATAGTTTAGGCACTGAAAGTCCATGCATATCCTCAAACTTCCGTCTTCCTTATTGGAAAAAAACACTGGGGATGCCCACGGAGAAACATTGGGCCTTACGAATCCCTTCCTCTGTAAGTCCTCCAACTGTACCCTCAGCTCCTGGTGCTCCGCAGGGGCCATCTTATATGCTGGTGTAGATATCAGTGTTGTTCCTAGGTACAAATCAATGCGGAAGTCTACCTCTCTACGAGGATGTAGTCCTGAAAAATATTCTGGAAAGACATCCTCATACTCTTCCACCACCACTGGTAATAGTGGACTCGCCTCATCCACCATGTTGAAGGTCATGCAAGCCAGCTGATATGAAATTGGCTGCACCCTTCTAAGCGCAAGTCTATTTTATGCTGCTCTGTTTTCCTTCTCACCAACAAAGGAAAAATGGCCTCCATATCTGCGCGTACATCGCACTGTACGTCTCAATAAATCAATCTATGTATGAACTACTGATAGCCAATCCATGCTTAGAATGAAATCATTGGGCTTTAATGCCGCTACTAGAAGATCCCATCTGAAACTCTATCCTACAAGAGTAAGATCACACTGTTGGCTCTAGTGTGTGAGTGCTGAATCTCCTCCCGTAGGAGTATCCAAATGAAAAGGTAGAGTTAAAATCTCAGTTGGAATCTCAAAGTCCTGAACTAAGTCTGCGACAGGGAAATAATGGCTAACACCTGTGTCGATAAGCACTTCTTACAAAGTAGAGAGGATACATATTGTACCTAGTATCATCTCTGGGACATCAGGATCGTGAGCCTATACTGCCTGTAACTGGTCCTGTCCCCTTCCACCTGCCCCTTGAGCTAGTGGTGGACTGCTTGGGGGTGGTGGTGGTAGTTCCTGGTGACCTCGAACACCTCCTGCTACATGTCCAACTCCCCTGCCTCATCCGCCACCTAGCTGATGCTCATGATCCTACCACTGCTGCTACCTCAGTGGCCCCTCCACCATCTGCCGATCATCCACACAGGGATTCAGATAGTCACGAGATCTATGAGCCTGTCCCCTGTAGGAAAAATAGATCATGCCTCGCTGGTGGCTCCCTCATCCTCTCCAGCCTTGCACATCTGACCCTGCATCCCTGGGTCGCCCTACAGAAGGTCTAACACACTTGGAATTTTGCATCGTCTGTCTACTGCTAGCTGCAGATGACTCTGCTACCTATCATCTAGAAGGGGATCTCAATGTCAGTGCCTGATCGGCAAGGAAGCTCTCCATCAGCAAATCTCTCTCTAGCACCCCAAACTACATCGGTATGCTGAGAGAAACTATCTTAGCCCTGATCTATCCTCAGATCCCCTGATCAAAGTTCCGGGCTCTGAAGTAAGGGTCCCGTACCATGTCGTAGGATTATCGGGAAAGGTCAGTAAATCTCACCAAGTACTAAGCCATAGTTTGGCTACCCTACTACAGATGCAGCAACTCTTGAATACGCACATAGCATAGTGTTTCTGGAACGAACTCCTCCCTGAAAAGGCTCTCAAAGTCTGGCCAGGTGAGGGTCATATCCTCATGAACTTGGAGCGTCAAGCTCCACCATCGTCCAACCGATACCTGAAGAAGGCTAGCAGCCAAGATCACCATCTACTCAGAGGGTGTATCCAATAAGAAAAAGACCCGTGAAACTACCTCAAGCCAGTCTTCTACTGCCTGGGGGTCCATCTTGCCTCAAAACCTCAGAGGCCTCTGCCTCTAGAACTCATGCAACATGCTCAGCCAGTGTGAATGATCCACTGGTAGCATCTGCTGCTAAATGGGTGGTAATGCTACTGGTACACCGCCTGAAGGTTCCATCACTATGAGTGATCCCTGTACCGACGCCTAATTACTCGATGGCCCATTGTCACGATCTCTTATAGGAATCCTGGCTGGCTGTCTTAGTGAAGGCATCCTGTAATAAACAGATACGCGACAATCAATCAGTTATACCTGGTGATCTGACTCAAGAAAGATCAAGAAAACTTTTCAAAACACTAGAAACCAGTGTTTTCATGTACTGAGTCGGAAAACAGAATTCAGGGTCATGATGTATGGATACGTCGACCGACACACCAACACTGAACTCCCCGAACTGAAAATCAAACTCAAGAAATTTTAAACCATTACCTCATTAAAAGTAGACTCTTAGTTCTTCTGGTAGAACCGATCGCCCTTTGATACCACTTTTTCACGACCCGTCCCACGGGGCTAGGACGTGACTAACCCAAGCCCGCCTTCTATAGCCCAACGGTTGGAAACTAGCACCCAAAGGCTTTTCCCGAATAGGGAAGGCATTTTCTTAGAGATCTTTACACACTCAAAAAGGGTAAATGAAGTAAAAAACCCAAAAATAGTAAGGTATAACCATGAGAGTAATGTACAACCAAAAGTTCAACTGTAAACTAAAAACAGTGGGCCGGAATAAAATCCCTAGAAACTAAAAATAAATTAAACAGTTGTGGCATATACCCTGGAGCTATACCTGGAGGGTAGTATCTATAAGTATGAAGTATAATAAGAGGATATCGACTTCTCCCATCACACCCAACTCCACCAAGTCCCGTACCTCCAAAGTCTGCCTCGGAGTGTCAGTAGTCTACACCAGACACACACGCGCAGGTGGAGCCTGTGCATGGGTGAGTACAACAATACCCAGTAGGGACCCTAAGACCCACAAAGGTCTCTCAGTAATCCAAAAAGGAAAACATCATAAGAAATATCATAAAGGTAATATCACAAGCATAATCTAAATCATGAAGCACAAAGAAAAAGAGACAACTCACTCTAACGGTAATACTTCAAGGTTATTGGGATAGGGATGAATTTTCTTAAATCTAGATAATCCTATCTGTAGTAAATCTACACCTAAACCATATAGGTCACTGTATGCTGAACCATATTGGTCGCTATATTCTAACTTGTATTGGTCACTGGTGCTGACCCGTATTGGTCACTAGATGCTGACCCGTAATGGTCACTGGTGCAGACCCATATTGGTCACTGGTGATGACCCATATTGGTCGTTGGTGCTGACCCATCTTGGTCACTCATGCAGAGGTAGGGATGATTAGTCATACAACTAGATCATCCCACTTTGGATTTTCTGATGATGACCCGCATTGGTCGCTCTTCTTCCACATGTCACAGCGAGCCACTAGATTCCCGCACGAAGCATGCCAGATCTTAGGAGGACTCTACTCTTCAAACCATCGGTACTTTTTTCAACCATTACCAAGTCTTGAAAAAAATCATACCCAAGGGACCGCCCCATCATAGGGGTACCAACGTGACAGACGATGCGTCGATCAGACGCCCGGTCTGTGAGATATGAGCACTTTTGTAAAAAGGCCATGGTTGGATTCAAGTCTGATCCAACCTAGGTCGCAAATCAAACTCTATAAAAACTCACTAAGAGTATCATCAATGGACCTCATTGTCACAAGGGTCCTTATTCCATAGATGGTGTGTCAATCAGATGCCCGGTATGTTCGTTACACCCCTTTTTGTGAAACGGGGGTGATCACACCTCGGTCCAGCCTAGCTCGGTTGGGCACACTGAAAAATAACAAATGGACCACTTACCAAAAGGGGTCCCAACTCCACTGAAGGTGTGTCAAATGGACACACACATCATCAGTTATGAGCGTTTCTTTATTTGGGGGCCAGTTGGGTCTAGGCCCGGTCCGACTCGGTCAGGCCGGCCCGACGCAATGGGTCCTAGGGTCTACCTGACCCCGCCCGAGTCCGACCCATTAAGAGTCGGCCCGATTCACAGGGTCCAGCCTGTCGGGGTCAGCCTAGCTGGTTTGTGGGCCCAGGTAGCAGTTGGCGCGGTCTGTCGGGTGGGGCTCGGCCCACCCGCACTGGCCCGCTTGTCCGGCCCGACCCGCAGGATGGGTCCAGCCCGCTGAGCTGAGGGTTTGGCCTGCTGGGAGGGTCTGGCCCTTGGGGTGGGTTAAAGTCATTCGATCGACCCACGTCTGGCCCGGTACGCCTTCAGGCGGACCACTCCCCCCAGATGGCCCTGTGGATGCGAGCCTGTTTCATCCTGCATGACCTGACATGATTCGGGGTCTGCGCCGCCCCCTCTAGCCGTAGCTGATGCCGCCAACGGCGCCTGCGGGTGCCACCCTTCTCTTGCACGGTTGGCTCGGGCCTGCCGCTTCTGGATACCGCGATGTGTGATGGTGCGCCGCCTTCCCACCGCCTGCGGTCGGTTTCCACGGGCCTCCTCTGGCCACCACCAGCCGCTGCCGACATGGTGCACCGACATTTGTTTCCACGGGCCACTGGACATGCTCCGATGGTTCGTTCTTGTTGCCTTCTACACCTATGGGCCTCCTGAATTGCTGCCACCACAACAAGACCTTCTGTCTATCTTTTCCATCGAATTGGGAAAACTGTCCCTGAAGAATGAAAAAAAATAAAAACAAGTGGCGGTGGGTCCGGGCCTTGTTTGTTTGGCCCGCGCCCTCCACGTTAGTGTTAAAACAAGAGGGAGGTAATTATTCATCACTTTTCAATAATTATGAACCCCATTCAAATCCCCCACAAAAACCTCCCACAAATTCAAGAGAGAGGAATAGAATCGAGGGAAAAATATTGAATTAAAAGACAACCCTTACCTCGTGATTCATTGGGGACGTCGCATATGGCGGTGCTTCCACATTCGAGGGTATTTAGGATGAAGGAGAAGGTTCACGTGTGTTGGCGTTCATCGTCCGTCGACCTTCAGATCAATCCTACAATGGGCATCGTCAATCCTCTATTCTCCATCGGTGGAAGGCGTGGCATCACTTCATTAGGGGTTCCTCGATTGATGAAGCCGTGCCAAAACCCCACCCCAAGATCCATTTAAATAGGAGGGGTAAAGGCGAGCAATGCCTTGAGGAATTAACGAGGTTAATTAATTAATGTAATTAATGTGACTCATTAATTGATGTAATTAAAGTGTCTCATTAATTGACGTAAGTGGTGGTCATGCAACCAAAGTGTAACCATGCAATTAACACCCCATATTTAAATTTATGACCACCTCTATGGTCCCTTCCACCACCGCTCAACAGGTGGTAGGAAAAGAAAAATAAATAAAATAACAATTTATGTTATTTTATTATTTCTTTAAAATTCTCAAAAACTATCTTTTTTTCTCGATCAACTGCGGTCAAAGTCAAGATTTCCTTAAGCGAGTCCCGACACTGCAGATTCAACGGTGCCCTCATATTTTTAATTTGAGCACTAGTTCAAAAGATAGAAAACACCACCTGTACGTTTACTGAACGTACATTAACAATGTTCAAAAATTCATTCCGGGCACACCGGGCCTCGGAATTACGCACCATCAATTTTCACAGACTCGTAAAAATCCCAAATAATTAAAAAAAATTACATTGAATTTTTGGGGTATTTATACTCTAAGAACTTGAAAATTCATTAAATATTCACCTACTAATCCTTTGCCTCCTAAGGATCATTATTTTCCTTGAAAGATAGAGGTTTCTGATAAATAAACTCCAGGGAATGATCTCTTCTATCATCCCTTAGAGGTATAACTTATATAGCCTGAATAATTGTTGGTGAAATCCCTTAGCCTAGATCTTAGACCACATTCGCTTTTACCTCTATAAGGTTCTAGTAAAATAGTGGGTTTTCTTATTGTGGTTCATTAGTATCTCCCTCTTAAATTATTTTTAGACATCTTATAGTGGGAATGGTACTATAAAAAATCAACATAAAAAATGTAATCATCAATCAAGAAATACATGAACATAAATTCTATCAATCAGAACTTAACTTGGAAATAAAAATATCGGATCATACTATGGGAAAAGTTTAGAATCAGATAAAAAAATCCTCAAAGTCAATTTTCCCAACCCCCATGGTATATTAAGGCTTTCTATGATGATATATTTTCATTAAATCACTCATTACCTACCCCTTAAGTCATAAAAATCATATCACTTATCTTCCAAGACATCCCAAAAAGCATATCGACATCCAAGAAAAGACACAACCTCCTTTAATACTAATTTTTCATGAACCAACCCAGGTAATCTGCTAAATCAGAACTTGAATCAACGTTGACATGGACCATAGGGTGTTCCCAATCCCCACAAGATGGAGACTAACACTTGGGAATAAAAAATGATCAAGGGGGAATGATTTCACCATAAGATAACCAAATAATATAAAGCAGTAGATAAGAATCAAGAAAAAATTAGTATTCCAAAAGAGTAAACAAGAGAAAATGTACTAGAATATAGATAAGTACATAATCTGAAATTGAAAAAAACCTAAGGCAACATAAAAACAAACAATTACATCATCACTAAGATATACTCACAATAGGTAGATCACATACCCCATATATCACCAATAACTCCCAAGGTCCTGCTATTAAGAACACTCATTACCTCCAAGAAGTTCTTTACCTTTTTTTGTTCTATACCAAAGAAAGTATAAATATACCCAAAGGCACGTGTAGAGTGTGAGAAACAATATCCCATTGGGATCTCACCAACATAATTTATAAGTAGTCCATTACAAATAAACCAAATATACTCAATTTTAAACAAGACATGGAATGGTAATATTTTCAAAATTCAATATAAAACATGATTTTCAAATCTTTTAAATGGAAAGTATAAATTAGGTACAAATAACCATTTCCATAAAAACATACATGATCAAGAATTTCATCAAATGTGTATGTATGAATCACTTTATAAACATTGTAATGTAATAATTCATTTATAATTGTAAACCCATGGTTAAAAGCCCCGAGGTTAGTTGGATCATGGATCAATGTTC
The DNA here is from genome assembly GCA_963277665.1 of Viscum album. NCBI lineage: Eukaryota > Viridiplantae > Streptophyta > Magnoliopsida > Santalales > Viscaceae > Viscum > Viscum album. The sequence continues at coordinate 1,494,801,155 of OY728147.1, read as the reverse complement.
CACACACTCATAGTGAAATGTGGATCCTAATGTGCATGCTTCCCTAAAATTCAAGCCTAGGGGGAATAGGAGTCGACCTTAAGTAATTAATTCCTTTCCCTCATTAAAGGTTATATTGTGTTTTCATCATCAATCTATTACTAGGTAGATCTAATACATTCTTAGCCTTCATATATTAGTCTACCCACCTATTTACCTAGGATTTCATGTGCTTTAAATATATCTATCAAAAAATCAAGGGGAAAATCATTCATCTCAAATAATTTTCATCAATCGCCATTCATGTTTCCCCAAATCAAGTTTCAAAACATTCCATTTCATTTCAAAAACCAACATCAAATAGTTTTCATCAAAACTCATGTCTTTAAAAATAATCCATAAAATATTTAATGCCTTAATTTCTCAAGAGTCATCATAAAAGTCATATTTTAAACCATATATTTCAATTTAAATTTATTTTTTTAGAAATTGAAACGTTATTTCAAAATACATTGCCAAATAATTTGTAACACACACCATGAAATTTTAAAATTTTTACCAAGAATCTTAAATCATACTTTGGAAATAAATTAGAAACCCATTTAAAATTAAAAAAGAAAAAAAGGTTTCAATTGATAGGGACTAGATCATGAAACCACCTACCCCAAGAATAAATAAGGCCTCCCTACCTTTAATATTGGAAATGGGAGAGGAAGAGATCTTCTCCTCATGAACCTAAAAATTCAAAGTGCAAACCAAGAAGATTGGAGATCACCCTAGGCCACTACTTGACAGAAAAACCCCTAACCAATTCCTAGAACACCTTAAAATATGAAATCTGAGCCAAAGTGAGGAGGGAATTTGGTTTAATAGAGGGAGAACATGTTAAAAGATGCTTCAATACCCCTCATTAATGTTTTACATAACTAGAGTAACTACCCATGAAATAGGAGTGTCCGTTTAGGAGTCCCAAGATCTGAAACCACCATTACTACACCCTTGTGTTTCCCACCATGACATGGAGGCTTCACCTAGGAGACCCACCATAGTTTCCATCCAAGAAATAATGCTGAAAAATAGGTTATTTGAGTCTGTCCATGGCCTCCACTAGATCCATGTTGATGATTGTTTCCATTGTACACAGGGAGACCACCAACATTCCATGGATAAGACAACACCCAACATTGGATGTGGTGGTTCAGATAGTTTCACACAGGAAAGTACAAGGGGCACCATGTCCTCCACCACAGTCGTGGTGCTTCTGGTTTTCCACTAAAAAGTCAAAAAACTATTTTTCATGATACCATACACCAACAAAATTTCTAGAATCTAAAAAATAAACCTAAGGATCAAGGAAAACATGGTAAACAAAATAATGTACTTGAAATAAAAATTTATAATGTTACAAGGGGGTAGTTAACCCCAGAACACACTGATCACCACAAACAAACCCTATCATTGGTCCTATGAAGATAAATCCTAAAATTACCTATTTTGCATCAAAAATGTTCTCTGATGACCCAACCAACCACATCATCATGTTTTGTGTGAAAAAATACCCAGCATAAGCTATTTATTTTCCTAAAACTGACACATGGTAGAAAAGTTATAAAGAACACCACTTAGGTGGAATTTTAGGCCATGTGGAGGCCTCTGGGTGTGCATCCCATACACACATCCTAGTTTGTGTTAGTTAAACTAGACCTGATGTGCCTATTATGGATCAATTTCTAGACCCATTCTATGCCATGGGATATTGCCTATGCCAATTTCCTAACTATTGTGGGGCTAGATAACATGGTCTAATGGGATGAGTCAGTCAGGGAGGGTGGGACGATGCACTACATGGATCGGTTGAGCAATACAATCAAGCCCACTGGTTGGATTGTATCATTTTGGACCAATTTTCTTCATCACTGCACTCATCGTGGCTTTATATCATAGATTTTCTACCCTATCACTATCAGATGCATTCTTCCTCCTATGATCTACATGACCTTATTCCAAAACTTCACCACCACTATATGAACATTCTACACCTACTATTGTCTTACACTATAGATTTTCCCTTGTTCTGTAGACATTTTTCATGATGGACTTCTTTTAACCCACCAACATCCACCATCATGTAGCCGTCAATCTCCACATTAACATGCTATCACACATCGGTACCCCCTTCACTCCCTTGGTACAAAAAATAATCCAATAATTAATAAAAATGGTTGGAATAAATTTTTTTTATCCAAGGTTCCACTACGTGAGATATTTTAATCTAGTGATTGGGACCCATTCATCACATCACCATCAATAACACAGAATCACACAGAACACTGTTGAGATTAAAAATCTCTAACCTAAGTATTTGGTAGTATTGATATTAGGGAGACAAAAACAAGGCATGAAATTTTAAAATCAAGGTTCCAAAAACATGAATGAGGTTGAATTGAATAAAACACATCAAGAATAAGAAATATTGAAGTAAAAATTCAAAACAAATATCCCTACCTCACGTTGGATCATTTTTTGTCAAAGATTTCATCTGTTTCAAGGGTCATTGAAGATCTCGATAAAGAACATTGTTATTAATCCCTATGAATCTTTAGATCTCCCTTTATCTTTATATATCTCTACCTCTCCAAATTCTAGGTTTTATATAACAACCCTGTATATAGAGGTTGATAATTATTTTAATGGGGGAGATTAGGTTTTCTAGGTTTTATTGGATGTAAAATTAATTAATTAATTAATCAATTCAAGAAATCAATTCTACCCACAACAACCTAATCCTGATGATACCGGTGTGTAAGAGTTTTCATCCATAAGGCCTATTAGAATTCAAGAGGAACTTTGATCCTTATAAATAGTAGAGGGGTTAAATTTTCAATTGGAATTTAGATTCAAATTCTATGTTTTTTAATCCAAAAAATGTTCCTTTTTTGGAATTGAAATGAGATTATCTTGGATGTTTGGGGATCTCGAGTGATATTAAGGAACACAATAAGTGTCTGTAGAATGTAACTAAGTAGATGTAGTGCCACTAGCTAGCTAGACATGGGATACTGACCAGTTGGTGGCATTCCTATATGGTAGAGATTCTTCTTAGAATCACTTTCCAGTCGATGGGTTTTGGATGGATTTTTTAAATGGGAAAAGGTCATTTTATCCCCTCTCCCATTTCTTCATAACACAAATTTGGACCATTATTGACCAAATTAAAATAGTATAGGGTTACACTTACCCTCTCATTCAACATGATGGATCTCCCCTAGTTCTTGAAAATTTTAGTTTATGTCTATTGTTTTATAAATCTCTCAGTGAGACTAACCCTCTTTTAGCCTCTTTTTTTTCTTATTGACAAAATATGTTCCACTGTTTATGTGGGTTGTACCCTATTTTTATAATGTATGTTTGGTTCTTTGATTTATCTCATATAAGATCAAACCAAAGGATGATATTATATGTGTGGAATCTTCTAAAGATAAGTTAAGATATCCATTTAATTTAACCCATAGTCTCTCATTATTTTTGAGCGTGTGTATGGGGTGGTCAAGATTCCTTTTCCATGCTTTGATAAATTTTAAATATTTTTTTTGAGTTCACCCTAGTTAAATATCCAATGTAAAATGTCGTAAACATTAGAAAAAGGTAATTTCTAGTTAAATACTTAACAGGAGAAATAACCTTGGAATGGTTTGATGTTAATAAATTCCTAATCTTGTTTTATTTGGTTAAAGAGGGAAATTGGTTTGGATCGATAGTTGTGAAATTTAATTTCAAAACCATCAATAATGGAAAATGAATTTGACCTAAAAATTGAAACAAAACTAATGTAATGGTAATTGTGATATTGTAAATATGTGGCTTGTGTAATGGAATGGTATTAACGAAATGGGTTGGGAATCCCAAAACTTATAAAATATAATTGAAATGGATAAATGATATTTTATATTGGGTAATTATATTATTGAATTGGTAAAAGTGATAAAACCTATATGAAATGGATATTTATATTATATTATAGACTGGGTTCTAATAACTATAAACGATATGGTTATTGTGAAAGTAAAATGGTAAATCCCAAAGTATAAAATGAGGTGAGACTTGATAATGATAAGTTATGTTATGTGTATATATAATAAAATCCTTTTAAAAATGGTAAAGTAGTGGCCTTAGGCCTAATGGGAACTAAATGGAAGGGATGGTTAGTTAATAAAATGTTTTAAATTATTTTAAATTCTTAGAAATGATGGGATGAGCACCTAGATTCCATATGATAGATGTTATTTGGGAATTTTTCGATGAGCATCCAAATTCCATATGGTACTCGGTGTATGGGAATTTCAAGATGAGTGCTTTGATTTTGTGTGATCAATGATGACTTAAGGATTCCAAGAGGAGTTCCTAGACCCTGTATGATACTTTATAATTGGTAATTCTAGGATGAGTTCTCAGATTCCATTGTAATTCCAGGATGAGATCTTTAAATTTTGTGTGATGAATGATGATGGGGAATTCCAGGATGAGAGCTTCAATTCCATGAAATTCTAAGATGAGTTTCAAAATTCTGTGTGACAATTTATGATTGAGGAATGTTGGGATGGGTGCTTGGATTCCATCAGACACTTCATGCTACTTGGAAATTTCAAGATGAACACCAATATTCCATGTGGATATTTATGATTGAAATGATCACCATGATATGTTTAGATACACCCTAACACTTTCTAAAGTAGGTATAGACTATCATGGTAACATACCTAGAGATTGAAAATTGTAGCCGACTTCAGGTGTCATCATGAACTTGATGCATCAGTAGTTGTTATTACTTTTTATATAAATTGTCTTAAAATTATTATATTGTCTACTTACAACACGTTTTTATGAACTGATTATTAGATTAGTTATTTTAGTGACATCTTTGGTGGTGGATTATTTATTTATAATCACACATTTCTTAGGACACTATGACACTTAAGTACTTGAGTAGACACTATTCTTGATCATAGGTCCAAGTTCTGGGAAAGGCTCGATGCATGTTGCTAGGCTACCTAGGTTGGAGTTGGGTGCTGGGACTAGTATAGACTTAGAACCAATTAAGGATAGGCTGATAGCCTCCATTTATTTTATTCCTTTAAATACTAAATTTGTATTATCCACTCACATGGGTTCTGTTTGGGTATGCATAACACATTCATTTATTATTAATCATGTGTTGTATTATTTTCTTGGAGCTTCCTCTGGTTGTGATGTTTACCTAGATATTATCAATATAATTTCATTTCCTCTACTCTTATACTCTAGTATAAGGGCCTAGTCTCTCTATGGTAACTTCCCAGGACATCACTACTAGTCAGTAGCCTCTGGAGTACGGTGAGAGGCACTTGAGACCATGTGGTGCACTGTCCCAAGGCACTGGTTGAGTGGCCTCCAGGCCAGGACATCAAAAAGTGGTATGAGATCTACATTTATCTTTTCTTACTATTATGGTATGGTATAAAAGAGAATAGAAATTTTTAGATCTTAGTAATGATCTCATGAATAGATTATGTAGCCCCACGTGTGGTGTAAAACCAAGTTTATAGGGATTATATTTATTGCTCTCACATAATTTTTTTTATAGTTGATTTATTTCCACATTGAGTGGTGCAAATGGGTGTGATGTTATTAATTTATGAGATTTTTACTCTAGGACATGTATTAAAATAGGTTGTGTGAACTTATGCATCATGCTAGGAACATAGGATTGATGTGAAATCTGTATGTTTCCTATGATTGATTGTTTCCTAGGATTCACATATTCTAGTGTTTTATTTTTTTGCCTATGATCATATTTACTTGTAATTTATATCTGCCTATAGTTTTAAATGACTGAGAGGTGTTAGTATTTAAAGTGTCCAAAAAAATTTATATAGTTATCATATAATTGTATGGTGGAATTCTACTTGAACAACCCCTCTGGTGACCACTGGTTGGTAGGTAGGTATAAATGAATTAAAGTGATGATTTTGGTTAAATGAAGTTCCAATAAGAAACTTATAAGGTCTTTTACCTCATAAATTATGAATGTTTCTCTATCCAACCAAACCATGGAATGTGAAACCTAATAATTTTTGATAATTTGAAAATGTTGGGTAATGAAAAGTTTTGAAAATGTGAATCCTTTGGGTTAAAATTATGGAGTTTAAATAAATAGAAATGAGAAATGATGAGACCCTTAGGTATATTGGAAATGAGTATCCTTATGTTTGACCTTACCCTGTATATGGGTAGTTTGGAGATAAAGAGAGAGAATAGGTGGTGAGACACCTGGTTATGGGTTTTGAGACCTTGATGGGTTTGGGTGTTTCAGATAACGAGACATTGCTCATTGTTCCCTCAGTTGGGATGTGAGCTTGAGGTTGTGTCAGGTGTTTCCTTGTATCTTAGTTTCTTATGACCCTTATGGGTTGTCAACTTTTGGGATGCGTATGAACCAAGAGTGAGTGGTTTGGATCATAGTGTTGATGTTAGAGGTCATGTATATTTGGGTGTGTGGGACAAAGAATAAATAATTGTACTTGGCGCATTGGATGCCATTTGTTTTGAAACTAGGTTATAAGTGACGCATGTGAGAAAGTGGCTTTTGTGCATCCTGACCTAAGGGGATAGGTGTGAGATCCCAATTAACTTTAGGATTCAGTTCAGACTAGTGTTGAGTTGGAAATCTTAGTGGTTGTGGGTACCCGAGATAGGGGTTAACCTAGTGTTATAAATGTCTTGAACATGCGAGGGGTGTGCCGATGCTTTGACATGTCGAATCAATAAAATGGTAATGTAGAGATTTTGTGAAAGTCATAATTATATCATGTATGTTTTATGAGGTAATCACCTTGAGAACTTGTGTTTTCTTCTTATAAAAGGTTTAAAGGGTAGGATCATTTAGATTCCTGAACTTGCTATTCTGGCACTATTTTGACGTGGTAATCGATGTTAACCTTGTATGTATGGGTTTAGGGTTGATAGAGGATGGTTAATTATACTTATCTTGGAATAATTTCCTATATTATAGGTGGTTGTGTGTGTTTTATTGACTTACGAGGAATATCAGGTTTGATAGATAGAAGAATCTAGGATTCCATGAGTTCGATGAGACCGATGAACCAATAGGTATGGTAAAATGATTAAATAAGCATATGAGCCAAAAATTGGTAATTAAAAACTTAGGTAATCTTTAATCAGGTTGGTAAGTGGTCCTAGGGGAACATGTGACCCCAAGGTTTCATTGTAATCGAGATTGATAGAACATTAAGGAGGCGAACGATGCCATTTGGGATATGTGATTTGGTGACTCAGCATTTATAACCCATTGTTTTTGTGTAAAAATAAGTCAATATACACTAGATATTCATGGGTCCATTGAGTTTTGGACTAGTGAAATGGACCACATGAATTCTGTTGATAATATTTTAGGTCTCAAAGGAGCTCGAGCGGTGTGGTGGAGGTGGTACCACCTGAAATGTTATTTCATGAATATTTAGAAGTGATTCATGTTATAGAAATAAGTTTTATTTAATGAGTACCTTTGGGGGAAATGTGACTAGTAGTGTTTCAAATGATTTTATCCTACGAGGCATGGGGTTTTTAAATTTGAGTAGGGATATCCCTACTATGAATGGAGACATCATGGAAGGATCAGAGTGTGGTGGAACAAATAATCAGTTTAAACCAGGTGAAGGTGTTAGAGGTCGATGGATGTGTTAAGCATGGATTTGAGTGGAAAATGAATTTTAGTTTTAAGATATAGATTTTTAAGTTGTTCTCATGGAGTAGTATAAGTGATGATATAGTGGAGAGTGCACTATCAATTATTGGAGAGTGAGGTCCTCGTTATGGGTCAGATGTCGGAAAAACATCCCGAGGGAACACCTTGAGGGATTTTTTTCCCAATAGTGGTACACCAGCTCATCGGTGGGTTCTATATTACCTTTTTTAAAAGGGTTAAAAGATTTATTTTACCCCATTTCACCGTATTTATTCTTAACTCAAATTTAACAAGTTTTTATCCAAAATTACAACTACATTGGGACCCCCTTCCACTCTAATTTTCCATGATGGATCCAACCTTTTTCTTGGGAACATATTCTGTCTATCACGTTGGAAATATATTGATGATCCTAACCCCCTACCCTCTTCTTGTTTCCTCTTGTCAATAAAATATATTCCACCATTTATGTGGGTTATTCCCTATTTTCAGGGCATATGTCTGGTTCTTTAGTTTATTTCATTTGAGCTCAAACTGAAGGCTAATACTAGATGTGTGGAATCTCTTAAGGATAAGGTAGGTGGTCCCTTTAAATTAAACCATATTATCTCCTTATTTTTGAGTTCATGAATGATTTGGTCAAGCCATCTTCACCATTCATTAATCCATTTTAAATTAAATTATTGAGTTTGAGTTTTCCCGGGTTAAATGACCCACCTAACATGTCTTAGACCATAGATAATGGTAATTTATAGTATAATTATTAATAGGGAAAACAAAATTTAAATGTTTTGATGTTATTAAATTCATAATCTCATTTTATTTTGTCAAAGAGAAAAATATTTTTGAATTGATATCCATAAAATGGAATTTCACAACCATTGATAATGGTAAATGGATTTAACCTGAAAATTTAAATGGATTGGGAATTGTGATATTGTAAAGGGGTATCTTGTGTAATGTCCTATTATTAAAGAAACAAGTTAGGAATTACAAAATTTATGAAATGGAATTGAAATTATTAAATGATATTTTATGTGGGGGTGATTATATGATTTTCTTGGTAAAAGTAATAAAAACTATATTAAATGAGGATTGAGATTATATGATGGATTGAGTTATAATAATGATAAATGGTCTGGTTATTTTTAAAGTAAAATGGTAAATCCAAAATTATAAACTGAGGTGAGACTTGATAATGATAAGTGACATTATGTGTGTATTAATCTAAGTCTTAGAAAAAATAAAATTATCCAGCTTGGGCCTAATGAGAACTAAATAGAAGAGATATTAAGTTAATCAAATGATTGAAATGATGTTGAATGCTTAGGAATACCAATATGAGCACCTAGATTCTATATGATAGATGTTACTTTGGAATGATATTATGAGTATCTAGATTCCATATTTTACTTGATGGATGGGAATGTCAGGATGAACACTCTGATTATGTGTGATCAATGATGACTCAGGGAGGCCAGAATGAGTTCCTAGAACCCGTATGATACTTGATGATTGATAATACTTGTTTGAGAGCTTAAATTACATTGGAATTTCAAGATTAGATCCTTGGATTCTGTGTGATGACAGATGATGGGGAATACTGGGATGAGAATTCAGATTCAATGGGAATGACAGGATGATCATCTAGATTCTGTGTGATGACTGATGATGGGGAATGTCGGGATGAGTGCTCATATTTCATCTGACACTTCATACTATAGAGAAATTCTAAGATAACCACATAGATTCCATGTGGTTATTTATGGTCAGAATGATTATCATGACATGCTTAAATACACCCCGGTACTGTCCAAAGTAGGTATGGGCGATCATGGTCACAAAACTAGAGGTAGAAAATGTTATATCTAAATTTTTGGTTTTTTTGTGAACCCAGGGAATCAATGGTTGTTAACTATTTTTATATAAATTGTTTTAAAATTATTAAATTTTCTACTTAAAGTGCTTCTGCATGTACTTCTTATTAGACTGGTTATTTTAAAGACATCATTGGTGGTGGCCCACCAATTTATACTCACACCCTGTTTGGTCCACCATAACACTTGGGTACCTAATAAGACATTATTTTTGACCATGAGTCCATGTTCAGGTAAAGGACTAATATTGATATAGGTTATAAGGAAACCAAGATTGGAGTTGGGTGTCAGGACTGGGAGAAAATTGAAACCAGTCAGAGATAAGTTGATAGAATTATTTTATTTTATCCCTTAAAGTATTTCATATGTATGATCCACCCATGGGGGACCATGTTAGGTATGTATAAAACATTCATTTTTTATTATATTAGGTGATTGTATTATATTATCAGCACTTTACCTAGTTATTATGTTTACTAGGATGTTATCTGCTTCATTTAATTTCCAATGTTTTTATACTTTGATATAAGGGAATATTATCCCAATGGTAACCTCTTAGGACCTCACCAATTGTTGGAAGGATTTGGAGTATGCGAAGGCGTGCTTGAGGTCATTTGGAAAACTAACCTGGGGCACCAATCAAGTGGCCTTTGGGTTAGGATGTCGCACAGTAAAAATGATCTTTACACCTATCATAGGGTAAAACCCTATTATAAATTGAACCACGGTCACTAATTTCCCATACGGGGTTCCAATTTAGAGAGAACAAATTTTTCCCATGAACATGTTCACACACACTAAAACTAATATATTATTTTTATATATTATTTATTAAATCCTGCAACACCAAAATTGAATAACTTTCTTAGTGATCATCCAAAAAAACATTATTTAAAATATTTTGAATGTTTAAACAGAAAAAACAACCAAGGTTGCTACATAAATCCCACCTTTAAGGCTATTCTCCCTAAAAAGTATCACATACTAAAAAATGTGATCATATTATGCCTACATCTAGTTATGACACTCCCATGAGCAATACCAAAGGTTCCCATGATGAAAAATGATACACACCAATAGAATAGACCACCTAAGAATATTTACCTCCTACTAGTCCTCAATCACCATTAGATACTTTGAGATGGTTTCTCCATCCTTTATGTCTAACTCAACCCAATTAACAACATTTTCCAGTCATGCACATATCTCCTCATCCTTTAAAAATGGAAGATATTGTGCACTTGGTCTAAGTTTAAGGGAAATTTCATGTGGTAGGAAACCTCCACCACTCTATATAGATCCTAGAATCAATCAATGAACCTTAAGGATAGATTGCCTCCCCAATAAAATATCTACAAATCATACCGTAATGATAACTTTAGGAATGCATGATCTCCTTTCTTCAAATACAAAGGCCTCCATCATCATCCCATGTTGAAATTATAATGGATTTTATCTATCCTTATCCACTCTTGGACCACCTAAACCTTATCTATCATTTTCTACACTATCTCTAGCCCCATACTTAATGAAACTCCTAACTATTATCAATATAGGGGTGACTTGAAAGGTCTCTAGTACAGATCCTCAAATGGTGTCATGCTAATAGAGGATTGGTAGATGTTTTTATTTGATAACTCCATTGAAGTAAAGTGATCCGACCAGCTCTAACCAAAATCCCAAACTCAGAAATTCAATATATCCTTAAGAATCTAAATGTTTTTCTTTGTCTGACCATCAGTTTGAGGGTGGAACACTATACTCATTCATAACAGAGTCTTGAATAAATACTATAAGCTCTACCACACATGGGATGTTAATAAGGCATATTTTATAGAAGTTATTGTCTAGGGAACCCATATAACCATACGATCTCCTCCATGTACAAATGTCTCAAGTTCTCTAACAAACTATGCTTCTAAATTGTAAAGAAGTAGGTTGACTTGGGTAGTCATTCGACGATCATAAAGATAACACCATGAACTCTCACTAATAGAGGGTTACCTATCATGAAATCCTTTAATATTCAATCCCACCTCCACTTTGAAACCTCAAGGGTTTGGAAAAAACTTACTAGGACCTGGTGCTTTTCCTTTACCAGCTGACATGTACAGAATCACGAGGCAAAATTGGAAACACTTCTCTTAATAATTTTCCAAAAAAACTAAATCCTAAGGTCCTAGTACATCTTCACCAATATTGGATATAACACCAAGGGAAAATTATTGAACTTCCCCAGCTTCTCCTTACACTACTTGACTATCACCACTATCCATCCTAGAAAGTAGATGACGTTCTCTACCTTTAAAATAAATATATTCACAAATCTTGAGAATATGTGATCATAAAAAACCTTGTAATATATATATCCTAGCTGGAACTCCCTCACATGATGAATATGTGGAGGGGGCACTTCCATTGATTGATGATAAGCCACTACTCCCTCATCCACTAGGGATAACTACAAGGAGGCCAACTACTCCGATGCCTTTCCTAATAACTGAGAAAGTGACTTCCTTATAAGGTCACAATCAACCACAATTCCTTTTTTGGGAGCATTGAAAATATATAATTCATAGTTCTCTAGGAACTCCAACTAATGTCTCCACCTAAGGTTAATAACTATTTAAGTAAATATGTAACTGATACTCTTATGGTCCTTATAGACTATGAACTGCTCACCAATAAAGTATTTTCTCCAAGTATTTATGGAAAACACTAATATTTACAACTCCAAATATTGTGTTAGGTAATTATTATCATCACATATTAACTTTATAGACCCATAAACAGTCACCATCTACCTCTACATCAGCACAAAACTAAGCACTACTATAGAGGAATCACAAAACAACACATACATGACTCTCTAATTTGGAAACCTTAGGATAAGTGAACTTGTAATACTCCAATTATGCTTCTTGAAATCACTCTATCATCACTCAGACTGAATAAATAGATTCCCCTTCTAGGTAAGGGAATTGATGGGGCCCAAAATACTAGAGAAGTTTTCAATGAATCTTTAATAGTAATCCACCAACTCAAGAAGTATATGAACCTAGAACACAGTCTTGGGTAGATACTAATCCAAAAATGCCTTAATATTTTCTAAGTCTGCAACTACTCCACCCTCTGAGATGAAATTACCTATAAAATAGACCTCTTGAATCAAAAAACAACACTTTGAGAGATTCCCATACAGGTGGTTCTCCCAAAGTAATTCTAGAATGATACTCAAATTCTCAATATTCTCATACTTATATGATTAATATATAGGGATTTCATAGACGATGAAAACAAAAAATGTTCCAAGAAAGGCTGAAACATTAGGTTTAAAAGGCCCACAAACATAACCCTAACATTCATTACGCTGAAGGGAATCATCAGGAACTTATAATGTCTATAGTAGAACCATAATATAATATTTTTAATATTATCCTCATTAACTAGAATATGGTGATAACCAAACATAAGATCGAACTTCCAAGAACACTTCAATCCCTTCAGCTGGCCGAAGAGGCCATTGATCCTCGATCGACTGTACTTGTTCCTAAATGTCACCTAATTTAGGAAGTAATATATAATATAAGGCCTCAAACTCCCATTTTACTTCTTAGAGAACAACACCAGAGCTACCCAGGGGGATACATTGGGTCTAATAAAACTTTTCTATATAAGTTCATTTATCTACACATTCAACTCCTTGAGCTCATCTTAGGCTATTTGATTATCTACAAAAGGATATAATAGTTTTAATAGGGTGAAAATTGATATAGAAGTTGACATATCCATGAGGGGTAAACTCTGGAACATACTTAGGGAAAAAATCAATATAATCCTCTACATCTACTGAAATCGAACCATAAAAATGTCAGCTATGTATAGAGACACACTCTCCAATTGGTGGGTTATTGGATCCAACTTATCATGCACAATACCTAGTCATCTTGACTAAAATTTCTACAGCATCCTAAAGGATAATATTATCTATTAGCTCAAAAGCACAAAAATATTCAATTTTAGTAGTCTAGTTGGGCATGGATTGTAGATAGACTATCCATATGATGGATGTTGTCTCAAGGCTTCATCATAACCTATATGATGTCCCATTAAAACCTATCTCTACTAAGAGAAAGTTTGAATCACTGAAATATATTGATGAGCCTATGATTTCTTCTAGTGGGTGTCATGAGCCACATTGGTCAGGCTAGTGGATCTACCAAAAGATATAGTTTTAAAACTAGGGATGTAACAATGAAATAATATCTTGTAATGTTGTCCATGAGTATGGGTTTGAGTATAGAGAAGACATATATTGTACCTCAAATATTATTGGGCACCACCTAGTTATAGTCCTCTATCTTCTATATCTGGCCATGTCCTTGATCACCAACCCTCTAAGCTCAAAGTTGACTACCTATGGGTTGTAGTAGTGAAAGTAGATCATAGAGTCATCCTCCTCTACCCCCACCTCTTGGATCATCTATAACTCCTTTACCAAAACTACCTCCTTAATGACCACTCTATCAACCCATGGGAGGTCCCTTATTACACCACAACCTATGACATAAAGGTATATAAAATTCTTGACTACCCTCTATTGTATGAAGTGTTGGGAAGTCATGTGCTAGATGACATCTTATTTCATAGGTATAAAATGAATATCCCATGACTAACTAGATCCCATGCTTGAATCATGATTTAAAAACCATTTGTTTTGAGTCTGTGCATATATATTTCTTCTATATGGTGACCTCGATGCCTTTTATTGGTTGACTTCAGCTAGTGAATTTTCTATTGAATGACTGCCACTAGCACCTACTACATGTTTCCCCTATTCTAATAATATCTCTATCACCAAGATTTAATTTAAAACTTGGGATAGGTGGGAATATATTGGGGAATAATTCCATCTTGTATATCTCTATGGGGGCTGTGCTCAAATTTTCATGTTCAGAAGAACCCATTGCAGATCATATCGATGGAGTGCCTCCCAATATTAGTGAATCTTTGTATGTACTCAATAGTAGATATTTTTCCTTGTTTCAACTCCTATATACCATGGATGTGAGTGAACCTAAAAATCAGTATATAGTACTCCTCATGGAAAATATTCTAAAACTCTATCTAAGGGAGTGTCACATTATCATAAGCCTAGTTGATCAAATCTCACCACTAGCTTGTCACACCATAAAGAAGATTGGATTCAGGAACTAACATCTAGTAGGAATGCATATAAATATGAAAAAAACTTGAAATACTATCTTAAACCAGTCCTCGACTACCCGAGGATCGGGATATCCTCAAAATCTGAGTGGTCTTTACTGCCAAAATTCATGTAATTCACTTATCCTACATGAATCCTCATCCTACCACTTTGAAATAATCAGTTTCACATTAGGTGGAAAAATATATTCTTATACCATTAAGGTGATTATAATTATTGTACAATGGTCAAAGTCACTAATTCCAACATGAATGGTGGATACACCTCATGATCTGGTCCTTATACGGATTCCTTGTCATTCAAATAGTCAATAAGAGGAGGCTCAATCACTGGAATAACCACATAAAACCCTACCTTATGATCCTCTCTAGTAGTCTACATGAAGGTATCCTAAAATTTAAGAATATGGAACATGATTATTAAAGTATATATATGGATATAACTAAATAAGTAAATGTAAATCAATGGACCTTTCCTATATGATACAAGTACGATTTATTTTTTCCATGCAACCAGTGCCTTAGTGCACCAAGTTGACAATCAGGTTATCAGATTCCTAGTGAATGGATATGTTGGTTGATACACTAATACAAGGTTTCCTAGACTAAAAATAGAACTCGATACCCTTTAACACCATTTCCATAAATTTTCAAACAAATACTCACTAGAAATCTAACTTCAAGCTCTATCCCTAAGAGAAACCTGCTATGATACCACCGTAACATGACCCAACCCACCAAAACCCCTCCTGGGTGGTTCTAAGTTGATTTTCCACCCTAATACCACCAAAAATAGGCTAATGTATGGTGACTATCACCTAGTAGAAAAATTACACATGATGGTAGTCCTTATCCTATACACAGTGCACAATTCAAAAAAGGATATAACAATGAATAATAGACAAATAAAACTAACTAAAATTTATATAATGCATGAAACACCTAATAAGATATAAAAAGGTAAGTAAGTACATAATAACTAATGAAAAAGAGAAATATACACACCCAAAAGATAAAAATAAAAACTAATACTAGATCTAAGATGAAAAAGTCCTAACAATGAACAAGATCTACATATGAACACCATCCAATTATACCATCTCCAAGTACCACTAAGCTTCACCAACACCATGTCCACCCAGGTTACCACTGAACTATTCTTCATCTATACAAGACATGAAGTATTTAGGTGAAGAATGCCATATATAGGTGAGTATATACATATTTAGTAAGACACCCCAAAAAATACCAAGTAATAATAAGAATAACTAGTCATCTCAAAACTAAAAGACTATAAGAAGATGATAACCATAAAAAACTCAAATATGATTTAAAGAATAGAAATAGAGACATAGGTAAAATTATCCCTCTTCAAAACCAAAATATAGTAGAAAATTAAAATAGAATCTAATAATATAAACAACCCAAATAAAGAAACCCACACAACCTCACTGAAACTTTTGTGGAGGACCCATGCTTCACTGAAGGATAAGTATCAGTTGAGGGGGTAACTTACCCCATTGGAGGACCCTTTCCCCGTATGAGGTCTTAGATGGGGGGGGGGGGGAGGTAAAAAATCCTTAGATATAGTTTCATTACCTATAGTATGGGGGGTATCTATGATGTGGGGGACTCACACCCTAATATAAACTCACCGCCCGGGGGTACCTACCCTGAGAACGCTCTGATCGCCACGCCCGAACCTCATCATTAGACCTACAGAGTTAAACCCTAAAACTAACTATCTTAACTTGAAAAATTGTCTCATATGAACCAATAAACTAATTCATTACATTATACATGGATAGATACATAGGATATACTATTTATTTGCCGAAAACTAACATATAGTGTATTTTTTTTGAAAATCACTAGTTATGTAGAATTTGGGTCCAAAAACACTATAAGTATAAGTTCATACCCTAGTACATCTGTAAACACCACAAAAACTATGACATGTGGGAGCATGAAACCCATGCATGTTTCCTTGGTTAGGTTAGGAAAAATTGACCCGGTGAGCCTGTTCTGGCCCACTGGCCATACCTATTTCATGTTGTGAGCTGGTGCTCGACCTGGTAGAATGGTCATACTCACCACCTAACCAAGCCATCATGTTAAGACCACTAGTTACTCTACATCATGGTTTCCTAATGGTCACCACTACTACATCCACCATGGCCTTAAATCATAACTCTTCCACCAGTTTGTGTCTGTATAGACACATCCCCCTACAACCATAGTGCCTAAATGGCTATGACCCTCATGCACTTTCCATGGACTCATGCTATGGCCTCACAACCATGTTGTGACCCACCTCAATATGAATTAATTCTTCCACTTGCATCTATATGACCACCTACTATGTTGGTATTCTATTATTCCACTACCGGTTGATATCGCATGGTAGATTATCTTCACACCACTGCATCTCTATGTAGTGGTATCCCCCAACACACCTCGATGCCATGAATCATCCAAAAATCAAGAAAAATGGTTAGAATAAAATTTTTAACTCTAATTTACGAAATTTAGGAGATCAAAATCCATACATGGGGACTTATTATTCACATCCCCATCATGAAAGTGCAGTCATAGGGAAAAAATTTAGGATTAAAAATCTCTAATGTAGGGATTACGAAACATAATGATTAAGGAAAAAAAATTCAAAATTAGGGTTCCAAAATCATTAAATAGGTTTAGAAAAATGAAATACATAATGAATCAAAAAAATACAAAACATCAATTCAAAATAACGATCCCTCTTCACATTATATAGTTTATTAGTGAAGATCACATTCTTGTAAGGTGTCGTTGGTGCTCTAGTTGAAGAATTCCATTCTTTGGCCCAACGGATCTCATAATCTCCCTTAATCTCATTATCTACCTCCCTCCCCAATTATAGGGTTTATATGACAATCTTAGCGAGTGGGGTTAATAAATAATTTAAAGGTGGGATTAGGGTTTCTTGGTGTTAGTAGACATAACATTAATAAATATATAAATTAATTAATAAATTAAATTAATTAAATTAATTATTTACGCATATGATGACATGATCTCGAGGATCCTAGTGTGAATGAGGTTTACACCTATCCTAGGGTAAACCCCCTTTTCAAATGAAATCATAGTCTTGGATTTCCTATCCACGCTCTAATTTAGAGAAAATGAATTATTCCCATGAATATATGTGCACACACTAAAATTAATATCTTATTTTTGAATCCATGTGACACCAAAATTTAAGAACTAGATTAGTGAACAACCTTGAAAATATTATTTAAAATTTTCTAAAGTTCAAATAAAAAATAACCAGGGTCACTACAAAACTTATATTAGATAATAAGTCCTACTTAAATACTTTCATATTTATATCAAATACAAGAAAATATATTAATATTAATAAATCAATATACAGAAAGTAAATAAATAAAAATGCACTAAATTTTGTATAAATACCAACCCTTACTAAATATACACATCCAATGATTCTTCTAGGTGATGGGTTTGTATTGATCAAATGAATCATATTTAAGCAGCAAAAGACATCAAAGAAAACCAAAACCAAAAACTCTATGTTGTGAATTAAAAAACATGTGTAATATGAAATAAATAATAATATGTAACTCATGTAGATATTAGAAACACCTATAGTCTTCAATTATGAGTTTGATAAATATCACTAAGAATAAAGAAATAGGATCCTTCCACTATGGTGTATGCACATGCTGATTAGAATTACCCAAAATTTGGGTGGGATTATTCTTCATACCATGATATTATAGTATCTATCAAGGAAAAGGAATAAGAAGAAGAGATATTTGTTCAGGTGAATTAATAAAAGGCTTGGAAAAAATATTTATGGCCTTCAACCTCTTTATATAATCCTTGGGGACACTCCCCAATCCTTCCATGCCTTTACTCTTACATTACATATTGTATGAGTAATTTATTGGTTATAACATTTGTAACAAAGATTCAACCATGAATTCTTCAAAATGTTTTATCATATAAAATTTTATTGATCAATGATAACTATATCTGAAAGATTATTGAACATTGGAATTTAATATTTCGATACCATAATCAATCATATAGTTTTAAAAAAATTGTACAATATGATTCTGAACACAACACTAACTTATAGATTTCCCTTTTCATACACTATGATTTGCCTAGGAAAAGTTACTTTAGGATATCTCCACATCGTATGAAATGATATGCCACAAAAAACCACAAAAAATTCCTTTTTAACATGGATTCCATACCATACGACATCCCTATATTGTACATGTTGATATAGGCTAATATATATCACATATAAACATATTAGGTTTTATGGAATATCTCCATAAATCTCACACTTTCACTATAACCTTATATACTCTATTCTATTTCACCTTATATTATATCATATATAAAAACTTTTGAAATAATATCCAAAACTCTTTTTGGATATCTTTTAAAACACCTTTTTAAAGATATTAGAAACTTCACTGCGTGTCACATCATATGAAATACGTTGTGAATAACCATATAAAACTCCTTTTGAATAAATTTTAAAACACTTATTGAGAAGCTCTCTTAGTTTTGTAAGAATAAATCCCCATGTAGTCAACCAAAAAGTGTAACCCCATGGGTCTATGTAGCATTAAAAACAAATATGAATTCCTAAATACATAAATGTAATAAAAGTGTTACCATAAGAATAGTATTAGTGATACTTAATTTACCAATATATATAACATTATCTCCATCAAACACACACTAGTAGAGATTTGGCCTTTAACAACACTAGTAAAAGGGAAATATTAGTGCTATAGAAGCACTGATAATGCGAGCGATGTAAAAGGTTTGGGTTTAACAGTGCTCAGAAGAAGTGATGATAAAGTCACCCTTTAACAGCTCTAAAAAAGGGCTAATAAAGGGGGCCTTTATGAGCATTTTTTAGCATTGCTAAAATCCCCCTTTATGAGTTATTTTTTTAGCGCTGTAAAAGGGTACCTTTATAAGAACTAAAAAAGCATTGATAAAGGCCGTGTTGATAAAGGGGGAACAATTATTTTTATTCATACTCCCCACCCCACCATTTTCAGCACTTTCCACACCCTTTACAAGTTCTTTTCACCCACTTTCCTGGGCACTTCCCCCCTTTATTAGCACTTTATTTAATTTCAACCTCTTGCGTGCGCCTGGATTTGATCCCTATACCCCTCCTTTATAACTTGAACGCCTTTACCACTGCTATATATTTTTTTATTTTCTATTTTATGATATTTTTTTATATATATATATATATATTTACCTATATATTTATATACATATTGTTTAAATATATTATATATTAATATTCATTTACATATACTAGAATTTAATATAAGTATATATTCATTTATTAATACAAACATATATGTATATAATATATATATATATATATATTTGTATAAGTATATATATATATTTATATATTTTTATAATGTAAAAAATGGTTAGATATTACTTTAAATACATTTTTATAATTTTTCAATATATATATATATAGTGTGTTTAGATATAAATTTTATACATTAATACATATATATTTACATATTCAAATATAATCATATATTTACATATAAATTGTTTTTAATGTATTTATAGATATTTACTATGAAATGCATGTATATACTATATTTAATGATAAAGATAATTATTCATTTATAAAAATACATTTATATATGATATATATGTATAACACACACACACACACATTAACACACACAAGTATACATTTATATTTCTCACATACACGTACAAATATTTACATAATATGTATTTATTTACATATATAAGAATATATATATATATATTTTTATTGAAAAACATATGTTTATCTATAAACATTACTTTTATAGGTATATATAAACATATTAATCCATTTTTTTAAGGTAAACAAAATGGATAAAAAATATTTATTTTATATATTTAAAAATACATTTTTACATAAATACGTTGACATATGTATTTATACAAGTGGTTTATTATAATTAAATATAATGAAATATGTATATATTTAATTATAAATAAAACTACATTATAAAAAACTATAAAATTTCAAAAACATAATATATATATTAATTTAATCTTAGGCAATAAATTCAATTCCCATTGAAAATAAGAAAAAATCCCTTAAATGAGACCAAAATTCCATCAAATGTTAAAAAATTGAGATACCCCAACTAAAAAATCAGTTTTGGAGGACCTTTAGGTCATTTTTGGCCTTAAAAAATGTAACTAGTGTTTTCAATAGTCACTAATGCATTGATTTCATTGCAATCTTTGATTTGGTATGTTGTATTTCCCAAACAGACACCCAGATCGAAATTTATGGCCGTTTGAAGTTCAAGTAACGTTTTCAATTAATCTAAGACCGTTCATTAATTCATTTAATTTTTATGTCATCAAAATATTAATAAATGACTATTAATCGATAATAATTAGAAAATTATTAATTAATAATATATTTTTAATTATTTTATAATCCATTTTCAATAAATATCTTATATATTAAATGTAAATGCCTATTTAGCCTTTCCTAAACCATATTTAAAATATATATATTATATTTGTATCAATATAAATATATAAATATATAAATATATAAATATATTATTTTTAATGAAATATAATTTTTTATGAAATATACCCTTTATCAGTGCTTTTTTACTAGCGCTGATAAAGGCCCCTTTATCAACACATTTTTATTAGCACCGATAAAGGTCTCCCCTTTATCAGGGATTTTTTATTAGCACTGATAAAAGGGGGACTTTATTAGTTATTTTAGCTAGAATTGATAAATCCTAGCATTGGATAAACCCAATTTTGTAGTAGTGACATGTATCTCTATACATATTCCCATGCAATAACCCATATCTCTATGGTTTGTGAAATTTAGAGGAAATTTGATTTTTTGGTCCCGGAGTAGGGTGTTTTTTTATAATATAGATTTAAAGGTTTAGGAAATATTTTATGTTATTAGAGGACCAAAATATGTTTTATCTACTTAGGTGAATATTTTAGTGGGGTTAGGATGACCCCTTTTCTAAATTTTGGTTGCGAGCATCTTGTCACATCCTGATAGGTTAACATCATTAGAAGAATCTGGTCACCCAACTACCCTTAGTTTATGCTGTGACAACCAACCTTGAAAGGTTCCATGAATTACAACACAAAGGTTCCACACTGTGAAGAATGGAGGTCACACCTTGGAGTTTGGGGACTTTCCTGTGTGAAGTGAATTATGCTATGAACTAGAGAGGTCACGCCATAGTAGATATGGTCAGGGGTTTAGGCTCTATGTTTAGAGTTAGTTATGCTGTGACCCAGGAGGGGCACAACACAACTTTTCCTAGAGTGGAGGTTCCATAATGTAACCATCATTATCACATTGCGACTTAATACTTGGCCTATTTTTTAAAAGAGGGAATGATTGTCTTTTGGAATTTTTAAATTCTAAAAACCCTAGGATTTATTTATTTTGGATGCATGATTATGGGAGGCTAAGTCCCCCTTCTCCATTATTTCCCCTCCTTGTTTTTCTTTGATTATAGTGGTTTAATAGTATTTTGGTACACATATTTAAGGTTTTTTTATATCTCCTCCTATCCCATTTGTTTCATCCCTCATCACCCACTTATTTTGGCTAATTCAGACAAGGGTTTCGATGTTGATTCCACCATAGAATGGGGGAATCATGTGTATATGATGTGGATTTTGTATGGATTTGATAGACTATGTCCCTAGAGGAAGAAATTACACCATTTAATTGGTGCTATGTTATCCTATATAAATTATCTAAGGTAATTTGATTAAATTAGATGAAGTTGGTGAGTGACTAAGTGTCGCGTGATAGGATTTTTTCATGGGTGTGCTGAGAGTATGCCATAGGTGGTGGGCATTCCGTTACTCGAAGTTTTAGAAAGTGTACATCAACTAATGAGGTTTCAGGTAATTAATATTATTTTAATTAAATTGGATAATTGATTATAATTAATTATTTTGAATGATATTTATTGAAATAGGAGCATGGGAGTTGATGTGATCTTAGAAGAGGCTTTGATGAGCATATACAATAGTGGATGAGATTTATTGAAGGGAATGACTCAAAATGAGGTTGATGGTCTCTAAATATATCCCTAAGGTTTATAAATTTGATATATTCATGTGATATATTGTCTCTCATGTGTGATGTTGAACTTTAAATTTAACCTAATTGTTTCCCTTAAATTCCAATACCTAGAAATAAAAGTATCTTGGGTCACAATGGAACCTTGCACAGTAGTTGATGCCTCATCCACTAATGGATATGGGAATGACTATAAATTTGTTACATGTAAAACATAAACCCTATTGGGGTATGTATAAGATAGATTCAACTTGGTGGACCTATATAGAGAGTGGAATTGAGCCTCTTAGATTCGAAGTAGGTGCCCAATGATATTTGTGGGAATGGAGTTGCCCAAGGGGTAGGTCACCAAGGGGGTGAAGATACCGATTGAGGTTACGGGAGGTATAGGATTGGTTCCTTAGGATTTATATGAGATTATCATAGCCCAAGTGAGTTCCCAAAGGTTATTTTTGTAGGTATGAGAGTCTTAAGCCTAGTGGTGATGGGTGGGATGATTGTACATCTCAGGCATATTGGGTAACACCCTCTTGATGGTGGAATGGAGTCTTGGTGAGTTCCATGTTTAGGATAAGTCGTATGAGGATAGATAAGGTTTTATGAGAGGGTTTCCTATAAGTTATGAGTTAAGGGTTCACCTATGGAAGGAAAGAGATGATACCCATGTTAGGGTTTTGATAATGATTAAAAAACTGGAATAATATTTCTAAGATACTTAGTTAAATATATCTTAGGATGATCCCTAGTTACAAGATTGAGTTATGTCATGGTAATTGGATGAGATTTTGGGCCATAATTATATGAATAATTTCAAGAATAGATCTTATGGTTTAAGAGGTAACTAAGGAGTGTTTGGTGTGGCTTGGTGCCAATGAGTGGGATGAGGATGGGTCTGAAGGACCCTAGTGGATTCCAATGTAGGCGTGATGAGGGTTTTGATGGGTTTGACATTATTTTATTGTGCATCTATGATGAACTTGGGGAGATTAGGCATAGTGTATAGATATATGTTGTAGAATGACTTGTGTTGGGGGACTAGATCTGAGTGAGTAGTTCCATGGTGGAAAACTAGTGATCTTGGGGGTGAGCAGTGATTCCATATTTCATATATGTTATGAGATGATCCTAAATAGAGTTTAAACCCAGGTATATGTGATAAGATATGCGTGATTATACAGTGGGGTTCCATTTCCCCCTAATGTTATATATGATTCCAGGGTGGGCATATATCCCCCCTTAATGTTATATAGTGAGCTAGAGAAATGTGGGGTTCCACCTTCTGATGGTATTACAGGCATGTTTCCACTACCCTTGATATGTATTGTAGGGTGGGGATCAATTCCCCCTAATGGTATTAAATGTGGGGAATAATTCCCCCTGATATGTATTGTGACTCCTGGGTGGGGATCCATTCCCCCTGATGGTATTAAAGGTGTGTAACTATTCACCTTGACATGTATGTATTGTAGGGTGAGGATCAATTCCCCCTGATGGTATTAAAGGTGGGGAATAATTCCCCCCGATATGTATTGTGACTCCTGGGTGGGGATCCATCCCCCCTGATGGTATTAAAGGTGTGTAACTATTCACCCTGACATGTATCATGATTCCAAGGTGGGGGTCCCTTCCCCTATTATGGTATTATGGGTGGGGTTCTATTCGTTGTGATATTTATTATGATTCTGGGGTGGGGTTCTATTATCCCTTTTTAGTATTATGGGTGGGGCACCATTACCCATGATATATATTATGACTCAAGGGCGGGGAACCATTTACCCAAATGGTATTACTCTTGAGGAACCATTCCCTTTAATATGTATATGATTCTAGGGCAGGGTACCATTATACCCTGATGGTATTATGAGTGGGGTGTCATTCCTCCCATTTTTGAAGATTATAGGTAAAAGATATAACCCCCAAGGTGGTGGATATATCATACCATGGAGTATAACCATTCCCCATTAATGTGTTAGTTTAATGTAGGGTATGTGAACCCCCTAGTAGTGGATATTTGACTCCAAGGATGGGTTCCATTTCGGCTAATTTTATGGTTCTGAGCAGGGGATGAGATTCCCTAGGTAGTTGGTATATGATGGTTCTGGGTAGGGGATACAAACCCCTAGGTGGATGATGTTTGAGCTGTTTACCAGGAGGGGTTCTATTCCCATGTTGAAATTATATCCACTCTAGGGAGGGGCACATTTCATCTGATGATAATATGATATGGATTCTAGTATAGATTACAATTATCTGACTCTTTAATAGGGTTATGTGACATGATGAGAGACATCTTACACTAGTCGATGCGGGTTTAGTCAACCTCAGGTGTTACCCTAGAACCCAAGGATTGATAATTATTTATTAATCTTGTTTTCATTTATTTATTTGATTATTTATAGAATATCACATCATTAATACTATTTATTTACTTGTTTTATTAGGGACAATATTAGTGGTGGCCTACTAAGTTTTACTCACAACCAACTCAAGTGGCCTTAGAATTTTGGTACTCGAGTAGATCTCATGATAATAGGTATAGGTAGTTTATATTCCCAAATTTTCATTGTTTACCTAGATAACTAGTACAATGTTAGGAGATGAGACTTAAATATTTTAATAGATCTATTGGGATAATGGTAT
This sequence comes from Viscum album, assembly GCA_963277665.1. Taxonomy (NCBI): domain Eukaryota; kingdom Viridiplantae; phylum Streptophyta; class Magnoliopsida; order Santalales; family Viscaceae; genus Viscum; species Viscum album. The sequence continues at coordinate 1,494,775,531 of OY728147.1, read as the reverse complement.
GTATGCTTGTGAAAAAATATTTCTTTTATTCTAGAATAATGTTGTTTATTTTCATACTTTTATTATTTTTATGAATAATGTTTACTTATATTTTTTTACTCTGATATGAGGGTATATATCTCCCTTTTAACACCTTATACTCTATTTTTTAGTTAATATACTCTTGAATAAGAGGAGGTGTTTCTGAGTTCATGTGGCACTCCATCTAGGACACTGATTACTGATTTTAGGCCTTACTACATAATAGAGTGGTATAAAAGCATATTTTATTTTATAGTACTGTTTATGATATGGTAGAGAAAGAATATGGATGTGTTAGAGATTTTGATATTACTTATTTTGGTGATTCATGTACACATTTTTGGTAGTACGTTTAGGTTACCGGGGTTATGGGATTTTTGTTCTTGGGTTTTAATGCTACAATTGAGATATTTATTCAAGTATGATGTGTGAATTTGAGTTTTTTACATGTGGTTTTGGTTCTTGGACCATAGTGAAAGGAGGAATATGTACATTCATCTTATTTGGACCATAGAATTCATATAACATGTATGCACTTGCATGTGATTGATTTCACTATTCATGTTTTACCATATAGCTTCTGGGTGGCATTTTAATTAACAAAACTATATGTGTATGATTTTCTTGAGAATAATCATCTTAAATATATATTGTTATATTTACATAGATGTGACTTAATCCTTGAGGGGGTAGTTTATTATGTGGACACCCAGTGATGATTAATTCCCTAGAGTGGGCGGATAGCTTGGGCATGTAATTCTAGATACGTATATATGATTACCACCGAGTATGTTTATAGTACCTACTTCCTTGAGGATGTGGATACCCGAACATTGATACCATGATTTATTTTGGTTTTTGAGGGAATAATAAGTTAGATGAATAATTTTATTGATTCTAGGTGAAATTAATAGTGAGATAGTGGATCATGATTTTAGATTATTTTATATAGGATGGATAGAGTACAGGTATATGCTTCTAGTTTTGTAATAATTCCTGGGTGGTGGGTGATATTGTGGTAGGACATTGCATGAGTGAGATACCTCACACTTGTTATAAGAAAGAATCCAGGATTTATTTTGTCTCTAAAGACCCAAACTTTTTAATAATATTTATTTACTAAATTTGTGTGTTATTTTATACTTAAAAAACTACATCCTTTAACTAATTAAGTATAAGTAAGTGATACCGTTGGGTTTTGACTATTATATGACCTTTGGTCAATATGAACATTGGAAACTAAACTCTTAACGTTACAACTATTGTATATAAAAAAATTGATCTTGGTTAATTAACACATAAAGAAGAGTCGATGGCCTCATCCAGTAGACCCGGTCCATACGGAGCCCATCTGTCAGAGCTTGGGAAGGAGGTTGCATCACTGGGCTTTTCTCTGGACCAAGCCTAAGCCGAACTCCAACATGTAAAGCTTGAATGGAATCACCTATGGGATAAGTTCAAGATGATAGAAATCACCACTCGGGCAATGTTGTCTGAGCTTCCCCAAGATTCTATCACCATAACACACCTTACACTTAGGTCCTATACAGGTGTTATAAGGGGAAATGTAACGTGACCTTAAATACTTGTGTAAACATTTTTTATAAATAAAATTATTATTTCTTATTATGGAAAAGTTAGTGAATTTCAAATATCTGGATAAATGTAGGATGAATTTATAGTTCCATATTACTAATGAATTTTGGAAAAAGGGTATTTTAAAATATTTATGTAAACTTTAAAAAATTAATAATGTAAAATGATTTTCAACAAATGGTCTTCTACAGTTGTGACCAGTAAGAAATTTAGATTCTAATAAGATCAACTTATTTTTCAATGAATAGTAATGTATGAATAGTAACGTACCCTTATGAATAGTATAAATAGTATGAATATTAAATTGTCCAAAAAAATAGAAACTTCACCCATGAATGTATAAATACAATTTAGACATCTTAAAAGTGAAAAAATGATCATAGTATAAGTTTTTGTATTTTTGTATGTCATAAATATTTTATTTAAAATTTTATAATTAATTTAATAATTTAAGATGGAAATTTATTTTCATAAAATGTAATAATAAATTTTTACTTTATTTTCTTATGGTTATACGATAATTTTATGGGACCTTGATTACTTTTTCAAGGTGTTACAAAATTAGTTATAGATTTAAAGTTGTTTATTTGGAATAAATAATGATTTTATTTAAAAATTAAAATAAAAATATTTATAAAATTATTTCCATATAATGGAGTTCATTTTTTAATTCAGATCATCAATATTAGTTTAGGGTGAATTTATGAGATTTTTATAAAATGTTTTGTTTTTCGGTGAATAGTGAGAATACAGTTTTGAGTTTTGTGTGTTTAATGACATCATTAATGATGTAATAATGATGTAATAATTCTGGTTGACTTGTGAATAGTAATATTTTCTATTAGGTTTCCCAAGTGACCAATACCATGGGCAAGCCCATGGTTTTGCAAATACCACCGATGAGGTGTCCCCTGGAAATTAATAAAATATTCCCTCACTTTAGCTGTAAATACCAAGACATCCCCTCATTTAATTTATTCCAAAGTCCTCCTCAATGAATATATGGTCTTTTTAACTCCCAAAAAGTCCTTCCAAGGTTCCGTCAAGCCCTCAAGGTCCCAACCTTCAAGCTTTCAATGTCACTCTTCAAGGTAATGAAACTTTCCACCCTCCTCTTTTAGTCATGATTTCCTTTAAGTTATGTATGCTAGTCTCCATTTTATTATATTTGGGTATGTTCTTATATATTATTATTACTTTAAATTTTATTTCCAAATGATAATAGACCCTTTATTCTCTCATCAATTTATTTTCTGAATTTTTAAGTGACACTGTTAGGCTGTTGAATTTTCATAAAAGAAATCGCATTTTCTCTTTTCTTTAAAGTTTCCTTTTCATGTGGTATGTCATTACACACCATGATATTATTTATTTTTATTATTTACCTATATAGTAAAATGATTCATTTATTTATGGGAGACCCTTGTCTTCTCTCTTTTTATTGTTTTCTAAAAGCATGTTATATAGCCGTTATGCTATAGAAATTTTGTCTCAAAATTTCTCTCTCTTTCTCTCAAGAAATTCTCTTGTTTTTTTTATGTGAATACCTAGAACTATTTAGTTTATATGGGTGTTCATAAAAACAAAAAAATGATATATTTTATTCTGAAATTTATATTCATATAACCCTCACTCCCTTTCCATGGGTTATAAATGACATAACGATCATGTTTTTAAGAACTTTTAAAACGTCACGATTTTGAAATGAAACCCATTTCTTTTATTCTATATAGGTTATTTATGAAATGTTTGATTATGATATATTTGGATCACATGAAAATAAATACATATTAAGGGTTCTCTATGATAGATCTCTAATGCATTGGGTAAAGAATTTAATCTCTAGAGATGACAAGTTTCACGATACCTTGGTGAATAACCTTTGTAAATTTTTATGACTACTTGGGGATGAACCTTGGTGATATGTTCCATAATGTCTAAATGAAATGTTGTAGAAACATATTAAAGTTATGATCTATGTTATTTTTATTATGATATTCCTCTTTTTTAATTGCTCGTGTCTTTATGTTTTTTTATCAAGTTCTTATTGATATTAAGTAAACTGATTCCCTTGTTTACCCTTACTGGGCCTTCAGATCACCCTTTACTTTGATGTATGTCTCCAGGTTATGAGATGAAGTAATTTTACAAAGGATGAAATTTTCAAGAAGATTTTAAAGTGGATTTAAAATAGTGTTTTATGTTTTCATGTTTTATTGTTCTTGATTTCCAATACATTAGACTTTAAAGATCCTCTATTTGTAAAATGTAATGAAAAGTTTTGTAATAAAAAGGTGGGATGTCCTAGTTGGTATCAAAGGATAGTTTATTTATTTATAGAAATTAGTCTATGAAGACTTTAGGAAGAACCCTATAGAAAATTTTAAATATAGGAAAACTTCCTGGTATTTTGGTGAGTATTGAGTAAGTGGTTTATCAAGAAAATACATCCCTGTTTGGATACGAGCAGGTGGAGGCGGATCTGGCACAAATGTACCTAGGAGTGAAAACTCCGACAAGGAGTTTTGAGCTTGACTCGGGGTATCCTGGTACATGAAAATGGGCCTTTCTACACTCTTGGTTACGAAACTCCCAGGGGATATGTTTGGTTAATAATAAACTTTTTATTAATCATTATGAAGGATTTATAGAGAAATGTAATTGTTTAAAGCATAAAGTTTTAAGACATAAAATTCTTTATAGTTAAAAGATTAGTAAATGAAATAAGTTTCTCACTAAGGTTTTATTATTTTAGAAAATAGTGGTCAATAGGATGAACCATTCAAATGGTGACCACAATAGACCATGCACTGACGACCCTCCGATGGAAGCCAGAATGGAAACTTTCATTAGAATAATGAACCAACTGACTCAAGTTATGGGAAATAACTTGAATCAAGATGAGAGACCGATCTAACCATGAAGGGAACAACATTCTATTGAGTACTTTATGCGTCAACGAGCACCAACCTTTAGTGGATATACTGACCCATTGATTGCTGAATACTGGATCTGCATTATTGAGAAGATATTTTATGTGCTCTGCTGTTCGGAACAAGAAAAGGTCACCCTGGCTATTTACTGCTTAGAGGGTGAGGATGATCAGTGGTGGGAGCTAATAAAAAACACAAGTCTAAGAGTGGAGGTTTAATATATGGATTGGGAAGAGTTCAAAGGGATCTTCTTCAGTAAGTATTTCTTTTGTTCCATGAGAACAAGAATAGAAAAGGAGTTTCTCAAGCTGAAGCAGAAGGAGAATGAATCTGTGGGAAGCTATGAGACAAAATTCACTATACTTTACCGTTATAACTCAGGCTTTGTCATGGATCCTAGTGGGAAGGTTGATAGATTATTTGGTGGACTAAGACCTCATCTACGTAAGAATATATCCAATTGAGACTATGACATCTATGAGGAGATCATGCAGAGTGTGATGAAAGTCAAACTGGAGTTTGGTGAGACACAGTGATATCATAAATCCAATTAAAATAAGAGATCGATGAAGCCAAGATTAGGGAGGAGTTTTGATCAGGGAATAGAAGGCAAGAAAGTAAAACATTCCACATGTAATAAATGTGGGAAGAAGAACTTGGGGAACTACTTTCTTGGGAGCAGGAAGTGCTACAAGTGTGGAAGAGATGACTATATTGTGTGGAATTGTCACAGTGAGGTGAAGCCTCAACTTCCCAACTCTAAAGACAAGGGGAAGATGGTGCAGGCCCTACCTGATGTCTAATTCTATAAGTGTGGACATCTTGGGCACTTTTCCAATCACTGTCCAAATCTGAGGGCAATGGATGGGAAACACCATCAGCCTCAGCATAGTCTAAGGGAGCAAGGTTGTGCTTTTTCTATCACTACGACTGAAGTTGAAGTGCCAAATGATGTGGTGGCAGGTACTATTGTTGTTCTCTCAAAGCTAGTAAGTACTTTGTTTTATTTTGGTTCTACGCATTCCATTATTTCCTCCATGTTTTCAAAGAAATTAGAATCAACCCCCGATTTTCTAGAAGTAGAGTTATTAGTCAAGACTTCTGGTGGGATTATCCAAGCATCGTCAATGTTTAGAAACTCTAGTATTTAATTTAGTGAGTGAAATCTTATCGCAAATCTAATATTCATTCCCATGGTGGAATTCAACATTATACTAAGGATGTATTGTATCTCAAAGTATAATGCTAATATGAAATGCAGAAGAAAGGAAATATTAGTAGTCTTGAATGGAAAACCTATAGTTATCTTCCATGGAGAGATATCTCAACCTGATCTTTGTCTAGAAGAACCTCCTATATCTTTCTTTATGGAGTTGATCAGTGATGAATAAGAAGGAGATGAGAGTTTAAGGATAGAAAATGTCCCCATTATCTAGGAATACATTGACATATTTCCCGAGGAGTTACCCGAATCTCCCCCAGAAAGAGAGGAAGAGTTATCTATTGAACTCGTACCTGGATATCAACCGATATAAAAAACCCTCTATAAGATGGAAAATATGGAGCTAGAAGAATTAAAGAGACAAATCTAAGATCTTTTGGAGAAGGGGTTTATCCGACCGAGTGTGTCTCCTTGGGGTGCACTAGTTCTCTTTGTGAAGAAGAATGATAGATCGATGCAACTATGCATTGATTATAGAGAACTGAATGAGATCACAATGAAGAATAAATACCCTCTTCCAAGAATTGATGACTTATTTGACCAACTTTGTGGGGCTCAATTCTTCTTTAAGATTGATCTTCAATCTGGTTTTCATCAATTGAGGGTAAAGAAAGAAAATATTCTGAAAACTGCCTTCTGATCAAGATATGGACATTATGAGTTTTTTTGTTACGCCCTTCGAACTGATTAATACACCAGCTATTTTTATGTATCTGATTAATAGAGTCTTTAAAGACTACCTTGATAACTTTGTGGTAGTTTTTATTGATATTATTATGATATATTCTAAAAGTCGCGAGGATCATGAGGATAATAAAAGGGTTATTTTAAAAACTCTATGGAAGGATTGAATTTTTGGGACGTTTGGAAAATGTGAATTCTGGTTACAACACGTTTCTTTCTGGAGGCACATTGTAACCAATGAAGGAATCATAGTTGACCCTTCAAAGACAAAAGTTGTAGAGGAGTGACCTCAGCCTACAACAATAACTGATATTCGTAGTTTCCTTGTATTAGCGGGATATTATAGGAGGTTTGTGAAAAACTTTTCGTGACTTTATAATCCATTAAACAAGTGAAATAGAAAGGGGGTCAAATTCATCTGAACAAAGGAGTGTGATGAAAGTTTCAAAGAGTTAGAGAAGAGATTGGTTACTGCACCCGTGTTAACTCTACCCTCAAGTGGATAAGGATTAGTTATTTTTATCAATGAATCTTTTAAAGGGCTTGGGTGCGTCCTCATGAAAAATGAAAAAGTCATTTCTTATGCATATAGACAATTAAAGACTCCTGAGAAGAACTATCCTAAGCATAATCTGGAGATGGGTGTGGTTGTTTTTGCTCTAAATATTTGGAGGCACTATCTTTATGGAGAGAAATGTGATATATACAAAGACCATAAAAGTTTGAAGTATATTTTCACACAAAAGGAATTGAACATGAGACAAAGGAGATGGTTGGAACTTCTCAAAGACTATGATTGTTCAATTCATTATCATCCCAGAAGAGCTAACAAAGTCACTGATGAATTAAGCAGGAAAGACCCAACTGTTCTGTCCATGATGAGGATTCAAAGAGATCCTTTGATCAATGATCTAGTAAAGCTGTACATGGGAATTATAAGGGAGGGGACATCATTAACCCTAACCCAAATTATTTCTCAACCGTCATTACAAGAGAAGATCAAAAAAGATCATAAGGAAGATCCTTTATTTCAAAAGAAGTTTGAGGCTGTGAAGGATCAGAAGTTTTCTGAGTTCAATATTGATCAAGAAGGTGTACTGAAATATCGTACAAGTCTATGTGTTATATCTATTCCAGAAATAATGAAGGATCTCATGGATGAAGCTCATAACTGTACTTTCTCTATATATCCTGGAAGCACAAAAATGTATAGGGACCTTCGTGACCATTATTGGTGGGATAATATGAAAAGGGAGATTATTGAATACACTGCAAGGTGACTGGTATGTCAGCAAGTGAAAGCAGAGAGACAAATTCCTAAAGGGGTATTGCAACCACTACCCATACCAGCATGAAAGTGGGACAATATCACTATGGACTTCGTCACTGGTCTCCCGAGAACTTCCAAAGTAAACAATACGATATGGGTTATTATGAATCATCACATCAATAATTCCCATTTTATCTCCATTCAGTAAGATTTCTCTCTTGATAAACTTGCTAGGATTTATGTGAAGGAAGTGGTAAGGCTGCATGGAGTTCCACTTTCTATCATATCTGATCATGATTCAATGTTCACATCAAAATTTTGGAGAAGTCTTAAACATTCTCTGAGAATTGAATTGAATTTCAGTATGGCCTATCACCCCCAAACTGATGGCCAATCTGAAAGGACTATTCAAACACTCAAGGAAATGCTGAGAACATGCTCAATAGAATTTAAAGGTGTATGGGATCAACATATTCCTTTAGTTGAGTTCTCTTACAACAAAAACTTCCACTCAACCATTCAAATGACACCCTATGAATCTCTACAGGGTAAGCGATGTAGAAATCCAACTTGTTGGAATAAAGCTGGTGAGAGATAGATTCTTGGGACTGATCTTTTTCAAGAGATTATAGAAAAAGTCCATGTCATCCAACAACACATTAAGGATGCTCAGAGTCAGCAAAAAATCTATGCCGACAACTGTAAAAGGGACTTGGAGATTGATTCTTGTGACAATGTCTTTCTTCTAATTTTACGTTGGAAGAGATTCATGAGGTTTGGGAAGAAAGGGAAGCTCATCCCTAAGTACATTGGCCCCTATGAAATCCTTGATCGCGTAGGAGCAGTGGCCTATTGGCTTGAACTTCCTCCAAATCTAGAACAAGTTCATGATGTATTTCACGTATCCCTCTTGAGGAAGTACATACCTGACCATTCACATGTACTAAATATAGAGGTGGTACAACTGAAACATGACCTCTCTTATGAGGAGCAGCCGGTGGAGATCTTGGATTGTATAGATAAGGTTTTACGCAACAAGACTACCCACCTTGTTAAGGTGTTTTGGAGGAACCACAAAAGCTAAGAAGACACATGGGAACCAGAGGAGTCTATAAGGCATAAGTACCCACATTTTCTCTCTTCTTAGGGTATGAGTTAAAATTTTAGAGATGAAATTTTCTTAAGGGGGGAAGAATGTAATGACCCAAACTTTTTAATAATATTTATTTCCTAAATTTGTGTGTTATTTTATACTAAAAAAAACTATATAATTTAATTAATTAAGTAAGTATAATTAAATGAGACCGTTGGGTTTCGACTGTTATATGACCATTGGTCAATATGATCATTGGAAACTAAACTATTAACATTATAACTATTGTATATAAATACAACTGACCTTGGTTAATTAATACATAAATAATAATCGATGGCCTCATCTAGTAGACTCGGGTTATACGAATCCCATCTGTCCGATCTTGGGAAGGAGTTTGCATCACTGGGCTTTTCTCTCGACCAAGCCCAAGCCGAACTCCAACATGTGAAGCTTGAAAAAAATTGCCTACGAGAGAAGTTCAAGCTGATAGAAATCACCACTCGGGCAATGTTGTCTGAGCCACCCCAAGATTCTATCACCATAGCACACCTTACACTTTGGTCCTATGCAGGTGTTATAAGGGGCTATGTAACACGACCTCAGTTACATGTGTAAACCTTTTGTATAAATAAAATTGTTATTTATTATTATGGAAAAGTTGGTGAATTTAAAATATCCAGATAAATGTTGGATGAATTTATAGTTCTATATTACTAATAAATTTTAGAAAAAGGGAATTTTAACATATTTATGTAAACTTTAAACAATTAATAATGTAAAATGATTTTCATAAAATGGTATTCTATAGTTGTCACCAGTAAGAAATTTAGAGTCTAATAAGATCATCTTAATTTTTAGTGAATAGTAATGTATGAATAGTAACATACCCTTATGAATAGTAATGAATAGTAAATTGGCCAAAAAATAGAAACTTCACCCATGAATGTATAAATACAATTTAGACATCTTAAAAGTGAAAAAATGAAAATAGTATAAGTTTTGGTATTTTTGTATGTCAAAAATATTTTATTTAAAATTTTATAATTAATTTTATAATTTAAAATGGAAATTTATTTTCATAAAATGTAATCATAAATTTTTACTTTATTTTATTATGGTTATATGATAATTTTATGGGACCTTGATTACTTTTTCAATGTGTTACAAAACAATTTATAGTTTTAAAGTTGTTTATTTGGAATAAATAATGATTTTATTTAAAAATTAAATTAAAAATCTTATAAAATTATTTTCATATAATGGAGTTCATTTTTGAATTCATATTATCAATATTAGGTTAAAGTGAATTTATGATATTTTTATAAAATGTTTTGTTTTTCAGTGAATAGTGAAAATACAGTTTTGAGTTTCGGGTGTTTAATGACATCATTAAGGATGTAATAATTCTATTCAATGTGTGAATAGTAAGATAATATATGATGTGTCCCAAGTGGACAATACCATGGGCAAATACCATGGGCAAGCCCATGGTTTTTCAAATACCACCGATGAGGTGTCCCCTGAAAATTAATAAAATATTCCCTCACTTTTGCTATAAATACCAAGCCATTCCTTCATTTCATTCATTCTAAAATCCTGATCAATGAATCTATGGTCTTTTTACCTCACAAGGAGTCCTACCAAGGTTCCCTCAAGCCCCCAAAGTCCAAACCTTTGAGCTTTCGAAGTCACTCTTCAAGGTAAGGGAACTTTCCACCCTCCTCTTTTAGTCATGATTCCTTTAAGTTATGTCTCCTAGTTTCCATATTTTTATGTTGGGGTATGTTATTATATATTATTATTACTGTCCATTTCATGTCAAAATTATGAGAGACCCTTTATTCTCTCATCAATTTATTTTCTGAAATTTTAAGTGACGCCGTTAGGCTGCTGAATTTTCGTAAAAGAAATCACATTTTCTCTTTTCTTTCAAGTTTCCTTTTCATGAGTTATGTCATTATACACCTTGATCTTATTTGTTTTTATTCTATACCTATACTTTAAAATTATTCATTTATTTATGGGATACCGTTGTCCTCTCTCTTTTTATTGTTTTCTAAAACCATGTTATATAGCCGTTATGCTGTAGAAATTTCATCTCAAAATTTCTCTCTCTTTCTCTCAAGAAATTATCCAGTTTTGTTTATGTGAATAACCAGACCTATTTTCTTTATATGGGTGTTCATAAAAACAAAAAAAAATTATATATTTTATTCTATAATTGACATACATATAACCCTCACTCCCTTTCTATGGGTTATAAATGACATAATGATCATGTTTTTAAAATTTTAAAACGTCACGATTTTGAAATGAAACCCTATTATTTTATTCTCTATGGGTTATTTATGAAATGTTTGATTATGATCTATTTGGATCACATTAAAATAAATACATATTAATGGTTCACCCTGATATCACTCCAATTTATTGGGTAAAGAATTTTATCTCTAGAGATGACAGGTTTCATGATACCTTGATGAATAACCTTGGTAATTTTTTATGACACCTTGGGGATGAAACTTGGTAATATGTTCATGAATGTCTAAATTAAATGTTTTAGACACATATTAAAGTTATGATCCATGTTATTTTTATTATGATATTCCACTTTTTTCATTTCTCATGCCTTTATGTTTTTTTATCAAGTTCTTATTGATATTAAGTAAACTGATTCCCCTTTTCACCCTTACTGGGCCTTCAGCTCACCCTTTCCTTTGATGTATGTCTCTAGGTTATGAGATGAAGTAATTGTACATAGTATGAACTTTTAAAGAATATTTTCAAGGGTATTTAAAAGAGTGTTTTATGTTTTCATGTTTTATTGTTCCTGATTTCCAAGACACTAGACTTTAAAGATCCTCTGTTTGTAAAATGTAATGAAAAGTTATGTAATAAAAAGGTAGGATGTCATATTGTCGATATGATATTGACATTTTTTGGGGTCATGGTTAAATTTTTAGTCATGTGAAACTATGTTTGATTATTTGTGAATCATGGGAACTTGAGTCAAGTTGCATGATTAGGAAACATAGGAACATACACCTATTGGGTTCAGATGAGGTTAAGTTGGATAGTGGGTAAGAACTGATGAGAGGGTTCTTTAGAGTTTCAATCTTCATAAAAGTGGAGAGCGATGGAATGTATTTTTATGAAAAACATTGATGTACTAGGGTAAGTGTGCTCTGTTTTGGATAGTGCCCATTTGGTATGTACATCGGTGAACATCCTTGTGTGGGTCAAGAAATGATGAATTTTATGAGACACATATGGTTCTAGAGGCTTGAGGTTTTTACAGGAATGATAGGTGGAGACCATTTATATGCATTGACACATTAGATGGATTAGAGTACTACAGTATAGTTGATCCAAGATTATGCCTTGATAGGTGTTTTTATGATTGGTGAGCATGGATTGGGAAGAGTGGCACACACATGAGGTTGAAACCTATCAAGTGTTGCACATGAGGAGTGTTGTTAGGGAATCCATATAGTGGGGAATAGAAAATTGAATATTAGGGGCATAAACCTCATCATAGATGGGGTTTTTGGTGAATTCTAAGGATGATGTTCTTGGTGAGTTGAGAATGTGTAGCGATTAGTGTTTCATGTTGGTGTTTGGGTATGGGTGATATGGTCATGCACAACCATTAAATTTTTAGATATATGGAGTGTGGGTTATAAAGATCAGTTGTTTTTATTTAATGGGGATTGATATGAATATTATAATAGTGGGGAATATCAAATTGGTAATAAATATAAAAACCTCATGTAAGAAGGGTTTTGGATGTGTTGAAACCGATCAGAGGATAGTTGAAATTTCCCCATGATACTAGTGTAAAGGTAGATTATATTTTATCTAGTTCCTTAGTGGATGATAGATTAGGGATTTAGATGTGGTGAGTATTTCTTTTAACTATTTAGAGTTGCGCAGTGGAAGCATGATGGAGATCTAAGAGTGATTTGGACTAGAGAGGCATTAGTGATCACTATAGATTACGACAATATATTTTTTTGGCCAAGGACCCAACCATGGAAATACACAAAGTGCTGAGTTTGGAATTTGGTGCGGGTATTGTATAACATTGTAATGAAATCATCCTTACTAGAAGATGTGATAATGCATCTATATCTAAGGATTATCTTTTTCAGGAAGAGATTTCCATTAGAGGACTGACTAGTGTTTTCATGTGTCATTGGATTCCATGCGGTAGAAACCTCATTAGGTATGAAAAGTATGTTTTGGTGAATGTACTGAGATTTTTGAGAAAAGTAAGTTTATACTAGTTGGGAGTGTAACATCTCGGTTCCGGGTGCCGCCCAAAGGTGCCCCATACCCTGTTGGTTACATGGCTTAAAGTGCATTTCCCTGAACACCTGAGGCTTCGGACTAGTAGCGAGGGCCTTGGGTGTGATAGTGGGGAAAACTATTCCCTAATTGGTAGAGTAACACAGAAGAACAAACATATAACAGTAGCAGAAATAGTAATACCATACAATAAGTAAAAAATGGAAGACTAAAACTAAATAAAAAACTACAACATATATATATGAATAATGATGCATGCCACAGGTATCTAAGAAAACATCCAAACAAGTCACAATGATGGAATACAGTACCAAACCAATGAATAAAGAAAACAAGTAAACTCCAACAAAATTGCAAGCCTCAGCTTAGTCCTAAGCTCTCCAGCTCCACAACAGTCAAGTACATGAAGTATAAGGGCGTTTTCCTTTATCTATACCTGAAAAAATATAATCTTTTTGGGCCCAAAATCATGACCCAAACAGGGTGTGAGACGAATCCCAGTAGGCAACCACCCACAGATCTATGCCTAACTTTCAGTGAACATATATGTAATAGGAAAATATGAAAAATGAATTAATAAACAAATAAGTACTCAAAATTATACAGTCATACAGTTTCAACTACATTTAATTACATTTATTAGTTAATCAACCAATCATTCACAAGTAACCCTCTCGGAAAGTTCTCACAGCCTAACCCTCTGGTTCAACTTTTCATTTAACAATAAAGATATAATGACCCCCTATGATAGCTCACACTGTCTAACCCCTTTAGTCTCATGCAAACAAAGACTCTATGAGGAAGCACTCACCATCAATTCCACTTATAGTCTTTTAGCAATAAACTACAAACTCTATGAGGAATAATTCAATGTCAATTCCCCCTGTGGTCTCGTAATGATAACTATAGACACTCAGAGAAAGAACTCAACGTCAATCCCCCCTATTGTCTCGCAGTGTGAAAATTAAAATATACACTCCGAGGGAGCACTGAATGTCAATCCCCCCTATGGTCTCACTACACCAGGTTCCCACAACCCTATGTAAAGAAATCGTGGGCAAAAGATATTAATCATCCAAAGTAAAACACAAATACTACTTGGATAAATTGATATAAAGCATAACACAAGCATGTCAGATAATATCACTCTATCCTAACAATACTAGGCATGGAAAACAAAGTAGACTAACAGGCAATTCTAGGCCCAATGGCCAATATCAGATCAAACATGGGAAAACACATTCATAGTAAGGTAAATAACCCTATTTACAGTAAAAAAACCCATGCTTAAGAAAACAAGGCATAACAGGCATTAACGGGGTTAAATTCCCTAAACATGCAATACCCTAAACTAGGGTATTGGGAAATTTTTTCACATATAATTCAAATAAAAACTATAGAAAGGCACAAACCACCTACCTCGACATTGTACAATCGATATAGTTGAACCTCAGCCTTTGGATCGACCTAGAATGCTGTAGATCTACAAAAAAGTCTAAAACGTTAACCAAGGATATCTCATGAAAGATGAGGAATCAAGAGAAAATGATCTAGAAGAAGGAAGAACTCACCGATGCAATTCCAATGCAATTGACTGTTTTTTATTTTGAGAACAGATGTTTGATTGGGGGATCAGAGAAGAATCCGCGATATCCATTGCTCCTGGACAAGATGATGATAGAAGAATGAGGTTCTATCAATTAGACGTGACCCCACTCCGATTTATCAATTAAAAATAAAATACATGGTGTGTTTTTTAAAGATACATGGCACGTATATGCCTTTACCAGGCCCCAGTTATGCGGTCTCCAGGTCACCTCACACGGCCATGTACTCAGTCGTTACACGACCAATACATGAATACCCGCAATAACCGGGTACACGATGTGTACTTCTCAGTACAAGGCGTGTAATCCTTAAATTTCCAAAAACTCATATTTTCCTCAAAAAACCAGAAAACAAGGTCTATACCTGAAAAAAAGATCTGTGTTCTTAAAAACTTCCCCCCTTAAAGAAATTCATCCCCGAATTTCTATAGTAAGGTGGAAATGAAGAAGAATACTCGAATATATCTAGAAACTACGATCATACATCAGAATCCCTCTCCCAAGTCTCATCCTGTACTTTCCCATGATACCATAGTACCCATACTAGAGGAACAAACCAACCACGAAGAACCTTCTTGCTGCGATCAAAAATCCAAATTGGATGCTCCTCGAACGATGTGTCCAACTCCAAATCAACCTCATCAGGTTAAAAAACATGAGACGAGTATGAAAAGTAACACCGTAGCTGGGAAACATGGAAGAAATAATGTATAGACCAGTAAATATGAGGTAACTCAACTGATAGGCAACCATCCTAACTCTCTCCAAAACCTCAAATGACCCAACGTATCTTGGTGAAAGATTTCACTATCTTTTAATCCTCTTGTGTCTCAACCTTGGTGTGACATTTATAAAAACCTAATATATGCCCTCAAACTCTAGAGGTCATCTCCATCGATAAACATAAGACTTATGTCATAACTGTGCAGTAGCCATCCTCTTCCGAATCAACTCTATCTGCTCCATGGTCTCTTGGACAAGATGAGGTCCTAGCATAGCTACTTCTCCTACCGACAGCCAACATAGAGGTGATTGTCATGGTCTACCATAAAAATCCTCATAAGGTTCCATCTAAATGGTTGCCTAAAAACTATTATTGTAGGAAAAATCCACCAGAGGTATGTGCTTCTCCCAAGAACCTCCAAAATCTAGGACGCATGCTCAAAGCATGTCCTTCAGCACCTGTATCGTATGCTCAGACTAGATATCTCTCTTAGGATGGTAAGCTATACTTAGACATACCCAAGTACACAAATCCATCTGTAGTCCCTACCAGACCTGATAAGTAAAACATGTGTCCCTGTCTGATATGCTAGAGTGTGGAACCCCATGAAAATTTACAATCTCTCAGATGTACAACCTTCCTAGCTCATCAACACTGAAGTTATCCTTGATCGGTAAGAAATGTGTAACCTTCATGAGTCTGTCAATGACAACCCAAACTACATCATTCCCTTGAGGTAACCTAAGAAAACCTATCATGAAGTCCAACATGACATCATTCCACTTCCACTTTGGAATGGGTAACTACTACAAAATCCCTACTGGTCACTGATGCTCTGACTTCACATACTTATAGGTAGAACACCTCATGACAAAACCACCAACATCTCTCTTCATACCTGGCCACCAATACTAACAATGTAGATCTCTATAAATCTAAGTGACACCAGGATGAAATTCCCAAACTAATGAATGAAAATCCCACATCATATCCTCACATATGTCCTCCGACACCCATACGCGAACATGAAAACACAAGATCTCATCCCCGCCTATAGTCCATCCAGAAATAGGGTCCTCTCCTAACACACTCTCCCGTAGAACTAAGACTTCAGAATCTGATAACTGCCTCATTCACACTCATTCAAGTAGAGTAGAGGTAACAACTATAGAAGAAATAAACGTCTACCCCTGTTTGTCATGCACCTTCAAATGCATCTTAGAGAACAGAGCCATAAGCTACCACTCACTGCTGGCCTCCTAAACTACCTGTACCTGAGTCCTCCTACTTAGCACATCAGCCACTACTTTACCTTTCTTAAGCGTGTAGGAAATATCAATGTCAGAGGATTGAAGACACTCAACCCACCTTCAATGTCTCAAATTCATATCATGCTAAGTGAAGATATACTTGAGACTTTTGTGGTCGATGAAAACCACAAAATTATATACCAACAGATAATATCTCCAATAACGTAAAGCATGAACAATTGTAGCTAACTCAAGATCGTGCGTTGGGAAATTCCTCTCATGTGGCCTCAACTTCTGAGACCCGTATGCAATGACTCCTTCTCCATGCGTAAGCACTACACCCAACCCGATACTTGATGCATCACAATAAACTGTATAACTCTTTCCCAACTCTAGAAAAACTAGTATCGGTGCTGAACTCAACCTCACTTTCAACCCCTGAGAGGATGAATCGTAGGAGTCTATCCACAGGTACTTCACACCCTTCTTAGTCAGGCCCATATGTGACACTGCTAAGCATGAAAAGTCCGGTATAAAGCTTCTGTAATAGCCATCCAGCCCTAAAAAACTCTGTACCTCAAATAAATTCTTTGGCTTCTCCTAGGAAAATGCTGATCTCACTTTATCTAGGCGTAATGATACTCCTATATATGAGATAACATGACCCAAGAAGTGAATCTAGTCCATCAAAAAGTGGTATTTTGAGAGCTTAACATATAACTAATTCTCTCTCACTGTACTCAAAATGATCTCAATATGGGTAGCATGTTCGTGTCGAGTGTGAGATTACACCAAGATATCGTCCAGAAAAACCACCATGAAGGAATCCAAGTATGGATGGAACAATCAGTTCATCAGTTCCATAAAAACTATCAGCACATTCGTGAGACCGAATGACATAACCATATACTCATATAGACCATACCTTCTATGAAATGCTGTAATAGGTATATCAGATGGTGTAATGCGCAACTAATGATAACCGGATCTCAAGTAAATATTTAAGAACACCCGGGATCCTCAAAGATGATCAAAGAGATCATAAATCCTCGGAAAGGGATATCGGTTCTTAACCGTCAAATGGTTCAGCTTCTGATAATCCACACAAAGTCTGTGGGTACCATCCACCTTCTTCGCAAAGAGGATAAGTGAACCCCAAGGAGAAGTACTGGTTCAGATAAAACCCTTTGCCTGTAACTCCTCTAACTTCTTCTTGAGCTCCTGTAACTTCGGTGTAGCCATCCTATAATGAGGAATGGACACCGATGCTGCTCCTAGTACAAGCTCAATAGAAAAGTATACCTCTCTCTCTAGAGGAAAACATGAAAATTCCTCAGGAAAGACATTCCTAAAACGATCCACCATTGGAGGAAAGTCCATCTGTGAAGTCCCCTGGTCATCCAGATGCAGACTAGAATTTTGGATGTAACTCTTCCCAACCCATGATGGTTAGGTCCAGCTATGCTTGCTTGGACATCCCATTAGAACTTATGTAGAAACGGACTTCCCTCTGGTGATTTGAAAATCACTCTATGGTGATAGAAATTGACAATAACCTGGTAGGAAACCAATAAGTCTATTCTAAGAATGAAATCATACCCTATCATCTCTAATATATAGAGGTCCCAAAAGAAGTGACACTCGCCGAACTCAAGAGGGAACTCCTTACACTGATATACACTATCCGTTCTAGTCCCCAACGGAGTGTCTAGCGTCAAGATATCAGTAGAAGTAAAGATATGGAGCCCAAGGCTCTCCAAAACAACAAAAAATAAGAAAATATGGGAAGACCTGGGCATAAGAGCCTTAGCCCAGTTGGTGAGGACATCTTAAGTGCATCCAAGAGACCTGGGATCAAAACCAGGAGGAGGATAATTTCCAGGGTGCTGTAGCAGGTACTGTAGCAGGCACTATTTGGAACTATAGTAGCTGGGGATATTCCCCCATTTGGGCCTTCAGGCCACCGATTTGGTCCTCGAGTCCTTTAAGGCCTTCAGGCCACCCAGGCCTTCAGGTTAGTAAGGCCTTCAGGCCACCTCAAGGCCTTTGGGCCACCTTAAGTGTAGATACAAACCAAAAAACCTACAAGGAACAAGCTTCAGAAGGAGGATGAGCAAGGAGCTTTCACTAGTGTAGAAGCTAAACAGATTGTAAGAATGAGAGGGTATGACACCTGCCATCAGGACAAGCCTGTGCATGCATGGGAAAGCCTAGCCGAACAACCAT
The DNA here is from genome assembly GCA_963277665.1 of Viscum album. Classification (NCBI taxonomy): domain Eukaryota; kingdom Viridiplantae; phylum Streptophyta; class Magnoliopsida; order Santalales; family Viscaceae; genus Viscum; species Viscum album. Next base: position 1,494,756,594 of record OY728147.1, on the reverse strand, counting down.
GAAAAGGTTGAGAGATGATTTCATGATGAAGATGTTTGGGAGGAGAAGTTCCAAGTAGTTAGTGTGGGTTGTATGTAATGTTTGAATCCTACGGGAACTGAATACCTATAAGGCCTACAGGCCATGTAATACTTATGCTTAAGGGCCTTGCAAGGGTTCCACCTCACCCCTTGAATGGTGGATTATAAAAAATCAATAAAAAATGAAGGCATTCAGGCCATTGGAGGATGGGAAGACCTTGTATCAAAAAGAGAAAAAGCTAAAAATGAGGCAACCAAAATTGTACCTCTAACTGTAGAGGGTCTGGGATCCTACTCTTGTTGGGTCTACTCCACTGCAAAAGTTTGACCAGTACTATGACCCTACGACCCTGCCTGACCACTCTGAGCTGATCCACCTTGTTGTTGCTGAAAGCATGGGAACTGGCTACCACATCTATGACCTCCACCTCAGCCTAAATAGCTGGACGAAACCCAGTTCCCAGATTGATGAGAAACTTGTGGCCCTTCTCCTAAATAAAGAGTCATAGAACCTATGTCACTAACTGCTGGTGAGAAAAACTGATAGAAACACTAAAGATGGCCCATCTTGTCACAAGATCATCACTCAAATTGGTCTCTCGGGAATGTAGCATCATATGACCACCATTCCCACACTGGTGTCATACCACCTCGATACCTGACGTTGCATCCCTCCTACTCGGATATCCACATGTTGACTCCCTGCAGTGCTTCCTACTATCATCCAGAAAAGCACCAACTCTGGATGCTGAACCTCCCTGGCCCACAACTCCAGAATCCCTTAGGTTGTGCTCTGTGATTAGTGCCTTGTTGACTATGGAATATATGGTCATCAACCTAAATATGTTCACCCAAGATCGGATGCCATGCGTGAGACCATCCTTGAACTTCCTCAATAGGAATAACTCATCACCCCCTATAATGGGTGTGAAGCACTGCAACTATGTGAAGCTAGAATAATACTCCATGACTGAGAGAGTAACCTACTCCAAACTCATGAACTCCCGGGCTCGATCGGCCCTCAAAGTCTCTGGGTAGAAGTAGTCATAGAAGGTACGCTGTAACTCATCCCAAGCCATAACCTGATGGTGACCCACCTGTGATATCACATCCCACCATCTATTGGCGGAATCCCGAAACATGTAAGTTGTGGGCTTCACCCTCCTTTTTGGAGGCATCTCCCGATGTTCAAAGATAGATAACATGGATTCTAACCATGACTCTAAATCTTGAGCTCCTACATCCCCTAAAAAAGTGAAAGGATTCTATGTAAAGACCCGTAAAATTCAAGGAATTTTTTTTCTTAATTTTCTTTGGAATTTCAGAAGAACGCAGTTTCTGACGGCACCGGATTCAGAGGCCCAGTGTGCCCGGAATCATTTTCCGAAGTTTGGCTCGGGTACGTTCAGTGAACGAACAAGCCCCTTTTCTAACTTTTGAACCGGTGCTCGGAATCAAATTCTGAGGGCACCTGTGGAATCGTAGCACCGGTAATTGCTTAGAAACACCTTTTTCGGAGTTGCGTTTTCTTGGGTGTGGTTTTTAATTTTTGGGGTTAAGTTAAGGAATAAAAATAAAAGTGGTGCGACTTTTTATTTTTATTTTACTTAAGTGGATTAACCTAGGTTAAGCGGATAAGATGGGACCCATAATATCCTACCCACTTGGTAGGATATTTGTGAGGTGGGGCCCGCATGAGCCCCACCGTTTCTTTCCCTCTAAGTAACGCACCCGCGAAAACCTCTTTATAAATAAAGTCAACACGTGCGCTTAATTAAATATTAAACGCCCCTATTAATTGAACGGTTTAAGCGTTGCAATTAATTCAATTAATTGTTGGATTCTTTTTATGAATTCCAAAACATTGGAATGAGAAATAAAATAAGACCAACACTTATTTTATTGAAGGGTTTCTTGTTGAGAGGATTGGGAGAAAGCTACAAGGCTTGAAGATCTTCATCTTTCTTCGTTGAAGAATGTGAAGAACGCGAAGAACGCATCATCACCGACGAAGAACGCCGGCCTCCGAAGAAGGGCGATGAAGAACGCCGAACCCTCGGAGATCGACGATGTGACACCGTGTACCGCGACGCCGAATATTCTCCTTCCACGACGCTTCTTCCGTGACGTTACTTCCCCACGACAATCTTCAATCAACAACCGATTGAGGTAGGGGTTTTATGCGTTTCTATTTTGTGTTTTTCTTCCGTCGTTTTTCCCCTTTCAATTGAACCGCCAGTTATCTCATTAACGGGAGGAGGTCGGACCGCATGAACATGGCCGACACTCCTCCCCTTTTTGGTTGTGTATTTTTGATGCGGCGAACAAGGCAACGTGGTGCCGAAGCACTGCACGTGAATTGTAAAAGGGAGAGCGGAGAAACGCGGCGCCACCGCACCGCGCCTTGGGAAGCAACAAATCCGCGGCGCTGCCGCGCCGTGCCATAGAAGATGAACAAAGGACGTGGCATCGTTTATCCACACCGGAGGACCTCAGAAGCACCGCGGCCGGAGCGGGGCCGCGGCGGAGGGGTGCGGCGCTGTCGCGCCGCACCGGACGGATGAAGGCAGCGGCCGGTTCCGGGCCGCGGAACCGGCGGCCTGTACCGGGCCGCCGGCGTTGGAGCAAGGGGACCGGCCTTACCGGTTCAGTGGCGGCAGAAGACGGTCATCCAGGGCAGGCCGGCCAGACCATGGAGGAACCAGGGGTTCGTAACCCCCGGCCGGCCAGCTGAGCGGCCCCATAAAGGGGCCGCGGTTCTTCACGCGAGGGCAGCGCGCCCCCCGCTCCCAAAACGGCTCGGCCGTTCGGCCGAGCCTCTGGCCAGCGTGCCACGTGCCGGGCCGGCCCGCGCCCAAGCGGGCCGGACCCTGACCCGGGCCGGGTTGACCCAGTTTGGGCCGACCCTGGGGGTATCGGGCCGGGTCGGACCGGGCCCGAACCCCCTATTACCGAACCTTTTTTGTTCTTTTGCCTATAACATGAGCTACAGGCCTCCGATCGCCGCACTGTTAATTGGGATGCAATCCTTGGATCGAGACGGTCGTTTCGATATATCATAATCAAGGTTTCAGAATATTTTGGGTTCGGCCGGGTTGGTTCGTACATGAAACCAACCGGGCCCTCGGAGCGGAAACACTTACAACTTGAACTCCAGACGTCCGATTGACGTGCCGTCAAATTTGATGGTTTCCTCTTAGTGAGAAGGATCTTCTGGATTACTCCACTCGAGGTTTGGACGTAGTTGGAGTATGGTCGGGTTGTCTTTGACTTGAAAACCAACCGGGCCCCTGGGACGAAAAAGCCAATAACTTCCAGACCGGGCGTCCGATTGACGCGCCGTTTGCGACGTTGAGTTCCTGTTGACGATACAGAACTTTTGGATACATAAACTCCAGACTATGCGTCAGTTGATGTATCAGCCTCTCAGCTCGTGGAGTGGACCCTCCCGAACGAGCTTGCTGTGTGCGGGAACCCTAGAGCTGGCTGCGACTACGACGACGACTGTACAGAGATCCTCAGTGGATTCGACGACGACGACTACAGCACTCAGCGATCCTACGTGGATCAGTGCTACCGATCCTGTGTGGGTCCGATCCTGTGTGGGTCAGCGCTCAGTGGTCCTGTGTGGGCCAGCGCCTACAGATCCTGTGTGGGTCCGATCCTTTATGGGTCATTGCGGGGTTAGTTACCTATCGATCCTTTGTGGGTCAGATCCTTTGTGGGTCCTTGTAGGGGTTAGTATCTATCGATCCTTTGTGGGTCCGACAGCTTAGATGAATCAGTGGCAATGTCTGATCATCTCTATCGTCATACGAAGAAGTATACCTGTGTGAGCTGAATCTTGACTTGCTTTCCTATGTGGATTATGTTATGCTTTCCTGTGTGGATTGGGTTGTGGTTTCCTGTGTGGAATGAATTGTACTTGGGCTCGGAGGTTGGAGCGAACTGGAATTGATGACTTAGGTATATGTATGAGCATATACCTAAGTAGTGTCGGATGTTACTTCGTGATTGTATCTTTCCTTTGTGGTTTATCCTTTGTGGATTCTGGGAGATCTTCGGGGGTCTCAGGGTCCCTACTGAGTAGCTTATACTCACCCCTGCATGGGCTATTCCTGCACTACATTATGTTGGTTGGAGACGACGGACAGCGCTGATCGTGGTTGAGGCTTGCGGAGCAGGACGGTACCTGGAGGTGGACCACTGGGCGGACGTACTCGAAGCAGTCGGCTGGACCCGAGGAGTAGTGGAGGCTATCTGTACCCACCCTTTAGGTGGGACTTCCAGGGGACGGCTCGACGCTGCGGCTCTACTTTTCAGTTGTTGTTTCCCCTTTCCAGTTGTACTTTACTTTCAGTTTGGGTTTGTATACTGACCCACTTACTTTTTCGCACTTACTGTTGTACCCAGTTTTTACTTAGTGTTTACTTCTACTGCTTGCTTTCTCTGAGGTGTTTGTTTACTTTACAAAGGCAATGCCTTCCCTTTTTACTGGGAATTACGCCTTGGTTCTAGTCTCCAGCCCCTGTCCTATGGAAGGCGATCTTGGGGTAGTCACGGCACGGGCCCCGAGGACGGGTCGTGACAAATTGGTATCAGAGGAGTTCGGTTCTACCGCAGAACTTTGGACTCTAATCTTTTTTCTAAGTGAAGCAATAGTGTTAAGCATATTGTGTGTGGTTATCAGTCCAGGGAGTCTAGTGTTGGTACGGCGGCCGACGTATCCGTACACCAGGACCCTGACTTCTGATTTCCGACTTAATGCATGAAAACATTGATTGCATGTGTGTTTCAAGTTTTCATTGTGATTACTTTTTGTCAGCTCACTAGGTATACTGTTCTAACCGTGGTGCACCTGTTTTCTTTTCAGGATGGCCCCACGACGGTAGCCATCTAGGGTTCCGAGAGTTGTGCGTGACGACAGCCCACCAAGTGACGAGGCCTCGGTACATGGCCCTTTGACAGCTGAGGCACCGACGGTACCTCTACCCGCCGAGCCACCGATGCTTCCAGCCCCAGCCGCTGACGATGCGCGTCGCCTTTGTGCACTGCATGAGTTTCAGCGCCAGCAACCACCCAGGTTCCGCGGGGAGACGGACCTCCAGGCAGTCGAGGATTGGATGGAGGCATCGGTATGAGTTTTAAGATTAGTGAGGACACCAGTAGACCTCATGGTGATCCTCGCAGTGAGCCTACTGCACGCGGCAGCAGGCAGATGGTGGAGCTTGATAATACAGGTGCATGATGAGGCATCTCTTCTCTGGACAGACTTTGAGAGCCTCTTCCGCTCAGAGTTCGTCCCATCCACCCTCCGTTCGGTGCGCATCCAGGAGCTTCTACAGCTACGACAGGGCAGCTTGACGGTCGCCCAATACTCAGCGAGATTTACCGATCTCTCGCGCTACTCGACAGACATGGTAAGAGACCCATTCTTCCAGGCCCGGACCTTTGAGCAGGGATTGAGGCATGAGATCAGGGCATCACTGATCTCCCTCAGCATTCCGACCCAGGAAGGAGTACTAGAGCGAGACCTTTTGATCGAGATCTTTCTTGCTGAGCCTTCTTCAGTAGCGAGACCTACCGCGGGGCGGCACGTAGCAGAGTCTTATGCAGCAGGCAGTCGACGGATGACTCATGGGTCCAGGTAGACCAAACCCTCAGGTAGACGACCTCAGGACACTGGATTAGCAGTGCGGGGCACATAGCGCGGAGCCAGTCTTTCGAGAGGCAGGCAGTGCTACACATGCGGCGGGCAGGGCCACATGGCTCGTGACTGCCCGACCCGCCGTGCCGAGGAGTAGCAGACAGTTGAGGGGCCACCCAGGCAGAGGTAGATGGTCAACCGTGGCAGTCCGTAGGGAGCAGACGGACGAGGCAGAGGAGCTGGCCGAGCAGCAGGTGGTGGGCGACGCTTTGATGCTCTACCACCACCACCACCAGAAGGTCCACCCCGACCACAGGGAGCTGGCGGGCAGAGACAGACACAGCTCTAGGCAGCAGAGGCCTACCACCACGGCATGCCCGAGATGATTCGAGGTACTATATATATCTATTCTACCCTTTCTGCAGTTCTTATAGACACAGGACTGAGTCTTTCTTTCATAGCCGCTGCCCTTGTTCGGAGCTCAGAGATTTCGACAGAGCCGTTGGCTCGATCCTTATGGCTAGAGACTCCTACGGGATCATACTTGACGATTACGCACTGGTGCCGGCAGTGTGATCTTACTCTAGGAGGCGAGAGCTTCGGCTAGGATCTTCTTGTAGTGGCGTCGTGGCCTTACGACGTCATCTTGGGCATGGATTGGTTATCTACAATCCATGCTCAGATCGATTGTATTAGGCACAAGGTGCGATGTGTACGCACCGACGGGAGCAGGTTCACCTTCACCGGTGAGAAGGGATCCTTCGCAGCACAGGATGGACTTCCGCAGAGGAGAGGATAACCCATCACTCATCAGTTGGCTAGCCTCATCCTAGGAGCAGTTGACGCGCGGAGTCTTAGTTTTCCTGCAGTGGTGGATCAGTATGCAGACATTTTTCCCGACGACGTTCCAGGACTACCTCCTCGCATAGAGGTAGACTTTTATATTGATCTGTACCCCGGGACAACCCTGATATCCACTCCAGCATATCGGATGTCCCCCGCTGAGCTTCGAGAGCTACGGGTACAGTTGGAGGACTTATAGGGCAAGGGATTCATCCGACCCAGTGTTTCACCCTAGGCTTCCCCGATATTGTTTGCCAAGAAGGTGGACGGGAGCTTGCGACTTTGTGTCGACTATCGTCGCCTAAACTAGGTGATAGTGAGGAACAAGTATCCGCTACCAAGGATAGATGACTATTGGGCAAAAATCCCTCAAGGTAACATTGAAGTATTTTTTTGGGTTGATTGTGTTTGTTGACAAAGCAGGTTTCCATGGATAATTGACGAGTTCTCGAGAAGTTGTTGACATTCCATGTTGACAAAGAATGATGACAAAGGAAAGGACGATCTGGAGGCGGTACAAAAGAGCAGTACAAGGTGGCGCCGTTTCCCAGTGTTTGCCAAATTTTTGGGGTCCAAAATTTGGAGTTTGGTGAGCATCACGAAAAGTGGATTTCCATGAAGAGCATAATTTCATATGGCAAAGGCATGAATTTCGTGAAGATAGGATGCTTGGTTTGGAAATCACGAAGACTAGAAGAATGGAGGCGGTGATGCTTTGCGATTATGTCAAGCTTCGCGAATGGCAGAGGCTGAAGCGCATCGCGGCGGTGAAGGGTTTTGCGAGTGAGCTTCGCGGAGAAGGCGCGAAGGAATGTTGGGCTTCACAAGGGATCTTCGCAGAAAAGTCGCGAAGGTATGTTGACGGTGATTCTTCGCGACTACGTCAAGATCCGCGAACGGAAAATTGCCGTGGAGCTTCGCGATTTGGACAGAATTCCGGTAGAAACTTTGGAGCTTCGCGATTTGAAATGACGTGGCGTTGACTTCGCGCGGAAAGGTCGAGAGTCGGTGGAATCACCTATAAATAAAGGCCGACCCCCTCGAGAGAAGTAGAGAGATTTTTCAAAGAAGATCATTTTCTCTCGTTTTGCGAAGGTAGTTCACGGAGCCAGTGTGCTTCGCGAAAGAGGAGCTTCGCGGCAGCTATTGTAGCTCCGCGAAAGTTGTGTGCTCCGCGTTGGCTCAGTGAGCTTCGCGAGAAAAGTTTCTTTGCAATGAGTTGATCTTCGTGGGAGTTCTTCGCGAGAGAGCTTCGCGAGAGAGCTTCGCGAAAAGGCAGGAGCTTCGCGAAGGTGTTTCCAAAGTGAATTGCCCAGTGGTTCAGGGGTAAAGGGATATTCATCAGTGGATGAAAGTTGGACTTTAACAGAGCATCTATCTACAGTTAAGGATGCATTACTTCATGCAAATTAAGAGACCTACAGGTCTATAAACTGTGAGTGAATCCCTTCTGGAGCAGTGAGCTTAGAAAGAGGAAGAAGGTGATCCTCTCCACCGGCAGTGAGCCAGATAGAGAGAAACAGGGAGTGACCCTTGGGAAAGCAGTGAGCTGACCCTAAACCTTGTATAGGCAGTGAGCCTGGGCATAGAAGTGATCTAGCCCAAACATTGTAATCCACAGCTAGTGAAGTTTAGTGGACTTGGTACGATCGGAAACCTGTCGGCGTATGCTCCTTGGACATAGCCCTTAGCGGTGAACCAAGTAAAATTGCTATGTCATGTGCTTGATTTACTTTCTGTTTATTTTGTGCAGCAGGAAAGAGAGAGAAGAGTGTTTTTCTTAACAGCGAAACAAGATTAGAACGGGCTTTAATTTTTTTATTAGTCATACCCTAATTCACCCCCCCTCTCTGGGTATTCAGCCTAGTGGACCTAACAAGTGGTTTCAGAGGGAAGGTTGACAGTTGTTCTTCTCTCAAATGGAGGTCACTAATCATAGAGGGATTTCGATCTTCGACGGATGTAATTTTCAGATATGGAAGAATCGAATGCAACACTATTTCCGATCTCTGGGAATGGATGTGTTTTCAGCAGCCATGCATGGTATCACGGCTGATATTACTAGTGGTGCATTATTAGAAGAAGAGCATAAAGAGTTGGATGCTGATTCCAAAGCAATCAATGCCTTGGGGGGAGCCCTTTCCAATCCCATATATACAAAGGTGATGTCATGCAAAACGTCACATGCCATGTGGGAAAAGCTCTTGAATATTTATGAAGGGGATACAAAAGTTAGAGAGGCAAAGATGCAAGTGTTGTGGAACAAGTATGAAGATCTGAGAATGAACCCGAATGAGTCTGTTGATGCATTCTTTGACAGGGTAAATGTTGTGGTAGAAGACATGTGGGGTCTTGGTGAGATTATCGTAGACATTAAAATCGTAAAGAGCATCTTGAGAAAGCTTCCACCTCAGTTCAATCCGAAAGTTTCTATTTTGGAAGATAAAGATCCGAAAGAGCTGACATTGGATAACCTACACAGCACTCTTGTTGCATATGAAATGAGAAATGATGACAACGATGCTGTGGAAAAGGGGAAATCCAAAGAGGTGGAATTTAAGGCCATGAAGAGGCTAACTATTGAATATTCTCAGGAGGAAGAAGAGTCAGATGAGGTGATGTCGTTCCTTTCTTCAAATCTGCAAAGAGGAAAAGAAAAGTTTAAAGGGAAACTTCCACTAGCATGCTTCCGATGTGGAAAGGTTGGTCATCTTGCTGTAAGATGCCCCAAAAAGTTTCAAGAAGAAAGATATGAAGATGAAGTTGAGATTCCCATGAAAAAATCTTCAGCCTATGTGAAAGGGAATAAGTAGTTCAAGAGAAATTTCTTTAAGAAGAAGAAGAAATTGAAGGATGAGTTGACATGGAAGCTGAATTAGAAGAATATCTTGAAGAGATAGATGTTTGGCGAGCAAAAACAAAGAAAGCCAACAGGATAGTACGTGATGCCAAACTCTACATGCAACAACAAGAAGAAGAGAAGTCTGAGCTTGAGAAATAAATTGAAAATCTTAAGTCTTCCAGGCCAGAGCGCACAGAAAAGGTTGATGAGCATAAGCTTGAGATTGAAGAGCAGAAAAGGGAGATTGATTGCTTGAGTCGAAAAGTGAAAGATCACATCAAGCGTATTGAAGAGCTTGAAGAGGAAGTTGTCGGTCTGCAGAGAAAAGTTAAAGACCAGGAAAATCCTTTCAATCCCAACATATTCTTGGGAAATCAGGTTGTTACGAAGACTGAAAAGAAGAAATAAGAGCCTAGTAGTTCAGCAGGAAAGAAGCAGCAATTGGACTCAGAAGTTAAGGCTGAGTCATGGCTTAATCAGAAACAAAAATATGTGGCAGTTGAAGTTAGACCACAAACACCTGTCCCGAGATTGAAAGTGGATTTGAGCACAAAGCAGAATCAGAATACTTAGAGATCCCAAGGGGAAACTCGTAGTGCTGAAGTAACACGTAGGAATGCACCTTATATCAGGTGTTATTGTTGTGGAAAGATGGGACATTCACAGTATGTGTGTTCCATAGCCAAAAGATGTCGAAGAGAACAAGAACAGAGATGACAGCCAAACAGAGAATGGTTTTCCAGAACATATTTTGAAGGACACTGTTTTTGGTGCGGAGGATTTGGACACATGGCTAGGTACTGCACTCCAACCATTCAGAAAAATGTGCCAAAGCAGAATCAAAATGTTCGCAAGCAGCAGATCAGTAAACCGTCAAGTGAGTTAAAAGTTTAGAACAGATTTGCAGTTTTGAAAGATGAAGATGGTCCATCATACTCTGAGAAAGAACAGAAGCCTCAATCCATGCCGAGTGTGAAAGAAAAAGTATGGACCAGGAAGAAGAAAATTGAAAAGGCCGTAGTTGCTGAAATTGACCTTAAAGCATCAGATCATTCTGGTGTGTGGATCCTTGATAGTGGTTTCACATCCCACATGACATGCAACAAGGATCTAGTTACAGGCATAAAATATGACAAATAAGGAGTTGTCAAATTTGGAAATGATGAAGGCCTGAAGATTGTTGGCTCAGGAAAAGCCAAGTTTGGGGGCAAAGAAATGAGACATGTTGATGTCTTGGTGGTAGAGGGTCTCATTCACAATTTTCTTAGCGTCAGTCAACTATGCGACTCTGGGCACTCTATCCTATTTACCAAGAAGATGGGTTTTGTTAAAGGAAAATATGGGATAGTCATTATACAGGGAAAACGAACAAAGGGGAATCTTTACCTGGTAGGTGGGGAAGAAGATTCATGCCTTTTATCCAGAGAAGAAGAAAATCAGTTGTGGAATAAGCGACTTAGTCATCTATGTCAACCGTCTATGGAAGATCTGGTAAAGTGTGATGCTGCTAGAGACCTTCCCAAACTATCACGTGATCGCACTCATACGTGTGATGCTTGTCAACAAGGGAAGATCGTCAGGAAGACATACAGTCCAAAGGAACAAAAAGCAACTAGAGTGCTCTAATTGGTGCATGCTGATGTATGTGGACCTATCTCACCACAAGCTATAGATGGGCAAAGGTACTATGTTCTTTTCATTGATGACTATAGCAGAATGGCATGGGTATTAATCATTACCCATAAGACAGAGGTGTTCAGTTGCATAAAGCAGTACAGGAGGGAATCGGAAAATATGCTTGGGCAGAAAATTCTGAAGTTTCGTACTGATAACGGTATGGAATTTACAAACAGTCAGGTTGAAAACTATCTCGAGAAACACGGTATAAGGCATCAAGTTTCATCAGTAAGAACTCCCCAATAGAATGGAGTAGTTGAAAGGAGAAATCGTATCATCAACAACATGGCCAGAACAATGCTTATTGATAAGGACTTACCAGAGAAATTTTGGAAGGAAGTAGTTTTGACATCGGTCTATGTTTCAAACAGGTCCCTGTTATGTCCGAAGCAAGGGAAGACTCCGTATGAACTGTGGTATGGAAAGAAGCCAACGTTGAAATACTTTCGAATCTTTGTAAGTAAGTGTTTCATTCTCAACAAAGAACATCATAGGAAGTTTGAGGCACGAGGAGATGAAGGGATATTCCTTGGCTATTCAGGGAAAAGAAAAGCATATAAATGCTTCAACAAGAGGTTGGGAAAATTTTTTGAGAGCAATGATGTCACTATAGTTGAAAATGATCACACTGCTCAACGACCCAGCGAACAGGTTCTGGATGAACGTGATGATGAGGTAAGCAACACAGGGGGAGTAAAAGTGGTAGAGGCTAACTTAGAAGAAGATACTGATGATGAACAAGAAAGTGTCAAGTCTGTATCTGCAAGGAAGCCAAAGAGTAGAGCTAAAATTGATAGGCAAAATATCATTGGTGATCAGACAGCTCCAGTTCAGACTCAAAGAATGAAATCATTACAGCAAAAATCGTTTCTATCTCAGGTAGAGCCAAAATGTTTTTCCGATGCAGCTGAAGATGAAAACTGGGTTCAGGCTATGAATGAAGAGCTTAATCAAATTGAGAAGAACCAGACATGGGAGATTGTTTCGAGGCCAGCAGACAAGAATGTCATTGGGACCAAATGGGTCTATCGCAACAAGATGAATGAAGATGGAACAGTGATTCGGAACAAAGCACGTCTAGTGTGCAAGGGGTACTCCCAGATCGAGGGAATTGATGTTGATGAGACATTTTCACCGGTTGCAAGGCTGGAGACAATAAGATTATTCCTAGCCATCGCAGTGCAAAGGAAGTTCAAAGTGTTCCAGATGGATGCCAAATCCGCATTCTTGAATGGGGTTCTGGAAGAAGAGGTGTATATTGAGCAGCCAAATGGTTTTCTCATTAATGAGGATGAGAACAAAGTTTGCATGCTAAAGAAGGAATTGTATGGGCTAAAACAAGCACCAAGATCATGGTACTCAAGGCTTGATCAGTACTTGAAGAAGCTTGGTTTTCAGCGTGGAGGAGTTGATTACAATCTCTATTTCAGTAATGACAGTAATCAAAGGATGATAGTGTTGGTTTATGTCGATGACATCATATTTGGCGGATCAGATGAAGCTCAGTGCATACAGTTTTCCGAATTCATGAAAAATGAGTTTGAAATGTCAATGATTGGAGAGATAACGTTTTCCCTTGGTCTACAGGTGACACAAGGAAGGAATGGAACATTCATTTCTCAATCTAAATATGCCAAGGAGGTCCTGAGAAAGTTTGGAATGGAAAATTCCAAGGAGATGAAGACTCCGGTTGCCACCCGGATGAAATTATCGAAATATGAAGATGGCAAGGTAGTTAATATCACAGAATACAGGAAAATCATTGGAAGTCTGTTGTACTTAACCGCAACAAGGCCTGATATTGTTTTCGCCACATTCCAAGCAGCGAGATATCAGAGTAATCCCAAGGAAAGTCACATGATCGCAGTGAAAAGAATACTTTGGTATATCAAGGGCATGGTGGACTTCGGCTTGACATACAATGACAAATCTCAGACAGAGTTATTGGGATATACTGATGCAGACTGGGCCGGTTCAGCAGATGATAGAAAATCAATGTCAGGTGGTGCTTTCTATCTTGGTGGATTGTGTATTTCTTGGCTAAGCAAGAAGCAAGATTGCATTTCATTGAGCACCGCAGAAGCTGAGTATATTGCGACCACTCAAGCATGCACACAGTTATTGTGGATGAAGCAGCAGCTTGAAGATATGGGAGTTGAAGTGAATTCTACGATCGGAATCCAGTGCGATAACTCAAGTGCTATAAATCTCAGCAAAAATCCCATCCATCACTCTAGGACAAATCACATTGAGATAAAGTATCATTTTATCAAGGAGAAAGTTGAGAAGGGGATCGTGAAGTTGGAGTATGTGCCTACAGAACTACAGGTTACAGACATCCTGACAAAGGCCTTACCCAAGGAAGCTTTTGAGAGGCATCGACTGGCTCTGGGAGTTCAGTCGATTCCCCGCACTTCACATAGTGTGGATGTGGGACCCCCCCTCTCCCCGAGGTATGATGTGTTTTTCCCTATTGTGCTAATATGTGTTCTCTACTATGTTACCGACTACAAAGGAGTTTCCTTTGGGTTCGTTGACAAAGGGGGAGAAACATGTTTGTTAAAGGGGGAGAAAATAGTGACTGTTTGAGACAGTGCAGAGATTTGATAAATCATAATTGATACGGGGAGAAGATGAAAGGTGGAGCAGCTAGAAAGGGGGAGCAATGAGCAAGGGGGAGATTTTTAAATATGACGATGCTAGAAGTGATCGATCAAAGAATAGATATCACGACAGTTGAGGATCGTGATAAAAGCGGAACAGTGGTGTTGGACAGGTGAGAGAAGGTTTCCAGCTATCATCAATTGGTATCAGTGTGGTTCAACAATTGGTATCAATTTAAGATTTGGTATCAGGGTGGAATCGACAATTGGGGTCTGACATGAAGTGATTCATTGATGAACTTTTCATACTACTCTTGTTTCTCACACCGAGCATTGCTCATGTGGGCTTAGAGTACGTGTTAAGTGAATCCTTGAACGCTATCAGAATCGCAAAAGGCGAATGGTGGTAGCGACTGGAAGGAGACTCAGTGAGGTATCAAAGTGTAGAAAATCATTCTGAGATGAGTTGTGAAGAGTTGTCAACAAACCCAAAGGGGGATATTGTTGGGCAAAAATACCTCAAGGTAACATTGAAGTATTTTTTTTGGGTTGATTGTGTTTGTTGACAAATCAGGTTTCCATGGATAATTGTCGAGTTCTCGAGAAGTTGTTGACATTCCATGTTGACAAATAATGATGACAAAGGAAAGGACGATCTGGAGGGGGTACAAAAGAGCAGTACAAGGTGGCGCCGTTTCCCAGCGTTTGCCAAATTTTTGGGGTCCAAAATTTGGAGTTTGGTGAGCATCACGAAAAGTGGATTTCCATGAAGAGTATAATTTCATATGGAAAAGGCATGAATTTCGCGAAGATAGGATGCTTGGTTTGGAAATCGTGAAGACCATAAGAATGGAGGCGGTGATGCTTCGCGATTACGTCAAGCTTCGCGAACGGCAGAGGCTGAAGCGCATCGCGGCGGTGAAGGGCTTTGCGAGTGAGCTTCACGGAGAAGGCGCGAAGGAATGTTGGGCTTCGCGAGGGAGCTTCGCGGCGAAGTCGCGAAGGTATGTTGACGATGATTCTTCGCGACTACGTCAAGCTCTGCGAACAGAAAATTGCAGTGGAGCATCGCGATTTGAAATGACGTGGCGTTGACTTCGCGCGGAAAGGTCGAGGGTCGGTGGAATTGCCTATAAATAGAGGCCGACCCCCTCGAGAGAAGTAGAGAGATTTTTCAGAGAAGATCATTTGCTCTTGTTTTTTGAAGGTAGTTCGCGGAGCCAGTGTGCTTCGTGAAAGAGGAGCTTCGCGGCGGCTATTGTAGCTCCGCGAAAGTTGTGTGCTCCGCGTTGGCTCAGTGAGCTTCGCGAGAGAAGTTTCTTTGCAACGAGTTGAGCTTCACGGGAGTTCTTCGCGAGAGATCTTCGCGAGAGAGATTCGCGAAAAGGCAAGAGCTTCGCGAAGGCTTGTTTGAGCTTCGCGAAATTGGGAGCCTAGCGAAGTAGGGTGCTTCGCGAAGGTGTTTCCAAAGTGAATTACCTAGTGGTTCAGGGGTAGAGGGATATTCATCAGTGGATGAAAGTTGGAATTTAACAGAGCATCTATCTACAGTTAAGGATGCATTACTTCATGCAAATGAAGAGACCTACAGGTCTATAAACTGTGAGTGAATCCCTTCTGGAGCAGTGAGCTTAGGAAGAGGAAGAAGGTGATCCTCTCCACCGGGAGTGAGCCAGAGAGAGAGAAACAGGGAGTGACCCTTGGGAAAGCAGTGAGCTGACCCTAAACCTTGTATAGGCAGTGAGCCTGGGCATAGAAGTGATCTAGACCGAACATTGTAATCCACAGCTAGTGAAGTTTAGTGGACTTGGTACGACCAACAACCTGTCGGCGTATGCTCCTTGGACGTAGCCCTTAGCGGTGAACCAAGTAAAATTGTTGTGTCCTGTGCTTGCTTTACTTTCTGTTTATTTTGTGCAGCAGGAAAGAGAGAGAAGAGTTTTTTGCTTAACAACGAAACAAGATCAGAATGGGCTTTAATTTTTTTATTAGTCATACCCTGATTCACCCCCCCTCTCAAGGTATTCAGCCTAGTGGACCTAACAATGACCTCTTTGACCAGCTCAAGGGAGAACGGTGGTTCTCAAAGACAGACCTCAGGTCAGGCTATCGTCAGCTCAGAGTTCGGGACGAGGACGTGCAGAAGACGACCTTCAGATGTCGGTATGGCCACTATGAGTTCTTGGTTATGCCATTCGGAATAACCAATGCTCCAACAGTGTTCATGGGCCTCATTAATAGGATCTTTCATCCATACCTCAACCAATTTGTCATGGTCTTCATCGACGACATTTTGATATACTCGACGACTGAGGAGGAGCACGCCTACCACTTGCAGGTTGTACTGGACACACTCCGAGAGCACCAGCTTTATGGAAAGCTCTCGAAGTGTCAGTTCTGGATACGTGAGGTCCACTTCTTGGGGCACGTCATCTCTGAGGTGGGAGTTTCAGTGGATCCTGCGAAGATCGAGGCAGTGCTAGCTTGGGAGCCACCCAGGAGCGTGATGAAGGTGCGAAGTTTCTTGGGACTAGCTGGATACTACTGGAGATTTATTCCAGACTTCTCCAGAGTTACAACACCACTCTCAGCTTTGAAGAAGAAGGGGAAACCCTTTGTGTGGTCAGACAGATGTCAGTAGAGCTTCCAGGAGCTGAGACAGAGATTGACCAGCGCACCTATCTTGAGGTTGCCGGAGGAGGGAGTAGGGTATGTAGTCTACTGCGATGCATCAGGGACCGGACTCGGATGTGTCCTGATGCAGGAGCGGGCGGTGATCGCCTATGGATCATGCCAGTTGAGGCCACATGAGTAGAACTATGCTACCCATGACCGGAAGTTAGCAGTAGTGGTCTTCGCTCTGAAGACATGGTGACACTACCTGATGGGCGAGCGCTTTACAGTCTTTTCTGACTATCAGAGTCTCAGGTACATCTTCTCTCAGAAGGAATTGAACCTGAGACAACGGCGATGGCTCGAGTTCCTTGAGGACTATGACTTTGAGATAGTCTATACTCATGGGAAGGGAAACATAGTAGATGATTCTCTCAGCAGGAGGAGGGGCATTCGGCTACTTGAGGAGGCGACAGAGCAGCTAGACGCTTTGCAGATATCCTTCGTGTATAGAGATGGAGTAGCCTTCCTTCAGTCTCTCATAGTCACTACTCCAGTACTGTAGCGGGTCAGAGAGGCACATCATGGGGATGCTGACTGTGAGACGCGACATGCACAAATATCCTCAGGACAGACACCTGATGGTTTCTCCTTTGGAGTAGTGCACAACACCCTTTTCAGAGGACGTACCTTGGTACCAGTTGCTTTACGGGAGGTGGTGCTGAGAGAGTTTCACACTTCTCCCTTGGCGGTACATCCTGGAGTGCCGAAGATGTACCAGGACCTCAGATGACAACACTGGTGGCCGGGCATGAAGAAGGCTGTGACAGAGTTCGTTTCTCGATGCCTCACCTACCAGCAGGTGAAGGCAGAGCATCAGGTACCATCAGGCTTGGTACAGCCCTTGGAGGTCCTGGAGTGGAAGTGGGATGGCATATCTATGGACTTCGTGACTGGACTTCCACGCACTTCCAGAGGTCACGACTCCATTTGGGTGATTGTCGACCGACTCACCAAGTTGGCTCACTTATTACCCATCAGAGAGCAGGGCTCAGTGGAGAGCTTGGGGCGTCTCTACGTTTAGGAGATTGTACGGCTTCACGGTGTTCCATCATCTATCGTCTCCGATCGAGATGATCGCTTTACATCCCAGCTTTGGAAGGGGTTGCAGGAGGCATTCAGGACGCAGCTACGTCTGAGCACTGCCTTTCACCCTCAGACGGATGGTCAGATAGAGAGGACCATTCAAACTCTCGAGGACATGCTCCGCACATGTGTCCTCGACTTTGGTCGCAGTTGGGAGGACCACCTACCCTTGGTGGAGTTCACGTACAGCAACAGTTACCACTCCACCATCGGGATGGCACCATACGAGGCATTGTACGGCCGACCTTGTAGATCTCCTTTGTGCTGGAAAAACCCTGGGGAGTCAGCACTTGTGGGACCAGAGATGATCCAGGCCATGACAGAGAAGGTCCAGATCATCTAGGAGCGGATGAGGACAGCTTAGATCCGGAAGAAGTCCTATGCTGACAGGAGGCGGAGGCCACTAGAGTTCGAGGATGGTGACCACGCCTTCTTGCGTGTCTCACCTCGACGTGGTTTATGAAGATTTGGCCGAGGTGACAAGTTGTCTCCACACTTCATCGGACTATTCCAGGTCCTCAGCAGGATTGGCAAGGTGGCTTATCGCCTGGCTCTACCACCTCAGTTGCACCGGGTGCACGACGTCTTCCACGTAACTCAGCTGAGGAGATATGTGCACGACCCGACGCATATCATTGACCATGGGGAGCTGAACGTTGATGATGGGGAGACTTTTACGGAGGTCCCGTTGGAGATTGAGGATTGACAGGAGCGGGTCCTACGTGGATGGTCGATTCCTCTAGTGCGCATCAGATGACAGCACGGGAACCTCCAGGAGATCACTTGGGAGCGGGAGGCTCAGATGCGTGCTTAGTACCCACATTTGTTTCCCTAGTTTATGATGTATCTTTACGGGGACGTAAATCCCTAAGGTGGGAGTGATGTAAAGACCCATAAAATTCAAGGAATTTTTTTTCTTTATTTTCTTTGGAATTTTACAAGAACACAGTTGCTGACGGCACCTGATTCTGAGGCCCGGTGTGCCCGGAATCATTTTCCGAAGTTTGGATCGGGTACGTTCAGTGAACGAACGAGCGGGTTTTTCTAACTTTTGAACCGGTGCTCGGAATCGAATTCCAAGGGCACCGGTGGAATCGCAGTGCCGATAATTACTTATAAATACCTTTTCCGGAGTTGCGTTTGCTCGGGTGTGGTTTTTAATTTTTGGGGTTAAGTTAAGGAATAAAAATAAAAGTGGTGCGACTTTTTATTTTTATTTTACTTAAGTGGATTAACCTAGGTTAAGCGGATAATATGGGACCCATAATATCCTACCCACTTGCTAGGATATTTGTGAGGTGGGGACCGCACAAGCCCCACCGTTTCTTTCCCTCTAAGTAACGCACCCGCGAAAACCTCTTTTTAAATAAATTCAACCCGTGCTTTAATTAAATATTAAACACCCCTATTAATTGAATTTTTTAAGCGTTGCAATTAATTCAATTAATTGTTGGATTCTTTTTATAAATTCCAAAATGTTGGCATGAGAAATAAAATAAGACCAACACTTATTTTATTGAAGGGTTGCTTATTGAGAGGATTGGGAGAAATCTCTAAGGCTTGAAGATCTTCATCCTCCTTCGTTGAAGAATGCGAAGAACGCGAAGAACGCATCGTCGCCGACGAAGAACGCCGGCCTCCGACGAAGGGCGATGAAGAACGCCGAACCCTCGGAGATTGACGACGCGACGCCGTGTACCGCGACGCCGACGATTCTCCTTCTGCGACGCTTCTTCCACGACGTTCATTCCCCGCGACAATCTTCGATCAACAACCGATTGAGGTAGGGGTTTTATGCATTTCTATTTTGTGTTTTTCTTATGTCATTTTCCCCATTCAATTGAACCACCGGTTATCGCATTAACGGGAGGAGGTCGGACCGCACGAACACGACCGACACTCCTCCCCTTTTTGGTTGTGGATTTTTGATGCGGCGAACAAGGAAATGCGGTGCCGAAGCACCGCGCGGGAATTGTAAAAGGGAGAGCGGAGAAACGCGGCACCGCCGCACCACACCATGGGAAGCAACAAATCTGCGGCGCCGTTGCGCCGCGCCGGAGGACCTCAGAAGGACCGTGGCCGGAGCGGGACTGCGGTGGAGGGGCGCGGCGTCGTCGCGCCGCGCCGGACGGATGAGGGCCGCGGCCGGTTCCGAGCCACGGCGGAGCAGCGGAACTGGCGGCCGGTACCGGGCCGCCGACGTCGTAGCAAGGGGACCGGCCTTGCTGGTCCCGTGGCAGCAGAAGCTGGCCGGCCGGACCATGGAGGAACCGGCGGTTCGTAACCCCCGGCCGGCCAGCTGAGCGGCCCCATAAAGGGGCCATGATTCTTCACGCAGGGGCAGCACGCCCCCCGCTCCCGAAACGGCTCAGCCTTTCGGCCAAGCCTCTGGCCAGCGCGCCAGTGCGCCGCGCGCCGGGCCGGCTGCCCTGGCCAGTTCGCCAGGCCGGGCCGCGCCCAGGTCGGGCTGCGCCGCGCCCAGGCCGGGCTGGGCCGCGCCGGCCGGGTTGGGCCGCACCATCCGGGCCGGGCCACGCCCAAGCGGGCCGGACCCGGACCCGGTTCGGGCCGACCCTTGGGGTATCGGGCCGGGTCGGACCGGGCCCGAACCCCCTATTACCGAACCTTTTTCGGTCTGTTTCCCATAACGTGAGTTACGGTCCTCCGATCGACGCACCGTCAGTTGCGATGCGATCCTTGGATCAAGACGGTCATTTCGGTATATCGAACTGAAGGTTTCGAAATACTTTGGGTTCGGCCGGGTTGGTTCGTACACGAAACCAACCGGGACCTCAGAGCGGAAACACTTATAACTTGAATTCCGGACGTCCGATTGACGTGCCGTCGACTTTGATGGTTTCCTCTTAGTGAGATGGATCTTCTGGCTTACTCCGCTCGAGGTTTGGACGCATTTGGAGTGCGGTCGGGTTGGTTTTGACTTAAAAACCAACCGGGCCCCTAGGACGAAAAAGTCAATAACTTCTAGACCGGGCGTCCGATTGACGCGCCGTCTGCGACGTTGAGTTCCTGTTGACGATACAGAACTTTTGGATACATCAACTGCAGACTATGTGTCAGTTGATGTATCAGCCTCTCAGCTCATGGAGCGGACCCTCCCGAAGGAGTTTGCTGTGTGCGAGAACCCTTGAGCTGGCTGCGACTACGACGACGACTGTACAGAGATCCTCAGTGGATTCGACGACGACGAATACAACACTCAGCGAACCTACGTGGATCAGTGCTACCGATCCTGTGTGGGTTAGCACTCAGTGGTCCTGTGTGGGTCTGATCCTTTGTGGGTCATTGTGGGGGTTAGTTACCTATCGATTCTTTGTGGGTCAGATCCTTTGTGGGTCATTGCGGGGGTTAGTTACCTATCGATCCTTTGTGGGTCAGATCCTTTGTGGGTCATTGCGGGGGTTAGTACCTATCGATCATTTGTGGGTCCGACGGCTTAGACGAATCAGTGGCAATGTCTGATCATCTCTATCATCATACGAAGAAGTATACCTGTGTGAGCTGAATCTTGACTTGCTTTCCTATGTGGATTATGTTATGCTTTCCTATGTGGATTGGGTTGTGGTTTCCTATGCGGACTGGGTTGTACTTGGGCTCGGAGGTTGGAGTGAACTGGAATTGATGACTTAGGTATATGTATGGGCATATACCTAAGCAGTGTCAGATGTTACTTCGTGATTTTATCTTTCCTTTGTAGTTTATCCTTTGTGGATTCTGGGAGACCTTTGGGGGTCTTGGGGTCCCTATTGAGTAGCTTATACTCACCCCTGCATGGGCTATGCCCACACTATGTTGTGTTGGTTGCAGATGACGGACAACCCTGATCGTGGTTGAGGCTTGCGGAGAAGGACGGTACCTGGAGGTGGACCACTGGGCGGACGTACTCGGAGCGGTCGGCTGGACCCGAGGAGTAGTGGAGGCTATCTGTACCCACCCTTCAGGTGGGACTTCCAGTGGACGGCTCGATGTTGCGGCTCTACTTTTCAATTTCTGTTTCCCCTTTCCAGTTGTACTTTACTTTCAGTTTGGGTTTGTATACTGGCCCACTTACTTTTCCGCACTTACTGTTGCACCCAGTTTTTACTTAGTGTTTACTTCTACTGCTTGCTTGCTCTGAGGTGTTTGTTTACTTTACAAAGGCAATTCCTTCCCTTTTTACCGGGAATTACGCCTTGGTGCTAGTCGACAACCCCTGGCCTATGGAAGGTGGGCTTGGGGTAGTCACGGCATGGGCCCCGAGGATGGGTCGTGACATTCTACTACTGAAAAACCCACGTCAATTCTTCCATAGATGGGGTAGGAAGCGGTGCTCCATGAAAGGTCTGCATAAACCACATGAATCCTTCTCAGAATAGTGTATCAACACTTATATTCAAAATAAATATTGGTGCCAAGAAATGAAAAACAAGAGGATCTGCTGGTAGTCCTTGATCTACCATGTCCTGTTTCCAATCGTTTCCTTATAACTGGTATAAAATCAGAGGATGTCTCGGTGGAATAACTCCCTATACGGTGTGTTTCCTTAAGTTTTTACATAGGAGTGTACTTCTGCCAACCCTGTTCGTGTAACCCCCATACACATGGTGTGTTCTCCTTGAAACATAGTGTGTACTTGAATCATTTCCCCCCTTCCTGAGTTCCTCTACACGGATATAAACACAGATCCTACCTGGGAAACTCTACATGGCATGTGTGCCCTGGACATGACGTGTATCCCTTAAGTCATAACCATCTGTGTCCTTAGTCACATGGTCAGTGACATGGTTGACTCTACATGGCGTGCAAGTATGGGATATAGCATGTGCAACATAGGTTTTATCCACCAGTGTTGTTGGCCACATGGCCAGATACATGTCTCTTACAACACGGTGTGTACTCTATGTATACAGTGTGTGCCACCAAATATTTCCCAACCCTGTGTCTCTGCCCACATAGTAAGTCACACGGTTAAATAATATACGATGTGTACATATATTACACAGCATGTACTTAAGAAAAACAGTTCCATTCTGACCAGAAGGATACATGGCGTGTATTCATCAATACACATCATGTATTCTGGGTTTTTCCGGATAGTAAGCCTCCGAAACTACTCCAAATCCCATAAAAACACTAAAAGAAATATTAAAGTGACAAATTATGATTCATGAGGGTCCATACTCCCCAAAAATCAAATATTGTCATATTATACATGTACATTACAAGGAATAATAGTGCAATCAATCACATGATCCACCAAATTCTGATTCACATGGTCCCATAACACCTTAGGGACCAAAGTTTGGTGCTCATTAAAATGATACCATACACAATTAAATACTCTATAAAATGGTAGGTATTCTATCAAAGAATCTATCAAAACAGCATGCATATCTAGCACGACATCTATCACAACAACACACAATCAGTAATGCACCCTAAATGACATGAAAAGAATGCATGACATGTGATCTCTAGCAAGTGCCTATATAATGCATGAGATATAATAACCTCATCTCATCGGGTTGCAACAGAAATAGAACCTTAATAATATCAATGAAAACAGCACAAAACATGTGAATCAACTGATGGTGAAATCAAATCAATTGTAACATTTGAAAAACCAGAAAATTTTAATAATCAAGGTAAATTAGATTTTCCCTATACACGGGTAAGCTACTCCCTGGCGCAACTTACTACCGACTACATATTATTTCCTATCCTTGTATATAGGCTCCAAATAGTAAGTCAAGAAGAAAATAATCCCTTTGATACCACTTTGTAATGTCCTAGTTCTGGGTGCCTCCCAAAGGTGCCCCGTACTCGGTTGGTCACATGGCCTCAAGCGCATTTCCCTGAACGCCAGAGGCTGCTGACTAGTAGCAAGGGCCTTCGGTGTGATAGTAGGGAAACTATGCTCTCATTGGTAGAGTAACACAATGGAATAAACATATAACAGTAACAAAAATAGTAATACCATACAATAAGTAAACATCCGAAGATTGAAAGTAAATAAACAACTACAACATATATATATGAATAACGATGCACGCCATAAGTATCTATGAAAATAGCCAAACAAGTCACATTGATGGAATACAGTAATAAACCAAAGTACAATGAAAATAAGTAAAATACAATAACATCACAAGACTCAGCTTGGTCCCATTCTCCCCAGCAGTCAAGTACCTAAAGTAGAAGGGCACTTTCCCTTATTTATACCTGCAAAAATATTATCTATTTGGGCCCAAAAGCATTATCCAAAAAGGGTGTGAGACAAATCCCATTAGGAAAACACCTAAAGATCAGTTCCTAACTATCAGTAAATATATATATAATATAAAAATATGCAAAATTAAGTAATAAACAAGGAAGTACTCAGAAGTTAACAATCCTATAGTTTCAACTACATTCATTTACATTTATTAGTTAATAAACCAATCATTCACAATTAACTCTCTGTGAAAGTTCTCATAGCCTCACCCCTGTGGTTTAGCTTATTATTTAATAATAAAGACATAACGAACCCATGGGATAGCTTACACAATCAAACCCCTTTGGTCTCATGAAATCAAAGAATCTCTGAGTAATCACTCACCGTCAATTCCCCCTATAGTCTTTTAATGATAAACTATAGACTCTATGAGGAAGCACTCAATGTCAGTTCCCCCAGTGGTCTTATAATGATAACTATAGACACTCTGGGGGATAAATCAATTTAAATCCTCCTTATGGTCTCGTAGTGTGAAAAGTACAATAGACACTCCAAGGGATCACTCAACGTCAACCCCCCCTATGGTCTCTCTACACCAGGTTTCCACAGCCCTGTGTAAAGAAATATTGCACAAACAATATTCAGCAGCCAAAGTAAAACACAAATACTACTTGGATAAATGACTAAAAATCATAACACAAGCATGTTAGATAATATCACTCCATCCCAACACCACTAGGCATGGAAAACAGAGGAGCCTAACATGAAATTCTAGACCCAACAACCAATATCAGATCAAACATGGGAAAACACATCCATAGAAAGGTAAATAACCCAATTTACAATAGAAAACCCATGCTCAGACAAACAAGTCATAACAGACATTAACAGGGTAAAATTCCCTAAAAACGCAATACCGTAAACTAGGGTATTGTGAACTTTTTTCACAAATAATTCAAAGACAAACTACAGAAAGGAACAAACCACCTACATAGACATCGTATGACTGATATAGTTGATCCTTAGCCTCTGGATCAACCTAGAATTTCGTAGATCTATAAAAACATCTAAAAATTTCAAAAAAGGATATCTCACGAAATAAGAAGAATCAAGAGAAAATGATTTAGAAGAAAGAAAAAATCATCGATGTGATTGCAACACAATCAACAGTGTTTGACTCATAACACAGATGGTCGATCTGGGTCTCGGATAAGAATCAGTGATATCCATCGCTCCTAGACGAGAAAACTCTATAAGAAGGAGGTTCTATCAACTAGACGTGACCCTGATCCGATTTATCAATTAAAAATAAAAATACACAATGTGTTTTTTAAATATACACAGTGTTTATATGCCTTTACTAGGGACCACTTTAGGCGGTCTCTAGGTCACCTCACACGACCATGTACTCATCCGTTACACGACCAGTACACAACTACCCATGACAACCAGGTACATGACATGTACTCTTAAGTACACAGAGTGTACTCCTTAAATTTCTAGAAACTCCTCTTTTCCTCAAAACACCAAAAAACAAGGTCCATACCTAAAAAAGAAGATTTAGGTTCTTACAGTGAGCTTTTGTGGTAGAAACACGTGTAATTATATCCATAATCAATCATAAGGAGTTTTATCATATTCTAGTTGATTGATTTTAAGTTAAGAGACATTCCTAGACACTTATTAGGGATGATAAATGTTATGTTGTGGAGTTTTAATGACCCATGTTTTTATGGGTGTTGGTCCTGCAAAATAATACTTGGAACACTATAAGAAGGAGTGAATTATATTTGAATAAATGAAAAAAATCTCATCCCACCCTTGAGTAATTTGATCAGATTATAAGATGTTTTAATCAAATAAAATTAAATAAGAGTAAATCTTAATGTATAAATACTTAAAGGAGAGGAAATTAATTCCATCATAAACTAAATCACTATCCAAAAAATTCAAAAATATGTAGAAATAAAATTACAATGAAAAATTATAGCAATTAATAGTTAAAACAATATATAGAGTAATGAGAAAAAAATCAAATAAACCTTAAGGATATCAATTACTAAATAAAATTTTAATAAAGGAACCCTTATGTTTTTGAACAAAGTAGAAGGGGGTTCATCACCTGAACCTAGGTATCCCAATTATTCACTTAGAAGTTCCTCAACTGAAACCCATTATAAAATATTAGTGTCTTCTCCATAGACACTCATTCTTCCTTTCTACAAAATCCCTCAATCATTCTGATCATAAAAACTCTATCTTTCAAACCATGGAATCCCGTGCTCATTAAGGATTTGATAAACTGGTTTCACTCCTATCACTGGAATCCCTCTCATGAAGGATCTCACAAAAAATAATTACAATAATAAACACCAAGTGATTTCTAATCAAAACCTCACGGATGATAACTCTTAGAACATACAGTAAAAGATTAAAAAGTGAGATCACTCAGAAGAAATGAGAGTTTCCATGAATTCAATTAGAAACCAAATTTATGAAACATGTAAAAAATGGTTCTGATCTATGGATCCTTAGTTTCTATTTATATATGTCCACTATAATAAAATCTAACACTAATATTTTGAGATCTTTTTTTTTCAGTTGTAATAACTTCAAACACATTTTCCATTGATCAGTGAATATACTTTTAGTTTGCATTATCCGATGTATCTAACACAACTCACAATCGCAATCCAACACCATTCATTGATTGTTTTTTCAAAAAACATGATCTCAAGGGATCATAATTATCTCACTAGATTTTAAAAATCTATAAAAAAAATTAAACTTAAACCGAAACTAAAAAAACAAATATTAAGTAATATTAAAAAAATAATGAAGTGTATTGTAAATTGTAAAAACCAAGGTTAGTGAGAGTCATTAACACCAAAATCTCTCCCTTTTTGAAAATCATAAGAAAAAAAATTAAAATAATTTAAGAAAATTTTGGAAAATAATTTAAAAATAAACTTCCTATACTAACTCATTTCAGATTAACATCCCACACATGTAATGTATAAGAAACTAAAACTCACATAGGGTTAGTAACAAGATATAAATAATTCTATATTTAATTCATTAAAAAGACTTTAGAACAAAAAATACCTCCTTTGAATATCAGATTAAAATAAATAAATTATTCATTAAAATCTCCATTAAATCCTCCATTAAATTATCCCCATTTGTGATAGTTAATAATAAAACATTGGAATGAGGAAAAAACATTTGATAAGTCAAAGATAAATATCTGAGAAAAAAACTATAATAAATTAAAACTATATTAAAGAGAAAAAACATTTTGGAAGTTATCATTAGATACCTTTAGATGATCTTATTTTACAAAATATAGTTCTATAGAATGTTCAAAGTGTGTTTTCTTATCTTTTCTAAATTTAAAGAAAAGTTTCCTATAAAATACTAAAGAAAATATCTTTCTTTATAATGAGTTAGTCATAATAATATAGAATAGTAATCATACAAGAAACTATGTTATATAATAATAGAGTATAAGAGTATCATGATATATATATGGGATATTCAAAAAAATAATTAAACTTGAAAATAGTTGCACAAAAAATATTTCTAATAGATTAGAGTACAAAAAGAAATTTTATTAGAATGTCAGAGCATCAAAAATTAAACTTGGGAAAAAATATATAAAGAAAATATAATTCCATCCATTAGAGTGTAATATATTTAAAATTAAAGTAATATTACTATGAATGAAATTGTATCTTAAAATTGTAAAATTATTTTAATCTTAGAAAAAGATGTAAATTTTGATAGGTGTGGTTTTGAGAAATTACTTTCCAGTTGGTTGTATAGTACCTACATTCAAAGTTATTACAATTCAAAACATAGAATTTCCTCCCCCTTTCTCAAGGAGTTTTTCAATGTTAAGAAATAGTTTAAACTATGAGTTGAAATTATAATCACTTCAAATATTTAATAACTAACTTTTATTTGATATATTCAAATATATTAAAATTTATATGTTTAGTAAAAACACCAGCAAACTAATTTGAAATTTTGATAAACTCGAGAATGATATCTCCTTTTTATGTGTAGTCCCAAAATAAGTTGTTTCTTATGTCCATGTGATTCTCACATGAGTGAGTGAGTGATAATTTAAATTTTTATTATGATAAATGAAATATCATGGGGGTATTAAATTATGAAGCCTAAAAACATCCACACAAACAATGGAAATATAGTCATATGGAAGGGAATGAAGACCTGCATAAGTAGTCAAAACCTCAACCTCACCACCTTTTGAAGAAATTAGGTCAGACACTATATTCCCCTCACACAAAGTTTGAAGGGACTTCACATATTGATTAAATGTGGTTCTATAAGTCCCGATGATGTAATTAATGCTCTAATGACAAGGTCTCTTCCCCTCCAAGGCCTTAAAAACCAGAGAAAAATCCAACTCAACAACAAAGAGGTTGATGTTGTAATTCACAAAAAGATAGAGGCTAGATAACATAGCTTTGGATTCCGTAGGAATATAATTTCTCTACCTATAGAATGTTTAGAAATCCAGGATGATAGATCCCCTGAAATCATGTACAGTACCACCCCCATGCATGATTCCTTTTATACAGAACCTGTTTGAATTAAGCTTAAATCTCTGCCTTGGAAAATTATAATAGATCTAATGACCATGGTTTGATCTTTTAACCAAAAACTATAAGGAGAAGGCCTAAGGCGTTGGGTTCATAATAGGATGAGGGGAACACTACCTCCTTAAATAGGTAATATAAAGAAATAACTATAGGTAAGAACATGACTTTAAGATAATCATTATTAGGGTGGAGACCTTGATGAAAAACAATATTTCATGTCTCATGGATCACCCAAAATTACACAAAGAATGCAATACATTGTCCTAGAAATCTCACATACCCAACTGTATTATCTTGGAAACAAGCAGGAAAGAAGTAGTCAACCAAAACAAAGTAACCACTACTCCCCATTAAACCACCTATGGAGTATAAGATATACCATTTCCAATGCCCATTAGTTAATAAATTCAAAGTCTATTCCTATTTATCTTTTTTTAAGCACATGCATTTTAAGGAAAAGTGAACACCGTTTCTTTGAATATCACAGTTAGTAGGAAAGGCTTGATAATGGAAGTGCTAAATCAGGAAGTTGAATTTGGAAGTAATGGATTTACACAAAATATGGTGGCTCAAGCATTATAAACTTTTTGTATGTGAGTAAAATTAAGATAATTATAATAGGTTAAGGCCTACATAGGATATATAGTGGATGAACATCAATGTGAATGTGTTTTACATCCACAAAAATTGATAAAAACAACTTTTAATGGAAACATATTCAAATTTAATGGTGGAAAGTGAATTTTGAGTTTTTTTCTTTCTAAACCATGAAACTAATGACTAAAATAAGAAATTAAAAGTTTTATATGTGTTTATTTGATCCATTTTAGATCCAATAAATTCAATTTCAGATTAAATCTTAAGATAAGCTTTATTACCAGAGGAATAGAATAACCCATGTTCTAGATGAACTTTAAGATAATAGAAAAACACTTAATCACTTTAATATGCGACTCCTTTTAATTTTCTTGGAATCTCACACATTAGAACAAAAAAAGTCTAGTTGACTATCCATCATGTAGAGTAATCTATCAATAATCCATCTGAATAATTTTTGATCAACCAGTTTCCCAAATTAATTAAGATCTAATTTATGAGAGGTTCCTATCATTGTACTTATAATAGAGGAGTTATCAAGACCAAATAATTTAATCAGATCTATTTTATACTTATGTCAAGTTGAAATTATTCTTTTTGATTTCTTAATTATTTGTAATCTAAGAAATAATTTAAGTTATACATTATTCCCATCTCAAACTCACTTTTTATAAGTTTTGAAAAACTATTTGTGCGAGTTCTTTGAGTTGATCCAAAAATAATGACATTAGAAAATATTTTTATAATGATATTTCTTTAAAATAACTTCTTGATAAAAATTGTAGGATCAACCTTTCATTTTTTTGAATATAGAAACAAAAAAGGACCATATCAAGCCCTCAGAGATTTTTTAAGTCTATAAAGATCTTTCTTAATTTCAAAAACATGTTTTTTAAATTTTATATATTTCAAACCGGGAGTTTGTTCTATATAAACTTCATCTTAAATATATCTATTAAGGATGGAACTCTTAAAATAATTTTTATTTAGAGTAAAATTAACATGTGATGCAAATTTTATAAGTATATGGTTAGATTTGAGCCTAGATACCAAAGAAAAAGTCACATCATAATCTATGCTCTCTTCCTAGGAATAACCCTTAACAACTAATCTTCCTTATTCCGAACAATAACATCATTTTCTTTAAATTTATTCTAGAATACTAATTTCACACATATAACTAGACCATCCATTGGATTCTCAACCAATGTTCAAACCTTATTCCATTCCAAATGATTAAGTTCTTCCTTCATAACATTTTTCAAACATTCAATCTTAAGGCCTTTGTCTTCCATTATAGGTTCAAGTTGAGAAAAGAATGCAAGATTCTCACATTCATTTCATAAGTAATTTATAGTTTTAATAAGTTAGGTTTCATTAATAATGATATTCTCAGTGGGATTTTTTCTCAAGACTATCTGATTTTTAAGTAAAGAGAAATGTTGGAATTCATTTACCAATGAATTAACTTTAATTAAACAATGTTTTGGAGACTATACATAAATTAGTTTAGTTTTTGGTATATTAATTTTTGGTTTTTGGGATACAAAATTTAGTAATAAAATATGAGGTATTTATAAATCACAATATGGACATATATCATCCTGATATTTTAAATAAAGATCGGTTTCATCAAACCTAACATTACTATTTTTTATATAGTTTGTGTACACTTGTTTTAATCTTGATATACCTTACTAGGGGTGGAATAACTAATTAATATTCTCTCATCATCCTCTGGATCAAATTTATTAAGTTTATATTTATTGTTAAAAATGAATACTTTTCATCCAAAAACATTGAAGTAACTAAATTTACCTTTTATTTTGGTCCCAAATTTATAAGTGGTTTTATTAAACACTGGATGAAATAAAACACAGTTTATGGCATAGAAGACTATACTCATCAATTTTGTGACAAAATGTTTTCCAGTGAAACATGCACACAACATTGTCTAAGTAATTTCCTAAAGGGTTTTATTCCTTTGTTCAACTACCCTATCATGTCAAGGAGTTCTCGGTGCTAAAAAATTGCAAGTTATACCTTTTTCACTAAAAAATGTTTCAAAAACAAAATTTTAAAACTCTCCACTTCTATCACTTCAAATGATAACTATAGGTATAGTTTTTAGGATTTGAAAATTAGAAACAAAATTTTTGAGAATAGAGTGTTCTTTCATTTTAAGAGTTAGAAGATATGTTCAAGTTTATCTAGTGTAATCATAAACTAAAACACACACATAGTGTTTATATTGGATTTAAAGTTTGACTTATTTTTATTACCATATTGGAAAGAATCACAAACCATGGAGGTATTAAATTTATATTCCATTAGATCCCAGATTAGTCCTTTTTTGGATAGAATATCTATTTTGAGATATTACAATGTCCTAATAATCTATAATAAATCCAAGAATTATCTTCTACAACACTTATATAATGAAATTTTTGACTACTAATGCCTTCTATATTTATTATGTAGACATCATCATGAATTTTAGTATATAGCTTGTGAACTCCATCCAAACTTTTAATGGTACATTTATTATTGCCAAATTTTATAGAGTAACCTTTATCACATAGCTTACTAATTCTAATGAGGTTGTGTTTATGCTCTAAAGCATAACTGAAATTTGGAATTAGTGTTTTATAATGGAAAACAACATTGCCTATACCATATATTTGGCCTCATGCATTATATCCAAATGTGACTCTGATTTCCTTTACTTTTTATAACTTTTGAAAGTTAGATTTGTCTCCATTAATATATTGAGAAAAACCACCATCCATGTACTAAATGAACTGTCTATAGGTACTCAACCTACATTTCTGAAGTATTACTAGCTAAGAGTTTGGTAACCACGCATGCTTGGGTCCTTTAATGTTAGCAAAACAGTATTTATGAACCCACATATGTCCAAATTTTCTTTATTTTATAGTTTTAATCTATTTTTAATATAAGTTTTTTGATGTACAATAGATTAAATTATATTCAAAGAATATTGTTTTCTCTATTTTCATCCTATTTAAAATTTATAACAAAATGGATCATTACTAGGAACAAATTAATAATTCTAATAACATATTTCAGTGGCTTTATAACATATACATGATGATGTTCTTTTGGGTTTCAATTTTTTGTATAGTTTTTGAAATGAATTTCTCTCGCTAGTAAAGTATGTTAAAAGTTCCTTCGAAATTTAAATTTATAATTTAAATTTATATTTTTTAATTTTTGTCTTTCATTGAAATTCCTAATACTAAATTAGTTTTCAATTCAGAATTTAACTCATATATTTCTCTTTTAGATCCACTTAAATCATTAAAGAGTTTACTATTATCTTTATTAATTTCATAAATTTTAACATATTTATTATTAATATTATAATAAAATTTTGAAACATCTGAATGAAGATTATAAATCTTATATTTCACTTGTGAAACATCTACCATAGTATAATTTAGGTATTTAGTTAATTTTTTTATTCTTATTTTCCTAAAATTCCATATATCTAGTAATTTATTCAATAGAAGTGATATGATATTCATATTTTAGTATCCCGATAGGGATGTATTTTCTTGGAAATCACTTACTCTATACTTTAACAAAATTTAGGGATGTTTTATTAAGTTTATTCTTATTTATAAGGCTTTAACTAGGGTTTCCTAATCCTAATCTTTCAAAACAACTCGACTTTCCGTTGATACCAAATATGAAAACCTAAATTTTAATAGACATTAATTCATTATTTATTAGATAAAGGTAAAAATAATACAATACTAGAATATCGTGAGGCCTAGTTTCTTTGGGAAATTATCTATATAAGAAAATAACATGAAACATGGGTACAAAAACGTTATTTTAAAAACTCCACAACATTTCTTTAAAATTCCATTACTCTTATATCACTACTGGAAATAGGCTCTTTTGCGACGGGGGTCCGTCGCAAATGGCCCGTTGCAGAAAATGGCATCGCAACTAAATCTATTTGCAACGGAACCATCGCTAATAATATTATTAGCGATGGAAATTCTTCCCATCGCTAATACTAGTCAATGTATTTAACAAAATCTTTAAATAATAATTTGTGACGGGTTGAGGAACTCGTCTCAAATAAGTACAAAAAATAAACATTTGCGATGGGACCGTCGCAAATGCTATTTGCGTCGGGTTACTCATACCGTCGCAAATAAGTATATAAAAAATATTCAAAAAATATATTAAGAAGTATTTGCGATGGGCCCGTCGCAATTACCTTTTGCGACAGGGTCGTCAGCCCATCGCAAATAAGTATAAAAAATAAAAAAATAAAATATTAATATTATTATAATTCATATTAAAAAATATTATAATTAAATTAAAATATTTGAAAATTTTAATATATATAAAAATAATAACTATTCTAAAATATGAATAATATTATTAATCATATTAATATTATAATATTATATAATAATAATAATAATATAAAGAATTAATATTATTATAAACAATTAAAAAATTATAAAAAATAAAAAAATAAAATATTAATATTATAATAATATTATTATTATTATAATTCATATTAGAAATATTATAATTAAATTAAAATATTTGAAAATTTTAATATATATAAAATATTAACTATTATAAAATATGAATAATATTATTAATCATACTAATATTATAATATTATATAATAATAATAATAATAATAATATAAAGAATTCATATTATTATAAATAATTAAAAAATTATAATTTTACTTAAAATATTTGAAACTTTTTATGTATTAAAAATATTGAATATAATATTATTAAAATAATTAGAAAATAAAAATATGAAAATTATCAAAATTTTCAAAAAAAATATAAACAAATAATTAAAATACTAAGTATAATATTATTATTAATAAATTAAATAATAAACTATTAAAAATAAATAGAAATTAAATAATGGAATATATAAGAGAGACATAAACTCTGAATAGAAAATATTATATATTTTGAATTCACAAACTTTATAACATAAAAAAATCACTGATCTGAAGGAGGAGGGGGAGGAGGGGGGATCGCAGGAGCTGGTGGAGGAAACTCCATCCCTAATGCACGAGTAAGTCTGCACATGTACTCCATCTGCTAATACTGCTGCTGCTGCCACAGACTCATCTGCTCCTCATGCACCTGCTGCTGTCGTCGACGCTCCTCCTCATACTTCTGCTGCTGAAGACGCATCTCCTCCTGCTCCTTACAGAGACTCTCTATCAACTCAGTCTGAGATCGCAACTGATCCTTATATTGTGAAGCAGAAGATGATGCACGAGCTCCTCTCGAGCTGGATGTCGACATCGCAGCAGTGCCATAATAATCTCCGGGTGTCAGTCGACTGCCGATACCAACTACTCGGCCCTTCTTGAATCCATACTGGGTCGCCTGCATCCAAGCCGCCTCATCAAACTGATGGCCACTGTCCTGATCAGCTGTCTCGGCCTGACTCTCCACCTGAGTCTGTGACGCTGTGGCCTCATATGACTCCTGTAATTTCAATTTAAAATTAAAATTATGAATATATTATATTCAGTTAATTTTCAAATTGAAAAACAAATAATTCTGACCACAATTTTCCGCTGGTGATCACCTCTAATCTCCCCAATAGCTGGATCAGTATACATCCTCCGATAAATGTCGTACTCTGTAATATCAGGCTGCTCGATAGCCTATAAGAATATAAATCAAATTTTAAATATTTAAAGTTATATAAAATATTTATAAAAAATGTACATACCAGATGCTGTCTATGAGTACTGAATGTACGACTCCCAACTCGATGAGTCACCTCCTGTCTCCCTTGATTCTGTCTCCCCATCGATGATCTCCTCTGAAAGTCACCACTCAACCAATGTGAACATAATCCATCCCATACGTGGGATGAAATGTACTCTAGTCGGTGTGCTCTACAGGAGTCATCAAACACTAACACTCCTGCTTTCTTCATGGTAGCCCTTCTTAAGTTGTGTAAAAACCGATGAAAGCGATCACGCATGGCCACCTTCCATGCCTCGTGGATGGGGTCACGCATGGTATCCTCGATCAAATACCATAAACCCTACAAATAATTCAAAATATCAAGTTATAAGTGAAATAAATTTCAAAAAAAAATTATTTATTTACATACGTACCAACCAATGGTTGAACATGGCCTGCTGCACATCAACAGGAATCTGCTCCCATGTGGTCCATGGCTGAGAAAAATAGTTGTGAAAGATAGCACTGCCCTGTCCGACTGCTATATGCGTAAAACTGTAAAAACAATAAAACATTTATTATGTAAATAGATTAATGAAATCATAGTAAAATTCACAGGTTATCATACCTCCGTGTGCGTGCATCAAACCCAAGACATGGACGTCGCTCGGGGATGGGGTCAGGAATCATCAGTCGAGCAAGACCGTGCCCCCTCCGCGTACCTCCTGAAGCGCCTGTAGGCTGAGCATCAGATGCCACCAAATCGCCCTCATCAAAATCTAGATCAACCTCCAATAACTGATGAATTATGTCCGAATCCATCTGAAACAGAAAATAAATATTGTTAGAAAATAATTGAAAATTATTATTATATATACATATATATTAGTTATGATTATATATAACTATCATTGAATTGTTTCAATGTTCACCTTTATCATCATCTTCATATCTGACGATGTAATCTTCATATTCCTCCTCAATATCATAGATATCCATTTGAATTTCAGTTTCTTCATCTCTTACCATTTCACATTCATTTGTGAAATCATTAACATCATCATCATCACCGAATCTTAATTGTAGGGTGTCATCATCGATACTCATGTCTCTTTGTAAAAAAGATTGATTTTGAGTACTCTCTTGAAAAACTTCAATTCCTTGTACTTCAGTGATAGCACATTCACTCTGCCTAAATTGATTGTCTCAAATTTTGATTTTTATTATGCTCCACCAATCAGTCAAGTCTCTTGACTTAACACAATAATTTGTGTAATAAAATTGATGTGCCTGTTGAGCCAGTAAGAATGGTTCATTTACTGTAAGAACACTTTTATATTTAATATCTATGATTTAATGAGTCGGATGAACATGCACACCTCTCTCAGTATCCAACCACTGACATTTGAACATCGTTATGTAATGTTGTCCTAGATAAGAGAGTTCAATAATTTCATCAATCATTCCATAAAAGTAAACTTCATTTTCTCTATGATGAGATCCTCTCAAGAAAACTCCACTGTTCATTGTCTTTTTTGATTCCCCATATGCATGTGTATGAAATTGAAAACCATTCACCACATATGCATTATAAGATTTAACCATTTTGGATAGTGGGTTACTCAATATACACAACTATTTGTCAATTTTATCAGCATATTGAGACACCTGAAAAATTGTGAAATAATTATCAATATACTAAACTATAAATTGAATGAGATGTTAAAACATTAAGAATTTATGTTACCAGTTTTTGAAACCACTGAGAAAATTTTTTCTGTCGGAGTTCTTCGAGAGCAGCTGCAGTAATTTGTGGAAGTTGTTTCTTGATATGATTATCATATAAACTATGAAAAAAAAAGTTATTTATTGTAACCTAAATGATAGAATAAGTGATAGAAATACTTACAGTACAAATTATGTCATCTCTTCACAATTGAACAGAACATACGTATGAGCTCTGTGATGTTCATCATCCGAAAGCCATCGTTCATGAACTCCACCGAATCCAAGCTCTGGCTGGTTAAAAATGGATAATTGATTGTTGATTTCATCAACATTCCTCTCGTTCCATCCCATGCGGTTGTGTTTTTAGGGATACTCAGATTCAAAATAGTGGGAGATGAAAAAAGATATTTCTTCTTGCAAATAAGCTTCAGCAATAGATCCTTCAACAAATGATTTGTTACGTACTTTATTTTTCAATTTCTGCATGCATCTTTCGAATGGCTACATCCTTCAAAACTGTACCGAACCTCCACATTTTTCTTCATATGGAAAATGTAATATCAAATGTTCCATTGAGTCAAAGAAAGATGGAGGAAATATTTTTTCCAGTTTACATATAATTACAACAACAACTTCTTCAAGTTTTTTTAGAACATCGTAATCTATTGTCACCGCAAAAATGTCCCGAAAAAAATATGATATTTCTATTATGGAATCCCAAATCACGGAATTCAACAGACCTCTTAATACAATGGGAAAAAGTATTTCCATTAAAACATGAAAATCCTGACTTCCTAATCCGGTAATATGACCATTCTTTACACATCTACCCAAATTGGAAGCACAACCATCTGAAAGTCTCAAATCTGCAATCCACTGACAAAATAATAAGCAACTTTCTTTGGACAGTGTATAAACTGCTTTTGGTTTCATTAACCTTTCTGTTCTAACATTCTCAAACAATTTGAGTTCTGGACGCCTTCAAATTTGGGCAAGATCTAATCGTGCATTTACATTGTCTTTTCTCTTTCTTGGTGTATCCAAAACTATATGAAACAAATTATCAAAACAGTTCTTCTCAATATGCATGACATCCAACATGTGGTGGACCAGCAAATTAGACCAATATAACAAATCCCAAAATATGCTACGTTTTATCCAATTGTGCTCTTTCCCAAAACTAGAATTTTTTTTGTTGGTTTATTGTGGGTCCAAATGTAATGGGAGGTAATGAAAACACAACTGATTTTAACTCCGTATGTGATATAATTTTTGGAGGTCCATCCCTGTCAATTGTGCCTTTTCTAAAATGATATCTGTTTCTGCGAAAAGGATGATCAGCTAGAAGAAATCTGCGATGATAGTCAAAATAGAAATGTTTTTTTCCATGGACGAGCATAAATTCTTTGTTCACTCCCATATAGTAAAGATATGATTTTGGACCATGTGTACTCCATCCAGATAACATGCCATAATCCGGAAAGTCACTAATTGTCCACATCAATGCTGCTCTTAGTATGAAATTCTGTTTCACAACAACATCATATGTACTGACACCGGTACTCCACAATAAATTTAATTCATCAATCAGTGGTTTCAAATAAACATCAATATTCTTCTTCGGATGTCCTGGGATTAGTAAGGTAAAAAAGATATAGGGTTCTTTCATCAACATCCATGGAGGTAAATTTTATGGAGTTAAAAAAACAGGACAACATGAGTACTGACTACCATAAGATCCGAACGGACAGAAACCATCAGTGGAAATACCCAGTCGCACATTTCAGGCATCTAAAGCAAATGAAGGATGTAATCTATCAAAATGTTTCCATGAATCACCATCGGCTAGATGATTCAAGCTTTTATCAGTTGAAATATTCGTTTTGTGCCATGAAATCATTGTTGAGGTATTCTTAGACATGAATAAACGCTGAAGTCTGGATGTAAGTAGAAAATATCTCAACTGTTTTACAAGAATCAAGGCAGATTTTCTATGTTGCGCTTCTTTATTC
Organism: Viscum album; assembly: GCA_963277665.1. Classification (NCBI taxonomy): domain Eukaryota; kingdom Viridiplantae; phylum Streptophyta; class Magnoliopsida; order Santalales; family Viscaceae; genus Viscum; species Viscum album. Next base: position 1,494,718,304 of record OY728147.1, on the reverse strand, counting down.
CTCGGTTGCCCACATGTGGGACAACTATCCAACGACTCATTTTCTCCAGAATATAAAATGAAATCATTTTAACATGCATGAATCTTCTGACAACTAAGTCCCAAATTCCGAACCAGCCTCTTATTCTCATAGTAATTTGCAGGCAAAACATTTCCTTCGGGTAACAGTGTTTTAATCAAAGTAAATATCTGATCAAAACAAGTGTTTGAAATTCCATTATCTGATTTGATAGCCATAAATTTATCAATTGATTCTAATTTACTTATCTTGCAACCAGGATATAATGCATCCTCAGCAGAACTCAACAACTGATAAAATTCAGACGGTGAAAACTCAGGAGTTGAATCAATATCATTCTGAGTTTCTATATGTTAAACAGATGGACTTGTAACATCATGTACTAAATTTTGAAACCGAGATGGATCCGAAATCAAGTTAGTATCACCTTCTCTGGAACTACGTTCACCGTGTTGAAACCAAAAAACATAATCCGATTGAAAACCAATATGCAAGAGATGTCCCCCAACTTTTTCAAATGTGTCAAACGTTCTCAGTGCACATTTTTTACAAGAACATTTTATTGTGCCTTCTGAAACAAATTCTGAATTTGATGCCGCAAATGCTAAGAAATTCTCCACACCCTCAATATATACTGGATTTAAACCAGAACAGTTTGGATTTCTACGTTGATTTATCCATACACGTTCATCTAACGATGAATGTTGTCGACTTTGTTGTTCCATATTTTTCTATAAAATATAAAATCATTACTGGTTTTGAATAATTTGATAGAAGAAAAACAATATCTAAAAGAAAAAACTATAATAATTACCACTACTTACAAGCGACACAATTTTCAATGAAATTATTACTAATTAGTAACATAATTGATAATATAATTAGTAACGTAATTTAAATACGTTATTAATTATATGATTAATATTTATAAAAAATAATATTAATATTATTAAAATAATAAAAAAATTATAAATTATTAAAATTATCAATATTTGCAACAGACTATTCTTAACATGTTCAAATCTTAAATGGTCATTAATTTTTAAATCATGCCCAATAAAAAGTTCACGTCAGTCATGTCCCATTTAAACTCTATAATTATCCTTACATGGTTGATCACCTCGCAAGTAGTGTTGCAATATGACGACCCAACTAATATCGTTCTCACCTCTAAGAATCATCTCACATGACCGTTTACATTGAGCATTCTTCCTTAAAAATTTAATCCCTTAAATTTTTAAGGAAAAATGGTCTATGTAAAGGGTCATGTGATATAATTCTAATAGCTGAGAAAGACATGACTTGGATCGTCTCATTGGAATGCTACTTGCAAGGTGGTCAACCAAGCAAAGACAATTATAGAGTTTACATCGAACATGACTTACATAAACTTCTTATTGAGCATGATCTAAAAATTGACGATCGTTTAACATTTGAAAATGTTAATAATATCTTTTTGTGAATATTGATAATTTTAATAATTTATAATTTATTTATTATTTTAATAATATTAATATTATTTCATCATAAATATTAATCATAAAATTAATAACATTATTATATTACGTTACTAATTATATTATCAATTATGTTACTAATTAGTAATGAGAAGATATGCATAGAGACTGGTTAACCAAAACAAACATGTTCATCTATCACCTTCGCTAATTGTTCTAATTGTTAGCTAATTGTTCTGCTTATTCGCTAATTGTTCTGCTTATTCGCTAATTGTTCTGCTTATTCGCTAATTATTCTGCTTATTCGCTAATTGTTCTGCTTATTTTCTAATTGTTCGCTAATTGATCTGCTTATTCACTAATTGTTCTGCTTATCCACTAATTGTTCTTCTTATTCGCTAATTATTCGCTAATTGATCTGCTTATTCGCTAATTGTTCTGATTATTTGCTAATTGTTTTAATTATTTGATAACTATCATATTATTAGTATTCTATTATTATTAATATTAAAATAATATAATTTTTTATATTATGTTACAATTCTCTTTTCAGTGTTGAAACTTGACATTCTGTCTCCACATGTAATATTTACATTCACTTTCACCTCTCTATTGGTGAGGAGGTTGATAATTTTGAAAATGAATGCAAATATTACATGTGGAGACAGAATGTGAAAATATTTCTAATTATCTGGTAATTATTCTAATTATCTGGTAATTATTTATAATTATCTGGTAGTTATTTCTAATTATCTGGTAATTATTTCTAATTATCTGGTAATTATTTCTAATTATCTAGTAATTATTCTAATTATACGGTAATTATTCTAATTATCTGGTAATTATTCTAATTATCTGGTAATTATTTATAATTATCGAGTAATTATTTCTAATTATCTAGAAATTATTCTAATTATCTGGAAATTATTCTAATTATCTGGAAATTATTCTAATTATCTGGAAATTATTCTAATTATCTGGTAATTATTCTAATTATCTGGTAATTATTCTAATTATCTGGTAATTATTCTAATTATCTGGTAATTATTCTAATTATCTGGTAATTATTCTAATTATCTGGAAATTATTCTAATTATCTGGTAATTATTCTAATTATCTGGTAATTATTCTAATTATCTGGTAATTATTCTAATTATCTGGTAATTATTCTAATTATCTGGTAATTATTCTAATTATCTGGTAATTATTCTAATTATCTGGTAATCTATTATCTATACTAAAATTGGCTTCCTCCTTGCCTATGTGTCACTATATCCATATTCCACGTCACCATATTCCAATTTCCTCTACTCCTAATTCCCCATCCCGCTACACAGTTTCGTCTCCCCCTCCCGCGGTCCACCTCTATTCCATCGGGTTTCTCCTAGGGTTCCCGCCGGCCTCTGTCGATCCACTCTGACTCCCCTCTCCACGACTCCCCTCTCTCGGCCACCTTCATGAACATCCACCGCCTCGACGCCTCCGTCTCCACGCGGATACCTTCGACGACCTCGGGTAGGGTTTCACCACTCCATCAAACCATCCATCTCCTTCCATGATTAGATTTTCACATCACCACGAAGGCCTCCATCTCCTCGCGCATACCTTCAACGACCTCGCACGCCTCCCCTGCCGCCTCCACTGACGCTCCCGCTAGCGATTTACAACAAATCAATGGATTTTGAAGCCTCGCTCGACTCCACATTCAAATTAAAGTGTTATTCATTTCAAATCCCAGATTGTCTCCTTCGCTTCCAACTTCGTTTCTTCTACAATCCACATCCTCCATATGGACTCACGAATCTGCCGCGACCCCAATCGACTGTCTCGACCTGTTTGATCTAAATTGCCCTCTCAAATTAGTAGTGGAATTTCCGAAGCATTCTGAGATCTTTAGTTCATCTGTCTATTCCTGCATCTGTCATGACTGATTGCAAGAGTCTCTAGGTACGTTCATCTATTGGCGCATCTGTCTTCTTTTTTGCAGAACCCACATAATCTTCCTATTCGACTAGGTTGCCGACTAAATCTGTCAACACCTGCATACAACCATCCATTCCTCATTGCATATGGCGAATATTGATCCAGTAGTATTCAAATTATGTAAAGATTGAGTAATGTATAGGTGCTACCATAAATATTGTAAAACTGCTATCTCTTCGATTAAAAGTTAAATAAACAGTCTGGGTCCATGATTAGGAAATTCTTTTTTCAAGTGTTATCATGAAACATTTCTGTATTCTTATTTTATAGTATTTGATCATTTTTTTCCTAGGTGGATTTATGTTATGTGGATTGACAAAGTGACTTAATTCTGCCAACATGGCAATGAAGAAAGTAATTCTTAGTACCACAATAAGGTATGACATTCAAATCGCTATAATAGATTCTTTCATAAACTATATTACTAGAATTTGAATATCTGATTTTTTATTTTCAAATTGAAACATGCAAAATGCTTCATATTCAATCGCAATATTCATGTTCTTAATAGATACAAAACATATGGTCATTAATTTGTTTTATTCTCTCTTCAAGATTTAACATTCATATTCAATTAGAAGATTCATGTTCTTAATAGATACAAAACATTTGGTGTCAGTGTCTCTTAATTGTTTTTGCAAGTGACCCCTTGATGGGATCAAGGTTAGATACTAGGTCTGACATTACTTCCATGATTTTCAATTACTGCAAAACATCATTCGAAATTTTAGGTTATATGATATCAAAACAATTTTATCAATGTCATTGTATTAGTTTACTTCTTATACGAAAAACATATATAGAAAGGCTAAATTTTAAGTGCATTATCCCATAATTTGACTTATTAAATTGATCAAACTTTCTTTAGGATTGAATTTTCATGATTTCACATAACAGGAATGTAAAATTTGTATATGATTCAATGAATGAAAATTGCATTGCCCAGGTTTCTGGAGAGGCTATGTCCATGCATGACTCATGGTTTTTCCAGACATGGTTGTACATTTATCAGTGTTACAAAAGCACATGGTGATTATGGGATGCACATCCACATGGTAATAATTTCTTTTACATATACTAATTATTACTTATGATTCATTGTTTAAATCACTGGATCAGGTTCATGTATTTGGATGATGTATTTAATTCGAGCAGTGGATATCCATTTGTTACATATTTTAATCAGTATTTGAATTTTCAATATCCATTTCTCTAAAAAAAATTCTTATCTTTTTTCAATGCAGTAAATGAAAAGCATACGAAGGCCACTGGACACAGTGGGAAGACTATTCATGTGTCAAAGAATCATTGAGGGAAGATGGTTCTTCCATCATGATGTTTTTTAATAGGCTATCACTGCTTTCTCGGTCGGTGTTTTACATTCCTGGATTAGTTGTTTTGAGGGGAGATTCTCAGTATGATATCATAATATCAAACTACTTCATTATGTTAGGGTTATATTGTTTGATTGTAATTAATTTTTACCAGGTTCAACTGCTTTTAATGATTATCATATAATACATTATGTCTGGGATCAGCACTGGAGATCACCCATTCGAAACATACAGTGATTATGAAAATAATATTGTAGGGAATTTTGTGGTTTTTGGAAATTCAATGCACTTATATGTATTTTCATATTCTAAATGTACTTGCTATCTATACAGATTCAAATTTATTTATATTGTCATAGAAGTTTTTAGTTAGTTAATCTTCACGAGTTACCATTATGATTGACCATAAAAATTTATTATTGTTTTCATTTTGTCCATTTGAATTAAATATAAAACAGACAAAATTATTTTCACACTCTTTTCTACTGGAAACATTGTCGTTTGTGCAATTGGATTCTTCTATTGCTCACTATGAATCAAGGACAAACGTTTTTGTATCTGATCTATTCTTGGGAGTGAACACATCCAGAATGGTGATCTTGGTGTATTCACTGGCTTTCTTGGATTGTAGGTGATTTCAAATGATGTTATAAGCAGAATACCAGACTTCTTTGGGTCTTTTCAGTCTGATGATCTCGATTTTGAATTTATCTGGTCTTACATGCAAAATTCCAGATCTCCTTTTATTTAAAAACTATTTTAATTCCATGAATATGAGTAGAATTGATTTGGAGCTTTGTTAATTTTCTTTTTTGATGTTGACAGACTCACCATGAAGATGATATTAAGGATGGATTTGTTAATTTCGGCTTTATTCTTGGTTTTAGGTTCCAATGGCAGTCTAGGACTACTTTTCCTCTTTCTCTAACTCTTTCATGGACCTTTTTGGCATTCTATGGATAACTATGAAGACCTAGATAGGTTGTTTGGTGTTGTGGACCTTTATGCTTCATAGTACTTGTATTTTCATCATTCTTCTTTGACTTTCTGGACTAATTCTGCTCTGTCTATTGCTTTTGATATGCCTCTGATTTAAAGTAGGAGTGTTTGATTAGATGATCGTGGGCTGCCTGCTGTTTATTTGATCAATGATTGGAGGGATATTAGGAATAAATAAGAATGAATAAAGTTGTACACATGAAGTCCACTAAAAGGTATACTAACTGGTTCTTTATTTAATATACATAATGTATTTGGGTTTCACACATGGTGGTCTTAGTATTTTGATATTCTAATGGTTTCCATGATAAATGAGTGTATTTTGATCATTTAAACCACCTTATTGGTATCAAACCTATGTCTTCTGCTTGGTTCACAAGATCATGTTCTAAAATTCAGCGAAAAAACTCCTACTCAGTTTCAGGTATGAACATCCTTCTTCCCTTCCTAAATGTAGATCTATTTTTATGTATTATAATCCATAATCTCTACATTAAAATTTTCAATTCCTATTACATGTTACTGTTTTCAATTTTTCAATATATTTATTATTATTTGGCATAATTTCTATAATCTACATTTATTTTCTATTTGATTCACTTGATTTTTTTCATCTATTCATTATGTGTGCACCGTAAACACCCTAATTAAATAAGTGTCACAATTCCACTAAATTTGAAACAATTCCAATGGTCTTTTTCTGGTCACCTGGGTTTGTGTAAGGAATGGGAATTACAAGGAAGATTTGGTTATGGTATTGTTGTTACTTTTCCTTTACAGTTGCCTTGGATTTCTTTAACTGTTTCCATTATTTTTCATTCTATGTCGTGGCTATTAATGATGCATGAAATACAGATACCATAAGATTGATTCCTATAATAAACCTCCTAGACTTCATTAACACATTGGTAATACATCATGGCTGCTTTTTTTTTCCAGTGGAAATGATCTTTTTATAGTTTGGAGTGTTTGAGAAGGTATTACATAGAACAATTTTCTTGAAATGAAATATGAGATGCAAATGTGTTCATTATGAAAAAAGTATTACATAGATCACTTTTCTCCATTCTCAATCAAGATCAAAATCATGAAGGTTAATTATTAATCACCATCCCATGTTTCTGCAATTTTTGTTTGTCTATTACAGATTTGTAAGTGATTTGAGTACCCCTATAGAATTATGGGTTTGTGGAATTTTTTTATTCTAGCTTGATATTGAGATATTTGTTTTAAAAATATGTATTTAATGCATGAATCTTTTGATTTATTTTAATTATACAATCTGTAGCTTATGTTTTACATGGAAATCAATTGCAGGGTAGGGGAATCATTGATGGAAAGGTTGGGCAGGGAGGGAGGGGAGGGGAGGGCCAGGGGCTGGGCAGGTTGGATGATAATGGAGGAGAGGGGATGGGAAGGGTCGGGCAGGATGGAGGGAATGAAAGGGGAGAGCAGGATAATGGCTGGATGAAGGACATTGCTGGGAAAATAGGTCATACTATCTGTTTTGATTGCAATTGTATGAATAATTCATTTATGTTTTGACATAGATGCCTTCTCACAGCACCCTTGATGGGGTAAACAAACAAACCACCAAGGAAGAAAAATGGTATGTTTTCTGTTATAATATGTTTTCATGTAAGAAATGATGGTTCTGTAAAAGGAACAGAGTCCTATAGTTGTTCCAAGGAACTCTAGATATCTGTATACTAGATACCAAAACTAGTTTTCGGATCTGTAACATCTAAAAACATTAGAAACTATTTAAGATGACACTTTCAATGCTCAATTTCATAACTTCTATTATAGATTATGTAATTAAGTTACCGATTATGTAATTCTGTTACATATAGGTCTTCATTATGAACTTGATGATGGTCCTGGTGGAGGAAGATAAGCATACTATTGTTCAAAGGCACCCTGTTTTTCTGTATAGTTGATACACATTCCTGTTTTGGCTCTGCAACATCTAATTACAATAGATACTTCTCAATATGTACACTTCTGTACTCATTATCTAAACTTTTGTTTCCATATTTCAACATTTTAGTAACATTTATTTCTTCAATTTTTAATTGATATATAAGGCTGATCATTATGTTATTCCATTTCTGTAACATCTATTTCTGAATTTATGTTCCAGCTATTCAGTATTTCTGTTCCAGTTATTCTGCATTTCTGTAACTTATATTTCATCAATATTTCAGCATTTCTGTAACATATATTTCAGCATTTATGTAACATTTATTTCCTCCATTTCTATAACATTTATTTCTTGAATTTGAAATTGTTTCATATTTCAGATTTCAGCATTTCTGTAACATTTATTCCAGTTTTGGCCTCTAACAAATGTGTTGTATTCCAAGATTACATAATCACAGCTGATCTATGGTTATAGAGGAGATTATGTGTTTTTTGTGGTATTGAACTTTTAGATCTATAACTTTTTATATGTTATAGAAAATATTGTTATGTGACTTCATTGTGTTTCAACTCTTAACGTATAGGAAATCAGCAGTGGTCTAAAAATTGCAGTTATTGGGATCCACAGTAACATCGACAAAGGTATTCTGGTACCCTATTACATCATGTATTACATTTTGTTGTTGCATCAACTTTATTCCTTTTCAATCCATTTCATATAAAAATTATGTTACATGTTATTATTTTTCTCTACTTTTCATAATGATCAATCAGTGAAAATGTTTTTTTAAAATATTATAGGTTTGATACACGAACAATGGTAATGGGTTTTGGGATGATGTAACTCCAGAACAATTATCACATTTCCTGTGACGGTAGATATTTCTATCCTCTACGTATTTGTAGAATGTTGTGTGTTTATGTGGCATTTTGGTGACTTATGATTTTTTTTTCGAGCAAAATTTTGAGTTTTTATAATCACATGTTATTTGTTACATTTAGATTTCTATCTCAATAAGTGACTACATATTGTTCCTTCTTTTCCATAATATGTACCACTTAATTTCTATTTTAAACTTTCCCAATTATAATATGATTTATTATGTTTCAAAATTGGGGCAGGGGCAGGGGCAGGGGTAGGGGCTGGGGCAGGGGTTGGGGCAGGGGCAGGGGTAGGGGCAGGGGCAGGGGGAGGGGTGGAGTTGGGCAGGTGGAGGGGGGGAGCTGGGCAGGGGCTGGGGGGAGCTGGGCAGGGGGAGGGGGGGAGCTGAGCAGGGGCAGTGGGAGGGGGGGAGCTCACCAGGGGCAGGGGCTGGGGGAGGTGGGGGAGCTGGGAAGAGGGAGGGGGTGAGATTTGCAGGGCCATGGGGAGGGGAGGGGAAGGGGGAGCTGGGCAGGGGAAGGGGGAGGGGGGTAGCTGGACAGAGGTAGGAGGGGGGGGGGGAGCTGGGTAGGCGGAGGGGGCTGGGCAGGGGCCAGTGGAGGGAGGGATCTGTGCAGTGGGAGGGGGCTGGGTAGGGGGACGGGGAGGGGGCTGGGCAGGGTGACGGGGAGGGGGCTGGGCATGGGAAGGGGGGCTGGGCAGAGGGGAGGGGGTAGGGGAGGGGTTATATTTTATTCCTTTTCATTTAGTCATATAAGTTTCCTACTGTTATAAGGATTTCTTAGAAGTTTCTCTTTCTGTTTAAATTTTACCTACCACTATCATGTCTTTCTAACATATCTTTTTGTTTGGCTTGGGTTTGCAGCTCGGTTGTGGAGGTGCTTCCCAGTTTTGGTCATGGATGATTATTGAGGTATACCAAATATTTACTCCTACTCTTGCATCTGTATTCACTGTTTAAATATTCATGAATAACCATCCCAAGAATTAATTGTAACTGATTTGGATATCTCTTCTCGTGGTTCGTTTTTTTAAATTTAGTCATCTTTCCACTGCTTTTCTAAGGGCATGTTTTAGTGGGGGTGGCTAGGGGGAGGGGCTGGGCAGGGGCAAGGGGGAATGTTAGAGCTGGGCAGGGGGAGGGTGGGGGGGAGCTGGGTAGGGGTTGGGGCATGGGCAGGGGCAGGGGTTGGGGGGGAGTTGGGAAGGTGGAGGGGGGGGAGCTGGACAGGGGCTGGGGGGGAGCTGGGTAGGGGGAGGGGGGGAGCTGGGCAGGGGCAGTGGGAGGGGGGATCTCAACAGGGGAAGGGGGTGGGGGGATGGGGCAGGGGCAGGGCCAGGGGGATGGGGAGGGGGCTGGGCATGGGAAGGGGGGCTGGGCAGAGGGGAGGGGGAAGGGGAGGGGTTATATTTTATTCCTTTTCATTTATTCATATAAGTTTCCTACTGTTAAAATGGTTTCTTAGAAGTTTCTCTTTCTATTTAAATTTTACCTACCACTATCTTGTCTTTCTAACATATATTTCTGTTTGGATTCCTCTTTTTGTGGTTCGTTTTTTTAAATTTAGTCAGATTTCCACTGCTTTTCTAAGGGCACGTTTTAGTGGGGGTGGCCAGGGGGAGGGGCTAGGCAGGGGCAAGGGGGAAGGTTGGAGCTGGTCAGGGGGAGGGTGGGGGGGGGAGCTGGGCAGGGGCAGGGGGAGGGGGGGAGTTGGGCAGGTGGAGGGGGGGAGCTGGACAGGGGTTGGGGGGGAGTTGGGCAGGGGGAGGGGGGGAGCTGGGCAGGGGTAGTGGGAGGGGGGAAGCTCAGCAGGGGCAGGGGATGGGGGAGCTGGGAAGCAGGAGGGGGCGAGATTTGCAGGGCCAGGGGAGGGAGGGGGGTAGCTGGACAGAGGCAGGAGGAGGGGGGAGTTGGGCAGGGGGAGGGGGGCTGGGTAGGGGCCAGTGGAGGGAGGGAGCTGGGCAGTGGGAGGGGGTTGGGCAGGGGGACGGGGAGGGGGTTGGGCATGGGAAGGGGGCTGGGCAGGGGGGGCTGGGCAGAGAGGAGGGGCCAGGCAGGGGCAAGGGGGGGGGATGGAGGTGGGCAGGGGGAGGGGGGGAGCTGGTCATGGGGCTGGGCAAGGGGAGGGGGCTGGGCAGGGGGGAGGGGGTGCTGGGCAGAGGGGAAGGGGAGGGGCATGGCTATGAGAGGTTGTCATATTTATAGTAGTAATTTTTTAGTTCAATTTCTTTCAACAGATTTGTAAATTTCACACCTTCTGAACTTCACCTCCCCCATTCGAGAATCTTCTATTTCCTTTGTCTTTAGTCTTAACTCCATTTTCTTCCATCAGGAGTAACCCACTAACATCATTATGGTGTTAAATTTTTTAATAAATTTCGTAATTTTATTTCCATTTTCAGGTGGCTATCTTCAAATCATGGTTTGCAGAAAGTCCATGATTTCCAAACAGGATGACAACACCTCTACAGTTGAACTGCTCTTCAAAACAATGGCTGGGAAATCCATGTTTTCATTATGATCATTTTTGATTATTTTCATTTTGCTGGATTGATTTCCATTAGTTTTTGTTCTCTAGGTTTTCTAAACTTACCATATTTATTTCAGTCATTTTCACATTTTTCGGTTTTATTTTTCCAATCACTGTCTTATGTTGGATTTGACTTTCACTCTTTAGTCAGTATTATTGTTTCTTCTCAACTTTTATAAATACAAATTATTTTTAAAAGTAAAACCATTAATCAAGCCCTTCGCTTTTTAGTCAACATTATTGTTTCTTCTCAACAATTATAATTATTAATTCTTATTAAAAGAATAATCATTAATCGAATAAGCTGTGCTATTGCACGGGCGAGTACTATATATTCTAATTATCTGGTAATTATTCTAATTATCTGGTAATTATTCTAATTATCTGGTAATTATTAGCTCATTATTTAAATTATTTATTAATTATTTTAATTATTAGTTAATTTATAATTAAATTATATTATTACCAAACAAATATCATCCGGGGGTGTCAAACCAAGAGTGTAGCAAAGCCCGTTGTCGTGTACCAGGATACCACGGGTCAGGCCTGAAATTCCTTATCGGGACATTCACCCCTAGGTACAACTGTGCCAGAGCCGCCTCTACTTGTTCGTATCCAGACAATGATTACTTTATTGATAAACAATCTAATTATACCAAATTATATTATTTATCTACTAATTATGCCTAATTATTACTAACAAAATCATTTTGTTAATAAAACTAAATATGAATAATAAACTAAATTAAATTTATCTAAATTACAACTAAATAAAAAAAATTAAAATTAATATAAAAAAATTAAAGGAATATAAAAATAAATAAAAGAAAAATACCTTAAAGTTTATGCGGAACCTTTTGACGCCTTCGAATTCCACTCGAAAAAAAAAAATTAAAACTATTAAAACTGAAGATTGTAGAGAGCAAGTAGAGAAGAATTGGATGTTCTGAAAAAAAAACAGATAGGGGTATATATAGGTTAGATTATTTGCGATGGTAGTATTTGCGACCGGTGTACCATCAAAATTAGAAGTATTTATAACGGGACCCATCACAAATAGCTTCACCGCATTAATTACAGCCTGCGGTTAAAAGGGAATTTGCGATGTGACCCGTCGCAAATACCCCTGCCGCCAGAACTTTTTGTGACGGACTCGCTACCCGTCGTAAATATTATTTACCACCGCCTGCTATTTGAGACGGTTAGGATAAGTCCCGTTGAAAATACCTTCACCGCATTAATCACAGTCTGTGGTTAAAAGGGAATTTGTGACGGGACCCGTCGCAAATACTCGCGGTGTAAGAGGTTATTTGCGACGGGGCCTGTCGCAAATACCCCTGCCGCCAAAACTTTTTTGCGATGGGTAGCGAACCCATCGCAAATATTATTTATTTCCGCCTGATATTTGCGATGGGGAGGATACGTCCCGTCGCAAATATGCTTCCCACATTTTGGCGTGGAAACCGCGCCAAAAAAATTGCGACGGGGCATCTCTCACCATCGCAAATAACTAACTAGTTGCGACGGGAATCATTCCCGTCGCAAATGTCCTTTCAGTCGGACCATTTTCGACAGGAATATATCCTGTCGCAAATGACCCGTCGCAATAACATAGTTTTCCCATAGTGTATAATTTCATGAGATAACCTAGGGACATACATAAGAAAGGGGTGAGATATAAATCCCAATAAGATAATAATGAAATTATAACATATGGTAAATCAGTACATGTAATTAAAAAGGTATATCAAGGTAACATAAGAGGGGTGAGAATCATAAACCTAAACATATAAGCATGATATAAGATGGTAACATAAAGGCAACATGGGAATATATAAACAAAATAAAACATGACATTATAAAAAAAAGTCAAGGTTAACTATGAAGGAAACATAACATAGTGTCATTAAGATAACCACTAGTGCATCATACATGGTATCTCATGAGATAAAAAATTTACCCAATGAAATTTAGGGATGTATAATTCTGGTCCCACCCATCACATTCATTTCAGTTAGATGCATAAGTGTGCCACATAGATCATACAACATAAAGATGAATTTAATAAATTTTAATCACATTATTAATTCATGGAATTACCAAATATATTAATTATAGGTTCATCTAGGTTAATACCATTTTGTGGAAATGGGGATGGGGATTCACTACACAAAGTTTTGGCATGGAAAATTGTAGGATAATTTCAGTTGCACAAAAGGGGTACACAAAGATACATGAAAGGGTTTAATGAGAGTGAAAGGGGTATCTCATAAATTTTAAATCCTAACTATATTAATAAATATATATAAAACATATCCCAACATGGATAATTGGAAATAAAAAGGCATAATATAAATAAGGTGCTTGAATAAAGAGGTGAATGAGAAGTCCCCTAATTTTGACACAGTAATGGCTTAGTTAAAGGTTATAAAGAGAATATAAAAATGATATATCAATATTATAACAAAAATTTGATAATAAATGGATATTTATAAAGTCTTGATAACATAATAAATTTATAGTCAAAATGTAAAATAAAAAAAGGTGCTTCAATAGAAGAGATTAGAGAGAGATCCCTTACTTTAATATATAAACAGATTAGGTAAAGGTTATAACAAGAGGGGATAAATGGTATCTCATTATTAGAAAATAAACTGGATATTAAAGGGATATTTATAAAGGCATAAAAACATAATAAATTGATATTTAAAATTTTAAATCCAAATAATGTTCTTAAATAGAAAAGAAGAGAGAGAGATCCTTTACTAGGAATAATAAAGGATTACGTTATGGTTATAACTATAGAGGATAAATGATACCACATTATTAGAAAATCAATTGGATAGTAAAGGAATATTTAAAATTTCATGAAAATATAATAAACTAAGATTCAAAATCCCAAATATAAAAAAGGTTCTTGATTTGAAAAGAATAGATATAATACATTACCTTGAGTGGGTGCTTCTAAAAGATTAAAAGAAGCTTATTAGGATCTTAGAAACACCTTATTTTGGATCTAGATAGGTAAAAGAATAATAAAATAATGCTTAAAGGGTTTTTAGTGAGGATTAATGGGAGGTTGGGTGGGTTTTTATATCGAAAGTGGGGGGAATTATTCATTAATTTCTAAACATAGGTTTTGGACTATTTATGATAAAATAATCAAAACCAAAAACCTTCCCAAGGGTTTTCCAATTGTTTATACAAAATAGAAGTGGTTTTAAATATTTTATAAGTCTATGAAAATAAATCATTAAAATAATACCCTTGTTGATGTAGAAGTGAGTCATGTTCGTAAAGAATTAATTTTAAAACCTTAAAATATAATATAGGTTTTGGATTATTCAATAAAGGTTTATAAAATTAATAAAATAACTTCAAAAACAAATTATTTTAAAGAAAATTATAATTTTGGTTATGGATACTATTTATAGTATTTATTACATCATTTTTGGGTTTTTATTTTTTCATAACACATACTAGATATTTATATCGCATATAATTTTTAACCAAAAATTCAACTGTTTCATAAAATTATAAATTTTTGTCTGATTTTGACATGTTGATTTCAAAAATAATATTTATTTTATCTAAATAATTACCAGAATATGAAAATTTACACTAAAATCAAAATCCCCATTTAATTAAAAATACTTCTTTTTTATGATGATAACGATTTTCTGAACCTTATAAAAATTATAGTTTAATTTATAAAATTACATTATCATTTATATTTAAATAAATATTATTTAATAATAATAGTTTAATAAAATAATATTTATTTAAAAAATTCTTGAATTCATTAAAAAGTGTGTCTTGATTGTAACTATATATTTCCCAAAAATACAATTTTTGTTTTATTGTATCAAAATTTAATTTTTATCAAAATAATTATTTAATAATTTATAAATTAATCAAAAAAGGATAAATATAATCATTATTTTATTAAAAATAAAAATATACAAATTCATACTATTAGGGTATAGATACATAACCACTTTTTACACCAGTGTATGCCCTAAGGGTAAGGTGAGTGATCACGATACTCTCTTTGGTTGGTTTGATGAACATGATTTGGGATGCGATCTCCATAAGATTGAAATTATCATATATGTGGTTTCACTCAGGATTTAATTGTTGAATCACATATTTGTATTATAAAATTGAAAAATCCCAGTGATGTTATCTTCCTTGGAAGCTTTGATAAATATGCTTCATTGGGTATGATCGTACTAGTCGAGGTCATCTCTTATTCCATCCATGTTTAATGGATTTTATCATAACCCTTAATATATAATAATTACAATGTTCACTATATAATTACTATTTTATGTTTGGTTATAATTCTTAAAGGTATTTTAAATCCTATAGGATATAACTTATAACTGTCCAAAATAACCAAAGCAGTGGATGTGTTTTCTATAACTACATTTCTTAATAATCCATTTATTCAAAAGAAAAGGGAGATTTAATTATAAATATTCATGTCTTTACATCTATTGAAGGGGAGATTAATTCTCACGGACAAAAATTAAAAGTTAATAACGATCATCCAGTTGACAATGTAAATGGAATTATAACTTATTATTTTAAAATTAGAAATTTGTTAATAAATTTTTATGTTTATCAATATTTTATTTCTGTTTTTATGCCTCAAAATATTATTGAAGATTTGTATGATTGAAATTGTATTATGGAAATGCATGAATAATTAAATCAATTTGATAGTTATAAATTCTAAACTATAACACCCCAGTCCAAATATAAGGACTAATCCTTAAACATTACATAATCTTGAATTAAGTTAATAATTCACATTAAAAATCTTTTAAGGTTTAGAGTTTTAGAGAATTAGGCCATAACTATTACATTACATCCCAAATATTACAAAGTAGACACTTCTTCTAAGTATCCATTTTTTCATAAAATAAAAACTCTTGAAAATAAAGAGTGATGTATAGTTCCATGTTTTAGACAACATTACTTTTCTATGATCCCATCCTTGACCCTATTCATCTTTAAGTCCTGTGAAAAACATTTCAAAAAAACTTGGTATGAGTATAAAAATCTCAGTAAGGATTATAAAATAAAGAAATATAACATTATTCCATAAATAAATACCAAGCATAAGCTCTTTAACATACCTCATGAAATCATAAGATTTATGACTAACACATAGAAATCATAACTCAAAAATGAAACTTGTGGCATCCATAACATACTTATGTTGTAGCTTTCACAACTACGTAGGGATTTACACTTGGAATACCCATCACAATATATTACCTAAATCTCTTAGGAGAAACATTAACATTTACCTCCGTCACGTTACCCAATGCATTAGAGAGCTATATCGGGCTAACCTGCCCTAGGTTTATCACAAAACCACCTGTATACGTAAACAATACCCAAGAACCATAACATAATCATAACACATAAAACAAACATAAAGGAAAGATAACATTTCTACATTTCAATCACAATATATCATTTAAATATATTGAGATAACCAATCCATTATCAAAAACATTTTCAATACCAAAATACATAAAAGATTATATGGTATTTATTTTCATTTAAAAAAAACATTACGGCTTGTTAAGGAACTATTCACCCGATTTGGGCCTTCGGGCCACCAGTTTGGGCCTACGGGTCTCAAGGGACTTTGGGTCATCAAAGGCCTTCGGGCCTCAGGGTCTTTGGGCCTCAGAGACCATGGAGTATCCCAGTTCACATAGAGGAGGCCCCAAATAAGGATTATAGAAAAAAGAGTAGCAGTCACCAGAAGCAGAGCTAATCAGATTGGAAGAATGAGATGGTATGAAAATCACCATTGGGACCAAGTACTATGTAACTTTGTATGGGGCAATGCTAGATGATCAGTAATGAAAAGTGGGGAGATATGAGATCAATGATGAAAAATTTGGGGAGGGTAAGTTCTAGTGGGTTGGGCATACGAGTCATTTAATGGGAAATAGTATGCCTCTGGGCCTTCAGGTCATGTATTGGACCTCGAGTCGTGTCAGGCCTTGTGCCTTGGGGATACGGGTCACGTAAGGATTCCCCTTCAACCCTTAAAATGAGGATTATACATAATAAAATAAAAAATAAGACCTTTAGTCCATTTGGGCCAGTTGAATCATCCTCAACCAACTCACCTCAAGAATGCTCAACTCTAACTACTAAAACATCAACAAACTACATGGATATGATTCCTTCACACCTGAAGTCATCATAAGATCCCTAAAAAAACTCTTTGGATTCCATATCCAACTCCCTTGAGTTTACATAGTTAGATCTACAAATACCTAAACCATCATTGTATCCTACCGTACACACTGATTCACCTCTGATCCAACCACCCTCAAATCACTTAAATCCACATCAATCTCAAAGCCAATGATCAATCTTGATTCACCACCACATTTTACATCCCCATTTATAATTCAGTGAGGAATCCATGTATGAACCTCTTTAGTTCCTCATAAACATATTGAAGCCACCAAATCTATTCCATTATTAGTTCCACATTCCCATGACCCTTCTGACATAAGGCTCATCCACCCATGATTGACACATCACTTCTCACCATAGAAGTTTCATTATCATCTGTTCACATGAGAACTAACAAATGACATAAACCATGCTTAATTTATCAACAAAATCATGTAATGAATGTGTCTACCCTACTCTTAGCCAAGAAAAATTTCCACATCATTCATTCTTAGATTTTGAGAACAAACCCCACGAAATTTTCTAACATCCAGTCCATAATGAGGGTTTCTCTCCTGGATGGATGATGGTTCACTACCAACATACAATTTAACTTATATTACTCTTTGAGAATAACCACCACATATTCTTCTTAAAAAAGCATGTTCCACTCACCCGAGCCATGATTAACACAATCTAATGATTCATATCGCCTCTGTTTAGTTAAAATTGGGTCTTTTATGCCGATATACTTTGATCCTTAAATGATGTCACCTTTTACTAAAGGGTTATCTGAAAATTCACATTTAGAAGTATCGATTCTCCCTATCTACAAGAGTTTCATCCACTATTCTAAATCTCTCTTAAAGGGGGACTCGTTACTCAAGACCCACCATTGACCCACTACTCCACCATCCTGTTGTGAAATAACATCAGATGTGGAAATACCACCACCACACCACTTGAGATTATATACCCCCCAAATGATTCTCAAATAATTAATATGGTCTATTTTACCCAACCAAAACCAAAAAGAACCTGAAAATATCTCTAATGCATCACCATGAAGTCACCCAAAGAAATGGGTAATTACTCTACATCCACCATTCACAGATCGTTGATGGCATTGTACATCTCCAACATGCACCTTCCACCATGATCCAACCAAACCTAAGGGTCACACATTCCCTTGAGATCATTTCCTAACCTAGCTCAAGATCCCATGAGTCATGATTCATCAAAACTAGGATCAAATTTCCACTCAAGAATCATACCATGTTTCCCAACCCATTAGTCTCATCAGGCTCGAGGCATACTTTATGCTTCCATTAATCAAGAATTACATATTTCAAGAGTCAAGTATAACCCCATGACTACTTCAAGACCACCCATTACCCAGACACCATTCCTTCCTAAATACTCTAACATCCATTTCTACACAAACTCACATAATGAGGAACCATAAGACTCGGCATCACACTAATACTACCCTATCATCTATCCAAGTTTCCACAAGCAGTAGCACCCTGGGTGTCCTAAAATGAATGATATAACATAAATCAAAATATTTTATCAACCCTTATAATGATACCCTCATTCATAGAGAACCTAAAACCTTAAAATAAATCACCTCATCAAAACCATCTCACATGATCCGAGCATTCTCAAGGCATCTTCATGCCTAAACTACATCCCTCCAAACACTTCTCATGCCTTGTCTCCAACTGAGATCATTCCATAATAGATCACTAACCCCATGATTATCACCTACTATCACTATTGACCATGTGGATAAAACCATACATGGTAACAATAAAGGTAGGTATTTGAATGACCCTTCCCTCTCAAAATAAACCTCGACTGCAATATATATTTTTTGCATTATCCATAGCCGGTTTGAGGGATCCGGTACCCCAAGACGGTTTAAGGGAAACCAGAAACCGTGGTACAGAAATCAGCCAGATTCAAAATCAAAAACGGTCCAACCACGATCCATCTTACACCACGTGGATCACCTCGAGCCGCGAGCCCATCATCACACATCACCATCCTTGCTGATACATCTCCATCCTTGCAGGTCGCCGGAGAATAGAAGCAGTCACCGGAACACCCACAACAGACCGAATCCCCCTCCATCAGAACCACCATTTCATTGAACAGAGGCATTAAACAGAAACAAAAACCATCAACCTTGCCAGAAACACCAAATACAGTAGGAAAAAAAAACTGAAAAATCATCATCTTCATCACCGCATCACAAAAATTTAAACCACTCATCAACAAGAGACCGACCCTACATCCTAATACCAGATCTCAAAAGCAACAAGAAACCTACACAAAATCGCATCTTGAAATGGAAAACAAGAGAGCTCGTTTTACCTCCACCGGAGCATCAACGCCGGTATGAGACCACCAGATCCATCCAGATAATGGCATCACAAATTCACGAAAATAGAAACTAGAAGTAGGATGGAAGAAAGGAGAAAACTGTAAACAGAAAACTGGAACAGAACCCGGTCAAAAACTAGATCTTGTTCCAAATCCCATTTCCACCAACCAGATGACCCCTAGAGGCCACGCCCAACCACCAAGTGCCTGCATACAAGAACGGAAGGACTCCCTCACCCTGCGGAATCTGGGACTCGGTCACAGGACGAATGCACCGCCGTGAAACCCAACCCAACAAGAGGGGTTGAGCAAAGGAAGGCCGAATCAAGCACACTGTCACGACGGCCGAGACAAGGAAGCACTGGTCTCTCACACCTAACCAAAGGCCAAAATTCATCTTAACATAGGTTCATGACAACACCCTATATACCATATTAGGCTCAAAATATAACTTTAAGTCCATCTCCAATTGCACATACTAGGTATGAAATGACCCATAAGGGTCATAAATCCACTTGGGTCACAAAAAAATGAAACTCCCACTATCCAACATATAAAACATCATCAAGGTTATCACAAATCAAGATCTCAAACTAGTCCTAATTCAAAAAATCAGAATACAAACCCAATAACTACACCTGAACACAACTACTCTCAATGGTCTAACCACCCATACATGGGTTATGATGACACACACTGAGTCCCTCCACTGTCACTCCACAGATCCCCGTTACTACTCAATGCCACAATATTTTTCTCATCAAAATACCAAGTTCCAAAAAGTGGTTAGATAAGGTTCTATTGTCAAGATTTATGTGAAAAAACGTTATAATTTTCTCACTGAAACCCTATTTAACCAATATCATCATTTAATTTCAAGATCAAAAGTATCAAACATGTTTAAGGTATTTATCATTTTCTATCCCTTCACCATGATTCCATTATATGTAGTGTCATAGAAAAATTTTATGTGAAAATGATCTTTAGGTAGTGATTAGTACCCCATTTAATTGAAAATAGTATAAATTCAAAACTAAGAATACACATACCATCATTCTTATGATTTCAAATTTTAATTCTTTTCATTACCCACAATATTCCAAGAGTTAACCATTCATCATTTATTTGGATATAAAAACCCC
This sequence comes from Viscum album, assembly GCA_963277665.1. Taxonomy (NCBI): domain Eukaryota; kingdom Viridiplantae; phylum Streptophyta; class Magnoliopsida; order Santalales; family Viscaceae; genus Viscum; species Viscum album. Next base: position 1,494,697,433 of record OY728147.1, on the reverse strand, counting down.
TAGTTTGGTTAGATAGGATTCTATTCACATGTTATAGATGAAATCATTTTATAAGTTTATTACTAGAACCTAATGTAACCAAACCATCACTTTAATGACCCATTTATGTCTACCCATAATTCAAAGGGGTTTAATCTAGGACTTGTCCAAGTAGAATTCCACTAAAATCTTATATTTGAGAAACACCATATAGGTGGCTGTTGACACTTTAAATGACTAAACCCTATCAAACTTTTAATATTATAGGTATATATTAATAAATAACATAAATAAGCACATATAATAAATAAAACTCCAATATATGAATACCAGGAAACTATCATTCATAGGAAACAAATGGATGTCATAAAAATCTTACGTACTTAACATGATACATAAATGCACACATACTCTTTACATAATAGCCACTAGTAAAACCCAATAAATTAATAACATTACATGAAAGTTCCCCACTCAAGGTTTAAATCAATCAACAATAAAAGCACAAGGCGAGAGAAATAATTCCCACCCATGGAAACTTGGATTTTCTCCCATGCGTGGGTCTGTAACTCTCAGGTATGGGCTCATTACCAATCCAAAACAACATACTGACCTCTAATCTACCATATAAAAATTGTAATAAAAATGAAAATATGTATTTGATAAGATTTTGTAACACCTTAACAAGAATTCCACTAAAATGGTGCCCCGAGCCGGTGCACCACAAGGCCCGAAGTGTTCCTCCCTGTATGCTAGAGGCTTCCGACCAGAAATGAGGGTCTATTGGTCTTAAATTAGGGATATTATAACCTATTTACCAGAGTGTTAAACATATATGTAAATAAGGTAAATATTATATCATTTCAACCAAAATAAAATAAACAAGTACTATGCAACAAATAAAATTCCATACAATAACATATTGATGTCACTTACAGAACATGTAGGGAAGTATAAAAAAATGACAAGTAAAATAACCCAATACTAAAAGGGAAGAAAAAATACCCAAATATAGAAAAAACCTTATAATTCCCAAGATCTAGGATATATCCCATCTACCAAGATGCATCCTATCCAAAAAACCATCAAGTGTCACCTTGGGCCATGCCCTGAACCTATACCTTGCGACCAAGGGGCATCTTCTAGGATACCTGAGTGCCATCATGGACCAAGAAGTGTGAGAATATAACTCACTAGGACACCAACATCAGTATCCAATGAAAATATATTCTTTATGTTTAAATCATAATGGAATGGAATATAAAAATAAATTTATAATAATAATACTAAATTGTGAAAATAAAAGGAACCAAGTCAAGCCTCTGGTCTCAAGGAGATAGTCTAAGTTGACACTACAAGCTATGGCCAACACTGATATCAATACCTGGTAGAAATATCATGTCTCAACTTGGTTCCATGGACCATGGATAAGGAAACCACAATCAAGTGGCATAAGAGGAATCTTTTTAGATCAAACAAGCATTCCCTTTCATCCATTCTTGAGAATAATTATCTAATCGGTCTAAACTCTTGGGATCAATCTTAAAATTTAGAAGAAAAAATCAATTGAAATATTAGTTTAAACCTAATGAATTCCAAACCAATAATAATTGAGATAAATCTAGATAACTCATCCCATGCCATTAAATAAGGGATTCCCTCAATAATCCATGACATTAATCCATAACATTCGACAAGTGTAGACATTACCATTCCAAGGGGGAGGTGCCCTGTGGCATTGATAGTAATGAATCTATATAAAATATAATATATTGATCAAATAATTCCATAAAATTTTCCTTTAATGAATCCAAAGGTGTCTTCACACTGTAGAATTACCATGCATCCCCTAATGGAATCATAGGCTCATCCATATAATTTCACAATAATATAGTTCATAAGGAATCCAGGGAGATCCTATAAGTAATTTCTCACTCATTTACATTACAAAATATCTCAACCATGTCATTATTTCACAACCTATATAATAAAAAATAAAATAAAAATCAAATCTGGTTCACCATTTGGGTTTGATTTACATTTCTATTTAAACATTCTTTTTCTATAGGCATTTAAGTGGTTCATAGAGGTCATCCTTGGCAACCCAATTTCAATATTAAGGAATAAATTCACAAAGGGAGTCCCCAAACTACCCCTTTCACCCAATATTAAAGAACAAGAATAAGATCACCCCTAATAATAGTTGAACATGGGTCTACCCAAACCAACCCAGATTCCTAAGTCCCAAGTGGTCCAATGTAATTACTAATGTAGCTAAACCATTAAATTTAATTATTTAGGTCAAGCGTCCAAAGATTCAACATGATTTCACATCCCAATGATGCAATATAATGGATATAATTTAAGGGAAAGAATTTAGACAACCTACCTTTTTTTAATACTTTCTACATTTATTCCAAGGGAAATAAATTTTCCATGGACTGATGAGATCATGTCATCAACCAAGTACCTAAATCTCACCATGAAACCAAAAAAATTAATTATAACTAATTATAATTAACTAGATACAAAGATCCAAATTGGAATATATATGGTCACATATCCTCCTAGTTCATCCCTCTTTGTGTTTTTAAATCCCATGGTTCTCGGAGGAGGCCTTGGGGTGTTTTAGTGGTGTTTTGTTGCTAAAATCTAGTATCAAGCAGAATTGATGACGTAAAAAGGATATTTACATCATGAATGTGTTGTTCGTGTCTTAGGTGAGTGCCCAATTCATAGTGTGAGTGGAATTAACAGCTTGTGAGAGGGATGTTTTTTAGATGCATTCATGTCATGTACAAAATTTACAATGTGAATGGGAAGGGGTTCTCACCCATGAATATGACAATGAAAAACTCACATCATGAATAGGGTATTCATGATGTGAATTAATTTTAGGTTTAATGGTTTGAGGTGATATGATTTTTTATTGGAATTAAAATATGGGCCATTCACATATTTAATGAACCATTCATGTGGTGAATATCTATTGGGTAGTGTACATATAAAACCTGTAGCGCCTCACTCCCTAACAAACCCTATGGTTTTCTCCCATGATGGATGGAAGCCGAAGATATTTTATGAATGTGTTTTAGAATCCTTTTCGTATGGTACAATCCACCATTTTTTGTTTGATCAATGGTGATCTGAAGTGATATCCTTCTCTCTTATTTAAGTTTATTCTCCATTCATTCTTATTTCTTCCCATTCTATATTTCCATATTGTGGCAGTTGATCTCTATCATTCTAATGGACTTATTTTTTTTGTTTATTAGAATAGTTGTGGTGTAGAATCCTTAGAAGGATTTAGTTTAATTATAGGATAGGTGACCAGGATCCACATTATTGATCTATTCTTATTCAAAGAATGTTGAAATACTTGAGTTAGGGGATTCATTGCTTATATTTTTTTGCGTTATGTTCAATCCTAAATTGAACATGCTTTAATTTTTTGGGTTGAGGTAGAATTAAAACTAATAAATGATAATCTAGATTAATTAAATAATAGTTTATGGTTAGTGATCACATGTCTTCTTTCACTGTTATAATGGTTCACCTATTGATTTTATAGATAGTCTTCTATCTTTATTTAGGATTTTTTATTATGATTGGGTTAGCATGTTAATTTGATGAAAATTATAAAGAATTAAAATCCAATAATTGTAGACTGATTAAATAAATTAATAGGCATGTTTAATGAATCCTTAGATTTAGAAAATTTGATGGAAGTTAAATGATTATTAATGAACATTTAATTTATTTTCTTCCTCCACATGTTAATGGAAATGGATATAGAACCCGAAGAATGAATGCCTTGTTTATAGGGTTGAGAGATCATGTTTTCATGTAAAGACAAAATGCCTTATTTTTAGGGCCCAACTACCCTATTGATATTCTCTATTGTTTTCCACCTTATATGTTTCTTAGTATATGAGCCTTACTTTGAGATGTGATATAATTATGGGAAGGATGTCCACTAATGAGATAAGGATAGGGACGCTTAGGATTATGGTAGCTATTGACACATTTTAGGGAGTGATGTATAGTGATATTCATTATGGTTTTGGGGATGGAATTGAGTTTTATGGAACACTTTGAAGCTAGGATTACCCATTTTTGTACTGAATGTTAGATTATTTCTTGTTAATAAATTTGTTAAAAGGCCAGATAGCTGGGTTTCTTGCATATCTTCACCACATTCCCCACTACTTGAGGCAGCTAGGTGTTCTTGTTTATGTATCTATTTTATGGTATCTTAGGTTTTTCCCTTGAGTTCTTGTAATTATGGAATGATAATTAATAATTAAATGTTTTCACCCATGTGGTTGGTTCTTGTTGGAATGAAAATGATATTAATCTTGAGAAGCCATTGACTCAATTGGATTATTCTTAGAGGTTATGTAATTCACTCTAATGGTTAATGTAATGTAATTTGGATTAATTTTAACTATTTTAAAATGAATTAATTAATTTAAGGTTAATTTTTAATAGGAAATAAGCAATTTAATTAAAGTTTCCACAAATTATTGTTTTCTTATCGAATATATAGTCCTTAGTGGTCGCAGATAGGTGTTCGAGAGATAATAGTTATAGTTGATCCTAATACTAGTTTAATGACCATTTTATGGTTGTGAGCTATATTATATATTGTATGTTTTATTATTTAATACACTAACCCACCCAAGTCGGTTGGTTATTGAAACACAGTGTATTGTGGGAGGGTGTATTCCCTAACATCCTAGTTGGTAAGGTACTGATGGATGACTACCCCCTCTGACCTCGATATCTTCTCCTAGAAGTATGATGTACTAGTATATATGGTGGTTATTTCCACATATGTGTGTCAAAGGATTTAATGACTTGTGGTTTGTTCATACACATGTATCTCTAGATATAGTATCCCAAGGATTATTATAGTTATGAAGTGTACAAGCTGTGATGGCTTGAGGTACATTACACTATGTATGGGCTATTGTGGTTTAATGTATAATACCCATTGTATGATACATGGAATACATTCTTTGGTGGATTATGGAAACTACTAGGTTATTATATAGATATGTGGAATTGGATGATGAGATGATGTGATGAACGAGATTCATGTTGTGATACTTTAGTCGAGGTGCCTTTTGGCTGGCTTATTTTTGAGAGAGATGGATCAAGACGTACAGAATTGGGGTAGAGTGATAAACTTGTAGGGAATGAATTGTGGGGTACTCATGTTTTATTACTATATCATGACCTCTTGTATTCATTACTTGGTTATAGATATCCATGGTGATGTTGAGAACTTAGTATACATTTTTATGTGAAAAGTTAGATTCACTTGTTTTTCACTGGCCTTTGACATGGTTTCCTTATCCTTTTTATGAGAGTATCCAAGTAGGATCCTACTGAGTGTACCTACTATGATCACCGTATATATATAAATGATTTTTTAGGATATAAAGAGAAGGTTTGATACTAGGTTAGATATTACTTGCTTGTGGTTCTGAAAGATCTATTTGGGTTTCATGGTTGCTATCGAGTTTATCTTTTGGTACTTGTGGTTTTGTTTTTAGTTGCATTAGTTGTTATATGAAATTAAATGTATGTGCTGGGAATATTTCTTTTATCTTTATGAGGAAGAGTTTATTGGTGTATCTATCTTACATCTCTCTTCCATATGTTCTCTTAGAGGTTAATTCCTCTCATTTGTGTGTATGTTATACCCTCGGTGCTCGTTTCCAATCCATGAACTATTAGTGGTAGGAATCATATGATCACCATATCCCACCTCTCATTTCCATCCCAAGAGTGGTACCTTTGGGGGGGGAGAGGGTCATGATAGAGTGGTATCATATGTTTAGGTTGAGGGATATGGTGGTATTTAGAGTTAGGCATATGTGAGACTGTGTGAGTTGGTAGGGAAACAATAATAACATAGTTTAGTAAGTGATTTAAATAAGTAAGAATAGTTGAGACATGGGTATTTAGGTCCCCATATGATCTGATGCATCGACCATTATTTTTATAATTCTACTAAATGAAGTAATACTAGTTATGGTGTAGATACCTAAGAAAGGATCACACATCATTCTTCTTTTACCATATGCCTGAAGTGGCTAGACCTTTGTATAGGTTAAAATTTAATATAAATAAAGTAAATAAAAAAATAATTAATCTTAAATATTCAATATTATTGGTTTTGGAGTCTTTAATCATTTTTTATTTTGATGGTATTGCTCTAAGATGACATCATTATCAGGTTCACATATAGGGTGTTCAATAAGACATGCCATTAGATCATATTAGAGTATAGGTAAATTTTGTTGAAAGTTATATAAATACACTTAAAGATTTTTGGAACTATAGTCTACAAAATTATGAGGGATATGTTTCAGAATCAGTGACAAAAGACTGGTTGGAGGAGGTTGGGATATCTTTCATTTCGATCTATGATTGGAAAGAGCACTGGTTTTCATTGTCCATGGAAATACTATGTGGAGAAGTGGTGGAACACCTTGAGTTTTCATGAATTATTATTATTTTTAATAAATTTAATTTATTTTATATATCTAATTACACATAACACCATGTTAATCTTATGATACATGGAACATTGGGTAAGCTTGTATTACACACAAAACTGAGTTTAAAAAAAACCACGATATATTAATAATATAGTTATTTAAACGTGACTGTTATAACCTAAAAATTAAAATCAGATATATTAATATTATGAACTAATTTTTAAAAAATAATTATACTGGTTTTATTTAAAGGAAACATATTGATAAAAAAAACTCAATTTTATGTAAAGTCTTTATATGTTTTGAAAATACTATTTTCTCAAAAAATATTTTTTATTTCTTTTTGTGAACATTAATAACATTAAAATTTAAAAATTAGAAAATTAATTTTATAAAATAAAATTTATTTTTAAACCATTATGTCAAAATTATATTATGGTGATTTTTTGGGATTTTTCTAAAAAGCTTCATTTTTTGATGAATAGTGAAAAATAATAAATTTTAGTTGAATATTTTCTTTTAGTTTAATTTATTTATAAAGTTAAATTATATTTTAAATTGTTTTTAAATTAAAATTAGTTTTATTATATATCAATTAATCCAATTTATGTAATTTTAATCAATTTAATATCGAAATTAGATATAAAAACTTGTAAACTTTTGAACACTTTCTCTTTAAAAACCCGCTTTCTCATCGCATCTCTGAGATTAATTTGAAATTAAAAATTTCCACTTATATGAATGGAATTTGGAAAAATGGATTCAATATTTGAAATAAAAATAATTTATATTATCTTATAAGGTAAATTTAATTTTTTTCCAAAATGAATAGTAAAAATAGTAAAAATTATTTATTGCAATTATGGTAAAAATATTTTTACCTGGGGTTAAACTAAAATAAAAAGGATAAAAAATGATCAAAGACTTTTAAAAAAAACTATTTTATTGAACTATTTTGACCTTATAGCCTATATCATCATTAATAATCTATTTATAAACTTTTTGGCATGATAAAAATATGGGTACACCATTTTCTTTTCAAAATATTTCAAGTGTGCCACCTACCTCACTTATAAAAGGCCACCCACTCTCCTCTCATATTCAAAAATTAAAACTATTTTGGTTCATTAAATTACTACCCAAATAAATTTATAAATTCACTTTGATCCTATAATCCTTATTTTGGATATAAATCCATCCTAGGATGGTTTTTGGTGCAAAACTAAGGATGATACCCGAAGAAGAGGTGACACTCATCAATGAGTTTTTTTGTTTTATTTCTTCATACGCATCTTTAAATTATTATTATACCATCAGGATATATTAAAATTAGTATATTATATATATTGATATTTTTTCTATGCTAAGGGTATGACCTAAAACTACATTCACTTTCATCAAATAGGTTACAAAAGCATATATTGTGTGCACGACAAATTACTGCCTTGTGAATCGATGTCATTAATTTTTTCATTACCACCTATAAAGTCTATAAATAATGATGTGTTTAATATTTATATTTGATATATTTGATATTATTATAAGTATGGAATTATTATATCACACATACCTTCATAATGTCCATTTTTTGAGAATACGTTAATGTCACTCGTGTTTAAGGCAGATTCCGCCTCGCGAAGTGATGTGATTCATTCCCGCTTTACCTGGAAGGTAATAAGGATGAGTTTAATAAAAATATATGTTATATATGACATAAAAATTATTCTATAATTATAATAGATCTTTTAATTTTCTTTATTTTAATATGACAATAAAATGGAAACAATGTTCATGTGTACACACGACCAATCGTCTCCATGAATGGTGTATTTTATTTTTATAACTAAATATTATGGATTACTATAGATACATATATAATAAATAAATATGATATTTATATAATTTTTAAAATTCAAGATATACTAGAACCATGATAAAATCAAGAGGACCAAAGATAACCAATCAAAACATACATGAAAGGTAAAGCAGTTATTGCCCAAAACATGACTTCAACATGGAATTATTAATAGATGGGTAATAAAAGGTCACATGTAAATCATATATGTTATGATATATATATATATGTGTGTGTGTGTAAGAACCTGGATCTTCGTTTCAGGTATGTTTTTCCATTTCTGGTCGTTTTTGAGAAAAAGAAGAAAATCTGGAAATTTTCTAAGTACACGTCGTGTACTTTATGAGTACATGCCGTGTAATTTTCTCTCGCACGAGGCTGTGTGATGGCCGTGTCCGGGCCACAAACACGGTGTGTAGCGGTGATGTGGAGGCCGCTTAATGCGGTGTACGGAAAGGGTGAGTACATGTCGTGTACTTTTCTTTTTATTTCATTAATCGGACCGGGGTCACGTCTTAAACCTATTTTCATATTCTTCTCTACCTAATTACATTCGGAGCGTCCGAGGAGGCTGAATCTTCTCTGAGCCACCGATCCATCACTGGTTATCTGAATCAAACGCCGTTAGTTGCAATAGAATCACAGCGGTGAGTTCTTGGTTCTTCCTTGGCGACGTTTCCTGATTCCTTATCTTGTGAGAGTTATCTGAGGTAGAACGTTTTGGAATTTTTTGTAGATCTTCTCCATTATAGGATGATTCACAGGCTGAGTTTCAAGTATATCGATCTCCTAGGATCGAGGTAGGTGTTTTTTTTCCTACGTTGAATGTCTTTGAGTTTTTGGTGCAAAAGTGTCAGATACCCATGTATCAGGTATCTCGGGTTAGGGTTTTGATCCTGTATTGTTATCTACCTTAGATTGAATGTATGATTAAGGTTATTAGATGATTGATAATTGATTTTTAGCATGTTTCAGGATCACACCATGGGTTTTCCCCCTGTTTTGGCTATTTATCGGCGTTTGGCTTAGGTTGCCTGTGAGGCATACCTTGTTGCATTGTTTGTCTGCCTTGATATAATTGATTACATGTATTTCCTGCTGTTTATATGCTTTTCATGCATTGTAGCTATTATCCAAGTAGTTTGTTGAGCTTACTTTGGGCTGATAAAATTTGATTACGCACAACTACACTACTTAGGGCTGTGGGAACTTAGTGTGGTAGAATAAAGAGGGAATTGACAATTAAGCGCTTCCCTGGAGAGTCTATTATAAATTAGAATCATTATCAGGACCTACGAGAATGGGAATTTGTGCTTCCTTAGAGTGTCCTTAGTTATGTATCGAGATTATAGGGGGAATTAGACGTAAGTTCTTCCTCAAAGATTCTATAGTTATCATTGTAAGACCATAGGGGAATTGACGGCGAGAGCTTCCCAAAGTGTCTGTGACTTCGTAGGTTTACTTGACTAGAGGGGTATGCCAGTTTGATCCACCCAGAGAATCACCATGATTATTTTTTGGTTGGTTGTGATGAGTCCACCATTCCAAAGAACAATCTTGAGTTTGTACTACTTGCTGTTAGGTAGTCTGCTGAGATACCTGTTATGTTGCTTGCTATGCCTTGAGAATATAGAGCTGTTTGCTAGATTCCTTGGTTGATAATTTAATGAGTGAATTAAATTAATAAATAAATGGGAATGGAGATTGGTAGGATTGTTTAATTTAGAGTACTCCTATTTCTCTGCTGTATTTTTTCCTGTAATTTTGCTATATTGCTCACTGACAGTAGGGCATAGATCTTTTGGTGATTTCCTAATGGGATTAATCTCACACCCTATTTGGGTCCTTCTTTTCGGCCCAAATAGGTTATATGGTTGCAGGTGTGGATTGGGATTGTGGCCCTTCTACTTTAGGTACATGATTGCTAGTTTTAGCTGGAGAGCATAGGACCGAGCTTAGGCTTCCGATGCTGCTGGAGTTGCTATTTACTTTTAATTCTTTGTTACTAGTTATATTTCAGCACATTGTTGTGTTTGCTGATTTCCTTAGATACATGTACCATGCTGCATCATTTTTATATTATACATTGCTTCCGCTGTTTAGTTTCAGTTGTTGTATGCTGTTTACTGCTTCCGCTATAGACTGTTATTTACTGTACCATGTATACCTTACCAAATGAGGGCATAGTTTCCCGAATAACTTACCAAGGCCCTCTATCCTAGTCTGTAGCCTCTGGAATTTGGGGAAATGCACTTGAGGTCATGTGGAGAACTGAGAACGGGGCACTAGTTGAGGGGATCCGGATTCGGGTCGTTACAAAGTGGTATCAGAGGGTAGTTTCTTTCCTTTTCTTTTCACTTACTGTTTAGCGACATTAGATAGGGATATGACGAAATAGGTAAATTGTTAATAGCTGTGCCCGGGCATTCTAGGACCCGTGTACAGGGAAAAATCCATATTACCTCGAATATTTCAATTTTTGAGTTTTTGCAAATGTTATAGTTTAATTGATTTCACCGTTGGGTGGTGCACTTGTTTTTTGCTATTACTGTTTGTATGATTGTGGTTCTATTTTTTTGTAACCCGGTGAGATGAGGGTATGCCATTTCAAGCTTCATATAGGAACTTGTTATAAAATCACATGTCATGAATTTTTCCATGCCATCTAGATTGCATATGAATCTGCATGTTGTTGTGATAGAATTTGTGATAGAAGGTGCATGCTGTTGTGATAGCTTCTATGATAGAATACCTATTATGTTGATAGGGTATTGTTTGTTTATATCTTCTTTATCATGGATGCCAAAATTTGTTCTTAGAGGTGTTATTGTCCCTCAAGGATCGGAATTTGATGGATCATGAGTTGTTATACTTTTTAATTGTTATATCCATTTTTATGATGCCAAGATTTGATTCGCGGAGAGTATGAGCCCCCATGGATCGGAATTTGGCACCTTAACACTTGTCTTCTGTGTTTTCTAGGCTCCAGTGCAGTTCTGAGGCTACTGTCTAGAAAAACCCAGAATACATGGCGTGTACTTTATGCATACACACCGTGTAGTTTTTATCCGTGTCCCTGATTATGTTGGGCAGAGACACAGGGTTGTAAAGTTTCCTATAGGAACACGCCGTGTACCAGGTTAGCACGTTGTGTAGTCTAGAATAGGTATCCGGCCGTGTCACAAACAACACGGGCTGGGGTTTTCCTTCAAGTGCATTCTGTGTCCCTTGGGAACACTCCGTGTATAGTTGACTATATATCCGGAAATGTAGCCAATAGCACGGGTTGGTGTTATCCTTTCGCATACAGGCCGTGTTCGTATGGAACACGCTGTGTAGTGTCGACCGTGTGTCAAGACCTATCACTAACAACACGGTCCAGTTAAGGCATGTCAAGTACACACCATGTCTCCTTTGAAACTCCGTGTAGTATTGGTTTGTGTACCAGTCTGTGTGACTAACGACACGAACATGGGAGAGATCTTAAGGACACGCCGTGTAGCAGACAAACACGCCGTGTAGTTTCCTGGTGGGACAGTATGTGTTCCCAGCCGTGTAGGAGTGAACGGGCAGGGAGGAAAAGGGTTAGTACACACCGTTTATTTTAAGAACACGCCGTGTAGCCGGGTGGTTTACATATCCATGTATGGACAAGGTAGACACCCAGGGTAAACTTTTAAGAAACACACCATGTAGTAGTACTAAACGCCGTGTAGTCATGTTTTCCAAAATTTTAAAGTTTTTCTCTCCTGTTCTATTTTTCTCTCTTAAGTTTCATCTATGTTCATCATTAATGAAGGTGTGATTTTGAAATTTCAGAGCTATGGCACCAAGACGTCCTCCTGTTGCATGTCAGGAACCAGGAAGTGACCGTACGCATGATACGGAAAATCAGGGACTACCAGTAGTTCCGCCTATCGTTCCGAACATGGAACCTGCAGTGATTCCAGACACTGGTGCCAACGCTTAGTTCAGATAGGGTTTCATGAGATTCATGCAGACCTTCCAGGGAGCTCAGCATCCTACCCCGTCTATGGCAGAGCTGACGCGGGTTTTTCAACAGCAGCACCCTCCCACATTCACAGAGGATGGAGGACCACAGGTTGTGGAGTCATGGCTCGTAGCCATGCTGTCCATCTTCAATCATATGGAGAAACCTCTAGAGATGAGAGTGAAGCTCACGACTTATATGCTATGAGATTCTGCCAAGAGATGGTGGGGTGTGGTTTTGCAGACAAGGCGCCGACAGGATATGGATTGGGATGAGTTTCAGCGTACGTTCTACGACTACTTCTACCCGGCGATGCTGAGGGCCGATAGATCCAGAGAGTTCATGAACATGTAGTAGGGTACTCTCACAGTTATGGAGTATTCCTCCTTCTTTACAGAGTTACAACATTTCACTCCCATTCTGGGAAATGACGAGCTGTTTTTGGCGAGTAAGTTTGAGGAAGGCCTGAGACCAGACATCAAGTCACAGGTGAACATCTTTAAGTTGACTTCTATCAATCTAATAGTCAACCGAGAACTTATTACAGAGAGAAAATTGAGGGAGGCTGGAGCTGTGGACTAGGGTGGTTCAGCATCCAGGGCTGATTCTCTCCAGACAGAGATCATGAAGCGCCACCGAGAGTCTACTCGAGGTGACTCGAGGAAGTGAGGTATTCCTTCTGGTAGATGAGATCTTCCCTCTAGAAACCAAGTGGTGTGTTATTAGTGTGGAAGAAGTGTTCATAAGAAGCCTCAGTACCCAAGAGACCCAGTGGAGTGCCGATCATGTGGCAAGATGGGTCATCTGCAGTGCTTTTTCAAGGTTGTTCTGCCAGCAGCTAGTGAAGTAGGATCAGTTTCGACTTCGCGTACAGGAGAAGGATTACCAGTTCTGCAGCAGACTGGGGGATGGAGTTCTTCAGGTCATTCAGGCCAGGGTAGAGGCCATGGACACAGTTTTCAGGCTCAGGGAGGAGCAGCACATGGATCTTAGGAAGCTACACAGAGCCGTGGTATGGGCCAAAATTTTTCTGTAGAGCTGATTCATCAGGAGCAGGATCCTGGACCTTCTAAAGTTTGAGGTATGATTTTAGTATCCTCTGTTTTATCCTCTATACTTTTCGATACAGGAGCTTCTCAGAGATTTATTTATGTGCATTCTGTGGAAATCATTAGACTTACTTTTTATACTTCTAAGGATATGATGATGCTAGACACTCCCTTGGGAATTAGAACTGATAGCATGTATCAGTGCTTAGACTACCCCCTCGAGGTTGGTGGGTGTCTTTTTTCGTGGAGTATCTATGTTTTGTAGATGGAAGGCTATGATGTCATTCTCGGGATGGACCGGTTAGTTCCCTTCCAGGCCTTTGTCGATTACTATCACCGTAGGGTGCGTTTCACATCACCAGAGGGTGGATCTTTTCTTCACAAGGGCAAATGGGATGTCCAGGCAAGCAAAGCTGGACCAGAGCATCATGGGTTGCGAGGTATTACGGCCTAGATTGCAATCTTATATCTGGATGACCACGAGACTTCTCAAGTAAATTTTCCTCTAGTGGTTGATCGCCTTCTAGATGTATTTACATAAGACTTTTCAGGTTTTCCTCTGGAGCGAGAGGTAGAATTTTCTATTGAGCTTGTGCTTGGAGAAGCACCGGTGTCCATTCCTCCTTATAGGATGGATACACCTGAGTTACAGGATCTCAATAAGAAGTTTGAGGAGTTGCAGACAAGGGGTTTCATCCGACCCAGTACTTCTCCTTGGGGTTCGCCTATCCTGTTTATGAAGAAGGCAGACGACACCCTTAGGCTTTGTGTGGATTATCGGAAGCTGAACCAATTGACTTTCAAGAACCGATATCCATTTCCACGAATAGATGATCTATTTGATTAGCTTCTAGGAGACAAAGTGTTCTTGAAGATCAACTTGAGATCTGGCTACCATCAGTTGTGTTCCAGACTATCTGATGTACCTCTTATGGCCTTCCAGAGTAGGTATGGTCTGTATGAGTATTTGGTTATGTCGTTCGGTATCACAAACACACCAGTAGTTTTCATGGCGCTGATGAACATAGTTTTCTATCCTTACTTGGATTACTTCATGGTGGTTTTGGTGGATGACATCTTTGTGTACTCTCACACTCGACACGACCATGCTGCCCATCTTGAGATCTTTTTGAGTACACTGAGGGAGAATCAGTTATTTGCTAAGCTCTCAAAGTGACACTTTTGGATGGATGAGGTTCACTTACTGGGTCATGTCATTTTAGAGACATGAGTATCAGTAGACCCAGAGAATGTGAGAGCAGTAGTCACCTGGGAGCAGCCGAAGAACGTATTCGTGGTACAGAGTTTCTTAGGGCTGGATGGTTACTACATGTAGTATATACAGGACTTCTCACGCCTAGAAGCGCTGTTTATGGGCTTGAATAAGAAAGGGGTGAAGTATGTTTGCTCAAAAGCTTGCGATTCAGCTTTCCAAGAGCTGAAAAGGAGATTGAATTCAACATCGATTCTAGTTTTGTCGGAGCCAGGAAAGAGTTATATAGTTTTCTGTGATGCATCTGGCATCAGGCTTGGAGTAGTGCTTATACAAGAGGATCGTGTTGTTGCATACAGATCTCGGTAGTTGAGGCCACATGAGAGGAACTATCCTACGCACGACTTGGAGTTGGCTGCAGTTGTTCATGATTTGAATTGTTGGAGACATTATCTTCTAGGAGAGAATTTTGTGGTGTATACTGACCACAAGAGCCTCAAGTACAACTTTAAGCAGCGTGACTTGAATCTGAGACAACGAAGGTGGGTTGAGTACCTGTAGTCTTTCGATTTCAAGCTTGCCTATATGTCTGGGAAAGGAAATGCAGTGGCTGATGCACTGAGTAGGAGGACTCAGTTACAAGTAGTTCAAGAGGCCAGTAGTGAGTGGCAGCTTATGGCTCGGTTCTCTGAGATGCATTTGGAGGTGCATGACAGACAGGGACATACTTTACTATCTTCTGTAGCTGTTACCTCTATGCTTCTTTACTGAGTTCGGATGAGGCAGTTATTAGATTCTGAAAGCCTAGTCCTATGGGAAAGCTTTTCAGAAGAGGAACCTCTTCCTAGATGGACCATATGTGAGGATGAGATCTTGCATTTCCAGGGATGCGTATGGGTGCCAACAGATATATGCAAGGAGCTGATGCGAGACTTTCATTCCTCAGTCTGGGCAGTTCGTCCTAGCATCACCAAGATGCATCGTGATCTACACCGCCAGTACTGGTGGCCAGGTATGAAGAGTGATGTTGCTGGTTTTGTCCTGAGATGTTCCAACTATCAGCAGGTGAAGGAAAAGCACCAGTGACTGGCAGGGATTTTACAGAAGCTACCCATTCCTGATTGGAAGTGGAATGATGTCGCAATGGACTTCGTGATAGGTTTACCAATATCTCCTTGAGGGAATGACGCGGTACGGGTTGTCATTGAAAGGCTCACGAAGGTTGTTCAATTTTTGCCGATTAAGGAGACCTCTGGTGTTGATGATCTTGGATGGTTGTACATCCGTGAGATTGTACGCTTGCATGGGGTTCTGAGTACTATCATTTCAGATAGGGATGCCCGCTTCACGTCGCATTTTTGGCAAGGGCTACAGAGGGCTTTGGGTACACAGGTACTTCTGAGTACAACTTACCTTCCCCAGATAGATGGCCAGTCATAACCCACGATTCAGGTTCTAGAGGACATGCTACAAGCATGTGTCCTTGATTTTAGAGGTTCTTGGTAGAGACATATACCTCTAGTGGAGTTTTCCTATAATAATAGTTTTGAAGAAACTATTTAGATGGAACCTTACGAGGCTTTGTATGGTAGTTCGTGCTGATCACCCTTGTGTTGGATGGAGGCAGGAGAGACAGCTATGCTGGGACCTCATCTTGTTCAGAAGACCACAGAGCAGGCGGATTTTATTCAAAAAAGGATGTCTACTGCACAATATCGGTAGAAATATTATTCTGATCAGCAGAGATGACCTTTAGAGTTTAAGGTCGGGGATCAGGTTTTCCTACATGTTACCCCAAGGTTGGGACACAAGGAGATCATGAGATAGGGTAAGCTTTCACCAACATACGTCGATCCGTTTGTGGTTCTGGAGAGAGTTGGGTTGGTTTCTTATAGGTTGCAGTTACCTTAGAGGTACCAGGCTATGCATGACGTCTTCCATGTTTCTCAGCTTCACCACTATTTCTCAGACCCGTCTCATGTTTTTCAACCTGAGGAGGTTGAGCTGGAGCAGGATGAATTGTTCGAGGAGCATTCTATTAGGATTGTTGATCGTAGTGAAAAGATACAATGTGGCCGGTTTGTTCCTCTGGTATGGGTGCTATGGCAGCACAGCTGTGTGTAGGACGAGACTTGGGAGAGGGAGGCCGATACGCGATCACAGTGGCCAGAGTTGTTTGAGGTTTCTTTTTTGCAACCAAGTTAGAGAAAATCGGGGACAAATTTCTTTAAGGGGGGAAGTTTGTAAGAACTCAGATCGTCGTTTTAGGCATGTTTTTCTGTTTCTGTCCGTTTTTGAGAAAAAGAAGAAAATATGGAAATTTTCTAAGTACATGCCATGTACTTTATGAGTACACGCCGTGTACTTTTCTCCAACGTGTGGCTGTGTGCTGGCCATATCCAGGCCACACACACGGTGTGTAGCGGTGATGTGGAGTCTACTTAATGCGGTGTACAGAAAGGGTGAGTACACTCTGTGTACTTTTCTTTTTATTCCATTAATCAGACCGGGGTCGCGTCTTAAACCTATTTTCATCTTCTTCTCTGCCTAATTATGTCCAGAGCATTCGAGGAGGCCGAATCTTCTCCGAGCCACCGATCTATTACCGGTTATCCGAATCGAATTCCGTTGGTTGCAATAGAATTGCAGCGGTGAGTTCTTGGTTCTTCCTTGGACACGTTTCCTGATTCCTTCTCTTGTGAGAGTTATCTGAGGTTGAACGTTTTGGATGTTTTTGCAGATCTTCTCCATTCTAGGATGATTCACAGGCCGAGGTTCAAGTATATGTATCTCCTAGGATTGAGGTAGGTGTTTTGTTTCCCTACGTTGAATGTATTTGATTTTTTGGTGCAAAAGTGCTAGATACCCATGTATCGGGTATCTTGGGTTAGGGTTTTGATCCTATATTGTTATCTGCCTTAGATTTCACGTATTATTAAGGTTATTAGATGATTGATAATTTCTTGTTAGCATTTTTGAGGATCACCCCATGGGTGTTCCCCCTGTTTTGGCTGTTTATCGCTATTTGGATTAGGTTGCATTTGAGGCATACCTTATTGCATTGTTTTCTTGCCTTGATATAATTGATTGCATGTATTTCTTTCTATTTATACGATTTTGATACATTATAGCTATTAGCCAAGTATTTCTTTGAGCTTACTTTGGGCTGCTAAAATTTAATTATGCACGACCGCACTACTCAAGACTGTGGGAACATGGTGTGGTAGACTAAAGAGGGAATTGACGATTAAGGTATTCTCTGGAGAGTTTGTTAAAAATTAGAATCGTTCGCAGGACCTACAAGAATGGGACTTTGTACTTACTTAGAGTGTCCTTAGTTACGTATCAAGAATATAGGGGGAATTAGACGCAAGTTCTTCCTTAGTGAGTCTATAGTTATCATTGCAAGACCGCTGGGTAATTGACAGTGAGAGCATCCCAGAGTGTCCGTTCCTTTGTATGTTTACTTGACTAGAATGGTATGCCAGTGTGAGCCACCCAGAGAGTCACCATGATTATTGTTTGGTTGGTTATGATGAGTCCACCATGCTAAAGAAGGCGATTGAGTTTTTACAACTTTCTGTTAGGTAGTCTACTGAGATACCTGTTGCGTTGCTTTCTATGCCTTGAGAATATAGAGCTATTTGCTAGATTCCTCGGTTGATAATTTAATGAGTGAATTAAATTAATAAATAAATGTGAATGGATATTGGTAGGATTTTTTACTTTAGAGTACTCCTATTTCTCTACTGCATTTATTTCCTTTACTTTTTCTATATTGCTCACTGATAGTAGGGCACAGATCTTGTGTTGATTGCCTACTGGGATTAGTCTCACACCCTGTTTGGGTCCTTCTTTTCGGCCCAAATAGGTTATATGGTTGCAGGTGTGGATAGGGATTGTGGACCTTCTAATTCAGGTACATGATTGCTTGTTGGAGCTGGAGAGCATAGGACCGAGCTTAGGCTTGCGATGCTGCTGGAGTTGCTGTTTACTTTTAGTTATTTGTTCTCAGTTGTATTTCAGCACGTTGTTGTGTTTACTGCTTTCCTTAGATACATGTACCATGCTGCATCATTATTATATTATAAATTGCTTCCGCTGTTTAGTTTCAGTTTTTGTATGTTGTTTACACAACATAAAAAATGGGTATTTGCGATGGCTTAGTTGCGACGAAATATAATCACGTCACAACAAGTCCAACGAAAGACGTATTTGCGACATGATTGTATCCTCGTTGCAAATGGTCAATTATTTGCGACGGGGATACGGGTACCGTCGCAATAGGTTTGGTGCGATTTGGGAGCCAAAACGTAGGAAGTGTATTTGCGACGGGGGGCTTTGACCCATCGCAAATACCCGGCGGAGGTAAATACTATTTGCAACGGTAAAGGCAGTCGTCGCAAATGTTTTGTCGGCAGGTCGTTATTTGCAATGGGTCCCGTCGCAAATACCAATGCGGACGAGATTAATTGCGACGGGACCCGTCGCAATAGGTTTGGCGTGATTTGCGCCCCAAAACGCGGAAATTGTATTTGCGACGGGGGGCTTTGACCCATCGCAAATACCCGGCGGCGGTAACTACAATTTGCGACGGGTCCCGTCACAAATACCAATGCAGACATGATTATTTGCCACGGGGCCCATCGCAAATAGTCCTGTCGCAATAAATCTAACCTATATTGTAACACCCCGATATTTTATGAAAAATATTCTTTTAATTTCATTAATGTCTTGTGTTGTATGCTACACCAAGATTACCTTGCGCTATACGCAACACCGTATTAGCTTGCAGTATACGCAACACTATTCTTGGATCGTGTTACACACAATTTTGATAATAGTTATTCTACGCAACATTGAGTATATATATATATATTCAATGTATAAATGAAATATGGTTGGATTCTGTTATATGAAACAACGAAGGATTCTTGCACAACACATAACCCTGACTTGGCTTGTATTACATGCAATCACGACCTTCCTCGATAGCGTGTGTTGTACGCAATACCGGGTTTTACTAAACAACGATATATTATTATAATATTATTATGAACTAGCCGTTATGAATAGTATTAACTAAATTTTGAATTTTATAACATTATTATTCATCTTACACATTTTCTAGAACATGGTTTAAGAACAAAATAATTTTTTTGGGTAAAATAAGTATTTTTCAAAAAATGCAGTTTTGCCGCCTTTTGATGGCGCACCCACTTTAAATCTAGTTTTTGACATGTTTATAAGTTAAATTTGACAAAATAAAATACTTATTTGGAATCAATAAATGAAAATTTACTTTGGATAAATTTTTCATATTATTCTCGTAACTTTCATATTTTGATGAATAGTAAAAACACGCTATATTTTAATTAAAAACAACTTTTTTTCATCGCAATAATTTATATGGTTAAATTATAATATTGAATGGTTTTAAAGTATAAATAGAATATATTTTTACCATTTAATATAATGTATGTCATTAGCATTGATTCTACCTTGAATTCATAGGATAAATCAATTCAATCTTTTGCAATGTTTTAAACAAAAACCCGTTTTCTTTCGAAAACGGGATTAATTTTAATTTAATTTCTGCAACTTTCGTGTATTGAATTTGGAAAAATGGATTCCATATTTGTAATCAGTGGGTCCAAATTATGTTAATAAACTACTTTTTATTTTTTGGCATTATGAATAGTAACTACGGTAAATTTTATTTACCATAGTTAAAGGTAAATCGGGTAATTAAGGGTCAATATAAGATTATAAAATTAACCTAACACCTGTAAAAATACTATTGGATGACTAAGAGTAGACCCATATCACCTAAGGGTCGGATTAGATTCATTTAATGGACTTTTTGCCATGAAAATAATTTAATTATTATTAAAACCAAAGAATGTGACAACATGTCACTTTCTTAAATATTATAAGTATAATAATTTTAATTTAGTGATAAACTTCATGAAACTTCGAACATGAATAGTCTCCAGAAAGATAATACAATTATCTACATCATAGGAATTTATTTAGAATTTTTAGGGATTAAATAATTATCATTTATTATGAAACAATGAGGATGCAGTAATTATCTTATTAATGAAATATTGACATAATTGATGTTATAAATACCCAAATAAATGTAATTTAAGACTTTTTATGAATTAAATTATTTTATAGGTTAATATGACATGTTATTATTGATTTAATTAACTTTTTTCGAACTAATAATTCTGTTATGAGTTTCAAAAAAATCAATTACTAAATAGTGTCAAAATTGACATAAAATAGTTTTTAAAACAAATATTATATTATTAATTGTTATTTTATTCCTAAAAATCTAAGGTTCTTCCAAATGACTTAGATAAGGTTATATATATTAATAATAAACAACTTGGGGTTCGTTTGGCTTCTTATAGTAAGTTTATTAACCTTATAGTATAAGAACACAAGAAGACAAGGTAAAAGTAAAATTATTTAAATTAATGTTAAATCTAAATGATAAGGTTAAAATAGGAACCTAAACTTGTCTAAATTCTATTGGATGAGAGGATTTCGACCCATACCCACCTTAGCTTCGAAATAAATCAATTTGGAGCTATTTAAAACCGAACTTGACTTTATAATAAAATAATATTTTTAGTTTTTCCAAAGGAGCCCCTCTCCTCCCTTATAAAAGGGCACCTCCTCCCTCTCCTCCTCACACCAATTTCAGCCTTCAAGCTTGGCCAACCCCTGCCAAATTATCTTCTCCACTTCCCTAGCAACATCCTAGAGGTTCTGGTCTTCCTCAAAGACATATTTTAGTGCCCTAAAAGGAGATCTCAAGGAGGCGCTTCAAAGAAGAGGTAATGTCCGTTACCAATTCATTCATCTTTATTTATTCTTCCACTTATTCTTCTTTAGTTGTTTCATTATTAAGTAATAACAAAAGTATCACTCATATATTTATATGTTATTATAAGTATGAAAAACCCCTATTTCACCATCTATCCATCCTACGGAAAAAGAAATCACTGCGCGTGCGTACGTACGGAATACCGTCTCCACGCCGTGGTGTAATCTATTTTCCACCACCACCTTACTTGGATGGGTATAATGGTGTAAATAATTACTATATATGACTATTATAAAGTGATATTTATTCTGAAATAGTATACATACACTCCAATACAATTCCACGATCATAGGAATGATATCATCACTCGTGCGTACGTACGGAATACCGTCTCCACGATGTGATGCGACTTGTTCTACATGATTTTCATTGCATAATGATTATATAAATGAATTTAATGAATGAATATGATATATATTACACTAATACCATTCTGTAAATGAGGTATCTATAACCTAAAGAGAAGAATAAGAATTTATTCGACAAAACACGCATAAGAACAAAAAGTAATAAACACCTGAATAACAAGTAGTAATGAAATATTACTAATAAGAAGCTAAGAATATGACCATATATGATATCATAACAATAATTATGATTCTGGAATAAGTAAATAACATTATTTAAATCCTCATACAGGAGGTTTGGACACTTACGAAGCAAATCAGACCTAAGGTAAGGGAAAATATCACAATCTCATTTTTATCCGAGATTGCTTATACTTTGGTATTTACTAGGGTGTATTTTATCATCCACATCCATGTTCACTCAATATGTAAAATTATTTCCATCCACCTACAATTGTTTAAAACCTATTTTACCCTTTTGTGAGTTTTTAGTAAAAGATATGAAAGGAATCTTTTTTCGTTTTTCGTACGAGGTACTTTTTGACTTTTCCGACAAAAGTACGAGAAGAATGTTTTTTTAACTTATACGGCATGAATGGATTTTTAAAACATTATTTCCAAGAAGCTTCCTTTACAAGTTTCAAGTTTATTTTTAATCAAATTCTTTTAGTTTAAAATTGTATGACATGTTAATAAAGGAAAATGTTTTTGAATTTGGAAGGATATTTTCCTCAAGAATGGAGTTCAAGTGTTTTATCAAAATTATTTTCCATCTAAGATAATATAGGGTTCTGTTTATATCCCTATTATTACATTGATTTGATTATGTTGTGATGGAATTATTTTTATGAATTCCTTTATCTTATATTAATTGTTTGATGATGTCACGATGTTTAAGATTCCCATTTTTATTACATGGGTTATGCAATGATGTATGATTTATGATTTTGTGGCACACATAAGAATGGTATCATTATGAGATGGGTGGGACCTATATCTCCCTCCAATGTATTGGGTAAAGATTTTATATCTCATGAGATAGACATGGCTGGAATGGCAGGTTATACCGGTTCAGTAAAACAGGACTGAAATGAGGAGAGAACTCGGTTCAGAAATGGACTTTGTCCACTAAGATAGTCTTGGCAATGAGTCTTGACTAATAAGAAATTATTCTCTATGATTATGTGTGTATGCCACAAAGTTTCATGTTTTAAGTTATGATTATTGGGATTTCATTTCACTACTATGATTTATCCCATGTTATGAAATTATGCTCTCTTTTGCAGGTTAAGATTTCCAAAATGTTATGTTCTTATGAATATGATGTGATTGATATTTCTTTTGTTTACCCTTACTGAGCATTTGATCTCACCCTTTTATGTTTTCTTTTCCCCAGGATATAAAGAAAGGTTTTAGGTAAAAAAAGGGAATATCTTTATGGGAGATGTTGAAGATCTTTCACCACGATTAGAAGATTATATTCCGAGTTTCCAAAGACACAAAACTATTACGATCCTTGTGTGTGTGTTTTTGTTATGTACTAAATATTCTGCAAAAGAAATGTAATGTACATGTACGTTAAGCTTTGGGGTCTCTACATATATATACGCCTAACCATTTTTTTTCAAATCACTCCAACTTCTCTCTTTTCCTCTCTTTCTCCCTCTTGAATCTTCAGTTAGAGAGTTTTTTTTAAAATTATTTTTTCATAAATATGTATGTTTATTTTATTAATAATAATATTATGATAATTTTTTATATTATTAATATTTGTATTATTATATTCATATTATTGTTATTTTTTTATATTAATATTTCATAATTATATTTTATATATTTTTTATTTTTATTATTATAATAATATTTATTTTTATTATTAATAATAATATTATTATTATTATGATATAGTATTATATGATTTTTATGAATTATTTTATTTTTTTCTTATTTTTACCCGTATTTGCAACGGGAGTATTTGCGACGGGGTTTCCCGTAGCAAATAACTTTTTTATATATAAACGAAAAACCATTTGCAGCGGAGCAAAAATACCGTCGTAGATATATTTTTTGCAACGGGCCCGTTTCAAAAAAAACTATATGCGACGCTGTTTTCAGCAACGGGCCATTTACGACAGAGCCTAGTCGCAAAAGCCCTTTTGCGACGGGATCCCGTCGCAATTGGCCCATTGTAAATAAGCCGTTTTCCAGTAGTGTTACTGCTTCTGCTATAGACTGTTATTCCCTGTAACTTGTATAACTTACCAAATGAGGGAATAGTTTCCCCAATTACTTACCAAGGCCCTCACTGCTAGTCAACAGCCTCTGGCGTTTGGGTAAATGCGCTTGAGGTCATGTGGAAAATCAGGCACGGGGTACCAGTTGAGGGGCTCTGTATTTGGGTCGTTACAATGTGGATATATAAAAGATTTATTAAAAACTTATATTTATTATACTAGAAGTTTGAACATTTATGAAGGAAGTTGAGACTTACGGTAAGGGGTTTTTGTTTCAATTTACCTTATTTGAGACATAATTTATGTTATACACCTATATTATTTCATGAAGTGTATATACAACCAATTTTATAGATAATATCATGAATTTATTTATACTCATTATTTTTTCATCTCCATTTTATGTTATTTCTTCATGGGGATTACGATTCAAAGTTACTAAATTGGTAATGTTTTTTTGTTACAATCTCATCGTTTATCGTGATTGTTTATAATTATGTTTACAATGATAAAATCTTATGATATATCTCTCATGAAAATCATGAAATTTATTATGACACATTTTTATGATATTTTAAAGTAATATTACCATTTTCCTCTCTCAGGTACTTAAAATAATTGTGAAAATGTTTTTAATAAAATTTGTCTTTATTTCTCTCATCGATCAGAATTCTGCTTTCTTTAAAACCATGTTTTCTAAAAATGCAATAAAAAGTGATTTATTATTATAATATAATTTTTATAATTCATTTTTTCCTATTTTTTACTTTTTACAACTTTTTTTGAAAGGAATATTTATGTCATTTTCCAAACAATCCCTATTTATATTTTAAAAAAAATGTGATATAAATATTTGGTTTAACGTGTACGACATAGATGAAAATTCCCATCATTATGATGATTATTTTCTTTGAATCTTACTTAATAATTTTTCTTGGTTATTTTTTAAAGAAAAATATTTTTAAAATATATTATTTTTTAAAAGGTGTGTTTAAAAAAAGAAAGGATATTTTTCTCAAGAGATGTTTTAAATGACCATTCAAAATCATTTTCCATCTAATATGATATCCATTGATGTTACCTATTCCTTAATGGGGATATGATCCATGTATTCCATTCTTATTATTTCTCTAAATGGTTTATGTTATGATGGCATGATTTTTATGAAACCAGCTTATCTTCCACGTGTTATGCCATGATAAAATTCTTATAAAACCAACTTATTCTTTCCATGTTTTATGGTATGATGAAATGATTATGAAACCTATCTCTTTTACACAGTTTATGATATGATTAAATGATTATGAAACCCATTTAATTTCATGGGTTATGATATGATGAATGTTTTATTATTTTTGGGACAAATAAATATGGTTTTCATTACGAGACGGGTGATACCTATATTTCCCTCCAATGACTTTGGTAAAGATTTATATCACATGAGATAAATAAGGCTATAATAGGGAGTGAATCTGGTTTAGTAAAGAAATTTTTTCTACTATGATGGTCTTGGGAGTGAACCTTGACTTATAAGATGGTTTTGGGAGTGAACTCATTCCACTATGATAGCCTTAGAAGCGAGCCTTGACTACTATGGAAAGGATTTTCTCTTATTATGTATATGTCACAAATCTATTTCTTGTGCCAATGTTATACTCTCATGGATCATGGAATTTGATTCCCTTATGAATATTGTATTACAAATTGACAATCTTTATTCCATGACTCAATATTATTATATTTGATATGTAGGGTATGGTTTTCAAATTTTATTCTCATGTTCTCACACCCTTATGTTCATGTTATGCATACATATCTCTCCCTCCTTTACTCTTACTGAGCATATTATCTCACCCTTTCTTATGTTTCCTATTCCCAGGTTATGAAGAAATGTATCATGTATGATATGTATAAGAAGGATACTAGTTATGAATATCATATTAGGATATGGTTTAGTTTACCTATATATTAGTTACTTATGTTTCTATGTTTTCTAATACACTAAACTATTACGGTCCCCAGGAGTGTGTTTGTGTAATATAATGAATATTCAAAAACAAATGATGTAATATAATTGTATGATAAGCCTTGGTCACTATAGTTGGTATATGTGGAAATATTTAGTAAATAATTCGAAACTAGGATGGAAAAACCTTATTGATACCCCTAAGGACATGTCTAAGTATAAGTATAAGGACAAGTTAAAGTATAATACAATTTCTTGGAATTTTTTTAAAGGATAGTGTGAGTGGTTTCCAAGAAATTAAATCCCTGTCTGGATAGTATAAGTGGACGTGGATCTAGAATATAGGTACCTAGGGGTAATAACTCTAAAAAGGGTTCATTTATCCAGTCTCAATCATCACTTGGTGCATGAAAATGGGCCTTATTGCACACCTGGTTTGACACTCCCATGAGATAGGCTTTATAAATTCATAATCCCTTTATGCACCATCATGAACGATTTAAATATGATGACTAAGAATGACCTAGGATAAACCTAATGTGTCATATATTAAATAAGGTTTCATGATATAGACATCCTATAAGTGATTTTTAATGATTATGTGGTTCTCCATTGTGATTATTATTTCTTAAACTATGTTTTTTTGGTTTTAGTCAGTGGATAAAACTCAAAGGAACCATGTTAATACTGAGTATGATGGAAAATTCAATGATTATCCGCATAAGCATACAAATTTTATAGCATATGGAATTAAATATATCATTTCTATGATCACACAAATTTATCAGGCTATGAATCATTCCAAACTTCCAAATGAAAAAATAAGGGAACAACATTATATTGAGTCATTCAATAGGAAATTTCCATCTTCTTTTAGTTGGTATAATGATCCACTAGTTTTTTAATAATGTATCAACACCACTGAAAAGATATTTTGTGTTCTAAAGTGTTTGTAACATGAAAAATTCATTTTTTGCCTACTATTTGGAAGATGAAGTGGATAAATGCTATATTATTATCAAGAATATGAGGAAATAGGATGAGATTGACTCCATGGATTGGGATGAGTTCAATAAATTATTTTTCGATAAGTAATTTCCATATGTTTTTCTTAAGAATATGGAGAAAAATTCCCTTGAAATAATGTAAAATGATGATGAATCTATTGGAACCTATGAGGAAAATTTTACGAGACTATCAAAATACAATTCTGGTATTACCATTCAACTTTAAAGTAAGGTTGATTGATTATTTAGTGTCTTAAAAAAAGTCTCTAAATGGTGTTATCCATCATATAATTCCAAAGATATGAAGATATTATTTGATGTTCTATCTAGGTGGAAATGGTGGTTGGAGTAACATATCAATATCAGGGTTTTAATAAATAGAGGAAAATGGAATTCAAAGGAAAATCTAAGAACCATTGAGAGAAGAAGATGAGATTTAATTTGTGCTCAAATTGTGGGAAAAATCATGGAGGAAATTATCTTCATGGGACTAGTAAATGTTTTAAGTGTGGAAGGAAAAGTTATCTAAAAATTTATTTCCAAAGTGATGTGAATAAGTTAGATAATGATGAAAATAGAGATAAATATACAAAAATGAACCACCCAAACTCTAGTGTTTTAATTTCAAGAAGTATGGGAATTATAATTACCAATGACCAAATCCAAAGGTTAATGATTATGATCAATGTATGCAACCTATTAATCCAATAGACAAAGGGAGATATCATGTGATCACTATTTCTGACGCGGGTGTGCTAACAACAGGGTGAACGATACGCTTTCAATGCACTCGAGATCTGCTAATATCTTATTTGAATTTATATCTAACCATTATTTAATATCTAAAGAATTTTATAAGGGTATCAATATGCCACCCAAATGATTAGATTTATAATTAGTAGTGAGAACCCCTAATGGTATGATTATTTCATCTCAAGTCTATTATTCATCACTTGTTGATGTTGGCGATAATGTTATTCCTTCAAATCTTTTCATTCTTCCTCTAATTGAATTTAAAGTTATATTGGTAATGAATTGGATTTCACTATTTAAATTCCATATCAATTGTTTAGGAAGTTAATTTTAATTTTATATTCAAAACCAACCAATGATTTTATATCAATGTGATGATAAGTGTGAAATTATAATCGAGATCACATCCATTATATGGGTCTTAATTCCCATCCATAAGGGGTTCTTATATCAAATGGTTGGGGATAATCTTGAAATAAATTATATACATATTGTAAAAGAATTTATTGATATATTTTCAGAAGTTTTGGCTC
Organism: Viscum album; assembly: GCA_963277665.1. Taxonomy (NCBI): domain Eukaryota; kingdom Viridiplantae; phylum Streptophyta; class Magnoliopsida; order Santalales; family Viscaceae; genus Viscum; species Viscum album. The sequence continues at coordinate 1,494,669,093 of OY728147.1, read as the reverse complement.
GTATTTCACCAAATTGTGAAATTGATTTTTCAATAGAAATCATAGCTAGAACCATACCAATTTCAAATACTCCCTATAGAATGACCCTGATTGAGTTACAAGAATTGAAGTAGCAACTATAGGAAAACATTTACAATAGATTCATTTGGAAAAGTGTGTTACCTTGGAGTGAACCAATTATTTTTAAAAAAAATAAAGATAGATTAATTTGACTCTGTATTGATTATTTTGAGCATAACATGATCATAATTAATAAAAAGTTTAACAACAAAAAAATTTCATACCTGAATTTTCCCTTATTATAAATATTATATATATTATAAATCACATATAACCACTTTTATAACACAATAAAAACACGATAAATGAACAATTGAAGAGATAAGAAGCGTTTTTAGAAATTAGAGAACCTATACTGAAGGAATAGTAAGTTAACCCTTTGGAATAGTAATTATACCCATATGAATAGTAATATGATCAATAGAATTGTAACATCACATATGAAATTTTTAATAAAATTTAGGAGTCATATAAATAAAATTATGATATAATTATATCAGTGTAAGTAAATGAATATTTTAAAAATTATTAATTAAGTGTTGGTATTTTGGTAAGTCATAAATATTTAATTACAAGTTTATAATTAGTAAAATGATTTTAAAAAAAATTTATTTTCAATAAATTTATTCATAAATTAATATTTTTCTATCTTATGATTTTAGCATATTTTTATGAGACCTTAGTTAATTTTTGAAAGTGTTATAAAATCAGTTATAAATTTAAAACCATATTTTTTTGCGGGAATAATGAATTTAATTAAAAAAATAAAGTTCTCATATTTTGAAAATTATTTTCATAAAGGGGAGTTAATTTTTTATTTTAAACTTCAAGAAATGGTTAGGGGGAAGTTTTGGGATTTTTTAAAAAATACTTGAATTTTTAGTGAATAGTAAAATATGGTAACTTAAAGTATAAATACATTATAAGCTAAATAAATTATTACTTGAGTAATGACTGATATAATCACCCTTAGTTATAAATCACACGAAATTATTACTATATTTAGTCAAAATAATCAACACTCTTGGTTTTTGTGAGCAAAATAATGAAATAATGAATAAAATAATGAGAAATCACACCTCTCCTCCACTATAAATACCACCCTAACCCCCTATTCTCATCACACCTCTAAGCCTTGAATCTTGTCTAAATTATAAAAAAAATCCTACTTCCTAGTCTCTCACCCACATCCAGGATCTCTTGTTCTTTCCAAAAGACCAAAACCCTTTCCCCAAGGAGGTGATCAAGGAGGAAAATTCAAGAGGTAAACCCTCTTCCTTTTTGTTTTAAATACATTTCAATTTATTTTATTTTCCAATCCTATTCTAACCTCATATGTCCAAATTATAATGATAACTAAATTATCATATATATATATGGGAATTATATCATGTGAATGGAATATCCATTATCAATCTCCTTACTCTCTCTCATTTATTTTAAAAACGAAATCATTGTCCGGGAGGTGCCAATTTTCGACCTTCATAGATGACAGAATTTTGTTCTTTCATATATCCTTCAAGGATGGTCGTGAAACCATTTTTATGGATTAAACAGATTATAAAATATGTATTATATCTTATATAAGTTTATTTAACCATTTTATATACATAATATTAAATAACATAACAAAACTAGTTCATTTATATTGAAAAACCACAAAAATTAAGCTAAATGATTATCATTAACATGTTATCTAATGATTCATCCTGATATATGGAAACAAAATAATAAATAATAAAATTTAAACATATGATTTTTCATTAATTACATGTAATTAAAATTATGTATAATTATACCCATTTTACATGAACTTCATTACTCATATACAAGTATACCAATCGTGAAAACCAATGAAATGAACGCTCTTGATCAATAAACGTGTATCTTATAACTCATAAAAAAGTCCATAAATAAAATTAATAAAATTATAATAAATAAAATAACTTTATAGGAGGTTATTAATTAATTAATTAATGGATTTAATTTGATTATCTAGGATGTTAAGGTCAAGTGTAGAACACATTTCAGATATAAGGTAAGGGTTTTCTACCCGAACGTCCAATTTATTTTGGGTTACTCTTTTTTCTGCATTTACCCCAATAAAAATTTTAATTATTCATATTTACTCCTCATAAATTATGTGTGAATGGTCTATATATATGTACCAACCAGATTCCTTCTTTATCTTATAGGTAGTTATATGTATTAAAAGGATCTTTCTCAAATTATTCCCGATAAACAAGCCCTATTAAAGGGAACTTCTGAAACTCTTACCTATTTTCAAGTGCACTCTATAATCTATTTTAATCTACCACTATTTTTCTAAAGTCACTTATTTTATTATAAAAAAACTATATGAGTTCACTTATAGTTTTATAAAAATATTTTTCTAAAATAACCCTTCTTTGCAAAGTAAAACATTATTTCTCTCATATTTTACTTGATGATTTTATAAGATTATTTACATCTATTTCAACACTCTTGTTGATTATTATGTTTAATTAGGATTAATGTTTTATTAAATTATATACCATATTTTATTCAATGTTTTATGATTATTTTTATTGTGGATGTGCTATCTTGATACCATTCATCATTCACCATATTACTTTGAATGGTTAATGTTAATGTATGCTGATTGGGAAAAGTTATTTACATTTCATATGTTAGTTTCAATATTAAAGTATATATTGAATATGTTTCTAAAATTTAATATGAGGAATTAATTTGACTTATTAAGTGATGGATGGGTCCTCTATATCCCCTCTATGCATTGGTAGTTTTAATGAGACAAACGGGCCTAGGATTTTACCCATTATATATGGTGTCTTGGCCGAGGCCTTGATGGTATGATTAAGATATACGAAATTATGAATTCTATAATTATGAATATAGTAATTATTTGTTCATGTGATTATTTTACTATTAGAATATCCATGTTTTATTATTATGGAATTATTAGTTTTTAATTCCTACCATTTTGTGCTCAAGATTATATTTTAATGGGATGTGTAATTTTAGTTACTCATCATGATTTATATTTTTACTTCAATTTTATTACTTACCATTTATGAGAATTTGAACTTACCCCTTTATAATGTTTTATTTTTCCCCAAGATATGAATATGTATATAATGAATGACTTGTAGGGATAATATAGAAGTTTATTGGCATTTCTAATATAGTTACTATATTGTACTTCATTTAAAGTTGTAAGGAAACTATTATATATGTATCTAGTTTTCCAATGCTACTAAACTATCCATTCCTTTTGGATAATAATTCTTGTTTATATGAAAATGTAATTAAATAAGGCACCAGCTCTAGTAAACTGGGGCCAGGTATTTACAGTTGGTATTAGAGTAAGTTTAGAATCAACCATGGAAACTAGATTTAGAAAATATAGTTTAGGGAACATTACCCTAAGATAAAATTATAGGATAATCATAGAATAACATCCTATAATTTCGGTAAAGTAGATATTATGTGGGTATTTTTGGAAATACATCCCTATCCAGATACTACAAGTGGATGTGGTTCAGCACATATGTACCTAGGAGTAACAACTTCAAATAAGTGTTCTGGGCCTAACTCAGGGTAACCGGGTACACAACAATGGGCCCTATTATGCACTTGGTTTGACACTATCAAGGGATATGATTTGGATAATTCACATTTACTTTAAAAACCATTATGAAGGATTTAAATGTAAATATATACCAAATAAACCATACTTATGATTATGAGATTAAACATGCATAAAATTTTAATTTATGTTAAGTTTTTTTCTTATTAAATACTATAAATTATGATTCATAACATAATTTAGAGTATTCCATTATTTATAAATTTTACCTAGTGGAATAAATGGAACCCACATGAATGCACATATCCCATGTAGGGATTTCCCTCCTATGAAAGATAATTATGTCAGTATTGGAGCTACGAATGGTGCTGAGAAAATTATAACTATACCGAGACAGCTAACTCAGGTTATGAATAGTAACATTATCTGTATGAATCATGATGATCCACAAAATGGAGGAGAAATATTAGACCAAATTATGAAACAACAGCCTCTATTATTCAATGGGACTACAAAGCCATTTATAGCGGAGCATTGGATAAGTTCCTTAGAGAAGATATTTTTCACTTTGGGAAGTAACAAAAGAGAGAAGGTTGTCATGGTGGTTTATCATCTATCGAGAGATTCAGATCAATGGTCATCACTAATCCAAAACACAAAGGAGGAAGAATAAATTACAAGTACGGAATGGAGGAATTTTAAGGAAATTTTCCCAGAAAAATATTTTTCTTGAAAACAATGAGCAAATATGGAAAAAAATTCTTGAATCTAAGGAAAATATATGATGAGAATGTTTCCAAGTATGAAACCAACTTTACAAGGTTAACAAGGCATTCTGTTGGCTTTATACATAATCCAAGGATCAATATTGATGGATTATTTGATGGTTTAAAACCATTCCTCTGAATGTCACTAGTCTCCCAAAATTTCTAATCATATAAAGATATAGTCTCATGTACTATCAATATAAAAAAATAATTCTCTAATTCAAATTAATTAAAAGTAAATAAAGTCCAGAAGAGGGAAATTGAGTACCTTGGAAAATAAAATAAAGAAAATGGGAAGAAGGGAAGAGTTGATTTTCTATCCTGTGATAATTGTGGGAGCAAACACCCTAACACTTTCCTGAAGGGTATGTGTGTTTATTACAAGTATGGAGAAAAAGGTCACCATGAATGTGATTGTAATAGAAATAAATAATATACCAATGTTCAATGATTCAATTGAAAAGATATGGGATATTATTCAAATGATTGTCTTGGGTGTCAAGGAAACATTCCCCAAATAAGGCTAAGAGAGCAAGGCCAAGCTTATGTGGTTAGAACTACTAAAGTTGAAGTTCCAAATGATGTGGTGGAATAAACTTTAATTTTTTCCTAAAACTCAGCCAATTATTTATTTGATTTTGGGTCATCACATTCTTTTTTATCTTCCCAGTTTTCCAGGAAAATTATACATTTTTAATTTGATTTAATAAAGGAGTTGTCAGTCAAAAATCCCAAGGGAAGTACCATTGCAACAAATACGTGTCAATTAGTCCCCATTATGACACATAAATGTGCTTTAGGTGTTGGACTTATCATCATAACTATGAATTCCTTTGATAAAATTCTTGGTATATATTTTCTTTCAAATTATGATGCAAAAATCTATTACAAGAAGGAAGTGAAAATTTTAAAGAATAATGAAGAGTCCCTTATATTTGTATTAGAAACCTCACCATTTGTAACATATCTAGATCCACCCCCAATATCTCTTCTGAATGTAATTCTTAGGGAGTTAGATAAAAAATATCTATGTGTGAGGAAAGAAATATTCAAATCAAGGATGTACCTATTGTGCAGGAATACATTGATGTATTTCTATAGGATTTACCTAGACATCCTCTGGAGTGGGATTTGAGTTATCTATTGATTTAAATCCTAGTTCAAGACCTATATTGAATACTCCTTATAGAATGGAGAATGTGGAATTATTAGAACTAAAGAAACAACTAGAGTGATAAAGGATTTATTCACCCTAGTGTTTCTCTATGGGGATACCATATTATATTTGTCAAGAAGAAAGAAAAATCTATGAGGTTTTCCAATGATTATAGAGAAACTGATGATATTAACATAAAGAAAATGTATCCCATGACTTTAATTGATGATTTATTTGATAAAATTCATGGATATAAATACATTTAGAAGATTTAAATTCAATATGGATATCATCAGTTGTGTGTAAGGAAGAAAGATATTCTAAAGACAACATTTCAAACCTGGTATGGGAATTACGAGTTTATAGTATGACTTTTGTAATAAATAATGAAACCTATATTTTTCATGGATATAATGAATAGAATTTTTACGGAATATATTGATGATTTTTTTGTGGTATTTATTGATGATATATTGGTATACTCTAAAAGTTATGAAGGTCATGATAATAACTTACACATTGTTTTGAAGACTCTTAGAAGGAACGGTTTATATGGGAAGTTTAACAAGTTTGAATTCTAGCTTAAAAAAGTTTCTTTTCTTGGTCATAATGTCTCTAAGGATGGAATATTAGTTGATCCTATGAAGACAAAGGCACTTTAGGAGTGGACTACACCAACAAAAAATAACTGAGGTACGTAGTTTTATTGGTTTAGAAGGTTATTTTTGATGTTTCATTTAGAACTTCTCCTAATTAACTAACCCATTAAACAAGATTACTCATAAAGGGATTAATTTCATATGGAAAAAATAATGAGAAAAATGTTTTGAATAAATTAAGAAGAGGTCAGTGAATTCTCCAATCTTGACACTAGCTTCAAGAAATGGTGGATTTGTGATTTATAATAATGCATCAAAGACAGGACTTGGCTATATCCTTATGAATAATGATAGAGTTATTTTCGTTTCATGAAGGCATTTAAAAACTATTGAATAGATATATCCAACTCATGATATTGAGTTAGGAGCTGTAATCTTTTATCTAAAGACATGGATACATTATATCTATGGTTAAAGATGTGAGATATATACAAATCACAAGATCTTGAAATATATATTATCATAGAAAGAACTCAATATGAGGCGAATTTTATGGCTTGAGTTTCCTAAGGGTTATGATTGTTTAATACACTATCACATAGGGAAGGTAAATAAGGTAGTTGATGCATTGATTAGGAAGGATCATGGATTGATGAACAAAATGGGAATTTAAAAGGATTCTATGTATATGGATCTAGTGAGGATAGATATGGAAATTATCAAAGAAGGCGAAGCATCACTACTTTTTCAATTGGTTTACCAACCATCTTTACTAGAAAAGATTAAAAGTTCTCATCCTGATGACTAGAATCTTCAAAAGAAAATTAATTTTGTGAATGATGGGAGGTTGGAAGACTTTGTGTATGAAGATGGAATTATAAAATTTTTGGGGAGGATATGTGTTCCCTATATCCTCAAGATGAAAAGGGAGTTTTTAAATGATTCCCATAGCTCAAATTTCTCTACACAACATAGCAGTACTAAGATGTATAGAGATCTGAAGAACATTTCTGGTGGGATAATATGATACTAGAAATTACTGATTATGTATCAAGATGTTTAGTCTATCGATAAGAGAAGGCTGAAATAATACATCCTAGAGGATTCTTACAACCTTTACCTATTCTTACATGGAAATGGGATGACATCAATATGTATTTTTTTATTATATTACCCAAAAATCCAATAAATAATGATGCAATATGGGAAATTATTGATCAACTTACCAAATCTTCACATTAACTTGCTATAAGGAAAGATTTTCCGCTGTAGAACCTTTAAAAAATCTATATCAATGAAGTTTTAATACTTCATGGATCACCTATCTCAATTGTGTATGATCTTGATCTATGATTTACATCATAATTATGGAAAATTCTTGAGAAAGATTTGTATACTGAACTTTTTTTTATAGTTTTTATCACCCTCAAACTGACAGTCAGTCAGAAAGAATGATCTAAACATTAAAAGACATGATGAGATCATGATAACTTGATTTTAAAGGAATTTTGGATTAGTATTTACCTTTGTTATATTTTTCCTACAATAATAGTTTCCATTATAGCATTCAAATGGCACCATATGAGGCCTTGTATGAAAAGATATGTTGTACACCAACATGTTGGGATGAAGTTGGTAAAAGGAAGCTTATAGGCCAAGAGCCTGTGGAGGAAAAAACAACCAAACTAAAGATATTAAAACCCATATAAGAGTATATCAAAGAAGGGAAAATAGATATACTGATAATGTAAGAAAATATTTTTAATTTCAAGTATAAGATCATATTTTCATAAAACTATCTCCATGGATGGGTGTTATAAGATTTCAAAAGAAAGGGTAACTGATCCCTAGGTACATTGGTCCTTTTGAAATTTTGGAGAGTGTTATAGCTATGGATTATCATTTGAAGATGCCTCATAGACTTTTTAAAGTACAAAATGTGTTCCAAATATCATTCTTAAGGAATTACATACTAGACCCGTTGCATGTACTCACTTATGAAGGAATAGAATTAGAACCCAACTTATCTTATTATGAAGAGCCTATCTAGAGTATGGACACTAGATAACAAGTGATGAGGAATAATATGAATCATATGGTAAAAGTACTTTGAAAAAAACATAAAATTTAAGAGGTGACATGGGAACTAGAAACATTTATGATAAATAACTACCTAAATCCCTTTATTATAAATATTTTATGTAGTATAAATCACATATAACCACTTTTATAACACAATACAAACACTATAAATGAATAATCAAAGATATAAGAATTGTTCCTAGAAATTAGAGAACCTATACCTAAGGAATAGTAAGTAATCTCTTTGGAATATTAATTCAACCCTTATGAGTAGTAATATGATCAATAGAATAGTAACATCATCTATGAAAGTATAAATAAAATTTAGACATATTATAAATGAAATTATGATATAATTATATCATAGTGTAAGTAAATGAATATTTTAAAAATTATTAATTAAGTGCTGGTATTTTTGTAAGTCATAAATATTTACTTAAAATTTTATAATTAATAAAATGATTTAAAATTAATTTTTTTTCATATAATTGATTAATAAATTAAAAATTTGATGCCTTATTATTTTAGGATAATTTTATGAGACCTTAGTTAATTTTTGAAAGTGTTATAAAATCAGTTATAAATTTAAAATTGTATTTTTTGAGTAAATAATGATTTTAATTAAAAATTAATTTTCTATTATTTAGATAATTATTTTCATAAAATAGAGTTCATTTTTTAATTCCACATGTTGAACAATGGTTAGGGTGAATATTTGGGATTGTTCTGAAATACTTTAATTTTTTAGTGAATAGTAAAATACACTAATTTAGAGTATAAATACATTATAAGCTAAATACACTATTACTTGAGTAATGAATGATGTAATAAACCTTGGTTAGAGACCACATGAACTTAATAGTATATTTAGTCACAATAATAAGTACTATTGGTTTTCTTGAAAAAAATAATAAAATAATGGATAATATAATGAGAAATCACCCCTCCTCCACCATATATACCACCCCTCACCCTCTCTTATCCTCACACCTATAAGCCATAAAGATTGTATAAATTCTAAGAAAATACACTTCCCTAGTCTCTCACCCATGTCTAGTATCTCTTGGTATTTCCAAGAGACCAAAACACCTTTCTCTAAGGAGGTTCTCAAGGAGGATAATTCAGTAGGTAAACCCTATTCCTTTTTCATTTAATTTCATTCCAATTTATTTTATTTTCCTATCATATCCTCACCTAATATGTCTAAATGATGATGATAAATATAATATTTTCTATATACTATAATGATATCATGTTAATGGGAATCCATCATCAATATCCTTACTCTTTCTCTTTTATTTTAGAAACAAAAACATCATTTAGGAGGTGGTAATTTACAACCTTTGTGGATGAGAAACTATCGTTCTTTAATGTCTCCTCCAAGGATGGTCATGAAACCATTTTATGGTTAAAAATATTATAAAATATGTATTATATCATATTTAAGGTTCTGTAACCGTTGTATATACATAATATTAAATAGTATAACGAAACTAGTTCATTGTGATCGAAAAACTGCTAAAATTTAGCTAAATGATTATCATTAACATGTTATCTAATGATTCATACTAATATATGAAAAAATAATAAATAAATACAATTAAAAATATTTTTTTTCATTAATAAAATTATATTATTATTCTAGAGAATTATACCCATTTTACATGAACTTCATTACTCATATACACATATACCAATCATGAAACCATGGAAACGAATGCTTCCAAGCAATAAAACTATATCTTATAACTCATGAAATGGCCATAAATGAACTTAATAAAATTATAAAAAATAAAATAAATATATATTATTTTCTTAATTAATTAATTAATTAATTTTATTTTATTATCAAGGATGTTAAGGTCAAGTTTAGAACACATTCATACATAAGGTAAGGGTTTTCTACTCGAACCTCCAATTTCTTTCAGGTTACTCTATTTCTCTATTTACCCCAATTAAATTGTTAAATATTCTTATATAATCCTAATAAATTATTAATTAATGTTATCTATATATGTAACAATCATAATCCTTCTTTATTTTATGGTGAGATACATGTTTTTAGGGGATCTTTCTCAAATTATCTCGATAAACAAGCCCGATTCATGGGAACTTCTTGAATTCTCACCTATTTTCAAGTGCACTATATAATAGGTTTTAAGACACCATTTTTTTTATAAAATCACTAATTTTATTATGAAAAAATTATATTTGTTCACTTCTGGTTTTATGAAAATATTTTTCAAAATAACTCTTCTTTGCAAAGTAAAAGAGTATTTCTCTTATGATTTACTCGGCGATTTTATAAGAGTATTTACATCTATTTCAATAATCTTGTTGATTTTTATATTTAATTGGGATTAATATTTTATGAAATCATATACCATATTTTATTTAATGGTTTTTGATTAGTTTGACTATGGATGTTCTATCTTGATACCATTCTCCATATTACTCTGAATGGTTAGTGTTTATGTTTAATGATGGGGAAAAGTTATTTATATTTCATATATTAGTTTCAATATGAATTTATATATTTATTATGTTTCTAAAATTTATTATGATTAATGAATTGGACTTAGTAAGTGAGGGGTGGGGCCCTCTATAGCCCCTCGATGCATCGGTAGGTCTCATGAGACAAGCTATCCTGGGTTTTTACCCATTATGTATGGTGCCTTGGCTTTGGCCTTGATGGTATGATTATGATTTCCAATATTAAGCATTCCCTCATTATTAATCTTGTAATTGTTTGTACATGTGATTATTTGACTATTAGAATATCCATGGTTTTTTTATTATGAAATTATCTGTTTTTAATTCCTACCATTTTATTCTCAAGATTATGATTTAATGGAATGTGTACTTTTTGTTATTCACCATGCTTTATATTTTTTTCTTCTACTATATTACTTACCCTTACTGAGTGTCTGATCTCACCCCTTTATTTTGTTTTATTTTTCCCCCAAATATGAATATTTATATTATGAATGACTTGGGAAAATAATTTAGAAGTGTATTGGTGTTTCCAATATGGTTACTATGATGTAATTCATTTCAAGTTGCAATGAAACTATTATTAATGTATCTAGTTTTCCATTGCTACTAAACTATTTGTTACTTAAAGATAAGACTTCCTTGTATATATTCCAATGTAATAAAATAAGGCATCGACACTGGGAAACTAGGGTCAGGTATTTACAAAATGTATACTCTTCCCCATACTTATAACTTGTTTGATCAACTATACATAGTTCAATACTTTTATAGGATTAACCTTCATTCTTGATATCATCAATTGAGGGTGAAGAAGGTGAATATACCCAGGTAAAAATTGCATAAAAGATATGAAAACTGTGAATATATTTTTATTCCATTTAGTCTTACTAATCCCCCCTCTATATTCATAATTTAATGAATAGATTCTTTATATATTACCTTGATTAGTTCATGGAAGTATTTACAGAAGATATTATTATCTATTAAAAGAGAAATAAAGAGTATTAATATCATTTGATAATTGTACTAATGTCCCTAAGGAAGGATATTCTATATGAAAAATTTACAAAAGTATGAATTCCAGCTGTAAAAGGTTCCTTTTTTGGGTTATATAATCTCAAGAGAGGGTATATCGATAGATCCATCAAAGAGGGATGCTATTGAATATTGGTCCAGACCAACCATGTTCACTAAGATCTGTATTTTTCTTGTTTTAACTATATATTATCTAAATTTTGTGGATAAGTTCTGATGAATATCTAATACAATCACTAAGTTTACTCATAATGGTTCCAAGTTTCTATGGAGAGATGAATGTGATGAAGATTTCAATGAACTAAAGAGAAGATTTTTCATTCTACCTGTGATTACATTACCCTATAGTGGATAAAGATTTCTAATATATAGTGATGCATCCTAAAATGGATTGGGATTTTTTATTATGCAAAATGATTTGGTTATAGATTATGAATTTGTAAAATTGAATATTCATGAGAAAAATTACCCAATTCATGATTTGGAGTTTGCTGTGGTAATTTTTGTTTCATAAAATATATGGAAGTATTATATTTATTGAGAAAAGTGTGATATATATACCTGTCATAAAATTTTAAAGTACATATTCACACAGAAGGAGTTTAATATACAAAAAATAATATGGTTTGAGATAATTAATGATTATAAATACTCAATACAATATCATCCTCTAAAAGAGAACAAGGTGGCCGATTATTGGAGTTGAAAGGATCATGCTAGTTTATCCATGATGAGAATTAAAAAAATTAAATTTTTATATATTTTAAAAGGATAGGTCTAAAAATACTAGAGGTTTAAAATATTATATTTCTCAGTTGAATGTTCAACCATATATCCAGGTGAAGATTAAAAAGGCATAGAAGAAATATGCAGAGATAAAAAATAATGTTAGAAACTCTCACGAGTTTAACCTTGATCATGATGGAATGATAGGATTCAAAAACCACATATGCGTTCTATAAATACCATATTTGAAGAAGGATTTGTTAGAGTAAGCGCATAGGTCTTCATTATATATCCATAAGGGAATCACATAGATTTATAGTTATTTAAAATATTATTTCTAGTGTAATGACATGAAGATTGATAACATAGAGTCTATATCTTAGTTCTTGGTATGTCAGCAAGATAAGGATGAAAGAAAAAGTATAAGGGAATGTTACATCCTTTACACATACCAAAATGAAAATGGGAAAACATCACCATGGATTTTTTCATTGGACTCCCAAAAACATCTAATGATAATAATTTTATATAGGTTGTAGTCGACCGCCTTACTAATTTAGCACACTTCATCATTGTTATAAAATACTTTCTCTATATCTGTTTTCCATGATATAAATCAATGTTTTGGTAAAGTTTCATGGAGTACCACATTCCATTATTTATGATAAGGATTTAAGGTTTACCTCAATGTTTCTTTGAATTATTCAATAATATCTTGAAACAGAGTTGACGTTCAACACTGCTTATCATCCTCATACATATGGAGAGTCTGAGAGAAAAATTAATACCCTAGAGGGTATGTTAGGATCTTGTTATTTGGATTTAAAATGTGATTAGTATCAATACCTTCCTATAAATTAATTTTCTTACAAAATTATCTTTCACTAAAGAATTCATATGGATCCTTATGAATACCTCTATGGAAATAAATGAATATCTCTAAAGTTTTGGAATGAAGTTAGAGAAAGAAATACATCGGGACCTATGATTTATAAATAAATGGCAGAGAAGGTTAGATCCATTCAAAAAAATATCATGGTAGCTCAAAGTCAGTAAAAAATATATGATGATTATCAATAGTAAGATATAGAATTTGAGGTTGATGACAAGGTGTTTCTAAGAATTTCTCTATGAAAAATGGTTATGAGATTCGTGAAGAAAGGGAAACTAATCCCGTGGTATATTGGTCCCTTTGAAATTCTTGATCATATCAGGACTATAGATTATCACTTAGAACTTCCACTAAACCTATCTCAAGTCCCTGATGTGTTCTATGTATCTCTCCTGATGAAGTATATATATGACCCTTCACATGTACTTAACTCAGTGGTTATACCACTGGAGAAAGATATTTCTTTTGAGGAAAGATCTGTGAAGATTATGGATCATGCAGAGAAAGTTCTATAAAATAAGGCCACTCAGCTAGTCAATTTTTTTGTGGGAAACCACTTGTTTTAAGAAGCTATTTCGTAACTTTAGGATATGATCAGACAAAAGTATCCTCATTTGTTTGTAGCTAAGTGACAATTTTATTGGTAGAAATTCATTTTAATGTGGGAAGAATTTAACACCTCGAGTTTTTATGAATTATTATTATTTTGAATAAATTAAATTTCCTTGATAGCTTGAATTACAAGCAACTCTAAGTTATGTGTGTGATATATGCAACATTGAGTTAGCTTTCCTTACAAAAAACACCGAGTTTTAAAAAAACCATTATATATTATTAATATAGTTATTTAAACATGAACGTTATTACAGAGCCATTAAATTTAGTGATATGAATAGTAATAAATGATTTTTAAATTTTAGTTATAATATTTTATATTAAGGAAACATATTGATGAAAAATAACTTAAATTTTGGTAAAGTCTTTTTATGTTTTTTAAAATACTATTTTCTCAAAAAATGCTTTTCATTTATTTTTTTGAACATTAATAAAATAAAATTTTCAAACTTTTATATAATTAATTTGTTAAAATAAATCCATTTTTGAAATCAAAATGTCAAAATTATCTTATTGTAAATTTTTAGGGTTTTTATGAAATGTTTCATTTTTTTGATGAATTGGGAGATATACTGAATTTTAATTAAAAAAATACATTTTCATTTAATTTATTTATAAAGTTAAAATAAATGTATATTAGTTTTAAAGTAAAATTAGTTAAATTATATATCTATTAATACAATTTAGTGCATTTTAATCAATTTAATATTTAATTTTTTTATAAAAACTTTGTAAACTTTTGAACATTTTCTCATAAAAAACCCATTTTTTCGACGCATCTTCAAGATTAATTTAAAATTTAAAATTTTTACTTCTATGAATTGAATTTTGAAAAATGGATTAAATATTAGGAGTAAAAATAATTTATATTATTTAATTAGGTAAAATTAATTTCTGAACAAAATGAATAGTAAAAATAGTAAAAACTATTTATTACATTTAAGGTTAAAATTGGTTTACTAGGGGGTAAACTAAAACGATAAGGGTAAAAAATGACCCAAAAATTATCTAAAAATACTTATATGGAACTATTTTGACCTTATACCTTATATTCTCATGAATAATATATTTTATAACCTTGTGATATGATATGAACATGGGTATACCTTTTTTTTCAAAATATTACAAGTTGCCACTCACCTCACTTATAAAAGGCCACCCTAACCTATCCTTTTCACACATTAAAACCATTTGGTTTAAAAAATATCTAAAAAAATAACTTACCAAATTCCCTACTATCCTCATATAATACTTATTTTGGACATAATACGAACCTAGTATGGCTTTTGGTGAAAACTTAAGGAGGATAACCGAAGAAAAGGTAATGCTCATCAATGAGTGTTTTTATATTTTTTGCTACTCCACCTTGTTAAATTTGTATTATTACATGATGATATAATAAAATTATTATTTATCATATACTTAGATGTTTTAGTTTCAGTTAATGACCTACAACCATCTCCACTTCTATCAAATGGGTTGTGAAATCATCGATCGTGTGTACGGTGGATGACCGCCTTGCAAACCAATGTCATTCATTTGTCCATTTACACATATCAAGGTGGAAAATAATGATGTATTTATTATATATATATTATATTTATGATAAATTATACTTCTGGAATTATTATATCATATATACCTTCACAATATCTATTTTTTGGAATATGATAACGTCACTCATGTGCACGACGGACTACAACCTAGTGAAGTGTTGTGATTCATTCATGATTTACATGGACGGTTTAAATGAAAATATGTGATATATATGACATAAAAATTATTTTTTAATGAAAATATATCATTTACCTTTTTTTATTTCATTATGATAAAAAATGGAAAATCCTTTATGCATACATACGACCTAATGTCTCCATGAATGGGGTATTTAATTTTAGATCACTAAATTTTATGGATTACTATAAATAAATATATAATAAATATATGTTATATTTATGAAATATTTAATTTTTTTACATAATTTAACCATGATAAAATTAATAGGACCACAAATAACCAATCAAAACATACACGAAAAGCAAAGCAGTTGTTGCCCGAAACAAGACTTTAACATGGAATTGTTTTTAAATGGGTTCTAATAGGTAATTTTTAAATTAAATATGGTATGATATATATATTTATGGTTATATAATATTTTTATAATAAACTTATATTTATTATACAAGAGGTTTTAACATGTATAAATGATATCGAGACTTAATGAAAGGGATTTTGTCTTAATTTTATTTCTTTGAGACATACATTATGTTATGCACCTATATTATTTCATGAGGTGTATATACATACCCATTGAAATGTAATATCTTGAATTTTATTATCCTATTTGTATTTTAAGTTCCATTTTATGTTATTCCTTAAAAGATCTTATGATTCAAAGTTACCAAAGTGGCAATGATTTTATGTTACAATCTCATCATTTATTGAGATCATTTATAATTATGTTTCCAATGATACAATATTATGATACATATCTCAATAAAATCATGAATATTTCTCTTTTATGTTTATTCAGGATATTTTGAAGTAGAAATTAAATTTCTAAAATCTTTTTTACGTAAAATATTTGAGAAAATGTTTTTAATAAAATATGAATTTATTTCACTCATCGAGCAGAAATCCATTTACTTCCAAAACCATGTTTTCTAAATATGTTTCTAAAAATATTTTATTATTATCCTATGATTTTTAAAAGGCATTTTTTCACATGTTTTACTTTTTATAATTTTTTTTGAAAATAATATTCATGTCATTTTCAAAACAGTGACTATTTGGATTTTATTAAAAATGTGAAAGGATTATTTGTTTTAAGTGTATAAAATTAACAAAAATTCGGGCTTCATAACCATTATTTTATTTTAATCTTAATTTATAATTCTTCAAAGTTAATTTTAAAATAAAAATATTTTAAAAATAGTTTATATTTTAAAAACTATTTTTAAATTGAAATGGATATTTTTCTCAAGAAATGTTTTAAATGACCGTTCAACATAATTTTCTATATAAAAGGAAATATGTTAATGTTACCTATGAATTATTGGGGATATAATCCAAGGATATGATTCTTATTATTTCTTTGAATAACTTAGGCTTATAATGGCATGATGTTTATAAATACCATTTCTTTTCCATGGGTTATAACATGATAAAATATTTATGAAACCTTCTTATTTTTCCATGAGTTATGCTATGATGAAATGATTAACTGATAATAAAACTTGTCTCTTTTCTACAGGTTATGATATGATGAATTTTTTACGAAACCCATTTCATTTCTTGTGTTATTATATGATGAATGTTTTTTCATATAATTGTGCACATAAATATGGTTTTCATTATGAGATGGGTGGGGAATATATCTCCTTCTAATAAAAATGGAAAACATTTATATCCCATGAGATATAGAGGAATAAAATGGGGAGTCAACCTAGTTCAGTAAGTGAATTTCTCTGCTATGATGGTCTTGGGAGTGAACCTTAACTACTATGTTGGTTTGGGGGAGTGAACCCATTTCACTATAATATCCTTGGAAGTGAGCCTTGACTAATATGGAGATGATTTTCTATGCTTATGTGTATTCCATAAATCTATGCCTTATTCTAATGTTATACTCTCTTGGATCCTGGTATTTTATTCCCATATGATTCCTGTCTTATTAACTACCAATATTTATTCCATGACTCAAGATTATGATCATTGATATGAATTGTATGGTTTTCAAATGTTATGATCGTGTTCTCATACGCTTATGTTCATGTTATTATGATTTATCTATCCTATTTACCCATATTTATAATATGATATCACCCTTTTTTATGTTTCCTTTCCACATGTTATGAAGAAATTTATTTCGTATGATATGCCCAACAAGGGTGATATTTATACAGATCATAGTGGGACATGTTGTAGTTTACCTATGGACCATTTTTTTGTGTTTCCAAGTTTTCAAAGACACTAAAATTTTATGATACTTAGGTTTTTGTTTGTTTAATATAATGAATCTTCATAAAAAATGATGTAATACTAATTTATGATAATCCTGGCTTGTTATAAGTGAGGTGGTGGTGGATATTGTTCCTCAGGGACCGTGGGTAGTCAAAGGTATCATGGGAAATGTTCTTAGACCATTTATGAGTAGGATTTATATATTCAACTACAAAAATGGATAGTATTTAGGAGGTACTTATCCTATAACATCACAGTTCTAGAGTAGGAGAGTTTGAGGCCCAATTTAGTACCATTATTCGATATGCTTTATACTTGTTTCTAGATGAAGAGGCTATGACAAGGAATTTTTAGGAGGATTTTCATCTTGAGATCGAGTTATAGGTCACCCTATTTATGCTGTAGATGTATCTCACAGTGCTGGAAAGAGAAGAGTTTATTTAGAGGATGATCGATATAATTGAGTCATTATGAGAGGGGATTTATTAGGATTCTTCATGAAGAAGAGATGTGGTCTGAGGTTCCTAGTTTCCCAGACATATGATCATTTAGACTACTTGGGGTAAGTTCCAAATCTTATCATCTCACTTCTTTGGGGGTGGTGGATCTCAAGTATTTTGCAAGGGATCAGGAGATTGTTTTTATTTTAGAGTAATAGGTAATTTTTGGTGACATTACCTAAACTTTTTGAGTTTGGAATATTGACCAGGTATTCTTCTTCTGGTTCCTCCATTGTGGTTTTTTTTTCAAGTAAGCTGAAGGATGCTTTATATTGGGATCATTAGAGTGGAGAAAAGGAAATAATAGGATATCCGTAAGATGTTCCTTATATATATAGAGTAGATAACAAAAATAGGGGTGGTATTAAAAATGGATAGATAGAGGCCATAAAGAGAGCCATAAATACCTACATTCCCTGGCATTTCCAGTGTTGGGTGAGCTAGATATTGTTTGAGGTACCCTTTTGTTGTTTCCTACTTGGGTGAATGCTTTGTTTGATTTAATAGTTAAAAAATCTTTCATATCACTTAACATTTTCCATACTTCGAGACTTGAGGTAGAGAAGATTTTAGTTCCCTTGGAATTAACTATGTTAGTTAGAGGTTGAGTTTATCTATGTGAATTATGTAGAGAATATGTTCTAGAGATAGGGTAGTACCACTCTTTGGGATAATTATTATATTTATAGATTTATACCTTTGGAAAAATCCTTGGTATGGACTAAATTTATTTGGTGTAGGATATTGTGGATTTCTTCAGGATACAAGTAGTTTCCTTTGATACTGATAGAGTATCTACCATGTTTTTTGGAAAGAAAGACCTTCTGATTGGTCATAATCATGTTCCAACTTTGTCTTCCTTGATGGTGAAGATAAGACTAATTTCATTGGAGGTTTATCTTTTGATGTTTCCTTGGGCTATGGAAGAGTAACCTAATTTTTTTCCTAAATTTTTTTTAGAGTTGACCCCTCGATGAGATATTGAGTTTGGGAGAGATCTATAACTAGAAGTTTCTCTGATATCGATGTAACAATATAATAGGAGGCCTTCAGAGTTGTGAGAGCTATGAGTACATCTCAATGATATATTATAGTGAGATTTTGTTAAACCAGGTGCATCACCTTGGGGTGCACCGGTTTTGTTCACTAGGGGGATGGAATTTTTCTTCTTTGTATTGATTGTCATCATGTGAACTAGGTGATAGTGAGGAAATAATATCCTATTTCATAGATTGATTATTTATTCAATTATATTAAAAGATCTAGTTGGTTCTCAAAGATATATCTACTATTAGGTTATTATTAGATGTGAGTGAAGGAATAAGATTTTATGACGACTGATTTATGATGTTGTTATGGGAATTATGAATTCATTGTGATTCAGTTTGGTGTGATGAGTGCTCCAACCACATTCACAGTTTTTTATGAACACAATGTTTATATAATTCCTAGATTGGTTCATGGTAGTTTTCATAGATGAAATCCTTATGTACTCTATATTTGAGGAAGCGAATTCAGAGTATATGCAGAAGGTTTTGGGATTTATTCACCATCATTAGCTATTTAGGAATCTATCAAGTGTGTGTTATGGGTTAATTAGGTTTTTTTTATTTATATACCTGTAGGGAGTAGTAGTGGATCCTAAAATATTGATGAAGTATTTTCTTGGGTATCCTCTAATATTTTTGTAGATGTGTGACGTTTTCTTGAACTTACAAGATATTATAGGAGGTTCATAATCGATTTCTTTTAGATTAAGACACCATTCACAGCTTTGTCACAAAATTATTAAACATTCTTATGGTCCAACCAGAGTTAGGTTGCTTTTGAGAACCTCTAGGGAAATTTAGTCAGTGCTCTTGTTCTTTGTTTTACAACCATGTGAGTTCAGTTTGAGGTTTCATGTGACACTTCAAATATGTTTTTGGGATTTTTTCTGATGAAGAAATGATTACTTGTTTATTAGGATATCTACTATTACATCCCCATGATTATAACTATTCCACCCATGATATTGGGTTAGAATAAGTTGTTTTCTTCTTAAAGCTCTGGTGACTTTACCCAATTTGTTAGTGTTTTATGGGTTTTACCGATCATGAGAACTTGATATATGTATTCTCCCAACATGACTTGAAATTACCACAATGAAAGTGGATGGATTTATTATAGGATTATAACTTATAGATTCTATATACACCAAGTGTGCTAACTCAGAAGTCACATAGTGATATCGTGCATAAATCTAAATATTTTCATAGAGTAATCTAAGAGATCTTAGTGATGTATCTTGATATAGGATTTATTTGTGAGAGAGGTTTTATTTTTCAGATAACAGTGTATTCTTCTTTATTAAAGTAGGTAGAGGAGTCCTAGATAGGGGATTCTAAAGTAGAGGTCTGGAGTGACTAAGTTTTCTTTGGTGAAGCCCCTGATGGTTGGTCCAAGTATGAACAACACTAGGTGTTGTTTTGTGGAATAATTTTATTCCCTTTGAAAATATGAGAGGTGGCTCTCCATGAGTTACATAGAACACCCTTGATGGTACATCTAGGCATTACCAAGATGTAACGAGATCCGAGAAGGCAGTTTTGGTGGCCTGTGTTGAGGCCTACAGTTGCAGATTTTGGGTCTTGATGTTTGGTTTTCCAGAAGGTAAAGGCTGACCACCATGTTCTCAATGGTTTTCTCTAGCCATTGAATGTTCTTTAGTAGAAGTGGGAGGATATATCGATTGGATTCATAATTATTTTACCTCATGCTTTGGGAGGATTTGATTCTATATGTGTGATAATGGATTGTTTTATGAAATAATCCCACTATATAGATGTTGAGGATTCAAGATCAATAGAGTATTTATCAAGGTAATATATGAAGGAGGTGCTGAGACTCCATGGAATATAATATAAGATCTTGATCCTCATTTAACATGTAGGGTGTATATATGTCTTTATAATTCTTTTGGATCTTAGTTATGACTTATCACTTCCTTATCTACATAAATATGGTCATATTAAGTAGACTATCTAGACTCATGAGGACATGTTGTTATCTTGTGTCTTAGATTTTGGAGGTTCAAGAATAATTCATCTTCCTTTAATTGAGTTTACTTACACCAATAATTTTTAGTCCACCATTTGTATGGATTCTTTTTAATTTTTGTGACGCTGACCTTTCAATTATCTATTGTAGTAGAATGGGGATAGAGAGTTAGCAATTCTTGATCCAGAGCTAGTTCATAGCATGATAGATATTGTTCACATAATTCATGAGAGTATGAGGTTAGAACATGATCATCATAATTCCTATTACAATAATAGTATGATACCTCTAGAGTTTAAATTGGGAGATCATGTGTTCCTAAAGGTTATTCCTCATCATGGAAAATGAAGATTTGGTCATGTGAGTATGATTTCTTCTCATTTTTTGGTCCATCCAACATGTTCGATCATGTTAGAGTCATGGTGTATCAGACAACACTTCCCCCATATATGATCTAGATACATGATGTATTTCATGCATCTTATATCCACTGTTAGATTCATGAATATTCCCACATTGATGATTGGGGTGATATCGATGTTGAAAATGATACGAATTTTGAGGAGTGACCTATGGAGATCTTATACCACCAAGAGAAGGTGTTTTATCGGTGTTTTATTCTCTTGTTACGTATCTTGTGGTGATACAATGGCATGAAGGAGAGTAAATGGGAATATGAGTTGCATATACATGGTTAATATCCCAAGATATTTGATTATTATCCCTATAGCAACCCTACCCTTTATTATACTTTTAAACATGATTTATTACATAAACTTTCACTTAATAAAACTCATAAGATTGATAGGTATAATGTATTTGGGGATTAATAACATTAAATAAAAATATAAAACTTGAAATAAACATCTTTATTAAAACATTAGGGACTGAGAATAAGGTCATGAATGAGCCCGTAAGGGGCACACCGACATTCAATTTTCCCCCATCGCCCCCACCTCTTCCTCCACCTCAGGTTGGGATGTGTCTTTCCTCCTTGGCATTTTTTTAGCATGTTCTTAGCATAGTGGACTCTCCCTCAGTGCGATGATAAGGTTCGATCAGCTGTCTTCCTTGGATGCATGGATAAATCAGTTCCTCCATGATGTGGGGTGGTTGCAATCTTTCTTCGGTAGAAAAGGGTGGGGGATGTCTCCCTTGGCATCATAGAAAAGGGATCAATGAGATTATGGTGTGGCTCTGTGAAAAGATTAGCTTATACCGACTGTCGTATTTGGCGTCCTGGTGATTTCATAGTCTTCTGCGGTGAGGGGTGGTCGTGATCCATCTCTTGCAATGAAGGGTGGCCAGGCTATCTTCCTTGGTGGCGCAACGAAGGGTGGCCGAGATCCAGTCCTCTACGATGAAGGTTGGTCAGATTCAGTTTTAGATAGTGAAGGGTGGTGTTGTGATCCTATTCCTCCATAGTGGGGTTGGTCATGATCTAATATTCTATGGCAATGGGTGGTTGTGATCCAGGTATTCTTCATTGTGCTACAATAGGGTGAGTGCTTTGGGTGGATGGTTGTGGTCTCCATGAGTAGGTTTGATGGTGGTGAAGGGAATTTAGCGATGGTTTTTGTCATTGATCTTTTGTCTCATTAATTGGATTTAGACGTGAGGATGCATTGAAGTCAGAGGGCCTATCAGCATTAATTGATTCTACAACAAGATTTTATACAATTTTTTTGGTGTGATATGCTGTTTGGACTATATTATGTGGTTCAAGGGTTCATGATTCTAGATTATCTTCATAAACTACTCTAGATGAGGTTTAGAGCTACATGTTTTTATTAGACTTATACGATTCAGATTTAGATGTTTGAGTGGGTATGGTCTTGGTCATCAGTACCGGCCCATCTTTGTATGGGACATCTTTCCATGTGGTGTTGGAAAGGTAGACACTGGAATAAATGTTTTTTATGCTGGGGAGGGGACTTCTATTGTTGTTTGATCTATTTTTTTGGATTTTAGACTATTGGGGCATGGTTTGATGTCTTAAGTCATTGAAGTCATGTTTGGTTCCCCCTCATCCCTTAAAAGGAGACGTATGATAATAAAAAAAATTTATTCAAATATACATATTTGTTGAAAACTTATTTTACATGACCACAACATTCCTTCATACTTAGCATTTCATGTGATAACCTGAGGACATACATAAGAAAATGGTGAGCTATTAAGCCTAATAAGTAAGTAAATAATACATAACATGATGAATAAAATACATGTGAGGAAATAGACATATCAATGGAACATAAGAGAAACATGAACATAAAGTCATGTTATAGCATGATTATCCTAACATTGAAATGTGGCAACAACTTAAAACACTACATCATTAACATAAAAGAATCTGGTAAACCCCTGTCCCAAACTGATGGAAAAAAATTCCTATAAAGGAATCAGGTAAACCCCTATCCCAACATAAATTATCATGATACTAAACATTACCCAATTTATTGTATTGCTATCAGGGCACACCCTTTATAAACATTTCAATATTATGCATAAGTGTGCCACATAGATCATATAACATGGGTTCATTCAAAATAATAATTTATTATAGGATTGAAAATGTGGAATACATAAATTTAAGTCCCCAATAGATAATTATATGTGCATAAATGCGAATACCCTTGATAGAAGAATGGGTATGATATTCGCTATATGATGATTTTGGCATGGAAAATCATGGTGTAATTTTGACAGCATAACGCCGTCATATAGAAATTCATAAAATCAGTAGATGAGAGAGAAATGGGTCTATAATAATTTATACATGAAATGGATAGTGAGGGGATCTTGTAAAATAATATCTCAACATATGAAATGGAATTTAATATGCATAATACAAATGAAGTGCTTCAAATGGAAATGGGAAGAGAGAAATCCATTTCGGAATTTCAGTATAGTAACGACATAGGTAAGGGTATAAATGGGGGAAGGATAAATGACCCCTCATATAAATAAAATTAAATTGAAAGTATGAAATTTATTATAAAAGGATTAAAATATAACTGATTTAAATTAAAATGACTAATTTCAAACGAGGTTCTTGAATTAAAAGGAAGAGAGAAAGGTGGCGATCCCTTACTTGGATGTGTGATCCCAAAGGCTTGGGAGAGGCTTCTTGGGAGATTTTATTCACATTGGGAGTAATATAGGGAGAACGTGGTATAGGGTAGTCAAGATTAAAAGATCTTGAGTGATGAGGAATTGGTGCTTCAGTGGGTTTATATAGGAAATGTGGGGGAATTCTTTATTATTTTGGTTTTGGACTCTACACACTGAAATATTAAAAACTAAAAACCATCCCATGGTTTTTGCCTAAGGTTTCTAAAAATCTAGAGTGTTATACATTATTTTAAAAGTTTAATGGTCTAATATATTAAAATATTTCCCTTTCTTATGTGGAGGTGAGTTACAATTTCAAGGAAATGATTTTAAAATCTTAAAATATTTTATATATCTTGGAGGATTCACTAAGTATTTATAAAATAAATTAAATAAACATAATATTACATTATTTTAAAGGGAAAAGATATATTTATATGAATATACTTTTTATAGTATTTTATTATATCACTATTGTGTCATTATGATGTCATAAAACTCATTATATATCTATACAACATTTAATTTTTACCCAAATATTTGATTGTTTCAGAAAATTATGAAAAATTCATCATTGGATAATTTTGACATCATTATTCCAAAAATAAAATTCATTTTATCTAAATAATTTTTTAAATATGTGATTTTTTACTTTTAAAATAAAAACTGACATTAATTGAAAATTAACGGGTTTTGACAAAAAAAATCAAAACTTAATAAAATTTACATTTGAATTAATAAAAATTATCTAATCATTTATATTTTAAAAAATAAATTTAATAATAATATTTTAGTAAAATATTATTTAATTTAAAAATCCATTAATTCATCAAAATAGATTTCTTAATTGAATTTGAATATTAACCAAAAATACTATTTGTGCTTTAAAAATCATTTACAATGTAACAATAATATAATGAAAGTATATTCATTATTCTATAAAAAATAGTGAACATAATAATAATGATTGTTTCTTATTACATATCCCTTTATTACACTAGTATATGCCCTGAGAGTATGGTGTGTGGTGGTGGGGATTTCTTAGGGCCGTTAAGTGAACATGGTTTGGGTCGTGATCTTGATGAGCTTTAACTTCTACCGTAAATGGTTTAGATCATTATTAAGTTATTAGATCTCATGTTGGGATTGTTCTAGGAAAATCCCAGAAATTCTATCTCCCTCATAAGCTTCACTAAATGGGCTTCATAGGGTTAGATCCTACTGGTTGAGGCCACCACTTCCTTTCTCTGTGACAAAAGGATTTGTTAAAACTCTATATTTATACTAGTCATGTTATCACTGTTCAACGATTATATTATCAATGGTAAGGATATATAATGGTAATTTAAATCAAATTAGATATAATATAACAAAAGGAGTGCATGTGTTTTCATAAAGAATTTAATTAAAAGAAAGATAATTTTATTCATAAATGTTCAGGTTGTTACAACCTTCCCCCCTTAAGAAACTTTTCCCCAAAAAATTACTTTTCCCAAACTAAAATAGATGAGGGTAGCTCTGCGCATCACTTCCTCTAGTTCCCACATCTCTTCTTCAAACTTGTGGTTTCTCTACAAAACTTTGACAAGGGGAATTGTCTTATTTTTAGGAACTTTTTATCTACGATCTAAGATCTTCACTGGATTCTCTTTATAGGAGAGATCATTATACAATGTTAAAACCTCTGGATTGAGTACATGAGATGGGTATGGTATATACTTCCCTTAGACTAATACATGGAAAACATCATGGACTTGAGATAGGTTCGATGGGAGTGCTAGTTGATAGTCAACTGCTTCGATGTGATCAAGGATCTTACAAGGGCCGATTTACCTTGGAATAATATTTACCTTCTTACCAAATATCATGAATATATTCCATGGAGATAAGTGGTGTAATACCTTGTCTACAACATCAAACTTTAGGTCTCATTGATGATTTTCAGCATAACTCTTTTGTCGACTCAGAGCATCTTTGATGTGCTACTGGATGGTCTTAACCTTCTCCACCATTTCTTCGACCATTTTTGGACCAAGAAGTTTTCATTCCCCAACTTCATCCCAACATGTTGGTGTTCTGTATCTCTTCCCTTAAAGGGATTCATATGGAGCCATTTGGATGCTTGAGTGGAAACTGTTGTTGTAATTGAACTCCACCAAAGGAAGATTTTGGTTTCATCCTCATTTGAAGTCCATTGACAAAGATCTCAACATTTCCTCAAGTGTATGGATAGTCCACTTAGATTTTCCATCAGTTTGAGGGTGATAGGTCGTACTAAAGTTCAACTTAGTGTTCAAATCACATTGGAGACTCTTCCAAAACTTAGAGGTGAATATTGTATCTCGACCAGACACAATCGATAGTGGTAGTCCATGCAGCCTTACCACTTCTATGATGTATATCATTTCTAGTTGATCCAATGATAAATCCTCTCAAATTGAAATGAAGTGTGCAGTCTTTTTAAGATGATATACAACCACTCAAATAGTATTGTCTCCATTGGATGTGTTTGGAAGTCTAGTGACAAAGTCCACGGCTATGTTCTAACATTTCCATGTTAGTGTGGGTAATGGTTGCATCATCCCTTTAGACTTATTCCTCTCAGCCATAACTTGATGACATACAAGGAGATTTGATTAATATTTCGTGATCTTATTCTTCATGTTATCCCACCAATAGTGCTCCTAGAGATATTGATACATCTATATGTTTCCTTGGTTAATGGAGAAATTTGAACTATATGAATCATCCAAAAGTTCTTTCTTTAACTCTGTATTTTATATAACACATAGTATTGACCCAAATATCACAATTCCATCTTCACTAACATTCAAATCATAGGATTTACCTTTTCTGATAGTTTCCACTTTCTTTTGAATTCCCACATCATATTTTTGATCATATTTTAACCTTTCCCAAAGAGGCGGTTGAGAAATAATTTGTGAAAGGATTGATAATGTTTCCTTATTTATGATTCCCATGTCTATATTCATCAAATCTAAGAAGATTGGATCCTTTTAAATTCTCATCAATGATATAATTTATTGGTACTTTTTTTAGAGCATTTTCCACCTTGTTCACTTTCCTAGTGTGGTAACGTATTGAGCAGTCCCAATCCTTGATGAGATCTAACCATCTTCATTGGCACATATTCAGCTCTTTATGTGTGAATATATATTTGATAATTTTTTGATCTGTATATATTTCACACTTCTCCCCAAAGAGATAATGCTTCCATATTTTCAATGAAAAGATCACTGCTTCCAACTCTAGATTATGCGTGGGATAGTTTTTCCAATGAATTTTCAACTACCTTAAGTCATTGTAAATGACTGTCATTTTTCATCAACGCACAGCTTGAGCCCTTCTTCAAAGCATTACTAAATATTACTAAAATCTCCCCACTTATGGGTAGTGTGAGAATGGGGGAAATGATAATACTCTTCTTTAAATCCAAGAAGCTTTCTTCACATTCATCATTCCAAGAAAACTTAACTCCCTTAAAAGTTAGCTTGGTAAGAGGGTTTGACAATCATGAGAAATTTCTCACAAATCGGTGATAATATCCAGTTAACCCCAGGAAGCTGTGGATATATATCACAGTTGTCATTATCATCCACCCCTCAATTTCTTTTTTTGAAGTATCCATGGATATCCCATTACTTGTGATGATATTCCCTAAGAATGAGTCTTCCTTCAACTAGAACTCTCACTTGTGTTACTTTGGATAGAGCTTCTCCTTTCGCAAGGTGTCTTGTACAATGATTAGATACTCCTCATACTCCTCCGTGGTTTTGGAGTATTTTAAAATATCATTTATAAATACTACCAAAAATTTTTCGAGGTAATATCTAAAGACTCTATTCATCAAGTACATGAATATTGATGGAGCATCAGTGAGTCCGAAAGGTATTCTATGAATTCATAGGGCCGATAACTTGTAAAAAAAGAAGTCTTAGAGATATCCTCCTTCACCCTTACATGATAATGTCCCAACCAGAGATCCACCTTGGAGAAGTATTATGATCCATGTATTTTATCAAACAAGTTATCAATTCATGGAAAATTATACTTTTTATTTATCATGATTTTGTTGATTTCATGGTAATCAATGCGAAGGCACATTGACCCATACTTCTCCTTGACGAAGAGGACTGGTGAACCCCATGGTGAAGCACTTGGGCGTATAAAACATTTCTCCAAATTCTCATGTAGTTGTTTCTTTATCTCCTTATGCTTCACAAAAAGAATTATATATCTAGTCTTGGATATTGGCAACACCCCAGGTATAAGATCAATCAAGAATTCTACATCTCTTTTAGGAGGAAGACCAGGTAATTTCTTGGGAAACACATCACTGAATTCCCTCAAAATAGGCATGTCTTCGAGGATGGTTCTTCCCTTTGACTCAATCATCTATGAAATATAAAAGTTATCATAGGGTATTAATATACATTCTTGAGAAGATGTCGATAAAGAATATTCATATTCCTACTTGAACTTGTATAGAATCGGTGGTCAATTCACCATATGAAGAGTTATTTTACTCTCATTGCAATTAATGTTATCTCTATATAGGGAAATACAATCTGTGCCAATAATTGCATCAAATTATACCATGGGAAGAATGATGAGGTTATCCAGGAAGTTTTATCCAAAAATTGTGATAGGGGAAGAGTCATATGAATGGGATGCTATAATTTCCCCATTTTTTGTTTTCATTGACATCTCTACTTACCTGATTTGTGGTGGTGTTTGGATTATTTTACTAACCTTTTAGGATATAAAAAAAATATAGAAATATGGACGATAACCCTACCTTTCACTTTTTGATTCTGTTTCCACCTTATCCAATATAGACACATGATTCATACATTAAACTATTTAACAAATAAATGATAATCCAATGAAAAAAGGGATAACTT
Organism: Viscum album; assembly: GCA_963277665.1. NCBI lineage: Eukaryota > Viridiplantae > Streptophyta > Magnoliopsida > Santalales > Viscaceae > Viscum > Viscum album. Next base: position 1,494,639,535 of record OY728147.1, on the reverse strand, counting down.
ATAGATTAAATTTATCTCCTTAACTTATTAATTTCTAAACTTTGATCTAAGTTATCCATGATCTACTTCCTAACATATATTATTAGGGTAATTTTTCCCTTAATAATGGTTTGTACTAATCTTATGAATTTACCAATGTGTATCTACTAGTAGTGTCGAACCAAGAGTGTAGAAAACCCATTTTCATGCACCAGTTCCCACTCAAATCTAGCTCAAAGTAGTGTTTTTGGGTTTTACCCCTAGATACATCTGTGCTAGATCCACCTCAACTTGTTCATATCTAGACATAGATGCATTTCTTGATAAACCACTTTCTCTATAATCAAAAAAAATCTCGTATTCCTTTCTTATACTTAGTCTTATCCCTAAGTATTTCATGAGAGTTTTCTAATCCTACTCCAAAAAATAACTAAACCTATCCTCTGATACCAACTATAATGACCCTGCTATTCATTACACATTTAATCATGATTTATTACATAAAATTTCAGTTAATAAAATTTAGAAGATCAAAAGGTCTAGTGTCTCTAGGGCTTAAAGACATTACATACTAAACATAAAACATGAAATAAACATCTTTATCAAAAACTTCTTTTACATGACCACAACATTCTTTCATACTTAGCTTTGCATGGGATAACCTGAGGACATATATAAGAAAAGGGTGAGATATAAATCCCAGTAAGGGAGTAAACAAGGAATAACATGAATAATACAATATATGTTAGGAAATAGGAATATCAATGGATCATAATAGAAACATGAACATAAATTCATGATATAACATGATTTTTATAATATGGAAATTTGGAAACAACTTAAAGAAATACAACATTAACATAAAGGAATCAAGTAAAACCCTATCCCAACATGATGTAAAAAAGTAATATAAATGAATCAGGTAAACCCTTATCCGAACATGATGTTTCATGATACTAAACATTACCCAATTCATAGGAGTGCTATCAGGGCACACCCTTCACAAACATTTCAATATTTTGCTTAAGTGTTCGACATAGATCATATAACATGGATTCATTAAACATCATCATTTATTCCATGATGGAATAATGTTTAATACTTACATGTAAGTCCCTAATACATAACTATATATGCATAAAGGTGAATACCCTTGATAGAGTAATGGGTATGGAATTCGCTACATGATGATTTCGTCATAGAAAATTATAGTGCAATTTCGGCTCCATAACGACATCATGTAGAAAATTCATAAAATGGGTAGATGAGAGATAAAGGGGTATCGAATTATTTATAAATGAAATTTATAGTAATGAGATCATTGAACATAATATACCAACATATAAACAATAATTTAATATGCATAACAAAAATGAAGTGCTTGAAATGGAAATGATAAGAGAGAAACCCCGCACAGAATTTCGGCACAGTTATGGTGTAGGTACATGTCTAAATAAGGGAAGGATAAATGATCCAACATTGAAATAACATAAAATTTACAGTAATTAATTGATTATAAAAGGATTAAAATACAACCAATTTAAATTAAACTGACTTATTTCAAATAAGGTTCTTGAATTGAAAGGAAGAGAGAAAAGTGAGGATCTCTTACTTGGATGTGTGATCTCAAAGGCTTGGGAGAGGCATCCTGGGATCTTAGGTGAGCCTTTGGAGGACTATAGGGAGTATGGGGAATATGGTGTTATATATTACAAAATCTTTAGTAAAGTGGAATGGGTTATTGGGTGGGTTTAGATTGGAAAGGTGGGGGAATTCTTTATTATTTTGGTTTTGGACCCTACACACTAAAATATTCAAAACCAAAAACTATACCATAGATTTTTCTCATGGTTTATAGAAAAGGGGAGTGGTATAAATTATTTTAAAAGGATAAGGTCCAAATATATAAAAATATTTACCTTTCTTATATAGAGGTGAGTCACACTTTCAAAGAAATGATTTTAAATCGTAAAATATTTTATATGCCTGGGAGAATTCACTAAGGATTTATAAAATAAATCAAATAAACCTAAAATTACTTTATTTTAAAGTTAAAACATATATTTTTCCGAATATACTATTTATAGTATTTTATTAGATAACTATTGGGACATTATGATGTCATAAAACACATTATTTAGTTATACAATATTTATTTTTTACCCAAAAATTCAACTGTCTCAGAAAATTATAAAAAATTAATAATTGGATAATTTTAATGTATTGATTCCAAAAATAATACTCATTTTATCTAAATAATTTTTTAAATATGTGAATTTTTACTTTTAAAATAAAAACTGACATTTATTAAAAATTGATGGTTTTTGACAAAATAGTTTTCAAACCTTTAAATAAATTACATTTAACTTCATAAAAATTATACGATAATTTATATTTAACAAAATAAGTTTAATAATAATGTTTTATTAAAATATTATTTCTTTTAAAAATACATTAATTCATAAAAATATATTTCATAATTAAATTTGAATATTAAGAAAAAATACTATTTGTGCTTTAAAAATCATTTACAAAGTAAAAATAATATAATGAAAGTATATTACTTATTATATAAAAATAATAATTCACATATTCATAATGCTAGGGTCTTATTACATATCCCTCTATTAAAACATCATACACCCTAAGAGTAATGTGTGCAATAGTGGGGCTTTATTGGGGCTGTTTGGTGAATATGGTTTGGGCCATGATCTCATTGTGCTTGAACTTCTCCTGTAAATGGTTTCAAACATGCTTAAGTTATTGGATCTTGGATTGGGATTGGTCTAGGTAAAATCATAGAAATTATATCTCCCTAGGAATCTCTAATGAATGGGCTTCATAGGGTATGATCCTAATGGTTGAGTCCATCACTTCCTTTGTCTATTCCAGAAGGATTTGTAAAAACCCTATATTTATACGAGTCATGCGATCACTGTTCAATGACTATATTATCAAAGGTAAGGATACTTAATAGTCATTTAAATACAATTGGATATAATAATAAAAAAGAATTTCATGTGTTTTCACAATACATTTAATTAAAATCAAGGTAATTTTATTCCTAAATGTTCGGGTTGTTACAATCCATTTGCTTGTAGAGATTTTTTTGGTTATATAACTTTGACTAATTTATGACTTGGTTTCCTCTTCTTTGATGTTTTTATGGATTTTATCTTGTTGAGGGGTATATCTCATGGGATATTGAATAGTATATGGTTGTTGGTGATGTGTGGTTTTCTGATTTTTCAATTTTAGTGAGGTGGTTGAGCTCATGTGTTAGTGAGATTCTTAAGAGATATCTCACTGGGAGGCTCTTTACTTAGATTAGTTTTAAATTATCATGGATGAGAATTGTTTAATAGGTATATAGTAAATGGTAAAAAATACTTATAGTTCATAAATTTTTGTGTTTTCGATGCCCACGGTTCTCAGAGGAGGAATAATGGCGGTTTGGTGGTTTTTTATTACTGAAAATTGGAATCAAGAATAATTCTCTAGGTTAGAAGGAGATTCATGTATTGAATGTTTCATCTGTAGCTTGGATGAGATCCATACTCTTGGGTTGGATGGATTTTTTTTCTTTTTAGAGAGTATTTTGTGGGGTATATTCACATTGTGTGTGAAATTCACAATTTTAATGGGATGGGATTTTAACCTAGAAATTACAAAAAAACTAATGTTGTGAATAGGTGATTCATGGCATGAATTAATTTTTGGTTAAATGGTTTTAGGTGGTGAATTTTTTAGCTTGACATCAAAGATGGGGCATTAAAATTTTGGATAGCCCATTTACATGTCAAGTACTCACTGGGTAGTGTGCCTATAAAACCTGAAGCACCTCACTCCCTAAAAAACTGTATGATTTTCTCCCAAGACACTAGGTGTACAATGGTCATTTCTTAAGGTGTTTTAGAAGTATTTTAGAAGAGTATTATCCTTGAAACCCCCTGTTTTTTCTATGGTGATCCAATGTGATTTCCTTAAATATTATTTTAGTTTCTTTTCTCTTTGACCTTGTTTCATCCCATGCTATCTTTCTATGTTATGGTTGTTTATCACCAACATTATACTGAAGTTATTTTGTTGTTTTTTGGTTCCGTTGTAACATAGTGTACTTATAGGGATATAGTTTCCTTGAAGGAGGGGAGAAATGGATTCACATTTTTGATCTGTTCTAATTTAAAGAATATTTAAATCCTTGAGGTCAGAGATTCATTTATTCTTTTTTTAATATTACATGAAATCTTAAATTGACCTTGGTTTAGATTTTTAGGTGGAAGTAGAATAAAAACTAACAAAGGATAAACTGAATTATTGAAATAATGGTTTATGGTTAGTGATCAAATGTATTTTTCCACCATTATAATGGTTTTCCAATTTATTTTTTTACAGTGTTATGTCTATGTTATGCTTTTTTAGAATATTTTTTTTGTGTTTGGGTTAACATGTTAATTTGATGTATATGGTAAATAACTTATATAATGTAATTATTTGTTGACTAAATAAATTTAGAATAATGTTTAATGAATCTATATATTCTTTTAATTTTATAGAAATAAATTGATTTTAATTCATGTTTAATTGAATTCGTTCTTTTATATGTTAATGGAAATGGATAAAGAACCTAAAGGATGAATGGCTTGTTTTTAGGGTTGATAGAACTCATTTGCATGTAAAGGATGAATGAATTGTTTTTAATACCTAGATTCCCTATTGATATTTTATATTTTTTTATACCTTCTACATTTCTTTGGCTATTAGTGTTATTGTGAGATGTGATATGAGCTTCTTATGGATGTCAACTTTTGAGACATAGGTGGGGAGGCCCGATCTTGTTGTAGTAATTAAAGCCTATGATGGCAAGAAACATGGGGATATGTATGTTGGTGTTAGGGATGGAACTAAGTTTAATGGAACTGGTTAAATCTAGGGTTACTCATTTCTGTGCTATAAGTTGGATGCTTTCTTCTCAATAAATCTATCAAAAGACAAGATGGATGGGTTTCTTGATTATCTATATTTATTTTCCCCAATTCTTGAGATAGTTGGGTGTTCTTGGTTCTGTATCACTTTTATGGTATCTTAGGATACTTCCTAGAGTATATGGAATTATATAATAATAATGAATAATTAAATGTTTTAACCCATGGGGTTGGTTCTCTTTATTATGTGAAATAAGTTAATGATGAGAAATCTTGGACTTGCTTGGATTACACCTAGAGTGAATGGACTTCACTATAATTGTTAATTCTATGTAATATAGAGCAATGTTAACTAATGAAAAATTAATTAATTAAATTGAGGTTAATTTTTAAGAGGTAATAATTAATCTATTAAATGTATCATTAAATGTTTGTTCATTTATAGGATATTTATCTCATAGCAGTGGCAGTTAGGAGTCCAAGAGATGATAGATTTAGTTGTTCCTAAGACTAGGAAAATGCCCATAGTGTGGCTGTGAGTGTAACACCCCAAATTTTTGTGATTTTTTTTCAAATAAATTAATCTTATTTGATTTATATTCTTTCACGCTACACTTAGTCAAATTTTCATTATATGCAACACGGCTTGGCTTGTGTTACACACAACACTGAGTTTCTAGGAAACATCATTTTATTATTACAATTATTTAAATAAGATAATTGTAACCTAGAAATTAAAAATAGAAACATGAATAATAATAACTAATTTTTAAAATATTATTTATATTTTTTTATATAAATAACTCATATTGATAATATAACATACAATTTTTAGTAAAGTCATTGTATGTTTGAAAATACTATTTTATAAAAAGAACTGTTTTTAAGTCATTCTATGAACAATAATAAAATTAATTTTAGATAATTTTAGAAATTTAATTTTATAAAATAAAATTCAATTTTTAATTCGTAATTTAAAAATTATCTTAGGGTGATTTTTTGGGGTTTTTCTGAGAAACTTCATTTTTGGATGAATAGTGAAAAATACTAAATTTTAATTCAAAACAGACTTTTTGTGAAATTTATTTATGTTGTTAAATTATTTTTTATGTTGGTTTTAAAGTCACAATATATAAATTATAAATATATTAATATAATTTAGTTCATTATAATCATTTTTATGTTGAATTTAGACATAAAATCTTAATGAACATTTGATCATTCTCACTTTAAAAACGCACTTTCTTACCATGTCTACGAGATTAGAATTAATCTTAATTTTTATGATTATTTGAACTTAATTTTTTACTATAAAAAGTTTAATCATTATAATATTTATATTATAATAATATCAACTTAATTTTTGACAAAAAATATTACTGAAAGTGATTAAAATTAATTACTGTGATTAAGGAAAAATTAATCTTAACAAGAGATTAAACCTTAAAATTAAGGGCCAAAATGACCTATAAACTTGTAAAAACCCAATTTTATGGTCATATTTCGGCCATAAATGTTCCATTATTTATTTTTTTTGGTTTTTAATTACTTTTTAGGTAAAAATGTGGGTACACCTAACTTGTTTTAAAAAATGCCAACTGTGTCCCCTCCCATTATAAATGGCCACCACCTCTCCCCCTTCATCACACCTCTCAAACCAGTTAATTTCAGCCAATATCTACCAAATTAACTGTCCAAAATCCCTACCTTACTCTTTGAATCCCACCTTTGGGCAGAAATCTAACTAAGGAATCCCTTTGGTGAAATCCAAAAGGAGTTACCCAAAGAAGAGGGAACATCCTACCTCAAGTATATTTCATTTATTTTCTTTCTCCACTAACTCAATTTTTATTATTACATGAATAAATAATAGCCTAATTATCCTCAATATACTTATATATTGTTATTATAATTGTTATTCCTGCACTTACACACACTTTCATCTAATGGGTAACAAAATTATCATTCTCGTGTACGAAGAACTGCCACCTCACAAAATGATATTGTTCGTTTTTCTTTTACCACCTCTCATTGTTGGGAATTATGATGGAAAATATTTTTTTTATTTACATGATATATATGATTTATTTATTCTTTTTTATTATTATATAACACATAACTTCATGCTTTCCATTTTAAGTAGATATGATAATTTCATTTGGGGAAGTGTAGACTACCACCTTCTCAAAATGATGTGATTCATTCACACACTATATGGAATGGATTAATGATTGGTTTAGTGAAATTATATGATACATATGGAATAAAACTTATAATTTAATGGAATTATATATATACATATATTTCATTTACATTCATTCTTTAAATATGATAAAAAATAGAAACAACGTTAACGCATACGTACAACTTACCATCTCCATGAACGGTGTATTCAATTTTATATTTCTATATTATATTAATTATTATAAATATATCTATACTGAATATAAATTATATTTATATCATGGTTTGAATTTTCTAAATAATGATATAATTATGAGGACAAGAAATATAACAAATTAATACATATGTGAAAAACAAAGCATATATTACCCGATACGAATCTTTAACTTGGAATTATTAATAATAGAGTAATATAAAGTTATAATCAAACCATATATGGTATTAGATAAAAAATTTGGTTCTATAAAATATTTATAATAAAATTTTATTTATTATACAAGAGGTTTGTATAAGTACAAATAGAGTCAAGACATAGGTTAGGGGATTTCTAATCTCACTTTTGTTTTTGTGATATTTACACCTTATTCGCCACTCATTTCATTTGTGTGGTGTATATAACGACCCTGAATATATTCTATGATTGTCATACTTTAATTTTTAGGCATTTAAATATCCATTTTATGATCTATCTTTTTTGGGGTTTATGTCTCAAAAGTTTTGAAATTAGTAAATTAGTTTTGTCTCAATTTTCCTTCTTTTAGAAACATGCCATGAACTTTAGAAAACCATGTTTTCAATTTTTTTTTCAAAAATGATCTTTTAAAATAATTTTCAAGGAAAAATTATTTTTATTGTTTTTATGTCTTTAAATCTTCTTTTATAATTTTCCAAATTGTTTACTAAGAAAATTTTTTTCAAAACATTTTCAAGGGAAAAGGTTTTCAAAATGTTTTCATGTTTATTTGATAATTTTCTAAATGAAAAGGTTTTCAAAATGATTTTATTCTTTATTTCTATGTTTACAAATTATTTTCATAAAAAAATGGTTTTAAACATATTTTATGTTTTAAAAAAAACCTTTTCAAAGAAGAAATGATATTTTCCTTAAGAAATGATTTTAAAAGATATTTTAAAATTATTTTCCATATAAGATAAAATCCATTGATGTTACTCATTCATGTCTAGGAAATGATCCAAAAGTTCCATTCATATTCTTTATCTGAATGTTTTATGTTTTTATTACATCATGTTTATGACACTCTTTTCTCTTCCATATGTTATATTCTTATAAAACCCACATCTTTTTATGGGTTATAATTTGATGAAATGATTGTAAAACCTCTATATTTTCCAAAGGATATAATGTGATGGAAGGTTTATGATACCCATTTCCTTTACTGGGTTACAATATGATGTTTATGAAATCCATATCTTTTTATGGGTCATGATATGAAAAAAGTTTTATTACCTTGTGGCACATGTATGAATGATTTTATTATGTAATGGGTGGGACCTATATCTACCTCCAATGAATTGTGTAAATATTTATATCTCATGAGATAATGATATGAATCAAGTCAAAGGGAATGCTCCACTATCAGAATATAGGGAGACCAGATCCCTTACAAGGAAAGGGTTGCGATTGGGGATTGTGGTGTGTCCCGCCCAGTAGGTGTAGGTGGCATGAAGATGGAAGACGAGGAAACCATATCCATTATGGGAAGATGGGGAAACCATATCCACTATGGGAGGTTGGGAAAACCTGATCCACTATGGGAAGATCGAGAAACCCAATCTCTTACAAGGAAAGTATTATGACTGGGGATGGTGGTGTGTCCCACCTATTTGGTGTAGTCACTATGAAGATGGAAGATGGGAAACCTGATCCACTATGGGATGATGGGGAAACCCAATCCACTATGGGAATATGGGGATGAAAAATACCTTACCAGGAAATGGATGCGACTAAGGATAGTAGGGTGTCTCTCCCAATAGGTGAAGTCCCCATGAAGTTCCCTAATAAGTTATAGGAATGCGTATTGACTTATAGAGAATGATATTACATGTTTTTGTTTATGAAAAAAATCCCATGTCTTTTTCCTCTGTTATGATTTCATGGATCTTACCCTCAATTCCCTTATGATTCATGTCTTATGAACTTCTAATAATAATTATAGGATTTATGTTTATGATCTTTGATATGCAGGGTATGATCTTTTAATTTTGTGATCATGGTCTCATACCCCTATTATCATGTTTATGCTTACTTATATCCCTTTATTACCCTTACTGAGCATATGAGATCACCCCTTTTTATGTTTCCTTCCCTAGGATTCGAAGATACGTATTAATTATGATCTTTTCAAGAAGGGTGATAGTCATTAAGAACCTAATGAGAGATAATATTTCTCAATTATGCACCAATGTTTATGTTTCCATGTTTCCAAGGGCAATAGACTAATAAATTATTTGGGTTTTTGTTGTGTTTAATGTATTAAATTTTCAAAAAAAATCTATTTAATGTTAATTTATTTAAAGTGTAGGTCTCTATAGTTGGTATCAGAGCAATGGGACTTACTACACACCTGGTATGAAACTCTCTAGGGATATTCTTTTTTAATTAAAAAATTCTCCATGAACTATAATGAAGGATTTTAAAATAAGTTGGCTATAAATAACCTAAGATGAACCTAAGGTGTCACATATTAAGGAAGGTTTTATAATTTATACATCCTATAAGTGGTTTTTCATGATTATATAGTTCCTCACTATGATAACTATTTCTTACTCTAGGGTTTTTTGGTTTTAGTGATTTTATGGAACCCGACGAAACCATGTTAATGGTTATTGAAACAAACAATGCAATGATTATTATCCTGAGAATCCAAATTCTATGGGAGATGAATGAAAACCTCATTGATACTATCACACAAAGTTATCATGATATAAATCAAATAGAGCTTCCAAACGACTAAAGGAAGGAAAAAGGTTCCATTGATTCCTTCATGAGGCAACAACCACCTTCTTTTAGTGGGTCTTATGATCCACTTATTGCTGAAAATTGGATTGGTACCAATGAAAAGATATTCTACATTCTCCAATGTTCATACCATGAGAAAGCTATTCTGGATATTTATGAGTTATAAGGTGAAGAAGAGAAATGGTGGACTTTAATCCTGAATATGAGGAAGAAAGATGAAATTGAATCCTGGGATTGGGATGAGTTCAAGAAATTTTTCTTCAAAAAGTACTTTCCTTGTGTTCTTTATATTAAGATAAAAATGAGTTTTTTGAGTTGAAGAAAAAGTATGATTAATTCATTGGTACCTATGAGGATAATTTCACAAGACTTGTGAGGTACGCTTCTTGAATTATCATATAACTTGAAAGTAAAGTTGATAGGTTCTTCTATGGATTAAAGACAAGTCTTAGAAGGGAATTGGATATAAGAGACTTTAGTATCTATGAAGAGATTGTGCATTGTGAATTAAAGTTGAAATAGAGGTTGGAGTTACATATGAATATCATTATTTTAACAAGAAAATAAATATTGAGTTTAAAAGAAAATATAAAAACCATGAAGATAAGAAGAGGAGACTTCCTTTATTCTCTAAGTGTGGAAAGAAGCATGGATGAAATTGTATTATGGGGTATAATAAGTTTTTTAAGTGTGTGAGGGAAGGTTATCAGGTAATTTGTTACTGAACTACTGGGAAGAAGTCGAACAATGTTCATAATAGAGGAAAATGTACACAAAATGAACCTCCCAAACATCAATGATTCAAGTGTAAGGAGGATGATAATTATGTTAAATAGTGCCCAAACCCAAGAGTTAGTGATGATGATTTATTTTAGAAACCACATAAACCAAGGGACATGGGGAAATATCATGCGATCACTATTTTTGATTAGGGGTCTGATAATGACATTATGAAAGGTACACTTACCATACACTTTAGAATTTCTAATATCTTATTTTATTTTGGATATATCTACTCTTTCATATAAAAATAATTTTATAAGGGTATTAATATTCCACCAAAATTATTAGATGAATAATTAATAGTGAAAACTTCTAATGGTATGATGATTGCATCTCAAGTCTATGATTCCTCTCCGGTTGATGTTTGTGGGAATTTACTTCCTAAAATTCATGTATTTATTCTCCTAGTTGGATTTTATGTCACATTAGGTATGAATTGGATTTCTCTACATAAATACCACATAAATAGTCAAGTATGTTAAGTTAAGTTTGATATTTAAAACCAAACTATGATCATCTATCAATGTGATGATAATTATGAACTTCCTATGAAGATTAAATCCAGTGTATGTGTCTTAATTCCCATTAATAAGGCATGTTTGTTGAAACTGGTTGGGGAGAAAATTGACATCAATGATATGCCTATTATTTGTGAATTTGTGGATGTTCTCCTAATAGAGTTTCCTAGCCTTACACCAAAATGAGAAGTTGAGTTCTCCATAGAAGTCATACCTAGTTACAAACCAATTTCAAATACTCCCAATAGAATGACCACAATTGAGTTATAGGAATTGAAGAAGAAACTCCAAGAATATCTTGATAATGGATTTATTCATCCAAGTGTTCCAACTTGGGGTACAACTTCCCTCTTTGTGAAAAATAATTATGGATAAATATGACTCTACATTGATTATAGATAGATGAACAAGTTTATGATCAATTTCAAGTATCCACTTCCCTGTATTTGTGACTTATTTGATCAACTATGTGAAGATGAATACTTTTAAAAGATTAACCTTCATTCTGGATATCATCTGTTGAGTGTCAATAAAGAGGATATATGCAAGAAAACATTCTTTACAGGGTATGGAAACTATGAATATATAGTTTTTCCTTTTGATCTTACTAATGACCCTACTATCTTATTGGATTTGATTAATAGATTATTCAGATATTAACTCAATCAGTTTGTCATATTCTTTATAAATGACATTCTTATCTATTAAAAGACCACGTACGAGCATGAATACCTCTTGATAATTGTTCTAAATTATCTGAGTAAGGAGAAAATTTATGAAAAATTTACAAAGTGTAAATTTTGGATTCAAAAGGTTTTATTTTTGGGTTACATAATATCAAGAGATGGTATAAAATTATATCCATCACAGATGAAGGCTATTTAATGTTGGCCTAGACCTACCATGGTGACTGAGATCTATAATTTTCTTGGATTATCTGGATACTATTGAGAATTTGTGGAGAATTTATAATGACTATCGATTCCTATGACCAAGTTAACTCAAAAGGGTGCCAAGATCATCTGGACAAATTAATGTGACAAAAATTTCAAGTAACTAAAGAGAAGTTTGGTAATCTAAACTATGTTTTCATTACCTTATAGTGGATAAGGGTTTATAATATATAATTATTCATCCAAGAAGGGATTGGGATGTGTTATTTTGTAGAATAACATGGTTATCACTTATTTCTTATGACAATAGAATATCCATGAGAAACGTTACCCAACTCATGATTTAGAGTTACCAAAAGTAAATTTTTCATTAAAGATATGTAGGTATTATATTTTTGGATAAAAGTGTGATATATATACTGATTATAAAAGTCTAAAATATATATTCACATAAAAGGAGTTGAACATGAACTAGATAATATGGTTAGAGTTAATAAAGGATTATAACAGCTCAATACATTACCCCCTTGGGGAAACTAACTAGGTGGTCAATGATTTGAGTCAAAAGGATCATGATATCTTATCCATGATGATGTTAAAAAAAGTTACAATATTTACGTATTTGCAATGTTTGGATCTAAAAATCTTGAAGGAAGGAGAGAAATATTATCTTTATCAATTGAATGTTCAACGCTTTATCCAAGTGAAGATGAAAGAGGAAAAAAAGGAAGATATAGAGCTATAAAATAAGTTTAGAAATGTTCTTGAGTTTTACATTGATTAGGTTGAAATGAAAAGTTTCAAGAATTGTGTGTGTTTTCCTTCCATACCAGATTTGAAGAAGTATCTATTAGAGGAAGCTCATAGTTCATTATTATTTATTCATCTTGGAAGTACAATGATGTATAGAGATTAAAAGGAATACTTATAGTGGGATCACATGAAGAGGGATATCATAGATTTTGTATCTCGATACTTGGTGTGATTTCAAGTTAAGGTTGAAAGACAAAAGTATTATATGATTTTTCATCCATTAACCATACTATAATGGAAATGGGATAACATCACTATGTATTTTGTCACAAGAATCCCAAAAATCGTTAAAGGTTTTAATGATATATGGGTGGTAGTCTAATTCCTTACGAAGTTAGAACACTTCATTACTATCAGATAATACTTCACTATATATTAGTTTGAAAGGTTATAAATTAAGAAAGTGTTAAGGTTGCATGAAGTACCACTTTACATTGTATTTGATTGTGATTAGAGGTTTTCCTCAAAGTGTTAGAAAAGACTTCAGTAAGAACTTGATACAAAATTGATTTTCAACACTACTTATCATCATTCGATGGATGGTTAGTCTAAAACAACAATCCAAAACCCACTGGATATGTTGAGGTCTTGTTCGTTTGATTTTAAAGGTGGTTGGGATCAAAACGATCCTATAATTGAGTTTCTTTTACAATAATATCTTTCAATAAAGCATTCATATAGATCCTTATGAATCCCTCTATGGGAATAAATGTAGCCCTCCATCTTGTTGGGATAATGTTGGAGAAAGAAATCTATTAGGACCTAAGATAGATAAATAAATGACAGAGAAGGATAAAACCATTCAACAACATATCAAGATAGCTCAGAGTCAGTAGAACATTTATGCTGATAACTATCTATGTGACTTAAAATTTAAAGTTGGTGAGATGGTGTTTATGTGAATCTCTCCTTGGAAGAATGGTATGTGGTTTAGAAAGAAATGGAAACTCTTCTCTAGGTATATTTGCCCCTTTGAGATTCTTAATAGTATCAGAATGGTATCATATCACTTGGAAATTTCTCCAAATCTATCTAAAGTCCATGATTTGTTCCATATATATCTCCTAAGGAAGTACATATATGACCTTTCACATGTACTGAACTCAGAGGTCAAACTGCTGGAGAAGTATATTTATTATGGGGAACAACCATTTGAAAATTTGGACCATACAGATAAAGTTCTACAATATAAGACCACTAACTTGGTCAAATATTTTTGGAGAAACCACAAGTTATAGAAATCTATGTGGGAACTTGAGGATATAATGATGCCAAAATATCCCCATTTGTTTGTATTAGAATGACAAATTTTGAGGGAGAAATTAATTTTAATCGGGGTAGAATGTAACAAACCAAGTTTTTGTGAACCTTTTTTTTGAATAAATTAATTTTCTTTGATTTCATGTGTTTCATGCTACATTATGTCAAACTTTCATTATATGCAACACCGACTTGGCTTGCGTTACATGCAACACTGAGTTTCTATGAAGCACCATTTTATTATTATAATTATTTAAATGAGATAGTTATAAACTAGCTGTTAAACATAGTAATATGAATAGTAATAACTAGTTTTTAAAATATTATTTATAATGGATTTATATAAATAAACCATATTGATAATAAGACATACAATTTTTAGTAAAGTCTTTATATGTTTGAAAATACTATTTTCTTAAAAGAACTGCTTTTTATGCCATTCTTTGAACAATAAGGAAATTAATTTTAGACACTTTTAGAAATTTTATTTGATAAAATTAACTTTATTTTTTAATTTATAATGTCAAAATTATCTTAGGGTAAATTTTTGGTATTTTTCAGAGAAACTTCATTTTTGGATGAATAGTAAACAATACCTGAATTTTAATACAAAACTACATTTTCTTCTAATTTATTTACATAGTTAAATTATATTTTATGTTGGTTTTAAAGTCAAAATTGATAAATTATACATATTTTAATCCATTTTATTTCCTTGGAATCATTTTTATAATGAATATAGATATTAAATCTTAATGAACATTTGATCGTTATCACTTTAAAAACTCACTTTCTTACCACATCTACAGGATTAACATTAATCATTATTTTTCCATTTATATGATAATTTTTTTAAAAATAGATATGAACATTTTTAATCTATATAATATTTATATTATAATAATATCAACTTAATTTTTGACCAAAAAGATAAGTGAAATTTATTAAAATTAATTACTTTGATTAAGGTAAAATTAATCTTAACAAGAGACTAAACCTTAAACATAAGGGACAAAATAACCTATAAACTTGTAGAAAAACCATTGTATGGCCATTTTTCGGCCATAATCCTTCAATTATTGAGTTTTTATGGTTTTTTATGACTTTATTTTAGTAAAAATGTGGGTACACCTAACTTGTTTTTAAAAATTTCAAGTTTGTACACTCCCTCCCCTATAAACGGACACCACCTACCTCGTTATTAACACCTCTAAAACCACTTAATTTCTATGAATATAAACCCAATTAAATTTACAACATCCACCCATTCCTCTTGAATCCTCTATCTGGGAAGAAATACATCCAAGGAAGCCCTTTGGTGCAAACCAAAAAGAGTTACCCAAAGAAGAGGTAACATCCTTCCTCAAGCTCATTTCCGTTATTTTATTTCTCTAATAACTCAATTATTCTTATTACATGAATATATAATAGCATTATAATACTCAATATACTGATATGTTTTTATGATAAGGGTTCTAAATACAGTTACACACACTTCCATCTAATGGGTAACAAACTTACCGTTCTTGTGTACGACGAACTACCGCCTCACAAAATGATGTTGTTCATTTTTCCTTTACTACCTATCATTGTTGGTAAATTTGAAGGAAACTACCTTTTTAATTTATTTATATGATATATATGATATATTTATACTTATTTAATTATTATATAACACATACCATCATTCTTTCCTTTTTTTATAAATACAATAATTTCATTTGGGGAAGTGTGGACTACCGCCACCTCAAAGCGATGTGATTCATTCACACAAAACATGGAATGTATTAAGGATTGGTTTAATAAAATTATATGATATATGTGAAATAATAACATTACTATAATTATATATTATATATATACATTTATTTCATTTATTTTCTTTCTTTAAATATGATAAAAATGGAAATAGTGTTCATACGTACGTACGACCTACCGTCTCCATGAACGGTGTATTCCATTTCATATTTATATATTATATAGATTATTATAAATACATATATAATGAATATAAATGATTTTTATATCATGTTTTACATTATGTAAATAATTTTTTAAGTATTATGACAAAAAATATAACAAATTAAGACACATGCGAAAAACAAAGCAGATATTACCCGAAGCAAAACCTTAACTTGGAATTGTTTATAAGAGGATAATATAAAGTCATAATAAAACCATATATGATATTATATATAAGAATATGGTTCTTTAAAATATATATAATAAACATATATTTTTTAAACATTATGTTTGTATGAGTACAAATATAGTTAAGAGGTAAGATAAAGGGATTTCTAATCTCACTTTTGTTTTCATGAAATTTACACATTATTCACCACTCATTTATTTTTTATGGTGTATATAATACCCATAAATATATTATATTATTTTTATAATTAAATTTATAGTTATTTAAAAATCCATTTTAATATTTCTCTTTCATGGGGGTTATGTTTCAAAAGTTACCAAATTGGTAAGGTAGTTTTGTCGCAATTTGTCTTCTTTTAAACACATGTCATAAACTTCAAAAAACCATGTTTTAAAAAATGTTTTCAAAAATGATATTTTAAGCCCATTTTCATGGAAAAATTATTTTAATTTTTTTTTATGGTGTTCAATATTCTTTTATAATTTTCCAAACTATTTTCAAAGAAAAAATTTTTCAAAATATTTTCAATTTTCTCTATACGTTTCAAGGGAAAAGGTTTTTAAATTTTTTTCAAGATTATTTGATAAATTTTCAAGGGAAATTGTTTTAAAAATTATTTCAAGAATTATTTCTATGTTTTCAAAGTATTTTAAAGGAATTTTTTTTTTCAAAAGTTTTTATATTTTAAAAAACATTTTTCAAAGAAGAAGGGATATTATCCTCAAATAGTGTTTTCAAAAGAGATTTCAAAATTATTTTTCAATTAAGATGACATATATTGATTTTACACATTACTTAATGGGTAATTATCCAATTTTTATGTTCTTAATATTTCTATGAATGGTTTATATTTTGATGGAATTATGTTTATGGAATCCGTTTCTCTACCACAGGTTATATGCCTTTGAAACCCACTTCCTTTGATGAGTTATGATTTGATGAAATGATTGTTAAACCTATTTATTTTATCTAGGTTTTAATGTAATGAAATATTTATGATACCCATTTCATTTTAGGTGTTACGATATGATGTTCATAAAACCCATTTCTTTTTATGTTTCATGATATAATGAAAGTTTTATTATATAGTGGCACATGTATGAATGATTTTATTATATTATGGGTGAGACCTATTTTTCCATATAATAAATTGGGTAAAGATGTATATCTCATGAGATAATTATGGGATTCAAGTTGATAGAATTTTTCCACTATGAGAATTTGGGGAAACCCAATACCCTACAAGGAAAGTACTACGACTGAGGATGGTGGTATGTCCCACCCAGTATGTGTAGTCACCATGTAAATAGAAGATGAGGAAACCCAATCCACTATGGGAAGATTGAGAAAAAAATCCATTATAAGGAAAGTAATGAGACTAGGGATGGAAGTGTGTCCTACCCTATAGGAGTAGTCACCACGAAGTTGGAAGATAGGGAAACTCGATCCACTATGGGAAGATAGAGAAACTAGATCCACAATAGGATGATGGAGAAACCTAATCCATTTCAAGTAAAAAATTGTGGCTGGGGATGGTGGTGTATCCCGACTAGTAGGTATAGTCCCCATGAAGTTCCCTAATAATTTCTATCAACGCATCTTGACTTATAGGGAATTATATTATATGTTTATATGTATACCACAATTCCATCTCTTATTCCTATGTTATGATTTCATGGATCATGATCTTGATTCCTTTATGATTACTGTCTTATAAACTACTAATATTTATTCCATTATTTATGTTTATGATCTTTGATATGCTTGGTATGATCTTATAACGTTATGATCATGTTTTCATAACCTTATTATCATGTCTATGATTAATTATCTCCCTTTTTTACCCTAAAAGAACATCTAATCTCACCCATTTTTATGTTTCATTCCCTAGGATATGAAGATATGTATTAATTATGATGTGTCTAAGAAGGGTTCTTGTCATGAATAACCTAATGGGAGATAATTTCACTCACTTAAATATCAGTGTTTATGTTTCCATATTTCCAAAGGTTCTAGAATAATATGGTATTTGGGTGTCCGTTTTTCATAATGTATTAAGTTTTCCACAAAGTGATACAATATTAATATATGAAAAGAGAAGGTCTCTATAGTGATCTATATTATATCCTATATGTTTTATGATTTCATATGATACTCCACCAATTTAGTTATGGTGTTTGACACTCAATGGAATTTGGGAGGGTGTATTCTCTAACGTCGTGGTTGTTGAGGTATAGATGGTTGACTACCCACTCTGCCCCTAGTCTCTTCTCATGATAGTATTTTGTGTTTTATGCATGATGGTCAGTTTCACATATATGTTTGTAGAGGGATGTAATTTATTTTGGTTAGTTCACACACAAGTGTCAATGGATATAGTATCCCAAGGATTATTATATATATTATGTGTATGAGCTGTGATGGTTCATGGTGCATTACTTGGTTTATAGGATATGATGTATTGAGGTATAATACCTGATGTATGGTACATGTCATACAAGCTATGGTGGATCTCAGAATCCACTCAGTTACTATATGAATATGTGTCATGGGATGATGAGATAATGTGATACACAAGACACATGATGTGATACTTTATCCCAGGTTTCATCAGGCCGAATTCTTTGGGAGGGAGATCGCCTAGGGAATTCTATGTTGGGTTAGAGTAGAAAACTAGAGTCTTAGTAGTAGTAGTAGGGTACCCATGTTTTTATTAACATATTATGATATATTTTATGGGTTACTTGGTGAGATATAACATTTATGAGACTAGGAACTTAGTATACCTGTTTAGGTGACGAGTTAGCTTCACTTGTTGTTCATCGGGACTTATCATGGTTTCCTTATGTTTTTACTAAGAGGTACCAAGGAGGATCCTATCGAGTATACATATTATGATCAACCTATATATAAACTATTTTTAGTTCAGTAGAATAAGGTTGGATAATAGTCTAGATATTACTCACCTGTGGGTCTACAAGAGTTGTTTAGGATTTGTGGTTTCTAATGAGTTTATATTTTGGTACCTTTGGTTTCCTTTTTTATTTGTATTCGATCTTGTATGAAATTACATGTATGTACTTATGATATTTATTTTATCTTTATGTGTAGTATTTGATTGGTGTTTCTATATTATCTCCCCATCCTATATGTTATCTTAAAGGGTATTTCCACCCATTTGTGTGTATGTTATACTCTTGGTTATTTTCTACCACCCATTTCCTATTGGATGTGGGATTTGAGCAGTCACTATATCAATCCTCTCATTTCCATCCTAGGAGGTGTACTTTTGGGGGGAGGGGGTCATGATAGCATAAGTGGGGAAACACCCTCCGAAAGCTCTGACTGTATGTAAACCATAACCAAACACTTTACACAGACCTACAGGGTACTACCAAACATAAACCACACTAAATACCTAAGAGGAAACATGATCTCCAAGGTTAATTTAAAACCAACTTAAATAAAAACCCAATAAAACTCACCAAGAATTCATACCTTAATCAAATGATGATCCACCATCAGAGAACACTACCCTAGGGAATCCTCTAATGAGGATGAATGGAAACCTCAAGAGAAATAAGAGATACTACCATGCTCTAATGTAATTTTAACTAAAAAATTCAGTGAAATAAAAGTTATAAAGAATAAAGGAAGAGATCAAAGTAAGATAACTTAGGGTGATACTAAACTTAATTCACCAAAGAAACAACAAAAAACACCCCAAACCATGGGGTATTGAAGAGAGGAAGGGAGGGAGCTACTGGAGTCCACACACACCAAAAAAATAGGATAATATTGGGACACCCCCTTGAGAACAAGATTGGATTTTTTTAATTTACACATTTAAAAATACTACCAGCTGGCCAATGGAAACTTGTAGTGGATTCTTACATATTCAGACACCATTGGCTAGCCGGTGGTTTACTATAATTTTAAGTAGCCACCTCAGAAACTACTTGATGCTCCCTCATGCTTCTAGATACTACATAAGCCCTATTTATGTCTAAAAAACACCACTCTAGGTCCTAAAACTATCATAATTTCATTCAAAGTTCTCACTCAAAATCTAGCCCATACACCATTTGGAAATCTCAAAATACTTTTCAATTTCAATGCATGTATGAATTAAAGGAGTTACATTGAATTTAGTTGAATCCCATAATGATAAATATATTATAGAAAAATTACCATTAAAAACAAGTTAGATGAGCCTGATCAAATATTTTGAAATAAGGAAATGTTAGTGGACCAGGGATACAATCTAGACGAAGTAATTGATTTCAAAGAATCCTTTACCATTGTTTCTAAATTAGAATATATAAAAATAATTTATAATATTAATCTCATAATATGGTTTGGTATTTTTCAATTTTATGAATTGATTCTATGGAAAGATAAATTCATAATATGGGTTGCTATTTTATATGCTGTTAGTCAGTTATTCATATGCTCTTGAAAATTTGGAGAAGTCTAGAATTTACCGCCTAAAGAAATATGAACTGACCACATATTATATTTTCAAGTGACTAGATGTTAGATTTTTAAGTGGAAACATTTTATATTTCTAAGTTATCACACATTATATTTTAAACTGAATGCAAATTATATTTTTAAGTGTCTGAATGAAGATAAGTCTAGTGAAAACATGTTGAATTTCAAGTGACCGCACAGTTTAAGTGACTGAACATTAAAATTTAAGTTACCATTCACTATAAAACTGGGTGACCATCAGAATGACCCAACACATGGTAAGACCTATCATAAATAGAGACTTACCATGAGTATGACATGCTATGAACAACCAACCTTTCTTAACGAGGAAGCTTTTCAAAGATTTTTTTATTTATTTTACATAATTATACATTTCCATTTACTTAAGGTTTATTTTATATGTTTTTATCAAAAATAATTATATATAAAATTGTTATCAATTAATTAATTAATAAATAATTTTTGTCGGGAGAATTGCATACAATATTGAACTCATAGAACAAGGGTGAAAGTCTCATGTTGTTTCTTGGAAAAAATGATTTTCAAATTTAAATTGGTTGGAATATAAATCATTTCCCTTGCATGTTATATATGGTCCTAAATGTTATTTCTTATGGATTTTTGATATTTTATTAATTATCCTAACATGTTCCACTATAGATTACATTTTTGTGACATTAAAGGTTATCGGAGAGATATATGTGGGAATGATTTTCATTCACATTCAATTAAGAATTTAGATGTTTCTATAGAAATGATAAAATACAAAGGGCTTCATAATTTGAATATACAGTGTGTAGAAGAACTATATATATGAATTTTGATATATCCAGATCATAAGACATGAGTTTTTGGATATCCTTGAATTTTGTGACAAAATTTGATGCTCAAATATTCGATCAACTGAACTACAATCATTAGATCCTTTGTAGGAGAAAATTGTTGTCTCAACACTTTGATCCTAAATTATTTATCTGATTATGTGGTTTTAATTACCTCTATTCTATTTTTTTCATATTTGTATCAGGTTATACAACCCATTAAAAGGCAGGGTAGCGGGTTGTGACTACCAAACAAAATTCTGGAATTGGGTTCTTACATAACTGGAGAATAGTTGGGGATTTGGTAGTACATTATATTGGATAAAAGGCAGGTTTTATTTCTATGCCCACTTAAAAACAAATCTTTTGGGTTGTGCCTCCAAGTGTACAAATGGAATGGTGATCGGTCTAAGATATCATGTGTGTAAAAGGTGATTATATTAAGTTTTGCATATAGGAGATAAAAAAGAAGATGCAAAAGAATTATGATATCCATTAAAAAGTTAAAGAGTCCATTATAGTGGGTTTCATATCTTTTATTATGTGAGAGTGGTGTAGAGTAGAGTAGGATCATTTAGATATGAACTTCTATAAAAATCATTATTTTTATTTCCCTTTATTTTTGTGCAACATTTACTTAACTTTAAATAAGTGGTTCAAATTATTTTAAAAGGTAAATTAACCCCCACCTGACCATTCACTATTATTATTAGGACCTAAAATAAGTTATTTAAAATTTTATTAGTGGTGAGTTAAACCAATCAACCTAATAGGGGTTTCACAATTATATCAACTAAAATACAAGAAAGGCTCCCAAAAGTCATGATTTCCAACAATGGAAAAAAGGAGGTATAATTCCATTAATAATATAATCATAAAAAAACATGTGATTCCTCCCCATCCCCATTCAATTTTAATTAAATATGATTAATTATATTGTTACAGTGACCCATACCATCCACCAAAAGGAATAAAAAACCATAAAACCCCCACACATGTACATAATGATAGAGAGAATAAGGATCCTCTACCTTGAACAAAGATTCTAAATCATAGCACAAGGATGAATCAATATGAAGATAACTGCCAAGCACCATGATGTGGCTCTTTTTTTGCATAGTTTTCCCCCATCTATTTACTTAATTTTTAATTATTTAATTAATTATTTAATCACTTTATACTAAATAATTGTACTTTTTTATTTTTATAATTAATTTTCTTAATTAATCAATTTTCGTAATTAATTATGTATTATTAGTCATTAAATTAATAATTTTAATCTTACTTAACTTTTTTAATTTAATCATTTCTTAATTAGTTTGGTTAATTTAAATCTTCTTGACTTTTTATTAAACTAACATTTTTTATAAAATAATAATATAATCCTCATAATTATATTTAATTAACTTAGTCTTTATTTCAATATTTTATCTTTTAATTTAGTTTCTTTAGAATAGGTTAACAATGTTAAATTACTTGTCTAATCATCCTACTAGTTAATTAAGTTAATAATTTTAGTTTAAATTAAAGAAAAAAGTTCTCTTTTAATTTTATGTATTCAAACAGTTGTTTAATTAATTAATTAAGAGTTTCGAAACATTAAATATCTAATCTTATGTATGCAGTTTTATTATTCAGTCACTATTTTTTGTTTCCAGTCTACCGGTGAGGTAGAGAAGAGCTATCGGTAACCTATTGGGTCACTGATGCTCTTCATTGATTTTCGCCTACCCTGTAATTAATTTATATAGTAATATTAATTTAAGTCTTTCATAATCTTAGTTTTAAAATTATCTAGTTTATAATTTAAGTGTTGTCAATTAATAAATTAATTTGTTTTTTTAGTTTTATGTTTAGTAATTATGTTTTTAATTTAATTTGTTTAGTATTTGTTCTAATTTTTAATTATAATTAACATAATTCTTAATTTTAAGTTTAATGTTTTTAGTTTTAATTAGTTTGACTAACTTTTAGTTTCTTTTTAATGTTTCCGATACAGATTATTTATCTATCGGTAACCCTTTTTTTCTCTAAAGGTGACCCTTTTTCTTTGTGTACAACGATGAGTTTTTAATTTTATTCTCCCTATGACCCTTGGTAACCATTAACTGCACCACCAGTGACCTTCCATTTAGTTTTCGTCAGTGACCTTTGTTTCCTTTTAAACTAATGGTAGCCTTTGATTTTAGCCTAACGGTGACCTGTGTATTTTTAACTCTATTTGTAACCTTATATTTTTTAAACTATCGGTGAACCCACACCGCACTCCTTTGTTTGAACTCTTTTAATGGTGAGTCATTCCTCACCCTTCTTTATACCTCACCATTTCAATCCATCACACTGCCACTTCCACAACAACCTTGGCATTGTTTCCTCAAACCTCTTCTCTATGACCACTATTTTTGCTTCCACCACCACGACATCACCCTATATGCAAATCTCTGGCCCTAGCTGTAATGTTTTGAATAGTTTCAACAAACATCAAACACACCCAAGATGAGACTTGAACCAGATTCAGACTCAACGCACATTCAATGTTCAAAAATCAAATCCTCAAACCACAAATCTGAAGAAAAAAAATAGGTTGGTCCGGAGGAAGGAGGGTGGCTGAGGGTGAACCGCTTCGAACCACGGTTGAATGAGAGGTGGGGAGCGGTGTCACCGATGTATCCAACTTGCACCGTCTGCTAGAGAACCAAAAGAGGGTTGCACATTTTCTATATTTGGTCCGCTTACCCACTGCTTGGAGGAATCGACTCAACCCGTCGGAGGGAGAAGCAGGAGTCGTCACATTCCGAACTGGTTTAGTGAATCTGCCACTGCTGGTTCTTGGATCTGGTGAAGCTGAGGCCGACATCACTGCTGATAAAGAAGACACCGTTGCACCTGTTTGAGCCGAGGCTGCAACACTATGGCTGTGAAAGAAGGGAAGTTGTGCCGCTGTTGTTGCAAGATTTCAGACCACCATGGGAAGCTGATGGAGGAACCCTCCCCTATTGCTCCTTGGAAAAGGGGAGGGGGAATAAGTTATTTAAAAAAAACTAAAATAAAACATAAATAAAAACTTAATAATAAACAACTAAACTAAAATAATAATAATTAATAATAAATAAATAATAAATAAAAGGTAAATAATTTTAATTTAACAGAATTAATAATTTATTTAAACATGAATTATACTTCATTTAACTAAATTAGATTAACTCCTAAATTAAATTAAAATTATTTAACATCTAATGTTTCTTATTGATTTAATAATAAATTTTTTCAATTAAATAAATTTTATTAAGAATTAAATTAGAATAAAATATTCTAATTGATAATAAATAATTTAATGTTCTTAATTAAATAATAAAAATTATAATTAACATTAATAATTTTAGTTAATTAAAATCAGTAACTTGTTAAATAATAAAATTAATTATTAATTATAGTATTAAATAATTATAAATAACAGATAATCATAAAATTTAAATAGGAAGTATTATCAATTAATAGAAATCATTGACACTCAAATAATAACTAAGAAACTAAAAAAATTATAAATAATTATCATCTTAATAGAATTTATATACAAATTAAATATTTTTTAAGTAATTTCATAACTCCAAAATTTCATTAAGTTATAATAATAATTACTAATAAAACAAACTATAATAAAATATCCAAATTGATAATATTTAATTAAAAATTTACATAACTTCATTTAATTTAAATAATAAATAATAAATTAATAAATATAATACTAATTACTAATATTTTTTAGCATCTAATTATTTATTATTTAACTTAAAATTTTAAGAGGTAATATAACATTAAAACCTAAAAATAATAATTATTATTTTTCTTTGCGTTTTCATTTATTTTTCAATTCTAAATATGTAGATTCATGTAAGAAAATTTATCCTATCCAGGTGCATGAAACTAACTTAGCGGGAGTTAGTTACCTGACAAAAACTAGTGTGACGTATTAGTCACGAAAAAACGCACGTTGTGCGGTGAATTTGTGAAACGCTTTTGAAGTCGGTGGAAAATGTTTGGTAACAAGCAGCAGAAGACAGAAACTACTTAAGACAGAGCAACCATCAGATAGGAGGAGATATTCAGAGATATTAGACAAAGATTCATTGGGAGAGGTATATTCATTCAACACATTCTAAGATCCAGTTCCGAGTAGAGGTAGTGCATAGGGAGACTCTGGAACCACTTCCTAGAGCTAGAGAAGCATAGGAGCAGAGTATCTTTCAGGGAGTTTGACTTCCCTTGTGTTTGAATTATTACACTATGTTTAGCATGTATTCAATTACTTTTATTTTATTATACATGTTTCTTAGCTAAGTCTATAGTTCGGGGATAAATTGAAGTTCCTCTGGTTGTCTTTTAATTCCCTTTTCACTTAATCATTTTGATGATTTCAGTATTGATCGATGAGATCGATACTGATTTCGTCCAGTTGCGTGTACCACTAGAACATATTTTTAAAACTCTACAATCAAATCAAAGAGATTGATTATGGAAACATCTTTAAAAAAATATATAATAAATTCAAAAATAATTTGGGACTTATGACGAGTTCTTCCTGTTGTCATTTTCAATTCGAACTTTTCACAGATGATTTGTTTTGGAGTGGAAAACTCCAAAATTGATCAGCCTGTGTGACTTCGCTTCTAGCGACAGAGGTAATTCATTTCTATTTTTGGAGGTGCACTGCAGTAACTTTTAAGTGAATTTAATTGTTTTAAGAACAAGTAGAATGAAGATTATTCCTGGGGCATTTTAATATATTGTTCTCTTATCAGCGTGCTACATCTCTGTGTCCATTTGTTTTTTTACTATTTCTAGCTTCAAAATTGTTTAGATATAATATTTTTGATGTTCAGTCACTTCATTTATTAATAAAGAATATTAAAAAAAGTGAAAAATAGAAAATTCACTCTGCTGCTGACAACAGTGGAGCTTCTATGTTTTTTTTGAAGATTAGTGGCCAAATTTACCTTCCCTGTGGGTTTGACCCTGCTTTCCACATATACAGTAGTTAGTAGTATTATAAATTTTAAACTTTGATTGACTTAAATGATAGTAAAGGTAAAGTTTTTGGTTCTGTTGCTGGGGAAGGCATGAGCCATTACTCTAAAAACAAAACTAAAAAAAGTCAAATATATATAAAAATCTAAATTTTTTTGAAAAATTTGAGAATTGTAAAAAAATCTTTTTCACTTCTTCCTGAATTGTTACTACTGAGTTCTGTCTGTTCTTATTTGTAGGAGCACAAGACACTCTGCTGTTAGTCTATAGATATTGAACTTAGAAATAGACAAATATCTCACTGCTCTAAGAAAGAAGAACACATCTGAAATGGAAAACTTACATAATAGAGTTACTGCGCCTTAAAACTATCAAAATCAACCATAACTCTTAGAAGAAAATGAAAGGCCTAGGATGAGGGAGTTTCAACTTCCTCATGTTTCAAGCAGTCCATCATCCATTAGACTTAGTCCTATGGTCAGAAATTATGAACTCAAACAATCACACATTTCTTTGTTGCCTTCTTTTAATGGACTCTCTAATGAGGTCTTCCTTGCCTTCATTAGAGACTTCTATAACACTATGTAGCAGTTACCTCTTCTAGGACTCACAGAAAATGAACTTAGAATGGGAGTATTTCCCTTTTTCCTTAAAAGGGATGCTAGGAATTGGTTTTTGAGTCTAGATGAGAACATTTTTAAAAACTAGGATCAAGTGTACACCTCTTTTATAATGAAATTCTATCCCCAAAGATTAAAAGGGGAAATTAGAAAAAATAACTAGTTTTTATTAAGAGGATGGAGAAGCTTTTCATGAATCTTGGGATAGATTCAGGGATCTATTTAGGTAGTGTCCCCATCATCAACTCCTATAACACCTTCTTATGGATACATTCTATGAAGGGATGTCCTACTATGAACAGAATCTAGTTGACCAAGATGTTGGGGTAATTACAATGATAATACATATGAATAACTTAGACAAATTTTTAATAATCTTGCACTGAATTCACAACATAAAAAATTCAATAAGGAAAAGATTTAATATAAATGTTAATTCAAACACGGGTTCAATAAATTAAACTCAAGCTCAACTGGCGAAATCACCAACCAACTTCAATCCATAATGAACCAGGGTTTAAAACAAACTGCTAACCAACTTGGCTATCAAAATACCAACCAATATTTAAGGGAATAGTGTGTACAGTGTGGTATGTTTGGGAATACTGAAAATTTTTGTCCTAAATTTGATATGCCAGCCCGACAACAAGAAAACTCAATCTTTGTTAACTATGGTCCTAGAATGCCTCCTAAAGAAGATCCATTTTCAAACAATTATAATCAAGGCTATAGAAACCACCCTAATCTGTCCTGGAAGGATCAAGGATTAATTAAACAATCCACTGCCCCTAATTACTCTAATCAACCAAGACCAAACTTTCAAAATCAACAAAGGGGTGAGTCTTCAAATGTACAAGGAAATAATGATAGTCACATGTCTTCTAAACTTGATCTAATTTTGAACAAAATCAACTCCCAAGAGGAAGGATACATGACTCAGATTTCCAAACATCAAAATCAATATGAGTCTGATGAAATGAAAACTAATGTTAGAATGCAAAACATGGAAACACAACTTGGTCAACTTGCTAGGGATTTTTCATCTAAGGAAAAAGGTAGACTTCCAAGTACCACTGAACATAACCCTAGTGAGAATTCCATGACTGTTGTCACTAGAAGTGGGATTAATACTCAAACTATATCAGAAAAAGATCATGAAAATGCCCGAAATGAAAAATGGCTACAATCTGGAAATAAAAATCTGCTTTGTACACATGCTGGAAAATCACAGAAAAGTAATGAAAATGATCTAAATCTGAATTTTTCACCTGAAACTGAAGCTGAAACATCATCTAAAAATGAAAGTAATAAAGTAAAAGAAAAAGTTGATGAAGAGGTGAGGGATATGTCTACTGTACTTAAAAATTTTTCCCCACCCATCCCTTTCCTGAGAAGCTGAAACCACAAAGTAACACCAAGGCTGAACTTCTTCAGTTCCTTGGTCTCCTTTATAAACTTCAAGTGAACATTCCATTCATTCAATCTTTATTTCAAATCCCATATTATTTGAAATCTCTTAAAAAATTGTTTCTAACAAAAAAACCTTGGAATAATTTGCTACTTACCTCCTCACTGAAGAGTGTAGTTCTGTACTTCAAAATAAAATCCCACCTAAACTGAAAGACCCTAGTAGTTTTTTCATACCTTGCACATTAGGAAATTCTGATCAGCACAACTGTTTTTGTGATTTAGGTTCTAGAATTAATATTCTCCCATAATCACTATTTCAACCGTTGAGGTTGGGTGACCTTCAACCCACCATAGTCATACTGTAGTTAGCTGATAGATCTTTCACTCATCCTGTGGGTAGGGTAGATGATTTTCTAGTTGGGGTAGGGAAGATGTTTTTGCCTGCATACATTTTAGTCTTAGATATGGAGTGTGATCAAAAGGTGCCCATCATCTTGGGTAGGCCCTTCTTGGCCACAGGTGGTAATGTTATTGATGTTTCTAAGGGTCTATTATTTTTTAAAATTGGAGAACAACAAGAAGAGTTCAATGTGTTTAAAAATGTTAAAGGACTAACTTTTTTTGAAAACTGTTCAATGCTAGAGTCTTTAGAAGATGAGAACTCAACTAAAAATATTGAAAAATATGAAAATCAATCCTATACTAAAGAAAATAATTGTAAAGATGAAAATTATGTTGAATCTGTCCTAGAAGTTGAAAATTATGCTCAAACACTTAATCTGGAAAATTTTACAGAACTAGACAACTGTCCATTTTCTGCTTTAGAAGGGTCCTCTGTTTCTGAAATTAGGATATTTTTGAGTGAATTTGAGGGTGTTTCTGTTAACAAAAAACTTTCTAAAAACATTGATGATATTTTTGGAGAACTTATAAGACAACTAGATGATTCTTCTCTAATTAACTTGTTGAAATCTGATCTGGAAAATCTGGATAGTGTACTGCCCACTTTGGACATCAACACTATTATTTCTAAATTTGAGCATGAAATTGAGAATCTTTCATCATTTAATACTCCTTAGAAGAGGAATGTTAAAGATATTGGACCTCCCAGGCCTAAGTGTATTCCTTCTAGTGTAGAACCACCCACTCTAGAGCTAAAACCAATCCCTGTTCATCTTAAATATTCATTTCTGGGTGAGAACTCCACTTTTCCTATTATAATTTCTGCTGAACTGAATGAAAATCAAAAAGAAATATTGTTAAATGTGTTGAATAAGTTTAAATATTCCATAGGCTAGAAAATAGTGGATATCAAGGGTATTAGTTCCTCATTTCACATGCATAAAATACATATGGTACCTAACCATAAGCCAAGGGTAGAGTGTCAAAGAAGGTTAAATCCAAACATGAAAGAAGTTGTGAGAGAGGAAGTGATTAAGATGTTGGATACTGGAATGATATATCCCATTTTTGATAGTTCTTGGGTCAGCCTTGTTCAGGTTATCCCTAAGAAGGGAGGTTTTACTGTAGTTAAAAATGAAAAAATGAATAAGTCCAAGTTAGAAAAGACACAAAATGGAGATTCTGTATAGATTATTGGAAGCTTAATGTAGCCACCAGAACGGATCATTTTCAAATTCCCTTCATGGATCAAATTCATGAGAGACTTGCTGGAAATGAGTTTTTCTGTTTCTTGGATGGGTATTCTGGTTACAACCGGATTCCTGTTGATCCAAAGGATCAGGAAAAGACCACTTTCACTTGCCTCTTTAGAACATTTTCCTATAGGTAGATTCCCTTTGGGTTGTGTGGAGCTCTAAACACCTTTCAAATGTGTATGATGACTATCTTTTCAGATATGATTGAGAGAATTATTGAGGTTTTCATGGATGACTTTTCTATTGTGGGTAATACTTTTGATACTTGTCTTGGAAATCTTGAGTTAGTCTTGGAAAGATGCATTGAAACCAACCTTGTTCTTAATTGGGAGAAATGTCAATTCATCATTACAGAAGGTATTGTGCTTGGTCATAAGGTTTCAAAGAGAGGTCTAGAATTTGATACTGCTAAGATTGATGTTATTCAAAAATTTCCTCGTCCTGTAAATGTTAAAGGTTTTAGAAGTTTCCTAGGGCATGCTGGTTTCTACCAGAGATTCATAAAATACTTTTGTAAAATAACTAATCTCTTATGTTCTTATCTGGTCAAGGATGTACCTTTCAATTTTTATGGGAACTGTTTGAAATCATTTAATCTGGTTAAAGAGAAACTCACTACATCTCCCATTATCACTACACCTGACTGGAAACTACTGTTTGAGATTATGTGTGATGTTAGTGATATGTCTATAGGTGTTGTCATTGGAAAGAGGAAATATAGGAAGTTACATGTGGTGTATTATTCTAGTAGACTGCTAGATGAAGCCCAAAAAAATTATACGACAACTGAAAAAGAGTTGTTAGCTATTTTGTTTTCTCTAGAGAAGTTTAGACATTACTTGTTAGGATCAAAAGTCATCATTTTCACTAATCATTCTGATTTAAAGTACGTTTTATCTAAGAAGGAAACTAAATCCATGCTGATTAGATGGATTTTGTTGCAACAATAATTTTATTTAGAGAATTGGGATAAGTAAGGAGCTGAAAATTTAGTTTTTGACCACCTTTCTAGGTTTACTCTTACTCAATATGATCTTGAAGATCCTAGGGAGATTAACTCTTCCTTTCCTGATGAGAAGTTTCTTACTATGTCAATCAAGCAATCTTCTTGGTTTGCATATTTTTCCAACTTTCTTGCAGTAGGTGTCTTTACCAAAAATCTGTCGAATAACCAAAGAAATAAATTCATTTATGAACTTAAATATTATCTTTGGGATGATCCTTTGCTGTTTAGGAGATGTGCTGATGGTATTCTTAGAAGGTGTGTACCGGAGGAAGAGATGATGCCTGTCTTAGAAATTTGTCACTCTTCACCTTTGGGAGGTCACCATGGGGGTGAAAGAAATGATCAGAGAGTTCAACAACTGGGTTTCTATTGGCCTACACTTTTTAAGGGTTCTAGAAGCTTTGTGGTTGACTGTGATAAGTGGATAGGTAATGTTGGTAGGAAGAAAGAGTTACCCCAGAAAGGAATTCTAGAAGTTTATAATTTTGATGTCTAGGGTTTAGATTTCATGGGTCCATTTCCCTCATCTCATGGGAATGAATTTATTCTTTTTGCCGTAGACTATGTTTCAAAATGGGTTGAGGTAGTGGCACTGCCCAACAATCAAGCCAATTCTGTAATAAAATTTGTTAAGAAAAATATCTTTACAAGATTTGGAGTTCCCAAAGATTTTATCACTGATAATGGAACAAACTTTAATAACTATAAATTTAAAGCTTTGATGGAGAAATATGGTTGTGTTCATAAAACTGGTACTCCTTATCATCCATATTCCAATGGACAGGTGGAGATCTCAAGCAGGGAACTTAAACATATACTTGAGAAAACTGTTTCAATCTCTAGGAAAGACTGGTCTCTTAAATCGGATGAAGCTTTATGGGCATATAGAACTGATTTCAAGACCCCAATAGGTATGTCTTCTTACAGGAGGTTGTATGGGAAATACTTTCATTTACTAGTGGAGTTGCAACATAAATCTTTTTGGGCAGTTAAGGCTCTGAACTTTGATATTATGAGTGTTGGTGAGAGGAGATTACTTGAGCTAAGTGAACTCGATGAAATTAGAAGAGAGAGTTATGATAATTAAAGAATTTATAAATAGAGGACTAAAATATTTCATGATTCTATCATTCAAAACAAAGAATTTAAATTTGGACAGAAGGTCCTTCTCTTTAATTCTCGACTTAAACTCTTTCATGGAATGCGGAAGTCCAAATGGTCTAGACTATTTTCAATTGTGAGAGTGCTGAAGAATGGAGCTTTAGAAATTGTAGGTGAAGAAAATAAACCCATTTTAGTTAATGGGTATAGAGTGAAACTTTATTTTGAGGGACAACCGACGGTCTTGGATGAATTCACAGTGCTGGAAAAATGGTCTTGAATAAAGTCTGGCTGAAGACTTTAAAACTTAGCGCTGCATGGGAGGAAACCCAAGGTTCTTTTTGTCTTTATGCTGTTTCTTGTTAACCTTGAATAAAGTGATTCTTTTGTGTTCTATTTTTGTGAAATACCTGTTTCTTCTTGTTCTTTGTCTCCTGGTTCTATCTCAGGATGCTTATTCTTGTGTCAATAAAGGAGTGGAATTCCCATACTCGAGGGAAATTGACATTTATTTTCAGGGAATTACTCAACTCATAATTGTTGCATTTATTTTTATTCTTCTATTTACTGTAATGATACAATCTGCTGCATGTTTTGTTTTAAGAATTCTTCTATTTGTTTGCTGGAAAATACTGCTGTATGACTTGATATATTAAAAAAAATGGTGCATGTCACTTTGTTGAAAAAAAAATTTCTGCTATTTGTCATTATGTTGTACACAAATTCTGCTTGTTACTCCTTGCTGAAAAAATTGAATTTCACCATTGTTAAAACCATTCATTGTTTGAAACTAAGAGAGTGTGGGGGTGTACATATAGGCTGACAAATTTAGTAGAATCTACTTTTCTAATGGGAGTTAGGTATGCTTTATTTATTCTTAATTGAACTTCCATTTGAATCAAACTTGGTTAAAATGCATACACCTTTTCCATTGTATACCCAAAAATTACATGATATTTCTTCAACTGAATTGAAAATCTATGTCACTAGACTTAAATTTTATGGTGTGTTTTTCTTGTGAACCTGCTGTAAGTTAATTTTTGTGGAAAACAATATTTTTGAACTCCATTGAGAACCTTTATACATGTCATAAATATGCTAAATTGAAAATCTGTTTTGAAACATTAAAGTTTAATTATTCTTCTTCATATTTGGAAGTCAACTTTGGGGAAAAAGTTGAGTTTTAAGTGTGGGGGAGGGGTCAATTTTTGATTGTGCTAAACTGTGCTTTAATGTAAGTCCATCAATTCCCATTTCACTTTAATCTTTTGGTAAAATTGGTTATCTTTTTTTCAAAATTATTTCACAATTTTAGGCTATACACTGTACTCAATTGGGTCCTGACTTAGTACAAGTACCTTTCTGGTAGTTAAGATTATATTTGTATCTAAGATTTATGAGGATGGATGATTTCTGACTTATCTTGCTTTATGGTTTTATGGAAATCTGGTTTAGGAACTACTTATGAAAGTTATTTGGGTTACTTGTTTGTGGAGTTATGATCATAACCCTTGGAACTGGAAGTTTGATTCTGATTATAGGGATGATTAACCAATAAAAACACATATTTTAATTACATTTTAATGGTATTAAATGATCATTTTTGATCTTATGGTCCTGAGTTAGTGGATTTTAATTTTGAACATCCATTCTTATCATTTGTGCACTTCATGCCTAATGTACACCAATTTAGGCCAAATAATTCATCTGATTTTAAGGATTGTAATTATCCATATTTTAATTTGATATTTTGGTAACTATATATAAAATTAAATATGAACATTTTTAATTCAGGTATCAATGGAGGATTCATAAAGGATGATGGAGATATTTGGAGATGAAAGGAAAGAATTCTGGAGAAGGCAGATTGAACACCGGCCCACTGATGAGAATGTGGGACCCACAATACAAACCCAATTAAGCCCAAATTTCGTGGGATTCTAGAAGAAATATATAGGAACAAATAATTTTTCAGGATCCACTGCTAATTCGGCCTTCATGATGGAAGTTAAGGCGTCCCAAATAGAATATTAAAATCTGGGCCAGAATCTGCAGCCCATAATATTATCTCACTAAATCGGACATAACACCTGATTCACAACTCCAAATGGACCCAAATGTTAAAGACAGTTAGGAGACATCTGTTGATCCATTTTTTATTCTCTGGACCACTATAATTCGGCCATCTAGAAGGTCATTTTGACACGTCTATTCGTTGGTTTCAAGCTGGCTGTCACCTCGGGTCAAGAGTGGAAAAGTCCAAGTTCCACAAGCTTTCCCCCACCCTAGGCCTACCATAATCAAGTGGGATGTTTTGTACTATTGGAGGATATACCCAAGGCTGCCAAAATTCCTATTTAAGGTAGTGTTTTTGGAGGAGTTGAGGATCTTTTTGAGCTTTCTTTCATTGTAATGTTATGCTGCGATTTTGTTGTCTCAAGTTTATCTTCCACATGTAAGTTGTTTTAATTCATCCTTATTTCTTAATAAAAGTTCTTCTTATATTATTATTATATTCTTCTCCATCTCACTTTGATACCATTTCCTCAATTTTTGAATTTATTCAAACCAAACCTTGTGAAATTATTCATAAAATGGTGGAGTGATCATTTTCTTTTTATTGTTTTCTTTACTTCTTCAATTCCTCCCTCATGAGTCTACTTCCGGTTCCATTGAAACCATATCATCAATGAAGGGATAACCCACTTATGGGTTTATCCAAGGAAGTTGAAAAGGGCTGGATTTTATGTTATTTATCACCCCTTTAATGTCTAATCACTTCTTTAATTGAGATTTTTATTTGATTATTTTTAAACTCCATCATCCTTGTTGAATTTAAGGCTACACACATCAAGTGCTAATACAAACCTTTACATTAACGTGCTCAAAATTTTGATCCTTCAAGTGTATAGGTGATTAGTATTATGGTGTTTTGGTATAAAATCAGTAAGTGATGAAGTTTATTGATCTCCTTAATTGAACTCATCTCAAATATAAGAAATTAAAATAATTAAAAGGGGAATACGTCCAATCCTCCCCAAGTGATAACCTAGGATCAAATCATTATTTTAAATTGAATTCACTTAAGTCTCTTAGAGTTTATTTAAAACCATCTTAAATCAAACCAATTTGTCCACTTCATAGCTAAAAACAATCCATATAATGTAAGTGTCTATAGGTTATTTCTTAGGTCTCTGAGGATTTGATAACCCAAGCTAAACTACAAGGACCATTCTACCTTCATATCTTGGGTAAATTTGAGTGTGAATCAAGTGGATTCATTCATATTTTAATTTTTAAAAGTAATCATATTAATGAGCCAATGGAAATTATTTTTATATAAAACTTTTGGAACTGGAGTAGTCCGGGCATCTGGGATCCCACGGTGAGTCTCTGAGACCCTATATGC
This sequence comes from Viscum album, assembly GCA_963277665.1. Classification (NCBI taxonomy): domain Eukaryota; kingdom Viridiplantae; phylum Streptophyta; class Magnoliopsida; order Santalales; family Viscaceae; genus Viscum; species Viscum album. The sequence continues at coordinate 1,494,603,504 of OY728147.1, read as the reverse complement.
TAGGTGTGTATCTGTTAACTATAGGCCCTCTGTTCACCTTGAATAAGTGATCATGCACATTTCTTAGCACATGATACATGGCTTGGAAAAAATAAATAGTGTTTAGAGTCAAAAATTAGTTCATTAAGGTGAGGGGAATGATGAACACTAGATGAATAAGGGGGAAATTGGTTTATATGGAAATCATTTAAGTTGTATCAATAAGGTGATTCGGAAAAATAATAATTATTTTTGGAACCTAGGATTCTATCAAAGTACAAAGTTTCTCGATTAAGGTCTTAATTCCATTGATATTTTACCTCTTGTAACTCTTGAAATTAGAACATGAGCTTGGATTGAAATGAATCATTAAGTAGTATCACATATGAGGCATGACAATTTCATTGCTTGATGATTCAATACTCTCCTAACTACCACTGAGAATTTGATTATTGGAAAGGATTCATTTGAGTAGTTAATTTTCTAAAAGCCCACTGTTATGTTTTGTCCTCTGTTTTCAAGGATAATAAAACATAGGATTGTTTGATTACAAACAATGCTTAAGTGTGGGGGAATTTATATGGATATATTTTTGTATAGTTTTTCCACATCTTATTTACTTAATTTTTAATTATTTAATTAATTATTTAATCACTTTTTACTAAATAATTGTAGTTTTTTATTTTTATAATTAAATTTGTTAATTAATCAATTTTTATAATTAATTATATATTATTAGTCTTAAATTAATAATTTTAATCTTACTTAACTTTTCTAATTTAATCATTTCTTAATTAGTTTGGTTAATTTAAATCTGCTTGAATTTTTATTATACTAACATTTTTTGTAAAACAATTATATAATCATCGTAATTGTATTTAATTAACTTAGTCTTTATTTTAATATTTTATCTTTTTATTTAGTTTTATTATAATAGGTTAACAATGTTAAATTACTTTTCTAATCGTCTAGCTATTTAATTAAGTTAAGAATTTTAGTTTAAATTAAAGAAAATAGTTCGCTTTTAATTTTATGTATTCAAACAGTTGTTTAATTAATTAATTAAGAGTTTTAAAACATTAAATATCTAATCTTATGTATACAGTTTTATTATTTAGTCACTAATTTTTGTTTTCGGTCTACCGGTGAGGTAGACAAGAGCTATTGGTAACCTATTTGGTCACTGATGCTCTTCATTGATTCTCACCTACCCTGTAATTGATTTATATAGTAATTTTAATTTAACTCTTACATAATATTAGTTTTACAATTATCCAGTTTATGATTTAAGTGTTGTCAATTAACAAATTTATTTGTTTTTTTAGTTTTATTTTTAGTAATTCGGTTTTTAATTTATGTTGTTTAGTCTTTGTTCTAATTTTTACTTTTAATTAACATAAGTCTTAGTTTTAAGTTTAATGTTTCTAGTTTTAATTATTTTGACTAACTATTGGTTTCTTTTTAATGTTACCGATGCATATTATTTATCTATCAGTAACCATTTTTTTTCTCTAATGGTGACCCTTTTTCTTTGTGCACAATGGTAAGATTTTAATTTTATTCTACGGGTGACCCTTGGTAACCATACCAATTACCTTCCATTTAATTTGCATCGGTGACCTTTGTTTTCTTTTAAACCAACAGTAGCATTTTTTTAGCCTAACGGTGACCTGTGTTTTTTTAACTCTATCAATAACCTTATATTTTTAAACTATCGGTGAACCCCACATACCGCCCCCCTATTTCCACTCTTCTAATGGTGATTCATTCCTCACCCTCCCTTGCACATCACCATTTCAGTCCATCACACTGCCACTTCCACAACAACCTTGGCACCGTTTCCTCAAACCTCTGCTCCGTGGCCACTATTTTTTCTTCCACCACCACTACATCACCCTATCAGCAAATCTCATAACCTAGATGTAATGTTTTGAACAGTTTCTCTTCTTCAGCAAACATCACACACACCCAATATGAGACTCAGACCAGATTCAGACTCAAAGCACATTCAATGTTCAAAAATCAAATCCTCAAACCACAAATCTGAAAAAATAGGGTGGGACGGAGGAAAGAGGGTGGTTGAGGGTGAATCGCTTCGAACCAAGGCCGAACAAGAGGTGGAGAGCAGTGTCACCGATGAAACCCACCTGCGTCGTCCGCTGGAGAACCAAAAGGGGGTTGCGCATTTTCCAGATTTTGTTCGCTTACCAACTGCTTGGAGGAATCGACTCAACCCGCTGGAGGGAGAAGCAGGAGTTGTCGTGTGTTGGACTGGTTCGGTGAAGCTTCCATCGCTAGTTCATAGATCTGGTGAAGCTGAGGCCGACGTCCCTACTACTGAAGAAAACACCATTGCACCTACTGGAGCCGAGGCTGCTGCACTGCTGCTATGAAAGAAGGGAAGTCGGGCTGCTGTTGTTGCAGGATTTCAGACCACTGTGGAAAGTTGATGGAGAAACCCTCCCCTGTTGCGTCGTGGAAAAGGGGGAGGGGGAATAAGTTATTTCAAAAAAACTAAAATAAAACATAAATAAAAACTTAATTATAAATAACTAAACTAAAATAATAATTAATAATTATAAATAAATAATACATATAAGATAAATAATTTTAATTTAACAGAATTACTAATATATTTCAACATGAATTATACTTTATTTAACTAGATTATATTAACTCCTAAATTAAATTAAAATTAATTAACATCTAATGTTTATTATTGATTTAATAATAAAATTTATAAATTTAATAAATTTTAATAAGAATTAAATTAGTATAAACTATTCTAATTGATAATAAATAATTTAATGATATTAATTAATTAATTAAAATTAAAATTAACATTTAAAATTTTAGTTAATTAAAATCAGTAAATTTTCAAATATTAAAATTAATTATTAATTATAGTATTAAATAATTATAAATAACAACAAATCATAAAATTTAAATAGGAAGTAAGATAAATTAATCGAAATCATTGACTCTCTAATAATAATTAAGAAATTAAAAACAACTTTATAAATAATTATCATATCAATAGAATTTATATACAAAATGAAATATTTATTAAGTAATTTCATAACTCAAAAATTTCATTAAGTTATAATAATAATTACTAATAAAAGAAACTATAATAAAATAACCAGATAGATAATATTTAATTAAAAATTTAAATAACTTCGTTTAATTTAAATAATAAATAATAAATTAATAACTATAATTCTAATAATTACTAATATTTTTTTATCATCTAATTATTTATCAGTTAACTTAAAATTTTAAGAGGTAATATAACATTAAAAATTAAAAATAATTATTATTATTTTTCTTTGCATTTTAATTATTTTTCAATTCTAACTATGTAGGTTAATGAAGGAAACTTTATCCTATCCAGGTGCATGCAACTAACTTAGGGAGAGTTAGTTATGTGAGAAAAACTAGTGCGATGTGTTAGTCGCGAAAAAACGCACGTTGTGCGGTGCATTTGTGAAGGGCTTTTGAAGTTGGTGGAAAATGATTGGTGATAAGCAGTAGAAGACAATGACTACTTAAGATAGAGAAACCAGTAGATAAGGGGAGATATTTAGAGATATTATACAGAGATTAATTGGGAGAGGTATATTCATTAAACACATTCAAAGATCTAGTTCTGAGCATTGGTAGTGCAGAGGTCGACTCTGGAACCACTTCCTGGAGCTGGAGGAGCATATGAGCAGAGTATCTTTCCTGTAGTTTTAATTCCCTTGTGTTTGAATTATTACACTCTGTTTAGCATTTCTTCAATTACTGTTATGTTAGTATACATGTTTCCTAGCTAAGTCTCTAGTTCAGGGATAAATTGAAGTTCCTCTAGTTGTATTTTAATTATCTTTTCACTTAATCATATTTATGATTTCAGTATTGATCAGCGAGATTGATACTGAGTTTGTCCAATTGCGTGTACCACTAGAACATATTTTCAAAACTCTACAATCAAATCGACAAGATTTATTATTGACACATATTCCAAAAAATAATAATAATAAATTCACAAATATTTCTGGACTTACGATGAGTTCATCCTGTTGTCATTTTCAATTTGAACTTTTTACAGTTGATTTGTTTTGGGGTGGCGAACTCCAAAATCAATCATCCTATGTGACTTATGTAAAGACCCGTAAAATTCAAGGGAAATTTTTTCTTAATTTTCTTTGGAATTTTACAAGAACACAGTTTCTGACAGCGCCTGATTCCGAGGCCCGAAGTGCTTGGAATTTATTTCCGAAGTTAGGCTCGGGTACGTTCGGTGAACGAATGAGCGGGTTTTTCTAACATTAAAACTGGTGCTTGGAATTGAAATCTGAGGGCACCGATGAACTCGTAGCGCCGATAATTGCTTAAGAAGACCTTTTCCAGACTTGCATTTGCTCAAGACGAGTTGTTTAGTTTTTTGGATAGACTTCCGAGAAATAAAATTTGTGCAAATAATTTTTATTTCTTTAAAGTGGTTAAATCCTAAGGATGGAGGTTAGGTGAACCTAACTACCTAAGTGAGGTTAAATGTGAGGTTGGGCCCACAAGAACCCCACCCCTTCACATTCCTTAAACCTCCTCTAACTCCCCCATTAAGTGGGTGACCTCTCATCTTCCATAACTCTCTCCAACCCCCCTTTTGACACCCCTTAAATTTATTGTGCCAAGTCCTTAATTCAATTCATTGAATTGAGTTTTTAAATTTTAAACTCTTGGCATGACTTAATAAAATAAGTGGAGCTTATTTTATTTTTGGGTTAGTTTTGTGGTGTTAAGATTGGGAGAGAATACTCAAAATCTAGAGGAAAATTTATCTTCTTCGTTGGAAAACGCGAAGAACGTCAAGACCACGATGAAGAATCCCGTCACCACAAGGAGTGATTGTCGTGCCTTTCTTCTTCCTCCACGACCAAGGAGGAGGCACCGACGCGGAATCTTGCCATCGACGTCGCTATATAATCTTCTCTCCGTGAAAAAGGGAGACGCCGCTTCCTCCTCTGACATTCTCCGTCGATGTATACGGAGCTTCACTCTGCGATGTTCGACTTTAGGAACTTCGATGACATGCGACATCTTTTCGAGGTAGGGAGTTAATTTGTGAATATTAAAGAACCCCATGTTACTTACTTCTAAATCAAAGAACGCGGATCAACTAAATATAAAGTTGATCCACAAAAATATGTTTGCGGGTTGGGAATTCTTGATTGTGGGGAAAACTGTTGGGGTTGATTACTTTTGTTCGTGAAAAATCCTTTGCCGTTCTTCGTCTTTTTGGCCGCCTGTTATCAACTTAACGGGAGAAGGTCAGACCACACGAACCTGGCCGACTCTCCTCCCCCTTTGTTGTTTTGTTCGTTGCGGCACGAACAAAGGTAGCGCGGCGCAACGACACCGCGCAGAAATAAGAAAGAACATGACGAAGAAGCACGACACCATCGCGCCGCACTGTTGAAGCCGAACAAGCCGCGGCGCCGTCGCGCCGTGCCAGAAAACCACGAAGAGACGTGGTTTTTTTATTTGGAGTATGGATCAACGGGCAATGGAAGAACGGGCCACAGGGACGATTTGAAGGCTTTAAAGCAAGGGCAGTTCCGGGGAGGACTGCAGGCGAAGACTGAAATAAAAACGGACCACCGGAGCAACTCCAGTGGTTCGTGGAAGGGCCTGTCGGTGTGCCGTCGGGAAGGGCCGCCGCGGCTGAAGCCACGACGGAAGCTGGCTGGTCCCGCGGCCGCGCGGGACCGAGGGAGACTGGGGGTCATAACCCCCGGTGGTCAACGGAGCGGCCCCCACGTGGGGGGCCGCGACTTCAATCAAGGGGGGCAACCCCCCCCCCCCTCTTCCGCAATGGCACGACCAGCTTGGCCGTGCGGGTGAGTTCATGCCGGGCCGCGCCCAGCCGGGTCGACCCGGGGGGGGGGGGGGGGGTGGGTTGGGTCGGGCCGGGCCAGGCCCAAACCCCCCATTTCGGACTGTTTCCGTTCGAACGCCCATATCTTGGGCCACAGACCTCCGATCGACACACCGTCAGTTGCGTAGAGATCCTTGGATCGAGATGGTAGTTTTGGTATATTACACTCAGGGTTTTGGAGAACTTTGGGTATGGTCGGGTTGGTTCGAACACGAAACCAACCAGGCCCTCAGAGCAGAAACACTTATATCTTGAGCTCCGGACGTCCGATTGACGTGCCGTCGACTTTGTTGGATTCCTCCTGATTAGAAGGAACTTTTGGCATAATTATCCTGAGGTTTGGATGCAGTTGGATAGTGGCCGGGTTGGATTGTAGCCGAAATCCAACCGGGCCCCTGGAATGGAAAAGCTGATAACTTTCAGACCGGACGTCCGTTTGACGAACCGTCAGCGGCGTTGGTGATCACGTTGAGAAATGGTCCCTATTAGTATACCCTATGAGAGTTCGGGGTACAGTTGAGATACGACTGAGTTGGTTCGCACACGAAACCAACCGGGCCCCTGGGACGAAAAGGCTAGTAACACACAGACCAGGCGTTCGATTGACACACCGTCTGTCGCGTTGAGACCCCTATGACGAGGCTGTCCTTTGAGATAATTATTCGTGGGACTTTGAGATACTTGGAGTATCGACCTGTAGCTCGAGGAGCGAACCCTCCCAGAGACGAGCGTACAGAGTAAGAAGACCATGTAGCCGGCTGAGACCTGACGACTGCTTGACCGACTCGACTTGGAGTGAGCCGACTAGCCCAGTGGGTGGAGCACTACTTTGTTTGGGTGCAGACCCATGGCGGACAGAGCACTACTGTGTGACAGTGCAGACCCGCGGTACTCATCCGAAGAGTACCTCTTCAGGCTATTAGGGGGTGTGCACTACTGTGTTTGGGTGGCATACCCCGGTGGGAAGAACTACTATGTTTGGGTGGCTGACCCGTGATACTCGACAGGAGGAGTACCTCAGCAGTCTTAGGTTAGTGAGAAGTACCTCGGAGTCATGACATGACCACTGTACACTCCAGAGACAGGGCTCTTTAGTAGTTACGGTTTCGATAATGAAAATACTGGTTTGATCTGAGTCTATGATCTTGTATTTACCTCATGATTGAGATGGGTCACTTGATAACTTAGGTATATGTATGGGCATATACCTGGGTAGTGGTTATCCGTTGATTTCATAATCTTTGTGTTTCCTCATGATTGAGATGTGTTACTTGATAACTTAGGTATATGTATGGGTATATACCTAAGTAGAGGTTATCTGTTGAGATCTTTCTTTGCGGTTATCCTTGTTGTATTTAGTGAGACCTTGAGGGTCTCGGGGTCCCTACTGAGTATCGTTATACTCACCCCTACACGGGCTATGCCCGCACCTCGTTGTGTTGGTTGCAGATGATGGGCAGCGCTGACAGAGGCCGAGTGTTTGAGGACTGGAGGGTACTCGGAGGTGGATCTCATGATGAGTCAGTATCCGTAGGTGGACTTCACGACGTGACGATACTCGGAGCAGGTTGATGGGCGATAGCGTTGTGGAGGCTATCTGTACCTACCCTTCAGGTAGGATCCGTGGTGGACAATCCAGGAGCTGCTCTATCTATACCTACCCTTCAGGTAGGATCCAAGGAGGACGACCCAGGAGCTGCTACCTTTCTCCCAACTGTTGTCTTTTCTGTTTTACTTTTTTTTCAGTTGTAGCTGTACTTTCGATTGGGTTTTAATTCTGGCCCATTTAGTTTTCAACACTTCCTTTTGTACTTAGTGTATTACTTCCGCTTGTACTCTGTGGTGTTTGTTTAATTTTATAAATGCAATGCCTTCTCAGTTATCGGGAATTACACCTTTGGTGCTAGTCGCCAGCCCCTGGCCTATGGAAGGGGGGCTTGGGGTAGTCACGACACGGCCCCCGAGGACAGGTCGTGACAAATTGGTATCAGAGGAGTTCGGTTCTAACATAGAACTCAGGACTCTGATCTTTTTCTATGCGAATCAATAGTGTTAAGTGTACCGAGTGTGGTCTTCAGTTCAGGGAGTCCAGTGTTGGTGCGGCAGCCGACGTATCCATACACCAGGACCCTGACTTCTGATTTCCGACTTTGTGCATGAAAACAATGTTTGCATGTGTGTTTCCAAAAGTTTTAATGTTTGCTCAAACCAGGTCAGCTCACCAGGTATAAATCGTTGACTGTGTTGCATCTGTTTAGGATGTCTCCACACATACAATCAGTTGGGGTTCCGAGAGAGTATTCGATGACGGCCCACCGAGTGGCGAGGCTCTGGTGCGGGGCCCTTTTTCTATATTGGCACCCACGGGTGGTGTACCAGCAGCACCACGACCTGTTGGGAAGAAAATGCCACCAGCCTTACTAGCAAACTGTGCACGCTAGCAGAGCGCGTTGTATGAGTTCCAGCAGTAGCAGCCTCTGGGGTTATGAGGCGAGGTAGATTCTCAGACAGCAGAGCACTGGCTGGAGGTGATTCCTAGAGTTTTCCGCCTAGCTGAGACATCAGTAGAGTAGATGGTGGACTTGGCTACTAGTGTTTTCCAGTGAGTGACCATGAGGATGGTCTGCATAGCGATGAGGCTTCGGTACGTGGACCGATTCCTGAGATAGTGCCTTCGGGTAGTGTGTCAGTTATACATCACTACCTGTTGGTCTGTAGTTACAACCGGTGGTACCGGTAGGTGACACATGTAGGCTTACTGCCTTACACGTGTTCTAACATCAGATACCCTCAAGTTCCGAGGCGAGGCCGACTCACAGGCGGCTGAGGACTGGCTTGAGTAGGTGGTTTAAAGTTTTCTTGAGCTTATACAGCTTCGACAGGACGATGAGTCGGTAGATGAGTATTCATCGAGGCGTACCGAACATTCCGGGTACTCGATGAATACGATTCGATCAGTGCTATAGAGCTCGGACCTCTGAGCGAGGTGTGTATAAAGGATATCTGAGTAAGCACTCCTTCCTCTATTAATTCCTACTTATGTTAGGGTGCTAGAAATAACCCTTGTGGTAGCGAATCCTTTTGCTGAATGGATGAAGTCAGTGAAGGATAACAGTGTGAAAGCTGGAAATTGGCACCAGTCTCGGAGACTTGGGTGTGCGAGTGTTTCAAAAAGAGGAAATGTTAAGGACAAATGAATCTGTAGAGTAGCAGACATGGAGGCAGAGCTAGGAGAGCAGCATGAGGTGGTGTACATATCAACATGTTACAACCACCCGCCTTTGTTGTTCCCTCCAGGCTCAGGGAGCTGGAGGGAAGGGAAAGAGAGTAGCTGCATGCGGTCAAGGAGAGTGACCCAATGGCTCTAAGAATGATTTGAGGGACAATATGTGTCCACTAAAAGATTCCGTAGTAATAGAATTTGATACGAATCATTCCTTCCTTCCATGAATCTTGTCCCAGACCTAGAGTTTCCAGTTAAGACGTTGACTTGACCCTCGCGTCTGGAGATACCTTGGGAGGAGACTCGATAATCAAACTTACTCCGACAGTGTGATTTGACCCACGAGGCGAGAGTTTCAGTTTGAATCTCTTGGTGGCAGCATCGAGGCCTTACGATGTTGGTCTGAGTATGGATTCAATCCACAGTTCATACACGGATTGACTTTATTAGGCAAAAAGGTTGTGGTTTATCTACAACATTGGGATGGGGTTTTCCTTGGTCGGTGAAAAGGAAAACCCAGTCAGCACAGGATGGAATCATGCATAAGAGGGTGCATTCGATCACTCAGGAGATGGCCAAACTTACCTTTGTGCCAGAATTCTCCAGAGTTGCGGCACCACTCCCAACAGAGCTTTCAGGAGCTGGGTTGACTGGTGCGCCCAACCTGTGGGCGTTGGTTACATAGTTCACTGCGACGCATTAGGGACCGGACTTGGGTGTGTCCTGATGTAGGAGTGGTCAGTGATCGCCTATGGATCACGGTAGATGAGACTGCACAGAGCTGACAGGAAGCCTCTAGAGTTCAAGGATGATGACCACGTCCTTATACGGGTCTCACCTCAAAGAGGTTTACGGAGATGTGTCCAAGGCGGTGAGTAATCTCCGAGGTTCAACGGACCTTTCCAGGTCCTCAGCTGGGTAGGCGAGGTGGTTTACCGCTTGACCCATCCACCTCAGTTGCACCGAGTGCACGACGACTTCCACGTATCTCAACTGAGGAGATACGTGCTTGACCCAATGCATGTCATCGACCATGGGGAACTGGACTTTGGCGATGGGGTGACATTTGCGGGGTTCCAGTAGAGGTTGAGGATCGATAGGAACGGATCCTTGGGTGCGCTTTCACTGGCAGTATGAGAACCTCTAGGTGAGCACATGGGAGAGAAAGGCTCAGATGCGTGCTCAGTACCGCTTTTGTATCCCTAGTTTGTGTTAAAGCTTTATGAGGACGTAAATCCCTGAGGTGGGAGTAATTTAAAGACCTGTAAAATTCAAGGGAAATTTTTTCTTAATTTTCTTTTGGATTTTACAAGAACGCAATTTCTGACGGCGCCTGATTCCGAGGCCCGAAGTGCCCGGAATTAATTTCCGAAGTTAAGCTCGGGTACGTTCAGTGAACGAATGATTGGGTTTTTATAACTTTAAAACCGGTGCTTGGAATTGAAATACAATGGCACCAATGAACTCGCAGCGCCGATAATTGCTTAAGAAGATCTTTTCCAGAGTTGCGTTTTCTTGGGATGAGTTGTTTAGTTTTGTGGATAATGACTTCCAAGAAATAAAATTTGTGCAACTAATTTTTATTTCTTTAAAGGGGTTAAATCTTAAGGATGAAGGTTGGGTGAAGCTAACTACCTAAGTGAGGTTAAATGTGAGGTGGGGATCACATGAAACCCACCCCTTCAGATTCCTTAAACCTCCTCTAACTCCCCCATTAAGTGGGTGACCTCTCATCTTCCATAACTCTCTCCAACCCCCCTTTTGACACCCCTTAAATTTAATGGGCCAAGTCCTTAATTCAATTAATTGAATTGAGTTTTTAAATTTTAAACTATTGGCATGACTTAATAAAATAAGTGGAGATTATTTTATTTTTGGGTTAGTTTTGTGGTGTTAAGATTGGGAGAGAATACTCAAAATCTAGAGGAAACTTTATCTTCTTCGTTGGAAAATGCGAAGAACGTCAAGACCCCGACGAAGAACGCCGTCACCGCAAGGAGTGATCGTCGTGCCTTTTTTATTCCTCCACAACCAAGGAGGAGGCACCGACGCGAAAGCTCGCCATCGACGTCTCTATATAATCTTCTCTCCGTGACAAAGGAAGGGAGACACTGCTTCCTCCTCAGACGTTCTCCATCGACGTATATAGAGCTTCACTCCGCGACGTTCGACTTCCGCGACTTCGACGACATGCAACGTCTTTTCGAGGTAGGGATTTAATTTGTGAATATTAAAGAACCCCATGTTACTTCCTTCTAAATCAAAGAATGCGGATCAAATAAATATTAAGTTGAACCGTGGAGAATATATTTGCGGGTTGGGAATTATTGATTGCGGGGAAAACTGTTGGGGTTGATTACTTTTGTTCGTGAAAAATCCTTTTTCGTTCTTTGTCTTTTGGGCCGCTTGTTATCAACTTAACGGGAGGAGGTCAGACCGCACGAAAACGACCGAATATCCTCCTCCTTTGTTGTTTTTTTCGTTGCAGCACGAACAAAGGCGGCACGGTGCAACGCCACCGCGTGGAAACAAGAAAGAACGCGACGAAGAAGCGCGGCGCCGTTGAAGACGAACAAGTCGCGACACCATCGCGCCGCGCCGGAAAACCACGAAGAGACGCAGTTTGTTTATTTGGAATACGGATCGACGGTCAATGGATGAATGGGCCGCAGGGGAGATTTGAATGCTTTGCAGGGAAGGGAACGTCCGGGGAGGACCGCAGGCGAAGACAGAATTAAAAACGGACCACCAGAGCAACTCCGGCGGTCCGCGAAAGGGCCTGCCGGCACGCCATGCCAGCACGGCTGCGCCGGCGGCTGGAGGCGACGGCACCCGGCGCGCCGCAGGGAAGGGCCGCCGCGGCTGAAGCTGCGGCGGCAGTTGGCTGGTCCCGCGGCCATGCGGGATCGAGGGAGACCGGGGGTCGTAACCCCCGGTGGTCAACGGAGCGGCCCCCACGTGGGGGGCCGCAGCTTCAATCAAGGGGGAACCCCCCCCCCCCTCTTCCGCAATGGCACGACCAGCCTGGCCATGCGGGTGAGTTCACGCCGGGCCGGACCAGGACCCAGGTTGGGTCGACTCGGTTCGGGCCGACCCAGGGGGTGGGGGGGGGGGGGGGGGTTGGGCCGGGCCGGGCCCAGACCCCCCATTTCGGGCTGTTTTCATTCGAACACCCATATCTTGGGACACAGACCTCCGATAGATGAACCATTAGTTTCTTCATGATCCTTGGATCGAGGCGGTCGTTTAGGTGTATTACACTCAGGGTTTCGGAGAACTTTGGGTACGGCCGGGTTGGTTCGAACACGAAACCAACCGGGCCCTCGGAGCGGAAACGCTTATATCTTGAGCTCCGGACGTCCGATTGATGTGCCATAGACTTTGTTGGATTCCTCTTGATGATACAGAACTTTTGGCATACTTCACCTGAGGTTTGGATGCAGTTGGATAGTGGCCAGGTTGGATTGTACCCGAAATCCAACCGGGCCCCTGGAACAGAAAAGGTGATAACTTTCAGACCGGACGTCCATTTGACGAACCTTCAGCGGCATTGGTGATCATATTGAGAAACGGTCCCTATGAGTATTCTCTATGAGAGTTCGGGGTACAGTTGAGATATGGCCGGGTTGGTTCGCACACGAAACCAACTGGGCCCCTAGGATGAAAAGGCTAATAACTCACAGACCGATCGTCCGATTGACGCGCCGTCTGTCACGTTGAGACCCCTATGATGAGGTGGTCCTTTGAGATACTTCTTCATGGGAATTTGAGATACTTGGAGTATCGACCTGTAGCTCGTGGAGCAGACCCTCCCGGAGACGAGCGTATGAAGTATAGAGACCGTGTAGCCGGCTGAGACCTGACGACTGCTTGACCGACTCGACTTGGAGTGAGTAGACTAGCCCAGTGGACGGAGAACTACTTTGTTTGGGTGCAGACCCATGGCGGATGGATCACTACTGTGTGACAGTGCAGACCCACGGTACTCATCCGGAGAGTACCTCTGCAGGCTATTAGGGGGTGTGCACAACTGTGTTTGGGTGGAATACCCCGGAAGGAAGCACTACTGTGTTTGGGTGGTTTACCCGCGGTACTCGACAGGAGGATTACCTTAGCAGTCTTAGGTTAGTGAGCAGTACCTCGGAGTCGTGATAGGACCACTATACACTCCAGAGACGGGGCTCTTCAGCAGTTACGGTTTCGATAATGAAAATCCTGGTTTGAGCTGAGTCTATGATCTTGTATTTACCTCATGATTGAGATGGGTAACTTGATAACTTAGGTATATGTGTGGGCATATACCTGGGTAGTGGTTTTCCGTTGATTTCATAATCTTTGTGTTTCGTCATGATTGAGATGGGTTACTTGATAACTTAGGTATATGTATGGGTATACACCTAAGTAGAGGTTATCTGTTGAGATCTTTCTTTGTGGTTATCCTTGTTGTATTTAGTGAGACCTTGAGGGTATCGGGGTCCCTAATGAGTATCGTTATACTCACCCCTTTACGGGCTATGCCCACACCGCGTTGTGTTGGTTGCAGACGATGGGCAGCGCTGACAGAGGCCGAGTGTTTGAGGACTGGACGTTACCCAGAGGTGGATCTCACGACGAGTCGGTATCCGGAGGTGGACTTCACGACGTGACGTTACTCGGAGCAGGTTGATGGGTGAGAGCATTGTGGAGGCTATCTGTACCTACCCTTCAGGTAGGATCCGTGGTGGACTATCCAAGAGCTTCACTATCTGTACCTACCCTTCAGGTAGGATTCGAGGAGGATGACCCAGGAGCTGCTACCTTTCTCCCAGCTGTTGTCTTTTCTGTTGTACTTTTGTTCATTTGTAGCTTTACTTTCGATTGAGTTTGTATTCTGTCCCATTTAGTTTTCAGCACTTCCTTTTGTACTTAGTGTATTACTTCCGCTTATACTCTGTGGTGTTTGTTTACTTTTATAAAGGAAATGCCTTCCCAGTTATCGGGAATTATGCCTTTGGTGCTAGTCTCCAGCCCCAGGCCTATGGAAGGCGGGCTTGGGGTAGTCACAACACGGGCCCTAAGGACGGGTCGTGACAAATTAGCTCCTGGAGAGGGAGGTAAGTCATTTCTCTTTTTGACGGTGCACTGCAGTAACTTTTAATTGAATTGAATTGTTTTAAGAACCAGAATAATGGGGATTATTCTCCAAGCATTTTAATAGATTATTCTCTTATCAGCATGCTATATCTCTGTGTCTCTTTGTTTTATACTATTTCTAGCTTCAAATTAGTTTAGATATAAGATTTGTGATGTTCTGTCACTTCATTTCTTAATAAAGAAAATTAAAAAAAATTTAAAAATAGAAAATTCACTCTGATGCCGACAACAGTGGATCTTCCAAGTTTTTATAGAAGATTAGTGGCCAAATTTACCTTCTCTCTAGGTTCGACTTTACTTTCCACATATACAGTATTTAGTAGGATTGTCAATTTTAAACTTTGACCATCTTCAACAAAAGTACAGATCACACCATAATTAAATGAAACACCTTGATCAACCTAGAACATAATACCGTCATCAATATCCATTTATAACACCACCCAAACCATCCATCTTCCTAAGGAAAACCATCTCTAGAATGAACAATAGGGGAACACTGAGAAAAGAAAGAGAGGAATCATATTAGAATTTCAAATTATCAATTTTCAGATGAAAAAAATAAAATCCCACAAAATGAGGGTGATAGTCAACCTAAAATTTCTAATGATCCACCTTGGAATCAATAGAAAAAATTAGGGAAAGTTAGGGTTCGATAATTTATAGTAGTACTGGAAATAAGAAGACCATGATGAAACCCACTTTACTATGATCCAAGGGTTCTAAAATGAGAATATTCTATGGCATAAAGTAAGGGTCCAAACTATAATGGTTATGGTTATAATAATACATGATAAACATAGTGAGGTATACACCATAGATCGAATAAACTTGGAGGAGGACCATGATGCATGGGAAGGCAAAAAACCACATAATTAAATTGCCAAGAAGAAGGCCACACCGCATCCCAGCTCTACTTTACAACTACCTCAAAATTGACAAAAAAAAAAAACTAACCTATATAATAATCCATACTGTAAGCTTCTCATTATGCCACAACTACCTTTAAAACAAAACAGAATCTAAAAATCCAACCTGTCACACCACCACACCTCAGCCGGCTTCCATGCCTCAACTGGTTTGAAAATATCCAAACAAAAAACTCAAATTCCATTCTCTACATGGATATATTCTACAACTGATTTCTCTATTCCACAAGGATACCCTCCCCAGGAAAAAAATCCTGTATGGCACAAAATATTTCCACTGCTAAAATTTTACTTTCTACTACCCTATCCACTTGTCAAATCCCTCAAAACATCCCCTTGTCCCCTATGTCATTTGAAATCTATCAAAGTAATGGGTCATAAAGTCTAAACTCATAATTTTGATATCTATAAAAAATAATCATCCTCAATAATCAAAGTCATACTTAGAAGAAATTAAAAGAAGGGATCTGAACAACCACCCTATGATATACATATTTGGGATCATGTTAGAATGGAATCACTACCACCAACCAAGCACATTAAGCAAAAGGGGAAATGAACACCTCATAAACTAGTAACTTCTATTGGTTACATCACTGATAGAAAACAGAACCAAACTAGAACTTAAAAAAATTAGGATATTGTGCACACATATTTGTATCACATTCCCAAATACTCTTCTCTAAGACACCATGCCTCAAAAAAACGTGAACCAAAGGGATAAATCACCAATGAATCACTTTATCTCTAAGATAACTAACCTACTATAATAAACTCAACAAAATCCAAACATCTTCACTTCCACACTATTATCCCCCATTGAAACTCTTTTAGATCTATCAATTAATCATGAATCTACACTCGGAAAAGGAAAAAATTCTTGAATAAGTCAATAAAGTTTTCATAAGAAACCGATCTCAGATCACTGCACTTCATCTACCACAACCTTTGAACCTCCTTCCAGAATAAGCTAATTACCAAAGAAACTCAGAATTCATATTGGATTTTCACTAACCCAAAACAAACCACAACCTTTTTTACATTCCCCAAACCTCGATGGAATTTCAATGACTTAGTCTAAAACCAGGAAACAATATAGTTATCACAAACTACAAAAGATCTACAACCAATACACAAGGGTCACAAATTCCTCCCAAGAATTATTTAAAACCAAGAAAACTCCTATAAAAAACACTCGACATGACCACATCACTATCCCACATTCAGAAAAAAGCTGCACCATCTCATGTTATCTATAATCTTACTCCCTTAGTAAAAACTATTCAAACCACTACTTTAACCTCTGTAGAGCCCAAGCTACTATAGTGACCATGCAACACCTCCTCACCCAATAAAAATGGAAAAACTATCAATAAAACAAACACAAAAAAATTAAACCCACCCTCCCTATCTATATATTGTCTACTTTGTGTGGAATTTACTCACGCCCTTAGTTTTAAATGTATTGTAGATATAAATCATCTTGATAGGGAAGGGGTTTCCCTCTCTTCATGTGATAGAATCCATAACACACCCCACATGTATAAATTTAATCAAAACAAAACCAATCTACAAGATATAGCAATTAATATATTATTAAAATAATTTAGGTTTGGTAAGAAATTTTATCTTTATCAATTTAAAGATTTAGATTATTTCCTTTACTGAGTTTTAATGATTTTACCTTTCATAGGCGGTGGGTGATTCCATCAATACAACTATAACGCACAACATAATCACAGAAAGGGTATATGTTCATGGTAATAAAAAACATCATCTCAATGATCACATATTTTTCTAGTTAAAAAATATAAAGTTATCATGGATTAAGGTTAATTAAGAATAATCACTTATCAAATAGCCTTTAAAACATAATTTGATAATTTAAAAACATGTTTTTATCAAGGCATATCAACACTTTTGTGAAACAATCAACAAAAAATGAAATAGAACTAAACATGTCCCAAAATTTTTTGGGTTGATCATCATGCATTTAATTTTGGTCACTCTACTATACATTTTGGGGCACAAAAAATCCGGATTTTTATACATAAACTAATCATTTTATTGCTAAGGAAGCATGCTTCCCATAAAACAAAAACTGAACATTCTAGTTTTTCTTACTCTAACTTATTCATTCACAAATTAAAAATTTCTTAAAAATTTTATCGTACATGAGACATGATTTTATATTTCAAAATAAAACACAAATTTTTATCACAAAATAAATATGCACATGTTCTATCAATACATATCATGATTTAAATTCTCAAAATAAAAATTCTCTAAACATTTCATTGCTCAAGAATCCATGATTATACATTTAAATAAATGTAATTTTATTTTACTTACATATTTAAAAAAATGATCAACATAAAACATTTTTTTATATTTGAAATAAATCATAATAAACATAAAACATGCTCAAGAATTACATGATAGAAATTTAATTAAAAACCACATAAATATTTACAACTTTAGACATGTTTCCCATGCTATATGAAGTAGAATATTTCTTTTTCAATGATCAATTATGAAACAATCATCAATATTTTAATAGCCACTCGGGGAATGAGACACAATAGATAACATTTAAGGAATAATTATTTCTTTATTATAAATTATATCAATCTTGGAAGATTAAGTTTGATTATGAAAAAACGTTTCATGTATCAATAGGTTTCCTTAATGTATGATCATTATTTTGATATAATTTAAGACAAATAATCACAACCCAACATTACAATAAATTCCTAACACACGAGAGGTACATATCCTAAGAGATAAGGTAACACATGGAATATAACTTCTATTTTTATTTTCAAATAATCTAAAATAAAAAATCTGTTAATCATGCTTGGAAAATGAGATATATTTATTGATTTGGAAAGCCTTCAAATTTCTATTAATTATCAAAGTGTATGTTTATCAATTAACAAAATTTAGAAATAAAATACACTAAAATTTCAGCATTTCTATGAATTTATAACACTATCATGAAAGTTGTTAATGGATTAATATTATAAAACTGTAATCATACCAAAAAGGAAAGGGGAATATTATCCACATAAAATTATTTAAATTCAGATAGATTATCAATACTCACACTAGTCATTTTCTAAGAATTCCAAATTTTAACTCACCAAAAGAAAATTTCATAATAAATTACTATCACATGGTCATTATAAATCATTAATAAAAATAATGGATTTAACTTTGACTTAAATAAAACCAGAATACTCTAAAAAATGGTTTCAAAATAATTAATTTTTGTATTCTTATATGTGGTCTACACAAGGAAACATGTTTCATAGATGTTTTAAAAATTAAATAGTTACTATAAAAAAATAAAATAAGCATGATTAATTAATAATTATTAACATTTGGAAAACATGTTAGCATGGTATGTACTTTTTCAGCAGAAACAATTTAATTCGTGCGGCAACTTGGTATAACCGGCAAGGGAATGACACATTTATTTTATGAAAAGTTTCAAGAAAAAAGTTCTTACCAGTTAATAACCATTTTAATATTTCTATTTAGGTTCTATGATATATTAGACAAATAATAATATTTCATTAGCAACTAAAACATGGGCATAGTTAGAGAAACCCATATAAAATTTAAAGATTCATTTAATTAAATTCATTTCTTTTCTATATTCCCAAATACCACCTCTTTCTATCATAAACAAAAACAAGAATAATGTGTTTACCTATCTTACTTATCAACCTTACAAGTAAAAAAATTATCTTCTTCCCTTAATAATATTAGATTCCTTTAATTGGATCATGGCCCCCCTAAAATACCATGTATAGGCCAGTCTCTTTGGCCTATGTCAAACACCAAGTTTATCAGGAACTGTTTCCATTCCAACCCATACAATACTTACATTACCTAACTAAAAAATACATATTATATATCAACCAATACCTTTGACACCACTTTGTCACAACCCCTCCCTCTAAAGGTACCTCTCTTAGTCCAACAATTATAGAAGAGGGAAAATGAATTCCCCGAGTCCCACCATGAGAAGGCATCAGGTTGGAGATGAATATCGATAGTATAAAAAATATCAATCATAGAAGTAATTAACCTCATAATAGGAAAAATTAGGAGATAGGATAAATAAATCACTAATAAACTCCACCACATAATATAAAATTAAACCAAAACCATCCCAAAATTTAGGATAATTTACAATAACTAAAAATAAAAGTATCCAAACAAACAACAAAAGAAATGTCCTACAGTAGTGACTCAAAAACTTCTCTTAATTATAAGTATGTAATACCCATATTAGTTCCCAAATAATTCCTCCAAGAAACTAGGAAAAAATTATATATACTTAGGGTGAGATTAACGTGTATAATCCGTAGGATCACACCCAATGTATCTGGTGCACATGTGGAATTATAATATTAACAAACCAATGAGAAAATAGTAGAACCATCATGATCCTAGATAGGACATATATCAATCCCAACATCACCGAGGTAACTCACAAAATAACATATCCATGTATAATATCATATCATTGAAAGAATATTAGTAAATTCACCCTGTAACCACTTCTCAAATGATTTTATATTCTCATGCCTTTGGGATGAGTCATATGTATAATATGTTCTAGAGTATTCCTGAGCTCCTATGTTCTCCCATGTAATTAGGAACTTATTTATCTCTGGTAGATGATTGAGGTGAATTTGTTTGGTTGGTTAATCTGGCTTATTATTTTCCATTTCCCTTATGTGATCATTTATTTTTCCTCCTTGTATGATTCATCTCTTTACTAAAAGTGATAAAATGATTCCCAGAAGTTTGTGGAAAAGGTTTTGAAAATGTTTTACAATCCCTTATTCTCTAACCCTCTTTATTTAAAATGTTAAATCATCCTTTAAGGAAAGGAAAATTATTTAAAATAAAAAGGGAAATGGACCATGATTTTCTTTAAATGAAATGTGTGAAAAACCTATGTTATATATTTTATTTAAAACATGAAATGGATGGATCATTTATTTTAAAAAAATTCATTAGGAATAGACTTTTTGGTCACATATATTGAGTTTTAATACTCACACCTATAGTTTATTTTTGTTTTTATAATTGTTACTTATTCTTTATCATATTTTTTCACCATAGTAAAATGTTGGTTTGAGGTCAGTTTTGACCCATAGGGTCACATGAGGTACGTTCAGATTTATTTTTTTCACCGTTAATGATTATTTTTTTGTTCATTTTATATTTATTTATTTTTCATTTTTATAGGCCAAATCATTACCAATTTCTTTGTTTTGATGTAAAACACATCATTGGAGGATCAGGAATTCCTCTTAGGACTTGTTTCGAGATAGATAGAGTGACTAGTTCAAGGTTGAACTAGGTTGGTTCGTGACACCAAAAATAGTATAGAGATAATTGTTTTTGTTCTAAAATGATTTCTTCACATCATCTGTTGCATCAATGTACTCTGCCTCTATTATCAAATTTGTGATTGTGGATTATTTGGAACACTTATAAATGATATCTCCACCATTTATAGAAACCTTAAAACTAAATTGATATTTCATATCATATCTATCGAATTAGAAACTAGCATCTTTATAACCCTTTAACTAGTGAATATCCTATCCTAGAAATCCCAAGAACACTTCCTTAGTCCTTATAACATACTTTAGGATGTTCTTAATAGTAACCCAATTACTCTATCTAGAATTGTATTAATATCTTCTTGTAATTTTAATTAAATATAATAAATATTTTTGAATAAAAAAAATGTAATACATGATAGATTCTATGGTAGGAACATAAATAATTCTACTCATCTTTATTAACCCTTTAAAATGATCTTGAATATTCATATGATTCATCCATGTAATATTGGTAATGATACCATCTTGTAGTTCTCCATGCTAAACCATTTTATAACTTTACTAAATTAGGTTTCATAACTAATTCTATCCCAATAGATCTTTATATTCAATATGTAGACAACATCACCCATGCCTTTCCTTGAGAAGAATTTAACCAAATATATCTTTATAGAGTGAAGTGTTAGGATTTCATTTATGATAAGAAGTGGTTCATATATATTAAATATTAGAAACAATTTTACACCCCACTATCTATTTTCATACACAGTAATCATATACATTCTTGATGAAACCAAACTCTTTGATTGCAACATCAAAATAGATATTCCAACTCTGATAAGCCAACTTAAATCCATAAATAGACCATTTTAGCTTATATACTTTAACCTTCTCATTTGGAACTTAGAAACCACCTGACTATATGATATACACATCCTTTAATAATTTATAATTGGTTAAAGTGTTTTTGAAATCAATTTTATATATCTCATAATCAAAATGAGCCGTTATTCCAAGAAATATCTGAATTTCAACATGTAAAAAATATTATTCAAATTAAACACCATGAAATTTAATGTAACCTTTTACAACTATAAATGATTTATATGGAGAAAATCTACTATCCACTTTAGTTTTATTATAAAAAACCTACATTCATCATATGGGGTTTTCTCCTTTAAGTGAATCCACCAAGTTCCAAACTTGGTTAGTCTAAATGGTGTTCATTTCAGATTCCATGGAATTTAACCATATCTTAGAATAATATCTCACTAAGTTATCTTATTTGGTGGTAGTTTAATATCCAATTAACAATAAATTATCACCATTATCAATGATAAATCCCTATCCCATGAGTTCCTGACGAATACTACCTGACCTTTTTTGTTCTTGTGTAACTCGATTCGATTGTTCTGGGACAAATATTTGGGGGAACCAATTAAACTTTTATCTCCAAAACATTTCCAATTTTTTATCATGAAATTATCAATGTTTAACACTCCTACAATTGAATACATGATCAATAAATTTCTCCTAAAGGTACACCACAAATTTGTAAACACATACTCCATGCTCAGTTAGATTATATAAATAATGTCACTTAGTTTCTTTCAAATAACCTACAAGTAATCATCATTTATAGTTGGATTCAATATTATTATAATCTAATCATCATATGAATTCTTCACATATATAAATTTTAATAAGACATAGTATGGTATTTTTCCTAGTCTATATCTCATATGGTGTTTTTATGGGTTCTTTTGATGAAATGTGGTTTTGTATAAATATAATAGTCTTTAGAATATAAACTCATAATAAAATTTAAAGGCCATGTTGACTCATAATTGATTGAAACATGTACACATAATCATGATTTTTCTTATTAGATATAACATTTCATTTTTTTTCTTTGAGTATTGAGTTGTTAAATAAATCCACAATCCAACAGATGATCAATGAATTCCTCACTCAAGTATTCGCCATCCCAATCTGATTGGAGAATATTAATACTTTTTTTCCAGCTAAATATTTACTTCTCTCTATAATTATTCAAATATTTTAAAAGTTTCCTACTTATGTCTCTTTTGAAATAGATAACCACACTGAGTAAAATCATCAGTAAAGGTAACATAGTAATTAAAACCACTATATTTTTAGGACTCATTGATCTATGTTCATAACTATGTATAAGAGCCAATAGTGTATTACCCCTTTCACCTTTTCCACCAAAAGGTTATTTGGTCATTTTTCTAATAAATAATATTCTAAATTATTAAATTATTTATAATTTAATGGTTCCAATAATCCAAATTTATTCAGTCTTTATATGTATTTATCATTTGGATGTTCAAAGTGGTAATTACAATGATATGCAGGATTATAATAAACCCAGGAGTTTTTATTCTAAGAAATATGTATATGATTTTCATATCTAGAATACATACACTATTTTTGATATTCCCAATACCATAAAAAATTTCTATATATATATATAACAACTATTATTATCAATATTAAAATAAAATCCATTATTAAAAAAACAAGATACATAAATCAATTTTTTGTTTATTTTTCTAATTGTAGATTTAATAAACTTGTTAAAATCAGATCATAAGTATCGACTTATAATGAAGAAACTCTAACTCCATTTAAAACATAAATAAATAATTTACCCTCTATCAATTACATCATATCTCTAAGTCTATGTTTTTCAGAAAACATTTATGAAACACCCCTGAGTCGGGCATTGGGTTTGGGATAGATCACTTTTTTTTGTTTTCATTTTCCTTTTATTTTTCTTTTTTCATCATTTTCTTATTCCCTTCTCTTTTATTTACTCCTTCCTCAAGTGTATTTGCTCTCACCCCTAGGTTATTAATTCATCATCATTAATATAGAAGGATACTGAGGGGGAGATAGAGAGAGGGGGATGGAGGAGTTGCTATGGAGCTCTGAAGGAGCCATATCATCATGGGACATCTGCAGAGCTTGAATAAGGGAAAAGATTTAGAAAAAACATATAGAGATAATATGGTTTTAATTTTTTCCATTTATCCTCAAAGAATTGTTATTTTTAAGATTTAAGTGTTTATTATACTGTTTAGGGACCATAAAGGACTGCTGTATGCTTATTTTTGGGAAAAAGGGGTTTCATGCCAATTGTAGGGGTTTCCATTTGAGAAATTCAAACCAGAGGGTGTGTTGTTTCAAGAAAACATACTATGTGATGTTCAATTTTAGGGAAGATGATGTTTTTGGGAATACACACCTTGTACTCAGAATACACACCATATAATGGTAAATGAAAATGTGGTCGATTACCTGGGCAGACACCCCATGTAGGGGGGATATGGCCATGTAATTGTACATGGATAGACACTAGGTGTGTCTTCGCTACATAGTTGTATATGACTAGTCCCCATGTGTTCCCTTTCCATGTAGTAGTACAGATATAGACCATAGTTTTACCCCATTCATTTGGAAGTATATGTCCTTGTTGAAGGTTTTGGAGTAAACAATGTGTACTTAGGGCGCACACCATGATCTTATCCCTTTTTACCCATTTGAGAGTTTTGAATTATTTTTGACCTAGAGTCAGAATTATACATAAGATTATCCCATTATGAGAGTTATTTTATGTATAACATGATGGTAGGTCCATTGATAGGTTTGGATAAATTGTATGCGGTGATTCATTGTGATAAAGTTATGATGGAGAGGGTCTTCCTCAATTAATTGAATCCTATAGTTTACCAAGAGTGAGACATGGGATGATACCCAGATGAGAGTCATTAGGATGGTTTGAGGACATGAAATGGGGGCACCATTATCTTCATTAATCATTATTTTTGAATTTTATCTGGTTAGCATGACTGGGATGTTATTCAAAGGGGGAAATAGGTTGGGTGATCGGGTTAAATTAGAGTTCCTTGAAAAGGGAATGAGTTTGAGGGAATCTACCTTATAGGATTTTTATCCTATATAGTTTGATATTGTGTTGGAATAAGACTAATTTGGGTGAGTAAACCAATAGTGTGGGACCTAGAAAACAATGATAGGTTCCTCAGTTACTAGTTGACCTTATTGGGAAGCATGTTCTCTCTTGGGGGTGGACGTTGGACTGAGAGACTACTTAGTGATGGAGGATCCCAAGAGTGATACCTATTCTTAAGTACCGATTATGATAAACCTTTGAGTGATGCATCCACTAATGTGTTGAATCATATTAACTAATAGGGTGCTTATTTATTGATTAACCATGAGTTGTTATATTTAATTTTGGGTGGAGATGGTTGTAGGTGTCACCCAGAACCCCGACCGATATGTAAGACCGATGGGGTTAAGATGATGATAAAGGGAATGGTGGTTTGGATAACCCTTGATATTTTTTTATTTTATTTTATTTTTTTGAACTTTGTTTACACCTTTGGGGATGATGTGATATGTTTGGTCTTCCATGCTTTGGGGATGAGGATTCAGCTGTGGATGCCATTATTTGGATCCAGGCATACAGATAGTACTTTCCATGGATTTGGTTTTCGGGGATAAGAACTACAATGTATTTGAGATAAGTAATAGGTTTTTCCATGGATTTAGATCTTGTACGATATGGATATCATGGTAATTTCTAGATTCATGAGAATATTGATAGGAGCTACTATGGATTATAAGCATGGATGATAGTGCTTCGACGTGTTTTGTCCCTCGAGTGAGGAGGATATTGATAGGAGTTTCCTTGGATTAGGTGCTTGGTTCATAGGGATTATTTGGGTCCCACCCCAAGATTCATGTAGATATTTATAATATATTCATTCTATTAGGATATCGGTTTATAGGACTACCATGGGTTACATCCACAAATTCATGAGGATATTATACGAGGCTTCCACAAATTTGGAAGCTGGATGTTTGGACTACCATGGGATGGGTTCTTGAATTCATGAGGATTGGTTGAGGATACCAGGTATTTGAAGTCCACATTACCTGGGAGGTGAGATCATCTCAACATTCTTAGTGATAACTAGACACTGGATAATGTAGTTATGGTTGATTGGGGTCATGGAATTAAGGATCAATGATTATTTTATTTTTTTATTCAAGTTATGTCACTATTAGGATGCACATATTACATGAACACACACTTATGGAAGAAAGTTATAGGTTCACCATTGGGAGTAGTCTACTGAGATTCATTTCTCACCCTTGCACATGTACCTCATTTTGTATCCATACCTTATGTTTTCTTTCTAGCTAAGCGCAGTTTCCCAAAAGATGGGGTATAGGCCCATTTCTTCATTATCAAGCAAAGCCACTTGTATTGATTCTTATGATTGGGATAGAGATAATAGATATGTTTTTTTAGATTGTGTATTAGGTATGGATCATAGTGGTAGAGGAGTATGGTTCATTTATTTATATTTTTTATCTTTCATTTATGGTCAGCCTAGTGGGAGACCAGTTGATTTGTATAGACTGACCATTCGAGTTGTATGTTTCATTCCATTTTATAATAGAATTATTTTTCAATATTATTTATCTTTTATGCATACTATATTTTTCATAATGGTTGGATTATTTATCTATGAATATGAACTCTAATAAGGGGGTATTGAACCCTCACAGTTACACCTTATACCCCCACTACTAGTCGGTATCCTCTGTAATATGAGGAGGTGTGCATGTGTTCATGAGGTGAACCAATCCAGCTACTATTTAGAGTGAGATAGATCAGGATGTTATAAAGTGTAATTTGAGATTTTTTTAATTTTGTCTTACTATTTGGTATTTTGTTGGTTGGAGATATAGGAATGTGTTGGAGATTATGGTGTATATCAATTTGGGGTGTCGAGAACACCTAATCTGATTAGAATTATAGGTTACCAGGGAGTTGAGATTTATGTTCTTAGTTTTTTATGTTATTAATATTTATGATTTTTACCTCTAACAAAACACATGTAATTTAGATTTTATTATTTATGATTTATTTATGACTTGTGTACTATTGGAAGGAGGCCAATTATTATATTTTAATCTTTTCTTATAGAGGTAAGATGCAAGTTATGAATCATACCAAGTATGTAGTATTTATATGACATGTAGACATGCTAGTGTGTAATTTTATCTCTAAATATCAAGGATTAGTTGTTTACAGTTTTAATAACTAGTCAAACAATATTTTATAGTGTAATTAATTGGTTGAATTATACTCTAATAGACCAATTTATTTATGTATTTCCTTTTTATGGAATATTAAGTAGGTATATGATGAGATACTCAATTATAGGAATGATGATGTAATCATTATGCATAGGATGTGCAATGACCATAGTTGGTCGGTATGGAATTGGATTCCTAATGGTGAACCCCTTATGGTTTATTAACATTTGAGTTTGTTTATTTAAAGTGTCAGTAACAACCTATATTTTGTTTTACCACATATCTTTGAATGAAATTATACTTAACCAAAACGTTTGTATATGTTTAATATAGTACATTTTTAAGAGAATTCTATTGGTTATGGGAAGAGTGAATTGTTGATACATGATACCCTAATTATCCTCATAATGTAAAGATTCTTTGATAGGATGTGTTATCTAGTTGTGGGTGGTGGTCGATGTGTGATGTTTTCATAAGTGAGACCCTATAAGTGGGTATTTGAGATTCTTGCTTCCATGGGTTTTTGAGACTATATCATGGATTATTCCCTATGAACTATGATTTTCTATAAGTTTTACCAATGTACTAGTTTTTTAGAACAAGTGAACCTGATGCAGGACTTGACTATTAAGTCCTGGTGGGAGACAAGGAGACCCTTAGTTTTGAATCAGACCTTAGTCCTTTAGGATTTTTGCGATGATCAAGAGTGACCCATCAAATTGTTTAGCCTTGGATTTTTGTTTCTCATTGAGTATAATATTAGGTAGGTGCTTCGGGGTATGATATAGATACACATAAGTTGCTTGGTTTTTTGGTGATGTGCAGCTTGGGTGTTAGTGCTACAGGTATTAATTTGTGGTTTTGAGGACATGATCATGGTGAAATCAGGCCCTATGTGGTTGGATTATTTAATTAGTGTGGTGAGATATTTGGTGGATTATCATGTTTGGAATGGAACTCAGTGGAAGATAAGCATGTGAAATAGGTTGAAATGCAATGGACCAAGGATGGGAACCTTTTGTTCTAGAAGGATTATATAGGGTAGGTGGTCTATTGATGAATAAATTTTGAAGAGGATTTCGATAGGAGCTCTTGGAATATCAATACAAAAATTCCATAGATAATGGTCATCATGGTATTGATCGTGGATGAGTCATCAATCCATTAGTAAGGTGGTGTGATATGGTGGTATGGGATTTTACCCCATTGTGTTGGGTGAGATAGGAATGGTATGTTCTAGTTTTATGTGGTACTGTTTAAATTATCAATCAATGATTGGCCATTTGCAAGCTGAAAACTAATGATTTCAAATAAATAATATGGGAATGATTGCATAGGATCTTTGTTGAAATGATAAATGGCCCTCTATGGTAGTGGGTACATCAAGAATGGATTGAGTCTGGTGGAATGAATGATTTGGTTCAATCCTAGTCATGGACTAACAAGACGGTGAGCATGGATTATGAGGATAAAAATATGTTTAATGAAGGAACTTGTTAAGGTTATTCTCAAGGAGTGGATGTAATTCATTTGGTGGGGAGTGTAAATTTTTCCATTTTTGGGTGGTGAACCTCATTATGAGTTGAAATTTGGTGATTACCATGGGAACCATTCTTAGGAAGTGAGAACATGTGATTTTATAGTGTTTTGGGTTGTAAATTTGGAATGAGTGGGTTTAGCTACACGAGCTACTATTTTTGGTGATTGAAAAATCATGGTATGTGGAATTAGTTCTTGGTAGTGAGGTAGATATAAGGATACTCTTATGGTGGGGAGTATCAAACCAGTCCTGGTGACACAAACCTTGTGTATGTAGGGTTTAAGATGCAATGGGATCCACATCGAGTGGGTTGGTGGGATGTTAATGACGTGTTTTCATAAGAGACTATAATGGTGGGAAGAACCATAGATAAATATCATACATTTTTGGTTAATTTCTATTGTGGAGATCACTATAAACCTTTTAATGAACAGTGAATGATGTTATGACATCAGGATGGACTCGTGTGTTCAAGAACAATCTTGATAGTTTAGTAATTGTTGTAAGCGATGGTAAAAAATTTGAAAGGTTGTACTCCTTTTATTTGGATCTATGCCTAAAAAATGTTTTTTACTATAGAGTTGAACACAATGAGTTGAATAAAAACTAATGACCAAGGTGGGCCATGATGTGTGTTTTGAAGACCTCTGAATCTTTTCAAGGATGAGAAGTGTTATGATGGGGAAATTATAAAACCTTGTGTTTTTCTAGGTTGTGAAATGATAAAAAATTTGAATTTTTATTTTTGGATGTTGGTGATGGATAAAATGGTAATTTTTACCAACTAAAAGAACCCAGATAATATTTATAACCTCTCTATTGGTCATAGAAATGGGTGTTATCCCTATGGTAAAAGTTTGGTGGAATTTTGAGTTGTTCAAATTTTAGAAATAATATTTAATATATAATTAATTAAATATTAAATTATTCATTCATTTTTTTAGAGATATATTTTTTACATATATTTAGATTTATATTTCAAGTCCATGGTTGAGTTTGAAATGTGGATGGTTTTTCTAAGTGAGGCATAACCCTGAGTCAGGCAGTGGGTCCAAGACTATTTTTCCTTTTCTTTTCTTTTCCCCTTTTCTTCCTTTATTTTTATTTCCATTTTATTTCAACCTCCATTGCATGGATTTATTCACATCCCCTCTAGTGGATTCATTCATCACGTATGAGAAAAATATAGGGATAAAAAGATATAGTGAGGGAGATGGATGTGCCACTGCGAAGCTTGAGAAGAGATGGAGCATCGTGTGGTAGTTATGGAGCATAAATATGGGTGAATATTTTGTGGATTATGCTAAAAGATATGATTATTTTATTTTTCCCCCTAATCCCCATAGAATGTTTTTTAGACTTTTAAAGGTTTATTAGACTAATATGGTACCCTATATAGTTAATATTTGCATATTTTTGGGAAACAAGGGTTTCCGAGTGATTATAGGGGTTCCTGTTTTGGAAATCCCAATCAAATGATGTGTGGTTTCAAGAACAAACATCACTTGTTATTCCTATTTGTGGAATCTGAAATTATTTAGAGGAAACATTGTGTACTTAGAGTAAAATATGTTTTGTGATACAGAGACATGTGGCGTAGTACTTGGGAAGAAACCCCATGTAAGTAGGACATAGTCATGTAGTAGTACACGACTATACCTCAGGTGTGACCAGACCATGTATTATTACATGACTAAACCCCATGTTTACCATGTCTATATAGTTGTACAAGACTAGACCTTGGGTGTACCCAATCTATGTAGAAGTACATGTAAAGGGTTGGGGTTTTAGAGTACACACTGTGTACCTGAGGCATATTCCATGTACTTCTCACTTGTTACCCATTTGAGGATTTTGAGTGATTTTGTGATATGAATTCATAATTAGACATTAGAAGATTCCATTATAATAATTTTTCCATTTAAAATGCGATGGTGGAGACCTTGGAGGATTTTAAAGTGCTGGTTTAGGGTGACCAAGTTATGGTAGAGATGTTCTTCCTCCATTAATTGAATCCTGTGGTCTCCTATGAGTAATACAAGGGAGAATACCTAGACGAGAGTCATGAGTATTGATGGAGGATGTGTAATGTGTGTGATAAGTTCTTAATAAATATCCATCTTGAGAAAATATCAAGTTATGTGGACTGTGATATGATTCTAAGAGGCTGATAGGATGTGTGTTTAGGGAAACCAAGAGTGTATTGGAAAGGGAATAAAATTGAGGCTATATCCTATTTAAGTTTCTTTTAGATTAGATAGTTAGATCATAGGATGGACTATGATTGGTTTGGGTGATTTGACCAATGAAGTGGGACTCAAGGGACCCTAGCGGGTGCCCTAGTGCGTAGTTGACCTTACCAAGAAGCGTATTCTCTCTAGATGGTGAGCATTATACCAAGATATTAGTCGGCAAATAAGGATCTCAAGTGGGATTATTATACATAAATACCAATTTTGAGGATACTAGTAGATATTCCTCTGCTTATGTAATAACTAAGATGACCCAAGTGGGTACTGATTTATAGATCGACCCTGAGTGGGTATATATGGTTTTGCGTATTGATGGCTCCAGGTGTCACCTAGAGTCCAGAAAAATGTTTAATCCTGATGGGATTGAGATTATGATGATGTTCGTGGGTGTTCAATCCACTATTGATATATTTTATTTTATTTTATTTATCTTGTAACTTGGTTTATGTTCTCTGAGATGATGTGATAGGGGTAGGTTTCCATGGTTTGGGGTCGTGCATGCGTTAGTGACTGGCATGATTTGGAGGTAGCTATATGAACAGAATATTCATTGTATTTGGAGCTTATTTATAGAATATTCCATATATTTTGAGCTTATTTATGTATTCTCCTTGGATTTGGATCTCAGATATTTGGGCTTCCATGGGTTCCATCCCTGAAGTCATGAGGATTTTAATAAGAGTTGTCTTGAATTAGGATATTGAATTATTAGGCTACTAAAAGTTCTATACCCATAATAATGAGGATATTGATAGGATCTACTTTTTATTATGAGGTCATATGATAGGGCTGTTATAGGTTTCATCCCTATAGTCATGAATATATTAATAGAAGTTTCCTTGGATTTGGAGCTTGGTTGATAATATTTCCATGAGTTAGGTCTCTAGAGTCACGAGGATATTGTTTTTCACTACCATGTATTTGGATCCCAAATGTGTTGAATTCCATTTGATGGGTTTCCAAATTCATGAGGTTAGGAAAATGATACCTTGGTTATAGACCCCACATGTTATTTGGTAGGTGCAGTTATCGAAACATGCTTGAAAACACCTTAACACAAACTGAAGTAGGTATAGTTGATCAGGGTCCTGAATCAAATGATCAAAAGTTGTTTTAGTTTATTTTTACTCTTATTGGGTCTTTAATAGGTTGTGAATATTTCATGATAAATTAATTATAATGATAGGTACTAAGATTTATTTATCAAACCCATACATGAACCTTAGTGTTTGTGTAGACCTTATATACTTTTAGGATGAGCATAGATGCACTCCAAATTATGGAGGCCAAATGCTACATTATTGAGTGGAACCACTTGTGTAGAGTTTTATGATTGAGATATAGAGTCTTGATAGGGTTTTTGAGACTGGGTATGAGGTGCATCTTGAAGTTTTCAGAGGATTATTATAAATTTATTTTCAATTTATTTATCTTGTATATGTGGTGGGTCTAGTGGGTGACCAAGTGTTGTGTATATCATGCTCGTTTGATTTTACTTTTGTATTCCATTTTATTATATCATGATTTTTATTTTGTTATTTATCATTTCTATGTAATCTATTTCATATGATGGTTGGTTTATTTATCTATGATTTCACACTCTGATATAGGGGTTTATTATCCTTATAATACCATATTAGACCCACACCTCTATTCAAACACCATTTTCATATGGGAAGGTTCTCTTTAGGTCATGTGGTGAACCATTCTGACTAATATTTAGTGTGATCTAGACTAGGATATTACAAAAAACCTGAACAATTGGATGATTTGTGTATTGAAAATTTCCTCTTTATAAGGGCTCTTACACTTATTATTTTTATGGGGTTTTCTTTTAAATATATCATAAACTTAATTTAAATCATATTCATATTAATTTGATCACTATTTCATATCATAAATTTTCTATCTTCACAAGATTTATCCATTTGGGAATTCAATATTCTAATTATTTAGTTTTGGAATCCATATTCTATAAAAGAAATTATTGTGTTCACACCACATTACCGTGAAACTCATTATATAACCCTTAAGTTTGTGTTACTCACCTAAAATATATAATCCAAATATATTCATACATATTTGAATTCATCGCAAGCATATGGGAATTGGAAATTTTTATATAAAAACATATAGTTATTTGATATTGAAAATCTACACATAAGTAAGATTAGAGTGAAAGATACTCAAACCCACAACTGTTTATAACCACGAATAAGCCTCTAGGATAATGGGTAGTCTGACCCCAAGTACATATCCCCAGGGAATCACTAATCAAGTGAGAATTCAATTCAAGATATCACTAATAACTAATAATAAAAACCTATATTTAAAAACGTTTCTATAGTATGTAAATCGAAAAAAATCGAGTTCATGGTAGATGGAAATTTAAATCATATGATATCACACCTAGAATGTAATGCAAGGTTCTATATCCTAGAATAAAATTATCATATAAATTAATAATATATATCATTAAAATTCTATAAAAAATTTAAAAACATGAATAATATAATGTATAAATAAAAAAAATTATTTAATATGATAAACAAATATAAAAATTTCATATTTATTTTAAGGGTTACGAAAACAAATTTCAAAATACTGACACTTATAATTTTTAAAAAATTCACAAAGTAAATGAAAAATTAACTAAATTTTAATTTTTTTTATTTTTTTTAATAATTTCTTGATATTAACTTGAAAGTAAATTTAATCTTGTGTTCATTATAGAGGTTTAGTATAGGATAATAGTATAATGAAGGGTTAAGGGTTTTATAATAAAGTAGCACAACTATGTGGGGTGGCATGATGAAATTAGATGTACATCATTGTAGTTGCACAATAATTCAAGGACACCCCTTAGATCACTTAGTGCAATGAATAATCACCAACATGAGGTGAATCCTGATGTGGGTCTCATATTAATTGGGCACTGTTCATCATTTAAATGTGCATGTTGCATGCTATGATTGAAATTATGTTTTCTCACAATATAATTTCAATCCCACTCATGACATTACATTAACACTAAACTCAACATTAGGTAGAGAGAAAATAATTCTTTGTTTATTTATGTAAATAATGTAGGCTATATTGTATCTATTATAAATTATACACTTCTCTCTCCATCTTAATTTAATTTTTCAACATAATTTTGAGTTTTCCATGCATACTAAGTTATCAAGCATACTTATTTTTTTATCCTTCCTAAAATTATGTTATCATATAATGTAATATCAAGTGGGGTAAACCTAGTTTACATTTTATTAGAAAATAGTGAATTAAAAATGATTATTAATTAAATAAGATGATTATGATACCCCTGATGGGTTTTTAATGATCATTATATGAGTGAAGGTAGTTGAAGAAAACCTATATGTGTCTGATCTATCCATTAAAGATTCAACATACATGAAAAAACAAGAACAAAATATACCTGTATTGTGGTATTAAAAGTCTCTACTTTGATGGATTTTTCATAATTAAGACCACAAGATTATCAAATTTAGTGTTCCTACCTTTGTAGGCAATCCAATAGATAATAGATCCATGAATTTATCATGAGGGTGGATATATGTTGAGAGGGGTTCTATCTCCTTATCTATATATGATGAATGAATCTACATAAAGGATAGGTTTTCATAATTCTATGCACGAAACTAATGAACAAATAATACATCAGTTATGGAAATCATTTCTTTATGCATCCATCCTTGATGCTCCTCATTGAATGAAAAATGTATCAGCCATATGAAACATAACATAGAATTTATGT
Source organism: Viscum album (assembly GCA_963277665.1). Classification (NCBI taxonomy): domain Eukaryota; kingdom Viridiplantae; phylum Streptophyta; class Magnoliopsida; order Santalales; family Viscaceae; genus Viscum; species Viscum album. Next base: position 1,494,569,216 of record OY728147.1, on the reverse strand, counting down.
CCTATTAGACAATCCATTGAGCTAATTTAATGATTATGAAATATATGAATAGCTCATTCATAATGGATTACGACTGATATAATCTATGTGGGGATAATATAGTGAATGTTTTAGAAGAAATCACTCATTACACTGGATGCAATGTAGTATTGTCTCGTATTGCATGTAAACACACTATATTGGAACCAATATAATGTCAAACATAGACTAAATGATACATTGGAACCAACATATCTATAAGGTATATACACAAAATACATATGAATTTAAGTGAACATCCAACATTTACTCCCATGGATTCATGTTTTGATGGGGAATTGGTCCCCCATTATCCATCATAGGGTTCGGTACCCTCCATATACTTGGGGTGTGGGTCCATTAGATATACATGGGGTTAGTAATCCATTATCATTAATGTGGTGATGGTCCCCCTTATACTACAGATAAGTTTAATTTCTACCTCAACTTAGGTGTATTCTAGTGATGCGTGAGTCCTCTATTGATAGAGTCAATACTCCTTTGATTAGGGTATCCTCAAAAAAGGCACTGATCTTACACTACAACTCATGTGTGATAATGTTGTTTTTATCATAGTTGGTAAATTATGATAGAAATGGTCGATAATCCCTTGAATGGTATATATCATCGGTCATGCTGTGGGTCCCTTATAGGTTTCAAGATCTGTGACACAAAAATGGTGGGCTATATAAAGTGGTAATTATTAAACTGAAATGCATAAATTAACATGGTGTAGGTTCCCCAAGATTGATTATAGTGTTGGTGTGGAAAAATTGGTGAACAGATAAGATTCTTTGAGACATGAGTATCCTTATGCACATTGGGTTTCCATTAAGACATGGAATGTTTATACGTTATGTAATTATGACATTTTATATATTATGGGATTCTAAGAATCCTATTTCTGACGCTTTTGACGGGGTATGCGCATCCGTCTGTGGAGGACGCGCAACTATTGCCCCGCATTACCACTTTCCAAAGGCAGGCGGTAGCTGTTCCTTATTCAGGGATGTTTGCTCCTTGATCGAAACGAGATGATGGGATGCCGGTTCTTCCTTCTGTGGATTCCTCCTCAGAACTCATCACCTAATCTGGGTATCCCTTATAGATTAAGTCCTGGTTCGTGAATCTTGTTCCTAGTTCCATATCTTCATGGACGCTGGTTAATTACACTACTTCCGTCAGGACATTTCATGGGGTCTTGACATGGTAGCAACCTTTGGTCAGAGTATATGAGAACATCAGGAATGTCGGGGCATCTCTGGATGCATGGACATTGGGGAATATGTATTCATCCTCATAAGAGGACATATCAAGGGTGTAGAACCCAAGGAGTCCCATGTCGAATGCGGGGAATCACATTCCATAGGCATGTATCTAAGGTTTTCCTCATCTTCCCATGTTTAACACAGGGTATGATACAAGTTTAACATCTAGCAGAGACGGTTACACCAAAGGTGTGTCTTTTGAGGTTTTCCTTAGGAAACTCATGTTTATCACGAGGCAGACCGTGAGTTTAACGTCTTGAGAAGATGGAATGAGAGTGACCAGGATGTCCCATAGAGACAGATCAAACTGGTACATCCCTTGAAGGGAATACCTGGAAGGTTTACCGGGTGGATGGATCAAAACTCCCAATGAGGATAGATCTGAGGTGGTGCGCCCCACGGAGGGGAGATGTCACACCGTAATGGATGTTCTGAACACCACTGAGGGTGGATCAGGGAGAGTGCACCCCAGAATTGGGGACACCAAGGTTTACCATTGGCAAGGATTGAACCTCATAGAGGTTTCCTATGTACCCTGTGTAAAGGACAGAGATCAAAACCCACATAGTTCAAAGGGGTGATGAATTGGGGTGTACACGGAGGACGATAACCCGAATACATGCTGGGGCTTACGCATGGATAACGGACTAAGTACTACTTTGAGCAGTAAGGAGGTGGAGGACATGATTCCACCGGGATGTGGCGGCCTGGGTGAGAATCATGATGGATGACAGAGAGTTGAATGGAGTGAAGGGGGAATGATATGGGACCATCGTGATGGTGATTGTATTGTTGGTCTTGAGCCTCAAAGATACTTCCTATGTATCCCTGTGGCAGGGAATCAAAGTCTGCGTAGTTCGGTGGGACGATGGGACACCTAAGGAGGAGGCCCGTGACAATGGACGTATGGATGGGACCTAGAGTAAGTGGAACCTCTGGGTTAGGGAATGAACTTCCCGAGACACATAGGTTCGAGGGAGAGATCATGATGAGACATGAGTAATGGGCTTGAGCCTCAGGGAGTCTTCCTACGTATCCCTATGGCAGGGAATCAAAGACCACATAGTTCAGATGGTGGGAACCAACGTAAAGGGGGTTGGAGCGACCAATGGGTGGTGGTATTGAACCTCATGGAGGATTCCTACATACATTTACTTAGCAATAATCAAATACCATGTAGTTCAGATGGTGGAATGGGGCTTACACTCTAGGCTGCCCAGGGTGTTGGTGAACCGACGTGAAAATGGTCAGAACGACCGGGTGTTGGGCTTGAACATCAGGGAGGCTTCCTACGTACCCTACCTTGGAAAGGATCAAAGTACACGTAGTTCAGGTGGGTGGCATCAACGAGCCGATGTGAAGGTGGACCTGGGATCCACTGGTTGTTGGGATTGATCCTCAGGGAGACTTCTTACATACCCTGCCTTGGCAGGTATCAAAGTCCTCGTTGTTTGGGAGGCGATTTCAATGAACCGACATGAAGGTGGACCTGGGATCCACTAGTTGTTGGGCTTGAACCTCTGGGAGGCTTCCAACATACCTTGCCTTAGTAGGGATCAAATTCCACATAGTTTAGAATATTGGTGTGGGGATTACACTATAGGCTGCCCAGGGTGTTGGTGAACCAACGTGAAGATGGTTGGAACAGTCAGGTGTTGGGCTTGAACCTCGTGGAAGCTTCCTACATACCTTACCTTGGCAAGGATCAAAGTCCACATAGTTCTGGTGGGTGGTGTCAACGAACCGATGTGAAGGTGGACCTGGGATCCACTGGTTGTTGTGCTTGAACCTCAGGGAGGCTTCTTACATACCCAGCCTTGGAAAAGACCAAAGACCTCATAGTTCAGAGAAAAATGGGATATTGAACCGATGCGTAGGGGTTTCTGGATAAATGGGTGTTGGGATTGAACCTCATGGAGGCTTCTTACGTACCTTGCCTTGGAAAGGATCAAAGTCCACGTTGTTCAGAAGACGGGTTTGGGGATTACACTCTAGGCTGCCCAGGTTTTGATGTCAGGGTTGGTTCTTACTCTAAGACCATGTGAGTCATGCTCGGTGTGAGAAACAAGAGGTAGTAGAGACCTGACAATCACGTTGTGAAAGGTGCATTCGTGGGAAGTGGAGTGGGGCGTACGCATGGAGCGGCCCATATTGGTTGGGACTTACTTCAGGAGGGAGGACCGTGTGCCGCTTTGGAGCGGCAATGATGGATGGGCTTACGCAAGGAAGCTGCCCGAGTGCCATTGTGGAGCGGCAATGGTGGATGAGGATTATGCAAGGAAGGTGCCTGGGTGCCGCTCTGGAGTGACAATCGTGAATGGGGCTTACGCAAGGAAGCTACTTGGGTGCCGCTATGGAGCGGAAATAGTGGATGGGGATTACACAAGGAAGCTTCCCAGGTGCCTCTATAGAGCGGCAATGGTGAGTGGGGCTTACACAAGGAAGCTGCCTGGGTGTCGCTATAGAGCGGAAATAGTGAATGGGGCTTACGCATGGAAGCTGCCCTGGGTGCCTCTATGGAGCGGAAATGGTGGATGAGGATTACACAATAAATCTACCCGGGTGCCGCTATGGAGCGACAATGGTGGATGGGGCTTACGCAAGGATGCTACCCGGGTGCCGCTATGGAGCGGCAATGGTGGATGGGGCTTACGCGAGAAAGCTGACAGGGTGCCGCTATGGAGCGACAATAGTGGATGGGGTTTATAGAAGAATGCTGCCTAGGTGCTTCTATGGAGCGACAATGGTTGATGTGGCTAATGCAAGGATGCTGCCTGGGTGCCGCTATGGAGTGGCAATAGTGGATGGGGCTTACGTGAGAAAGCTGCCCGAGCACCAAAATGGAGTGGCAATGGTGGGTGGGGATTATGCGAGAAAGCTGCTCAGGCACCGCTATGGAGCGACAATGGTGGATGGGGTTATGCGAGAAATATGCCCGGGTGTCTTCCTCATGCCTTTCCATGAGTGCATCCCAACCCACTGGTTGGTTGAGGCCTTTACCTATGCGCTAGTGTACAAGAGGGATAATGCCAAGGGAGTTGGAATCAGTCCGAACAAAGGGAGATGAAATGTGTGAATCACATGACCGACATTAAGAACACAATGAGGGCGACGTGGTGATGAAAGATAACTATTGACCATGTTCGAAACACAACATCGATATCATGTTAGCCTGAAATGGGGACAAACAATTGAGGGTCGACTGTTGACCATGTTCTAAACACATGACCTGACTCAAAGTGTCGTCCAAAGTCTTTCAAAACGTTGGCCCATGATGGAAGGTGAGCCGAGGCGGCATGGGACCAGGCCATTAGGGGGTCCCTTCAGACATGGAAGTGGATGAAGATCCGAATGAAGGACATGCCAAACGTGAAGTGGAGTGGTGGAATGTTTGGACGGATTCCAATGCTCTTGAAATTATGCCACTGTAATCATGGAATTAGGCATATTATGCTAGGACAATAAGGAATCTCTTGTTTTGAGAAAGAGGCGTCCTATGTTTGCAACATAGGGTGCACTACAGTTTATATGCATGTAGATAGGACTATTGTCTTCTTATGCTTGGAGCATAAGGCATATTATGTTTAGAGTAAGAGGCATCCTATGTTTAGTACATAGGGAGTACTAAAATTTATAGTCATGTAGAAAGGACTGTTGGCATCTCATGCTTGGAGCATAAGGCATTTCTTATTTGGAGCAAGAGACATCCTATATTTGGAGCATAAGGAATACTACGGTTTATAGTCATGTAGAGAGGACTGTTGGCATCTCATGCTTGGAGCATGAGGAATTTTTTATATTGAGTAAGAGGCATCCTATGTTTGGAACATAGGGGGTACTACAGTTTATATTCATGTAGAGAGGACTATTGGCATCTCATGCTTGGAGCATAAGGAATCTCTTTTTCGGAGAAAGAGGCATCCTATGTTAGGAACATAGGGCATACTACAGTTTATAGTCATGTAGATAGGACTATTGGCATCTCATGCTTGGAGCATAAAGCATCTCTTGTTCAGAGCAAGAGGCATCCTATGTTAGGAACATAGGGCGTACTAAAGTTTATAGTCATGTAGATAGGACTGTTAGCATCTTATGGTTGGAGCATTAGGCATCTCTTATATTGAGTAAGAGGCATCCTATGTTTGGAACAAAGGGTGTACTATAGTTTATAATCATATAGATAGGACTACAAGGCATAAGGAGCCTAGAAATGGATGGTGTTGGGACTTATGCTAGGGCGGCCCTTTCTAGTTCAACCTGGCATAGGAGCCAAGTGAGGGGTTTGGTGGAGTTGCCTGAGGAATTGTTCAACTCAAGGTACTCGGGGAACTGATGATGATATTCTCAACTCACAACATGGGAATGGAACCAAGAGTAATATGTTGACTCAAGGTGTTTTGTGGTGTGTGAAGAAGTATCTCGAATCATTATATTCCATAGGTTGAAGGTGGGTGCGCAATGGAAAATCCCGACGGCCCGGCCTGAAAAGTTCATGGTGCGACTCTCCATTTTTCAGGGGGGTCAATGACGGTAGCTAAGGTAGGAGCATTTCAAAGGATAGCTCTTCGCAATGTAGCTTCCCAGATCATGGACTCACGAAGCAAAGGTCTCTCTTGGAGCATAGGGCTCTCACAGAGCAAAGGGATCTCACAGAGAAAAAGGTGCTCACGGAGCATGGACTTGCGGAGCAGCATCGCAAAAGAAGCTACTCGTGGAGCATGGAATCTCAGAGCAGCATCGTGAAGGAATCTGCTCACGGAGCATGGACTCGCGGAGCAACATCACGAAGGAAGCTGCTCACGGAGCATGGGTCGCCGAGCCACTTCGCAAAGGAAAGAAGAGCTCTGTAAACTGGGAGATCAGCCGCCCAAGGGGTGGAATGGCCGTCTGGTGAAGGGGGGTGAGTTGGGTATTTATAGGCCAGAGGAACCGTGAAGTAGATCTTGCTCGGCACAAAGAAGAATCTTGCTCCGCAGTGGATCACAAACGTCAAATGCAGTCACGGAGTGTCTCTCCTCCTTACTTCGCAGCGGGGCTCCAGGATCGTGGAGGGGGCTTCGCAAACAGTCTTCACAAACTAGTTTTCTAGCCCAACTTCAAATGTCCATAACTCCTAATCCGTAACTCTATTTGGGCTCTATGACCTACCAAATCGAATATTTCGAAATGGAATATGATCTTGGATCAAGTATGGAAGCATTTAGAAAATTATGGGGATGCATTTTACAGTTTCAACAAATCACTATCTTATTATTAGGTGTGACCTCTGATGATGATAGATAAGATTCCAGGGACATCTTCTTATTCCCTAAGACTTTGAGTAGTATATAATAAATAGACTATCATTTCTTATTTTCCCTCTATTTACTCACTCGTGCCAGAGGATTTGAGATAATGATTTTCTTTTGTTTTTTTTAATTTATGGTTGCTGCGAATCCTACCAAGTATGTTTGTAATCACACCTATATGGGATATGTTTCAAAACCTATTGTGTAGGTGCAGAAGATGCATATTCTTAGAGATAGTCTTTGGGGACATGGAGCTAGTGTGGCTCGATTGGAGCTGAGGTCTGTTGGTGCTTGGTGGTCCATAATGAATCATGGTGGTTAGTAATACTAGTGGAGAGTGTTTCATCTAGAGATCAAACCACAAGTACACACACCATGAATAATATTTCTAGTGTATTGAGTCTTGAAAATTTAGATACTTGTCATATATATATTTATTTTTTTGTATTTTTTAACATTTAGTTGTATTTTTTCACATGTTTATTTTGAATGTAGTTAATTTATATATACATATATTGTATTGGCGTTACATTTTTTGATCATGAAATGGAGGTATGTGCCTTTTGTGGGTTGATATAGGATTTAACTCCTATATTGGGAGTTTTTCTTACTTGGTGATAATCACCAGCCCATTTCCTAAATAGACATGGTCTTGGAGTAGAACTATCGACCTATTTAGAGCTTGGGTGGGGCATCGATGGGTTAAGTCGTTTCAGTTGTGTGTATTGGTGCTAGTGAGTTAGATCAAGATTGGTTTAAAGGACCCTATAATTTCCCCTTATAGGTATGAAGAGGATGTCGATGGGTATAAAATGATTTTTTAGGTGACTAAAATGACTTTGAGGAGATTAGAAAAAGTATCTAGAATGATGCATTGGTATTCTTTGAGTTGGGGGACTAGGTTTGAGTGGCTAGTTCACTTATAGTGAGTATGTCAGATTTTGGGGTAGGTTGGAATGTCCTTTTTCATATATGTTATATCATATTATAGGGGATAATACACTCCTAGGTTTATGTGATTCAATATATGCGATTTAAGGGTTGTGTTCCATTTCCCCCTTGATGTGATATGAGATTCCAATGTGGGGAGATATATCCCCCTTAATAATATATGATGAGCTAGAGTAGGGTGGGGAACTATCCTACTATGATGGTTTTATGGGTGGGGAATCATTCCTCATGATATTTATTTTTATTCCAAGGTGTGGCTCCATCCCTCCTAATGGTACAAAAGGTGGGGAACTATTCACCTCGATATGAATATGAGTCTTGGGTGGGGTACAATTCCCACCCACTGGTATTACATGTGGGAAATCATTCTCCTTGATACATGTTATAATTATTGGGTGTTTTTCCAATCCCCCTTAACAGTAATATGTTTTGGTAACTATTACCCCTGATATGTAATATAATTCCAGGGTGGAGGGATATTTCTTACTTATGGTATTATTGGGGAGATTCCATTCCTTACTAATAGTATTATGGGTGGTGAAAATTTCGTCATGATATAAATTTTGACTATAATATGAGGGAATCACTCACCCATTATGGTTTTATGGTTGGGGAACCATTCCTCCAGACAAATATTATAATTCCAAGGTTGGGATTCATTACCCCATGATGGTATTTTGGGCATGGTACCATTCCAACTAATATATATTATGATTCTCTTGGTGAGGTTTCATTCCCCCTTGATTTGATGGTTTTAGGCTGGTGATGTGACCTTCAGTTGGTGGATATATGATTCCAAGTAGGGGTGTTACCCCCTTGATGTGATAGTTATGGGTAAGGGATACAACCTCCTATGTGTGATCGATATTTGATTCTTGGAAGTGGCTTCACTTCCCCCATGAAAATTTTCAATGAAGGGTATGAAACTCCCTAGGTGGTTGGTATATGACGATTCCATTTAGGTGATGAAACCCCACAGGAGAATGAAATATGAACTATTTTTTGGGAGGTTATAGTGTCCCAATCCCAGTTCAACCTCATGTGATGGTGAAATTTCACCATGATACCTCATCTGCACCTCCCCATATGCTAGAGGATTCTAACTAGAAGGGAGGGTTTAATAAATATAGTTGAGAGACTATACGCTATAATATAAAATAATAATCATAGTGGAAATAGGATAAACAAATAAATAAAATCAACTATAATAGATAAATATGAAATTTCCAAAAAATAATTAATACAATCAAACTATGAAATTTCATATGAAATACCTTATTAAAGTAACATCGGAAATTAATTGAACGAAAGACTCAAAATAATGACTTCCAAAACTTGTATTAGGTCCTATATTCTATCCCAAATCTAAAAATAATCTTAACTAGGAAAAAACCAACCAATAATAGGACCCCTTTCCCTAATCCAAACCTACATCTAAAAAATATTCCCAGGTAGAAAATGGTGTCCCAAATAGGGTTTTAGTAAAACTCAGTTTTCCACAATCAATAATTTCTTCATAAATCTAGTCTGATTAATAGAGCACAAATCAATATGATAAATAGTGGTTGTAATTATAAATTAAACTCAGAATATATAAATAAACATCCTAACTCCCGAGATCTAGGTTGACACCCAGGGCCATCCATACCTAATATTGAAAGATGCAAGATTTATATTTCTATACCCACAAATGGGTCTAATACCACTGTCTAGAATACCCATAAATTCCATAAATTCACAAATAAAACAAGGTGAATTCCCATGAAAGGGGATAATTACATATTCAATTTACAACAGAACCAATATAAATTACTTTTCCATGGTCTAATAATATATTCAATTTATATTATACCCATGGTGATTTAATATTCAATGTCCAATTAAATATTCCATATATCATGTATAGTCAAGATCCAATGGATTCAAAAATACTAAAATATTTCAAAAATGTTATATATGTTTAATTTTCATTAATTCATTCCAAATTCCAATTATCATTCTAATTATAGTTACATGACAATATTTCACTATGCTAATTTCTAATTACATGTCAATTATGTCCAATCAAAAATTCACAAGTCAATTATACCCAATTACCAATTTTATCCCATAGGGTGACAAGGTTCTCAAGGTTTTATCCAAACACCAACCCATGATTCCATAATTCAGTCTCAAGAACACGAGATTTATATAATAAAAATTTCCAACCTAGGGCTAAGGATTGGTACACCATGGGGGTTTCTGAAAGTCTTGGGTCTCAAACACCAATGGACCTGATGGGATCCATAGAAGGGTTCAGTAAGGTATTAAAGGTATATAAGTAATTATCAATTGATATATTTCATGATTATGATGTGGCGGTGTGATAAAACTTGTTACATATACTAGAAACCAAAACCAGTCTACTAGGAGATACTTTTGACCACCAACCTCAGAGGTAGAGAAGAAGAATACCAAGAATCAAATGTCTAGATCAACACACACACCATGAATACCTACAAACAGTGATATATACCCCACATAAAACGTGGAATAATAATAATCATGTTGAAAATGGAAGGATTCAATAATTATGGTCAAAACATATAGAATCTCGATGTCCGGATCGAACAATGGATCGAAGGATCAAAGGATGATGTTTAAGAAGTCAAGAAATCCAAGGATAACCCTTTGAGTTCTCTAATCATATGTTAGGATCAAATGGAATGGATTATAGGTGTTAATTTAGGTTGATAGGTGGAATTACCAAGCTTCCCCTCATTAAAATCCTAGTAGACCCCCATCGACGAGCCGCTGTGGTCCCATCAGATAGCTGGTCATTCCTATATCCAAAGAGGGATACTTTCTCATCCAACTACTAATAAATGTTTCTATTTCATATCTTCTACTATAATCCACTACTAACCTTTATCAATTGCTCCCCTTCAATCCCCCCATTCACCTCCGAGGAACCTTTTAGACCAGGAAAGATGCTCAATTACTAAATTTAAAGTTGTTTAACAAAAATAAAGAGAGAAGTACCTAGATAAAGGATAGGATCTTAAAACATCCACCCCATATGAAAAATTATACCCATATTTTCACCCATGAATTACTGGGAGATGCGAGTTTATAACTCATGCCACTATTCCCACATATCTGAATCACTTTTACAGCTCTCCTTCTAAATATACTCATGCTGCCACTACACTTTATCTATCTATACAATATTTCCTCATTGAATATTCTCACTACAGTCTATGATATGGATTAGATGATCCTCAAAGGAAACATCAACATCAATGCCAACATCATCAACATCTATTACATGATAACGATCAGGGTGATACCTCCAAAGTTGTGACACATGAAACACTTCATGCATGAAATTGTAGCACTATGGAATATCTAGTCAATATGCCAATGAACCAATTATCTAAACTATCTCTAATGACCAAAGAAACCAAGGTGGTAGATTACCCTACTTTTGGATACACTTTTCCCCATCCTAGGAGACAAACAAGGAAAAACTTGGTGACCAACCTCGAAGTCCATACATCATATCTAATGGTTAACATAAGGTTTCTGCCTACTATGTTTAGTTTCCAAATGATTCCTTATTAATTAAACCTTATTAGATGTTTCTTGTGCAAGAATAGGTATAGCATGTGCTATCTCACCCACCTAAAACCAGAATAAATGTAAATAACATATTCATCCATACAAATAATCAAAAGGATCCATTTGTATTGATACTTAGAGATAATTATTATAGTTTAAATCCAATAGATCCAGATGCTACTACCAAGAACCACTGATGTCCAGAATAAAGGTTTTCAACATATCCTTTAAAATCTAAATCATCCTTTAATATTAATGGTTCTTCTAAGGATGATTTCATGTTCTTCAAAGAACCGTAAAAACCATCACATTCTGAAGACCCTTTTAGATACGTGATGAAAAATAGGATCACTATCTCATACAATAATCTATAGAACACTATGAAACTGAACTATCTCACTCATACAGTGGTTACCTAAGTCATGAATGGTGAAGTTTCCTACAATAAAAATGAAATAGGATACCTTCATTAGTCAACCCACAATCACCCACACAATATCATTCTTATAGGGATTCCTTGGTAATCCTATCATGAAATCCATCATGATATTATTCCACTTCCATTCCGTAATGGTAAAGGGATGTAATAACAAACTAGGCCACTAAAGAATAACCATAACCATATAAAAGGTGTATCATCAGTTCATGAATCTAGATATATCTTCCTTCATCCTTATCTACCATAACTTCCAATGGATTCCATGATACATATTTTTCAATATAGGATGTACCACACATTTTGAAGTATTGAATTCCCTCACCATATCCTCACACATGCTCATAGGAACCCATATATGAATATAGAAATGAATAAAATCATCAAACTAAAGGAACTATATTGATTTTGGACCCAAAAAATATTTGTTCTCCCTCTGGGAAAAATCCTCTATATTAGATAACTACCTCCTCTTGATTGAATTCAGAATCGAGGGAACAGTATAGGTCGATGTCATAGTTACTCTCCCATTATACTCCTGAACATATAGATGTATATCTTCAAAAATAACCATCAACCACCACTCATAAAAATATCAACAAACTACCTAAGTCGTTTTCTTCTTACTAAGGGTGTCAAAAATGATGTTTTCATTTCCAGAAGTACATGCCAACTCTTATTCCAAAGACTCTATATACTCAAACCACATCATATGATGAAGGTTTAGGTCCTACTGTGAAAAGATGAACATCAAGCTCTTTTGATATATATAAATCATAAATATCTCTCCCAGAAAATAAAGTCATCATTATATCAGAGCATGTAACACCATAAATATATCTAGGCCATGTGTTGGAAGATTCTTCTCATGTGGTCTTAGCTTCCTATGATATAAGAAACCACTTGATCCACCTAATTCTAAACCACTCCAAGCCTGACTCATGATGCATCTAAATAAATTTTTATACTTCTTACCCATATCAGGTAAGGGTATTATTTATTGAGGTTTTCCTACACTTAAAATTCCTATAATTCCATCTCACATGTTTCTGAATTAAAAAGACTCACCCCTTTATTGGTCAGACCGAACATCGATGCTTCCTAGTAGGAGAAACCCTAGATTAATAACTGATAACATCTTTTCAAACCTATAAATCTTTGAATCCCAAAAAAATTCATGGATAACTTCTAATATACCATGGATTTCACCTTCTATGAGTAGGTTTACACTCCATCATCTGAGGTAGCATAGCCCATGAAGTTCGGGTTTTCAATCCAAAAATGATATTTAGTAAGTTTGGCGTATAATAGAATCTCTCTCACCATAATCAAGATGATTTAAAGATGATAGGTATGATTTTATCTATAATGGGAGTAAACCAAGATTTCATCCATTGAAACCACCACAAAATGATCCAGATATGGATGGAATTTCAAATCCATCAAGGCCAGGAATATATCAAATGTTTTTTTAGACAAAACAACATTACCACTAACTAATACTACCCATAAATACTCCTTAATGAAGTTTGGTGTATATAATAGTCTCAACCTCAAATGATGGTACCCTATATAAAATTTAATCTTTGAGAATATATGGGAACCTCTCAGCTGATCAAATAGATCCCCATTTCAAGGATCCATATACCTTATCGGTAAATAACATGGGAGAACCCCATAGTGATATACTAGGTAATATGAATCCATTATCTACCATATTCTATAGTTACATTTTTAAATACTAAATTTAAATTGGTACCATTATATAGGATGAGATATAAATAGGGTTGGATCCTAGAACCAACTCAATAGTTAATTCAATCTCCCTATAAGGTGGTTAGTTGGAGAAATCTTCAGGAAATATATCCTAAAAGTAGTTCAACACAAAAGGAAATGTTTTTTTAGTAACTCACCATCATCCATAATAAGGATTGCTACTTGGACCCTAATCTAGTACAATTAAATTGAATTGGTCCTTCATGAGAATCCCAACAATTCCATTCCCCACAATATATATAAGTATCTCCTAGAGATAGAAAGGGAACTATCCTCCAATAACAGTCAATGTAAGACTAGTACATAACAAGCTAATCCATATCTGAAATGAAATCAAATAAAAATATTACCACCATAAAAAATACTAGATAAAATATTATCCATCAATTTGTAGAGTTAACTTCTTATTGCATTAGATACCCAATGATCTTATCCCTAACGATGTATCAATGGGAATAACCAAATCCATGCATTCCAACACCAAAACCAATCTATTTAGAAATTGAGAAGATATGAAGGATTTTGATGCCCCTGCTTAAAAAATCACAAGAAAGGGTAGATTCTATAATAATCATACCTTTGATGGTGGAAGTTCCTTTCTCTATACTTATAGAAGTAACTATATTATGTGAAACTGACCCACCCATCTACCTTGGGATTTAGTCTAAAACCCTGATAATTCTTATTCCTAGTGATACTAACACTCTTGTGTTGGGGTAAAAATCCCCTACCATGAATTGTATGATCGATGGAATTCTAGCAACCTATCTACTAAGGAGAAATTGAGTCCCTCCCAGAATCATTATTTTTTATGATACTCTATCATATTTTGGTTGCTAAGTTACCATGAATAATTTCAATAGGTGGATAATGTTACCAGAATCTCAACACTCCACTATAGAAAAAGGACACTGTCTATTCTTGTAGAAATTTTTTTCACACTCATAGAACTACACATGGTAGTAGTGTTGAGATGATGGTCTACTTTACTGGCTGCTCTTCCTACTGCTACCTTGTATGTAATTCTCAAAGCGGCGCTTCCTTCTACATGAGGAGGAACACCAAGATAATCCAAATGCAACTTATTTCCAATAACTCTAGGCCTCCTTTAGGTTATATTTAATGGATATAGCTAGAATCACCACATTAAATAATTTTTTCAAGTGAAATATCTTCACCTACAAATATATTTTATATAAAAACCCATCATAGAAGTACTCCACCTTGGCTACCTCATATTTTGATAATGATGTAGAAAAAAAATATTAGTTGATAAAAATACCTGTGATTTTCATCATAAAATGATCCTCTATATTAGGGGCATAAAATCTTGAGCCCTCTTATATATCAGAATCTCTGGGTAGAAGTGAATTAGGAACTTATCCTTGATGTCTTTCCATGTTAGTTCCTCATTTTGTCCAGAATGCACTATTATGTCCCACTAGTGATTGGATGGTCCCCGTAGTATATTTATATATATATTCACCCTTATTTCTATGGGTATCTCCAAGTTTCCAAATATCATCTGGGGAAACTCTATCCAGAACTCCACTATATGAGGGCCTCACTTCCCAAATAACATGAGTGTGTGTTGTAGCTAGAACCACCTTATCAGTTAAAACATAGAAACGATGATGTGATCATTATCCCTTCCCATGGAGAACATAACCCATAAGAAACAATAGTAGAGACAGTTTTTCATTGGATTTCTTATAGCTGTAGGAGGTTCCTGATCTATTATACGAGGTTTGTTCTCATTAACACTCTCATTACATTCAATTAAAAAATGACGAATATGTATATCTCTTCAAGGGTGAACACACTCCTCAAATAATAGGTTATATAACATATTAAATTAAAAAATATAAAATAAGGGAAATAGATAACCACAAATACAAAGACACTTCTTGTATTGGATTAAGAAGCGAATTTAATTTTTATAGAAAATTAATTTTATTCCTTTTATAATGAATTTCATTAGTTTAATGAAAAATTTATCCACGAAGACATTTATTATATAGTAACTATATCCCAAGAATGACCAATGAATGTTAAAATATTTCCCTGTGTGCCTACAATGATGCATGAATATTCACCTCATAATATACCATCCCTTATGTAAAACCTCATAAATCACTAAAATTACACAATAGTTGTATCACACAAGATAAAATAACAACACAATAATAACAATCAAACCTCAATAATTAGAATCCCGTCCTTGGAAGATTTAGTTTTCCCTACACATGGGTTAATAAATCTCTTGTATGGTATCATTACCAATCCATGACACATCCTATCCTCTTGTGTAAAATTCCCAAATAAAAAATAAAAAAAATACCACCTTTGATAACAATTTTCGATGTCCCTAACCAGTTCTCCCTCACGCGATTGAGATAGGTCACCACAAAGCCTCAAAAGAGCCTCCATATAAGATAAAGTATCTTTGCTAGTAGTGAGGGTCTAATAAATATAGTGTGGAGACTATAACCTTTGATATAAAATAATAACCAAAATATAAAAATCTTAAAAAATAATTACTATAAAATCCAACATATAAACAGTAAATTTCTAAAATAATCCAACATAATGAAATAATTTGATGTTTTACTAAATTTTATGACAAAGTCATACAAGAAACCTAATAAATGAAGTATTAAAAATAAATACTACCAAAACTGGTTGTAAATCCTATACTTGGTCCCAAATCTGTGCTCTATTACAAGCTATGAAAATCATATAATAAATCATAGAGCCCCTTTTCCTTTTCCAAACCTATATCCATGAAGTCTACATGGGAACTAAATGGGGGCCTAAATAGGATGTGAGTAAATCTCTATAGGAAACTACCAACATTGTATAAACAATTCTAATAAGAGAAATAGTGAATGAAACTATATGATAAAAAATAATTAATTATAAATTAAATAAAAATATATATAAATAAACCCATCAAACCTCGAAATCTATGTTGACACTTGGGGCTAACCATACCCGCCATAACTTGATTCTAGATATCAGTCTATTAAAAAAATGGTCTAGTACTAATATCTAGTATTTCCATAAATAGAATTAATTTACAATAAACCCAAAGAATTATTATGATAGGGGATAATTATATATTCAATTTCCCATATCTAATTACAATGCTAGGGGTTAATTGAAAATTCAATTTACAATAGATCTAAAGTGAACTCACATCTTATGAAAAATTATATATTCCACATATTAAGTATAAGAAAGTTCCAATTCATAAAATTTTTTCATATATTCCAAACATGTTATATATGTTCCATTTTGTTTAATTCAATCCAAATAACAATTATAATTGCAATTATAGTTTCATGCAAATATTATGTTATGCCATGTTCCAATTATATATTAATTATTCAAAATGACCAATTCACCAATTAATTATGTTCAATTACCAATTTAAAACATCTATGGGGACAAGGCTCACAAGGCTAGAGCCAAAGGACAAACTATAATTGCAAAATTAAGTTTCAAGAACACTAGACTCATAAAATCAAAATTTTTAAACTATGGTCAAGAATAGGCACAACAAACATTTAGCCAAAAATTATGGTTCTCAAATACTGATAGACCCAACACGATCCTTAGAAGGTCCTCATAAGAGATTTAGGTCATACAAGTGATAGAACATTAAAATAGGTTAGTCATAAGAATGGAAGTGCGGTCACAAAAGTTACATATACATGAAACAAAAAGGATAACATTATGTGATTATTTAGACCACCCACCTTAGAGGCAGAGAAGAATAATCCCATGAATTAAACTTATGGATAAACCCTCACACAATGAATCCCAAAGTAATGTGGAAGTTATACTACATTAAGTCTGTAGATATATGAATCATGGAGAAAATTGATAAATTAGAAATATATGGGAAAACATTAATGAATCTAGGAATATTGATTGAAAAACAGATCAAAGGATAAAATTAATATGTTGGAGATGTCAAGGAAGCCCTAGATTACTCTTCAAGTTTTATAATCTTGAGTTAGGGTTTAATGGTAGGTATTAGCGGTGTTAAATTAGGAAAAGTGGTGGCACTATGGGTATTTACCTAATTAAATCCTTGAAAGACTACCAATAACTAGCTATGATATTCCTATAGCCTTAGAGGTGTACTACCCATTCCACTGACTAGAAAATGACATTGTAGAAACTCATCTACTACAATCCAATACTCGACTTATAAAATTCCACCCAAAAGAAACTACTAGGAACCATTTAGACTGATAATTATTCACAATTATAGTATTTAAATAGGTTCAATTAAACTAAAGGATAGAATTAACTGGATAAAGAATGGGGTCATGGAGATGGGAATTATTCCCACTAATGATATGATATTAGTTTTATGTAGGGGTACATTTCCCTTGATAATAATATAACATAGTTGATATTATAGGAATGAATTATCCAGCCCTTTAGTATGGTTTTCTGATATGCTCAAAGACTTATTTTATTGGAAAAATTAAGTATAGTAAACACCGGGTTTCACATTAGAACATGGGGATTAATGGTGATTTATTTAGAGACATTTTGGTTTTTTATTTTATTATTATAATCATATAAAATCCTTCATACAATTTTTTTACTAGTTATTTTAGAGACACCATTCGTGGAGACCAAACGAGTTTTACTCACACCCTAATATGGCGACTGTAGCACATTAGTACATGAGTAGGCTTCATGATCATGATTACAAGTTAGGTAGAGGCCTAGAGTCAAATGGTTGATTTAGATATGCATATATGAAATCACTACATTTGTTATAACACTATGTTTTTTTAATTAAGAACTATGATTATTTTTTTATAGATGGTATTGGGTTATTTTAATTTTTGTCTTTGTTTATTACGAGGGTATAACCTCCCCATTGAAACAACTTAGACTGCACTACTATTTCAAATACTTTACCATATAGGAAGGCATGAATGAGGTGATGTGGAAATTTTTCCATGACATCAATTACTTGTATTAAGCTCGGGGGCATCATAATAAAACAAATATTCATATATAATTATGTGTAATCATATAATACCTTTTTCCAATACATCTATTATCCAACAGAAGAGGACTATATCAATCCTTTAAAGCTAATAAGACATTCTAAATTCAAGTATATTATCTCATTATATGGAACTTATCTTGGAATTTCCATGCACTTCATCGTTATGAATCGAATTTTGAAGGTTCTCATTTTAGGAATCTTTTCTACCCAAATTACACAAGTTTAATAAGAAAGAATCACCCCTAGTATGAGAAATTCTTAGTGTGTGACAATATAACTTCCCTATTTGATGGGATATCCAATAAAATAAATAATTCTTTAATGAATCAGTAGTATATTCTATTTCGTTTTGGGAAACCATACCTACATTAACCATAAAATTTCATAATAACTAGTAAATCACCATGATGAATTCCAGTTTGGGATTACCCAAAATCATACTTTGATAGGTAAATAATCATTATACTATACACATTATATGAAATCTAAATGAAGTAATAATGAAGTGGGGATTTAATTTTATAATGCATAATATATTTATTATCCTTAAACTCCTTTATAAACACTAAAAAACCCATACATAAGTGCCCATCGAATCACATCAAAATATATTTACCACCAGAGAGGCCTTTTTTACCACAATTTTTGGGTTTTGTTAAATAAATTACATCTTTATGTGATCTCTATCAAGTCTCTATACAGCTATGTAATAAAGCAATTATATTAAACTCTTTAATGTGCAATATTTATATTGAAATATAGTTTGAAATTTGTGAGATTAGGAATCATAATCCTAGTGTTAAACTCATTAAACAATGTATTCAAACTCCTTTTATTCTAAAAATCCAATTTTATGATGTTAATAACATTTTGTTTCTACTTAAAACTCTTTATATGTTCATAACCATCGTTATTCATGGACCCTTTTCCTTAATTTTTTTGAGAATAGTTTGGGTAAGTAATTGTAACTCATTAGAATATTTCATTACCAATGTAAACTAAAATATTTTATGATATTGGGTTATATTAAATTTTAATTTTTATTGTTATAATATCTTATTTTATATAAATTTAACTTCTTTAAGTTAAAAAATACTCCAATTAACCTCTTAGAAACTATATTCTCTCTTGACTACCATGCTACATTGTAAAAACTCATTTTGTAACATCCGTTTTAATGATAGAATAAGTATTTTTAACATTTATTAATATTAGTTAATTATATAATAAGTTTAACTTAAATGGTTTTCAATTTCCTATATCAAACATGACACAGAATAATGATTTTCTTTGAAATATTTCACTACACACACGACTAAGTTATACCAAAAAATAATATACCATTAATATTGTTATATGGATTTTTTCTCATAGAAGTTGTATCAGTGAGAATGAATAGGAATAACCATATTAAATTTAAACATGTTTATAATTTTTTTTTACTTTCATCTAATAAATTTTATAGGAAAATGATAAGAATAAATAAAGTTTTATACTTAAAAATAGAATTTTTCTAAAAAAGTAGTTTTATCACCTTTTAATGAAAAAAATAATTTAAATATAATAATTGTAACTTTTATAATTTTCATATGAAAAAATAAACTTAATTTTTGAAATAAAATTATCAAAATATATTTTTTCTGAATTTTTGGTATTTTTCTAAGAACTTTCATATTTTGATGAATAATGAATAATACTGAATTTTAATTCAAAACTGCCATTTCTTCCAATAAATTTATATAGTTAAATAATGTTTTTATTTGATTTTCAAGTATAATTAGATCAATAATATATCATTTAAATAAATTTAGTTCATTATAAACAATTTTTTCTTGGATTTAGAAATAAAAACAGTGAAATTTTTAGAAAATTTTTACTTTAAAAACCCGCTTTGTCCTTCTATATGCAGTATTAATTTTAAATTAATTTCAGCCACTTATGTGTTTGGACTTTTGAAAAATATATTAAATATTTATAATCATAATAATTTATAATTTCTAATAAGGTAAGATTATTTTTTTTACCAAAAATATCATTGAACGTAATTAAACTTAATTACAATGTTTAAGGTAAAAATTTGGTTACTTAGTGGTTAAAATTTAATCTTAAGAGTCTAAATAAACTATAGTCTTGTACCACACCCATTTTGTTGAAATTATTAGACCATATTACCTATTTTATATAATTTTAACCATTATTTGAGTCACATTATGTATGGGATACCACCCAATAGTGTTTACATTTTTATTTTTAAAATAATGCCACTCCCCCTCCATTATAAAAAGGAACTAAACCTACCCATTTCATCACACCTATCAAACCATTTTATCATAAAAAACTGCTAAAATAAGATATCAACAACCCTAAATTCACCTTATAGTCATAAATTGTGTAATAAACCCATCTATAGCAGCCCTTTTATGAAAACCAAAAGGAGTTACCCAAAATTCAGGTAACATTCTTTATTGTGCATTTGTGTTTTTTTTCTTTCTCAAATCCATTAATTTATTATTATTACTTTATTATATAATAAAATCAGTATACTCAATATAATTATATTTTTTATGTTAATTTTTTGACCTAAAACTACAGAAACTTCCTTAAAATGGGTAACAAAATTAGCGTTCATGTACGACGAAGTACCACCTAATGTAAAGATGTAGTTCATTTTTTCTTTACCACCTCTCATTATTCTGAATTATGATTGAAAAATATTTTTATATGATATATATATGATATTTATGATGTATTAATACTTATTTAATTTTTATATATACATTTATTCATGCTTTACATTTTGTGTAAATATGATAATAATGTTTGTGGACGTGTGGAAGGCCTCCTCCTCAAAGTGATGTGATACGTTCATACCTTATAGTGAATGTATTAAGAATGGGTTTTGTTAAAAATATTTGACATACATAAAATTTATATGTTATTAATAACATAATTAACTTTTATAATACAAAATATATCATTTTATTTATTATCCTTTCACACACTGAAAAAGCAATAACGTCATTCATGGACGTGTGGACTACCGCTTCCTCGACATGATGTGATTCATTTTACATTTCAATAATTCTATATATAATTATGTATTATTATATAATATGGTATTTTTTATATAATTATAATTTTATAAATATAAATTCTACTTACCTTCTTTCTATAATTATCATTGAAAAATGAAAACGTTACTCATGCGTACGTATGACCTACCGTCTCCATAATTGTAACACTGGTTCAGTATTCACAATAAAATTTCATGATTGGTTTTAAAAGGGTAATTTATTCATAAATATGATAATTATTTCATGATTATTTTTCATTATATGTTTATATAATGAACCATTTTACCATAGTTGACCTAACAAAGTATTTTTTGACACATAAATCGAATATGGTCATAACACGCAAACAAACCTAATTATTTACAAAATTGTAAGAAGTGAAATATAAGTAATGATAATATTGAAAAAGGTTCTAAATAAATTAAATAATTAACATAATTTTATTATTATATAATATAAATACACACATGACAAGTTAGACATAAGGTAAGGGATTTCATCTCAATCTCATTTCATTGAGGAATTTATTGATGATATGAAGATTTATTCTTTTATAATGTGTATATACATACAATTTGAAATTGTATATCCATATTCTATCTTTTCTAAGGTTATTAATATATTTTAGAATGTTATTATTTCATGGGAACCATTATTTAAATGTTCAAATTGGTATGAAATGCTTTTAATGTTTAAAGATTTAATTTTTAAATCTTTTTATCCATGTCAATATTATTGATATTATTTTATGTGTTTATCTATATAAAGGGATTATAAATTAAATTTTATGATGATTTCTAATTTCAATAATTTTTTTTGAAAAGGAAATTTTTTTACGTGTTTTATACAGAACCCTTTGTCAAATAGAAAATGTAATGTTCTATTCTTAACGCACATGATGACAATGACATTTCCACTGCTATGGCCATTATTTTATTTTTAGCTTCTATCACTTGATTTTATGTTTTCTTAAAGAAAAATTCTTCCTTGTTTTTTTGGGTATTTTGGTATTGAAAATGGATTTTTAAAATAACGGTGTATTTTTTTTTATTGAAAATGGTTTTTTTGAAATAAAATGGTATTTTGATATCTAAATGTGATTTTCCTATGAGTTTAAAAGAGTTTTTCAAATGATGAAATGTATTATTTTATGTTGTAGTTATAGGACATTATAAATGATGGGTGAACCCAGATAACACTGGGTGATCCTGTTATTTCTTAAATAATGGGTGTTTATAGACAACTCTCCAATGCATTGGGTAATGATTATATTATCTATAGAATTATATTGGAAGTTGGACGTATGGTTATTACAATATCTAAGGATTTTTAAGGGAAAATTGTGATGATGTGCCAAGGTACCTATATGAATTTTATATGTTTTCTAATGAGTTTTCATGGAAATAATTTTTTTCAAAATTTAATATTAATGATATTTTATAAATAATGGTATTTATCGTTTTGGGTAAAATTTTTGGTTTTCAAGAAAGGGTTTTTTCATGATTTTTAATGTTTCTTAACAGACTAACAATTTCCTTCTTTTTATATCCCTTATAGATCTTTTTATTCCCATATGGGGTTTTTAAATTTTTTCATAAGATTTAATGAAAAGTAAGGGATTATAAAAGGTGAAGTTAAATTTATTAAAGAGTTTTCATAAAAGATATCATGTATTATTTTTTTAAACAATATTTATATGGTAGAAAAATGGACACTAATTAGATGTGCCCACTTTGTATTTTATGGATTTTTTATGAATGAGTTATGGAATAATTCTATAGAACTCTAAACCTAAAAGGATCCTCAATGTGATAGAAATTAATTATTTTAATTAACACAATATTATGTAATTTTTATGGCCAGAGCCTTATAGTTAGTATCAAAGTTCAATTTAGATAAATTTAGAGGTTAGAGTAATATTAATAACTTTCCATCTATATGTTTTAAATTATTTAAAAGTTAAAGTATTATAGAATTTAGATATTACCATGTTTATTTGTCTTAAATATTTCTATTTAGAATGGTTTTACATAGAGGAAATAAGGAAGCAGTAGTGGGAAGGAACAAATAAGAAGATATCCTTCCAAATTAGCATCCCTAGATGGTTAAAATCATAGAAGAATAGTCTGTTGTTGGAATGGCTTAGAAAGACTTAGAGATAAATGGAAGAAGTGTATATTCTATAGAGGAACCCTATAGACCCCAAAGGGACTTGAATTTTGTAGAGAATTTCATGAAGAAACGTCCCACATCATTCAGTGGATCATCTGATGTAGTGGTAGCCGAAAGATGGAACAATGGTTAGGAAAAGATATTTGATGTCATGGGATGTTTGGAAAGTCAAAAGTAAAACATTTTAGCTTATCATTTTATAGGTGAATTATATTGGTGGTGGCCAATTTTTTATAATATCAGAGAAAGTGAAAATATTTATTCCTTGGAATCAGATGAATTTATGAATATTTTTCCTATGAAATATTTGGTTAAGGCTATTCGAATTAGGATGAAAAAAAATTATTTTATAGGTTTTTGGTTGTTTTTATAGATGATATTTTAGTGTTTTTTAAAAATAAAATAGGAACATGAAAGGAATAAAAGATTTTATTTGAAAACCATAAAAGAAAAAATACTGTATGGGAAATTTAGAAAGTGTGAATTTTGATTGAAAAAAATTTAATTTCTGGGTCACATTATTTCTATAGGTATAATAACTATAAATCCTAATAAAAGTAATGTTGTTGAAAATTGGGCAAGACCTAAAAATATAATCAAGATTCATAGTTTTTTTATTAACAGTTTACTACTCGCGTTTTGTTGTAAAGTTTTCTTGGTTCTCTAGACCAATGACCAAGTAAACTAAAAACAATTTAAGTTTATCTGGTAAGAAGACTGTGATGATTGTTTTCTGAAACAGATAAGAATATTGGAGAATGATCATGATTTTACCTTTCCTTCTATAAATCATGAATTTTTCATCTATAGTGATTCTTCTTTGAATGGACTTGGTTTTTTTCCAATGAAGAATGACTATGTAATTTCTTATGCTTAATTTCATTTGAAACCTCAAGTGTTAAATTACCCTACACATTATTTGGAATTAGTTTTTGTTTTTTATTTAAAGATTTTGTGACATAATTTGTATGGAGTAAAGTGTGAAATATATATTGATCATAAATTTTTGTAGTATATATTCACTCAGAGAGAATTGAACATGAGATAGAGAATATTTCTTGAACTAATCAAAGAATATGATTGAACGATTCATTATCATCCTGAAAAAACAGACAAGGTGGCCTATGATTTGTTTCGGAAGTGTAATTATATATTAACCATGATACGTTTGGAAAATTTCCATTTGGTTAATGATTTGATGAATTTTAACCTAGAAGTTATGGATGTAAGGATACACATTGTTATTTTAGGTTTTAGTGCCATAAACTCTGTTATAAATAATTAAGAGGGCTAAGAATGTGGATCATTATTTGCAAGAAAAGTTATAATCCTTTAATAATGGAAGGTTTCCTGATTTTAATATTGATGAAGAAGGTATTTCATGATTTGAAAAAAGATAATGTGAGCTTTATGATTCCCATTTGAATAAATAGTTATTGATTGAGTCTCATAGTTCTTCATTTTACATTCATCTAGGCACTACTAAGATGTATAGATACCTTCAAGAGTATTATTGATTGGATGGAATAAAAAGAGATAATTTTGAATTTATTATGAATTGTTTGAATTAGAAATAAGTTAAATCAGATAAATAGTTACCAAAGGGTATACTTCAACTATTTCCAATACCGTAGTGGAAATGGAAAAATATATCAATTGATTTCATGGTAGGATTTCCAAATAATTCTCAAGTTAATAATGTGATTTGGGTTATTATTGATTGATTAACTAAATCTTCACATTTTCTTCCCATTAGAGATGCAATGTCTCTAGATCATATTTATAGGATACATTTAAAGGAGATTGTCAGGTTATATAGAGTGACTATCTCCATTGTATTTGATTGTGATCCCATGTTCATATCTAATTTTTGGAAAGGACTTCAGAAGTCGTTTGGTACTGAATTAAATTTCAGAATATTTTTTGAACCTCAATCTGATGTACAGTCTGAGAATATAATTTAGACATTGTAAGATATTTTTCATTCATTATCAATGGATTATCAAGGATGTTTGGATGGAAATATTTTTTTGGTTGAGTATTCTTATAATAAAAATTTTCATTCAAGTATACAAATGGAAACTTTCAAGTCATTATATAGAATGGGATGTTGGACACCGACTTTTTGGGATGATATAGGATAAAGTATGTTTATTGGACCATAGTTTATAGAGTAAATTATTGAGAATTATCTAGTGATTCAGAAATACAGGAGGGAAGCTCAGATTAGGAATAAAAGTTATATAGGTAACTAGATAAAATATATTTCTTTCAAGGTAGGTGACCATGTCTTTTATAAAATTTCCCAATGGAAAACTGTAATATATTTTAGTCAAAAGGGTAAGCTTAGTCCATGGTTCATTGGGACATATGAAATCCTAGAGAAATT
The DNA here is from genome assembly GCA_963277665.1 of Viscum album. NCBI lineage: Eukaryota > Viridiplantae > Streptophyta > Magnoliopsida > Santalales > Viscaceae > Viscum > Viscum album. The sequence continues at coordinate 1,494,543,203 of OY728147.1, read as the reverse complement.
TAGATTTTTTTCTTACTATGTAGCCTTATCTATGAGTTTTTCCTAGGTACACAACATATTTAATGTTTTAAAATGTAGGAACTATGTACCAGATACCTCTCATATTGTTTTCCTTGAAGTAATTCAGTTGTAAGAGAATATTTCTTATAAGGAAAAACCAGTTCAGGTTCTTGAACATCGAGAGATAGTGCTGTGGAATAAGATAATTCATCAGGTAAAAGTTTTATGAAAAAATCATATGATTCAATAGGAAACATGGGTATTTTAAAATTCTGTGAGGAAAAAATATCCCACTTATTTTATATGTGACTAAAATTGTGAGGATGTAATTTCCAATAGGGAAAGGATGTAATATCCTAAGTAATTATAGAATAATTATTTTTCTTATTTATTAATATTTATGAATGAAATTTTAATTATTCCTTAAAATTGATGCAATTTTCTACAGTGTACGTGACACATAACAATGAGTTTCTTTAGAATCTTGCACTGCATGCAAGATTAAATTACAATAAACAACAATATAATATTAACATTATTATGTAGAAGTTATCTCCTAGATGTTATGTCATATGGAATGAATAGGGATAAATATATTATGTTAAAAATATTTATTAAATGTTTTTACTTTCATATGATAAATTCTATCGGTAAAAGTAAATAATAAATCTAGTTTTTCATTTAAAAATGATATTTTTCTAAAAAATTAGTTTTATAACCTTTTGATGGTAAAAATACTATAAATATAATTTTTGATATATTTATAATTTTTATATGAAAAAATAACATTCATTTTTGAAATATAAACATAAAAATTTACTTTGGTTTATTTTTTGGTATTTTTTGATAACTTTCATATTTTGATGAAAAGTTAATAATGGTGAATTTTAGTTCAGAATATATTTTTCATCCAATTTATTTATATAGTTAAATAATGTTTTCATATGGTTTTCAAATATAAATATATAAATTTTATAATATTTAAACTAATTTAATTCATCATAAACAATTTCACATTGAATTTAGATATAAAAACATAGCAAACTTTTGAACATTTTTACTTAAATAACCCACATTGTCGTTCTGTCCGAGAGATTAATTTTAAATTAATTTCTTCAAATTATGTGACTATAAATTGAAATAATGGATTAAATATTTGGAATCCTCATAATTTGTAATTTTTAATAAAATTAACTTAGTTTTTAACCAAAAATATTAGTGAATTTAATTAAAATTAATTTTAGCGATTAAGGTAAAAATGTGGTTACCTGATGGTTAAACTTTATTATTAAGAGTCTAAATGATGTAAAACCATGTAAAAGGCCCCTTTTATGAAAATTATTTAACCATATAACCTAGTGTCTCAAATTGTGACTATTTTTGGGGTCATATGATGTAAAGGAGACCTCACATTTGTGTTTACCTTTTTATATTTACAAGAATGCCACTCCCCCTCCACTATAAAAAGGCACTCGCCCTCCCCATTTATTCACACCTATAAAGACCATTGTATCATCCAAAACATTTCCAAATAAGCTCCCAAAATACCTCTATTTACCCTAGAGTTCTAATTTTGGGAATAAATCCATCCAAGGAATCAGTTTAGTGCAAACTAAATAGAGTTACCCAAAAAGGAGGTAATATTCTTCAATGTGCATTTGTGTTTTATTTCTTTTTAGACTCCCTTAATTTATAATTTTCCAAGATTATATAATAAAATAAATATAATAAATATAGTGATATGTTTTAAAGTTACGTTTTATACCTACACCTATACACAATTTCATCTAATGGATAAGGACATTACCGTTCATGTACAGTGAACTACCGCCTCACGTAACAATATTGTTCGTTTTCCATTCAACACCTATCATGGTTGGGAATTATGATGGAAAAAATATTTTATATGATATATATGATGTATTAATAATTATTTAATTTTTATATACACATACGTACATTTTTTTCAATTTGTGTAAATACAATTACATCGTTTGTGGACGTCTGGACTGCCACTTCCTCAAAGCGATGTGATGCATTCACACATTACATGGAATGTATTAATAATTGGTTTAATTAAACATCTGTTAAATAAATAAAATTGATATGATATTAATGACTTAATTACCATTTTTAAAATAAAATACATTATTTTATTTATTACCTTTCCACACACTAAAAAGGTGATAACGTCATTTGTGGACGTGTGGATAACCACCTTCTCGATGTAATGTGATTCCTTTTACATCACAATATTTCTATATATAAGTATATAGGATTAAATAATATGGTATTTAAGATATAATGATAATTATGGAAAGATAAATTTTACTTACCTTTCTTCCATGATGATCATTGAAAAATGAGAATGTAACTCATGCGTACGTACGACCAACCATATCCATGAGTGTAAGTTTGGTTATTTTTTCATACCCATATTTCATGATTAGTTTTAAAAGTAAAATTGATGTTTGAATATGATAATTATGTATTAATTATTATTCTTGATATGTTTATATAATTAACCCTTTGACCATAATTGACTTACCAAAATTGTTTTTCACACATAAACTAGATATGGTCAAAACACTCAACGTAAACCAAAATGTTTAAGTAGTTGTTTAAAACATTTTAATAAGTGAAATAAAAGTAATTATAAACTTGAAAAAGTATTTTAATCAAGTAAATAATTAACATTAGTTTATTATTCAGAAAGATAAAGACACAAGTGACAATTCTGACTCAAGGTAAGGGATTTCATCTCAATATTCTTTCATTGAGGCATTTATTGATAACGTGAACATTTATTCCTTTATATGGTGTATATATAGAACCTTTGACATTATATATACATATTTTATCTATTATCATGTTATTTATTTAAATTTTATTATTTCATGGTTCTTTTGATTTAAATGTTGAATGTTTTATGGGAAACTTTGAATGTTTAGAGGTTTAATTTTCAATTATTTTTCTCTATGTCAATATCCTTGATTTTATTTTATACGTTTATTTTTATAAAAGGATTATAAAAAAATTTATGTCTATTTTTAATTTCAATAAAGTTTTTTAAAAAATAAATTTTTTACATGTTTTATATGGAATGTTTTATCAAACAACAAATTTAATGTTCTATTCTTAACAAACACAGTGGAAATGAATTTTTCGTTGTTGTGGAAATGGTTTTATTTTTGGATTCCCTTGAAATATTTGATATTTTATTAAATGAAAAACCATATTTATTATTTTTTTGGGTATTATGGTATTGAAAATGAGTTTTCAAAATAAATATGTTTTTTATTGAAAATTGTATTTCTGAAATAAAATGGTATTTTAATAACCGAATGTGATTTTCATATGAGTTTAAACGAGTTTTTAAAATGAAGAACTGTTCAATTTAATTTAGTGGTTCTTAGACATTATAAATTATGGTTTTACATAGATAGTTTCATGTGTTCTCATTATGGCTTAAATGATGGGTGCACCCAAATAGTGATCCAATGCATTGGGTAATGATTATATTCTCTAGAGAATAATATTGGAAGTTATCTGTATGGTCATTCCAATCTATAAGGGTTCAATGTGATGATGTAACAAGGTACCTACATGAATTTTCAAAGTTTTACTATGAGTTTTTATAGAAATAATTTGTTTCCAATATGTAAAATAACTGATATTTATTAAATAATGATATTTCCCTGTTTAGGTAAAATGTTATATTTTAAAGAAAGGGTTTTTATGAGTTTTAATGTTTATCAATGAACTAATGGTTTCCTTATTTTTATATCCTTTACTGATATTTTTATGTTCATCCCACTTTTTTAATTTTTTTCATAGGATTTAATGATAATTAAGCGATTAGAAATGGTCAAGTTGAATTTCTTATAGAGTTTTAATTAAATAGATAATGTATTATTTTTAAAAAGTTTTTATATGGTAGGAAAATTTGATACTAATAAAAATTGTACACTTTTTATTTTATGGTTTTTTATGTATGATTTATGGTCAAATTATCTAAAAATCTAATCTTGAAAAAACCCTCAATGTGATGGAAATTAAAATTCTTGTCTTAACTCAAGATTGTGTAATGTTTATAGATGGATCCTTATAACTTTATTATTAAAAAACAAAACTTATTTCCATTAGTTGGAATATTTAACAATCAATGTATTAGGAACCTCATCTCATATGAAATTCTATGTGTTTGTAGAATAATTATAAAATAAAGACTTAATTATTAAAAATATATCACATATGCTTGATGAGAAATATTATCATCATTTTTTAATACATATCTTTAATTAAACCATTTAACTCACATAAAATCATTTTTATTTTTCCTTTTAAAACACATTATAGAGTTTAATTAATCATAAACAATGTGTATCACCTCATTTTCTTCATAATTACTCTTTATAAACAAATAACTTCTGTCATCACATAAGTTAATGAAATAACTATACACATCTATTATTAATCATCACATGAGATTTAAATGTTAACTTACATTTAAAATCTTTATAATATCATCCTTTGTTACTAAATTTAAATGAAATATTCAATTTTCATCAATTCTTACATTGATTTGGAATTATTGTATATTTATAAAATTTCTAAATCATATATTTGACATTATATAACCCTAAAAATTGAAGAATTTATTTTGAAAATACTAATACCAGATATAGAAATTACATTTGGTTTTTAAAACCCCGTTAATTATTCTAGATATAAACTACTTTTCCTTCTAAACTCCTTTATATAATTTCAATAATATTGGCTGGATAATCTTAGATACATATTTGGACTTTCCAACAATGTTTTAATATTTTAGCTTAAACTTTTACCAAATTTCACTATCAATACATCACCATTTGTTGAATATGTCACACCCATTATATCTTAAACACTTTTAAGAAATAGGGTAACCATTTATTGAACTCATTCAAATTATTTCAATTTTTTTAAAAATGATTAACAAATAAATTCCATAACAAGACCAAATCATAAAGTAAACCTTTAGTCTCTCCTTGTCATTAACTTACTCAATTATATTAAGTACATGAAAAGATATTAGAGTTACTTTAGTCATATTGTAACTTATTATTTAGAAACCTATTTGTAAATCCTTTTATTCAATTAATAACATTGATAAAATTATTAAACAACTTCCAAAAATAATTATTCAGGAAGGTATTTCTCTAGAACATAGAATTTTATTTCTTTCTTAAGAAAAATTAATATATTTATATACTATTCTAGACATTTCTTCCATTATGATTTTCATTCAAAATTATTTATCTCAAATTAATGTTTGATTATTATGATTACATTTATCTACAACATAGGACTTAACATATGACTATCATGTTTTACATTTATTTAATAGTGAGGTTTTTTAGATGACCTATTACTAAAATTATGAACCATTTTAATTACATCATATCCATTTGTGGACCAAGATCTATATTTAAATAAATGATATTTCCAATTTATAATTCCTTTAAAAACTTATCAATTTAGGTAGTTTATCATGGAATTTATATAATATATTAATCTTGAAAGTTTGAGTGGAAAACTCATTGTCCAATTCATCATATGAATAAAATCAACAGTCTTACTTTGTTATATTTCAAAAGGTTTTCCTAGATAAGTGTCACCCAAAGCCCAGAATAATATTTGGTTACCTAACTCTTAAGGAAAGAAACTTTAACCATACCTTAGATAAGATAATCAAAGAACACCCTACTTTAGAGAAACCTACCTAGTTAAATGATCTAGGTCATGAAATTCATTTTCACTGGAAGGAATCTTAACCTAAATATTTTTCAAGGAGATTTAAATATCTCACCATATTATTACATAGATTACCTTTTATATGTATTAATGATTCTAATGATTTTGTTTTAAATCATATTCCTTCCACCAAATAAATATGTTTAATCCATATAGATTTGTAACACTTTACACAACCTATTTCTTGTGTAACTAACCCATATTTAAAGACAACTATATTTAAACATATCTAAATTTATCTCATGTATAAGGTACTTGAAATCCTTTTATATAAAGTCTTATAATAACATGAAACCAAAAACCCTCGCAAGAGTAAGCATGGAGTGACATGTATCCAACCCCCACTTTTCTTGATAGAGCTTAAGCTCATAGGATTGTGATCATTCCAAAAAAATCTCTCTCCCAACAATTTATAATTCAATATAGATCTAAATTCTATCACAATTTGAAAACTTAATATTTATAAACTATAAATAACTTTTTTATTCAATCTCATTACTTAAAACATGCCAATGTAAAGGTATTATAATACCAAATTCAATATCATACTATCAAACCCAAAAATTGTAAAATAATAATATTTTATTTTATATATTATATTACAAAAAATTAATTTTTTATCATGCCTTATACACAAGAACTAATTTCTCTAATAGCTTGTGTTACATAAAAGATCGAGTTTTACTGAACAACATTATACTTTCAATGTTATTTTTTAATATAATAGTTATATCTATCTATTGGAATGGAAGGTATGAAAATGAATAAAAAAATGAAAATATATATTTTACACATGCTTATTACTTATATATTTATTATAAATATAATAAGTATCATTTAAAAGAAAACAAATCTTTTTTTTGTAATTTTTTTTTCTAAAAGATAGATTAGACTTGCTTTACAAATACAATTTAATATTAATTTCTACCTATTTTCATAAAAAAATATTTTACAAAATAAACCAAATTTCTAAAATATAAATATAATAATTATCTTATGGTTAATTTTTGGGATTTTTCTTAAAAGTTTCATTTATTGATGAATGGTGAAAAATATTAAATTTTAATTGAAAACTGCTTATTTATTTAAATAATTTATAATGTTAATTTATATTTTTAATTGGTTTTTAATTAAAATTATTTCAATTATATGTTAATCAACCCAATTTAGTTCATTGAAATCAATTCATATTTAATTTTGATATAAAAACTTGTAAACTTTTAAACATTTTCTCTTTAAAAAAAGCTTTACATTGCATCTGTGAGTTTAATTTTTGATTTACTTAGTACAATTCTTTGAATTTAATTTGAAAAAATGAATTAAATATTTGGAATAATTTTTATTTATATTATATACTAATTTCAACTTATGTTTTGACCAAAAAAATCAATAGTGAAAATAGTAAAAATTATTTACCATTGTTTAGGTAAAAATGGATTTACTAGAGTGTTAAACTAAGAAGACAAGAGTTTAAAATAACATTAAACCCTTAAAACACATATTTTATGGCCATATTACAACCTTATATATTCTATGTTCGATAATGTACCATTTGGGAGGCTTTTTTCATGATAAAAATGTTTGTATGATTGAATCTTTTCAAAAAATTAGAAGTGGGACACTCACTATACATACATAAGACCACCCTTCTACATTCTTATTAACACCTTAATACCATTTTGGTTCAGAAAAAACCTAAAACAATAACTTATAAACTTACCCACAATAATCGTATAATCCTTAGTTTGGTAATGAAGTTAACCTAGGAGTTTTTTGTGCAAACCTAAGGAGGATACCTGAAGAAGTGTTAACATTTTTCAAGGAGTGTTTTTATTCTGTTTCTTCATAAACCTCCCTAAATTATTATTAAAACATTATTATATAATAACATCAGTGTATTTAATATAGTTATATATTTTTATGATAATTTGATTACCTATAATCATCCCCACTTCCATCAAATGGGTTCTGAAATCATTATTTGTCTATACAGATGACTATCGCCACACGAATCGATGTCATTAATTTTTCCATTACCAACCTTCAAGGATGGGTATGATGATGGATATAAAGTTAATATATGATATTTATAAAATAATTATACCTATGGTTCAATTATTTCATATATAACCTTTTTATTTCCATTCGGGAGAAGATATAATAACATAGCTTGTGTGTGTTGCGGACTACCGCCTTGTGAAGTGATGTGAATCGTCTTTCACTAACAATTTACATAGAAGGTGATAAGGATAAATATAATGATTAAATGTTATATACATGGAATAATTATGATATTTATGAAATATTTATCTTTCTATTAAGATAACATATATCATTTTCTTTCTTTCCTTTTCCCTCAATGAAGTATGATAATGTCTTTCATGTATGTGCGGACTACCAACTTCGTGAAATAATGTTACTCTATTTTCATCCACACAACACTTGGTCAATATATATATTTAAATTTAAAGAAATAATATATTATTTATGAAATTATTATCATTATGTAAGGATAATATATTAACTTTTCTATAATTATTATTGGAAAATGGAAGCGTTACTCATCGTACGTACAAAATTCTTTCTCCATGATCATAATGTACTTCAATTTAAAAATCCATATTTCTTGATTTTTATTAGAAGTATAATTTATGTATAAATATATTAATTATTTCGTGATTATTATTCTAAAGGTGGTGATACTATATAATATGTGTAATAATCATATCTTTCATGAAAAAACATGCATGCGAAATCAAGGCAATTAACACCTGAAAAATGAAAATAATTAAAGATTATTAACGAATGGGTGATAAGATGTTATAAAAGGATAATATCTGATATTATAAATATTAATATGGATACTTTATTAATTAATAAAATGTTTAAATCCACTATACAAGAGGTTAAATCATGTTAAAGCAAAAGGAAGTGTGGGGTAAGGGTTTCTTATCTCACTTTTACTTCCTTGAGATATACACCATATTCACCACTAATTTCATTTTTCGGGTGTATATACTAACCTTTTGTTTTATATATCATGAATTAATATATCTTCATGGTATTTAATGTTACATATAATGTTATTTCTTTTATAGGTATTATGATACAAACGTTACCAAAGTGGAAAGGGTTCTTTTCATAATCTCATCATTATTCGAGATTGTTTTGTTTAAGTCTACCTTAGTAAAAAAAATTTATATTTTTTTCTTAAAATAAATATTTTTTATTCTTATATGGTTAATAATGATATTTTCAAGTAATAGTACCATTTTATCACTCTTTTGTACTTAAAATTATTGAGAAACATCTTTAATAAAATGTTACTTTATTTTTCACTTTTGTTCAGAAATCCATTTTAAAAGAATCCCATGTTATCTAAAAATGTTTTAAAGATTTTCAAAATGATGTATTGTAGAAATTTATACCCATTTTCACCTTTTAGTTTTTTTAAAGGTATATTCAAATCATTCTCAAAATAATGTTCCATTGAATTATTCCAAGAGTTTCAAAAAAATATTTATATTAACGTGTATGATATGAACAAAATTTTCAATCATCAGGAAAAATAAATGTTTTGAAGATTATTTTACAAGTTTTAAAATTTTATTTTCAAATAAAAGTTTTCTCGAAATATTTTTTAAACTTTCAATTAAAAAAAATTAAATGTGAAAATTTTATTTTCATCAAATATATTTTTAAAGATCTTTTTATGATATTTATACTGATCAATTACATCAACTATTTAATTTACTTATGATCCAATGTGGATATTTTGTATTTACATAATAATTATTTTTTCAATGGTTTTTTAGACTTTTTAAGTTATGTACGTGGCCTGATACATTCCCTCTATGCATTGATAGGCCTCATGAGATAAACTAGATATTATTTTTTTTAAGGAATTTCCCATTTATCAGATGTCTAGGAATAAGAACTCATCATTATTAGATGTATTGGAACAATTCCTCTTTGGTATGTTATAAATGTACATAATTACTTATTACATCGTTATGAATTTATTTATTGATATTCCATGGGATTATTTGATTAGTTATCATATAAATGGTCACGTTTTAAGCTTATGCGGTTATTTATATGAAATTTCTGATCATCTTTTATTCCTTCCATATTATCATAAAGTTATTTATTATATGGAATGTGTTTCAGTTATTTACCTTGACTTATTGATTATGAATTATTTATTCATATCTTATGTTGTTCATTTACCCTTACTAATTACCTAAGCTCACCCCTTTCTTTTGTTTTATTTTCCCCAGGAAACAAGGAAGTATTTAGTGATTTATATGAAGGGATACACTAAGTGGAATAATGGAATTATAAAAGAGAATTATTTTTGTATTTTATGTTCTAAAATGTAATATTAATTTCAATATGTATGAATTTTACCAAGACTAATAAAATATTCAGTCTTTTGGGATGTGTTTACTTATATATTATTCAAATGTAAAAAATTAGAAACTGGCTCTAGGATACTGGGGTAGGGGTTATACAATTGTTATCAGAGAGAGATTTAGTAGAAAAATTGGGAACTAGATTTTGGAAAACATGGATTAGAAAACATAACCATTGGACTAAATTTTGGGATAAGTATATAAGAAAATCATAATGTTTTGGTAAGGTAAAGATTATGTTTCTTTTCTTTATAATACATCCCTATATGGATACTACATGTTGATTCGGTTCTACAAGAGAGGTACCCAAGTGTAATAAATCCAAAAAGGGGGGATTTAACTTGACCCGATCATCAGTTGGTGTATAAAAAATTGGACTTACAATTCATTTGGTTTCAAACTCCTATGGAATATTATTAAGATAATTAAAATATTCCTTACAAAATGTTACGAAGGATTTGATAATGGTGATATCACCAAAGAAAAAATGTTTATGATTATGATATTATATATGCATAAATTTTCAACTAGTGTTAAGTGTTTCACTTGTTTTGGGATTATACATTTTGTTTCATAATGTTATGATCTAATTTAGTGTATTCAATTGATTAGAAATTGTTCCTAATGGAAGGAATGAGAACCATATCAATGTACATACTTCATATAGGGATTTCCATCTTGGGAAATATAATGAAGTTAGTGCTTGATATATAGTTGGAACCAATCAAATTATAACCATATTGGGTCAGCTTACTTAAGTTATGAGTAATAACCTTTCATGTATGAATTAACCTACTGATCTGCCATGTGGTGTAACGATGTTATACTAATTCGTATATTTGAACCCTCCACTACTGGAAAATAGGTCTATACCCACGGTTTTGCAAAACACTGTGGGTATAGAGGTAGTATGTGAACCTATACCCACCATTTTCCAAAACCGTGGGTATAGGCCACATATACCCACGGCTGTGCCAAAAATCATGGGTATAGTTTTCTTTTAAGACCTATACCCACGGTTTTGGAGAAAACCATGGGTATAGGGTATTTTTAGAAGATCTATACTGACAGTTCTTCATAACCGTGGGTATTGTTGTTTTTTTTTTCAATACCTATACCCACGGTTCTCTAGAACCGTGGGTATATCTTTCCAGCGTTATGGTGGGGAAAGAAAATTAGGCGGGTCACGTAAAAAACATGGTGAGGGACATTTTTTTTATGGTTTATATTAATATATTTACATTAATATAAACAAATACTTTTAAAAATTATGTATCTCGGTTGGTAATCCTTTATATGCTGGATATGTAGGTCTCAGGTTCAATATCTGCTGTTATCATTTTTCGAAACACGGATAATATTAATATATATTCATAAATATATATATGTATATCAAATGAAATGTATAGCTCGATTGGTCTTTTGCTGAGGCTCCAGTGTCCTTCCCTTGCGAGACCCGGGTTCGAATCACCCTACAAGCGCCTTTTTGGAATTTAATTAACGGACATAAATAATATTAATATATATATAAAGATACCTGCATATATGACAGGTAAAAACTGTGGCTTGGTTGGTCGCTTAGTCGGACATGCCTTTAAGGATTTGTACAAGGTGGGGGTTCAAATCCCCCCAGGTCTTTATTTTGGAAAAATAAATACCCCACGGTTTGAAAACCGCGGGGTCTGTTGTGTGCCACGCTGGAACAACGGTGTGGTACACTTTGACTCCCCTATACACACGGTTCTCCAAAACCGTGGGTATAGGTTGAGACCCCTATACCAACGCCATTCTAGTCCATGGTTCCCAAAACCGTGGGTATAGGCTATACCCACGGTTTTGGGGGCTATACCCATGGTTTTGAACCGTGGGTATAGGTAGTTTTTCCAGTAGTGCTCTATAATTATGGGACTAAAAATAAATTTTTGTCAAAGAAATGGATAACTTCCTTAGAGAATATATTTTTCACCATGGGAAGTAGTGAAAGGGAGAAAGTTTTTAGGGAAGTTTATCATATTTTAGGAGATTCAGATCAATTTTGGTCATTAATTAAATACATTAAGAATGAAAAAGAAATAGAAAACATGGAATGGAAGGATTTTAAGTTAATATTCTTAGGAAAATATTTTCCACATGAGCAATAAGAGGATATGAAAATAATGTTCCTATTTTTAAGATAGATATAATATGAAAATATTTCTAAGTAAGAATCAGAATTTAAATGGTTAATAAGGCATGATGAGGAAAACATATGTAATCTAATGAGTAATATAGATCGTTTTTTGATAGGATTAATAAAATACATTAAATTGAACTAGTCTTCCAAACATTCTCATCATATGAGGACTTCATATCATGTGATATCAAGATAGAGAAATAACTCTCTTATTATTGTATCATTGAAGGAAAGTAAGTGGAAAATGGGAGAAAGAGAAAAAAATATATAAAAAGAAGATGGGAAAGAAGGATTTTACAACATGTGATACTTATGGTGGGAAACATCTTGGTACATGTTTGAAATAAAAAAGGAGTTTTCTTCAATTGTAGAGAAAAATGAAACCATGCTCATGATTACAAGGGAAAGAAAGAATATTCCTAGGTGTAGTGCTTCCAATATAAGGATATGGGGCACTACACAAACAAATTCCTCAAATTAAAAGGGAAAATACCTCAAAAGGATATAATGATTCAAGGTAAAGATAATGGTTTTACAATAGAAAAAGTGGTATGTTTATCATGTCTGTATATTTTGATCCCATAAATATGTTGTAAAAGTATTTTATTAATGACATTCTTGAAACATGTAAGGATTTTATAATAGTAATATTTCTAAAAGTATATGAGAGAATATATTGAATTATACCAGTGACCAATAAAAGTGATCGAGGGACTAGTTGAAACTCTTGTAAAACACATTATTGATGGAGAATAAAACTTAATATGTGCTTGATGTTGAGATAATAATGATAAATAAGTTTTTATGATATTATTTGTAACATTTAAGGTTTATATAGTCTTTATTATAATGTAGTTATAGGATATTACTATTTGGTAACCTTACGCGAATTATATTAGTATGGTTTTATAAAAAGGATAATTTGCATGCTAAGTGACAACCCATCACATTCGAGAAGGCTATGGGTCATGAACCTATAATTGAAGGGAGATACGGGTTTAACGTGTACCACTAGCCTACATTATGTCTTGGTTAATATATCATTGATTTTAGTTAAACAATTTTATGGATAAATATTAATTTTAAAATAGTGGTGTTACTATTATGGTTTAGATATTAATTTATCATATTTAATAACTTATTCAAACCATATTGGTTTTAGAAAATAGTTATAGATAGATAGAAATACTTGGCACTCTTTTATGGATCTTATGACATGTTAAAAGTTAATTTTACTATTTCAGGCATAAAAAGTTAATTTTTGGATATTCATATCTAGGAGTAAGGGATGAATTATAAATTTATCAAAGAAAAACCAAAGGATAAATTTTTATTATGAAATAGAAAATATCCAAGTAAATATATCTCCTTATATTCTTAGATAGTAAAATAATTCCTCAACCTTTGAAAAGGATCTTGAAACAAAAATGTTATCCTATTAAAATCATATCCAATGACTCATATAGTCAATTAAATCCTCAATGATTTATGATTTTGAGGCCATTAATTTTCTATTGATCATTCACTTTATTGTGATCAATGACCTTAATCACTCTCTATAATTATTTATGGTTTTCTTCTATGTCCATTTCTTCACTTGCCACCATTTTTTCCATACATAGAAACCTAGTTATGTGTTATTACATATAACCATTTCACTTCCCTTTCACTCTTATTAACATTATATTTTATTAAATCATTTTTCATGTGGGTTTTTCAATAATTGTATTTTGAAATGTCAAACCCTTGATTACCGATATCATGTTTAAATTCAGAGGATGCAATTTATTTAAGGTGTGAAGAATTTAAAACCCTAAAATTATAAAATAATAAAATTTTATTTGATATAATATATTATAAAAGAAATTGAGTTTATCTGTCATTATAAAAAATAATAATTTTTTTGATATCTTGCATTACACACAATATCGAGTTTTATCGAACAATAATATTCTACTTATATTATTATTTAATATGACAGTTATCGTCTAGATATTGAAATGAAGGGTCTGAATAGGATTTAATAAATCATGAATATATATATATATCTCATTTTTATTAGTTATTTATTAATTATAAATAAAATAATTATCATTTAAAAGAAAAAGATTTTTTAAAAAAAATGTTGTTTTTCTAAAATATGGCTTAGTCATGCTTTGTAGACATAGTTGAAAATATTTTTTTTTACCAATTTTCAGAAATTTAATTTAAAATATAAAATTAATTTCTGAAATAGTAATATAAAAATTAGTTTAGGTTGAATTTGTGGGATTTTTTTAAATGTTTCGTTTTTTCATGAATGGTGTAAAATACTGAATTTTAATTGAAAGCATCCTTTCTATTTAAATAATTTATAATGTTAAGTTATATTTTTATTTAGTTTTAATGTAAAATTAGTTCAATTTTTTTATCATTTAATATAATTTATATAATTTTAATCATTTTTATGTTGAATTATGATATAAAAACATTGTAAAGTTTTGTACATTTTCTCTTTAAAAACCAGCTTTTTCATCGTGTCTAGTGGATTAATTTTAAATTTCATTTTTCTAATTATGAAAATTGAATTTGTAAAAATGGATTCAATATTTGGAATCATAATAATTTATATAATCTAATATGGTCAACTAAATTTTTCACCAATATGAATAGTGAAAAAATATATTATTTACAATAGCTTTAGTAAAAATGGATTTAAAGGTGGTTAAATTAAGAAGATAAGGGTTAAAAATTACCAAAAAACATTAATAAAACACAATTTATAGAAATATTTCTACCTTATATCTTATAGGTTTTATAATTTTCCATTTTTTAGGATTTTTTCATGATAAAAAGATGGGTATGACTGAATCTTTCTAAAAAATTAAAATTGTGCCACTCACATCACTTATAAAAGGGAACCCCTATATCCTCTCTTCTGCACACATTCAAAACCTTTTGGTTTAGACAATAAATGCCCATATCACTTAAAAAGTTCCCTCCTCTCATAATATAAGCCATTTTTTGCATAAATACATCTTAAGAAGGATTTGGTGAAAACCTATAGAGGATATCTGAAGAAGAGGTAAGGATTTTCAATGATCATTTTTATTTTATTTCTTCCTAAAACTACATAAATTATACTTAAATCATTATTATATAATAAAATAACCATATTTAATATAATGAGATGTTGTTATAATAATTTCATGACCTTCAACGATTCCCAATTGGATCAAATGTGTTATGTAATCATCATTCATGAGTAAGGTGGACTGCCGCCTCACCAACTGATGTCATTATTTTTTCTGTTACCACCATTCATAGTTTGGTATGTTGATGGATATAAATTATATATATGGTATTTATAACATAATTTTATCTATGGAGCCACTATATCATATATACCTTTTTAATTTATATTTACCAGGAGATATGATATCGTCGATCGTGTATCGTTGGACTATCGCCTTGCGAAGCGTTGTGATTCATATTTCACTAACGTTTTCACAGAATGTGATAATGTTATAACTGAAGATTATATGTGATGTATATATCATTCTTAAAGTATAATATATATCATTTTATTTCCAACCTTTTCACTCAATGAAAGATGATAACGTTTTTTGTGTACATGTGGACTACCGCCTTAATGAAACGATATGAATCTCTTTTCATCACCACACAACATGGATAATATATATGTATATTTAAAACAATCATATATTATATATGATATTATGATCATTATATATAGATAATATATCATATAACTTATTTTTATAAGGATATTTGGAAAATGAAAATGTTACTCATATGTACTTACAACCTACCATCTCCGTGGTCGTTGCATACTACATTTCTCAAAGACATATTTTATGATTTGTATTAATTGTATAATTGATATATAAATATGTTAATTATTTCATGATTACTATTCTATAGATAATGAAACTATATAACATATACAAGAACTGAATCTTTCATGATAAAACATGAATGTGAATATAACACTATTGACACCTGAAATAATAAAAATACTAAAAGATTATAAATGAACAAGATATAAGATGTTATAAAAGTAACATATATGATATTATAAATATTAATATTATTATGGTATAAGTTAATAAATTGTTTAAAACCAATATATTTAGGGTTAAATAATGTTCAACCCAAAGAAGTGTGAGGTAAGGGTTTCTCGTCCCACTTTTACTTCCCCAGTACATACGCCATATCTGCCACTAATTTTAATAGAGTGATTTATATAATGAGATTTTTATCATATATATTTAATTGATACATCTTAATGGTATTTAATATTTCATATAAAGTTATTTATTTCGTGGGGCTTATGATACAGAAGTTACCAAAGTGGCGAGGGTTTATTTCACAATCTTATCATTATTTAGGATTATTATTATTTAAGTCTTGCTTATTGGAATTATTTATTATTTATATCTTAAAATAAATATATATTTTTATTATATGTCTAATAATGAACTTTTTCATGTAATATTATTATTTACCCACTCTTTGGTACTTAAAATGACTGAGAAAATATCTTAATAAAATATCACATTATTTCTATCTTCTCTCAGAAATCCATTTTAATCAAAACCCATGTTTTATAAATATGTTTTAAAAAAGATTTCATAAATTTTAATAATAATTTATTAAATAAATTTTTACCCTTTTTTACTTTTTACAATTTTTTAAATGGATCTTCATGTCATTTTTAAAATAATTATTTTTTGGCTAAGAATTATAATCTAAAAGGAATATTTGTTTTAACATGTATGACACGAACATAATTTTCCACTTTCAAGACTAATAAATGTCTTAAATATTATTCTACATGTTTTAAATGGTTATTTTCAAATAATAGTTCTTTTAAAATATTTTTAGAACTTTTATTTTTAAATTTTTTTTCAAAGGGAACATGTCATTTTCCTAAAATCTGTTTTTAATGAACTTTTTAGGGTATTTATACTCTTAAATGTCTGAACCCTTTAATTTAATTATTATCCACAACCTAAATTTTTTATTAATATCATCCATATTATTTATATATATTAGTTATGTAATATTTAATTGAGGATATAAAATTACTATTCATCATTTTAATCTGAGTGGTTTATGATAATGTTTATTGATTAGATTAAGTATTAACATTTCATATGTTATTTTTCAATAAAAATGTTTATGCCAATTATGTTTCGACCCATTAATATGAGGATTTTCATGGACTTTTTTTGTGATGGGTGAGGACTACTATAGATCCTTGATTCTTTGGTAGGTCTCATTAGACAAACTTGATTTGGTTTTGGCCAAGGCCTTATGCATTTATTAGATGTCTTGGAACAAGGCCTCGAGAATATTAGATGTCTTGGAACAAGGACACTACAGTATGTTTTAGATGACAATAATTATTTATTACATAATTATGAATTAAATTATTTATACTCCATGTTATTATTTGATTAATTAGAATATATATGGTCAAGTTTCAAGCTCATGTGATTATTTATATGGAATTTTTTATTATCTTTTATTCCATAGATATTATGCTCATGTTAGTGATTATATAAATGTGTTTATGTCATTTAACTTTAAATATTTATTATTCCTTATTTACTAATATCTTTTTCTATATGTTTACCCTTACTAAGAATATGATATCATCTCTTTATTTTGTTTTATTTTACCTAGGGTACGAGGGTTTATTTTGTGATTGATATGTATAGATACACTAATGAGAATAATGGAATTATCAAATAGAATTCCTTAAGTATTATTCGTTTTGAAATATAATATAAATTTTTAGTCTATATTTAGTTTACCGAGACTAATAAAATATTCAGACCTTTTAGATGCGATTCCTTGTATATTATTTCTATGTAATAAAGTATACATTGGATTTGGTGTATAGGGGTCAAAGAGATACTCATACCAAACATATAACTGCTTATATAGTTGTATGAAAATATTTATAAGTATTTTAACTATTTAAAATAAATTATACATCCATTCATTGTATAAATAATTTATATTTTCAAATATAATAGGGAATAAAACTAAATAAATAGACATTTTAAAAATTTAGACTTGAGATTATTATTTTTGATAATTTTATAAAATAATAAGTTATAAACAATTTATAATTTATCTAAGCATTGTGGTCAATACATAATCCTATAAATATAAAATTTTTATATTTATTTCTTATATGGAATTATTTATAACATCCTTTATATGAAATTTACATAAATTTATGATATTTAATTAAAATATAAACATTAAATGTTTTATATCTATTATGCAATCATTTTATATAACCAAAATATCACATATTTAATTCTATTTGATCATTGATCATATCAATTGTCAAAACTCATGATCTGGGGAAACATTTTTCTAAATTTTGGAATTTTAATTTAAATACTTGAAATTAACCATTATAAATAATTCATAATTTTAATATAAACACTTTTATATTTTACCTTTTTTAAATTTACGAGTAATATATACAAATATATTAGGTTATCAGGTGTAAAATTACATTCCAACACACACACACACCACACACATACAAGCTAGTAAGGTAGGTCATATCCCCCACAAGGGATAACCCCCCAATCCATGCCTATTTAGTACTATATTAAAGGACCGTAGTCCCAAAATTGGATAGCCCAAAGGCCCCTACATTTTTTATGTCCCAAAGAACCTTCTTGAAACAATATCTCCATGGGTCTTCACCCCTTTTCCACATCATGCCAGTGTCGGCGACTTCCAACATCATGCCTATGTCACTACCACCTATGTCAACTCTTGATTAAATGACTATATCATAAATCCACATGGAGATTTTTAGGATTAAAACCCGTGCCTTTTGGATGTAGGATTACGATGTTTACGACTCATGCACCACCCCAACTACTATAAGTGATTTATAATGTTCACTTATAATTTCAATCCAAATTATAAATAATTCCATATAAATTTTAAGGAATTTAATATTCAATGTTAATATTATGTATATTTATTTATTACTTGTTTTAATAAATTTAATTCATTTCATAATTTGAAATAAGAGGAATTAAATTTTTATTATACATCATATTTAATAATATCAACTATTATATAATTCAAGATAAAATTTAAAACCATATTGTGATTTATGATTGGAATACTATGGACAATGATAAATAAATCTTGTGTTATATATCATATTTTATGCTATTATCTACATCACATTGACAAAAAAATACCCTATTTTATAGTATTAAGAAAAGTTTAAATCATAACCATCTTTGTCTACAATTATCCCTTATTATATTATATGATATGAAAAAAGAGTAAAAAGTAAAAATTTCAACGAGATATGATATCTTATATCACATGTTGTGATCATATCACATAATTTCAATCCCATATCGTAAGGCATGACATAGTAAAAATTCTAAATCATTTTTATGATATGAAATATGATATCCAATTTTTTCATTTGAAAACATAATTTCAAGAATAATTTATATCATAGAAAGGATATAATACCATTTATGAATTTATAATGATCTAATAACACTTTTCAAGATTTTTAGGGCCTCAATGAAACCCAAATCTTAGATCTATATGGAATGAAATAGAAACTATAAAAAATATAAAATAAATAAAAATGTGTAACTTACACTGATGTTGGGTGAAACTATTTTATTCTTCCATGAGTTTGATTAAGATATCTAAAAAGAAACAAAATGGATCCTTCTTTCATTATGTATCCACGGTCTAACATAAGTCACTTAATGTTTGGGTTGGATTCTTATTCACACCCAGATATTCTTGTATCTCTTGAGGTTGAGTGAGTAGGAGAAGTGATATTTGACCATGTGAATAGATAGATGGCATGGATAAAATTTTCATAGCCTTCTATATATTTATATAGACCTCATGGACACTCCTTGATCCTTCCATGAATTTATTCATTCGTTACATGATGTATGCATAATTCACTAGTTAGAAAAATTTTAACCCATGGCCGACCATGAATTATCTTGAACTTTTCATCACATGAAATTTTAACAATCAATGATAGTTGTATGTAGAATATTCATAAATATTAACACTTAAATTTCGAATACCATAATTAATTATAAGGATTAATATTAATCTTAGAATATTATTCTTTACAGAAAATTTTTGCCAAAAATTCTCCAAGTCATACACTATAATTGGCCTAAAAAGATTATTTACAATACATACACATCCTAAGAAATTATATGTCATGAAAAGCATAAAACATGACTTCTAAATTATATACATCATATAATATGAAATCACTATGTCATACACTATGATATATGCTAATATATATCACATATAATTTTGAATTATTGGTTTATCTCCATCACTAAGTCTAATGAAGGGTTTTTTTAGGAAATATATATGCCCAAAAAAATTAAATAATGATTAAAATACCAACCAGAAGATAGACTATGAAAAGGAATGATAAAATAAAGTAAAGAAACAATCCATTCATACCTCACTATTGATACTCATTACCAATAGACAAGGGATATTTATAGAGATCTATTAGAAATAATCTAATGACACATGACTTAAATAATATCAACAAGTCAAAGTTTAATAACAAAAATCTTTGGCTAGAAACATTATCCTTTAAATAGAAAGTTGTCACCTCCTACAAGGATAATTGTTGAAGTGGTAATTTGTCATAGATCCCCGATCAAAATATTATTTACCTAAGTATGAAATATAGTGTACTCCCAGGGTCGGTCTCAAGGATGCAACTTACACAACACTGAAATTCTATTGTCACTATTTATTTTATAACTAATATATAATATAAATATGAGTTTGAAATATGAATAAAATATGACTATATATATATATTCAATGTGAACAAAATGATGTTAAAAAGAAATAAAGAATACATTTGTTATTGGGGGATCATAGTGGTTGATATCATTATTTATTAAAATATTCTCAATATCAATTCAATGTAGTGATCAAGATCTATCACACTACACCCTCTCATTCGAAATGTTATTACACAAAAACCGAGATCTCTGCATGTGGGGAAATACACTTCCTTAAGCTGTCTAGGAGATCTATTTGCCAACTATCACTACCAAATCCATACTTCATTGTATGAAAGACTTAGATAGTAAAGGTAAGGATAAAGGTTGAATGCGAAGAATAAATTCATAATAGAGAAAATGGGGAAATCAAACACCATAATCAATTTAACCACCACCAAAATTCTTAGAGTTAAATAAATAGATTTAAATTTTAGCATAATGAAACTCAATCAGCCACCATTCTCCCACTCGAACAAACATCGAGGTTAGTTCCCCAGTCTCATGGAGTTAGAAGAGAATACGGTGGGAGAAACACATAAAAGTAAAAATGGAAGAATAAGGTATGAATAAGAAGACTAATATAAATTAAAACTTTAAAAATATACTATATAAGGAAAGAAAATATAAACCTATAGAAAATGGAAACTACTTTTCCAACCCCTTGAAATAAAGAAGAATTATATTTTTATAGGAAAGGGGTAACATATTTGTCTTTAGAATCATCCTCTGAAAGAATGCGCATTGATGGAATCCTTAATGACTGAATTTGGGAAATGGTTCTTTTTTAAACTTATTAAGTTATTAATTATATGTAGAACCACAAAATTTCATCTTCATTGGCCAAGTAATGAATGAGTTATGACCGCTTACAGACTCTTTTTATTCCAATTCAATGAGTTCCAACACATTTATGGCCATAATATTGAAGGAATCAGGCACGAAAATCTGAATTAAACTTGTTCCTCTACATTTCTTCCTTATCCATGTAAAATTTCTGCTCATATTTTTTGTCCGTTTATGAGATATGGGCCCAACAATAAAATTCTCCAATTATTTTCACAATTTTTGATGCTTGAATTGTGATATGGATTTGAGCATCCAAATGATGGATTGATATTTGGGTCTAGAAGGATAACATGAACCCCATAAAACATAGAAACCTATAAGAGAATAATTGCACAATTTGGACTAGTATACGAAATGTTATGGCCGGATCATTAAAATAAAATAAAACTGTTTAAATCCAAAATAATCCATTTTAGAAATTAAGCTAAAAAATACTCCTAAAACATAAAATGTGACAATTTACTTTTAAATAACGCATTGGTGGGATTAAAAATATTAAAATTCAGAATAAAATAATTAACAATATTTGTTCTATCAATAATTAATAAAATAAAATTTGAAAGAGTTTCACATTGTTATAAAGATATATCCACTATAAAAAGTGAGGTCCATATTTAAATTAAATACCTTTATTGAATGAAGAGACATATTATAGTTTATATACTTCATATGTTATGATTTAAATAATTATTATGTTCTTATATTATTTAAAATAGTATTTAATTTATTAATTGATTTATTAAAAACATTTAAAGCACAGTTAAACATCTATACATCCTCACATGATGTGTCATAAACCAATAAAAAGATAACAATAATTGGATAATTGAAAAAAAATAAATTATCATATTATTCATAACAAACCATAGAGTGATGACTTTCACCATGTATTGAATTATTATATAGGGAATATATCTATTAATCTTCCACTTGAAATAAATACTCTCAAACCTAAAAATAAAATAAAAACTCTTTGTAAACCCTATAGAGAACAAGGATTCAGATACATGGATATTCCATCATTTTAGATGAATTTCTATCACATTACCAAAGTACATGCTTGAGGACAATAACTGTTTAGTGTATTTGGAAACTTGGAATGAAATATTCTAACTTGGTGAAATATCTTCAATGTTTCCCACATAGATCTTCCCCTTTAGTACTTATTCTTATAACATTTCTTCATAACCTGGGGAAAGGAAACATAAGAAACAAAGAGATTAGGTCCTCAGTAAGGGTAAATAATGGAGATACGTAATCATAACATGAGCATAAGGGTATGATAATTTGATTATAATAGTTTAATATCATACCCTACATATCAAGGATCACATATATGATTCATGGAATAAAGATTTATAGTTCACAAGACATGAATCATAAGGGAATCAATAGAATAATCCATGAGAGGATAACATAAGAATAATACATATATTTTTTGGCATACACATAAGAATAGAAAATTTTATGTCAAGGCTACCTACCAAGATCTTCATAACATGTTAATATTAGGCCAATGACCTGCATACATGGTCCAAGCTTGGGCTAACAACTAGTGTACCCTATTATTTTCAAGCTTGGGCTACAACCTGTGTACCCTCTTATTTTTGGGTTTAGGATACAACCAGTGTACCCTCTTATTTTCAGGCATAAGATACAACCCGTTTACCCTCTTATTTTTAGGCTTGGGTTAAAACCCATGAAACCTCTTGTTCTATGGCTTGTACTACAACCAGTGTAACCTCTTGTTTTTGGGAATCAGAAACAACCCATTTCCCTCTTATTTTCTAGATTGGGTGACAAACCATTTACCCTCAGATCTCTTGTACCTTTTATCATTACTTAATACATTGTTGGGAAATATAGGTCCCACCCATCACATAATTAAATCATACATACGTGTGCCACAAGATAATAAAACATTCATCACATCATGACCAGTAAAGAGATATGGGTTTCATAAAAAACATAACATAACACATGAAATGAAATGGGTATCAAAGATATTTCATCCTATCTTAACCTATAGAAAATAGATAGGTTTCATAATAATTTCATCATAGAATAACCTGTGAAAGGAAGTGGGTTTCAAACACCTTTTATCATTGTATAAACTATGGAAAACAAACCGGTTTCATTAACAACTTTTCACATTAAAAATAAAAAATTAAAAAAATAATGGTTTCCTAGGATCATATCCCTAATAAATCATAATATATATCAAAGTATGA
Source organism: Viscum album (assembly GCA_963277665.1). Taxonomy (NCBI): domain Eukaryota; kingdom Viridiplantae; phylum Streptophyta; class Magnoliopsida; order Santalales; family Viscaceae; genus Viscum; species Viscum album. The sequence goes on along the minus strand of OY728147.1, from coordinate 1,494,518,881 downwards.
CATCTTAGATATAGAATGATTTCCTAAGATCAATTTCAACATTTATTAATGGAAATAACCTTTCTTTTAGAATGGATTTTTAAAATATAAAACATTTTAAAAATTATTTTCTTTTAAAAAAGCGTCAAAATATTATAAAAAAATATTGAAAACACTTTTAAAACCTTTTTTTTTATTTTTTTTAAAAATTAATAAGAAATCGTGAAAACATTTTTAAAACATTTTTATTTGAAAATAACCATTAAAACGTACAGAGGATGATTTTGAAACCATTTCAAACACTTTTAAATAAGGAAAATTTCATTAAAATCATTTTCATTTAAAATTATCTTAATATATCACATTAAAACATTTTTGAAAACATTTTTAGAAAACATGATTTTTTAATATAAAAGGTTTCTGACTAGAGAGAGAAATAAATTCATATTTTCTTAAATATATTTTATCAATCTTCTTAAGTACCAAAGATTGAAATAATGGTACCATTAGATGAATATATAATTAATAACCATTTTAGAAAAAAATTGATGGGATTTATTGAGATAGGGATCATATTATTTCATCAATGTATGCATAATAAAAAACAATCCTGATAAACGGTGAGATTGTAGTAATAAACAATTACCGCTTAAGTAACATTTAATCATAATAACCATGAACGTTGAAAATTAAATTAAGATTAAAATATCATGAAAACAAATTTATTCCTGATATAACATTCCAAATTTTATTATATACGCCGTGTAAAATAATATATGCGTATAACAAAACATGTGTCCCAAAGAAGTAAAATTGAGTCAAAATTAATTTACCGATTTGGTAAATTTTGAACCATAAACCCCATTAAATATAGATCATAAAATGGAAAAGTAAATACCCATTAATTTAAGTATAATAATCATTTAATGCACACATGTGAATAATATACACCACACAATAAGAATAAGTGGTGAATATAACATATATCTAACTAAAATAAAATTGAGACAAGAAAACTCATACATTAAGTATTGACTTTTCTGTACATATTGAAACCTCTTATATAATAAGTATAAGTTTATTATAATAATAAAAAATAACCAAATTATTACATATCTTAAAATATATGATTTTATTATGACTTTATATTACCCGTTTATTAACAATTTCATGTTAAAATTATGTTTCAACTAATATCCGTTTTGTTTTTCGTATATGTTTTGACTTTTTATTATTGATGAACTTACTTAGATAATGATTTAATTATTTAAATAATTAAAAAATTATATAATTACAATATATATTCAGTATATATTTATTCATAAAATTCAAGAGTATATATATATATATATATATATATGAAATGGAATACACCATTCATGGAGTCGGTAGACCATACATACACATGAACACAATTTCCATTTTTTCATTGTATTGAAAGAAAGAAAGTAAATGATCTATATATATATATTATAATTATAGTATAATTATTATATATATCATATAAATTTACTAAACCCCTCTTTAATACATTCCATGTAGAGTGTGAATGAATCACATCGCTTTGAGGAGGAGGTAGTCCACACATCCACAAACGAAGTTATCATATTCTCTCAAAATAACAAGCATGACGGTATGTGTTATATAATAATTATATAATAATAAATAAATAATTAATATAATATATGTAATATAAATTAGTATTTTTATAATAATTCCCAATCATGATAGGTGGTAAAGAAAAAACAACATCATTTTGCGGGGCGGTAGTCCGCCATACACATGAACGGTAAGTTCATTACCCATTTGATGAAAGTGTACGTTTGTGTTGGTAGAACCCTTATAATAAAAATGCTAATTATATTTAGAATAAAAATTTTATTATATAATAATTTAATAATAATAAATTAATGGGTGGATAAATAAATAAAATATAAATGCACATTGATGAATGTTATCTATTTTTTGTGTAACTCCTTTTGGTTTGCACCAAGGGTTTACTTAGTTGAATTTATACCAAAAGTGAGGATTATAGGATGATTGGATGGATTTTTGGAGCTTATTTTAGTATTTACTGGGAAATATAAATGGATTTATGATTGTGAAGAAGCGAGGGGGGGAGGGGTGGGTGGGGAGGGGGGGGTGTGAGTGCTCTTTTATAATGTAGGAGGATCAACATTCTTGTAAATATAACAAGGTAAAAACTATTGAGAGGTCTCCCTTACATAAATTGCCTAAAATAATTGTAAATTTTATATAAAATAGGTTAATTTGTCTAAATATGTACATAATATGGATTTTGGACAAGTTTATAAGTTAATTTCCCCTTAAATTAAAGCTTAACCACTAAGTAAACTCATTTTTACCATAACCATTGTAGTTAAATTTAATTATGTTCTCTAATATTTTTGGTCAAAAAATAAGTTGAACTTATTAAAAATAATAAATTATTATTATTAAAAATGTTTAATCTATTTTTTCGAATTTTAATCACATAAGTGGTAGAAATTAGTTTAAAATTAATCCTGTAGATGTGTCATAAGTGGGGGGTGTTTAAGCAAACATGTTAAAAAGTTTTGAAATGTTTTTATATCCAATTATAATGTTAAATTGGTTCCAATAACCTAAATTTTATTGATTGATGTCAAATTTATCAAAATTATCTTTAAAACGAATTGAAAATATAATTTAACTATATAATTAAATTAGCTGAAATTGAACTTTTGAATTAAAAATATGCATTTATCAATATTCATCAAAAAGTGAAACCTCTAACAAGAATAAAAAATCAACCCAAAGTAAATTTTTATATTATGATTTCAAAAATGAAGTTTTTTTAAAATAAAAAATATAAAAGTCTCAAAAATTATATTTAAAATGGGTTCTACATTAAATAGTGATAAAATTACCTTTTAGAAAAATACTTATTTTTATTCATAAAATTGGATTTATTCTTATCTTATTCCTATCAAATATATTGGATGAGTGTAAAAAACTTTTTATTTAATATATAATATATAATTTTTATTGAAAACATTCATCAAAAGTGTTTTTTAATTTATTTAGATAAAACTCAGTTTGTACATAAATAAATAGTTTTCTTATAAAGGAATTTCATTATTTTCCAATAGTTCTTACATTCATTTATAAATAATTGATAAATAGAGGATTAATTTTTTATACATGTTTCAGTCATATTTTTAATATTTTAGTTAATATTGTTAATATACTCTATTCTAATTCTTGGTGACAACTATAACAACATTTTAATAATATTATTAATAGTATATTGTAGTTTGGTAAAACTAGGTCTTTCGTATAACACAAACTACTATAGGAACATGGAATTGTGTATAACACAATCCATACATAGTTTTTTGTATCGTAAAATCAAATTTAATTATTTCATGTAGTACAATATTTACTTGGGGTTTCATAGAAATCAAGAATTACTTGTTTCTTTTATATAACACAAGTTATATTTTGTGTTTCTTGATATGTAGAATTTTGAAAAGATGAAATTATTTTGAATAAAAATTCACAAAATCTGAGGGTGTTACATTCTACCCCCTTTAAAATGAATTTAGCTATCTAAATTCATCAAGGTTATAAAAGGTTTAATATTTTTAATTTCCTTTAATAGAATCCCACATCAAAAAAATTAATAGAAAAACTTCTTTTAAAAATGGGAGTGTTGGAACCATAATAGTTACCCAAAGTAACTCATATCTAGGTTTCCACATTGGAGAACAAAGTTTGAGAGTGAATATTTGACATTGAAGAAAAAAATAAATAATTATATAGAGTTATAAATATCACCGATTTCTACAAATTGAATGATAAATGGAAAGTTAACAACCTCAAAACCATAAATATGTAATGATTTATAAGACCATCAGTTCAACATAATCAAATTTTTTAGGATAGATATTTTTTGATATCCTTTTAATAGAGTTGATTAATTATTTTACTATCTAATAACATAAGGAAATATACTTACATGATTTTATTCTTCAAAATATGAACAATCTCACCCTTTATTTGTGCCTTTTTCAATTTCCACTTCATCTCTTACTCTAGGAAATGAATGTGAATTTCTCATTCCTGAAATACTAACAGATCATGAGGTTGAATGATAACTCATTCCATCTGTATTTAGATAGAATCACAATAAAATTGTTAGTATAAGTTATCCAATATTCATAAATCCTCATATGGATAGGTAATACTTTAATCTCTAAAACATCATATGAAGTGTAACTTAAACCTTTCCATAAATAGTCAACCTTACAAACCTTAAAAAAGATGAAAATATAAAAACTTTATAAATAAAGTCACTAAATCATATTAATAGTGATCCTCAGTATCTCATAAAGTAGCTATTGGTTTTCACATTCCAAACATGTGAACACCCTTATCGTATATTATATTAAAACACGGTAATAACTGAAATTAGTGTAAATCTTTTGGTAAACATGCATGCTTCCTTATTTTAAATATTATAGGATATATTACTTAAATTAAATAAGTTTTAAACTCCATCCATGATAACATAGACCACTTTTACAATAAATCAATAGTTAGTTACATGGTAATCAGTACCATAAAACTTGATTTATCCATATAAATCATGTCTTTATCCAAGATAAACACATATTTCTCAATATCAGATACACATTAATGGTTAACTTACCTTAATCAAAATATCAGGTTTATATTAAATAAAATTTTATATATTAAACACCATTCAACATATCAATTTCAATCCTTAATGAAGAATTATACTGAAAATAATTATATATTTCAGGATTCATATAACATAATCTCCAAATTCAAAAACATATACACTTCAATTATCCAAATTGATTCTTAAAATATTAATTAGGATCCATAATATATTTACTTAATACCCCTTTAATAGAATATTAAATATGAATCATGTCTTAAGGTTCCTCAACATTAATCTAATCATTGTTATCATGTTTAATATAAAAAATATTTTATATAATCCCATATGTTTCATATCTTATTTTTGGTCCCTTTATCTTCAACAATATAACTCTTACTCGTACCACCTTAAAAATTATATTTATAATATTTCCACTTATTAAATTTATTTTTATAATGCCAATACTTTCCAAATTGATAACATTTAATTTTAACTATGTTTCTTATAGTTCCTACGATTGAATAAAAACAGAAATCATAGTGTGGGAAATAATTATCATTTTGGAAAACCACATAATTAATACTAATCACTTATAAGGTGTTTAAATTATGAAACCTAATTTAATCTATTAAAACATAGGCTTATCCTTAAAGATATACCTATATAAATCCTCAATAATTATCGCTAGGGATATCACTTAATATTTCTCATCCTAGTTTCAAAAGGCTCACTAAAAATTTCCTTTAATACCAACTCTAGTGATGCTGGCTTCACATTCATTGTTATTACATCATTTTAGATAAATACACTTCACCTTACAAAATTACACGCCTGAGGACCCTAATAGTTTAGTGTCTTTGGAAACTTGTAATGAAATCTTCTAACTTGGTGAAATATCTTCCCTGTTTCGTACAAATATATCACCCTTTTGTACTTCTACTTAAAAACTTTATTCATAACTTGGGGAAAGGAAACATAATAAAGGGTGTTTTGGGATGATCAATAAGGGTAAATAAAGGAGATATGTAAGCATAACTTGGTAATAAGGGTATGAGAACATGAGAATAACATTTGAAGATCAGTACTTTAATATCAAAGATCATATACATGATTCATGACATAAAGATTGATAGTTCATAATACACGTGTCATAAGGGAATGAATAGCATAAGCCATGAGAGTATAAAATAGGAATAATATGTATAATATGCTAAGTATACATAATCATAGAAAATATTATGTCAAGGATACCTACCAAGACCTTCATAAGATGTTAGTCTTGGGAAAATCACCCATGTACCTGCTTCAGGCTTGGGCTAACAACCAGTGTATCCTATTATTTTTGAACTTAGGATACAACCCATGCACCCACTACTAGAAAATGGGTCTATACCCACGGTTTTGCAAAAAAAGGTGGGTATAGGCCCTCTATACCCACAGTTGTGCCAAAAACCGTAGGTATATCTTTCTTTTAAGAGCTATACCCACGGTTTTGGAGAAAACCGTGGGTATAGTGTCTTTTTTGAACAGATATACCGACGGTTCATCAAAACCATAAGTATTGGGCTTTTTTTTGAAGACCTATACCCACGGTTCTGAAGAACCGTGGGTATAGCTTTCCCGCGTTGTATCGGGGAAACAATTTTAGGCGGGACAGGGAAAAAAGTTGGCGGGAAGACATTTATTCTCTGTTTAGATTAATATATTTACAAAAATATAAATATATATCTTCAGAAATTCCGATAGCCCGATTGGTCCCTTAGTGAGGCGCGACGTTGTGGTTCTTGGTGAGGAACGGGTTTGAATCCTTTGGTCGTCAAGATTTTTGAAAATGCGGTTTATATTAATATATATATGCAAATTTATCTATATATAACAAATAAGATGGATATCTCAGTTGATCTGTTTGTGAAGTGCACGTTGAGGTGCTGGATCGAAACCTGCGGGTTTCTTTTTCTTTTAATACGGGCATGCATTATTTTTTTAAAGAAATATAGACACATATAAACAAAAAACGGCATAGCGTGAGTGGTGGGGTGAAATCAATTAGAGATGCAGGTCTCGGGTTCTATTCTTGGCGCACTAGTTTTTGTAAAATTTATACCCACGGTTTACAAACCGTGGGAATAGGGCTTTGACAACATGGCATTAAAAAATATGGCGTTGACAGTATGGAAATAAATCTTTACCCACGGTTCTTACAAACCGTGGGGACTGGTTTCAGACCTATACCGACGCCACTCAGCCCCAAGGTTCCCAAAACCGTGGGTATAGGCTATACCCACTGTTTTTGGGGCTATACCCATGGTTTTGAACCATGGGTATAGGTCATTTTTCTAGTAGTGTCCATCTTATTATTGGGCTTGGGATATAACCCATTTTAAATATTGTTTTTGGGATTAGGATACAACCCGCACACCCTCTTATATTTAGACTCGAGCTTTAACCCATGAACCCTTTTTTTTAGGCTTGGGCTATAACTAGTGTACCCTCTTGTTTTTAGGCTTGGGTTACAACCCATGTGCACTATTCTTTTTAGGATTGGGTGAAAACCTATATATTCTCTAATCCCATATACCATTTATCATTACCCAATGCATTGGGGGGATATATAGGTCACACCCATAACATAATTAAATCAAACATATGTGTACCACCAGAAAACAAATTATTAATCATATCATGGCCCATAAAAATATTTGGGTTTCATAAACAATATAACGTAACCCATGAAATGAAATGGGTGTCATAAATATTTTATCCTATTTTAACCTATGTATGAGATATATCTTTTATGATAATTTCATCATAGAATATTTATTGAAGGGAAGTGTATTTAAAAAGTGTTTTATTATGGTATAACCCATGTGAAAGAAGCGGGTTTCATAAACAACTTGTCATATTAATCATAAACTATTCAAATAAACAATAAAAATGGTGTCCACAGATCATATCCCTAGTAGATAATAATCTATATCAATGGATTACATCTTATATGGAGAAGGATTTTAAAATATCACTTAGAGAATTTCTTAAGGGAAATAATCCTTCTTTGAAAATAATTTTTTAAAACATTACACATTTTAAAAATATTTTTCATTGAGAATATAATTTAAAACTTCTAAAAAAATCTTGAAAACATTTTTAAAACATTTTTCTTTGAAATTAACCTTGAAAACATATAAAAGAATATTTGAAAACCATTTAAACAATTTTAACACACAACAAATTTATTTAAATAATTTTATTTAAAAATTATATTAAGTGATCATTTAAAAAAATTAAAAAAAATTAAGAAAACATGGTTTGTGAATAAAAATGTTTTATGTCCGTAGAGAGAAATAAGTCATATTTTCCTAATTTCTTTCTTAATCATCATAATTATGAGAGTGGAAAATGGTTCCATTATATGAATATATAATTAATAAAAAAATTAGAAAAAAGCATTCTTGAGAGTTATTGAGATATGGATCATAATATTTCATCAATCAAAGCATAATCATAAACAATATCAATAATTGATGAGATTGTAGCAATAAACTGTTACAAATTTGGTTATATTATATCAAATTACCCATGAAAAGGAAAAATTAAATAATGATTAAAATATCATGAATAGAAATATATTCATGATATAACATTTCAAATGTCATTATATACACCTAGAAAAATAATATAGGTGCATAATAAAACATGTATCTCAAAGAAGTTGAATTGAGACAAAATTACTTTACCGATTTGGTAACTTTTGAACCATAAATCCCATGAAACATTGATCATAAAATTTATATTTAAATACCCATAAATTCAAGTATAATAATAATAAATTATAATCATGGTAGTTATATACACCACACAAGAAGAATAAGTAGTAAATATATCATATATATCACGAAAATAAAAGTGAGATGAGAAAACCATAACCATAAGTATTGAGCTTCTTTTTACACATTAAAACCACTAGTATAATAAGTATAAGTTTATTATAAATATACCATAGAACAAATTTATTTTATATTACACCATATATCATTTTATTATGAATTTTTATTACCCGTTTATTAATAATTTCATGTTAATGTTAAGTTTCATGTATTATACACTTGGTTTTTTATATATGTTTGACTTGTTATTCATAATAGTCTTAATTAGATCATGATTTAATTTTTTAAAGAATGTATAATATTATATTTCTAGCATATAAATTTTTTATATAAGTATTTTTAATAATATATAAAATATATAAATATGAAATGGAAGACACTGTTCATGAAGATCGTAGGTTGTACGTACGCATGAATGCTGTTTTCGTTTTCATTTCGTATTAAAAGAATGAATATGAATTAAATATATGTATATAAATGTTACGATTCAAGTATAATTATTATATATATAATATAAATTTAGTAAATACATCCATAATACATTCCATTTAGAGTGTGAATGAATCACATCGCTTTGAGGATGCAGTAGTCCACACGTCCACAAACCAAGTTATCGTGTTCCCAAAAATAGTAAGTATGAGTTACAGTATAAATATAAAAGAATAAATGAATCATAAAGATAACATATATATATATATTATATAAAAATTTATTTACATCATAATTTACAACCATGATAGGTGTTAAAGGAAAAACAAGAGACATCATTTCATAAGGCAGTAGTCTTCCGTACACCCGAACGATATGTTCGTTACCCATTTGATGGAAGTGTGAGTACGTGTATGTATAAAAATTAGAATAAAAACATATAAATATATTTAGGGTAATTATTATTTTTATATAATCCTTAAATAAGAAAAACTTAATGTGTATTGAAGTAAAAAATATAGAAATGCACATTGAAGCACATTACCTCTTTTTCGGGTAACTAATTTTGGTTTGCACCAAAGGGATTCCTTGTTTGTATTTCATCCCAAATTTTGGATTATAGGATGAGAGGATGGATTTTGGGGGATTATTTTTTTAGGGTTTTAATTGTAAAAATGTCTTGATTGGTGTGAATAAGTGAGTGTGTGTGTGTGTGTGGGGGGGGGGGGTGAATTCCCTTTTATAGTGGAGGAGTGCCATTATTATAAATATAAAAAGATAAACCCTATTGAGAAGTATCCCTTACATTATGTGCCTAAAATAATTTTCCATTTTATAAAACATAGATTATTTTTTATCTATATCCAGAAAATGGATTTTGGATATGTGTCTAGATTATTTGGATTATTAAATAAATGTTTAACCACTAAGTAATCACATTTTTTTACCTTAATCATTGCAATTATTTTTAATTACTTTCATTAATATTTTTTTAAGAAACTATGCTGACCTTATTTGAAATTATAAATTATTCTGATTATAAATATTGAATCCATTTTTACAAATTATAATAAAAAATTGGTTAGAAATTAATTTAAAATAAATCTTGTAGACATGTCATGAAAGCATGTTTTTAAGCGAAAATGTTTAAAAGTTTGAAATGTTTTTATGTCTAATTTCAATGTGAAATTCATTCCAGTGAGATAAATTGGATTAATATATGTATAGTTTATCTTAATTTTCTTTAAAACCTATTCAAATTATAATTTAACTAAATAATTAAATTAGACAGAAAGGCAGCTTTCAATTAAAATTCAGTATTTTTGACTATTCATCAAAAAATGAAACTTCTCATAAAAATAAAAAAATCACCGAAAGTAAATTTTGATATTACTATTTCTAAAATTTAGTTTTTTTCAAATAAAAATTATAAAGGTTTTAAAAAATTGATTTAAAATGATTTTACCATTAAAAGGTGGTAAAATTAGCTTTTGAAAAAAAAATTTTCTTTTTATTGATAAAATTGCATTTATTCTAATATTATACATATAAAATACATTGGAAAATTTTCAAAAACATTTTATTGAACTTATTACATATAAATTTTACTAAAAAAATTCAGTAATTTTTTTTTATGTTTTGAGATAAAATTGTGTTTGTACATAGAAAAATAGTTTTCATAGAAAATGAATTTCTTTATTTTCAAATTGTTCTTACATTTGTTTCTAAATAATTGATTGAAAAATGATAATTTTTTTATACATTTTTAAATCATATTTTCACAATTTATTTAATATTATTCATAACTTCCATTCCAACATCTAGGTAACAACCATAATAATATTTTAATAATATTATTAATAGTACGTTGTATTTTGGGAAAACTTGGTCTTTCATGTAACGAAGACTATCGAAGGGACTTAGAATTGTGTGTAACACAAGCGATGCATATTTTTGCGTGTGCCTCAAGAAAATATAAGTGTTTTGTGTAGTTCAATATTGAATTGGTGTTGCATACAAATAAATAAATTTCTTTCATAGAACTAAATATATATTCAGTGTCATGTGAAGTGATGGATATTGAAAAGATTAAAATAATTTTTTTTCACATAATCTAGCGATGTTATAAATCCATTCCAAATCCTTTGGATATTATTATCATAAAAACTATCAAAAGGTTTGAGAAAAACTTTATACCAAAATTAATCCTTATTCAAAGATATGTAGTGCGACTATATATACATTTAAAGAATTTGAAACAATTATGAGTTATATATTACATAATTGTAAGAAGCAAATAACATTTGAAATAATGTTATTGCTACTAAAGATAAAAATGGGTTTGGAATGATCTTGATAAAATGTAATCATATAAATATATATGAACAAATTACCTAAAATATGTATCTATATATAAATTTATTAAACATGTATGATTTATTTATCCATGAAATTGAGCTAACTTCACAAGGAATATTCCAATATAGTATATGAAAATAAAAATATTCTTGATTCAATAAAATTTAACAACTTTATGAAATCAAAACATCACATATATTTAACTAAAATCATAAAAAACATCTCAAGTCAACAAATTTTGAATAGATATGAATTAGATTTGTATAAGTCAATTGAGGGATCATGTGTCGTACGTATCATACTAGAAGAAAAATATAATTTTGATTGATGTGGATCTATTTTTATATAGTTTTGCTACATATTTTTACTTAATTTTTAATGATTTAATTAATTATTTAATCACTTTATACTAAATAATTGTACTTTTGTATTTTTATAATTATTTTTGTTAAGTAATCAATTTTTAGAATTAATTATGTATTATTAGTTCTTAAATTAATAATTTTAATCTTAATTAACTTTTATAATTCAATTATGTCTTATTTAGTTTGGTTAATTTAAATATTCTTAACTTTTTATTAAACTAAATTTTTTATAAAACAATTATTTAATCATTGTAATTTTATTTAAGTAACTTTGTCTTTATTTTAATATTTCAAATTCTAATTTAGTTTCATTAGAATAGGTTAACAATGTTAAATAATTTGTCTAATCGTCCTGCTAATTACTTAAGTTAATAATTTGAGTTCAACCTAAATAAATAAGTTCGCTTTTAGTTTTATGTGTTCACTTAATTATTTAATTAATTAATTTAGATTTTTAAAACATTAATTATTTAATCTTATGTATGCTATTATATGATATATTAATTTTCTTTTGGTTTTATTCTACCGGTGAGTTAGACAAGAACTATCGGTAACCTACTAGGTCACCGATGCTCATCATATTTACTTGATGCTACTCTGTAATTAATTTATATATTTATTTTAATTTAAGTCTTTTATATATTTATTTTATCAATTTTCCAGTTATTAATTTAAGTGTTATTTAATTAATAATTTTGGTTTTGGCTTCAAAGTTTTATGTTAAATAAAAATCATGTTTTAAATTTATGGTGTTTAGCTTTATTTTATTTAATTATTTTGAAATTTTTTATTTAGTTTACTTAAATTTTAATTTTAAGTTCATTATTTTTTTAAGGTTAGCATTTGTTATTTATTTTATACTAGTGGTGACCTGTCTATTTTAATTAAACTATCAGCGACTCTTTTTTATTTTCACTGCACCGAGAACCTTAATTTTTATTTTTATTGGTGACCTCATGTTTGGTATCGGTGGCCCTGTTTGTTCAACCGATGACCTATTAATTTTATACTAACAGTGAGTTTATATTTTTTTTATAACTAATGGTGACACCCCCGTATTGCTGCTCTGTTTTTTTAACTACTGGTGAGCTTCATTTTAAGTATATCGGCAACCTTTATTCTATCAGTGACCCCCACCGCGCTGCTTCGCATTGTTATTTTTTTAAAGATAAGAGTGACCTTTTTATCTTATACTACCAGTAAGCTTAATTTTTATGATGACATCGGTAACCTTTGTTTTAACAAACTGTGACCTTTCCCGTTTAAAACTATCAGTGAGTCTTTTGTTTTTTGAAGATAACTGTGACTTTTTACCTAGAATATTGGTGACAACTTTTTCTTTTTGCCTAACAGTGAGATTTTCTTAAATAAGGCTAACGTTGACCATCTGCTCCTCCCCTACATCTCACCATTAGCCTTTCATTCCCTGCCTTTTCCTCGCCTCCATCTTTACTTCACAGTTTCTTCCACCAACACATATAAATTGAACCAAATACCACATTCAAAGTAGAACATATTTTGACTCAAACTAGATCCATTATTTGATATCACTACAAATCAAGATTCAATAAATTTAGATCTAAACCCTAGAACATTCTTGGATGAAATTGGAACTGCCTCCTTCAGTTTTTGACCACCGCCACCTGCTGCCAAGTGCGAGCCTTTGCACCGCCCACTGAAGCCATAAAGGAACCCGACATTCCACCATTGAAGATTCACTGAAGACAAACGTCTCACCGCTACTTTCGAAGATCTAAATCTACCGCAAAGAGGAGCCTCAAGAGGGAGTAGATGTGTTGAACTTCGTTGTAGTCCTGTTCGCTGATGACCGAGATTCCACCGCGAAGAGGATCCACACGAAAGGAGCTGCCAAGGAGTAGTGTGCTGCTACGGAAGAACCGATGCCAAGCTGTTGTGATGCCAGCCTCTAGGTTGGAGAGGGTTCGCCCATGCCACAAGATATTCTCAAGGGAATCCTCCCCCTGTGGAATGGAAAAGAAGGATGGGGGAGGAGTTAATGAAATTAAAAAAAAAACAAACGAAAAACATAAAAAAATAAAACTATCTAAAATTAAACTAACTTAATAATAAATGTTAATTATAAATTAATATATTATTATTAGTATAAATATAAAATTAATAATAATAATCAAATAAATTATAAAATATAAAAATTAATTTAAAAAATATGTTTTTTTAAAACTAAAATATTAATTTCAAATTTTAAAATAAAAAAATTGAATTCAATTGAATGAATCCAGTATCGATCTCACCGATCAATACTGAATACATCTAAAGATGAAGTGAAAAAGAACATTTAAAAGTAACTAGTAGAACTTCAATTAATCCCCAAACAAAAATTTTAACTAGAAATCAATTCTATTACATATTCTAAAATCATTCAATTACAGAGAATGAGAATTGAAAGAAAACAGAGGAAGAAAACTCCCTCTGCTAGCATGAATTGCTTATGCTCCAGGACCTCGGATCTCCAAGGAATGGTTCTCCAAGAGATACTCCAGAATTCACCCCATGTTTCTTGGTCTGCTTCCGAGTGAATGATCGAATCTCCCCTCGTCCTGAATCTGGTGTGTTCGTGGAATGAATCCCACGGTCCTCAAATTCTGCTACATCTCTGTATTAATACCCTCCGTAATCTACTACATGTCACCTGCCATCTTCCACCATCATAGTCTGTTTCTTTAATGCGCACTACACACATGCGTTTTTTCGCGCCTCACATGTTGCACTAGTTTTTCTCACGTAACTAACTCCCGCTGAGTTAGTTGAATGCACATAGACGTATACCTGTCTCTTGAAAGAACCTAAACAGTTAGAAAACAAAAATAAATAAATAAAAACACATTGAAAGTAATATAGTTATTTCATAGTTTAATGTTATAAAAACTAAAATTAATAAAAAATCATATGTTAAAAACTATTTACTTTTATAAAAGTATTCAAATATTATTATTATGATTAAACATTAAAAAACTACTAATTTAATTAAGTCAATTATTACTAAGAATTATAATTTTAAAAAATAATAATTAAGTAATTACATATTTAAAAAATAAAATAAAATTAATTTAATCATTTCTATTTTTTAATCTAATTATTATAATTATAATTATTTTATTATTTAAAAAGTTAAATTATTATATCTATAAAAGTATATAAATTTATCGATTAATTGATTTTAATTTTAAAAGTTGAAATTAATATTTTATTTTTAAAAAATATATATTTTTTAAATTAATTATTATATTTTATAATTTATTTGATTATTAATATTAATTATATATTTATACTAATAATAATATATTAATTTATAATTAAAATTTATTATTAAGTTAGTTTAATGTTAGTTAGTTTTATTTTTTTAATGTTTTTCGTTTGTTTTTTTTAAATCTCATTAACTCCCCCCATCCTTCTTTTCCACACTACATGGGGGAGGATTCCTCTGCAAATCTTCCATGGCACGGGCATACCCTCTCCAACCTATAGGCTGGCATCACGATAACTTGGCATCAGTTATTCCTTACCGACACACTCCTCCTTGGCAGCTCCTCTTGTGCGGATCCTCTTCACGGCGAAATCCCGGTCATCATCGAACAAAACAATATCGAAGCTCGGTGCACTGGATCCCTTGCACGACTTCTCTTCAAGGCAGATTTAGATCTTGGAATACAGCGGTGAGCCGGTTGGCTTTAGCAGATCTGCAATGGTGGGGTGTCGGGTTCCTTTATGGCTTCAGCGGGTGGTGCAAAGGCCTGCCCTCAGTAGTAGGTGGTAGTGGTCAGAAACTGAAGGAGGGAGTTCTGATTTCATCCACCAATGTTCTAGGGTTTAGATCTGAAAGTCTTTAATCTTGATTTGTAGTGATATCAAAGTATGGATCTAGTTTGAGTCAAAATATGTTCTTCTTTTAAAGTGGTATTTGGTTCAATTTATATGTGTTGGTGGAAGAAACAGTGAAGTAAGGATGGAGGCGAGGCAAAGGCAGGGAATGAAAGGATAACGGTGAGATGCAGGGGAGGTGCGGAAGGTCACCGTTAGCCTTATTTAATAAAATATCACTGTTTGGAAAAAAGAAAAATAGGTCACCGATAGGCTAAGTAAAAAAGTCACAATTAGCTTAAAAAAACAAAAGATTCACCAATAGTTTTAAATGGGAAAGGTCACTATTAGTTAAAATGAAGGTTACCGATAACATCATAAAAATTAATTTTACCGGTAGTATAAAATAAAAAGGACATTGTTAGCTTAAAAAAACTATATAAGGATGCAGCGGGGCGGGAGGTCACTGAGAGAATTAAAGGTTACTGATATACTTAAAATGAAGGTCCCCGGTAGTTAAAAAAAACAGAGCAGTGGCATGGGGGTGTCATTGTTAGTTATAAAAAAATAAAAATAAAAACTCACTCTTAGTATAAAATTAACAGGTCACCGGTTGAACAAACCGAACCACCAAGAGAAAACATGAGGTTACCGATAAAAATAAAAATTAAGGTTACCAGTGTAGTGAAAATAAAAAGAGTCACTGATAGTTTAATTAAAATAGAGATGTCACCGCTAGTATAAAATAAAGAACTAACGGTAACCTTAAAAAAAGAATGAACTTAAAATTAAAATTTAGGTTAACTAATTTAAAAAATTGAAATAATTAATTAAAATAAAGCTAAAAACCATAAATTTAAGACATGATTTTTATTAAACATAAAACATTAAAACCATAACTAAAATTATTAATTAGATAACACATAAATTAAGAATTGGATAATTGATAAACTAAATTTCTAAAAGGATTAAATTAAAATAACTATATAAATTAATTACATAGTAGCAATGAGTAAATATGATGAGTATCAGTGACCCAGTAGGTTACTGATAGTTCTTATCTACCTCACTGGTAGACTAAAACCAATAGAAAATGAATATATCATATAACTGCATACATAAGATTAAATAATTAATGTTTTAAAACTTTAAATTAATTAATTAAATAACTAAGTGAACACATAAGACTAAAAGGGAACTAATTTATTTAGTTTGAACTAAAATTATTAACTTAAGTAATTAGGAGGACGATTAGACAAATTATTTAACATTGTTAACCTATTCTAATGAAAATAAATTAGAAGATAAAATATTAAAATAAATACAAAGTTAATTAAATAGAATGACAACGATTAAATAATTATTTTATAGAAATTTTAGTTTAATAAAAAGTCATGAATATTTAAATTAACCAAACTAAAGTAGACATAATTAAATTAGAAAAGTTATGTAAGATTAAAATTATTAATTTAAGGACTAGTAATACATAATTAATTATAAAAATTGATTAAATAACAAAACTAATTATAAAATACAAAAGTACAATTATTTAGTATAAAGTGATACAATAATTAATTAAATCATTAAAAATTAAGTAAAAAGATGTGGAAAAACTATGTAAAAATAGATCCACATCAAATTTCGCCCACAATTAAGCATTGTTTGTCCTCCAACAATCCTATGTATTATTTTCATTGAAAAATATTAAAGTGTATATATGATTAAGATCACACTATAACATGTTCAGCACTAAAAAACAGAGGACAAAACATAACAACAGGATTTTAGAAAATGAATTACTCATATGAATATTGCCTATAAAAAATACTCAAGGGTAATAAAGAAAGCAAAGACCATCCATCAAAGAAGATGTCATGCTTCATATGTGATACAACTTAGTGACTAACTTTAATCCAGGATTAAGTCCAAAGTCTGAGAGTGACAAAATGTAAAATTTATGTGGAATTAAGAACATAATAGTAGGAACTTTATAAATTGACCTTTTCAACTTGGTTATAAATAAATATCTTATTTGTGAATCACCTTAATGATAAAACCTAAATGACTTCCATATAAACTAATTGACCCCTTATTCATATGGTGTTCATCATCCCCCTTACCTTAATGAACTCATTTTTGACCCTGGACACTTTATTTATTTTCCCCAAGCCATGTATCATTGTTCTAAGAACTATGCTTTGCACTTATTCAAGGTGAACAGAGGGATTAAAGTTAACAGAAATGAACCCAACATCTAGGGTCTCAGAGACTCACAGTGGGATCCCGGATGCCTAGACTACTCCAGTTTCAAAAGTTTTATATAAAAAATAATTTCCATTGGCTCATTAGGATGATTATTTTTTATAATTAAATGATAAATGGGACCCCTAGAATCAGAATCAAACTTTCAGTTCCAAGGGTTATGATCATAATACCATTAAAAGGATATCCATATCACTTTCAGAAGTAGTTCTTAAACCGAATTTACATCAAATCACTAAGTAGAATCGCTCAACAATCATCCAACCTCATTAATTTCAAATTCAAAGTAATTCTTAACTACCAATAAAATTACTGTTCAAAAGAAAGACCCAATTGAGTACAGTGCAAGGCATAGAAATATAACATAATTTTGAAAAAATTTAACCATTTTTACCAAAATATTGAATTTTCAGTGGGAATTGATGGGCTTTCAATTTAGAAAAGTTTAGCACAGTCAATAATTGACCCCTTCCCCCACACTTTAAACCCAACTTTGTCCCCAAAGTTGACTTCTAATGCATAGAAGAACAATTTGACAATTAAGTTCAAAATAGATTTTCAATTTAGTAGATTGATGACATGTATAAAGGGTCTCTTTGAAATACAACAATATTTCTTACCCCAAAGAATTATTTATCAGCATGTTCACAAGAAAATACATGCATTATCATTTAAGTTCAGTGACACAAATTTTCCATTAAAGTCCAAACATGGAATGCAACTTATGGGTGTAGAGTGGATAAGGTGTATCAATCTGAATTTTTTGGTTCAAATTAATGTTCAATGACACATAAAGCAAACATTCTTAACACCCCTTAGTAAAAAACATTCAACAAAAAACACAACTACCAGAAAACATATACCCCCCACTTAATTTCATACAGTGAAATGGTTTTAACAACAGTGCAATTCAATTTTTCAGCAAAGAGGCACATGCAGAATTTATGCCCAACATAGTGACATGTAGCAGAATTTTTTTCCAATACAAGAAGAATTTTTCTAATAGATCCGGAATCTTTATTAGAAAAAAGAAGAGAATAAATAAATGCAGGAAGTTAAAGTACTTCCCTGACTAAGTTCTTGTCCAAAAATGATCATGGGAATTCCACTCCTTTATTGACACAAGAAACAGCTACCTGTGATATAACTAGGAAACAAAGAACACATAGTAACAGGTATTTCACAAAAACAGAGCCCAAAAGCAGCATTTTATTCAAGGTTTAAAAAGAAACAACATAAAGACAATAAGAACCATGGGTTTCCTCCCTTACAGAGCTATATTTAAAGTCTCTAGCCAGACTTTATTCAAGAATAGTTTTCAAGCAATGTGAAGGCCACCAAGCCCTTTGACTATCCCTCAAAATACAATTTCACTCTCTACCCATTGACTAACATGGGTTTATTTTTTCACCTACAATTTCAACAGCTCCATTCTTTAGAACTCTTACAATAGTAAAAGGTTTAGACCACTTGAACTTCAACTTTCCAGGAAAGAGTTTAAGTCTAGAGTTAAAGAGAGAGACCTTCTGTATAGGATTGAATTCTTTGTTTTGAATGATATAGTCATGAAAGATTTTAGTCCTCTCTTTATAAATCCTTGAATTATCATAACTCTCTCTCTCCTAATCTCATCAAGTTCAATCAGCTCAAGTAAACTCCTCTCACCAGCACTCTTAATCAAAGTTAAAAGCCTTAACTTCCCAATAAGACTTGTGTTGCAAGTCCACAGGTAAATGACATCATTTTCCAAACAACAGCTTGTAAAGAGACATACCTATTGGGGTCTTAAAAGCAGTTCTATAAGCCCATAAAGCTTCATCCAATTTAAGAGACCTGCCTTTCCAAGAATTTGACACAGTTCTCTCAAGAATTTGTTTAAGTTCCATGTTATAAATTTCTACCTGTCCACTGGACTGTGGATGATAAGGTGTACTAGTTTTCTGAACACATCCATATTTCTCTATCAAAGCTTTAAATTTGTAATTCTTAAAGTGTGTTCCATTATCAGTGATAATGGATTTTGGGACTCCAAATCTTGTAAATATGTTCTTCTTGAAAAACTTAATTATAGAATTGGATTGATTATTGGGAAGTGCCACTACCTCAACCCATTTTGAAACATAGTCAACAGTAACAAGTATATACTCATTCCCACGAGATGATGGAAATAGACCCATGAAATCTACACCCTAGACATGAAAAATCTAAACTTCGAGAATTCTTTTTTGGGGTAACTCTTGCTTCTTACCCACATTACCCAACCTCTGACATCTATCACAACCAACCTCAAAGCTCCTAACATTCTTAAAAAGGGTAGGCCAATAGAAACCAGATTGAAGGACTTTTTGAGAAGTTCTTTCACCACTATGGTGACCTCCCCAAGGTGAGGAGTGAAAAATCTCTAAAATAGACATCATTTCTTCCTCACGCACACACCTCCTAAAAATACCATCAGAACACCTCCTAAACAGTAAGGGATCATCCCAAAGATAGTATATAAGTTCAGAAATGAATTATTTTCTTTGGTTATTAGACAGATTTTTGGGAAAGACATTTGCTGTGAGGAATTTGGAAAAATCAGCAAACCAAGTAGATTGCCTGATTGACATAGTGAGCAGCTTCTCCTCAGGAAAGGAAGAGTTTATCTCCCTAGGATCTTCATATTGAGTAAGTGGAAGTCTAGATATGTGATCAAAAACTAAATTTTCATCTTCGTGTTTATCCCTAATCTCTAAATCAAACTCTTGTAGCAACAAAATCCATCTAATCAGCCTGGGTTTAGTTTCCTTCTTAGAAAACAAATACTTTAAAGCAGAATGATCAGTGAAAATGATTACTTTTGAACCTAAAAGATATTGTCTAAAATTCTCGATAGCAAACACAACAGCTAACAATTCTTTTTCAGTGGTGGTATAATTCTTTTGGGATTCATCTAGTAGTCTACTAGAATAGTAAACCACATGAAGTTTCATATCTTTCCTCTATCCATGGACAACACCTACATCCATGTCAATAGAATCACACATAAGCTCAAGAGGTAGTTTCCAGTCCGTTGCAGTGATGATAGGTGATGTATTGAGTTTCTCTTTAAGAAAATTAAATTATTCAAACAGTTTTCATCAAAATTGAAAGGTTTACCCTTGAACAGAAAAGAACACAAGGGCTTAGTTATTTTTGAAAAATATTTTATGAATCTCCTATAGAAACTGGAATACCTTAAAATCTTCTAACACCTTTAACATTTATAGAAGGAGTCAATTTTTGAATAACATCAATCTTAGCAGTATAAACTTCTAGACCTCTCTTGGACACTTTATATCCAAGCACTATACCTTCTGTAACCATGAATTGAAACTTCTCCCAATTAAGAACAAGGTTGGTTTCAATGCATCTCTCCAAGAATAACTCAAGATTTCCAAGACAAGTATCACAATTACTACCCACAATGGAAAAGTAATCCATGAAAACCCCAATAATTATCTCAATCATATCTGAAAAGATAACCATAATACACCTTTGAAAGGTGGCTAGAGCTCCAAAAAATCCAAAGGGTATCTGCCTGTAGGAAAATGTTCCAAAGGGGCATGTGAAAGTGGTATTTTACTGATCCTCTAGATCAAAAGGAATCTGGTTGTGACCAGAATACCCATCCAGAAAAAAATACTCATTTCCAACAAGCCTCTCAAGAATCTAATCCAAGAAGGGAATTGGAAAATGGCCCTTCCTAGTGGCTGAATTATGCTTCCTATAATCTATACAGACTCTTCATTTTGTTGCTTTCCTAACTTGGACTTCTTCATTCTTTTCATTTTTAACTACAGTGAAACCTCCATTATTGGGGACAACCTGGACAGGGCTGACCCAAGCACTATCAGAAATGGTATATATCATTCCAGTGTCCAGCAGTTTAATTACTTCTTCTCTCACAGCTTATTTCATTTTAGGATTTAATATTCTTTTAGATTATACCCTAGGCTTATGGTCAGGGTCTGTAACAACCCGATATTTTATGATAAGTATTCTTTTTAATTTAATTGATGTCATGTGTTTTATGCTACAACAAGATTATCTTGTGCTATACGCCACAATGTATTATCTTGAAGTATACACAACACTATTCTTAGATTTTGTTACACATAATTTCAAGTTCATTTTATAATAGTCATTCTACGCAACATTGAGTGTATATATATATATATATTCAATGTATAAATGAAATATGGTTGGATTCTGTTATATGAAACAATGAAGGATTCTTTCAAAACACGCAACCCTAACTTGGCTGCATTACATGCAATCACGACCTTCCTCGATAGCGTGTGTAGTACGCAATACCGAGTTTCACTAAACGAGATATTATTATATTATTATTATGAACTAGTCGTTATGAATAGTAATACCCACTTTTTGAAATTTTATAAATTTTATCTTTCAAAATAGACTTCATTTTTAGATTCAGAATATCGAAATTAGCTTAGGGTGAAATTTTGGTACTTTTCGGATAACTTTCATATTCTGATGAATAGTGGAAATTACTAAATTTTAATTAAAAACAACTTTTTTAATCGAAATAATTAATAGTGATAAATTATTAATTTGAGTGGTTTGAAATTATATTTAGAATATATTTTTACAATTTAATACAATGTTGCTCATTGGATGTAATTTCACATTTAAATCAGACATAAACAAGTGTCAATCTTTTGATAGTTATTATCTCTTAAGAACACGCTATTTGTTTTGACGATGGGAACTAATTTTTAAATTAATTAATGCAACTGATATGTTTTGAATTTGGTAAAATAGACATCATTTTTGAATTCATAATATCAAATATAGCTTAGGCCTAATTTTTGGTATTTTTCTGGAAACTTTCATTTTTTGATGAATAGTGAAACCACTAAGTGGTAGTTAAAAAAACTGAATTTTTCATAAAACTTAATTTTACCGCTGTTGTGAGTGGAATTTTGAAAATCCGAGAGACACGGTTAATATCAAGGACTAAAATGTGGTTCAATAAGATGAAAATAATTTTTGGTGAATAGTAACTTTTTACTTTTTTTTACCACGGTTAAAAGTAAATAGGGTAATTAAGGGTAAAAAGGATATTATTATTACCCTAACACATGTCCTAATTATATTGGATAAGTGTAATTCGGCCAAAAACAACCTTAGGAATAAAATATGACCATTTAGGCCCACTTGTATTAGATTAGGACATTTATTATTAATTTATTTAAAGAAGGGTTAAAATAGATAAAATCAAAGTTTAATAACTAAATAATTTTTAATATAGGGTTTTACATAAGATAAATTCTACTATAAGTATTCATTAGAAATATAAAAATATTTCCTACATAATGGTATTTTATTTATAATTTTTTGACTTAAAATAATTTAATTTATTTATGAAACAATTATGATGCAGTAATTATCTTATTAATGAAATATTGACATAATTGATGTTATAAATACCCAAATAAATGTAATTTGAGACTTTTTATGAATTAAAATAATTTTATATGATAATATGACATGATAGTATTTTTTTAATTAACTTTCTTTGAACTAGTCATTCTGTTATTATTTTCATAAAAATCAATTACCAAATAGTGTCAAAATTGACATAAAATAGTTTTTAAAACAAATATTATATTAAAAATTGTTATTATATTCCTAAAAATCTAAGGTTCGGCCAATATACTTATATCATGATAGGTGTATCATTAATGGACCACTTGGGGGTCTCTTGGATGTATATGGTAAGTTTATTACTATATAATATAAAAATACAAAGTGACATGGTAAATGTCAATCTAATTAACTAAGAGTTAAAACTAAACGTTTAGGTTAATATAATGACCTAAACTTTTCTAAATTCTATTGGATGATAGTATTTCGACCTATCCCTACCTTAGATTCGAACTAAATCAATTTGGATCTATTAACAACCGAATATGACTTTATAATAAAATAATATTTTTTGTTATTTCAAAGGTGCCCCTCTCCTCCCTTATAAAAGGGAACCTCCTCCCTCTCTTCCTCACACCACATTGAGCCTTCAATATCGGCCAACCCCTGCCTAATTCTCTTCTCCACTTCCCTAGAAACATCCTAGATGTCCTGGTCTTCTTCAAAGACCAATTTTAGTGCCCTAAGTGGAGGTCTCAAAGAGGCGCTTCAAAGAAGAGGTAATGTCCGTTACCGATTCTTTCACCTTTATTTCTTCTTCCACTTCTTCTTATTAGGTTGTTTCATTATGAAGTAATAACATCAGTATAACTCATATACTTATATGTTATTATAAGTATGAAACAACCCTATTTCACCATCTATCCATCCTATGGAAAACGAAATCACCGCGCGTGCGTACGTACGAAATACCGTCTCCACGCCGTGGTGTAATCTATTTTCCACCACCACCTTACTTGGATGGGTATAATGGTGTAAATAATAACTATATATGATTATTATAAACTGATATTGATTCTATAATAGTATACATACACTCCAATAAAATTCCACGATCATGGGAACGATATCATCGCTCGTGCGTACGTACGGAATACCATCTCCACGACACAATGAGATTCATTCTCAATGATTAAAAATTCATAAATGATTATAAAGTATATATAATAAGTAATCATGAAATATATGACCTAATAATGATACTGTATTTATGTATATATATATGTATGTCATCCAATTAATTCCATTCAATTCAATGAGGAAACGAATACAACATTCATGCGTACGTACGGCCTACCGTCTCCATGAACGGTGTATTTATTTCCATTTATCGATCTGTTATATATATGTATATTATGAATATATATTATATATAATTCATGTTTTATATTCTGGAATTAAGTAATCATGATCTAAGTAATCATATGAATAATTACAAGTCAAAACACGGACGACAAATGAAACGATTTTACCCAAAATGCTCTTTAACATGGAATTTACAAAAGAACGGGTAATATAAAGTCATAAGTGAACCATATATGATATCATAACAATGAATATGATTCTGCAACAAGTCAATGAAATTATTTAAATCATTATACAGGAGGTTCAGATACGTACGAAGCATATCATACCTAAGGTAAGGGATAACTTTTCCAATCTCATTTTTATCTGAGATTGCTTATACGTAAGTATTTACTAGGGTTATTGTTATCATCCATGTCCAAGTTTTATAAAAGTGTTTTCATGTATGTTTAAAGTCCTTTTTACCCATTCTTGAATTTTACTACATGGTATGTATGGAATCTTTCTTTTACGAGGTACTTTTTGACTTTTCCGAAAAAAGTACGAGAAAAAAGTTTTTTAACTTATACGACATGAACGGATTTTTACGGTTTTATAAAGCCCTATTTTCATGAAGCTTCCTCCAAAATATCTCATGACTATTTTCAGAAAAATATCTTTTTTTTAAAAATTGCACGACGTTTTGTGAAAAGAAATTTATTTTGAATAAGAAAGGATATTTTCCTCAAGAATTTATTTCAAGTGTTTTATCAAAACCATTTTTACATATAAGATGACATTATTTCATATGTGTATTATTCAATTATAATGTCTCTATGATTTAAATGGATTCACTTTTATTATTATGAAATGATACCCATTTCTTTTATATGGATTATGTGATGATGGGATGATGTTTATGAAACCCATTTTATTTATTGGGTTTTTTTATGAATGATGTATGTTTATATTGTGGAACAAGTAAGAATGATTTCAATATGATATGGGTGGGACCTATATATCCATCCAATTCATTGGGTAAATATTTATATCTCATGAGATAGGCATGGCTGGAACGGTAAGTTAATCCGGTTCAGTATTACAGGACTGGAACGAGGAGTGAACTCGATTCAGAAAGGGACTTTGTCCACTAAGATGGTCTTGGAAGAAATGTCTTGGCTACTATGGAAATCATTACATGTGCTTAATGGATGCCAAAATTACATGTTTTATTCCCATGATATTTTATCATGATTTATGTTCCATTATGATCTATGCCTTATGTACTTCCATTTTTTATGTCGTTGCTCAAGATTTTTAATGTTCATGTTTTTTTATGTTCAAATGTATATGGTATGTTTTATTTTATCCATGCATACCCTTACTGAGCATTTGATCTTACCTTTTTATGTTTTCTTTTCCCACAGGATTAAAAGTAATATTTTTGGTAAGGAAACAAAAATGGGAAGATCTTTATGGGAGATGTTGAAGATCTTTCACCACGATTAGAAGATTACATTCCAAGTTTCCAAATACACTAAACCATTACGGTCCTTGTGTGTCTGTTTTTGTTATGTACTAAGTATTCCGCAAAAGTAATGTAATGTCTATGTACGTCAAGCTTCGGGTCTCTACAGGGTCCATAGGTATTTTATACGTAAAAAATGAGGGACTAATACCCTTGATATCAGTTATTATATAGCCTATGGTAGATTTAAACTTTTTCAAAACATTCAACAATCTTTCTTCTTGATTTTCATTCAGTTTAGCAGAAATTATTACAGGAAAAGTGGAGTTCTCACCTAGAAATGAATATTTAAGATGAGCAAGATTTGGTTTCAATTCAAGAGTGGGTGGTTATACTCTAGAAAGAAGACTCTTAGGCCTGGGAGGTCCAAGATCTTCGACATACATCTTATAAGGAGTATTAAATAATGAAATATTCTCAATTTCATATTCAGATTCAGAATTAAAAGTGTTGCTATCCAAAGTGGGCAATACACTGTCTAGATTTTCCCGATCAGATTTTGAAAAATTCATCAGAGCAGAATCATCTAGTTGTCTTATATGTTCTACCTCAATAACATCAAAGTGTTCTGAAATATTGGTGTTAACAGAACCCCCCTCAAATTCACTTAAAAATATCCTATGTTCATAAACAGAGGACCCTTCTATAGTAGAAATTGGACTGTTATCCAGTTCTAAAATTGTTTCCAGATTTGGAGTTTGAATAGAACTTTCAATTTCTAAAACAGATTGAACAGAATTTTCAACTTCACAAATATTTTGTTCAACAGAAGATTCATTTTCAGATTCTTTAGAGTTTCCTATTGAGTTCTCATCTTCTAAAGACCCAACCATTGAACAGTTTTCAGAAAAAGTTAGTCCTTTAGCATGTTTGAACACATTGAACTCTTCTTGTTATTCTCCAATTTTAAAAATAAGTTTACACTTAGAGACATCAATAACAGCACCACCTGTGGCCATGAAGGGCCTACCCAAGATGATGGGCACCTCTTGATCACAATTCATATCTAAGACTAGAAAGTAAGTAGGTAAAAATAGTTTCCCAACTCCTACTAGTAAATCATCTACCCTACCCACAAGATGAGTGAAATATCTCTCAGCTAACTGTAGTATGACTGTGGTGGGTTCAAGGTCACCCAACCTCAACTATTGAAACATTTATTATGGGATAAGGTTAATTCTAGCACCTAAATCACACAAACAGTTGATTTGATCAGAGTCTCTTAGTGTGTAAGGTATGAAAAAACTACCTGGGTCTTTCAGTTCAGGTGAGTTTTTTTTGAAGTACACCACTCTCTTCAGTGAGGATGTTAATAGAAAATTATTCCAGAGTTTTTTTTGAGATAATTTTCTTAAGAGACTTAAAGTAAGATGGGATTTTAATTAAATCTTGAATGAAAGGAATGTTCACTTGAATTTTAGAAAGGAGACCAAAGAAATGAAGAAGTTCAGCCTTGGTGTTACTTTAAGGTTTCATCTTCTCAGGGAAAGGGATGGGTGGGGAAACTTTTTTCAGAATAGTAGGTATATCCCTCACCTCTTACTCAAAATTTTCTTTTCCTTTATTATTTTTATTTTTAAGAAGAAGTTTCTCCATGAGTCTCAGGTGAAAAATTCATATTTTGATCATTTTCATAACTTTTCTTTGATTTTCCAGCATGTGTGCAATGCAGATTTTTATCACCAAATTGAATCAGATTTTTTTTGGGAATTTTCAGTTCCATTATCAGAAAGAGCTTGAGTAGTAAGCCCACATTTAGTTATAATAGTCATGGAATTATCTATAGGGTTAAGTTCAGTGGTACTTGGAAGTCTACCTTTTTTCCTAGATGAAAAATTCCTAGCAATTTGACCTAACTGTGTTTCCATGTTTTTCATTCTAACATCAATTTGTATTTTATCAGACTCATATTGATTTTGATGTTTGGTTAGATAATTCATGTATCTTTATTCTTGAAAGTTGATTTGGTTTAAGATTAGATCAAGTTTAGAAGACATGTTATTATCATTGTTTCCTTGTACATTTGAAGACTCACCCCTCCGTTGATTCTGGAAATTTGGTCTTGATTGATTAGAGTAATTAGGGGTAGTGGATTGTTTAATTAAGACCTGATCTTTCTAGGATAGATTAGGGTGGTTCTTATAGCTTTGATTATGATTGTTTGAGAAATGATCTTCTTTAAGAGGCATTCTAGGACTATAGTTAATGAAGTTTAAATTTTCTTGTTGTTGGGATGGAAAATCAAAATTAGGACAGAAGTATTCAGTATGCCCAGACATACCACACTGGACACACTGTCCCTTAAAGATTGGTTGGTATTTTGACATCCTAGTTAGTTAGCAGTTTTTTTAGAATTCTGGTTCATTAATGATTGAAGTTGGTTGGTGATTTCAGCAAGTTGAGCTTGAGTTTTATTCATTGAACCAGTATTTGGGTTAACATTTATATTTAATCTTTTTATTCTTGAATTTTTATGTTGTGAATTTAGTGCAAGACTACTAAAAATATTTCTATGTTCTTCATCTATTTTATCCTTGTAATTACCCCCAACAGCTTGATCTACTAGATTTTGTCCAGATGAGGATAGCCCTTCATAGAATGTATCCATAAGAAGGTGTGGTGGGAGTTGATGATGGGGACACTACCTAAGAAGATCCCTGAATCTATCCCAAGCTTCATGAAAATATTCTCCATCCTCTTATTAAAAACTAGTGATTTTTGTTCTAAGTTCTCCTTTAAGTCTTCGAGGATAAAATTTCATAATGAAAGAGTTATACAGTTGATACCAGTTTTCAAAAATGTTCTCATCTAGACTCAGAAACCAATTTCTAGAATTACCTTTAAGGAAAAAGGGAAATATCTCTTTCTAAGTTCTTTCTCTGTGAGTCCTAGAAGAGTTAATTGCTGTACAATATTATAGAAGTCTCTAATGGAGGAATGGGGGTCCTCATTAGAGAGTCCATTAAAAGTAGACAACAAAGAAATGTTTTATTGTTTCAATTCATAATTTTGGGCTCTAGGAGATAGTCTAATGGATGATGGATTGCATGAAACTTGTTGGAGTTGGGATTCCCTCATCCTAGGCCTTTCATTTTCTTCTAAGAGTTCTGGATGATTTTGAAAGTTATTAGGTGCAAGAACTATATTTTCTAAGTTCTCCATTTCAGTTTTGTTCTTCTTTCATAGAGAAGTTAAATGTTTATCTAATTCAAGGTTCAGAGGCTCTAATCTAACACCAGATGTTCTTGTTCTCATGTATACAACAATAACAGAAACTACTCAATAGTAACAATTCAGCAAGAAGTGAAACAAATTTTTTTACAATTTTTAAAATTTTCAATTTTTTAAATATTTTTTTATATGTGTTTTTTTATTTAAATTAATGGCTTGTGACTTCCTCGGAAACAGAACAAAAAACTTGACCTAAACCATCGTTGAAGTTGGTAAAAGTTTAAAATTTATATTCCTACTAACTACAGTATAGTGGCCGAATTTGCCTTCCCTATGGGTTCGACCCTGCTTACCACATATACAGTAGTTAGTAAGAATATAAATTTTAAACTTTGACCGACTTCAATGATGGTTTAGGTCATTGATGAAAAATAATTATCACATGGTAAAAAAAATACCAAAACAATCCTTAATTTTCATATCCCCAAGGTTGGTATAATGACTCTCGACCTGTATTCATGATATTAAAACATTTTATACATAAAAAACATATAATATAACACACTAAGAATCTAAATCTCTATTGTTGTTAAGATATTAAATATATATTAAAATATTTTTAAAACATTACAAGATAATTATGTATTTTTATCCTTCTATAAACTCAATGATTTCATCGCACACCTATCACTTCATAGGATACCCTGAGGTCACACTTAAAACCAAAGGATGAGATAAAATTTCTAAAGAAGGGATAATCAGAGTAAACATGAGGATGAGATATCCTTAGAGTCAATACAAATAACTAAATATTATAAAAAAGGATCATAAATCATCACATCTAAATATTGAATAAAAGAAATGATATTATAGGAATATGGTAATCGTTAGAATCATAATAATGTTTCATAAGAAAAAAATGTGATAAAAAAACATAATTTAAGGATCAATTCCATGACATAAGAACATAATATAATAACCTAAGTGGCTAATAAATATAAATCCGATCTCATGATATTTAATATTTTCCCAATTATTTATGGATATTTATAATTTGGGTCTGCCTAATTCATTATTATATGTTGTGTCACACTCGGTTTCTTTTTCATGTCTTGGTTTTGATCTGGTTATTTGGAAATCCCAATCATATTTTTGGGTTTTGGGTGAGGTTAATGTTGATTTTTTAACTTCCATATATTTATAATCATAATACCATGGGTTCCCCATATCTTGTTTGGGAGTTTTTGGAGGGAAGGGTGGTTACTTTAAGAATTGGGCCATCAGTGAGCTCGTTTTTAGATTTAAAAACAAAATTGGTTTCTTTTATAAATCATTTTTTCAACATTTTTCACTCATTACACTTACCACTTGGACTCCCTTGACCTATTCAAACCACCATATCTGTTTGGACCCCTTATTAATTCATAATAATGTTAGATTTGGTTGATTTATTCAGGCATTGGGCCAACCCGTTAGCTCATTTCCAATTTTAAATAAATAATTTGTTTTCTTTATAACATATCCATTTATTAATTTTTTTCCAGTTATTACACCTCTAAATCAATACCAGGATCCCTATACTCACTCCCATGTTATATTTTACATATTTGGAGCACATCTTAGTCGCGGATTAGGGAGAAATGTATCAGGGATTCTCAAATTGTCTAGATTTGGTAAGGTAATTTGTTTCTTTATTGAATCATTAATTTTTTTTCTATTTTAACCCCAAATATTCTTTCCCTAGTTATTACATACCTAATTCGCCTCTCCAATAAGTTTAAATCCATTCCATATCCTATAAGGGTGTGGATCTAAGGGAAGAGGAAGAGTTCTCTAGATTTTAAGGTGAGTTTAATTCTCCTCTCTCTTACTTCCTCGTCTTCCTTCCATTATTTCAAAGTTATTTCTTATCCCACGGTCATGAAAGACCTAGGGTTTTGTTTTGGTATGATTTTTATTGGTATTATATTCTTTTTAGGCTGGTCTTAATAGATTTTGGGTTTATAAACCTGCAGCAGGTGATTTCGGTTGTACGTTTCCATTCTACCAGGGTATTGAGGTAGGATATACCTTGAACAAGACTTTATCATTTAAGTTTCATAATTTTATGGTTGTTAACACATGATATATATGTTTAGTATTTTTTTCATTCTTTGTATGATTTTCTTGGTGTGCAAAACGGTTGTTTAATCATTGTTTTGTGAAAAGTAGTGTTGTTTTGTTATAAACGTGTAAACAACTCGCTTAAAAAATTGTTACATTAGCTTAAACACTTGGTTTATGGTATTTTGAAAATTTATCAGTATATTTAATAACTTTATGTCCTGAAAATAGTATTTATCCATTTTTAATTTCTTAAAATAAGTTGTTTGTTTAAAAGTTCATTCCATGTGTTCAGTAAATTTCCCGGTTGGATTTTATGTGTTTAATGTGATTTAAAATATTTTTCTTGGATTTATAAATACATTTAAAACATGAAAAATGGTATTTTTGTTTCCTTTTATGGATGTAAAAAGTATTTTTGGTTTTATAAACAGATGAGTTTTTTGTGGTAAACATGTTTTGGCCCGAGTTGCCGAAAAATGGATCGTTTGTCTTCCTTATAAAATTGGTCATAATTTGGATGTGTAAACTAAATGGTTAAGGGATTTATGAAAGTTTTTTCTTCAGTAAATGGGGTGTATACTCCTCTTTATTAAAATTTAAATTTTTACCTTTTGGAAATGTTAGTTTTGAGAAATGCTTAAGGCCTCGTTTGGAATTTTCTTGTAAAAATGGGTTCTATGTGTATTTCATGTTGTATCATTTGGGTCCATTTTATAGTCTATGAAATTGATTTATTAAATGGTTTTGGGGATTCCAAATATGGTTTTATATGGAATTTTTGGGTATTTTCCTTAAAATATCATTTTTGAATGGATTTTATGTGCAAGGCCTCGTTATACTTCTTGATATTGTTTTATAAAAATTTAGGTTATTTATTGATATGTGAAAGAAATGTGAGACATGTGTGTGGGTTGTTTGATGTGTGTATGATCTTTAAATGGAATATTCATGATAAAATGGAATTTTATATATTTTTAACTTGTTTGAGCACAAAAATGGAAAACCCAGGTATCTAGGTGGGCGGACGTGTACTAGTATGCTAGTGATCCGGAGGGGTTTTGTCCATGTTTCACATAACAAGTTTGATGATGAAAAAATTAACTAAAATATGATGATGATTATATTGGGGACTACTAGGTTATGAATGATCCTACTACTAGTGGATCATGTGCATGAGAATGGATATTCATTATGGTTACTTACACCGAGATACGAGGTACCTAGGGTTCACAACTAACTAGTGCCAAGGGGTGTTCCCCTAATTACTGCTCATTGGCTATATGATGTTCACCATCAGTATACGGTGTGTTTGGATGGAAAATTTATTATCATGTGTGTTTTATTTAAATTATTTATTTATTTAAATAAACCCTCATGAAAATAGTTTTCATTTTGAAGTTGCATATCTTTGGAAACTGTTGTAGCATACTTGTGTATAAAACTTGCAAGCTTTTGTCTAATAATGTCCATAGCATGGAACATTATTTAAAAAAACATAATTTTATGTATTTTATTTCAAACATGAAATTTATGTTTCTTTTATTTTAATTTTAAGTGAATTGGGAATAGAATAACGGGCTAACCTAATGATTTTTAATACTCATGCCTATAGTTTTCCTTTATTTTAGCACTTGTGCAGGTTTCATCTTGAGCTTGGTCACCTTTATAGATATGAGATCATTATATTGTAGAGAAATAGTGTGGTAACATAGATTTAGTTGGTCATCAAGTCTAGTTGTTTGTGTTGTATCATTTAGTTTTACTTTCAGTTTTTTCGTATCAATGATGTCAGTTCAATTTTTATATAAATGTGTCTTGGGCTGTCCATTCATTCTGTTGTTTTCTTTATTGTTTATATTTTGAAAAAATAGTTCCCTTTTATAGTCTATTAATTCACTTGGTACATTTATCCATCCCAGGAGGATCTAGAAAGCCTTCCGGGACCTGATGCGGAGCAGCTTGAGTGACCGGTTCAGGGTTGACTCGGGCTGGTTCAAGAAAAAATGGTATCAAAGGAGGTCAACTCCTGGAGGACATTTCTTTTTTAAATATCCCTTTTTTAATTGGGGATGTATTGGTAGATAGGGTAGTATTTTCAAGACTTGAGGGTTAGGTTCGAGAATATCATCGTGAACTCTTGCTCATTCCGACCCTCAAGTGTCCATGGGAAGTTCGATTTTATTAGCGTCTTTGGTTTTGATTGGTTGTTTGGTGTTGGGATATGTTAAGGGGAGTTGTAATAATTGTCTTAGTGAGATTTCAAGTCCCGAAAAGCCATGTGGAGACAGGTCATGGTCTTAAGAAGTCTGTCCGTGTTGGCGGTGCGTTTAACATATGGCCTCCAACCACATGGTCAAGTCATCAACCAACACTAGTTCCTTTTTGTGTGTCTCTTTTACTTTTCCTGAATTCAGATTTTTTTTTTGAAAATCCTTGTATGAGAATTTTGAAAATGGGTTTTAAAGAAATGGTTGTTTGTTGAAATGTGAAAAATGGGTTTTAAAAATTTAATATGATAATGGTTTTGGAATGTTGGGTTTTGTGAAACAAATCTTGGGGATAAAGAGGAAATGATTTAACAGGATTTAATTCCCTTAATATAAACATAGGGTTTTTTATAATGAATTGTTTGGAAACCTTGGATTATTTTAAATTGATTCCAAACTTTGTTTTTAAGTGGGGTGTTTTAGGATGTTTAGAAGTTTTTGAATCTGATGAATTGGTTTTGGAAAGTTGGTGTTTAGTGGCTGGTGTTATCATGAAGGAGGTTTTTATCCTTTATGGTTATCAGATTTTAAAAAGAAACCTTGCTGAATTTTTGAAAATTAGAAAGGGATATTTGAAATTTAACGGTTGTTTTTTGATTTTATATTAAATTAAATGGATTGGGTTTTTAATAAAATGGTTCTTGATGAAGTGTTGTTTGTTTTGTGAAATCTGAAAATGGTTTTTGATTTAGTGGTTAGTGTGCCTTTAGAGGGTATACGATTATTTTTGGAGTGATGATTGTTTTATTTTAGCATTTTTTGTTTTCATGGGTGATCACATGCATGGTTTTATAGATATATGGTTGCATTACTGGAATGGAATGTGGGTTTGGTTCCCGTGGTGTCACAAAAACATGCATATGAGTGAGACTTGATGAAACGCCATCGGTGAATGTGAAAATCAACCATGTTGGTTTGTTTTTCAAAAGTGTTTTAAGCTAGAAAATTGTTGTGTTTTTTATAATCTGATGGTTATATGGATGATTTTTCCTATATATTATATGTGTTTTTTATTCTTCACAGTTCCTTGAGACATGGAAGTCATACTCTTGTTGTATCTTGATATGGGATCTCATTGGTGGATTAGTTTTGGAGAAATGTTCAATGGGATTCTAAAGATGTGTTGGATGTTGTGATGTGACCTTGGATGGTTTTCTGTTGGAAATAGTTCTAGGTGATTAATATAAGGATTTATTCCAAATTTTAGATCCACCTCTTCAAATGATGCCTCAACCCATTTGTTGTAATAGAGAGATTTTTGGGATCAAATTAAAGTGAATTTTGATTATGGAGTCCCTCTTGGTTGGGGTAGTTGTTCTTAGTGTGGTCGATGTGTTTCTCCATGTACCTTTCCCATTATACTCGTCATTTGGAGTGGGAGGAAATAGTGTCGTGTATCTCCAAGTTCTTGTTTGGGTAAAATTTTGTTGTTTGAGAAAGAGAGTTTCCTGGTCTCTCTTGAAATGTTGATTCGACCTGAGAATGTTATGTGTCACCGTGTGGAACTAAGGGGTATAGTTCATGTTTGGGATTATCAATGCCTGGCTATGAGTTAGAAGATGTTTCATTGTTTAGAGCTCTATCCATAGGCCTCAGAGTGAAGTTGGCGCGTATTCAAAAGTCCTAGGAATGTGGGAAGTATTACTAAGCATGTGCCTATAACATTTCAGTGAGGTGGTTCCTTTATTTATTAAATGGTTTTAGTGGCCCAAATATTATGTCCCCTTCCCTCCCATCTCTAACTGGTTGGGGTTTGGATCTATGTAGAGAGTTTTGGCCCAGTTCTTGTCTCCTATGTTCGAGAGTGGAGGGGGTGGGGGGGGGGGGGGGTGGGGGGGGGGTTAAATGTTCATGTTGTGTTCCTATTAACATGGATTGGTAGGTTGTTGTGAGAGAGTTTCAATGGGACTATGTGGGAGAGAACTGTTCCTTGTTCAGGTTGAATTATTGTTTGTCCATTGATCAATGGTTATTAATGGTGGGAAGAACCACCATAGGTCTCATAGAGTTTCCTCCAAAGAATTTGTCAAGTGATAATTGTTTCTTAATGGTGGGGAGTACATTCTGAAATCCCTTGTATGATTTTGTTTTTGCGAGTTCTCTTTAGTTTGGGTGATTGTTGGGTTCATTGGGAAAAGGCCCAACAATATGGTTCTTAGTTTGGTTGTGGAGGTAGTGACTCGATCTTTCAGTTGATTCTTAGGAAGTGGTTTGAAGTTGGTGTTTTGGTTGAGGTAATAGGATTATGTTACGTTAATGGTGGATGATATATCATTGGATTCATAGGATGGACCATATTGATAAGGAATCCCTAGTTGTTGGTCAATCAGCTGAAATTTGTTGTGGCTTTCCAGGGGTGGAACACATTATTGGTGTGGAGAATTTTCACACCCAGTTTTTTTCATGTCTTGGTTTTCATATGGTTATTTGGAAATATTAATCCTTTTATTAAGATTTGGGTGAGATGGATGTTGAATTTTTAGCTTCCATTTATGGATAATTATCCTACCATGGGTTCTCCATAGCTTGTTTGGGAGTTTTTGGAGAAAAGTGTGGTTACTTCAAGGTTTGGGCCAACCGTGAGCTCATTTTCTTCTTTAAAAACAAAATTTGTTTCTTCTATAAATCCTTCATTTTCAACATTTTTCACTCCTTAAACATCCCACTAGGCCTCCCCCGATATATTAAAACCACCATATCCTTTTGGACCACTTAGTAATTCATAATCATGATGGATTTGCGTTATTTATTCAGGTATTGGGCAAACCCGTGAGCCCATATCATGTTTTAAAAAAATAATTTCATTCTTTTATATAATATTCATTTTTTAATATTTTTTTGGTGATTATACCTCTCAATCGATCCCAAGAACCCTAGTCTCACACCAGTTTTCCATTTTCCCTCTTTGGAGTACATATTATTCGTGTATTAGGGAGAAATTTATCAAGGGGTTTCTAATTGTCAATATTTGGTAAGGTAATTTTTTTCTTTCATGAATCATTAATTTCTTTTTATTTCCCCCTAAATCTTATTTTCCTAGTTCTTACAGACCTAATTAGTCTCTCTTATAAGTTTAAAGACATTAACTCTCCTATAAGGGTGTGCATATAAGGGAAGATGAAGAGTTCTCTAGTTTTCATGGTGAATTTCCTTCTACTTTCTCCTCCTTACTCATACTCCTTCCATTATTTCATGGTTATTGATTCTCCCATGGCCATGAAAGACCTAGGGTTATATTTTTTTATTATTTTTGATGGGTTTTATATTATTTTAGGGCTGGTATTCATATTTTTAGTGTTTATAAACCCGCGATGGGTGATTTTGGTTGTGCGTTTCTATTCTGCCAAGGTTTTGAGGTTGGATATGCATTGCACATGATTTTATCATTTAAGTTTCAAAATTTTATTGGTTTTAGAACCTGATATATATTATTATTATTATTGTTTTTCATCCTTTGGATAATTTTATTGGTGTCCAAAATGGTTGTTTAAACCTCATTTTGTGAAAAGTAGTGTTTTTTTATAAACGTGTACACCTCTTGCTTACTTAAAATGTTCTATTAGCTTACACCCCGTTTTATGGTATTTTGAACATGTATCTGCAACTTTAATAAATTTATGTCATGAAAATGTTATTTTATCTCTTTTGAAGTGCTTAAAATAAGTTGTTTGTTTAAAATTTCATGCCATGGGTTTGGTAAATTTCTTGGTTGGATTTTATGTGCTTAGTGTGATTTAAATGATTTTTTGGATTTATAAATACATTTGAATCGTTAAAAATGGTATTTTGGGGTCCTTTTATGGCTGTCAAAAGTAGCTTTAGTTTTATAAACAAATGGGGTTTTGGTGGTAAACATGTTTTGGCCCGAGTTGCCGGAAAATGGCATGTTTGGCTTCCTTATAAAAATGGTCGTTCTTTGGATTTGTAACATGAATATTTTAAGATATTTATGAAAGTTTATTTCTTCTGTATATTATGTGTATACACCTATGTAATGACCTGGAAATTTCAAGGAATTTTTTTTCTTAAATAATTTTGAATTTTACGAGTCTATGATTTCTTACGGCACCTGATTCCGAGGCCCGGTGTGCCCGGAATCAATTTCTGAAGTTTTGTTCGGGTACGTTCAGTAAACGTACATGCGGGTTTTCTATCATTTGAACCGGTGCTTGGAATTGAAATCCGAGGGCACCGTTGAACTCGCTGCACCGGTAATTGCTTAAGGGGACCTTTACCGCAATTGTGTTTTATGTGGGTTGAGAGTTAATTTTTTGGGAAATTGGAAATAGTTAAATAAAATTGTAGAACACAAATTTTATTATTCTATGGTAGATATATCCAACAAAGGAGAAGTTATTGGTGGGGCCCACACCCACATAACTTCCCATGTGTGGATATTTGTGAGGTGGGGCCCACACGAGTCCCAACCTTTCATCTCTCCATAACTCCCCTCAAACTCCCCTCAAACTCCCCTCAAACCCCCTTAAACCCTTGTTTAATTCTTGACAACTTCCCCCTTTAATTGCTAGACTCATCACCTTTCACTTGGTCATTAATATGACAACCCATTGAATTAATAATTTTTCCACCACAAATTAATTAATTACTTTGGTAAGAGTTTTAATTATTTTGAATACATGGAAAGTTTATTAAATTGGGAAAAGACTCATTTTAATATTTGCTGGGAAAATATTTTGGTGGAACCTT
Organism: Viscum album; assembly: GCA_963277665.1. Classification (NCBI taxonomy): domain Eukaryota; kingdom Viridiplantae; phylum Streptophyta; class Magnoliopsida; order Santalales; family Viscaceae; genus Viscum; species Viscum album. The sequence continues at coordinate 1,494,480,560 of OY728147.1, read as the reverse complement.
TGGATTAAAAGAGATCTTCATCCTTCGATGAAGAACGACACCCTCTTCGACGAAGAATGCCAATTCCATGAAGAACGATGACACACCCTCTTTTCTTTTCTCCATGGCAAGAGAGGAGATGCCACTTCCTCTTGGGACGCACCCCGATGTCCACAGAATCAACGTCTATTCTCCATGACGCCGTTCTCTGCGACGCCATCTACTGCAACGCTCGTCTTCTGTGGTTCGATGATGTGCGACGTCTTTTCGAGGTAGGGTGTTGTTTTTGTATAATTTTATATATGTGCATTGTACCTTCATACTTGGGCATTCTTTTATGATGAATTATTGTTTGAGCCTCTAACGCGGAGGGCACGGGCTAACGAACAAATCCGGACCCTCCGCTGGTTGTTCGTCTGTGCGCGGATTGATGGGAAACGACGAAACGAGACCGCAACATCGATTTGGAGCTTTAGCAGTGGAGTTCGGGTCCCGAGATAAACATAGGCATAGACTTTGGGTGAAAATGACCACTAGAGTGCGTTCGGTGGTCCACGAAAGGCGGCGCCGGCGCACCATGCTGGTACGGCAGCGTCGACGTCCGGCGGCGGCGGCGGCGCGCAACTGGAATAGTCCACCGCAGCTGAGCCGCGACAGTGGATGCAACTGGAATGGAAAAGCCATTCCGGAATTAGAGGAGGCGTGACATAATGCCACTCCAGTTGATCGGGGGCTGAGCCCCCATTTCGCTCGGCTAGCTGGCCCAGCCAGCGCCCCCTGGCCGGGCTGGGGCGAGCCACGCGGGTCGGGCCGCGCCAGCCATGGGCCGGGCCGCGCTAGCCGGGTTGGGCCACGCCTAGCCGGGTCGGGCCATTCCCTACTGGGCCAAACCCAGATCCGGGTTGGGTCGTCCCGGTTCGGGCCGACCCAGGGTAGGTTGGGCCGGGTGGGACTGGGCCCAGACCCCCCTTTTTTCGGACCATTTTCGGTCATTCACCCATAACTTGATCTACAAACCTCCGATCGATGCACCGTCAGTTTCATAAGAATACTTGGATTGAGACGGGAGTTTTGGTATATTATACTGAAGTTTTCGGTGAAGTTATGGTATGTCCGGGTTGGTTCGAACCCAAAACCAACCGGGCCCTCGGAGCAGAAACACTTATAACATGAGGACTGGACGTCCGATTGACATTCCATCAAATACGTTGGATTCCCTTTGATGAGACGGTTATTTTGGAATAATCCAATTGAGGTTTGGAGGCAATTGGAGTACGGTTGGGTTGGTTTAGCTTCAAAACCAACCAGGCCCCTGGAACAGAGAAGCCAATAACTCTCAGACCAGACGTCCATTTGATGAACCGTCAGCGGCGTTGGTAATTTCGTTGAGAAACGGTCTCTTTGAGTATACCCCATGGGATTTAGGGGTACAGTTGAGATACAGTCGGGTTGGTTCGTACACAGAACCAACCGGTCCCCTAAGACAAAAATGCTAATAACTCGCAGACCGGGCGTCTCATTGACGCGCCGTCTGTTACACTGAGACCCCTATGATGTGGTGGTCCTTTGAGATACTTACACGTGAGACTAATGAAACTTGGAGTATCGACCAGTAGATCGTGGATCAGATCCTCCCAAAGACAAGCATATGGAGTGCGGAGACCAAGTAGCTGTAGACCTGACGACTGCTTGACCGATTCGACTCGAAGTGATTCGACTAGCCCAGTGGACGGAGCGCCTGGTTTGGTGGTAGACCCACGGCGGATAGAGTTCCTGGTTTGGCAGCAGAACCGTGGTACTCGATAGGAGGAGTACCTCTGATGGATATTAGGGGGGGTGCCCATTTTGGCGGCAGACCCACAGTGGAGGAGCGCCTCGTTTGGCAGCAGACCCGCAGTACTCGACAGGAGGAGTACCTCAGCAGTCCAAGGTTAGTGAGTAGCGCCACGGAGTCGCGACAGGGCCACTGTACTCGACATAGGAGGAGTTATCCAGCAGTTGTGGTTTCGATAATGAAAATCCTGGTTTGAGCTAAGTCAATGACCTTTGTGTTTTCCTCATGATTGAGATGGGTTACTTGATAACCTAGTTATATGTATAGGCATATACCTAATTAAAGTTTATATATTGAGATATTTCTTATGGTTTATCCTTGTTGGATTTAGTGAGGCCATAAGGGTCTTGGGGTCCCTACTGAGTATCATTATACTCACCCCTACATGGGCTATGCCCACACCTCGTTGTGTTGGATGCAGACGACGGACAACGCTGACCGAGGCGGAGTGTACGAGGACTGGACGGTACCCGGAGGTAGACACTCAGCGTGATGGCACACAGAGTGGACCATTATACGCGGAGTTCTGAGGAGGAAATCTGTACCTACCGTTCAGGTAGGAACGCAGAGGAAGATCCAGGAGCTGCTTCCATCTTCCAGCTGTTTGTCTTTTCAGTTGTACTTTCTTTCAGTTGTAGCTGTACCTTTCTGTTGGGCTTGTATTTCCGGCCCCTTTGTACTTTCAACACACTTGTTATACTGCTTTACTTAGTTTTTGCTTCCGCTTGTACTCTGGTTGTCTGTGTTTACGTTTTATAAAGGAAATACCTTCCCAATTTTTAGGGCGTAATGCCATTGGTGCTAGTCGCCAGCCCCTGGTCTATGGAAGGCAGGCTTGGGGTAGTCACAACACAAGCCCGAAGAACGGGTCATTACAACCTCTTTATTGAAAGTGAAATTCATTCCTTTGGAAAATTTTAGTTTTGAGAAATCCTTAAATCCCTGTTTGCAACTTTTCTTGTAAAAATGATTTCCATGTGTATTTTATGTTGTATCATTTTGGTCCATTTTATAGTCCCTAAAATTGATTTATTAACAGGTTTTGGGGCTTCCAAATATGGTTTGATATGGTAGTGGTGTGTTTTTTTCCTTAAAATAGAATTTTTGAATGGATTTTATGTGCAAGGACTCATTATACTTCTTGAAATTGTTTTAAGAAATTTTAGGTTGTTTATTAATCTATGAAAGAAATGTGAGACATGTGTGCGGGTTGTTTGATGTGTTTTTGATTTTTAAATTTCATATTCATGAGAAAATTGTATTTTATATATTTTTAACCTATTTTGATCTCAAGATGGGAAAACCTGGGTATCTAGGTGGGCGTACGTGTACTAGTACTGTAATAACCCGAGATTTTATAAGATCCATTATTTTTAATTTCATTCATATCTTCTGTTGTACGATACACCAAGATTATCTTGCGCTATAAACAACACCGTATTAGCTTGCAGTATACGCAACATTATTCTTGGATCATGTTACACACAATTTCAAGTTTATTTTATAGTTGTTATTCTACATAACATTGAGTGTGTATGTCTATATATATATATATATATTCAATTTATAAATGAAATATGGTTGTATTTTGTTATACGAAACAACAAAGGAGTCTTTCACTACACACAACCCTGATTTGGCTTTCATTACACGCAATCACGACCTTCCTTGTTAGCGTGTGTTGTACGCAATACCAGGTTTCACTAAACAACGATATATGGTTATAATATTGTCACGAACTAGCCGTTATGAATAGTATTAACTAAGTTTTGGATTTTATAACATTATTATTCATCTTACACATTTTCTAGAATATGGTTTGAGAACAAAATAAATTTTTCAGGTAAAATAAGTATTTTTCAAAAAATGCAGTTTTGCCACCTTTTAATGGCACACCCATTTTAAATCTAGTTTTTGACATGTTTATAATTTCAATTTGACAAAATAAAATTCTTCTTTGGAATTAGGAAAGAGAAATTTACATTGGATAAATTTTTTATATTATTCTGGTAACTTTCATATTTTGATGAATAGTAAAAACACGGTATATTTTAATTAAAAACAACTTTTTTCATCGCAATAATTTATATGGTTAAATTATAATATTTAATGGGTTTAAAGTATAAATAGAATATATTTTTACCATTTAATATAATGTATGTCATTAACATTAATTTTAAATTGAATTCATAGGTAAAAACATTTCAATCTTTTGCAATGTTTTTACTTTTAAAACACGTTTTCTTAACAACGAGATTAATTTTAAATTAATTTCCGCAAATTTTCTGTATTGAATTTATAAAAATGGATTCCATATTTGGAATCAGTGGGTCCAAATTATGTTGATAATCTACTTTTTATTTTTGGGCATTATGAATAGTAACTACGGTAAATTTTATTTACCATAGTAAAAGGTAAATCAGGTAATTAAGGGTAAATATAATATTATAAAATTACCCTAAAACTTGTATTAATATAATTGGATGCTTATATTTAGTCCTAAGGCATATTTGGGTCGAAATAGAATCCATTGGAACCCACTTGGAGGTGATTAAAACCTTTAGTTTATTTTATTTAAAGGAAAGTGAAGTATGTCTCACTCAACTTTAATAATTAAAGTATTTTTAATATACATCTATACCAAATATAAATTTGGTTATAAATACTCATTTCAAATATAAAATGTTTTTATTTATCATGATAATTTATTTTTAGTTTTTAAGAGTTATTTAATTACCTTATTATCTTATACATTAATGATGCAGAAATTATTTATTTAGTGAAAAAGAAATAATATAGTTTTTATTGAAATAGTAATACATATCAAAAGGCCCAGAAATCTGAACCAAACTTATTAGTAATGTATATATAAACCCTAATCATCCACTGGCCAAAGTTTTGACCATTTGGATCCTTATTAAGGCATTTATGACACTTATAATATTTTATTTTAAATCATTCCAAAGTTGTCACCTTCATAATTTAATAAATATAACAATTTACTTGTTGTTATTTTAAGATGATAAATTTGAGTAAAATTATTATTATAAAATATTTTATATTTATATTCATCAAAGAATTTTATTTTTAATTTTTAGGCAACAAATAAGTATATTAAATAATTATACAAATATATTGAAATAATTATTTTATTAAGAGATATACCAAATAAATGATTTTAAAAATATTAAAATAAATATTATATGAACTATTTAATGTGATCCACAAATTTTTTAGAAAAGTTTGACATGTTATTAATCTATTAAAAATTTTAGTTCGAATATATCCTCTGTGTATATTTTATTTAAATTCAAATAAATGAATAGTGTCAAAATTGACACTATTGTTATTTTATAAAAACAACATATTATAAAATTGTTTAAAAATCACAAAAATATTTAAAAATTATAAATTTACATTTAAATGGTCTAAAATGTTATAAATTATCCAATTATGGACAATTCACAACAAATAAGTAATTATTTGTCATAATTTAAAATTTAGAATGTTATTACCACAAATAAAATTAAATTGATTAAATAAGGATAAATCAAGTTGATAATGTTTAAAATAAATTCCTAACATGTCTAAATTTTATTGGTTGATGATATTACAACCCTATATAATCTAATCTTCATATTTGAGTAATTTTGGATGTTTTTAAGTGGGGTTTGGATTTAATATAAATTAATATTTTCTTATATTTCCAAAGGTTCCCCTCTCCTCCCTTATAAAAGGGCATCTCCTCCCTCTCCTACTTACACCACTTTGAGCCTTCCATCTTGGAAAAACCCTGATAATTTATCTTCTACAATTCCATAGAAAAATCCTAGAGGTCCTGGTCTACTTCAAAGACCAATCTTAGTTCCCTAAGAGGAGGTTTCAAAGAGGCGTATCGAAGAAGAGGTAATATCCGTTACCGATTCTTTAAAATTTATTTCTTCTTCTACCTCCTCTTATTTAGTTGTTTCATTATATTGTAATAACATAAGTATCAATAATATACTGATATGTTATTATAAATATGAAACAAACCCATTTCACCTTCTATCCATCCTAAGGAAAACGAAATCACCGCGCGTGCGTACATACGGAATACCGTCTCCACGCCATGGTGTAATTTGTTTTTCCACCACCACCTAACTTAGATGGGTATAATGGTTTAAATAATAAATACATATGATTATTATAAAATCCTAAATATTATAAGATATTATATCATTCACTCCAATTCGATTCAATAAATATGGGAACAATATCATCGCTCGTGCGTACGTACGGATTACCATCTCCACGACGCGATGAGATTCATTTTCCATGTTAACAAATCAAGAATGATTATAAAGTATATATAATAAGTAATCATGAAATATATGACATAATAATTCTATTGTATTTTTTTATATATATATTTATTCCATTCAATTCAATAAGGAAACCAAAACAGCGTTCATGCGTATGTACGGCCTACTGTCTTCATGAACGGTGTATTTCTTTCCATTTATCGACCTATTATATATATGTATATTCTGAATATATATTATATATAAATATTGTTTTATATTTTGGAATTAAGTAATCATGGTCTATGTAATCATATTAATAATTACAAGTCAAAACACTAAGGACAAATGAAACGATTTTACCCAAAACGCTCTTTAACATGAAATTTACAAAAGAACGGGTAATATAAAGTCATAAGTGAACCATATATGATATCATAACAATAAATATGATTCTGTAAAAAGTCAACGACATTATTTATATCATTATACTGGAGGTTCAGATACATACGAAGCATATCGGGCATAAGGTAAGGGATAATTATTTCAATATCATTCTTATCCGAGATTGTTTATTCGTAAGTATTTACTGGGGTTATGATTATTATCCATGTCCATATGTTCTCAAAATGTTTTCATAAAATGTTTACATTTATTCCATGTATGTTTAAATTCATTTTTACCCTTTTCTACTTTTACCACATCGTATGGAAGGAATCTTTCTTTTGTTTACCATACGAGGTACTTTTTGACTTTTTCGACAAAAGTACGAGAAGAATGTTATTTTTAACTTATACAGCATGAACAGATTTTTACAGTTTCATAATGCATTATTTTCATGAAGCTTACTCTACAATATTTCATAATTATTTTCAAAAAATCATTTTCTTTAAAAATTTCACGGTATTTTGTGAAAAGAAAATGTTTTTGAAGAGGAAAGGATATTTTCCTCAAGAATTCATTTCAAGTGTTTTGTCAAAACTATTTTCCATCTAAGATGAAATTATTTAGTATGATTATGTTTCAATTATAATGTCTCTATGATTTACATGTTTTCATTTTTCTTATGATGAAATGATATCCATTTGTTTTATATGGATTATGTTATGATGGGATGATGTTTATGAAACCCATTTTATTCTTTGGGTTATGATGAATGATTTATGTTTATGTTGTGGCACAAGTAAGAATGATTTCATTATGAGATGGGTGGGACCTATATCTTGCTCAAATGCATTGGGTAAAGATTTATATCTCATGAGATAGATATGGCTGGAATGGTAAGTTAATCTGGTTCAGTGTTACAGGACTAAAATGAGGAGTGAACTCGATTCAGAAAGGGACTTTGTCCACTAAGATGGTCTTGGAAGAAATGCCTTGGATACTATGGAAATCATAACATGTGTTGAATGGTTTCCATAATTAAATTTTTTATTCCCATTATATTTTATCATGGTTGATGTTCCATTATGTTATATTCCTTACGTACTTCCACGATTTATGTCTTTTCTCGAGATTTTGATGTTTAGATTTTATGTTCAAGCTTTTGCATTCAAATGTTTATGGATTGTTTTATGTTCTCTATGCTTACCCTTACTGAGCATTTGAGCTCACCCTTTTTATTTTTTCTTTTCTCCAGGATATAAAGAAAGGTTTTAGGTAATAAAACAAAAGGGGAATATCTTTATGGGAGAAGTTGAAGATCTTTCACCATGGTTAGAAGATTAAATTCCGAGTTTCCAAAGACACTAAACTGTCACGGTCCTTGTGTGTCTGTGTTTGTTATGTATAAATTATTCTGCAAAAGTAATGTAATTTCCATGTATGTCAAGATTTGAGTCTGTACCGTTGATATCAGAGGAAAGTTTTAGTTAACCTTTGGAAACTAGGATGTAAAAACTTTAGTGAGATCCCTAGAGATATTTCTAAGGTAGTTCTAGGGATGTCCCTAAGGTTAAGTATAAGTGTAGGTTATAGTTCTAAAATTACGATAACGATATTAGAATTTATCCTTAGATGTTAGATATTGAAGTTACTCTACCTTGATTATGATTTTGGCCTCTCACACTATTCTTTTTGGGTTTTAGAAAATGGATGGAAACAAGAAGATTCATGATAATGGATGATATGATGGACAATGGAATGATATTCTTCATGAGCAACCAAATGAAATTGGATCTGGAAGTCCAAACATCATTATTATGCCTAATCAGAAATCTCATAATATGATCAATAATCTCAACTTTGGTAAGTATCCTGACTCAGCTAATAAGAGAAAGATGGAGTTTCATGATGATCATAGAGGAAATAAAGTTCAATTCCCCTCATGTAAATCATGTTGGAAGAGGCATCAAGGAGAATGTTTCAAAGGAACTGGAAGATGTTTTGGGTGCGGAAAAGAAGGACACAAATCCAATAAGTGAAAAGGAAGATGTTCAGATAACACCATGGAGAAGGATAATGGTATTTCTATGACATCAACAATGATTAGATGTTTTAAATGTGGAATCTATGGGCATTATGAAAACCAATTCCCTAAGAGAAAATCTCATGAAGAGAATTAGCATGGTCATATGAGTAGTATTTATGTGGATGATGATGAAGAGACTACAAATGAAATATGAGATGAAAGAAATGATGAAGCTCAGTCAGTGGTTTAAGAAGTTAGTGGAATGATTGTATGTTTATAAATAATAATGTATGGTACTATGGAATAAATAATCATCTAAGGATTGTTACACTATTGTTTTTCCTAAAGTATTTGGAAGTATATGTTGAATGGTACCGGTAACCATGTAAGGTTATTCAGATATTTTTGGAAAGTAGATGATTTGTGCATAATGAAGGGATAAGAGGATAATGAGATGTTTGATTGTATTTATGAGCTCATGACTGATATAAGGACTAAGTGATATTATGGTTTGATTATACAGATTTTTGGGATTTTGGTATGAGGAAAGAGTTACCTTTTGATAGTATTCATGTTTTCACTAATGTTATATGGTAATTTATATTTCAAGAGAATATATGACTAAGGTATTCATGTGTTTGGAATGAAACCAACAAGATATATCTTATGATATATGTGAGATAAATGCTTGTATTCACATTCTTGGTAGATAACCTTTCTAGTAATTGTTTTCTTTATACTATGAGCTTGGACCGAAGTATTTTAGATAAGCCTATGATTGGAATGGATTATGTTGGAAATAAGTTAGTATTTTTTTAAGGATATAACTTTTTTCGATATTATTGATGGGATGTTATAGTAATGTAGTTTTAGAAAAAGGACAACCTGTAGGACGGGTGACATCCCATCGCGTCGGACAAGGTTGTGGGAATCGAACCCACAACCAAAGTGAGAGTGGCCTTTATCGCCTACCACTGGCCTACAGGAAGTCCCTGGTTAGTAGAAACTAGTTTTATTTTATTAAGCGGTATGATATATGAAGTATAAGTTCATTTTTGGAATCGTATATGATTAACCTCACCATTGATGGACTTATGTATATTGATAACTTTTGATAACCTTTTGTTTTAAACAGATGGAATGACCCATCATTCTATCACATGATCTGTTAGCACTTCACGAATAACAAATTAAACTTCATTTCTTTAATATATGAAGTGGAAATTGTTCAAAGCACGAACAACAGTGAGATTGTACCAAAATCAAGCAAGTATTTCTTCTAATTCAAAATTTTCAACTTTAGGGAAATGATATTGAAAACCAAAAATGTTGTCCTAGTGCTCTTATATCGGACGAATCAGATGGTACCTTAGATCATCACAAATCTATGGCTTTGTGATAGTTGGATTTTTCATAGCCATGTTCTCTACCACTCTCTATCAGAACATGATGGTTAGATTTCTCTTCCATATCCATATTTTCACCTATGTTCTCCTATGTGGAAATCCAGTTATTAATTTATTTGGGTAACCGTTACGTTTCATACTTTAGTTTTTAAAGATAAGTTTTGGTATTCCTTTTTACGATGTGGGTTTAAATTAAAGAAACTTTCAAGTACAAAACCATTTATAACCCCGACGAATTTTGAGGGCGAAATTATTTTAAGGGGGGTAGAATGTAATAACCCGAGATTTTATAAGATATATTCTTTTTAATTTCATTCATATATTCTGTTGTACGATACACCAAGATTATCTTGCGCTATACACAACACCGTATTAGCTTGCAGTATACACAACATTATTCTTGGATCATGTTACACACAATTTCAAGTTTGTTTGATAGTTGTTATTTTACGCAACATTGAGTGTGTATGTATATATATATATATTCAATGTATAAATAAAATATCATTGTATTTTTTATACGCAACAACAAAGGAGTCTTTCACTACACGCAACCCTGATTTGGCTTGTATTACACGCAATCACGACCTTCCTCGTTAGCGTGTGTTGTACGCAATACCGGGTTTCACTAAACAATGATATATGGTTATAATATTATCACGAACTAGCCGTTATGAATAGTATTAAATAAGTTTTGAATTTTATAACATTATTATTCATCTTACACATTTTCTAGAACATTTTATGAGAACAATATAAATTTTTCGTGTAAAATAAGTATTTTTCAAAAAATGCAGTTTTGCCGCCTTTTGATGGCGCAACCACTTTAAATATAGTTTTTGACATGTTTATAATTTCAATTTGACAAAATAAAATTCTTATTTGGAATCAGGAAAGAAAAATTTACTTTGGATAAATTTTTTATATTATTCTGGTAACTTTCATATTTTGATGAATAGTAAAAACACGCTATATTTTAATTAAAAACAAATTGTTTCATCACAATAATTTATATGGTTAAATTATAATATTGAATGGTTTTAAAGTATAAATAGAATATATTTTTACCATTTAATATAATGTATGTCATTAACATTAATTTTACATTGAATTCATAGGTAAAAACATTTCAATCTTTTGCAATGTTTTTACTTTTAAAACACGTTTTCTTAACAACGAGATTAATTTTAAATTAATTTCTGAAAATTTTGTGTTTTGAATTTAGAAAAATGGATTCCATATTTTGAATCAGTGGGTCCAAATTATGTTAACAAGCTAATTTTTATTTTTGGGCATTATGAATAGTAACTACGGTAAATTTTATTTACCATTGTAAAAGGTAAATCGGGTAATTAAGGGTAAATATAATATTATAAAATTACCCTAACACTTGTATTAATATAATTGGATGATTATATTTCGTCCTAAGGCATATTTGGGTCGAAATAGAATCCATTGGAACCCACTTGGAGGTGATTAAAACCTTTAATTTATTTTATTTAAAGGAAAGTGAAATATGTCTCACTCAACTTTTATAATTAATGTATTTTTAATATAAATTTATACAGAATATAAATTCGGTTATAAATAATCATTTGAAATATAAAATGTTTTTATTTATAATGATAATTTATTTGTAATTTTTAAGAGTTATTTAATTACCTTATTATCTTACACATTAATGATGCAGAAATGATTTATTTAGTGAAAAATCAATAATATAGTTTTTATTGAAATAATAATACATATCAAAAGGCCCAAAAATCTGCACAAAACTTATTAGTAGTGTATATATAAACCCTAAACATACACTGGCCTAATTTTGGACCATTTGGATCCTTATTAAGGTGATTATGACACTTATAATATTTTATTTTAAATGATTCCAAAGTTGTCACCTTCATAATTTAATAAAGATAACAATTTAAATGTTGTTATTTTAAGATGATAAATTAGAGTAAAATTATTATTATAAAATATTTGATATTTATCTTCCTGAAAGAATTTTGTTTTAATTTTTATGAAACAAATATGTATATTAAATAATTATACAAAAATGTTGTACTAATTATTTTATTAAGAGATATACCAAATAAATGGTTTTAAAAATATTAAAATAAATATTATATTAACTATTTAATGTGATCCACGAATTTTCTAAACAAATTTGACATGTTAGGAATCTATTAAATATTTTATTTCGAATATATCCTCTGTGCAGATTTTATTTAAATTCAAATAAATGAATAGTGTCAAAATTGACACTATTGTTATTTTATAAAAATAACATATTATAAAATTGTTTAAAAATCACAAAAATATTTAAAAATTATAAATTTAAATTTATATAGTCTAAAATGTTATAAAGTATCCAATTATGGAAAATTCACAACAAATAAGTAATTATGTGTAATAATTTAAAATTTAGAATGTTATTACCACAAATAAAATAAAATTGATTAAATAAGGATAAATCAAGTTGATAATGTTTAAAATAAACTCCTAACATGTCTAAATTTTATTGGGTGATGATATTACAACCCTATATCATCTATTATTTTTATTTGAGTCATTTTGGAAGTTTTTAAGTGGGGTTGGGATTTAATATAAATTAATATTTTCTTATATTTCCAAAGGTGCCCCTCTCCTCCCTTATAAAAGGGCATCTCCACCCTCTCCTCCTTACAGCACTTTGAGCCTTCAATCTCTGCCAATACCAGACAATTTATCTTCCCCACTTCCCTAAAAACATCCTAGAGGTCCTGGTCTACTTCAAAGACCAATCTTAGTGCCCTAAGAGGAGGTTTCAAAGAGGCGTATCGAAGAAGAGGTAATATCTGTTACCGATTCTTTCAAATTTATTTCTTCTTCTACCTACTATTATTTAGTTGTTTCATTATATTGTAATAACATCAGTATAAATAATATACTGATATGTTATTATAAATATGAAACAACCCCATTTCACCTTCTATCCATCCTAAGGAAAATGAAATCACCGCGCGTGCGTACGTACGGAATACCGTCTCCACGCCGTGGTGTAATCTGTTTTTACACCACCACCTTACTTAGATGGGTATAATGGTGTAAAGAATAAATACATATGATTATTATAACATCATACTGATTCTAAGATATTAGATCATTCAATCCAATTTGATTCAATAAATATGGGAACGATATCATCGCTCGTGCGTACGTACGGATTACCGTCTCCACGACGCGATGAGATTCATTTTCCATGTTAACAATTCAACAATGATTATAAATTATATATAATAAGTAATCATGAAATATATGACATAATAATTCTACTGGATTTATTTATATACATATGTATTCCATTCAATTTAATAAGGAAAAGAAAACAGTGTTCATGCATACGTACGGCCTACCGTCTCCATGAACAGTGTATTTATTTCCATTTATTGATCTATTATATATATGTATATTCTGAATATATAATATATATAAATCATGTTTTATATTCTGGAATTAAGTAATCATGATCTAAGTAATAATATGAATAATTACAAGTCAAAACACGGACGAAAAATGAAATGATTTTACCCAAAATGCTCTTTAACATGAAGTTTACAAAAGAACGGGTAATATAAAGTCATAAGTGAACCATATATGATATCATAACAATGAATATGATTCTGTAATAAGTAATGAAATTATTTAAATCATTATATAGGAGGTTCTGATACATACGAAGCATATCAGACATAAGGTAAGGGATAATTATTCCAATCTCATTCTTATCTGAGATTGTTTATTCGTAAGTATTTACTGGGGTTATGATTATTATCCATGTCCATATGTTCTCAAAATGTTTTCATAAAATGTTTACTTTTATTCCATGTATGTTTAAAGTCATTTTTACCCTTTTCTACTTTTACCACATCGTACGGAAGGAATCTATTTTTGTTTACCATACAAGGTACTTTTTGACTTTTTTGACAAAAGTATGAGAATAATGTTATTTTTAACTTATACGGCATGAAAAGATTTTTACGGTTTCATAATGAATCATTTTCATGAATCTTACTCTACAATATTTCATAAGTATTTTCAACAAAATCATTTTCTTTTAAAATTGCACGGTGTAACACCCCGAGATTCTATGAAAAATATTCTTTTTAATTTCATTAATGTCTTGTGTTATACGCTACACCAAAAGGATCTTGCACAACACACATCCTTGACTTGCCTTGCATTACACGCAATCACAACCTTCCAATATAGCGTGTGTTGTATGCGATACCGAGTTTCGCTAAACAACGATATGCTATTAAAATATTATTAAAACTAGACGTTATGAATAGAAATACCCACTTTTTGAAATTTTATAAATTTTATTTTTCAAAATGAACTTCATTTTTGGATTCAGAATATCGAAATTAACCTAGGGTGAAATTTTGGTATTTTTCTGAAAACTTTCAATTTTTGATGAATAGTGAAAACACTGGGTTACTATTTAAAAACCGACTTTTTATTTAAATAATTATTTATTTTATTTATATTTATTTTAGGTCAAAATTAATACATAATACCTATATAAGTTCAATGTAATTAATTGGAGTAATTTTATAATAATTTTAGATATATAAAAATTTCATTGAACTTTTCATCGTCTTTTACCCACCTCCTAGGAGAATTTGCAAATTTACATAAAACTTAATTTTACCGCTTTTGTGAGTGGAATTTCAAAAATCCGAGAGACACGGTTGAAGTCAGTAAGTAAAATGTGGTTCAATGAGATGAAAATAATTTTTGGTGAATAGTAACTTTTTTACTTTTTTTACCACGGTTAAAAGTAAATAGGGTAATTAAGGGTAAAAATGATATTATTATTACCCTAACACATGTCCTAATTCTATTGGATAAGTTTAATTCGACCAAAAACAACCTTAGGAATAAAATATGACCATTTAGGCCCACTTGGATTAGATTAGGACATTTATTATTAATTTATTTAAAGAAGGGTTAAAATAATTAAAATCAATGTTTAATAAGTAAATCATTTTTAATATAGGGTTATACATAAGATAAATTCGACTATAAATATTCATTATAAATCTAAAAATATTTCCAACTTAATGGTATTTTATTTTTAATTTTTAGACATTAAATAATTTAATTTATTTATGACACAAAGATGATGCAGTAATTATCTTATTAATGAAATATTGACATAATTGATGTTATAAATATCCAAATAAATGTAATTTATCCTTTTTATGAATTCCACTAATTTTATAGGTTAATATGACATGTTAGTATTGATTTAATTAACTTTTTTTGGACTAATCATTCTGTTATTATTTTCACAAAAATCAATTACTAAATATTGTCAAAATTGACATAAAATAGTTTTTAAAACAAATATTATATTAATAATTGTTATTTTATTTCCTAAAAATATAAGGTTATTCCAAATGACTTAGATAAGGTTATATATATTAATAATAAACAACTTGGGGTTCTTTTGGCTTCTTATAGTAAGTTTATTAACCTTATAGTGTAAGAACACAAAAAGACAGGGTAAAAGTAAAATTATCTAACTTAAAGTTAAATCAAATGATAAGGTTAAAATAGGAACCTAAACTTGTCTAAAGTATATTTGATGAGAAGATCTCGACCCATCCCCACCTTATCTATGAAATAAATCAATTTGGAGCTATTTAAAACTGAATTTGGATTTATAATAAAATAATATTTTTAGTTATTCCAAAGGTGCCCCTCTCCTCCCTTATAAAAGGGCACCCCCTCCCTCTCTTCCTCACACCACTTTGAGCCTTCAAGCTCAGACAAAACCTGAAAACTTCTCTTATCCACTTCCATAGAAACATCCTAGAGGTTCTGGTCTTCTTCAAAGACCAATTTTAGTGCCCTAAGAGGAGGTCTCAAAGAGGCGCTTCAAAGAAGAGGTATTGTCCGTTACCGATTCTTTCAACACTATTTCTTCTTCCACTTATTCTTCCTTAGTTGTTTCATTATGAATTAATAACATCAGTATAACTTATATACTGATATATTATTATATTTATAAAACAACCCTATTTCACCATCTATCCATCCTACGGAAACGAAATCACCACGCGTGCGTACGTACGGAATATCGTCTCCACGCCGTGGTGAAATCTGTTTTTCCACAAACACTTTACATGGATGGGTATAATGGTGTAAAGAATAACTATATATTGTTATTATAACATCATACTGATTCTGATATATTATACCATCCACTCCAATTCTATTCAATAATTATGGGAATGATATCATCGCTCGTGCGTACGTACGGACTACCGTCTCCACGACGCGATGAGATTCATTTTCCATGTTAACCATACATGAATGATCATAAAGTTTATTTAATGAATAATAATGAAATATATGAAATAATAATTCTACTGGATTTGTGTGTGTATATATATATATGTATGTCATCTATTTAGTTTCATTCAATTCAATAAGGAAACGAAAATATCGTTCATGCGTACGTACGACCTACCGTCTCCATGAACGGTGTATTTCATTCCTTTTATCGAGCTATAATATATATATGTATATGATGAATATATATTATATATGAATCATGTTTTACATTCAGGAATTATTTAAATCAGGATATAAGTAATAATATCAAGAACGACCAGTCGAAACACATACGATAAATTAAATGATTTTACCCAAAATGCTACTTTAACATGGAATTTACAAAAGAACGGGTAATATAAAGTCATAAGTGAAAAATATATGACATCATAACAATGAATATGATTCTTTAATAAGTCATTTACATTATTTAAATCATTATACAGGAGGTTCAGACACTTACGAAGCAAATCGGACCTAAGGTAAGGGAAATATCACAATCTCATTTTTATCCGAGATTGTTTATACTTTGGAATTTACTGGGGTGTATTTTATCATCCACATCCATATTTCCTCAATATGTAATATTATTTCCATCCACCTACAATTTTTTAAATCCACTTTTACCCTTCGGTTAGTTTTTAGTAAAAGATATGAAAGGAATCTTTTGTTGTTTTTCGTACGAGGTACTTTTTGACTTTTCCGACAAAAGTACAAAAAGAATGTTTTTTTAACCTATACAGCATGAATGGATTTTTAAAACATTTTTTCCAAGAAGATTCCTTTACAAGTTTTCAAGTTTATTTTTAATCAACTTCTTTTAGTTTAAAATTTTATGACATGCTAAGAAAGGAAAAATGTTTTTGAAGTAGAAGGGATATTTTCCTCTTGAATGGAGTTCAAGAGTTTTATCAAAATTATTTTCCATCTAAGATAATATAGGGTTCTGTTTCTATCCCTATTATTACATGGATTTGATTATGTTGTGATGGAAATATTTTAATGAATTCCTTTATCTTATATGAATTGTTTTATGATGTCACGATGTTTAAGATTCCCATTTTTATTACATGGGTTATGATATGATGTATGGTTTATGATTTTGTAGCACACATAAGAATGGTATCATTATGTGATGGGTGGGAACTATATCTCCCTCCAATGAATTGGGTAAATATTTTATATCTCATGAGATAGACATGGCTGGAACGGCAGGTTAAACCGGTTCAGTGAAACAGGATTGAAACGAGGAGTGAACTCGGTTCAGAAATGGACTTTGTCCACTAAGATAGTCTTGGAAATGAGTCTTGAATAATAATAAATGATTCTCTATGATTATGTGTGTATGCCAAAAAGTTTCATGTTTTAAGTTATGATTATTGGGATTACATTTCACTGATATGATTTATCCCATGTTATGATATTATGATCTCTTTTGCAGGTTACGATTTCCAAAATGTTATGTTCTTATGAATATGATGTGATTGATATTTCTTTTTTTTACCCTTACTGAGCATTTGAGCTCACCCTTTTATGTTTTCTTTTCCCAAGTATATAAATAAAGGTTTTAGGTAAAAAAAGTAGGATCTTTATGGGATATGTTGAAGATCTTTCACCACGATTAAGAGATTATATTCCGAGTTTCCAAAGACACTAAACTATAACGGTCCTTGTGTGTGTGTTTTTGTTATATACTAAGTATTCCACAAAAGTAATGTAATGTCCATGTACGTTAAGCTCTGGGTCTCTACAGTTGGTATCAGAGGCAAAGGAGGTAGGAATGTATCCAATCCTTGGGAACTCTCACATGTGAGCGTTGGACGAAGCATGGCTCTCCACCCATGGGCTTCATGAGGAAATGGCTGCCATAGGGGATGGTGGTGTGTCACGCCCAGGAGGTGTAGCTGCCCAAGGAGTGCCCTGATAGGTATCAATTATAGTCCACTGGAAGTAATTCCAGACCGCTACAGTTGGTATCAGAGGAAAGGTTTATTCAACCTTTTGAAACTAGGATGCGAAAATGTTAGTGAGATCCCTAGAGATATTTCTAAGGTATGTCTAGGGATGTACCTAAGGATAAGTATACATATAGAATATAGTCCTAGAACTATGGTAATGATATTATAATTTAACCTAAGATTTTAGATATTGAGGGTGCTCCCCATTTACTATGTTGTTTTCCCTGGCATGATTTTTTCCTCTCACAGAATTATTTTTGTGTTTTAGTTAATAGAGGGAACTAGAAGGAATTCAGTTAACATTGAATCCAATGGACAAATTGGTGACTATGAGAAACAAAATTGTGTAATGCCTAGAGAGAAAGATATTATGATTATGCCGAATCAGTCATCGCGATATATGATTAACAAGGTGAAATTTAGTGGAATGCCTAATTCATCAAAGAAGAGGAAGATAGAATATTATGCATGTTCGCATGTTGAGGAGCATAAAGAAAGGAAGATTGATATTTCTAAAGAAGGGAAGAAGAACCTTGAGGAATACCTAAAATGGAGGGACTGATGTTATCAGTGTGGAGAAAAAGGTCATAGAGTGAGAGACTGTTATGGAGTTCAATGTATTATTTGTGGAGAACATGGGCATTACCCAACTCAATGCCCTGACCTAAAAAGTTAATTCTAAATCAAGGAAGGACTTATTCCAGGACAATAATTGAAGAGGATGTATTGAAGTTTTTATGTATTGGTATTCAAGAATAATGTTGTTAAGGTACTTTTATTGTGTATTAGAATATTTTTGTATTATTCTATTGTGGTTTTCAATAATTTTAAGGTACCGGTAACCATGAAAAGTGATTCAAATATTTTGGAAAGCAGATGATATGCGCATAATGAAGGGATAGGGAGAAAATGAAATGTTTGACAGTATTCATGAGCTCATGATTGATATAAGGACTAAGTGATATCATGGTTTGAGTATAAATAATTTTGAGGATTTTGGTTTGTGGAAAGTGTTAACTTTTAACTGCATTCATGTTTTCACTAAGGTTCAATGGGTATTCATTCTTCAAGAGAATACATGATTAAGGTATTCACATGTTTGTAATTTTACCAACAAGATATATCTTATCATATATGGGGGATAAATGATGGAATTCACGTGATTGTTATGTGACATTTCAAGTAATAATTTTCTTTATACTATGATCTTGGACTGAAGTATTTTAGATAAGCCTAAAGATTGGAATGGATTATGTTGGACATAAGTTAGGATAGAACTTTTTTCGATATTATTGATGGGATGTTATAGTAATATAGCTTTAGAAAAAGGATAACCTGCAGGACGGGCGACATCCCATCGCGTCGGACAAGGCTGTGGGAATCAAACCCACAACCAAAGTGTGACTAGCCTTTATCAGCTACCACTGGCCTACAGGAAGTCCATGTTTAGTAGAAACTAGTTTTATTATATTAACCAGTATGATATATGAAGTATAAGTCCATTTTAGGAACCATATATGATTAATCTCACTGTAGATGGACTTATGTATTTTTGATAACTTTTATAACCTTTTGTTTGAGACAGATGGAATGAACCATGATTATATCACATGAGCTGCTAACACTTCCCGAATAACAAATTCAACGTCATTTATTTAAGAGATGAAGTGGAAATTATCTAAAGAAAGAACAACGGTGAGACTGTACCAAAATCACGAAAGTATTTCTTCTATTTCCAATTTCTTCGACTTTAGGGAAATGATCTTGAAAACCAAAAATGTTGTTCTAGTGCCCTTATATCTGATGAATTAGATGGTACCTTAGATCATCAAAAATTTATGGCTTTGTGATTGCTGGATTTTCCATAGCCATGTTCTCTACCACTCTCCATCAGAACATGATAGTTAGATTTCTCTTACATATCCATATTTTCATCTATGTGGAAACCCAGTGATTAGTTTATTTGGGTAACCGTTACATTTCATTCTTTTGTTTTTAAAGATTGTTTTTGGTATTCCTTTTTACGATGTGGGTTTCTACTAAAGAAACTTTCGAGTAGTAAACCATTTATAACCCCGACGAATTTCGAGCATGAAATTCATTTTAAGGGGGGTAGAATGTAACACCCAGAGATTCTATGAAAAATATTCTTTTTAATTTCATTAATGTCTTGTGTTGTACGCTACACCAAAATGATCTTGCACAATACACATCCTTGACTTGCCTTGCATTACACACAATTGCGACCTTCCACGATAGCGTGTGTTGTACGCAATACCGAGTTTCGCTAAACAACGATATGCTTTTAAAATATTATTAAAACTAGACGTTATGAATAGAAATATCCACTTTTTGAAATTTTATAAATTTTATTTTTCAAAATGGACTTCATTTTTGGATTCGGAATATCTAAATTAACCTAGGGTGAAATTTTGGTATTTTTTTGAAAACTTTCAATTTTTGATGAATAGTGAAAACACTAGGTTACTATTTAAAAACCGACTTTTTATTTAAATAATTATTTATTTTATTTAAATTTTTTTAAGTCAAAATTGATACATAATACCTATATAAGTTCAATGTAATTCATTGGAGTAATTTTATAATAATTTTAGATATATAAAAATTTCATTGAATTTTTCACCGTCTTTTACCCACCTCCTAGGAGAATTTGCAAATTTACATAAAACTTTATTTTACCGCTTCTGTGAGTGAAATTTCAAAAATCCGAGAGACACGGTTGATGTCAGTAAGTAAAATTTGGTTCAATGAGATGAAAATAATTTTTGATGAATAGTAACTTTTTACTTTTTTTACCACGGTTAAAAGTAAATAGGGCAATTAAGGGTAAAAATGATATTATTATTATCCTAACACATGTCCTGATTCTATTGGATAAGTTTAATCCTACCAAAAACAACCTTAGGAATACAATATGACCATTTTGGCCCACTTGGATTAGATTAGGACATTTATTATTAATTTATTTAAAGAAGGGTTAAAATAATTAAAATCAAAGTTTAATAAGTAAATAATTTTTAATATAGTGTTATACATAAGATAAATTCGACTATAAATATTCATTAGAAATCTAAAAAGATTTCCTACGTAATGGTGTTTTATTTTTAATTTTTAGACATTAAATAATTTAATTTATTCAAGACACAAAGATGATGCACTAATTATCTTATTAATGAAATATTGACATAATTGATGTTATAAATATACAAATAAATGTAATTTGAGCCTTTTTATGAATTCAACTAATTTTATAGGTTAATATGACATGTTATTATTGATTTAATTAACTTTTTTTGAACAAATAATTCTGTTATTATTTTCACAAAAATCAATTACTAAATAGTGTCAAAATTGACATAAAATAGTTCTTAAAACAAATATTATATTATTAATTGTTATTTTATTCCTAAAAATCTAAGTTTCTTCCAAATGACTTAGATAAGGTTATATATATTAATAATAAACAAATTGGGTACGTTTGGATTCTTATAGTAAGTTTATTAACCATATAGTGAAAGAACACAAAAAGACACGGTAAAAGTAAAATTATCTAACTTAATGTTAAATCTAAATGATAAGGTTAAAATAGGAACCTAAACTTTTCTAAATTCTATTGGATGAGAGGATTTTGACCCATCCCCACCTTATATTTTAAATAAATCAATTTGGAGCTATTTAAAGTCGAATTTGGCTTTATAATAAAATAATATTTTTTGTTATTCCAAAGGTGCCCCTCTCCTCCCTTATAAAAGGGCACCTTCTCCCTCTCTTCCTCACACCACTTTGAGCCTTCAAGCTCGGCCAAACCCTGAAAAATTATCTTCTCCACTTCCATAGAAACATCCTAGAGGTTCTGGTCTTCTTCAAAGACCAATTTTTGTTCCCTAAGAGGAGGTCTCAAAGAGGTTCTTCAAAGAAGAGGTAATGTCTGTTACCGATTATTTCAACACTATTTCTTCTTCCACTTCTTCTTATTTAGTTGTTTCATTATGAAGTAATAACATCAGTATAACTTATATAATGATATGTTATTATAAGTATGAAATAACCCTATTTCACCATCTATCCATCCCATGGAAAACGAAATCACCACGCGTGCATACGTACGGAATACCGTCTCCACGCCGTGGTGAAATCTGTTTTTCCACCAACACCTTACATGGATGGGTATAATGGTGTAAAAAATAACTATATATTGTTATTATAACATCATAATGATTCTGATATATTATACCATCCACTCCAATTCTATTCAATAATTATGGGAATGATATCATCGCTCATGCGTACGTATGGACTACTGTCTCCACGATGGGATGAGATTCATTCTCCATGTTAACCATACATGAATGATCATAAAGTTTATTTAATGAATAATAATTAAATATATGAAATAATAATTCTAATGTATTTGTGTATATATATATATATGTATGTCATCTATTTAGTTTCATTCAATTCAATAAGGAAACAAAAACATCGTTCCTGCATACACATGGCCTACCGTCTCCATGAACGGTGTATTTCATTCCTTTTATCTATCTATAATATATATATGTATATTATGAATATATATTATATAT
This sequence comes from Viscum album, assembly GCA_963277665.1. Taxonomy (NCBI): domain Eukaryota; kingdom Viridiplantae; phylum Streptophyta; class Magnoliopsida; order Santalales; family Viscaceae; genus Viscum; species Viscum album. The sequence goes on along the minus strand of OY728147.1, from coordinate 1,494,457,702 downwards.
AAATCATGTTTTAAATTCTGGAATTATATAAATCAGGATATAATTAATAATATCAAGAACGACAAGTCGAAACACATACGATAAATTAAATGATTTTACCCAAAACGCTACTTTAACATGGAATTTACAAAAAAACGGGTAATATAAAGTCATAAGTGAAACATATATGATATCATAACAATGAATATGATTCTTTAATAAGTCAATGAAATTATTTAAATCATTATACAGGAGGTTCAGACACTTACGAAGCAAATCGGACCTAAGGTAAGGGAAATATCACAATCTCATTTTTATCCGAGATTATTTATACTTTGGAATTTACTGGGGTATATTTTATCATCCACATCCATGTTTCCTCAATATGTAATATTATTTACATCCACCTAAAATTTTTGAAATCCAATTTTACCCTTCGGTTAGTTTTTAGTAAAAGATATGAAAGGAATCTTTTGTCGTTTTTCGTACGAGGTACTTTTTGACTTTTCCGACAAAAGTACGAAAATAATGTTTTTTAACTTATACGACATGAATGGATTTTTAAAACATTATTTCCAAGAATATTAATTTACAAGTTTTCAAGTTTATTTTTAATCAACTTCTTTTAGTTTAAAATTGTATGACATGCTAAGAAAGGAAAAATGTTTTTGAAGTAGAAAGGATATTTTCCTCAAGAATGGAGTTCAAGAGTTTTATCAAAATTATTTTCCATCTAAGATAAAATAGGGTTCTGTTTCTAAAACTATTATTACATGGATTTGATTATGTTGTGATGGAAATATTTTTATTAATTCCTTTATCTTATATGAATTGTTTTATGATGTCACGATGTTTAAGATTCCCATTTTTATTACATGGGTTATGCTATGATGTATGGTTTATGATTTTGTGGCACACATAAGAATGGTATAATTATGAGATGGGTGGGACCTATATCTCCCTCAAATGCATTGGGTAAAGATTTTATATCTCATGAGATAGACATCACTGGAACGGCAGGTTAAACCGGTTCAATGAAACAGGACTGAAACAAGGAGTGAACTCGGTTCAGAAATGGACTTTGTCCACTAAGATAGTCTTGGCAATGAGTCTTGACTAATAAGAAATGATTCTCTATGATTATGTGTGTTTTACACAAAGTTTCATGTTTTAATTTATGATTATTGGGATTACATTTAACTACTATGATTTATCCCATGTTATGATATTATGATCTCTTTTGCAGGTTAAGATTTCCAAAATGTTATGTTGTTATGAATATGTCGTGATTGATATTTCTTTTGTTTTCCCTTTCTGAGAATTTGAGCTCACCCTTTTATGTTTTCTTTTCCCCAGGATATAAAGAAAGTTTTTAGGTAAAAAAAAGGAAGATCTTTATGGGAGATGTTGAAGATCTTTCACCACGATTAAGAGATTATATTCCGAGTTTCCAAAGACAATAAACTATTACGGTCCTTGTGTGTGTTTTTTTATGAACTAAATATTCAACAAAAGTAATGTAATGTCCATGTACGTTAAGCTCCGAGTCTCTATATTTGGTATCAGAGGCAAAGGAGGTAGGAATGTATCCAATCCTTGGGAACTCTCACATGTGAGCGTTGGACGAAGCATGGCTCTCGGCCCAAGGGCTTCATGAGGAAATGGCTGCCACTGGGGATGGTGGTGTGTCCCGCCCAGGGGGTGTAGCCGCCCATGGAGTGCCCTGATAGGTATCAATTATAGTCCATTGGAAGTAATTCCAGACCGCTATAGTTGGTATCAGAGGAAAGGTTTAGTCAACCTTTGGAAACTAGGATGCGAAAATGTTAGTGAGATCCCTAGAGATATTTCTAAGGTATGTCTAGGGATGTCCCTAAGGATAAGTATATGTATAGAATATAGTCATAGAACAACGGTAACGATATTAGAATTTAACCTAAGATGTTAGATATTGAGGGTGCTCCCCATTTACTATGTTTTTTCCCTTGCATGATTTTTGCCTCTCACAGAATTATTTTTGTGTTTTAGTTAATGGAGAGAACTAGAAGGAATTAGGTTAACATTGAATCCAATGGACAAATTGGTGACTATGAGCAACAAAATTGTGTAATGCCTAGAGAGAAAGATATTATTATTATGCCGAATCAGTCATCGCAATATATGATTAACAAGGTGAAATTTAGTAGTATGCCTAATTCATCAAAGAAGAGGAAGATAGACTATTATGCATGTTCACATGTTGAGGAGCATAAAGAAAGGAAGATTGAGATTTCTAAAGAAGGGAAGAAGAACCTTGAGGAATACCTTAAATGGAGGGACCGATGTTATATGTGTGGAGAAAAGGGTCATAGAGTGACAGACTGTTATGGAGTTCAATGTATTATTTGTGGAGAACATGGGCATTACCCAACTCAATGCCCTGACCTAAAAAGTTACTTCTAAATCAAGGAAGGACTTATTACAGGACAATAATTGAAGAGGATGGATTGAAGTGTTTATGTATTGGTATTCAAGAATAATGTTGTTGAGGTACTTTTATTGTGTATTAGAATATTTTTGTATTATTCTATTGTGGTTTTCAATAATTTTAAGGTACCAGTAACCATGAAAAGTGATTCAAATATTTTGGAAAGCAGATGATATGCGCATAATGAAGGGATAAGGAGAAAATGAAATATTTGACTGTATTCATGAGATCATGATTGATATAAGGACTAAGTGATATCATGGTTTGAGTATAAAGAATTTTGAGGATTTTGGTTTGTGGAAAGTGTAAACTTTTAACTGCATTCATGTTTTCACTAAGGTTCAATGGGTATTCATTCTTCAAGAGAATACATGATTAAGGTATTCACATGTTTGTAATTTGACCAACAAGATATATCTTATGATATATGGGGGATAAATGATCGAATTCGCATGATTGTTATGTGACATTTCAAGTAATCATTTTCTTTATACTATGAGCTTGGACCGAAGTATTTTAGATAAGCCTAAAGATTAGAATGGATTATGTTGGAAATAAGTTAGGATAGAACTTTTTCTATATTATTGATTGGATGTTATAGTAATATAGATTTAGAAAAAGGACAACCTACAGGATGGGCGACAACCCATCACGTCGGACAAGGCTGTGAGAATCGAACCCACAACCGAAGTGCCACTGGCCTTTATCGCCTACCACTGGCCTATAGGAAGTCCATGTTTAGTAGAAACTAGTTTTATTTTATTAAGCAGTATGATATATGAACTATAAGTCCATTTTAGGAACCATATATGATTAATCTCACTATAGATGGACTTATGTATTTTGGATAACTTTTATAACCTTTTGTTTGAGATAGATGGAATGACCCATGACTCTATCACATGAGCTGATAACACTTCACGAATGACAAATTAAACTTCATTTCTTTAAGAGATGAAGTGGAAATTATCTAAAGAACGAACAACGGTGAGACTGTACCAAAATCACGAAAGTATTTCTTCTATTTCCAATTTCATCAACTTTAGGGAAATGATCTTGAAACCCAAAAATGTTGTTCTAGTGCCCTTATATCTGATGAATCAGATGGTACCTTAGATCATCATAAATTTATGGCTTTGTGATTGCTTGCTTTTCCATAGCCATGTTCTCTACCACTCTCCATCAGAACATGATGGTTAGATTTCTCTTCCATATCCATATTTTCACCTATGTGGAAACCCAGTGATTAGTTTATTTGGGTAACCGTTACATTTAATACTTTTGTTTTTAAAGATTGGTTTTGGTATTCCTTTTTACGATGTGGGTTTCTATTAAAGAAACTTTCTAGTAGTAAACCATTTCTAACCCCGACGAATTTCGAGGGCGAAATTCATTTTAAGGGGGGCAGAATGTAACACCCCGAGATTCTATGAAAAATATTATTTTTAATTTCATTAATGTCTTGTGTTTTACGATACACCAAAAGGATCTTGCACAACATGCATCCTTGACTTGCCTTGCATTACACGCAATCGCGACCTTCCACGATAGCGTGTGTTGTACGCAATACCGAATTTCACTAAACAACGATATGCTATTAAAATATTATTAAAAATAGCCGTTATGAATAGAAATACCCACTTTTTCAAATTTTATAAATTTTATTTTTCGAAATGGACTTCATTTTTGGATTCGGAATATCGAAATTAACCTAGGGTGAAATTTTGGTATTTTTCTGAAAACTTTCAATTTTTGATGAATAGTAAAAACACTGGGTTACAATTTAAAAACTGACTTTTTATTTAAATAATTATTTATTTTATTTACATTTATTTTAGGTCAAAATTGATACATAATAACTATATAAGTTCAATGTAATTAATTGGAGTAATTTTATAATAATTGTAGATATATAAAAATTTCATTGAACTTTTCACCGTCTTTTACCCACCTCCTAGGAGAATTTGCAAATTTACATAAAACGTAATTTTACCGCTTCTGTGAGTGGAATTTCAAAAATCCGAGAGACACAGTTGATGTTAGTAAGTAAAATGTGGTTCAATGAGATGAAAATAATTTTTGGTGAATAGTAACTTTTTACTTTTTTTTACCACGGTTAAAAGTAAATAGGGTAATTAAGGGTAAAAATGATATTATTATTACCCTAACACATGTCCTAATTCTATTTGATAAGTTTAATTCGACCAAAAACAACCTTAGGAATACAATATGACTATTTAGGCCCACTTGGATTAGATAAGGACATTTATTATTAATTTATTTAAAGAAGGGTTAAAATAATTAAAATCAAAGTTTAATAAGTAAATAATTTTTAATATAGGTTAATACATAATATAAATTCGACTATAAAAATTAATTAGAAATATAAAAATATTTCCTACGTAATGGTGTTTTATTTTTAATTTTTAGACATTAAATAATTTAATTTATTTATGACACAAAGATGATGCAGTAATTATCTTATTAATGAAATATTGACATAATTGATGTTATACATATCCAAATAAATGTAATTTGAGACTTTTTATGAATTCCACTAATTTTATAGGTTAATATGACATGTTAGTATTGATTTAATTAACTTTTTTTGAACTAATCATTCTGTTATAATTTTCACAAAAATCAATTACTAAATAGTTTCAAAATTGACATAAAATAGTTTTTAAAAAAAATATTATATTATTAATTGTTATTTTATTCCAAAAAATCTAAGGTTCTTCCAAATGACTTATAGAAGGTTATATATATTAATAATAAACAACTTGGGGTTCGTTTGGCTTCTTATAGTAAGTTTATTAACCTTATAGTGTAAGAACACAAAAAGACATTGTGAAAGTAAAATTATCTAACTTAATGTTAAATCTAAATGATAAGGTTAAAATAGGAACCTAAACTTGTCTAAATTATATTGGATGAGAGGATTTCGACCCATCCCCACCTTAGCTTTTAAATAAATCAATTTGGAGCTATTTAAAACCGAATTTGGCTTTATAATAAAATTATATTTTTAGTTATTCCAAAGGTGCCCCTCTCCTCCCTTATAAAAGGGAACCTCCTCCCTCTCTTCCTCACACCACTTTGAGCCTTCAAGCTCAGCCAAACCCTGCCGAATTCACTTCTCCACTTCAATAGAAACATCCCAGAGGTTCCGGTCTTCCTCAATGACCAATTTTAGTGCCCCAAGAGGAGGTCTCAAAGAGGCGCTTCAAAGAAGAGGTAATGTCCGTTACCGATTCTTTCAACACTATTTCTTCTTCCACTTCTTATTATTTAGTTGTTTCATTATGAAGTAATAACATCAGTATAACTTATATGTTGATATGTTATTATAAGTATGAAACAACCCTATTTCACCATCTATCCATCCTACGGAAAACAAAATCACCACGCGTGCGTACGTACGGAATACCGTCTCCACGCCGTGGTGAAATCCGTTTTCCACTAACACCTTACATGGATGGGTATAATGGTGTAAAGAATATATATATATGGTTATTATAACATCTTACTGATTTTGATATATTATACCATCCACTCCAATTCTATTCAATAATTATGGGAATGATATCATCACTCGTGCGTACGTACGGACTACCGTCTCCACGATGCGATGAGATTCATTATCCATGTTAACCATACATGAATGATCATAAAGTTTATTTAATGAATAATAATGAAATATATGAAATAATAATGCTACTGTATATATATATAGATATATATATATATATATGTATGTCATCTATTTAGTTTCATTCAATTCAATAAGGAACGAAAACATCGTTCATGCGTACGTATGGCCTACCGTCTCCATGAATGTTGTATTTCATTCCTTTTATCGATCTATAATATATATATGTATATGATGAATATATATTATATATAAATCATGTTTTACATTCTTGAATTATGTAAATCAGGATATATGTAATAACATCAAGAATGACAAGTCAAAACACATACGATAAATTAAATGATTTTACCGAAAACGCTGCTTTAACATGGAATTTACAAAAGAACAGGTAATATAAAGTCATAAGTGAAACATATATTATATCATAATAATGAATATGATTCTTTAATAAGTCAATGAAATTATTTAAATCATTATACAGGAGGTTCAGACACTTTCGAAGAAAATCGGACCTAAGGTAAGGGAAATATCACAATCTCATTTTTATCCGAGATTGTTTATACTTTGGAATTTACTGGGGTATATTTTATCATCCAAATCAATGTTTCCTCAATATGTAATATTATTTCCATCCACCTACAATTTTCTAAATCCAATTTTACCCTTCGGTTAGTTTTTAGTAAAAGATATGAAAGGAATCTTTTGTCGTTTTTCGTACGAGGTACTTTTTGACTTTTCCGACAAAAGTATGAAAAGAATGTTTTTTTAGATTATACGGAATAAATGGATTTTTAAAAAATTATTTCCAATAAGCTTCCTTTACAAGTTTTCAAGTTTATTTTTAATCAACTTATTTTAGTTTAAAATTGTATGACATGCTAAGAAAGAAAAAATGTTTTGGAAGTAGAAAGGATATTTTCCTCAAGAATGGAGTTCAAGAGTTTTATCAAAATTATTTTACATCTATGATAATACAGGGTTCTGTTTATATCCCTATTATTACATTTATTTGATTATGTTGTGATGGAAATATTTTTATGAATTTTTTTATCTGATATGAATGGTTTTATGATGTCACGATGTTTAAGATTCCCATTTTTATTACATGGGTTATGCTATGATGTATGGATTATGATTTTGTGGCACACATAAAAATGGTATCATTACGAGATGGGTGAGACCTATATCTACCTCCAATGAACTGGGTAAAGATTTTATATCTCATGAGATAGACATGGCTGGAACGGCAGGTTAAACCGGTTCAGTGAAACAGGACTGAAACGAGGAGTGAACTCGGTTCAGAAATGGATTTTGTCCACTAAGATAGTCTTGGAAATGAGTCTTGAGTAATAAGAAATGATTCTCTATGATTATGTGTGTATTCCACAAAGTTTCATGTTTTATGTTATGATTATTGGGATTACATTTCACTACTATGATTTATCCCATGTTATGATATTATGATCTCTTTTGCAGGTTAAGATTTCCAAAATGTTATGTTCTTATGAATATGATGTGATTGATATTTCTTTTGTTTACCCTTACTGAGCATTTGAGCTCACCATTTTATGTTTTCTTTTCCCCAGGATATAAAGAAAGGTTTTAGGTAAAAAAAGGAAGATCTTTATGGGCAATGTTGAGGATCTTTCACCACGATTAAAAGATTATATTCCGAGTTTCCAAAGACACTAAACTATTACGGTCCTTGTGTGTGTGTTTTTGTTATGTACTAAGTATTCCGCAAAAGTAATGTAATGCCCATGTAATTTAAGCTTCGGGTCTCTACACACGGCATTTTGTGAGAAGAAAATGTTTTTTAAGATTAAAGGATATTTTCTTCAAGAATTCATTTCAAGTGTTTTGTCAAAACTATTTTCCATCTAAGATGAAATTATTTAGTATGATTATGTTTCAATTATAATGTCTCTATGATTTACATGGTTTCATTTTTCTTATGATGAAATGATATCCATTTGTTTTATATGGATTATGTTATGATGGGATGATGTTTATGAAAACCATTTTATTCTTTGGGTTATGATGAATGATTTATGTTTATGTTGTGGCACAAGTAAGAATGATTTAATTATGAGATGGGTGAGACCTATATCTCCCTCTAATGAATTTGGTAAAGATTTATATCTCATGAGATAGACATGGCTAGAACGGTAAGTTAATCCAGTTCAGTGTTACAGGACTGAAATGAGGAGTGAACTCGATTCAGAAAAGGACTTTGTCCACTAAGATGGTCTTGGTAGCAATGTCTTGGATACTATGGAAATCATAACATCTGATGAATGGTTTCCACAATTACATGTTTTATTCCCATTATATTTTATCATGGTTGATGTTCCATTATGATATATGCCTTAAGTACTTCCACGATTTATGTCTTTGCTCAAGATTTTGATGTTTAGATTTTATGTTCATGATTTTGCATTCAAATGTTTATGGATTATTTTATGTTCTCTATGCTTACCCTTAATGAGCATTTGAGCTCACCCTTTTTATTTTTTCTTTTCCCCAGGATATAAAGAAAGGTTTTAGGTAAGAAAACAAAAGGGGAAGATCTTTCTGGGAGAAGTTGAAGATCTTTCACCATGATTAGAAGATTAAATTCCGAGTTTCCAAAGACACTAAACTATTACGGTCCTTGTGTGTCTGTGTTTGTTATGTATAATGTATTCCTCAAAAGTAATGTAATGTCCATGTATGTCAAGATTCGGGTCTCTACAAGTATACTAGTGATTCGAGGAGGGTTTTGTCCCTATTTAACCTAGAAATTTCGATGATGAAAAAAATTACAAAAATATTATGATGATGATATTAGGGACCACAAGGTTATTGATGATTCTCTTACTAGTGGCCTGTGTGAACAATAATGGATATTTATTATGGTTACTTTCACTGAGATGTGAGGTACCATAGTCTCACAACTAACTAGTTCCTAGGGGTGTCCCGTGACTAGTGATAATTGACTATATGATGTTAACCGTTGAAATATAGTGTGTTTGGATGAAAAATTCATTATCATGTGTGTTTTATTTAAACTTTTTCTTCTTTTTAAAGCAATCATCATGATTTATTTTCATTTTCAAGTTGTATATATTTGGAATTGTTCTAGCATACTTGTAAATAAAACTTGCAAGCTTTTGTCTGATAACTTCCATTACATGGAATCTTGTTTGAAAAAAACATACTTTTATATACTGTATTTCAAACATGAAATTGATGTTTCTTTTATTTTAAGTGTAAGCACAATGGGAAAAAAAGATTAGGTTAACCTACTGAGCTTTAATACCAACGCCTATAATTCTCTTCTATTTTTATCCCTTGTATTGGTTTCAACATGCGCTTCGTATCCTTGAGCGAGATGAAATTATTCTATTGGAGAGTGACTAGAGAGGTCACATAGAGTTATTTGTTCATCAGGTCAAGTTGGTTTAGTTGTATCGTTTAGTTGTACTTTTAGTTTTATCGTATAAATGACGTCGGTTCAATTTGTATATAAATGTTTTTGGGTTGTCCATTTATTCCATTGTTTGCATAATTGCTTATATTTGGGAAAATTTTGTTCCCTTGTATACTCTATTGATTCCCTCGGTGCTTATCACTATCCCAGGAGTATCGGGAACGCCTTTCGGGACTTGTGGCAGAGTGCCCCGAGTGACCGATTCGGGGTCGACTCGAGATGGTTAGTGACATGATTTTTTATTTATTTTTCATATAAAAGATAAAGAAAACAAAAAATATAAATATGAAGAAAACCATATAAGAGAAATGGGTACGTAATAGTGATACAAAAAATAAATAGGAAAAGTATAATTTAGTTTTCTAAAAAAATATGGATTAAAAATATATAAAGTAATAATATAATAAAGAATTATAGGCTATGAATACATGGATTAGATAGAAATAAAAATTATAATAAATAAACAAGAATAAGTTTGTAAATGAACCTCTTTTCTAATTTTGTTTTAAATGGTTAATACTTGTTTAATGAAATATAGAAATATAATTCAAAAAATATATAAAATAATAATTATTTTTGATGTATATATTATGGGTTTTAAAATTCATAAAAGAAAATTTCATTAGAGGAGTGGTATAAAAAAAGGAAAAAGAGACAAAAATGTTTCAAGTATATATCTTTTAGGGTTTTACTTAAATGAAAATATTAGTAGGGAGCTAAAAATAAATAATATTTATATATAAATAAATGTATAAATAAATAAAATGGATTATGTATGGATATATATATAAGTTATAAAAAGAACATATGGGAAATATGAAATTATGGTATGGTGGGGAGAGTATAGACTAAAAAGAATAAGTAAACTATGAGGTTCCCCCTAACCATGAGTTTTGAATCACTTTGGATGCTCCTCTAACTACTGGAATAAATGAATTTTTTATATTAATTACATATTAAAAAACCCTATTAATGTTCATTTATATCATAATAACCTGTTTATTATCATATATTATTCATTCATTGAATTTATTTTTTTATTTATATGGTTTGGGTTTGTTCCTTTTATAGTTCTAAAGTAGTTTGGATAAAATGGTAATTGTGCATGTTCTTTGTCCTATGGTTCCATATTATAATCAAGTGTAATGGTATTTCTTTAATAAAATTTCAACAGTATTAAATTTTTATAGTTCATATGATACTCAAATTGTTATAAATTAATAAATATTTCATGGTAATAATGTTTTAAAGGATTAAATAGACCATGGTTGTTTATTTTTAATATAATTATTATCTTAACTATTTTATAATTAAAAAATATTAAAAATTAATTACTTTTTTTATTAAGGTGATAATTATACATTATAAATTTTAAACAATCTATGATAGGTGAAAGTGAATATGGAACATTAAATTCTATATGGGTGGTATAAACTAATCATCGATGAATGTGGCTTGTAAGATAAATTAAAAAGTGAGAACCATATTCAATATTATTATTAACACTTAAAATAAATTCAACATTTAATAATTATCTTATGTTACAAGAATTATAACATAGAATCTAGGAGTTGTTAGAAGTGAAAGAAAATAAAAATAATTTATATATGGATATTTTAAATTTTATGAGATCCAATATTTGGAATATATCTCAATGATTGGAAGGTCATTATTTTAGTAATCTCTGAGCTTACCTATTTTTTTTCCAAGTTTGAGTATAACTGAACATTTAAGAGGGAGTGAGTTGATCTATTTCAAAATAAATTTAATGAATTATCAAAGAAAAAAAATTAAGTAGTGAGAAATAAAAATAAAAATATAAGTAGTTTTATAGTAGTTTAGATCCAATTGATCCTACATAAACTCTTCAAAATATCATAATGAGAGTACGTGACCTACTATTAGCATATCACTTTTAGAGGAGAGTGAAAGCACTTACAACCTTTCTATTTCACACCTAGAGTCACAACCCAATGTCCAATAGTTTTAACACTTGGTTCCATAATCTAATAACTTACATTAAGGTAGAATAAGAACAAAACATAACTTTATCCAGAAAGATGAAAAATAGAAACCTCTATATTTTACCTGAAAAAGGATCAAATAAAGCCTAATTATTTAAACCTAAAAGAAAAAAAACACAACATACGTTTTTTAGGGGTAGTATTACCCAACACTAAAGTCATTATTTAAAATATAAAATCATAATCCAAAAGTAAATGAACAAAAAAATTAGATATGAAAATACAAAAACAGATAAACCTATTGGATATTGAGATAAATGAATGTTAAAGTAACATGGAACACTTCTTTAAGAAAGGTTAATTATTATTAATTGTATCCAAGCATATTATAGTGATGATCCCAAAAATATATAGCATAGTACAGTTTGAGTATCATTGAAAATTTTTAAATGTTATTTCAATAGTTCTTTAAAACTCTATTTATAGTGTTTTGTGATGAATTATAATTCCAAAGGTTATATATACAATCAAAATAACATGAATATTCTAAAAATTAGTTTTCCTATTTTCTTAAAGTAGTAATAATTCATGTGAAACTAACGAAATACCTAAATGGTTTTTGATAGTTATTTTTCAAACAACAGTTTGCATGTATTCTATATTTAATAAACATGAAAAAAACAATTAATCTTTCTAAAAATATATACTTCACCACTATAAATAATAAAAACATTAAAATGTAAAAAAATATATAAAACACACTTCTAACCTTGTGATATTTTTTTAAATATTGCATGAAACACCTGAAATTTTTTTCTTTGCATTAAAATAATTAATAATCATGTATGGATCAGTTAAAATAAAGAAATAAAGTGTATACATATTTAGTAAATTGAAATATAAAAAAATTAAGAAAAATAGAGCATATTTCAGGATAGCTAAAAATAAAATTGTTGAAACATAAAAAATAACGTATGAGTCATTCTGCATATGAGTTCTTTACTAAAAATTATATAAGTCATTATATAGTTTGTGTATGATTTTTCTTGTTTTACACATGAGTTATTTCATATAATTTATTTCATACTTAGAAAAATTTCACCCTTCATTTGAGTCAATTTGACTTGTATACTAGTAATTATTAAGCTATGTCTGTGTCTTATGACATCTTCTCATGAGTCATCAGATACTTATTTTTCTGGAATAAAAATATTTGTTTAAGGGTCATCTACAACTTGAGTATGAGTGATATATATATATATATATTCTATGTATGATTCATAATAATTTTTGTATGAAAAATATGATTTCTTTGTGCAAGTATTTTTTCAAATATTTTTTTTATTTCAGCATATAAGTTATAATCTAACTCTTACAGATATGGATTTTTCTATGAATTAAATTTATAAGATATGTGATGAATGTGAATAAATAATTCAATAAAATAAAAAGCATAATTTTATTATTCAAGAATTGAAAACATCAAAACTCATGCTAAAAGGTATTAAAAAGAATTTTGTAATTTTAAAAACGTAATAATGTCATGTAAAAATGGTTTACTCAACAATCTCCCCATTTATGATAATTAAAAAACCAAATATAACATAAAACATTTTCCCTCGTTTTGAAATTATCAATGATAGAAACTAGAAGAAAATGTTGAAACATACCTTTACCATTTAAAAATTGTTTTATAACCCAAAAAATTTATTTACCTTTTTGGAAACTTAGTATGTTTATTTATTTTAGAATGTATCAATGTATATTTCGGGTTAAATAATATCCTCCTACATAGTTTTAAATTCTAAAAATAAATACCAGCTAAAAAAATATTAAATAGTGATGTAATGAGAGAATATAGAAACATCACTTAAATTTAATCTCACCCCTATTAAGACTATAAAATCTTAAATATAACATGTAATAATTTTAACTAAACTATGTACAATGTTTTAAAAAAATAATTGATAATTCAGTTATAATGCATCCTGAAAATCAATTTAAAAGTAATAAGGAGCCAGAAAACATGGTAAATGACATTCAAATAATTTATAAATTATTTTCAATGAATTTAATATATTCTTTTTGACATTGATGAAAATATAATTTCTTTCTCACTCACCCTAAGAAATTCAATATGAAACTAAAAACTGATTTATGTTAATGTCTATAGACAAAAAAATACATCATGTTTAATCATACTTAATTACTGAAGATAAAATAATGTCCAAAAAATAATAAGTTCCTAAAAAATATATCTGACATGAAGTATAATTATGATAGTGAAATGTTTTTATCCTTAAAGAAAAATTTTATGAACATTAATATATTCATAAAATAAATTTGTTTTACAATTTTTATTTTATATTTACATCATTTCAAATTCATATTTAATTATATCAAACATTGAATTTAAATATTTTTCAATGATATCAGTTATTTGATAGCAATTTGAAACATATTATAAATTCAATTCAACCTTTTGAACATTGTTTTTAATATAATGAAATATAAATTTTATATTATTAATCATTAAATTATGTAGTGTGTTCTTTGGAATTACAATAGAAGATGATTTATCACAAAAAATAGGTTATTTGTAATAGTGAACATCAAAATTATCCAATGTTTTCTTAATAAAAAATAATTGAGCACAATTTGTTTTGGAAAGAATGTATTATGATTTTGCAGTAGATAAAGAAACTAAAAATTGCTTCTTAGAATGATTATAAACTATGATTTTTCATGGAAAGTGAAAAATTTAACTTGTTCATTTTCTATCATCTTTACATCCATCAAAATTATTATCTAAATAGAATTTTAAATCAAATAAATTTTTGTTAGGATAAAAAAACCCAAGATGATAGAATGTTTTACATATTTTATAATTATTTGAACATTGTTTGAGTGAATTTCTTTAGGTTTAGTTTGAAATATAGAAAAATAAAATAAAAATAAAAACATTAAATCAGTCTAAAAAGTAGTTAAATAAGATAAACAACCAGTCATACATCTATAAAGTTTGTTATCCATATATTTTTTAGATTTATTAACATCTTATTTACATAAAGTACTCATAGAGATATTTAAAATTTTAAAATTATATGGAACAAATATTTTAAAATTTACCTTGAATACATAGATTGAATTAGAAATATTCCATCATTCCTTTGGGAATTTGATATCGAAGGAAGGATTTTAATTTTCCCATAAGACTCATCTCAAATTCCCTGGTCCTTAATTATTAAAACTCATGACATAAAAAATTATTTGATGATCCCAAAATGATGTCATCCATATTATTATAGAAACTAAAATTTTCATTACCATATAAAATTATAGATAAATTAATATAAAACTTTACTTTTATAATATAATTTATAAAATAAAATTGTATAATATTTTGTAAATGGTTATCATAGACTTTTACAACCACACATATATTTAGAATGTTTTGAAACATGATTAGGATTTTATTAATTTTCAAAACTAGGGGCTATCTAACTTAGACCTTCTCAGAAATAAATCCATTTATAAAATCACTTTTTTCATCCATTCAAAAAATTTTAAATCCATAAAAAGCAGTATAAGATAATAATAAAATTATATATTCTAACCTTGAATACAAGGAATTTTTTTATCATAATATATTCCTTCTTTCAGGAATTTTCTTAATATACTAATATGTTTTTATTTTATATAATATTTGATGATTCATTATGTTTATTCCTAAAAATACATTTAGTAACTATAACTTTTTATTATTTTGTAAAATCACTATATCCAAAAATTTATTTCCAGAAATATTTTTAACACGTCTTATATAGGAAATATTTGATGAGGTTTAGAAAAATCTTCATCAATATTTTTTTTGGAAAAAAAAATTAGAATGAGAATAAAAAACCCTTAATGAGTTTATGGTCAGAATTATTGAATCAAAATTTACGATCATTTTATCTAAATTAGGTCCTATACATGATTTACTATTTATTTTATTAGGGTAACTCTCCTCCTCAAAATGTGTATATTCATTTTAAGGTTTATTCTGTCTAAAATTAAAATAACTAAAGTCCACTTGAAGGAGGTTGAAATAATCATTCCTTTGTTTTTAATAATTTCCATCAAACCTATGATGTATAGAATTTTAAACCAACATGGTTCTTCTATGATGAAATATATATTATTTTATATAATTTTAATATCATAAATATACATATTCATCAAAATTTACATTGAGTTTATCTAAGGAATATTTTATATTAAGAATATAAATATTGTGGCCGTATACAATAAAATAACCAAGTTTCAATTTTCTTCCATTCAAAATATTATAATAATAATTCCTTAAAATTGATTTTATAAGAACTATATTATAATTATATAAATATCTATTTATAACTTCTACCTAAAAATATCTTGGAGTTTTAAATCATTTAAAAAGGTTATTACTATTTATTGTAAAGTTGTATTTGTACTATCAACAAATCCATTTTTGGGGGTTGTACTAGGGGTTGATAATTTTTGAGAATGTCCATTTTACTCATAGTGGTATTATTTAAATTACATATTTAAAAATAATTCACCTTGATCACTTTGAGTATAAAAAATTAAATTTATTTTTTCATTTTGAACTATATTCGAATAAAAAATAAACTTAGATGATGTTTTAGACTTATGATAAAGAAAGTAAGTCCATGAAAATATGTTAAAGTACACAAAAATAAGAAGGAGATTTTTTTTAAAAATAGGACTTGCATTAGGTATATGCTCAAATAAATAAACATGAATGAGTTATAATGTTCTTATAGTTTGATAATACTTGGTATATCTAAAACTCTAAAGGTGTTGTTTACCTTTTATATAGGAGTCACCAATATATTCGATATCGAGTTTTAATTTGAGTATTTATAGAACATAATGATTCTATTTTTTTTATATTGGATTGAAATTGGAATAGAGGAGCCTCTTATTCGATAAATTATTTTCTGACTAAATAATATTCATGCACACAACATTATACACAATCAGTTTGGTAAAATTTATAGAATATTTAATATATTTTCAATTTGTATAAACATGAAAAATTCATCTATAAAATATTTACACATATCATTTTTCAATTTTAATTGAATTACATAATTAAATTATTTTTATATAATTACCATTTTATGTTTTAAGTATTCAACATATAGAAATGTTTGAAATGATTCCCTTGGAATGTTTTTCAAAGAATGTCTTATTCATTTTAAGAAATTTATTATAACAATAAATTATAGTACTAATTTTATTTATTGTGATAATTATTTCCTTCTTATTATTTAATTCCCTTCATTGATTTTTTTAGATAGATTCATTTGTAAACATTGAATTTCATTTTTCATCTTGTCATTTTCTCCAAAATAGTATTAATATTCATTGTTTGTGCCTCAATTTTTTTAGAAATACATCCCATGAGTTCATAATATTTATTTTGAATGGTAAAATAATATTTATAGATCTTATCATTTTAAGAAGAGGCTGTAATTATTATCTTTTTATTCAATAGTTATCTTATTTTCCTCAAAAGATTTCTTATACTTCTTATTGAGTCCATGTGTATATCAATTTTTTTTTAAAATTATTTTTACCCTTTGAATTACATAAAATAATTCATAAAATGATATTTTTCAAATTAATATTAAGAAGATTCATTTTTATAATCACTTACATGATTTGAAGTATTGATTAAGCACAAATTTTCCAATTCTTTTTCAAAACCAAATTATCCACTAGAATATGTGTCTTTGGTATAGACGTATCTAGTAAAAAGTTCTCTCTATTACTTATCTTTCCCCTTTTTAATATTTTCTTTTAAATTTTTTCATCCTGGTTTTATATTCCCCTTTACTTTACATTCATATTATATTAATTTCAGAAAAATTTAGAAGTAACATTACCTTTATGGTGTCTTTATAATCATCTGCAGTATAATATCTCTTATTCCTTCTTGAATACCCATTATATATTTTGTAAACACTTTTGGAAACATGTTTTGCTTATTAATTTTCAGTTTTATATAAATCATAATATGATTATTAATGATTAACATTCATTTTATATTTCAAATAAACCCTACTTCATTTATTAGATTATTCTTCCTCAATTTTTTTCAATTCTAACACATTTAAAAAAAGTTCCAATAAGATCATCAAGAGTATATTATTTAAAAATCTTACTCTAATTAAGTTATACATTCTTATCATTCCATTCATTAGTTGTATCTCTCAAAAATATTTCCAATAGAACTATATTATTGAGATATTATCCTAAGGTATTCATTCCATTTACCATACTAGTAAATTAATGAAGCATATAACTTAAAATTTCACTTGTAATAATATTAAAACCATGATATTCTACCCTTACCCTGTCAATTTTAGTCATAATTAGTTTACCAGATCCATAATGAGTATTTTCATATATTCTATAGATATCAAGTGATTAAACCTGAGTATTACGTAGATAAAAATATCATCATTTTAGAATAATGTTCGATACACTTCCTAAAAACACCCACCCTAACACTATAATGGTTTAGTTATTTTAAAGACTAAATACATATTTTTAAGAACCTTGGTTTTTGTGTGAGGTATGAATATTTTAATCATCATTTTAAATGTTTTTTATGGACTTACTTAAGTACCCCATGTGATCACGAGAATTTTGGATGTGTATGGGGCTTGTTCAGAGCTCGAAAATGAGTTATGGACTGAAAATGGCCTGGTGCACGGTTTGCACACAGCCTGCACACTATTAAGGTAACCGTGTGAGGGGAAGAATTAGCTTCCGTAAGACCATGAGAAATTCTGAAAAAGTTAAATGTTTTTAATAAAAGGTTTCTCACTGGTACCACATGTTTAGTCAGAGAGTGCAGAGAAACCGTTTTAAGTGCCCCTTGGTGGCAGTGAGCTGTGCACGGTTGCCGCACGATTTGAGAAACCATGCGGGTAAACTGCATGAGTCTGCTTGATTTTTTTTATAATTTTAATTAAAAACAAAATATTCCTTTTAATCCCATTTTATTGATTCTTATTCAATGCACAATTTTCCTCCCATGGAGCTCTCCCATGAGGTTCCTAAGATAGATATTGATCCCAGTCATTCGTTCAACCTCTGTTTTGATGGCTGACCATCTCATCTGATCTTCATCGGGGAGACCTACATTCCTTTTTAGTCATATTCAATTCTTATGTAAATCGATTGTGATTTTTTGATTTTAGGCTCATATTCCCTAATATCCCTTTCTTGGTATGTTCTTCAAATCTCATATAAACCAGGATGAATCAGGACTTGATACTGGACGATCACTCTACTATCTAGCCATGTTAGGAGTATATACTTTATATCAGATTTTCTAGTGCTTTTATGGCATTTGTAATTTTCTCCATCCATCGTACTTTATGATGAGGCCTCATTTTTGAGTGAGTTACTTGTATTAGCTGTATTCAGACCTAGTGAGGATTCCCATAGGTTCCATTTAGGTTTGTTGGAATCTGTTTCTCGATTCAAGGTCAACTATGGGGTGAAACTTCTAGAAATTCATTGTTTATACTTGTTTAAACCACCTAAGGGGTGTGTGTTTTTGATTTCCTATATAGAGGAATCCCAATAGTGCTTTGATATCTTGAATATCTTTCCTAAGATATGTAATTCCTCCTTTACTTTTGATATCTTGTGATTGATTGCCTATTTTGATAAGACAACTTGAATGAATTGTGTTAATATGGGTGGGTATACCAATATAAAATAGTTAATGGGATGTTAAATGGATTATATGGGAGGGTAGACCCATATTCTTGGTAAATGATTAATTTATTGCATGAGTGGGTATACTCATAGGTTGTTCTTATTGATGTGAGTGGGTACACTCACATGACATTGAATGTTTAATTTTGAATGCAAGAATGAATGGTTTGATAGATTCTATGGAATAATTTATATGGGTTTGGAACACGGTAGTGGATTCTTTGGGTTGACTCTTCCCATTAGGTATTGATTATGTGGAATGCCTCAGAGCTTAATACCCTGTGGATCTAAATTTATTGGGCTCACGTAGGACATGACATTTTCATGCTTCTAGGACCCCAACCAGTGCATAGACCTAGTTTCCAATGGGACTCCCATGGGACTCGATGTGGATGCCTTGAACGAGCTCCTTGTATCCGGCCCTTCATGGTCTAGATATACTATATGGATGCCCTAGTATGTGACACCTTGGATCCAACCCTTGGGATCTAATTTTCACTATACAACATGGCCGTGAGATTTTACTTTTCACTATATGACATAGATGTGGGACTATTAACTTATTTATACATCATGGTTGTGGATTGCTTGGTATTTATGGATGTACGGTGTGTACAAGTGACTTTTTTTACTTTGTTATTGATGCCTTATTAGGAGATTACTATTTTGATGGTAACCTTGAGAGGCTGTTCAGCACTAATTATGATAGTAGAATTATGGAATAGGAAAACAAACTTACTTTACTGGTTTCTTTACACTTTCTAGTGCTATATATATTGCTGTTACAACTATATAGACTAGGGTAGTTGCCTACTAGGATTCTTATCTCACAGCCTATTTGGGTATCCTCAGGGACCCAAACAAATTATATGGTTGAAAGTAATGATATGGGAAATCACCCAGGTATATTTTGTTGATTGTGTCTTGGGATTAGGGGAGCATAGGACCAAGATTTGTCCTGCGATGCTACTGGGATACTTTTTTGGCTTTTTTTTTACTTTTTGGGACATTTGTTTTGTATTGTGTTGCCATTTACTATTTTGGATGCTTTTTAGAATATTATAACATCAGTATTATTTTGTATATGAGATACTCTTTGTTATTGATATATATACCTATCTTGTCTTATTTCTAGTTGACTGCTATTTATTTCTCTTTTTCTATTTAATGTGTGTTTTACTTATGCTATGATACTCTGGTAATAAGGGAATAGTCCCCCATTGACTCACCTAGGCCCTCACTACTAGTCGGTAGCCTCTGGAGTTTGGGGAGATGTGCTTGAAGCCATATAACTAACCCAGCTCGGGTAACTGTTGAGTGGCATCTGGTTTCAGGACATTACAAAGTGATATCGGATCATTTCTTTTCTATTTTGACTTATTGTTTGGTGACAATAGATATTGATAGGAAAGAAATGGGATTTGGTAATAAATTATGCCAAAGAGTAGCTACCCCATTTATAGGTAAAATCAAAATGTCCTTCAATGGATTTCTATTTTTCTGTATTTTGATGGTAACAATTATGTTGATTTCACCATTGGGTGATGTACTTGATTTCTATTTTTACTATTGATGCAATTGTGGGTTCTATTTCTGTTTCAACCTGATGAGATGAGGGTGTTCCATCTCATGCATCATACAGATACATGTTAGAATAACATTCCATGAAATATTCCATTCCATTTTGGATGAATTCATTGTTTCATGCTTTTGTGATAGTTGGTGTGATAGTTGGGACTGTTGTTGTGTTAGTTTGAATGTAGTATATATAAAGGTTGACATCATATTTCAATCCATAAGAAGTATGATCCCTTATGAATTGGGAAAAGATTAACCAATAGAATGAGGATGATAAATGAACTTGATATATAGATGGTAGATTTGGAACCAATTCTGGGGTTGTGAGGTGTTATGTTCCCTCATGGATTCAGAATTGGTAACCCCTGGTAGAATTTCCTGGATGAATAAAAGTGAAATAAGAAAGGAAAAAGGAAATTATATAAAGAGACTTGACTTAGAACATACTTTTGAGTGGTTAAGAGGCATAGTTTCTAGAGGTACAATGAATGTTCTTCATATATTCTGAAATTTAGGAGTTGGCTGTGGGTTTTACTTGGTTTCTAGGAGTGTTTTGACCTATCTTGCACTTTTGATCTATGCGTTTTGATGTTGTCCTTTTTTGGGGTGTGTGTTTGGAATTATAAAGGCTTTACACCATGAAAACCAATAGTGGTATTTTGCGAGAGAGGCAATGAACATACCTCTGATATAGTGGTCCATGAGCTACTGGTTGGTCCTCCTTTAGTGACATCTATGGTAACAGGAGAAGTTCCTAACACAGGTGCTCATGCACAATTCCCTGAGGGGTTTCTTTGTTATTTAGAGACCTTCCCAAGAGCACCACAACCTGACATGTCTATGAAATAACTGAAACAAGTGTTCCGATAGAATAATTATCCCATGTTTTTGGGGGATGGTGTACCATAGTTTGTAGAGCTGTGGCCTGAGATAATGTCAGTGATTTTTGAGCATCTGAAGATGCATCCAGGGCGAACGGTCAAGCTTGCGATGTATATGCTATGTGGAGTGGCAACGCGCTGGTGAGACATTTTGAACTAGGATGACAGGATATAAGATATGGGTTGGAATGACTTCAATAATTGCTTATATGATTACTTTTATCCCGCTACACTGCGACCAGAGAGGGTTAGTGTGTTCATGCGTATAGAATAGTGCATAATGACAGTTATGGAATGTTGGTTCATATGATACTGTTGGTCCTCATCTCTAGTATTAGTAGTTTTAATAATAAAAAATTATATTAATTCATATTTATCATGTCTTAACATTAACTACCATAAAACTGGTTTTCCGCATCGCCACCCTTTAACACTACTAAAAAAGGCACTGATAAACGGGGTGCCTTTATCCGTGCTAAAAAAGCACTGATAAATGGTACTTTTAACAGCACTAAAAATAGCACTATTAAAAGTGACCCTTTATCAGCACTTTTTTAGCGCTGATAAATGAACCCCCTTTATCAGCAATTTTTTTAGTGCTGTTAAAGGGCTTGCCTTTATCAGCACTTTTTTTAGTTGCGCTGATAAAGGGGGGATTTATCAGTGTTTTTCTCAAGAGATGATAAAGTGTATATATCAAAAAAGTTATATTTCATAAAAAATAATATATTGATATTTAAGTATAATTATATTGATATAAATATAATATATATATTTTAAATTTGTTTTAGATTGATTTGATATGTGGTAGACGCAAAACAGACATCCGAATTAGAAATTATGGCTGTTTGGATAGATTAAGGACCTTTTTGGGCCTTAAAAAATTTGAGAAGGTGTTACAGTGATCACCAGAGTGTAGGTTTATTTTCAAGAATTGATTAGATATGTGGTATATGAAAAACGGACACCCGGAGTAGAAGTTATAGAAAAACGGACACCCGGAGTAGAACTTATGACTGTTGAGAGGAATTGTGGGCCTTTTTGGCCTTGAAGAACTTGACAAGGGGTTACAGTTGTCACAATAGTGTAGATATTTTTATAATATTCAATTTGATATGTTGTAGAGTGAAAACGTATACCCGAAACAAAATTTATGGTTGTTTCAAATTGAGCAACCCTTCTAGCGCCTAAAAACCTAAGAAACCTATAACTCACTAAAATAGCCATAACTTTTTCTCCGGGTATTCGTTTGAGCACTCCGATAAGTAAAATAGAAGCTCATGAGATGAGTAAGGAACATGTATAATAAATATTATTATAAGATCAAATAAATGGATAATATATTATCTATACTACTCTACAAAAACTCCAACTTCAAATGAACATAACTTTCACTCCGGGAGTCCGTTTGGGCTCTACCACATATAAAATTGAAGGCAATGAAGAGATATATGTAGAGGGATAACTCTAGAAAAGTTAAATTTATTTATTAGACCCTAATACCCCAAAAAACCATCATAATTCCTCCAAAACTATATTTATGTGTCCGATTCCTTGCCAAATTTTTCTTAAAATGAAAATAACTCTCAATTAGTGTGTCTGTTTGGCCTACACCACATGGTATATCATAGTGCATTCCACGAGCATCGGTTTGACTAGTCAAAAAGTGTAAACAGACACCCAGATCAAATTTTATTCATGTTTCAGTGACTCTGTGTTTTTTTAGGTTTTTCAAGCCCCAATTTCTTTCACTTTTATCCTATCTGCTGTTTTTTCAAACTGTAACTTATGATCTGCCTGTTCATTAGGCCTCCACCACCTATCATATCAAAGCATGTTTAATATATAATATTTGTAAATATATATATGTATGTAAAATTATACTCATAGATACACATAATATATATATATATATATGTGTGTGTGTGTGTGTTGTATATATATATTTATTTATTTATAAAAACACACAAAAAAGCATATTTTATATAAATATTTTTAAAAATGATCTTATAAATTTATATTAATATACGAATAAATATATTAATATATAAATATAACTGTATATATATATTAATATAACTATATCTATTAATATATCTAAATATATATATATTAATATAAATATATATATGTTAATATAAATATACAATAATATACAAGTAAATGTTAATATATATATATATATAAATTAATAAATATATTAATAAATGGTGAACAAAGAAATATGGTGGAGTGGTAAAGGATTAGGTGCGCGGGCAACATGTCTCGAGTTCAAATCCAGGTGGAGGTAGGTCACACACGCGGATGGAATAAGGGATAACACTGTTAAAGGGTGGGGGCACTATTAAAGGCCATGGCGTATGGGATGTGGTGTATAGGCTGGGATGGGTGGGGGGGGGGGGGGGGTTCAAGCGCTATTGAATCCCCTCCCTGATTTGCAGATTTCTTTTAATGTTTTTTAAGTTTTATTAGCCCTAAAAAAGCACAGATAAAGGACCCATTTATTAGTGCTGATAAAAGACCCCGTTTATGAGAACTTGTTTTAGCACTGATAAAGCACCCATTTATCAGCGCTGATGAAACACCCCTTTTATGAGAATTTTTTTAACACTAATAAAATGGGCCATTATTAATGATTTTTTGAATGATGATAAAAGGAACCCCCCTTTATCTTTGATGAGATTAATAGTGATTTTTTAGCACTGATAAAGGATTTTTAGCACTAATACAAGCCTGTTTTGTGGTAGTGATTTCAATCATCATTATTTAAATTTCAATATGGGAAACTATGTATATCTATGATCTAACATAAAATCGATATATTCTATTTACATTTATATTGTAAGACAGTCCAAACAAAAATATATTCCAAGTATAACAGACTAACACCAACAGAAGAGATGAGATACCAACAATACAGATGACCTACAGATGCATATGGCTCACTGATGCAGAAGACTTACCAATGGAAATGACTCACTGATTTAGAAAATCTACCTATGTAATCAACCTACCTTCAATACAATTGACATACCAATTCATGGTTCTACCGATGAAAGGACTCACTGACAGTTAAAATGAGTCACCAATGTAATGAGTTACCAACATATGGAAAGACCGACAAAATGATATACCGATAGGTTAAGTCACCAATAGAAGGAGATACCAACCAAGGACCCACTGATAGACTATATAAAATTTCATAAATTTGAAAACATTTCTGTCGGTCATATTTTGAGTGTTTCAATATGACTGATTTATTTATAGCCTTTTTACAGACATCATAAATGAGGAAGTCAAAAATATGAGGCACTATGTCTACCTCAAATATTCATATTATCATGCAATAGTGATATATATTAAAAAGAGATAACATGGAAAAAGACATCATGATAGAGTCATAAAAACACAAGAAGACTTACTACGAGCATCATACCGAAGAAGGAGAATGCACAAGGAATTATTCATTCCTGGTTGTTGTGAACTAAAGATCCCCAATAATAAAATTTCCATCACCTCAGCAGTATCCAACCAATCCAAAGGATAAGAACCTCCCACCTTCCTAGAAGATAGAACACAATGCTCCATGACACTCTGTTTTCAGTGTCTGTTTCTAGAAGAGGACCCAAGATTAAAATATAATACATTAGAGAGTCCAAATCTGAACTGAATCACAATTATAGCATCTATAATCCCTTCTTAATATATTATACTCTATTGTGTACCATTTAACTAAAATTTCGTGATGTGTGTGTGTCTGTACTAAAATGCACACTGTCTCCTGTGCTAAACTGGAGGATACTAGATATCCTCAATCACCTATATTCTAACACTTTTTGACCCATATATAACTGTGGAATAGGCCTTCTATGACCTTGTTGTTTGTTTCCCCATGTAGAGGAGTGGAAGAGGACTTGTGAACTGGAAAGTCCTTTGTACTGTTGTTAACCTTGATCCAAGGTGTGGATCAAGTTTATTAATATAAACTACTTAGTGGAATGTGATCACCTAGTGGAGTGGATTAGGTCTCCACTTGAGACTAGACCACTTATTTTATCTGTAGTGTGTTTCGGTTTATCCTTTCTTTATTTTAACTTATATTTCATAAAACTAAATTTTACTTTGATATTTAGTCTTGGATAGTAGTTATAATTGTTTTTCCTTATTAGAGTAGTTTGAAAAGATGTATCAATATCTAATATTATTATAACTTAGAAATAATCAATCTTCTAAGAAACTATTTGAAGAGTAAGACTATTATAACTTTACTTCCTTGGTTAGCTAGATTGTTTTATTTTAAAGTGGGGTAACTTTATAAATTAACCTTTTTAACAGAAATATTTATAGGTACTCAATTCACCCTCTTCTTGATTGTCCTACTCCAACCAACATGGAATACTCCACATGATTTAATGAGCTGCATCGTTTTTCACCGATGTATCTTTCTGATGAGTTGTCGAGGGAGAGGCGTTTTATGGAAGTTATCATACATGATATCATATCTCAGGTGAATTTATTTAGGTTGGATTATATCACTGATCTTGAGAATCGGGTTCTTATCACATAGTGGAACATGAGGAAAGATGGGGGTACAGAACAAGGGTGTGTTGTTTCTCTCGCAAACTGATCTACATCTTCAATTAGGAAGTGCCATTTTGAGATTTCCCATGAAGTTATTTCTAGTCTGTATATAGGTGCAAGCAACTTTATGGATTTAAATCAGTGTGGTAGGCAAGGCTACAAGGAGAATCAATGCCATTATTACCCAATCGAGTGCTGATATTGTGGTAAGATGGGGCACATGGAGTGTTTTTGTAGGAAATTCCCTCTAGCTGTGAGTTGTAGGGGTTCAGCTCCGATATTTGGATCAAGAGAAGGTTCTTTAGCCCTGCGTCAGGATAGGATCTAGTGTAGTGCAAGCTAGTCAGGGCAAGGTAGTGGTGGTCATGGCCATGGTAGCCAGATGCCAGTTTCTCAGAGACAGTAAGGTGGATCAGCTTAGGGTATGTAGGTAGGGACACATGGCCATGGTACCAGCTAGGCTTATGAACTGCAATAGAACCAATAGAAGCAGGATCCTAGTTTTTCTATAGTGAGAGGTATGATCTTAGTAACTTTTACTATTTAATATACTATTTTTGATACATCTATCTCTCATAGATTTATTTTTTCATGAGTTGTTAAAAGCCTCAGGCTTATTGTTTTACTTTCAGAGAGAGTTTTGACACTAGACACACCGTTGGGATTTAGAATCGGATATGTGTTCTTTTGTATGTAGTTTCCCTATGAGGGCGATGGGTGTCACTTAATTTGGGATCTGTTTTTCCTCAAGATGATAGGGATTGATGTCATTCTAAAAATGGACTGGCCAGTAGATTATCGAGCGTACATTGACTTCTATCACAAGAGGGTGACTATCACATCACTAGAGGGTGTAGTATTTATTCACAAGGGTGAGTGGAATATTCAGGATAGCAGAGCTATCCCCAAGCATCATGGGTTGGGTGGGATGATAGCCTATATTTTTAGTTTGTTTCTGGTTGATCAGGGAGTGATTAAGGCAAACTTCCCTCTAATGGTTAAGTGCTTCAAGGACGTCTTTCCCAATGAATTATCTAGGTTACCTCTTGAGAGAGAGGTGGATTTATCCATTGATATAGTTCAAGGAGATACATCGATATCCATTCCACTTTATAGGATGGCTGTAACGGAGTTGAGGACATCAAGAGGAATCTAGAGGATTTAGAGGCAAAAGGGTTTATCAGAACTAGTGATTATCTATGGGGTTCACTAGTCCTTTTTGCGAAAAGGTGGATGAAACTATTAGGTTATGTGTGGACTATCAGAAACTGAACTAGTTAATGGTTAAAAAATAATATCCCTTGCCAAGGATAGATGATCTGTTTGATCAGCTTCAAAGAGATTGTGTGTTCTCAAAGATTGACTTGAGGTACGAATATCACCAGGTTTGTGTTTGACCTACATACATACCTCATACAGACTTTCTTAGTAGGCATGGGTTATACGAGTTTCTGGTTATTCCTTTTGGTCTCAAAAATTCACCTGGAGATTTCATGGTGCTGATGAACCATGTTCTCCATCCTTACATAGATTCTTTTGTGGTGGATTTCATGGATGATATCTTGGTGTGTTATAACAATTGACACAAACATGATAACCATATTGATACCATTTTGAATACAATAAGAGAGCATCAGTTATATGATAAGCTCACTAAGTTTCACTTTTGGATGGATCAGATTCACTTCCTGGGTTACATCATCTCAGATACATGAGTTTCAATGGACCTAGAGAAGGTGATAACAATAGTCTCCTTGGAACATCCCAACAATAGTTTTGAGATATTAAGTTTCTTTTGGATTGCTGGTTACTATAGTTGTTTTATACAATACTTTTCATGCTTAGAAACGCCGTTGTAGGGCTTGAATAAGAAGGGTGTGAAGTTAGTTTGGTCAGATTCTTGCGAGACAACCTTTTAGGAGATGAAAGGGAGGTTGACATCTGCACCAGTCCTGATACTACCTGATCAAGGAAAGAATAACATGGTATAATGTGATGCTTCTAGTATTGGGATGGGGGTAGTGGTGTTGTTGGGAGATTGAGTCGTGGCTTATGGGTCTCATCACCTGAGGCCTCATGAGAGGAATTACCCTACACACATAATCAAGCTAGCTGTAGTTATTCATGAATTGCGTTGTTGGAAGCATTATTTGTTGGGAGAGAATTTTGTGGTGTACACGGGCCAAAAAAGCCTCAAGTATATCTTTAAAAAACATGATATGAACATGAGGTAGTGAAGGTGGGTGGTGTACCTACAATACTTTGAATTTTTTCTTGTCTACATGCCTGATAAGGGAAATGAAGTGGTCGATGCACTGATCAAGATAACTTGGATAGAGGTAGTGCAGCAGGCCAGTGGTGAGTGGAATCTTATGGAATTTTTCTTTGAGATGCACTAGAGGTGCATGGTAGATAGGGAAAGACTTTCCTATCATCCTTCACTATGACCTCTACCATAATGGGAAAATTTAGGATGAGGAAAATATCAGATTATGAAGTCCTAGTTCTACAGGAGTGTGTGGAAGGTGAGGAAAATCCTCTTGGTTGGATGGTTGGTGATGATGAAATTATACATATCCATGGATGTGTTTGGGTTCCAGTGGATTTATGTGAGGAACTGATGTGGGAGTTTTGTGATTCAGCTTGGGCAGTGCATCCCAAAGTCACCAAGATGAGTCATGACATACATCACTAGTATTGGTAGCTGGGTATAAAGTGAGAAGTAGCTGGTTCTATTATGAGGTGTTCCAACTGTTAGTAGGTGATGGTAGAACATCAGTGGTTGGCTATGCTTTTACAATAGTCACCTATCCTACAGTTTAAATGGGATGACGTTTCGATGTATTTCGGGACTGGTTTTCTAAGGTCTCCTTGAGGTAATAATGATTTGTGGGTAGTTTTTGATAAGTTCATGAAGGTCGCTCACTTTTTTCTGATCAAATTTACCTTTAGTGTTTCTAAGGTTAGAAGGTTATATATATGAGATGTGTTATGAATACATGTGGTCCCACACACTATCATTTTAGATACAGATGGATGCTTTAAATTTCAATTAAGGAAGATATTTCAAAGGGCTCTGGGTACATAGGTGCTTCTGAGAACAACATGCCATCGTCAGACTAATGCCCAGTTAGAGCATATGATATATGTGCTAGAGTACACACTATGAGAATGAATCCAAGAATTTGGGGGCTCTTGGGATTGGAATATTCCCCTGGTTGAGTTATCCTACATTGATAGTTATCAGGTGATGATACAAATGGAACATTATGAGGCTTTATATGGCAGTCTATTCCATTTTACCATCTGCTAGTTAGAGGAAAGTGAGGCAGATTTATTGGGACCATGTCTCATGCAGGAGATATCTGAGCAAGTACAGTTGATACAAAAGTGGATGGCTACAACACAATATTGTCCTAAATCATACGGTAATCTCTGCAGACGACCTTTAGAGTTCAAGGTTGGGGATATGGTTTTCCTGCATGTTTCACCGAGGGTGTGTAGTAGGCAGATCAGGAGGTAAGATAATATTTCACTGTGATATGTCAGCCCATTCAAGATTCTGGAGAGTCGGGTCGGTTTCCTATAGGTTGCAGTCACCTCATAGGTACCGATCCAAGAACGATGTCTTCCATGTATCTCAGCTGTGTCACTATTTCTCATACCCATATAACGTTTTCATACCAAGGATATAGAGATTCATCTTGATGCATTATTTGAGGAGCATACAATTCATATTGTTGATAGGATCATGAAGGTTCTTTGAGGCTGTTCAGTTCCTATAGTATAGGTTCTATGGTAGAAATACCATTTATAGGATGATACTTAGGGAAGGAAGTCCGACGTATGTGCTCAGTGGACAGAGTTGTTCTCAGACGAATCTTTACCACCCTTTAGAGAGAAATTCTTGGACGAATTGCTACAATGGGGGAATATTGTAAGAACCCATGTTTTTTTTATGATGGTTGGATATTTTATTTCTCAATTTAAATGCTTTTTATGGCCCTACCTATGTACCCAATGTGATCACAGGTGCTTCGGAAGGTGTTTGGGGATTGTTCAAATCCCAAAACTGAGTTATGGGATAAAAATGTCCTAGCACATGGTTTGTGCATGACCTACCCATGATTAAGGTAACCATGTGAGGGGAGGCTGTAGCTTCCGCACAGTTTTAGAAATCGTGTGATAAAGACCGCACGTCCCTGAAAAATTATGAAAAAGTGGTTGGTTTTTAATAGATGTTTTACCATGGTTACTGCACGGTTTCCACATGGGTAGTCAGATCAAGTGAAGAAACCATGGAAAGTTCCCCTGGAGGCAGTGATCTGCACACGATTTCCATAAGGTTTGGGAAACTGTTTGAGAAAACCATTCAAGCCTACTAGATGAGTCTTTTAGAAATTTTAATTAAAAACCAAATATTCCTTTTAAACCCATTTTGGGTTTCTTCTTCAATGCACAATATCGCTCTTGTAGAGCTTTCCCTTAAGGCACCTAAGCTAGGGATTTGGCCCGGTCATCTGTATGACGTTTTTTTTATTATCGATCATCACACCCGATCCATATAAGTAAGACCTACAATTCTTTTTTTCCACACTCGATTCTTTTGGAAATCAATTGCGATATTTGATTTTAGGCTCATATGCCCTAATATCCCATTATTCATGCATTATTTAGATCTATCATAAACCAGGGATAATCAGTACTCGATACCGGATGATATCTCTACTACAAATCTGTGGTAGGTGGTATATACTTTCTTTCATCTTTTCTTGTGCTTCTCGAGTTTTTGTCATTTTCTCCATCTGTCGGACTTTCCAGTGACACATCGTTTTTGAGCGATTTTCATGTAGTAGCTATAGTCAGACCTAGTGAGGATGCCCGTCGGTTTCGTTTAGGTGAGTTGGCACCCATTGCTCGATTCAAGGACACCCATGGGGTGAACCTTCCAGAAGTGCCTTGTTTATACCTGTTCAAACCACCCAAGGGTGTGCGTTTGTGCTTTCCAGGATTGAGGAATCCTGTTAATGCTTTGATAACTTGAATTACATGCCTAAGAGATGTACTAACTCCATGATTTTTGATATCTTGTTGTGACATGATTGTTTTGATAAGATGGATTGAATGAAATGTGTTAATATGGGTGGGTATACCTCTATATAATTGTTAATGACATTTTAAATGGATTATATAGGAGGGTAAGCCCATATGAATGTTTAATTTTGAATGCTTGAATGAATGGTTTCTTATACACCATGGACTGCTCTCCATTGGTCTGGAACATGGTAGTGGATGCCTTCGGTTGACTCTTCCCCTTGGGTCTTGATTCTGTGGGATGCCTCAGGCATTGCTACCCCATGGATCTAGCTTACATAGGATCATGCAGGATTTTCAATTGTCATTATCCTAGGACTCCAACTATTTACTTCACCAATTTTCCTCTGGGACACCCATGGGGCTCGATGTGGATTCCTTGAACAAGCTCCTTGGATCCGGCCCTTCATGGTCTAGATATACTATGTAGATGACTTAGTATGTGACACCTTTGATCTATCCCTTGGGGTTAACTTTTCACTATACTTCTTGGCCATGGGATTCTACTTTTCACTATACGACATGGTCATGGGACTGTTGGCTTCTTTATATAGTGTGGTTGTGGCTTTCTTGGTAATGTAGGATGTACGGTGTGGCTATGTTACTTGATTACTATGTTACAATTTTTTTATTAGGAGATGACTCTTTTGTAGGTATCCTTGAGAGGCTTTTCAGCACTACTCATGATAGTAGACTTATGCCATGGCCGTACACACTTACTTTATTAGTTTCTATACACATTTTAGAACATTATATACTGAAATTATAATTGTATAGACCTGGGTGGTGGCCTATTGGGATGTTTATCTGAAACCTTGTTTGGGCCTCCTCAAGGACCCAAACTGATTATATGGGTGCCAGTAATGATAGGGGAAAGCATGCTAGTATAGGTTGTTGATTGTGGCTTGGGAGCAGGGGAGCATAAGACCAAGCAGAGGCTTATGATTCTACTAGGATACCTTTTTTCCAATGGTACTTTTTGGGACATATGTATTGTATTGTATTTCTGTATACTGTTTTGGATAATTTCTAGATACTTGTATCATCTACATCATTTTGTATATGAGATAATTCTGGTTATTGATATGTATTTAGGTCTTGTATTAATTATATTTGACTACTATTTATTTTGATTCTGTTATTTAATGTATGTTTGACTTCCACTATGATACTCCAGAAATGAGGGCGGAGTATCCCCACTAACTCACTTTGGCCCTCACTACTAGTTGATAGCCTTTGGCGTTTAGGGAGATGCACTCAAGTCCATGTGACCAATTGGGCTCGAGGCACTGTTAAGTGGAATCTGGGTCTGGGACGTTACAATAGTAAACTTATTTAATAAAATATTTTTAACATATCCCACAAATTTCTTCCCTTATAGGACCTATCTAATACATATATTACTTAAAACCATTATTTATGACCTAAGGAAAATGGAAACATAGGAAAGGGTGAGCTTAAATGCTTATTAAAGGTATTTATGTGATATATTAATTAATGATTATCTAGAAGAAAAATATTATAATTAGGGTATGATATCATGATCATAACATATGAATATTATTACCAATCAGTAATATATAACAAATAAATATTCAGGGAATAACATTCTATCTTTTAAAATGATATGATTCATAAGAATAAGAATCATCATTAATAAATCATGAAACAATAGAGTATATCATAAGAAAATTTAATAAGAATTTTTTCATAATCATATGCATATAAATTCATTCTTTTAGAAGGGATCACTTCCAAGAACATCATCACATAGTGAACATAGTCCTGTAATGGATTTGGTTCACTCCTCCACCTGTTTTCATTCTTGGAATGGGCTCACTCCACCACCCTATTTAATATTATCTCATGATAAAACAATAATTACATTGTACATTATAGGGATATATAATTCTTGGTCCACTCATCACATAATGAACTTTCAAACCCTTCCTTGAAAAAATAGAAAAATATCATTTTATCATGATAAAATTTTAAATAAAAATTTCTAGAATCTTGATAAATTTATTTTATTTGAAAATAACTATGGAAAATATTAAATAAACTTAAAATAAAATAATGGCCATGGTAGTAGGAAATTCCATTTTTTGGTACACATTAAAAAAAATATTCCTTCCACACTTTTTGAAAAAAGTCATAAATAACCTATTTGAAATAAATTATAAAAAATCATTTTTAATAATTTGAAAATAAATTAAAATATCATAGAAAATGTCTTTAAATCACCATTTGATAACAGAAAATAACATTCCTGAAAATATTTTAATGAATAGGGAAATACAGGAAAAAGTTCATTAACTAGATAGAAATAAAGTGAAATTTTGTTAATAAAAATTTCTCAATAATTTTAATACTATAGATATTAGAATGAAAGGAGAACATGAGAACCCAAGAAATAAAAAGAGGGGAAAAATATATGGGGTTTAAGTTTTAATGAGTATATAATTTCCCAAAGGAGATTCATGCATAAAATGTTCTGATTAAAATGAGATCGCAACATAATTCCTTACCTTTTGCCCTAAATTTCTTTGTATTATGTCTTATGTATTTTAATAATAAATTTAGATTTATTATACTTATTTAGTAAGATCGTATTCATACTTATCTTACAATATTACACTGCTTTTATAATTTCCCCTTTCATATTTATTAATAATTATTCATTAAAATCAACATTCAGGTCTTGATTTCATCATCTTTAAAATATTAATCAAATTATAAGTATCATATTTGTTTATGATATACAACTTTATAACCATTAATATAATTTAGTGCTAAAAAATTTATTACATCACTTCATTGAGATGGTAGTCCATATGAACACATGAGTAATGTTTTCAATTCCCTATAAATGGAAGCAAAGAAAGGTAAACAATTATATATATTTCTAGAATCACAATAATAACATAAATATCATATATGTTCATTAAATACAACCATATAACTAGCCACATATGGTGAACATGAAAAATTAATCACATCGATTTATGGAGGTGGTAGCCCACACAAACAAATGAATGAAGTTATCATTTCTAATAAGATAGAGATGTGGTAGAAAATGAATATACTATTAAATTAAAACATTTACATATAGTAATGATATTTATTTTGTAATTTTAATTTGGTTATATATTATTTATATGAAATTAATTAAGAATTATAGTTCCAATAAATTGGTAAAAAAATACTAGTTTTTTGGGAAACCTCTTTTGGATTACACCTTAATCCATTAAAGGTTTGTCTTTTGGGATGATTAGAAGCTCTTGGATGTGAGGATGAAATTTATATAGATATATCGGTAGGTATTTTTTGAACTATGGTTATCAATGTGAGTTAATAGGTGGGGGGGGTCATTTTATAATTGTGGAGGGTGTCTCTCTTAAAAATACATAAAAAAATAAAATATAATGAAGTCATATTTAAATGAAACTTGAACCAAGGAAACCCAAATTCGAAGATAAGATAATGGTGGGTAAAAATTCATTCAATAAATAGGATTTAGAAAACTTTTTAAGATTTTTTTACACTTATCTATTTAGTTTAACCCCTAATTAACCCTTATAACCTTAACTATGGTGTTACTGTTTTTTCCATGGTTATTATTCATAATGAACAAAAATAAAATTGGAATTATTAATCAATTTTTGAATAATGATTTTAAATATTGAAACCATTTTAAAAATTTTATTTTATATATGAGTAATTAATACATTTAAATGTAAACTCACAATAATCAATGACAAATAATTTAACATAAATGTATTTTTAATCATAAAATTGAAATTAATACAATTAATTTCCCTTTGAAAATGATTTTATGAATGTAAACATAATTTATTGAATATATTGTTTTTAAGTTTCTCAAAAATTATTTAGCAGTAGATATTAATTTATTTTATTATGAAAAAAACACAATGCATGCCTAAAATTAGTTTATCATAAAAACATATCTTTTTACATTTAAATGATGTTTTTTAGATTAAAAAAATCATAATCAAAGAATTAATTTTATAATTGTGTAAAAAATAATTTAACAAATGTTTAATATAATGAATAAATTATTAATCAAAACATATATAACATAAATAATGATCATAAACAAAACATTTCAAAATAGTTCTTTAGGTTCAATAATAATCTTAAGTATATTATAAATTATTTTAATTAATTATATTTTATTTAAATACCATATTATGTGATTCATTTTATAATATATGAGCATTATTCACATAATATCATGGTTTCATACTTCATAAGATATCAAAAAAAAAAAAATATTTATCAATATTACATATATTCTAAAATCTTGTGGTTTTTCATTCTACCCCCTTATAAAAATTTTTCCCTATAAATTCTATCAGTGTGATACAAATAACTAGGGATACCAATACTTCATCACATCTTTATTCTTCTATACTACTTCCTTGAATTTCTAATTCCTCCAAAGATCATTAATCAAGGGATTAGTCTTGTTCTATAGAATTTTATCCCTACAATCCATGATTTCTACCAGTTTCTCCTCGTAAGAAAGATCATACTTCAATAGTTTGGCCTCTGAGTTGAGTACATGTAGAGGATCTAGTATATAATTTCTTAAAATTGATAAATAAAATACATTTTGATCTTTTTATAGTTTCATAGAACGTTTTAGGTGATAAGATACTATACAAATATGATCAAGAATATCATAGGTACTTATATATCAGTGTATTTGATTTTGATTCTATTTAAATCTCATAATATAATTCAAAATATATATTAAAAAGAACAAATTATCACCCAAATTGAACTCTATATCTCATTTATGATTATAAAAAATATTTTTTCAGCTTTGAGCTTCCTTGATATGATTTTAATTGGATCTAACATTCATTTACATATCATTATCCAGTTTAGGATCCAATGTAATCCATTCCACAACTTTATCATAACATGTTAGATTCCTACACTTCTTTCCATAGAGTTATTCATAAATATCAATATGAATACCCAAGTGAAATAATTTTTTTTATGAAAATAGAACAATAAGATGGTATTGATCCCAACCACATTTGAAATCCAAAGAGTAGGATTAATGCACATCCTTTAGGATTTGAATCGTTATCTTAGACTGACCATGTATTTAATGATCATATTCAGTGCTAAATCTCACTTTATATTCAATTATTTCTGAATAATTATCTATAAATTTAGGTAAACCTTGAATATTGATCATATAATATTTATGGTGGAACTCAATATATACTTTTGAATTCCTTATCATATAACCTAGCATTCCAATTGATAGAATTCTTTGATAGTAATGAAATATTATGATTTTTTAAAGCGGTCTACCTTAACAAAATATAATTATTACTTGTATATGTCTTGGTGTAGCATATGAAAAAATGCATCGTGATATTTTCTTATTTATTCTCATTTATGGGTAATGGATTTAAAATTATCTTAGAATTATGTCTCTCTCCCTTAACTTGTTGGTATACTAAGCACCAAGACACATACTCTACAACATATCTCTTTATGTTATCCCTACATAAATTCTATTCAAGAAATTTATACAACTTCATACATCCATGATTAATATATAATGATAAACAATGAGTTTTATATAATATATCCACCTAAAAT
This sequence comes from Viscum album, assembly GCA_963277665.1. Taxonomy (NCBI): domain Eukaryota; kingdom Viridiplantae; phylum Streptophyta; class Magnoliopsida; order Santalales; family Viscaceae; genus Viscum; species Viscum album. Next base: position 1,494,420,600 of record OY728147.1, on the reverse strand, counting down.
TATGTTATTAAAAAGAAAAATATTATGTTCAAAACCTCATCATTACATCACTATCATAACTAAAATATGGAAGACTCTTTAACTTATTTTGTAGTTAAAAATTATCCTTTTGTTCTTATTTAATATTTACAAGAATATATAGCTAAAAATTAATTTGATAAATATCAGGTATTTCTCATTTCCTTTTGATTTCAAGGTCCATTATTTACAAATATATAAGTATTAAATATCTTTCAATCCTCATCATGGAAAAACATGCATGATCCTTCCAACTCAAAGCATCAAACACCTTGTTCACATTCATAGTGTGGTGATGTATTTAGTAGTGGTAATATTTATTTATTTTCGACGTTCTACTTTGGGGTATATTCAAATATTTCCATGTGAATATATACTTCAATATTTTATTTTTGGTATATGTTTCACACCTTTTAAGATAAATATAATTCCTCTATATCTTCAAAGAAAAAATTACCAATGAAAGTTATAAATCATGAGTTAGGTAATTTTTATCTTAAAACATTAATTGATGTAAGTCATAAACTACAATAATGTAATTTTATATGATAACACATATTGATCCCTTATTTGAAGAGTCACTAGAGATTTTAAACAATTATCTACTATAGGGTAGTGTGAGAATAGTTTCACTAATCAATATTATGTTATTTTCCTCGAAATTATTTTCATATTCATATGTTTATAAGAACTTGGATTCCTTCTAAGTAAACAAAGTTAGTGGATTTTATAGTCATGATAAATTTATCAGAAAGCATCAGAAATATCCATCAAACCCATGAATGCAATTTATTTTGGCCATTGTGATTTTTTGATCCAATGTTTAATAATATTTATCTTTAAGGGATCCACTGATATACCCAGAATTTTAATTACATTCCTCAAGAATGATACTTTGTGTATCCAAAATTTACATTTACTCAATTTAGAATACAACATATCTTTCCTCAATTTTATCAATACAATCCTCAAATGATCTTCAAACATTTCATTGATCCTATAATATATTCGAATATAATAAATAAAGACTACCAAAAATTGATCTTAGTAGTCCAAAATAACTATAATCATTAGATCCATGATGATAATATGATAATTAATAAGCAAAGATAACATCACTATAAATTCATAGAGTCCATGCCTCATATGAAAGCCTATCTTACATTTTTTTACCTTTTCGATTATCAATTCATTTTATCATGATTGATTTCCAACCTTTTAAAAGTATTATGCTTCTCATATTTTATAAAAAAAAGCATCAATATGGGAAAATAATACTTTTTCTTAATAGTGATATTTACTATGTTGTCAATAATCAATGAAAAGTTTCATTGACCCATCATTCTTCCTAGAAAAAATAAATAGTTCCCCCATGGGGATGCACTCAGTTGAATGAATCACTTATGAAGACTTTCCTAAACTTTCGTATTCAATTCCTTATACAAAATCAAGTCTATTATATGAGGACTCTTTGAAATACGTATATCCCCAGGTATGAGTTCTATTGAAAACAAAACTCTATGATTCTAGAGAAGACTAGTAAATTCATCAAGAAATACAATGGAATATTCCTAAATTGTAGGAAAACCCTCAATGTTGAGATTCTATCCATCCTTTGATATAGACTCCCCTCATGAATAAGTAATAAAACTCACACAATAGATGTAATTTCCATTGGAAGTTCATATTCATCCTTGCATTGATGATCACTGATTGGTTAATTCAGAATATAAAATATGACTTTACTTCCTCAAAAATGGATTTGGGATCTATATAATGGAAGCTAATTCATTCCCAAAATAATATCAAATTCAACTACAAGGATAATATGATATTAATAGGAATCAAAATAACATAAAATTTTATCAAATAGGAGTTATATTCTTGCGATTACATCATCTTAACATTAAGAGTTTTCATATATAATTCAATATATAATCATTAATGTGGTGATGTGATAACCTTCGTAAATTATTTAGATATAAAAGAGTTGGTAAAACTAGAATTAAATAACATATTTGCTTTTCTAGAATGGATGATAACCACAACTTTCACCAATTCATTCTCATGGCTCAATTCAATTGTTTTTATCACACGAGCTTTCGACTTTTATATTATCATATAGATTCTTGATACTTATTTTCATAATTAACCATGGGAATCATATAATAGTTGTTTTAATTCCTAAATCCTTGTAGTTTTAAGAATGGAGTGTGAGTAGTGAATTTGGTTGATCTTTATTGGTAATATCTTTTTGATTGTTTTCATGTAATCATTGATTCTTATTGTGACCTTACTTATGTCGGAATACTAAAAAAATGGGCAAGGGCAGCGCTACCCCTTTATCAGTGCTAAAAAAACCACTGATAAAGGCCCCCCTTTATCAGCGCTTCTTTTAGTAGAGCTGATAAATGGGGGCTTTATCAGTGCTGAAAAAATTTATATTTCAAAAAAATTTCATGAAAAAAAATTATTGTTATATAAGTATATTTATTTGTATATAAATATAATATATAATTTTTAAATATGTTTTATATATGTATAAATAGACTATTACACTTAATATATAAGAAATTTAGTGAAGATGGCTTTAAAATATTTTTTAAAAAATATTATTAATTAATAATTTGCTAATTATTATCGATTAAAAATCATTTAATAACAATTTGAAGACACAAAAAATCAAAACAATTAATAAAAGATCTAAAATAAGTTGAAAATGTTACTGAAACTTCAAACAGCCATAACTTTTGATCCGGGTGTCCGTTTGAGCTCTATAGCATATCAAATCGAAGCCTACGACGAGCTCTACGTGTTGGTGGTTGAGTAAAATCCTTTGTCACAATTACCAAGCCCAAAAATGGCCCAGAAGGCCTCTAAAACATAGTTTTTAGTTGGGATACCCCGATTCGTTAACATTCTAAGAGGTATAACTTCTGATCCGGATGTCAGTTAAGCCTCTACCACATATCATATCTAATATTGTTTCATTTTCATAGATTTTTCTAGTTGTGGAGTTGAAACAGGATTCTTGATTATAAGTTATGGTTGTTGTAAAATTCAATGAATTTTCAAAGACATATATATGTATTTATTCGTATGTGTCTGTGTGTGTGTGTGTGTTGTATGTATGTATGTATGTATTTTTTTTATTTAATTATAATCACAAAACATATTTCATAACTGAATTTAAAAACAATATTATAAGTATATATTATATATACAAATAAATATACAGATAAAAATTATAACTAAATATATATATATAAATAAATAAATATAAATATATATTAATATAAAAATGAATATATAAATACTAATATATGAATAAATATATTTATATTAATATGAATCTATATCAATATTCACATAAATATAACTATATATATATATAAAGATATATATAATTAATTAGAGAAAAAAACGAAATAGCATTGTGGTAAAGGTGCAGCCGCGAAAGGGGGAGGTTGTGGGTTTGAGTTTGGGTGGAGGCAATGGTGGTGCGCACTTGTGAGGATGCGCGGGAAGGGAAGTGCGCATAAGACCTCCTAGCGATGATAAATGGGTGGTCAAGTGCTGATAAAATCTCTCCCCATGCATAATTTAATTTTTTTTATATATTTTTTTGACTTTTATCATTGCTTTTAAAAAAGCGCTGATAAAGGCCCCTTTTATCAGCGCTAAAAAAAGCACTAATAAAGGAATATTTTATCAACGCTTTTTTAGCACTGATAAATGTGGTCATTATCAATGCTTTTCATAGCACTGATAAAAGGGACCCCCCTATATTAGCGCTGAGCTTTACAGCGCTTTTTTAGCGCTGTTAAAGCCCGTTTTGAGCGATGATATAGGCCGTTTTTGTAGTAGTGTTGGGTCATATTTTTAGATAATTACAGAAGATTTTATGAATTTTTTGGATTCTTTTTGAGTTGTTCAAGCTCGGAATATAGTTTGTGAAAACTGTGCACCCACTAGTGGAAATCGTATTCCCCATAGACAATGGGGAATGCATGGTTGGTGAAATGTTTTCAAAACTATGTGACCACCCTTAGGAAACTTTATGCTCTAAATAGTAGGGGTGAATGGCTAGCACCTAGTTTCCCCTAACTGTGTACCCTTCCAACTAACCGTGTGTGTTCTAAAAATTAAATTAATTTTATTGAACCCCCATTCAAGTTTCTTAAGAACCACATTCAGCCCTAATATAATTTTACATTCCTTAGAGGATACCTAGAAGCAATTTTGGCTCACCCAACCTCCTCCTTTGGAAAATGAAAGTCCCAGAGAAAGATTTAATTTCTCTCTAGTAAGTGGATCTCCTCACATGTCATTTATCATAATATTACTCTATATCATCCTTAGAGAGCATTATATTATCATTTTTCGATCGTTATAAAATTTGTTTCGATGGATCTAATCCTTTTCATGTTGGATCTTGGTTATGTATATGGTTCATAGATACTCTCCACCTTCAATCATCAATGGTATAAGGCCCCAGCCTTAAAACTTACTTAATATTGAATTAAATGAGTAATTCACATTGAGTATCTTTTCAGGTTTAGAGTTTTAGAGAATTAGGACATAACTATTACATCTCAAAAGATTACAAAGTAGACACTTCTACTAAGTTTCCATAATAAAAAAAACTCTTAAAAAGAAACATGTCTAGTTCCATGTCTTATATAGCATGACATTCCCTTGATCCCATCCTTGACCTTATTCCACTTTAAGTCCTGTGAAAAACATTTCAAAAACTTGGGATGAGCATAAGAAGCTCAGTAAGGGATACACAATGAATGAAAACTGTTAGTTTTTCAAAACAACAAGTAAACCATGAATACTTAATCAATGTAATACTTTTCACCTTCATGAAGTAGTAAAAACTCTTCATTGAAAAAAAGTATCATTACTTACCTTTTTGTAACCAAAGGATTACCATAAAACCCATATAAAGAACACATAACATATATAAAGTTAACTTGGGACATAAACATACTTAAGTGGAATAACCATACAGTCGACTTCCACACATATCACTTAATGGAATAGCCATACGGCCAATTTCCATACATACTTAATGGAATAGCCATACAACTGACTTCCATACCCAATGAATTGGAGGTTATAACGTAACCACTCGTCCTGGTATTCACGGCACCACCCGTCATATGGTTTATAACGTAACCACCCGTTAAAATGTCCAAGTACCAATATAAAATCATAAAACAAAAAACCAATATAAAGGAATGATAACATTTCCACATTTCAATCACAATATATCATAAATATATTGACATAATATAATCCTTTATCAAAACCATTTTCAATACCAAAATACATAAAAGAGTATATGGTATTTATTTTATTTTAAAAACATTTCGGCTTGTTGAGGAATCCAAAGACCAAATAATACTCGCGGCGGCGGAAAAGGTCGTTGTCACCGCGTACATTTAAAAAAAACATTCCTTTTTGTCGTTTAGTAAAACGCTTCGTAGATAAAGATTCCTTTTGTATAAAAGTAAAATTCAAAGGGGCTTATACACCGTATAAAAGAAAATTGTGTATAAAACGAAATATGCCTCAATGAAAGGAGATTGAGACAAAGTCCCTTACAAAGACGATTATCCTTGGTTCAAGGATAAATCAATTGCATAATTAAGTGTGACAAACGAATACACCAAATATAAGTGGATATTAAGTGTAAAAAAATCAGAGGCTATTCACACATATTCATATAACGACATATTCAAGGAGTACAAGTTTATCCCAAATAATCAAATTTGGGTTAAGAACTTCCCTTGCAAAAATTTGACAGCCTAACGGCATCACTTCAAAAATTCAGAAAAATGAGTTGATGAGAGATAAAAAGGGAATCTCATCACTTGAAAATGAAATTTACATCAATCAGGATATAGAAGAACATATCCCAACATAATAGTATGTGAATTAAAAGACATAACAAACGAAGTCTTTTAAAAATGGGAGGGTGAAAGGTTCCCTTACCGACTTGGGTAACTTTCAAAAAGTACACCCCATTGAAGAAGTGTCATACAATGAATATGTAAATACCCATAAATGGAATTATATTACAAAAGGAGTGTAATAGTGGGCATTACATAAACCACTCAATGTAAATTGTGGCAAATGTAGCATAAATCTCACGGGAATAAAAGTGAGATGAAAAATCTCATACGAAAACTCGGCAGCCTAACAGCGCCACTTAAAACTTAAAAAATGGATTGATGAGAGGAAATAGGGTCTCTCATCACATCAAAATAATGTTTACAGAAAGAGGAATATAAAAGAACATTCACCAACATAACAAATAGGAGCTTAAAAGAAGTGACATAAAGGAGAGTACTTTAAAAGAAAGAGAGAGGTTAGATCTCTTACGAAAATTCGGCAGCCTATCGGCGCCACTTAAAACTTCCAAAATGGATTGATGAGAGAGAATAGGGTCTATCATCACATGAACATAAAAAATTATAGTAAACTTAATATAAAATATCATCCCAATAACAAGAAAGATGAGCTTTAAAAGGAATGACATAAAAGTGTGTACTTAAAAAGAAAGAGAGGAGTAGGATCCCTTACCTCAGGTCCGACTTGACTCGATCGTTATTTAACGTCCTGAATAATAAACTTGAGTTAATATCTACTTGCTTAAGAACATTTTTCAATTTCATTATTCCTTTTACACCATGTTATAAACATCATGTAATCATTTAAGTTAATAATGTTCATTTTGTCGGTATTTGGTTCTTAAGTCGAAAGTGGACTTCTTACAATTACATGTTGTTCGTGTGGTCAAAGGTTCTTTATATCTAGAATGAAATTCCTGATTTGGATATCATATATATCATATATATCCAGAATATACATGTATTTATAATATTACATAATCATTTAGAGGTAAGAAATGAAATGCACCGTTCATGGAGACGGTAAGCCGTACGTACGCATGAACGCTACTTTCATTTCTTTGTCATATTAATGGAATTAAAACTAAATGAGAGGTATGTATATTTTAATTACAGAATTATATTCATTATTTAGATGTATAATTCATCATATATATATATATTATATACATGTACTTATAATAGTACATTACATTTGGGGATAAAAAATGAAATGCACCGTTCATGGAGACGGTAAGCCGTACGTACGCATGAACGCTACTTTCATTTCTATCTCATAATTTAATGGAAAGAAATAATAATTATATAGATGTATATAATAATTCCAGTATAACATCATATATAATAACATTAAATCCATCCTTTATACATCCCATGTATGGCATTAACGAATCACATCACTTTGAGGGGGCGGAAGTCCGCACTTCCTAAAATGAAGATATCGTGTATACCCATAATGGAATCCATAAAGGTAAGACACAAATGAAAAATACAGAATCATAAGTAAAACATAAACATATTATATATCATATATTAATATAGTGACATATTAATGGCCACATTTGAAGGTGTTAAGAGAATGTTGAACAATCATCGTTTCGGGAGGCAGAAATTCTCCATCCACGGAAACCGTATGTTCTTTAACCATTTGATGTAGTTTTGTGAGAGTGTAGCTCGAATAAATCTTATAATAACATCCTAGTATATTGAAGATACTGGTGTTGTTACAAAAGAAATAAATAAAAATATTTTAGGGGGTTGGAGAAGCAAAATAAAACAAATGAACATGAGAGAATGAATTACCTTTAAAAGTGTAACTCCTTTTGATTTGAGCCTAAAGGCTTCCTTTGAAAATATTCTTCCCAAAGGGAATACTCTAGGATGAGGAGAGGGATGTGGAGAGAGTAAATGGTCAGGGGTTGGCCGAGCCAAAGGCTTGAGGAGTGTGTGTAAGGTGGTAGAGGTGGGGGCCTTTTATAAGAGGAGAGGAGGGGCACTTTTGGAAAGTAAGGAAATATTACTTTATTTGAAAATGTGTTTCTGTTTTAAAAGGTCCCACATTGATATAATTCGTGGATAAGGTGATAAGGGTTCGAAATCCACCCATACAATAAGTTTTGGACATGTGTAGTTCATATATTTTACATTATCATTCCATTTTATTTAAATCGTTAAATAATGAGGTCATCGCTGCATCATCATGATGTCATAAATAATTTAATTTATTTAGTGTCTAAAAATTATAAAAAAAATACTATGATGTAAGAAATCTTTTTATCTTTCCAATGACTATTTATAATCAAAAATCTTATCTTTATAACCCCATTTAAAAATTGTTTTCGTAAAACATATGATGTTTGTGTCATTTTTACTTTTACATTAAATAAAAAGTTATTTATGTCATTTCCCAACCAAAGTGGCTCCATGGGGTCCCCAAGTTGACCCATGGCTTTTCTTGGTCGGCCATGAAACAACCAATGAGGGTAGGACATGTGTCAAGCTCATCTTATTTTATTAAAGCATTATTTTTACCTTAAACTACACTAATTACCACTAATCGCGATTAAAAACTTAGTAAGTTACTATTCACCAAAAAATTATTTTTATCCCATTGAACCACATTTTAATTCTTAATGACAACCATTTATGTCAGATTTTTGAAATTAAAAACACAAAGATGACAAAATTTCATTTAAACGGAAAAATCAGTTTTTATAAGTACCACTTAGTGGTTTCACTATTCATCAAAAATTGAAGTTTTTCAGAAAAATCCCAAAAATTCACCATAAGCTATATTTGATATTCCGAATTCAAAAATGAAGTCTATTTTACAAAATTAAAAACTTATAAGTCAGATTAATTAATTTAATAATTAATTCCCGCTGTTAAAGCAAATAGCATGTTTTTATGAAACAATAAGTATCAAAAGATTGACACTAGTTTAAGTCTGATTTCAAAGTGAAATTAATTCCAAAGACCACTATTGGATTTAATGGTAAAAATATATTATATTTTCAATTTAAAACCAATTCAAAAGATAATCTAATCATATAAATAAATTAGATTAAAAAGAGGTTTTGAATTAAATTACAACATTTTACACTATTCATTGAAAAAAAAGAACTTTATCAGAAAGATACCAAAAATTTACACAAAGTAAATTTTGATGTCCCGATTCTTAAGAAGAGTTTTATTTGGTCCAATAGAATGTATAAGAGTGAACAAAACTACATTTAATGACGGTTCGCCATCAAAAGGCGATAAGTGAACCTTTAGTGAAAACTGGGGCATATACGCCTAAAATTGAATTCTTTCCATATTTTAAGCCTTTATCTTTTATTTGATAAATGTAAAAACATTTAAAAATATGTATAATCATATTTTAGTTATTTATATCCATTCCCGCCAATACAACGACTACATGTTAATTGCCATTTAAAATAATATTATTTTATTATTAGAGTGCAACGTAAGATTCCCAAGAAACTCGTTGTTGCGTGTTGGGTACACCATCGAGCATAGCGTCCCCTTTAAAGTCATATTAATATTTTATTCACAAATTTGGATAAATAATAAAATTTCATATTCTTTATTTACCTGGGGTGTTACATCCTTCCCCCCTTTTGGGAATTGCGTCCTCGCAATTTTTAAAATTGAGCTTGGAAACATCCTTGAAAGTCCCACATCGGAATAAGAGTCGGTAAAACAATCAATTTAAAATAATGAAAGATAAGTGCAAAGGTCACCCGAGTTAACCCATACTAGGATTCCAAGTATGAAAATATGGACATGGAGGAAAAAACAAAGGGTCATGTTCTGATGGAGAGTGATAGAAAACATGTTTAGGAGAAAGTTAACCACGAGAAAATCACAAACTTGTGATGGGTTAAACGGTGTTGGGTTCCCCAGTAGGAAAAGTTAATAGACAACATTTTTGCTTTAAGTTACTTTTTATTGAGGAATTTATTTTTGAGCTTAAATAAAACATAAGGAAACATACTTACTTGTAATGTTGACTTCCAACTTTTACTAGATTCCTTAATCAAACTCATATTTTTTTTCCAAAAGACGAGTATTTAGGGAGACTTGTTCTCATTAAGAGTACTATAATCAACTTCTAGAGAACCACCTAATCCAAAAAAGAGAACTATATACATCCCATGTCTTTAGGCTTTAACCAAAACCAAAACCAGAAAGGTTAGTACAAGGTCAGATAATCTAGAAAAGGATAACCCTTTATAAAAAGAAAATCTATTCTTAATCTCCAATATTTGTCCAACAAAACCCAAAGATCAACGAGAACCATTATATAATCAATTTGTCCATAAAATTCTTCAAAGTAAACCAATATAAGATTGAAACCCAAATATTTTAAGGATTTAGTCACATAGTCTTCCAAGTTAAATCGTAACATTTATCTCCAAACAACATCAGTTGCTCCTAAAGTCTCGTATTGAAAAGTAATTAACCTAATCACATATCCTCCATGATAGGTTAATCATTTTCATAAATAACCCAAAATAAACTTACTCTTAATTAATAAAATCATATAACTAAAAAGAATCAGTCAAACTAACCAGGGACTTCACGTAGTCCAGTGGTAGGCGATAAATACCAGTCACACTTTGGTTGTGGGTTCGATTCCCGCGGCTTTGTCCGACGCGACGGGTTGTCACACGGTCTGCGTGTTGTCCTTTTTCCAAAACTATATAATTCTTAAAACATTCCCCAAAATGAGATAAAATCTTCAAGAATAATCATAACATATTTTAACCTCAAGTTTATCTCATTCCTTTCATTTTCCATCATATCATAGAGTAACCCATAATTACCTAAAAATTAAGGATCATATAAACCCTAATGGTTACCTTAATAATTATTACCTAAATTTCCACATCGAGTTGGCCATCTCGTACATGATGCATTAGAGAACTCACCAAGGTTTAAGTGGTTGATCATGACTCCTTGATAGTTGGTTTAGAACAACTATGAGATTCCTCATTGAATCCCCCATCTCATCCAGTATCTTAATCAGAGAACCACCACAGTTTCCTTCAATCCCATTGTCACTTTGGTGCCTGCTAGATCCAGCCATTTACTAAAATCAAAAAGGTCAGTGTGAGTATATCAACATAACCATCATGTACTAATGAGGAAGATAAACACTAAGATATACTTACTCATTCACTTTATCTGAAACTAGTACACTTTCTGAAATCCTAACCATTATAGTAATGTCACTTATGCTTAGAGAATATCCTAACCTCTAAAGTTATCTAAACCAACCTTTGATACCAACTATAAGTCCCCAGCCTTAAAACGTACTTAATATTGAATTAAATGAGTAATTAACATTGAGGATTCTTTCAAGTTTAGAGTTTTAGAGAATTAGGACATAACTATTACATCTCAAAAGATTACAAAGTAGACACTTCTACTAAGTTTCCATAATAAAAAAAAACTCTTAAAAAGAAACATGTCTAGTTCCATGTCTTATATAGCATGACATTCCATTGATCCCATCCTTGACCTTATTCCACTTTAAGTCCTGTGAAAAACATTTCAAAAACTTGGGATGAGCATAAGAAGATCAGTAAGGGATACACAAAGAATGAAAACTGTTATTTTTTCAAAACAACAAGTAAACCATGAATACTTAATCAATGTAATACTTTTCACCTTCATGAAGTATTAAAAACTCTTCATTGAAAAGAAGTATAATTACTTACCTTTTTGTAACCAAAGGATTACCATAAAACCCATATAAAGAACACATAACATATATAAAGTTAACTTGGGACATAAACATACTTAAGTGGAATAACCATATGGTCGACTTCCACACATATCACTTAATGGAATAGCCATACGGCCAATTTCAATACATACTTAATGGAATAGCCATACGGCCGACTTCCATACCCAATGCATTGGAGGTTATAACGTAACCACCCGTCCTGGTATTCACGGCACCACCCGTCATATGGTTTATAACGTAACCACCCGTTAAAATGTCCAAGTACCAATATAAAATCATAAAATAGAAAACCAATATAAAGGAATGATAACATTTCCACATTTCAATCACAATATATCATAAATATATTTACATAATAGAATCCTTTATCAAAACCATTTTCAATACCAAAATACATAAAAGAGTATATGGTATTTATTTTATTTTAAAAACATTTCAGCTTGTTGAGGAATCCAAAGACCAAATAATACTCGCGGTGGCAGAAAAAGTCATTGTCACCGCGTACGTTTAAAAAAAACATTCCTTTTTGTCGTTTAGTAAAACGCTTCGTAGAAAAAGATTCGTTTTGTATAAAAGTAAAAGTAAAAGGGGTTTATACATCATATAAAAGAAAGTTGTGTATAAAACGAAATATGCCTCAATGAAATGAGATTGAGACGAAGTCCCTTACAAAGACGGTTATCCTTGGTTTAAGGATAAATCAATTGCATAATTATGTGTGACAAATGAATACACCAAATATAAGTGGATATTAAGTGTAAAACAATCATAGGTTATTCACACATATTCATAGAACAGAATATTCAAGGAGTACAAGTTTATCCCAAAGAATCAAATTTGGGCTAAGAAGTTCCCTTGCAAAAATTTGACAGCCTAACGGCGTCACTTCATAAATTCAGAAAAATGAGTTGATGAGAGATAAAAAGGGAATCTCATCAGTTGGACATAAAATTTACATTAATCAGGATATAGAAGAACATATCCCAACATAATAGTATGTGAATTAAAATGCATAACAAACGAAGTCTTTTAAAAAGAGGAGGGTGAAAGGTTCCCTTACCGACTTGGGTAACTTTCAAAAAGTACACCCCATTGAAGAAGTGTCATACAATGAATATGTAAATACCCATAAATGGAATTATATTACAAAAGGAGTGTAATAGTGGGAAGTACATAAACCACTCAATGGAAATTGTGGCAAATGTAGCATAAATCTCACGGGAATAAAAGTGAGATGAAAAATCTCTTACGAAAACTCGGCAGCCTAACGGCGCCACTTAAAACTTCCAAAATGGATTGATGAGAAGAAATAGGGTCTCTCATCACATCAACATAATGTTTACAGAAAGTGGAATATAAAATAACATCCCCCAACATAACAAATAGGAGCTTAAAAGAAGTGACATAAAGGAGAGTACTTTAAAAGAAAGAGAGAGGTTAGATCTCCTATGAAAATTCGGAAGCCTATCGACGCCACTTAAAACTTCCAAAATGGATTGATGAGAGATAATAGGGTCTCTCATCACATGAACAAAAAAAATTACAGTAAATTTAATATAAAATATCATCCCAATAACAAGAAAGATGTGCTTTAAAAGGAATGACATAAAAGTGTGTACTTAAAAAAGAAAGAGAGGAGTAGGATCCCTTACCTCGGGTCCGACTTGACTCGATCATTCTTTAACATCCTGAATAATAAACCTGAGTTAATCTCTACTTGCTTAAGAACCTTTTTCAAGTACATTATTCCTTTTACACCATGTTATAAACATCATGTAATCATTTAAGTTAATAATGTTCATTTTGTCGGTATTTGGTTCTTAAGTCGAAAGTGGACTTCTTACAATTACATGTTGTTCGTGTGGTCAAAGGTTCTTTATATCTAGAATGAAATTCCTGATTTGGATATCATATATATCATATATATCTAGCATATACATGTATTTATAATATTAAATAATCATTTAGAGGTAAGAAATGAAATGCACCGTTCATGGAGACGGTAAGCCGTACGTACGCATGAACGCTACTTTCATTTCTTTGTCATATTAATGGAATTAAAACTAAATGAGAGGTATGTATATTTTAATTACATAATTATATTAATCATTTAGATGTATAATTCATCATATATATCCATTATATACATGTACTTATAATAGTACATTACATTTGGGGATAAGAAATGAAATGCACCGTTCATGGAGACGGTAAGCCTTACGTACGCATGAACGCTACTTTCATTTCTATCTCATACTTTAATGGAAAAAAATAATAATGATATAGATGTATATAATAATTCCAGTATAACATAATATATAATAACATTAAATCCATCCTTTATACGTCCCACATATGGCATTAATGAATCACATCACTTTGAGGGGGCGGTAGTCCGCACTTCCTAAAATGAAGATATCGCGTATACCCATAATGGAAGCCATAAAGGTAAGACACAAATGAAAAATACAGAAGCATAAGTAAAACATAAAAATATTATATATCATATATTAATATAGTGACATCTTAATGGACACCTTTGAAGGTGTTAAGAGAATGTTGAACAATCATCGTTTCGGGAGGCAGAAATTCTCCATCCACGGAAACCGTATGTTCTCTAACCATTTGATGTAGTTGTGTGAGAGTGTAGCTCGAATAAATATTATAACAACATCCTAGTATATTGAAGATACTGGTTTTATTACAAAAGAAATAAATAAAAAGATTTTATGGGGTTGGAGAAGCAAAATAAAACAAATGAACATGAGAGAATGAATTACCTTTAAAAGTGTAACTCCTTTTGATTTGAGCCTAAAGGCTTTCTTTTAAAGGATTCTGCCCAAAGGGAATCCTCTAGGATGTGGAGAGGGATGTGGAGAGAGTAAATGGGCAGGGGTTGGCCGAGCCAAAGGCTTGAGGAGTGTGTTTAAGGTGGTAGAGGTGGGGGCCTTTTATAAGAGGAGAGGAGGGGCACTTTTGGAAAGTAAGGAAATATTACTTTATTTGAAAATGTGTTTCGGTTTTAAAAGGTCCCACATTGATATAATTCGTGGATAAGGTGATAAGGGTTCGAAATCCACCCATCCAATAAGTTTTGGACATGTGTAGTTCATAGATTTTACATTATCTTTCCATTTTATTTAAATCGTTAAATAATGAGGTCATCGCTGCATCATCATGATGTCATGAATAATTTAATTTATTTAGTGTCTAAAAATTATAAAAAAAATACTATGATGTAGAAAATCTTTTTATCTTTCCAATGAATATTTATAATCAAAAATATGATCTTTATAACCCCATGTAAAAATTGTTTTCGTAAAACATATGATGTTTGTGTCATTTTTACTTTTACATTAAATAAAAAGTTATTTATGTCATTTCCCACCCAAAGTGGCTCCATGGGGTCCCCAAGTTGACCCATGGCTTGTATTGGTTGGCCATGACACAACCAATGAGGGTAGGACATGTGTCAAGTTCATCTTATTTTATTAAAGCATTATTTTTACCTTAAACTACACTAATTACCACTAATCACAATTAAAAACTTAGTAAGTTACTATTCACCAATTTTTTTTTATCCCATTGAACCACATTTTACTTCTTAATGAAAACCATTTATGTCGGATTTTTAAAATTAAAAACACAAAGATGGAAAAATTTCATTTAAACGGAAAAATCTGTTTTTATAAGTACCACTTAGTGGTTTCACTATTCATCAAAAATTGAAGTTTTTCAGAAAAATCCCAAACTTTTTCCATAAGCTATATTTGATATTCCGAATTCAAAAGTGAAGTCTATTTTACAAAATTCAAAACATATAAGTCAGATTAATTAATTTAATAATTAATTCCTGCTGTCAAAGCAAATAGCGTGTTTTTATGAAACAATAAGTATCAAAAGATTGACACTAGTTTAAGTCTGATTTCAAAGTGAAATTAATTCCAACGACCACTATTGGATTTAATGGTAAAAATATATTCTAATTTCACTTTAAAACCAATTCAAAAGATAATCTAATCATATAAATAAATTAGATTAAAAAGTGGTTTTGAATTAAATTACAACATTTTACACTATTCATTGAAAAAAAGAACTTTAACGGAGAGATACCAAAAATTTACAAAAAGTAAATTTTGATGTCCCGATTCTTAAGAAGAGTTTTATTTGGTCCAATAGAATGTATAAGAGTGAACAAAACTACATTTAATGACGGTTCTCCATCAAAAGGCGATAAGTGAACCTTTAGTGAAAACTGGGGCATATACGCCTAAAATTGAATTCTTTCCGTATTTTAAGCCTTTATCTTTTATTGGATAAATGTAAAAACATTTAAAAACATGTATAATCATATTTTAGTTATTTCTATCCTTTCCCACCAATACAACGACTACATGTTAACTGCCATTTAAAATAATATTATTTTATTATTAGAGTGCAACGTAAGATTTCCAAGAAACTCGTTGTTGCGTGTTGGGTACACCATCGAGCATAGCGTCCCCTTTAAAGTCATATTAATATTTTATTCAAAAAATTGGATAAATAAGAAAATGTCATATTCTTTATTTACCTGGGGTGTTACAAATGGACTCCCTTTTGCAAGTGTTGATCAATTGATTCCTTAATTTACTGTAATATTTACCTATACCTAGGGTTCTAAAATATTTTATATCGTCAAAAACCATGGGTATAGGCTATAACCATGGTTCTATGAACCATGGTTGCTTAATCTGTCAGTAAAGGACAATACCCATGAGTTGAACAAACTGTTGGTGTAGAACACCTATACCCACAGTTCTAAAACTGTTGGTGTAGGAAATTTCAATGGAAAGACCCATATCCATAGTTTTTACAAATGGTGGGTATTGACATATAATCATGGTTTGGTCAAACCTAGGGTTTAGGTCCTTCATTAAAAAAACAACCCACCACTAAGAATAGGTCTGATCACCTTTTGCCTATACTCTAATGACTTTAACCACTACCCAACACCACATTTTGTGTTATTATATTAATATATATATATATATAGACACACACATATATAAAAATTTATTTATATTAAATAATTTATTATTATAGAAAAAAGGGGAAACCAATACACATAGTTTATTCAAAACATTGGTATAGGTTCTTTATTTAAAAAAAATATACTATTGGGAATTGATCCCAACCCCTTCCATTTATAGTCCAAAAACATTACCACTATCCTAAAACATTTTTTTCTAATTTTGAAATGTATATAAATTTATATATATAAAAATTTATTTATATTAAATTATGTGTTATAATTTTTATTATTATGGAAAAATAATGGGCCAACCTATACCCATGGGCTGGACAGACCGTGGGTATAGGTGACCTATACCAACAACTCACCAACATTATTGGTATAAGTGCCTAGAAATATTTCCAATACCCATAGTTTGGTTAAAAACATTGGTAAAGGTTTTACCATATCCTTCCTGTGATTTTTTTCCATTGAGAAAACTATTACCACTTTTTAGAAAAGTCACAGGTATCGGGGTTACCTATACCCAAAGTTTTTAGACAACCATTTATATTGGTCCTTCTTATGAATTTTTTCCTACAGATATAGTGGTGACTAATAGCCATGGTTTTAGAAAAAATGGGTATAACCTTTTTCTTCAGTATTGTAAGGTAGGTGGTTCCATTTGATATTTTCATTGTAATTGAGACCTGAATTTTGATGATTTATTTGAAATATATTTCAATTGATTCATAAAAACTCTATTTTGGATGATTTGATTTTGAAATTTTAAATGGTATGGAATTTGAAAAAAAACTCAATTTCTATGGAAATGGAATTGTGTGGTGAATTTTTAAAATGACGGAATTGATGAAATAACTTGAATTGTTTTGAGAAAAATGGATTAAATTAAAATTGTAAAAACCTATGATTGGTTTTTCATTTAAAAGCAATGAAATTATGAATAGAACACGTTTCATGTTTGAATTTTAATTGTAATATTGAAACATAAAATTGTGAAATTTAATTATAAATGATGTTTAATTTTAAATGAGTTTATTTTCACATTACTTATTGATTTATTGATCACATGTGAGACTTGGTAGCTAGTTGGTTATTTTGGACAAACAAGATATGGTCTTGGTCCCTTAGAAACAAGTTGATGTTGAAAACTCTAACAAAAAAAATAGTTTTTTCATGATTATTCTTGATGTATTGTTAATGAGTCATATTCAGCCTATGGGTGAGGGAAGTGTGCACATATATTTAGCTATGATCACTAATTTGTGAATTGTGAGGATCCTATAGGCAGAAACTATTGTACTTTAAGAAATATGACCATGGTTCCTGTTATTACATTTGATTTTGTTATATATTCCATTTATTAAAAAATATTTTACTAAAGCTAAATGATTTATATAAATTATTTTATATAAAATGTTTATCTAATCCACGTTTGAAATGTTTTCCATCTATTGAAAAGAATGAATGTTTTTTAAATATGAAAAATGATACATTATGATATTCCCTATTTTATTTAAAACGAATTGTTTATTGGTTTATTTTTATGGAATATATTATGGAACACTTGAAAAGGCCCTAATGAGATATATAAATCACACCCTAACTTTTCCTATAAGAATTTTTAGATTTTTTTTTTCAGGTTTTAGCAAGGGGAAAGTTCCTCTTAGAAGTGGTGGATGTTATTGATCCTTTAAACCATGGAGTGATGATGGAGACTGGTGGAGCTGTGGTACACATATTACACAAGGTTTTCAGTATTTTTGGTTGTTGATAGTAGTTTAGTTTGTAGTTTTATTTGAGTTTATTATCTATCTACTTGGGTACTATCTTACTTATTCAAATTTTGGTACTTCTTCTTATTTTTTTGGAAAACCATTCCTTATTTATTGTTTTATGATTCCTGGTGGTAGTCACTAACCCATGGGGGTCGAGAATACCCTTCGAGACATGCCTAGACCGAATTGGGTTTTAGGGTACTAGGGTATCTAGGATGGTGAATGAAAAGTTTAATCAATATTTTAGGTTTAAAATCATTCATTAAAGTTGGTATGTGGTTTGGGTTGTCTTGATAGAGAGGAGTTATGATTCTTGAGACTTGGGAGGTAGTTATGAATAAGTTTTGGGATAATTATTTTCAAAAAAGGACTTAAGTCACCAGGGTGGATGGATAAAGATACTTTGATGAGTATTTTGACCGATTTATAGTATTTTCCTTATTTATTTAGAGTTTTCTAAAAATTACAGACCCTTAACCCCCATTTGAGCTATTGATATGAGTGTCCCTTTTAATATTTTTCTTTTTTATTGATGGTGTGTAACATCATTCCTTTGAGAATATGTTTGAATTTACTTATTTAGGGAGATGTTTATGAACTATGAAAAGTGAACCCTCTAGTTGGATAGAATCTCAAGGAGATAGTGGAGCCTGTTTTCCAAGATCCGGGATAGGAATACACACCCTTTCTTATTTAGAACCAAGTTGTGGAACCTCAAATTTATGAATTTAGGATTTTGCACAAGAGTTTCTTCCCCAAAATACATGGGATTTCTAAGGAAATATCGATTCTCAAGTGTCTAAGGATTTGTTTAAAGGAATTGAGATGATTTTTGGGTTCTTGGAAATTCCTGTTTATATTAAATTTGAAATGTGCTCCATTCTTTCTTGAGGGGCCTAACAGAAGGTAGTAGGATTCAATAGTTATAATGAAGATGTATTAATTCTTGGAGTGGAAATAATTCAAGTTCCTTTTTATAAATTATTTATATCCATATTCTATGGTTTTAGAAATATAAATAGAGTTTCTTAGTCTACAGTAAAGTGATAATACCAAGACTCAGTATAAAAAATAATTTTAGGATATAGTATAGTTTTATCCTATGATTGTAACTAATGAGAAGATGAATTCTTGAAGATTTGAAATGGTAATTTTAGTTTATATTTGATACAATGTTTTCATGAAAAAACTGAATTCTTATACTGATGTAATAGATAGAGCATTTATAGAAGATCTTGACATGACTGGCATGTTAATGTTGAAGGGAATTCAATTTCCCCCAGTGGTAGTTTTGTGAATTCTTATAAATTTAAGAGGAAGTGTAATGAGTCTCTTAGTGGATATCAATATAAATATTATTATAGACCTCCTATAGTACCTAGAATAGGCCCTTTGAATTTATTCAATTGTGGGAAGGTTAGGAATTCACTACATGTCTGCATTTAGGTAGCAATGATCTAGAGATCCTGTGGATGCTCAGACCACTTGTATAAATTCTATTATTTCTTTTCTACCCCATTCAGTGAAATAGGCTAATTAGTACCTAAAATTACTATGATGCAATCAGATGATTCAAGAATAAATGTGTTCAACCCAAATCCACCTATAAAAAATATTCTTTATGTCATGGAAAAGTCTACAAAGGATGTTGATGCGGGTCCAGTGACTATTAGAGTTACAATCATTATAGATTCTTCCTTCTTAATTTATTTATTTGATATATGTGCATCTCACTCATTCTTATAGACCCACATTGTTGATTTTATAACCCTTCATGTGAATCTTTTATCTTATGTGATGGACATTACTACGCCCTTGGAATGAAGAGAGGAAATGGACTTCAGTGTCCTTCTTTTGTTTTCTATTTATCAGAGATTGATCTTACTTGGAATTTTCTAGTACTCAATATGAAATCTTGTAATTTTATTATTAGGATGGGTTAGAAGACCAATCCTCAAGCTTGGATAGAATTTTATCTTCAGTGGTTCTCTATTACAATTCTCCATGTGTTGGAACATATATTTCCAAGATAATGGGTCCAAAGATAAAGTAGATATGGAACTTCTCTTCCAAATTTGGTCATGAAAATATCAGTTTTTTCCTTTTACTTGGAGTGATAATCATTGATTAATGATATCCCTCATGTTTTCATCGAGTTTAATGATGTGTTTACTTCTAATTTCATTGATTTTTCCCCGATAAGAGAGTTATAGTTTACTATTAATCTAGTACATGGTAATCAACTGATATCTATTCCTTCTTACCATATGATAATATCTGAACTAAAAGATTTGAAAACTCAATTCAATTATCTTCTTGAGAAAGGTTTTATACACATGAGTGTGTCACCTTGGGTGAGAACTGTTCTATTTTCTAAGAAACCTGATGTTAAACTTTGAATATGTGTTAATTACTGGAAGCTCTAATGAGTTATGATATATAGAAGGAATCCATTACCTTAGATATATAATCGATATGAATATTTGAAATGGGTAAAGTGGTTCTTGAATATCGAGCTTCTGTTTGGATACCACTATTTGGGAATTAAAGAATAAAAAATCCTAAAGACTATCTATAATAGAAGGTGTGGCCATTATGAGTATATTTTTATTCCTTTTGGCCTAAACAATTATCTTACAATATTTATGGAATCGATGAAAACAAATATTCCATGAGTATCTTGATTTGTTCATGGTGGTCTTTTTGGATGACATTCTGCATTACTCTAAGTCTGTGGAGGATCTTGTGAATCATTAGAGTGTATTTCTATAAATTTTATGAAATCTTTGAATTTATCCCATGATATAATAATGTTTTTTTGGATTTATGAAGTGAAGTTATTGAGACACATAGTGTCAGAACATGGTATCTCAATTCATTCGGAGAAGTTGAATGTTATCATGACATGGGAGAAACCATGAAATGTTTTTGATATTTAGAGATACCTGGGTTTAGTGGGGTATTAGCATTAATTTTTTAATTATTTATCAAATTTGGATTCAATTATTTCTACTATCACTTGTATTGGGGATAAGTTCTCTTGGAAAGATAAATGTTAGAGTTATTTTTTTGAGTTGAAACACATTTTTACTTCTGCACTTGTGATGAATCTTCTAGAGTATGAGAAGGAATATGTGGTCCTCTGTGACACATTTGGTTTGGGTTTAGGTTGTGTTCTTATGAAGGGTGTTCACATAATTTCCTATGACTTCAGACAACTTAGCCCACATGAGAAGAATTATCGATCCCAAGATCTTGAACTAAAAGCCACGATACCGACAAGTAAGAGTTGAAAAAATTAACTTTTTAGAGGAAGGTTCATGATGTTTTCTAATCACAATAGTACAAGTTATATATTATATAAAAAATATTTTAATATTCTTCAATGATGTTGGGTGAAGTTCCTTTAGTTGTTTGATTATGACTTTTCTTATACCCAGACAAGGGGAATATTGTCTTTAATGGTTTGATTTGGAAACTTCTAACCCATTCCATTAAGTAATCATCATAATAGTGGAACTTGATGGTAATTTTTTTCATAGTTTCATTTAAGAGTTTATAAGAATTATTCTAAGGATATTATGACTAGTTTTTAGTTGAAATCTTCTCTTCTTGAGATGATTACTCAGGACCAACAACATGATGGTGAACTTTGTGTCATTAGGGACTTTATATATTGTGGAGAGACCTTCATTTAGTGTTATTTATACATGGAGGGTATTATATATTTCTAAAGCCAGTGGTTTGTGTCTTTTTTTGTGGGGAGGGTTGTGCTGGGAAACTATCATAGTTATAAGTGGGAAGTACACCTAGGTACCATAAAGATGTTCTATGATATGTAGTAATGATTATTACAGAGTCACTCTCCTTTCATACATTAATATTACATAATTTTTTCGTAATACTTAAAAAATTATACAAATAGATGCCAATAGGCCATATCAGTATAGTGCCTATGGAAACATGTAAACATAAAAACTTGTACATAAATAAGCTACATTTTCTCTCACTAGGTTCTTCTTGACAAGAACCCTTTTTATACACATCAAACATAATAAATATCTTTATAACCTGGGTAAAGAAACATAAAAAGGGTGAGATTAGATTCTTTGTAATGGTAAGCTAGGGAAACATATAAGCATAAACATGATCATAAGAGTATGATAATGCGATCATTAAATTGAATTCACTCCTCATTCCTGCCATGTTTATCTCATGAGATATAAATCGTTACCCAATGCATTGGATGTAGATATAGCTACCACCCATCTCATAATTAAATCATACTTACATGTTCCACAAGATCATAAATAATCTTTTCATAACCAATGAAATGAAATGGGTATTATAAACATGTAATCATATCATAACCTATGGAAAATATAGGTTTCATAATCATTTTATCAGAAACATAACCTGTGAAAAAAGCGGGTTTCAAAATCATATAACGTGTGGAAGAGAAACAGGTTTCATAAACATCATTTCATTGAAACATAATCCATTCAGAGAAATAATATAAATTAAAAAATTGAATAATTTCCCCATAGAGGCATTATTAACACCAACACTTTCTATCTCTGTGATGAAATAAATTTCAAATAAATTTTAAAAACATTTCATGAGGAAAATATCCTTTCTTTTTTGAAACATGTTTTTTTAAATATAAAACCTTTTGAAATCCTTTTTATTTGAAAATATATTTGAAAAGATATAATGTAATATTTGAAAACAATAAAATATTTGCAAAATTAGTTTTCCTTGAAAATGATTTTGAAGTATTATTTGAAAACAAATTGATTTTTTTTGAAAACATGGTTTTTGAAATAAAACAGATTTCCGACCGATGAGAGAAATAAATTCATATTTTTTAAAAACCATTTTATTAATAATCTTTAATTAAAAAATAGTGGAAAGAATGGTTACAAAACATGGATATATTTTTAATAAATTTTGGAGAAGGAAACTCATGAATTTTCTTGAGATATGGATGAGACTATTTCCTCAAGGAAGCATAATCATTAACAATATCGAAAAGTGATGAGATTGTTTCAATAATTTATTAACACTTGGTTACTTGGGATAATACTCTCCTTATAAGAAAATGAAATTTAATGAAGCATAAAATATCATGAAAATAATTAAATTCATGATATAACATGTAAAATGGAAGTATATAAACCTCAAAAAATAATTTAGGTAGATGAAAAAGCATGATCCTCATAGAAGGAAGATTGAGACAAAACTATTTTATCTATTTGGTAACTTTTGAAACACAATGTCCATAAAATAAAGATCAAAAAATAGATTTTTAAATACCCATAAATCTAATTGTAAGAATAATTTAATACATCCATGGTTATTATCCACACCACACAAAAGGAATGGGTGGCGAATAAAGTATATATCTCAAATAAATAAAAAGTGAGATGAAATCCCCTTACATTATGTACTGACTCTCTTTACACTCATATATAATTAATGTATAATAAATATAGTTTTATCATAAATATTTTATAGAATCATATTATTATATATAATAACATATATGGTATGATTATGATGTTATATTTATCACTTGTTAACAATCCTATGTTAAGGTATCACTTCAGGTAATATTCTCTTTGTTCTTCGCATGTGTCTTAATTTGTTATATATTTAGTCCATATACTTATATAATAATTTAAATAATGTAAAAAATGATATAAATATAAATTATATTCATTATATTTGTATTATAATAATATATATAATATATTTTTATGAAATGTAATACACAGTTCATGGTGAAGGTAAGCCGTATGTACGCATAAACATTATTTCCGTTTATATTATCGTATTGAAGGGAAAAAAGAAAATTATATATATAAATATAGTATAATTAAATTATCATTATCATTTTATATATATCATAGAAGTTCACTAAAACCATCCTTAATACATTCCATGTAGTGTGTGAATGAATCACATCACTTTGAGTGGGTGGTAGTCCACACTTAAATAAAATTATCGCATTTACACCAAATGGAAAGTATAAAGATACATGTTGTTAAAGAATTAAATAATATTAAAGACATAATAAATATAATATAGAATATATATATATAAACATATTTTCTAACATAATTTCCACCAAGAGAGGAAGAAAGGGAAAAATAAATAATCATCATTTAGTGAGGCAGTAGTTATCCGTACATGTAAAGAGTATGTTCATTACCAATTAGATGGAAGTGTGTGTAATTGTAGGAAAAAACATAGAATAACAACATCCTAGTATATTTGGGATATTTTTTTTATTTACAAAATCATGTTATAAGAATATTTTAGGGACTTAATATAGAAATTAAAAGATATGAGTTTGAGGGAGGGTTTTATCTCTTAATCAGGTAGCTTCTTTTGGTTTGCACCAAAGAGATTCCTTGGAATACTATATTCCCAATGTGAGGCTTCAAGGAGTAAAGGAGGATTTTAGTAAGGATATGTTAGTAGATAATTGTGGAACCATAGTGGTTTGAGAGGTATAAATAAGTGGAGGAGAGAAGGCCTGTTATAGTAGAAGAGGAGTGGTACTCATCTAATACTTTGAAAATGGAATTCCATACATGTTTTTACACGTAAAGTGGATAAAATAGTGGGACTAAATATGTAAATGTGACTATAGGGTCAAAATATGTTTAGAAAATTGATTATAGACACTTTTATTGGTCGTTTTGGGACTTAAATTTAAGGTTGAGTCCTTAGTTAACCTTGATTTTACCATAATCGATGTAATTAATTTTAATCACTTTCAATAATATTTTAGGAAAAAAAATTAAGTTGAAATTATTATAATTAAATTATTATGATTACAATTATTAGATACATTTTTCAAAATTCAAATCACAAAAGTTTTAGAAATTAATTTAACTTCAATCCCGCTGACGGGATGACAGTCTGGGTTTTTATAGTAAAAATGATCAAAAGTATGCTAAGTGTTTATACCGAATTTCAAAGTGAAATTGATCTCAGGGAATTAAATGGTAATTATTGATAAAAATATTATATAATTAAACTTTTTAAAAAAATTGAAAATATAATTTATCCTTATATTGAAATTAGATAAAAAATAGTTTGAACTAAAATTCAGTATTTTTCACTATTAATTTTAAAGAAACTCATAGAAAAATACTAAAAAATTACCCTTTCCAAAATTCTTATGTTTTGACTTAAATGAAAATATTTATTTTGACATATTAAATTTGTAAAAGTTCAAAAATTTTTTTTACCAAGGGACATCCATTAGAAGGTGGTAAACAATGCCTTAATAAAAATATTGGTTCTTAAAAATAAAATTAGGATTATTATTATCATATGTCTAAAATATATTAGATAAACATCAAAATTATTTTATTTAAACTATAACATATATATTAATTGAATATCACTCACTAATTTTATTTAACTTAATTTATTATTGTAAAGCATCTTTGTGACCTTAAAAATAAAAATATTTTCCATTATATTAAATATATTTTGATATTCATTTCTAATTAATTAGAAACCTATGAATTCATATTATATTTGTGTAAACCATATATTTTAATCAATTAGGTAATACTATTCATAAATGATAATTTAATAGCTATATTATATCTTATTATATTAAGCAATAAAGTTTTAATGATATACTATTGTTTGGTAAAACATAGTCTTTTGTGTTATGACAACCATCAAGGAAAGTCATTGTTGAATGTGATGCAAGATAATGTAGGTGTTCCGTGTAGAGAAAGATAAAGTTTATATTGTGTATAATCCATGATTAAATTGGTGTAAAAAATAACACAATCCAAACATTGTACTTTAATATAAAATAAACTATCTTTAGAGTTGCGTGAATTGAAAAATATCATAGAGGTTAACTTAATTCAGAAAAAATAATTCAAAAAATATCAGGGTGTTACATTCTATCCCCCTCAAAATTAATTTTCTCATCAAAAATTTTCAAGGTTATAAAAGGTTTTAGTACTTGAAAGTTTCATTATTAGAAACCCACATCCCAAAAATAGATACTAAAACTATCCTTAAAAATGTAACGTTTGAACCATAACTGTTACCCAAAGTATCATATAACTAGGTTTCCACATAGGGGAATATAGGTAGAGAGTTAAGATTAGCCATAGAGGAAAATAATTAATATTTATATTGAGTTATTGTGGTGATAAATCTCAAACAAGTGAATGATTAAAGAAAATTTGAGGGCATCCAATCCGTAAATATATGATGATTTAAAAGGCTATATGTTCAAAAAAATTAAGGTATTCGGAGAACAATTTTTCTTCTGATCATTATCCTAATGTTGAGTAATTATTTTACATAACAAGAATCTAAGGAAATATACTTACTTGATATATTTCTGTAAAAAAATTCATTCTTTAGTTGTGCTTTGATCTATTTATAATTCATCCATTACTTCAAGATATAGATGTCCAAAAATTATCTTTTATGCCTAAAGTGCTAAAATATACTTTTTGTATATCTTAAGGCCCATAATAGAATGAAAAGTATAAATATTTATTCCTAAAAATTATTCAAAATTAATATGGATGATACCTTAATATATATGAATAAAAATTAACTCTACTGGTTGATCATTAATATTTATTCAACAAAAATAATTACACATTAATGAGGGCATCGGGTAAGCCTGTGGTAGGTGTAAAACCCTTTTCATCCTTCTGTCATTGGTTCAAGACTTGTGGACTTTATGAAATTGATTGTTTTTCAATCTAAATACATTATTTCCTTTTCTAAGACCATGATAATATAATTTCAAAAATAAATAATATGAACATCCTTGAAATATGGTTAATCACAAAATAAACATTTAACCAAGGTTTTGAATATAAACTAACTGCATAAATAATTCCTTAGAAGTTTAACTTAAACTTTTCATGAATTGTTAACCTTATAAACATTATCAAAGATTAAAATAAAAAAATTTAGGATAAAATTCCAAAAATCCTCTTAACATTGATTCCCCCATATACCGCAAAGTAGCTCTTGGTTGTCAGATTCCAAACATGTGAATACCCTCAACATATATTCTCCTGAAACATGGTAATAACCTTAATTACAATAAATCCTTATTGAAAACATTTATACTTTATTATTCAATGTATGTTGGATTTATTCTATAAATCAAAAACTGTTATAAACTTCGTCAATGATTGAATACACCACATGTCAACAAGTCTTTAATTAGTTCCATGGTAATCAATTCTTTCTAATTTACTTATTCATATCCTACATATCTTTATCCAAATAACATTATCATAACATAAGGAACATATTAAGGGTTATATTTCCCTTATTCATGTGTTTTCTATGGACATAACCTTTCCATTATATCACTTTTGTATTCTATCGGAACCATTCAACATGTTCTTGTAAATCTGTAGTGAAAAAACATAAACTGAATAATCTTTATATATTTCACCACTCATATAACATAATTCCGGAATCCAAATAAATAAAAAAATTATTATTCCAATTCATTATTATGCCATTATTATGTCTACCTCATCCTATTACTCAATATCTCTTTGCTTTCACATTTCATCTAAAATCTCTTCATCATCCACAATGTAACCATTAGTCACACCACCTTGATGATTCTCTTTAAGAGGTTTCCTATTGGGACATTGAGTTTCATAATGAACATTTATTCCACAATTAAAACACTTTAACTTCGATGAATAATTAGGGAGGCCAATATTTTCATCCATTTCATTATCCAAACTCTTAATTTTTTCCTTACAGTCACTTACTTTGTGTCCTAATTTTTCACAATCAAAACATCTTCTTCTTCCTCTAAGACATTATCTTAGGTTATTTTTCCACATTATTGACACAATGAAAACCGAATTTTCTCTCCTCCATGGTCTCCATTACTTAAACTCTTAGAAAAATCCTCCTTTTTATTCCTTGGGTAGTTCGAGAGTTGGTTAAGGTACACATTGCTAATCATGTTCCGGAAAAAATGATTAGGAATGATCAAAACATCTATCACTCTATTGATCATCCCACAAAACTTATTATTAGAATATATTCCATCCCATTAAATGTTAATTCAGTTCCTTCCAGTTCCCACCATTTTCTAAAACTAGAAGCATAATGTGAGAATTACTTATAATAAAAGAATACTGCATATTGATGAAAATAATTACCTATAAGATGTCTAAATCATGACACCTTCCTCAATATATTAAACCCTAGGTTCATCATAGGTTATTTATAGCCAATATATATTTAAATCCTTCATGATGTTTTGTGAAGATATTTTTTAATTCAAAAAGTATATCCTCCAAGAGTGTCAAACTAGGCGTGCTGTAAGCCCCATTTTTATGTACCAGATTACCCTCATTCAAGCTGAAAACATATTTTAGGATTTATTACCCCTACTTACATATATTCTAGATCCACATCAACTTGTTGTATCCATACATGGAGGTATTTCTAGGAATCCACTAATTTTATCCTTTACAAAAGTCATAATACATTTTCTAAAGCTTTAACTCATCCCAGTACTTATCCTTAAAGACATCCCAAGACATATGCTTATAAATATACCTAGGGATCTCAATAATTTTTTCGCATCCTAGTTTCCAAAGGGTAACTAAATATTTTCTCAAATACCAATTATAATGAACCTCACTTTTCATACATTAACATTTTGTAACTTTTGATGAATAATTACAACATTATACAAACAAATGCCTAAAGACCATATTAGTTTAGTGCTTTTGGGAACATAGAAACATAAACACGAGAACATAAATGAGATAAATTATCTCCCACTAGGTTATTATTGAATAGAAGAGTCCTTATATACATCAAACTAGTACATATCATCATAACCTAGGGAAGGAAACATAAAAAGGGTGATATAAAATGCTCAGTAATTGTAAACAAGGGAGACGTGTAAGAATAAAAATGAGCATAGCGGTATGAAAACGTGATCAGAAAAATAGAAGATCACACCCTTTATATCAAAGAGCATAAAATGGAATCATGGAATAAAGGTTGGAAGTTCATAAGACATGAATCACAAGGATATAAAGAACAAAATCCATGAAAGCATGAAAATGGAATGAAACATGGAATTATGGCAGAAACCTTAGCATATATAATGATTTTCATAGTTTTCAAGGCATCACTACCCAGACCATCTTAGTGGATAGTGTCCTTTACTGAACTACATTCACACCCTACTCTAGCCCAGTACTACTGAACTGATTTCACTCCACATTCTAGACCTGTAATACTAAACAATGTTCAATCCTCATTCCATCCATGTCTATCCCATTATATATATATCTTTACCCACTGAATTCAAAGTAGATATAGGTCGCACCCATATCATAATTAAATCATACATACTAGTGAAAAAAGATCATAAATAATCATATCATGACCCATGAAAATATATGGGTATTTTAGACATGTAATAATATCATAACTTTTGGAAAATGACAGGTTTCATAATCATTTCATCATAAAAAAAACTGATGAAAAGAAGCGGGTTTCAAAATCACATGACCCGTGAAAGAGAAATGAGTTTCACAAAAATCATTACATCAAAACATAATCCATTAAGAGAATGAATATTAATAGAAACATTTAATAATTTCCTTATAAAGGCATGAGTAACACCAATGGATGTAATATTATATGGGAAATATTTTTTAAGGATGTTTTAAAAACATTTCTTATAGAAAATATCATTTCTTCTTTGAAAAATTATTTTTAAAAATTAATAAATTTTGAAAACCTTTTTATATGAAAGTATATTTTAAAACATTTAAAATTATATTTGAAAATATTAAAACATTTTAAAATCATTTTTACTTGAAAATTATCATCAAGGAATATTTTCAAACATTTGGGAAAATATGGTTTTTGAAATAAAACAGATTCACAACCGAAGAGAGAATTAAAGTCAAATTTTATTAAGAAAATTTTATTTATTATCTTACATACCAAAGAGTTGAAAAATGTTAAGAATACATGGATATATCTTGAATAAATATAGTATATTTAAACTCATTACTTTTCTTTAGATATAGATCTTACGATTTCATTAAAGAATCATAATCATTAACAATATCCAAAAGTGATGAGATTGTTTCAAAAAACTATTACCACTTAGTTACTTGGGATCATACAATCCTTGTAAGAAAATGAAATTAAATGAATCTTAAATTATCATAAAAATAATTTTATTCTTGATATAACAAGTAAAATGGAATTATATTCACCTCAATAATGAATTTTGGTTTATAAACAAACATGAGTCTCAAAGAATGTAATTTGAGACAAAACTATTTTACATATTTCGTAACTTTTGAAACATAAATCCCATGAATGAAAGATGGTTAAATGGATATGTAAATACCCATAAATTTAAGAAAAATAATAATTTAATACATCCATGGTTAGTATACACACCCCACAAAAGTAATGGGTGCTGAACAAAGCATGCATCTCACAGAAATAAAAATTGAGATGAAATCCCCTTAACTTGTGTATTGAATATCCTCGTACTAATACAAGATTAATTTATATTAATTTTTTTTATTATAAATATTTTACCAAATAATTTTTTTATTATAATAATATATAGTATATAGAAGTATTAAGTGGAATATACCCATCAAGGAGACGGTAAGCAGTACGTATGCATTAACATTATTTCTGTTTTTATTATGGAATTTAAAGAAAGAAAGAGAATGATATATATATATATATATTATAAATACAATAAAATTATTATTTCATATATATCATATAATTTCAATAAACACATCCTTAATAAATTCTATATAGTGTTTGAATGAATCACATCACTTTGAGAGGAAGGTAGTCCACACTTCCTTAAACGAAATTATCATATTTACGCCAAATGGAAAGTATAAATATATGTGTTGTAAAAGAATTAAATAAGATTAAATAAATAATTAATATAACAAATAACATATATAAATACATTTTTTTTCATAATTTCAACCATGAGAGGTGGTAAAGGAAACCGTAAGCCTTATGTACGCATTGACGTTATTTCTGTTTTTATTGTCGTATTGAAATAATGAAAGAAAATGATATATATATATATTATAATTATAGTAAAATTATTATTCCATATATATCATATACTTTCACTAAATTTATCTTTAATACATTCCATTTAGTGTGTGAACGAATCACATCGCTTAGAGAGGGAGGTAGTCCACACTTCCTCAAACGAAATTATCATATTTACACTAAATGGAAAGTATTAAGATATGTGTTGTAAAATAATTAAAGAATCTTAAATACATAATAAATACAATATATAACATCTATAAATACATTTTACATCATAATTTAAACCATGAGTGGTAGTAAAGGAAAAATAAACAATCATCATCATACACGTAAACAATATGTTCGTTACCCATTAGATAGAAGTGTGTGTTAGTTTAGGTAGAAACGTTAGCATAAAACATGATATTATATTGATCGAAATTGTTTTTCTATACTATCATGGAATAAGAATATTTTAGGTGGTGGATAAATAAATTAAAAGAAAGGATTTTGAGGGAGGGTGTTAGAATTTAATCGGGTAATTCTTTTTGGTACACACCAAAGGGATTCCATTGAAGAATTTATGCCCAAAGGGAGACTAAAAGTAGGAATTTAAGAATTTTGAGATTATATTTGAGAAGATATTGGCCGAACCTATATTTTTTTATAGGTGTATATAAGTGAAGGAGAGGAGGCCTTTTAATAGTGGAGAAGAAGTGGCACTCTTGTAATACTTTAAAAAAATAATTCTATATATGTTTTTCACATGTTAGGTGGATATAATTATAAAAATAATTTGATTAGATAGAGTATAGGGTCGAAAAATTTACATAAAATTTATTTTGGAGAAGTTTTCAGGTCGTTTTGGGTATGAAATTTAGGGTTTAGTGCTTGATAAGTTTGATTTTACCTTAATCGATGTAATTAATTTTAATTAATTTCACTAATCGTTTTTGTAAACAACTAAGTTTAACTTATTTGAAATTATAAATTACTCTAACTCCAAATATGGAATCCATTTTTACAAATTCAAGTAACCTAAGTGGAATAAATTAATTAAAATTTAATCCTATTGACGAGATGACACTGTGGGTTTTAAAAGTAAAAAATAATCAAAATTATATGATGTTTTTATACCCGATTAGAAATTGAAATAAATATCAATGAACTATATAATATTAATTGATAAAAATATTATATAATTATTCTTTTAAACAAATTTAAATTATAATTTATCCTTATAAGTAAATTAGATGAAAAAGTTGTTTTGAACTAAATTCCGCATTTTTTACTATTCGTTAAAAAATAAAAGTTCACAAAAAAATGCCAAATATTTACCATACATTATTTATTATTTTCAAATTTAAAATATAAAGTTTATTTTTACATATTAAATCTATGAAATTTCCAAAAATTACATTTAAAATGGGTTTTCCATTAAATGGTGGTAAAAATGCCTTAATAAAAATACTGATTTTAAAGCAGAAAATTGGGGTTGTTCTTATATTATATCTATAAAATATATTGGATGAATATAAAAATTATTTAATTGAATATATAAAATATTTATTACATTAATATATATCACTAATTGTAATTAATTTAGTTTATTCAGCTAAAAAATCTTTGTGACAATAATAATAATAATATTTTCCTTTATATTTAATCGGGTTTCATATTAATTTCTAATTAATTGGTAACCTATGAATTTGTATTATATTTGTTTAAACCATATATTTTCATAATTTATTTAATAATATTCATAATTGATAATTTAATATCTTGGTTATATATTATTATATGGAGTTATAACATTTAAATGATATACTATTGTTCGGTAAAACTCGGTCTTGCGTGCTACGTAGGCCATCAAGGAAAGTCATTATTGCATGTAACATAAGATAAACTCAGTGTTCCATGTGATGAAATCCAAAGTTTATGTTGTGTGTAATGAGTGATTAAATTTATTTTGAGTATAATGAAATCCAAACAAAGTGATTTAATATAAAGTAAACTATCTTCAGTGTTTCTTGAAATAAAAAATGTAAAGAAGGTTAAATTAATTCCAAAAAAATAAAAAAATATTCGGGTGTTAAAATTATAGAGGTCAGGATTGAGATGAGACATTACTAATTTTGTTTCTCTCTGTTACACTTTCAAACAGGTCAAGGATGAGCACTAGATACCTTCAGGTTTTATATAGACCCTTACAGTACTGACAAGGAAGTGGGAAAATAATTATATATATTTCGTAGTGGGTTTTCCTCACACCCCATAGAAGAAGAACAAACTATATGTTTTAATTGATTGTATAACCAAATTAGATCACTTTATACCCATATATGATACAACCAAAGTTAATGACTTGGTAATCATGTAAAAATATGAGTTTTTTTGGGTTAATGGTGATCCATATGTGAATGTCTCTAATAGGGATAACCAGTTCACTTCTCGTTTTTGGGAAGGCCTCATAAAGGCAATGTGATATTAGGTGAGATATATTATGAAATATAATTCATTTTCTGATGAAAAGATAGAATGACCTATAATGATTTAAAAGACATGACATGTTATTGTATCCTGGATTTTGGTAGATCTTAGGATAACCACTTGAAACTAGTTGAGTTTTACTATAACAATAGTTACCAATTATCTATTCATATGGATCCCTTTTAGGCCTTGTATGACTACCCATATAAATATCTATTTTGTTGGTCAGAGATTGGTGAAGCTTCCTTGGTTGGACTAAGTTTGATCCAAGATATGATGGCTAAGATTTAGTTGATTTGTTATATAATGGTGATGATACATAGTTGATATAAATCTTTTGGTGAGTAATGTTTAAGACCGTTAGTTTTTTTAGCTGATAACTAGGTGCTTTTGAGAGTATCACCTCAATTGGGTAACCAACATATTGGGAGGAAAAGGAAGATTTTTCCTCACTTTATGGGACCTTTTTTTGGTTGTTGATTAGGTGGTGAAGGTGGATAATCATTTAGAACATCCACCACAATTGACATCGATACATAATGTGTTCCATGTATCATATATTTGAAAGTATGTTTCTGACCCATCTCGTGTCTTGAGCCGGGAGGATCTTGACGTTGAGCCTGATTTACCCATTCCTCAAAATCTAGTTAGAGTTTTTGATTCTTAGAAAAATTTACTTCATTGGAGGATGATAACATTATTCCATGTAATATGGATTCATGGTTTTGATTATCATGAGACTTGGGAGCATGTGGCATTGGTGAGAGAGCAACAAACTCATCTCTTTGATATGGAAATTTTTTGATAGGATTTCTAAGGACCAAAATTTTATATGGAGGGAGATTCGTAACATCCCATTACTTGTTTTTAGGTACTCTATGTCCCTTATTTTTAATTTCATTGAACTAGGTCTTCTTTTGGGATTTTTCTAGGAGATATTATGAATTTTTTAATAATTTTTGGACTGTGCATGGTTGGTGAATGGTTTTCCCAAATTGTGTGCCCTATAGTGCAAACCATGCTCCCCTAGATAGTGGGGAATATATGGTTGGAATCCAGTTTACGAAAACATTCACTCAACTTAGGGAAACGTTTCTCCTTAAATAGTAGGATTACATTGCTAGAACACATTTTCCCCTAACGACTCACCCCCTCAAACTTACCCTACATATAAGATTTTAAGGTTCCAAAATTAAAATTTTAATTCTCAAACACCCCATTTAAATTTTACAATTACCCCATTCATTCCTAATATGGTTTCCCCTTCCTTATAGGCACCCAAGAAGTGATTTTTCCTCCTCCAACCTCCTCCTTTGGCGAATCAAAGGGTTGGTGGAAGATCTGATCCCTCTCTAGTAAGTTGATTTCCTCTTAAGCTGTTTCTCCCGATCTTCCTTTCTCTCCTCCATAGAGACTGTGATATCATCATGTTTTTGAGGGATCTAAACTTCATTTTTATGGATATAATAATTTTATTGTCAGATCTGGGTTTTGGGTCTAATTTTTAGATCTTTTTTCCTTTAATAATTGTGGGCATTCCATTTGTAGTTGTTGATAACTCGATTCTGTGACTTGAAGTTAGGTGGTTCCATTTGAGATTTTCCATATAATTTTGACACTTATTTGTTTGATTT
The DNA here is from genome assembly GCA_963277665.1 of Viscum album. NCBI lineage: Eukaryota > Viridiplantae > Streptophyta > Magnoliopsida > Santalales > Viscaceae > Viscum > Viscum album. Next base: position 1,494,384,892 of record OY728147.1, on the reverse strand, counting down.
ATGAAATATATTTCAATTGATTTGTAAAACCTTGATTTGGGATAACATGATTATAAAATTTTTAATGGAATAATCTTTGATAAAAAAACACCGATTCCAATAGAATTTTAATTGTGGGATGAATTTATAAAATGATGGAGTTGATGAAATGATTTGATAATTGTTTTGAGAAAAAATGGCTTAAATTGAAATAATGAAAACCTATGATTATTTTTGTATTGAAATTTAATGAAATTATAAAAAACCATGTTTTGGTTTTGAAATAGAATTTCCATATTGAAATTGAATTGTAAATGAAGATTGATTTGAAATGAGATGATTTGACTATTATTTATTGACTAATTGAGAACATGTATCATTTGGTAGTTAGTGGGTTATTTTGAAAAAACATGCTAGGATATTGATCCCATTGTAATAAATTAAGGATGAAAATTATAAAAAATGTGGACTGATATGATAATTCTCTATGGGATATTGTTGAGACCTATTCGGCCTGATCCTAAGGGACACACACACACACTTGTTTATCTATGTTCATTGACTTAAGAAGTGTGAGTGTCCTATATCCATAAATTAATATAATTAATTGAATATGAATATGGTTCTTATTTTTAGAGTTTATTTGATTATATATTATTATTATTATTATATATTTTTACTCATGATAAATGATTTTATATAAAATTTTTATCCTTTCCTTGTTTGAAATGTTTTCCATTTACTAAAAATAATTCAAGTTTTGTTTAAAACATGAAAATGATACATTATTACATGAAATTTTTTATTTAAATTGTAAGATTTATTAGTTTATTATTATGGAATATATTTTGTAAATCATTTTGAGACCCTACTGAGATTTATATCTCACACCCTACCTTTATGTTTAGCCATTTGCAGATTGTCTTTTTCCAAGTCTAAGAAAAAGATAATTTTCAATTGGAGATGGTGAATGTTCTTGATCCTTTGGACCATGGTGTGATAATGGTGACCGGTTTTGATGAGGTATAATTCTTACACAATGTTTTGAGTCTTTTTTTGGTTATTTATGGTAGTTTGGGTTATTTTTCCATTGAGTTATTTATCTTTCTATTTGGGTATTATTTTACAAACTTTTCTTCTAGAAATTCTCCTTGAATGGTGTTGATATACCAACTTGTATCCTCATATTAATTTTTTTGTGGAATAACCATTACCTATTTATTATTGTATGATTCCAAGTGTGATTTACCAACCCAAATGGATTAGAAATTCCCTTCAGGAATTTTTAGGTATAACTTGTGTGTCAGGGTAATAGGGTATCCATGATGTTATGTGACACTCTCCATATTTATTTCATTAGATTTAATATTTACATACATTATTCCTTAACTTTCCTAATAGTATTCTTTTACACACTTAAAACATTTACCAATTCACTTAATATAATTTCCCCATGTTTCTCCCAAAATTTTGGCTTAAAGGAAGATTAATTTTATTTTATTCAACAGTTTTATTGTCATAATTTCCTCAAAATCCTATATCTCTCTTCCTATAATAACCATGATAATGAATTGAATCTCTAATATTGATTTCTACCTTTGGATAACATCAAATGGATTAATCATAGAAACTGAAGTGCCTTATATTTTATTCCTTTCTGAGACTTAATTTTAATCCATTGAAGAACATATTTATTTTTCTATTTTGGTTGATGATAAAAAAATTAGTGTTCCTCACAAGTCATTTACAATTTCCTCGCATGTAATAATAGATTCATCATCCTTATATTAAATCTTAAGAAATTTCCCTTTAATTTTAGGTGAATAGTTTGGGAGAGTAATTATGACAAAATACCTTACTAAAATCTTCCTATTACGCAGAGTTAATTTCCTCATCATTTCCCATATTATTAATAAGATTCCACCATTGGTTTACTTATATATATAATTGATACACTTCCAGGGCAATTTTTTTTCTAGAATCACAGGAGACTGTAAAATATCTTTCAGTTGTACTAATCCATTTCTTAGAAACTAGTGAATTAGAGGACCAAATAAAAGAAGGTGGATGTCTTCTCATAAAGAAATAAATGATGCATTGGTCCCCCATTTTCTCATTTGAAATATCAATAAGCATAATGTCTTCAAAGGGTTGTGTGAGAATAAATAAATTATTTGACATTAGAAAACCCATGTCATTTATTTACCCAAGAGGACAATATTTACACATGCCACCACATTATTTATTAACATAATTACTCCTGTATATAAAAAATAAATAATAAAATCATTGTGAAATAATTAACATACAATAATCAGAGTGGAAAATTATATAAGTATGAGAATAATTCCTGACATGTCTTGAATTATGATACATTCTTATCAACATTTGATAATTTTTGGTTTACCCAATATCAATATTAGTACATCATAGTATTTCTTAAGTTATATACTAAAATAATTCATAACATAATCTACATAAATAATTAAACCCAACTCTGATACCAATTGAGGTTACCCAATTTTTACATACATAAATATTACCACATTTTTTCTGAATATTAAACACATTTAACAACAATACATCCCCATATTGAGAAAGATATTGTGTATTTTAAGAATATACAGACAATAAAATTATTTCCTGAATTCTTTTTAACATCTATCAAATCATTCTCCCTTATAGTAGAATTCTTAGATATATCATTCATAAAAACTTCCTTTATAAATTTTGGAAAAAAACCCTCAAGGAAACTTTGTTAGGTTTTGGGTTGATTGCGTTTATTGAAAAATATGATTGAAAATGTTTGTTGTGGAGTTACAACGTGATTTTTGAATTGTAAAGTTGAAAAAGATTTAGAAAAAGGTATGGAACCACTGAATGTGATATATAATAATTATTTTATAAGGTAGTTTTATTTTCTAGTGTTTATTAAATCTTTGGGTCCATAATTTAGAGTAAGGGATAAGTGTTTTTGGAAAAGGAATTATTTTCATATAAATGTAAATGTTTTGTGAGAGGTTGAAGGCACATCACATAGTTTCATGCAAGTGAAGATTTAGACATGTCATGTCAAAATACATCGAAGGCAAGTGTTTTGTGCCTGTTTTAAAATTTCATGAAATTTGGAGTTGCATGACATAGGGATAGTTTTATTATCCCACAAAATGGAGATGAAATTTTGTGAAGGTAGTGAGTTTCATACAAAAGTAGATATCAAATAATTTATGTTAAATCTATAAGAAAGTGTCATACATAGTCTAAGTTTCTCAAGGTAGTTTAATAAAGGTTCATATGCATCTATAATTAGGTGGATACCCCCTCATATAAGTTTCTGAACCCTTAGAAAATATTAGGGATCTAAATTGAATAAGATTATCACAATTCGATTTCTTGTGTGAAGAAACAACTCAACCATCAGTTACACATAGAAAATAACTCATGTATAGAAGACCAAGTGAGTTCCACATCACTCAAAAAGTTTCACAAAATTTTAGTGTTTTGTGATGAACTGAATAGTTTCCTAAAAGTTAATGTTTCATGAAAAATAAAAAAAATTCATGAAAGTTTGTATATTTGTACACAATTCATGCAAATATTGTGAAAAATACAAATTTGTGTGAACCTATAAGAATTATCCCTAAATTCCTATGGTAAAGAGGTATTAATCAAGTGGATGAAATTAGATATTCATGATTCACTAGATGAGGTGTAAATATTATTGATTAAAGTGCTCAAAAGAAGAATCTTCTAAAGGATCAGTGAGCACAATTTAATCAAAAGAGTAGTGATCTTTGAAATTGTGTTTGGTTGTAATCCATGAGGGACATTAAGTATTATCTAAACTCTTTAAGAATAATATGATTTAGTTGATTTGGTAAATAGGTAAATGTTTTGTGTGTTCTATTTGAACATTGACAAATTTTTTTGAACCAAGTAAAATTGTTGTGTCTCATGCATGATTTCATTTTTGCTTATACATTTATATGATAAATATAGAGAATAGTTTTTTGTTTAATGAAGAAAAAATAAATAAAGGGGATTTTATTTTAATCTTTCATACCATGATTCACCCCCTTCTCTAGGTATTTAACATTTCTAGGATAACATTTTTGTCATAGAGAAAGGTAAAAATCATTGTTTCTCTCTCAATGGTTTCGATTGAGGCTATTAATCACAAAGGTGTTCTGATCTTCAAAGGAAACCAATTTTAGTTGTTGAATAATTTTATGTAGCACTACTTTATATCAATATGTTTTTTGATGTATGATAACTCTACTAGTGTGCTCAATGGAGTTCTATCAGAAGAATACTTAACATAATTATATATCGATGCCGAATGAATCAATGCCTGGTGAGGATATTTATCTAACAAATTCTATATTAAGGAGAGATGTCATGCATTTCAATTCATGATATCTAGTAAAATATAACAAATATTTATAAAGGAAATTCAAAATTAAAAGAATAAAAATTATTTGTTTTGTGTTTAAAATATGAGTACGTGAGAATACACCTCAATGAGTATATAGATACATTATTTGATTGTAATAATGTTGTTGTGGAATACATGTGTGGTCTTGGAGAAATTCTTGAAGATGTACAAATCATTAAGCACATCTCATGAAGAATTATTCCTTGGTTCAATCCAAAAGACTCTATACATGAAAATAAATATCCAAAGGAGATGAAATTGGATAATTTTCATAGTACTCTTGTTGTATATGATATAAGAAATTATGATAATTAGTCTATGGAAAGTGGGTAGTCCAAAAAGGTGTAATTCAAGGCCATGAAGAAGCTCACTATTGAAGATCATCTAGAAGAAGTAGAGATCGATGAGATCATTCCATTACTTTTATCAAATTTATGAGGTGGAAAAGGAAATTTCAAGTATAATACTCTTCTATAATGATTTTGATGTGGAATGGTTTGACATGTTAAAAAATTGTACCCCCAGAAATTATAAGATAATGATGCAGATGAAATCAAAATTCCCATAAAGAAGTATTCAATGTATGTGAATGATAATAGAAATTTTAAGTTCAATATATTTAAGAATAAGAACCAAATTTCACAAGATAATGAATGTTTTGAAAAATCTGAGGCAGAAGGGATGGAGGACTACAAGGATCATGGGGAAAATGTTATGGTGGATATTATATGTAACTTCCAGACAAGGGAATAAAGAGACAAAGATGATGGGGAATTCCAAAAATGGGCTGATATCAAAGATGAATTAGAATCCAATATTGAGAATATAGATGTTTGGAGAGACAAAATGAAAAAATAAAATAGAGTAGTGCATGATTCCAAATTCTATATGAAAAAACAAGAATAGGGTTAGTCCAAGTTGCAGAAAGAAATTGAAAAACATAAGTATTCAATGTCATTGAACATAGAAAATTTCACTGTCTACAAGATCAAATTTGAATTAAAAAAGCGTGTTTGATGGTTTTTACAATATAGAAAAAATTTAAAGAAAATGAATCAAAGAACTTGAAGAGGAAATTGTTAACCAATAAAGAAAATTATAAAATCAGGGGAGAATTATGACACCTGGTATGACATCAGCAAAGAAGATCACTTAGGAAATAGAAAATATGAAAGTAATGAAAATATGTATAGAAAAATATAATCAATAATTATAAATAAATTTCATGTCTTATACAGATATGGATCCCAAAAACAGAGCTATGATTATTGATATTATAGCTTAATAACCCACTCTAAGGTTGAAAATTGATATGACTAAAAATCAGAATTTTAAGGATTTGGGATTCCAAGGAACAACTAGTCTTATAATAATAATTCACTTTTATTCACCTCATATTTGGTTTCATTTCTATATAAAGATGATACATTATCAAAAAATATATTCCATAACCAAAAGGTACTAAAGGAATAAAGAGAAGTAAATGTTTCCACAAAGATTTCAATATTAAAAGAATGATATTTACGGTCACTATTTCTGGTGTGGAGGATTCAGACACGTGACTAGATATTTCTCACCAACAATTTAGAGGAATGCAAAAAAGAAAACCCACATTGGTCATAAGAAGTATATGAAATAATATTTTAATGGGATAAGAATGTAAAAACATTTCGGAGCTCTGTAATATGAATTTGGTCCATTATACTCTAAGGAAGATCAAGAATATTTGTACACAATAGGTATGAAGTCAATAACATGGACCAAAAAGAAAATAGAATAAATAACTGTGGTTATAGATATTGTACTTGAATAATTAGATCATCATGGTTTATAGATCATTGAAAATGGATGAACATCCCATATGATGGAAAATAAGTATCTTGTTACATGCATAAAATAAGAAAAGAACGGTTTTTTCAAAATTTTAAATAATGAATACCTAAATATGATTGGCTTGGTAAAATCCAAATTTGGTGGAAATGATATTTGAAATGTCAAAATTTTTGTTGTTGAAGGTATTAGTCACAAAATTCATAGTGTTAGTCAATTTTCTGACTTGGTAAATGATATAATATTTACCTATAATTTGTCTATCGTTAAGGGAAGATATAATATTGTTGTTTTATTAGGGAAGCACATGAAGGGGAATTTATACCTTGAGAGTATAGAAGAATATATTTGATTACTATCTAGAGAGGAAGAAAATAGGTTGTTGAATAAATAGCTTGGTCATCTATTATAACCTTCCTAGAAGGATATAGTCAATTGTGATACAGATTGAGACCCCAGAGATATCATGTGATCGTACTCACACATGCGATTCTGGTCAACAAGGGTAGATTATTAAAAAGATGTATAATGAAAAACAATTAAAATAAACTAGAGTCCTTGAATTGGTTAATTTATATGTTTGTGGACCTATCACCAAGATACATTAATGGTAAGAGGTATTATATTTTTTCCATTTATGATTTTAGTAGGATGGCATGGATATTTTTCATTTCCCACAGGTCCGGTGTGTTTTTTTCATAACGCAATATCATAGGAAAACTAAAAATATTTTTGGATAGAAGATTCCAATGTTCTAAAAATATAATTATATAGAATTCACAAACAATGAAGTGGATGATTATCTTGAGAAATATGGGATAAGACACCATCTTCAGCGGTGAGAATTCCTCAACAAAATATAGTGATTGAGAGGAGAAATAAAATCATTATAAACATGGCCAAAACAATGATTATTGTAAAGGACCTACTAGAGAAATTATGAAATGAAGTAATACTAAAATAATTATGCATATCCTATAGGTACTTTTTGTGTCCAAAGTAAGAAAAGACTATGATTTTTGTTACCGAAAGAAGAAAACATTGAAATAATTTAAAATCATTGACATTAAGTGTTTTATTCTCAATAAAAATAATTAAAAAAAGATAAAATGTTGTGGAGATGAGGATATAATACTCAGATACTAAACAAAAAACAAATCATATAAATGATTTTATAATAGGAAAGGAAAATTAGTTTAAAGAAATGTTGTCACTGTAGGAGAAAATGAACAGAATCTTCAACAACACAGCGAACAATTCCCTGAAGATAGTGATGAGGTGGAATGAAAATTAGGGAAGTAGAAGTGTAAAATGTTAAATTAAAATAATATAAGAATTATGATAAGGATGAATTGAAATTAGTATCTATATAGAAGCTGAATAGGAAATATAAAATTGATTGGGAAAAAATCATGAGTGATCAAGTTGTTCTATTTCAAACATTGATAATGAAGTGTTTATAGAATACATCATTCCTTAACAATTTAGAGAATAAATGTTTTGAAGAATTAGTTGAATATGATAATGGGTTTAGTTTGTGAATGAATAAATTCAACAAATTGAGAATAATTATACATGTGATATTGTTTCAAGATCATACGATAATAATTCCATCATCCAAATGGGTCTTTAGGAACAAACATTATAAAAATGGCATGGAAATTTGAAAAAAAGCACAAATGGTGTTAAAGAGATAAATCTAGATTAAGGGAATCAATTTTTATGAAATATATTTACTAGTTTAATGGATGGAAATAATATGATTACTCTTATAAATAATAGTGTAAAATAAATTCAATGTTTTTAAGATGGAAATCATGTCAGGATTTATGAATGGGGTTCTGGAAGAAAAAGTGCACATCAAAAAACCATATTCTTTTCTCTTCCATGAAAATGATAATGATGTTCTTAAAATGAGGATGGAATTATAAGTATTTGAGAAAGAACCTGGAGCGTGGTATTCAATTTTTGATCATTTTTTTTGACAAATCTCAGTTTTCAATGTGGTGGAGTTGATTACAATATCTATGTCAATAATGAGATTTATAAAAGGATGGATATTTTGGAGTATTAAGTAAATATAATATTTTATTGATCAAATAAATATCAGTGTAAATATTTTTATAAATTTATGAAAAGTGACTTCAAAATTTCATTGATTTGAAAAATTACATTTTTCTTGGTTTATAGGTGACAAAAGGAATGATTTACACATTAATTTACCAATCCAAAAATGACAGGGAGTAACTGAGAAGATTTTCAGTGGATAATTAAAAGGTGATGATGACCATGGTGGCTACCTGGATGATGAATAAAAAGTGGTTAATGTTATATAATATTGGAAAATAATTGTTAGTCTATTGTACTTAACAGTGACATGACCCAATATTGTTTTTTTCTATATGCCAAGCGATGTGGCTTTAAAGTAATCCCATATAAAGGAAATTTATTCTAGTGAAAATAGTACTTCAATATATTAAGGGTATATTTGATTTTTTTTGTAAAATTAAAAATATCAATAAGAGTTATGGTATTATTTATATGGAGTTTGGGACTATTTGATAGATGATATAAAATAAACATCATTAGGTGCATTTTTTCTTAGACTATTATATATTTATAAGGTATGAAATAATAATTATTTTATTTCATTGAGAATTTTAGAAGATGGATATGTTGCAGTTACACATTCATACACACAATTATCGTGGATGAAGAGAAAACTTAATGATATGAGAGTTAAAGAAAAGTTATTAATCAAAATCCATTGTAGTAATTCATGCTCTATAAACCTTAAAAAAATTATTCCATAACTCAAGAAGAAAGTAAATAAAAATCAAGTTACATTTTATCTAGGATAATATAGAGAATAATCTCATGACATTGGAGTATGTTCTTAAAGAACTATAGGTTTTAGATTTTATAATCAAGGCCTTATCGAAAGAATCATTTGAATGTTTCTAGTTGGATCATGTGGGACCCCCTATCCCCAAGGTGTGGTATGTTTTCTCTTATGTGATGAAATGAGTTCTTTTATAAGATTAATAAGATAAAGGAGAGACCTTTGGGTTAATTTAAAAATGGGAAAATATATTGTTCGATATAGGAGGAGAAATTGGTAGTAGAAGTAGAGAAATATGAGAATGTTTTAAATCTGATGATGATGAAGCGATTATTTTAATTAATATAAATCAGAAGTGATGTTTTTGATGCTATAAGTTTACAATATTTTAATAAATAAACGTGTATTGTTGTGTTCCACGTGATGTGTTACAATTTGTATTGATAATGGGTCATCAAATGGTATCGAGAATAAAGTGATTCATTGATGAACTTTGCATGATACTCTTTTTTCTCACACTGAGAATTGATCATGTGGGATTATATTTTGTTTTGAGTAAATATTTGAACACTATTTTTAATCTCAAGAAGAAAATTTTGATAGAAATTGGTAGAGCACAACCTATTTTCAACAAATTGGAAACAGAAGCAGTAAATTGGTTTCAAAAGGTGTTGAAGAGTCAAAAAACCTGAAAGGGAATATTGTTTGGAAAAAATCTGTCAAGGTAACTTTATAGTTTTCTTAGATTGGTGTGTTTGTTGATAAAATATGTTGAAAAGGTATATTTTAGAGTTCCAAAGTGATTTTTCACTAGGTATATTGAAAAACCTTCAAGATAGTGGCATGGAATCACTATAAGTGGTAAAAAATGTTTCATGTACACAACAAAATCATTTACTAGTGTTTTCAAAATTTTTGGGTCTGAATTTTAGAGGAAGGGAAAGTCTATTTTTGGAAAAGTATTTTCACAAAATTATAAAAGCAATTAAAATTGGTGAAGGTGTTTTAAAAATTTGGGTGTTAGTTATGATTTGGGGATGTCTTATCAGAATGCAATAGAGGAAAGTATTTCATTTAACTTATAAAACATCATGAAAGTCAAAATTGCAAGATATAGGGTGGGTTTCTCGATCCTAAAAAATAGATTTATAGTTGTACAAAGGTAGTGAGTTCCATTCTAAAAGAGATTTCAAAATCATTTATGTTAAGAACATAAGAAATGTTGCGTGCATAGTCAATGGTTGTTAAAGTAGTTTCTTGAGGGGTTAAAAATATTTATAAATAGAAGGATACCCCCTCCAGTGAGCAACTTACCCCTTAAATAATATCATGGATATTAATTGCATATGATTTGAGAGAAAATAATTCTTATGGGGAGCAATAAAACCACCCAAATTTTCTTGTAGAAAAGGACTTGTGTTTATAAGACCAAGTGAGTTCCATGAAACTCCAAAAGTTTCATGAAAGTTGAGAGTTTTGAGAAAATATTATTATTTTTGTTATTGTTATATATTGATGAAAAAACATACATGTTACATGAAATTTGGAATAGTTGTGCACAAGTCATGAAAATGTTGTGTGAGAGCCCATGTTTTGTGAGATAATAAGGATTTTCCTAGAATTTCTTTTGTAAATCTGCATTCATAAAGTGGATGAAATTAGAGATTCATGTTGTACCATGTGATGTGTAAACAAAATTTAATATAGTGATAAAAATAAGATTCTTCTAATAGAGAAGTGATAACACTTCAGTTGAGAGATCAATGAGCTTTCAAATTGTGATTGGTTATAAACTAGAATGGATAGTGATTCCACTAAAAACTTTATTACATCGATGTTATTTAGTGGATTTGGTATATGGGAAAACTACCTATGTATACTCCTTGAACCTATCCTAGTGTTAGCGTACCAAGTTAAATTTTTGTGTCTTTTACATGATTTCATTTCTTCTTATACATTACTATGGGGTAGGGATATAAGAGTGTATTTTTTAATGATGAAACTCAATCTGAAGGGAATGTTTTTTAATCTATCACATGCTGACTCACCCCTATCTTAGGGTATTTAATGTGGTTGGTATAACAATAACCAGGAAAAAATGGAAACATAAGAAAGAGTGATATCATATACTCAATTATGGTAAACAAGGGAGTTAACAAATATGATCATTTGCAAGAATAATATTAACATAAAAATATGAGATCATGATAATAACTTATGAAGTTTATACCTAATCAATCATTTATCATAATATTGAGCAATGAAATAAATATGCATCGTTTAAAAAACAAGAGTCATAAGAATGTGAATCATCATTATTCAATCATGATCAATGATATCATATCATAAGAATATGTCATAGATATTTTAGAATAATTCTATGAATATAAAATTATTCAATTAGTTAAGGATCACTTCCTATACCATCATTACTTAGCAGAAAAATCCCATTGATGGATTAGGTTCCCCACCCAACCTCTTTTAATTCATGGATTTCGTTCACACCCCACCATATTTCAAATAACCTCATGATATATCAACAGTTACCAAATTTATTAAAGGGATATATAATTAAGGGAAAAACATCAAAAAATCAAAACCATATATACATGTGACATAAGATCATAGAAAAATTCATTATTCGATCATAACATAACCCACTGAAAGGAAAGTGTTTTAATAAAAATTTCATCATCAAATAATAATAAGACCAAAAGAAAATTAAAATGGGTGGAATCAATATCTCATATTCCTAATGAATCATAATAAACATCAATTTATATTAATATATATTAAAAATTAAATTAAAATAACATTCATTACCTTTTATAAAAACATTAGAATAATTTCTTTTTTTATGCTAATTTTTTTTTAAAAAATTACTTTAATATTGAAAAAATTATTTTATTTGAAAATAACCATGGAAAATTAAAAATTAATATTAAAATGAAATAATGTTTATGATAATGAGAAAATCCACTCATGAGGTAAACATTAATCAAATGCTCATCACACTCTATTTTGCATAAAGTCCTAAATAGACTATTTGTAATTTTATTAATAATTACATTTAAATCATTTGGAAATGAATAAAAATATAATTTAAAATTATTTTAAATAATCATTTTAATATAGAAAATAGAATTCCTGAAATTAGTTTAAAGAAAAATAACATTAAATACAATGTTCATCGATAAGATATTAAATAATTTCAACTTTTCTTAGAAGCATTTTCTTAATTATTTTAAGAAACCTAGATATAATAATGAACAAAAAACATGAAATTACTTGAAATTACTAAATGAGAAGAAAATATATGAATTTTAATAGATAATTCAAATATAATTCTCTTAAATATTATTTAAGTATTCTCAATATCTATTAAAATTGGGATTGTGAAATAAGCACTTACCTCATGTACTAACATTCTTTATATGCACAATTAAGTTACTATATAATATATTTGGATATATTTTATATCTATACCAAGAAAATATTAATATTTAAACTAAAATTTCAAATTACCTTATAGTTTTCAGTTACCCATTTATTAACAATTCTTTATTAAAATCATCATTCATGTGATAAGTTGTCCACTTTACATGCATGTTTTTGGTTTGATGGCTCTGGTCCTTGAACCATGGTCACAATTTCATGATATTTAGAATATTAATCATGTTATAATTATCATATTTATTCTTGATATAATATTTTATTACTACTCAGATAATTTTGTGATGAAAAATGAATTACAATACTTCGAGGAGATGGTAGTCCGTATATACGCAAGCGTAATGTTTTTATTTTCGAATGAGTGGAAAGAAACAAATATAAATTATGATATATATTTAGAAAATCATAAAAATATCATAAATATAATATATATTAATTAAATCCATTAAAATAACCTCAGATATATGGTATACAGAAAAATGAATCACATCGCTTCGTGGAGGTTGTTTCCCACACATATGCATGAATGAAGTTATCATTTCCCATAGGATGGAAATGAGGTAGAAAATGGTTGTGACATTAAAATAAAGACATTTCAGTATAGTAATTATACTAATTTATTCTTTTTAATATTGTTATAGAATATATATAACTTATAATGTCTCAGATCTGGTTCACTCATAAGTAATCAAACCATGTAAGTCATGTGGCCTCAAATGCCCCTCCCCACATACCAGATACTACTAACTAGCATAAAAAGTATATGATGTAATGGTTGGGATACTAGTCCATATTTAATATGAGTATTAGCATGAATATATATTAAATGAGTAACCAGTGGAATGTGAATTACCCAAATGTCGTAATAATCAACTTAAAAGCATCATTGAAACTAAACAGATATATATCCATCAACATTTTAAAAATGGTTCCATGTCATGATGTTATAAAATATGAAGGAATATAAGGGGAAATAAATAATCTGGAATATATAAGACATGCGATATAAGATAGATAGAAATATAAAAAACTATCTTCAATGGCATCATGAGTACTAGCTGGGCCCTCTTATCCCATACTCAATCCTACCTCAGAAAATCAGGCATCTATAGTATGTAATTTCCTTTAATCCCAACCTACATCCAAGAATTCTATCTTAGTATGAAACCACCAATGATGTATAATAATGTACATCTAGTGAACATAATATGAACATTGTTAATGTTTAATAATAATTAAAGTAGTAATATAAACAGAACCAAGTTGGTTCGGGTTCCTTAGGGAAACACCCATAAAACATAATCTTCATAATCAAAAGATGAAATATCACTAAAAAAGTTATATTATGATATCCATAAATAAATAAATACATATATATATATATAAAGGTTCAAGACCCATAAAGAATAACCAAGACATCCACATATAGTGATATTATAAGGAAACAATGATGTTTCATGACACATATGAATTTAGTAGTTGAGTATAACTCCTAAGGGTAATACCATTGGAATATCACCCTAAAGTGTTCTACCTGAGCCATAAGAACATATTAATGGTAGAGTCAGTGATAACTATTAAGATTCCACATCATATAATGTTAATTGGGGATCAGATTTTCATGAATGTACCCAATTCAAGGATTTAGATCACAACATCCATTTTTATTTTCAAGGAGAAAGTAAATCATGTCCAATAATATAAAAAAAAGAGATGAAACTCCATTTCTAATATCATTTTAAATGGAAATTATTTCCAAGACCATTAATCAAAACCAAGGTGAAGAAAAAACTTTTCCAACCTCCTTTATAAAGGGATTAGAACATTATGTTTCACCTCTTGAAGTTTTTCTAATAATAAAAAATAGTAATAAATAGTAATAATATAATTATATCTATAATTCACTCAATTCAATTATCATTTCATTTGCAAGGGAAAAAATAACTGATGAAGGAATGTGGTTCAATTAAATATCCATATATATGACCTAACATAGTGCCCTACCATCCATTCAATTAAAATTAAAAATTTTATTTATGAGGTACAGCCAAACACACATTATGTTGTCTTTTAAATAAATGTCAAGGAATAAAATTCATAAAAATTTAATTCAACACACCAAAATGGGATATTAACATTGAAGTAGACAACTTACAACTATGCCATTGGGTCACAAGGACTATCCAAATTTAGATTCTAGAAAATTATTTTTTTAATTTAACAATTAATGATTGACACACATAAGTTTCAACATGTGGAAGATCAATAATTAATTTATCCAACTTGAAATTTATATAGAATTAATTATACCACCTACCGTAAATGGGTAGAATTCTCCTCATCTCATATAAACCTCTAATCTCAGGAAGAATGTGAGAAATAATATAAATAGACAAATTTTCTAAAAATAAGGAATATTATATAACATAGATTTATCATTCCATATAGAAAAAAATGAAGAAATAGAGGAATAATAATGATACAATTACCATTATCTATTCAACATTATGAATGGCGATTGATATAGACATCTTATGAGGGAGATCCCAAAAAACATAAAAGTGGGAAGGGAGGAGCTCTCCATGTGTAGCCGCTGCTGGAAATATAGGAGGAGAAGAATAAATTATAATTTAGGGTTAAATGATGGGAGAATTGTAATTTCATCTATTTTTTAAAGGGAACATGGTTTGGACGCATAGTTCACCAAACCATCCACCAAATGGGCTATAATGGGTCATGACTTACTGATCTGTTACATTGCTAGTTTTTGTTATTGGAGGTATTTGGAGGAGGCTTAGAGGGAGTCTGGAGAATTTCAGTTGCTAAAAGACAGAGGAAGGGAAACTACACATTTTTTAACTAGATTACACAATGTGAAATTTTCTTTCCCAACTTATCTAGGAGGTTCCATAGTGTGTAAATATTTTACATGAAGTGAAGAGGGTTTAAAGTCATTTAATATATTGGGGTTAGAAAAGTAAAACAAAATTAATAGGCAACATTTTTTTTCAAAGAAACCGAACAAAAGAGATTTCACAATGTGAAAGGGGTTTACACTTCATGTAATCCCTCGATCGAGTGCAGTTTTAAAAAATTA
This sequence comes from Viscum album, assembly GCA_963277665.1. Taxonomy (NCBI): domain Eukaryota; kingdom Viridiplantae; phylum Streptophyta; class Magnoliopsida; order Santalales; family Viscaceae; genus Viscum; species Viscum album. The sequence continues at coordinate 1,494,369,256 of OY728147.1, read as the reverse complement.
TTTTGGATGAACTTTCATTCATTAATCCATGATCTATTTTTTACTCTAATTTTTGGAAAACCCTAGGTACCCCATGGTGTTCATCAAGACCTTCTTTATCCCTATTCAATCCATTTATCCTAGTGGATGTTCATTAGTAATATGTGTTTGATCTATGGTGAGTTCTCTTCTCTTTCTCACATATTTTCTTCTGTTCTTCTCCAGAGGATCTACGAAGGTGGTATTTCTTTGGTTTGGGGTGTGAATTGGGTTGAGTTTAATGGTATTGGGATGTGGTGTATGTTTATTTCTATTTCCTCATTGAGATGATATGGTTTTCATGCGTTCTTCCTCACCTTTTGGTTTGAAACTAGTTGAAAGGATTCCTTGAGGTAGGGATTCCCTCATCTCTGCTTATTGCGTACCATGTGGGAGTGGTTTACTTTTATTTATCTATGGGTTATGGGTTTTTCGACTAAATCAAAGATAAATAATTGGTTAATTTAATTGAAATGGTCAAATGGGATTTGATTTTCATTTTTTTATAGCTTTGATATTAGTTGTGACATTGTGAATTGTACGGGATTTATTCCCCACTGAAAATTGTGGGAGTTTATGGATTTGTGTACGTTGTATATATATATTCTTTGATTGGTTATTTGGTTCTGATTTTTGTGATATTACCATAAAATAGAAATTGATTAACCCCATATATTTGGATAAGGACATGGTTTCCCCAAGATTTTGTATTTGGTAATTATGTCCTTTAAATAAATTGGATTGTGATAAAATCCACTTTTAAATTTGTGAAATGATCTTGATGTGTTGTGATGTGTGTCAGTGTTTTTGGGACAATTTTGTGTGGTTAGGGAATGTGGGGATGATAGTTTTTATGGCTTTGCTTTTGGGGCTATGAGTTGATGGTTGGTATGGCTGTGCTTTTGGGGCGGTGAGGTTGTAGTTATGTTGTAATAGATGCCCGAGTGGTGATTAAATAAATTGAATAATTGTTTAAAAATGTATGGAATAGATTGGGTTGGTTTGGTTAATGGGATGGAAATAGTTAATGGATAATTAAATTGTGGAATGTATGGTTTAATGTGTTTGATGATAAATAATTAAATGAATGGGTGTTAAACATAGAGGAAATGTGATGCCACTTTTTTTTAGCTGGTCTATTCACATTCTAAAAAGACTAATTGTATATATTAATAAATGAATTTTGAGGTGGCAGAAAAAGTGAAAGTGTTTTAAGTTGGTTTGTTTGGTTGTTAACCTATAGGTTTGTCCTGAGTGTCTGATAATATATATATATATTCTTCCATATTATTGTGATTTTTATATTCACCCCACCCATGTTGAGAACTACATGTCCTACACCCACATTATTACATGGGGGTGTTTTTTCTGAAATCAGGCGGTGAGTACTGATGATAGGGTACCCACTCTCTCTCTCTCTCTCTCTCTCTTCCAGGTGAGGTAGGTATGGAACATACTGTAATGTATAAAGTTCTATTAGTGCTTTAGATGGTGGTTGTGATGTCCTAGGTGTCTTCAAAAAATATATGACAGGCTAGGTGTTTGTAGGAGAGGTGATATGTGTCCCTGGCATCTTCCGATTGAGTTTCTATGACCTAAGTGTTTTTATGTAGGACGGGACCATGCTTGTGTGGCAGTATCATAGGTGTTTTCAGGTGAGATGTGTGTATCCGTGATTTTGGGGAGGTGAGCCTAGGTGTCCGTGGGCAAGGTGTGTTGTGACCATACTTGGGGGGCGATGTGGTATACAGAAGGGATGGGAGCACTAGAATGTAAGATGTTGGGTGTGAGAGTGGAATACCAGTGTGAAAGTAGTGCTGTGTAACCTTATCAATGTTTACATGTAATATTATGTTACTTGACTTACATTATTTGGTTAGTGTTACTTGGTGAGGTTGGGGTTGGAATTTATACCTGTTTAGGTACTGTTTGGTTCTGTTGTTTTCTCATAGGTGCATTAGTATGATTCTTTCACATGTGCAGGAGATACTTTGTTTTCCTACTGAGTATGCCTATATTCTCACCCTACATATATAAAACATTTTTTAGGTTCCTAGGAGGATTTTGTGGATTGTGCTGGACCTTACATGCTCGGATCCTTAATAGTTGTTGGGTCTCTGCTTTAGCTTTACTTTTGGGTATTTACTTTAGAGAAATTATTGTATTTGTATCAGTTCTATTTATATATGCAGGTGGGATGGTTGTTTTTTATTATATATATTTCATGGATTTGGTTTGGGTTGATACATTATTTCTCTCGATCTTGTTTTCTTATAAAGGATAATGGCTACCATACTGTGTGATTTGTACACCCTTGTTACTTGTCGCCAACCTAGGGACAACTGGAGGTAGGACTCTAGGGTAATTATCTCTCTACCCTCGTTGTGGTATCATTTGAGGGTGGGGGTTATGAAATAGTGGTGTCAAAGGTGATGGTTGAGAGATATGATGGAGTTTTAAGATAACCACAGTGAGGATATTATGGAGTGGTATGGAAATAGTTCCAATTGACCATGGTTCATGACATATGATAGGGACATTGGTTAGGATACATGATTTTAGGACCCCCTATTGATCTAGTGCCTAGAATATGAGCTTATTGAATGACCAAGGGAGACATACCTACTTACTTGGTAGAGACCTATGAAAGGTACATGAATCATGATGACTTATGTTCTTCTTTTTATTGGGTTTTTTGGGATGGTTGAAATGGATTAAAAAATGAGTTAAATTAGTTAAAATGAATCTTAATAAAAATTATATACTATCTTGGATTAGTAAATCCTTGTATTACTTTTCTCTATGGATCTAGGTCATCATTCACTTGTGGCTCATACAGTCGAGGTTCAATGGGCTGATCCGGTTGATCTTCGTAGAGTTGATCTGGTTGAAGAGGATGGTCAGTGACAAAGGATGTTGCAAAAATTCTAGAAGAAGGATTTGGGAAAGTATGAGGGAAGTGTTTCATATGTGGAGACAGAGAGATGGATGGAAGAACATGAGATCGATTTCATTTTTATCTAGGCCCTAATGGAGTACTGGGTCCCTTTGGTAGTCAGTCAAATGCGGGGAGTTACGCCTTAGTGGTGGACACTGTATATTAGTGGGCGGAAGGAGGTAGATGTTTTGTGGCTCAGCTTCCATATGGACTTCTAGGAAGAGTTATTTCATAGACCATGAAGGAAGTAAAGAGATACTGTTAGGTCGGAATGTACAAAGTAACACAAGTGGGGGGGGGGGGTGGGGGGGGGGGGTTGAATTGTATATTTTCAAATTACCTTCCACAATTTAGATTTTTGAGTCCCTCTGAAAAATATGGAGATTTTTAGTGTTGTTATTCTATATGAAAAAGTGAAAATAATATCTAGATGTAAAGAACACATATTTTTATAGTGGTTCAGGACATAAATATCCCCCAGTCCACTCCACCAATCAATCTCTCTATGAGCATGGTGATTTCACTAGAACAAGTCTCCTTATCACAAGACCTTCAATCCCCAACTGAGTGCAAGTAGGTGACACCTTTACAAATAAGACTAAAAAAATGTCTTCTGGTTATGTAAAAAAGAACCAAAATCCACATCTTAGACTGAGAAGCTGATACTCCACTATAACTGAGTACGAGCAGTCTAAACTCTAATAAATTGGAATTGATTTGTAAAAAAGTAAGGTTGATCTTCACAATTGTAGCAATACACCACTGGAAATTGATGTATCTTCTTCTTCAGATTGAAATTTATTCGATAAAGAATAGTATGAAGAGAACCATGTTGCACAATAATCTTCAATAAAATTGCAACTTCATGTAAGAAAAACGAGGTTGAGAATGATTAGTACTTTGAAAGATTCTCATCTTTTGCAGATGATTGAGATTCGATCAACTATAATAAAAGCACTTAAAAAATCAACAGTATCAACAACTATTTTCATATACATACATTTTTTTTCTCGGCTCTGTAAAGAATAAATAGAGCTAGGGATTTCCTTCGATATTTTCAAATCCGAAATTCTTGCCTAATTAATCATGGGAATTAAAATCTTAAACAGAAATTCCCTTAAGAATCGAAGCGGTTATCCAAGAAAAAGGGTTCTTCGAAAGAGATCATAATGATATTTGAATCAGTCATTAACTCTGATTATATAATTCCAACTTATTTGAATAAGAAACATGGATTCATAGATCACTACTGGTCAGAACACAGTGTAGGGTCAAGCTGCGTAGTGTTGGGTTCTTTTACCAACACACAATTTACTAACCATACTTTCATTTGTGTAACGTATGGATGACACATAGTGTTCATCTTCCATATGTTCATCTTAGTAACATAGGGATGTCACATAGGGCTGAAGAACCATACTTTCCAATATTTCTTGAATGTAAGGTTTATGAACAGTATTTCTAGATTCCAATACAGGGTTATTGATCCATACATGATATTCTTAGCATAGCATAGGGATGATGATCCATACGTGCACAATTCACTATACTTTTGAAACTAAAAATTTTCAACACAGCGCAGGGGTAATGATCTATATGCACACTGTTCATAGAAGTGTAACGTAGGGATGGAAATAGTGTTTCTAGAGTAAATACTGTAACATTAGATTTCCTTTGATATGAACAAAATTCCTGAAAAAATAACCATAAAAACTTCATTAGAAAACAAACACGGGTTTTTGTGAGCATCAAAATCATTATTGATTATAGAGTATTATTGCGACAATACATGCCCAACAATCTTCCACTTTTTGATGATCACAAAACCCATAAAATAATCCATATACCTAAATACAATATTCATGTAAATTTTGTAAAGATGTTTGATATTTTCATTTCAAAAATAACTTGATATTCATTTTAAATCCTTTTCACATCTGTATATCCATCTCCAATATCTATCTCCATCTCCCCTTTCCAACTATCTCCCTGATTCTTCTCTATCTCCCCCTTTTTGTGATATCAAAAAAAAGGTTTGATAGAACAAAGGATATGTACCACTTTAATGTAGCACTGAACTATAAATTCACATTTATTAAAATTGTTAAGATAAATAAATTTAGTATTGGCGGTTAAGACTTAAAAGTAAAGAAAATCATTAAATATTCAAATAAAAATTATAAAATTATAACAAAAATTAAATGGTTGAGTTTTTTCATCATCCAAAACTAGAAAAGAAGGGGTTAAAAGGATGGGATTTCATCAGGTTTTCCAGACACTGTGGATTCAATAGGTCGGTGAAAAATGGCTTCAACTACACTGGTAAGCTCTATGATCTTCATTAACAGACTCTAGAAGTGTTTTTTGAATGCTTCTGTCCATTTATGAAGAATCTTCTTTGATTCCAGGACAACCTTCATGTTTTCAACAAGATTTATATTCATGAAGTCATTCATTTCCTCCACTGTTTGAATGATAGAATTCAACTTTTCCTTAAGTTGAGTCACCACCAAGCCCATCCTTGAATCAGTTGAAGTGAGTTGGCTCACCCGATTCCTTTCATTATCAACCAGAATATTTAAAGGTATACCGTCACACTAGAGAGTGTGCAGTCTATCATTAAAATCAACCAACACTCTTGTAATGGATTAAAATATTTTAATAAAATATAGAGAGGTTTGTTGAGCCAAGGAAGAGGCACATTCACATTCCTTAATAGATTTATCTTCTTCACCACCATATGATTGAAATAGTCAAACTCATATTTCCTAACAGCTTTAACTTTCATTGAACATATCTCTCCAGATAGAATCTTTATGAATTTCCTAGAATCTTCCACTGAAATGAGATTTTCTTTGAACTATTCCATGTGAAGCTTCTAAGCATCAAATTTTTCTATGGGCACTATAGTAAGTTTTTATTCATTAAAATTTTTCATTTCTACTTCTAATTGTTTTATTAGGTTGGAGTTCTGAGCATCCAATAGCCTAATACAGATTACCTGGGCATTGGCCACAAAGTCAAAAGATTCATATTGTTCTTCTGCATGCCCAGAACCAACCACAACCAAGATTAACACTCGATTATCTTCAGGAATTGTCCTCTGAACAAATTAACCTATGGAAATTGAATTTGGAATAATCATGTAAATATCAGTAGGGTTTGGGACATCTTCCCTAGGATTTTCATGTCTTTGATCCCCTTGATCAACTTCTTCAACCTTCTCACCTTGTTGAGCCTTAGGTTCTGGTACTTTTGGCACTTCAGCCACTGCATCTAGTATAATAACTAATGTTCTTCTTTTCTTGAAATGAATTAAAAAATCTTGTGGTCTTGATCCACTGGCCTCCTCTGAAATCTGTCTCATAGAGCCAATTGATGGAATCATTATTTCCCCCCTGACCAGTTACCAAAAAAATTTGTTGTTCCTTAGAACCAATAGGAAATAAACTCTTGCACGGATTGTTCCATACAAATCCTAGCTTCTTGAAAACCCCTAAAGTCAATGTATTTGAATGGTGGAACCTATTTTCACAAAACATACTGGCCAACTATCCTTTTTTCCTTAAAAGAAGAGAGAGAATTATGACATACGGATAAAATACCATCTTTGTTTCAGGATGACAACAATGTCTTAAATACCACAGCATGGACTGACAGAAATTGAACTTGATGTTATTCAAAAATAAAAACATCACATACATATCTAGATACAGAACCTTCTCTAGCTCTTCCATCCTGGGCTGTATAGCTGACTGTATACACTTCACCACAACTCACTTATCTTGAGCTAGTTCCTTGAACATGATCTTTTTTCTGGTTATTGTTCCGAATAATGAAAAAAATTTATCTTATGAGGGATACTTACCATAACCAATATTTTTTAAATCAAAATGTAACTCCCCCTCATGGGGACAATGCAATTCCTCTACTATATCGACCAAAGAGAAAGTTAATTCATTGTCATGAATTTTAGAAATCAGTGTATATTTCTCAAAACCAAAACTGAAATAAGTATTTTTACAGAATTCTTTAACATCTAGATCATAAGTAATTGGTGCATTATCTTCTGTAAAGATAAACTCTAGACCTTGAAACCTTATTGCTTCCTTAAGAGATAGATTTGTTAAATCCAGATATATAAAGTCAAATACCTTTCCTATAATAATTCTTTTGGATTTTTTTTGTAGATATAGAGAGAGAGATCCAACTCCACATCATATGATATCCTTGAGCTATCCAAATTTTGAAGGTTTTTGGTTTAAAGGTTTAGGGTTTGTAGGATTTGTGAGAAGGTTTTGAGAGAGAGTATGCTCGATTAACTAAAAGGATGTGTGAGAGAGAATAATGAGAGCAGATGAATTCAAATGGGTTTCTCACATCGATTGAGATGATAATAATTACTTTCAAAAACGTTTTATTTTATTAAATTCTTGAAAAAAAATTAATGTGACATTTTCCAAAATAAATTAAAAAAAATAAATATATGGCCAATTTTAAAGTCTATTTAAGAAAAACTAAACGATCACTTAAAAAAAGAGTAACTTAAAGTAAATATTTACTTAAAATTTTATAATCATAACTCCCACTTAATAAAATCAAAACTTGCACTGGGAATAGGTTTTTTGAAAACATCAGATAATTGATATTTAGTATTAACAAATTCCAAAGATATATCCTTTTTAAGGACATGATCTCTAATAAAATGACGCCTTATATCAATGTGGTTAGTCCTCGAGTAACTTATAGGATTATTTGAAATATTTATAGCACTAGTATTATCACATAAAATATTTGTACTATTATACCTTAGTCCAAAGTCCAGGAGAGTGTTTTTCAGCCACCACACTTGTGCACAACAACTTCCTATGGATACATATTTTTCCTCAGCGGTTGACAGAGAAACTGAGTGTTGTTTCTTACTTGACCATGATACTAAATATTTTCATAAGATATGGGGTAAAGAAGATATTGTAAAAGATTTTCTTTTATGCATCTAAAAATTATTTTAACAGTAGTAAGATGAGATTCTATAGGATTTGATTGAAATCTTCCACAAAGACATATTGAATTCATAATTTCTGGCCTACTAATAGTAAGTTACAATAAAATACCGATCATACCTCAATATAACTCATTTTCCACTAGTTTTCTAGATTTATCCAAATAAAGTTTTACATTATTACACATCGGAGTTGTATATGTCATATTGTTTTCAAGTACAAACTCTTTCAGTATATCAATAATGACTTTTCATTAATTTAAAACATTTACAAAATCTTTTTGGTAAATTTTATGTGTTAAAAAGAAAATAAATTATCCCATAATACTCATTTAAAATTATTTTTTCATTAGACTTTTGAAATACTTACAAAGATATTTATTAGTTTAACCAAAAATTACATCATAGATATATATTTTAACTAATAAAATATTATAAAAAACTGTTTTATTAAAAAGTGTTGGGTCTGCCATACCAACAGTGAAATAATTTTTCAAAATAAAAGATCTTAATCTTTCATACCAGGCTCTATGTGCTTGTTTAAGGCCATATAGAGATTTAGTAAGTTTAAAAACAGAATCCGGTTTTTTAGAATTTTAAAACTAGAGGTTGTTCAACATAGACTTCCTCTATTAATTAACAATTTAAAAAGGAAGATTTTAAATCCATCTGATATAATTTAAAATTCGTATGATATGTATATGCTAAAAAACAGGGGCAAAGGTTTCATTATAATATATGCATTCTTCTAAATTGTATCCTTTGGATACTAATCTAGCATTGTTTCTAGTTATTATTCCTTGATCATCCTATTTGTTTCTAAAAGACCATTTAGTTCTTATTACTGGATAATTTAAAGGTCTTTCAACTAACTTCCAAACACCATTCCTCTTAAGCTGGTTTAACACTTCCAGCGTTACTAAAGTCCAACTTTTATCTTTTAAGGCTTCTTTTATAGACTTTGGTTCTAATTGAGATAGAAAGGTATGGAATTCTACTATGTTTCCAACACTTGTTCTTATTATAAATCTTATGTCTAGGTCTCCTATAATAGTTTCTATGGGATGATTCTTTTGGGATCTAGTCTTTCTAGGTAATTCTTTCAATAGTTTCATGGTATTCTGAAATGGACTAAGTTTCAGTATTTTCAAAATCATATTTTAGGTTTTCTAGTCTCATGTTATCATTAGAGTTAGTAATTTCATCAGTTTGATCTTTTCTTTATTGAAAGGGCCAGTTTCATAAAACTTTACATGAACTAATTCTTCGAAAATCCTTGACTTTTTATTGAATACTCTATAAAAATTAGAAATACCAGAATATCATAAAAATATTCCTTCTTTAGATTTTGGATCAAACTTACCAAGATCATCCTTTGTGTTCAGGATATACATTTTTCATCCAAAAACATTAAAGTACTTTACTTTAGGCTTTCTATAATTTAAAAGTTCATAGGGTGTATTTATGAAATTTTTTATAAATAATACTCTAATCATTATATAGATGTTTTTGCTTACAACTTCTGCCCATAAGTTGGTAGGAAGACTATATTCATTTAGCATAGTCCTAGACATTTCTTGAATAGTTCTATTTCTTCTTTCAATAATTCCATTTTGTTGAGGTGTTGTTAGTGAAGAGTAGGTGTGTTTAATTCTGAGATTTGAGTAAAAGGAATTGAATTCTTGATTATAAAATTCTCCACCACGATCACATCATAATGAAATTATTTTAAGACCCTTTTGATTTTGAATAATTTTTAAAAAACTTTCAAAAATAGTGAACACTTAAATTTTGAGTTTTAGAAAATAAACCCTTGTAAATATTTAATAATCATAAAATAAAACATATACATATAATTTACCAGAAAAACTAGCTATTATTGATGGTCCAATAAAATCCATATGGATAAGTTCTAAAGGTTTAGATGTAGCAATTTTGTTAATTTATTTGAAGAAAGACTTGTGTTGTTTTCTAATTTGATATGCATCACAGAATCTATCATTATCAAATTTTAGAATAGTGAAATCAAAAAGTAATTGCTACATAGATAATTTATGTAAAGAATATATATTACAATGACCAAGTCTTCTATGTCAAATCCATGACTCATTTACCTTAGCAGTCAAACAATTCACATTCTATTTACACAAGGAATTTAAATCCAATGTATAAACATTATTAGTTTTAGGTGATTTAAATTTAATCATCTCATATTTAAATATATAATAAGAATTTTTAGAGTAATAAACATAATATCCATCATCAAAGAGTTAATAAATACTTATAAGGTTATGATTCATCCCTTGTATATATAGTACCTTGTTGATTAAGATAGTTTTGGGATCACAAATAATTCAAAGTCTAATTATATTTCCTTTGGCTTTATCGCCAAAGGTATCTAGACCGACATCTATTTGTGTCATTGTAATAAAGTTTTCTGAGTTTACACACATGTGCCTTGAGCACCCACAGTCCATGTACCATACAACTTTTCTGATTCTTTGACTCGTTTCTTGCAAAATCAATTAGAAAAGAGTTTGTTTTAATACCCACATCATCTTGTGTCTAGTAGTGTTAGCTAGTAGTGTTCTGGGAACCCAGATCTGCTTTTTTTCTTAACTCATATAATTTATTTCATATAATCTTTTTGAAATAAATTCCCTTTTAATTTCACTTATATGAGGATTCCTTAAGTAATAGTTTTCTGATATATGACCTTTGGTTCTACAATAATTACAAGTTACACTTTTTGAGTTTGGAAAAATATAGTTCTTATAAATCTTGGGTTCTTCACCCTTAATGTACCAATATTGTTCTTTTTGATTGAATTCTTTCCAATAATTTCATTCAAAATATTTTCTCCAAATAGAGATCATCATTTTTGTAAGTTTCTACTTCACCTTGTAAATCTTTGATCCTAATTTCATGATCAACATTGTTTGTAGTAGATGAATTGAATATTTAATTCAACTCTTGATATTGTTTGAGTGAAGTGTCTGTTTCTCTTAATACTTCATTGTAAATATTCATTAAAGATATTTGATTCTTTAGTAAGGAATCAAATTTTTCCTCTAGCATTGAGCAATAGGAAGCTAACTTTTCATTTGAATAACTACTAGAATAAAAATTATAGGAATAATAGGATTGTACCCCTTCTTTTTTTAATAAATAAAGTACATGTTGGATTTTAGATTCAGTATTTCTTTTTCTGGATGAGCTTATGAGGAGCTGTTGGAGTCTTCAGATACAGTCCTTGTTGCCTTCATTGCTCTTTTCCCTTTTTTCTCATAATTAACATTTTTCGGATATTTATTTTCTAGTATTTTTCTTTCTTCATTAAATTGAGGAAAATTAGGTATAATGTGTCCCAATATTTTTAATTAATAGCATCTAAATTCTCTTGATTCTATCTCATCATTCTTTTAAGCTTTTTTAAACCCTATTTTCTTTTTGTATAACTTGCTAAACTTTCTGGCTAATTGAGCTAGTTCACTTTTAGAATCTAAGGAGTCTGAATTCTTCTCCCTTTTTTCTTGTTTTGGCTTTCAACTTTGGTTCTGAGATGTCACTTTCAATGAATTATTTTATCTTTTCACAATTAATTTATGATCTGCATCTTCTTCTTTCATTTCTACTTCATACATCATCAAAGTCCCAATTAATTCTTTCATTGTTAAATTTTTTATAGGAGATGATTAATGAATTGAAAACGATATTCCATTACATTTAACGGGTAGTACTCTTAGTACATTCAAGGCTTGATCAGGTTGACTAATAAGATCACCAAAGGATGTAACATTATTAAATATTTTCTTCAGCCTTTCATTCATCTTTGTAATGCTCTCTCCATCAAACATTCTGAAAGTATCAAATTTTAATTTCTCTATTGAATATATCATTTTTCTAACATTTTCAGTACCTTCATAGGCTACTATAATCATTTTCAAAATTTAATAGTCTATTTGGCACTGCGATACATGGTAGAATTCATCTAGTCCAAAACCAAAAATTATAGCATTCTTTTCTTTTGAATTCATATAATAACCTGCTTCAATACCTGCATCCCAAGTCTTTGGTTTCTCAAGAATCTTGTGAAGAGATAGGATTTTTTAATAGAATTACTATCTGAGATTCATTAGATATATAATCATCCTTTAAGTACAACATCCATAGTTTTCATCATTGAAATATGGAGCACACACCATTTACATTCCTCCTCTAGGATCAGTCATTACCATCTTCTTTTTACAGATCTTTTACTCTTTATATTTCTATAGATTTTTCCAAAAAGCTCTCATCTCATACCGATTCTTTGGTCGGAAGGTACAAATCAACACAAGAGGGGGGTGGGGGTGAATTGTTATATTTTCAAATTACATTCCACAATTCATATTTTTGAATCCCTTTGAAAAATAAGAAGATTTTCAGTGTTGTTCTTCTGTATGAAAAAGTGAAATGAATATGTAGAAGTAAAGAACACATATTTTTTTAGTGGTTCGAGGCACAAATATCCCATAGTCGACTCTACTAATCACTCTTTTTGAGAGATTGGAGATTTCAATAAAACATGTCCTCTTATAACAAGTCCTCCAATACACAACTGCATGCAAGAAGTTAACACCTTTAAAAATAAGACTAAAACAATATAGTCTTCTGGTTATGTAACAAAGAACTAATATCCATAGCTTAGAACAAGAAGATGATACTCAACCAAAACTGAGTATTAGAAGTCGAAACTCAAATCAATACGAATTTATTCTTAAAAAAGTAAGGTTGATCTTCACAGTTTCAATAGTAATAAATTGACAATTGATGGATCTTATTCTTCAAAAAGGAATTTCTTCGAGAAGGAATAGTCTGAAGAGATAGTTTTTGCAAAATGATATTCAATAAAATTTCAAATTTATATAAGAAAAAAGAGGTTGAGAATGATTAGTACTTTGAAAGAATCTCTTCTTTTGTAGATGGTCGAGATTTGATCAACTATAATAATAGCACTTAAAAAAATTATCTATATCAACAACTATTCGCACATACAAACTTTCTTTTTTCTGATCGGCTCTGTAAAGAATAAATAGAGAAAGTTATTTCCTTTTATATTTACAGATTAGAAATTCTTGCATGATTAATCACGATAATTCAAATCTTAAACAGATCTTACCTTAAGAATTGAAGCGGTTCTCCGAGAAAAATTCGAAACAGATCTTAACGATATTTGAATCAGTTATTAACACTGATTAAATCAGTCCAACTGATTTGAATAAGCAATACAGCATCATAGATCACTACCATTGAGAACACAACATATGGTCAAGCTGTGAACTGTTGGGTTCTTTTACCAACGTACACTTTACTAACCATACTTTCATTTGTGTAACGTTGGGATGACACATAATATTCATCTTCCATACGTTCATATATGTAACTTAGGGATGTCACATAGGGTTGAAGAACCATAATTTCCTATATTTCTTGAATATAAGGTTTGTGAATAGTATTTCTAGATTTCAATGTAGCCTTGTTGATCCATACAAGATCTTCTTAGCGTAGCATAGGGATTATGATCCATACGTGCACTGTTCACTGTACGTTTGAAATAATAACTATTCAACATAGTGTAGGGATAATGATCCATACTCACACTATTCACAACAATGTAATGTAGGGACAGAAACAGTGTTTCCAGAGTGAATCTTGTAATGTTAGAGTTCATTTGATGTGAAAATAATTCCTGAAAATCTTACTCATAAAAACTTCATTAGAAAACAAACAAGGGTATTTTTGAGAATCAAAATCATCATTGATTATAGAGTATTTTTTCGACAATACATGCACAGAAGATATGATATTTATTATATTCATCAGGGGTGAATTTTAGTTCGAAAGATGGGAATCATGTTTAAGGATATTTTTTCATTTTGCACCAGATATTTTTCCAAATGAGGAGTCTCATGGGAGACATCTTGTGGAGGCACTCCATCTTTCTATCCAGTATGCTGTTAATACCTTTTTGTTGTCAATGTAATTGGAGGTTTAGAAGAAGGGAAAGGTTATTGAGAGAATGCACTCACGAGGAGGTTTTCCATGAGAGGGGATCCAGAAGGGTTCTTTGAGGGTAATATTTGTCATTGGCAGGTATCAGGGGCCCAGACCTTTGAGGTTTCAATTGGTTGGGAGTCAACCCCAATAGCTTCATTTATGACCTTCTAGGGCTAGTGTATTTGTTTTTCTTGGTATCTTCGTGCTAGTTTTTTTTTCTGTTTTGGGGTTTATGGAAATCACTAGAACCAGTGCCTAGTTGTTACCCAAGTTCATTTTGGTGTAGGTGGACAAGTTCAATGCCAACCTCAACACCCATTTACAGTGATACCAGTATAAAAATAAGGGAAATAGGTTTTTTCCATACCTTGGGGAGATGATGCGGGTAGAGGCTAACCTTAGGATGTTCCTCGTGTTCAGGGACCACCAACCAAGCATAGAAATAGAGGTGGTCATTAGTAGAGAGGTTGAGGATCTAGGTGTGGTTAGTTTCCTGAAGTAGAGGTAGCAGTTCCGAAGGGGCCATATATTATCATAGGTACGATAATTTTTCTAAGAACCCTTGTTTATTCCATGTTTGGTTAAGGGGATTCACACTCCATTGTTTCAACCACACTTGTAGGTGCTTTATGACTAGACATAGAGAGGTTTCTTGTGCCTCGAGTGTTGGCTATGCTAGTTGAAGTCTAGAATATATTGTTTGATGTATGCTGGGTGTGTAGACTAATGATGGGATCAAATTAGTCCTGTTGGGATATTTTCTTGCTATAGATGTAGCCATATGATTTCATCCTCAAAAATTGCTGGTTTTATTCCATACGTTCTATTATCTACTACTTATGGATGAGAGTCTTGTTTTCGGATTTGAATGGCCAACATGTAGTTTTCATTGGGGATAAGAGTTTTTATGTGGGTAGTCAGCATTTGGGTTCCCTTACTTCCTTGTTGGTTGATTTATTGGCGGAATCAGTATACACTAATATAGTGGAGGTTCCCATGGTTATTGGGTATTTCCTAGACATTTACCCCAAGAGGTTGTGATGATACCCCCTTGATGTGATGTTGAGTTTTGGATAGATTTGCATCCCAATTATTATCCAATTTTGATGACTCTTTATCAGATGGAACCTTATGAGTTGTAGGAGTTGAGGCTTCAGATAGATGATCTGATGCAAATGGGTTTTATCCATCCTAGCATGTCTCTATGGGAAGCTCTAGTGTTGATCTCCAAGAAGGAAGATGGTGGTATGAGGTTGTGTATAGAATACCGATGGTTGAATCTGGTGATGATCGAGAACCATTATCCTCTTCCAAGGATATATGATCTTGTTGACCATCTGAGATGGTCTAGTCAGTTTTCTAATATCAATATGCATTCTGAATATCACCAGTTAAGTGTGAAGAAGGGTAATAACCTAAGGACTTCCTTCAGATGAATATATGGGAACTTATAGTTTTTAGGAATTCCATTCTGTGTTTGGAATGCACTATTTTTATTTATGGGGTTTTTTTACTTCATGTTATTTTAGTTCCAAGATCAATTTGTCATCATATACATTGATGATATCTTGATCTACTCGATGTTAGAGGAGGATCATGCCGAGCATCTCAGAACTATCTTCCATGTTCCTAGATTGCACTAGATATTTGGGAAGGTGTCCAAGTATAAGTTCTAGACTTGAGATGTTCATTTCTTTAGACATGTGGTTTCCCAGAATGGTGTGGTAGTAGAACCATTGAAGTTTTAAGAAGTTGTTTCTTAGGAAGATCCCAAAATATGTGGATTATATTCATAGTTTTCTTTTTCTTATATGCTATTATCCAAGTTTTGTGCCTAATTTATATCAAGTTTCATCCCTTTTGATAGATTTAACTAGTAAAGACCATAATTTTGTGTGGAGTGATATGTGCTAGGTAGTATTTGGTTACCTGAAGGGGGTGTTAGTTAGATCTCCAGTGCTTCAGCTACCAGAGGAGGGTGTTTTGTGATGCTTCTCGTCTAGTCTGGGGATGTATGTAGATTCAACAGAGTTATGTGATCTCTTATGGGTCTAGGTAACTATTCCCTCATGTACATAATTACACCACCCATGATCTAGAGCTAATATTGGTTGTGTTTTCATTGAAGTTGTGGAGAAAATACCTTATTGGGGAGAAATTTGTGGTCTTCATCGATCAAAAGAGTTTGAGGTATATCTTTTCTTAGAATGATTTGAACCTGAAATAGCAGAGGTGGATTGAGTTTATTCAGGATTATGTTTTTTAAATATCCTACACATTAGGAAATTTGAATGTTGTGGTTGAATATTTGAGCAAAAAATTGTGGAAGGGTATTGTTTGGGAGTCTGAGGATTCATTAAGAGAAATAGAGGTGTTGGATGACTTGCACTTAGATTAAAGAGTAGATGGTGGTATAGGCTATTTGATTCTGATGATGGTGCAATATTCTTTGATATAGTAGGTGGAGGAGTCTTAGTGTGGAGACTTGGGGGAAGAGGTTTTGCACAATCATGTTACCCATGGCAATGCTTCAGAGGGTTGGTTGGAGAATAGTAAGAACTAGATATTGTTTCATTGAAGGTTTTTTCTTCTGGTAGCGATGCACGATGGAGTCCTATGTTATTTTCATAACTCACCTTTTACAATACACCAAAGAGTTTCCAAAATGTACCATGTCTTGAGAATTCAGTTTTGGTGGGCCGGTATGGATCAGGTAGTGGTAGAGTTTTTATAAAAATGTTTGGTTTTTTAGCAGGTAAAGGCCGAGCATCATGTTCCTAATGGTTTGTCTCATCCCTTGGATGTTCATGAGTGGAAATGGGATGACATATTGATTGATTTAATCATGGGATTACCCACATCTCAGGGAGGTAGTGATGGTGTCTATGTGATAATAGATCAGTTGACGAAATCGACTCACTTCTTGGTGATCAAGGAGTCTATCACAATGGATGCCTTGTAAAAGTGGTGTGCAGTTGAGGTGATCAGTTTGGAGTTTAGAGGTATATTGTCTTAGATCAGAATGCACATTTTACATCATGATTCTAGAGGGGATTGCAACTTGATTTTGGCACTCAATTATTCCTTAACATTGCTTTCCACCCTCAGACTGATGGGAAATTGGAATAGACTATCCAGATGCTTGAGGATATGTTGCGGGCATGCATCTTGGACTTTGGTGGTTCTTGGGTATAAAATTTGTATTTGTTAGAGTCTTTTAATAATAATATCTATCACTATTACATTTTCATGGCTTCATTTGAGGATTTTTATGGGAGACCATGTCATTCTATGTTGTGCTAGACAGAGGTTGGGGAGATAAGAATTCCTGGTCCAGATTTGGTTCAGAGTACGATAGAAAAATTCCATCTTGTTCATTAGAGGATGAAATAAATTTAAGACAAAAAGTCTTATTCTGATCATATTAGGTGGCACTTGGAGTTTGAGGTTGGGGAACATGTGTTTTATAAGGATTCCCCTTGAGGTGGGAAATCATGGTTTGGTAGAGAGAGTGAGCTTTCTCTCAGGTTTATTGGATCCTTTGTGGTGTTGGTGAGAATTGACAAGGTGGCATATTGGTTGGAATTTACACCATGGTTAGAAAGGATCCATTATGTCTTCCATGTCACTTAGATTCATCGATATCTTCATGATGACTCTAATGTACTAGATTGGAGAGAGTTGGATAGCAAGGATGACACTATGTTTGTGGAGCAACCAATAGAGATATAGGATTGATAAGAGAAACCACTATGTGGATGAACCATTCATTTGGTTCTTATGTTTTGAAGGTATGTTGTCATGGAAGAATGTAGTTAGGAGTGATAGATGAAGATGTGTGCCCAGAACCCAAAGTTGTTTTGAGTTTTTCTTTTATTTTTTTTTCTTTGTGATGTGATGTTTTAGACCTTGTTGTTTAATGAGATGTGCTGATTTCCTTTGATTGTGATGTGTGAAGTGTGATGTGTTATAAAGTCTTGACATATGAAAAGGGGAGGATTATATTGTTAATTGTGACGCATTAACTACGATGTGATTAAACCCATGCAAGAGAGTCAGTTTCACCCAGAGTGAATGGTATCTTTCCATGGAGGATGAAGATACCCTAATTCATGTATTTAGTATGGATCTGTTTTTTAGTTATGTAGCAGTTGTGTGTCAGTGTGGTTGAGTGAGAGGAGATGGTTTGTAGTTTTGGTTTCATGGTGATGAGGTTGTATGGTATGTTTATGGCTGTTTAGTCTGGCTTTTTTGATTGTTACTGACATTTGAGGTTTGGAGAGATCCTTGAGAGGTATCTTATGGGGTAATTTTTTGGACCCATTTAATTTTGGTTTGGTATTGGATTATCAAGTATGTGAATCCTTTGAGAGGTATCTTATGTAACTATCTATGCCTTCTCGGTCCATTACATTGCAGTTTTTGTTTTTTGGAGGTGTTCCGATATGGCTTAGAGGGAGTCTAGAGAAGTTAATTTGCTGAAGATTGAATAATGGGAATTACACATAGTGTAACAAGATTACATTATGTGAAATTCAGTTTCTTAGGTTTTCTAAGAGGTTTCACGGTGTGAATTTATTTTACATGATGTTAAGTATGGTTCACAGTGTCTAATATACCATGTTAGAAAAATAAATTAAAATGAAGAGGCTAGATGCATTTTGGTGGAAATCAAACATCGAGGATTTCATGAAGTGAAAGGGGATTACACATCATGTAATCCCCTGATCCAGTATAGTTTTAAAAATAATTTTTTGGTTGAATTTTTATTCATTCACTCATTCTCTCTCATTTCCCCCCATTTTGGGCGAACCATAGGAGCCTTGAGGTGTTCTTAGAGCCCTTCTTCATCCGTTTTCAATCTGTTGATCCTGGTGGATTTCATTGGTGATCTGTGGTGAGTTCTCTTCTTCAACTCACCTATTATATTCTGTTATTCTCTTCGGGATCCACTTCGGGGGCCTTTCTTTGGTTTGGAGTGTGCGCTGGGTTGCGTTTGATTGTCTTGGGTTTCATTGTAGGTTTAATCCTGGTTCCTCACGGTAAGGATGTGGTTTGTAGGCTTCTTTCCTTTCCCTTCAATGTAAATCCAGTTGAAAATCTTCCTTTAGGTAGGGATTCCTTCATTTATCTTTATTTTGTATCATTTGGGATGGGTTTACTTGTTTTTATATATGGTTTATGGTTATGTCAGATTAATCAGATATAATTTTTTTTAATTTAATTGAATGGGGAAAATGGGGTTTGATTCTCATGATTTTTTAGCATTTATATTATTTGTGATATTGTGAATTATAATACCATGATTCCCCACTAAAAATTGTGGCCATTGGGGGTTTTTTTGTGCTGGATATAAGTTCTATAATTTCTTCTTTGGTTTTAACTTCTGTGATGTCACCATAAAATGGAAATTGATAAAACAATTATATTTGGATAAAGAAATGGTTTCCCCAGTGTTATTTCTTGTGTGATAATTCTCTAAAATAATGTGGAATGTGATAAAATCCCCTTTTAAATTTTTGAAATGATCTGGATGTGATGTGTTGTTTGTCCGTTCTTTTGGTAGGATGATGTGTGGTTGGGCAATATGGGGATGATAGTTTATTTGGATTTTCTTCTAAGGTGGTGGTGAGGTAGTTTTTTGGATTTTATTTACAGTCATCAAGGTGATAGTTGGTTTGGCCATGATTTTGGGGTGGAGAGGTTATAGTTATTCTGTTCTAGATGCCTGGGTAGTGATGGAATAAATTAAATAATTGTTTAAAAATGTTTGTATTGTCTTATATTGGTTTGGTTAATGGGATGGAAATGGTTAATGGATAATTAAATTGTGTTTATTGTAGTTAACTGTAGTTGATGATAAATAATTAAATGAATGGATGTTAAATTTAGAGGAAATATGAAGATGCTTTAGTTTATTTGGGAGTTTCACCTTTTTAAAGGATTGTTGTAGATATTAATAAATGCATTTAGAGGTGTCCGCAAAAGTGATGGTGTTGTAAGTTATTTTTTTGGTTGTGAACCCATTGGTGGGGCCTATGTTTTTGATACTATATAAATTATTGTATATTCTTTTAATGTCTATATGTACCCCATCTATGTTGAGTACTACGTACCGAAAACCTCAATAGTCACGCAGGGGATGTTTTTATCAACATTTGATGGTGAGCACAGATGGTTGGGAACCAAACATTTTCCACTATCTCTTCTAGGATATGTAGATATGGAGAATGATATAATAGAAAATTGCCTGTTAGTGGTTTAGATGGTGGTTGTGATGGCCTATATGTCTTTGAGAGAGATGTGATATCCTGAGTGTTTGCGGGCGAGGTGATATATATCCGAGGTGTCTTCATGATGAGGTGGGATGACCCAGATGTTTTCAAGAAGATGTGACGGTGCTTGTGGGGAAGTATCCTAGTTGTTTTTGTGAAAGATATGTGTGGTCATGATTGTGTTGCGGTGAGCCCAGGTGTCTGCAGGCAAGGTGTGTTGTGACCGTTCTTGTGGGGAGGTATGGTATACATATGGTATGGGAGTTCTAGGACACACAACATTGAGTATGAGAGTGGAATACCAGCTGAAAAGTGGTGAAGGGTACCCATATCAATTCTATCATGTTATATTATGTTACTTGACTTGAATTATTTGGTTTGAGTGACTTGGTGAGGTTGGGTTGGGTTAGTATATCGGTTTAGGTGCGGTTTGGTTCTGCTATTTTATCACAAGTTTATTTTTATGCTTCCTTCACATGTGAATGAGAGGATTTGGTTTTCCAACTAAGTAAAAATATATTCTTACTCTATATATAGAAAAAAATTTAGGTTTCCAAGATTATTTTTCAGATCGTGTTAGTATTTACTAGATTGGATCTTTAACAGTTACTGTGCCGCTGCTTTAGCTTTACTTTTGGGTAGTTACTTTGGAGACTTTATTATATTTGTATTAGTTCTATTTTTACATGAATATGGGGTTGTTTTTGATTTTCATATATATATATATATATATATATATATCACTGAGTTGGTTTTTATTGAAACATTATATCTCCCTATCTTGGTATCTTATAAAATGGAATGCCCCCAATGTTGTGTGATTTGTTCTCCCTTGGTGATAGTTTCCATCTTGGGGCCTACTAGAGGCATGACTCGAGGCTCGTTGTCTCTCTCCCCTCATTGTGGTATATTTTTAAGGAGGGGTTTGTGACACATTTACCACTACTATCTATGTGGAATACCCCACATATAATTTGGTGAAAAATTATAAAAACCATGTTCTAACCCTATGTTTTAGCTATGAAACACATATACAATTTCTTGCATGGTTATGAAACCTTCTTCACATAGTTTAACTAATGTTTTCTCACCCCTCAGGGATAGAATATTTGAGGTTCATGATTATAACTGACCACACAATAACCGTGTGACTCACCCATTCCTTCCAAAAATTCATAGCTCCAGGCTCCGAATGATCCCAAACTTCTACGACATCTTCCCCATGCACATAAGATTTAACCTTAGTGTATGAAAACCATTTTAAGATTAAATTAATATATCCATACCTTTTTTCAAATCTATGATATTACATAAGTGGTTAAGGAAGTAATAAAATAAAAATTGATCAGTAAAAACAATTACCCATTCTTTGGGAAACCTCTCTTTTCATACACCTTAAGCCATTATTAGTTGAATTTTTTTAATAAATTAAGATCTAGGATATGAGGAAGGAAATTAATAAGATATTTGGTTTGGTATTGGCTGAACTAGAGGGACCAATGTGAGTGAATATGTGAAGTTAAGCTGTGTCCTTTTATTAGTGAGGTTGGTGGAACTCTAGTAAATCCATAAAGCATTAATATATAACAACGTCATTTTCAACTGAAAGTGGCACATGGAGAACCAAATTTAAAGATAAGTTATGGTTGGGATAAAATTAAATCCCCCAATAAGATTCTGTAAAGCGTATATGATTGATCTTATAACATTAGTTTTGAAAAAAACTATTTATAGAGTTTATTTATATAAAACAATTCCTAAGGCGATAGATGTATACATAAAAAAAATTAATATTTTAGAATTTATATTTCTCTCTTTCCTGAAGAATTATTTGTTGATGTAAAAATATTTACATACTTCAAATTTTTTTTATGCTTATTTCCCTAAAAATGGTTCTTATGAATTCTACATTTAATGCGCATATGCTAAAATATTCACCTTCTTGAATATTGGTTCTATATCACTGTAAATAAAATCAACTTTAAAACATATAACAAAATATAAAAAAATCTTCTACCCATGTTATATTCATTTTAATATTGTATAAAACACCTTTAAATAAGTCCTCAGAGCACCAAAATAATTAATAAGTAAATTTTTTAAAAATTAAAACAAATAAATCAATTATAATAAATATGTAGTAAATAAAAGTATAAAAATATAACAAAAATAGATCATATTTTTAGATTTATAAAAATATATAGAAATATAAGAAAAATCATGTATGTGTTATTTTACTATTGATTCATTCTATATATGAGTGATTTTTTTGAGCTATGTTTGAATCATTTTTTATTTTGTGTATGAGTATTCCAATTTTTCATATGAGTCATTTAAAATAATTAATTTCATACTTTCAAAAAATTTATCCTTCGTATTAGTTAATTAAACTTGTGTACAAGTCATTTTGAGATGTGAATGAGTTAGATTCCATATGTCTATGGGTTATTAAACACTTAGAAAAAAGAATAAGTAAACATATTTGTGTAAGATTCATCTACAAATTATGTTTTAGTTTTATGAGTTTGTGTATGAGTTATATTCCCATGCCTTATATAAATGATTCATAAAACCTTGTGTATGCATCTTATGCTTTAACTTTATGAGTCCTTTGTCAATTAATTTTTTTTCAACATATGATCTATTAACTAACTCAAAAAGAGATAAAAATTATTTGAAGTTATTTTATAATATACATAACTAACAAGAATATAAAAAATTAAATAAACTATAAATATAAACAACATTTTTCTTCTAAGAGATGTGGAATCTTAAAAATATCATGTGAGAGGGAATAAAATAATGATTTTTTAATTATCAAAACATAATGATGTAAAGTGGAAAATATTCAAATAATAAAATGAGAATGATAAATTAAGGATAGAATTTGCTAGATATTTGGAAATGGAGGATTTTTTGGAAGATAGGTGAAATCAAAGAAAGAGGGAGGTATTTAAAATTGTAGGGGATGGGTGGTTTTGAATAAAATATATTTTTTTTATCAAAACAAGTAATAATATTGATTGTTGTATCTAAAGTTTTTCATGTATTTATGGATAATATAAATATTGATTACATCATTCACTATGTAACTAATATTGTATTAACTTACTAATAAAAATAAATATTTTATAGGATTTTATCATTCACATTTATATATAAAAATCTATGAAAATAACAAAGATAAAACACTTTTCTATTATTATGTTATGATTCCAAAAATGGAATTAATTTTATCATAATAGTTATCAAAATTAGGTAATCCTAACAACTAATTTTAGTAAAAAATTTATGTTTTTATTTAAAGATATAAATAATGTTTAATAAAGTGTATACTTATATTGATAAAATATTAAATGGATTGAGTAAATATTTTATCATAATATAATAATTATATTTACATATTTAACTCATGTTAAACTGTAATTAAAATGTCACTTCATTAATTAACACAATGAAAATTCTATTATTCTAATGAGCAGGTTAGTATTATAACACATTGATTACTATTCTAGTGACTATATTTCCAATAACTACTTATAGCCTTTTTAATAATCATATTTACATTTTACATAAAATATATATCACTTATTTATTTTATTAACTATTCACATATTTTTCACTGAAGTGCCTAAACATTACTATCTTCTTTTTAATGTTTTTTAATCTTATTATAGCTTTGTTTTTGAATATGGTTCTTCTTAGAGGCCATGAACTATCCTATTTAAAACTAGTAGTTATGTTATTTACAGCTATTTTTTATCCCATTATACTGGTTTTGTTATTATAAATTATATTTATAATTTATTTTAAGTGTTATATTATGAAATAAAATGATGTTTATTTATGATATGGTTCATATGATTCATTTATAGTATACTATTATACTCTAGTTTCATATGGAAACAATTTAACTAATATATATATATAATCTTAAGGAATCAATTTTCGATTAAAAACATAGGATGTTGCATTCTATACCTCCTTGAAAATTTCATCATCAAAATTTGAATTATAGCACTATGAAAATAACAAAGGAGTGTTCTTTTGTTTCATTAAATATTTAGGTTCCCATGATTTTTCACCAAACTTTTAATTTGTTATAAACCATTAAAAAAGTGGGTCATCATGTTATATAGTATTTTATCATTATGATAGAATATCTTCATGTATCATATACACCATTTCAAGATTTAGAACATGATATGAAAATGGATTTTTCTTATTATTTATAAAACACAAAACACATTCTGTACGACATATAGGTTTGATGGAAGTACCAATTGATAGCCCATAAATTCACTTTGATTAAGAATCTCAATGGGTATATGGAATTGAGATCTTAACATTACCTATTCCAAAACATCACAACACTTTTCCCTAGAGATATTAAAATTAAACATCATCCCCAATATCAAACTTAATGTCTCATAAACTATTGTGAGCTTAACTCTTCTATCAACAATATATCACTCTTATGTGTTTCTAAATAACATATACCTTCTTTATCATTACTTTAACTAGTTTTGGTCCTAATAAATTTTATTATCCTACTTCATCCAATCATATTTAGGATTTATATTTATTTATATAGAGGAAATCATATATGGACATATAAATTATTGAGTGAAAGTTGTTTTTTATTTGATATTGATTACATGATGATATTTATACCAACATCCATTAATATTTATAGAGTAGGATATAATAATTTATTCCAATGTTCGAATGTTCTTTTTTAACTGTACATGTATTCAACGGTGACACACCTTATTGATGTGCAAATTCATGTTCAATACCTTTTTAATACTCCAGTTGAACATCAAGGTAAACCAAAAATATTTATTTGATACCATCAATTGTGGTTTTCCATGAAGCCTCACCATGTATCAGATAAATATATCATTCTAATTTTATTACATAATTAGACTTCATTAATAATGTTGAAGTGATAATCATATTTAATATATTCAAAAAAACCATATAAAATTTATTCATTTACAATTTTTAGCTCTAATTTGGACACACTATATTTGTCAATGTTTAACTGTAATATTGTCTCATTTCTTATAACTTTTTCATTACTTTATATCTCCATATAATACCTTTGTGACACCTTAATATTTTTTAATATACATGGTTGGAAAATAATTTGAGTAAGGATGACATCCGTTAAGTAATTATTACCATGTACAACCTTTTAATGTCTATGAATATATGAACCCCTTTAATCCTCATCATAGATAAATTTTAAGGATATTTTTTACTAATATAATTTAACTATTTGTTAACCTTTCCAATATTTTAATGAATTAAGTAGTCATAATATTTATTAATACTTAACCATAATTTTCAGAATATGATAAATTATTTTAATGGGAATATATACTCTATAATTTTATATGTAATATTTTTAACACCCTTATTTTATAGTATTGATATGTTTTAATTTGTATTTTTAATATATAAAAAGTATGGGGGTTGGCGATTGAATGTTGTATAGGATTTTTGAAGGTTTGGGAGGGGTTTTAGAAGGTAGATGGCAGGGTCATTATTTGGGTAAACTGTACAGATTTCCCATGTAAACTATGCAATAGTTTTTAAAGGATTCTAAGAAAGATCATGTTTGGTTCATAGTTTATGTAAACCATACAAAATCTTATACCCTATAAAATGTTTCAATAGTTTTTATTTACAAATTTGTTGCATGGTTTTCAAAATCATGCATCTAAACCGTAAAACCCAGAGTTTTAAGCAGTATCACCCACATAGTTAGTGCACAGTTTCCCAAACTAGGGATACAAACTATGCACAACATTAAAAATTATTAGAAATTAGATTTTAATATTTTCTACACAAAAAATAGTAATTTCTATCTATTGTAATATAAACTCAAACTTGAGGTCTTCTTTGGGTTATATTGGTGATTATCTTCATTTAGGATCTTTCACACTTTGAATATCGAAGATTTTAACCTATAAATTAAAGTTAATACTCTCTTACCTCTTTATCTATCTCTAATATTCTTATTTTCTATATTAAAAAAATCATATTTTAGGGATTTCATGACTAAATATCTTTTTAGGGCATGTTTTGATGGTCATATGTTTTGAAATACTATAGGATGATTGTAGGAGACCGAATCTGTGTGGTTATGGTGTGGCTTCCCCTGAGTGGCCTAATATAAGGTATGTAGCTTCTGTTTATCTATACCCACTTATATCAGGGACGTGAAATATTGTTCTTTTAAATATTAAATGGTTTTATTATTTTTGTGACACTATTTTGATAAATATATATGAATATTATCTTGATGTAATATGTTTTTAGATAATGGTTGTGGGTGAAACCCCCAATGTATTTATTGAAATAAATAATTGGTTATTTGGTTTTAAAATTGGGATTTTGACATGATATAATTTTGACTTTGGTTTTTATTTAGTGTGATTTCAAGTGTTTACTCTGTGTATTTATTAACTATGTATTTTTGGAAATGTTTTGTAAAACCTTAATATGGATTAACGTTAACTCGATAGAAGTTTGATTTAGTGTGTTTTCAATTTTCATATTGGTTGATCCTTGTAGAGAAGAAATTGTATAGCACTTAAAAAGGTGGGGAACATGGATTTTACCTCCAAGTGATGTATTAAGATAAGGGGGATGAGTTTCTACTACTGAATTTTTTCTATTTAGAGTAATCACTAGATAGGTGATGCATTGGGTTAGTAGATTGTATCCTAGATAGGTGGGATTAGTGGATTGTAGAGGTTATTGAGTTCTTGGTTTGGCTGTGTGAGTTTTGGTATGATATTCTTTGTTAAAATAATTAGTTAAATGGGGTGTATTTTTAGTACGAGTCTCTTTAAATAGATTATATTTATAATATCCCATAGATGTTCCCATTTCGTGTACATAACTTAAATAAAATATATAATTTCAAAAAACACCCAGGTCCTTTAAGGTTTATAGTTTTAAATATTTAGGATTTTTTAAAAAAAATCGAATGTTTTTTTATACCAATTATACTTTTATACTATTATATATGAAACCACCTAATCCGTAATGAGTATTGAACATCTCACAAATTTCTACACATACGAAACTACTCTATTATCATTATAATTTTCCAATATTCACAATAAGGGGAAATGGAAACATAAAAAACAATTGTTCTCATATGATTATTATTAGTAAACATAAGAGTTAGTAATTTAATATCAATAGTGAGTATATGATGAGTATAAAAGTATAACCATGATACATTAAAAAAAATACCCAAAAAGTCATAGATCACACATCATGGAATAATTATTGGAATAAATTAATAGATGAATTCTTAAAAAAACATGATCCATGATAGCATAACATAAAAGTGTGAATAAGGATAATACTATTTCACAATTAAAATATGGCATAAAAATTAGTATAAGTAAAAAATATATTCATGATGGAAAAAATTAATTCCCACCCTTATGAGGAACTAGAATATACTCATGAATACTAATCTTGTGAGATATAAATACTTTTCCATTGCATTATAGGGTGATATAGGCACCCACCCATCATTCATCCACACTTACATGTGCCACATGAAAAAACCATTCACTTATCAAATCCTAAATAACCTATGGAAATAAATTCGGTTTTATAAAACTTAAATTAAAAATCATTATATATTTTTGTTATAAATAACCCATGGTAGGAAAATGATTTTCATTGAACACATAATAAAAAACTGATAGAAAGGAATTGAGTTTCATTCATCACATAAAAAAGAACCCTTGGTGGAAAATGGGTTTCATATTATTTTAAATTGGTTCATATAAGGAGACCACCAATATGAAAAATCCATGGAAAACAAATGGTTATCCAAATATATTATGCAACTTTGTTGTTAAAAAACATTTAATCAAGATAAATTATACTATATTTACCCCTTACGGATAATGGGTAAATGGTTAATTCAATAATTTACCCAATACATAAATGTATGAAATCTAGGTGAACACCCTTCAATGAAATAAATAAAATATATATTTTTCAAAATGAATAGTCATTGGATGAAAAGTTAATGAAATTCACGATGTATGGTTAACAAGATTAACATGTTGATGGATCATATCTTTGATATAATAGAATGTTTGTAATCCATGTAGATAAATAAAGTGGGTGGTATCATTTGAATAATATACATGATCATGAATGAGATGTATAAAAGGAAAATGTATTATATGAAAACACTACTAAAGAGTTTCTAAAAAAATTGAAACTAAGAAAGTTTCATGTTGTTTTGAATAAATTCAAAATGATTTTTTAAAGAATTGTATAAAAAATAATTTTATTTATAAGAATTATAGAGTGGATGTTTTATATAGTAATAAATGATGATGGAATGATGTTTTGACTTCCATGGATTCATAAAAATAGATTTTAATTTTTTTTTCACATTATCATAAAAAGATGAACTTATAGGTCACTTTAAAAAGTTAATTTAAAAAATTTAGAATTGAAAAAATTGAAAAAATTGAAAAAATTTATTTTTGAAAAATAAAATTCAACAATGGATCCCTAAAAATATATTAAGGTTATAAAAATAAATGTTTATTGGAAGATACATATTTTTATTTTGAAAGGAAAGAAATCCCTTATTAATATTTTGAAAAACTATTATTTGAAAACCCACAATGTAAAATAAGTATTATATTTTAATTTAAAAATTGGTAAATAGAATTTTGAGAATCATAGAAAATAATCCAAATTATTTTTCACAAGAAGTGACGAGAAAATTGGATAAAATGAAATTATGGACCTGGGAGAAAAGATTAATTGGTAAGAGTTAGAGTTATTCATACCAATTTTACCTTTTATTCTAAAAAATATTTTATCCCTGAAGTGGTAATTGATTATGAGAAAAAAATTCATAGAGAAAAAGAGTATACACCAGAAAAAATAAATAAATGGTTGGTCAAAATCAAATTGGAAGATTATATTCAAGTAAGAATGACTAAGACCTAAGGTATCTGAAATTGATTAATGAAACTCTTACAGATATGGTAATGCAAGTATCAAAGAAGATTGTGAGGAAAATAATAAAATAGATAATAAAATCACATGAAATAGAATATATTTTTATATGTGAAAGAAATTGGTAAATTAATAAACCATATATAATAAATTATGGTGCATAATATCTAACTTGTCTCTTGAAGATGAAAATGAGAAAAAAACCTATACCTCAATTCCTGTTTTGTTGAAATGTGATTTATCCTCCCAAATAAAAAATTTAGTATCATAATAACCCATTTAAAAACCTATTTTGTATCCATAACATTTTATACAATTTATTTTTTATTAACTATTTTTGTAAAGACCTAGAATTTCCATGTAATTTTTTTTATTTAAATGAGAATTTTAAGAGTTCCAAAAATTTAAGGTGAATGATTTTGTGGCCCAGTGTGCCCAGAATCAAATTTTGAAGTTTTTTGGGTATGTTCAGTAAACTTACGAACGGGTTTTTATAAATTTTGAACCGGTGCTTGGAATTTAAATCCGAGGGCACCGTTGAACTCGCAGCGCCGATATTCTCCTAAGAATACTTTCATGTCGATTACAGTGGGTCGGGAATAAAAGATAGTTTTTGGGTTTTATGTGAAAGATTAAAATAAATATAAATGTGTGTGACACTTTATTTTTATTTTACCAACAACCATGTGGGTGTTGGGAGGTAGGACCCACTGGAACTATGACATCCATGTAGAGGTTGGAAGTGGGGACCACCAGACTATAACCTCTCATGAGAGGTAATGGTGGAGGGGACCACCCGAGACCACATAACCTCCCATTTTGAATAATAGGGGTGGGGACCACCTGACCCCTATTAATGGGAGGAAAGTAAAACCTCTCAACTCCCCTCATTAATGAGAGAGAGCCTCTTGACCTCCTCTAAATTTAATGTTTCCAACACATGACCCTTAATATGCGAACCTTCGTAATTAATTTCCCCAATTTGAATATTGTGAAAATAATTAAATTGGGGAAATAATATCACTTTTGGGATTTGGGTGGAATATTGGGGGGAGGAGAGCTTGGGAGAAATAGAGTGCTCCAACGAAGAACCTCTTCTCCCAATGAAGAACAAAGAACGCTGAAAACGATCTCCTTCGATCTTCTTCCCCGAACTCCTACCAATGTAGAGCATCTTTCACAACCAACGTGCGAGATCAAGATTGGAAGTGTGCAGTGGAAACGACGAAGGATTACAACTCCGTCGTTTTCCCTGCGACTCTGTCGACGAACGACGATCAAGGTAGGGGTTTAATTTCATTTAAAGTTCCATGTTCTTCCTTTCTTCAAAATGAAGAATGATGATGCTTTCTTTTTGTGGGTGGATTTGTTTTGGTTCGTTATAAAGGACTGATTGCTATCACCCTAAATGCGGAGGGTGCGGGCCAAACTAACATGGCCGGACACCGTCCGTCGATCTCTTTTTTGATGTCTTTTGGCATGAAGACGAAACGACGAGGCAATGAAGGTGGAAAATACAAAGGTCACGCTACCCGCAGCCTCCGTGATCCACACCGCCCCACGGCGTCTAACACCACCATCAGTAGAGCCACAGCTGGCCTGCCCATCCACCTCCGAGCTGCCCGTCGGCCTACCGCCGGTCTGCCTGGCCGCCTCCCGGCCTTCCTGGCCGCCTCCCGGCCTTCCTGGCCGCCTCCCGGCCTGCCTGGCGAGCCCGGACAACTCCTAGCCCCCTCCCGGCCGCCTCCCAGCCTGCCCGACAACCTTCCGGCCGACCCGACCGCCTCCCAGCACCCTGCAGGCCTACCACCCTGCCGCCCATAGGCCTCTCGGCTCCTGGCCGCTTGGCCTCCTGAGCCGCCGCCCGACTCCCGGCTGAACCAACGCTCTGGTCGAACCGCCAAGTCGCGCCTGCCTCCTGGTTGAACCGGCGCCCTGGTCGCGCTGACCTCCTGACCCAGCCTATGGCACCCTTCACGGCACCTTGTCCAAAATGATTCTGGTCGCACCCTTCAGGCTGAGCTGTGCCGGGCCGAGCCCTTTCAGCGCTCTGGGGTGAACCAGCCCCGAGCCCGGGTGGGACCGCCCTCGCGGCCTACTGGGCTGGGACCCGTTGGTCAGGCCGAACCTAACAGGATGGCCCGCCTAATGGGACAGGCCAGACCCACCAGGTCTGAGCGGGTATACCCCAACCGGGTCGGCCTAGATTGGGTCGGGCTGGGTCGGTCCGACCAGGTCGGACCAGACCCAGGCCCACTATGGACCCTTTACTCTCTTTTGGCCATATCTTTGGCATTAGACGTCCGTTTGATGAACCATCATTGGTGATGGAAAACTTGGAGCATGATGATCCCTTTGAGTATACCCTCCTATAGTTCGGTGTATAATTGAGATACAATTAGGTTAGATCATGCACGAATCCAACTGGGCCCTCGAGACTAAAAGGATAATAACTCACAGACCGGGCGTCCGATTGACGCACTGTCTGTTGCATTGAGACCCCTATGACATTGCCGACCGTTGGGATGATTCTAAATAGGAATTCTTTATAGTGGATGTAACGACACATGGATTGAAGAGCGGACCCTCCCGGAATCATGAATGCTTTGTGTGGAAACTCTTTGGCTGGATGCTCTCTGACTACTGTTATTGGATCCTGTGTGGGTTCGACAACTCTGAATATTGTTCCTGGATCCTCTGTGGGTTTGACAGTTCTGACAACTGTTTCTGTATCCTATGTGGGTTCGACAGCTCTGGCTACTATTCCTGGATCTTATGTGGGTTTGACAGGTCTGACTACTGTTCCTGGTTCCTGTGTGGGTTTGATAGCTCTAACAACTGTTCCTGGATCCTGTGTTGGTTAGACAGTTTTGACCACTCTTCCTGGGTCCTGTGTGGATTCTACAGCTTTGACTACTATTCCTGGATCCTGTGTGGGTTCGACAGAATAGATGATTTAGTGGATACACCTAATCATCTCTAACTCTCTACATAAGTTGTATACTTGTGTGAGCCAAGTCAGTAAATTTTCTGTTTACCTCATGATTGAGATGGATTACTTGATAACTATGGTATATGTATGGGTATATACCTAAGTGGGGTTAACCATTGATTTCATACCTTTTGGTTTATCCTTGTCAGATTTTTGTGATACCTTGAGGGTCTTGGGGTCC
The DNA here is from genome assembly GCA_963277665.1 of Viscum album. Classification (NCBI taxonomy): domain Eukaryota; kingdom Viridiplantae; phylum Streptophyta; class Magnoliopsida; order Santalales; family Viscaceae; genus Viscum; species Viscum album. The sequence goes on along the minus strand of OY728147.1, from coordinate 1,494,336,787 downwards.
CTACCAAGTATCATTATACTCACCCCTTTACTAGCTATGCCCACACCTTGTTGTGTTGGATGTAGATGATGGACAACCCTGACCAAGGCAGAGTGTACCAGGACTGGATGGTACTCGGATATGGACCACATGACGTGATGGTACATGGAGGAGATGGATGAACGAGGAGTGTTGTGGAGGCTGTCTATACCTACCCTTAAGGTTGGATTTTCCGGTGGACAATTCAGATGATCTTTTCCCTTTTTTGAGCTATTGTACTTTATAGTTAGGCTTATATTTCTATCCCCGTTTTATTTTAATCACTATTTTGTGTTACAATTTTACTTAGTTTTTTTTCCGGCTCATACTCTGTTGTGTGCGTTTCAGGTTATAAGGCCAATGCCTTCCCAGTTTTAGGGATTTACGCCTTCAGTGCTAGTCGCCAGAACCTGACCTATGGAAGGTGGGCTTGGGGTAGTCACGACATGGGCCCCGACGGACGAGTCGTGACAATTTTTGATATCGGTTTTCAGTAATATTTATCATTTAAAAAAGTTTCATAATATCAGTTTTGTTATCATTATTATCATAGTATACAATTCCTTGATAAAATAGGGTAATATAATTATTTTTTTTTATTTTGTAAAATTTAATAATTTCATTCTATTGGAGTTTTAGTTCTAATTCTTAAAGAGAAATTTTTGGATAGTCATGTTTCAATGATTTATAGAGAACGAAGGGTGTTTTATTTAATAATGTGATAAATTTTTATATTACTATTCCATGAAAAAATTTATTATTTAAATAAATATAATATATATTACTATAAATTAAAATCATATATTCATCCATGATATAAATTTGTATCATTGTTCAAGTATGTGGTTAAACCAACCAAAATAAGAACATACCATAGCTAATGTATGATTACGAAGTGATTAATTGTCATATATTTACAATAGAAGAATAATGTTTTTAGTTATTATTGATTAGTGTGATATGTTAGATGTTTAAATAATTAAATGTATCATATAAACAATAGGGGCAAGAGCCGGGAGGCCGAGCAGGCTGGGAGATGTCCGCGAGGCGGCAGGGCAGGCCGGGCAGGGAGTCCAGGGTTGGTGTGGCGGCTAACATATCCGTACACTAGGACCCTGACTTCTGATTTCTGACTCAATGCATGAAAACAATGATTGTGTGTGTGTTTTGAGGTGTTTTCTTTGAATTCTTTGAGTCTTCTCACCAGGTACAACTTTTTGACCGTGGCACACTTGTTTCATTTCAGGATGCCTCCATGCAGACAACCAGCTAGGGTTCCGAGAGTTGTACGAGATGAATCCCACCAAGCGATGAGTCCTCGGTGTAGGGCCCTATCACAAAAGAGGCACCATCACTACCAATACTCGTTGGGCCACCGATTCCACCAACACCAATAGAATAGAGTGCATGCCGCCTGAGCGGGTTGCATGACTTCCAGCGCTAGAGGCCGCCCAGGTTCATGGGTGAGATGGACCCGCAGGTAGCTGAGGATTGGTTGGACGATGTGGTGAGAGTCTTCAGACTAGTAGGGACACTAGAAGACCTTATGGTGATCCTTGATGCGAGTCTCCTTCGGGCAGCAGTAGGCAGATGGTGGAGCCTGAAGCTCCAGGTGCATGACGAGGCGACACTTCTCTGGGTAGACTTCGAGAGGTTGTTTCTGGAAGAGTTTATTCCAGCCACCCTACGTGTAGTGCACATACAAGAGCTACTTCATCTGCAAGATGGAAACATGATAGTGGAACAATACTCAGCGAGGTCCACCGACCTCTCGCGCTACTCCACAGATATAGTGTGGGACCCATTCTTCAGGGCTAGGACCTTCGAGCAGGGGCTTAGGAGATAGATCAGGGATTTGATGATCTCACTCAGCATCCCGACGCAGGCGGGGGTGCTAGAGAGAGCCCTCTTAGTGGAGATTTTCCTTGGTGAGAAATCACCAGCAGTGAGACCTGCCATCGGGCATCACGTAGCGGAGTCTTCTGCATCTGGCAGCAGACTAATGTCGTAGAGATCCAAGCAGACCAAACCATCCGGTGGACAACCTCAGGACACAGGTTAGGTTGTGCGAGACACATTAGATAGAGATAGTCATACGAGGAACATGTAGTGTTTAACATTCGGAGGGTAGGGTCACATGGCTCGTGACTGTCCCACCTGCTGTTCAGATGATCAGCAGACAGTTTTGGGACCTACCAAGTAGAGGCGGAGGATCGATCGAGGTGGTCCACAGGGAGAAGGAGGACATGGAAGAGAAGTTGGTCGTGCAACTGGCAGTGGAAGAAAATTTTAGATGTTACCACCACCACCACCACTAGGAGGTCTACCCCGACCGAAGGGAGTAGGTGGATAGGCGAGAGCACAGCTCTAGGAAGATGAGGCTTATGATCACGACACTCCGGAGATGGTTCGAGGTACGATCTATGTCTACTCTACCATAACTGCAGTTCTTAGAGACACAGGTTCCAGTCACTCTTTCATTTCCACTACCCTCGTTCAGAGCTCATAGATTCTGTTGGAGCTGTTGGCTCGATCCTTTCGGCTAGAGATTCATACGAGAGCAGATTCGATGATTACGCACTGGTGCCAGTAGTGGGAGTTTTCTCTAAGAGATGAGATCTTCAGCTAGGATCCCCTAGTAGTGGTGTTGGGGCCTTAAGATATCATCTTGGGTATGGAATAATTATCTACAGTCCATCCTCAGATCGACTGTATTAGGCGCAATGTGAGGTGTGTCCGCACGGATGGGACCAGGTTCACCTTCACCAGTGATAAGGGAGCCTTTGCAGTGGATGATGGACTTACCCAGAGGAGAGTACAGTCGATCACTCATTAGTTGTCTTTCCTTACCCTCAGAGCAGTTGATGTGGAGAGTCCGACTTATCCTGTAGTGGTGGACCAGTACATGGATGTTTTCACTAATGATGTCCCAGGTCTACCTCCTCGTAGAGAGACAGACATCCCACATTGACCTGTATCCCGAGACGACACTGATATCTACACCATCATATTGGATGGCTTTCGCGGAGCTTCTCAAGCTTCGGGTAAAACTAGAGGACTTACAGGGGAAGAGATTCATCCGAGTAGGGAGTCCAGTGTTAAGGGTTTTGAGTGTGGTTTTCAGTTTAGAGAGTCCAGTGTTGGTGCAGCGGCTAACGTATCCATACACCAGGACCCTGAATTTTGATTTCTGACTCAGTGCATGAATACACTGATTTTGTGTGTGTTTTGAGGTGTTTTATTTGAATTATTTGAGTCAGCTCACTAGGTATAATATTTTGATCGTGGCACACCTGTTTCTTTTTAGGATGCCTCTACGTAGATAGCCCGCTAGGGTTTCGAGAGTTGTACGAGATGGAATCCCACTGAGCGACAAGGCCTCGGTGCAGGGCCCTATCACAACAAAGGCACCAGCATTACCACTACCTGTTGGGCCACGGATGCCACCATCCCCAGTAGTAGAGAGTGCACATTTCTTGAGCAGGTTGCATGAGTTCCAGTGCTAGAGGCCGCACTGGTTCAGGGGTGAGACGGGCCCGTAAGCAGCTAAGGATTGGCTGGAGGATGTGGTGAGAGTCTAAAGACAGGTAGGGACACTAGTCGACCTTATGGTGATCCTTTCCGTGATTCTCCTTTAGGAAGTAGTAGTCAGATGGTGGAGCCTGATGCTACAGGTTCATGATGAGGTGACACTTCTCTGGGTAGACTTCGAGAGCCTGTTTCGGGTGGAGTTTGTTCCATCCAACCTACGTGCAGTGCAGATACAGGAGCTACTTCATTTGTAGTAGGTCAGCATGATGGTGACATAGTACTCAGCGAGGTCCACCGACCTATCGCGCTACTCCACATATATGGTGTGGGACCCATTCTTCAGGGCCCGGACCTTCGATCAGGGGATCAGAAGAGAGATCAGGGCTTTGATGATCTCACTCAGCATCCCGACGCAGGTGGGGGTGCTAGAGAGATCCCTCATAGTGGAGAGTTTCCTTACTGAGCTGTCACCAGCAGTGAGACCTGCCACCGGGCGTCACGTAGGAGATTCTTCTGCAGCTAGCAGCTGACAAATTTTTCGGAGATCCAAGCGGAACAAACCATCTGGTGGATGACCTCAGGACACGGGTTTGGTTGTGAGAGACACACAAGACAAAGCCAGTTATATGAGGAACCGATAGTGTTTCACATGCGGTGTATGACAACCCTTCTTTTTATTACAACTTAAACATGCTTTATTACATAAAACTTCACTTGATACAACAAAGAAGATCGAGAGGTTTAGTGTCTTTGGGGCTTAGGATCATTACATAAAAACTTTAAACTTGAAATACAACATCGTTATTGAAAACTTCCTTTACATGACCACTACATTCCTTCGTACTTAGCATTGCATGGGATAACCTGAGGACATCCATAAGAAAAGGGTGAGCTATAAAGCCCAGTAAGGGAGTACACAATGAATAACATGAGGAGTACAATACATGTTAGGCAATAGGCATATCAATAGAGCATAAGAGAAACATGAACATAAAGGCATGATAAAGCATGATAATCATAGCATGGAAATGTGGCAACAACACTTAACATTGAATTAGCATGAGCCAAGGCTCATTGCACATGGAGCATGAGTAAACCCTCATTGCACTTGAAGCACGAGTAAACCCTCGTTGCACTTGAATTAGCATGAGTCAACACTCATTGCACATGACGTATCATGATACTATACTTTACCCAATGCATTGGAGCGCTATCAGGGCGCACCCTTCTTAAACATTTCATTTCATGCATAAGTGTGCCACATGGATCATAAAACATGGATTCATAAAACATAATCATTTCTTCCACGATAAAGGAATGTGGAATTCATACATTAAACTTTACAATCAATATGTATATGTGCATAAAGGTGAATACCCTTGATGGAGAAATGGGCATGGTATTCACTACACAAAGACATTGGCTTAGAAAATCGGTGCGATTTCGGCAGCGTAACGGCGTGACATAAGAATTAATAAAAAAAAGGTTGATGAGAGAGAAAGGGGTTCCTCATCATATTTACATGTAACGGACAGTAAGGAGATCATATATATATACATGTCCCAACAATAGAAATGGAATTTAGATTCATGATACAAAATTATTGCTTGAATGTAAAAGAAGAGAGAGAAGTTCCTTTCGGAATTTCGGCGTAGTAACGGGTGTACATGGGAGGCATTTAATGAGAGATAAAGGGTTCTCCCATCATTCAAACAATAAGAGGGAAGTATGGGGGAGGTGCGAAACCATACCCCAACATTCATAAATGAAATTAAAAGGGCAATACAACTTAAAGAAAATTGACAAAAATGAGAAAGGAAGAAAAACCCTTACTTGGAAGTGTGCTTCCAAAGGCTAGAGAGAGGCTTGTGAGAGGCTTCTTGGGAGCTTGGGGCACCTTGAGAGGATTCTAGAGAGAGTAGGGCAGAGGTTGGACGAACTTCAAGGGCTTTGAGTGAGGAGGAAGTGGGAGCTTGGGTGGGTTTATATAGGAAAGGTGAGGGAATTCTTTATTATTTAGGTTTGGGACCCCTTATATTAAAATAATCCAAACCACAAACCATCCCATGGTATTTGCCCATGGTTTCTGGAAAAGGAAAGAGGAAAACAATATTTTACAAGGCCAAGGTCCGAACTTATTAAAAAATTAGGGTTGCTTATGTGGAGGTGAGTCACACTCCCATGGAAATTAATTTAAAAAGGCAAAGTGTTGAATAAGTCTTGAGGGCTCCATTAATGCTTTGAAAAGTGAGTCAAAAAAACCCAAAACCTCATTATTTTAATGATAAAACACATATTGGCCGAACATAAGGATTATGGTATTTTATTACATCACCAATGGGTCATTATGATGTCATAAAACACATTATATATTTAAATGGTATTTAATTTTTACCCAAAAATTTGACTGTCTCAGAAAATTATGAAAAATTCACCGTTGGATAATTTCGACGTCCTGATTCCAAAAATAATATTTATTTTATCTAAATAATTTTCTAAATATGTGAATTTTTACTTTTAAAATAAAAACCGACATTTATAAAAAATTCACGGGTTTTGACAGAAATGGCTTTCAAACCTTAATAAAAATTTTAATTGCATTCATAAAATTATAAGATCATTTATATTTAATAAAAATTAATTTAATATTAATAATAATATTTTATTAAAATATTATTTAATTCAAAAATCCTTTAATTTAATAAAATATAATTCTTAATTAAATAATAACTAAAAACACCGTTTGTACTTTAAAAACTAATTACAATGTATCAAAAATGACTAGAAATTATATTCATTATTATATACAAAAATAATGTACATGAACATGGTGCTACTTATTTGTTACATAACCCCTTAAAATAGCTGCATAAGACCTAAGGGTAAGGTGTGCGATGGTGACAGACTCTTGGGGTTGCTCGGATAACATTGCTCGAGTGGTAATCTCTATCAACTTCCATTTTTCCCGTAGACGATCACGTTCGAGCTTGACTTGATGAAGCTCAGCTTGGGCTTGGTCAAGGGCAAAGCCCAAAGACGCCACCTCCTTTCCGAGCTCCGACAAATGGGCTTCGTAAGGGGTAATTCTACTGGATGAGGCCATCGCTTCCTTTGTCTGAGTAGAAAAATTGGTTCGTTAAAGCCTTATATTTAAACTACCCAGATGATCATTGTTCAACTGCCATAAAAGTAACGGTCACAAATCTTAACGTAAAACTAAAGAAGTTGACATCTTATAAAAACATTTTTTTTTCATAATGAAACCTTTAACTGGATCAAGAGGGATTTTCCATTAATGAAATTTTGGGTCGTTACAACATCCCCCCCTTAAGAAATTTCGCCCTCGAAATTTTCCTTTTCCCACACTAAAACAAATGTGGGTAACTTAGCTTCATCATATCCTCTGACTCCCAAGTTGCTTCTTCAAACTTGTGGTTTCTCCACAACACCTTGACGAGGGGCATTGTCTTATTTCGTAGAACTTTTTCTCTACGATCCAAGATCTTCACTGGTTTCTCCTCATAAGAAAGATCGTCTTCTAATTGTACCACCTTAGAAGAGAGTACATGTGAAGGTTCTGGTATGTACTTCCTTAAGAGGGATACATGGAAGACATCATGCACCTTGGCCATAGTAGGTGGAAGTGCTAGTCGATAGGCCACAGCCCCAACACGATCAAGAATCTCGAAGGGGCCGATGTACCTTGGACTTAACTTCCCTTTCTTTCCAAACCTCATGACCTTCTTCCACGGAGATATGCGTAAAAACACCATGTCTCCGACTTTAAACTCAAGGTCTCGTCGACGATTATCTGCATAACTCTTCTGTCGACTTTGGGCTGCCTTGATATGCTGCTGAATGGTTTTCACCTTCTCCACCATTTCTTCGACCATTTCTGGTCCAAGCAGCTTACGTTCACCGACCTCATCCCAACATGCCGGTGTTCTACACCTTTTCCCATATAGGGCTTCATATGGTGCCATTTGGATGCTCGAGTGGAAACTATTATTATAAGAGAACTCAACTAGAGGAAGATGTCGATCCCATCCTCCTTTAAAGTCCATTGAGCACGCTCTCAACATATCCTCAAGTGTTTGGATAGTCCGCTCGGATTGGACATCAGTTTGAGGATGATAGGCCGTACTGAAGTTCAGTTCAGTATTCAGAGCATGTTGAAGACTCTTCCAAAACTTAGAGGTAAATCTTGGATCTCGGTCAGACACAATAGATAGTGGAACTCCATGCAACCGTACCACTTCCCTGATATATATCCATGCCAGTTGATCCAAAGAAAAATCCTCTCGAATAGCAATGAAGTGTGCAGTCTTTGTAAGACGATCCACAATAACCCAAATTGCATTGTTGCTTTTGGATGTCCTTGGAAGTCTAGTGACGAAGTCCATGGTGATGTTCTCCCATTTCCATTCTGGTATGGGCAATGGTTGCATCATCCCCTTAGACTTCTGCCTCTCTGCCTTCACTTGCTGACACACCAGGCACTTTGATGTATATTCAGCGATCTCCTTCTTCATATTATCCCACCAAAAGTTTTCTCGGAGATCTCAATACATCTTTGTGCTCCCTGGGTGAATAGAGAAATTTGAACTATGTGCATCATCCAAAAGTTCCTTCTTCAGCTCCGAACTTGATGGGACACATAGTCTTTTCCCAAACCGCACAATTCCTTCTTCATTAACATTAAACTCTGAGGATTTTCCCTTTTTGATAGCTTCCACTTTTTCTTGGATTCTCGCATCATCCTTTTGAGCATCCTTTAACCTTTCCAAAAGAGATGGTTGAGCAATAATTTGTGAAAGGATTGATGATGTTCCCTTCTTTATGATTCCCACGTCCATCTTCATCAAGTCTAAGAAGATTGGATCCTTCTCAATTCTCATCATTGATAGAATTGCTGGATCCTTTCTACTTAGGGAATCCGCCACCTTGTTCGCCTTCCCAGGGTGGTAATGTATTGAACAGTCATAATCCTTGATGAGCTCTATCCATCTTCTCTGGCGCATATTAAGCTCTTTCTGTGTGAATATATATTTAAGACTTTTGTGGTCAGTATATATCTCACATTTCTCTCCATAGAGATAATGCCGCCAGATTTTCAAGGCAAAGATCACCGCCGCAAACTCCAGATCATGCGTTGGATAGTTTCGCTCATGGATTTTCAACTGCCTTGAGGCATAGGATATCACTTTATCATTCTGCATCAGCACACATCCTAAGCCCTTCTTCGAGGCATCACTGAATACCACAAAAAGCTCCCCACTTGTGGGTAAAGTGAGCACGGGTGCAGTGATAAGCCTCCTTTTCAACTCCTTGAAGCTTTCTTCGCATTCATCACTCCAAGCAAACTTTACTCCCTTTAGAGTTAGCTTGGTAAGAGGGTTGGACAATCGTGAGAAGTTTCTCACAAATCGTCGATAATATCCGGCTAACCCCAAGAAGCTACGGATATCAGTTACCGATGTTGGCCTCGGCCATCCCTCAATTGCATCTGTTTTGGAGGGGTCCACAGATATCCCATTGCTTGTGATGATATGGCCCAAGAATGAGACCTCCTTCAACCAGAACTCACACTTGCTGTACTTGGCATAGAGCTTCTCCTTGCGCAAAGTCTCCAGTACAGTTCTTAAATGCTCCTCATGGTCCTCCTTGTTTTTGGAGTATATTAGAATATCATCTATAAAGACTACCACAAATTTATCTAGGTAATCTCTAAAGACTCTATTCATCAAGTCCATGCATATTGCTGGAGCATTGGTGAGTCCAAAAGGCATTACTATGAATTCATAGTGCCCGTACCTTGTACGAAAAGCAGTCTTGGGGATATCTTCCTTCTTCACCCTTACTTGATAATATCCCGACCGCAAGTCGACCTTGGAGAAGTATTGTGCTCCATGCAGCTGATCAAACAAGTCATCGATTCTTGGGAGAGGATACTTGTTCTTTATCGTGATCTTGTTAAGTTCACGATAATCGATGCAAAGCCGCATTGACCCATCCTTCTTCTTGACGAAGAGGACTGGTGCACCCCATGGTGATGCACTTGGGCGTATAAACCCTTTATCCAGATTCTCCTGTAGTTGTTTCTTCAGTTCTTCAAGCTCAACCACAACCATTCTATATGGAGTCTTGGATATTGGTAGCGCCCCAGGTATAAGTTCAATTGAGAACTCAACATCTCTTCTTGGAGGAAGACTAGGAAGTTCCTCGGGAAATACTTCAGCGAATTCCCTCACAATAGGCATTTCTTCAAGGGTGGTTTCTTCCTTGGACTCAATCATCTGAGCCAGATATGCGTGCTCATAAGGCAGTAATATCCATGCTTGAGATGATGGAGCTAAAGGAGATTCATCTTCCTCCTGACACTTGTAAAGAATCGGGGGTCGATTCTCCATATGGAGTGTGATTTCCCTCTCCTGACAATTTATGTTGGCTCTATATAAGGAAAGCCAATCCATGCCAAGAATTGCATCAAATTCCACCAAAGGGAGTATGACGAGGTTTTCCGGGAAATTCAATCCACAGATTATAACAGGGGAGGACTTATACTCATGGGATGCAATGATTGCCCCATTTGCCGTACTCACCGACATCTTTACTTCCATGATTTGTGGTGGTGCAGGGATTGTTCTACTAAACTTTTGAGATATAAAAGAATGCGTAGAACCTGAATCAAAAAGTACGTTCGCTATTCTTGAATGAATAACTAGCGTACCTGTCACCACTTCGTTGTCAGGGTTCACTTCGGCAGAAGTGATGGCAAAAGCTCTTCCTTGCTGTCTTGGAGGTTGTTGATTGCCTCCGATAACCCTTGGATTAGGGCACTGATTCGCAAAATGACCCGGTTCTTTGCATTTGAAGCATTGAACAACGCGTTGAGGTTCGAACGGAGCGTTCCTCCCCTCCGTCGCAGCCGCGGGTCCTTCTTGCTGACAGTTAACAGCTAGGTGCCCTTCTCTTCCACACTTGAAGCATTTTCTTGTCCCCCTAAGGCAATTTCCAGGGTTCTTTTTTCCACACTTTTGGCAAGTGGGGTGCTGGAATTTCTTAGCGCCGTTGGATTTATCCATCGGACCACCAGCATTGAAGTCCACCTTCCGCTTCTTGTCCCCATGATACCCCTGTGATTCTCCGATCTCCATTTCAACCTTGAGGGCACATCGGACAATTTCCTCATAGCTGTCGAAGTCACGGATCGCTAATGCTTTCCGCAAGCTAGGATTCAGCCCACCAAAGAAGCGGTCAACCTTGCATTCGGGGGTAACGACAAAGCTGGAAGCGTATCGTGCAAGCCTTGTGAAGTTTGCCTCATACGCTCCCACAGATTCTTCATCTTTCTGCTTGAGGGAAAGGAAGTCCCTTTCCATCTTAAGACGGAGGGTGCGTGGAAAATATTTATCGAAAAACATATTTCGGAATACCTTCCATTCCAAAGCCTCGATCTCCTCCTCAGGCTTCGTATTTTTGATCGACGTCCACCATTGATCAGCTTCACCCTCCATACGATAAGCCGCCAGGAGAACCTTCTCTTTTTCAGAGCATTGGAGGATGGAGAATATCTTTTCAATGGAGTTGATCCATTGTTCAGCAATCGTGGGATCGGATGATCCACTAAAAGTAGGAGGCCTTTGTCTCATGAAGCTTTCAATAGCAACTTGTTCTTTCTTAGGGGGGGTTGAACGTTCCTCTTGACCAGTGTTTCTATTCAAAACTTGAGTTAGCTGAGAGAGAAGCGTGACAATGTTCGCGATTCCCGCTCCCATTGGATTGGGCATCTCATTGGTACAATCATCACACTGATCTTCACAACGGTTGTTAGCCCGAGTTCTCCTATTACCGGCCATTGGCTGGAATAAAAGGAAAGTTAGGGGTAACACATAGAGGGTAATCCAAAGACAAAAGTTGATGACTTATAAATAAACTTTAATCTCTTTAACTAAAGAGTCTATAGGATTCAATCCAGGATTTTCATGATCTTCCTTCTAACATATATTCTTAGGGGCATTTTTCCCTTAATAAGGGTTCATACTAAGATTGTGAATTTATCAAAACATATCCCCCGGGAGTGTCGTAACCAAGAGTGCAGCAAGGCCCGTTGTCGTGCACCAGTTCCCGTCCGAGTCTAGCTCAAAGCGGTGTTTTCGGGTTTTACCCCTAGGATACATCTGTGCCAGAGCCGCCTCTACCTGCTCGTATCCAGACAGGGATGTATTTGTTTGATAAAACACTTACTTAGTATTTACCAAAATTTAGGGATGTTTTTATTATGCTTAGTCTTGTATCTAAGGCTTTACTAGGGTTTCCTAATCCCAAAAATAACTAAACCTATCCTCTGATACCAACTACGACAACCCTGCTTTTTATTACAACTTAAACATGCTTTATTACATAAAACTTCACTTGATACAACAAAGAAGATCGAGAGGTTTAGTGTCTTTGGGGCTTAGGATCATTACATAAAAACTTTAAACTTGAAATACAACATCCTTATTGAAAACTTCCTTTACATGACCACTATATTCCTTCGTACTTAGCATTGCATGGGATAACCTGAGGACATGCATAAGAAAAGGGTGAGCTATAAAGCCCAGTAAGGGAGTACACAATGAATAACATGAGGAGTACAATACATGTTAGGCAATAGGCATATCAATAGAGCATAAGAGAAACATGAACATAAAGGCATGATAAAGCATGATAATCATAGCATGGAAATGTGGCAACAACACTTAACATTGAATTAGCATGAGCCAAGGCTCATTGCACATGGAGCATGAGTAAACCCTCATTGCACTTGAAGCACGAGTAAAACCTCGTTGCACTTGAATTAGCATGAGTCAACACTCATTGCACATGACGTATCATGATACTATACTTTACCCAATGCATTGGAGCGCTATCAGGGCGCACCCTTCTTAAACATTTCATTTCATGCATAAGTGTGCCACATGGATCATAAAACATGGATTCATAAAACATAATCATTTCTTCCACGATAAAGGAATGTGGAATTCATACATTAAACTTTACAATCAATATGTATATGTGCATAAAGGTGAATACCCTTGATGGAGAAATGGGCATGGTATTCACTACACAAAGACATTGGCTTAGAAAATCGGTGCGATTTCGGCAGCGTAACGGCGTGACATAAGAATTCATAAAAAAAAGGTTGATGAGAGAGAAAGGGGTTCCTCATCATATTTACATGTAACGGACAGTAAGGAGATCATATATATATACATGTCCCAACAATAGAAATGAAATTTAGATTCATGATACAAAATTATTGCTTGAATGTAAAAGAAGAGAGAGAAGTTCCTTTCGGAATTTCGGCGTAGTAACGGGTGTACATGGGAGGCATTTAATGAGAGATAAAGGGTTCTCCCATCATTCAAACAATAAGAGGGAAGTATGGGGGAGGTGCGAAACCGTACCCCAACATTCATAAATGAAATTAAAAGGGCAATACAACTTAAAGAAAATTGACAAAAATGAGAAAGGAAGAAAAACCCTTACTTGGAAGTGTTCTTCCAAAGGCTAGAGAGAGGCTTGTGAGAGGCTTCTTGGGAGCTTGGGGCACCTTGAGAGGATTCTAGAGAGAGTAGGGCAGAGGTTGGACGAACTTCAAGGGCTTTGAGTGAGGAGGAAGTGGGAGCTTGGGTGGGTTTATATAGTAAAGGTGAGGGAATTCTTTATTATTTAGGTTTGGGACCCCTTATATTAAAATAATCCAAACCACAAACCATCCCATGGTATTTGCCCATGGTTTCTGGAAAAGGAAAGAGGAAAACAATATTTTACAAGGCCAAGGTCCGAACTTATTAAAAAATTAGGGTTGCTTATGTGGAGGTGAGTCACACTCCCATGGAAATTAATTTAAAAAGGCAAAGTGTTGAATAAGTCTTGAGGGCTCCATTAATGCTTTGAAAAGTGAGTAAAACAAACCCAAAACCTCATTATTTTAATGATAAAACACATATTGGCCGAACATAAGGATTATGGTATTTTATTACATCACCAATGGGTCATTATGATGTCATAAAACACATTATATATTTAAATGGTATTTAATTTTTACCCAAAAATTTGACTGTCTCAGAAAATTATGAAAAATTCACCGTTGGATAATTTCGACGTCCTGATTTCAAAAATAATATTTATTTTATCTAAATAAATTTCTAAATATGTGAATTTTTACTTTTAAAATAAAAACCGACATTTATAAAAAATTCACGGGTTTTGACAGAAATGGCTTTCAAACCTTAATAAAAATTTTAATTGCATTCATAAAATTATAAGATCATTTATATTTAATAAAAATTAATTTAATATTAATAATAATATTTTATTAAAATATTATTTAATTCAAAAATCCTTTAATTTAATAAAATATAATTCTTAATTAAATAATAACTAAAAACACCTTCTGTACTTTAAAAACTAATTACAATGTATCAAAAATGACTAGAAATTATATTCATTATTATATAAAAAAATAATGTACATGAACATGGTGCTACTTATTTGTTACATAACCCCTTAAAATAGCCGCATAAGACCTAAGGGTAAGGTGTGCGATGGTGACAGACTCTTGGGGTTGCTCGGATAACATTGCTCGAGTGGTAATCTCTATCAACTTCCATTTTTCCCGTAGACGATCACGTTCGAGCTTGACTTGATGAAGCTCAGCTTGGGCTTGGTCAAGGGCAAAGCCCAAAGACGCCACCTCCTTTCCGAGCTCCGACAAATGGGCTTCGTAAGGGGCAATTCTACTGGATGAGGCCATCGCTTCCTTTGTATGAGTAGAAAAATTGGTTCGTTAAAGACTTATATTTAAACTACCCAGATGATCATTGTTCAACTGCCATAAAAGTAACGGTCACAAATCTTAACGTAAAACTAAAGAAGTTGACATCTTATAAAAACATTTTTTTTTTCATAATGAAACCTTTAACTGGATCAAGAGGGATTTTCCATTAATGAAATTTTGGGTCGTTACACGGTGGGTAGGGTCACATGGCTTGTGACTGTCTGACCCACCTTTCAGATGATCAAAAGATAGTTTTGGGACCTCCCTAGTAGAGGCATAGGATCGATCGAGGTGGTCCGCAAGAAGTAGGAGGACGTGGCAGAGGAGTGGGCCATGTAGCTGGCAGTGGATGACGTTTTGAGATGTTACCACCACAACCACCAGGAGGTCCACCCCGACCGTAGGGAGAAGGTGGATAGGTGAGAGCTCAGCTGTAGGCAGCTGAGGCTTACAATCACGATGCTCTGGAGATGATTTGAGGTACGATCTGTGTCTACTCCACCATAGCGACAGTTCTTATATACATAGGTTCAAGTCACTCTTTCATTTCCACTGCCCTCGTTTGGAGCTTGAAGATTCCTATAGAGCTGTTGACTCAATCCTTATGGCTAGAGACTCCTACGAAAGCAGATTCGACGATTATGCACTGGTGCCGGTAGTGGGAGCTTACTCTAGGATATGAGAGCTTCAGTTGTGATCTCCTAGTAGCAGTGTCGAGGCCTTACAACATCATCTAGGGTATGTAATAGTTATCTACAGTCCATGCTCAGATCAACCGTATTAGGCACAAAGTGCGGTGTTTCCGCATGGATGGGAATAGGTTCACCTTCACCGACGAGAAGGGAGCCTTTGTAGTGTAGGATGGACTTGCCCATAGGAGAGTAGTTTCGATCACTCATTAGTTTTCTTGCCTTACCCTTGGAGTAGTTGATGTTGAGAGTCCGACTTATCTTGTAGTGGTGGACTAGTATGTGGATTCTTTCACTAATGATGTCCCAGGTCTACCTCCTCAGAGAGATGTGGACTTATACATTAACCTGTACCCCTAGACAACACTAATATCAATAGCAGCATATTGGACGGCTCTCACGAAGATTCGTGAGCTACGGGTACAACTAGAGGACTTACAGGGGAAGGTATTCATCCAGGCAGGGAGTCCAGTGTTAAGGTTATTGAGTATGGTTTTCAATTCAGGGTTTCTAGTGATGGTGGGGCGGCCGACGTATCCATACCCAAGGACCATGACTTCTGATTTCTGACTCAGTGCACGCAAAAACTAATTTAGTGTGTGTTTTGAGGTGTTTTCTTTGAATTCATTGACTCAGCTCATGAGGTATAACTTCTTGACCGTGGAGCACATGTTTGTTTTCAAGATTCCTCCATGCAGACAACAAGCTAGGGTTCCGAGAGTTGTACGAGATAGTCGCCCACCGAGCGACGAGGCCTCGGTGTAGGGCCCTATCACAGTGGAGGCACCAGTAGTACCACTACCTGTTGGGCCACCGATGCCCCCAGCCCCAGCAGTAGAGAGTGAACGCCACCTAGGAAGGTTTCATGAGTTCTAGTGCCAGAGCCCGACTAGGTTCAGGGGTGAGACGGACCTGTAGACAACTGAGGATTGGCTCGAGGCTGTGTTGAGAGTCTTCAGACTAATAGAGACACTAGCCGACCTTTTGGTGATCCTTTCCACAAGTCTCCTTCCGACAGCAGGGGGCAGATGGTGGAGCCTGATGTTCTAGGTGCATGACGAGGTGACACTTTTTTGGGCAGACTTCAAGAGCATGTTTTGGGCAGAGTTTCTTCTAGACACCCTACATGCAGTGTGGATACAAGAGATACTTCATCTGCAGTAGGGTAGCATAACAGTGGCACAGTACTCAGCGAGGTCCACTCACCTCTCACGCTACTCCACAGATATGGTGTGGGACCCATTCTTCAGGGACCTGACCTTTAATAAGGGGATCAAGAGAGATATCAGGGCTTCGATGATCTCACTCAGCATCCCAATGCAAGCGGGGGTGCTAGAGAGAGCCCTCTTAGTAGAGAGTTTCCTTGATGAGTAGTCACCAGCAGTGAGACCCGCCACTGGGCGTCACATAGCAGAGTCTTCTGTAGCTGGAAGCAAACAGATGTCTCAAGGATCCAAGAAGACCAGACCATCCAATGGAAGACCTTAGGACATAGTTTCACTTGTGCGAGACACACAAGACAAAGCCAGTCGTAGGAGGAACATGTAGTGTTTCACATGTAGCGGGTAGGGTCACATGGCTCGGGACTATCCGACCCGCCGTTCGGATTATCAACAGACAATTTTGGGACCTCTCAGGTAGAGGCAGAGGTTCGATTGAGGGGGTCCGCAGGGAGAAGGCATACGTGGTAGAGGATATGGACGTTCAACTGGCGGTGGATGACGTTTTGAGATGTTACCACCACCACCACTAAGAGGTCCACCCTGACTGTAGGGAGTAGGTGGATAGGCGAGAGCTCAACTCCAGGCAGGTGAGGCTTACGATCATGGAGCTCCGGAGATGATTCAAGGTACGATCTGTGTCTACTACACCATAGCTACTATTCATATAGACACATGTTCCAGTCACTCTTTCATTGCCACTGCCCTCATTCGGATCTCAAAGATTCTGATGGAACCGTTGGCTTGATCCTTACGGCTAGAGAATCCTACGGGAGCAGATTTGATGATTATGCACTGGTGTCGGCAGTGGAAGCTTACTCTAGGAGACGAGAGCTTCGGCTAAAATCTCTCAGTAGCGACGTTGAGGCCTTAAGATGTCATCTTGGGTATGGACTAGTTATCTACAGTCCATAATTAGATTGACTTTATTAGGCGCAAAGTGTGGTGTGTCTACACGGATGGGACCAAGTTCACCTTCACCGGTGAGAAGGGAGCCTTTGATGCATAGGATAGACTTGACCAGAGGAGAGTACAGCTGATCACTCATTAGTTGGATTGCCTTACCCTCAGGGCAGTTGATGTAGAGAGTCCTACATATCCAGTAGTGGTGGAACATTATGTGGATGTTTTACCTAATGATTTCCAAGGTCTACCTCCTCACAGAGAGGTGGACTTCTACATTGAACTGTACCCCGAGATGGAACTGATATCTACAAACGTATATCAGATAGCTCTCGTGGAGCATCGTGAGCTGTGGGTACAGCTAGAGGACTTACAGGGGAAGTGATTCATCTGGCCCAGTGTTTCTCCCTAGGCAGCCCTAATTCTGTTCGCCAAGAAGGCGGATGGGAGATTGAGTCTTTGTGTCGACTACTGTTGCCTGAACCAGGTGACTATGAAGAACAAGTACCTACTCCCGAGTATTGACAACCTCTTTGATCAACTGAAGGGAGCATGGTGGTTCTCGAAGATAGACCTCAGATCAGGATATCACCAGCTCAGAGTTCGAGACAAGGATGTGCAGAAGATGACCTTCAGATGTTGGTACAGACACTATGAGTTCTTGGTTATTCCTTCCAGCATAACCAATTCTTCAGTAGTGTTCATGGGACTCATGAACATGACTTTCCATCCCTACCTCGATCACTTTGGCATAGAATTCATCGATGACATTCTGATCTACTCGACTACTGAGGAGGAGCATACCTACCATTTGCAGGAAGTACTGGATACACTCCTAGTGCACCAGCTTTATGTTAAGATCTCGAAGTGCCAGTTTTAGATCCGAGAGGTTCACTTTTTGGGGCAGGTCATCTCGGAGGCCAGAGTTGCAGTGGATCCAGCGATGTTTGAGGCGGTACTTGATGGGAAGCGACCCAGGAGTGTAACAGAGGTATGGAGTTTCCTAGGATTGGATAGTTACTACCGGAGATTCATTCTAGACTTCTCTAGAGTTATAGCACCACTATCAACCTTGATAAAGAAGGGGAAACCCTTCGTGTGGTTGGAGATATGCCAACAGAGATTTCAGGAGCTGAGGTAGAGGCTGACTAGTGCCCCCATCTTAAGGATTCCAGATGAAGTTGTAGGATACGTAGTCTAACGCTATGCATCAGGGACCAGACTCGGGTGTGTCCAAATTCAAGAGAAAGCAGTGATCACATATAGTTCTTGACAGCTGATACAACACGAGCAGAACTACGCTACCCATGAACTGGAGTTAGAAGCAGTGGTCTTTGCCTTGAAGATGTGGCCACACTATCTGATGGGTGAGTGTTTTACCGTGTACTCTGATCATAAGAGTCTCAGGTATATCTTCTCTCAGAAGGACCTGGACCTGATATAGCGATGTTGGATTGTGTTCTTCCAGGACTATGACTTCAATATAGTCTATACTCTTGGGAAGGGGAATGTTTTTGCAGATGCACTCAGCAGGAGTTCTGGTATACATCTGTTAGGCGAAGCAACAGAGCAGCTAGACGCTTTTTAGATATACTTTGGGGATAGAGATGGAAAAACTTTCCTATAGTCTCTCACAGTCACACCCCCAATCCATCAGTGAGTCAGGGAGGCGCAGCATGGGGATGCTGATTGTGAGACATGACGTGCTCATATATCCACAGGGCATGCATTTGATGGATTTTATGAAGGTGGGTAGTGTGTCATCCTCTTTAGATGACATACCATAGTACTAGTGTCACTTTAAAAGGAAGTGTTGGAGGAGTTCCACACATTCCCTCTAGTGGTACATATAAGAGTGGCGAAGATGTATTAGGACCTCCGATGATAGCACTGGTGGCCAGGAATGATGAAGGCAATTGCATCGTTTGTCTCTCGGTGCCTCACTTTTTAGCAAGTGAAGGAAAAGCATCAGGTACTAGCAGGCTTGTTGCAGCCTTTATAGGTGTCAGAGTGTAAGTGGGATGGGATATTCATGAACTTCATGACTAGTCTTCCACATAAATCCAAGGTTCACGACTCGATTTGGGTGATTGTTGACCGCCTCACCAAGTCGTCCCACTTTCTACCGATTAGAGAGCATGGCTCAGTAGAGAGCTTGAGACGCCTCTATATACAGAAGATTGTACATTTACATGGATTTCCTTCTTCTATTGTCTACGATCGTGTCACACGATTTACTTCCTGGCTATGAAAGGGGTTGTAGGAGGCTTTCGGGACGCAACTTCGTCTCAGCACCACTTTCCATCCCTAGAAGGATGGCCAGACTGAGAGAACCATTTAGACACTCGAGGAAATGCTCTGTTCTTGTGTCCTAGACTTTGGTCGTAGATGGGAGGATCACTTAACTTTTGTGGAGTTTTTATACAACAACAAATTTCACTCCACCATTGGGATGTCACCTTTTGAGGCGGTATACGGGCGACCTTGCATATCACCTTTGTGCTGGACTGACCCTGGGGAGTTAGCACTAGTAGGACTAGAGATGGTATGAGCTACCACAGATAAATTGCAGATCATCAAGGATAAGATGAAGACTGCACAGAGTAGGAAGAAGTCGTATGCAGACAGGAGACAGAGACCTATGGAGTTGAGGTTGGTGACCACGTCTTTCTATGGGTCTCACCCTGACGAGGTTTATGGAGATTTGGACGAGGCGACATGTTATCTCCGAGATTAGTCGGACCTTTTTAGGTCCTCAGAAGAGTTGGAGAGGAGGATTACCACTTAGATATTTCACCTCAGTTGCACCTGGTGCACGACGTCTTCCATGTATCTCAGCTGAGGAGATACATGCATGACCCTTCCCACATCATCGACAATAGCGAGCTGGATGTTGACGATGGGGCAAATTCAATAGAGGTCCTAGTGGAGATTGAGTATCGACATGAGTGGGTCCTTCATGGATGGTCGATACCTCTGGTGTGTGTTCGTTGGCAGTACAGGAACCTCCAGGAGAGCACATGAGAGCGGGTGGCTAAGATGCGTGCTCAGTACCCACACCTGTTATCTTAGATCGAGTTGTAGCTTACAGGGACGGAAAACCCTGAGGTGGGGAGAATGTAAAGACTCGGAATATCCAGGTAATTTTTTTTAATTAAATGGGAATTTTACGAGTCCATGAAAATTTACGGCGCATGATTCCGAGGCCTGGTGTGCCAGAAATCAATTTCTGAAGTTTTTTTCGGGTACGTTTAGTAAATTTATGAGCAGGTTTTGAAAAATTTTGAACCGGTGATTGGAATTGAAATCTGTGGGCACTATTGAACTCATAGCGCTATTATTATCTTAAGAATACTTTCATCTCGATGACAGTGGGTCGAGAATAAAAGATATTTTTTGGGTTTTACATGAAAGATTAAAATAAAAATACATATGTGTGACACTTTATTTTTATTTTACCTACAACCATGTGGGTGTTGTAAGGTAGGTCCCACTAGAACTATAACCTCCATGTGGACGTTGTAAGTGGGGACCACCAGGACATAACCTCTCATGAGAGGTTATGGTGGTGGGGACCACCCGAGACTACATAACCTCCCTTTTGAATAATAGGGACAGGGACCGCCCACCCCCTATTAATAGGAGGAAAAGAAAACCTCTCAACTCCCCTCATTAATGAGGGAGAGCCTCTTGACCTCCTCTAAGTTTAATATTTCCAACACACCACCCTTAATATGCCAACCTACGTAATTAATATCCCCAATTTAAATATTGTTCCGGAAATAAAATTAGGGAAATCACATCACTTTTGGAATTTGGGTGGAATATTGGGGAGAGGAGAGATTGGGAGAAATAGAGTTCACTAATGAAGAACCTCATCTCCCAACAAAGAACGAAGAACACCGGAAATGATCTACTTTGATCTTCTTCCCCGGACTCCTACCGACCTGGAGCATCTTCCACAACCAATGTGTGAACTCAAAATTGGAAGTGTGCGGCGGGCGTGACGAATGACGACAACTCCGTCTTCTTCCCCGTGACTCCATCGACGAACGACGATCAAGGTAGGGGTTTA
This sequence comes from Viscum album, assembly GCA_963277665.1. NCBI lineage: Eukaryota > Viridiplantae > Streptophyta > Magnoliopsida > Santalales > Viscaceae > Viscum > Viscum album. The sequence goes on along the minus strand of OY728147.1, from coordinate 1,494,315,523 downwards.
ATTTCATTTAAAGTTTCATGTTCTTCCTATTTTCAAAATGAAGAACAAGGATTCTTTCTTTTTGCAGGTGGATTCGTTATAAAGGACCGATTGCTATCACCCTAAATGTGGAGGGTGCGGGCCAAGCTAACATGGCCTGACACCATCCGTTGATCTCTTTTGTGTTGTATTTTGTCATGGCGACGAAAGGATGAGGAGAAAAAGGTGGAAAAGTCAAAGGCCGTGCTACCCACGGCCTCTGTGACCCACGCCGCCCCACGACATGTTGTACTGCCACCGGCCGAAGTGGCCCCGAATGAGCCCCCACTGACCTGGCCGGCCGCTTCCTGGCCTGCCCGGCCGCCTTCCGGCCCGCCCGACTTCCTCCTGGCCACCCGCCGTCCTGCCACCCTGCCACCGGCCGGCCTCCCGAGTCCCGACCGCCCGGACCCCCGAGCCACTTCCTGACTCCTGACCGCCCAGCTACCCGAGCCACCTCCTGGCTCCCGGCCGTTCGGCCTTCCAACCCGCCACCCAGCTCCGGGCCGAACCGGTGCCCTGTACGACCCGCCATGTCCTGCCGGCCTCCCGGCCGAACCGGTGCCCTGGCTGCGCCGGACTCTTAAGATAGCCCGTGGCCCCCCTCATGGTGCCCTGACCGAATCGGTCCCGGTCATGCCCTCTGGGCCGAGCCGCGCTGGGTCGTGCCCTCGCGACGCTTCGGGCCGAACCGGCCCCGAGCCCAGTCCGGACAGCCCTTGCGGCCTACTGGGTTGGGCCCAGTGGGTCGGGCTAATCCTAACAGGGTGGACGGCCCAAAAATCCAGGCCAGACCCAACAGGTCCGACCGGGTCGACCTAGACTGGGTCGGCCCAGAATGGGTCATACCGGGTCGGTCGGACTGGGTTGGTCTGGACCTGGGCCCACTTCCAACCCTTTACTTCCTTTTGGCCATATCTTTGGCACTGGATGTCCATTTGACGAACCATTAGCAATGCTGGAAAACATGGAGCGTGACAGTCCCTTTGAGTATACCCCACTAGAACTCGGGTTATAGTTGAGATACGGTCAGGTTGGATCATGCACGAATCCCACCAGGCCCCCGGACTAAAAGGATAATAACTCACAGACCGGGCATCCAATTGACGCACCGTCTGTTGCGTTTATACCCCTATGACATGGAGGAACTCTGGGATACATCATGGCAGTTGATGTGATGACACTTGGCTTGAGGAGAAGAACCCCCAGAATCAATCATGCTTTACGTGGAAACCCTGTGGCTAGCTGCTCTCTAACAACTGTTCTTGGATCCTGTGTGGGTTCGACAACTCTGACTACTATTCCTGGATCATATGTGGGTTCAATAGTTATGAATACTATTCCGGGATCCTATGTGGGTTTGACAGCTCTGACTACTATTCCTGGATCCTGTATGGGTTCGACTGCTCTGACTACTATTCCTGGATCCTGTGTGGGTTCGACAGTTCTGACTACTGTTCCTGGATCCTGTGTGGGTTCGACAGCTCTGAAAGTTGTTCCTGGATCCTGTGTGGGTTCGAGAGTTCTGACTACTATTCCTGGATCCTATGTGGATTCGACAGCTCTGACTACTGTTCCTGGATCCTATGTGGTTTCAACAAAATAGATGATTTAGTGGCTACACCTAATCATCTCTAACTCTCTACATAAGTTGTATACCTATGTAGGCTGAGTCAGTAACTTTTGTGTTTACTTCATGACTGAGATGGATTACTTGATATCTTAGGTATATTTACGGGCATATACCTATCCACTATACGATTTCTCATCCATGAGAAACATTACTAAGCCTCACTGGTGACTTGTTGTTTTAGGGGTTTAGAGCTACCTTTAGGCCTACTCCTTCCCTTCATAGTTTCCCATCCTTCACCTTATCTATTATTTGGTACCTTGAAGTCTCATTTACCTTCTTCTTCTACGTCTTTTTCCTGGGGTTCGACATGCATCAATTTTGAAATCACTTCTTTCAAGATCGATAACTAGTATTCAGGTTAACCAAAATGTTTCAGTATTTTTCAAATGTTTTCTAGCAGTCGAACATTATTCCCTCAAATTTGCTAATTCTTTACTTCCCTAATAGAAGAGTTGATCCACCATAGGTATACTGAACTGATTTCTCATTGATTCTTTCTCAGGTTGCATGAAGTGGTGGATCTGGCTTTGTCTTTGTCCAAATATTCATGTTCTTTCAACTGTTAACCATGTTTCCTCTACCAGTGGAACCTAATTGTTCACTCTAGGAGAGACTCTCAGTTTTCATCCCAATGGATTTAGATTATCATATTGCATCTGCCTTTTTAAAATCCTTCTTTTCTTACTATTTGAAGCAACATTCTTGGAAATAATTTAGGTCGATCAGAAGATGCTTAAAGGGAAACATCTCATTCATTATTTTTTTTGTAGAGCTTGACCTGTCTAAGAAACATCTAGAGTTTATTTGGTTCTTTGCTGAAAAATAGTTCAAATTTAAACAACACATTGTCTAGGAAACCTAAGAGGAGTACTTTTCTTCCTATTTTATTTGAGGAAATTCCATAGTGAACTACTAGTGTCTCGGTCCAAATGTATATTCAAGGCTTAATCTAGCACTGATCTTGATGGGGAACATGTGTTTTATGCTTTTCTAGCTAGTGAGTCACTAGATACCAAGGGTCCTTTGACACATGAAGGGGAGGTGAGGAGGATCATCTAGTCACAATTTTCTTTAAACTCAATAAGGGTATAATTCTATGAATGTTTTGAAGATCATCAGGTACAACACCCCTGTGCTTCAGATAAAACTAAGCCTACAGAGGGACGAGTGTCTCATACTTCATTTTCTATTTAGAAATCAGGCGCCATAGTATCTAAGAGATTTTCAAGGGTTGTAAGATAGAATCCTGAAACATCTGAGATAAAATCCAAAGAAGGTGAGGATTATCTGGCCATGAAGACTATGGAACCTATTAAGGAATAATCCCATGTGTGTTTAAGAGCTCATAGTCTACCATATGATCATGTGCGGGGGGGGGGGGGGTTGGGGGAAGGGGGTGGGTGGAGGTGGGCAGGGGGCAGGGTGGTGGGGGGCAGGGGGCAAGGGGGAGGTCTGCAGGGTAGGAGTCAGGGGGTAGGGGGTAGGGTGGAGGGGGTAGGGGGTAGGGGGAAGGGGGTAGAGGGGATGTGTATAGGGTAGGGGGGAGGGGGGATAGTTGGAATCTTGCCCCGCCTGCTCCCGCTTCCTTCGCTCCTGGCCGAAAGATGCTGCCCCGCGGATGTCGCTGGACCAGGCCAACACACTGCAGTCACACCGCAGTCACGCCGCGGTCACGCCGTTGTCACGCCGTAGTCATTCCGTAATTTGGCCCTGATCCAGGACGACACCCCGTGGTGGTTCACAATGATATTATTCTATGAGTCTTGTGATCAATGTTGAGACTGACTAATCACAATTTTTGCCGGTGGGGTGATAACCGGAATGTTGCCTTACCTCCTCTCGCTCTCTTCACTCCTGGCTGGAAGATGCTACCCTGCGGTTGTCGCTGGACCAGGCCAACACGCCGTGGTCACGCCGTGATTTGTCCCTATTCTAGGATGAAAACCCACGACAGTTTTCAGTGATAATATTCCATGAGTCTTTTGATCAATGTTGAGACTGGATAATCACAATTTCTGCCGGCGGGGTGACGGCCGGAATGTTTCCACGCCTCCTCCTGCTCCCTTCACTCTTGTCTGGAAAATGGTACCCCGCAGATGTCGCTGGACTGCCACGGTCATGCCGCGGTCACACCACGGTCACGCTGTGGTCACGTCGCGGTCACACCGCGGTCACGCCACGGTAATGCCGTGATTTGGCCCGCTCCATGACGGCACCCCGCGGAGGTTCACAATGATAGTATTCCATGAGTCTTGTGATCAATGTTGAGATTGACTAATCATAATTTTTGTCGGCAGGGTGACGACTGGAATGTTGCCCCGCCTCCTCCCGCTCTCTTCGCTCCTGGACGGAAGATGCTCCCCCGTGGATGTCGTTGGACCGGGCCAACACGCCGCGGTCACAACACGGTCACTCCGCTGTCACGCCACGGTAATGCCATGATTAGGCCCTACTCTAGCCACATCTAGCCCACACCATCCCCCTTCCGCCATCATTTCAGCCCGCTGCCACCAACATTCCATCCCGCAACAGAGGTGCGCTGTCTGCAAAAACTCATAGTGGTATACCTTGCTTCTCATTATTGCATTGATGTTTTCCTTATACCTGATGTCTTTGTTAGTCATAAATCACACATCATACTTGACTCTATTTATATCCCTGTAGGGGGTTTCCCTCTTTTTATTAAAACAGTTGCTTGAACCAAGACACCCATTATGTAATGGTAGACTTTTAAGATGGAATTACCCATAATGACCAAGTCACCACTAAGTGAATAACATGATTTGGATGGAATGGCTTGTACATGGTTTTATTATGTTTTTAGTATGGTCACACATATTCCTTCAATTCACATAAATTCTCTAAATATTTCTCCACAAAGAGATTTAGGAATCTTCTATTCATTATTATTCCTTCGACTATAGACTGCAAAATGATCATGATTCCACTATTTTATAAATCATTTAAATGAAACATTACATCCATGAGTTTTACCATGACAGGGTGAAAAAATACTATCCATTTTCTATCCACTATGAGCATGGTCCATATCCCCCATGGGGTGGTCTTCCTCTCTTTGTTGACACTATTTCTGAGTCCCACATTAGACTTTAGTAAAGACATCCACTATTTCATCACTCAATATGATACATATACTACCTTTGAATTTGAGCCTAGTTGTTTCCTCATGGGGGAAAATACAAGATCTTATGGATAACTAGGGATGGATCCATTTTCTCTCTTATCCTTTCATTGTTTTACTTTTTAAAAATAAACCTTATGCACACTTGGAATTTGTCATTTTTCTCACTGCCCTCATCGCTGACCGTCATGACTTGTTCAAGATAATCATATCATGGGGATATTCATTGTTTTCCATAGATAGGATTCAAATTTTGGAATTATGGTTAAAACAATCATAACAACTACACATTGACATTTCCATATCCATTATGGATTATCCAAATTCACTAAGGATTGATTCATTAGATAGTCAAGGCTTCTATAACTAATCTCCATTTATTAAAATAAATCAAAGTATTATAATACCTTTAGGAATTATAGATTTATCCTTTCATATCAGCCCAGGAACTCTTTCCATGCACTTTCTCAATAGTAAAACTCGCAAGATTCCCATGTGCAGACCTACTGTCCAGCTAAGCACTACCTGTATAAGTGTGAGACATGGCAGATGTAGTATTTGAAGGATTTCCCTATAAATGATTACAAAACACATAAATTATATTTTAACCATTGGAACATATGATAACAAACTCAAAAAGAGGTTATGTTTCATCACTGGTCTTATTAATATGTTCCAACATAGTCAATATAGATTGACAACTGCCTTTCACACCCCTAGAGTGATCTGGCTGTGAAATATTTATAGGTTAATTAGAAATCCATGGAAAATGGAAGTAGATTTATCTAGAGAAGGGCATATCACAAGAGAATTAGTGTTTCAAGACTTACTTTTGAATTTCCCTAAAGTGGTAGCCACTTTTTTTTCTTTTCCTTTATGATACTTTGAAGAGATTGTTCTTTGTTCTTTCTAGAAATTGAAATATATGCCAGCTTGCACATCTAATTCCATTTTAGCTTGAGTATCAACAAATTCCTCTTGAAGTTCATCAGTTATACCCCTTGATAGATATTCATTAAATAGAAAAATAGTACTGACAACATGAGATTTCTCTTCCATATCATCCCAGGAACTCTTCACTTGCAACATGTTAGGAGAAACAGAAATACAAGAATCTCTATAATGGGGGGATGATCCACAAACAAGATAATCAAAGACTCTAGCATTCAAACACATAGAAGATGTCTTTTGAGCAATAATAGACCTATCATTAGCTGGAACTTGATCCTATAGGGATAAAATAGGGACATGCCCTGAATTTTCAACTGCTTGATGTTGAGCCTGAACCTCAATTGTTTAGTTGGTCCCACATTTTCCTTTCCTCCAACAATTCTAAACCTCATCACCTGTAATCTGACAATTGGAGCACATATCACTTCTACATATAGATTTTGAGTGAAAAATAATGTTATAGGACTCACAGAACACATGCATTTTCTTGTATTCTATTCTAAGAGAGATTTCACATTGTTGAGTGGAAAGAGAAACCTGATCAATTAGTGTATAACTTAAATCCACTTCTACCAATACACATGCATAATGACCAAAAATTACATTTTTAGTGGAATAGTTCATCCTGATTGGAATGAAAATCACGAATGCGATATCATATAAGATTTACTAGTGAAAAAGTTCCCAATTAAGTCTATGAATCTTAAACTAGATCTGTGCACAAGTTTCTTTAAACTCATTAGAACTAAATTGTAGCTTCCAGTCATAAACCCGCAAGGTACTGGGCCTTAGGTTGAGCGATCCAATGCTCTAGGATCATCCTTTTAGATCTTTTGAGGGAAAAAGAATGTCAAAAAATCCTCGATCAAATGATACACATTTAAATTCTACAATTACCAAATAGAAGATAGAGGGGAAACTAGGTCTGCAACATTCCAGTGTATAGCACCATGTATTAGTAAAATTAGTGCAATAAATGAGAACTTACAAAACTAAATACTTTTTTAAATTGGTGGGGACCTGGCAGGGGGGATAGTGGGGGGGGGGGGGGGGGCAGGGGGGTCTTTTTGCAGGGGAGGGGTTTTTATAAGGTAGGGAGAGGGTGCAGGCGGGTGTCCAGAGTTTTTCTGGGGGGGGGGCAGGGGTTCTGTCTGCAGGGGAGGGGTTTCTGTAGGGAAGGGAGGAGGGTGCAGGTGGGTGTCCAGGGTTTGTCCGGGGGGGGGGGGCAGGGGGGCAGGGGGGTCTGTCTGCAGGGGAGGGGTTTCTGCATGACAGGGGGAGGGTGCAGGTGTGGTACCCCGGGGGGTGTCTGGGGGGGGGGTCCAGTAGGGGTGGTGCAAGGGGGTCCAGGAGGGGGGGGGGGGGGGGGGGTAAGGGGTGTGAAAGGGATTTTGGTGTGTGTGGGGGGGGGGGGGGGTGTTGTGCAAGGGGTCCAGTAGGGGTGCTGCTGCAGTACAGGGGGGGCTTCTGTCCAGGGGGTCCAGTAGGGGGGCTGCTGTCCAGGGGGGCTTCTGTCCGGGGGGGGGGGGGGGGGCTGTCCAGGGGGGCTGGGGCTACTGTTCAGTAGGGGGTGGGGGGGCTGCTATCCAGGGGGGGGGGGGGTCCAGTAGGGGGTGAAAGGGATGTGTGTGTATGTGGGGGGGGGGGGGGGGTGGTTGCTGTCCAGGGGGAAAGGGGGGGGGGGAAGGGGGGAAAGGGGTGTACAAGGGATTTATAGGGGGGATGCTGTCCAGGGGGGTCCAGTTGGGGGGCTGCTGTCTAGGGGGGCCACTAGGGGGGGGGGGGCTATCTAGGGGGGTCCAGCAGGGGGGCTTCTATCCAAGAGGGGCCACCAGGGGGTGGGGGATGCTGTCCAGGGGGGTCCAGCAGGGGGGGGGGGTGCTGTCCATGGGGGCTGGGGCTGCTGTCCAGGGGGGTCCAATAGGGGGTGGGTGGGGGGTTTCTGTCCAAGGGGGTCTAGTAGGGGGGTTGTTTTTTTAATGAAATGGGAAAGGTTTTAGTTTATAGGTTTATAGGATGAAGGTATTCTTGTTTGTAAGGTATGCATGATGGAGATTCAAAGGTTTCCATGTTTATAGATTTTAATGTTTTTAGGTTATAAGATTACATGTTTACAGATCATTTTAAAGATTGGTTTACATGTTTACAGATTGTTTTACTAGTTTACAGGTTTATAGATTGTTTTACAGGTTTACAAATTTTTTATGTTTTTAGGTTTGTGAGTTTTAGTTTCTAGGTTTGGATTATTTTACAAGTTTACAGATTTTTTACAGGTTGTAAGTTTATAGGTTATAAGATTACAAGTTTTCCATGAAGGTATTATTGTTTTTAGGATGAAGGTATTATTGTTTTTCAATGTTTTTTATGTTTTACAGATTGTTTTACAGGTATTATTGTTTTTAAGGTATGCATGATTGTTTTATAGGTTTCCATGTTTATAGTTTGTTTTTAGGTTATAAGATTATAGGTTTGTGGGGTTTACAGATTATTTTCAAAGTTTTCAAAGGCTTCCATGTTTGTTTTTAAGGTATGCATGATTGGTTTTCAGATTGTTTTATTAATTTTAGGTTACATGTTCTGTTTACATGTTGCTTCAGGTTACTGGTTTTCAAATTGAATGTTGTGGGAGGTGTACAAGTGCAGGGGGTGGGGGTGGGGGTGCTGGTGAAGGGTGGGGGGGGGGGGTGTAGTAAGGAGGGGGTAGGGGGTGGGGTGTAAGGTACAGGGGGGTGGGGGCAGGGAAGGTGTCCAAGAGCAGCGGGTGGGGGGTGCTGGTGTAGGGTGCGGGGGGGGGGGGGGCTGTCTAGGGGGAGGGGGTGTGCAGTGAGGAGGGGGCAGGGGGTGGGGTGCAAGGTACAGGGGGTGGGGCAAGGGAGGTGTGCAGGAGCAGGGGGTGCTGGTGCATGGTGGGGGAGCTGTGGGTGGGGGGAGGGGGGGAGTTGGTAGTGTCCTCCCAACATCTAGCACAGTGAATCGTGATGGTTTTTTTATACAGTGGAAAGGCTTATAGCCACAGTTCTATGAATTGTGGCCTTTATTGGCATGGATATAGGGCTATAGCAATGGTTGGAGCCATGGATTTACGGATATAGCCACGGTTCGAACTGTGGATATAGAGCTATAGCCACGCCAATACTAGCCATGGTTCATGAAACGGTGGATATAACCTATATCCACGGTTTTTGGGCCTATAGCCATGGTTTATAACTGTGGATATAGCCTAAATTTCTAGTAGTGAAACACCTATAATTTCCCAAAACCCCGATGATTCCCTAAAAACAATAGATCATCTTACAACAGGTTCAAAGTAGACATAATAGGGGTTTAAAACTATAAAATGGAAAATTTATGGGAGTCTATGGAAAAATAAGAATAAGATACCTTTGGGTAGAATCTATAGTAGCTTTACCTATTTTACCATTCCCCAAATACCGCATGACCATCCGTCACGTACCGATATTCAAGGTGATACCTCTCTTTCAGTCTCCCTCTTTCTCCCTATACCCATACTTCTCATATCTCTATCAAATGACATTGGATGTCCCCTAGGGGTGTATATTATATTCTAGGGAAGGAAAAGTAGAAAATGAAAAAAATAAATAAAAGGATAAAAGAAAAGAAAGAGAAAACGGGGCCCCGTCCCGGTGCTTGACCCATGTTTATACCCTTCCTTAAAAATACCCATTTCAAAATCAACTGAGGAGACATAAAATCAATATGATTCTACATAAAAAGATAATGCTGAACAAACCTTGGTGAATAAATTAAAATTTAACTAATTAAATATTATATATAAATGTTTCTGCTAAAATTGTAATGGCTTAGTATCCCAAAAAACTATTGTCCTAGGAAAAAATCCCCATTTTGAGACCTATATAGTGGTTAGAAAAATAATCCAAGATTATATTGTAGAGGAATATTTCCATTTTACCCCTAACAATTATTCGATATAAAAAATTTAAATTTCAGTTCAAAATTCCAATCTAGAAAATCATGGGTCCTTACAGGCTTCCCACCATAAACATCCTCATCCCCAAGAATACTTGGTGGTAAAAATAGAAGTCATTATATCAAAGTGAGAATCTACACAAAAAATTATCTTGACTATCCAAAGACAAGTCTCATAGCTTCTTCATCTGTGTCCTACAAGGAAGACACTTTACTACAACTGATATAATATTATTCATTATAGATATTCCCTTTCCATTTCCTCAAAACCAAACTCATATCTCAAAGTATCATATAAATTAATAAATTTTATTTTAAAATGAGGGTCACCACCCCCCGAACGGCCAATGGTGAGCTACCCACCATATGACTAAAATTATACCTCCCATCGAGTGTAATCTAAATAGGTTTTCTCATCAACCTGGAAGGATATTTAAAAGAAAAGAAGCATGTAATAGATTCAAAACTCTCTTTGAATAATTAATATGTTTTCAGGATAGAGCATGATTATATCTAACGAGGTGTACAATAATATTCCATGAAAAGGAATGTATAGATCTCACGATCCATGGCCACATCAAACATAATAACTTTCCTTTAACCATAACCTTACACCATATCTCCAAAAATTACATGTCCATGTCCAGCTAAAATTCAACCATTTCATGATAGTTATTATTATTAATGACTTTTCTACCATAGAGTAAAATCCATCATTTGAACCACAATATCCAGCCAACCATGTCAATGAAAAGTCTTGAAAACATTGGCCCTCAACTCATATATGGTAACCCATTGATTTACGATTTAAATGGTACCATGAGTAATAAACATATACCTTATCACCCAACTCACACACCCATGTGTTTTCATCACATGGGTAAGATGATCGTGCAACATGGAATGTCAGTCTCATTAAGCTAAAGGATGCCTTGGAACTCCTCTTTAAAATCAATCACCTCACCTATGACATGATTTATTCCAATACCTTATATCACCTAGAATCATTACAGTCAAGAGATTCTACCCACACTATAGCTATATTAGTTACAACTGAAACACTAGACAACATGTATTGGAACCCAGACAATCCTTCCTACCAAATCTAGTCTTGAAAAACAAGCACCCTAAGTGATTTGTTAAAAGCCAATGGCATCAACTTGTATATAAAACAAATACCCAAGAACCTACAATGTATGAGTATAAAATGAGAATATAACCAAGATCATTGCATAAAAAGGCATAAAAAATCATGGGATAACCTCCCTCAATCAGGGTTCCCTCAATCAAAGTTAAAAATGGACCAACCAACGTCTTAGTCACAACTAAGGACTTCAAGGATCTAACCTAGCCCATTTTTTAAATTCTCAAAACTAGTCATTAAGGTACAACCACCTATACTAAGGATCAAAACTTTCCATGTGAGGTAAAGAAAAAATGACCTATATGTGTTAAAACTGTCAGCATGGCCTATAAGGGGTTGATCCTCACTAAGTATCCTTATAAGGAACTACTCCTTGGAGGTCACAATATAAATGTATAAGAGATCTTGAACTGAAACTCATTTGTAATCCACATATGATAATAACCCCTCACGGTCCAATTCATGAGAATTTCATAGTACTTATCATCATCTTATATAGTGATCAAACTAAATAACCATTAACGAAGGGCAGTTAAGTATAATTTCATTCCAAACATTGCTGAAAACCACTGAATAGAATATTACTGACACTTTAAATAATATAAATGATGAAAAAAATATTAAATGGGTATAACATATGTTCATCATGTTCCCTATCGACCTATAAGTTTTAGTAAACCTCTTATACATGAGGACTGAGTCATAAATATCACCATAAAATTCCTTAACATGGATCCACATTGACTTCCATAAAAAGGAAATATATGAAATTCGGTGTAGTTGAGTAGAATTTCATCAAAAAACTATATGGGAAAAATACAATTTTATGTTTTTTTGAAATTTTATAAAATTGGCCTATGTTGTCAGTAAAATAACACACTAGTTTTCCTATAAAATGTCAATCCTACATACTATATATGACACTTGAGATGCCTCTTTCCCTTACTTGCCAAGATTTAAAATAAATCACTAACCTCTTTCCAATAATCCAAGATCCTAAAATACATAATAAGTAATCACATCCACACAATATGTGCCTCTCAAAAAGATAAAATAATATATAACTAAAACATCATATATTACAACAACAACCCCATACCCCTAGAAACAAGTACTTCTCACTAGAACCAGTGTTCTTGAAGCACAAGTCTAAAATCCATCATAGGTTTCAAAACATTCCTAATAATAATGTTTACCATATCCCAAATAATAACACAATATGATAATAAATATCTCTGATACCACTTTGTAACATCCTTGCATGGATGCCACTGAAATGGTGCTTTGATTTGGTTTTCCCAAAGGCCTCAAGATCACCTCCCTATATGCCAGAGGTTGTCAACTAGTAGTATGTGCCTAAAGGTTGTACAATGGGGTGTATATACCATCACATCAGAGTAAACCAAATGGAAATAAATAGACACCATCCATATAAGTAACAAATTGAGTTTTGAATCAATAAATTAATTAAAATATAATATGGTGTCATAATAAAAGAAATGATATTAAAGCCCAAACAATAAAGTCATACATACAACATAGGTCTACCATTGGGATGACCATACATAGAGGAGTACATAACTAAAACTAAAATAAAAGTACAGGGCTCTACTACAGACTCCGAGCATGAAGACATACCCAGTCTCCATGACACTACCATGCTGCTTTATCCCAATCATAAGAATCCAAATGAGCTAATTTTCTCGATCATATAACTCTCTGTCTCAACCCTATCTGTCATGCATCGATTCTATATCTGAAAAGAATAAATAAGATCTGTACGCACACTGAGGTGCACATATAGGGGTGAGAAAAAATTTAATTGGATACCCCAATGGTAAATTTATAAATCCACTATCATATGTGAATACTCATGAAATATTCCCAGCCCATGCAATAAAAAATTGAAATAATAAAACAAATATATATAAATAATAGAAACAATCAACCACAAATTCTTGGGTTATTGACCCCTACTGTTTGGAAAAAGTGCCATCTTATATGATAATATGCTTTCATAGATATATATATATATCCCCATAATATATATATGGATTTTCTCATAGACATACTAATATTATAAATGTATAAAATTATAAACAAGTTAATCTAAAATATATCCTTATACCCATGATCTGATCAGCTAGACATCCTATGACTAGGGCTCTAAGCTGGATGTCAAAACACTTAAGTCAGGTATCACTAAGCTGATAATTGAGTTTTCAATCCTGGTAAAAAAATACCTACTTCATCCAATTCCAAAAATTTATCTGAGAATGATATGTCACCATATGGAAGATATATATCCTAGACATTGGTTCATCCATACTCACCTCCAATCAAAATAATAATGGATACTATATAATGATGTAAAATCCTATAATGGTCACTGAACTAGATTTCATGCCACTCATTCCATGAAAATCTAACATTATTTCTGAGCTCTGGGTTTGGGTTAGTGGGAATCCATGACATTGAGACCTAGATAATCCATAAGGGTTTTAGCCTTAGGTGATGTATAAGGATAGATCACTGGTGAGACATCATGCCTCCATCATATATATGATGTGCAGTTTCATGACCAACAACAATCATGGGTTTCAGAAATCATTCCCAACCACCCTGATAATGTAATGCTCATATGCCTGATCCAAGGAAGAACATCTAGTTATGATCATCATGTAATCAAATCAAGGAGTGTGTAATCATCCTCATCGAATTTCAATTTGTGGGGAGCGTGTGTAACGGCCCGAGATTTTATGAAAAATATTCTTTTTAATTTTATTAATGTCTTGTGTTGTACGCTACACCAAAAGGAGCTTGCACAACACACATCCTTGACTTGCCTTTCATTACAGGCAATCGCGACCTTCCTCGATAGCATGTATAGTACGCAATAACGAGTTTCACTAAACAACAATATGCTATTAAAATATTATTAAAAATAGCCGTTATGAATAGTAATAACCACTTTTTGAAATTTTGTAAATTTTATTTTTCAAAATGGAATTCATTTTTGGATTCGTAATATCGAAATTAGCTTAGGGTGAAATTTTGGTACTTTTCGGATAACTTTCATATTCTGATGAATAGTGAAAATTACTAAATTTTAATTAAAAACAACTTTTTTAATCGAAATAATTAATAGTGATAAATTATTAATTTGAGTGGTTTTAAAGTATATTTAGAATATATTTTTACAATTTAATACAATGTTGGTCATTGGATGTAATTTCACATTTAAACCAGTTATAAACTAGTGTCAATCTTTTGATAATTATTATCTCTTAAAAACACGCTATTTGTTTTGACGACGAGAATTAATTTTTAAATTAGTTAATGCAGCTGATATGTTTTGAATTTGGTAAAATAGACATCATTTTTGAGTTCATAATATCAAATATAGCTTAGGCCTAATTTTTGGTATTTTTCTGAAAACTTTCAATTTTCGATGAATAGTGAAACCACTAAGTGGTAAGTTAAAAACTGAATTTTGCATAAAACTTAATTTTACCGCTTCTGTGAATGGAATTTCCAAAATCCGAGAGACACGGTTAATATCAATGACTAAAATGTGGTTCAATGAGATGAAAATAATTTTTGGTGAATAGTAACTTTTTACTTTTTTTTACCACGGTTAAAAGTAAATAGGGTAACTAAGGGTAAAGATGATATTATTATTACCCTAACACATGTCCTAATTCTATTGGATAAGTGAAATTCGATCAAAAACAAACTTAGGAATAAAATATTACCATTTAGGCCCACTTGGATTAGATTAGGACTTTTATTATTAATTTATTTAAAGAAGGGTTAAAAGAGTTAAAATCAAAGTTTATTTACTAAAACATTTTTAATATGGGGTTATACATAAGATAAATTCGACTATAAATATTAATTAGAAAGATAAAAAGATTTCCTACATAATGGTATTTTATTTGTAATTTTTAGACATTAAATAATTTAATTTATTTATGACACAAAGATGATGCAGTAATTATCTTATTAATGAAATATTGACATAATTGATGTTATAAATACCAAAATAAATATAATTTGAGACTTTTTATGAATTCAACTAATTTTATAGGTTACTATTATATATTAGTGTTGCTTTAATCAACTTGGTTCGAACATATAATTCTTTTATGACTTTCACAAAAATCATATATCAAATAGTGTCAAAATTGACACAAAATAGTTTTTAAATCAAATATTATATTATTAATTGTTATTTTATTCCTAAAAATCTAAGGTTCGGCAAAATGACTTAGATAAGGATATATATATTAATAATAAACAATTTGGGGTTTGTTTGGCATGTTATAGTAAGTGTATTAACCATATAGTGTAAGAAAACAAAAAGACACGGTAAGAGTTAAATTATTTAACTTAGAGTTAAATCTAATTGATAAGGTTAAAATAATAACTTAAACTTGTCTAAATCCTATTGGTTGATAGGATTTCGACCCATTCCCACTTTAGCTCCGAAATAAGACCATTTGGAACCATTATAAACCAATTTTGACTTTAATATAAAATAATATTTTGAGATATTCCTAAGGTGCCCCTCTCCTCCCTTATAAAAGGACACCTCCTCCCCCTCCTCCTCACACCAATTTGAGCACTCAAGCTCGGCCAACCCATGCCAAAATCCCATCTCCACTTCCCTAGAATAATCCAAGAGGTTCTGGTCTTCCTCAAAGACCAATTTTAGTGCCCTAAGAGGAGGTCTCAATGAGGCGCTTAAAAGAAGAGGTAATTTCCGTTACCAATTCTTTCACCTTTATTTCTTCTTCCACTTCTTCTTCTTAGGTTGTTTCATTATGAAGTGATAACATCAGTATCACTAATATACTGATATGTTATTATAAGTAAGAAACAATCCTAATTCACCGTCTCTCCATCCTACGGAAAACGAAATCACCGCGCGTGCGTACGTACGGAATACCGTCTCCACGCTGTGGTGTAATCTGTTTTTCCACCAACACCTTACATGGATGGGTATTATGGTGTAAAGAATGACTATACATAGTTATTATAACATCATAATGATTCTGATATATTGTATCATCCACTCCAATTCAATTCAATAATTATGGAAATGATATCATCGCTCGTGCATACGTACGGACTACCGTCTCCACAACGCGATGAGATTCATTCTCAATGATTAACCATTCATGAATGATTATAAAGTATATATAATAAGTACTAATGAAATATATTACATAATAATGATACTGGATTTATGTATATTTATATGTATGTCATCTACTTACTTCCATTCAAGACAATAAGGAAAGAAAAACAGCGTTCATGCGTACGTATGGACTACCGTCTCCATGAACGGTGTTTTTCATCTCATTTATCTATCTATTATATATATATATACTGAATATATATGATATATAAATCATATTTTATATTCTGGTAGTAAGTAAATCATGATATAAGTAATAATAATGTCAAGAACAACAAGTCAAAACACCTACGATAAATGAAACGATTTTACCCAAAACGCTCTTTAACATGGAATTTACAAAAGAACGGGTAAAATAAAGTCATAAGTGAACCATATATGATATCATAACAATTAGTATGATTCTGGAATAAGTCAATGACATTATTTAAATCATTATACAGGAGGTTCGGACACTTACGAAGCAAATCGGACCTAAGGTAAGGGAAATATCACAATCTCATTTTTATCCAAGATTGTCTATACTTTGGCATTTACTGGGGTTTATTTTATCATCCACATCCATGTTTCCTCAATATGTAATATTATTTCTATCCACCTACAATTTTTTAAGTCCAATTTTACCCTTCGGTGAGTTTTTAGTAAAAGATATGAAAGGAATCTTTTGTCGTATTTCGTACGAGGTACTTTTTGACTTTTCCGACAAAAGTACGAAAAGAATGTTTTTTTAACTTATACGGCATGAATGGATTTTTAAAACCTTATTTCCAAGAAGATTCCTTTACAAGTTTTCAAGTTTATTTTTAATCAACTTCTTTTAGTTTAAATTTTTATGACATGTTAAGAAAGGAAAAATGTTTTTGAAGAAGAAAGGATATTTTCCTCAAGAATGGAGTTCAAGTGTTTTATCAAAATTATTTTCCATCTAAGATAATAAAGGGTTCTGTTTTTATCCCTATTATTACATTGATTTGATTATGTTGTGATGGAATTATTTTTATGAATTCCTTTATCTTATATGAATTTTTTTATGATGTCATGATGTTTAAGACTCCCATTTGTATTACATGGGTTATGAAATGATGTATGATTTATGATTTTGTGGCACACATAAGAATGGTATCATTATGAGATGGGTGGGACCTATATCTCCCTCCAATGCATTGGGTAAAGATTTTATATCTCATGAGATAGATATGGCTGGAATGGTAGGTTATACCGGTTCAGTGAAACAGGACTGAAACGAGGGTTACTCGATTCAGAAAGGGACTTTGTCCACTAAGATAGTCTTGGAAATGAGTCTTGACTAACAAGAAATGATTCTATATGATTATGTGTGAATGCCACAAAGTTTCATGTTTTATGTTATGATTATTGTGATTACATTTCACTACCATGAATTACCCCATGTTATGAAATTATGATCTCTTTTGCAGGTTAAGTTTTCCAAAAGTTATGTTCTTGTGTATACGATGTGATTGATATTTCTTTTGTTTACCCTTACTGAGCATTTGAGCTCACCCTTTTATGTTTACTTTTCCCCAAGTTATAAAGAAATGTTTTAGGTATAAAAAAGAGGAAGATCTTTATGGGAGATGTTGAAGATCTTTCACCAGGATTAGAAGATTATATTACGAGTTTCCAAAGACACTAAACTATTACGATCCTTGTGTGTGTGTTTTTGGTATGTACTAAGTATTCCGCAAATGTAATGTAATGTCAATGTACGTCAAGTTTCGGGTATCTACAGTTGGTATCAGAGGAAAGGTTTAGTCAACCTTTGGAAACTAGGATGCGAGAACTTTAGTGAGATCCCTAGAGATATTTCTAAGGTGTGTCTAGGGATGTCTCTAAGGTTAAGTATACATATAGGTTATAGTACTATAATTACGCTGACGATCATAGAATTAAACCTAAGATGTTAGATATTGAAGGTACTCCCCCTTTATTATGTTGTTTTCCCTAGCATGATTTTTGCCTCTCACACTATTCTTTTTGGGTTTTAGACGATGGCTGGAACCCGAAGGAACCGTGTTGATCAATGCAATGGACAATGCAATGATTGCCCTCCTGAACAAACAATGTTATGGGAGATGGAGTGCAAAATATTATTTCTATACTTACACAAGCTATGAATCATTCTGGACTTCCAAATGAATAGAGAAGGGAACAATATTCTATTGAGTCCTTCATGAGGCAACGTCCACCTTCTTTCAATGGGTCTTCCGATCCACTTGTTGCTGAACAATGGATCAGTACCACTGAAAAGATATTTTCAGTTCTTCAATGTTCTGATCATGATAAAGTCATCTTAGCAGTATATCGTTTGGAAGGTGAAGCTGATCAATGGTGGAATCTTATCAAGAATACGAGGCCAAGAGATGAAATTGAGTCCATGGAATGGGACGAGTTCAAGAACTTGTTTTTCAGTAAGTACTTCCCTCGTATTCTTCGAACAAAGATGGAAAAGGAGTTCCTTGAGCTGAAGCAGAAGGATGATGAATCTGTTGGTATATACGAAGCGA
Source organism: Viscum album (assembly GCA_963277665.1). Taxonomy (NCBI): domain Eukaryota; kingdom Viridiplantae; phylum Streptophyta; class Magnoliopsida; order Santalales; family Viscaceae; genus Viscum; species Viscum album. The sequence continues at coordinate 1,494,296,959 of OY728147.1, read as the reverse complement.
ATTTTACAAGACTTGCAAGGTATGCATCTGGCATTATCATCCAACCTGAAAGTAAAGTTGATCGATTTTTCAGTGGCTTAAAACCAAGTCTTCGAAGGGCATTAGCTATAAGAGACTTCAGTAGCTATGAAGAAATTGTGCGTTGTGCTATGGAGGTAGAAATGGAAGTTAGTGTTACATATCCATCTCATGGTTTTGAAAAGAAATGAAAGATGGAGTTCAAGGAGAAATCACAAAATAATGGTGAAAAGAAGATGAATGTTTCCTTATGCACAAAGTGTGGAAAGAAGCATGGTGGAGATAGTCTTAAAGGGACTAGAAAATGTTTTAAGTGTGGAAAAGAAGGTCATCGAGCAATTGAGTGTCGAAGTAATGGAAAAAGGAATTCTAATGATGTGAATAAAGCAAACACTGCAGAGAATGCACCACCAACACTTCAATGCTTCAAGTGCAAGGAAATGGGGCATTATGCTAATAAATGCCCTAATCCAAGGGTTAGTGATGATCAACATGAGCAACCACTTAAGGCAGAGGACATAGGGAAGTCACATGCGATCACTATTGGCGATGTTGAATATGACAACGATGTGGTGGAATGATTAAGTGTTTATGTAATGGGATTCCAAAATAATGTTGTATCATAAGGTATTGGAATATTTATGTGTTGGTCTAATGTGGTATTCAAAGTGATTGAGATATTTAACAGTATTCATGAGCTCATGATTGATATAAGGACTAAGTGATATCATGGTTTGAGTATATAGAATTTTGAGGATTTTGGTATGTGGAAAGTGTTATCTTTTAACTGCATACATGTTTTCACTAAGGTTCAATGGGTATTCAAGAAAATACTTGATTAAGGCTTTTGAATGTTTGGAATGTGACCAACAAGACATATCTTATGATATATGGGGATCAACGATGGTATTAAATCTCTGGAAATCGTTTTCACTATATTATGAGAGTGGACCGCAGTATTATGGATAAGCCTAATGATTAGAATGGATTATGTTGGACATAAGTTAGTATTGTTTAAGGATAGAAGATTTTCGATATTATTGATGGGATGTTATAGTAATATAGCTTTAGAAAAAGGACAACCTGCAGGATAGGCGACAACCCATTGCTTCGGACAAGGCTGTGGGAATCGAACCCACAACCGAAGTGCGACTGGCCTTTATCGCCTACCACTGGCCTACAGGAAGTCCCTGTTTAGTAGAAACTAGTTTTATTATATTAAGCAGTATGATATATGAAGTATAAATCCATTTTAGGAACCATATATGATTAATCTCACTATAGAATGACTTATGTATATTTAATAACTTTTGCTAACCTTTTGTTTGAGACAGATGGAATGACCCGTCATTCTATCACATGATCTGCTAACACTTCACGAATAACAAATTCAACTTCATTTATTTAAGAGATGAAGTGGAAATTGTTCAAGGCACGAACAACAGTGAGATTGTACCAAAATAAAGTAAGTATTTATTCTAATTCTTCAACTTTAGGGAAACAATCTTGAAAACTAAAAATGTTTTCCTAGTGCTCTTATATCTGATTAATCATATGGTACCTTAGATCGTCACAAATTTATGGATTTGTGATTGTTGTCTTTTCCATATCCATGTTCTCTACCACTCTCCATCAGAACATGATGGTTAGATTTTTCTTCCATATCCATATTTTCACCTATGTGGAAACCCAGTGATTAGTTTATTTAACCATTACGTTTCATACCTTTGTTTTTAAATATTGGTTTTGGTATTCCTTTTTACGATGTGGGTTTCTATTAAAGAAACTTTCGAATAGTAAACCATTTATAACCCAGACGAATTTCGAGGGCGAAATTCATTTTAAGGGGGGTAGAATGTAACGGCCTGAGATTTTATGAAAAATATTCTTTTTAATTTTATTAATGTCTTGTGTTGTACGCTACACCAAAAGGAGCTTGCACAACACACATCCTTGACTTGCCTTGCATTACAGGAAATCACGACCTTCCTCGATAGCATGTATAGTACGCAATAACGAGTTTCACTAAACAACAATATGCTATTAAAATATTATTAAAACTAGCCGTTATGAATAGTAATAACCACTTTTTGAAATTTTGTAAATTTTATTTTTCAAAATGGAATTCATTTTTGGATTCGTAATATCGAAATTAGCTTAGGGTGAAATTTTGGTACTTTTCGGATAACTTTCATATTCTGATGAATAGTGAAAATTACTAAATTTTAATTAAAAACAACTTTTTTAATCGAAATAATTAATAGTGATAAATTATTAATTTGAGTGGTTTTAAAGTATATTTAGAATATATTTTTACAATTTAATACAATGTTGGTCATTGGATGTAATTTCACATTTAAACCAGTTATAAACTAGTGTCAATCTTTTGATAATTATTATCTCTTAAAAACACGCTATTTGTTTTGACGACGAGAATTAATTTTTAAATTAGTTAATGCAACTGATATGTTTTGAATTTGGTAAAATAGACATCATTTTTGAGTTCATAATATCAAATATATCTTAGGCCTAATTTTTGGTATTTTTCTGAAAACTTTCAATTTTCGATGAATAGTGAAACCACTAAGTGGTAGGTTAAAAACGGAATTTTGCATAAAACTTAATTTTACCGCTTCTGTGAATGGAATTTCGAAAATCCGAGAGACACGGTTAATATCAAGGACTAAAATGTGGTTCAATGAGATGAAAATAATTTTTGGTGAATAGTAACTTTTTACTTTTTTTTACCACGGTTAAAAGTAAATAGGGTAATTAAGGGTAAAGATGATATTATTATTACCCTAACACATGTCCTAATTCTATTGGATAAGTGAAATTAGATCCAAAACAAACTTAGGAATAAAATATGACCATTTAGGCCCACTTGGATTAGATTAGGACATTTATTATTAATTTATTTAAAGACGGGTTAAAAGAGTTAAAATAAACGTTTATTTACGAAAACATTTTTAATATGGGGTTATACATAAGATAAATTCGACTATAAATATTCATTAGAAAGATAAAAAGATTTCCTACATAATGGTATTTTATTTGTAATTTTTAGACATTAAATAATTTAATTTATTTATGACACAAAGATGATGCAGTAATTATCTTATTAATGAAATATTGACATAATTGATGTTATAAATACCAAAATAAATATAATTTGAGACTTTTTTTGAATTCAACTAATTTTATAGGTTACTATGATATATTAGTGTTGATTTAATCAACTTGGTTCGAACATAAAATTCTGTTATGACTTTCACAAAAATCATATATCAAATAGTGTCAAAATTGACACAAAATAGTTTTTAAATCAAATATTATATTATTAATTGTTATTTTATTCCTAAAAATCTAAGGTTCGGCAAAATGACTTAGATACGGATATATATATTAATAATAAACAATTTGGGGTTCGTTTGGCATGTTATAGTAAGTGTATTAACCATATAGTGTAAGAAAACAAAAAGACACGGTAAAAGTTAAATTATTTAACTTAGAGTTAAATCTAATTGATAAGGTTAAAATAATAACTTAAACTTGTCTAAATCCTATTGGTTGATAGTATTTCGACCCATTCCCACTTTAGCTCTGAAATAAGACCCTTTGGAACCATTATAAACCGATTTTGACTTTAATATAAAATAATATTTTGAGATATTCCTAAGGTGCCCCTCTCCTCCCTTATAAAAGGACACCTCCTCCCCCTCCTCCTCACACCAATTTGAGCACTCAATCTCGTCCAACCCCTGCCAAAATCCCATCTCCACTTCCCTAGAATAATCCTAGAGGTTCTGGTATTCCTCAAAGACCAATTTTAGTGCCCTAAGAGGAGGTCTTAAAGAGGCGCTTAAAAGAAGAGGTAATTTCCGTTACCAATTCTTTCACCTTTATTTCTTCTTCCACTTCTTCTTCTTAGGTTGTTTCATTATGAAGTAATAACATCAGTATCAATAATATACTGATATGTTATTATAAGTAAGAAACAATCCTAATTCACCGTCTATCCATCCTACAGAAAACGAAATCACCGCGCGTGCGTACGTACGGAATACCGTCTCCACGCTGTGGTGTAATCTGTTTTTCCACCAACACCTTACATGGATGGGTATTATGGTGTAAAGAATAACTATACATAGTTATTATAACATAATAATGATTCTGATATATTTTATCATCCACTCCAATTCAATTGAATAATTATGGAAATGATATCATCGCTCGTGCATACGTACGGACTACCGTCTCCACGACGCGATGAGATTCATTCTCAATGATTAACCATTAATGAATGATTATAAAGTATATATAATAAGTACTAATGAAATATATGACATAATAATGATACTGTATTTATGTATATTTATATGTATGTCATCTACTTACTTCCATTCAAGAGAATAAGGAAAGAAAAACAGCGTTCATGCGTACGTATGGACTACCGTCTCCATGAACGGTGTTTTTCATTTCATTTATCTATCTATTATATATATATATACTGAATATATATGATATATAAATCATATTTTATATTCTGGTTGTAAGTAAATCATGATATAAGTAATAATAATGTCAAGAACAACAAGTCAAAACACCTACGATAAATGAAACGATTTTACCCAAAACGCTCTTTAACATTGAATTTACAAAAGAACGGGTAAAATAAAGTCATAAGTGAACCATATATGATATCATAACAATTAGTATGATTCTGGAATAAGTCAATGACATTATTTAAATTATTATACAGGAGGTTCAGACACTTACGAAGCAAATCGAACCTAAGGTAAGGGAAATATCACAATCTCATTTTTATCCGAGATTGTCTATACTTTGGCATTTACTGGGGTGTATTTTATCATCCACATCCATGTTTCCTCAATATGTAATATTATTTCTATCCACCTACAATTGTTTAAGTCCAATTTTACCCTTCGGTGAGTTTTTAGTAAAAGATATGAAAGGAATCTTTTGTCGTTTTTCGTACGAGGTACTTTTTGACTTTTCCGACAAAAGTACGAAAAGAATGTTTTTTTAACTTATACGGCATGAATGGATTTTTAAAACCTTATTTCCAAGAAGCTTCCTTTACAAGTTTTCAAGTTTATTTTTAATCAACTTCTTTTAGTTTAAAGTTTTAGGACATGTTAAGAAAGGAAAAATGTTTTTGAAGAAGAAAGGATATTTTCCTCAAGAATGGAGTTCAAGTGTTTTATCAAAATTATTTTCCATCTAAGATAATAAAGGGTTATGTTTTTATCCCTATTATTACATTGATTTGATTATGTTGTGATGGAATTATTTTTATGAATTCCTTTATCTTATATGAATTGTTTTATGATGTCATGATGTTTAAGACTCCCATTTGTATTACATGGGTTATGAAATGATGTATGATTTATGATTTTGTGGCACACATAAGAATGGTATCATTATGAGATGGGTGGGACCTATATCTCCCTCCAATGCATTGGGTAAAGATTTTATATCTCATGAGATAGACATGGCTGGAATGGTAGGTTATACCGATTTAGTGAAACAGGACTGAAACGAGGGTTACTCGATTCAGAAAGGGACTTTGTCCACTAAGATAGTCTTGGCAATGAGTCTTGACTAACAAGAAATGATTATATATGATTATATGTGAATGCCACAAAGTTTCATGTTTTATGTTATGATTATTGTGATTACATTTTACTACCATGAATTACCCCATGTTATGAAATTATGATCTCTTTTGCAGGTTAAGTTTTCCAAAAGTTATGTGCTTGTGTATACGATGTGATTGATATTTCTTTTGTTTACCCTTACTGAGCATTTGAGCTCACCCTTTTATGTTTACTTTTACCCAGGATATAAAGAAAGGTTTTAGGTATAAAAAAAAGAGGAATATCTTTATGGGAGATGTTGAAGATCTTTCACCAGGATTAGAAGATTATATTCCGAGTTTCCAAAGACACTAAACTATTACGATCCTTGTGTGTGTGTTTTTGTTATGTACTAAGTATTCCGCAAATGTAATGTAATGTCAATGTACGTCAAGTTTCGGGTCTCTACAGTTGGTATCAGAGGAAAGGTTTAGTCAACCTTTGGAAACTAGGATGCGAGAAATTTAGTGAGATCTCTAGAGATATTTCTAAGGTGTGTCTAGGGATGTCTCTAAGGTTAAGTATACGTATAGGTTATAGTACTATAATTACGCTAACGATCATAGAATTAAACCTAAGATGTTAGATATTGAAGGTACTCCCCCTTTATTATGTTGTTTTCCCTAGCATGATTTTTTCCTCTCACACTATTCTTTTTTGGGTTTTAGATGATGGATGGAACCCGAAGGAACCGTGTTGATCAATGCAATGGACAATGCAATGATTGCCCTCCTGAACAAACAAATGTTATGGGAGATGGAGTGCAAAATATTATTGCTATACTTACACAAGCTATGAATCATTCTGGACTTCCAAATGAACAGAGAAGGGAACAATATTCTATTGAGTCCTTCATGAGGCAACGTCCACCTTCTTTCAATGGGTCTTCCGATCCACTTGTTGCTGAACAACGGATCAGTACCACTGAAAAGATATTTTCAGTTCTTCAATGTTCTGATCATGATAAAGTCATCTTAGCAGTATATCGTTTGGAAGGTGAAGCTGATCAATGGTGGAATCTTATCAAGAATACGAGGCCAAGAGATGAAATTGAGTCCATGGAATGGGACGAGTTCAAGAACTTGTTTTTCAGTAAGTACTTCCCTCATATTCTTCGAAAAAAGATAGAAAAGGAGTTCCTTGAGCTGAAGCAGAAGGATGATGAATCTGTTGGTATATACGAAGCGAATTTTACAAGACTTGCAAGGTATGCATCTGGCATTATCATCCAACCTGAAAGTAAAGTTGATCGATTTTTCAGTGGCTTAAAACCAAGTCTTCGAAGGGCATTAGCTATAAGAGACTTCAGTAGCTATGAAGAAATTGTGCGTTGTGCTATGAAGGTAGAAATGGAAGTTAGTGTTACATATCCATCTCATGGTTTTGAAAAGAAACGAAAGATGGAGTTCAAGGAGAAATCTCAAAATAATGGTGAAAAGAAGATGAATGTTTCCTTATGCACAAAGTGTGGAAAGAAGCATGGTGGAGATTGTCTTAAAGGGACTAGAAAATGTTTTAAGTGTCGGAAAGAAGGTCATCGAGCAGTTGAGTGTCGAAGTAATGGAAAAAGTGATTCTAATGATGTGAATAAAGAAAACACTGCAGAGAACGCACCACCAACACTTCAATGCTTCAAGTGCAAGGAAATGGGGCATTATGCTAATAAATGCCCTAATCCAAGGGTTAGTGATGATCAACATGAGCAACCACTTAAGGCAAAGGACAAAGGGAATTCACATGCGATCACTATTGGCGATGTTGAATATGACAACGATGTGGTGGAATGATTAAGTGTTTATGTAATGGGATTCCAAAATAATGTTGTATCATAAAGTATTGGAATATTTATGTGTTGGTCGAATGTGGTATTCAAAGTGATTGAGATATTTAACAGTATTCATGAGCTCATGATTGATATAAGGACTAAGTGATATCATGGTTTGAGTATATAGAATTTTGAGGATTTTGGTATGTGGAAAGTGTTATCTTTTAACTGCATACATGTTTTCACTAAGGTTCAATGGGTATTCAAGAAAATACTTGATTATGGCCTTTGAATGTTTGGAATGTGACCAACAAGACATATCTTATGATATATGGGGATCAACGATGGTATTAAATCTCTGGTAATCGTTTTCACTATATTATGAGAGTGGACGACAGTATTATGGATAAGCCTAAAGATTAGAATGGATTATGTTGGACATAAGTTAGTATTGTTTAAGGATAGAATATTTTCGATATTATTGATGGGATGTTATAGTAATATAGCTTTAGAAAAAGGAAAACCTGCAGGACGGGCGACAACCCATCGCTTCGGACAAGGCTGTGGGAATCGAACCCACAACCGAAGTGCGACTGGCCTTTATCGCCTACCACTGGCCTACAGGAAGTCCCTGTTTAGTAGAAACTAGTTTTATTATATTAAGCAGTATGATATATGAAGTATAAGTCCATTTTAGGAACCATATATGATTAATCTCACTATAGAATGACTTATGTATATTTAATAACTTTTGCTAACCTTTTGTTTGAGACAGATGGAATGACCCGTCATTTTATCACATGATCTGCTAACACTTCACGAATAACAAATTCAACTTCATTTATTTAAGAGATGAATTGGAAATTGTTCAAGGCACGAACAACAGTGAGATTGTACCAAAATAAAGTAAGTATTTATTCTAATTCTTCAACTTTAGGGAAACGATCTTGAAAACTAAAAATGTTTTCCTAGTGCTCTTATATCTGATTAATCATATGGTACCTTAGATCGTCACAAATTTATGGATTTGTGATTGTTAGATTTTCCATATCCATGTTCTCTACCACTCTCCATCAGAACATGATGGTTAGATTTTTCTTCCATATCCATATTTTCACCTATGTGGAAACCCAGTGATTAGTTTATTTAACCATTACGTTTCATACCTTTGTTTTTAAAGATTGGTTTTGGTATTCCTTTTTACGATGTGGGTTTCTATTAAAGAAACTTTCGAATAGTAAACCATTTATAACCTAGACGAATTTCGAGGGCGAAATTCATTTTAAGGGGGGTAGAATGTAACGGCCCGAGATTTTATGAAAAATATTCTTTTTAATTTTATTAATGTCTTGTGTTGTACGCTACACCAAAAGGAGCTTGCACAACACACATCCTTGACTTGCCTTGCATTACAGGCAATCGCGACCTTCCTCGATAGCATGTATAGTACGCAATAACGAGTTTCACTAAACAACAATATGCTATTAAAATATTATTAAAACTAGCCGTTATGAATAGTAATAACCACTTTTTGAAATTTTGTAAATTTTATTTTTCAAAATGGAATTCATTTTTGGATTCGTAATATTGAAATTAGCTTAGGGTGAAATTTTGGTACTTTTCGGATAACTTTCATATTCTGATGAATAGTGAAAATTACTAAATTTTAATTAAAAACAACTTTTTTAATCGAAATAATTAATAGTGATAAATTATTAATTTGATTGGTTTTAAAGTATATTTAGAATATATTTTTACAATTTAATACAATGTTGGTCATTGGATGTAATTTCACATTTAAACCAGTTATAAACTAGGGTCAATCTTTTGATAATTATTATCTCTTAAAAACACGCTATTTGTTTTGACGACGAGAATTAATTTTTAAATTAGTTAATGCAACTGATATGTTTTGAATTTGGTAAAATAGACATCATTTTTGAGTTCATAATATCAAATATAGCTTAGGCCTAATTTTTGGTATTTTTCTGAAAACTTTCAATTTTCGATGAATAGTGAAACCACTAAGTGGTAGGTTAAAAACTGAATTTTGCATAAAACTTAATTTTACCGCTTCTGTGAATGGAATTTCGAAAATCCGAGAGACACGGTTAATATCAAGGACTAAAATGTGGTTCAATGAGATGAAAATAATTTTTGGTGAATAGTAACTTTTTACTTTTTTTTACCACGATTAAAAGTAAATAGGGTAATTAAGGGTAAAGATGATATTATTATTACCCTAACACATGTCCTAATTCTATTGGATAAGTGAAATTCGATCAAAAACAAACTTAGGAATAAAATATGACCATTTAGGCCCACTTGGATTAGATTAGGACATTTATTATTAATTTATTTAAAGAAGGGTTAAAAGAGTTAAAATCAAAGTTTAGTTACTAAAACATTTTTAATATGGGGTTATACATAAGATAAATTCGACTATAAATATTCATTAGAAAGATAAAAAGATTTCCTACATAATGGAATTTTATTTGTAGTTTTTAGACATTAAATAATTTAATTTATTTATGACACAAAGATGATGCAGTAATTATCTTATTAATGAAATATTGACATAATTGATGTTATAAATACCAAAATAAATATAATTTGAGACTTTTTAAGAATTCAAATAAATTTATAGGTTACTATGATATATTAGTGTTGATTTAATCAACTTTTTTTGAACATATAATTCTGTTATGACTTTCACAAAAATCATATATCAAATAGTGTCAAAATTGACACAAAATAGTTTTTAAATAAAATATTATATTATTAATTGTTATTTTATTCCTAAAAATCTATGGTTCGGCCAAATGACTTAGATAAGGATATATATATTAATAATAAACAATTTGGGGTTCGTTTGGCATGTTATAGTAAGTGTATTAACCATATAGTGTAAGAAAAAAAAAAGACACGGTAAAAGTTAAATTATTTAACTTAGAGTTAAATCTAATTGATAAGGTTAAAATAATAACCTAAACTTGTCTAAATCCTATTGGTTGATAGGATTTCGACCCATTCCCACTTTAGCTCCGAAATAAGACCCTTTGGAACCATTATAAACCGATTTTGACTTTAATATAAAATAATATTTTGAGATATTCCTAAGGTGCCCCTCTCCTCCCTTATAAAAGGACACCTCCTCCCCCTCCTCCTCACACCAATTTGAGCACTCAAGCTCGGAAAACCCCTGCAAAAATCCCTTCTCCACTTCCCTAGAATAATCCTAGAGGTTCTGGTCTTCCTCAAAGACCAATTTTAGTGCCCTAAGAGGAGGTCTCAAAGAGGCGCTTCAAAGAAGAGGTAATTTCCGTTACCAATTCTTTCACCTTTATTTCTTCTTCCACTTCTTCTTCTTAGGTTGTTTCATTATGAAGTAATAACATCAGTATCACTAATATACTGATATGTTATTATAAGTAAGAAACAATCCTAATTCACCATCTATCCATCCTACGGAAAACGAAATCACCGCGCGTGCGTACGTACGGAATACCGTCTCCACGCTGTGGTGTAATCTATTTTTCCACCAACACCTTACATGGATGGGTATTATGGTGTAAAGAATAACTATACATAGTTATTATAACATCATAATGACTCTGATATATTGTATCATCCACTCCAATTCAATTCAATAATTATGGAAATGATATCATCGCTCGTGCATACGTATGAACTACCGTCTCCACGACGCGATGAGATTCATTCTCAATGATTAACCATTCATGAATGATTATAAAGTATATATAATAAGTACTAATGAAATATATGACATAATAATGATACTGGATTTATGTATATTTATATGTATGTCATCGACTTACTTCCATTCAAGACAATAAGGAAAGAAAAACAACGTTCATGCGTACGTACGGACTACCGTCTCCATGAACGGTGTTTTTCATTTCATTTATCTATCTATTATATATATATATATACTGAATATATATGATATATAAATCATATTTTATATTCTGGTAGTAAGTAAATCATGATATAAGTAATAATAATGCCAAGAACAACAAGTCAAAACACCTACGATAAATGAAACGATTTTACCCAAAACGCTCTTTAACATGGAATTTACAAAAGAACGGGTAAACTAAAGTCATAAGTGAACCATATATGATATCATAACAATTAGTATGATTCTGGAATAAGTCAATGACATTATTTAAATCATTATACAGGAGGTTCGGACACTTACGAAGCAAATCGGACCTAAGGTAAGGGAAATATCACCATCTCATTTTTATCCGAGATTGTCTATACTTTGGCATTTACTGGGGTGTATTTTATCATCCACATCCATGTTTCCTCAATATGTAATATTATTTCTATCCACCTACAATTTTTTAAGTCCAATTTTACCCTTCGGTGAGTTTTTAGTAAAAGATATGAAAGGAATCTTTTGTCGTTTTTCGTACGAGGTACTTTTTGAATTTTCCGACAAAAGTACGAAAAGAATGTTTTTTTAACTTATACGGCATGAATGGATTTTTAAAACCTTATTTCCAAGAAGCTTCCTTTACAAATTTTCAAGTTTATTTTTAATCAACTTCTTTTAGTTTAAAGTTTTATGACATGTTAAGAAAGGAAAAATGTTTTTGAAGAAGAGAGGATATTTTCCTCAAGAATGGAGTTCAAGTGTTTTATGAAAATTATTTTCCATCTAAGATAATAAAGGGTTCTGTTTTTATCCCTATTATTACATTGATTTGATTATGTTGTGATGGAATTATTTTTATGAATTCCTTTATCTTATATGAATTGTTTTATGATGTTATGATGTTTAAGACTCCCATTTGTATTACATGGGTTATGAAATGATGTATGATTTATGATTTTGTGGCACACATAAGAATGGTATCATTATGAGATGGGTGAGACCTATATCTCCCTCCAATGCATTGGGTAAAGATTTTATATCTCATGAGATAGACATGGCTGGAATGGTAGGTTATACCGGTTCAGTGAAACAGGACTGAAACGAGGGTTACTCGATTCAGAAAGGGACTTTGTCCACTAAGATAGTCTTGGGAATGAGTCTTGAATAACAAGAAATGATTCTATATGATTATGTCTGAATGCCATTAAGTTTCATGTTTTATGTTATGATTATTGTGATTACATTTCACTACCATGAATTACCCCATGTTATGAAATTATGATCTCTTTTACAGGTTAAGATTTCCAAAAGTTATGTGCTTGTGTATACTATGTGATTGATATTTCTTTTGTTTACCCTTACTGAGCATTTGAGCTCACCCTTTTATGTTTACTTTTCTCCAGGATATAAAGAAAGGTTTTAGGTATAAAAAAAAAGAGGAATATCTTTATGGGAGATGTTGAAGATATTTCACCAGGATTAGAAGATTATATTCCGTGTTTCCAAAGACACTAAACTATTACGATCCCTGTGTGTGTGTTTTTGTTATGTACTAAGTATTCCGCAAATGTAATGTAATGTCAATGTACGTCAAGTTTCGGGTCTCTACAGTGTGATCATCCTCAATATATATAAAACAGATGACAGAGGACTTATCCTCATTAATAAATATATCGAGGAGAGTGGAATCATCCTCCTTATACAATAAATCAAGGAGAGTAGAATAATCCACATTATATAATAAATAATGGAGAGTAGAATCATCCTAATTATATAAAAAACTAAGGAGAGTAGAATCATCCACATTAGCATATTAATGTGATGAGAATATTCTCCAACATATATGGATCAAAGGTTGGATCCATTGAAGAATTTTTATCAATACTAATAAATAAAAGAATGGATAAGAAGCCAGATCTTAGGAAACATGTTTTTAAATCCTTGAAAAGAAGTGCTCAATATATAAGGAGATCCCAAAAGAAGAAGGTCACACCTCGGTAGCCTCATCAACCACAAACCAGAAAGCACCTCTGGAAATCAATGGTACATCAATAGTAAACAAGTGAAAGCATAAATAAAAGAGTGTGGGTGGATAGATGCCTAAATCCAACACTATAGACATATCCACATGGACTTACAAGTTAGTTATAGGTTCTAAGTTGACACCAGAACCATCTCTACTCAAACCTCTAATGCACTAGCTCAGGTTCAGTCAAAAATTGGGGCATCCACAAGGTACCAAATTTAAAGACATAAAAAAGGAATCCTACTTAGGATCCTTCTAAATGACACACATAAGTGGGAGAATCCAACTCAATATTTTTATCAGATAATGTTGATAGATAAATCCTACATGTTATCCCCAAATGGTAACTAAAAAGAGGCATCCTATATGGGATCATCATACTAGTATACGAAGGAAGAGGAATCCTACTTGGGATCCTCAGAAAGTGTTAATAGGTAGGGAATCCTATAAGAGATTAACTATGTCATATTGTAAGTAATGTAATCCCATGGGGGATGCTTAGTAATAATAAAAATATAGAGTTATCCTAATGGTATCCTCGGAACATTTAATCTCATGACTTCCTAGGGCATAAGGGAACATACCACAAGGAGAATTCCTTAACGGAAGAGCAAAAAAATCATTAATGAGATATATCTCATGGATTATGTCTAATCAATTGGTATAACTCATAGTTGATGATTGTATTATATTGTTGATGGAATTACCCTTCCATTTAGATAAAATCTCCAAAACACCCCATAGGAGACTTAAAATCAACCCATAGGTTTCACCATCGTGATATATGTGAAAAAATAATCAGAATGGACACATATTATTTATAATTTTGAATTTGGGCCATGAAATAGTGAAATAGCTCAAATTATTAGTATGTTAGGATTACATGATGTGTGTATACTAGTACGCATCATGTACCCTCAAGGCCCAACCTAGGCATGTACTCCAGTCAGACATGGCATGTAAAAACCCAAGTACATGGTGTGATGATCTTTTACACGGTGTGTAACCTACATGGAGTACCTTCCATTGTTTCTCTTATAAAATAGACATTTACATCCATTTTAAATGTACCTCTATGTGGTGTGAAACCCACACAGGGTCTACCTTATACTCTACACGACAATGTCCCATACCCATGATTTCTGGCCGGTTACTCGGCAAGGTGATTTATTCTCGATACACATCATGTATTCCCCATACACGAAGTGTACAAATAAAAGGTAATATTCCCTAAATAGGAATAAAAAAGGTTTGTGTTCTTGATATTCATGTCATGTGATTGGTATTTTCAAACAAGAAAAACCTCAAATTTCCTGAAACATCGGTTCATTCCCCAAAATCGGCTGATTGACCCATAAGGTGTTTTTAGAATTCATAACAATTGTTTAAAACTATTTAAAAAAAATATATTGGATTTTATAGAGAATACATAAAAAGTTACTACAATTGTGTACAATCTGCCAATTTTTTTCCTATTTCCACGGTCCATGAGTACCGCCTGAAGATTCGGATCATCCCAACCTCTACGACGGCACAAATCTACCCTTATCCATCATTATCTTTCTCCCTATACCACTTAATCTCCTCTATATATATATATAGTGTGATGAAGAAATACCCTTTGGGTGTACACGATAAAAAATAAAAAGAAATTAATAAAGGAAAATGAGAAAATAAAATAAAAAGGAAATGAGGCTCGGGCCTGGCCTTAATGCCTGGCCTGAGTTTATGCCATACCAAGTGAAAAATTTTCATTCCAGACTCTATGTTGGAAAAGAAATATCAATATGAAGCTCTATTCATAGATAAGTTTAAATGAACCTACTTGACTAAATTATTATTTAATTAATAAAAAATATAATATTAATTATTATACTAAAATTCAAATAACTCGTATTTCACAAACTAGTATCCTATGGGAAACAACCTTTTTTGGGACCAAAAGAGCGGTAAGAAAAATTATATGAGATAATATTCTATGTTAAAATTAACATCTTAATCCTTAAAAAAATACAATAGAACAAATTCATATTTATGCTCAAAATTCAAATTTGAAAAATGGGTCCTTACTGCGTTGAAAATATCGGGGTGTGGGTTGATGAACTCATGTTTTCAGGCATATGGATGACTATCAGGCTTGAGGATGAACTCAAGATTCCATCATTCGATGTATTAGGTGATGTTCCATGAGGCCCTGATTATCTATCTCCACCATTTATTTTGGATATTTCTTTTGGATATCAAAGGATGCATTGGTCATAATGTGGGCAGCAGTGGTGTTGTTAACAATGATGGTTGGTGAGGTGACGATGGGGTTAACATGGTTGCACTAATTTGGTTGGTGGTAGGACCAAGAAGTGGTGGGTTAAAGAGGAACCCCATCAATAATTCCATTGTGTTTGTAGGATTTTGGACCAACTTGTTTCCCGTTGGGATATGGTATATTCGGGTATGAACATGTGTAATTAAAGAAGAACGATTGGAACTGGGAAAAAAATTAAGTGAAAAAGAATGGAAGTGTAGTGAAACTATCAATAGGGTAACCAAATTTTGGTGGATGTGTATGTTAACTCTTATAATTAATACTTCCATATCCCTATTGTGGAATTTTAGTGTTCCATACTATTTCATTTATTTATTGGGGACCAATAAGAAGATGTTGTATATTTTAAAGGTAACACAAGAGATGGACACACATGAATCATTAGGTGGGTAATTTGAAATAGTGATGTGTATGCTGTTAGATATATTTTGGACCTCCATTATAATATAGTTTTAGTGCAACCCTACCTTTATGTGTCAATGTAACATGAGGAAATGTTTCATAGTAATGGGTGGGGAAATGATTTTTTCAAACAAGGATCATGATATGATTTCATCTAAAAGGGGTAGAGGTAACTTTTGAATGGATAAATTTTATAATAAATAATTCTCACTATGGAATAAAGGGTTATATTTTTTAATTCTATCCACTAGGCCTTTAGTCTATGTTATATTGGGCCTTTGGGCCATGGAGCCCCTAGGTCATGTCAGGTTTACCTCAAAAACATGTTTTAAAGAGGGATTTATTATTGTTTATAATAAAAAGAATTTCAACCTTGAACATTTAAAAAAATATTTTTATTATATAAATCATATTTATACTTTTATTACATCCTTATAACAAGTAAAGGGAAGTGGTGGTGAAATCAGAAATAGGCGGTAATTTTCCCAAATCATGATTGATTTTATTATATTTTTATAAGTGATGGGAAGAAATTATTAAGTGTTGGTCCATTAATATAAAAAAATTCGGTAGAATAATGATACTAAATTCGTTATATTACTATGGTTACGTTAGGGTTGGAAGATAAATATTAAGAAGAAAAGGAATAGAGTAAGTAATTCTTATATCAAGACCTTGAACTTCCTCTTGCTGAAATTCTTAGAATTATAGGACGTAGAATAAATTTTAGTGGACTACGTATTTATGAAATAAAATGTACTTCTATGAGTGGAAAAATGGGTCGAGTTTCAAGGATAATTCAAAGGGAAAGTAGAGCATTGAAAGGGTGGAAGTGTTCTCCTTTTACATGTGAATAAAAGGGTACTTTTATGGATTCCATTAACATTTCAATGATATCATTATAATATTAATGGTTTAATGACATAAAAAGTTAAAAATAATGTATTTTTTGGTGATATTTGGTTGATAAATTATCAAAAAATAATTTTCACACATGTGTTAAACATGTTTGAAGTCATTTCCTCACATATTTTTATATTTAACTTTTTTACGGGGGTAACTAATTTTTAACCAGTTAACTTATTTTTTGCTAAAAATATAAAATAATTCAACGTAACAAATTTTGGTGTTTAAAACAAATTAATATAATTTAAATTTAAAATACGAGAAAATTTATTTTTTAAATTAAATCATTTTATATTTGGAATTACCTTGTTTTTCATAAAAATGGGTTTTAACAATTATTTGTTGTTAATATTATTTATCATTTATTACCAATTAATTGTGTATTAATATAATTATATATGTTCTTTAAAATTAGATTATATAAATTATCTAAAACAGTTCAATATTGTTTACTTGATAAAATTTTATCAACATTAATAAAAAATGTTTTTTTTTGAATATAACCCTTTCATCATAATTATGTTCTCTAATTTTAATCTTTGTAGTACCATTTTTATTCTAAAAAATGAGTAGGAATTTATAACCTAATTTGAAAATTATGATCTCAAATAGGAAATCCATTTTTTAGATTTAAATTTTAAAATTGGTAAAATCTAATTTTTAAAATAAGAGCATAAAAATGGTTTTTTTGTGTGAAATATTATATGAGTTTCCAAAATGAAAAACACAGGTTTTTAAAATTAATTTTATTAATTATTATAATTATATATATATGTTAAAAATGTTTCTAATACTTTTAAGTTATTCTTATGTTAATATAATTTCATAAATGTGATAATAAAGAACAAAATCAGTATTTCAAATATTCAATTAAAATTCAATTATTTTAGAAAAAATGAAAATATGTGGCCTAATATATTTTTTAAATGATTAAATGAAAAATGATGGTTATTTTATGATATAAAAATCATAAAAATTATAAATTTGATTTTTAAAAGAAAAGAAAATATATAAATAATAACTACTTTTGTTGAAAAATGCCCTTTAACAAAATTAAGTATTCCAAATCCTATTTTTAAGAATTTATAAATGATTAAAATATTTTTATATAGAATAGGTATTATTTTTATTATAATTTTCTTATATAGTATATATTTTATTATTTTTGTTTGGTGTTGTGTTTGAAAAAATATATCCACATAATTTTTATCTAAAATAAAAAATTATATTTTAAAGTCTTAGGTCCTTACATTATGCCCCAATTAAATAATGTACTCCCTCACAATTTTAATTATTACTGACTAATGAATGTAGGTTAGGGTATTCTTTAAATATTTATAATTCACTATATAACTAATAATATTAAATCTACTTTACTCTCTTTGGATATAGTATGTTAATTATGTTTCCCAAAGTAACATTAATATTTCATACAATCATATACTCAAGTATGTATATATCATAATAAGAAATTATTTAAAATATACCTCTCTAAAAACTATATGAATCATTAAGACATTAAACCATATATTCCACAAAAAAATTAACATTATCTTTTACCCTAAAATACTCTTAACCACTACTTCTTATGGCCATACACTATTAAATATACACTATAGTCCCAAAATTGACATAAAATATACCCAAAAAAATGGATAAATTTTAATATAAAATAAATAATATTTTCAAATGTTATCAATACTATTTCACTCAATTTTCTAAAAAACAGTCATTATTTTAAACCTAATGGTTTTTCATCTACCATTCAAGTGTTCTTTAATATTTATCCCAAAAAATACAAGTTTTTCATAAAATAAGTTTCTAAGGATATTGATACAATTTAATATATGTTTAAAAACAATTAAAACAAAATTTCTGATGAAAAATAATTATACGTATAGCGACTCGGGTTTTGGCCTTGTCAGGCTTTAGAATATTTCTATGAATAATACCAGAGCAAGGCGCGAAGATGGCGAGCGATTCTGAGGCCCGGTGTGCTCGAAATTAATTTTATAAAAATATTAAGTTTTTTATACTATGAATGTGGCGGGGGTATGATATCTCCTAAACGGTGGCTAGGAACGAGAATATGAGGGCACAGATGTGTCCAAAACATGCCGTTTACCCTAGGCAGGGTATAAACTTTACGGGCGTGGGCCTGCTGTGACAAAAGCCACAAGGGTCATTTTCGTAAATAAGTTGAAAAATTAATTTATGAGCGTCGGCTCAAATAACTTCTGACCAGAGTCTCAGATCGAAAATTTGAGTCTGCTGTTGCATTCAGAACTGCGCGTTTACCCTAGGGGAAACCTCATTTCCTCCCCACCAGGAGGTCGGGTCGGTAGTGTTAATTTAAATGAAGTTTTTTTAAATAAAAAAAAACAATTCCCTCATCCCTCACCTCCATACTCCTACACACGCACGGCAAGACCCTCCCCCCCTCTCCCTCTGTTCTTCACCGATTTGAGCTGCAACCGTCCGTTTTCTGCGCCAATCGACAGTGGATCGAGCTTCAGCGCGTCGCAGGCGTCGTTCTGCATCCGAAGCTTCGGCGATCCGCCAACAGTTATGCGGTTAGAGTTTTAATTCCCCAATCCTGTTTTTGATTTGAATTGTATTGTTTTGTTGTCATAGCAGGGAAGAATGGGTCCCAAGGGTCGCGTAGGCACCTTCGGATCGAAAACCGGACCACCGGGGTGGTCCTGGCTGTTCGCGAAAGCCTCGCCGGTGCGACACCAGCGCCGGTGAGGGGCGGCCGACCACGGCGCGCCAACACAGTGAGGCGACGACGGAGGGCCACCGCCTGCCGGGTCGGCCAGCAAGGGCCGGACCGGCCTGAACCGGTCGGTCCGGCCCCTTTTAAATAAATAGGGGTTTTAAAACCCCCGTATTGTTCTCCCTGGAAGTCCATTTCTCGTGTCGTCTACGGAGACACGACCCTAGTGATGAGGCGAACCTTTTGGTGTAGGTTTAGGAGTTTTAAGTTTCGGAATCGTGGCTCGAGATCTTCAAATGTCGAATAAAATAATGATATTTTATTATTATTCGACTTCAGGCCGTTGTATCTTCTACCCGGAGCATCCTATTGACGTACGGTCCGTGGCGTTGAGGCCCTAATGGTACGTCAGACTTTTCTTGTTGGTTTCGTAGAGTTGGGGCTGAGTTTGGGGTGCGGCCCCACGAGGCCGGGTTTTGGCGTTTGTGGAGAAACACAACTTTCTCACCAGGAGTCTTACTTTGGCGGATTAATAGTCAATCCTATGTGTTTTTCCAATAAGATTACAATGGTGTGATTTGTTCGATGAGTTTCGAGATCAAGGCGTGGGCCCCACCTGGGCTGGCTTCAGTGAATAATACCTTTTTCACCAGGTGTCCGTTTGGGACGATCGAGTAGTCGATTCCACGTGTTTTTCTAAGGGGATCACAGTGGTATGATCCTCTTGATGAGTTTCGGGATTTTGTGGGCCCCACGTGGGCTACCTATGGTGAATAGTGCATTTTTCACTGGTTGTCCGTTTCGGGCGAGTAAACAGCCTATCCTGTGTGTTTTTCGACGTGGATCACGATGGTGGCCGCAGTATTTGCCTTGGAGGTGCGTGAGGTGGCATTGTGGTGGGTCTCTTGGGTTAGTGATGTTTGGACCAGTAGTGGTTGAGGGTACTCCCTTCGTTTGTTCCTATGGGGGTTCGCGCTGCATCACAACCTTAGTATATTTTTGTGATCCTCTTGATGGGTCATTTAATCTGTTAGAGTTGTGAAATATCTCTGGTGGGCCTGGAATGGGACCCTCTAGCATCGTTTCCCTAGATTGAGTTCTTGGTATCACTGTGATCGCTTATCCATGGGCGGCGATCCTCTATCTAGCAGGTTAACCCCGTAGGGTTTGTGGCTTTATCCGGAATATGATCCCCTACGTAGTGAGCCGTGCTCAGTAGGGTTGTGTCAGAATCGGGTCTAAGATCCCTTACTCAACATGAGGCTTATAGTAGGGTTTCATTATCATTGGTTATACGATCCCCTACTTAGCACGTGGTTTCTATAGGGTTGTAGCATCATCAGTTCGATCCCCTACATCGTGAGATGTACCAGATAGGGTTTCGGTATCTTCGTGAGCGTTGTGACACGGGTGACGATCCTCTATCGGAGAGATATGTTTCTGTATGAATGCCAGATCTGGTTTTCGTATCCCCCAAAGTATCCTAGGAGTGATCCCCTATCTGTGAGATCTATGAATGCCAGATCGGGTTGTGGTATCCCCCATCCGACCCTTGGTCTATCTGTGAGATCTTCGTATACTGGTGTGGGTTCTAGTATCCCCTAGTGGACCCTATGAGTGATCCCCTATCTGAGGAGTTTGGGGTTTATGTTGTTTCAGTGATGTTTCCTCAGTGATGATATCTGATGATCATGATCTCTCGAGTGTGCATCTGGGATGTTTGTGTGGGACCCGATGGAGTTTATCTCTCGAATGAGTGTCATCTAGGATGACGTGGATCATTGAGTGTGTTACCCTGGTTGTGAACCGTTGCAGGTGATGAGGTCAGTACCTCATGTGGCTTGCTGTGTGAGCAGAGTATATCCGAATTGTTCATGGTGTATGTATCGGCATACACCTGGGCGGAGCTGACTAGTCGTGTTTAGCCGAGGATGGTCATGAGATGGAGTTTCTCTCTCATCTAGGTTCCCTCTGGCTTGGATGAGCGGACTGTTTCCTTTCAGTTGATCTCTTTTTTTTTGGGTTTTTGGGGAGCCTGCTTAGTATTTTTATACTCACCCCTGCACGGGCTTTGACCGCAGATGTTTGTGTCTTGTGCAGACCACATTCCTTTCTATGGAGTCCTAGGAGGACTCAAATTAGCCAAAGCTGAGTGAGCGGGACTGACCATGGAGTCTTACCGGAGCTGTTCCAAGGAGCTTTCCAGTGGTTCTTTTGGAAGCATACCCCATCTTCCGAGCAGGTTGAATGCTTTTTTAGTTTTCTTTTGGTAGGACCTGTTTTTCCTTTTTGTACATCTGTTGCACTCTGGTTTGGGATAGTTGTATGCATGCATTTACTATTCAGTTATATATATCTCTACACTATTGGATAGAGGTGTATGTGGGTGTGTGTGTATAGGTACCTTAGGCTAATGCCTCCCATGTGTGTGATAGCCTACTCGGCGCTAGACGCCAGCCCCTAGCCTAGTAGAGGCGGGCTTTGGGAGTCGTGGATCAAGCTCCGTTGGGTCGTGTCATGACAGAGTGGTATTAGAGAATGTTCCACATTTGGGATCTCAGAGAGTAGCTGTTCTAGCTGTGAGTTTGGTTTGGGTTGCATATTGGTAGTGTTATGATGTTTCGATCTCGGATTTTCGGCCAGAGACTGCAGTGTTGGTGCGGAAACTGACGTATCCATACACCAGGACTCTGATAACCTACCTTCCGACTCGAGACATTCATACACTGGTCATAGGGGGAAAATGGTACAAGAATCATATTGGACTGGGTTTTTGGGTTTCCTTTATTCTTCTTAAGTCAGCTCTCTAGATATACTCTTTGATCATGGAGCATCTTGAATCTATTTCAGGATGCCTCCATGACGATAGCCAGTGGGGGTTCCGCAACGGTATTGTGGTGACGATCCGCCCCGTGTAGAGGATGTGGACCAGGGAATAGGTTATGAGGCTGGACCTTCAGGGGGTCTTCCAGTTGAGCCACCACCTATCGAGCATCTAGTTGTGCCGGAAGTGCAAGATGAGGTTGCGCGCTGGCTGATTGCATTGTAGGAGTTTCAGAGGCAGTGACCTCTGAGGTTCCGGGGTGATCCAGACCCTTATGCAGCTAATGACAATCTTGAAGCAGTCACCCGAGTTTTCTGCCTGGTGAGGACACCTCCAGATCTGACGGTGGTCCTAGGGGCAAGCCTTCTCCATGGTTCGGCCGAGTGATGGTGGAGTTTGGTGATTCATTCTCATGATAAGGATACACTCACATGGGAAGAGTTGAGCAACTCATTAGGGAAGAGTTCTATCTGGTGACACTGAGGTCAGCGCGGATTTAGGAGCTTCTGCAGCTTTGGCAGGAGGGTATGATTGTGTCGGAGTACTCAACGAGGTTTACCGACTTGTCTCACTACTCCCTAGATATAGTTCAAGAACCATTCTTTACGGCTTGGACCTTTGAGAAGGGCCTACACAAAGACATACAAGAAGGTGTGGTTTCCCTGTGTCTGCCCACCTATGCTGAAGTGCTGGAGTGGGCCGTAGTGGTGGAGAGCGTTCTGGCCGAGCATACCCCACCTGTTAGTGCTGAGCACACGAGAGATGAGAATTTGTCAGTCGGATCGGCATCTGGTAGCTGATGATAGACTCAGGGGCCGAGACGTGGGTGACGTTTCTGGAGGCGAACCTAGGATGGAGGATCTGAGGCTCAAGGATCAAAGGGCTTGCAGGTCAGTTTGGGTTAGCCACAGGAGAGGCGGTGTTACACTTGAGACGGTCGGGAAAATATTTCTAGAGATTTTCCGACCTGTCGGGCTGCGGAGATGGAGTCGGTCGACAGACCTCCTTGGCAGAGGCATCATCTCGAGCAAGGAGTTCCACAAGGGTACAAACATGATGACGGAGCTGGTGCAACAACAGGAGGTGGTAGGCGATATAATTTTCCACCACCTCCACCCTCAGGTGGTCCACCCTGGGCTCTGGGAGAGGGGGGACATGTGTGAGGACAACTTCAAGCCTTAGAGGCTGTTGACCCAGAGGCTCCGTGGATGGATGGAGGTATGTCTTGTTTCCCTTTTACTTTCTACAGTAGTTTTATATACATTATTTAGTGATACCGTTACTCTTTGTTTCCTGCTCATGTTTTGTTAAGGGAGTTGGTAAGACCCTGTGTGGGTATTTCTCGACGTGCATCGAATGTGTGAGGAAGAGGGATCCTTCTCCCACCGAGATTAATTTGTTTGACGCGATCAAAACCATGCGGGTGAGTCAGTACCACCCAAAGTGGATAGTGTTGAGGTGTGGTGGATGAGTCCCTCTGACTTATGTGTTCGGGAAAGGGTGTTTGTTGGAAAACTCGCTGGCATGAAAGACCCAGTTGAGAGTCTAGTCGCTTTCCTTGTGCTTATGGCTTTTTAGGGACGAAAATTTCTAAGGTGGGGAGTATGTAGCGACTCGGTTTTTGGCTCTTCCAGACTTTGGAATATTTCTATGAATAATTCCACAGCTAGGCGTGAAGACGGCATGTGATTCCAAGGCCCGGTGTGCTCGAAATTAATTTTATAATAATATATAGTTTTTTTATACTATTCACATGGAGAGGGTGTGATATCTCCTAAACAGTGGCTCGGAATGGGAATATGAGGGCACAGTTGCGTCCGGAATGTGCCGTTTACCCTGGGCGGGGTATAAACCTAGCGGGCGGGGACCTACTGTGAGAAAAACCACCAGGGGAATTTTCATAAATAAGTGGAAAAGTTAATTTACGATCATCAGCTCAAATAACTTCTGAACGGAGTCTTGGATCTAAAATCTGAGTCCACAGTTGCATTTATAAGAGCACGTTTACCCTAGGGGCGACCTCATTTTCTCCGCACCGGGAGGTTGGGTCAAGGGTGGGAATTTAAATGTTGTTCTTTAAATAAAAAAGAAACAATTCCCGCATACCTCACCTCCCTCCTCATATACACGCAGGGAAAAAAACTCCCCCTCTACCTCCTTTCTTCACCGATTCGAGCCGCAAGTGTCCGTTTTCTGCACCGATCATCAGCGGATCGAGCTTCAGTGCGTCGCAGGCGTCGCTCTGCACCCGAAGCTTCGGCGATCTGCCAACACGTAGGAAGTTTGAGTTTTAACTCCCCGATCCAGTTTTTGCTTCACATTTCATCATTTGTTTTCGTAGTAGGGAATATCGGGTCCCGAGGGCCGCACATGCACTTTCCGATCGAAAAACGGACCACTGGGGCGGTCCCGTCAGTCCATGGAAGCCTGAACTGTGTGACACCGGCGCGGCGACGGTGGTGAGGGGCGGCTGGCCATGGTGGGCCAGCGCAGCGAGGTGGCGGCGGCCGCCTGAGGCACGGCGGCATGCCGCCCAGCACGGCGGATGCCGTGGTCCCGTGGCCGGCGGCTGCGGCGACCGGTTCATGCCGGTTCGTCCCTCTTTTAATTACACGAGGGTTTTAAAACCCCCGTCTCTTGCTTCCTGGAAGTCCGTTTCCCGTTCCATCTATGGCGACACGACCCTGGAGATGAGGAGAACCTTTTGGTGTAGGTGTTGGAGTTTTATGTTTCGGAATCATGGCCCGGGAGCTTGAAACGTTGAATAAAATAATGATATTTTATTATTATTCAACTTCGGGCCGTTGTATTTTCTACTTGGAGTGTCCAATTGACGTGCTATTAGTGACATTGTGGCCCTGATGGTACGAAAGACTTTTCTTGTTGGTTTTCATGTGTTGGGGCTGAGTTTGCGCTGCGGGTCCCATGAGGCTGGGTTTTGGCGTTTACGGAGAAACACAACTTTCTCACCAGGAGTTCGATTTTGGCAGATAAATAGTCGATCCAGTGTGGTTTTCTTATAGGATCCCAATGGTGCGATATGTTCGATGAGTTTCGGGATCGAGTTGTGGGCCCCACCTAGGCTGGCGTTAGTGAATAGTACATTTTTCACTGGGTGTCTGTTTGGGACGATCGAGTAGTCGATTCCGCGTGTTTTTCCGAGGGGATCGCAGTGGTATGATCCGCTTGATGAGTTTCGGGATCACTCTATGGTCCCCACACGAGCTAGCTATGGTGAATAGTTCATTTTTCATCGGGTGTCTGTTTCTTGTGAGTAAACAGCCTATCATACGTGTTTTCCCGTGTGGATCACGGTGGTGGCCTCGGTATTGGCCTTCGAGGTGCGCGGGGTGGAATTGTGGTGGGTCGCTCGGGTTAGCGATGTTTTAAACAACAGTGGTCAAGGGTACTCCCTTGGTTCGTTCCTATGGGGGTTCGTGCGGCATCACAACCTTAGTATAGGTTTGTGATCCTCACAAAGGGATGTTTAATTTGTTGGAGTTGTGACATCCCTCCGATGGGCCCGGAGCGAGATCCTCTAGCATTGTTTCCCTATATCGGGTTCTTGGTATCATTGTGACCTCTTATCCTTGGGCAGCGATCCCGTATCTAGCAGGTTAACCCCGTAGGGTTTGTGCCATCATTATGAATATGATCCCCTACGCAGTGGGCCGTGCTCAGTATAGTTGTGGCATTGTTGGGTCTACGATCCCTTACTCAGCATGAGGTTTATAGTAGGCTTGCAATATTGTTGGTTATATGATCCCCTATTTAGCGCGTGGTTTCTGTAGGGTTGCGACATCGTCAGTTCAATTCCCTACAACGCGAGATGTACCAGATAGGGTTTTGGTATTGTCATGACCATCATGACACGGGTGATGAACCTCTATCTGAGTGACGTGTTTCTGTATGAATTCCAGATCGGGTTATGGTATCCCCTAGAGGATCCTAGGAGTTATCCCCTATCTGTGAGATCTACGAATGCCAGATCGTGTAGCGGTATCCCCTAGCGGACCCTGGGAGTGATCCCCTATTTGTGAGATCTACGAATGTCAGATCGGGTTACGGTATCCCCTAGAGGATCCTGGGTGTGATCCCCTATCTTTGAGATATTTTTATACCGGTGTGGGTTCTGGTATCCCCTAGCGGACCCTAGGAGTGATTCCTTATCCGAGGAGTTTGGTGTTTATGTTGTTTAAGTGAGGTTTCCTCAGTGATGATATCCGACGAGTGTGATCTCTCGAGTGAGCATCTGAGATATTTGTGTGTGACCCGATGGAGTGTATCTCTTAGACGAGTGTCATCTGGGATGACTTGGATCATGGAGTGTGTTCTCCTGGCTGTGAACTGTTGCAGGTGATGAGGTCTGTAACTCATGTGGCTTGTTGTGTGATTTGGGTATATCTTAATTGTTCATGGTGTATGTATTGGCATATACCTGGGCTGAGCTGACTAGTCATGTTTAGCTGAGGGTGGTCATGAGATGGAGTTTCTCTCTCATCTGTGTTCCCTCTAGAAGGTACGAGAGGACTTTTTCCTTTTAGTTACTCTCATTTGTTTTGGGATTTTGGGGTTCCTACTTAGTATTTTTATACTCAACCCTGTACATGCTTTGCCCACACATGTTTGTGTATTGTGCAGACCACATGCCTTTCGACGAAGTCCTCGGAGGACCCGGAGCAGGCAGATCTGAGTGAGCGGGAATGACCATGGAGCCTTACTGGAGCTATGCCGAGGATCTTTCCAGTGGTTCTTTTGGCAGCGTACCCCTTCTTCTGAGTAGGTTGGTCACTTTTTTAGTTTTCTTTTGGTGGGTCCTATTTTTCCCTTTTGTACTTCTGTTGCACTCTGGTTTTTGATAGTTCTATGCATGCATTTACATTTCTGTTATATATATCTCTGCACTATTGCATGGAGGTGTATGTGTGTGTGTGTGTGCAAGTACCTTAGGCTAATGCCTCCCATGTGTGTGATATCCTACTTGGTGCTAGACACCAGCCTGTGTCCTAGTGGAGGCGAGCTTGGGGAGTCACGACTCGAGCCCCATTGGGTCGGGTCATGACAATATGTTTTACATAATACTCATAACAATTATAATATAATAGAATATAATCTATAAATACCACTCACTAAGATAAATATATAGTATTTTCAAGATTTAATTTCTACTGGGGTATCAACCTCACTATCTTAGTTATGACTTGGAAAATCAAATTTTCCATCACAATATAAATACAATAAGATTATAAAACATTTATGTATTCCCCCTTATTTTTTATAAGACATAGTATTTTATAGATACATATGTTTCTCAGTTTCATTTTTTAGCCTAGTTTTAACCTAAAACTAAAAAAAAAGGTTATGATTTTACATAAAATATTAATTTGAAAACAACAATATGAAGATGTATTTCCCTATGAATTTTTTTTTTAAATGTATTACACTATCAGTTAAACATATTACTATATTTTTTCAATCCTTAATTATCCATGGTCATTTTTGTATTAGTTTTTCTAAACTAAAAAGTCAACATCATACTCAATCCCTTTATAATTGTTCATTAGAGAGATTGCGAATTAAAAATTGCATATCATTTGATTGTGTAAAATAGAGTGTAATGTTCAGCCTATTTTTCATACACCAAGATGTGATTGGGTAAAAACCCAACACACCCTTTTTATTGATATTACCCCTAGGTACATCGTTACCAGAGCCTATATCCACATGTAGTATCTAGAAAGTGATGTTTTTGCGATGAAAAAAATATCACTACTTTTCCATAATTATAGGGTGTTATCCTATATATATACATATTACTTGGATTTATCCATAGTTATTTCACTAATTTTCTCCTATCAATATAAAAAAGAACTAATCACCTGTAATAACTAAGTACTATGTTGATACTAGCTGAGGTTTACTAGACCCACACTTCCAAGTCTGGGAAAAAAACTTACTATTACATATTAGCATTGATATCAAGTGAGATTATCCAATCCAACATTTCTTTTATTACATATCAAAATTATCACAAACAGCTCATAGAACTTTTATATTCTGTTTCTTTTAGGACCTGTTACATATGAAACTTATTTTACCATACCTGTAAATATTTATTCGTAATAAAAACATTATAGACACCCTTTTAGACTTATAATAGGGTAAAATAAACTTCATGACCTAGGGAATGGAATCATAATATAGGGGTGAGATATAATTATATGTAATGGTAAACATAAGAGATAAAAATAAAATAACATAGGTGATCATAAGATATACTAATGTGTGTAATAAATATATATTAGAATGTTATACCCAATAAAAAATCAATCACAAATATTTTCATAAAGCATGTAATAAAATAAGTAATGATTCAAAAGAGTGTAAAAAATGATTCTATAAACATGATAAAAGAGAGAATAACATAGTCATAATAATAAGAATAACACTATGGTATTACAATGAAATTTATTATAACCAATGATGAAAGGAATTATAGATATGTGGAATGACGATAATAGTAGGAAAAAATTGTGAAAAAATCCAAGTATTTCCACCATTTAAGTTGTGATCAAATGAAATATGTTCACCCTTAAGATTATAAAAATAATCTAAGTATGTCCATTATTTGGATTGGTAACAAATCCATGTATGTCCACACTTAATATTGTGAACAAATACATGTATAAAAACACTTCATTATCCAATGACATGTAAAACCTTAACCAATGCATTGGAGGAAAATATAGGACCCCAAAAGTTATGATACATGCATATATCACCATATGAAATAAATCATCATCATATCAAAAATTACCCCTGGAAAAAAATGTTTTCAATCATCACATCATATAGAACCCATAGAAAAATAGGTTTCATATCATTTTTAAATGGATTGAAATGAAAAAATAATTTATAATTCCTCAATAATGAAAAAATTATAGACGTATGGAAAATAAAATGAATTCCAAAAATATTCAGCAAATTTCTTTATAAATACCATTCTATAAAGATAATAAAGAATATATCCACTATATATAAAATTTTATAAATAAAGTGAATAATTTTCCCAATAAATAAATTTATGAAATCTAGGTGAACACCCTTAAAGTAAAGGAATTAAAAATATGGTATTCACAGTGGAAAGTCATTGAATGAAAAATTATGGTTATACACGTAAGATTATTTGGAATGAAAAAGGCAACGATGGATCATTTTTCCTAAAGAAATTTAATGTTTCTTATTTGTGAAATTGTAGGTAAGGAATCAAATAGTTAATATAGAATGGTTTTTAAAGAATAATATAATTTTACATTGAATAGTGTGATAAAAAATTCCATTTTTTCATGAAAAAATATTAAAATAAAATTCATAGAGTAACATTAAAATAATTTACTTTTTAAAACCATGAAACATGGGAAAGAATATTTTAAATTATGGTAAATCTACGCATGGGAAAATTTTTTAAAAACAATTTTATTTTTTTATCTTATAACAAGAGTCTAAGTGATAATGCCACTAATTAATAGGAAAGTCATTTTCAGAATGGTTGGAAAGAAAATTTTTGATATAAATTAAAAAATTAATCTTTATAAAATCTTTGATAATATTGTATTTAAAAACAC
The DNA here is from genome assembly GCA_963277665.1 of Viscum album. Lineage (NCBI taxonomy): Eukaryota > Viridiplantae > Streptophyta > Magnoliopsida > Santalales > Viscaceae > Viscum > Viscum album. Next base: position 1,494,266,790 of record OY728147.1, on the reverse strand, counting down.
ATAATTGTTTTATATATAAAAAATTTTGTGGAAGATAACAAATTTTCCCATGATATATAAAACCTTTTTATAATTTGATTTTTTTGAATACCAAATATATAATTATGGAAATCATAATGTCCCAACCAAGATGAACCTAAGCTGGTTCCACGAGTCGATTTTCCCTAAGGACTCAATTGTGCCTCTTCATATGCTAGAGGTTTTTGACTAGTAGCACGGGCCTAGGGTGAGTCCATGGAGATATTATGCCCTAATATCAGAGTAAAAAATAGCAAAAATAACCACATATCATCCAATGTAGTAAATAAATAAAGTGTAGATGTAGTAAATAATTAATAGAGAAGCATGTTGTAATGATAAAATAAATGCCATAAAATATTGAACAACCTTGTCATACATACAACAATGTTCACACACTATTCCAACTATATATACACAATTACATAAATGAAACTAAAATACAAGTATAGTGATCTAGTACTAACTTTTAGCTAGACTAGATACCTAGTCTCCATCACATTTCCATGATGAACCAACCTGATCAAAATAATCCCCATGAGTGGATCCACTTGATCATTTAACCTTGTGCGAAATCCCAATCCATATTGAAATCAGCCTTCAACCTAAAAATCATACATAAGGTTTGTATACACACTTATGTGAACATAAAGGAGAGAGAATATAAACTTAGTAGGATACTTCAAATATGAACCTATAAATCCAATTTCATAAGTGCATGATCAAGAAATGTTCTTAGACTAGACAAGACACAACCAGAAATGATAAATAAAACAACAAAGGGAAACCAAAATCAATCACTAGGTATGTGATCCCAATCAACTTGGTAGTGTTCCATCATGTATATCCATATTAACATGTTTATATATATATATATATATTACCATAAATATTTATATAAATACATAAATTTGTATATACATGAGTAAGGTATTAAAAATAACACAAATCATCAGTAGTCAATCCAAGGGTCCATAATAATGATCTTCTATACATCATGTGAAAAGGAAATGGTGTTGGATGTCGTACTATTCAAGCCTTGTATAATTAAGCTCATCTTGGGATCTGTAATCCCAATTGATAATATATAATTTGGCCCTCATCATAAATGTCTCTGAGGAAGTTATATCACTATAGGGGGATAGATTTCCTAACCTATAATTCACCCATACCCACCTACAATCACAATACTTAATAGTTTTATATACTAACAAAAAATCCTATAAATATATTATGGATCTTGAAAAAATGTCACACTTGACATTTAAATCCAGTCTAATGTATATGCCCTAGGTCCCTATTTATAGGTGGTTATGAAATTTAGTCTCTAATAATCTCAAAGGGTATGACCCATGGGTGATCTATAAGGAGATATCATTGGTGAGGCATCATTCTCGCACCTCAATGTCTCAGATCAGGGAGAGGGTAATCATCCCCATCATTTGGGAGAGAGTAATCATCCAAAAGTGTTATATCAATGATGTTGAATTATGTTCATGAACTTGTGATCTAGTAATCGACCAAGGAGATCATAATCATACCAATCACTTAGGAGATAATAACCACACATGAGTATAATCATTAGGGAAACCATTCTATATATCATAAAAATAGGGATGTCATGCCCAAATTGAGGAGTGCGTAATCGTCCTATTTAAACCAACATTCAAGCAGAGTTGAATCATCCCCATTATACAATAAATCAAGGAGACCAGAATTTTTCTCAACATCATAAAAAAGGGATGAGAATAATATCTATACACATACAGCTCAAAATTCTGATCCTAGGAAGCATGTTCATGTATCCCAATAAATAAATTAAAATTGGATTATAAGAATGATTCTAGAAAGTACATATGGAAATCCACAATAGGAAGGGATAAGTAGATAGATCCCAAGAAACACATATGGTGAACTCAAATGAAGAAGGTCACTTCATGACATGATCATAAACCATAGAATAATAATTAAACATGGTAATTATCAATTCATTACTAGTAAATAATTAAATTTATAAATAAAGGAGTGAGGGTAGACGAACAAATAAACCCTCACTACTTTTATAGCCTCTTGGGCCTACAAGTTCGATGCGGGTTATGTGGTGACACCTACTGACATCTATACCCCAAAAATTAATTTAGTTTATCTTGGTTGGTCAAACATTGGGGCACCCAATGGGTCCCTCAAGTCAACACACGTAATAGGCATCACACTCATGATCCTTAAGGTCTACACATAAGTAAAGGAATCCTACTAGCGATCCTCAATAGTGAATTTATAGAGAGGAATCCTATATGGGATCCAAAAATATTTTTTAAATAGAGGAATCCTAAATGGGTTCCCCAAAATGGTAGATAGTAAGAGGCATCATACGTGGGACCCAAAACAATAACATATAAATAAGAGGTTTCGTTCATGGGAGTCTTAGAACAATATAAAGGTAAAGGGATCCTGAAAGGGCTTCCCTAAATAAATATATAAGAGAAGGAATCCCACTTGAGACCCTTAGTAATTGTAACAAGGTAATGATTTACACAATGGAATCCTCTAGGTTGAAAAGTAAATAGATTCTTCCTATAAGGGATCCTTGGAAACAAATGACATAACATCCTCATAATCTTGAAGGGCATATCTCATAAGGGATATTCCGTAAAATGTAATTATACAAATGTATTAGTCAAGAGATATAGATCATGTCCTATCTCAGATCAAGAGGTATCACTCTTAGTAGATGGTTAAACTCAATTAGTTGAGGAAAAACCTCTATATTTAAGAAACATCCAGAAACATCACCTAGGATTCCTCAAATCAACTCATGTGTTTCACCATCACAATATATGTATAAGGATTTCTATAATAACATAATAATGTGTATAATTATTACTTCTAAGAATAAATATTTGAAAAAACCTAAAAAATTTAGCAAGTGAGATGTACAAAACATTTTTACCCAACACACGTTGTGTACCCCCAAATCCTAACCTTAGAGTGTACTCTAGCCAAACTTGGATTGTAAAAAAACAAGTACATGTAATGTTGACTACATACACAAATTGTACCCTACAATGGGAACCTACCATTATAACTAAAATGACATTACCATGTACTCCACCTAGCTGTGTACCTCTATATATCATGCAACCCACATGGGGTCTGTCCATTTAGTCTAAACGACCATATTCCCCTACACGGGTTTTTGGGATGGGTACCTGGTAATATGACTGTGTCCCAAGACATAGTGTACATACTATATACATAGTTTTGACTTCCATAAATATCATCTTCCTTTAGTGGGAATAATAAATGACATGTTCTCTAGAACTTGACCCCATGTGGTCGGGATTTCTGAATTGGAAACCCATCAAATCTTCTTGAATCCGCATTGTATCCCTAAAAGTAGTATATAGACCCTCATGAGTTCCTAAGTAGTGATATAAGAGGTTTAATACTTAGAAAGTTAAATATATGGGTATTTATGGGAAAACAAAAAAAGACCTACCTTTGGGTAGAATTCGGTGAAGGTTCACCTATTCTTGCGATCCATGATTTGCGGATGACGATCGTGCTCATCTCGAGCTCTGTGATTGTACCGTTGTTCCCTATTCCCTCTTTTTATCTCACTCTATTCAATTCAATCTAATTCCCATGAAACAAAATTCTAGTAGGTATGTACACATGATAATCCAAATGTAAGGAGAAATAAATAAAAGACAAAAAGAAAATGAAGAAAAATAAAAGAAATAGAAAAAGGGGCCCGACCTGGCCCTGATGCCCAATATGAGTTTATACTATTCATAGAAGAAATACCTTATTTTGGAATCAATTGAAAAAAATATAATATAAATAATTATTCTCCATTAAAAATATAAGGCTGAACTAACCTACATGAATAAATTAATATTTAATTAATCAAATACTAAACATTAATTATTTTTTTAAAATTGAAACATCTCAGAATTCCACCAAACTACTATCTTAGGATAAACACCCTAATATACAAAAAAGTAGAGATGATAAAAATTTTCTAAGATCATATACTAGCTGAAAATGAAAAATTTACCCCATATAATAATCTTACAGAAAAATTCACATTTTTTGCTTAGATTCCATGTTTGGAAAAACATAGTTCGTTATAGTGTCCCTACTATAAAAATTTTCATATCTAAGAAGCCCTGATGATAAAATAGGAGCCATTATCTCATCATAATAATTTAAATAGATATTCCATTTGGGTTGTCTAATGATAGTATCATAGCTTCAACAGCCATCTCCTACATGGAAGATGTTTAACCATGACCGACCAGATACACCCCACCATATGAATACCCTTTCCATCATCCCAAATCTGAGCATAGAGCTAAATGAAAAAGATAAATTTTAAATAAAAATTATGATTACCCCCCTAAATGGAAAATGGTTTACTCACCCACCTATGGAATATACTATACCGCTCCTTGAGACTAACCTCAACAGGTTCTTTCATCAAATAAGGAAATGTATTTAAAAAGAAAATAAGAAAAATGTAAAAAAAATTCTATTAGAATACTCAAGATAATGTTAAGATATAGAATGACCATATCTAACTATAAGTACAATACCATTCCATTGAAATTTCTGTATATCTCTGTCTGATCCAATCTCTCATCAAAATAGGTTTCACTTTCCCTTGACCAACTTCAAACACGACATATCCCAAAAACGTGTGTCCAGGTACAACCATGGGTCAATAATCTCATCGTACGCAATTTATGTCTTATATCCCATAAAACATGGAGGAACATTCATTATTTAACCAAAACACCTGAGAAACCATACCGATAGAAATTATTTAAAATCAGTGATCCACAACTCGAACATGACCACTCATAGAACTACGATTTAAACATCCCTATGTGAAAATAGTTCACACAATTATCACCCGAATCATACTACAATGAGTCTTCCATTACTAGTATATGATGACCTTGATATATGGTACATCAATCAAATTAATTTGGAAGCTCCCTTCAAAGTCGTATTCAATTTTTTGGACTTTCCCATGATAAAATTATTCTATGGCCACCCATCACCCTTCTTTGTTCTAGTCACGAGCATTTACCTATGCTCTGACTATGTAAGCAGCAACATAAACACTAGTAAACAGGGATATGAAGCCAATTATTCCTTATCGTTGATTCCAGTCTTGATACCCAATCACCCGAGGTTCTTTTTCAAATGTCAAAGCCATAAAAATTCTTATAAGACAAAACCGGAGCACTAACAATGCATTAGTCATAGAAGAAGTGTACAACCAATATTGTTTCCTAAAAAGGAATTAAAAAGACTCAGTCAACCACTCTAGGAAGTTTTCCTCAATCAAAAATAACTTCAACCTACAAGGGTTTTATTGAAAACAATGTTTCCCTAGGTCTCCCTAATATATATACAGATAATGCCTCCCAACAAGGTATCTTGGCCTAACCACCTTTCCCAGAGGTCAATCCTCTATAAGGTAGGTAAATATAAAAATGACCTACAAGGGTTAAAACTATCGACATGGACTATATGGGATTGATCCTCTCCAATAATACCCATAAGGAACTAATCCCTGGAGTTCATGATACCAAGGTAGAATAGACATTTAACTTACACTCATTTTGAATCATTATATGTTAAAACCCCCTAGAGTTATAGTTCACGATAAATGTTATGTGTCTATTGGAATCGTACAAAGAAACCCAACTAAATCATCAAAAATGAAATGATACACCCATAAATGGTCTATTAGAGAATCACAAACCTCCCACACTGACTCACATGGTTCGTCACAATAATAACATGGTTCAGTTATGTTAAATTTCCTTCCATGTTATGTAGGAAAAAACTATATATATATATATATATATATATATATATATTGTTACTCACAGTCTAAATAGGAAAACATGAGAATAAACACCCTAAATGGGTATAAAACATGGGTATAATATTCCCAATCAACCTACTAGGGAGACTCCAACTCCCTTTCATGAGGACCAAGTCATTTTTTTCACTTTCAACAGTTTCAATGTTGATCGACATTACTTAAATCAGAATGAAATATATTTGAAAGTCGGAAAAATTAAGTATAATACTACAAAAAACTTATATGGGAAAACACCATTTAATTTTTTCTAGACTATTTGAAAAAATTTTCTCCCTTGTCAATAAGATAAAACACTATAAGGAATATATCATGTGAATATTATGTGCTAAATATGATCAATGATATGTCTATTTCCTTTGCTGGATAAGGGTCAAAATCAATCACTCTCCTCCTGCCAATGTGCTAATATCTAGAAATCCATCAATTACATCTGAATAATGGGATGAGATCCATATATCTGAAATAAATCATAAATTTCACAAAACATATGGGATCCAAGAAGTGAAATCATGTAAAATTATAACATCACATATCGAGAAAATAACCCCGTATCCCTGAAAACTGGGAATTCTCACTAGAACACATGTTATATAAAAACTTCTCTAATATCCATAATTGGTTCTGAAACATTCCTAATACTATTTTATACCATATCCGAAATTTTAAACCAAATGTAAAGAAACACATATAACAACACTTTGTAGCATTCTGTCTTGGAGGCCACGAAACCTATGTCGTGATTCGGTTTATAACAAGGCCTCAAGCGTATCTCTCCATATGAAAGAGGCTATTGACTATCAGTGAGGTCCTAAGGATTGTATTTGGAGAGACTATTACCTCATTTCAGAGTAAAAAAATGTAAATAACTAGACATTATCCATAGATGTAAATAAATTTAGCGTGGAAGCCGTAAATAACGAAAATAGAAGCATGATGTAAAAATAAATGAAATGATATTAAATTCAAAAAATTCATGTCATACATAGACTCTGCTGACCCACTAGGCCAAGAATACATACAAGAGTATACAAAGGAACAAAATATAAAATTAAAAGTATGTATTAATAAAGTTGATCAAGAACACATAGCCAATAACCAAGAAATTGATGAGATTATCTACCCAAATCAAAATAATCATCTCGATTAGCTCCAATTTATCATCCAACACGGGCCAAATAACTATCCATCATGCATTCTGTGATTAACCTGAATAGAATACATAAGGCCTGTACACACACCAAGGTGCATGAATAGGCGTGAGAATATAAAAGTAGTAATCCATCCTATTGATAAATCTATAAATATACAATCACCAGTTCATGGTCGTGAAATATGATCGGCCTAGAAGAGACACAACTAGATATGATAAATAAAACAATAACATGAAACCACAATCAATCCATAGGTCTGTGATTCTGATCAAATGGAAAATTTGCCATCAAGTATATCCATATTTATATCTGTATATATATTCACACACACACACACACACACATATATAAATAAATGTGTATATACATGTGTAAGTTGAAAGAAATAACATAAATCTTCATCAGTCGATCCTTGGATCTGTAATCCTGATCTTATAGACATCCTTTGAAAAGGGCTTTGATCTCGATGTCGTACCACTCAAGATGTGTAAAATTAGGTTTATCTTTTATTTTTCAATCCCAATCAACAATACCATATTTTTCAAGCACTAGAGATGTCTCTGAGAAATATACTTCACTATAGGGGGATACAAGTCTTGAAAATTGGTTCACTTGTACTCACCTCCGATCATAGTAATGAAGGATGTCGTATAACAACCAAAAATCCTATAAATATAGTATAGTTCTATACATGGTTCCATGATTTCAATTTTAATATAGTCTAATGACAATTCCCTAGGTTTTCTAATTTAGGAGGTCACAACATTGTGCCTTGGATAATTCCTAAGGGTTTTACCATTAGGCGATGTATAAGGAGAGTTCATCGGTAAGACATCATTCCGAATCCTCAAGGAATTTGATTAGGGAGGGAGTAATCATCCCCATCACTTATGAGAGAATAATTATCCATGAGTATATATATATATATATTAATGTTTAGAAGGTCATGACCAACCCTGTGATCCAATAATCAATTAGGGAGAGAATACTCTTCTCTATTTGTAAGGAGAGCCTAATCATCCCTGAGTATAATCATTATGGACTCCATGCCCTTATATCATAATCCTTGGGATGCCATTACAAAGTTTACAAGACTATAACCATACTATTTAAAATACAAGTCATGGGGATCAGACTCATACTTATTAAACATTAAATTGAGGAGAGCTATATTATCCTAATAAAGATTAACAATGTATGATAAGTGCATCCAAACGTATACAGATCAAAAGAAAGATCTCAGGAAGCACATTTGGGTATCATAATAAGTAAAAGAAAAGGGTATTGGAATACAGATTCAATGAAGTATGTCTGGAAATATGAAACAAGAAGGTATCACAATCATGATCCCATGAAACATATTTGGTGGTCCCAAAATAAGAAAGTCTCACCACGACATGATCATAATCTAGAGACCATGAAGCACATTTGGTAATCAACACTATATCAACTATAAATAAGAGAATGCATAAATAAAAAAGTGAGAGTGGCCAAATGGTTAATTCCACCACTAATTGGAAAGTCTCTATGTATTACATTCTATGAATGTGTTTTTATTGAGACCCATAACCAACTCTACCAAAACACGACATACTAGCTTAGGGATGGTCAAATATTGGGGAACCCACTCTTTTAATCAAAGATAACACATAGAAGATGAATCCTATTTGGTATCTTTCTGGTCTACATATTAGTGATGGAATCCAAATAGGTATCATAAACATAGAAACTAAATGGGGAAACCCTATATGATATCCTTCAACTGTATGTAATATGAGGTATACAAAATGGGATCTTTGGAACAGTACATAGGAACATGGATCCTACATAGGAACCAAAACAACATTGTAAGAAGTATAAGAATCCAACATGGGATACTCAAAACATTATACATGTAAATAGATCATAAAAGGTATTTAATAACTCAATATATAAGTGAATTAATCTCACAAGATATTGTTGGTAATGGTAAGAAGGTATAGATATCTTACACATGATCTTCTTGGTCAAAATATAGGAAGAGGAATCATACATGGGATCCTTGGAAACAACCAACCTCACAAGGTCCTAGGATTGAATGGTATATCTCATAGGGAATTCATCTTCAAATAAAGTTCTATAAATGCATCAGTAAATAGATATATATGATGGAATATCTCTAATAAATATGTCTCACTATCAAGAGACGACTAGATTTGATTAATTGAGATAGAAACTATATTTGTAAGAAAGATTCTAAAACATAACCTAGGAGTGTCGAAATACTATAACGGGTTTCAAAATCGTGATATACATGGAACGATACTCAGAATTTTCCAATCGTGTGTCAAATTATGACTCTTAGGAGTAAATATATGAAAACCCCTAAAAAGGGTATCAAGGGAGTTGTGCGTGATGTGTTTACCCAACACACGACATGTACCCCAAAATCCATATCTGGGTTTGTATTCCAACCGTACATGGAATGTAAAAAACAAAAGTACAAAACATGTAGATCATGTATACTATGTGTACCCAATATGGTGTTCCTTCCCATGTACCTCGCATGGCCTGGCAATGTACTTCACTAGTTTTGTGCCTCTACATAACATGCAACCCACATGGGGCCTGGTTGTGTTCTATACATGGCCATGAGACCCTAAACAAGCTATATGGATAGGTACTTATTTTCATATCCAAGTCCCATATCATGGATTGTATAATCCATAAACAATATATAATTCAAAAAATATCATCTTTCCCGAACAAGAAGACCATACAACGCGTTCTCTTTAACTACCCATAGTGTGATCATGATTTACGAATTGGAAACCCCTCAAAACAGACTGAAATGCCATTTTCTCCCCAAAGGTAGTAGATCATCCCTAAAGGGGTCCAATATAATGATATAAGGGGTTAATAACTTGAAAAAAATAAATATATTGGGATTTATAAAAAATTATAAAAACAACGTTCCATTGTGTGGAATCCACTAAATCATTTTCTGTTTCCAAAATCCATGATTTCCACATGGTGATCCATATCATCTTGATCTCTATGTGAGTAACTCTCCTCCCCTATATCTATTTATATCTATCTACCTCTCACTTTCTCTCTCATTTGTATAGAATAGAATTCCCACAAGGGGGGGGGGGGATGTTGATGAGAATATAATGGGATGAAGAGAAAAATAAAAGTTAAAACAAAAATAAAGAAAATAAAAATAAAAATAAAAAGGACCCCGACCTAGAATTGGTTTTATCACATGGTGTTCCACCTGTCAGTAGGTGTAGGTAGAGCACTAGTGGTTTATCAGACTTTTATTTCCTCTTTATACTCACAAATGGAAATGGGATGAAATCACTTTGGATTTTGTGATGTATTTTATGAGATCACCTTAATTCAATGATGATGTATGAGTGAAAATCGATAGGATGGCCACATATTATCACATATTACCTATCTAATATACCTTTGTATTAGATGAGATTTAGAGGATTTACATTCTAGAGATTATAATCTTTCCTGGGGTTCATTGTTCAATAATATAGAAATGGGATTCTTGTTTTAAATTACTATTATCATAGGTATTATTGAAGGCACTGGGTTCATAGGTACTTATGAGTATATAATATCACCCAAATACATATTATCTGACTAAATATATGATATTGGTGATGGATTATAGGCTTAGGGAATGCAACCTTAATTTCATAGGTTCATGAGAAAACACCTACCTCTCATTGAATTTTCCTAAAATAACAGATTTCTAGAAACTATTTTGATGGATCAATATGATTCCATATACAGTAGGCCATTTGATTTAGCTCTATGATAGTTAGAGGTAGGTGAGGTAGGGTTACTGGGAATCCCACTCATTTAAGATATATTAGAGAAGGTACTACTAATATAGAAGTGCATGATGACATATCAGTCTAGGAATAAGTCTTAAACAGATCATCGACACCAGTATTTGGATTTATAGGTGTAACATCATTCTTTATATGAGTTTATCGAAGACCAGGTCATAGAAATATTCAGTGATAGGGAAATATTTTTCCTTGTTACATTTGGAATTTTCAAATTTTGGAGGTTGTTGGGATGGTCACCTATCAATCTAATTTACCAAATACATAGTGGTCCATGCATGAAAAGATCCATGTATCGAATCTTTTCCACTTTTCTTCCAAACCATCTCACTATTATGACCCTAAGGATATTGATTTGGAGGCATATTATTATTTTGAGGAGAATCCTATTGATATCATCAATCAAAACATGAGTACCCTATGAGGTTGGTTAGTTTCTCTTGTGTGGTTTCTATGGAATCACGAAAATATACATAATGAGACTTATGAAATAGAGGCTGATGTACAAGTTAATTGGCTAGAGTTTTTCTTAGACAATATTTTACCACACTTGGAAGTGAAACTCATGGATGATTTTTTGTATGGAGATGAGTTTACAATTTCCATTCATTTTAGAGAGGTAAATATACATTATATTTCTCTTCAAAATCTATTGTTTCATATTTGGGATTTTCTTATGAGGCCAAGGAGTGGTTCAGGAGAATACATGTATCAATCATATCTGGAGCTCTAGAATTTTGAAAGACAAATTGATCATGATGGTTAGTAGATAGTTAGTAGTAATTGTGTGACAGAACCATAAAGGAGTTGAAGGGTGATGCATGTTTTGTTTAAACCACACAATAGAGTCCACACAACCACATGGGATAGGTGTATAAATCTATAGAGGGTCCAACTTGGATGCACATAGTTTTCCCAAATCATGTGCCTATCCTACACACTTAGATCAACTTGACCAGTATAGGGACACAATTAGGCGCATGTGTTGGAAAACTATTTTACCAAACCATGATTCAATTCAAATGATGAGTGAAATTTATTTTTTTCCTGCCAATTATTAAAATTAAACAAATTTTTAATATCCATTTTCCACAGTTGACCATATGTGTAAGACATCCATTTCCTCTCCTCTTAGGGTTTGGTCCTCCTTCTTGAAACTGTTTCTGATTCCTTCCCCATTGGTTGTGTTGGATAGTTAATTGTAATCTATTTAATCACCTTACTTCCTTCCTCCATTTATTGTTTTTTATAGAATCCTATATTTATGTGATAAAATATGCCTAATTTTTATGGAATTGGTTAGTTTTTAGAATTTAATCCATTATTTCCCAAATTAAATGATGAAATCATAATGGTATATTACTACCGAGCTAAGGTAGTGGTCCAGTTATTTTCTGCAAAAGTATCAATTTGTATGTTATGTTCCATTGTTCCACGCACCAGATCATCCAATAAATTTCTTATAAATATCAAAATAATTAAATGAAATGATTACACCTTCTTTGGGGTAGTCATAGTATCCTAAAATCAACATCAAATAATTTCTACCATAACATTAGGCACCCCTTAAGTTTTTTTATTGAGGACTTGTGGGCAGCATGCCTCATAATGTTTTGAACCACCACATATGTTACATTGGGTTGGATTTATAAATTAATTATAATTTGAATTAAATAAATGTAAAATGGTTGGACATGTGTGTAGACCATTGATTTTATTATTATATCATGACTTACCATTTTAAAATAAATTGGGAACATTGAATTAAATGAATTATTCAAATGGTGTGGATTTAGTTCTAGCCAATAGAATCCCACATTACATACCAAGTGTGATACAAGGGTTCTGATTCAGAATGCCGTGGATGTTATCTTTGAGGATAATACTTAAATGTTTACAAATGAATTGAAACATGTTGAAAATGATACACAATTTATTCATAGAATACCTTGGTCGGTATTATTGGGTGAATTATTTTATATTACCCATGAGTGATACTTGGTTCCCTAGTGGATTACCATGGATATGATTAGTGGGAAATTTTGATACACCATGCCTCGAGTGATACCTGGTTCCCTATATTGTAGTCCATGGATGATCTCAAAGGGTTATTACTTTACACCATGTTATGAGTGATAATTGGGTTCTTTTTATGGAATTCCTTTTATGGAAACCTACAATTATGGGTTTATAATGGGAAACTAAGGTGATACCTAGGTTCTTATTTTTGTAATGCCATGCATGGGCTGAGGATTCTATTAAATTAAATCAATTAACATGACTGACAAGTCAAATAACATAACTAGAGTAGTTATATGTTTTAATTTTATGATTGTAAAATTATATATATGTTCAATGCACTTATTAAATGAGACTTATGAGACCCCCTTATCTTTATATATAGATGCCTAGGGTATACAAATTAAGTCCTTGATAATATTCTATATCTATATATATAAACAGATATATTCATATGTTTGTGATGTATATATATAAATATATACTTGCCTACACACATATTATATAGATTGTGACATCTATTCAGAGATATTATAAATTAGGGAAAAGTAGAAATTACTGGCTGAGTGTTCCGTGACGATCCCTGAACAATGTGATTTAATATATTTTCTTTTATAAATTTATTTTTATCTTCACACTTATCATTTTATATGCACAAAATAGATAGTTCTAGATATTGTTAATGGTGCACTACTATGTATATCTTACACCATATTCGAGACACCAATTGGTACTGAAATAGACTTTATAGATATAGGTAGATATAAAGGGAAGTTTTCTTCTTTGGATTCTTGAATTTTTATGATAATACGGAGTACCAAATAAGGGGACCAATCTTACACTTGTGATTCTATGGGAGATAACTTTGGGTCTTTTGTTCATTTCTATAACATGGGGTATATTACTTAAGCTTTTCTTCTATTTATTTCCATTTTTTATAGCATACAATCCAAAAATCATTTTCTATATGATATTGATTATGATTTTATCTATTTATTAAATCTGTATGATTATGCATCTTAAGTTCATTTATTATTATTTTTATATAGTTGTGATAAACTTGGTCATGGGGGTATGATATCCCCTCCAAACCATCATAGACCCTCAATTCTATTCATGGTTTTTTATTCTTGTACTATGTGTGGAGAAATATATCAAACACAATGTTTATTTAAGGAAATTGTATAGTGAAATTTTAGGTAGTTACAATATTGATCTTCTTTATACATATTATTATATATTTTTATTTCTTATAATGCATGATAATTATTTTTAGAGGAATGTGTGGGAAATATTGGTGTGTTTTATAGTTGGTTTTATAGTCTCCCCTACATATCCATCTTGGTTAATATATTAGCGTTTTTCAATGTGATATTGGTATAGAGAATAACTCTTACTTCACTAGAGTGTAATACTGATGCCACATTATTTGGTTATAGAGATAATATTTTAGAGGTATTAGTTTAGTGGAGTACGACGTAGTCCCATTATTGTCAAATTTGTTTTGAGTAATTTGTTATTGTGGCCCCACTCATGGATGATTCTGGTTGGTTCTACTGTATACATGTTGTAACACCATAAGATTTTTTGAAATATATTTTTTCAAATAAATTTAATAAATTTGATATTTTTTTTTAAAAATATCTTGAGATTTATTTAAATGGAAAACTGAGTATAACTTTTGGTGTAAGCTACACCAAGCTTAAACAAAACATAACATATTTCTAAAAAAATTATTTTTATGTAAAACTATTTTTATCCATAAAAAATGTGTCTTACCTCAATAAATTAAAAAAATAACTTTTTTGAATTATTTTAATTAAATTCATATATAATAAATTTAATAAAATTTTTAATAGTTATCTTATGTGTTTTCTAAATAATAGATAAGAATATGTCCAATTTTACACTTAACACTATATTTATCTAAAAAAATGTTTTTTTTACCCTTTTTGCACTTATTTTAAAATATATTTTTGATAATTTAATAAAATTAATTTTATAAAATAAAGCTCATTTTTTTAATCAAAAAATTCATAGGATGATGTTTTTATAATTTTATGAAATGTTTTATTTTTCAACGAATAGTGAAAAAATAATGATTTTTATTGAAAGCTGTATTTTTTGTTTAAAGTATTTATTTAGTAAAATTATATTTTGTATTAGTATTAAAATTTAATCTATAATTTTTTTATTTAAAATCATTTATCTATGGATTTTAAATGAATATTTTAGTTTAATTTATCATAATAACATTTTACATTTTAAAAAGTTCATTCTTATAAAAAACAATTTCTCATCACGATTTTAGGATTTAATTTCAAATTAAATTATGAAAAATAAGAATTTTTAATTTTATAAAATGATTTCCATATTTGGAATGAGGATTTCAAAATTTATAAAATTTTTCCATTTTAGTTTGGGAGAATATGAATAGTAACATTTATAATTTATGTTACACCATAAAAGGGTAAATCATGTAATTGAAGATTTAAAATAAAATGAGAAGGAATATAAAATGATCCCAAAGCATGAATTATTTTTGTTTTATGATCCAATTTCATCCAAATTTATCAATGATTCAATTATATACCAATTTATGATCATTTGAATAAGATTATGACCATTATTATATATTATTTTTAGAAAAGGGAAATATGTCACACTCTTTTTTTATTGACTACAATATTTTTAATATGTTGTTACCATGGAGATATGTTCAATTATAAATATTATTTTTAAATATAAATGATTTATATTTATCGTGGTATTTAAAATAAATAGTGAATAAACAATTATCTTAAATGCCTTCACAACATTTATGCATCTTTTATTTAATTATTTTAAAAATAAATTAATTGATATTACAAATATTAAAAGTTTTATAATTTGAGATAATTAAAATGATACATGAATTGTATACATTAACATAAAATTTTTGGTATGTATTAAAATATTTTGTTCTAATTTCCATTGTTTTATTGATGTTATTAATTTTAAGGTAATGAATAGTTACAAAATTAATAATAATGATATTTTATGAAAATAATATTTAATTAATTTTTTTATGAATCATAAATGAATTAAATAAGTATAAAAGAGATATTAAATTTTTTAAAAAGTAATCATATGATCATTTATATGCCATTTGGAAGCATTACCCTCTAAAATAGTCTTATTATAATTTAATCATTTGAGAAATTCCAAAAAGTGAACCTGACCTTAATAATAAAAGGGCCCCACCTAACTAACTTTTTACACCAATTTGATCCTTCTATATCAATAATACTGATTTAAATAATATTATCATGTTATGTTTTTACATTTTAGAAGTTATGGTCATCACAAAAGATCAACCCTAGATCTCTTACGATGATATCTAAGAGAGTCATCTCAAAGGAGAAGTAATATCTATAAACAACCAATTTACTTTTCTAATATTATTTACCTCCATGAAATCTATGATATTTAACATAAAATAACAAATTTAGTTTCATAAATATTCTTAAATTTTATTATGATTATGAAAATACAATTATACGCACTCTTTCTCATCAAATAAGAAGTGAAAGTATCGCTTGTGCGTACGTACTACTTACCATATCCACATAGTGATACAATTTATTTTATAGGACCATATTTTATGGATGGATATTATAATTGGTTTTATTTTTGAATATTATATTTATAACATAATTATAATTCATAAATTATAATACAATTTCTACCTTATTGTCATCCAATCTCTTGGAAAATGATAACGTCGCTTGTGCATTCGTATAGAGTACCATCTCTATGGTGCAATGTGATTCGTTTTACCCTTTATATTTTACATGGATGGTAATAAGGGTGGATATTAAGAATATAAATGATATTAAATATATTATAAATTTTTATAGTTTAATTATAATTTTACTTCCATTCATCCCAACCTTCAAAAAATGAATACAACATTCATGTGTATGTACGTCCTACCATATTAATGAACAATGTAATTCATTTTCTATCTCGATAATTATAGATGAATTTAAATAAAAATATTGTGTATATATATTATATAATGATCAAGTTAATTATTTTGGAATATATTTATAAAAAATTGAAATTTATTATATAAGAGGTTAAAGAACTTTGAATGGAAGGTGGACCCAGGGTAAGGAATTTTCATCTAACTTATATTTTAGTGGGACATATGCCTTATACAATATTTGTTTCTTATATATTTTGTAAATAATTAAAATAAATTAATTTTATGACATGTATTATGTTTTTTATGGTGATTTAAATATCTATATATGTTTATTTCTTTCATTGAGGTTATGATTAAAATATTACCAAAGTGGTATGAGTTTATTTCACAATTTCCCTATTATTCAGCATTGTTAAGGTTTTTGCATATACTAGAAAATATTTTTCTTATATATCTATGTTTTCTAAAAAAATCATAATTGTTTTTTTCTATTGTCCTATATTTTTATAAATTCAATTTTACCAATGTTTTATTTTTTACAAAACGGTTTGAAAAGAAATTTTTTCTTGTTTTCTAAAAAATTTACATTGTTTCATTTCTGAAAAAACATCAAAGGAATATTTTTCAAACTTATCTTAAATGAGATGATTTTACCACCTCCAAGATTAAATAATTCTTTAAAGATTAAATTATAAATTTAAAATTTTCATTTCAAATTTTTTTCCTCTATAATTATACGACATATTAATTTAATGATTTAAAAATGGAATGGTTATTTTCTGATAAAATAATTCCTAGTTAACTTTCAAAATAATTTTACATATAAGATAACAAAATTGGATGTTGATTATGATTTAATGGAGATATTATCCGTGTAAAAAACCTCGATTCTTTCTCTGGATGGTTTATTTTTATGATGGAATGATTTTTATGAATTATAATTCTTTTTCATAAGTTATGTTATAACGAAATGTTTATAAAAACAATTTGTTTTAAGGATTATAATATGATGAATGATTTATGATCCCATGGCACACATATGTATGATTTTCATTATGTGACACCTGAAACCTATATCTCCATCTAATTAATTGGTAAAATATTGATATCACATGAGATAAATAAGACAAGAATGGGGAGTGAACATATTTAGCAAGGGACCTTGTCCTACAAGATAGAGTTGGGGTGAAACTTGACTACTATGATTTGTTTGGTGAGTAAACCCAATCCACTATTATAGTATTGGGATTGAAATTTTAACACTAAAATGGTTTGGGGGGGACTCATTCCACTATAATAGTCATGGGAGTGAACCTAAACTACTTTTATTGTTTGGAGAGTGAACATATTCTACTATGATAGTATTGGAAAAGATCCTTGACCACTAGTTAAATGATATTCTATTATTATGTTTATTCCACAATTCCATGAAATATATTAATGATATTCTCTCATGGATTATTTTCTATTATTCTATTATGATTTTGTCTTATTAACTATAAATATTTATTCCATGTCTCATGATTATGATCTTTGATATACAAGGTATAATTTTCAAATGTTGTGTTCATTTTATTTTGCTCTTATACTCATGTTATGCTTATTTAATCATTGGTATCTCTAATATTTACCCTTTCTAAGACCTAAGAACAACCTTTTCTTATGTTCCCTCTCCCCAGGAAATAAATAAAGGTAAAAATTATGATATGTAAAAGGGTGATAGTTATGAAGAAATAAGTGAGTGATTATGTAGTTATTTTTTGAACTACCTTTTTATATTTCAACGTTTCCATAGATACAATACCATTATGATACTTAAGCATGTGTTTTTTAATGTAATGAATATTCATATAAAATGATGTAATAACTATGTATGAAAATTTTGGGATATTGTATTGGGTATTAGAGGATAAATTTAGTTAACCATTAGGAATTTATATGAGAATAATTTAGTGATATCCTTAGGTATATTTATAAGGATATGTCTAGGGATTTATCGAAGGATATGTAAAAGGATGATTTGAAGTAGAGAAAATGTCCTAGAGTTTTTATAAAGATAGAGTGAGTTTTTTAAACAAATAAATCCATTTTTGGATAATAAAAGTTGATATGTATCTAGAACAATTGTGTGTTGGTGTAATTACTATGAAAAGTTCACATTAATCCAGACCTGATCATCAACTAGTGCATGAAAATGGGCCCTTCTGTACAATTGATTTGAAACTCCTTGGTGATATTATTTAGAAATTTAAAAACCCTTTCCTAAACATCATGAGGGATTTTAATAATGACCATTAATGGCCTTGGTAAAACCTAATGTTTCATATATTAATAAAATTTTCTTATGATTTAGGAATCCAATAAGTACTTTTTCTCATGACTATGTTCTTTCCCATAATGTTTATTATTACTCATCTATGATTTTTAGTTGGTGTCAATGGATGAAACAATAGAAAATAATGTTAACATTGAATATGAGGAACTTCAGTGATATTCATAACACATAAAATAACAGGAATATAGAATTTTAGGAATGTTAATGTGGTTATAAACATAGAGGAAATAATATATGGCTTTCTATATGTGAATATGGTGGGCATAATAACCTATAGTAATATTTCAACTGGAGGGGAATATGGTATCTATGTGAAAACAAAGATTAATGAGTTATTTTATAGGGAATTAAATTTCTTATGTGTGGGGAACATGTTAGTTATCCATATCAATGCCCTATGGATCAATTAACTTCTAGATTATGGAATGACCTATTATATGCCAATAATTTTAGTAGAATTACTGAAATATTTATGTATTTGGATTAAAGTTTTTTTTGTTAAAGTGTTTTACCAAAGGAATTTTTTTATTAGAATCATGAAACATCTATAGAATTATTTATTTATGGAATCATATATGTTTCCATGTAATATTATCTTAATCATTATGGATTCCATTATTTTTTTACAAGTTTAAGGTTGATCAGAAGTTCAAAATCTTAGAAACCCATTTTGAAATGTTATGTGTTGTGAGTTTATCAAGATTATGGATATTTCAAGAGATATTTATGGCAATAAAACCCTTTGGTTTTGATGAAGAATTATTTTTTATAGAAATATGATTAATAGTACTAAAAACCTTTTTGGGTTTTCGTATTTTTGATGATAAGGTAATTATGGGTTTTTGTAATTTTGAATCATTTTTATTAACATATTTTTTGAAAATTTATAACCCATAATCTGAGTGATAAACTATTGTATCTAGAAATCCAATGAGTATTAAATCTAAAATATATGGGAGATAACATTTGACCACTATCCACTAACATATAGAAATTATTATTGTTAGTGGGACAACGTAAAGAGAGATATTTCAGAGTATGTATCTCAATGATTATTATGTCATAAATTCATGGAAGAGAGAGAAAAATCTAAATGGATTCTATGAACATCATCTACCCCTAAAATAAATGGGAATCCATCCCTATGGGTTTTATCATTAGAATCACACAAAAAATATTAAGGGATTTATGCTATATGATTAATATTAGGTCTCCTTACAAAGTCTTTATAATTTATCTCTCTAGGAAAAAATTTCTATTTTCATAAGCATTATAGGATACACAATAAAGAAATGTTAATGATTTCATGGAGTAAAAAATAATATTATATCTGATCATGGTATGAATTTTACATAGAATTTTAAGAGAATTATTTATAATTAACTTAATGTAGAGTTGCGTTTTATCTCTATATATCATCCTTAGACAGATGGTCAGTTTGAGAGAAAAAATACTTACCCTAGAGGATTTGATATCATATTTTACTATGGATTTGAAAGGTGGTTGGGATCAATACCTTCATAAAGTATAATTTTTCTATAATAATAGCTTTAACTCGAGCATTTAGATGGATCCTTACTAATCCATTTATCGAAATTATTTTAGAACTATAATGTTTTGAAATGGTGTTGCAGAATGAAAGCTATTGGGACCTAATCTTGCTAATGAAATTATTGAGAACATCAGATCCATTCAGTATCACATATAATTTTTTTTACCAAATTTTATGTAGATAATAATCAATGAAAAATAGAATTTGATGTTGGTGAGATGGACTTTCTATGAATTTCTTCGTAAAAGAAATAAGGGAAAACTAATCCTTTGGTATACCAGTCCCTTTGATATTATTGACCATATTAGTGTCATATCTTATCACTTGGTGCTTACAATGAAAATATCTATGGTTCATGATGTTTTCCATTTATATCTATTTAGGAAGTAATTACCTAATCCAACACATTTAATTAGCTCAGTGTCTACACCAATAGAGAATGATCTTTTATATAAAGAAAAATCGGTTGAGAATCTTGGTTAAGTAACAAAAGCTCTTAGAAACCAAACCACTTAATTGGTAATTTTTTTGGTGAATCCAACTAATTTTTGAAGCTATGTTTGTGTCTAAAGATGTAATTAGATGTTAGTATCCACATTTTTTGGTACCAATGTGACGAATTTTCTGGGAAAAAGTCATTTTACATGGGGTAGAAAGTAACCTCCTGAGATTTTGTGAAATATAATTATCTCAAATAAATTTAATCTTTTTGATATATTTCATTGCACACAACACTTAGTATAGATTATTTTACATGAAACATTGAATATTACTTGAGATATACACAATACCTAGTTTAAACGAAACATAACATATTATTAAAATATTATAACTTAATATGAAAGTTACCACCAAGCCATTTGAAAAATGGCTATGAATAAAGTAAACTAAATTATGAAAATATTTTCTCTAAACATGTATATAAAATGAATTCTTTGGGGACTTATTAATGATAAATTATAATAAAAACTATTTGTAAATAAAGAAAATTGTTTCATGAAAAAATAGTTTTTAGGCACATAAATGCATTTACCTCAATAAATTAAAAAATCACCTTGTGTGAATTATTTTAATAAAAATAATATATTTTATTTCTGATAATTTTTTTTAAAATTCATCATCTATGTTTTCAAGATAAAAGAAAAGAACAAATCCGATTTTATGCTCAAAAACTGTATTTTTAAAAAAAATAGTTATGTCAAATTTTTACAGTAATTTGAAATTTTTATTTTTCACCACTGTAAAATATATTTTTACAATATATGTTTATTTTTTGAAATAATCATTATATTATGATGAAAATTTTCGAATTTACTAAAAATAATGATTTCTCAATGAATATAAAAAAATATTTATTTTTATTGAAAACCGCATTTTCGTTCAAAGTTATTTTAAAGTAAAATTATATTTTATATTAGTATTAAATTTTCATTATTTACTTTTGATTTAATATAATTAATTTATGTTTTTTGAAATTTATTTTATACTTGAATTTAGAAAAAATAAGTTTTACATATTAATAAGTGCATTTTTATTGAAAACTATTTTCCATCAAATTTTTCTAGTTTAATTTGAAATTAAATTGTACCACTTATGTGTTTTTAATTTTTATAAATGTATTCCATATTTGGAATCAGGAGATATATAACTATTAAATAATTCAATTATATTTTTTGTTAATATTAATATTATCAATTATAATTTTTATTACCATATAAAAAGATAAATAAGGTAATTAAAATTTAATATGAAATGAGAAAGAATATAAAATGACCCCAAAAATGGTCGATTTTTTTTGGATGATTAAATTTCATAAATTTTTATAAATTATTCCATTATATGGAGTTTTATGTCCATTTGAATAAGATTATGACCTTTATAATATTTTATTTTAAGAAAATACAAACATGCCACACTCTTGTTTTTAATAACTAAAATATTTTTAATATTTGGTTATACAGAGGAACTCTTTGGATATAAATATTATTTGTAAATATAAAGACTTTATATTTATATTAGTAATTTATTTTTACTTTTTTGGGAAAAAATAACTACCATAAATACTTCAACAAAGCTGATGTAGGTATTATTTAGTTAATGGAAAAATCAAATAAATGATATTAAAAGTATTAAAAGTATTATAATTTGAGATAATATTTTTTGAAACATGAATTTTATAGAAGAACATGAAATTTTAGGGATTATTTTGAATATTTTATTGAATATTTTATTATTTTATTTATGTTATTAAAATCAAAATAACTAATAATTTGAAAATTGATAATAATGATATTTTATGAAAATAATATTATAATAAATTATATAAAAATTAAAACAATATTAAATAAGGACAAAGTGAATAATATATGGTCTACAATGTCACCACCAATACATTTATAGTTCATTTGGAATCATTTTTCTATAAAATATTCTTATAATAATGAAATTGTTTGGGAAATTCCAAAAATGACCCACACCTCAATTATAAAGGGACCCCTCCTACATCACATATTTAAAACACTTTGAAGATTATATCATGACAATACCATACCAAATTATCTAATAATACTCATTTTCTATATTATATAGTTTCTTGTCTTTTTAAAATACCAACCCCAGAGCCCTTTATGGGAAATCTAAAGGCGTCGTCTCTAAGAAGAGGTAATAACCATAACAAATCACTTTCTTTTGTCAACTCTTATTTACCACCTTTAAATATATGACATTTATTATAAAATGATAAATTTATTATCCTAAATATTCTTAAATGTTATTAATATTATAAAAACACCATTATACACCATCATTTCCTAATAAACAAGAACTGAAATTTTCACTCGTACATACACATGGCTTACCGTCTACACAAAGTGTTGCAATTCCTTTTTGATCCCCATATTTATGATTGATTATTATTATGGGTTAAATGTTTATATATTATTTTTATAATATAATTATACTTCTTAAATTATAATACCATTTCTACCTTATTATCATCCAACCTTTTCGGAAGTGATAATGTCACTCGTGAATATGTATAGACTGCCATCTTAATGATGTGATGTGATTCATTTTTTATTTATATTTCACATGTATGATAATAAAGAAGGTTACTATGAATATATATGATAAAAATTATATAATAATTATTTAAATTTTAATTAAAATTTACCCCTCTTTTGTTCCATCCTTTAAAAATGAATATAATGTTTGTGTGGATTTACAGCCTGCCATCTCCATGAATGGTGTAATTAATTTTCAAACTCTATCATTATAGATGACATTAAATATATATTAAATTAATATATATGATATAATAATCTTTTAAATCATTATGTTATTCCTGTATAATAAATTTAAATTTATTATTCTGAAGGTAAAATAACATTTAGAGGAAGTTAAACAAAATGTAATGGATTTTCATCTCACTTTTGTTTCTGTGGGACACATTCCTTATAAACCACATGTTTATTTTTTCGGTTTATATAATTCCCATTAATTAATTATATTATGAATATTATGTATCTTATGGTGATTTATATATCTATCTGTGTTTATTTTTTTACTATGTATTACGATTCAAATACAACTAAAGTGGTACTCGTTTATTTCACAATCTCATCACTATTTAGGATAGTTTATGATTAAGTCTCTACTGGGGAAAATTTCTCTTATATCTGCATGTTTTTTAAATATTTTTTCTATTGTTGTATAATTTTCTAATTTCATTTTACCCTAGTTTAACTTCTTACAAAATAGTTTAAAATGAGTATTTTTTAAATTTTATAAATAAGGTACTTTGTGACTTTTGTAGAAAATATATAGAAGGAATGTTTTTTAAATTATAAAAAATGAGTGCATTTTACCACTAATATAGAACCTTAATTCCATAAATCTTCCATTATAATTTTACATGGTTTATATAAAATAACAAGTTTTCTATTTTTATTAAAGGACATGAAAAATAACTTCAAAATAGAAAATATATTTTTCTTAAGAATTATTCCATGTTACCTTTCAAAATCATTTTCCTTCTAAGATAAAATTATTTAATGTTAATTTTTTTTACTGGGGATATAATCCCAGGATACCATCCTTATTTTTCCTATAGAAGGTTTTTTATGATGGAATGACATTTATGAATTCCATTTATTTTCCGAGATTTGTATTATGATGAAATGTTTATGAAACCCATTTTTTATGGGTTCTGATATGATTAATGATTTATAATATTTTAGTAAAAATGTGTATTATTTTAATTATGTGATGGGTGGGACCTATATCTCCATCCAATTAATTGGGTCATGAATGATATCTCATGACATAAACAAGATTAGAATGGGAAGGGAATACAATTCAGTATGGGATCCTTTCCACTCATAACGTATTGGGAGTGAAACCTGACTACTACAATGGTCCCCGGAGTGAACCCATCACACTATGATAGTTTTGGGAGTGAAAGCTGGCTACTATAATGGTTTTGGGACTAAAATCATTCAACAATGTTAGTCATGGAAGTGAACCTTGACTACTTGGATAGTTTGGGGAGTGAACCCATTGAACTATGATAGTTTGGGAACCGATAATTGACTACTAATGAAATTATTTTTTATACTTATGTTTATTATAAAATTACATGACTTATATCAGGGACATTTTTCAGGGATTATGTTCTTTGATTTCTTTATGATTCATTTCTTATGAACTGCCAAGACTTATTCCATGACTCCAAATTATGATCTTTGATATATAGGGTATAATTTTCAAATGTTATGTTCTTGTTCTAATGTTATTACACTAATGTTATGATTATGTAATAATAGATGTTGTTCTTTTTTACCATTACATAGAATTTTATATCACCCTCTTCTTATGTTAAACTTTCCCTATGATAAGATGAAACATAAAATGTCAGATATGCCAAAAGGGTTCTTTTTGCAAAGAAATAAGTGGGAAATGATGTGGATGCTTTATAAATATTTTTTTTATGTTTCTATATTTCCAAAGGAACTATTCCTCCATGATCCTCATTCATGTTTTGGTGTAATGTAATGAATATTCATATACTAGGATGTCATATCTATGTTGGAAAATATCAATTTGTAATAGTTGGTATCAAAAGATATGTTTTGTTAACCTTTATAAACTAGGATGTGAAAAATTTTGTCATATATTTTGGGATATTTATGAGGATATATCTCCATATGTATCTATAGATATGTCAAAGAATGAGTCAAAGTATAAGAATATTTATTGGAATTTTGGTAACAGATAGAGTGAGTGGTTTACAAGAAAATAAATCCATATCTGGACACTAAAAGTATATGTGTCTATGACATAGAGGTATCTAGTTGTAATAACTATGAAAAGGGAACATTGTGTTGAAATATATAATCACCTGGTTCTTAAAAACATGCCTTTATAGACACCAACTTTGTCACTCTTGGGGGATATAAATTTTAAATTCCGAAACTCATTACAAGCCATCAAAAATGATTATAATAATAACCATGAATTACTTAGGTTAATCCAAAGGTATGATGGATTAAAAATATGGTGTCATGATTTAGACACCTGATAATAAAATTTTTATGATTATGTTGTTTCCTACTTTGATTATTTTCACTCTTACAATGATTTTTTGTCAATTTAAATGGATGGAACTAGAAGGGATCATGTTAACATTGAATCTCATGGACAATTTTGTGACCATAAGAAACCCAATTGGATGATGAATCTGGATAAATATATTGTGTAAGTGAGTAATCATCTATCATGATATGTGATTACCAATATGAAATTTAGTTATATTCTTAACACATAAAATAAGTGAAGGATTGATTTTAATGAACATTCACGTAGTTATGAATATAGAAGAAAAAGATTCAGATTCCTACATAGTAAGAAGTTTAGATTAAGAATATAAAGGAATATCTAAAATGGATAGTAATATGTTATCAATATGGAAAGGCTGGTCATAGTATGAAAATATTTTTATGTATTCAATGTCTTATGTGTGGGGAATATGGGAATTATCGAACTCAATTACCAAATCAGGAATTGAATTCTAGACCTAGGAAAAAACTATTTCATTCCAATCATTGAATATTAAGGATTAAATTATTTATTTGTTTGGATTGAAAAATTATGTTGTAGAATTATTTTACTAATGGTATTTTAGTTATAATAATTAAGAAACATCTAAGTATTTCTTTATTTTTGGATGCATATATGTCTCCATGTAAGATTAACTTATGATTTATGGATTCTATCATCAGTTAATGAGTCTAGGGATCATTATACTTTCAAATTATAATAAACCTGTTTTGTTATTTTATGTGTTGGTAGTTAAGGAATATTAACTATTTTTTGAGAGACAATTATGGAAATAAAATCCTTTGGTGCTTTGGTGGAATTAATTTTATGGAAATATGATTATTGTTATTGGTTACATTTATGGTTTATATTATCCTTTATGATAATGAAATTATGAGTAATTGTAATTTTGAGACGTTTTTATTAATATAGTTTTAGAAAAAGGATAACCTACAATCTTGGAGATAGCTAGTTTCATTCGAGAAAGGCTGTTTTGATCAAAACCATAACCGAAGATCCATAATGGTATATCACCTACCATTGGTCTACAATAAAGATTAATTATGGTGGTACAACATGAATAGATATATGTATAAGTATGTATCTTGATTATTTTTATATCAAAACATCATGGATGAGAGAGAGTGGCCTAAAATTATTCCACAACCTTTATCGATACTAAAAATGAAATGGGAATACATCACTATGGGGTTTTTAATCGGAATTCCACATAACATATAAAGGTAATAATTATACATGGGTTATAGTCATTATCCTTATGAAGTTAATAATCCTTACCTCTATTTTAAAGGATCTATCACCGAATAATATTTAATGGATATATAATAATTAAATGTTTAGGATTTCATGAAGTAAGATATTCTATATTATCTGATCCGGATCAAAAGATTACATCAATGTTTTTATGAATTTATTAGAATTATTTTGATACAGAGTTGAGTATAAACACTTTATATTATCGTCAGATATATGGCTAGTCTAAGAGAATAATTAAAACCCTAGAGTACATGCTAATTTCATTTTATATGGATTTCAAAGGTTTTTGGGATCAACACCTTCCTCGAGTAGAGTTTTATTATAAAAATAACTTTCACTTAACCATTTAGATGGATTATTATTAATCTCTTTATGGAAATAAGTTTCCAACTCTAATATACCAAAGTGATGTTTTAAAAATAATGCTATTAGGACAAGAGTGAGGTATTGAAATTAAAGAGAAGGTTATAGCCATTGAGAAACACATATGTGAAATTTTTACAACAATATTATATAGATAATCTTATATAATATTGGTAATTTTAATTTGGTGAAAATATATTTCTATGATTTTCTCCATGGAAGAATGAGGGAAAAATATCTCTAGGTATAATTTTCACTTAGAAATTATTTATAATATTGGGATAATTGATTATAACTTGTCACATTCTATAAAACTCTATCAATTTCATTATGAGTTCAATTTATCTCTCATGAGGAAGTAAATACCTAATTATTCACATGTACTGAAGTCTGAAGTCATACTATTAGAGACATATCTTTATTAAAATAAATGATTAGTTGAGAATATGTATAGAACATATAAAGTGCTATGAAATATGACCACTCACCTGGTCTATTTTTTGTGAAAAAACCTCAAGATTGAGGAAGCTATAGGGAACTTGATTATGTAATTAGGTAGAATTATCTTCATTTTATGTTACTAAATTGATTGATTTCAAGGTAGAAATTCATTTTATGGGGGTTGGGGTATAATGTAACACCATGAGATGTTTTGAAATATATTATTTATAAATAAATTTTTTTTTGATATTTTGTGTTACATAAAACACTTAATTTAAATTACCTTGCAGACATCATTGAGTATAACTTGTGATACATGCTACGCAAAGTTTTAAAAAAAGTGTAACATATAAATAATATATTATTATTTTATATGATAGTAATCACCTAGCCATTGGAACGAAGGGTATGAATAGATTTAATAAATTAGAAAAATATATTCTCTATAGATGTATATAAAAGGAATTATTTAGTGACAAACTAATTAGAAATGAAAATAAAAAGTATTTGGTAATATAAAGAAAATATTTTTTCTAAAAAACTATTTTATGTACAAAAATGAATTTAATGCCAATAAATAAAAAAAATACTTTTGGTGAATAATTTTAAATAAATTTATATAATATATATTTAATAAGGTTTTAATATTCATTTTATGAGATTATCTATTATAGATAATAATAAATCCAATTTTATGATTATAAATTAATTTTTTTCCAAAAATCAGTTTTGTTGTTTGTTTCATACATATTTTAAAGTAATTTTTTTTACACTTTTAAAAAGTCTATTTTATAAAATAATGTTAATTTCTGAAAAAATCATTATGTTATGAAGAATTTTTTTGAATATTTGGAAAATATTTATTTCCCCATAATTAGTGAAAAATATTGATTTTCTTGAAAGTTGTGTTTTTATTTTAAGGTATTTACAAAGTAAAATTATATTTTTGATTAGTATAAAAATATAATTAGTTACATTTGATTTAAAATAATTCTATTATTTTTAAAAAAAAAATTAATTTATACATGAATTAAAAAAATCATTTTTCATTTTTGAAATAGAATTTTACTGAATTTTGTTTCATCAGGTTTTTCGGTTGGATTTTAAATTAAATTATTCCACTTATGTGTTATGAATATTTTAAATTTTATTCCATTTTGAGAATCATGAGGTCCAAATTTATTGAATATTTCTCCATAAAGTTTGGTCAATATGAATAGTAACTTTGTATTTTTTTACCACGATAAAGGGTAAATCAGGTATTTAATGATAAAAAATGTTAAGAAATATATAATAACCCAAAATAATTTCTTAAATTTTATTTCGTGATTAAATTTAATCCATATTCATTTAATATTTTTATGGAATTTTATGGAAAATTGAAAATGATATTGACCTTTGTAATATTTTATTTTAAGAAATGTCTAACATCTCACACTGTTTTTTTTAATTGCTACAACATATTTAATATGTGATTAACTAGAGGGTATGTTAAACTATAATTATAATTTTGAAATCTAAAGGATTTATCATTATTGTGGTATTTTTTAGTTTTTAGTTAATAAAAAATTGTCTTAAATGATTTCACAACACTGATGCATGTACTATTTAATTAGTGGAAAGTCAAATAAATGATATTAAAAATATTAAAAGTATTTTACATTATAATAACATATGTTATCCATGAATTTTATAGATTTAAATTAAAATTTTGTGACGTATTAATATATATTTTTTGAATATCTATTGTTTTATTGATGTTATTAATGTCAAAGTAAGGAACATTTTAAGAATTGATAATAATGATATTTTATGAAAATAATATTTTATTAAAATATTTAGTAATAAGAAAAAATATAAATAATGTTAAATCGTATAATATATGGTTGAAAAATTTATCCTATATTCATTTATAGAGCATTTGATTCATTTGGATCAATAATTGCATTCTAATAATTAAATATTTTTGAGAAATTACAAATGTGACCCAAACCATGATTATAAACGGGCCCCTCCTCGATCAATTATTTATACCAATTTGATACAAATATCTTAACCATACATTCCCAAATTATCTTCTCATATTTCTTGGAAACCTTCTAGAGATTCAGGTATTCTTATAATACCAACCCTAGAGCTCTTAAGAGGTGATCTAAGGGAGTCTTCTCCAACAAGAGGTAATCTCCCTAACCGATCACTTTAGTTTTATAATATTATTTAGATACTCTAAATATATGATATTTTTCATAATATAAAAAAAATTAGTATCTTAAGTATTCTTAACATTCATTAAAATTTGGAAAACCCCATTACACATCATATTTCCCCTAAAAAAATAAGTGAAAGTATCGCTTGTGCGTACGTACGACTTACCATCTCCACATTGTGATACAATTAATTATTCATCACTATACATTATAGACGAGTATTATGATAATTTTAATGTTTATATATGATATTTATAACATAATTATACTTATTAAATGATAATACCATGTGTACCTTATTATCATCGGATCTTTTGGGAAACGATAACGTCTATCGGGCGTGTCTGTGGACTACCATCTCCATGATGAGATGTGATTCAATTTTCATTTATATTTCAAATAGATTTTAATAGGGCTGAATATGATGAATATATATGATATAAATGATACAACAAATCTTTAAAGGTGAATTATAATTTACCTTTATATTGTTCCATCCTTTAAAAAATGAATACAACATTCATGTGTACGTACGAACTACCATCTCCAGGAATGGCGTAATTAATTTTCTATATCTATCATTATGTATGAAATTAAATAAATAAATAAATATATATATATAATGAAAATTTATGACAAAATAATCCTAAAAATCATTCTAGTATATTTTTTTAATAAATTTAAATTTATTATCCTGGATGTTAAATAATTTTCAAAGGAATGCATACCTAAGGTAAGAGATTTTTGTGCCATTCTAATTTATATGGGACACATAACCTATAATTGTTTCCTTTGTGTGGAGTATAAAATTACCATGATTTATTTTATGATAAATATTATTTATGTTTTGGTGATTTACAAGTCTATATATGTTTATTTATTTCATGGGGCTTAGGATTCAAATATTACCAAAGTGGTAAGGGTTTATTTCACAGTCTCATCATCATTTTGGATTATTTATGTTTAAGTATCAGTTGGATAATATTTATCTTCCATGTCCATGTTTTCAAAAATTGATTTCAAAATAGTTTTTCCTATTCCCCTATAATGGGTCAAATTCATTTTCTCCATGTTTTACTTTTTAGAAAATGGTTTGAAAAGAATAATTTTTTCATTTCCCAAATAATGTACCTTGTTAATTTGTCAATAAAAACTTGGTTGAATTTTTTTTATTTATATGCAATGCGTGGATTTTCCTTAATCAAAATGTATTATTTATTTAAATATTAATTTTCATTTTTTCAAGGTTCATTTCAAATAAAATATTTTTTTATTTATAATTGCAAAATTTTGTTTAAAAAAGATATGATTTCAAAATGGAAAGGTTAATTCAACAATAATTATTCCAAGTGATATTTAGAAATAATTTTCCATCTTAAAAATAATTATTTTATGTAACTTATTCCTAAATTGGGATATTATCCAAGTATACCATACTTATTCTTTCTTTGGATGGTAAATTTTTATAATGGATTTTTTTTATGAATTTCATTTCTTCTCCATGAGTTATGTTATGATGATATGTCAAAGAAAACCATTTAGTTTTTGGCTCTGGATATGATGAATTATTTGTGATATTGTAGAACACATATATATGAATTTCATTATGTGAAAGGTAGGACCTATGAATCATTCCAATGAATTTGGTAAATAATGATATCTCGTGATATAAACAAGACTAGAATGGAGAGTGAACCCAGTTTTTAAGGGGACTTGTCAACCATGATTGTCTTAGGAGTGAACCTTGACTACTAAGATGGTTTGGGGAGTGAACCATTTCCACTATTATAGCCATGTAAGTTAACCTTGACTATTATAATGGTTTGGGGAGCAAACCCATTCCATTACGATAGTCCTAGGAGTGGACCTTGAATATTACAGTGGTTTGGGGTGTGAACCCATTTCATTATGATATTTTTGAAAAATAGGATTTAATACTAATGAAATGATTTTGCGATACCTTTATGTATTCTAGAATTCATTGACTTATGTAAATGATGTGATCACTTGGATCATGTTATTTTATTCTTTTATAATTCATGAATTATGAACTTTAAAGATTTATTCCATGACTTAAGATTATGATATTTGTTATAAAGGGTATAATTTTTAATTTCTATGTTCATGTTATTATACCATTATACTCATGTTACACATATATAATCGTTTATATCTCCCTTTTTTACCCCAACTAATCATTTTAGATCACAATATTCTTATGTTCCCTCTCCCATGTATATGAAGTAAGGTAAAAAGTATGAAATGTCAAAAAGGGTGTTAGTTATGAGTATATAAGTAACTAAATATGTAAATATTTTATGAAATGGTTTTTTATGGTTACATTTTTCCAAATGAACCATCTCTACAAGAAATTTAAGATATACCATTGGACCTATACCAATGGTTTTAAAAAAACTGTGTGTATCACTACCTTTTTCGAACCCTATACCGAAAGTTTTTAAAAACAGTGGGAATATGCACCTTTTTGAAACCCTACACCCATGTTTTTAGAACAAATGTGGGTTTAGGCACATTTTCCAAATGATATACTCACGTTTTAGGAAAAAATTTGGGCATTACTATCTTGTTCAAACTCTATACCCATGTAATTGAAATAACCACTGGTATAAGTTCCTTGTTCAAACTATATACCCATAGTTTTGGAAATATTTTGGGTATATATGCCTTATAAAAACACTATACCATTGGTTTTCCCTAAAATTATGGAATAGGTTTCCCCTATGACAACTATTATGAAAAAACAATCTGTACATGTCCCTTATAAAAAAACTATTCCAATATTTTTTTCAAAACCATTGGTATAGGTACCCAGATTGATTATGAATTATTTTGTCATATATCATTAAATATATAAAAATATAAATTATATATATATATATAAAATTATATTCACAAATATAGTTGTATATTTGTGGTTAGGTCTATGACATATAAGTGAGAGGCATTGGATTCAAACCTAAGAATTCTATTTTATTTTAAATTACCTATATGAATGTTTTTTAAAACTGCTGGTATAGGTATTTAATATTATCAATACCAGTGGTTTGGAAATCGATGGTATAGAAATATACTAATTGTTCAGGAACCATTGGAATAAACCTATAACAATGGTTTTGGGGAAACCGTTATTATAGATCTATAATAATGAAATAGTATCAAAAGACCCTCCAAACCATTGATATGGGACACAACAATGGGTTGGGGGATTATACCAATAGTTACAAATCATTTTTATAAGATGATTTTTCAGTACTGTATACCTTTTTGATCCTTAGGTGTGTGTTTGTGTAATTTAATGAATATTCATCTTAATATATGTAATATCTATTTAGGAAAAGATTATGTTTTTATACATGTATTATTAAATTACTATATTTTTTTAGTTTTTCTCATCAATCGATTTTACATATTTCTATTGGTGTTCTTATAATATAGGTTATTTATTATTTAACAGTAAATAATATGATACTTTTATTATATAACCCGAGGAATTCATTTCCAACCATTGGCTTCTGGGGGGGGGTCACCTATTTTAGGTTGAATTGTTATCATATCTCTGGTGTCAAACTGGTTCTAGACGTTAAAAATGGTGTTAATTTATCTGAACTGTTAGTGGTGTGGTATTCTTGTATATAGAAAGTGTTGGGAGTTGCAGGAATATGATATAAGTTGAATTATATAACCTCATTTTACCAAAATTCATGTTAACCGAGAATCTGAATTTTGAAAATTATTTTCAAACACTTATAAGAGTATTTTCATCTCATCCTTGTGGGTTTAATTAATGGGTGTTTGTCACGACCCGTCCTCAGGGCCCGTGCCGTGACTACCCCAAGCCCGCCTTCCATAGACCAGGGGCTGGCGACTAGCACCAAGGCGTAAATCCCAACAAAAGGGAAGGCATTGCCTTTGAAAAGTAAACAAACACCACAGAGTAAGCAAGCAGAAAAGTAAACTCTAAGTAAAAACGGTAACAAGCTGTGCTGAAAGTAAAAGGGGCCGGAAATACAAGCCCAACTGTAAAGTAAAACTGAAAGGAAAAACAGCAACTGAAAAGAAAAGCCGCAGCGTCGAGCCGTCCTCTGGAAGTCCCACCTGAAGGGTGGGTACAGATAGTCTCCAATGCTCCTCGGGTCCACCTGACCGCTCCGAGTACGTCCCACCCAGTGGTCCACCTCCAGGTACCGTCCTGCTCCGCAAGCCTCCACCACGATCAGCGTTGTCCGTCGTCTGCAACCAACACAACGTAGTGCGGGCATAGCCCGTGCAGGGGTGAGTACAAGCTACTCAGTAGGGACCCCGAGACCCCCGAGGGTCTCCCAAAATCTACAAAGGATAATACACAAGGAAAGATACAATCACGAAGTAACATCCGACACTGCTTAGGTATATGCCAATACATATACCTAAGTCATCAATTCCCGTTCGGCTCCAACATCCGAGCCCAAGCACAACCCAGTCCACACAGGAAAGTGAAAACGTATACCCACACAGGATAGAACAATACAATCCAAAAAGGAGAGTAAACAGTAATCCACATAGGATAGCTCAACACAATCCACAAAGGAGAGTAAACAGGATTCAGCTCACACAGGTACTTCTTCGTATGACGTTAGAGATGATCAGATGTAACCACTGATTCATCTAAGCCGTCGGACCCACAAAGGATCTGTAGGTACTAACCCTCGCAATGACCCACATAGGATCATTCATGAAGTTGAACCCAAAGGTATTGGGAAACTCCTTCTCCATCAAGTAAAGTGGTTCTGCCGCTACAACCAAGCGCTTCCCTCTTACCTTGTACTGTTGTAGTTCTCCACCTATCGGGTACTGTGGGCCTGCTGCTACAACCAAGCGCTCTTCCGTCGTGGGTCTGCCACTACAACCAAGAGCTCCCCTGTGCCGCTACAACCAAGCACACCTCTGTCGTGGGTCTGCCGCTAAAACCAAGCGCTCCCCTGTGCCGCTAAAACCAAGCGCACCTCTTCCGGGTTATCCGTAACACACCGAGTCGTTCGATCAACAGTCGTCAAGTCTCAACCGGCTTCAGGGTTTCTGCACACAGCATGCTCGTTCTGGGAGGGTCCACTCCATGAGCTAAGAGGTCGATGCATCAACTGATATGTAGTCCAGAGTTGACGTATCCCAAGATGTACCGTAGTGGTCGCTGCCAAAAACACGGAGGACTCCCTTACTGTTTCCATCATCGTCGCAGTCGAATACACCGAGGATCACTGTACAGTCGTCGTCGTCAAAGTCACAGAAGCAGTCGCAGCCAGCTCTAGGGTTCCCGCACACAGCAAGCTCGTTCGGGAGGGTCCGCTCCATGAGCCGAGAGGCTGATACATCAACTGTCACAAAGTCCGAAGTTGATGTATCCAAATGTTCCGTATCGTCAACAGGAACTCAACGTCGCAGACAGCGCGTCAATCGGACGCCCGGTCTGAGAGTTATTGGCTTTTTCGTCCCAGGGGCCCGGTTGGTTTTTAAAGCAAAACCAACCCGACCGTACTCCACCTGCGTCCAAACCTCAGGCGGAGTATGCCAAAAGATCCGTCTCACTTAGAGGAATTCAACGTAGTCGATGACACGTCAATCGGACGTTCGTAGCTCAAGATATGAGCGTTTCCGCTCCGAGGGCCTGGTTGGTTTCGTGTAAGAACCAACCCGGCCGAACCCAAAGTATTCTGAAACCTTGAGTGCGATATACCAAAACGACCGTCTCGATCCAAGAATCGCGTTGCCACTGATAGCGCGTCGTTCGGAGGCCCGTAGCTCAAGTTACGGGCATTTGACCAAAAATGGTCCGAAGACGGGGGGTCCGGGCCCGGGCCGACCCGGCCGGACCCCCCCCCCCCCCTGGGTCGGATGAACCCGGTCGGGCCCGGCCAGGGCGCGGCCCAGCCAGTTGGACCAGCCTGGCTCGTCCAGCCCGGCCCGGCTCGGCCGAGCGGCTGAGCGACACGGGGGGGGGGGGGGGGGGAGCCGTCACCCCCGCGGCACCCACGGGGTGTCGCCCTGGACAACCCGAGCGACGCGGGGGGGAGCCGCCGCCCCCGCGTGACACCCCCGCGGCACCCGCGGGGTGTCGCCCTGGACAACTCGAGCGACGCGGGGGGGGGGGGGGGGGGGAGCCGCCGCCCCCGTGTGACACCCCCGCGGCACCCGCGGGGTGTCGCCCTGAACAACCCGAGCGACGCGGGGGGGAAGCCGCCACCCCCGCGGCACCCGTGGGGTGTCGCCCTGGACAGCCGGACGCGGCTTCAGTGGCGTCCCGCGCGTGCCGACTCGCGCCGCCTCCGGCTTCTGCGTGCCACCGGAGTCGCTCCGGTGGTCCGTTTTCCTTCTGTCTGCGCCGTTGCTCCTCCCGGGTTCCATTCTTCATTGCGGAATCAACAAACTGCCCTTGCGTCACGATTTTCCGTTGCCCGCCAAATCCACACAACGACGAAGAATGGCAGAGGGTTGTCGGGCCGTGTTCATTTGGCCCGCACCCTCCGCGTTAGATAAAAACAACGGGAGAAAAAAAATCTACACATGATACAACAATTTTAATAAATTAAAATTGTTCATTTGCATCCGGTTCATTAATTTTAAAGAAACTTTCATGGGAAAAAGGGCATTTCCCAAACAAAAATCCCTACCTCGCAGTCGTCGTCGTACACACGTTCTTCGTGGATTTGCTCGTCGCGGAAGGAGGGGATCGTCACGTCGTCGCGGAAAGGCGTTGCGTCGACGAACTCCGAGGTTCAAGAACAACAGATTTAATTAATAATAATTAAATCCGTGCGTTGTTAAAAACCACAAAGGAGTTTTAAAAGAAACCTGAAATCTCTCACCTCAAACAGATGATTTGAGGATTTCGTTGCGGATGAAGGAACGTCGCAGAAGAACATTACGGGAGAGGAAACGTTGGCGTCGCGGCACACGACGTCACGTCGTCGATATCCTGAGGTTCAGCTTTCTTCATCGGAGGCCGACGTTCTTCACGTTCTTCGCATTCTTCGTGAAGGATGATGAAGGCTCAAGAATTCCGTCAAGCCTCTCATCGTGTAATCCTCCAAATGTCGTGTTGGTCTTATTTTATTATTACGCCAACGAACGAAAAAGAGGTAAGTAACGACCCATTAATTCGTTGAATTAATTCAACGAAAGAAACCACCCATTTAATTCATGAAATAAACCGCCCAATTAAATGGTGCGTTAAGGATTTAAGAAAATGCGTCAGTTGACTTTGATAATGGCGGGTTTTCACGGGTGCGTTACTTAGCGGAAAGAAACGGCTGGGCTAGTGCGGGCCCCACATCACAAATATCCTACCAAGGGGGTAGGATATTTCTTGATAGCACCCTATCCGTTTCAACTCAATTTAAGTGGCTTTCATGTGGTTTAAGTGAAATAAATTTAAAGTTGTCGTAAAATTATTTTATTTCTTAACTTTAAGCCCGAAAATTAAAAACCACACCCGAGCAAACGCAACACCGGAAGAGGTGTTTCTAAGAAAATACCGGCGCTGCGATTTCATCGGTGCCCTCAGAATTCGATTCCGGGCACCGGTTGAAAAGTTAGAAAAAACCCGCTCGTCCGTTCACTGAACGTACCCGATCCAAACTTCGGAAAATGATTCCGGGCACACCGGGCCTCAGAATCAGGTGCCGTCAGAAACTACGTTCTTGTAAAATTCCAAAGAAAATTAAGAAGTAAATTTCTTTGAAATTTACGGGTCTTTACATTACTCCCACCACAGGGATTTACGTCCCCGTAAAGCTTTACCACAAACTTAGGGATACAAAGGCGGTACTGAGCACGCATCTAAGCCTCCCGCTCCCAAGTGCTCTCCTGGAGGTTCCCGAGCTGCCATCTGAAGCGTACTAGAGGAATCGATCATCCACGTAGGACCTGCTCTTGTCGATCCTCGATCTCCATTGGGACCTCCGCAAAATCCTCCCCATCATCAAAGACCAGCTCTCCATGGTCAAAGATTTGCGTCGGGTCGTGCACGTATGTCCTCAGCTGAGATACGTGGAAGACGTCGTGCACCCGGTGCAACTGAGGTGGTAGAGCCAGGCGATAAGCCACCTCGCCAATCCTGCTGAGGACCTGGAAAGGTCCGATGAAGCGTGGAGACAACTTGCCGCCTCGGCCAAATCTCCGTAAACCACGTCGAGGTGAGACACGCAAGAAGACGTGGTCGCCATCCTCGAACTCTAGTGGCCTTCGCCTCCTGTCAGCAAAACACTTCTGTCAGCTCTGAGCTGTCCTCATCCGCTCCTGGATGACCTGGACCTTCTCTGTCGTGTCTTGGACCATCTCCGGTCCCGCAAGAGCTGCTATGATTTCTCCTTTGCCGATAAGAGAAATCTGGTCTCATCCCCTGGATGAACCACTTCCTTTGCCTAATACAGTCAATCCCAACATGGATGGTACTAATACATACCAAGGATGACGTCGTAAGGCCTCGACGCTACTACCAAGAGATCCAACCATTACTCTCGCCTCCAAGGGTTGAGTCACACTGTCGGCATCAGTGTGTGGTAACTGGGTCTCCTCCAGTAGATGTCTCACAAGTGAGGGTCAAGTCAATAGTCTAAACTGGAACTTCTTAGTAACAACCCAAGAGAAGACAGGAAAGTAAATGCCAAAAGAAAAGGTGTCTTTTATTACTGCAGCTCAAGTACAAGGACACAAAGCATCTACAAACATTCATCAACAAAACTAGAAGCAACGTGAAAAAAAGTCTCCAGGTCTGGAGCTAGTCCCGCTCCTGTCCATCTGCTCCCGGAGCTCCATGATCAAAGGCCTCAGCTGCCTGAAGCTGAGTTCTCGTATGTCCACCAACTCCCTGCGGTCGGGGTGGACCTCCTGGTGGTGGTGGTGGCAACACCCCGAAGCGTCGTCCACCTCCAACTGCACGGCCAGCTCCCTGCCATGGCCACCTGCTCCTTGCGGCCCGCCCTGATCGAACCTCTGCCTCTGCCTGGGGGGTCCTTCGTTCATCTGCTGGTCATCCGTATGGCGGGTCGTACAGTCACGAGCCATGTGACCAATCTCGCCGCAGGAGTAACACTGCCCTCTCATGGCAAGTCGTTTTCCACCCGAGTGCCTCGCACAAACAATATAGAGTCATTTTGTCGACCACCTGTAGGTCTAGTCCTCTTGGACCCCTGCGTCATCTGTCTACTGCCCACTGCAGAAGACTCTGCCGCATGCCGGCAAGTGGTGGGTCCTACTGCTAGAGACTGCTCAGCAAGGAAACTCTCTACTAAGAGGGATCGCTCCAACACCCCAACCTGAGTTGGAATGTTGAGGGAGATCATCGAAGCCCTGATCTCGTGCCTCAGTCCCTGCTCGAAGGCCCAGGCCCGGAAGAATGGGTCCCGTACCATAACTGTGGAGTAGTGCGAGAGATCAATAAACCTCGCCGCGTACTGGGCTACTGTCATGCTGCCCTGCCGCAGTTGTAGTAGCTCCTGAATGCGCACCGCACGGAGGGTGGCCAGGTTGAACTCTGAGTGGAAGAGGCTCTCGAAGTCTGTCCAGAGAAGAGATGCCTCTTCGTGCACCTGGAGCATCAAGCTCCACCATCGGCCCGCTGCTGCGTGCAGGAGGCTCGCTGCAAGGACCACCATAAGATTTGCTGGTGTCCTCACTAATCTGAAAACTCATACGACCGCCTCTAGCCAGTCCTCGGCAGCCTGGGGGTCCGTCTCCCCATGAAACTTGGGTGGTCGCTGGCTCTGGAACTCATGAAAAGCTCCAAGGCGACGTGCATCGTCAGCGGTCGTGGCGGGAAGCATTGGTGGCTCGGCGGGTAAAGGTACCACCGATGCCTCTGCTGACAAGGAGCCCTGCACCGAGGCCCCGTCGCTCGGTGGGCTGTCATCACGTTCCACTTTTGGAACCCTAGCTGGCTGTCGTCGTGGGGCCATCCTGAAAAGAAACCGGTGCGCCACGGTTAGAACAGTATACCTGGTGAGATGACACAAGTAATCAC
Organism: Viscum album; assembly: GCA_963277665.1. NCBI lineage: Eukaryota > Viridiplantae > Streptophyta > Magnoliopsida > Santalales > Viscaceae > Viscum > Viscum album. The sequence continues at coordinate 1,494,226,093 of OY728147.1, read as the reverse complement.
AAGGAAAAATTGAAACACACATGCAATCATTGTTTTCGTGCATTGAGTCGGAAATCAGGAGTCAGGGTCCTGGTGTACGGATACGTCGGCCGCCGCACCAACACTGGACTCCCTGGACTGATAACCACACTCAATACGCTTAACACTATTGCTTCACATAGAAGAAAGATCAGAGTCTGTGGTAGAACCGACCACCTCTGATACCAATTTGTCATGACCCGTCCTTGGGGCCCGTGCCGTGACTACCCCAAGCCCGCCTTCCATAGACCAGGGGATGGCGACTAGAACCAAGGCGTAAATCCCAACAAAAGGGAAGGCATTGACTTTGAAAAGTAAACAAGCACCACAGAGTAAGCAAGCGTAAAAGTAAACACTAAGTAAAAACGGTAACAAGCTGTGCTGAAAGTAAAATGGGATGGAAATACAAGCCCAACTGAAAGGAAAAACAACAAATGAAAAGAAAAGCCGCAGCGTTGAGCCATCCTCTGGAAGTCCCACCTGAAGGGTGGGTACAGATAGTCTCCACTGCTCCTCGGGTCCACCTGACCGCTCCGAGTACGTCCCGTCCAGTGGTCCACCTCCAGGTACCGTCCTGCTCCGCAAGCCTCCACCACGATCAGCGATGTCCATCGTCTGCAACCAACACAATGTAGTGCGGGCATAGCCCGTGCAGGGGTGAGTACAAGCTACTCAGTAGGGACCCCGAGACCCCCGAAGGTCTCCCAAAATCCACAAAGGATAAACCACAAGGAAAGATACAATCACGAAGTAACATCCGACACTGCTTAGGTATATGCCCATACATATACCTAAGTCATCAATTCCCATTCGGCTCCAACGTCCGAGACCAAGAACAACCCAGTCCACACAGGAAGCAAAAACGTATACCCACACAGGATAGAACAACACAATCCACAAAGGAGAGTAAACAGTAATCCACATAGGATAGCTCAACAAAATCCACAAAGGAGAGTAAACAGGATTCAGCTCACACAGGTACTTCTTCGTATGACGTTAGAGATGATCAGATGTAACCACTGATTCATCAAAGCCGTCAGACCCAAAAAGGATCTGTAGGTACTAACCCTCGCAATGAACCACATAGGATCGATCATGAAGTTAAACCCAAGGCTATTGGGAAACTCCTTCTCCATCAAGTACAGTGGTTCTGCCGCTACAACCAAGCGCTTCCCTCTTACCTTGGACTGCTGTAGTTCTCCACCTATCGGGTACTGTGGGCCTGCTGCTACAACCAAGCACTCTTCCGTCGTGGGTCTGCCGCTACAACCAAGCGCTCCCCTGTTCCGCTACAACCAAGCGCACCTCTGTCGTGGGTCTGCCGCTACAACCAAGCGCTCCCCTGTGCCGCTACAACCAAGCGCACCTCTGTCGTGGGTCTGCCGCTACAACCAAGCGCTCCCCTGTGCCGCTACAACCAAGCCCACCTCTGTCGTGGGTCTGCCGCTACAACCAAGCGCTCCCCTGTGCCGCTAAAACCAAGAGAACCTCTATCGTGGGTCTGCCGCTACAACCAAGCGCTCCCCTGTGCCGCTACAACCAAGCGCACCTCTTCCGGGCTATCCGTAACACACCGACTCGTTCGATCAGCAGTCGTCAAGTCTCAACCGGCTTCAGGGTTTCTGCACACAGCATGCTCGTTCTGGGAGGGTCCACTCCATGAGCTAAGAGGTCGATGCATCAACTGACATGTAGTCTGGAGTTGATGTATCCCAAGATGTACCGTAGTGGTCGCTGCCAAAAACCCAGAGGATTCCCGTACTGTTTCCATCATCGTCGCAGTCGAATCCACCGAGGATCACTGTACAACCGTCGTCGTCAAAGTCACAGAAGCAGTCGCAGCCAGCTCTAGGGTTCCCGCACACAGGAAGCTCGTTCGGGAGGGTCTGCTCCATGAGCCAAGAGGCTGATACATCAACTGTCACAAAGTCCGAAGTTGATGTATCCAAAAGTTCCATATCGTCAACAGGAACTCAACGTCACAGACGGCGCGTCAATCAGACGCCCGGTCTGAGAGTTATTGGCCTTTTCGTCCCAGGGGCCTGGTTGGTTTTTAAAGAAAAACCAACCCGACCGTACTCCACCTACGTCCAAACCTCTGACGGAGTATGCCAAAAGATCCGTCTCACTTAGAGGAATTCAACGAAGTCGACGGCACGTCAATCGGACGTCCGTAGCTCAAGATATGAGTGTTTCTGCTCCGAGGGCCCGGTTGGTTTCGTGTACGAACCAACCCGGCCGAACCCAAAGTATTCCAAAACCTTGAGTGCGATATACCGAAACGACCATCTCGATCCAAGGATCGCGTTGCCGCTAACGACGCATTGTTCGAAGGCTCGTAGCTCAAGTTACGGGCATTTGACCAAAAATGGTCCGAAGACGGGGGGTCCGGGCCCGGGGCGACCCGACCCGACCCCCCCCCCCCCCCCCCCCCCCCGGGTCAGCCGAACCCGGTCCGGTCCGGCCAGGGCGCGGCCTGTCCCGGCTTGGCCGAGCGGCCGAGCGACGCGGGGGGGGGGGGGGGGGGAGCCGCCGCCCCCGCGTGACACCCCCGCGGCACCCGCGGGTTGTCACCCTGGACAACCCGAGCGACGCAGGGGGGAGCCGCCGCCCCCGCGGGACACCCCCGCGGCACCCGCGGGGTGTCGCACTGGAAAACCCGAGTGACGCGGGGGGGAGCCGCCGCCCCCGCGTGACACCCCCCGCGGCACCCGCGGGGTGTCGCTCTCGACAACCCGAGTGACGCGGGGGGGGGGGGGGGGAGCCGCCGCCCCCGCGTGACACCCCCGCGGCACCCGCGGGGTGTCACCCTGGACAGCCGGACGCGACTTCACCGCGTCCCGCGCGCGCCGACCCGCGCGGCCGCGGGTCGGCAGGCGCCGGCGAACCGCGCCGCCGCCGGCTTCCGCGAGGCGCCGAAGTCGCTCTAGTGGTCCGTTTTCCTTCCCGTCTGCGCCGTTGCTCCTCCCGGGTTCTGTTCTTCACTTTGGAATCAACAAACTGCCCTTGCGTCACGATTTTCCATCGCCCGCCGAATCCATACAACCACGAAGAACGACGGAGGGTTGTCGGGCCATGTTCGTTTGGCCCGCACCCTCCGCGTTAGATAAAAACAACGGGAGAAAATAAATCAACACATGATACAACAATTTTAATAAATTATAATTGTTCATTTGCATCCGGTTCTTTAATTTTAAAGAAACTTTCACTGGAAAAAGGTAATTTCCAAAACAAAAATCCCTACCTCACAGTCATCGTCGTACGCACGTTCTTCGCGGATTTGCTCGCCGCGGAAGGAGGGGATCGTCGCGTCATCACGGAAAGGCGTTGCGTCGACGAACTCCGAGGTTCAAGAACAACAGATTTAATTAATAATAATTAAATCCGTGCGTTGTTAAAAACCACAAAGGAGTTTTAAAAGAAACCCGAAATCTCTCACCTCAAACAGATGATTCGAGGATTTCGTTGCGGATGAAGGAACGTTGCCGAAGAACGTTGCGGGAAGGAAACGTTAGCGTCGCGGCACACGGCGTCGCGTCGTCGATATCCACGGGTTCGGCTTTCTTCGTTGGAGGCCGACGTTCTTCGTGTTCTTCGCGTTCTTCGCGAAGGAGGATGAAGGCTCAAGAATTCCGTCAAGCCTCTCAACGTGTAATCCTCCAAATGTCGTGTTGGTCTTATTTTATTATTACGCCAACAAACGAAAAAGTTGTAAGTAACGACCCATTAATTTGTTGAATTAATTCAATGAAAGAAACCGCCCATTTAATTCACAAAATAAACCGCCCAATTAAATGGTGAGTTAAGGATTTAAGAAAACACGTCAGTTGACTTTCATAATGACGGGTTTTCGCGGGTGCGTTACTTATCGGAAAGAAACGGCGGGGCTCGTGCGGGCCCCACCTCACAAATATTCTACCAAGGGGGTAGGATATTTCTGGATAGAACCCTATCCCTTTCAACTCAGTTTAGGTGGCTTTCAAGTGGCTTCAAGTGGCTTAAGTGAAATAAAATAAAGTTGTCGTAAAATTATTTTATTTCTTAACTTTAAGCCCGAAAATTAAAAACCACACCTGAGCAAACACAACCCCGGAAGAGGCGTTTCTAAGTAAATATCGGCGCTGCAATTTCATCGGTGCCCTCAGAATTCGATTCCGGGCACCGGTTCAAAATTTAGAAAAAACCCGCTCGTCCGTTCACTGAACGTACCCGAGCCAAAATTTGGAAAATGATTTCGGGCACACCAGGCCTCGGAATCAGGTACCGTCAGAAACTGTGTTCTTGTAAAATTCTAAAGAAAATTAAGAAAAAAATTTCCTTGAAATTTATGGGTCTTTACAGTGTTGGGTATCATGAATTTATAAATAGAGTTCCCAAAAGGATTCCATCATTCCTATGATATTTTATTCTTATACTTTGGTAATTTTTTCACACGATAACCATTTTTTCAATATTCATTGTCTATTATTGTAAATAAAATTATGAGTTTTTAAGACATTGTTTCCATAAAAAATCAAAGTGTTGTTTTTATTTATGTTTTGTGTTTATTATTTTATATATTGATCTATTATAATGATAAATTTATTTATATTAGTATACATATGTTCTTGATGAATTTATTTTATTTATGATTTTTTTATTAATGGATCCTGAAATAATTAATGAATTGAAACATAAAATTCTAATGGTCCTTATGGGAGGAAAATGATTATATGACAATTAAAATACCTATTTAATTAAAAATATATTTTTAATTTCAGTATGATTTATTAAATTAAGGATAACATTTTTAATTTTATTATTTATGAATGATTGGTGAATTTTCAATATGATAGTATTCCATTAAATAATATAAAAATAATTGTTTTGGATATATATTTTCTTGATTTTTGTGACAGTACATGCATTAACTTAAATGACACAATTTTAAATGTTTTGTAGAGTTCGAAAATAATTATAACGAAAATCATTAAATAATTTTGAATTATTATTATTTTTCCAAAATCGAAGATATGTTAAAACAATCACATGTTGAAGTTTTTCCCTAATGTGTACATAATAAAATAATAATTTTTTATATAATGAGTAACATAGAAAGTAGAATTGTTAATACATTAAATGGGATATACTATTTTATGGTTTAATGTGTTTTGGGACCCTTTATATGTTAGTTCACTATTTAGGATAGAATTTTGAAATCTATATCATGTAAACTATGAATGTTTAATTTCATTAGTTATTTTGATATGTTTATTAGTAATAAAATGTTTTAAAAAAATATTTTTAAAATAAGGTTTAAGAATATATAATAATGATGTCAAATATAGAATAAGACTATGTATCATAAATAGTTTGTTTCATCCTAGATAAGAAAAAAATTATTATGCTTATGATTTTTGGAATGTAATATAACAAATTTATAGATTAAAATTATTTATTGATCACACACATTTTACATGATATATAAAATTGTGTATTTGATTAAGAATTTAATTACTATTTTATTAATATAAAATGATGTGCATATATTATTTAAGTGTTGTTAAATACATTTTGATTAATTTAATGGTGATGTAATGTTTTTTCCTAACTAAAAAAAGAGTTTTAAAAGTTTTGTTTCATTGGGATTTGGGAGAATTTTAAATTTATTTTGGTTGGGGATATTTTTTTAAGTACTCTTTTGATGTCTAGTTTATATAAAATATTGAAATAATTTTATTAAAATTAGTTCATTATAAATAATATTTATATAGAGAAATGGTTTTTCTTATTTTTGTTTTTATGTTTTTAGGGTATTTAAGAAATGTTGTAGTATTTTGAAATGATGTATAGAAACCATTTAATGAAATGAGAAAATTTATGGTAAGTTAGTTATTTTCTCCATGTAATGATGTTACTATGGTATTTTCATAACTTATGTCATTGTGTTTGATGTGAGTTAGAAAAAATGTATAGAAGGGAAAATATGGACTACATATGGAAATGATGTCTCATGTGTTGAACACAGAGACACCACTTAGGAGATGATATATCATGGGATTTGAAGTGGTAACCATGATCAATTGTCATTCTCATAGTGTAATTATTATGTGAATTTATAAATTTGGTTGAAGATCGCAAATGAAATGTGATGAGTAGTATTGTATTTATTTTAAATGTTAATTTAATAAGATGTAAACTCAATATGTGATAAAGAATGAGATGGTACTACCTAAGGGTGGCTTGGAAGTTAAAAATACAAAATAAATTCATTAGATGATGGAATAAATAAAGATACTAGGTAAACTATTGGGCTAAACATACTAATTTTTTCCTATTGATTTATCTTAAAAGTGTAGGAGGTGATGTTCAAAAGTAATGACGTGGAGTAAATTAGAATATTGTTAAAACAAATTATAATAGAAATTTTTCATGTGATAATGGAATTATAATTCATCGAAAACAATGTATTTGGAATTATATTTTATGTGCTTCCGAGTTATTGTCATTATATTCAATTATAATAAAAGGAATTCTCCAAATAATTGATATTTTTTAAAAGTGAAGTATCCTAGTGGACCTATTTTTGATAAAGTAAACCTATGTGGGAGACTAAAATATATGTCCCTATCTCCAGACTACTCAATATGAGAAACCAACCACCATAGATGAAAAATCAAATCCTAACAACACATCATAAATAGAGGTAGAGAAATAATATAATGGCGATAACAAGAGTGGGAACTATCATGCTTATAGTAATAATGGGATATCAAAACTAGCAGAAGATACTAGTTGTCATAGAATGTGTCGACACTATAAGAATTCAGTTGGACTCAATTTCCTATTAAAGGTAATAATGAAGAGTTCATACGAAGAAATATTCTACGTGGGACGAAAAATAAAATAGACACTGTTCCTCACTTATGAGATGAATATATATGATATATAATTAGAAAGATGATGTTTTTTTCAAAATAACATATGTGACACTAAGGTTTTCATGTAGAGTTTGATATGACTTTGTGATAACTACACTACAACTACTAGGAGCTCAAATCCAATAGAGATAAAAATATTATCATTCCACATATATGATATTATTTTATGAAGAAAAATTTTCAAATGAAAAATATCTAAAATTTGAGTATAAATGATGCCCAAAATAATTCTATATGTAGATAGTTGAATATAAAATAGATAAGGATATAGTCACAGAATTATAAATAAGGGAAATTTAGACGATAATCCATCAAACAACAAAGTGATTTTAGAAGATTCTATGAATTAAAAATAGTGGCTCTTCCAGGGTTGAAAATAAGGTCCTTTGGAATATTGACATAGAAATATTATTTTTCTTTGAATTTATTTCAACATATAAGTATCGTAGTGATTTTAAGATCATGGTTGAATTTAATTTGATTATATGGTTGGTGGAAGAAATGATATTTTTTCATACTATATTTCTTATGATAATATATAAGGTATGTGATTTCATGAGATATGTATGTTCCATGAGGTTCAATAATTCAATATAATCCTGGAAGGATAATGAAAATGAACATCTACTTATGTTAGGAAGAAATATAATATGAAAGTTTGTAAAGTGTTTCAGAAATAAATAATGAATTTTGATGAGCCAAAGGGGATGATTGCTGTATTAATGTTGTATATGTTTTAAATGTATCATAAGTATTAAATTAAATGGGAAAAAGAACAGTTAAATGATAATTTTTTTGAGATACTACATTGAAATAAGTATCATTTTCTTGTGATAATTTTTTGTAATATTTTTAATCTCTAAATGATGTGATGATGATGCATGAATACTGTACATTATTTACTATAAATGAAGAATTGAAGATGGATATTTTAAATATTTTGAGTGTCAAATATTCTTTGGGTAAGGTTATGAAGAATTTTAATTGATTATTTTAGGATAACTTGTTTTGTAATTTATACAATTAAATTCCAGGAATAAAAAAATATTTGTTGTAAATGAGATGAATATTTATTTTTCGAAGGTTATTATAATGCTGTTATTTTGGATATCTCGTTTTATGGTATTTTTTTAAAAAGTAGAGTTCCATATCAAACCAAGGCCAACATGTCGGATTATATATATATAGAGGATGCAAAGTATGAATAGGTGCACACATGGTGAATGGGAGCTTGCAGGTAAATTCACCATAGCAGTTGGTGTTGAATGTCATTGTAGGGCGAGGAAAAATGTCCATAGAGAAAACCCAATAAAATTAAAACATTAATGGTCATTAAAGTTCACAAATCAAATTATTAATGAGTGACATGATGATGTAAACCTCAACGAAGGATTCAATTTATTGTGGCAGTATACAATTTTTAATACAAGTCACACTTAGATTTAAACAACACTAGAAAATATATTAAATAGAGTCACTTGATTGAAATTATGTTTGTATTTCATGAGTCATGTTCAACCTTCATATAATAGTGTTTTAAGGCCACATGAGGAATTTTTTATATCATTTCTTTCTTGCAGTATCCACCATGAATGGTTATGGTGTTCAATGGTGTTGGGAATATTTATCAGATGATCAATATACTTCATGTACCAAAAAGGTGAAATATATGAGGTGTTAACTTCATGAGTTTTACATATTTATGCTATAATGAAATTCATGCATGGTTAATGGTAACATAGTGGAAGAATTTTTTTGATATTATAATGTTCTTGAGATACATTTTGATTAATGATGAAAATCTTTTCCCAAAGCCACATAACATGATATTTTTATGGATTTTTGTTGTGATGTTATTAGCTGAGTAAATAAAGGCGCTGTGCATAGGGTGACTATGAAATTGGAATAATTTGTCATATATGATTATTCAAGACCCTAAAGTGGTGAAATGGTTCTATAAATACACCAAATCCCCTGATTTTTTTGATATGAATTGAATTTTTATTGTTTGTCAGATATAATTGAAATAAGATTGTAGTGTTGTAATGAGAAGATAGATCTTTTATTACACCAATAAAAGGAAGGTACTCTTGTAGTGTTGATAATTATAGAGAAAAGTTAAGTGTATTGAGTATATCATGAAATACATGTAATGTGTTGATACAGTTGCACAGATTTTTCTACAAACTATAAAAGAGTTTGAATTATATATAGTTGTGGCCGAGGTCCCGTACTTTCTTATGTGAATAATTTTAGGAATTCCATGAATTATTCATATGAAATGAATGCATTGGGATAATTGAGGTCTGTGTAATATAATAATTGTGAATAATAAATCACCCTATATATATTTATTATAGTTATGTTAAGGAATAAATTATAAAAATAGATAGACTCAATCATTTCTTTTTCCATGGATGACTAAAATACACCAAAAATGAATCCAAGGGAAGAATAATAAGAGAGTACATATACTTTATGCTTGTACATACATGAAGGATCAACATGATTCATCTATTTTTGAGGTAGTGAACAATGTGAAATTTTAAAATTAATTTGTGTAAGATTTATTTTCATAAAGTACACTGGAGAATACAGGAGACTGAAGTTGAGTAGTTTATTGAATAAAAATAAGGTTAGAATTATTTTTTATTTAGGTTTTTGAGTATATTTAGATCTTTGAATGTCTATCAATATTTTTAAGACTAAAGTATTTTACTTTAGTACATATTGAAGTTATTAAAGTCTATACAAGAGAAATACCTTTTGATCTAGCTTTATCATGGAGGGTGATAAATGTACAAAAGGTGACGAAGCAACTTAGAGTATACCAAGAGCTTTCTATCATTTGATCAATGCTATAAAATAATTTTGTAATTGAGGTGTCTACCTAGTCATGGAAGTTGATATTTTAGTTGGGGTGTATAACCAAATACTGATGAATTTTATTTAAGGTTCCTAACTAACATCTTTTGTATTCACTTTTGAATATAGCGAAGAATCCATATTTGGGAATCTAACGAACATGGTAGGGATCATGATTTTATTCCAACCCTTATAATGCCTATATGAAAGGCTATTTTCTATAACTACTATACACATGGTGAGGCTATTTAATATTATTGATAGGATCGAGAATCATAACAAGTTTTACAATTTAAATTTAAAAAAATCATAAAATAATACCATTTATTCACCCACTCTCTCAATGGTCAATCATTCTTGGAGAACTACAAGTTGTACGATAGAAATAATTCCCTTTAAAGATACGAATGGTTTTTTTATAAAATATAAAATCTAACTTCTATGAATAAAAAAATTGTTCCAAAATTTTATGGTTAGAAATATCATAGATCAAGGGATAGGATCCAACCCTACTATCAATCACATATCATGGAAGTAGTAGATGCTATGATTGTGGGGTTTCCACCCATTTATCATGATTCTAATTTGAATCAAGATTATATAATATATACATTTTCATATATAAATACTCATAATTATATGCTAATGTATCCATTTGAGAAGGTCTACACAAAGGTAAAGGGTGTCCAGAGTTCCAAAGAGATTTTAGAGAAATTGAGAAAACACTATGAGGGTCATGTTTATGTTATGTAAGCTAAATATAATATTTTAAAGACAACGTTTAAGGGAATAAAAATGGATGAAGATGAAATATTAATGACTATTTTATCATGTTGAATGAGATATCTAGAAAAATTCATTTTTTTATCATATTTTTTTATGATTCAATTATTAGAAAAAATCTTATAAGGATTTTTCCAAGTTAGTTTAATATAAAAATATCATCTCTCAAAGAAAGAGAAGAATTGATTATAAAAGAGTTACATAATAATAATTGTTCTTACATTATAATAAAGAAACCAACCATCAAAAATAAGTAAAATGATAAAATGTCCTTTAAATCCACGAGAAAAAAAAAATCGAGGAAAAAGAGATTATAAAATCAAGGGATTTATATGTTTAATAAGAGAATATAATTAGTGATCTTTAGGAGAAACTTGAAATATGCGAAGAAGGAAAAAGAGGGGAATAATGAATATGAATTTTTGTTCAAAATGACTTGAATAAATTTAGGGCATAATTTTTTAATTTAGTTGATGTTAAAGGAGAATGCTCAAAAATTTGTGAGATGGTGCGTTTCAATCAGAAATTCTAAAATACACCTAATATATCTCAATTTACGATTGAAATTTCTAATAGTGTAGGTGAATGAAATTATTCTAAAACTATTTATATCAATTAAATTCATAGGATTTCTTATAAATCAATATAAGTGAATAATATACCAATAAGACTTCTACTCCCTAAGAAAATGATGGCTCATACTTATGAAAGATACCCCAATCCAATTTATAAATAGATTTGTTATCATGGAGGGAGATAACAATTTATAGGTTATTACTATTGTTTTAGAAGTTATATACAAAATTTTTATTCATGTTGGTTTAATATGACATTTTCTGGAATTAGGAACAAATCAAGTGGGGCCTCTTGTAAAACAATGAGTGTTAAAACACCAAAGAGGCGAGTTGTTTTCAGATCTAAAAAAATATTTCTAACTAAAATAGATATGGTTATTTATAATAAGTATGTGGTAGGTGTGGAAAAAAGGTGACATGGATAAGAAATTCATGACTATAATTTTTGGATATAAATCTAAGGCTATGAAAGGGAATGAAATTCAATTAGACAAAATAGAGGAGTAAATAAATTTAATGCCTTTTGAGATGGTTTTTGAGAAGCCCCAAGAAATAGAGAACTTCAAAAAAGAATATTTAGAGGTCAAGACCAGGAATTTGGAGATTTCTAATGGAATTAATAAAGTATATATTATTGATAATGTTATAGGAATTTTTTTTACACCTAAAGAAGTTTTCATTTATGGTAATCAATAAAAAAATATAGATCTAAATATTGAAGAAAAATAATTTGAATGTGTGGTAAATCTGGGTATGGCACAAAAGATTTTATTAAAATATTCAGAAGATGCAATGAGGAAGATAATTCTAGATCTATGGGAAAATTTTCCCTTGAAAAAACATGTGGATAAAAATATTTCACATAAATAATAAGCTCAAGTTAAGAAGAAAAACAAGAAAAGCATTGAGAATCAAAACATGATGAAGTTCCCAAATATATATTCCCATGTAAAGCTTGAAAGAAAATAGAAATCATGGGTGAGAGGAAACTCTTTTCATGAGATATTATTCTATGTAAAATTTTTCCCTAATTTTTCCCCTATCATTATGTTTTGTGCTAACATGTATGGAATTGAAGGTGATAGATTAATCCCTTGAGGGGGATTAAAGATGATTTGATGTTGTTAACTCATAACTACACAATGAGTGTTTAATTTTGGAATATATTTGTAAAAATTATAATATTAGGTATGATAGTAACTTACATAACCACATAATAAATGATTTAATTTTTTAAAAATGGATAATTAATCTTGAGCTAAAAGGTGGGAGATATATTTTATTCCCTTGGGACATTCTGGTGTGTTTTTTTAAATGAGTACATGATGAATACATTTCCTGATTTATAGTTCAAGAATCCCTAAAATAAAATGAGTGATTTATCTGAGAATGGTATCAAATTATTGGGGTTTCATTTATAACATTTTCAGCCTTGGTTGATACCTCATGTTCTCTATACTAGGTTTTCCCTAGTATACTTAGATTGGTTTAACTGAAGACACATTATTAAAGTGCATTTTGATATATAATATTTCTTTCATAAGTGGATCATGTTATGATTATTATTTTTATAGAGGATAGTGGGATTTATTGTTGACATGTGAAGGTGGTTTATTAATTTATAAGTTATAAATTGTACCTCTTCATTTATTATCAATAAGGGGGAGAATAACATTGAATTTTTAAAGTAGTGTATTATTGAAAATCAATTTAATGGTTGAGATAGAAGTTACCAAGTGAATTGTTGATGTATGAATATTGATATTCTATCAATGTATCATGAGGAAGAACGTGAATTGATAAAGAAAACCTAATATTTAAGGATTGGTGAGCTTCAACTTTATAAGAAGTGGAATTTAGTTTTAATTATTATTGAACTTTTTTTAGTGTATAAAACATGTTCTAATAATGTTTGATGAATATAAATTATTTACTAAAATTGAAGACGTAAATATAAATATTTTAATTATTTTGAGTTTTGAATATAATTTCAAATATTTTATAATTATTTGGAATTGATGAATTGATGATGAAGAGTTTTTGAATTTATATGAGTATGTTCCCTAAATAAAAAAAATATTTTTTTGGAATGGGATAGATAATTAATTTATGAGAATTCTAAATATGATGTTTTTAGGGAATAAATTTATTGTGGTTCTCTTAAAAAGTGGCCAGATATATCTATAAAAGTATAGAAATGATATTTAATTGATATACAGAGAAGGTATATCATGATTAGGTGCACACAATATATGTGTGATCACACGAGTCAGTGAAAAAGAGAAGTTAATGGTTATCCGTACTAGTTGGTTAGGCACAATGGACATAGGGTTCTACTAAGCACAATAAAATTTAATGTCTAGTGTAGAGTTCATGTCCTCTTATTATGGTATTATATGATGGAATAAACATTGATATGTGGTTTCATATATTATTGCACTATAAAATTTCTAATACATGTCTTGCATGGATTTAAATGAAATTTCATGCTGTATTAAATAGTGTCTCTTAATCTAAATAACCTTAAGACCTTCATGAGTCATCTCTATACATTGTCTCATAGAAATTTCAGGCATCAAGAGGAATGTTAACTTTCACTACATTCATGTACTATCTACTAAGTGAGTTTTTTATGTTTAGTTGTGTTATAAATAATTGGAAGGTGATCAATGTAGTCTACGTACCAGAAAGATGAAATGAAATAGGTTTTATCTTCATGATTTCAATTGGAAGATGTAGTGATGGTTTGTGTGAATTGTTTATAACCTCATAGTGGAGGAATCTGAACAATATTTAAATTCTCAAGAGATATTTATTTTGAAACGATGAAGGTATTTTATGAAATCTGTAAAATAGGAGATGTTTATGAAGGTTTTCCATAAGATTAGAGGATGAGCGATGAAAGGGGGTTCATGTAGTGTAATTGAGTCTCTATAATGAGTGGTCATATATAATTCACAAAGGCACTGAGGTGGTGTAATGATTTCTAAAATAATATAGATCCTCACCATTTTTTTATATGAGTTGGACATGCATTGATTGTTAGATAGAATTGAAAATTAGAGAAGAGTGATACCATGAAGATAGATCTTTTCGTCAGCCACTAAAATCATGACACCCTATTAGTAAAAAAAAATTAGAGTTGTTTCAAGTGAATTGAATTTTCCATGAAGACCATGTGAATTGTTATTACTCATTCACGGGGGTTTCTACATAATAAATAATAGTTTGAAGAAGAATATACTAATTTTGAAACTAATAATATCTTACATAAGATGTTTCTCATGACCTTTCATGATACAAACAATGTGCACTCATCAGAATAATTGAGGTTCCTGTACCCTAATTATTTATATGAACAAAGAACCCTATGTACAATTCTTACACTTAGGAAGGAATAATAATAAGAGAGAGACTCTTGTATTGATTTATGAAGGAATGCATAAAATATATCCAACATGAATTCATTCAAATAAGAATAAGTCAGTATATATTCTACATGCTTGTAATTTGATAATGTATTCAATTGATTTATTTATTATTAACATAGTGAAAAATGTGAAATATTATGGGGAATTTAGGTAACATTTATTTTCACAAGAAACATTAATGAATAAGAGAGACTAACGATGAGGATTATTTCTGATGGAGAGGATAATCAACATTCTCATTTATTCAGAGTGCAGAAGAAATTTGGATCCTAGATGATATTTCAAGAGTTTGAAGACTAGAATATATAAATCCATTATATAATGAACAAATTGATGTCTATACATGATAAATACCTGTTAATCTAGCCATATCATAGAGGGAGATCATTTTACAGTAGGTAATGAATAAACCAGGAGTAGATAAAAATATTTTTTATTGTATCAATGCTATAAAAAGAGTTTGTGATTGGAATGTATAAAAATTAACTAAATTGGAGAATAAATTTATGGTGTATAAATCATTTTTGGAGAATTTTAGTTGGAATGTTTTAAAAACAACAATTGTAGTCACTTGTGAATATAGTAAATAATCTATTTTAGAGTGTATAACCATTATGGAAAAGAGTATGATTTTATTAAAAACCTTTTAAATATTAAGTGATAATATTGTTTTCATTATGAATACCCATGAGGTATGGCTGTGAGATATTATTGGGATGATCAATAACTATAACATTTTAAATTTGTTGAATAAAAAATAAAAGAATTTGTAAAATAAGTCCACTAATTGACCAACCCTCTTTGTAGTAAATTTAGTATCATACACTCTATAATGAAATACTATATAGGTATTGAAAAATTAGATTGTGATAGTTGGAAGCTATAGTAATTCAAAATATCAACAAAAGTTCAATCCCTAAAAGTGAGACATTTGAGTTCTATTGATAAAAAAGGCATGTTCTTGGATAATGTCCAAAATTAAGGCCACATTAATGTATGTGGAGAAAAGGGAAATAGATAATTAATATTAGATGCACATGTATGTAGAAGTTTTTGTATTCAATAAAAATAAGATCATAAGTGCATTAATACATGATCTTATAGATTTTGATAATCAGAATATTAATTAATGCTGAGTAAGAGGCCATATTTGGTAGAATACATAGAAATAAAGTTCATGCTATAACTATTAAATTCAATAGAAGTAAGTGCACATGAAAATGCAGGTGGACATTGAATTCATGAGAAGCCAAGAAAACAAGATGCTTCTTATATGTGTTATTAAAATATAAATACTAGAAAAGTTTCCTATGAAAATTTTTCTATATCCATTAATAGTGTAACTATGCATGTAGTGTACCATATTACCACAATCCATATTTTATCATGGCCATATGGCTACCTATATTAGCCTATGGACATAGACTATGCAAATAGTGGCTATAGGACTACTTATATCCATGGTTAAGTGGGAACATGGTAGTAAATGAACAATATAAAATTTACAATTTCATGAGAAATGCATTAGTAGGGATTGATAAATGGATATGGAAACGGTTGAAGTTGATAGTGGCTATAAATTATTTTTTGGCCATGATACATATAGACTAAGGCCACAAATGGGACATATGCCCATAATTCATATAGACATCGTGGTCATCGATAGGATAATTGGGAATGGTACACCTTTATTATTATTTTAGGTTTTTAGATGGACTCCATTTAGCGTGGTCTATATGGGCTATGGCTATTTTTTCTTAAGAACCACTATGGTTTTTCATATTTTTTATAAATTATAATAATATTAAATATAAATAATTAAATTTAATTATTAATAATTATATTAATATATATGTACGTATATATAAATTCCTATATTACATCATTCTTTAATGGTATGGTCTTATAATAAATATAAAATGGTATTAGAATCAATCATAACCGGTTGTTTTTGAATTTTCAAAGGCTCTGACCATGGTCATAAACTATGATCATAGATTAGACCTATCACTGTATTCTATGTAGACCATTTAAATATCCTATAGGGAAAATTTATATAATTTTAACACATGGAAATTGAATGGTGTAGAGAATTTATGTTTTAATATCATGTGCCTATGAAATTTATAGGAACAATTGATTATAAAAAAGGATATGATTATTAAGATATATTTGTCAAAAAATAGTGCTTCTAATTGAGAAAGTGATTTTTGGTTTTTAATTAATTAGAAGTGCATTTGGGTTCACATTTTGATAGGACCAGAGCCTATTATTACATAAAATAATCGAAGGGTTTCTAAAATTTAAAAAATGAAAGATAGAGGGAAAGGGAAACATCAAGGGTAACCTACTAAAGTTTTATAAATTGAATTTTTTGAAGGTAGTAGCTCTAAAAATTATGTTTTTGAAAGTTAATGTAGATGGCCAACATGCATTCTATAATAGTATAGGATAAAGTTGGACATAGAAGACCTATTTATGTACTGAAATTGTTGTAATTGGTAGCAGTTAGTATAGTTCATTTTGTTTTTGTGTGAGTTTTTATAAACTGTGCATTTCAGATAGTACCAACCCTATAACAACCAAGAATATAGAAGATATTTTCTTTATTTAAACCACCTGACATTAATTCTTAAAATTTTTATTTTATTCTTATAGAAAAATGAACCTTGAGTAGAAAAAAAGTTATACCCCTTATGATTCAAATGTCCAACACTTTATTCAATGATAATTGAAGATTCCAATAAAAGTAAATTGGAAAAATTATAACATTCCATGGATTTTTATATACCCCTGATTATAACATCCATTATCTGTGTGTAAATTAAAATGGGATAGTAAATAAAAAAGAAAAGTATATTTACCACTCATAAATAAGAGGGAAAATATTCATCCATGATGATAGGAATTACTAGAACAAAACTATTAATAATGAATAACTTGATTAAAATATAATCATATTGTGAAATCTATAATTAAAATTAAGGGAATGAGAAATTTAATTTAAAATTTAAGAACAAAAATGAATTTATAGAGAGTAATATGGGTAATATAGCCATTATCAAAGGGAATTATGGTGATTATAAATTTGATCGTTGGATATAAATGTAGCCTATAGGTATAATGAGTTTCTATATTATAAGTAAATAATATAATAAGAAAATAACAAAGAAAAAAAAATATTTAACTAAAATATTTTTTTAAATTTTTTTATGCGTTATGTATTAAGATTATAAAAGTACGATATTATTTATTTATAAAAAATATAAAAAATATTTTAATCTCAATGGGTTGAAGTAATTTAATTTATAAAATATATATAATTAATTTTAAAAGTATTTAGTGAATATTATCTAATATATAATTGATGAACTATTTTTTAAAAATGTTCTCTATTTTTTTGTTAATTTCTCATAAAGAATGATTTTAATGAAATATTTAGATAATATATCATTTAATGTAAGAAAAAAAGTATTTGAAAATTTATTAATATGAAAGGAATAAGAATAAATCCATATTATTATTAAAAATAAATTATCACAAATTTTTTATTTTTTTCCATCTACATTTATAATAAAATTAATTTTTATCAAATATTAACATTGATTCTAATAATAATTTTTAAATATTTTTAAACAGAATATCAATGTTTGGAAACAATTATATTTTCATATTTAGTATAAAAATATGTTTCCAAAGTAACTATTAATTTCCAGGGGAGAATAATTATTTTACAATAATTTTTTTATAAAAATTGGGTATTTTTATTGTCAATAAATCAATCCCTTGTTTGATGAATCTATGTTTATTTTAAACAAATTAAAAAATATATTAAATCTCATTTAATTATAAATTTATAGTAAATAAGAATAAAAATAATTAATGAATAATTATTTTTTCTATGAAATCTTTTTCTCATATTTTTTTATTTTGAATGTTATTATTTTCATATTTGGAAAATAAATTAGATTAAATTGATTCCAAATACTCTTTCATCCTAAAAATGTTTTGTAATAGGGTTAATTATATATTTTTAGTAGAAAATATAATTACCATAGTAATGATTAAATCATGGTTAATGAGTAAAAAATTTAATCTACCATAGCTCAAATTTTGTTAAGTTTACATGACATGTAGAACATTTATAATTTAACACCTAGATATTTTTTGAATTATTTTTTCTTCCAAAGTAATATTTTTTAAAATTTTCATTTCATGCAACACTTAATATAGCTTGTGTTATTTGAAAGCACTATGCTTGGATTGAGTTTCATGCAACACCAAATTATGATTGCACTACAAAGAACACTTAGATTAAATTTTAGTATAAAAAACACTATGTTTTTCTTTTGTTACACACAATACCAAGTTCCTTTTATAGATTTTGAAACACTCAAGACCGAGTTTTATCGAACTACAATATACTACCAATATTATTATTTAAATATTATTATAGCTACCTCTTAACCATTGGAATTTATGTTATGAATAATATTAACTAATTTGTAACAATATGATATAACATGTTTATAACATGAATCCTTTGGTTAAAAATTATTAGAGGCCAATGTAATTACCTTTTGAAAATAAAGAAATTATTTTTCCTGAAAAAATATTTTATTATTTTAAAAAAAATTTATCGCAATAGAAAAAGAAATTTTTATTAATTTCTTTAATAATATATATATATATATTATAATAAATCAATATTTTTTATAATAAAATAATACATTTTATAAGTATAATATTATAAGAAATCCAATTTTATGAAGAAAATATGTATTTCTTTATAATGGGAAAATTTTACACCCTTTTAATGGAGAATCCATTTAAAATAATTTATTTGAAAAAATAATATATATATTTTTTTTAAATTTTTTTTTTTAAAAGTTCAATATCAAAATTTACTTGGGGTAAATTTTTGGCATTTCACTGAGATGTTTTTGTTTTTGATTAATAGTTAAAATATAGAATTTTTATTCACAATTTCCTTTTATTATAATTAATTTATATAGTTAAATTAAATTTTAATTAAATTTTAATGTATAATTATTCAATTTTAAATAAATTAATCCAAATTAATTCATTTTTATAAATTTCACATTGAAATTTAATATAAAAAACATTCCAAACATTTTAACTTTTTTACTTTAAAAACCCGCTTTTTCATTTTATCTGCGATATTAAACTAAAAATAATTTATACCAATTATGTGATTGAAAATTGAAAAAATGGCTTCCAAATTAGTAATAATCATAATTTATAATTTCTAATAAGGTCAAATTATTTTTTTACCAAAAATACTGGTGAAGGTGATCAAAACTAATTATAGTGATTAAGAGAAAAATTAGCTTAACAATGGAAGAAACCGTAAACATCTAGCTCAAAATGAACTAGAAACTTTTATAAAATGAATTTCATGTTAAAATGTATTCTATATACTCAATTATATTAGTTTTGGAACGTAAGCAGATCCACATGACATTTTAAAAACAAGATTGGAATTCCCTTTTTAAATATTTACAAGAATTCCACTCCTCCATTATAAAAATGAACTCAACCCTCCCACATATTAACACCTCTAAATCCATTTGTATCCACCATAATCCAAGAAATATACTCCCAAAACCCATACCATTATACTATAATCCTCCCTTTGGTCATAAATTTAACCAAGGAAGCCCTTTGGTGCCAACCAAAAAGAGTTATGGGAAGAATAGGTAATATCCCTCCAAAATCTATTTTGTTTTATTTTAATTATATACCCCCCTAAAATATTTTTATTAATTGATTATAAAATAACATAATTGTACTAAATGTTTCTATAGTTTATTTATTTTATGTTTTAGAACAACACTTAGACACACTTCCATCTAATCGGAAACGAACATACCGTTCTCGCGTATGAAAAACTGCCATATCACGAAATGATGTTTATCTTTTTTTACTTTACCAACTCTCATGTTGGATAATTATGATGGAAAACTTATTTTTATATTATATATATTATATTTATGATTTATTAATTCTTCTTCAATTTTTATATAACACATACCTTCATACTTTCAATTTTGTGTAAATATGATAACTTTGTTTGTAGACATGTGGACTACCGACTCCTCAATGCAATGTGATTCATTTACAATTTACATGGAATGAATTAAGGATGTGTTTAGTGAAATTTTATGATATAAATAAATTCAAGACTCAAGGTAAGATTTTTATCATCTCCCTTTTTATATCTATGAGATATATTCCTTATTCACCACCCATTTCATTTTGGTGGTGTATGTACTACTAATGAATTTATTCTAATATTATAAAATTAAATTTATGGGTATTTAAATATCCATTTTATGTTCTTTATTTTTTTGTTTTTATGGTTCAAAATCTACCAAATCTGTAAAGTGGGTTTTGTATTATGTTACCTTCTTTGAGATATATGCTATGTTATGAAACTATATTATTATATAGGGTTTATATACCACCCTTTGTCATGTTATATCATGAATATCATAATTTAATGATATTTTAAAATAGATGTAATGTTATTATATTATATATATATTATGATTCAATGTTACAAAAGTGGTAGTGGTTTATTGTTAAAATCTCATCGTTTATTAAGATTGTTTACGACTATGCCTCCATTGATTAAATACTAGGATCCATATCTCAAGAAATCTCATGGATTTTCTTAACCTATGGTTATTAATGAATTATTAATTTTTTGGTTCCATTTTTTAACTCTTTGTTTCTTAATAAAATTAAGAAAGTGTTTTTTAAAAAATCTAAATTATCTCTCTCTTATGTCGTAAATTTGAGTTATTTCAAAACTTGGTTTTCTAAAAAAAATTCTGAAAAATGTTTTTTGTTTATAATTTTTTAATATTTTTCAATCCCCTTATATATATTTTCAATGAAAAAGTTTTTCAATATGTTTTTATGATTTATTTATAATTTTTAAAATTAATTTCTATGTAAATGAAATTATAAATGTTTTCAAGATTCACTTACAAATTTTCAAATATATTTTCAGAGTTATTTTTTTTAAAATCATTTACATTATAAAGGTTGTTTTAAAAGAAGAAAATATATTTTCCTCATGAATTTTTTTAATTTTTTAATTATTAATTTATATGTTTTAATAGTGTTTTTTAATAAAATTATTATGAATATTTTATATGTTTCAAAAAGTTAATATCAATGAAAGATTATTTTCCTTTAGAAATACTACATGTGATTTTAAAAAATAATTCTACATATAATATGAAATTAATTGATATATTTTAAGTGGTTTTTGTTACATGATCTAGGAATATGATTTATATTTTTTTAATGGTTTGTGTTTTTATGGAATGATATTTATGAAACCCAATTCTCTTCCATGTGTTATATGATTTTGAAACCCATTTCTTGGGTTATTCTTTTATAAAATGATTATGGAAAGTGTATATTTTTAATAGTTTATAACATGATGAAATTTTGATGATACCCATTTAATTTCACGGGCTGTGATATGATTAATATTTTGTTATATTGCGAAACATGCATGTATAATTTGATTATGTGATGGGTGAGACCTTTATTTTTCTCCAAAAAATAGGGAAATGATAAATGTTCAATGATATTAGAGGGTACATGGGAGGGAACCCAAATAATAAAACATAACGGAATCCCAAGAACAAAAAAGTGGGTACAAATGAGGTCATACCATGCCCAAAACAAGAGGGTACATGTGAGGTCATCCCAATACTAAAACAAGAGGGAAACCTAAGCCCAAAACAAGAGGGTACACGAGTTGGAATACCATGACTGGAAGAAAAGGGTACACAATAGGGCATCCCATTCCTAAAGAAGAGGGTACTTGGTAAGGAATACCAAGACCTAAACAAGAGGGTACGTGGGGGTAATAATAATCCTGAAACAGATACATTGGTGATTATCCCAATCCAAACATGTTATAAAGGTCTTGGTAGGTTTCCTTGAAATATGAATTTATATGCTTTTATGTATGCCATAAATCTAATGTCTTATTCCTATGTTATGATTTCATGTATTATTCTCCTAATTTACGTATGATTCATGTCTTATGTAATTACATTATTTATTCCATGAATCAGGTTTATGATATTTGATATTCAATGTATGATACTATAATTTTATGATCACGTTATCATAAACATATCCACATGTTTATCTCTATTGTTTACCATTACCGAGCATATTATCTTACCCCTTTTTTATATTTCCTTTATCGAGGTTATAAAGAATGGTTTTAAGACGAATTAATAAAGGTAATATCTTTGTGTGAGACATTGAATATATTTCACTAATATTGAATATTTTTTTCAAAGTTTTTAAAGACACCAAACTATTATGGTCCTCAGTCATGTACTTTTTTAATATTCTGAATATTCATCTAAAATGTTTTAATATCCATTTATATCCAGTATGGGTTTGTATTATTGGTATTATAGGAAAGGTTTATTCAAATATTGGAAACTAAGATATGAAATCTATAGGGAGATACCTAGGTATTTTTATATGGAAATGTCAAGGGATGCCCTTAAGGGTAATAATAAGGCTGAGTTAATGTTTAGTAAAATGTCCCATAATTTTGTTAAATTATTGAGTGAGTGGTTTTCTAAAAATATATCTCGATATGGATACTAAAATTGGATGTGGATTTAGCATAGATGTACATAGTGGTACCAACACTGGAAGAACTGTGTTGAGTTAGACTAAATCGAGAACCAGTACATTACAACGATCCTTGATGCCCACCTGGTTTGACACTCTCAAGGGATGAAATTTGGGAATTAAAATACTCTTTATGAACAATCATTATGGATTTAGAGATAAGATGACTATAAATAAACTAGGATTAACCAATGGTTTTATATATTTAAGAAGAATGTGTCAATATTTATGCATTATATATGTAATTTTTCATGATTATGTGAGTTTCCATATTGATAAGTGTTTCCAACTATGATTTATAGTTTTATTCAATAGTAGTAACTAAATGGAACTGGGGTTAACATTGAATGATTCAAATTTACGAAGTATCGACATGATGAAAATAAATTTCCTATGTAGAAATATCATGAATAGAATGTGGAAGGTCCATGATTATTGGTTATGCAACTAAAGAGAAAGAAAATATAAATCTCATGTGAAATATATTTGTTGTTTTAACAGAATTTCTTACGTTAAACCTAAGAAACATGATTAAATTGAGGTTGAGGAACCTTAAGAAAATATTCATATTTCCCATTTTAAAAAAATTGTATTAAGAAATAAGTTGACGAAGTCTGATAAGTGGAGTAAGAATAAATTTGGACAAATAAGTATTATTGTGTTAGAATTAAATGATTGTTTCATATGAATCATGTAATATATAGTTATTTTCTATATAAGTTTTTCATCTAGTATTTGAAAGGATATGGTAAATGGTGCCAATGAAATAGGAAAATAATTTATTGGAAATGTGAAATTTTTATTAAGGTAAGGTAACCCTTTATAAGTAGATAAATGTTTTCTTAGCTTAGATAAATATATGATTGATTTAGAAAATGAAAATTAGATAGTATCGATGACCTTAGAACTGATTAAAGATTTGTGCAAAAAGTGATTTATGTAATGAATCCATGTTTTATCAAGGAAATTACCTTATTATAATTATGTATTATATTATAATCATATAATATTACACATATAATATAATACAAACCTTATAAATGTATAATGAGTAAATTAAGAAGAATCTCAAGAAGTTAAGGAACATATACTTATAAAATATTAACTTGACCTTTAGAATAGTAATGTGACCCTTATGAACAATAAACTAGCCCATTGAATAGTAACCTCACTAATTAAAGAATAAATAAAATTTATCCATATTATAAGTGACAATATAATATAAATATATCATAGTATAAATAAGTAAATATTTTAACAATTCTTTATTAAGTGTTGGTATTTTTATGATTCATGTATATTTAAATAAATTTTTTTAATTAATTAAATAATTTAAAATAAAAATTTATCATAAAATATATTTATAAATAAATATTTTTATGACTTATTATTATAAGATAAGTTTAAGAGACCTTAATTAAATTTTCAAGGTATTAGAAAATAAGTTTAATTTTAACATTTATATTTTTCAAAAAAAAATATGACTTTAATTGAAAATAAAATTTCTCATATTTAGAAAATTATTTTCATAATCTAGGGTTCATTTCTTTATTCTACCCTTTAGAAAATTTTCAGGGTGATGTTTTGGGATTTTTATAAAATACAAGAATTTTTTTGTGAATAGTAAAATATGCTAATTTATGATAAATGCCAAATAAATTAATATATGCATCATTCATGAGTAATAGATGATGTAAATTTATATTTTTTAGAAATAAAATTCCCTCTTTACAGTTTTTGGGGACAAGAATCAAGAATATTCATAATCTTGTGCAAAAAATTTAAACTAATGATTAAAATAATGGGAAACCCCTTCTCTTATCCACTATAAATACCACCCTCTTGAACTCATCTCCTCACACCTATCAAGACTTGTTCATTTCCTAAATTATTATAAAATATCTCTATAATACTCTCTCTTATGTCCAAGAACACATGTTCTCAAAAAATACTAAAACCTCTCCCCCTAATAGGCTATAAAGGAAGATATATTCAAGATGTAAATTCATGTTCTCCTTTCTTTTATTTCCTTGTCCATGTTCCTTTTTTTCATTTATATCCTCAAAAATACTGAAAAAAACTGTGTGATAACTCCATTGCATTACATGTAATGGAATTTTGTTATGATAATGGATTGATTCATCATTATCTCTCATTTACCCTCCTTTTATACTAGT
Source organism: Viscum album (assembly GCA_963277665.1). Classification (NCBI taxonomy): domain Eukaryota; kingdom Viridiplantae; phylum Streptophyta; class Magnoliopsida; order Santalales; family Viscaceae; genus Viscum; species Viscum album. The sequence continues at coordinate 1,494,200,621 of OY728147.1, read as the reverse complement.
TTTGAAAACACCATCTAAGATGTGTTAATTCATTAAATTCAAGGATGACGAGTTTTAAATTTATTTTACCGTCTTCAATTTTGGCTGTGACACCATTTTAGGGTTGATTCATACTATAATATATTTATTTTTTCTAATTTAAGATTTTGTTATCTTATTTACACATGATATTAATTTATAAAACAAAATGTGTTCTTGGAGACTAGAAACTACCAAAAAGGTAAAAATTAAAGTTTTATATAATGATTCATCTTCACCCCAATTGACCAAATGAATTTTATAACCATGTAATATTCTGTATGTTCACTAATTACATATAACTCAAATTATTCCGAACCATTATCACCTTACATGTTTATCCTTAAATTTATATTTTTAAACAAATCATGAAAACTAAGGAAACAAATGCTCCCAAAACAATGAAATTGAACATCTTAACGACCCAAAAACGTCATGAATTAACCTAATAAGGTTATTATATTAAAATTACTTGTATAATAGGTTCTGGAAATATTAATTAATTATTGTAAATTTGGTTATCTTGGACATTAATATCAAGTGAAGGACACCATCGTACTTAAGTTAAGGGATTCTACCTGAACCTCCATTATTCCTTCATGCTGTTCAATATTTATTTTTTCCCAAATGAAGTTATCTATTACTTTTATGATCATATTATAAATAATGTTTATATAAGCAAAATTAATTTATCATGATCCATTCATCATTATCTTCTTTGAATATAGAAGTTTTGAAATGATTACCCCCTCAATTATTCCTGATAATCAAGCCCGTTTTAAGAGAACTTTTCGAATATTTTCCCATTTTCAAGTACAATATATAATCTATTTTTAAGACACCATTATATTTATAAAACAAATATGTTTATTATAGAAACATTTTTGGTTCACTTATGGTTTTATATAAAATATTATGCCCTTTTATTGTTATAATGGACTTTGAAATTTTTCTTTAGCCGCACTAAAATGTTTTAATTCTAATGTTTTTAAGTAATCTTTTTTACTTGTTGTTTATTAATGTTAACTTCACTTTTCATGATATATTTCTATTCCACCCTATTATTTCCCATTCATGATCTAATTCCTTTCCTTCATAGGAATTTTTATTTTACACTCATTTTTTATGCTTTATAACATGATTATGATACCCAATACATACTATGGGTAACCCTTATGTTTATATATGATCAATTGTGTTTGATTATATGTGTGGAATGAATATTCATGAACCAGTTATTACGGGTTCACCCAATTAGTACTCCAATTAATTGAGTGGATTTGAGTCTCATGAGATGTTACGTGCGACATTCTTGGCGGTTAGCCTTGACTCGTGCTACTTTGTGCAATGGTCTTGATGGTTTACCTTGAATTATGATCGTATAGGTGAAAGGAGCCTTGAATCAAGCTAAATTAGTGTTTTATAGTTATTACACATTACTATGAATCCATGTTTATATGATCCCATGTTTATATGTTATTATTCCATATATTCCACTCATTTTTATATCATTATGTCTTTCCTTCTAACCCATGTGACAAAGCTTTAATCTTATGTTTATTCCATTACTGGGTTTCCACATAATCCATTTGTTCATGTTATCCTTAGGTTATCATATGAAGATGAATGATCAAAATGGATGTCAGGATCTATTTTTTAATATTAAATAAATAAATGTTTTAATTATTCCCATGTTTTTAGTTTTATGTAGCTAGTATTCCAAGACACTAGACTCTACGATCCTTGGCTTGGAATATGATGTTTTATTATTCTTAAAATCATGTAATTATATGTCTAAAAGGCTAGGGTCACTATAGTTGGTATGTGAGTAAGGTCTTTTTTTTGTAATTAGGAATAAAGTACATTAGAAAGAACCTTGGGGATGAGACTAAGTATAAGAAAACAATATTCTATTTTGGTTAGTATATATTAAGTGGTTCATTAGGAAAATACATCCCTATATATATAAAAGAAAGTGTATATGGATTTGGAACAGATGTATCTAGGGGTAAAACATGAAAACACCGCTTTGAGATAAACTTGAATGAGAATAGGGGCATAACAATGGGCCTTTCTATACTCCAAGTTTGACACTCCCAGGGATTTGCTTCGGAAAATTCATAAGATCATTAAAAACCATTATTAAGGGAATAAAAAAAGGTCCCATAAGAACATAAGTTAAGAAATAGATCAAATATAAATTAGATTTAAAGATGGAAGTATAGTTCCTTATGCTTTAGAAGAAGGAAGATGATTCTATCGGGGCGTATGAATAAAACATCAGAAGACTTACAGGATACACCTTAATATTTTTCATGAACACTGAAATCATAGTGGATCACTTCTTTAAAGGACTAGAGACAAGTCTACAAAAAGTATTTTAGATTCAAGACTTCTATATTTTTGAGAAGATTGTCCATTGAGCCTTCAAGGATAAAATAAAGATCGGGGACTCTCAATAGTCTTGTGGTCCTGGTGAAAAAATGTAAAAAATGGACTCCAATATGGGTGGTTGGAAAATAAGTCCAATTATTGAATGAAGATAGAACACCCCACAAGTCAAAATTGTGGGATGAAGCATCCATTGAACTATCTAAAGGGAAATTAATTTCATCAAATGTGGATGAATGGGATATCTGGTTAAGAACTACCAGAGGGATATGATGAATCCCACTAATGTGAAAGAAGAAAGGAATGTTCATATCAACACTCAGCCTGTAGTGATGTGTTCAAAGTACATGAAACATGGGGATTATGGGAACAATTTCCATAAGCCAATGGTTTTTGGAGGAAATCAATAACATCTTCCAAGGAAACAAGGAATGGCTTATGCTATCACTACTAATCAACTGGATCCAGAAAATGATGTGGTGATGGGTACAATTATTATTCATTATAGAATAGTGAACGTACTATTTAATTCTGGTTCTACTCATTCATTTATATCTCAAAATTTTAGTAGAAATATGTAAACACAACCTCAAAATTTGGTGGTTGAGTTATCTATAAGAATAGGTAATGGGGTGATTATTGCATCAATGCGTATAACTCCTCCAGGGTAAATGTGTGTGGGATGAAACTCATAGAAAATCTTTTCATGCATCCTCTGGTGTAGTTTGATGCTATTTTGGGCATGGATTGTCTAAATTTATACAGAGACAACATTAACTATCAGGAAAGGGGAATCAATATTCACATCCTAGAGTATCCATTAATTTATTACAAGTGTAAGGAGGAAGAAGAAGCTATTTATGAATAATTATCTCAAGTATGGGTAATTCTGGCTTTTGAGCAATAATATCTTACTCAAATGAATGAGAAAAGTTAGATGTTATTTCTCGAAGATATACCCATCGTGAGGGATTACACAGATGTATTCCCTGAAGAGTGGATGGGTCTTCCTCTTATGCGAGAGTATGAGTTCTCAATTGAACATATTCCATGACACCTACCTATATCAAAGAAACATTATAGAATGAACGACATTGAGCTAGAAGAAACAAGGAAGTAATTACATGAGAATCTAGAGAAGGGTTTTATAAAACCGAGTGCTTCACAATGGGGTGAACCAGTAGTATTTATTAATAATAAGGATGGATCAATGTGCCTATACATTGATTACCATGAGCTCAATAAAATTCTGATAATGAACAACTATCCCCTACCTCGGATAGATGACTTTTTTGATCTGCTATGTGGTGCCAGTTATTTCTCTGAGGTGGACTTTCGATGGGGATATCACCAATTAGAGGTGAGGAAGGAAGATATTCTAAAACTTCCTTTCGAATGAGGTATGTACAATATGAGTTCATAGTGACTCCCTTAGGGTATAGTAATTCTCGAGAAAAATTTATGGATTTAATGAATAGTGTCTTTAGGTATAACCTTGAAAAATTTGTGGTATTATTTATTGATGATATTATGATATACTCCAAGAGCATGGAAGAACCTTAAGAGCATTTAAATACTATACTTATGACTTTGAGAAGGGAGATAATTTTTGAAAAGTACAGTAAATGTGAGTTTTGGATTGAGGAAGTATCATTCATGGGGCTTGTTATCACTAGGAAAGGTATATATGTGGACCCTTACAACCAAAAGAAAATTTAGGAGTAGTCCGCGCCAACATCTATAATAACGGTCCATAACTTTCTGCATCTATCTAGGCATTATTGACAATTTTTTAAGAATATACCATAATTGTCCAATAAAACGGCCAAGATAACAGAGAAGGTAGTGAAGTTCATATGGAATCAAGAATGTGAGAAAAGCTTTAAAGAGCTCAAAAAGAGGCTTACCACTATGCTAATACTCACACTCTTGATAAGTGGAGAACTCTTTGTGGTGTACAGTGATTCGTCAAATAAGGTATTAGGATGATTGCTGGTGAAAAAATATAAAGTGATAGCCTACGCCTCAAGGAAGCTGAAAATCCTTGAGAAAAACTATCCCACACATGATCTGGAGTTGGCACCTGTGAGCTTTTCATTTAAAATCTTGTGACATTATCTCTATGGGGATAAGTGTGAGATATATACTGATCAAAAGAGTCTCAAATATAAAATCACATAAAAAGATCTTAATATGAACCAGTGAATATAGTTGGAGCTAATCAAGGATTATGATTTCTCAATCCACTACCATCATGGTAAGGAAAATAAGGTGGAAGATTCTCTAAGTAAAAATGATCTTGCATCTTTATTGATTTTTAGAATTGAAAAGGATCCAATATTCTTCTATTTTTAGAGGATGTACATGGGAATCATTAAGGGATGAACATCATCAACCCTTTCTCAAATTATTGCTCAACCATCCCTCTTGGAGAAAATAAAGGATGCTCAAGGAAATGATGTTGAAAACCAGAAAAGGGTATAAGATATCAGAAATTGTAAATAATTTGAGTTCAAGATTGAAAAGGATGGATTCGTAATATATGGGTCATGATTACGTGAAAAATATGATCCATAGATAAAGAAGGAGTTTCAAAACTATACACATATTTCAAACTTATATATTCTTTCAGGGAGAACAAAGATGTATCAAGATCTCTAAGAGAATTATTGGTGGGACAATATGTAGAAGGAGATTGTTGAGTATACATAAAAGTGTTGGTATGTCAGAAAGTTAAGGCTAGAATGAAAAAGTCCAAGGGGATGATGAAACCACAACCCATACCATTATTGAAGGGAGAGAACGTCACCACAAACATTGTCACTAGACATCCACAGACATACAGAAGAAACAATTCTATATGGGTCATTTTGGATTGTCTTACATAGATAGATCATTTTATCACAATTCAAGTTGACTTATCACTAGATAAACATTCATAGATATATATCAAAAATGTGTAAGGATTCATGGAGTGAAGCTATCTATTGTATCCTATATATACCTGAGATTCACCTCAAAGTTGTGGAAAAGTCTCCAAAATTCACTAAGAACTGAACTAAATTTTATTATGAACTAGGATCCTCAAACTGATTAAAAATATGAGAAAATTATTCCTACATTAGAAGAAATGTCGAGTTCTGTTCTATGGAAATAAAAGGAGGATTGGATCAACATAATCCATTGTTCAAATATCATACAACAACAGTTTCCACTCTAGCATACGAATGACACCATATGATTCCCTTTATGAAAAAAGGTGCCGAACACTAGAATGATGGTTTCATGTTATTGAGCATAAATTATTAGTACCTAAAATGGTAAAAGAAATAGTGGAGAAGGTGAAACCCATTCATCAACACCACATGGTATCCCAAATTCAATAAAAGAGCTATGCCGACAATAGTCAACAAGACCTTCAGATTAAAGTTGGAGATTTGGTTTTCCCTTGCATATCTCCATGGAATATGGTCATGATATTTGGGAATAAAGGAAAGCTAAGTCCTACATACATCACCCCTTTGAGATTATAGATCATGTTAGAGATATGTCCTATGTACTAGTACTTCCACCTACCATGTCTGAATTACACGACGTCTTCCATGTATGCCTCTTAAGGAAGTATATACAAGATACTTCACATGTGCATATTTATAGGTGGTATAGTTGGAGAATGATAATTCTTACTTGGAGCAGCCATAAAATATCTTTGATCATAGAGATAATGTTCTACGTAACATGTCTACTAACCTGGTTAAAGTACTATGGAAGAACCATAAGTAAAAAGAGGAAACATGGGAACTAGAGTAAGAAATTAAGGGAAATTACCCACACCTGTTTTTAGCTTTGAATGTAAAAAACCTTTTAAGGAAAAAATTCTTAAGGGGGAAAGAATGTAACAACCCAATGTTTTATCAATTAAATTACCTTCTAATAATTATTACTGATAGTATAATCTTATAATATTACATATCAAACACAATACAAACCTTATAAATGAATAATGAGTAAAATAAAAGGTATCTTTAGAAGGTAAGGAACATATACTGAGGAAATAGTAACTTGACCTTTGGAATAATAATATGAACCTTATGAATAGTAAACATACCAATTGAATAATAACCTCACTTATGAATGTATAAATAAAATTTATCCAAATTATAAGTGATAATATGATATAAATATATCATAGTATAAGTATGTATATATATTAAAAATTATTAATTAAGTGTTGTTCTTTTTATAAGTCATGTATATTTGATTATAATTTTATTTTTAATTTAATAATTTAAATGAAAATTTATTTAATGAAATTTGTTAATATATATATATATATTAAAATGCATTAGAAAAGAATTTTTAATTTTAAAGTTTATATTTTTCATGAAAATTATGATTTTAATTAAAAATTTAATTTTACACATTTAGAAAATTATTTTCATACATTTTAGTTATTTTTTTAAATTTAACACATTAGGAAATGGTTGGGGTGAATTTTTGGGATTTTTTTAAAATACTTTATTTTTTGATGTATAGTAAAATTTGATAATGTATGATAAATGATAAATAAATGAATTTATTCATCATGATAGAGTCATGAATGATGTAAATTGATATTTTATAGAACTCACATGATCTATTTACTATTTCTGGTCACAAAAATCAAGAAAATTTATAGTCTTGGGAAAACATATAAAACAATGATTAAATTAATGGGAAACCCATCCGTTCCACCGTATATACCACCCCCTTTACCTCCTATCCTCACACATCTCAAGCCATATAAATCTTCTAAATTTTGATTAAATCTTTACCCAAACCCATTTCCCACTTCTAGGAGCTCTTGGTCTCATAGAAAAACTAAAACATGTACCCTAAAGAGGCTCTCATGGATGATATATTCAAGAGGTTAATTCATGTATTCCTTTATTTTATTTTCATTCAACGTTCCTTTGTTTTCAATTGAATCCTCACCTCTCCAAATAAAAATAGCATGATAACTCTAGTACCTTACATGTAGTAAAATTATTTTATGCTAATGTAATTATTCATCATCGTCTCTCATTTCCCCTCTTATACTAGAAACGAAAACACCATCCGAGATGTGTTAATTCATAAAATTCAATGACGAATGGATTACAATTTCTTTTACCATCTTCAATTATGGTTTTGAAACCATTATTATGATTTAAATAGACAATAATATATGTATTATTTATAATTTAAGTATATTTAAATTTTTTTACACATGTTAGGAATTTATAAAAAAAAATGTGGTCGTTGTGATAAAAAACAACCAAAACGGTTATCAATAAAGCTTTATATAATGATTTATCTTAAATAAAAATAACCAAATGACTTTTATAACCATGTAATATTATGGATATTTAATAAAAATAAACAACTCCAAATATTTTCAACCAATATCACCTTAAATGTTTATCCTTACATGTATATACGTAAACCAATCCTAAAAACTAAGGAAACCAATGCTCCCAAAACAATAAAATTGAACCTCTTAACCCACCAAAAAGTTAATTATGGAACATAATAAGGGTGTAATAAATAAATTAAATATAGAATAGGTTTTTGAAATATTAATTAATGAATGTAAATTTGGTTATCCAGGTCATTAAGATCATGTGAAGGACACAATCGTACTTAAGGTAAGGGATTCTCCCCAAACATCCATTATTTCTTCAGGTTGTTCTATTAGTATTTTTAAGAAAATGAAGTTATATATTATTTTTATGAACATATTATAAATTATGTATAAATGATCAAAACTAATTTATCAAGATAATTTCATCAATATCTTTTTGGGATATTGATGTTTTTTAATGAATCCCTTCTCAATTATTCCCGATAAGCATGCCTGTTTTAAGGGAACTTTACGAATTATTATTCATTTTCAAGTACACTATATAATCTATTTTTTTGAAAACATTATTTTCAAAAAATCACACTTATTTATTATGTAAATATTATTGCTTCATTCTAGTTTTATATAAAATATTATTCCCCTTTATGTTTAAAATGACATTTGATATTTTCCTTTAGCCACACTAATAGGTTTTAATTATAATGTTTCTTAAGTACTTTTTTACACATGTTTTTAATTAAAGTTGATATTAATTTTCATGACATATGCCTATTACACCCTATTAGTTTCCATTAATGATCTAATTATTTTCTGTCATGGAAGGTTTTATGATACTTCTATTTTTTATACACTATGACATGATTATGATACCCAGTTATTGACATGGGTAACCCATGTGGTTATGTATGGTTGATTATTTATGACTCTATATGTGGAAATAATATTCATGAGCATGATATGATGTGTGAGACAGTATAGCTCTCCAATTAATTAGGTAAATTTGAGTGTTCTTAGATGTTATGTGAAACGGTCTTGGCAGTTAGCCTTGACTTGTCCTACCTTGTGAAACAGTCTTGGTGTTAAACATTGACTTGTGAACCTCTATTTGAAACGAGCCTTGAATCATAATAAATTCAGGTTTTATATTGGTTCCACATTACTATGAATACATGTTTATATGATCCCTTATTCATATGTTTTGATTCCATACATTCCATTCCATTTTATATCGTTATGTCATATCTTCTAACCCATATTCTATGGCTTTATTCTTATGTTTATTACCCTAATAGGATTTTTAGCTCATCCATTTTTTTTCATGTTATACTAAAGTTATCCTATGAATATTCATGAGAAAAATGGATGTTATAATATCTTTATTAATATTAAATAAATAAATGCTTTATTTAGTCCCATGTTTTCGGTTTTATATACCTAGTTTTCCCTGACACTGGACTTTACGAGCCTTAGCTTGTAATATTATGTCATATTATGCTTAAAATCATGTAATGACATGTGTACAAATTCTAGGGTCACTATATTTTATGTTATAATGGATTCAATTTAAAACTTCTTGGATTAATGTAATATATCCACTAATCTTTATTAAAAGGAATCACTCATGTTTTCTAAAAGGATTTATGGTATTTCAAGTTATTATAATGTTTCAAGGTAATATAAAATGAGGGAATTCACATTTTTGGAATGTGAAGAGCAAGGGATAAATTATGATATATGGGTGATCAATGTTATGGTTATTTAAAATCCATCCTTCTAATGTTTTCAATTTTCATCTTTTGGAATGGTTACAAGGATAACCATTTATGGAAAAGTTTAAGTTAAAATTCAGATAAGGTTTTAGAGATTAAAGTATCATATCTCCATATGAGGATTTATGCATATTGAATAATATGTGCTAACATTTTTTTGATGTTAACGAAAAATAGATTGAATGAATTATCATTCTTCTCGCGATATGATAGTCCTTTAGGAATGATAAATGAAATTTCATTTCAGGGAGTAAGATATGGACTAGAAATCGAGCAAGGCACAAATAAAGTATGAGATTGGGAAGAAGTAAAGAAATGAAATAATGTAATTATATTTAATTATCTTCTTGGATAGTAAAATAATTCCTCATCTCTAGAAAAGGGATATTGAATGTTATTTATCCTGATACCTTTTTTTCTAATGAAATGATAGTCATATAAATCATAACAATTTTTAGTTTTTAAGGCCCTTAACAATCCATTGATCATTCACTTTATGGTGATCTATGATCTTTATCACTCTCTATAATAATTCACACTTTTCCTCCACATTCAATCGCCACTCCCCACATATGTTCTCCTTTGCATAAACCCTGTTATGAGTTATGTTGGGTAACCATTATGGTTATATCTTTCCATTTTTAAAGTAAGTTTTAGTAGTCACTTATATGATGTGAGTTTATCTGAAAGGAACATTCAAGTATTAAGCCTTTGATAACCAAGGTGAATTTTGACGGTGAAATTAATTTTAATTGGGTTGAATGTAACACCCCATTATTTTTGAAATATTTTTTATTTCGAATTAATTTTTTTTTTTTTATTTTTTTCAATTCACACAACACTAAATATTGCTTGTATTATACAAAATCACTATGTTTGGATTTAGTTTCACACAACACCCAGTTAATATTTCACTACAAGAAACACATAGATTAACTTATGGTACACATAAAACCGTGTTTTTTTTACACATAATTATGAGTTCCTTTAATATCTTTTGTAATATGTAGGACCAAGTTTTACAGAACTACAATATACTATTAATATTGTTATTAAAATATTATTATAGCTACCACCTAGTTGTTGGAATTGAATTTATGAATAATATTAACCAAATTGTGAAATTATTATTTACACATGCTTATAAAATCAATCCTATATTTATAAATTAATATAAGTGAATATAATTACTATTTTAAAATAAATAAATTATTTTTCACGTAAAAGTTTTTGTTTTTGTACAGATAAAATTTTCTCTCAATAAATTAAAAAAAAAATCGATTAATGTATTCAATATAATTATATATTATATATTCAATAAATATTATTAATACACATATAATCAATTTTAAATGTTTAAGATAAGAAAAAATTCCATTTTATGAATAAAATATTTATTTTTTCTAAATGGCAATTTTACCACCTTTTAATAGAGAACCCAAAATAAAAATCATTTTGAAACTTTTAGAATTTCTCTTTTAAAAACTATAAACAATTTCTAATACTGTAATATTAAACTTCAATTTTTCTAGAGTTTTGTTATTTTTTTGATAAGATTCATTTTTTGATGAATAGTGAAAAATACTGAATTTTAATTTGAAACTGTTTTTTTTATCTAATTTATTTATATAGTTAAATTATATATTTATTTAGTTTAAATGTATAACTAGAAATTTTTACATCAATCAACCCAATTTAAGTCATTTTAATTAATTTCACTTTTAAATTGGGTTTTAAAAAATTGAAAACTTTTGAACATTTTTACTTGAAAATCCAGCTTTGTCGTCCCATCCGTGAGATTAAAATAAAAATAATTTCTGTCACTTATGTGATTTGAATTTTGAAAAATAGATTCCCTATTTTGAATCATCATAATTATTAATGTACACTGAGGTCATATATTTTTACTAAATAAATTAGTGAAGTTGATTAAAATTAATTACAACCATTAAGATAAAAAGTTTATCAAAAATGGACTAAAACTTAATCTTAAGGCTCAAAATTACCTAGAATCTTCATCAAAATTTTTTTTTTATAATATTTCTACCCTATCATCCCTTTTCTCCAATTTTTACCATTATCATATCATCTTGACCTGGGAAAAACGTGGGTGTAATTCATTTTTAAAATATTTACGAGAATGTCACTCCATCTCTAATGTATAAAGGCACTCATCCCTCCAACTTATTAACACCTATATAGAACTTTCTAATAGAAAAAATATACCCAAATTACCATTATAAATCCCTGAATTCAACCTAGAATCATACCGTTGTGTATAAATCTCATAAAAAATCCCTTTGGTGAAAATAAAAAGGAGATACCCAAATAAGAGGTGACATTCTTTCACAAGATCTTTGGTATTATTTTCATTCTCCACCCCCTCAAATATACTTATTCTATGATTATATAATATTATATGAATCAAATATATAGTTATAGGTTTTTTATAATATTTTCTATACCTACAATTTTGAAAAATTCCTTCTAATGGTTGATGAACTTACTGTTATTTTGTATGATGATCTACCACCTCACAAAATAATTTTCATTCTTTCCTTTACCACCTATAATGGTTGATAATTATGATGGAAAATAAATTTTTATGTGATATATATGATTTAATTATTCTTAATTATTTATTTTATAATACCTAACATCAATATTTCCATTTTTTTAAATATGATAGATTCATTTGTGGACATGTGGACTAACGCCTCCTCAAAGAGATTTGATTCATTCACACATTATAGGAAGTGTATTAAGGATGGTTTTAGTGAACTTATATGATATATATGAAATAATAATTATAAAATAATTATATTATATGTATAAATATATATGTAATTTACTTTTCATTCAATATTAAATGAAAACTGAAACAACATTCTTGCATATATACGTCCTACCATCTCCTTGAACAGTGTATTCCATATAAAACACACACACACATATATTTTATATATTATTATCAATATTTATATACTGAATATATATATGATATATAAATCCTATTTTTCATTCGTTAAATAACTAAATAATGATCTAAGTTAGAGGATCAAGAATAATAAGTTAAAACGCATATGATAAACAAGGTGTTTATTACAAGAAACGTTGATTTAACATAAAATTGTTAATAAAATCTTAATATAATGTCATAAGTCAAAAATATATGGTATTAGATATAGTAATAAATTTATTTGGTATATTTATAATAATAATATTTTTATTATATTGGAGGTTTAAATATGTATAATAAAGACATGACTTAAGGTAAGGGTTTTCTCATCTCACTTTTTAAATCCTTGAGAAACATGCCTTATTCACCACTCATTTATTTTGTGTGGTGTGTATATTAACCATTAATGTATTCTTTGATTATTATGATTAAATTTATGGGTATCTAAAAATCCATTCTATTATTTTTATTACATGTGGTTTATGGTAAAAAAGTTACCAAATTGGTAAAGTAATTTTTGTCTCAAGATGCCTTCTTCGAGATAGATACCATGTTATGCATCTATTTTTTCTATGGGGAAAATATAATTACCTTTAACATGTAATATACTGAATATAAATATTTAATTATCTTTTAATATTCGTTTAATTTCTTTCAATGATGTAGAGTATGAGTGAATGTTACAAAAGTGTAAGTGGTTTAATGAAACAATCTCATTGTTTATCAAGATTTTTTACAATTATGCTTTTATTGATAAAATATTATAATCCACTCTTAATAAAAACCATAAATTTTATTATAATATATTTATCAATGATATATTCATGTATTGGTACCATTTTTTCACTCTTCGGTACTTTATATATTTTTGATGGTTTTCTTAAAAAAATCCGACAATAGAAATCTCTTTGGCCAAAAAATTGTGTTCTTCGAAAACCATATTTTCTTAATATGTTTTTCAAAAAAGATTTTTTTGAAAAGTGTTTTAAATGTTTTCAAGTACCATTTATATTTTTTCCATGAAAAATGTTTTCAAAATGTTTTCATGTTTTCTTTATATGTTTTCAACGCATTTTTAAATTAAAAGGATTTTAAAATTTTTCAAGATTTATGTATATGTTTTCAAATCTATTTTCCAAGAACATGTTTTTCAAAATAATTTATGTATTAAAGAATGTATTTAATATTGTAGAATATTTTTTCCTCTAGAAACATTCTAAATTATTTTTAATCTTACATTATATATATTTCAATGCTTTTTTAAGAAAAGGATTTTGAATAGGTTCTATGTTTTATGAAGTGACTTTCAAAGAAAGGTTATTTTCCTTAAGGAATGATCAAAGTGATCTTTAATAATCCTTCTACATATATGATGAAAAACATTGATATAGTGTAATCTATATATTTTTCATTATCTAAGAATAAAATTCTTATTATTTCTTGAATTATTCATGTTTTTATGGTATGATGTTTACGAGACCCTTTTATCTTCCACTGGTTAAATGATTTTTCAACCAGATACTTTTCATGGGTTATTCTTTGATGAAATGATTTTGAAACATTTCTATTTTCCAAAAGTTATGATTTGATGAAACATTTATGATACGTATTCAATTTCATTGTTCATGATATGATAAATGTGTTTTTATCTTTTGGCACATGCATTTATTATTTATTTATGTGATAGGTGAGACCTATATCTCTCTTAAATTCATTATATAATGAAAAATGTTTTATGAGATAAAAGGTTACATGGGTGGTATTTCAAAGCCCCAAACAACAGGGTATTCCTAGACCAAAAAAACATGGTAAATGGGCATCCCTTTACTTAAACTAGAGGGTCCAAAGAAGGGAATATAAATCCCAAAACAAGGGGGAATACTATGCTTTAATCAAGAGGTTAATTGGGAAGGAATCAAAAACACAAAATAATAGGGTATATATGAGGGAATCCCAAGCCCAAAGAAATAGGGAAAACAGTAAGGAATCACAAGCCCAAAAAATGGGGTACATGGGAGGTTATACCAAGCCCGAAACAAAAGGTACATGAGAGGGAATCCTAGGACAAAAATATATACACAAGTGATTATCTGAATACTAACATGTTATGATGTTCTTGGTGGGTATCCAGAAGATAGTATTTTCTATGGCTATGTGTATACCAAAAATTACATACCATATTACTATGTTATACTTTCATTTCTTATACTTATAAATTTTTTAGGATTCATGTCTTACGAAATTCGAGTATTTAAGGAAAGATTTGTGTGTATAATCTTTGACATGTAGGGTATGATTTTCTAATGTTATGATCAGATTCTCATACCATTATTCTCATCTTTATCTCCCTTTTTTACCTTTACTAAGCATATTATATCAACCCTTTATTAAGTTTCATTTATGAGGGTTATAGAGAAATGTTTTAAGTAGAATTACTAAACGGTAAGATATTTTTTGGGAAAAATTGAAGATATTTCACCAAGTTAGAATATTTTTTTCCATGTTTCAAAATATACTAAACTATTATGGTCCTCATCCTTGTAATTTTTTAATGTACTAAATTTTAATCTATAATGAGATAATATCCACAAATATTAAGCCAATTTCACTATATAAAAGTCCATTTCTGGGTATTAAATTCAACAACATGTTACTTAGAAACATATATTCACATAACTTACCTATCTTACATGTGATTCCAAGGTTTCCCCTCACCTAAATTTAGTTCCCATGTTAATTTCCCTTCTTTTGACTTATAAAATGGTCTCACATTCTACAATATCTTGACACACTTATCCTTCAAAATTACATTTAATATTTACCAATTATAAAACCCCTGGATCTAATTTAAATATTTTGAATCCCCTACTTATTAGAAAAGGGTGAAAATTATAATATTTCTAATAATTCCTTTAAGAGAATATTCCTGCCCGGAACATAAGGGATTTCCACTCCCTAACCTTTTCTTCTTTATATTTATTATCAACCACCACCAATATAATGTAACAAAAAAATAATGATATAATTATAATTATTATACTATAATGTGTTATATTATGGTAAAGCCATTATCTAACAACCACTTTTACATTGGATAATGGACACGTATTCTATGTTGTTTTCCAATTATTTCTTCCATGGATTAAATATTTCATTTTTATTCAAAAAATTACATGGTTAGTTATAATAATATATTTAATTAATAAAAATTACATTTAACAGATGAAAATTTTATTGAAGGTTAATATTAATATTTAGACTATTTATTAGTATTCTACTTTTTTAGTTAAAAGTTACAGAAAGATTATATCCAACATTTTCATCTTCAAGAAACATAACTACAATAATCATGTAGTGAAATTAGAGCATTATAAAAAAAAGTGAAAAATATTCCAACATCATAAATAATATAATAATGATGAACCTAGTATCACAATTTTTGGATTGACATCGATATTATAAAGTTTCCATGAGACAATAAAAACACCAATATCCAATAATGAAAATAAATTATAAATAAGTAATAAATATATAATGGATAATTATTATTAAAGTGGTAAAATATAATGGATTTCAATAATTCTTAATAATGAATAATTAGGATGTTTATGGTTATCGCACAAGTGTTTAGTGCATGCTCTACCAATCATAAATGAAACGTAATATTTTTTTATAACTAAATTTCCTTTCCTTATGTTATAATGTTTCTTCTTGAGATTTTTTTCTACCAGATAATTATTATAATCCATTATATTTTCATATTCCTTTCATTTAATTTTCAATTTATTCTCATGAAATACTTTATGAAGGATTATTACTTTATAGATTATGATATACATAAGGATTTATTCTTAATTTACCTTCAATGAGACATGGTTTTGTGTTATGAATATAATATTATTTTATATTATATAACTTCAACCAAAGTCTTATTCTATTTCTGTTATTAATTTTTATTTAAAGGGTAATAAAAATAATTTATATAATATATTCTTGAAATTATTTTGATTCAATTTTTACCAAATTTGTAAGGTTTTTTATCTCAGATTCTTTCCTTTGAGAAAAAAAATCCATTTTCACCATTTTTACTTTTTTTGTTGTATATATAGCCACACACACACACACACACACATATATATATATCATATTTCTCTTGAAATTAAATTTATTTACACATGAATTTCATATTGCATATTTCAATTTCAATTGATTCTGAAGTTACCAAAGCCATAACAATTTTTTTCGATTCAACCTCCTTTTCATTAATTCATCATTTTTATTCGATCTATATGTTCTTATAAGTGTATTTTATTCATCAATATATTTACTTAATAAGGTAATTTATTTTTATCCCTAGGGAACTTAAAATTTCTCATCAAAATATATTATTTGGTGTATTACTTTCATATATAAAATGTTACTATTAAGAGTCATTGTCATTTTATCCAATAAGACATTTCACTTAAATGATAATATTATCTATTTTAACTTGTGTTTTAAATTATTTTTTTGAATCCAAAATATGAATTATCTCATGTGATATTAATTTTTATCGTTATCCCTTTCCAAAATGATGTTTTATTATCCTTTATAAGATGTGGATTTTGATAAAGGTATTTTAAAATATCAAAATGTTTTTTTGCAAGAATATATCTCTTGTATTACATCCACATTGGTTGAAATAACCTTTATTTCTATTCAAGGTTACAATACTAAGGATTTATATTAAAATATAGAATTAATAAATAATTCTTGAAATGTTCTCAAGGAAGACTTATTTAAAGTGAATCGTAACTTAGTATTTTTATGATAATGATAAAAATGTGTTCTTTTTAATTTTTTTATTTCACTGCCATTTTTTCCTATATATCAGAAGAATATATATCATATATAGTTATGATTCATGATTAATAATCTAAATTATATTTTTAAAAATTTATTTTTAGTTAATTTATATTTTTAAATCTAATTAAATTCCTAATTTAGTTTATGTGATATTTTTTAAATGTTTAGAAAAAAAAAATTTATTTTTCTTTTAAAATTTGTGATATGATGAATGATTAATTTTATGTAGCACGTATATATTTGGATGATTAATATGTGATGGGAGGGGTAATTTATTTTAACAATCAAAACTATTTTATCTAGGATCTAGTGTCTACTTTATTACATTAGTATAAGACATAAGGGATCTCGTACCAAAGCACTGACCTATTTAGTAGTTTTAAAGAACTAGATACATACAAGATACACATTTATACATCGAAAATAAAATATAAAAAATTAGAAAATATATTTTTTGGAATCCTTGGAATTCAATGAAATATTTCATCTTCATATCATGGGGAAAGGAAAAAAATAATTATCATCTCAAATGCTCAGTAAGGGTTATGTAAAATACAATTTATCATGGGTAAATATGTTATAATCAATATGAAAAGGTAAATTATGGGGGAAAAATTAAATTTAATCAATAAATTGATCATGAAATTCATCCAAATATAATATTAATGATGTAATATTATGGGTAATAATAACTAAATTCTAAATGAAGGAAATTATTAATATTGGATGTCATGATCTCAAACGTCATGATATATCCAACATCGAGACCTTTCCCCAAGAGTGTTTAAAACTATTAGTAATAATAAACCAACAACCCATTTAATAAGGACTACCAACTTGATTGGATAATGAGACATGTCGATGAATTGAGGGGATATATAATTGAAGGCCCCACCCATCACTGTATGTCTAGAACATTACTTATATATTCAATGATCAATTTAATTGATAAAAAATATAGCTTATCAGTAAATATTTGTATTAAGTAAAAACTCTGAAATATAAATATTTTCACATCCAATTAAATACATTTCCTTGTAAAATATAGTATTTTGAAATTATATATAGTTTAAGAAATATAAATATCCATGATACAAATAATAGTTATTGTTAAGAGAATGTAATGTCCAATTAAATATGATTTTATAAAAGTGAATGTATTAAGATAATGTGAATGAAAATAAATTTAATTAGAGATAAAATATGACTATAAATTCATAAAAAATATAGTATTTGGAATAAAATCATGTTATTATGAGAAATAAGGAAAATTAAAGAGAAATATTAGAATAATATTTTATTAAAATGTTCTATTTGTAAAAACATTATAAAATTATAAAATATTTTAATGTTTTTATAATATTTATAGAATTAAGAACGTTCATTATTGTCATATATGTTAAAAAGAAAACATTCCCATGGAATATTAAAAAATAAACTTTAAAATAAACCTTTAAGAAAATGTTATAAATATTACATTGAAATCGTTTATAAGTAAAGGATAAATTGAAATTTAATTTGATAAAATGAAAATAGTTTTTGTAAAAATGTTTTAAAAATATAGATATAGGGGAAAAATATACCCGATCAAAAAGTGAAATAAGATTGAATTTTATTTTAAATATGAATTTTCTTGAAGGAATTTAAAAATAAAGGAAAATTTGTAATAAAAAATGGTAACCTAATAAATATATATAGGATAAAAAATATATGGAGTTTATGAAGGATAAACTATAAGATTACTTTAATGAATATAAGACCAATCACAAATAAATGATCTTGTAAAATAAATTATTTCTACTTATGTAACTTTTAAATTGTAACTCCTTGAAAGAGTAAACTAGAAATGAGACATTAATCAAAATTAATAAATATATATGTAAATACCTGGAAATTATGTGAATTTTGTTCTTCTTAAATTCAAGGGATTTTTTATGAGTCCGTAGTTTCTGACAACGCTTGATTTTGAGGCCCAGTGTGTCCGGAATCATTTTCTGAAGTTTTGTTCGGGTATGTTCAGTAAATGTACGAGTGAGATTTTATAACTTTTGAACTGGTGCTCGGAATTGAAATCCGAGGGCACCGTTGAACTCATTGTGTTGCTGATTGCTTAGTGAGACCTTCTCTGTAGTTGCGTTCTAAGGAGAATGGGAGTTAGTTTTTGGGGTTTTTAATTAAATTGAATAAAAATAAAGTGTTAACTTTATTTTTATTTGGACTGGTTAAAATCTCCAAGAGGAGGTTAGTGGTGGGGGCCACCACACCATAAACTCCCATGAGAGGTTATGGTGGGAGGGCCCACCCACACATAACCTCCCTTGGGAGGATATTATTTAGTGGGGCCCACCCGAGATTCCTAACCCCTTTTAACTCTCCATTAATTATTTGGAACTCTTCACCTTCCCCCATTATTTTAATGTGCCAACTATCTTACAATTAATTAATTAAACCCTTGCAATTAATAAATTGAATCCATTTGAATTTATTCCAACCATTAAAATAAGGTATAAGTTATTATTTTATTTTGGTTGGCATAATCTTTGTTGAGAGAATTAAGGAGAGGTGGAGTTCTTGGAGAACTCCATCTTCCAACAAAGAATTCCCCCTTTCCACCAAAGAACGACGAACATCTTCATCGATCTAAAACCGTGCCAAAAGAGAAGGATACAACTGCGAAGAATTACGACGATGCTTCTTCCCCGGATGCTTCCTGACGTCGACGAATTGATATCTTCTATTCCTCTCTTTCCACCGTCAATGATCATCTTTCAAGGTATGGGGATTTGAGTTGTTTTATGTATGAGTTTTATTTCCATTCTTCATCGTTCAAATGATGGTTGAGATATTAAAATTGATATCAATGTAATGTGGAGGGATCAGACCGTATGAACACAGGCCAAACCTCCCCCTTGTTTGTTCTCGTTTGATGCGACGGAGGCGGAGAAACACAACCGGCATCAGACTGGCCGTGGAGAAATCGGCGGCGCAAGGCCGTCGGGTCGCCAAGAGGGAGTGACAACATCATGCCACACAGAAGGAGAGCCACGGCCACGACGATCCGTGGCCGAGGTGCATGGTGCCGATGCGCCTCACGGAGGCCAGTAGTGGGTCGCGGCCAGGGAAGGCCACATTGGAGGGACGCGGCACCGTCACACCATGCCGGAGGTTCAGAACCGTGGCCAGGGCGGGCTGCAATGGAGGGGTGCGGCGCCGTCGTGTCGTGCCATGGTGCAAAGCGGCTAGCCGCCTAGGCCAGACCGGAGTTTCGGGACCCCATCAGGTCCCGCGTGTGCTGGACCGATGCCACCTGGTGCCAGTTCGGTTCCACATGACTGGTTAAACCGTTCGGGTGCCAGGGGGATGCGCGCCTCCCCCTAGGCACGGCTAGGGCATGCCGCCAGACCACCCACGGCCAAGCGGCCCTCGGCCGGGCCGACCATGGTCCAAGACACTTCCTCAGACCGGGTCGGACCCCAGTATGGACCGAGTCGGGTCGGGTCGGTCCGCATGGGTCAGACCGGACCCAGAGGCGTTTGGCCAGTTTACACCTTTTCGCCCATAACTGGGGCTACGAGTTCCCGATTGACAAACCGCTTAAGGCGATGGAAAGCATGGAGTGAGAAGGTTATATTGGCATACCCCAATTAAGGTTTGGACACAGTTGGAGTATGGTCAGGTTGGTTGGAACCTAAAAACTAACCTGGCCCCTAGAACGAAAATGCCAATAACTCACAGACCGGGTGTCCGATTGAAACACCGTCTGTCGCGTTGGAAGCCTTACGACATGGTGGTAATTTGGGTTACTCAATTGTGGAGTTTAGTGGTGGTCTAGGTACGACCGATATCTCGAGGGTAGTTTCTACGGAACTCGAGCGCACCGGGTGCAAGGAATCCAGTGGCTCATAGTGAGGTGGAGGTTGGAGACAGATCATACGAAGGTCAGCGCTCAGTGATCCTGTGTCGGTCAGCGCATTCTGATCCTGTGTGGGTCAGATCCTATGTCGGTCAGTGCTCAGTGATCTTGTGTGGGTCAGCGTATACCGATCCTGTGTGGGTCAGATCCTATGTGGGTCATTGCAAGGGTTAGTACCTATCGATCCTATGTGGGTCAGACTCCGTATGGTCAGAAGTAGTGCCTGTTGACAAAATAAGATGATATAGCTTCTCAACTAATCTTCTTTACTTCTATTGTTCAATGAAAAATCCTAGTTTTGAGCTCAGTCATTGACTTTTGTGTTCCTTCATGATTGAGATGGGTTACTAAATAACTTAGGTATATGTATGGGCATATACCTAAGTAAGGGTTATCCGTTGACTCCGTACTTTGTGATTATCCATGTTGGATTTTGTGAGACCTTGAGGGTCTCAAGGTCCCTACTGAGTATCGTTATATGCACCCCTACATGGGCTATGCCCGCAACTAATTTTGTTGGTTTTAGATGACGTATATCATTGATCGGGGTAGGGAGTAGCAGAACTGGACAGTACCTGGAGGTGGACCACTCGGTGAGACGTACACGGAGCGGACTGACGGACTTGGGGTGCTAAGGAGGCCATCTGTACCCACCCTTCATGTGGGAATTCCGGAGGATGACCCAGTAGCTGCTTTACTTATTTTCATCAGTTGTACTAGCTTTTCAGTGGTATTGTTCTTTACTCTTAGGCTTGTATTTTCGGCCCCTTTAATTTCAACACACTGTTTTGTATACAGTTTTACTTAGTTTTTTACTTCCAGTTGCGTACTCTGTTGTGTTTGTTTACTGTTATAAAGGGAAAGCCTTCCCAGAAAAATGATTTACTCCTTTGGTGCTAGTCCATAGCCCCTGGCCTATGAAAGTCGGGCTTGGGGTAGTCATGATACGGGCCCCGGGGGATGGGTCGTGAAAAATTGGTATCAGAGGAGATGGTTCTACCGTAGAACTTAAGACTCTGATATTTATTTTCTATGAATAAATAGTGTTATGGGTACCGAGTGCGGTTTTTAGTTTAGGGTGTCTAGTGTTGGTGCGGTGACAAATGTATCCATACACCAGGAACCTGACTACTGATTTCCAACTTAGTGCACGAAAAAACTGATTGCGTGAGTGTTTTCAAAAGTTATTATTTAAATTAAATAAACAAGGTTAGCTCACCAGGTATAAAATTTTGGTAGTGTCACATCTTTTTCTTTCAATATGCCTCCCCGCAGATTACTATTTAGAGCCCCGAGAGTCGTACCCTCTAACAGCCCACCGAGCGATGATGCCTCAGTGTAGGGCCCTTTACTAGTGGAGGAACCAGTGGTAGAACTTCCTGTTGGGCCACCGATGCCACCATCCCTAGCAGCAAACGATGCATGGTTCTTGAGCACGTTGCATGAGTTCCAGCACCAGAGGTCACCCAGGTTTCGGGGAGAGAAAGACCCACAAGCGGTTGAGGATTGGATGGAGGCTGTGGTGAGAGTATTCCGGATATTAGGGACACCAAAATACCTCATGGTGATTCTGTCTGCGAGTCTCCTTCAGACAGTAGAAGGCAGTTGGTGAAGCTTGTGGCTTCAGGTCCATGACAAGGCAACATTTCTCTAGATAGTCTTTGAGATCCTATTTCGGGTGGAGTTTGTACCATCCACCCTTCGTGCAGTGCAGATACAGGAGCTACTGCATCTACAGAAGGGTATCATGGAAGTGGCGCAGTACTCGACGAGGTTCACCGACCACTCTCGCTACTCCATAGATATGGTGCGGGACACATTCTTCAGGGCCTGAAGCATTGAGCAGGGGATCAAGTGAGAGATCAGAGCCTCGATGATCTACCTCAACATCCCGACGCAGGCAAGGGTGTTAGAGAGAGCCCTCTTAGTGGAGAGTTTCTTTGCTAAGCAGTCAACAGTAGCGAGACCCACTACTAGTCGACATGTAGTGGAGTCTTCTGTAGCTGGCAGTAGATAGATGACTTAGAGGTCCAAGAGGACAAGACCCATAGGTGGTCAACCGCAGGACTCAGGATCCGTTGTGCGGGGAACAGAGAGAAAAGACACATATGCTAGGAGAAGACAGTGATACTAATGATGTGGGGCTGGGTCGCATGGCACGCCACTGTCCGACCCTCCCTAAAGACGATCAGTAGTCAGTTGAGGGACCTCCCAGGCAGAGGCAGAGGTTTGATAGAGGCGGTCCACATGGAGCAGGCAGACGTGGCATAGGAGATGGTCGAGTAGCTGGTGGCGGATGATGTTTCGAGGTGTTACAACCACCACCACAAGGAGGACCACCCCGACCACAGGGAGCTGGTAGACAGGGGAGAGCTCAGCTTCAGGCAGCTGAGGCATATGACCATGGTGCTCCAGAGATTATTTGAGCTACTATATGTGTCTACTCCACCTAAGCTATAGTTCTTATAGACACAAGTGCTAGTCATTATTTCATTTCCACTTCTCTCGTTCAGAGCTCGGAGATTTTGACGGAGACGTTGGCTCGATCCTTATGGCTAGAGACTTCTATGGGAGTAGACTCAATGATTACGCACTGGTGCTGATAGTGTGAGCTTGTTCTAGGATGAAAGATCTTCAGCTGGGATCTCCTCATAGTGGTGTCATGACCTTACGACACCATCTTGGTTATGGACTAGTTATCAACAGTTCATGCTCATATTGGCTGTATTAGGCGAAAAGTGTGGTGTGTTTATATAGATGAGACCAGGTTTACCTTAACTGGCGAGAAGTTAACCTTTGCAGCATAAGACAAACTTAATCAGAGGAGAGTGAAGCTGATAACTCATCAGTTGTCCTGCCTTACCCTCGGATCAGTTGATGTGGAGAGTCCGAGTTATCCTGTAGTGGTGGATCAATACACGGATGTTTTCCCTGAGGATGTTCTAGGACTACCTCATCACAGAGAGGTGGAATTCTACATTGAACTGTACCCAGAGACGACAACAATATCTACTCCAGCATATCGGATAGCTTCCGCTGATCTTCGTGAGATGCAGGTACAACTAGAGGACTTGCAAGGGAAGGGATTAATCTGGCCCAGTGTTTCTCCTTGGGCAGCCCCGATTCTATTCACCAAGAAGGCGGATGGGAGATTGAGGCTCTATGTCAACTACCATCGCCTGAACCAGGTGACCATGAAGAACAAGTACCAACTCCCGAGGATTGATGACCTCTTTGATCAGCTCAACGGAGCATGATGGTTCTTGAAGATAGACCTCAAATCAGGCTATCACTAGCTCAGAGTTTGAAACGAGGATATGCAGAAGATGACCTTTAGATGTCGGTACGACCACAATGAGTTCCCAGCTATGCAGTTTAGCGTAACCAATGCTCCAGTAGTGTTCATGTGTCTCATGAACATGATCTTCCATCCATACCTTGATCGCTTTGTCGTGGTCTTCATCGAAAATATTCTGATTTACTCGACTACTGAGGAGGAGCATGACTATCATTTGCGGGTGGTACTAGACACACTCCAAGAGCACCATCTTTATGGTAAGCTCTCGAAGTTCCAATTCTGGATCCAAGAGGTTCAATTTCTCGAACACGTCATCTCGGAGGCTGGAGTTGCAGTGGATCCAGTGAATATTGAGGAAGTAATTTCTTGGGATCCACCCAGGAGTGTGACAGAGGTACGGAGTTTCCTGGGATTGGCTGGATACTACTGGATATTCGTTCCAGACTTTCCAGAGTTCAACACCACTGTCAGCCTTGATGAAGAAGGGGAAACCCTTTGTGTGGTCGGAGAGATTCCAACAGAGCTTTCAAGAGCTGAGGAAGAGGCTGACTAGTGCCCCCTTCTTGAGGATTGCATAGGAGGGCGTAGGGTACGTAGTTTACTTCGATACATTAGAGAATGGACTTTGGTGTGACCTGATGCAGGATCGAGCGATGATCACGTGTGGTTCTCGACAATTAAGACAACACGAGTAGAACTACGCTACCCATTACCTGGAGTTAGCAGTAGTGGTATTCTCTTTGAAGATGTGGAGACACTATCTAATGGGCGAACGTTTCATAGTCTACTCTGATCAAAAGAGTCTCAGGTATATCTTCTCCTAGGGGGTCCTGAACTTGAGACAACAACGTTATATTGAGATCCTCTAGGAATATAACTTCAAGATAGTCTATACTCCTGGGAAGTGGAACATTGTTGCGGATGTTCTCAATAAGAGATCTAGTATACAGCTGCTAGGAGAGGTGAAAGAGTAGCTGGAAGCCTTGTAGGTATCCTTCGTGGATAGAGATGGAGCAGCCTATCTACATTCTCTCACAGTCACTCCTCCACTTCTTCAGTGAGTTAGGGAGGCGCAGTGTGCGGATGCTGACTGCGAGACACGACAGGCTCAGATATCCATAGGGCATGCACCTGATGGATTTTATGAAGGTGGAGAGCACGTCATCCTTTTCAAAGGACATACCATGGTACTAGTAGAACTTTAGAAGGAAGTGTGGAGGGAGTTCCACACTTCCCCTCTAGCGGTACATCCAGGAGTGGCGAAGATGTACCAGGACCTTCGATGATAGCACTGGTGGCCAAGTATGAAGAAGGCAGTAGTAGAGTTTGTCTCACGATGCATCATTTGACATCAAGTGAAGGCGGAGCACCAGGTACCAAAAGGCTTGCTTCAGCCTTTAGAGTGCCCAGAGTGGAAGTGGGATGGGATATCCATGGACTTCGTGATGGGTCTTCCACGTACATCCATGAGTCACGATTCGATATGGGTGATTATTGACCGACTCACCAAGTCAGACCACATCCTACGTATTAGAGATAAGGGCTTAGTAGAGAGCTCTGGACTCCTCTATGTGCAAGAGATTGTGCGTTTTCAAGGAGTACCTTCTTCTATTGTCTCCGACTGTGACACATAGTTTACTTCCCAGCTATGGAAGGGGTTGCAGTAGGATTTCAGGATGCAGCTACGTCTGAGCACCTCCTTCAATCCTCAAACGGATGGCTAGACTGAGAGAACCATTCATACTCTCGAGGACATGATCCATTCTTGTGTCCTCAACTTCGGGCGCAGCTGGGAGGACCACTTACCTTTGGTGGAGTTTTCCTAAAAAAACATCTATCACTCCACCATTAGTATGGAACCTTTTGAGGCCTTGTATGGTTGACATAGCAGATCACCACTATGCTGGACAGACCTTGAGGACACAGAACTAGTGGGACCAGAGATGGTACAGGCTAAGACGGAGAAGGTGCAGATTGTCCAGGAGCGGATGCAGACCGCACCGTGTAGGCAGAAGTCGTATGCTGATAGGATACGGAGACATCTAGTGTTCGAGGATGGAGACCACGACTTTCTTTGGGTCTCATCTCGATGATGTCTATGGAGATTTGGCTGAGGCGAAAAGTTATCTATGCAATTCATCGAATATTTCTAGGTCCTCAGTAGAGTAGGTGAGGTGGATTACCACCTAGCTCTTCCACCTTAGTAGTACTGGGTGCATGAAGTCTTTCATGTATCTCAGCTGAGGAGATATGTGCATGACGCATCCCACATCATCAAACATGGAGAGATGGACATCGATGATAGGGATAATTTCATGGAGGTTCTAGTGGAGATTGAGGATCGACAGGAGAGGGTCCTACATGGATGGTTGATACCTCTGGTGCACGTATGCTGGTAGCATGAGAACCTCTTGGAGAGCACATGGCAGCGGGAGAATCAGATGCATGCTCAGTACCCCATGTTGTTCCCTTAGTTCAATTTATAGATTATGGGGATGTAAATCCCTGAGGTGGGGAGAATGTAATGACCCAGAAATTCTGTGAAGTTCTTTTTCTTAAATTCATGGCATTTTTTACGAGTCCACATTTTCAAACGGTGCTTGATTCCGAGGTCCGGTGTGCCCATAATCATTTTCTGAAGTTTTGTTTGGATAAATTCAGTAAACGTATGAGCATGATTTTGTAATGTTTAAACCGGTGCTCAGATTTGAAATCCAAGGTCATCGTTGAACTCGAAGCGTCAATGATTTCTTAGTGATACCTTCACCGCAGTTGAGTTGTAACGAGAATGGGAGTTAGTTTTTGGGGTTTTTAATTAAATTGAAAAAAAGTGTTAACTTTATTTTTAATTAGGGTGGTTAAAACCTCCAAAAAGAGGTTAGTGGTGTGGGCCACCACACCATAACCTCCCATGAGAGGTTATGGTGGTGGGGCCCACCCGCACATAACCTCCCTTGGGAGAATATTATTTAGTAGGGCCCAGCCGAGCTTCTTAACCACTTTTAACTCCCCATTAATTATTTGGAACTCTTCACCTTCCCCCATTTTTTAATGTGACAACTCTTTCACAATTAATTAATTAAACCCTTGAAATTAATTAATTGAATCCATTTAAATTTATGCCAACAGTTAAAATAAGGGATAAGTTATTATTTTATTTTGGTTGGCATAATATTTGTTGAGAGAATTAAGGAGAGGAGGAGTTCTTGTAGAACTACATCTTCCAAAGAAGAACACCCCATTTCCACCGAAGAATGATGAACATATTCATCGATCTTCAACTATGCCAAATGAGAAGGAGCCGACCGCGAAGAATGACAACGATGCTTCTTCATCGGATTCTTCCCAACGTCGACGAATCGACATCCGCTATTACTATCCTTTCACTGTCAATGATCGTCTTTCAAGGTAGGGGGATTTGAGTAGTTTTATGTATGAGTTTTATTTCTGTTCTTCGTTGTTCAAATGTTGGTTGAGATATGTCGATTGATATCAACGTAACGCGGGGGGCTCGAACCGCACGAACATGGCCCAAAACTCCCCCATGTTTGTTCTCGTTTGATAAAACGGAGGTGGAGCAACGTGACCGGAGTCAGACCAGCCGGGAAGAAAGTAGAAGCGCAAGGCCGTCGGTTTTCCATGATGGTGAAACACCATTGTGCCGCGTGGAAAGAGAGTTGCGGCCACGATGGGCCACGACGGAGGTGCGTGACGCCGTCATGCTGTACGGAGGCCTGTAGAGGGCCACGACCAGGGTAGGCCGTGGAGGAGGGGTGCAGCGCCGTCGCGTCGCGCCGTGCATAGGGAGCAGCTGGCCGCTAGGGCTAGCCGGAAGGTGCGGGACCCCATCGGGTCTTCCAGGTGCTGGACCGGCCCCCCTGGCCCCAGTTCGGTTCCACCTAAATGGTTCAAACGTTCAGGTGCTAGGGGGTGCGTGACTCCCCCATAGGTGCGGCTAGGGCCGGCCGCCAGGACGCCCTCGGGCCAGGCCGTCCCCACAAGCCAGGCCAATTTCCTGGTCCGGGTCAGACCCCGGTACGGACCTGGTCGAGTCGGGTCTGTCCGACTAGGTGGGACCGGACCTGGACTCGTTTGGACAATTTACATCTTTTCTCCCATAACATGGGCTATGGGTGCCCGATTGACGAACTGCCTGCGGGGATGAAAATCTTGGAGCGAGATGGTTCTATTGGAATACCCCACTTAAGGTTTGGACACAGTTGGAGTACGTTCAGGTAGGTTTGATACTAAAAACCAACCAGGCCCCTGGAACAGAAATGCCAATAACTCACAGACTGGGCGTCTGATTGACGCACAATCTGTCGCATTGGAACACTTAAGACATGGCGGTCCTTTGGGTTACTCCTTTGTGGAGTTTAGTTGAGGTAGAGGTATGCACGTTATCTCAAAGAAAGTTTGTACTAAACTCGAGGGAACTAGGTTCAAGGAATCTGGTGGCTGATAGTGAGGTGGACGTTGGAGATAGATCATACGGAGGTCAACGCTCAGTGATCTTGTGTGGGTTAGTGCATACCGATCCTATGTGGGTCAGATCCTGTGTGGGTCAGCACTCAACGATACCATGTGGGTCAGCGCATACCGATCCTGTGTGGGTCATTGCGAGGGCTAGTATGTATCAATCTTGTGTGGGTCAGACTCCATATGGTCAGAAGAAGTGCCTCTTGACAGAATAAGATGATATAGCTTCACGGCTAATCATCTGTACTTCTATTCATCACTGAAAAATACTATTTTTGAGCCGAGTTGTTGAATTTGGTGTTCCCTCATGATTTATATGGGTTACTAAATAACTTAGGTATATGTATGGGCATATACATAAGTAAGGGTTATCCGTTGACTCTGTACTTTTTGGTTATCCTTGTTGGATTTTGTGAGACCTTGAGGGTATCGGGGTCCCTACTAAGTATCGTTATACTCACCACTGCACGGGTTATGCCCGCACCTCGTTGTGTTGGTTGCAGAAGATGGAAAACACTTATCGGGGCAGGGAGTAGCTGAACTGGACGGTACCTGGAGGTGGACCACTCGACGAGACGTACACGGAGCGGACAGATAGACTTGGGGTGCTGAGGAGGCCATCTGTACCCACCCTTTGGGTGGGAATTCTGGAGGACGATCTAGTAGCTGCTTTACTTCTTTTCATCAGTTGTACTAGCTTTTCAGTTGCATTGTTCTTTATTGTTGGGTTTGCATTTCCGGCCCCTTTACTTTCAGCACACTCTTTTGTATACAATTTTACCTAGTGTTTTACTTCCAGTTGCAAACTCTGTTGTGTTTGTTTACTGTTATTAAAGAAAAGCCTTACCAGTAAAGGTATTTACGCCTTTGGTGCTAGTCGCCATCCCCTGGCCTATAGAAGACGGGCTTGGGGCAGTCACGATACGGGCCCTGGGGGATGGGTCATGATAATATATTCATGTTGAATACCTTAAATGGGTAGTACATATACAACATAAAAATAAACAAGTCCAAAATACCAAATATTTCTCAATAGAGTGAAAATTGAGATGAAAATTGCATATAAAAATTGTAACATTGAAGTGAGAAATAGTAAATGAAGTGAATATGTGTAACTAATGTAAATGAAAAAAATTAAATACAACATAATATAAAAAATTTCACTTCACACATAATCATGTCATAATATAGTCAATGAAATAGAAGTATAACTTAATGAATAGAGATGGAGTTAGGAAACCACCTTAATTTACATTTACCTTTAGTTAAATGTGATTTAACATCACATATAATTTTTAAACATGTTATTAATTCATATTAGAAACATTTCAAAATTTATAATTGAATATTTTATCCTATTATAAATCTTATCATCCTTTCAATAATAGTATTTCATTACTATAATCTCTTTGGGTGTTAACCCTTTTTATTTTTCTTTCAGGTTTTATCGTGGTTGCTTTGGTCCTTATACTCTTAGTATGGTTTCATAATATCCATAATTTAAATAATGATATAAATATCATATATATTCATTAAATATATAGTTATTACCGACTATTGGAAACGTAAATGAAAAATATATCACTTCACTTTGTGGTGGTGGTAGTCCAGATGCACACATGTGAGATGTTATCATTTTCCAATATATTGGAAGTTAAGAAGTTATATATATGATATTATAATTGTAGAAATGTAATTTTATCATAAAAATCCTATATATTCAATATTTTAATAACTATAAAAAGTGAAATAAAATGATGATGGAAAATGAATTACACCACTATGTAAAGATGGTAATCAGTTCATATGCATGCATGATGTTTTAATTTCCTTAGGATGAAATATTTGTGGAAAATGGTTCTTCCATAATCTTATTAAAATATAAGTTTATTTATGTCACAAGTTTTATTATTTAATAATGGGTAAAATATATTTATTTGATTTAAAAGAAGAAAAAACATGAATATTTCAGTAATGACAATTACCTCTTCTTCAATATATGTCCATTATATCTCCTCTTAAGTAATATAGGGTTGGTATATTGTTATGAAAAAACCCATATAAATTGGAGAAGTAATTTTATAAGAAAAGTTGGTAGGGTTTGGTTGGTCAATGTTTTTTGATGTAGTGTAAAAAAAATAGAGAAGGGGTGTCCTTTTATAAGAGAGTGGAGGTGCATTCTTGGAATTTCTTAATGTACTAAATTAATATATATTATTTTTATTTATAAATGGCTCAAAATTGTTATAATTCAATGATAATATTAATATGATTATCAATACACTAATAAAATAAAATCTGAAAAATTTTAGGTTATTTTTCACTCATATCTATTAGTTTTAATGTCTATACCCCATTTACCAAAATATAAAACATTTCTACACTTTAATGGACATGAATGAAAACCTGAAACAAAATTGCCCCTTAAATAGAAAATATATGATATATTGTGAAATATAATTTCACCCTTGTCCAATATCAACATTTTTTTGATTTATAAACAATTTAATACAATATTATTCACATAAAATATCATTAATTATATTTTTAACACTATTAATTTAATTTGAATTTAAAAACAACAAAGAAAAGATGGAATTTGAATATAATACCTTAAAATAACAGTAATAGGTTATATTTATATATAAAAGTTGGTGGATGTAATAAATCATCAATATTAAAATATTTTTAATATTTTTAAAATAATAAATTTTATTTTTCAATTAATTAAATAAATACTATGTCATTATTTCATTAGACATTATTATAATTATTCAATAAATAAATATTATAAATAGATTACAATGATAAGAAAATTAATTGTGTTAAAAATATGTTATTAAATTTATTCATAACATATTATTATCCTTATTCAAACATATAAAAGACGTTCAAAGCAAGAGAATGACATTTTGGAATTTTCTTTACTGAAAATAATATAAATTTCATTACCAATGTAAAATAGAACAAAGATTAAACATATTTTAATTTTTTTATAGTTGTATCTAAATTAATAATGTAAAATTAAACTATTTAATGTTTTAGGTTTTTTTAATTCCTTATTACTTTATTTTTTGACGTTAATTACCCAATTTATGCATTACCAATGTGATAAAGTTTACCATAATTACTATTCATAATTTCAAAAAATAAAAGATACATATTAACCAAATTAGAAAATACTTATTAAAAATTTTGATTCCATTTTTTATAATACATTTTATATAATTGGTAGAAATTAATTTTAATATAAATTTATAAAACACAACGAAAAACTATTTCTAAAAAAATGCATTTTTAAGAAAACAAATTTCTTATTTTAAAATCCTGAATTTTTTTATTAAAATTTGATTCTTATAAAGAAACTGGATGATATGTTAGTTTAATAATAAATAAAAATCATAAAATGACTTTTAAATTACTTTATTCAATGAAAATAACTAACATTATTTAAAAAATCTCTATTTTTCAATATTCACTAAAAAATTAATCTTCTTAGAAAAATAAAAAAACATCAAACTAAGATAATTTTTTTATTATAATTTTCAAAAATATATTATTTATATAAAATATTTTTTAATTACTATAAATTAATTATAATATCCTTTTATAAGAGGTAATAAAAATTAGTTTTGAAGAAAACATATTTTGAGGATTAAAATGTGATTACTAATAAAAGCATGCTTATAAGGAATTAATCAATGAATTTTTATTAAGTTGGTACTTTACATACAAATTACATAATAAGGTTAATCCAATTTATACGTGAAAATTTAAAGGATAGGTTACCCTGATGAAATATAAATATTGACATTCCTTGTTTTATTTATGCTCAGTGTTGTGTGTTTTATATTCCATAACATATAGTGTTTTTTAAATATCATGATGTTAGATTCAACCTTTAATATATTAATTCCTCAAAAATTTAATTTTAAATCTATAAAAAATGATTATACATTTGATAATTACACTGTGGAAAACTAAATTGTAAAAATGGTTAACAGAAATTCCTATAAAATACGGTGAAAAAGAAATTCAAAGGCCAATTAGAATAACACAAAACTAGGTGTATAAATAGGATGACATTATTGGGATGTAAAAATATGGACATGCAGAAGAACACTAATTCCCAAGGACTAATAGGGGTGATATAGAACATGTTTAAGATAATGTTAAAGACCACAAAACCATAAATATATTATTGGTGAAGTGACCATTGATTCATAAAAAATAATCATAATCGGATAATATTTTGGTTTCAAGATCCTTTTCCTAGTGTTGATTAATTATATTACGTTATTGAGTAACAATATAAGGAAACATACTAACTTTATAAGTATAATTTCCTTAATTAATCTCTATAACATCATCCTTTCTCCAAAAGATTAGTACTCAAGATTTATTTTTGATGCCTAAAACACTAAAATAAACTTATAATGGATCAAAGTATCCCCAAAATTATAAAATATATTCCTCTTATTATTATATTTTTACAAAAATTGAAATGAATCCCACAATGAAATGTCATATAAAAAATGTTTAAACCTTCATATGAAGAAATAATATATTTGCTACAAAATTTCCACCATGACACCAAATAATCAACTTATATTATTGCACAAATAAATAACCCAACATCCTAACTAACCTCAATAACTGAAAAATTAAAAAATATTTTAACCTCAAAAGTGATCTCATACCTTTTAACTTACCTCCAAAAAATTTAATAACATTATTCCGAAATAATATTTCATGTTAAACCACATGTTAAACCTAAAAGGTTATATATTCTTAATCACAATGAAGTATCCATAAAGTTTCATTAATCTTCATGATTAATAATTATATAATCATTTAATGTAGTAAACCATACACAAAAATATCTTCAATAAAATTTATATAATAATCTAAATGGTAATAAATAGATTGACCATAAATATCCAAAAAATTATCACCTTTTAAAAGAATCTATTTCTAACCATAATGTTTATATATATCCAACTATCCAAGGGATAATAATTGAAATAAATTCATTTCATACACAAAAATAAAGGTTTATTTAATCATTAATAGATTATTCTTCTTAAAACCCAGTAAAAGGTTCAAATAACCTCAAAATTCAATCAATTAAATGCTGAAAAGGTGTATATATGACTTTGAGCTTATGTAATCTTTAAACATATAATCCCATGGTGGTATATAAAACCATTATGTTAACCCCACATTATAAATTATATGCATCCAAAAAGTAAAAAAATCATTATTCTTCAAATAAAATCAAAATAAATTTCCATAAATCCAAAAACTAAACCAACTTAAACAAAGTTGGCCAAATTCACTTTGTTATCAAATCACTTTCCAAATTCAAGGTCAAAATTACCTTCCCATTTTCGTTGTAAATTTAAAAAATCCATTTATTCCAATACATAATCAATTTAATAATAACACATCAATGATTAGAATAGCATTAACCCTTCCTTGGTCTATGAGTGAACCATTTTTTAGGTAATTTAATTAGATACCAACCATATTCCCCTCATAGAAGAAATTTAACTATGAATGGAAATTTGGGGTGAACTTCAAATACCTACATCAAAATTTTAATTTTTCATTAATAATTCATGTATATGTTACTTAATTTTCCATACATAAATGTTTCTTTGAAATATTATATGGGGTATATCTTTCCATATTTCAAACATTAATGAAATTGACCATTCTTTCCACTGTGGTGTATAACAACAATGTTATCAAAAAACTATATTCGCATCTTCTTTGATGAGTCTTAGAGTTGGTTAAGCTATAGGTTATTAGTCGTATATCATGATTACCGATTCGAAATAATCTAATTATATTTCACTCAATCCATCATACAATTCTGATTCTAATAATCATTTTATTTTCAATCAAATTTAGTTTTAATATTATTCATTATAGTTGTATCCATTGAATAAAACCAAAAATAATAGTGTGAGGAATAATAATCGTAGTGGGAAACCACATAATATCTACTAGGAAAATATTTTAGGATGTTTTCACATAAATAGAATTATCCAAAAAGATAGTCATAGGGTTGTGTTCGATAATCTATGTTTCCCTAAATCTTGTTTACAATGTTTCAATTAAATATTAGAAGATACCAACTATAACTACGACAACTCTAGTAACCCAAATTCAGGGCCTAATTTATAAAATTGTCTTATGATACATGAGGTGTAATCCCAATGGACAAATATATTCAGAATTCCTAAAGAACCAGATACATACATGATTTCAATATTTATATTGAATATAAAATATAAAAATTTCAACATATTTTTTTAACATCCTTGAAACTCATTAAAATATTTAATCTTTATATCATGGGGTAAGGAAAAAAATTAAGGGTGATCAAAAATGATTTTCGCTATTTATGTATAGAAGAATCGGTCATGATTATAAATGGAATAATCAATATGGTAAGGTAAATAACAAAAAACACATTACATTTAATAAATTACTTGAGGATGAAATGAGTCTGCAGATAATATCAATGTAGTAATCTCATAGATAACAATTAATGAATTATCAATGAAGGTAATGATTTTGTTAGATTTCATGGTTTCATAAATCATGAAATATTTACCCTCAAAACCTTGTGCCAAGATAGTTCAAAATGATCATTAGGCATATAAAAACCCCATTTAATTAGGCTACCGTACTTGTTTGTCTCAAAGAAACTATTGATGCATCTATGGGTTATATAATTCTAGTTTCCAACCATCATTGTATTTATAATATATTCATTACATATTGAATGATAAATTTAATTCATAAATAATATGACTTATGAAAAAATTTCAATATTGATTGAAAGACATGGAATATCAATATTTCCCTATTCAATCAAATAAATTTCATAGTAAAACATTGTATGTAGAAATGATATATAGTTTATAAAATAATAACCTAAATTATTCCAAGAGTATGGATATTTAATACAAAAATAATGTTTAAAGAAATATGATCCCCATAAAGTTAATGACTCAAGATAAAGTTGACAACCACATAATTAAAAAGAGATAAAAGGAAAGCATCAATTCATCAGAAATACTGGTTTTGTAATGAAATCATATTCTTTAGAGAAATAAAGAAAATGAAAGTGAAAATTTAAAATAAACTTTCATTAAATATTTTTCATTTTAATCCCATTTAAAACATGTAGAATAAACTAAATTGAGTAAAACCATTATGGTGATGAGAAATTCTATTATTTCCATAATAGTTAAAAATAAAACATTCATATTGAATTTTTATAATGAAAGTTGAAAATAAACCATTGATAAAATAAAATAAATATTCAATTAAAAACATTTAAAACATATTTGATAACTTAAAATTTTATTTTATGAATTAAAAATTTCCTTTTGAAAACAATTTCTTAATGTATGGACATGGAAGAAAAATGTACATGATTTGGAAGAGAAATGAGAGTGCATTTTCATCTAAATATTACATTTCTTGATTAAATTTAAAAATATGAAAACATTATAATAAAAAATTTAAACTCTATAAATATAAAGTGGATAATAAAATATATGGAGTTTAAAATGCATAAACTTTAATATTAATTTAATTAAAATCAATAAAATTGCAAATAAATTAGTTTGTAAAAAAATAATTACTTATTTGGAAATAATTAAATTTTAACCTCTTGATAGAATAAACCTAAAAGAAAAATTAATCATCAATAATAAATAAATATTCATGTTATGTATCTTAAAGGATAAGTTTATATACCACAAAAAATATATAGGTTTATAATACTTAATATGTATCAATGGAGTGGAAATTCAGTCAAAATACCTTACAATAATTATGTCGTTTTATTGATAATTAATCACTGAATCGATTATTTGTATCAACTTTAAATCAAGTAAAAAATGTGTAAATAAAACATTATATAATAATAGGACATTTCAAACTTAATAATTTTATTACATATTCATTTAAGTAGATGTATAACCCAATAAATATAGATTATGTATAGAAACCCCTTACCTCACATTTCCCATTCATTAAATGCACATCAAGATATTTAGTAATTGTTATAAAGATATTATTAATATATAAAATAACTATATTAATATTTATAATTTCCTATATTATCCTGTAATAATATCATATAACACATTTGTTAATAATATTTAATGATTTTCACTATTTTGGGTGTTAGTTGCTTTATTTTCTCATACATTTTTATCATGAAAGTTACAATCCATTTAAATTGATATCATTCCACCATCAAAATATATTTATTAAAGATAAAAATATCATATATATATATATATATTAAATAAATCCTTAATACCATCCATGTGTAATAAAAATGAAAAACAGATAACATCACTCACTTTTTGGAGGTGGCAGTTAACATGTATGCACGAGGTATGTTGTCATTTTACAAAATATTTGGAGCAAATAAATTAGATATGATAATATAACTTAATAATAATATAATATATATTAATTATTTTTATCCCTTTAACCATCCACGTAAAATTGTGATGAAAAGAAAATTACCCCGCTACGTGGAGGCTGTATGCTGTTCGTACACGTGAGCAATGCTTTCGCTTTACTTAGCATAAAGAAGAGGTAGAAAATCATTTTAAAATAAACATAACAATATATAAATATATTTAGGATAATTTATTCTCTATTTTAGAAATGTCACAATATATTTATGGTAGGTATTAGAAAAAACTAAATTCGAAAGAGTTGGTTAAGATGACTACATATTCTTCAGTGTCTTATTTGAGATAAACTCATAAGGGTCTTAGGGTTAGTATTTTGGAAATAAAATCACATATAGGACATGGATATGTATGTTTATAAGATAAAAAAGTAGGGTTTCGTTGAGATACTTTTTTAAATGTGGTGTAAATGAAAGATTGAAGTGGTGTCTTTTATAAGTTAGGAGAGGTGAATTTTTAGAATTTATTAAAAAATTAAATTAATATAAAATAATTTTGATGTAATAAGAGATGAAAAATTATATTAATATAAACTAATATGGGTAAGATAGTAAATACCCTCATAAATTAAAATTTGGATAGATTTTGGTTATTTTTACCTCTATCTTTTAATTTTAACACCGTGTTACCACTTTTGACAATTAAAACAATATAAATGTTTTCTAGTATTTATGGGCCACAAATGCCACCATAAAAGGAAAATTGGACCATAAATATAAAAAATATGAAATTATAAACCATATATTATTATCCTTCTCCAGGTTCAATATTTTTATGACTTTCAAATAGTCTTATAA
Source organism: Viscum album (assembly GCA_963277665.1). Lineage (NCBI taxonomy): Eukaryota > Viridiplantae > Streptophyta > Magnoliopsida > Santalales > Viscaceae > Viscum > Viscum album. The sequence continues at coordinate 1,494,162,256 of OY728147.1, read as the reverse complement.
AATATTATTTTCAAAAAATAACAATAATTTTCTTTTTTATGGTGCATTTAATTTGAGTTTAAAAACATCAAAGCAAACATGTAATTAGAATATAATAAAGTAAAACAAAACTAATATGTTATATATATCTATATAAGTATTGGAAAGAAATAAAACATTCATATTTTGTTACTTTTAATAAATTTTAAATTAGATATTTTAATTTTCTATTAATTAAATAAATATTATGTCAATGTTACAAAAATATATAAGCTAATTATTCAATAAATAAAAATTAAAAATAAAATAAATTGATAAAAATAAATAGATTATTTTTAAAATTTGTTTTTATAATCATTCACATGATGTTCTTGTCCATATGTGAACATATAAAAGGAGTTAAAATAAAAAGAGTGATATTTAAGAATTTTCATTACAAAAAATATTATAAATGTCATTATCATTGTAAAATTTCATAAAAATTATACATGTTCTTATTTGGGATGTATATTACAAAATTAGTCACATAAATATAAATAAATGAAATTTTTTGAATGATTTTTAATGTCATATAACATAATTGTTTACCTTTATACACGATTCACCCTTTAGCAAGGTGAAACTTTTTACCCCAGTTTTTATACAGAAAATCCAAAATTAAATGGGAACTATTCACAAAATTTGAACCTAAAGATTAAAAATATGGTATAAAATTTTCATCATTCAATTTATATATGTGTACAAAATTAATTTTAATTTAAATACATAAATTTCAATGAAAAACAGATTTTATAAAAATGTTTTTTTCTCATAAAAATTAACTTATTTCAAAATATATAATTTTTTAGATTAAAAGTTGATTATTAGAAATAAAATGGATTGTATATTAAATTAATACTAAATAAAAATATAATGGGACTTTTAAATTACATTATTTATTAAAAATAAATGATAGTGTATTGAAAAAAAATTGGTATTGTCCATCTTTCACTGAAAAATCAGTCCTCTCAGGAAATCCCAAAAAAATAAACTGAAGATTATTTTAGTATGATAATTTTTAAAACTAATTTCACATTATAATTTTTCAAAACTTAATGAAATTAAATATAATATTATCACCGAAGAATCAGTAAAAAACATTTTTCAAGAAAACATATTTTGAAGAATAAAATGCCTTTACTAAAAGTTGAGTTCTTATTTCATAAGAATTAATCAATAAATTTGTATTGAGTCAGTACTTTATATAAGTATTTAATAATATTTTTAATCATATTAATACATATCAATTAAATTTCAAGGTTATAATGATTATATTTAAATAACAATATTTCATGTTTTATTTAACCTGAGCGTTACTTGTTATATATGGTAACATACATAATGTTATTTTAAAGTCATGGGGTGTCACATATATCAGCCTAAAATTCATTTGTTAGAGTTTATATCATATTATATAAATCATGGATAGTATTCAATTTTTTAAATGTTTTGTATGGGATTGATTGCATTTGATCACTATATATTTATTTCCTTTTCTTATGTTTATGCCACAGATCATAGTTATGTCTTAATTCCATGAATTTTAACATTTATAGACCAATATTATTCTATATGGATTGTGTTTATTATCTCATGTATCCTCAATATATTTCTATGGTATATTTGGTTATATTTTGATATTACATGTTCTTGTATCATGACTTATATACTACATGTACGAATTTATGTACTTTTTAATAAAATATTTCTCACAAAACCATGTTTTCTAATATAAATATACTCTAAACCATTATGAATCGCTGATAAGTTTTTCCTTGATGTAGTTATTGATATAATCCATTATTATGTAATTCATTTTATTAGGAAATTATATGCAGTATTAGTTGTATAATAATGTATTATTTGAAGTTTTTGTGAGATATATTGAAGTAATTATTTAAAATAATATTTTTATACTGATAATATTCATATTCAATATACCTTGGGGGATGTGGATATATATGTATTTATGATATGTAGTGATTATGTTATATAATTATTATAAAACTAAACCATGGTTTTCTTAGACCATGTCTGTTGGTATGAAAGAAACATTTAGTTAGTTTTAAGGATTAATTAACATATTCTAGGGGATTAGTTTATTAATTTGTTTAAATTATTGCTAAAAATAATTAGAGAAAGCATTAAGGATATGTTTAAATATATGTAAAATCATAAATGTTTTGTAAATTCTAGAATTTGTGACATCCTTGAAATAAAATTAATTTCTATATACAAACAATTGGAAGCAGACATTAGCATAGATGCACATAGTGTATATAATCCTCAAATAAGTTTGTTTGGGATAAATCTAAAAATTGTGCATAACAAGTAGAATTTACATAAAATGTATTTTCAAACTCATAGAGGATATTATCTAGATGTCTCAAATTCTCTTTACAAACCATTATAAATGATTTAAATGGAATTTTTTATATAATATAAAACTAGTCTGTTATTTATTCCATGTTTATAATTTTCTATTTCCCCATCAATTAATATAATTATTCTCATAAAATTATATTTATTCCAGTAATGAATAAAGAAAGGAGGAGTTGAATTGACAATATATGTGTTAGATAGTGTAGTGATAGTTTTAATAATAAACCAAATGGGATAAGATATATGTAAAAAAATATAATGGCTGTACTTATCAAAATATCTTCAGTTATGATTAAAAACTTGAACTTATTTGAATTCACAAATAAACCCTATAAATGGAATATGTACTTTCAAATAATTCCATGTGGTAAATACCATGATGGAAAGAATATTCAACTTTTAAGTGTTAAGAATGTATAAAAAAAGGACCCTTATACATGTCCGAAAGGAATAGAAAAATATTTTATTTTCTGTAAAATTGGTGATCGAGAAATAAAATACTCATGTAAAATAGAGAGTTCAATTAAACTTATGGAGAAACAAAATGTTTTTAAAAAGGTTTCAAAAAAAATTAAGTGTTTCAAATAAAATGAGTGTGGAATTATAAAAAATTAACTCCCTTGTCTGAGGGTAAACATGGAAAATAAACCACCACAACCTCATAGACCAATGAAACAAGGAAGAATTTAAATAATGACTACCACTAAAGTGGATCATGATAATTGTGGTAAAATTTTTCTCAATGAAATATTTTTTTATGTGTTATTAGATTTTGGTTCTAAACACTCTTGTATATCGAATAATTTTTCTAAGAGAATCAGTTCAAAACCCCACTTTTTGATATTTAATTACTAGATAAAACTGTTAGTATTATGTTTTTTGTATCCCAAGTTAATTTTTATAGGGATTTTATTTGATAAATTATTATTATTTTTCCTTTAGATAGATTTGACCGGATTTTTTTAAATATATTTCACTTCTACACATAGAACCCATTTCAATTATTGAAATAATAAAATAAGATTTTATATTCCAAATCAATATATAGTAATTTATCCAGTTAAGTATGACTTTGAAATCTCATGGATAATTGACTCCATTATACAGGTCTTAATACCCAATCATGAGGATTATTTTTCTAAAATGATCAGGGATAAACTCAATTTAAGTGATATTCCTTTTATTATGGAAAATATGAATTTATTATTCTTACCTATGATAGTAAGGAAAATATATCATTAGAAATTATATCTCGATACATGTCTATATTTTAGTCATCCTTGGATATTTTTATTAGTAAGTGATAAATAAAATTGTGAGGATAAAATTTATTTAGGGAGGGGGATGTAACTATGAAGGGGCGAGGAAATATATTCATTCTTAAAACATCATGTATTTTTTTTTTCAAAAAAACGTTTTACTATTATTTCAAAAATATTATAATTGATTTGAAAATAAAATATAAAAGATATGATTCATACTAATAAAGATTATTTAATTCATAATGGATCTTTACAATAATATTACACTAAAATAAGTATAAAATTCCAAAGATGGTTATATACTATTGACGATTACTTTTATTAAGAGTTTATAAATTAATATTTAATAATTAATAGATAGGAATAGTATATTCACTTCATGAATATTCTTTAGATCATATTAACAATTGAGGATCATGATTAGTATAATTAAGTCTAAAAAGGTAAAGAACAACTTAAATGTTTCAAGAATGTTGTGAAATCTAAAATTAAAAATAAATAAATGAAAAGTTTATTTTAAGTGGTAGGAATCAAATCAATTTATACGGAGGTGTGGAAGTAATATAAAATTCATAAAAAGGAAATATGGTTAATGTAAATATGATAATATAAATATTATCATATGATAAGAATGTATATGATATGTATACTAATGTAGCATATGTTTAGTAAATAGTATAATTTGAAAATAGTAATAAAAGTGAAAAAATATAATATTTAATGAAGATATTCATTTATAAATATATTTATAAGATTTATATATTACTATTTTTTTAATACAATAATATTTTGTTTTTATAAAAATTAAAATAAATATTTTTATACCTATGCATTAATAAAATTAAATTATGAGAATAAAAATAATTTATTTTAATGGTATTTGGTGAAATCTAAAGTGATATATTTAAAAGAATAATTTCTTTAAACTACTGGGTTTTTAAATTAATATCTACTAAATGAACATTTTAATCATATTTATTAATAATTTTTCTTTAAAAGATTAATATTTATGAAATAATACTTATTAGTTTATAATAAGAATAAATTATTTTTATTATTAAAAATACTTTTTCCTTTAAAAATTAATTTTTTATGTTTTCCACACTTATATTATAAGTAATTTTGATCATATTAATAAATTGAGTTCAAAAAATTGTGTTTCAAAATTTTAATCAGAAAATATAATTGTTGTGATATGATCATTTTCTTTTTTAATGTTATAATAAGTTTCCAATGTAAATAGTAGTCACTAATGTTAAAAATATATTTTTCCAATAATTGTTTTTATAAATTTGTATTAATTTTTATCTAAATAAATTTACCACCTTTTTTATGATAATAACCAGATGTTTATAGATATAAAAAACACTAAGACTCATCTAATTTGTAAATGATATGAAATAAGAATAAAAACACATAAGTTATAAAGAGAAATTTTTTTATGAAATTATTTTTTCATATATGTAATTTTTTATTTTAAAGCTAATTTTCAAATACTTATTAATTTAATTATGTTAAATAATGTTTAAATTAAGATTCAACATGTCAGAATTTGGTATGGGGGGATATATTATATTTGAATTAAAAAACATAATTACCCTTGTTAATATTTAACAGAGGTTAATAGGTACAAATAGGTTGTTTACCTTGTATCATATTTTGTTAAGTTTATATGAAATGTAGACCTTTATCACACACCTATCATGTTTTGTGTAAAAAGATAGTATTTATATTTCATTAGTTAATCATAGTGGCGGGAATAAATCTCCTCACTTGAGGATATTAACAATTATTCAATCAGTAATTATAATCGACCTACCAATTTCTTTTTTTATTATTCTTTAAAAGAAACTATATATTTGAATATGACATGAAATTTCAATGAGGCCAATGAAGTAAGAAATTTTCATTTTACGTTTTGTTTTAGGTGTCTTTTTTATTCATATTTGTCTATTAAAATTCAGTTTGATGGCCCAAATTTGAAATATCACTCTTGAATTTATAATATTTTATTTATCAATCATGAGATTTAAAATACCTAGGAAAACTCAATATGACATTCTTCTATAAACAAGGTTAATGAAAAAACATAATCAAGAGCGTGGAACCTTCCATGACCTAGAAATATCAAATGAAATTTAATCCATTGAACGACACCAATCTACCATATAAAGAGATTTTGCTCAACTGAACGGAGGAGAAATATTTAAATAATTGAAAAGAGGTGAAGTATAAATCCATGTTTTGTTTGTAAGAAAATGGTTTATATTTGAGGTATAAACATTGTTAATTTCACTTTAATTCCATTGAGTTGACCTAATATGAATGCCTTGTATGGTTATGGTGGAAAATAGGGTGCCTTGTGATTTTAAGAATCCCATAGACCATTAATTTGGATTAAACAACTAAACCACATGGTTAGTATAATGTTTACATCCCAGCCATCACTGTTAGAGAAAATCGTGTGGGAGTGGTTCAATGCATAGCAGAGGGAGACATGGTTTTCCCAAACCATATGACCTAAGCTTTATGGATTTGATATTTGACCCATACATCTAAAAGAGGTGCTTTTCATGAGTTGTGCATGGTTATTCTGACCACGTGCGTATCCCATGACATGGGTGTTTTGGCATAGAGCTAAGAAAATGGTAGAAAAACAGTTTGGCCAATACTGTGACCCTTTAAATTTTAGGATTCTATATAGTTTTACCCTATCTTTTTATGTATCACTGTTATCATTATTTTCTTCTTATATTAGATAAAACTTCACCATCCTCTCTCATTTGAGATCTCCTCCAATGGCCTAACCTAGGTGGCTTGATATCTCTTCTGTCCATGTTTAAAATATAGATTTATTTGTCTCATTGGATTCCTCTTAGTAAGTGATTAATTTTATTGGATCTTTTCATAATTTGAATTTCTAACAATGAAACTAGTTGTGTGTGAGATCATATTTCGTATTTTTAGTGCATTCATGTATTTTTATATTTTATTTCAATATGTGCCAAAATAATTTCCAATACGAGAGGAGGCATATACTAATGGATTAAAAATGGTGGTCTATGACTTATTACTCAAAGTATGACCATTTATAAATTTTATCATTGAATGTGATCAAAGTTCAGAGAGTATTGCTTGCTAAATTCACCTACCATTTATTTTAATTGTGTAAATTATATACCAAGGCCATATTGAGCCAATTTTATGTCATCGAAGGTTGATAAATCAATGCTGACCACCCCCGATATGGTGTGTTCTTAATTATGAATTTAGTGATAAAATTATGATTATTTTAGACATTGTTTAGGTTTTATTTACTTGAACTTTAATAAGGTATGTTTTTTAATTAAATGAAATAATTAAAAATTGTTAAAAATGAACTCATATGAGTACAGATATAACATGTCCATTACTGTTGAAACATGAATTGATAATTAATTTATTGTCCGTATTTTACCTTGTCAAATATGAAGAAAGGTATCAGAATAAACCTAATAATAATGTATTTTTATTGAGTATTATATTGTCTAAAATTTAGTATGATGTTAAATATATAATGTGTCTATTGAATATATACCTTTTCATATTTATAAGAATTTTGAAACATGTACCAGCCTTGGATTCTAGAGGTAATTCCCCAAGCACTCAGAGGATTCCATTATGATTCATTGATCTACTTTCCAAGGGATACACCCACCTTGGATCTTATCCCTTGTATTACTATTTAAATACCTTGGCGATGTACTAAATATTCCCCTGATTCCATTTTCAAGTTATTAGAATGCCTTTGATACACTTCTGAGATTCATCTTGATCTATATGGACACATGACACCATGGATCCACCATATTGTGCCTAGTAATCATTAGCTTAGGATTACTGTGGATGGACTCCCTAGACTCGGTGATAATATTTTATAGTGGAATGGCTTGGGTTTACCCCTTGGATTACACTCAGAACCTTATATACAAACTGCATGAGTTACTCTTATGTGTTGTCCCAGCCCTTGAGGTCAAGGATGAGTTAGTTTCACTATGAATTATATTTTATTATTATGTTCTATTTCATTACTATTTTCACATACATAAAATCTCGTTATTATAATTATAATAATAACTAACTAAATAATACATGTTCAGAGACACCGGCTAAGAATAAAGCATGTATGGGTTATTTATTTCTTCACAACTTTACTTTTATATACTTTCAAAATATTACAATTTATATTCACAAACTAGATTTTTATAGAAACCATTGGGTGTATCCTACTAAGAATTATATCACACACTATACACGCCACCATTGTTACCCATAAAGATTATATGATTTTAGGTGTGGACAATAGGAAGCATCCTGATTTTCACACCGTGATTCCATGTTTAGGATGAGAGCTTGGTAGAAGATAACCAAACCCGAGCTCAGGATGCTTAGATATTTTTTCCATTTCAATTTATTTTGTACATCATATATTGTACTATATTATTTCTACCATGTATGAATGTTTTTACTTTTTATATATTATTTCCATTATATATTTTATATGATATAGTTTACAGATTTTTAATTTATTATTCATTGGATGGATATATATCCATTTTATGTTTCTTTATTTACTATTATTTCTTCTCTCATTTACTAATGATCTATTTCACAATTTTGGTCAACTATTACTTGAGGGAATAGTCTCCCTATGGACACACCTTATTTCTTCCCAGCTAGTTGGATTCCTCTGGTGTATGTGGAGGCATGTTTGAGGCCATATGGCCAACCATGTTTAGTTACTTAGTTTTGAAACCGCTATGGGATGTCAAAAAGTGGTATCAGAGGTGGTTTTATTTTCTTTTATGAATTTTGGAAAATTTAGATAGGATATTAGAAACATGTTTTAACCTGGTCATACGATGTTCTTAGGTGTAGCTAACCCACATTCAGGGTAAATACCATGTTTCCTATGCATTGGAATTTTTTTTATTATTTATGTATTGTAGTTGAAATAATTTCACCATTGGGTGATGAAGATGATTTTTGAGGTTTGTTATATTGCATTGAGATTCTGCCTTTTCTCAGCATGGAAATGATAATTACTAAATGAATCATTATTGGTACTTAGTAATTCACATTCAATGCATATTCCATGCCATATTGGTGAATTTTATGCTTGAAATGCCTATTTTTCTAATGACTTTTGAGTGATCCATGGTTGTTATATATGACTGTGATGATGAAATAGTTTATGAAGAATGAAATTTTATTTTTATAACATGTCAAAATCTTCTTAAATTGTGTTTTATGATATTGATTGATAATGGAATAATAAATAGCCAATTTTGACATGTGTAAGCTATATAACCCTAGTTACACTAGATGGGATTTGGCCATGATTATATGAGTGCCAATGGTAATTTATACATAGGAAGAGACTTTATAAATCGTAATGGGTAATTCATCAAATCATGAAATTATATTTTACCCATTAAATTATTAGATCAAATGTAAGGGGTGTGGTTTAAATTACATGGGTGTCGATATCAGTTTAAGAAGTGTGTGGGAATTTATAAATTGGGTGTGGAAATCAATTTAACTTATCCCTATTTTATGTATATTGGATCATAATGGCTTAACATGTAATGTTTATTTATAAATATTTTTTTTCCAGTAAATAGAGAGGGCAAGTGAAACTTAAAGATCATTTTATTTTAATTGAAATTGACCCCCCATATACCAAAACCCCTTTGAATCAAAACATGATCACTTGATAGTACCCTATTCTTTGATGTGGATTGATAGGATTGTTTTTTGGGTAGTGATTCATTTTCATTATTTATAATTTCATTAGTATTTATATCTATTATGAATCATGTTATGAAGTCAGTTCTTAGAGTTTTATGAGCTATGACACCATGACATCCTCGAGTCCTATGCCAGTTGGGTGGAAAAGACCACGATTCATTATTGGTGTACCCTAAGCCTCCAATGTCACCTCCAATAGTGAATCATATGTAACATATTCAATCTATGAAATAAAAACAAAAAATCACCATAAATACTTTTCCTATGTGTGATGTGGATTATACAGGGTGATCTATGGTCTACCCCAATGATGTCTGATCTTACTCATGAGTTCCAGCAGCAACATCCTCCCACATTTTTTAGGGATGGTGGACCTTAGGCTTCACATTTAGGGATATAATCTATTCTATCTATCATTAAGAATCTAGATATACCTCATCAGAGGAGGGATAATATTTAAACCAACATTCTTTGTGATTCTGCCACAAGATAGTGGTTTATAATTACACCGGATGGTCTTCATCATGGTATGGTCTTTACATACTTTCAGATTGCATTCTATGATTACTTTTTCTCTAGAAAATTAATATCTGACCGAGATAGAGAGTCCATGAACCAAGATAAGGGTTTTATTTCTATTATGGACTATTCATAGTGATTCACAGAGCTTAAATGCTTTGTTCCTCTTCTTTCTATTGATGATTTATCATGGGTGAGACATTTCAATGATGTATTCAGGTATTCTATCTACTTTTAGGTGAATGGATTCCACCTGTCAACCATTTAAAATTTTACAAATAAAGATATTATCATCGAACATTACTAGAGGGAATCAGATAGTATAGGGAATTGAGGGTCAGTGCCAAGAAAGGGTAGTAGTTCTTCTAGCTATAGGAAGTGTAACCATGAGGTATCTCCTCAGAATAGTGGTAGTAGTGGTATCCACCTGTGCAGTTATATTTTATTCAATCAGTATGGATGGTAGGGGCATGTGAATCCAAAATGAGATAGATACCCATTAGAGAGCAGTGCTTATGGCCAGATGGGTCATATTTAATGGTATTTCTGGATCTTTCCTCCCACTTCTAGTAGAATAGGGCCAGCACCAGCTCTACCATCGAGAGTAGAATCAGAGACGCCACCTCATGAAGGGCGAGGGAGTAGTACTAGCCAAACAGGTTGTAGAACAGGTCGTGGATGAGACTGAAATATATATAATCTTCAATTCCTATAGAGTGGACCTTTTTAGGGTAGTCCAACTATAGCTCAAGGTTGTGGATTAGTCGAGTATCTCACATTACAACATGTAACGATTTGAATTTTCATAAAGGTATGCCTCCTTTTTTTTAGTTTGAATCCTTTGTTTTATATTGGTAAACATGGAATATAGCTTAAGGTAGGAATCTAGAGTTTCCAAGGATTGTTCAAAGACAAGAGTTCTAGAAATTGGATAAATAGAGCGGGACACATGGTTAGCGCATGGTTAGTGCTAACTGTGTGACATAGCCATGCGATGTACCCAGTGCATAGGATATGCCACACATTTTTCTGCAACCACGAAAGCTAAACCACATACCCATGTGGAGTTTGAAGCATTTTTGACAATGTATTTTCACATAGATTCACATGGTTGTAAAAACAATGTGTCGGGCCTATGTGAATGGGGTTCATGGACAGTGGATGAATCATGGGTGGTACACAGTTTGGCCAAATGTGTAGGTGAACCATGAAACACCATTGTGGGAATTTTTTTGATTCTTTCCATAAATTATTTTAAAACCTTTCTAAGTATTTTCTTCTTCACTAGTGGAATGATCTCCCTCATTTCTTCTATGAGAGATCCTTCCCAATCTATCCGAATAGACTTTTTCATTTCTCCTTCATATGGTCTCCAATTACATTATCATTGGTCACTTTGGATCAATAATGGTAAGAGATACAATCCTCTTTATTCTTATAAATTTTTATATTCCCTTGTTTTTTACTATTTCGGTGTGATATCTTACACCCTATTTTCAAGGATTTTTTCTATTTTAGAATTTTTTTCACTTCTTATTCACATCGAAGGTTAAAAAAGGCAGATTGGTAATCTATGAACCTAATTTAGGTAATCTGTAAATTATTTCCAAAAGATTAAGTTTTTTTATAGAAATGCACCGTAGTTCCATATTCCAAACTATCCTTTTCATTTAATTTTTTTTATAAACCTATTTTAAGAATAATTTGATGTTTAATTACGCCATATACCATATTGATTTATTTAAGGATGCTGAATTTATTGATTGCCTACCCTTTTGGTGTGACAAATGAAATCACCTCCCTTTATAAAAATGTTTAAATGAGCAAACACCGCCTAATTGTTGGGCTTGATTTGGAAATTGAACTTACATGTATTGTAAATATAATGGATTAGTTTCTTTGAATGGATGTGCATGGAAAGGACAAACTACATGTTATATATATTAATAAAATTGAATTATGAAATGTGATTACTTAGTTAATTATTCTAAATGATTATAAATATTTTCGTGGAAAGACCTCAATTAAATTATTATTAGTACACCATGTCTATTGGATATTGGAAAATGGTTGAGGTTTTTATTGAGTATGGTGTTTCAAAGTCCCTTAATTTGGGTGTTGGAAAAGACGTATCACACCATTATAATTTTAGTTGGGCAATGGGAATGATGATTCATTTTCCTCTATATCAGGTGTTGGGCATGATGGCACCACCAACTATCTCGAGTGATGGGAATCATTTATTGTGTTCATATGAAATTCTGGGATTATAATGTGTCTAGAGAAATAGGCTCATTAGAATAGTTATTGATGTTGAAGTTATGCATTGGGTCTAGCTAGCACCTAGTAACCATTTATATTCCTATATATTTCCTCACATATGTAGTTCATATAAATGGATACATATTATATATATATGATTATAATATACATGTGGTTAATGATCTAATTCATTCTAGCCTACACCAATGTAGGTAGAGCCAACTTGGTGTCTTATTGGATCCTGACCCGGCTAGAATTTATTCCTTATCATTGTTTATTATTTATCCTACTTACACACTTCTATGTTATGGGAAATGGAGGGATTATTCTAGAAACCATTTTTGGTGTCCGAATAAGATCATATCATGAACTACTAGGGACACCTTTGGTTCATAAGTTGGCCCTAGGACTGTAGGTGGAGATAACGGTAAGTTCCATGTCACAAATTCTTGATCTATTTTGGTAATAGCTTAGAGCATGGGAGAAAAGGACCGAGTGTTTTTTCATGATGATAGTGGAATAGTATTTTGGATTTTTTTATTTTTTTTATATCATGTTGTATATTCCTGATGTCCCCTATATGCACTAAATCTCTTTTTTATATACGATCATCCCATGGAAACTTTTTTTATATGAATCAGCCTATGTTTTTTTTATTTTTTTTGGTTGTTTATGATTTTATCGTTATTTATTATACTTTTCTTATTATTCCATCTCGTATATTTTTCTTCCACTATTTTTATTATTTTTTATTACTATTGTTCTAATATAATATGAGGGTATACCCTTCCCACTATACTACATTCAACCCTCACTACTTATCGGAATCCTCTGGTGAATGGGAAGGCATACTTGAGTCTATGAGACAAATCGGCTTGGGGAACCATTTTTGTGGATCCCAGGCCGAGATGTTACAAAGTGGAATTTTATATATTTTATCCCTTTTTCCTAGACTTTTTGGTATTTTATATGAGACTATGGAGTAATGTAATTTTTTAATGATCCTAATCCTAGGAGTAGATAATCTAGGTTAAGGGGAAACCAAAAATTACATGAGATGGGGTATTGTTGTTATGGTTTTCACCTATGATAGTTGATATTATTTCAATGTTGAGTGATTCCCTTGATTTTTAGAGTTATTAATATTATTATAGAAATATGGATATCATTTTCGATCTATTTAGGTAAGGAAATATCATTCCATGTATCATCATTGGCACTTTAAAACATATATTCCAGGCTATTTTCCATACCACATTTACTTTAAGAGTGCATTTTCCTACTACGTATAGTTAATTCCTTAATAAACATATATGGGAATATGGTAATGATTCTTTTAGGGATAATATAATTGGATTAATTAAAGTGGCTACATTAATAAAAATGTTTTTTCCTGCACGGATTAGTGATGAAACCTTAATTGGAAAATTTATATTATGTTAAGGGTTTGGGACCGACTAGTTCCATGGGCCACCACAATGTTACTCTAATAGTGATTTGTAGAGAAAGTACTTCTATAAATCCTGATTATCGATAAAATTAATCAATAATTTCTTAAGACATATTACACTATAATACGAGAAAGAATATGCTACGGTAAAATGACGTAACAATTGCAATTTATAAAGAGTACGAATTTTATAAATTGTCAATGATTATGGATATAAATATATCATGATAAATATCAATATAAAAATACTATAAAAAAATAAAACTAATACTTTTAAATAAAATGGTATGCACTAAATGGGAATTCCAATTTCAAACTAAGTGTATTTTTCTCTACAAATTAAAACTAAAATGTCATATGTCCAAACCTTTACTATGTTATATGAGACCTACACTTAAACCTATCCTTATTATTTGGTTTTTGGGAGTATCTCTTACATTGTTATGGCCACATATATTCTTTCCCTAATAATATTAACCTATAAATTTGATCAAGAAGAGAGGTGTGGGCCTTTCTTTAATAATGTTATGTACCTTTCTTATTATCAATATGTAATTTTTATAACTACTGAATTCTTTTCTGACGAATAAATTTGGAATTGTATAATAATTCCACCATGAATGCCTTGAGTAATAGACCATGAAGGTGATGAAGACCATGCACTGAAGGTGGTGGACCCTAAGTCTCTAGTAATACCTCTTATATTTTTACATATGGAGGAACCTGCTAAACCGGATATGGGAACCCACACCAATTTTCGAGAGGCCTTTCTTTATATGATGAAGTTTATTCAAGGGGTTTCTCAACCTAACCTAACTACGACAGTGGTGACTCAGGAGTTCTAGAAATATTATCTTGACACATTCTCTGGGGATGGATGACCACATGTTTCCAAGTAAGGCATAGATGCTATTTTTTATCTTCGATCATCGGAATACACCTCTAGAGTAGAGGGTCATGTTCTTTGTTTATATTATACATGTTTCAATAAATTTATGGTGGGATTTGATTACCTAGGAAAACCAATATCAAAATATGATTTGGACGATCTTCCAAAATTTATTCTACAATTAATTATTTAAAAATACCTTGAGTGTAAAATGGGCTAGATATTTGATGAACATGCAGTAGAGAGAAATTTTGGGAATGGAATAATCTTACCACTTTACAAAAATATAGAGATTATTTAAAAATTTATCGAGTGAGGATCTAGTTACTTCCAGAAAATTCATGGATGGGACGGTTTAACTATTCAATCTCAAGTTAATATTTTTGGTTAACCACTATAAATGAGATAGTCAATGATTACCTTATCAATGTGTGGAATTTTAGGGAATATGATGGCACAAGATAAAGTGGTTCAGCAGCTAAACCTGATAATGGTTCTTCTTTTAGATGAAAGAGACACCTTGAGTATGCTCACATGGGTGGTAGAAGTTAAGAAATTAATACTAAAAGTGTCTTTATATGTCACCAGAATGGGATTCTATGATACAAAAAACCCCAATGTATGTGAGATCTATTAGAGTGTAGAGGTTTCGGTAAGTTAGGTCCATATATAATGATTTTGCAAGACATTTCAACTAGTGATAAGTGAAATTGGATCTATGAAAACTATACCTTTTGGTACTGAAAATTAGTATATCTATAGTTAAGAAGATATAATATGACCAGCTTCTTTAGATGAACATGTTGTTATGGATTATAGAATTAGACATAAAAAATATAACGCATGGAAGGTAAAACTACTCATGGAAGTGAAGTTGCAACTCATGGTCGTGGTATAGACCAATTATATGAAGTAAAACCCGGTCTAGAGGAGAAGAGTTCCAAACCTTATAATATTTAAGGTACTATCTTATTAGCCTCTAATTTAGTGTCTTCTCTATTTGTAACCGGAATGTCACATTCTTTTATTTCTACAAAAATTATAGAGACTCTCTGCCAAATGATAGTGTACTGTTGTGGCATGATGACACTCAATACCCCATTAGGTATTGGATTTGAGAGTGTGCACTAGTGTAAGGAGTGTCCCTTATAGATAGGGGGTTATCAGTTTGTGTGGAATATTTTTTTCCTTGATTTGATAGGGTTTGATGTAATTATTAGGATGGAATGGTTGGTTCCCTATCAATACCATATTGACTATTACTGCTAGAGGACAATGTTCAAATCACCAGAGTGTGATAGAAATATAAAAAAATGGGGAATGTAATGTCCATGTGTCCTGAACTATACATGATCATTATAGGATGAGTAGAGTGGAATCCCATATCATTAGTCTTAACTTGGTTGATAAAGAAAAATAACATTTTGGATTCCCTCTTGTGGTGGATCACTTCTGGGAGGTCTACCCAAAATGATTTTTTGCGATAACTCCCATTAGATAGGTATAATTCACCAATGATATAGTTATAAGAGTGTAATTAGTGTACATTCTTCCTTACAAGATGGAACCTATGGAGCTTCTAGAGCGTAAGAAATAGTTGGAAGACGTAGAAGCTAATGGTTTCATATGACCTAGTATATCTATATGGGGTTCACCATTCCTTTTTTCAAGAAGGTGAATGGAACCCTTATGTTTTTTTTGATTTAATTATTTTTGAGTAAGCATATGATTGAGAACTAGTATCAAATTACTCAAATAAACAACATATTCAGTTAGATCCTAGGAGAGAGGGTGTTCTCAAAGTTCCATTTTAGGTCAATCGATTTATAGGTGAGTGTTAGATCATTAGACATAACTCATACAAATTTATGGTGTAGGTATGGTCTTTATTATTACTTGTTATTATAGTTCATTCATAGTAATATGCCAACAATTTTAGTGGATCTGATGAACAAGGTTTTGTACCCATATCTGGATTCATTTGTGGTAGTTAGTATATAACATCTTATTAAATTCTTACATTAAACACCACCTTTACAAACGTCATGAGATCGTGTTTAATACACTGAGAGAGAAACAAATTTATCTAAATATTACCAAATACCACTTTTGGATTTTAAATTTTCCACATATTTGGTCATATAATATCAGAGTTATGAGTATCAGTAGACCCTGATAAGGGGAGCGCGGTTGTTTCCTATGAGTAGCCCAAGAACATCTTCACTATATTGAGTTTCTTGGGGGTATATGGGTATTAAATATGATTCATCTTATTATTTTAACACATAGAATAACCTCTTATGGAATTTAAAATTAATTCTTTTAAATTCATTTGGTTTAACGGTTATGAAAAAAAAATTCAGGAATTTAATGGAAGGAAGAATTCAGCACTGATTTTGATTCTTCATGAGCCAGGCAAGAGCTATAAACATTATTATGATCCATTAGGTATCAAACAAAAAAAATATTAAATGTAGGATGAGAAAGATGTCGAGTATGGTTCTGGTTAGTTGAGACCATACACATACATGGGTGTGTCTAGGTCTCAAAAGACATCTGAGAGGTGTTGATGTGGGAATATCATGCATTAGTTTTAGCAGTATATCATTGTGTCCCCAAGTTGTATTAATAATCACTTCACCATTATTGGTGGCATAATATGAAATTGGAGATAGAAGGATTTTTCCCTTTGTGTTCTACATGACATTAGGTGAAAGTGAAACATCCACAAGTGGAAATGCTTTAATAGCCATTGTTCATTCACTAGTGGAAATGTGATGATGTCTCTATAGACTTCTTGAAACATTTACCAATTTTTATTTAAGGTAATGATAGATTTTGGGTAGTAATTTATTTCTTCATTAAGGAAAAATGGTTCTCACCGATTCTATATACCTTATTGGAAGATTATCTAGGGAGTAATCATTATATCATATCAGATATGGATACTCGTTTCACAGTATGGCTATTGATGGGGTTGCCGAAGGCCTTGGGTAAATAGGTTCTTCTGATTAGGGACTATAAATCTCAAAATGATGGGAAAATAGAGTGTAAGATTTATGTTTCAGAGGAAATGATTTTTTCATCTTTCCAGGACTTCGAGAGTTCTTGGGAGAATCATATACCCGAATTTGAGTCTTCCTACAATATCAGTTTTCAGGCTACGATCTAGATACTTCCTTATGATGCCTTATATAGTATGCAATTCTGATCACATATAGGATGATTAGATAAAGGGTAGATGTAAAATTTCATTTATGAGGTCTCATTGTGGGGACTTCATAGTAGGTATTTCTGATTAGGAAGGAAATTTTAATAGCTTAATCAAAACAACAGTATTATACCAACCAACATTGATGAACTCTAAATTTTAATTATGAATATAGTTTTTCTAGCGTGTTTATCCCATGTTAATTCGTCGGTGTATTCATAGGTAAGGCAAGTTTTCTCCCCGATTCATTGGATCCCTTTAGGGTTTTGGATAAAATTAAACCAGTGGCTTATTAGATAACACTTCTATAGAGATACCAAAATGTGCATGCCATATTTTTTATGTATTATGTTTTATGGTAAAATCAATACCCGTTACATCTTTTTTATCCAAATGAGGTTGAGTAAGGTGTGGATGCTTCCATTGAGGAGTACCAATGTGTATCATGGATTAGAGTTTAAAGACTCTCCAAGTGTGGTTTATTCCTTTATTAGGGGGCTATGGCGACATAGTCGAGTACATGAAGATACATAGAAGTGGTAAGTTGGCATATGTGTCTTGAGGACAATACTATTCCTAAATGATCCATATTTACCCTAAAAATTCCAAATCGAGGATGAGTTTTTTTATGATTAGGAGGTTTTAACAACCCTACTTTTCATAAATGTTTGAATCATTTTATTTTTTAGGTCGAATCCATTTTTTCTCTTGGTAAAAATACAATAAATCATAAGGAGGGGTTCAGGACTGTCTATTGATTTTTCATATAATGGATTTCATGAAATTAAAAAAATAGTGTGGGCCACACGATTAATAAATGGTATGTAGAAACTGTGTTACTCAACCGTGCGAGGTAACCAGTGTACAAGAGAGGCAAGATGGTTTGTCTGCAATCTTGCGAGTGAAAATGCACACCAATGAAAATTTTCATACTTTTTTGATAGATTATTTTTTTAGGGAATACACATGGTTACAAAAATTCTCTATTAAGACCATGTGATTGAGGCTTATGTATAGTGAGGCCACATGATTGGTGCACGGTTTGGCCATCCGTGCGGCCAAACTGTGTGACCCATTTTTTAGGGATATTTTATGTTTTTTTCACTTAAATGATTTTAAACCCTTTCCTTTAATTTTTATCTTATCCATTAGAATATTCTTCCTCATTCATCTTGTGGGATATCCTTCTCAAGATCTCTATATATGATTTTATGCTTCTCTTCCATCTAGTCTCAAATTTCATCTTTGTCAGTCACATAGAATATACAGTGGAAAGATCTCTCATCCTATTTATTCTTGTCATATTTTATCATCCCAACTATGGTGTTTTTTTGTGTGAGGTCATATTCCCTATTTTCATGGAATTTTTCGTTTTTGAAGATATCTTTTGTTCTTTTTAAAATCAAATTCCAACACTAGATGAGTGGTCATCCACATACCAATGGTATGTGGTCTAAGAAACTTTTCCAAAATTTTAAGTGATTTTTATAGTTTTTTTCCATAGGGACACACACTGAACATTGACACACATTTCAATAAATTTGGTAAACCTGTTTTTAGAATCATTCCATGTTTAATTACTTCTATAAACCATATTGAGTTATTTGTGGATTTTAACCTTATTTATTGCCACCCCTTTTAGTGTGTGAAATGAAATTCTTTCCATTTATAAAAAAACTTATATGAAATAAAACTATTTAAATGTTTGTATAGATTTTTAAATTGAATTTCCTTTCATTGTAAATTAAATATATTAATTAAATTGAATGGAACTGGGTATAAAGGCATTTATATACTCACACATGCGAATTATGAAATGTGCACCCTTGGTTAATTGTAAAAAATTATTATAATTGTTTTAGAGTTAAACCCTCATTGATATTATTACTAGTAATCCCTTTTCATTGGTTGTTGAACAATGATTAAGAGTTTGGTTGGGAACGATTCTTCATGTTCCCTTATATTATGTGTTGGGAAAGTTGTCTAATTCCATTATAATTTTACTCAAGCAATGGGCATGATGTTCTAAATTCCAGTATATCAAGTGTTGGATATGATGAATCAACCTATTTTATTGAGTAAGAAGAACAATTTTTATCATTCATATGAGGTTCACTGCATGTATGATTTCTATAGATATTGGTTCGTTAGACTACTTATGGATTCCAGAGTTATGACAAGTGTCCATAGAGCACCTAGTAGACATGTATTTACCTATAAATGTCCAAAAAGACAAAGTGCATATAAATTTATACATATTATAAATCTATGATTATTATATATATAAGGTTATTAATAAGACTCTATTTATCCTATGTTAAAGAAGGTAGATCCAACAAGGTTTTTTATATAAACACGAGCCATGTAGAATTTATTTTTCAACATTTTTTGTTATTTGTATCGATTATACATGCACACTGCTATGCTATGTACACTGGATGGATTAATGTAGAGACCATTTTTGGGGGCCTAATGAGTCTATCTAAAACCATACTTGGGCCGCCTTTGATACTCAAGTATACCTTATGACTACATGTGTATAAAAGAAAGTTCCATGTCATGGATAGTTGATATGTTTTTTATAGATTGGTTAATGCGAGAAGAGAACCAAGTGATGATCATAATACTAGTGGAGAAGTGTTTTTGTTTTTTTTCATTTTTTTGTGGAATGTTTTAAATTCATGTTGTCCCATGTATCCCTTGCATATCAATTTTTTATATTAGAACACCATGAATTTAGTTTCATGGTTTTTTATGGTTATGCTATTTTTTATTATATTTGTTTCCACTATTACATTTGTTATATTCATATTATGATATATCTATAATTTAATTTTACCGTGGTGCCACTCTGATACAAGGGTATAGTCTCCCCACCATACCACCATCAAACCTCATTACTAGTCAGCATCCTATGGCAAATGGGGAGGCATGCTAGAGGTCATTTGACATAAGGGATCAGGGCACCATTTTAGTGGCTCTTAGGTCGGGATGTTACATAGATGATACCAAGGGAGAATAGTGTCATAATATCTATGGTATGAGGTACTATTATAGTAGTCTCAATTATAGTATATGTTGGTCAGAGTGGATACTCAAGAGGAGGGTTAATTGAGTTCCAATTAAAATTTCTATTAAAAACTTTGTGATAAAAAATCCCCCAATTCAAAACAGCCCAGTTAGTTAAGGTAGTAGATATATAG
This sequence comes from Viscum album, assembly GCA_963277665.1. Lineage (NCBI taxonomy): Eukaryota > Viridiplantae > Streptophyta > Magnoliopsida > Santalales > Viscaceae > Viscum > Viscum album. The sequence goes on along the minus strand of OY728147.1, from coordinate 1,494,141,270 downwards.
ATGTTTAATTGCTCAATAAGTTTCTATGAGGTTGAATAGTCCTCATTTTAATCAATGAAATCACTAATTAAACTTTTGAAAAAGGTTTACTAAATTAAGCATATATACACACTAACCATAACTATTAGAGTGTGTTCCTCCCTCTGCTCTCTCTCGCGATTGGTCTGCTCTTGGTTCTCTCTCTGGTCATGTTCTTATTTTTTTCTTCGATGAAGGTGTGAAAGTTGTTTCCCCGGCTGCCTCAACCGTGCTCTGACTTCACATTCCACCACTCCTCTCCATGTTTGATCTGGAGCGGTGGATACTCTGAGGTTTTGGGCTTGCAGTTCGGTGGTCGTGGGTCCTCTCAGCGCCTCCTTTTTCTTCCTTTCTGGTTTTAGCGCCTGGTTTCTCCTTCCTTTTTCTTTATTCTGGTTCTGTTTGGTTTCATCCCTGATTCTATCTTTCCTCAATAGTTTCTTCTTTAATGGATGCTTTCTGGATCTTTTCTGGGCGTTTTTGCATTGGGTTTGGGGATCTAATGTGCTATGGTGTTGGTTGTTTCTTCTCTATAGTGTTGAAAATTTCAGGTGGGTCTTTCCTCTAATCTGTCCTACCTATATCCGCTCGTTTCTCTGCTCTTTCTCCATAACTCCACCACTCTATCAGAGGAAGATCTGCGCGGTGATGTCCACAGTTCTTTGGGATGTTAGTTCGAGCGGTCTTCTCTAGGAGGATGATGGTGAGGACACTTCGATTGGTGTCAGCGAGGAAGTGTCTTCTCTCCGTCCATCTCTGGAGGGGCGGTGACCATGACAAATAAGATGATGGTGGGTTTATGTGTGTCGACGATGACGACAGATTTCCTCGATAGCGACGATGGATTCCAATTGGCCGACAGTGACAAGCTGTTGATGTCGATGATGGCAGTGATGTGATGATGGTACGATGGTGACAGTGATGGAACGATAAGGCCGATGATGTGATGATGGTAGCCTGGTGACGTGGCTTACCTCTATGTAGGGTTTCTCGGGTGGCTCACTTTTCCCGTGTTTTGAGGTTTTCAATTTTAAAATTTTAATTTTAAAATTTTAATGTGGCTTTTTCTTTGAATTGTGTAAGCAGGTGATATTCAAATTAGGTATCTGGTCATTATGAGGTTCCCACTCACCCAAAAGTGGTATTTTTAAAATGAAAAAAAATGATTGAGGACTATCAGATTGAATGTAAAAATAGTTTTCGATATTCAAAAAATATAAGTAGTGGATAAAATAAAACAGAGTATATAAGGATTAGTACAACAATATAAACAAGCGGTTTAGTCTCAATCCGGTAGCTAATCCTCTCTACTTGGTGATCACCTTCCACCAAGCAGTTTATATTAGCAATAAACTTGATACACAGCCTGTATCGGGCTTTACAATAGTTTTCACAAACTGCCAAGGGTTCACACCCTCTACCACTATTCTTCATGGAAAAAACAAACAACACAGACTACACATGGTCTCTTCCACAGTTATACATGGGAAACAAAAATAGGTGAAGTTTGATGTGAGGAAATTCGGTATCCATCAGTTCTAGCATAGGAGACAGCGTGTGATATAGACATACACACAAAATTCTCAGAGATATAAAAAGAAACAACACAATTAAGCTAATACAATAAGCTTGAGTTTAGAATGCTCTATGTGTTTGGCAGTTCATCTCTTGACTCCTCAAAGTGAAGAATTTGATGTTGGAGTCTTTCTCTGAAACTTGTCTTCAAAACAGAGTGTTTTAACACTAGGTTCTTGCTTTTAGTGTTCTACTTATAATGTTTATTAAGAGTTTATGAGGCATAGAAGGTATAAGTGAGTTTGTCCTAGAATGATCTTCATGATGCTTGTGAGTTTGTAGTGAAGGTGCTCGAAAAAGGTTCTTCCTTGTTCTTTAGTAGTTTCTTTCTTATGCATTCGACTTGTGAACTTCACTTCATACCACACCCATTTGTTTTTTTCTATGCCTCCATATATATCTTCATTTTCTTCAGTCTTTCTTCTTTCACATTTGAGGTTCGAAAATAGGAATGAGTAGATCACGTGAATTATTTCTCGTACCTCATACTGTCCACTGTATTGTCTCCTGAAACTTTTACAATCAGAATTAATTAATTTCAAAAGAATTTAATTTATCAAATATGAACGTTTGAATAATATTGAGAAATTGACAGATTATGGAAGGATAAGCATCGGTAGATTGGTATAATTAGCCTTTATATCGGTAAGCTTCAACAGTAGGCGCATATCGCCAATCTCAAATGGTAACCTTCCAACAATAGCCTTCACATCAGTAACCATTAACAGTAGGCTTGTATCGGTGACCATGTAATGGTGACCTTGTAATGGTGACCTTTTTATTTGTGGCCTTTGTATCAGTGACCTCTCTATCAGTGACCTTTGTATTTAGATAAATCCTACACTGTAATATTAACCAATCAAGAAGTGAGATTGATAGTATATGAAAATTACTCTATTTAAATCGGAAACATTAATGAAACATAATTATCATAGAATGAAAACATAGTACTCACTTAAATGAAAACTAGATTTGGGATTTTCAAAACATGATTTAGGATTATAAAAAGAGGTGAGTCCAACAATATATTCATTGTTCGATTAATGATCATGCCAGTCATTTATCAAAGTATCAATTATAGAATGTCTTGGGCTTGATATTTTTTACTTTTGTAAGGGGATGACCCTGGACACACCACTGGGTGTATCATAAGATGGTATATGCCAATGCAAGGACTATCCTTTTGAGATTAGTTATTATAAATTCTTTTGAACTTTCTATATCCTTGAGATAATTGGGTTTGATATCATACTTGGTGCAGATTGGATCATGTATTATCACTCCCAAATATAATTTTATCACTGAAGGGTGAAATTCACATCACATGAGGGTGGTAGATATATATATATGGATGAAATGGATTACTAGGTTAGTCGAGCTAGACCAGATCATAATGGGATGGGAAGAGTGATAACCCATACCACAATCCATATTTTTCGTATTTTCAAATGACTCTTTTAAGGGAAAAGTGTGAAACCAACACAAGTCCAAACAACAAGATACAAACCCAACTAGTAAGTGAAATACCTCCCACTTCAAAAAACCAAAGAACCACACCCAAAAGTTTTCCCTAAATTTCAAATTACAAATTACAAAATTCAAAAGGAAATCATAACCCACGTGCCATCCAGCTTCATGCACCCCGTCACCGCCTACCGCCAACCATGATCGCTATCATCAAAGAAATCCATCACCCGAGATATTGCCACAATCATCACTACGCTGACCTAATCCTTTCGTCACCTATTACTATATCACATCGTTCAATCACCATCGACATTGGCATCATTGTGAAGTTCATATTTTTGAAATCATATTGAAGAACCTTTCAAAAGATTAATGTAATACCTACATCAAAACCAATCCTGATTCTTCCAGATCATGGTATAGGATAAAATTTTTATTGGATGCATCATAATTTTAGATGGGTGATGTACTTATGCAAGAGGATAAATTCATTTCATATGGGTCTTGGTAGTTGAGGCCTCATGAGTGTAATTACCAGATACATGACCTTGATTTTGTAGCTGTTGTCTAAGATTTAAATTGCATGAGACACTATTTTTTAGGGTATTTCTTTGTGGTGTTCATTTACTAAAAAATCATGAAATATATATTCACACAACATGACTTGATTCTCAGATAGTTAAGATAAAAAGAATAACTTAAGAATTTGGATATTGAGCTTGCCTATATTCTTGGATAGGGAAATGTTGTAGTTGGTGAACTGAGTTAGAAAACTCAAGAAAATGGTATAATTGAGGTCATTATTTAAGAGAAGTTGATGACCTTATTTCTAAGATGAATTAAGAGTTTCTAGAGATCCATGATAGGCCTATCTTATATCATTATATGTTTCCTATTCAATAATGTATTTGGTGAAGAGAAGAAAACTTTCAGACCCGGAAGGTTCAATCCTATGCGAAGGTATTTTAGGTGATGATCCACCTATGGATTTATTTGTCAATAGAGATGAGATCAGGAATTTTCATTGGTGAATATGTGTTCTTATATACATCTAAGAGAAGATAATGCCAGAATACCATTATTCTTAGTGGTAAGTTGACTCAGGTATCTCAAAGATGTATCATGATATGCACCATAATTATTGGTGACTTTGGATGGAACTTTAGATTGCGTGTTTTATCACTTGGAAGTCTAAATTTCAGTAGGTGAATGTGGAACAACTACAGCCCACTAGATTGTTAAATACCTTAAATTCCCTATAATTTTAATGGGAGGATATCATAATGGATTTTTTCACTCGTTTATTGAGGACTCCTTGAGTTAGGAAACATGGTTTGGGTAGTTATCGATAGACTTTAAAAGGAATCCCAATTCCTTCCTATCAGGGATACCTTCATAGAGGATGATATTGGTAGAATTTTTTTTGTGAGATTATACCCCTACAGAATTTCCCTAATTCCATGGTTTCTTATAGGGATAATTTCTTAATATTGTGATTCTTTAAAGTATTATAGAATTATTTGGGTACAAAATTTATTTTTTCACATATTTTCACCCTCAGACTGATGGCCAGTCGAAACAGACTATGCAAGTGTTGGGGGACATGCTCTGATCAAGGGTGTTTGACATGTTGGATTTATTAGAGAATATTATACCTTTATTCATGTATAAATATAACAATATATTTTAGTAAAAAATTAATATGGAACTGTATAAGGCCTTATATACCAATAATTTATTTCACCTATGTGATTGATTTAAGTTGGGAGGTTGTGTTACTAGGTCCTTGTCTCATACAAGAGACTTTATAGTAAGTGAAGTTAATCAAAATTGTAGGTCTACTACTCTGTCTAGATATAAATCGTATTCGGATCGTGATCTATTAACTTTGGAGTTTGTGGTCAGGGATAGTGTATTCTTGAGAGTATCACCAAGGCTAAGGAATAGGTTAATACAGAGGTAGGGGAAGATGTATACACATTTTTTGGGATTTTTTACATCATAGAGGGAGATGGTGTCATATAATATTAGTTACTATTTCCTCACTGGTACTTTTCAATGAAGTATGTCTTCTATGTTTCATAGCTTCGTAGTTACCATGCTGACCTATGCCATTTTTTGATTTAGAGGGTGTGGAATTGTATTATGATTATTGTTTTGAGGACTATCTTATTCATATCATTGATCAGATCATAAAGACTCTTCAAATATAGTCTTTACCTTTAGTATGACTTCTATGGAAGCATGATCACATGTACGAAAATACATGGGAGTGGGGGATGATATACATGCTCAGTCACTAAAGTTATTATCACATGAAGTCTTATAACACTTGGAAGGGAATATATGGGATGTGTTCCTTTAAGAGGGGAATAATTTAAGAACATTTGATTTCTTTGAGATAAAAACCCTTTTTATTTCAGGTATATTCCTTTATTTTTATGCAATATTAATTCCTTGTAATGTTATAGAATAAATAGGGGTGTAACGACTTGAATTATTATAAATAAAATTCCATTTAGGGTGGAAATGAATTGCCTAGTATGTATTATGGTTGAATATAACTCATATAATTTTTTTGTTATTTTATATCCTATAGGATTTAAAAGAACTTTAAGAATCATACCCATTGATTAATTTTCCATTGAATAGTGATCACATGATTATTATAAATATAGGGTTTTGATTAATCCAATTGACAGAGACAAAGAAGTGATAACCTCAACTAGTAGGTTCATACATTATGAATCCCATTTATCAGAGATTACAAGGGTGGTATAATCACTTGGATTTTTCCTTGACCATGTTCAAGCTGATATCAAACAACTGAAGTACAAGAGAAACTATTTATAGGAGATGTTTAAGCTCTTCAAGATCAGGGACCAAACCGTGTATGCCGAACCACCCCATTAAAACATCACCATTTGGCAACTTAACCTTAGCACATTATCTTGTGCAATAAAGTTTTATGTTTCAAGACCATAATAATATGAATATTTATATTTTATTTTAAAAATAATAATGATTATATTTCGTTCTTATTATATTTACATTGTAAACTATTTATATTTGGATTCGATTAAAAAAATACACTTTTGGGTAATATATAATTTCAATTAAGAAATTCCTTTGGTTGATTTAATTTTTTTGAAATGAATGATAATTTATTATAAAATAATAATTATTATACTTTTTTTATATACAAATTATAACACGATTATACAAAGTCAAAAACAGCTTTTATAAAGGTTCAAAAACTATTATTGTAAAAAAACCCAAGATTTCTCTATAAATTTCTATTCTATTTTAAAATTGTAAATTTACTTATTTAGAAAATTATTCTAAATAGTTCAATATTATTTTTGGAATAATATTTTAAAATTTAGATACTGGGTTTTTTCCTTGTAAGACATTGAAATATTTCTAAATATATTTCCATAGTAAGGCTCTAAGACGATGTGTGATTTTGAGGCCCAGTGTACCCAGAATTAATTTTTATAAAATACTAATTATATTTTATATTTCATGCATGAAATTTGTTAAATAAATTGTGATAAATCTTAAAAATATTCTTTAATTAGAAATCTGAGACCATAGTTGACTCTAGAACGCACTGTTTGCCCCTGGCGTGACATTAAATGGGTTCGCACATGGCATCCGAACTACTCGCTCAATAGCGGTACATTTAGATAAAGAAATAATTCTTAAATTAATTAATTAACTCATTTAAATTTTAAATGGATTATATAAATGTGTTTCCATTGATATTTAATGAGGTTAAGCCTCATCAAACTAGAATCAGTAACGACACACTCCTTCTTCCTTATGTTGGCAAATCTCATCAGATGCAGACAAAATTCTAAATCAGAGAAGATCATGAGGTAGTGAAACAAACATACTCTCTCAGTAATTGGAATATTTGTTATTAATCAATGAATTATCTATAATAAAGTTATGACACATCAATTTTCTATTTACACCCTTTTATTAAATTGATTGAGAAGATATATCATTGTTCTTAGATATGCGCCAATTCGTGGCCAATTGAATGCACTAGAGAACAAAAAACATAATCAAATTCCATTGTATTTTAACCGTGGATGACTGTTATTTATCATCAACCAAGAAATATTGGCCAATGATGTTTAAAACATTGGTTTTGGTTCTTTTCGCCCTTGTTTTTTCACATTCTTCACTGGTTGAACTATTTAGTCTTGGTTTTAGTTATATGGGTGACACTGAGCCCGTTCGGACCCCCAAAATATTAAAGAATCACATTCTAGGAACAAATAAATGAAGGAGGGGAAGATAATTAATCATTATAGAGAATTATTTATATATTTTTTATGATTTTGATATCAATAAATTATTGGCGCAATGATCCGCGATGAACCGAATGTGGGGTGAAACCCCAATGGGTGAATAAGGGCATATTTATGTTGACTGATGACCAAAAATAATAAATTTCATATCTATCCAACATTTTAGGATAAATATATGGATAGATATGAAGTAAAAAAAGACCATATTGATGAACAAAGATAAGATCTGAAATTTCTATTGAAAACCCGACTACACGCTGCGTAGTGGGATGAACACGCGACATGAAACCCACTTAGTGTCGAGTGATAGGGTTCTAAAAAATGTAAGGATGAAAAGGTCTATAGTCCATTTACATGTCTTTTATACATTTATAAATTAAACGACCCTTGTGATGGGTCATAGAGGCTGAAACCAATGAGGATGTACACAAACACAACCAACAGGATATGGGCCGGTCCCAGTTAGCCAAGACACACCATGTCTTCCACCTACACAGCCTATAATTCTATATGGTATGGATATGTGTGTCAGATAGAGGAATTAATAGGTGGTGGAGTGGGACCACAAGTCAAGTGTGTCCCCTCACACATAATGTAACCTTTAACCTCTTTTGAGGAAACATCCATCATCCATATCTTCATCGTTTGAACTTAGATTTTGGCCCATGAGTAGACTATCCTGAGTGTTTTTTCATGTAGAATGAAATTTTTCCCTTATTTTTGGTTTTAGATATGTGATGTGAAATGTTCTATGCATTAATCTTGATAAGTTAATGTCCGATGATGGAAGCTATCACACATGAGCACCAAGAGATTTTTGAGGGGAACCCTCTCATAGGGGAGGGAAGTGGAGTTACTCAATGACCTTTCCAAGAGGTACCCTCCATTAGAGATGGATAGTGGATTTCCCCAATGTCCATTTCAAGTAGTACCCACCAAACGGTCTAGGTAGTGGAGTTCCTCAACAAAATTTCTTGAGTGGTACCCTCTAGCAGGGTTGTGTAGTGAAGTTCATTGGAGATTACAGATTTAACCCTCTAGTTTGAGATAGCTAGTGGAGTCCCTCGATGGTTATCAGAGTGGGAACCTCCTACATTACTAGGGCATGGTTTCCCTACCTAGAGTTTATAACACCTCAACAATTTACTATAATGATGATGAGTGGATTTACCTGAACGAATACTTCTAGGAAGACACATGAGATGTTGAGCATTGTTATTGGGATTTCAGAAATATTTTCTACTCTTCTTATTGGGATGAGACATGATATGGATATCCCCTTACTCTCTCATTTATGATTAATTTATTGAGAATTTATAAATATAAATATATATCCATATGTATCAATACATTGGATTTGGTTACTATCCATCTAGGAGAGGCGATGCTTAGCGGGGTATGCCACATGTTTTTGTGATTTTATTTTCATGGGTGGATGAGTCTACAATCCTACTATAGGTGATTAATACATGATTAGTAGTTCTTCTAATCACCATATTTATCCCCTTGTGTTTAAAAGAGATTACTGTCACTCTTGGTTTTGGGTGGAGCTATTCTCTTTCAATGTATCTTGCATTTACTATCTTTATTTCCTATTGTATCTCTTACCACACCCCCCTCAAAATTTGAGGTATCATAAAATATTGGTAAAAAATCACCCCAGATGGAATTTTACCACCTTTGTAGTGTCTTTTTAAGAAAATGTATAGGCCAGTGGTGACTTTATAAGAGCTTTGGGTTGTTGGGTGCTTGAACCGCAGAAGGTGGTCGTATATTGGGATTTATGAGTTCTTATCTCTTTTAACTATTTTACTTTTCAATTTTTTTGTTTGGGACTTATTTCTAGTTGGGTGTGTTTTTCCCCTTAATTTTTAATTACAATTATGTACTTAATTACTGTCTAGAGGTTCATGCATTATTGGTTTACTTTATAGCAGTGTTACATCTTTTACTCTTTCCCTATTCACTTTGGAATTGAAAAGATTGTGTGTGTGCATACATTTACTAAGGAAAATGTCACTTTGAGTTTGTTATTAATTCAACACTATTCACTAGTCCATATCCTATGGAGCCAGGACTTGGGTAGTTGTTGATCATGTCCCGACATTGGTCGGGTCATGATAGATTGGTATCACAAAAAGATTGATACTTGGTATGTTTTTCGTACTAGTCCCCTTGCAAGGATTTTGGTTGGGTTAATGAAAATATTTTCAAAGTGTCCCAGGCATGGCTCTTAGGCCAGGGATTCCAATGATGGTATGGGTGGAAAAAATATCAATTCACGAGGATCCTGACTCTCTACATATCAACTCAGTATTCTAATAAATTTGTTTCATAGTTCAATGGTAAATGCATCATATAGGATTGAGTACTTGAATGTACTTCTTGAGTAAGATCCCCATTTTTATTGATATATATATATATTCCCATAAACCAGGCTAAATCTTGTTAAATCTCATGATACCTCCATGATGACAACCATCTAGGATAACAGTTCCTGTTCATGATGACGATTCGATGACCGAAGTGGGAATAGTTAAATATCTATCCCATGAACAAATTTCTCTAAGTAGGTAGAGAGAAGAACCCCCACATATCGAGCATAAGATCATTCTAGAAGAGTAGGCTGAGGATTCATACTGTATTTATGCACTTTGTGAGTTTCAATATCAATGGATGTTGAAGTCTCATTGTGACCCAGATCCTCAAGTAGCTGAGGATTGTCTAGTGTTATTGGTCCCTATCTTCGATCTTTTCCAGAGCCTAAAAAATTAGGTGGTTTCATAGAAATATATACATTTCAAAGGATCAGTTGGGTGCTGGTGAAGATTTTTTATGAAGATTCACAATGAGTTGACACTCTCATGGACTTAATTCCAAAAATTGTTCAATGAAGAGTACAAACCATCCTACTTATGCTCAATAAAAATATAAGGGATTCTGGAGCCACAGTAGGGTGGCATGATTATGGATGAGAATTAAACAAGGTTCACAATCCTTATTTGGAACTCTCTTAAAATTGTTCAGGATTACTACTTCTGTGTAAATAATTTTTAGGAGGAAATCCAAATATATATCTAATCAATCATTGTGCCCTTGTGAATACCCACCTATTATGGGTTGTTGGATCTGGAACTAGTTATAGAGATGTTTTTTTCAAAGGGACACTAGATATGTGGAGCTAGCAGTGGTTACTACAAAGCTGAGTCATCTACAGTAGCTAACATGTGTCAGGCCTCAGGATCTCAGGATAAGGGACCTCACCATGATTAGAGTCGAGCATAGTGTTATGTAGTACAATGAAACCATAGATATCTAGGGAATCCTAGAGAGAGGTTTGATTTATTTCTTATGATAGGAGAAGTTTCATAGTGTGTGATTGTTTGTCTAGAATTTTCTAAGAGCATAGAAAAATAGCTGATGGACTGCCACAACAAAGGTAGAACCATGATTAGGGATCTCCTAAGCGGGGCCAATGTGGTCCCTAGGAAGGAGGAGACAAAAGAAGAGAATGAAGATATATGAGTGGTGGATGTCTCTATGAGATCCTTCCACCACCACCACCAGGTGGACCACATCAAGCTTTGGGAGCTAGCGGCCAGGGCCGCATACTGCTATCAGATTTGGATATCTATGATCCTATAGTGCATGAGATGATAAGAGGTACAATTTTGGTTTATTATAATCTTCATTCAATATTTTTAAACAATCATTCTAGTCATTCATTTATTTCTATAATCCTGGTGCGAGATATGGAGCTCCCAATTGAGGCCCTTGCCTAGAAGCTTCATCTTGAAGTATCTACTGGGAATACTTATTATGTATCTCTTTTCTTCTTGTAGTGTGACATATCACTTGGTGAAGAGAGTTTCTTGTGAGACCTTTTTGTCATCACGATGGAACCCTATGATTTCCCATTGTGTATGGATTATTTTTCCGTGGTATGATACTTGATTTACTGTCACCACAAACAGGTTAGTTGCATACGTGATGATGGGATGAGATTCTCTTTTTTCAAAAAGGAAGATCTCATGGAATGGAATGTGGGTTATATGAGGAGGATGCAACATCCCATCACCCATTAGTTTTCAATTATTACCCTTTTTGAATGAGTATCTTTGGGAATCTGGCTTCCTTCTGTTGTGGAGGATTATAAGGATGTCTTCCCTGAGGATGTTTTGGGACTACATCAGATGAGGTAGATATAGTTTTTCATTGAATTGCATCCCATCACCACTCCAATATCTTTTATGAAATATCATATGAACCCTAATGAGCTTTGGGATTGCATTTTTAGTAGGAGGAACATCGAGAGAAAGGTTTCATTAGACCTAGTGTGTGCCCCTGGGCATCTCCAGTGTTGATCATGAAGAAGTAGGACATGAGCTTGTGGCATTGTATAGATTATTGTTGCATGAACTGGGTTATGAAATAGAAAATATACCCAATTATGAGGATTAATGTCCCCTATGACTAGTTGTGAGGCACGATGTGGTTCGCGAAGATGGATCTCAATTCATTCTACCAGTAGTTGATGGTTCACGAGGCTAAAATTCCAAAGTTGGCATTTTGAAATCATTACCGGAAATATGAGTTTCTAGGGAATCCCTTCGGTATGATGAATTCCACCACTATATTTTTGGATTTGATGAACTAGTTTTTCTAACCATAATTGGGATAATTTTTTATTACCTTCATCAATGACATACTCGTCTACTATGAATCAATGGAGGATCATGCATAGCACATGAATATGGTCTAAGATTTTCTTCGAGAGAACCAAATTTATAGAAACCTCTTGATGTTCTAGTTCTTGATTCACGAGGTTTACTTTCTAGAGAATTTAATTTATATGAATGGATTATCCATCAATTTAGTAAAGATATATATTGTTTATTCTTGGGATCCAAGAAAGAGTTTGATAGAGGTACAAAGCTTCATAATCTTGTTGGGGGTACTATAAGAGGTTTGTGAAATAATTATCTAGAATCACAGTACCTTTGAGTGCAATGACATGGAAATGGCATCTTTTTACCTTTTCTGAGAAGTTCCCTAGGGGTTGGAGGATTTGAGACTAAGGCTATTGAGTGTCCTATTGTTGAGGCTACCAAAGGAAGGTGTGATGTTCTTAGTGTGTTGAAATTCCTTTAGAGGTGGAATTGAATACATATTGATGTAGTGGAAGGAAATTATCTCATACGGGTCATGGTAGATGACGACCTACAAGGAAAAATACACAACTCATGACCTAGAGAAAATAATGTAATTTTATCATTACACTATCTGTAGGATTTTTCCAAGATTACTAAATCATCGGTCATTCAGGATTTGATTGCTTGAAATCATGCCAACTTAATTTTATCATGACACTATCTACGGGATTTTTGTGATCAGGTTGTAATATATTTCATCATAAGAAGTTTTGTTTCAACATTTAGAACTAGATTTAAGAAAAAATATATCATAGAACATATCCCAAAGGTTGTAATTGAGGATATTTATAGAATAACATACTAAAATTTTGTTATGGAAGATATTATGTGGGTATTCCTATAAATATGTCCCAATATGGATAATATAAGTGGATGTAGTTACGACATAGATTAACCTAGGGGTAAAAACTATGATAGGGTTTCTTGGGTGTGACTTAGTGTAACCTGGTTCGTGAGAATATGTCTTACTGTGCATCTAGTTTGACACTCCTAGGGGATACACTTAGGATAATTTAAATTTTATTTATAATCCATTATTTAGTATTAAAATATATAATTATAATTAATAACCTAGGATAAGCCTAAGGTTCCATAAGATTGAATGTAATTTTTCAATATTTAGACATCCTAAAATTGATCAGATGGTTTTCCCAATATGAGAATTGATTCTCACACTACGGTTTTTGGACATAGGAAATTCCATCATATAAAAGATATAACTTATACTAAGGATGGACCAAAGTTGAAATAACAGGTTAAAGTATTTATGTATTAGGGTTATTTTGAAAACCTTTGTAAAAATATTATTTATTTATTGACCTTATTTCAATAATGTCAATATGATTTATTTTTTATGTTATATTAAAATTATTTAAAAAAGGAAAATATGTATACTGGATGAAGAAAATAATATCCAGAAAGGCTGTGGGTCACATCCCATGATCAAATAATGATATGGGTTTCAAAAAACCACTGACTTACACATTTTCTGGGTTAAAATGTCATTGTTTTTAGTTATATAATTTTAAAAATAAATATTAATGGGGAAATAATAGTGTAACTTTATAGGTTTATAGATTAGGGTCTTAATCATATTGGATTTTGAGAATAATTAGAGGAAAGTTTAAATAATTTTCACTCGTTTATGGGCCCAATGATCTATTAAATGTTTATTTTCGTTCTTCGAGGATCAATGTTAATTTTTGGATACACATTTATTTTTCTACGAGACGAATTATAATTTAATCAAAGGAGAACCTAAATTTGGAATTGTTCATATGAAATTAAAACGTATCATGTACTAAATTTCCATATATTCTTAGGTAGTAAAAAAATTTCTGAACATGAGAAAAATAATCTTAAAAAAATATTTTCCTAAACCCTTAATTTTTGTCGACATGATGGTCTTCTATGTCATCCTAGATTTATGGCTTTGGGGACCTCAAATATTCATTGATCATTCAATTGTTTTTTATTAATTACCTCAATCACTCCATATAAATATTTATTATTTTCCTTAATTTATATATCTCTACTTTTCACTACTGTTCTCAAACATAGAGATCGAATAATAAGTTATTCACTATGACCTTTGTACTTCCCATTCACGTTTTTATAGTGGATGTCTTATAAACCCATATCACGATGTGGGATTTCAACAAATTAAATTTAAAACAATCTATTTACAAGATCGAGTTTAAATTGTGAGGGCACAATTTAATTAAGGTGGGTAGAATGTAACACCCCTAAATTCTAAAATAAGTATATTGCATTCGATACCATGTATGACACACAACACCAATAATGTAAGGGAATATGAAATCCTACGGATTTATAGTACAATTACTATTTTAAATAAATTAAATCTGTGATATAGCTTTAAATGCACACAATACTATGTTATCTTGGGTTACACGCAACAAAGTCCTTTTTTATGGCTTGGGTTACACGCAAGACCATCATTTACCAAACAACAATATTTTACTAAAACATTATTATGTAATATAATATGATATAACCTAGTTGTGAAATTAGATGTTATGAATAAGATTAACTAATTTATGGAAATATATAGTTTACATAAATTGTATAAGAATTCATAGCTGAAATATTAATCAGAAATTAATATATAATGAAATGTAATGTAAAGGGAATGTTTTTTTGAATACTATTTTTAGGCTTACAAAGGTGTTTTATCAAAATAAATTAAATTAATTAAAATTATATAGTGATAATAATGTAATATATATATATATATTATATTCAATAAATTTATTTTGATATTATTAAAATATATTTTGTAAGAATAGGATAAGAACAAACCCGGATTGACACACAAAACCCAACATTTTTATAAGGGCACTTTTTCAACCGTTTAATGGAGAACCTATATTAAATTCAATTTTTGGTACTTTTATAAAAGTTATATATCAAAATAAACTTTATATTTAATATATTAACATAAAAAATATCTTATATTAAATTTTGGATATTTTTCTGTGAAAGTTCATATTTTGATAAATAGTGAAAAACACGGAATATTAATTCAAAACCACTTTTCCGTCTAATTTATCTATAAGTTTTAATTATATTTTTTTTATTTTAATATTTAATATAGATAAATTTTATATCATTTTATTTAATTATGTTATTTTCATAAATTTTACCTTGAAATTGTATATAAAAACCTAGCAAACTATTGAGCATTTTTACTTTAAAAGTCTGCATTGTCGTCACGTCCACATGATTAAATATAAATTAATTACTTCCAATTATATGACAGGAATTTGGAAAAATGGATTAAGTATTTTTAATAATAATAATTGATAATTTTTAATAGTTTTTACTTTGTTTTTGGTTAAAAAATAATAGCAAAAGTAATTAAAATCAATTATGACGATTAAGGTGAAATTAAGCATAACAAGGGACTAAACCTAAAACCTAAGTGTTAAAATGACATAAAAAAAATCCAAAATACATTTTTTTGTCCATATTTAGACATTATAATCCATTTAATATATTGTTTTCCATTATTTGAGCCACTTTAAATGGGGACAACTTGGTTGTAATTCCCTTTTCTAAAATTTACAAGAATTCCACTCATTCTTAACTATAAAAAAAATCCCAGCACTACCACTTACTCACACCTATAGAGACACATTTTATCAAAAAATATCTGCCCAAATATATCCTGAATATACCTCTTCTCATTTTATAAGCCTCACCTTGGGCAGAAATCAATCCAAGGAATCCCTTTAGTGCAAACCAAAAGGCGTTACCTGAATAAGAGGTAACATCCTTCCTCAAGATCTCTTGTTTTATTTTCATTACCCACCCCTAATTTTTTTTAATCCATGATTATATAATAAAACAATTATTTTAAATATATTATTATGTTTTTATGTAAAGGTTTTGACCTAAACTTACAAGCACATCTTTCTAATGGGTAACGTACCTTCAATTATTGTGTACGGTGAACTACTGCCTAATAAAATAGAATTGTTTGTTTTGTTTTACTTTAGCACCTCTCTTGGTTTGGAATTATGGTGGAAACTATCTATAATTTTTATATATAATATTTATAATTTCATTATACTTATTTAATTCTATAATAAAATATAACTTTATCTCTCTATTTTTTGGGAATATGATAACATTGTTGGTGGAAGTGTGGACTACCACCCCCCCAAGGTGATGGGATTCATTCACTCTATAAATGAAATTCATAAATGATGTTTTCGAAAAACCTATTTAAAATATATGAAATATATAGGATACTAGTGTTATACTATACACATATCTTTTAATTTATATTATTTTAATAAGACAAAGAAATGAAAGTAGTGTTCATGCATACGTACGACCTATCATCTCCATGAATACTGCATTTAAATTGTTATCTTCAAATATTAGGGATTATTATAGATACATATATACCGAATATGTAAGAAATTAAAATCATGTTTTAAATTTTTTAAAATATGAAACCATGATCTAATTAATAGGAAAAAAATGTGACATGTCATAACATACTCAAGAACTAGGCCATTAACTTCTGAAATAGTGAAAATAATGAAATATTACAAACTAACCAGTAATAAGATATAAAATAAGATCATATATGATATCATAAATATTAATATGGTTCTAGAATAAGTTATTAACCTGTTTAAAACCATTATATAAGAGGTTAAATGTTTTTCACCTGAAAGGAAACACTAGGTAATAGATTTTGTTTATATTTACATTACATATGCACCTATATTATTTAATATAGTGAATATACAGATCTCCGAAATGATATATCATGAATCACTTTATTATCATGATTTTATAAGTTTATTTTTATTTAATTCCTTCATATATATTATGATTCAAATGTCTTAATGTGGTATAGGGCACTTTGAAATGATTAACGATTATTCCCCTTGTGAAAGTTTTGAATTATTATCTCTGCAATCTCACTTCCTTTTGTGATTGTTAACATTCAATTGAAATAATAATTTTTTTATGTAAAATTAATATATATGGTGTAAATACTGACACTTTATCATATAATAACATGAATCATTCATTCTTCATGATAATGTTAGTTTTAATTTGAATTATTTAACAAAATGGGATTTGAGTTAAAAGTTACCAAGTGGAAATGAAATTCATAACACAAATTATTTTCATTGGGATATACTACTACCTCATTTTGGTTAATGTTTTATAAATATGGTTATAATTACTTTTAACAACTATTGATTTATTTACACTTATATGGATTTACAGTTGATACACATAATCTACCCACTGATTTATTCTCACTACAATGTTATATTCTTTTCAAGAGTTTAGATTACAATCTATTTTTGTTATTGATTGTTTACAGATGAATTTCAATCAGAGGAAATTATTTGATCATTTTAAAATAAACCCTTTAATTTACTTGTACTTTGGTTATTCATGACCTTTATCAAATAGTAGTACCATTTTCCTATTCTTTGATAAGATAAGGGTTTTAGAATATATTTCTATGAAAAACAGACTTCATTTATCTCTTTAGTCTAAGAACATGTTTTCTTCTAAAAACCCTATTATCTAAAACGTTTTTAAAAAATGTTTTTAACCATTATAAAATTTATTTTTTCAAAATTGATTTTACTCATTTTGTTTTTACCAATGTTTTTAGAGGAATCATCTTTATGCATTCTAAAAAAGGCATTTTACTATACTTTTTACTATGAAAAAGGAATGTTCTCTTTACCTTATAAGACATGTATTTATTTACGTGACTATATATGTTTGAAGTTTACTTTTCATTTTATAATTTTTAGCTTTTCAAGAAATTATTTTCAAAAGTGATTGTCAAAGAAAATGTTTTTCAAAATGTTTTTCAAATACAAAAGGTTATTTTCTTCAAAAATGTTTTTAAAAGATCCTTTATAGTATTTCTATTCATAAAAGACTGTTTATTTTTACTCTTCTTGGGATATGTTTTATTTATTCCATCCTTATTCCTCGCCTTTATGGTTTATGATTGATTTATCGAAGAATAGTATTGATACTCACATACATGATTTGTTTTAGCCCCTTAAAATATCTAATATTCTATGATCGTTGACATTGAATTTAACATAAATATCCATATAATTTTTTTGGATATAATTATGGCCCAAATTGTATACCATTTTTCATATGGTGTTTAATTTGAATTTTGTCTAATTATTTTTTGAAATATTGATAAATATATATCCTTTATTTAATAAAGATATTAGATAAGGCATATTGACCATTAATTAAATTGATTACTCAAAATGAGGAATGGATTGGACAAGCAGTTAAAGGTTGATCCTGAAGATTATATAACCCCTCTATGCATTGATATGTTCTCATGAGACAAATAAGTCACATAAATTAAATGGTTTTCTACCTATAGTTTTAAATTCTATGGAATATGGATCTATATAGTAGAGGTTTTCATGCGACAAAGACATGAAATCAAATAATTAAGAATTTCCTTCATTTTGAATCCATATTTATTTTCTATGATATTTTCACTATGAAAACGTCTATGTGTGCATTTAATTCATAGTTTATTCATTAAATTGTATGTGTGTTTAGTTATTTACTATTCCAAAATTATTACTCTCATTGATTCATTATTTCTTTCTCTATACGTTACCATTCTAGATCATTTGAGCACACCTTTTTTCCCCCAGGAATCCTAGATTCGTTATATGAATTTTATGTATGGATATACATGATGGAATAATGTTATAATTGAATTAAAAAAATTATTTTTTAATTATTGTATTGATTTTTAATTAGAGGCTCATGTGTGTAACAGGTTTACTAAGACTACTAAACTCTTAGGTCCATTGAGATGTGATTCCTTGTAATCATGCCAATGTATTTATAGCACGACACCAGATCTAGAATTTATGGGGTTAGGTTTCTACAGTTAGTATCATAGGAATTTTAGTAGCATCCTTGGGAACTATACTTAAGAAAACATAGATTATAGAATATATCCCTATAATAGACTTTGTGGATTTTATAGTATAATGTACAAGAATTTTTGTATGTTAGATATTATGTGGACCTTCCTAGAAATATATAAATGTATGGATACTACAAGTGAACGGGTTTTTTGGAAGATATGTACCTAGAGGTAACAACCTTTACAAAGTGTGTCAGTCAAGACATGGAGTAACCTCATACGTGATAATGAGCCATACAACACACATTGTTTATCACTCCTCGAGGATAGTCATAGGATAGTTTAAATTTTCTTTAAAAATAATACAAATGGATTTCGATAGATAATTACTATGGTGAAAATATACTTTTACACACAACATTACATTATGTTAAGTATAATTATATATCAGAGTATAAGCAAGGGATCATAAAGTCTAGTGTCTTGAATGACTAGGTAAATTAAACTAAAAACATGGAAGTAAATAAAAAATTTCTTTAATTAATATTTAAATTGAGCTACTAACATCTATTGTGCTCAAACATCTGCATAGGGTGCACTAGAAAACACTTGAAAGGGATGATCTACATAGTCCAGTAAGGGAATAACCATGAGAACAAAAAATTAGCACATAGGATAAAAGGAATAACATGATGATATAAAAAGGCATGTAACATATAGAATCATAACATATAGACATGAAATCTAATAAAAATAGAGTCGTAGTAATATGGAAGCGACGGAAAACATGAATTTAGCACGATTCAAGGCTAACTTCCAAGGCTGTTGCACATAGTAGCACAATCCAGGGCTAACAGCCAAGACCGTCACACATGGTAGCACAAGCCATGACTAACCACTAAGGCCATTGAAAATAATGTATCACGAGACTCAACATTAGAAATTTCATTAGAGATCTATCTGGGTGCGCCCATATTCACTTTTAATGAATATGGTTTCCACATAAATAATCATATATAATCAATCATATATCAACATATGGGTTACCCATGGAATGAATTGGGTACCATAATCAGGCCATAAAGTAGATCAAATCGGTGTATCATAAAAGTTTCAATGAAATAAGGGAACTAAAATATTCATGTACATTGATAAGATAAAATAGGCATGTATCATGGTATGTGATTTCATGTATAAGTGACAACATGTAAGAAAATTATTTATAAAAAGTTTAGAATTAAAACATTTTTGTACAGTTTTAAGGAAAATATTATAGAAGAATCAAAATAGAAATAGGTAATATCCATTATATAATACCCAAAGTGAACCAAGAATGTTTTCATAATAAAAATAAATATTTTATAACAGAAATTGTGGATTAAAATAGAATATAGAGTGCATTTTAAGTCGAGTAAGAATCCGAGAAGTTCCCACAAAACATGTTTTCTTATTAGGATGTATTAAGCAGGGAATCACATAAAAATGTGTATATCCGCAAAATATAATGATGAAATGGTATTGATAAAATAATTTGTTACATTTACACTACATTTATAATATGCACATAAAAAATATAAGATAACAAAATTTATGTAAAAGGATGATAAGGAAACCTGAAGGAACAAAGGAGGTTTGGGTAGAATCCCTTACGGGTTATCAACATGGTATCTGGTGTACTTAAGAAGGATTATTGAGAGCTAAATGCGTTTAGAATCACTTATAAATCATTAGGGAAGTAAGGGGGAGGTGATAAATCATACCCCATCATTACTAATTGTTCATAAAAGGATATAACATAGAGGACATTCTTGAATAAAAGTGAAAAAGAGACTATCCCTTACCTTAAACCTGATGGTTTTCTTTTCTTTATCATAATGACATGAATAAAAAATTAGGTTCATTAATTAACAATTAGAGAAACACTTTTACATGTAAATGATTAGGTATATCCTTTTTTAGTTCATTCATAATCTTTTTTACTGGTTAAGAGGTTCAATTTCATTGTTCAGGTCCATTTATTTCATGTTCATTTAATTTATATATATGAAATGATACTCATATAAAACGAGGATGGTTTCCAAGAATTTAAGTTATATTTTATTATTTAACATCTAGGAGGTTAAATGGGTGTAAATTTAATTAGGTTATTTTGAGTGAAGTGTCATCAATATATAAATCATTAATGATAAAGGCTTGGATTAATTTGGTGATTTTGCTCACAATTAAATTATTTCGTATTATTATTTTACATAATGTGTGTAAAAGGATTCTAAAAAAAATAATATAAAATAAATATTTCATAGTATGGTTCAACATTCAAAATGTTTTCATGACCAAAATTTGATATGTTAATAGAAATTTATAACTTGTCGTCCTTGAATGTGATAAATTAACACATCTCGGACAATGTTTCCATTTTTTTTGTATAAAAGGAGGGGCATGGAGTGATTATAATGAATTATCACATTAGCATAAAAAATCATATTACATGTATGGTACTAGAGTTTTCATACCATTTTGATGAGGATAAGTTAATAATGAAAAGAGAACAAAGGATCATGAAAAAAATGAACGAAAAGAAAAGATGAATTTCCCTCTAGATTTAATCTTCCTTGAGAGTCTATTAAGGGTAGAGGATTTGGTATTTTGAGGAGAATAAGATCAGATAGACTTGGAAGAGGATCCTTTGGAGAGATTTGGGCAGAATTTAGGGAAGGCATAATGTTTGAGAGTAGTGAAGTGAATAGGAGAGTGTGGGTGATTTTTATATTAGAGTGACGGTGGATTTTCGTAAACTTTTAATCCTTAGTTTATTATTTTTCCACATGACAAGTAGTAGTGACGATTATATAGAAAAATAGTAATAAGTTCATGTGAAATCTAACTATGATTTATTACATCATCCATGATTCTAGGAATCGATCATTTAGTTTATAATGTATATATATGGCCAATTACCATATTTCACCATTCATAAAAAAAATCAAGTATTTTAGAAAAATCAAAAAGAATTGACCATAACCAATTTTCAACATGAAGAATCTAAAAATGAATTACATTTTTCAAAAAATAATTTTCTATGTATGGTTAATTTAATTTTTAAATAAAATCATAATTTACTTGAAAAACAAAAAATTTAAAACTATGACTGATCTTATAATGGTTTCAAAAATTAAATAATGTATTATAAAATTATCTTAAAACCAGAAGACATAAAATTGTTAATTTACAAAAACCTTTTAGGAAAATAAATTTTATTTTAAATTAATTAATTAATTTTTTATGATTTAAAAATGATCCATACTTTTAGTGTGGTCAAATTATCACTTATAAGATACCTGAATTTTATTTATACATCCATGGGTGAGGTTAATATTCTTCTATATGATTTACTATTTGGAAGGTTTATATTACTATTGATAAGGGTAACATTACTATTAATAAGGGTCAGTTACTTTTCACAAAAAAATAATATTGTCTTATCGGACTCCAAACATCTTAATGATTGCAACCGTGTAAGTCAGATTTTTGAAATTAAAATCACAAAAGTTACTTATATTTAAAGGTCACATAGTACATAATATTTCATTATGTTTTGATTTCATTGATTATATAACATAATTATAGAAGGTTAATTTCCATTGATAAAACATAAGGTCATTATATTTTTCCATCCTTGTGAAATTTCACCCTCAAAATTTCATTTTACATTCTAATCCATAAACTAGTGCGTGCACTTTTCCTTAATTCCCTCCTCTAGTTCCCATGTTTCCTCTTCGTACTTATGGTTCTGCCAGAGTACTCTTACCAGGTTAGTATTCTTGTTATATAGAACTTTATATGTGCAATACATGATCTTCACTAGCTGATCCTCATATCAAAGATCATCCTCCAACTATACCACCTATGAAGAATATACATATGAAAGATATGGTCTATACGTCCTTAAGAAGGATATGTGGAAGACATCACATACATTTGGAAAGGTAGGTGGAAGTTCCAGTGGATAGGCCACAACTTTGACTCAATCAAGGATCTAGAAGGGGGCAAAGTACCTGGGATATAAATTTCCTTTCTTCTCAAATCTCACGAACTTCTTCCATGGAGTTTTGAAGAGAAATACCATGTCTCTAACTTTGGACTAAAGGTCTCATCAACAATTATCTGCATGACTCTTTTGTCAACTTTGGGATACCGTGTCATGTTGCTGAATGGTTTTCACCTTGTCCAACATTTTTTAGACCATTTCAGGTCCTAGAAGCTTATACTCATCGTCTTTATCCCAACATGCTAGTGTTCTACACATTTTCCCATAAAGGGATTTATATGGTTCCATTCAGATGTTTGAGTGTAAAATATTATTATATGAGAATTATACTAATGGAAGATGTTGGTCCCATCATCCTTTGATGTCCATAGAATATGATCTCAACATATCTTCTAGTGTTTAAATAGATAGATCGGATTGGACATCAGTTTGAGGATGATAGACTGTACTGATGTTCAGTTCAGTGCTTTGAGCATGTTGGAGACTTTTCCAGAACATAAAGGTGAATCTTAGATCTCAATTGGATACAATAAATAGTGGTACTTCATGCTTCTTTAAAAGTTCTTTGATATATATATCCACGCAAGTTGATCCATTTATAAGTCCTTTAGAATTGATATAAAGTGATCTATCTTTGTAAGATGATCCACAACGACCCATATAGAATTGTTTCCTCTTGATGTTCTCAGAAGTCCAGTGACAATGTCCGTGGTGGTGTTCTCCCACTTCAAGGATGGTATGGGTAGTGGTTGCATCATCGCTTTAGACTTCTGTCATTTAGCCTTCAATTATTGACATACTTGGCACATCAATATATACTCAGCAATCTCTATCTTCCTATTGTCTCGTCAAATGTTCTCTTGAAGACCTTGTTACATTCTTGTGCTCCCTGGATGAATCGAGAAGGTTGAGCTATGTGTGTCATTCAAAGGCTACTTATTTATCTATTGATCGAATGGTACACATAATCATGAACCAAATCATACAACTCCATCCTCATCAATCATAAACTCCTAGGATTTCCCATTACTAATTACTTCCACCCTTTTTTGATTTTCCACATATTTTCTTTGAGAATCCTTTATTTTCTCCATGAGGTGTGGTTGAGAAATTATTTGAGAAAGGATTGATAATGATCCTCCCTTAATGATTCCCATGTTCATACTCTACAAATATAAAAAAATTGGATCTTTTTAAATTCTCAACATTGATAAAGTTTTCTAATTCTATCCACTCAAAGAATCCACCACCTTATTTGCCTTTTTGGGATGGTAGTAGATTGAGGATTCATAATCCCCGATGAGCTCTATCAGTCTTAACTAGAGCATATAAATATCTTTTTGTGTGAATATATATTTGAGAATCTTGTGATTAGTATATATCTCACACTTCTCCCATAGAGATAATGCCGTCGGGGTTTTAATGCAAAGATCATATCTACCATCTCCAGATCATGTGTTGTGTAGTTTGTCTTATGTATTTTAAACTTCCTTGAGGTGTAAGATATCAACTTATAAATTTTAATCAGCATAGATCCTAATACCTTCATTGAAACATCATTATACACCACAAAGAGTTCTACATATATTGGATGTGTGATTATATGCATAGTGATTAACCTCTTTTTCAACTCTTTAAAGCAGTCTTCACATTCTTGAGTCTAGAAAAACTTTATTTTGTCTGTGTTAGCTTGGTCATTAGATTTGAAAATTGTGAAATGTTCTTCAAAAATAGTCGGTAATACTCAGCTACACCTAGAAAGGTATTGATCTATGTTAAGATGTTGGCTGTGGACACTCTTCAATCACCTTTGACTTGGAAGGGTCCAATGATATCCATTTGCTGGTGGTGGCATGCCCCAAGAATGATACTTCCTCCATCCATAACTCACATTTATTGTAAATTTCATAAAACTTATCCCCTCTCAATGTATTTAGCACAGTATTCTAATTCTCCTTGTGTTCCTCCTTGCTCTTGGATTATATCATAATATCCTCAATAAAGACAACCATAATTTTTTCGAGTTAATATCTAAAGACTCTATTAAATAAATTCATGGAAATTATTAGATAATTAGAGAGTCTGAAAGGAATCACTATGAAATCATAGTTTTCGTACCTCGTTTGAAAGGCAGTCATGGTAATATCATCATTCCTCACCATTAATTGGTGATATCCCAACTGAAGTTCCACCTTAGATAAATAACTATCCCCAAGAAGCTGATCGAAGAAGTAATCTATCCATGGAAGGTGATCTTTGTTCTTTTTAATGATTTTATTGATCTCATGATAATAAATGTAAAGGCACATTGATCATTCCTTCTTGAAAAATAGGACTGGAGAACCCAATGGTGATGCCCTCAGGAATATAAAACCGTTCTCCAGATTCTCCAACAACTGCCTCTTCAGGTCTTCCAGATCTGGGGTGTCCATTCTATAAAGTGTATTTGATATAGGTAGATATCCTAGAATAAGTTAAATTGAGAACTCAAACTCTCGATTAAGAGGAAGTCCAGGAAAATCTTCAAGGAATACATCAGGGAAATACCTCCCATTGGGCGTGTCTTCTAGCACGATTCTCTCATTTCTATCAATAATTTGAGCTAGAAATGTATTCTCATAAGGTATTAATATCCACACTTGAGACAATGATTCTAAAGAAGATTCATCTTCTTCCTTACACATGTAAATAATTGGAGGATACCTTAGGATGTGAAGAGTGATCTCTATTTTCCGATAGTTGATGTCAGATTTGTATAAGGATTACTAATCCATGACCAAGATAACATCAATCTCCACTAAAGGATGTATGAAAATATTTTATGGGAGGTTCTATCCACAAAAATTAACTAGGTAGGAGTTATACACCATGTATGCAATAATTTTCCCATTATCTATTCTTATATAAAATTTATCCTCCAAATTTTAAGGTGGTGTTTGAATAGTTATAATAATCTTGAATGTTACAAAAGAATAAAAAGAACCATAATCAAATAGTACAATCACTATACTTGAATGAATAACTAGCATACCTGTCTCCACATTATTGTCTAGATCCACCCCAACTACAGTGATATCATAACCCCTTCCTTGTTGCCATCAAGGTTATTATTGATTGCCTCCGATAACCCTCGACTTAAATAAGTTATTCTCATAATTCCAATGATCCATGTAGTTACAACTATGCACTAGAGGTCAAGTGTTGATTTGAACCTTCCCTTATTCTTCTATATTAGTGGTATTCCTCAGAACCCGTTGAATGTTTTTAGTCAAATGTCCCAACTGTCCAAATTTTATGCAATTCCTGTTTCCCTTTAGACAATTCTCAGGATGCTTTTTCCCATAATTTTTACACGTGGGATGAATGGGCTTCTATCCATCACAGAATTTATATGCGAGTCCCCAAACATTAGATTCTATTTTCATCTTCTTTTCGCTGGGCCCACGATACCATAGAGAGTCTCCAATCTCCATTTCAATCCAGAGGGCACAACAGATAATATCATCATAACTATCAAAGTCTCAAATCACAAACTCTATTCATAGACTCGGATTTAGACCTCTAAAGAAGAAATCCTCCCTGCATGCAGCGTTCATGAAAAATCCAGAGGCATACCTTACAAGCCTCCTGAATTTTATTTCATATTCCCTGATGGAATCATTTTCCTAGTTTTTGAGTTCGAGGAACACTCCTTTCATCTTGAAATGGAGGGTTCGGGGTAAATATTTATTCAAAAAAATTATCATGAATTCCCCCTATCCTTGGAATCAATTTCATCCTAGGGATTCATATTATTGATCAATGTTCACCACTAATCATCTTCCCATAAAAATTTTGGACCAAAAGTATGACTTCCTCTTCTTCTGAGAACTGGAGGAAGGAGAATAAATTTTCAATGGACTTAATCCATTATTCTGTGCGGATGGGATTGGAAGATTTATTAAACACGATAGGTCTTTTCCATATAAAATATTCAACAAAAACCTGCTCTTTTCTTGGAGTAGGAGGGTGTTCCACATGATTCATGTTATTATTAATAACTTGAGACAGCTGATAAAGTACAATCCACTACTAGAACTGGTGGTTTTCCCAAAGTATATATACCAACGGTTTGAAGAAACCATTGGTATACTATAAAAAATCCACATTTGCCAACGATTTTCTCAAACCATTGGCAATTTTTTTAATATATTTAAGCTTTCCCATTGTTTTGAAAAAAATAGTTGGGAAAGCTTTAGTTACTCTAACATATACCAACTGTTCTACTGAATCATTGGTAAAGAGAGGCTTTCCCAACAGTTTTTAAAAATCGTTGGGAAAGTTTTCCCCAAATACCCAGCACCCCTCAGCCCGATTGCAGATCATACAGACCATAACCCCACACTCCTCTAGAAGTTTTCTCGGTCGCGAAACTCCTTCCAGTAATAGACCCTTCTTCAATCAATCAATTTTCTATTTCTATACTTAAAATAAGTAAGTGTTACCTTAGTTTTAATGTTCTACCTCTATTTTTTCAGTTTTCTATTTTGATTTGGGCTAAATTTGAGTTCCAGTGGTCTGTGGCATACTGAAGCCTTTGATTTGATTTCTATTTTTTGTTCTACACTTAAAACATGGTAAAGGGTTTTTTAGTGGGGTGATATGGAATTCTATATGGACTTTAGTTTAGTTGAATATTGTATTTGGATTTTGTAATTATAGTTATTGTTCAAGGAATAATGGGAATGGTATTGATATTAAGGATGAATTGGATGTTGGTTCGGTGATGGATTTGAATTGTGATGTTGGTTTGATTGGTTATATATAATTTTAAGGTATTATATGGGTATTTCAACCCCTAAACACCCCCACCCCAACAACCCTATACAGCCTCCCCACCACCGCCTTGGACACCCTCCCCCATTGGACATCCCCCACCCCTGCACCCCCACCCCCTGGACACTCCACCCCACCCTCCCTGGACACCCCCACCCCCAACCTCCCTAGACACCCTTCCCCCCCATGGACAACCTCCACCCCCTGGACACCCCCACCCCCTGGACACCCCCACCCCCTATACACCTCCACCCCACCCTCCCTGGACACCCCTCACCCCCCATGGATAGACCCCTCACCCCCGGGACACCCCCACCCCCTTGGAAAGCCCCCCTCCCCCACCAACCTAGACACTCCACCCCCTGGACACCCTCCACCCCCTTGGACCGCATCCCACCCCCTTAGACAGCCCCCCCTAGACACCACCACACCTCTTAGACACCACCGCACCTCCTAAGTGCTTGGACCAATTTTTAAATTGGAATTAAAAATGTATTTGATTTCCCCTTTCCCAAATGAAAATTCTTAAGTGACCTATAGATCCTTATAAATTAAATTTGTCATGTTTTTATAAATTGAATTTGTCATGTTTTGATAAATTGAATGGTTGTTTGAAATGTAATGACTAATGCATGATGGTTTTTCCTTTATTAACGAATAAAATGATTTTAAATAAAAATACCTTAAGGGGGGATATATGAGAGGTAGGGGTAGTCCGGGTGTCGGGGCTGTCCAGGTGGGGGGGGGGTGTCCAGGGGGGGCTGCAGGGGGTGGGGGGGGGGGGGGGCTATAGCGGCGTGGGGAAGTGGGGTATGAGCTACCCAAGGATGGGTGTGGGATATACAAGGGGTCATAGTGGGGTGTCAAGGTGGGGGAGGGGGTATAGGCTATACTTGGGGGTGGGTTGTCAAGGGGGTTGGGTTGGGCTATCTAGGTGGGGGAGGGGGGTGTGGGGTTTCCAGGGGTGGGTTGTCCAGGGGGAAAGGGTGGGATGTATAGGTTGGGAAGGGGGTGTGGGGTGTCCAGGGAGGGGGGGGGGGGGGGCTGTCCAGGTTGGGGTGGTGGGATGTCCAGGTGGGGGGGTGGGCTATCCAGGTGGGGGTGGGGGGGGGGATGTCCTGGTGGGGGTGACTACCACAAAAACAGTTTTTCGCAGTGCCCCGCCCTTTATTAGCGCTAACGAAAAAGCGCTGATAAAGGGTCGGATTCAATTTTTGTTTAAAAATATATTAATATATTAATATATAAATATAGTTATATTGATATATAAATATAATATATAATTTTTAAATATATTTTAGATAACTATAAATGTACATTTACACTTATTATACATAATATATAAGATATTTAGTGAAAATGGCTTCTTAAAAAATTAAAAAAAAATATTATTAATTAATAATTTTCTAATCATTATGGAGTAATAGTCATTTAATAACAATTTGAAGACTAAAAATTTAAAAAATTAAAAAAATATCCAAAATATGTTGAAAACGCAACTCAAACTTCAAACGGCCATAACTTTTGATTCAGGTGTCCATTTGAGCTCTACCACATATCAAATCGAAGCCTGCAATGAGATCTACATCGCTGTGATTGGTGGGCACCCCGGTCAAGGGATTTTTGAGGCCAAAAGAGGCCCAGAAGGCCTCCAAAACTGAGTTTTTAGTCGGGGTACCCCGATTTTTTAACATTTTGTGGATTTTCACCCCCGTTTAAGGGGGTATTATTGGATTTTTTTGGTGGGGTATTAATTTATTCCAAGGTATTACATTCATATTGATATTATGTATTTGAAATTTCATCATTTTTTATAATGAACTACTATTTATAATCAAATATATAACAATATATTCATATTTTTTAAATATTCACACCTAAAAATTTAATTATAAATATAAATAATAAAATATATTTACATATAAAATATATTAGCTTTATCTAAATGATAACTAACATCCATTTTATTTAAAATACAATGAATATTTATATACCTATGTATAAATCTAACTATATATATATATTAATCTAACTATATATATATTAATCTAATAACTATATATATATTAATATAACTACATATGTATATATATTAGTATTACTATAAATATATATATTAACATCACCATAAATATATATATTAATATCCCTATATATATATTAATATAACTATATAAATATATATTCATATAACTATATATATGTTAATATAACTATATATATGTTAATATAACTATATATATGTTAATATAACTATATATATACATATTAATATAAATATATATTACTATACGAATAAATATAACTATATATATATATATAGATATAGATATATATTAATACCACTATATATATATATATTAATATTACTATATATATTATAATATAACTATATATATATATTATAATATAACTATATATATATATTATAATATAACTATATATATATATTCATATAAATATATATTACTATACGAATAAATATAACTAAATATATAAATATATATATATAGAGATATCATGAATTGGAAAGCAAATCAAAATAGAGTAGTGGTAAGGGCTTAGGCGCGCAGGGGGGAGGTCTCGAGTTCAAATCCTGGTAGAGGCAGGGGTGCGCGTGCATGGGGAATATTGGAGCAAGCGCTGTTAAAGGGTGGAGGGGGGTGCATGGGGTGCGTGGGGTGCTGTATAGGGGCCGAAAAGCACTGGAAAAGGGGGTGTTCAAGCGCTATATAAGCCCCCCCCCCGATTGGCAGTATTTTTTAAATTTTTATTAAATTTTTTAAATTTTTTAAATTTTTTTTAACTTTTATCAGCGCTAAAACGAAAGCGCTGATAAAGGGGTACTTTTATCGGCGCTTTTTTTAGCGCTGATAAAGGGGACCCCCCCCCTTTATCTATGCCATCTTTATCAGCGCTTTTTCTAGCACTAATAAAGGCCATTTTTAGGGCTGATAAAGGCCGTATTTGTAGTAGTGCCGGGGTGGGGGGTTGTCCAGGTGGGGGGCCGCCAAGGTCGGGTGGGGATGTACAGGTGGGTGGTGGGGGGCTTCCCATGTGTGTGTGTGTGTGGAGGGGGGGGGGGGTGTCTAGGGGGGTCAGAGGGTGGGGGGGGGGGGCTGTAGGGGAGTAGGTGTGGGCTGTCCAGGGAGGGGGGTCGGATTTCTAGGGGGTGGGTTGGTGGGTGGGCTATCCTGGTAGGGGAGGGGGTATGGGTTGTCCAAGGAGGGTTGGGGTGGGGATGTCTAGTGGGGGGTGGGGACATGGGCCATCCAGGTGGGGGGGGGGGGGGGGGCTGTCCAGGGGTGTTGTAGGGGGTACGTGGCTACATGAGAGGGGGTGTGGTCTGTCCAGGTAGGGCGGTGGGATGTCTAGGAAGGGCGGTGGGCTGTCTAGGGGGGTGGGTGGGTGGCCTATCCAGGTGGGGGAGGGGGTGTTTGGGTGAGCTATCCAGGTGGGATTTCCATGGGGTGGCTAGGTGGGGTATCCAGGGGTGGGTGGTTCGGCTACCCCCTTGGACATCCCCCACCCCCGTGGACAGCCCACCCACCCATGGAAAACCCGACCCCCGTGGACAGCCCACCACCCTCGTGGATATCACTACCACCCCCTAGACAACCCCACCCCCATGGACAGCCCAACCACCGCCGTGGAAAACCCGCCCACCCCCTGGACACCCCTTACCCCCTGGAAAGCCCCCCTCCTCCATGGAGAGCCCGTCCACCCCCGGGACACCCCATACACCCTCGACAGCCCACCCACCCCCTAAACACAATGTACCTCTATATTGCCCCCACCCCCATGAACATCCCCCCCAAGATAGCCCCCCTGTGGACAGCCCCCACCCCTGTGGGCAGCCCACCCACCACTGGAAACCCCCTACCCCGTAGACATGCCCCTCCCCACCCTGGTGGATAGCCCACCCACCCCTGGAAACCCCTACCCCCTTGGACAGCCCCGCCACCCTAGTGGACAGTCCGCCCACCCCCTTGGACACTTCCAACCCCTATGGACAACCCCCACCCCCTGCACAACCCCACCACCCCTGTGGACAGCCTGCCCACCCCTAGATATTCCCCACCCCTGTGGACAGCCCCCCACCTTCATGGATAGCCCACCCACCCCTGGACAACCCCTATCCCCGTGGACAGCCCAACCAAACCCCTGGACACCCCTACCCTCTGCATAGCCCCACTACCCCAGTGGGCAGCCTACCCACCCCCTCGACACCCCTACCCCCGTGGACATCCCTCCCACCCCCTGGACACCCCCTCCCCCCCATGGAGATTCCCCCCACCATCATGGAAAGCCCACCCACCCCCGTAGACACACTGTACCCCAATAGACCGCCCCGCCCACCCCCTTGGACTCCTCGTACCCCACTGGACAGCCCCCCACCCATGTGTACAACCTGCCCACCCCCATGGATAGCCCACCCAACCCCTTGGACATCCTGTATCCCCCTGGACAGCCCCACCACCTTCGTGGACAGCCGGCCCACCCCCTGGACACCCCTACCCCCTGGACCACCCCACCACCCCCGTGGATAGACCTCCCACCCCCTAGACAACCCCTACCCCCATAGACAACACCCACCACCCTGTATAACCCCACCACCCCCTTGGGAATCCCGCCCACCCCCTGGACTACCCCCACCCCCATGGAAAACCCCCACCCCATGGACAGCCCACCCACCACCTTGGACACCCCTACTCCTATAGACAACCCATCCACCCCCATGGATAGCCTCTACCCCCGTGGATAGCCCCCCCCCCCCCCCCCCCCCCGACACCCTGCAAAGCCCCGCCAACCCCGTGGATAGCCCACCCACCCCGTGGACAGCCCCACCCCCGTGGATAGCCCCCACCCCCATGGATAGCCCGTCTACCCCCATGGACACACCTACCCTTGTGGACAGCTCGTCCACCACCTGGACAACCCAACCCCTACACAATCCTGCCACCCCTAGACACCACTACCCCCATCGACAGCCCTACCACATTAGTAGATAGCACGCCCACCACCCTAGGTACCCCTCCCCCAGTGGACATCCCCCTACCCTAATGGATAGCCCTCCCACCCCTGGACATCCCCTACCCCCTGAACAGCCCCACCACCCCCGTGGACAGCCCGCCCACCCTCTGGACACCCCTACCCCCTAGAATGGTCCTTCACCCCCGTTGACATCTTTCACACCCCAGGGCACCTCGTACACCCATGAAAATCCCCACCGCCCCCATGGACACCCCACCACCCCCCTGGACACACCATACCCCCTAGAGATCCCCCACCCCGTGGACCGTCCGCCCACTACCATAGACACTCCCTTCCCCCATGGACAACCCTGCCACCCACCTGCACAGCCCACCCACCCCCATGGACACCCCGTGCCCCTCGGGATAGGCCCCACCCCCGTGGATAGCCCACCCACCCCCTCAACACCCCCTAGCCCCTGGATAGCCCCACCACCCCCGTGGAGAGCCCGCCCACCCCTTGGACAGCCCGTACCCCCTTTATAGCCCCCACCCCCTTTATAGCCCCCACCCCTTTAGATAGCCCGCCCACCCCCTAGACACCCCTACCCCTCCGGACACCCCCCACACCCCATGGACTGCCCACCCAACCCCCTAGAGAGTCCCACCCCCTAGACACCCCATACCCCTATACCGCTCCACCCCCCCCCCCCATGGATAGCTCTCCCACCCCTAGGCACCTCTTACCCCCTGGATAGCCCCACCACCTGCGTGGACAACCCTCCCAACCCCCTGGACACCCATACCCCCTGGACGGCCCCCACCCCCATAGATAGCCCACCCATCCACCCTGGACACCCCTTCCCCCTGGACAACCCTTCAACCCCCGTGGAAAGTCTGACCACCCCCTGGACACCCATACCCCCTAGAAACTTCCCACCCCCATGGATACCCCCCACCCCCGTGTACTACCCGCCCGCCCCCTGGACACCCCCGAACATCCCCACCACCCACGTGGACAACCTTCCCACCCCCTGGACACCCCTACTTCTCTGGACACCCCCAGCCCCATGGAAAGCCTACCCACCCCTAGACACCCCCACCTCAAGACACCGCCCACCCCCTTGGACAGCTTCGCCACCCCCATAAACACCCCGTACCCCCTGGACATCCCCGCCACTCGTGTGGACATGCCGCCCACTCACCAAGACCCGCTGTACCCCCTGGACAGCCCCCACCCCTATAGACAGCCCGCCCACCCCTATGGACACCCCTACCCCCATTGATAGCCCCCCACCCCCATGGATAGCATGCCCACCCCCTCGACACCCCCTACCCCCTTGATAGCCCCGACACCCCTGTGGACTACCCGCCCACCCCTGGACACCCCTTACCACCATGGACAGCCCCCCACCCATGTGGACCGCCCACCCACACCATGGACACCCCTACCCCACTGGAAACCCCCTCCCCCATGGACATCCGTCCCACCCCTTAGACACCCCACTCCCTAGACACCCCTTACCCCTTAGATAGCCCTGCCATCCCCATGGACAACTCTCCCACCACCTAGACACCCCGTAACCCACCTGGACAGCCCCGCCACCTGGTGGATAGCCTCCCATCCCCTAGGACACCTCGTATCCCCTGGATATCCCCCACCCCTGTTGACAGCCCACCCACCAACCCTAAACACCCCCTTCCCCCCTAGATGACCCTACGACCACCATGGACAGCCTGCCCACCCCCTGGACAGCCCTACCCACTCGACATCACCCCCCACCCCCCGTGGATTTCCCGACCATGCCCCTAGACACCCCCTACCCCCTAGAAAACCCCACCACCCCTATGGATACCCCTCCCACCCCTGGACACCTTGTATCCCCAGGGATAGTCCCCCACCACCGTGGACACCTCGCCCATCCCCTGAACTAACCATAGCCCCCATGGATATCCCCACACCCTCGTGGACTACCCTCCCACCCCATGGACACCCCATACCCCCTAGATATCCACCACCCCCGTGGACACCCCAACCACCCCTTTAAAACCCCCTATCTCTTCTGGATAGCCCCCACCCCCGTGGACAGCTCACCCACCCCTGGACACCCCGTACCCCCTAGATAGCCCTGCCACCCCCATGGACAGCCCGCCCACCCCTTGGACACCTGTACCCCCCTGGACAGCCCCGACACCCCCATGGATAAACCACCCACCCCCTAGGCACCTCGTACCCCCTGGACAGCAACCCCACCCCCATGGACAGCTCGCCCACCCCTGGATACCCACCCACCACCCTCTGGAGACCACAATCCCACAGAGACCCCCATCCCCACAGACACCCCACCCCCTAGACACCCGACCCCCTTGGATATCCCCCCTCCCACCCCCGTGGATAGCCCGCCACCCCCCCCCCCCCCCCCGGACACCACTACCCTCAGGGGTTGCCCCCTACCCCCTGCATTCCCCCAACCCCCTAGATGACCCCCAACCCCTGGACACCACCCCACCACCTGACACCCCCACACCCTGGTACCCCCCACCCCCATGGACACCCCCACCCCAATGGACTTCCCCCACCCCCATGGAAAGCCCCCACCCCTTGGACACTGACCCACAACCTAGCCCCCCAACCCCCTGGACGCCCCACCCCCTACCCCCTTGGACACCCACCCCAACCCCTTGGACAAACCCCACCCCCTGGATAGCCCCCCACCCCTGGACATCCCCTACCCCCTTGGAATGCACCCCAAACCAATGAATCCCCCTTGACATCAATAACTTCATTCACTTTTCTAGACTATATCATGCGAAAATCATTGATAAAAAATACAATCCAATCTTTAAGAACATCAATGTTCCCCTTTTTATTTGTTTTTACAATACCAAAAAACAACTCTTATACCAATATGTTAGTATATTTTTCAACATTATTGATAATAAATACATAGGATATCTTGGGATCTTCTCATTTAATTTAACTTCTCTAAACGATACAATCTTATCCCTATTTTACTCAGAATTACATCATGAATAACCTTTTGAGAGAATGAAAGTTTCACTGCCAACTTACCTAAGAGACTTTGGTTAATCTACTTTTTATCTATATGGTATATCATAGAAAATAATAGATAATTAACAAAGACATAAAATATGTACATTAATAAACTCAACATGTGATACCATTTTAAAATAACTCATATTAGGGGTTTTATAATAGATCCCTCATGAAGATACAATCTACAGTCAACTCAACACACATATTATAAAATTCAAGCATAAGACAAAATATGATATTTTATGATTTTGAATGGGGGAGATCATTATAAACCTCAAGTGAATTTATAGACCAATGGTATAGAATGATCGGTATTCTGTATTGTGAACTCTATGTTATTCTGTAGGTAAATGCATGGGGAAGCTACATCCTTTTGGAGAAATTGCAGGCATAGGGAAGCTGCTTGCTTCTGAAAAAATTGTAGGCTCTATACTAACAGTTTCCAAAACCATTGGTATAGAATTGAATAACCCACTCTTTACTAATAGTTTAAAACTGTTCGTAAATGTGTTAGTTCAGCCTTTACCAAGGGTTTCTAAAACCGTTGGTAAAGGCCTAGTATTCTCAATCTTTACCAATGGTTTTCATAAACTGTTGGTAAAGATATTTTCCAAAACTTTTTTAATTATTCGGAAAGATAATATGATTTCGGGTTGATTTTCCCAATATTTATTTGATAACCCTTTGGTATAAGGCTATCCCCATGGATTGATTTCCAACAGTTGGCTAAACTATTTTATATGTGTTACCAACGGTTATACATGCTTTACTAAAAGATTAAAACCATTGGTCTATACTAAATTTTTGGTATTCATCATCATTTTTTGAGCTCACGCACCAGTTCTCGTTCGAGTCTAGCACAAAGTAGTGTTTTTGGGTTTCACCCCAAGATATATCTATGCTAGAGTCACCTCTCCCTATTTGTATCAAGACAAGGTTTTTTTGAAAAGACACTTAATCAATACTAACCAAAAGTTAGGGGTGTTTTCTTATACTTAGTCTCATCTTTAATGTCCTTTTTAATGTTCTCTATTAGAAACCTCAAAAAAAAAATAACTTGATCTCCCTCTTATACCAACAATAAAGTCCATAAAATTTTACATATAACTTTAAATGATTTTAAGAATAATTTACATCAGAGTACATTCCAAGGATCAAAAAAATCTAGTGTCTTGTAAGGATAGGTAAATAAAACTGAAAAACTTGGAACTAAATAAAACATTACTTTATTTCATCTTCAAATTGAGCCCTAACATCCGTTGTGCCCTAACATCTACACAGGGTACCCTGGGGAACACATGAACAAATGTATGAGCTAAATAAAATAGTATGGAAATAACCATGAGAACAAAGAATTATCACTTGGGATAGAAGGCATGACATGATGATATAAAAAGGCATGTGACATATGTAATAATAACATATAAACATGGAATCATATAAACATGTAGTCATAGTAATTTGGAAGAAACATAAAACATGAATTTAGAATGATTCAAGGCTAACCACCAAGATCGTGACACATGGTATAACAAACCAATGATAACCTCCAAGACCATCGCATATGGTAGCACAATCCAAGGGTAACTACCAAGACCATCGCACATGGTAGCACAAGCCAAGTCTAACCACCAAGACCGTCTCACATAACGTCTCATGAAACTCTATTTTACCTAATGAATTGGAGAGCTATATAGGTACACCCATCTTAACTTTTCATGAATATTTTTTTCACATAAAGAATCATAAAGAATAAATCATATATAAACATAAGGGTTACCCATAGAAATAACTGGGTACCATAATCATGTTATAAAGCATAAAAAATGGGCGTATTATGAAAGTGTTCATGAAAGAAAGGTAATAAAATATACATGGAAATTCATAATGGGAAATAGGAATGTAACATGGTATGCTATTTCAAGTAGAAATGACAACATATAAGAAAGGTATTTAATAAATTTTAGTATTAAAACTTTTCTATGCATTTTTATGGAAACTACTATAGAGTCTTTAAAATATAAAAGGAAAAAATCCTTTATATAAACCCATAATTGGACCAAGAAGATTTTAATAATAAAAACTACTGATTTTATAAAGATAATTGTGGCTGAAAATAGATAATAGAGTGCATTTTGAATCAGGTAAGAATTTGGGAAGTTCCCTCAAAACATGTTTTTTTATCAGGAAGTATTGAATAAGGAATCACTTAAAACAAATTATATCCCTCAATGATAATTATGAAAGGGTAAAAATAAAATAACTTGGTACTTGTAAAAAAAATTATAATATGCACATAAAAAGATAATATAACTTCATTTTGGTAAGAGGATGATAAGGCAACCCGAAGGAATAAAAGAGGTTTGTGTAGAATCCCTTACGGATTATCGGCATGATATCGAGTGTACTTAAAGAACCTTAATGAGAGAGGAATGGGTTCCCAATAACTTATATATCATCAGGGTATAATGTGGGAGGGTTTAAATCATACCCCATCATTAAAAATTGCTTATAAAAGGAGAGAACATAGAGTACATTCTTGAAAAAAAGTGAAATAAAGAGTATCACTTACCTTAAACGTGTTGGTGCCCTTATATTTTCTTAATGAACTGAATAATCAAATTAGTTTCATTAATTAATAATTAAAAACCCTATTTTAAAATTAAATGATTTATTATAACCTTATTTATTGGTTAAGAGATTCAATTTTATTGTTCGGGTCTGTTTGTTTCATGTTCAATTTACGTATATACATGAAAGGATACTCATATAAAATGAGGATGGTTTCCCAAAATTGGAGTTATATTTTATAATTGAAAATCCGGATGGTAACATGGTTTTAAATTTTATTTGGTTACTTTTAGTGATTTTGATTCATTATATAAAACATTAATGATAAACACATGGATTAATTTGATGATTTTACTCACAATTAACTTGTTTTGCATTATTATTTTACATCATGTGTGCAAAAGGATTCTAGAACAACACATAAGATAAAATAAATATATAATATTCTTTATCAACCATAAAAATGTTTTCCTAACATGAATTAAATATGTTAATCTAAATTGATAACCCCTCACCCTTGAATGTGATAAATTAACACATCTCAGACGGTGTTTTCATTTCATTGATATAAAATGAGGGGAAAGGAGTGATGAAAATGAATTATCCGATTAGAATAAAAAATTTCCCTTACATGTATGGTTCTTGAGTATTTATACCATTTTTATGAGGATAGGTTAGGAAATAAAAGAGAACAAAGGATCATAAAAAACAAAAAAAAAGAGAAGAGGAATTTTCCCTATGAATTAATCTTCCGAGAGAGCATCTTAAGTAGATAGGATTTGGTCTTTTTGGGAGACCGAGGGATACTGGCCTTGGGGAGGATCTGGGGGAGATATTTTGGAATTATTTTGCATGGGTAAAAGGATTGAGAGGATTGAAGAGATTCATGTAGTGTCTGTGGTTTTTATAGTGGAGGGGAGGAGGGTTTTCTTAATATTTTAATCATTAGTTTATTATTTTTCCATAAGACAAGAAATAATGATGAATCGAGATCCAAAAATAGATAATAAGTTCATGGGAATTTTACCTATGCTTTATTATGTCATCCATGATTCTAGGAATAGTCTATTTAGCTTATAATATATATATAGTGAAATTACCATATTTCACTATTCATAAAAATTCATGTATTTTAGAAAAATACCAAAATTTTACCCTAACCATTTTTAAGATGTTGAATCAAAAAATGAAATAAATTTTTCAAAAAATAATATTATATATATGATTGATTCAATATTTAATTAAAATCATAATTTACTTGAAAACTACATATTTTGAAACTATGATTGATTATATAATGCTTTCAAAAATTACCTAAGGTCTTATAAACATATCATAAAAAGAAAAGACATACAATTGATAATTTATAAACACATTTTAGGAAAATAAATTATCTTTGAAATTAATTAATTAATTATAAATAATTATTTATGAATTATAAAAATACCAATAATTTTACTGTGGTCATATTAGCACATATAAGATGCCTACATTTTATTTATACATTAATGGGTGCAATTAATATTATTTTAGATGATTTAATATTCATAAGGGTAACATTACTATATATAAGGTTAACATTACTATACATAAGGGTCATTTACTATTCAAAAAATAATAATTATCTGTTATCGTACTCCTAACATCTTACTGATCGCCACCGTGTATGTTAGATTTTCGAAATTTAAATCACAGAAGTGAAAATATTATGTTTAAAGGTAACATAGTACTTACTAGTTCATTGTGTTGTGATTTCATTGATTATATGACATAATTATAAGAATGGAATTTCCATTGATAAAAAATTGGGTCATTATTATTACAATAAATAACCTAGGTTAAACCTGAGGTGTCTTATGATTAATTTTTTTTTCAAGATTTATAGATCCTAAAAATTATTAGATGGTATTTCCAATATGATAATTAATACTCGCACACTGGTTTTTGGTTTTATGAAGTTCCCTATTCTAAATGATAAAATGTAGATCATGGAATGACCTAATTTTAAATAAAAGGATAAAGTATTTATGTATTAGAGTTGTATTGAAAACATTTGTTAAAAGCCTATTTAGTGATTAAAAATTTATCAAGGATTCCCATAATATTTCTTTTGTATATTAAATTAATATGGTTTTAGAAAATGAAAATTTTTATGCTCGGTGACAAACAATCATGTCCAGAAAGACCAGTAGTCTTTATCCCATGAACAAATGACGGTAAGGGTTTCACGCCCACCACTAACCTATGCAATGTTCTAGTTTATATGTTATTATTTTTATTTAAATAAGATGATGAATAAATATTAATATTTACCCAGTATTGAAACTTTTTATGTCTAGAGATTAATGTCTTAACCATATTGGGTTTTTATAATAGTTTGAGGAAAATATAATACTTTTCACTATTTTATGGGCCTTATGATCCTTTAAATGATTATTTTAGTGTTTTAAGAAGAAATTTAATTTTTGGATATCTATTTCTTGATGTAAGGGATGATTTAAAATCTGATCAAAGCCTAACCCATAGATAAAATTTTTTATATTAATTTTAAATTTATCATGTATGTAAATTTTCTAATTTTATCACATAGTAAATGAATTTCTTAACATGATAAGAAAGATCTTAAAAAAATGTTTTCCAAATAACTAAATTTTTGTTGAACTGATGTCCTTCTAAATAATCAAGAATTTATATCGTTGAGGCCCTCAATATTCCATTGATAATTCACTTTTATGTGATTGAGTACCTCAATCACTGAATATAAATATTTATTCTTTCCCCCATGAATGTATCTCTACATTAAAACAATTTTCTCAAACTTAGAGACCTAGATATATGTTATTCTCTATGACCTTTTTACTTTTCATTATCTTTTTTCTAGAGGATGTTTTCTAAACCATTATCATGATGTGGGATTTCAATATTGGAAATATCAAACAATATATTTCCATGATCGAGATTTAATTAGGCAGATGTGATTTGATTAAGGTGGGTAGAATCTAACATCCTGAAATTCTAAATTAAGAATATTTTATTTGATAGTATGTAAGAAATGAAAAAATCAAACATGAAAGGGAATTTAATCTCCGGAATATAATTTCAATTTTTTTAAAATTTAAATATATGATATATCTTGAAATGAATGGAATAAAAAGTTAGTTATAGTTAATCATAGGAAATACTTTCTTCAATGGCTTACGCTACATGCCAGATCAAGTTTCACCAAGCAACAATATTTTATTAGAAAATTATTATGCAATATCATATGATATAACATATAAATTAAATTACTAGTTATAAAGAAGATTAAATTAATTATGAAAACATATGGTTTACAAAAATATATGATTAATTCAAAGGTTACCAATTAATTATAAATTAATATAGAAACTAATTGAATATAAATAAAATTATTTTATAGAAAAATATTTTTATTCTCACAAAGGTGTTTTATCCAAATATATTAAATTAATTACGATTAGACATTATTAAAAATGTAAAAAATATATTTTATATTCAATAAATTAATTTTTATATTCATCCAATAGATTTGATATTCATTGGATAAGAACAAACCTAGTTTTACATATAAAGATTTATATTTTTATAAAGGCACTTATTCCACCTTTTAATGGAGAACCTATTTTAAATCAAAATTATGGAACTTTAATATACATATATTT
Organism: Viscum album; assembly: GCA_963277665.1. NCBI lineage: Eukaryota > Viridiplantae > Streptophyta > Magnoliopsida > Santalales > Viscaceae > Viscum > Viscum album. The sequence continues at coordinate 1,494,099,100 of OY728147.1, read as the reverse complement.
CAAAATAAAATTAATATTTGAAAATGGAAAATAAAACTTATATTAGATTAAATTTTGTGTATTTTTCTGTTAAGTATCAGTTTTTGATGAATTTTGTAAATACTGAATTTTAATTCATAAGTGATTTTTTTTCTAATTTATTTATAATGGTAAATTATATTATTTATCAATTAAAAGATTAATTAGATAAATTTTATATAATTTAATTCAAATTAAGAAATTTTAATCAATTTGACTTTGAAATTGGATATAAAAACATAGCAAACTTCTGAACATTTTTACATAAAAAACTCACATTGTGACCTCATTTGTGAGATTAAATTTAAATTTATTTTATACACTTCTTGGAAATTAATTTAGAAAAATAAGTTATATATTTTGAATCAACATAATTTATAATTTATGATAATTTTAACTTTTATTTTTACCAAAAATATTAGTGAATGAAATTAAAATTAATTATTATTATTATTATGGTGAAATTAAGCTTAATAAGGCACTAAACCAAAAACATAAGTGCCAAATTGACCTAGAAAATTTAAAAAAATCCATTTTATGGTCACATTTAGACCCTATAATTCTTTTCATATAATTTTAACCATTATTTTTTACACTTTAAATGAAAAAAACATGGATGAAATTATCTTTTCTTAAATTAACAGAAAATCCCACTACTCCTCCACTATGAAAAGGAAATCAACCCTCCCACTTCCTCACATCCCTCAAGTCACTGTTGATAAAAAAATATCTACTCAAATATATCTTAAAAATCCTTAAACACATCTATTAGACTCACCTGTTTTGATAATCCCAAATCATATTTTCGTTCCTTAATAATAATAAGTAAATTATATGATAATATTTTTATAGTTTTTATCATGTAAAAAAGAAAGTATCTTCAAGAACATGACTTTAATGGAATCAGTTTACAGTATAAAATTATCTATGTATAGTTTATTATCAAAGGTTACTGTTAAGAGCCTTTTGTCGAAAGGTCACTGGTATTGGTTACTGTTAATGTTACCATTAAAGAACTTACCGATAGAGGTCATTGCTCAGAACGTCACTGTTGAAGACCTTAATGTTGAAGGCTACTACAAGTTCACTACTGAAATTTTATCGCTCAAGAGATTCTGTTATAAAGTTACCATTGAAAGTTATCAGTACAAAGTTACCGTTATGAAGCCTACCATTGGAATAATTATCAAAGTGCCTAGATGTAGAGTTACTATCAAAAGATCACTGTTGTTAGACTACTGAAACAAGGTTGATATTATGAAAATTTTCTGATGGAAGTATTATAATGAAAGACATACCATTGCGTGTCAACCACTAAAATAATTAATAATGGAAGTCTGGTGCTGTAAAGATACTACTTTCTTCTTACTAGTATAGGGTCACCGATGGAAGTTTACCACTAGAAGTCTACAGCTGATAAGTTCACCATTGGAGAAGCCTACTTTTGAAAAGTCTACCGTTAAACAGGAAACTGCTACAGGTCTACCGTTACCAGTCTAATGATATCATACTCTCAACTTTTTCCATTATCCTAATAATATTATAACGGTCACATTTGGATAATTTAATGTGTCTGAAATTCATTAATATTATTTGCAGACATGTCATAAATCAAAAGAGGTACAAGGAAGACCGCACGTGGTGTGATCATTCCTCTTGAGGGCTCTATGGAAGTGAAAAAGTAATACTAAGCAAAAATAAAGCATGCCAAGTCATGTATAATAGTGTGCTATGATACACCATATGAAGAAAAGGGATGAAAGAATAACTCTCTATGTGCTAACTCTGATAATCTAAATGCTTCATGAAGATCATATTGAAGAACATACTCAAGGCTGACCTACTGTGCTTCATCAACTCCCTAAACCAAGAAGTTGAACATTTCAGTACCTGGAACCGGAGTTGCCTCACTCTATTTTGGAGGCAACTTGCATAGAAGGACTAAAAACTCTCTTTCCTCATCCCAAGAAGTCCATAGATGATCTGAAAACACATAGAGAATTCAAAACTTGAACTTAATATATTCAGCTCTATTGGGTTCTCTTTTTACATTTCTGAGTAGAGTGTGTTTTTTACTCACACACACTGTATCTTGTACTTAATCTGGGGGATACTGAATATCCTCACTCCAAACTCTCTTTACCTTTTGTTTCCCGCACATAAGTGTGGAAGAAGCGTGGTGTGGAATGGTTTTTTGTTTTCCCACGAAGAACTGTGGCAGAGGATGGAAAACCTAGACAGTTTGTTAAAAATATTGTAAAGCCTAATACAGGATGTGTATCAAGTTATAATATAAACTTCGTAGTGGCAGGTGATCACCAAGTAGAGAGGATTAAGTCTCAACTTGAGACTGAACCTCTTGTCTAAATTGTTGTGTGTTTTACTTCCAATTCCTTTGTTATTAAATTATCCACTGCTTATCTTTTCAAAGATAGAAACCCATTTTTTTCAATCACATTGATAGATAGTTTTGGTTAGTGTATGTTTATGCTTAATTTATTAAATCTATTTCAAAATCTGAATAGGTGTTCGCACTGATTCAACTAAGGATTAATCATCCTTTGAGAAAATTGTAGAGAAATTAAACACTTACATCTCTACTCCCTTAATTAACTGGGCTGTTTTTATTTGGGGATTTTGATCACAAAGTTTTTAATGGAAATTTTAACTGGAACTCAATTCACCACCCTCTTGAGTATCCAATCTGACCAACATTTGGTATTGGAGGGTAGTTTATTTTCATGTATTCAAATTCTTTTCAATTGTGATTTTAGTTATATCTTACAGATCTTAAAATTTCTGTCATATCTAAATTTTTAGTTCTTTAAATTCTAATCAACTATGGATAATAGAGTTGAGAGTGCTACTACTAACATGACACCTTTCTTTAATGGTAATAACTATGGTTAGTGGAAATTAAAAATGAAAACGCATCTAGAGAGAATGGGACTCGAAATATAAGACATAATTGAATAAAAACATGTGATTCCTGCTACAACTAGAGAAACATGGACTCAATTGAATAAAGCTAAATATAATAATAAATTTAAAGCAATGAACGCTTTTTACTTATCTCTAGGTGATGAATAATTCAATATAATATCTTCTTTTAAAACTACATATGAAATTTGGGATACTCTTGTTGTTTCTCATGAGGGAACAACTAATGCTAATAAATGCGATTAAATACATATACTATTAAATATGATAATTTTAAAATGAATCCTGATAAAATTATTTCTTAAATGTATCTCAGGTTCAATTAAATACTGAATACCATGAGTCTTCTTGGGAATCTAGTGGAAAAAAAGACCAGATTATGACATTGCTTTGATGCCTACCTAACAGATGGATAAGAACTTCTGTTTCTATCCGAGAATCTGGTGACAAAGGGAAACTACCAGTGAAAGAACTAATTGGAATGATTATGATGTATGAAGAATAAATTTAGGTGAATCAAGAAGAAGATGAAGAACCAAGGATGAAATCTGTATCATTCAAGAATGCTTCCTCAATGAATAGAGAAAAAGAAAAATTCAAGCTCCTCTAGACACTTCTACATGTGAAGACTCAAACCCTGCCAGTGATGATGAGATGAATCATCTTTCTAGAATGTTCAAGATGTTCTACCACAAGAAAAAGTTCTTCAGAAATTCAAACTATAAGGGAAGGTATGATAATAAAGGACTGTGGAAAAGGACATAAAATGGAATGGTAACACAACTTATATAATCTGTTATGAGTGTAAATAAAAAGGCTATGTAAAGGCTAATTTCCCCAGGATTAAATTTAAGAATAAATATGAGGAACATTGAAAGGGTTATAAAAAGGCTATGAAAGATACTTGGAGTGCTTCAGAAGATAGATCAAGTGGATCCGATACTTATGATAGTGACAAGAACAAACATGCAAATTTGTGCTTTACAACAGAAACATCTGAGGTAACACCCAATTCCCGTATACCCAATGGTTATTATTATGGGAATGAATGTGAATCAAACAATGATAAAAATATGACTGAGGATGAACTATTTGAATACTGTGGAATACATGAAGATACTTTTAATGTACATAAGGATAAATATAAACAATTGAAAAGAAAACATGCTTTAAATACTAATTACAAATCTAATATGGATATTGAGAAAGGGAAATGTGCTCACCTATTAAAAGAAAACACTGTACTAAAATTATCAAATGAGCTATTAAAAAAAGATTTGGAAAAGTTTAGTGCTGGTTGAGATACCTTGACTCAGTTTCTAGGGATACAAATTGATCGAAAATACACAACTGGTATAGGATATCAACCAGGACAGATAAGTATTGTCAAAACTAAATTTGTTCCAAAATCTGGACATTTAATAGCCAGTTCTAGCTCTGGACCATCTTTTGAAAGACAATTATCTAACGAACCAAACAATGTATTCATGTCTAAAAACATATCTTCTAATTATAGAAAACCTATGAGACAAGTATGGGTTCCCAAAGTTTTACTTGCTAACCAATCTGGACCCAAGAAAATCTGGGTACCAAAGTTACCCTACACTTAATATGGTTTACAGGAAAACTATCTCAAGAACTCTTGAAAAACTCTATGGTACTTGGATAGTGGATGTTCAAAACACATGACAGGAGACTATTCATGTTTCAAGAGCCTAATTAAAGTTGATATTGGACATTTCAAATTCGGTGATAATGATAAATGTAAGATCATCGGATTAGGGAAAATTAGTAACCCTGATGCTGTACTAATTTTAAAAGTACTTTTTGATGATGAGTTAAAATACAATCTGATAACTATCTCTGAGTTGTGTGATGATGGATTCAATGATAAATTCGAAAATGATTCATGTAATGTTTTTAATTATAAAAATGATTTAATATTTTCTGCTCTTAGAAATGAGAATGTATATGCAGTTGATTTAGATTCTTTAGCTATGTAAAATGTTTCTTGTTTAAATGCATTTCATAAGGAATCTTGGTTGTGGCAAGGAATATTAGGACAATGCAGTGTGCACTCACTTAAGAAACTGACTAGGAAAGTTTTAGTTAGAGACTTACCTACATTATAATTCCCTCTTAACAATGTGTGTAATCCTTGTCAAAAGGGAAAACAACACAAAGTTTCATTCAAACCAAATAAAAAAGTTTCTACTTCTCAACTGCTTGAGTTGGTTTACATGGACTTGTTTGGACCATCTAGAGTTTCAAGTTTAATTGGAAAGAATTACGTTTAGTTTATTGTAGAATAATTTCTAGTTATACTTGGGTATACTTTATAGATCACAAAAGTGAAGTATTCACCAACATCATCAATTATTCCAAGTCAATATAAAATATTATTGGACTTAGAATTAAGACCTTGATAAGTGATCATGGCTGTGAATTTGAAAATCTAGACATTGAATTTGTTTTCTTAGAAAATGGTTTTACTCAAAATTTATCTTCTTCTAGAACACCTCAACAAAATGGAGTTGTAGAAAGAATAAATACAACACTTCAAGAGATTACCCAGACTATGATGAATTAGTATAATATTCTTATCTATTTTTGGGCTGAATTTATTAATACAACTTGTTACATTATCAATAGAGTCTTAATTAGAGCTGTTCTTAAGAAGAATTTGTATGAGATTTAGAATAATAGGAATCTTGAGGTTAATTACTTTATATTTTTTGTCTAAAAAGTCTATATTCTTAACACTTTAGATAATCTTGACACATTTCCACCCAAAAGTGATGAGGTAATTTTCCTAGATTACTCAATCTTGAGTAAATCCTATAGACTATTCCATAAGAAATCCAAATGTGTGGAAGAATCAGTTCATGTGAAATTTGATGAGACTAATCCACATGAACCTAAAACGACTCATAAATATCTTTAGGAAGATATGTCAATTATGGACCTTAATGATAAAGATATTGAACCCCTCTAAAAGTAACCACTTCTAGGAATCTTCCAAAATCTGCACCTGTTGAGTCTGAACGAATAGATAACCTTGAGGAATCTAGTTCGACCCTTTCTAGAGGCATTATCACTCTCAAGAATCATCCTTTAGATGCTGTTATAGGTTATCTAAATAGGGGAACACAAACTAGAGCTTCTATGAGAAACCAGGTTGAACATAAATCTTTTCGTTCACATCTTGAACCCAAAAATGTCAATGATGCTATCAATGATGATTTTTAGATAATGGTAATGCAAGAAGAATTAAATCAATTTGAAAGAAACAAAGTCTGGGAATTAGTGGAAAGACCTAAGGACACTTTGATAATAGGCACTAAATGTGTATTTAGAAACAAAGTTGATGATTCTGGAAATATAGTTAGAAATAAATACAGATTAGTATCACAAGGGTATAGTCAAGAGGAAGGAATAGACTATGAGAAGACCTTTTCACCTGAAGCTAGGTTAGAGGCCATTGGGATACTACATTCTTATACAAATCATCTAAATTTTAAACTTTATCAAATGGATGTTAAAATTTCTTTTTGAAATTGTTATATAGTTGAGGATTTGTTTTTTGAACAACCCCATGCCTTTAAAAATCCCCATTTTTCAAATCATGTTTTTAAATTTCTAATGCTTTATATGGGATAAAAAAAGATCCAAGATCTTGGTGTGATAGACTTAGTTACTTTCTTATTTTAAAAGGCTTTGATAAAGGGATATCAGATCCTACATTGTGTATTAAAAGGATTTCCATAGGTGTATTAATAGTACAAATTTATGTAGATGATATAATTTTTGGATCCTCTAAAAACCATTTATGTACTGATTTTTCAAAGATAATGCAAAATGAATTTGAAATGAGTTTAATGGGGGAACATAAATTTTTCCTTGGATTTCCGATTTTTCAAAATAAAAATGGTATTGTTTTCAATAAATGTAAATACATTAATGATCTTCTAAATTTTTTTTGTTTGGATAGTAGTAAAGGTTGTGATACACCTATGTGTACTACTTGTAAGTTGGATGTCGATGAAACTGGTGAACCAGCGGATGAAACCAACAATAGAGGAATGATGGTGAGTCTTCTCTACCTTATAGCTAGCAGACCTGCTATTATGTTAAGTGTATGCATGTGTGCTCGTTCTCAAGCTAATCCCAAAGAATCTCATTTAACTGATGTTAGACATATTTTTAAATATCTTAAGTATACTCTCAATATAGGAATATTTTATCCAAAAGAACAATCATTTGATTGGATAAGCTATTCTAATGCTGACTTTTCTGGTTGCAAGCTAGACAGAAAAAGAACCTTTAGTAAATGTCACATTTTAGGCATGTCACTAGTATCCTGGTGTAGTATGAAACAGAATTCTATTGCATTACCCATTACTAAAGATGAATATATAGTTGCTGGTAGTTTTTGTTCTCAAATTATGTGGATGAAGCACACTTTTCTAGATTATGGATATCAATTCAAACATCTCTCTATAAACTGTGATAATAAAAGTGCTATAAACATCTCTAAAAATTCAGTATCTCATGATAGGACAAAGCACATTGATGTGAGACATCACTTTTTGAGAGATCATTATCAAAAGGGTGATATCACTCTTGAATTCATTGGAACTGAACATCAATTGGCTGATATATTCACAAAGCCTTTGAATTCTGAGAGGATAAATTTCATAAAACATGAGTTAGGTATGATTAATTTCAATTAGAACACCTCAATTTTAAACCTCACTACTAGAACACCTCACTGTTAAACCTCAATGCTAGAACACCTCAATTTTAAACCTCACTGCTAGAACATCTCATAGTTAAACCTCAATGTTAGAACACCTCACTATTAAAACTCACTATTAGAACACCTCACTATTAAACCTCACTATTAGAACACCTCACTATTAAACCACACAGTTAGAACACCTCATCATTAAACTTCATTTTTAGAACACCTCACTATTAAACCTCACTTTTAGAACACCTCACTATTAAACATCACTGTTAGAACACCGCACTATTAAACCTCACGGTTATAACACCCCACTATTCAACCTCACTATTACAACGCCTCATTGTTAGACCTCACTGTTAGAACACCTCACTATTAGACCGCACTATTGGACTTTACCATTATTTTACTTCGTATTTTTTTGGGGAATCTAAACAGTTTTGTTTTATTTATTTTATCGACTCGTTTTCATTTCGATCCCTAAATAATAAAATCAAAATACAAGCACATTTCTGTCCACGTCTTTATTCACTCTTGAACATTTTCTCTCAAAATCCTTAAATTGTAACTCTTTGCAAAACCCTCGAACCATATCATCTGACAAATTGAATGAGTAAAAAGACCAATGGTTGGTGCTGGAAATGCGTCAAACCCCAAGAGACGTCGAGTCAAATCTATTGGTGAAATCAGTTCTATAAAGAAGTTGGTTAATCCGAATATTTCAAAGTGGGTGGCCATTCCAGAAAAAGAATTTAGTGAGGACTAGTTTCTTTAGAGAAAATATTTGGTGCTGGAAGCACTAGAAACTTAGGGTTGGGTGGAGTGTTTCCCAAACAACAATGGGCCTTATTATCCGAAGATGGTCAAATAATTTTATGAGTCTCTGAGATTTCAGGAGTCTGATGAAGAGAATCGAATGCTATCTAGATTAAATGGGATTAAAGTAATCTTCTCATCTATAGAATGGGATGAATGTCTGAGAGTCCCACATGAGGGAATCTTTGATTACTAATCTAGAGTAGCTCTTCTGGATAGTGATTTTTTTCTATGAAAAAGCTTTGACTAAAATAACAGGGAATAGAGTCCCTAAGAATGTGATTGATACTGAAATGAATGTGGAGGATAGATTGCTATTTAATTTTATCTAGTATGTTTTGAGTCCCAAGAGAGGGGAATTTGTTGTACTGAAGTATCATGATGGGTTTCTAATTCATCTATAGAATCATGGGCATTGGATCAATTTGTGCATACTGCTAACGGTTCAGTTAGAAGATATGACTAGGCCAAGTTCTAAGTCAAGTGCTCTGTTCCATGAAAAGATAATTTCTATGATGCTAAAAGTAAAGGGTATTTCTAGAGACAAAGAGGAAACAATAATGTCCAGGAATAGATTCTGCATCTATAAGCTAATTTGTAAGTTCATGAAGATAAACTGGAATCCCTGGAAAAGAGAATGGGTGAATGATTAGGGCAATCTTTATGAGGTTTTCAACCCATTTACCCATCCTTCTAGTCCAAAGGATAAGATTGATCCATGTCTAAAACCCAATGAGGAAGATCTTGAGTATTTTGATAAAGAATTAAAGTAATATATGGTTCATGAGAAAGAGGATACCCCTATAGATGATAGGAGTGACCCTGATCTACCAGCTAGTCCACTAGTTTGAGTTGTGTCTTGTAGTGAGCCTAGTACTCCAAGAGAGTAGCAAAAAAGAGAGTCCATCCAAAGGGAAGATAAAGATGAAGATAACAGTGGAGTAGAGTATGATGAGGCTAATATCACTGTTAGAGATACCTCAGAAGAAGAGGAATCCATTGAGTCTGGTCATTTTGACCATGAGGAATATGAGACTGTTGCTAATAAAGATAGTGAAGGAGATAAAATTAGTTTGAGTACTCTTATATGAGTCACTTAAAGGGTAGTAAGTGAACAAGATGAATAAGTTGTATCTAATTCCATTTATATGGAAATTGTGGATGACTCAGTAGAAGTAGTTCCACACTCTACTGGTGACTCATTTGATCAAGCAACAACAACAGTCGAGGTTTCAAGTCTAGAAGAGGCTGATATAGTTTTCCAGGAGGTAGCTCCAAATTATGGAGATCATCCTATTTACAATGAATTAGTATCTGTTTTACATGGAATTGAAGGCTATATTGAGGACCTTGGGTTTCTGGTGTTGGGTCTAGATTACAATGACTAAGAAGATGAAATTCCCAATAGAAGTCCTTTAGTGCCTTATATTTTAGACATCATTTTTGTGCCTCTAGTAATATCCTTCCCACAAGACTATGTTAGTAAGGCATACCTTGAATCCTTGAAATCCAACCTGTAGAGATTGTATAAGGATAGTTACTCTGATATTGAGATGGTTGTTACTCTAATTCATGTGCTTTCAGCATCTGAGTTGGCTAAAATTCAACCCCACATTCAATCTAATCTTCTCCAAGAAGTAAAGCAGTGTCAGAGTCAAATGAGTGAGATGACAGAGTCTATGGAAAATGTGAAACAATCAATTGTAAGTCTGGATTCCTATATGGATTTATGGGTTCAAGTAGATAGAGATCTTATATATATCAAGATTGTGGTTTAGAAGTTGGAAACTGTGTTTGAGGACATTAAGAAGTCCATGGAAATACATGTGAATGGTCAAGATGATAATGTGACAAGGATCATCTGTAGCCTATCTAAATCCTTTAAGAAGATAATGGATTTATCTTAGGCACCTCTAGGTGCATATGATTCCACCTCAGCATCTCCTCTAGTTGACATTGATGCTTTCAGATCCGTTGATCGAGAAGAAGTGTAAAAGATCTCTGGTGCTAGTACCTTAGACTCTTAGGTCATTTCTATTTCCAGGTAAATTCATAACCTTGTGGGAAATTATTTAAGGGAAGATTCTCAAGATCAGAAGACCATCAAGGATAATGTTTACATCTATTACAAAATGGATTATACCAAACATTATATGGTTGGTCACTTCAAGTTCCTCTTGGAAATCATGAGGATTCCTCCTGTCACCGGGGAATTTAAGGATCAGGTCAGCAGACTGGAACAGTTGAATCCTAACTTGGTGAAATTTATGGAGGATAAAGAGGATTGTATCTCATCCATAGAGAGAGGTGTAAGCATCATCATGGACTTCAATAATCTTCTGTTACCCTTCCTCCACGTGGACTGTACACCCATCATTGTTCCTCTAGCATTACCTTCTGCCTTCACTGCCTCAACCTCAGCCAGTGCTACTCTTATGACGTCTCTTGCCAAGCCATCAGAAGCTTGGCTCAAATTATTACTCAAAGAGTCACCCCCTACAGAGACAGTAAAGCTTATATTATAGCTTCTCCTACCATACTTGCTATTATCGCTCAACCTCCACCTCCACCTGTAGACCCTACCCCTTCTTCTTCCAAAGGCGCAAACTCTTTGAATATTTTTGTTGTGGATTGAGTATGGATGTATCCTATGATAGGGATTTTGAATTTCTTTTTGTATCTTGTACTCTTGTTTCATTAAAACAAACACCATATTTTTTGTCTCTTATTTTCTATTTTTTTACTAATCACTATGGGGGAGAAAAACCACCAAAAGTATTTCAATGTTTATGATCTGTGATACCATGTGCTTATCTCTCCTACAATATTTTTTTCCTTACATATCTCTGAGATCCATTATCTCTAATACAATTGTAATTGTTCTTACTTTTAGTGGCATAATATTTGATTATGAAAAAGGGGGAGATTTTTGGAGTCACCTTTTGTTATAATCCCAAATCAGTTTTCCCTTCCTTAATAATAATATGTAAATTATATGATAATATTTTTATAGTTTTTATCATGTACAATGAATGTATCTTCAAGATCATGACTTTACTGGAATAAGTTAATAATATAAATTTTTCAAAGTATAGGTTACTGTTGAAGGTTACGGTTATGAGCCTTATGTCGAAAGGTCACTAGTATAAGTTACTTTCAAGGTTACCATTAAAGAACTTACCAATAGAGGTCATTACTGAGAACATCACCGTTTAAGACCTTTTTGTTGAAGGTTACTACAAGTTGACTAAATAATGTTTATTGATCAAGATATTCTGTTATAAAGTTACTATTTAAAGTTATCAGTACAAGTTTACCATTATGAAGCCTACCATTATAATACTTATCGAAGTACATAGATGCAGAGTTACTATCAGAAGGTCATTGTTGTAAGAGTATTGAAACAAGGATTCTATTATGAAAAGTTTCTTATATAAGTTTTCTAATGAATGAATTACCATTGAGTTTATTCCTCATAAAGAATTACTGATGGAATTCTGCTGGTGTAAATCTACTGCTTTCTACTTTCTGGTATTGGGTCACTAATGGAAGTCTACCACTGGAAGTCTATAGCAGATATATTCACCATTGGAGAAGCCTTTTGTTGGACTATCTACCATTAAGAAGGCCACTACTACAGGTCTACTGTTACCAGTCTACTGATATCATACTCTCAACTTTGACCATTGTTTTAAGAATATTATAACGCTCACATTTGGATAATTTAATGCCTCTTAAATTCATTAATATTATTTACAGACAGGTGGGAAACCATACGAGGTACGAGGAAGACCGCACAGGGTGTGATCATTCCTCTTGAGGGCTATGTGGAATTAAAAAATAATACTGAGAACAAACAAAGTATGACAAGGTGCAAAGAATGGTGTGCTATGGTACACCATACACAAGAAAGGGAAGCAATAAGAACTCTCTAAGTGCTCACTCTGATTATCCAAAGACTTCATAAATATCGTATTTAATAACATACTCAAGGCTATCCTGATGTGCTTCATCAACTCCCTAAACCAATAAGTTGAATATCTATGTACCTGGAACTAGAGATGTGACACTTTGTTTCAGAGGAAACTTGCATAGAAGGATTAAAACCTATCTTACCTCATCCCAAGAAGTATAGAGGTGATCTTCCAACACATTAATCATTCTAAACTCGACCATAATATATTTAGCTCTATTGTGTTTTCCTTTTACATTTCTATGTAGAGTGTGTTTGTTACTCACACACACTATCTCATGTACTTAATCTAGGGGATACTATAGATACTCACTACGAACTCTCTTTACCTATTATTTTACACGCATAACTATGGAAGAAGCCTGGTGTGGCTTGGTTTGTCGTTTTCCCACGATGAACTATGGCAGAGGTTGTAAAACCTGGACAGTTTGTTAAAACTGTTGTATGGCCTGATACAGGCTGTTTATCAAGTTATAATATAAACTACATGGTGAAAGGTGACCACCAAGTGGAGAGGATTAAGTCTTGTCTTGAGACTGAACCTCTTGTCTAAATTTTTGTGTGCTTTACTTTCAAGTCCTTTGTTTTTCAATTATCTACTTCTTATCTTTTCAAAGATAGAAAACCTTGTTTTTTCATTCTCTCTGATAGTTAGTTTTGGTTAGTGTATGTATATTCTTAATTTAGTAAATATTTTTGAAATTATGAATAAGTATTCACACTAATTCAACTAAGGACTAATCAACCTTTGATAAACTTGTTGAGCAATTAAATAATTACATCTTTACTGCTTTAATTAACGGGTCTGTTTTTATTTGGGGGTTTTAATCACAAATTTTTTAAAAGAAATTTTAGTTGGAACTCAATTCACCCCCTCTTAAGTATCCACTCCAACCAACAACATCCTACAAGATGCACCTAAAACATAAATCCATCCAAGTAAGGCATTATGTGAAAACCAAAAGGAGTAACCTGGATAAAAGGCAACATAATTCCTTAAGGCCTTTTATTTTATTTTCATTTCTACCCCATGAAATTTTTTTATAACATTATTATATAATAAAATAATTATCCAATGTATACTAGTATATTTTTTAGGTTAATATTAAGACCCTAACTTACACACACATCCATCTAATGGGTAACTAACTAACCGTTGTTGTGTACTGCAAACTACCACCTCACCAAATCAAGTTGTTTGTTTTTTACTTTTCCACCTCTCATGGTTGGTAATTTTGATGGAAACTATGTATATATATATATATATGTGATATTTATAATGTTTTTATACTTCTATAATTATTTTATAATGAATTAGTTTTTCACTTCATTTTTTGGGAATATGATAACATCATTTTTGGATGTGTGGACTACTGCCTCACCAAGGAGACGTGGTTCATTCATGCTATACATGGATTGTATGTTGTATGTGATTAATAGATATTTGTAGAATATATGACATAGATATGATAATATAATTATAATATACCTATATAATCTAATTTTCTTTATTTTAATACGTCAAAGGAATGAATGTAGCGTTTATGCATACATACGAACTACTGTCTCAATGAACCTTGCATTTAATTTTGAATCTTTAAATATTATGGATTATTATTAATAAATATATATTAAATATATATGATATTTAATCAGTTTTTAAATTATTGATATGATTAAACCATGATCTAATTAATAGGAACAATAAACAACAAGTCAAAACATACTCACAAGACTAGGCAATTAATAACCAATATAGTGAAAATAAAGAACGATTATTAAAAAATGAGCTATACAATATTATAAGAAAAAAATATATGAAATCATAAATATTAATATGGTATTGGAATAATATATCTTAATGTTTAAAATAATTAAAAAATATGTTAATGTATGTTCCCCAAAAAGAAAATGTGAGATAAGGGATTTCATCTCAATTTACAATCCATTGAGACTTAATTGTTGTTATAGAAGTAGTTTAATTTATATGGTATATATACTACCATTTTAATAGAAATACCATGAATGTATTTATTTTCATGATATTAAAATTTTAATTTAATATTATTCATTCATGGATATTATGATTGAAATGTTTCAAAGTGGTGTGAGATGGAATGTTTAAAAATATTTTTTTGAGAACATTTTTAATGATTATCTCGGCAATATCACTTACTTTTGTGATTGTTAACATTATCTTGAAACCATGAATTTATTTTTGTGAACCACATTTCTTAGATATGGCCTAAATACTACCAATTTATCATATAAAACCATGATTCATTCATCCTTCATGATATTTTGAGATTAAATTTGATTTTTTTTCATCTAATGGGACTTGAGTTAAAAGCTACTAGGTGAAAAATAACTTCATAACCCAATTTATTTTCATTGGGTCACACTACTACCTCGTTATAATTAATATTATTTGATTATGTTTATAATTACAATGACAATTTATTGATGTATTTTCACTTCATTATATGGATTTATAGTTGACGCGCATAACCTACTCACTAATTTTTTATCACTTTAACGTTATAATATTTTCGAGGATCTACAATACAATATCATTTTTTTCCAGATTATTTACACCTAAATATCCATCATGGGATATGATTTGATTATTTTATAATAAACCTTTTCCTTTTCATCTCATATAGTTATTCATTATCTTTATCAAATGATGATAACATTTTTTTATTCTTTGGTACTATTTTTTCAAGAATTGATTTTAATAAAATTAGGCTTCATTTCTATCTCTATTCGAAGAACTTTTTTTCAGCTGAAAACCCTTTTTTTCTAAAATTAATCAAACAATTTCACTATTTTATAATAATTTGTCAATGAAATTTTTACCCTTGGGCGTTGGTAGGTTCTTAATGGTGGGGTTCCCCTGCAGGCTTCCCCATTATGGCCTTTTGGTTATGTTGCTTTCTTTGATTAATCAACTGGAGGTGTTCTTGCTCTTTGGGGTGGACGACACATATCATAATGTCTTTTTACGAGTTTATTGAGGTCATCATTTAAGCCTCTTTCTCTAAGCACGATGTGTTTTTCTCCTCTCGCTTGTTGTTTCCAAGGATCCTCTTTGATCCTTAAGGGGGCGTAGTTTTCTACTTTGGGGTTCAATCATAGTTGTGGCTTTCCGGGGATGGAAAACACTATGGTGGGGAGAATTGTCACACCCGGATTTCTAAAACAATTTTTATTTTATTATTTTTATTATTTTTATTTTCTTTTGCAAATCTTGGTTGGAGTGTGGACCGAGCCTGATTGAAATTTTATGTTTTGATGATAAATAAATATTTTGGGCTAGGTGGCATCCAATGCATGGGTGGGGAACGGTCGAAGCCGCACATCTTTGAATGGATCACCACGCGACCTTGCCTGGTGCCTCGCACGAGCTGCACGATCTTTAGGACAAATAAATTTAGTAAATCTAATAAATTAGGAAAATAAATAATTTCTCAAAATATTAATTTAGAAGAATAAAATGATTATGGATTTTTCCAATAATAATAATAACAATACTAATAATAAAAATAGCAGTAGTAATAATAATAATTGTAAAAATAACAATAACATTATGATTATTATTATTATTGTTATCCGTTTTGTCATGGTTTTAATTATGTCATTATTAATATTATTAAAATTATTATTATAGTTTCTGTTTTATTATTTTATCATAAACATAATTATAATTATGATTATAATAATTAGGATTAGTTATTATAAGGATTTCGTGTTTTTTCTTTTCTTTTTTATATTTTTTTTTCCATATGCTGGGGTTTAAATTTTTTTCCGGGCCCCTATCACCCCTCTTCCCATTGCGACCTAGCGCACCCTCTACTAGCTCCACTCTACTACAGTCTACTACACCTCCACCCCAGCCGGTGACTCCCTCTAGCGCTGATCGCCTCCCCGGCTTGCACTGTCATGTCGTCTTATGACCTCCCTTGAAAACCTGTTGCTGCACCCCTACTCCCTAGAATCTCGACCCCGCACCCCTACACCTAGCCGAGATCCCTCCTGAAAGTCCTCTGGCATGACTCCTCGGCCTGGTTGAGGCTTCTCCTAGATTTATCCTAGTTGAAACACCCCCCACCTGTATTGCGCAACCCTATGGCACGACAAACCCGAGGGTGATCGCCCTTCCGAAGAGACCCCCATTCTGGCAAGGCTCCTTATCAGCGTGACCACCCCCGGTAAACACCTCTTTATCATTCCCTAGGGTTTTTTATATCATTTTTATGATTGGGGTTGTGGTTCACCATTGGTTAGGGCTGTGTTTAGGGGTTTTAATTTTGGGTCATTTTTGTTTAATATTCTTGATTAGGATTCATTGTTGGTTGCTTGAGGCGTGGTTGAAGATTCTCACCAAACTCACGAGTTTTCTCTTATTGAGTTAGGTGGTTCCATGTCATACCATCTTTAGATGATATAAATTGCTCCTTAATTAAATTATAATGTGTTCAAATGTTAAATTGTGTGATACTAATTTTATTTTGGACGTGCTTCGATGTGCATATTTGATTAATTTGATTTTTATTATTTTTTTAGTAAATTCCAATGTATTTTATGCATGTTGTGTTGTTGATGTCTTTATACACGTTTTAGTTAATTATTTAAGGTGTGAAAATTATTTTTTCAAGAAATCTTGAGGTGCAGGTGTTATTAAATTGAGTTTTTTTAAAATAAAAACTATTTTGACGTGTTTATTTTTTTATGAACCATGAGAATGTTATATGGGTTAGAATGGGGTTTTAGAAGGGTTGGGATGTGAAATTTATTTTCAAATGGTTCTAGTATCTAAAAGATTGAGTTTTAAAGTGAGGCCTTGTGGTATGAATGTGTGATGATTTATTAATTGAGAAATTGTTTATTTAAGTGGCGTTTGAGATGCGAAACATGGTTGGGGTGGTTTTGGGGTTGTTTGGTAGGTGTGAAATGTGTTTTCATGTTCTTTGAGGTGTGTATATATTTAAATGGGGGTTTCCAATTGAAAATGAGTCTTTTTGGGTGTGTTGTCTTGTTATGCACACTGGAAATTAAATTTACATCAATTTGATGAATGGAAAACATGTATTGATATTGTTACCTTGAGTATTTGGTTTTAATGTGACGTCTCTATATAGGATAAAGTGGTTTTTTGGTGCAATTTTTTCTTGGTTTATGTTGAAATGATTTAACAAAGAGTTTAAATGATTTATTGATTTATTGAGATGGCGTGAAAGTAGTATTTGGGAAAAGTTGAATATTCATTTGTATTTAAAGTAGCATATTTATATAAAACGAGATATTTTTTGTGTAAACCAACTTTAAGTCACTTGGTGGTGTTTTATAGGCGGTGCAAATGGTTCATTTAATTGTTTAGTTGGTGAAAAACTAGTTTTAAGGACAACTTGTTAATAAAGGGGTTTGAATGACTCTCATATTTGTAATTGGGGGTGTTTATTTGTTTCGGCCCCTGTTGTGTTATTTAAATACTGATTTCTAAGTTGTGTGAATTGTTTATGTTCTTGTTTGAGTGTTTCCAAATGGGGATTTGCGAATTGATTATGAAATGACAAATAAATTTTGGAATGTTATTTTGGGGTGCGTGAATTTTTGAAATGTTGTTTGGGTATGAAAATGGTGACTTTTGTGTGTAATGTCTTGTTTGGTCTATGATACGATAAAGAAATATACTATGTGAATGTGAAACTTGATTGAGCACAAGGGAAAGCACCAGGTATCTAGGTGGGAGGACTAGAACTAGTGCGCTAGGGATCCAGAGTGGTATTGTCCATGATTCACTTACCTGGATTGACAATTGCAACAATAACTAAACATATGAATTACTGAGGGTCATGGTCTTCTAAGCCACGTTTTCTGAGGCTTTTGGTCTTCTATGAAATGTTTTATAAGGGTCATGGTTTGTATGCTACGTTTCATTGAGACACGATGTTCTAGGGTCCCACTCGTGCTAGATAAACCTGAGGGGATTTACCCATAGTGCTCCACTATTCATGTTGTGGTGCCTTCCATTGGAATACATGGGACCACTTGAGTACGTGCATATTCTTTATAAACTTCCTCTTCCATTTTTTAAATTAGTATTTGTGAAATGGTTTTTCTTTTAGTGTTCTTTTTTTTCATTCTCATCTTTTAAATGTTTTCCTTAAAAGCGTTTTAAAAGTATTTTTTTAAATGATATTGTTAAGTTATCTTTTTGATGCTATGACATGGACCCTTTTATTTTGTGGTATCCTACTGGGATCTTGGATCATGCCCTACATACACCATTGGGTGTATGTAGACCTTGTTCTTTGGGTATTCCGGGTTAAGGAATCATGCTTAGTGATGGTGGGTCTAGTTTCTAATGGTCTTTGCATGGTGGTTGGTATTGGAATGTTAGTTATCTATCTTTGTTGTCGTGTAATTTGGGTTTTTAGTTGAATTGTATACTGTAAACATGTTTTTAGTTTAAAGGCGTGTTTGGTTGTCTGTTTCCAGTTTCAGTTTGTTTATCTTGTTATATGTTTTTTATCTTTTATTTCAGGTAAATAATTCCCATGTAATGTTTTGATACCTGAGCACTTATACCAGACAGAGGGGATCGGGAACACCCTTCAGGCCTTTTCGCGGTCCAGGTCGGGTGCAAGGTCAGATGGAAACCCGGTTTGGTCCATGACACCATGTTTAAGAAATATTTGGGTAACCAATGAAATAACATTTAATCCCTATATCTTGTTTGGGTTTTTTAAATTTAAAAGCTAGGTGTATTGTTTTTTAAACACTGGAGTCAAACAATTTATCCTTGTGGTTCTGTAAGTAGGACAAACACAATTGTTTCCTGATTTCCCTAGCCCTATAACCAAAATGTGTGAAAAATTATAATGACATGGAAACTATATTTTTACTTGATCCTCTACACTAAAAAAATCATTTCATATCTATTTCATAGGGATCTCAAACTTGAGGGCTTCCATTAGCTATTTAGTGATTCTCTTTATTTATGAGTTCATTATTTTTTAATCTTGGAATATTTGTTCTTAGGATTGAATGAAAGACACCATTAACCTCTTATACTCTCATGAAATATCAAATTTATTTTATATAAACACTATTATGTGTATTTAGGAACTGATCTAATGCTTAATGTTTTTTTATTCGGGATTTTGTTGAGAATCACATTAGGGACGTTGAAATTGATTGAATCTATAATGGGATGGTGTGGTTTTATCTTAGTGGATTGGTTTGAATTAGATTACTCTCAATACATCTCTCCACCTATGTCAATAAAAAGAAATATTTTTATTTTAAAACATAAATTCTTGAGTTTATTTGTGTTCGTTGATTTTGATAAATCTTGTTTAAATATTCTATTATTAAATATAGTTTCAAGAAAAAATTGTGGGTGAAACAAATTTATTTTAATAAATTTTCTAATTGGTAATTTATTATTAATATGGTGGTTTGGGAATGGGTAAAAAAGAATTTGGTTGGAGTTGTTATAATTGTGTATGTTCACTCCTTGTATTGATAATTGTTTTTGGTAAATTTGTTTTTTGGAAGATAAAAATGATGGATAATAGTGAACCAAAATATGTGTGTATTTGTTTGTGTTTATGATTTATATTGGAGGGGCTTATTAAGATAGACCATGATAAGAAGTAAAAGGTTGGTCATGGAGATTGTATTATTAAGTGTGGTCTTGGTTATGTCAGGCGAGTTTCCACTCATAAGTTTGAGATGTTCATAGGACCTTTTTTAATGGTGATGAAATGACATGAAATATGGATCTGAATGAAGAGGGATGTGTTCATTTAATGATTGAATTAATTCATGACATGGGTTTATAAGTTGTGGTGTTTTTATTTTTTAGAAATAGTCATTTAAAAGGTCTATATTGTTTGTGTAAGTTTCATTATTCACACTATAATATCCTTTTATATGCATTATAATTCCAATTTATTTATTATAAACCATGATATAGCTTTTCATTTTTTTAAGTTTTATCTATTGGATTTTTTGGGGGGTTGTCTAGTTGGTTTGTATAAAAGTACCCTATATATACATCTTGGTGAATATTTAGATGTTTTTTGATAAAATATATGTAAGGGGAAGATAAATTAGTTCACTAGGTGGAAATATATATTTTTTGGTCTTTACTAATGGAGTTGAGAGCTTGGAAGTGATAATCATGCGGGGAATGCGTTTATAACATGTTTGGAACATTGGATTTTTTATTTCAGTAGGTTTTTATTATGGTTTTACATAGTGATATTGATTGAAATTTTTCTTTTGTACTTTTCATGTTATGTTTTTGGAGTATTTTCTAGTTTTCCTAATTAATTATATTTATACACTTTCATTAGAGTTATCCCACTACCAGTTATGTATTATGAAAGATTAAAACATCCCCCAATAATATTTTAATATCCTATGAAATAATTTAAAAAAATTTATGTCTGTGGAATGTACCTAAGACTAGTATTATTTCAAACCAATCAATAGATTCTAGTGGGCTCAATATGTAAAAATATACATGTCACTATTCTCACCAGAGTCAATGCCTCTAAATAATCAATAAAATGATTTTTTTATTCTAACATAATATATTTACGTGGGTAAATTTTCTAATAAATATTTTAATATATTTATTTATTTTCTATTAATTCATCAATTTTCATGATTATAAATTTAATTCCCCTATGATGAATATCTTTCTATCACAATTCCATCCCTGTTCAGGTGTACAATGTGTGCAGGTGTGGTAACTAGCCTTTTTTAGCTACTTGAATCAATTTACACAATACTCTATCCAAAAAAAATTTGTCCTCTAAATTTTTATTTATTTAGTGAGTTTTACAATTGTGATAAATTAATCAAAAACTATTTATATCAGCTAGCTAAATCGACTATAATATGAATATCCATTAATGATGAAGTTTATGCCCATTATTAAACATTATTTTCCATTTAAAGGATCTATATATTTATATTCAATTTATTTTTATCACATGAATTAATAACTGATGTAAACTTATCTAAAAGTATAATTTTCTATACAATGTATACAAAGCCTCCTTTCCCAATGTCTTTAATACAATACATTAAATCTCCCCAGGTACTTCTTGATTTTTGAATATATGAGAATGTAATCTATATAGACTGCATACATTTTATGAGGCAGTATATAAAGAGTTTTTTATCAGGTCAATAAAATTTAATTTCGTTAAATGGAATCAATATGAACATATAATGTCCGTATATTATAAAACAATTATATCTTTATATTATGCTCGTTTTTCACTTTCAATTGATGATATCATGGTTTGCCATCTATATATAGAAAATATTTAGATCAGCATATTTGATTGAACAATTCCTCACACCATGAAAAATGATAATTTTTTATCATGGTTTTATTTACATCGTGATAAGAAATAAAATATGAATTGTCCTATAATTAATTATAAGTAATAGGACTGGTTGATACTAAGGTGAATAACTTGGCTGTATAATACACTTGTTAAAATTCCTTTGAATTTGATTAATTAATTCTTCTATTTCAATGGGTTCCATTATGTATCAAATATTTGACCTGGGAAATGATCTGGGTATATATTCTATAATGAAATCATCTTATTTAATATGTATAAGACTGGATAATTATACTGGGAATACAACTTTATATTCCATCATAATGGGTATGTGATTAAGTAATATCCTCCCATTTTTTTATATACCACTTAAGCTATATGTGCGTACTCATATGAAAATGATATTTATAATTGGGTAGGATTTTCAAAAAAATATTCATAATTATACTTGGATTTTTATAAAATTGGATGATGGTATGGGATAAATTATAACATATCTTACTCTTGAAATTTTTTATTGGATCTAGATATGTATAACTAATTAATGCACATTATTTTTTCAATATAACTAAGGTATAATATATATATTATTTGGTAAATTATTCCCATAAATGTTAATTTTGGAATTTTTATATAATTTATATTCAGTAATAACACTACTTGAAATTTTTACTAATAAATCATCCTTATTTTTGTGAAGTGGCGTTTAAATATTTTTTGAAAATAGGGATAATAGAAAAGAATGTATAAAAATATAAACAAATAATACATTTTATCTTGTTAAAAGAATCTTAAGTGTTCATAAGAACTTTGTTTCTAATATAAACCTTTATAATAGAAATAAAATAATCTTATAATTGATCATTTTTTCACAGGTGTTGTTATAATCAATTATCCTCAATATCCAAGGATGGGTGCACTGAATTTCACAGTATTAATAATTATTATAGTTGAAAAAATAGACCATGGGTGGAATATTGAGTGAAAAAATTCTTTATTTGATAATATTTTTTCTATAATTCATGTGTATTTATAAATAATGATGTTGATGACCTCCTTTTCAGGACTTTTAATCATTTTTTGTTTCTTTGAGGTATTCTCCAGGGTACTACTTTCTGTATTTCTAATATATTAGTATTGAAATCATCTTCCCATAAAGAACTTTAGTAGATGATCCATTATGAAACTCAATTTTAATTTTCTTATTTCACATCCCACAAGACTATTTTTGATTCACCAATATCCATCTCTAATTGAAGGGTGAATAAAATTATTTCATTATTACAAACAGACTCCAAAATTATTAAATCTTTTTGAATAATTTTTTTAAAGAACTAATAGAGTAGTAAACAATTATTTCAGGGTTTCTTATTAATATAAACTCCTAGATTACCACACTTGTGATGTTTTTATCATATGACACAATTAAAAAATCTGTATATTGTTTCTATCCATTGAATTCCCTTTCTATCTTAATACATTAAGTGAAAAGAACATATTTATTGATAAATATTTTCTTGAATTCAACCTACTAAAATGATTCAAAATAATCCTTATAATTTGTATTCTTGAGTAGTATCCACCACCGATGTGCTTCACCATCTATATAATAAGTTTGAAAGATTTATTTCTCCTTCATGGAATATTGAATTATGTATCGTTTCAATGGAAATTATCTATTACTTCACGATGAATAAATTATAAGATCCACCAAAATATGGTGCCCATAATAATTAAATAACTCAACCATAATTTATATAATCTTAGATGATGTAGGGTTTTTAACATGGTTTAATTTATTTCTCCTTACTTGAGTTATTTAACCTAGTAGAGCTATAATATTTTGAATTCCTAGTCCGATCATATTTCGAATCTGGTTGGATAAATCATTGTATCTCCCATTATATTGGTTATTATCATAGTTCATCCTAGTTATATTCATTTTTAAAATTATATATTTTTTTATAATTTTCCATTTAATAAGTATTTTCTAAGAAAATAATTCACTTATAAGGGATATGTTTAGACTATGTAGCATAATTTAACATATTTATTAATATGTCTCAACCTTGGTTATTTGTTTCGAATTTTATATAATTTTCATCTTCCTAAACCACAAAGATAAGTCAAAATTACTATGATACAATTTAAAAAAACTATAAATTTCTAGTCAAAAGTTTTCAACTTTTTATACATAAATACCATATAATAAAACACACTGAGGATATAATGGTCTACTATATTTATAAAGCTAACAAAAAAATTACAACAATTAAAGAAATTGCATATTTAGCTATTTCAATATTAATAAAAGACTATATATATTATCATACTATTATCACATAATGGGATTCCATGGGGAAATCTATAAATTAACAGGGTAACTAAAAATCCTATTAAGGGGATAATTAGAGAAGGAATACAAATGAGATACCCCAAGAATTAATAAGCATAAAATTGAATCATAAAGAATGATTACAAATCATTAAATGCAGACATATAATAATATAATTAACATCAAAGTAACATTATAATTTTTGATAATCATAATAAATTTGTAAAAATATAAAATAATTCATAAAAAACTTATGTCAGGGCTCAATTACATGGAATAGTAACATAATGTTCTAGGAAAAATCCCTCAAAATATTATATAGTATCTCATTGAATTGTAAGAATTACACATTTGATAAGATGGATTATTAAATTCTGGTCCAACCCACATCTCTATAATTTTTCAGGCATATATATACCACATAGATGTTAAATCATAAATCAAACATAAATATAAAGAAACCCATGAAAGGAAAACAATACAATATATTTCCATGAAAAGTAAACCAATGAGGTATTCTGTTGCATCCTTAGAAAAGAAAGTATTAAGGGATAATGTACATTTATAAGTGAATAAATGATAATAATGTTTTTTGAATATATCGATTAAATTGATTAAAATGTTTAAAAATAAAAAATATTAAGTATGGAAATGAAAACCATTACAAATGTTATATGAAAATTTTAGATAATATTTATAATAGAATATAGGGATATAATTCCCCAAAAAATATCTTGGTATATTATATTTATAGATAGTGAGGTTTAAAAATAATCGATTAAAAAAGTCATTAGAGTTGAGATACATTAAAAGGAAGAATGGATGAAATGTTTCCTTGAAGTAACTTGTACAGTTTCAATTCAAAAGTGCATTGGAAGGAAACTAGATCAACCTAAATATCCCAAATGTTAAAAATATAAAATAAGTATAATTATTTATTCAATGTTTTATGATTATAACAGAAATAATATATTTAAAAGTGATCTATAAAAATAGATATAGATCAAAACCATAACTCAATGGGGTTAGTGTGATGGTCTCAATACCTCGATTCTCAACTCACATTGCACAAAACTCCAACCCACTGAATAATAAATTCATATACCTTAATTAAAAAGTATAAAAAAATATTTATTTTTCAATTTATATCATACACTTATTATTATATAATGTATATGCATTTAATTTATGTTTCTTTTGTTAATTTTTTGGGTTTTCTTAGTCTATAGTTCTAAATATTCATTATTAATATGGTAATGTTTGTTGTATGTTCCAACACTTATATAATAACCAAAAATTTAATTATATCTGATTCAAGAAATTAAAATATTTAAAAATTGTGATAGGTTATAATATATTCTAAAATAGTTACAATACAAAAACTATTTATTAGTAATATAGTTTTTATGTGATTAAATTTTCCCTGATCTTTAAATTTTTGTGTAATTATTAGAATTAAAATTTTAACATTAAAAAATATTAAATCAGAAATTAAAAAATTATTAATATAATAATTATAAATTTAATAAATTTTCATTACCATATATTATTGGTGAAATGTTATATAAAACTTTATCTCCCATATAGGAATTATAAACCAACAATCATTGAATGATGTCTTTATGAGATATAAAAAAGAATGAAAATGGTTAATATGAAATTTCCCTAAGCACATTAAATTAAACTTATAATGTGTCATCACATACCCATTTCACACAACAGTAACTAAAAGTGGTTGAACACATGGACCCATGTGCGCCTCCTGATATGCCAGGGGATACTGACTAACAAGGAGGTTCTAAGATGAAATATCAGGGAGACTATACCCCCTTAATGAGAGGGTGAAACATAAGTATAATAATATCAATCAATAGTTAAATCATATAAAATAACTAAACAAAAAATATCCATAATATAAATAACTAATAAATATCACCCCATAGTGTTACATACAAATTAAAATCATGGCATGCTATACAAAAGAAAGAAAATACATGGAAATAAGTATCCAATTTAATAAATGAATCAAAAGAAAAAAATAACAAAAAGAAACTATCCCCAGATAGAATAATGAACCATATACCCGTCTTGTGCTCCCATGAACCTATACAATAACCAATAAATCATAACCAATTAGGTTCATGCCATTTTCCCTATCTGCATCTGTGAAGTATATCTGTGTACCAAATAGTGGACCAAACAGGGTTTGAGATAACACTCAGTATGCAACCCCCAAGCCTATTTATAACAAGAACAGTATGTTGATATAAGATGAATTAGCATGTAGATATAATAAGAGTATAAGTAAAAAAAATAGAATCAATATTATCTTGTCTCTAAAAATACATTGTGATTAAGAATCTAAATAATAAGGGAAATCCGCAAAGAATTTCAAGAAGCATCAATGATATACTCTATATAATCATGTATCATTCCAACATGTTCTAGGGACCAAGGATTAGAAAGTTATATGGAAATAGAGTAAGGAAATATGCCCATTAAAAATTATGCAATTAGAATAAATGTCCTTGGAATCCTCAAAAGTCAATTAAATCATGTTAAACTGGATCATTAGAGTTGAAAAGTCTAATGAATCCATGTAAGATAGATCCTTGGAGTAGTAATGTCCATGTTGTCCAAGTAATCTAAGTAGATATGATGTAAGAAGTATAAATGTACAAGACATCTAAATAATTCTTGTAACTAGGATCTAACAAGCAGCATCGTTCAAGTCATCATAAATGGGTTGTCATATCCAAGGCACAATAATGTACAAGGCATCCTCGCAAGCTAAGTAAACTTGAATTTCAGATATGAAGAGTAAAAATGTCAAAGGAATCATTAGATATGAAATAAATCAAATATTTTTATCCAAGGAGTATAAATTTATAAATCATCATAGAATGAAATGTAAATCAGATAAACTAGATCCTTGGGGAAGAAATGTATAAGGAAGTATGAGTAGGTTATTAATTTCATACCATGAACCACCTATTATCATCGTAACCAAAATATTCACCATTACATAAATGCTTCCATCAATAATTTCTATATTCACTTAATAATAATATACAAGGCATGATGTTTTTCTTTTTATAGCTTTCATATACAAATGGAATGGAGTTTTAAGGTGATATAAATCTTAACAATTCACTTTAATACCATGTTCAATTTCATTAGTATAAATTTTCCTTAACACACCCCAAGGGTTGAATGATCATGTTCAAATGGAAGAAACCAACCCATGGGTAGTTTAGTGTGAGGTCGAAAACCTATAACCTTAAATAAGGGTTCCACGACATGTCTTAAACATGAATTATCATTTTAATCAAAGTTTAACTTATTTAGGAGGAATCTCATAGAAAGTATATCAGGTGACATAATGTAAACAATCTTTAATCAACTAGAATTTAACAAAAAAGTTATACTCCACCTAAATCAACTTGTTAGAGGAAGAATCATACAGTCTTGGCCTTTGATTTGTCCTAGATTGGAAGAAAATGGAAGGGTGGTCAATCACTATGAAAAAATGGGTATAAGAGAATCACCTATATAGTAGTTCCTATAATAATTCAAATAATGAATAAAGCATATAGATTGAGTAACTCATTAATGGATTTCTAATGAGGAAATAAAATCTTGAATAATATTTGAGACAATAAAATGACACTAAATCATAGTCTAGGATTGAATGTGCTCTGAATGAGAGAATATAAACCTCATGTGAACTACAAATAAAAGCAGAAGGGGAGGATTAAGATAAAACGGGATGAGGGAAAAGTGTGTATTTTTTCTTTCAAACCTGTATTCGTGGTTTGGCTACATGGATGGGAAAACAGGGTGCCCAAAACTATCAAAATACCCCCTCACATGGTCATGAAAGATAGTTAGAAAAACATTATGCTGATCATTAATTTTCACACTATAACAAGTCCTGCAACACTTGCATGGTCATGTGGTCCATTTTTCATGATTTCATCGAACTATATAGTCCTAGATAGTTCAATAAACCAACCAAAATTATTAATAAAAAATATGTATCCCAATCATAATAGTTTTTAACAATTACGAGTTCCAGTTACCTCCCCCAAAATCATGGGATCTAGGCTCCGAACAAGCTTCAGACAACATTATTTCCTTCATGACCCTAATATGCACTCCCAAAAGGATTTATATAGATAGAAAAATAGAAATTAAAAGGTATCTTATCTCATAAAAGAGTTGGGTTCTTAAAATATTTACCCATTAAATAAATTCATCCTTGAATTTGCTTTCAATGGTTACAATGCATTGATTAAAAATAACATTAGGTACTTGGCATTTAAATTGACCTCACGTTCCCATATCTCATCAAGCACATGGTTGTGCTACAATAGCGCCTACACTAGATGAGATGGCTGACCTCAGATAAATGGTGTTCCATGATCAACAATACATATATTATTCCCCTCAAAGGATGTATCTACCTACAACTCACCCGAATTAGGAAGATTAATATTAAATGAATCAAAATGATATTGGGGAAACAAAGATACATGGAAGACATCATGCATGTCCTGATACATTAGAGGTAACTACCACTAATAGGATATTGGCATGAATCCTCTAGAATCTCAAAGGGCCCAACATAATGTGGAGATTTATTCCCAGGACCTTCAATCCATCTATTCCCCAGTATTGGTAAAACACATAGGAATACATGAATCCCAACTAGGAACTCTAGTTGTTGATGGTGATGATATGTGAAGGATTTCTCTCTAGAATCTGCTGTAGACATCTAATTCTAAATAATATGAAACTAATTTAAAGTATTCTGAATTAGATGAGGACAATTTGGCATTACCCCTCCTTTCTCAAAATAGAATAATGGTTAATGAAATGAACTACTATATATGGCCTCATAAATATCCATTTATAAGTTCTATTGCCATGTTTTTAACAGAACACTCAATGATAGATACATATTTCTCCCAAGAACCCCATAACTCAAGGATGCATGGTTGAAACACATCCTCCAAATCCTGCATCTTTTGAACCGACTGGCCATTGTTATATGGAAGATAGCATGTGCTCAATAGTATTATTAAATATAGTAACATCTACAACCCATGAAAAAACCGTGATGAGAAAGTAACATCTCTCTCTAATATTATAGAATGTGGAACCCTTTATAGGAATATGATCTTGCGAATATAGATCCTACTAGGCTCATCCAATGATAATGTTTCCAGAATATGTAATAGATGGGATACATTTTTTAATATTTCAACAATCACCCATACAACGTAAATATACCAACGTGATCTATTAAATCATGTCATCAAATACGTGGTTATGTCACCCCATTTCCACTAAGGAATTGTTAATGACCACAAAAGATGGGTTGGTTGCTAGTGTTCTTATTTCACCTACTGATAGGTGGAACACCGAGTAAGGAACATAGATATATTTCCTTTTATCCTCGGATTCTAGTGTTGATGACATTGGACCGCATACATTTTAGTAAGAATAATGTGTATAACCCATATAGAGGAATGAGAATCGCACTTAATCTCCTATTTGATATCTATTTAAACCAATATGTTTCTATGAATATGGAAGATATCATCCTCATCAATGGACCAACTAGGAGGTATTTCATCCCCTACATTTCAATTTTGTAGGACCAAGCCCATTGAATCTTATACTCACCTCATCTTCAATCTCTCTATAAGTGATGTAGTCACAGATAATATTGCATCTATAGACTATTCATGGTTTTTCAAAACCTCTACACGAATATCTGAAAATAAGTTCATAAGATTCCACTCACTATTGACCTACTGATCCACCTTTTTTCTCCTCCTCCACATTAATGCAGTAGCAATAAAATTTCCTTTTATAGGCATATGAAAACTATCATAGTCAATCATCTGACAGTATTTAACCGTCCTTCATTTCTGAATATTTATTTCACAATTTTTAAAAATATAAAAGACGTTTTTGGGTTCGTATGCAACAAAAACATTTCTCATAGTAAATATTTCTCCCAAGATAACATGGCTTAAATGATAGTGTCTAAATCAAGATCACATGTCAATTAGTTCCTCTCCTATGAGATTATCAAGAAAGGCTCATAAACCTTGTCTCACAAACCCTACATCAAAACTACTCCTTTCCGGTACTTGATTGATCAAAATGAACAATATATCTTTTTTATGTATTTGGGAGAATCAGGATCAGTTCTGATTTCAGTATCTTTGTCCTCTCTTACGAGGATATCTTATAGGCTTTGAACCAAGATAACATCACACCGTTCATTTTAAATCCCTTAATATTTGCTTCAAATCAAGATAAGTCCTAAATGAAAAGCCTGTAATAACTGTTTAGCACCCAAGAACATTGTATATCAAATATGTTCTTAAACTGGTCCCAGGAAACTACAGATCTCAACATATTTAAATCCACTGACACTCATGTATTGTAGACAATATTACCCATGAATTGAATATTATCTATCCAAGATATTATGTTGTTATTTCAACACATTAATGACTCTCTCTTAGCGAATCTAACATGACATAAAGATGTTTTTTATGGTTAGGCTGTAAAACTCCGAGATTTTTTTATTTTTTTTCAAATTAATTTAATTATCAGATATTTTTCATTTCATGAAACCCTAAATATAGGCGTTATATATAAAATCAATATTTTTGGCTTTCATTCACTACATTTAATAGTTTTATTATCTTTCACTATACACAACACTGATTTGTCTTGTGTTACACGCAACCGTGAGTTTCTATGAAACATAATTTTATTATTATAATTATTAAAATGAGATATTTATATTCTACACATTGAACTAAATAACATGAATAGAAATAAATAATTTTTAAATATTATATATACTGGTTTTATATAAATAATACATATTTATAATAAGACATGTAATATTGTTAAAGACTTTTTATGTTTGAAAATACAATTTTCTCAAATAAAATGCTTTTTAAGTCCTTTTAAGAACGATAAGAATTTTTTTTTCAAAATAAATGATATTAAATTTCATAAAATAAAATTTATTTTGGAATTATTATTGTCAAAATAATCTTAGGGTGATTTTTTGGATAATTCTGAAACACTTCATTTTTGGATAAATAATGAAAAATACTGAATATTAATTTAAAACTTATTTTTTGTATAAGTTATTTTTATTGTTAAATAATATTTTTAGTTGGATTTAAAGATAAAACAGTTCAATTATAAATTTATTATTATAATTTTGGTCATTTTTATCATTTTTATTTTTAGGTTAGATAGAAATGATTGATGATGTTTTGAACATTTTCAATTTAAAAACCCGCTTTCTCATCACATCAGTAAGATCGACATTAAACATAATTTTTCTGATTTTGTAAACAATATTATGAAAGTGTAAAATAAATATTTTAATCTATATATTATTTATTTTATCATAATATAAAATGAATTTTTGACCAAAACTATTAGGTAAAGTGATTAAAATTAGTTACTGTGATTGAGGAAAAATTAAGCTTAACGGGAGACTAAATCATAACCTCAAGGTCCCCAATGATCTAAAAAGTTTTCCAACACCAATTTTATTGTCATATTTATGCCATAAACCATACATTATTTAATGTTTATGGTTTATGATGACTTTTTTTGGTAAAAACGAGGGTACACCTAACATAGTTTCAAAAATTCCAATTGTGTCCTTTACCTCCCTTAAAAAAACTACCACCTCCCCCCCTTTCTCACACCTCCCAAACCACATACTTTCACCAAATAAAATTCCAATTACCTTTCTAAAATCCCTATCTTCCTTTTTTAAGACTCTATTTTGGAATAAATCCCACCAAGGATGCCCTTTGGTGACAACCAAAATAAGTTACTCAAAAAAGAGGTAACATCCTTCCTCATGCTCCTTTCCTTTATTTTGCTTCTCCACAACCTCAAATACTATTATTATATGTATATATAATATCATCAGTACCCTGAATATACTTATATTTTTTATAATAATGTTATAACCAACACTTACACACACTTATATCTAATATGTAATGAATATACAGTTCTTGTGCACAATGATCCACCACCTCACATAATGATGTTTTTAATTTTTTCTTTACCGTCTATGATGGTTGATAATTATGATGTAAACTATATTTTTATATCATATATATGATATATCTGATTTTTTTAATCTTATTTAATTATTATATAACATATACATACATTCTTTCTATTTTTTTAAATATTATAATTTCTTTTGGGGTAGTATGGACTACAACCTCCCTAAAGCGATGTAATTTGTTCACACACAACATGAAATGAATTAAGGATTGGTTTTGGGAAATTTTGTTTTATATATTAAAAAAAATTAAAATTTATTTATATTATATATATATATACATATATGTCATTTACTTTCTTTCTTTCATTACAACAGAAAATAGAGACATTGTTCATTCTTACGTACAAACTACTGTCTCCTTGAATGGTGTATTCCATTTCATCTTTCTATATGATAAAGATTACTAAAAATATATAAATAATGGATATAAAAAATATTTCTATCATGTTTTATATTATTTAAATAAATATATAAGTATTAGGATAAATGGTAAAACAAATTAACAGACATGAGATAAAAAAGTGGATATTACCCGAAGCGAAACCATAACTTCATATTTTTAATAAGTGGGTAATATAAGGTCATAACCAAAAAATATATGGTATTTTTATATAATAATGTATTTATTTAAAATATTTATAATAATACTATATTTACTATACATGAGGTTTATATGAGTTTGAAGAGAGTCAAAACATAAGTTAAGGTAAGTTCATCTCACTTTGTATTTTCGTAAGATACATGCCTTATTAACCACTTGTTTCGTTTTTGTAGTGTAAATAATACCAATGGATATATTATATAATTAATATAGTTAAATATATATGAATTTAAAATTTATTTCAATTATATTTATTTCTTGGGGTATTTGTTTCAAATGTTACCAAATAGTTAAATTAAATCTGTCTCAATTTTCCTTCATTGAGGCACATGCCATGTTATGCACCTATATTTTTATATAAGGTGTATATAATACATTTAGAAAGGTTATGTCATGAATTTTATTTTTTTAATGATTATTTATTCTTTATTAATGGTTATTAATTCTACTTTATTATGATTTAATGTTACCAAAGTGGGATAGCGTTATAGATTTAAAATCATCATGTATTGAGATTGTTAATTATTATGCATCAATTGACAAAATATTTTCAACCATATACCAATAAATATAATTATATTTATTTAACTTTAGATATTAATGTTATATAAATATAATTGTACCATCTTTTCAGTATTTGGTACTTAAGATAATTATTATTTGTTTTATGAATATCTGACATTATTTTTCTAATCGGTCGGAGATCTGTGTTCATTAAAAACCGTGTTTTATAAAAAAGTTTTCAAGAAAAGTTTCAATAATATCTTAATTTTTAGAAGAAAATTCTTACCCATATTTTTCAAATTTACAAAAGGAAACTCTTTTTCATTTTCTTATCAAGGATTTTTGATAAACTTTAAAGGTACAAATGGAATGTTCAGCAGGTTAAAACATACACTTCATCATGACCAACACTTCATTGATTATCCATTTGTAAGTTTACAAGTTTATTTCATTTTAAGGATTTTTTTCTTAATAATATGGAAATTTTTAATTTTAAAATGTTTTTTTAATGAAAAATGTTTGACGACCTAGTCCCGATATACATTAACATTAAATTACTTTTGTAGAATATTATATACATTATAAAAAGTAAAACCTATGGACCATAGTTGGTCTAGTGTATTTATAAACATGGAAACATAAATACTAGTGAATTATTTATCTATATTAATTCCCTTTATAATCTATATTACATGAACCCTTCTTAGACACATCATACATAAAAAATATCATCATAACATGGTGAAGGAAATATAAAAAGGGGTGAGCTAAAATTCTCAGTAAAGGTAAACAAGGGAGACATGTAAGCATAAATTAAAGAATATGGGTATTATAATGTGATCATAACTTTACAAGATCATACCCTGCATGTAAAAGATCATAAAAATGAATAATTAAATAAATATCGGTAGTTCATAAGACATGAATCACAGAGAAACAAATAACATAATCCAAGAAATCATAACTTAGGAATAAGACATGGAATTATGGATTGAAAAAAATGTGATATCATTACCTATAAGTCATGATGAATTGGTAGAACTTATCAATGAACTTCATGGGAACTACATCAACTAGGATGGACACAACCCCATTCCTAGTTTCATTCCTTTCCTTATAAGTGATAATGTTTCCCCATCTTCCCATAGTATATACTATTTCCATATATTCCATATTTATGGTGACTAATCCTACTTGTCGGGACACACCACCATCCCCAGTCATTATTATATCCTTACAAGGGATCAGGTTTCCCTATCTCCCCATAGTGGATCAAGCCCATCAACTAGATTCCTATTATTATCTCATGATATATAGATCTTTACCAAATGAATTGGAGGGAGATATTTTTCCTAACCACCTCATAATAAAATCCTTCATACATGATCCTTAAGAAGATAAAACATTCATAATATCATGTCCCATTAAAAGTGATCGGTTTTATAAACATCCTATCATAATCCCATGAAATTAAATGGGAATCCTTAACACTTGATCACATCTTAACCTATAGAAAAAAGATATGTTTCATAATAATTAATTCAAATAAATACCCTTGAAGAGAATAAGATTTATAAATCCTATAACCTATGGAATATATATATGTGTGTCATAAGAATGATTCTATCAAAACAAAAACCATTCAAGAAAAAATATTATTGGGGATTTTGGAACATTTCATAGAAGTAAATAAGTAACAACAACAATTGTTATCTTAGATGGAAAATAACTTGGAATGATATTTTGAAAATTTTTTTTGAGGAAAATATTCTTTATTATTTGAAAAACACTCTTTAAAAAATTAAACCTTTTGAAAATAATTTTCTTTAATATAATCTTAAAAACTTATAAATAAATCCAAAAAACTTTTTGGAATCCTTTGGATTTATAATCATACGAAGAAATCATAAAATATTTTGAAAAACGTTTTCCATGAAAATGTATAAAACTATCTTGAAATTTTTTTGAAAACCATTTTCCTTGAAAACTTACAAAATGATCTTGTCAACATTTTGAAAGAAATTTTCCTTGAAAACTTATAATAGGAGATTGAAAAAATTTTGAAAACCATTTTAATTGAATAATAATAAAAGGATATTGAAAACATTTTGAAAAAGATATATTTGAAAATAAATTTTAAAGTCATATTTTAATAAATTACCCTTTTAACCCAAAAAAGGAGTGTTTATAGAAATGAATGTAATTAACTTCTTATATGTTCTATGAAGTTAAAAGACCATTCCTTTTTAGGGTAAAAATGTTAAAAAAATTTATTCCAGAAAGAGAAAATAAATTTTCATTAAAAACATTAGTAAAATAAAAAAAATTGAATAAAATTATTTTAAATATTAAAAGATAATAATGGAATATTTTTGGAAACCCTTTTTAGAAAACATGGTTATTAAGGAACACATAGTTCATACCGAATATAGAGTGATGTTTGGATTACTTAAAAACACTATACTAACTATATTACGTACCAAAGAGTGGAAAATGTAAAAATACATGGATATAACATCATATCTAGAATTCAAGAAAATTCATGAGATTTCCTGAGAGAAGGATCATATTATCTCATCAATGGAATCATAAACATAGACAGTCTTGAAAAGCGATGAGTTTTTTTAATAAACTCTTACCACTTGGTAACATTAAACCATAATCCCTATTTAATAAAATGATATAATTTTAATATTAAAATATAATTAATAGAATAATATACATGATATATAATTTCAAAGGTAGTACATACACCCCATGGAAAAATATAGGTGCATTATAAGACCTTCATCTCAAAGAAAAAAAATTGATACAAAATTACTTGACATATTCGGTTACTTTTGAAACATAAACCCGATGATAGGAAATACTAAAAAAAATAGAAATATAAATAACAAAATTTTTAATTAAAATAATAATAGGAAATATCCATGTGTAGTATACGCACCACACATTAGAAATTAGTTGTTAATAAAGCATGTATCACACATAAATAAAAAGTGATATGAAATTTCCTTACGTTGTGTCTTGACTCTCAGCATAATCGTTCAAACCTTGTGTATAATAAATTTAAGTTTATTGTACATATTCTTTAGAACCATATTTTTATATGTAATGATATATATGTATTTATTATTATTTTATAATACCCAATTCTAAACAATTCATTGTTATGGTTACACTTCAGTTATTATTCTCTTTGTTTTCGCTTGTGTCTTAATTAGTAATATATTTGGTCATTATACAAATATCATGATTTAAAGAATGTAAAACATGATAAAAATATCAATAATATTAAATATATTGTTATTATAATAATCTATATAATTTATAAGTATTAAATTTAATATACCATTACTGAATCTGGTAGGTCGTACGTATGAATGAACGCAGCTTCCATTTTTTTGACGTATTAAAAGAAATAATGTAATGGAAATATATGTATATGTATATTTTTATATAATATAATTAAATTATAATCATTATTTTATATGTATCATATAGTTTCACTAAACATATCCTTAGTAAATTCCATGAAGTGTGTGAATTAATCACATCACTTTGAGGGGCTGATAGTCCATATTTCCTCAAATAAAATTATCATATTTACATAAAATGGAAACTTTATGGGTATGTTATAAATAAAAACTAATGAAGCATAAATATATTATAAATATAATATATATCATATAAAAATATATTTTCCAAAATAATTGTCACTATGA
Organism: Viscum album; assembly: GCA_963277665.1. Taxonomy (NCBI): domain Eukaryota; kingdom Viridiplantae; phylum Streptophyta; class Magnoliopsida; order Santalales; family Viscaceae; genus Viscum; species Viscum album. The sequence continues at coordinate 1,494,061,930 of OY728147.1, read as the reverse complement.
TAAGCAGAAATGTAAAGATGGACAATCATTATTTCGTAAGGTGGGATATCGTTGTACACATAAACAATATGTTCATTTCTCTTTAGATAGAACTATGTGAGAGTGGTGGTAAAATAATGATAATAAAAACGTAATAGTTTATTTAAGAACCTTTTTTATAAAATCATTTAATATAAAGAGTTTAGGGAGTGGATAATGGAAATAAAAAAAGGATCTTGAGGGTGGGTGTTACCGCTTAATCAGGTAATGCCTTTTGGTTTGCAACAATGGGGTTATTTAGAATGATTTATTCCAAAAGGGATCATTCAAGGAAGAAGGAAGGTATTTGTGTAAGTTTATTATTCATATATTTTCCTACCCTATGTGATTTGAGAGGTGTGATGATGTGGGAGAGGTAGTGTCCTTTTATTGGGAAGGGAAAGGACACACATTGCGTTATTGAAAAAAAGTAAAATGAACTAATGTTTTTACCTAAAAAAGAACAAAAACCAAACTAAATAAATAATGGTAGGTCTATGGTAGAAATATTTCGAAAAATATGGGTGTTGTTCAAGTGTATAGGTCTTTTAGTTCATTAATTTTATGTTTTATTCCCCTATTAATATTAATTTTACCTTAATTACTATAATTATTTTTATCTCTATTCGCTAATAATTTTTGTAAAAAATTAATTTGAACATATTATAAATTTTAAATTATGATGATTCAAAATAAGGAATCCATTTTCACAAATTAAAATCACACATGTTGAATAAATGAAGTTTAAATTAATCCTACAAATGGGAAGACACTCCAGGTTATTAAAGCAAAAAAACATCCAAATGTTTGCTGAGTTATTATACATAATTTCAATGTTAAATTAATAACAATGGAGAAACTTTTATTAATTAATATAAGTATATTTTTAATTTAAATTCTATAACAATTTAAAATACAAATTATCCTTATAAATAAATTATATGAAAAAACACTTTTTAATAAAAATTCAATATTTTTAACTATTCATTAAAAAATGAATCCTTATAGAAAAATGGATAAAACTATGATAACATAATTTTTATGATTATATTTAAAATTTAAAGTTCATTTTGACATATTTAATCTATAAAAGTTCTATAAATTGGATTTAAAATGGGTTATCCATTAAAAGGTTGTAAAACATCCATTATAATAATATAGTTTTTAAGCATAAAATTGGGTATGATATTATCTTAGGTATATAAAATATATTCGATGAGTATCAATTTTTTTATTGAATATATAAAATATATATCAACTTACTATCAATCAATGATTTTAAATAATTTAATTTATTAAGGCACAATAACTTTGGGGTAATAAAAAGTAAAACTTTATCCATTATATCCAATTGGTTATTATATTTTCATTTCAAATTAATTTTTAACCTATGAAATCATATTATATTTTGGTAGACCATAAATATTTTATTTTTCACTAAAACAATAGCTAGGATATATGAAATAATATATCGTTATTTGCTAAAACATGATCTTGAGTGTTTCCCTAGCCATCGAGGAAAGTCATTGTTTAGTGTAACACAATCTATCCTCTAAAATCTGTAGAGAATGATAGAATTTATGTTCCATGTAGTGCACTATTAATGTTTTTTATATATAATTACATAAAAATATAGTGATTTAAGATAATATAAATATTTTTTAGTGTTTCATGAAATGAAAAATATTTCATAAAATCCTGGGGTGTTGCATTCTACCTAGAAAAAAATGAATTTCACCGAAAAAGATCATTTGGTTTATCAGTGTTTTAATACTTCAAATATTTATTCACGGAAAATCACATTGAAAAAATTAATAAAAAACATCACTTAAAAAGGTAATATTGGAACCATAATGGTTCCCAAATGTAACATATAACTAGGTAACATCCTAGGATAACATAGATTGTGATTGGAGATTAGACATGGTGTGAAAACATAAATATTTATAGTTATTAATTGAGGTAATAAATAGAAAAATTGAATGATAATATAAAATTTTAGGGCTGAAAATTCATAAATATATGATGATTTAAAAGGCCATTGGTTCAAGAAAAATGATGTTATTAAGAGGACACATTTTTTATCATTATCCTTTCATTGTGTAATTATTTTACTAACCATGAATTTAATGAAATATACCAACTTAATATATTTTTATAAGAATAATTTAATTATTTGTTTTTGATTTTATCAATTTCAAATTTATCAATTAGTTCAAGAAATGTATGTCAAGAAATTAAATTTTAGGCATAAAGTACTAAAATCCACTTAAAAGATCTTAAGGCCCATAATAGAATAAAAATAACAAATATTTACCTCTATCAACTCTGCAAAATCAATATGGTTAAAAAATTAATCTCTAAACATAAAAGTCACACTACTATTTCATCAGATATATTTATTCATAAAAAATAATTATAAATCATCTAGGACATTGCATAGGCCAGTGGTAGGTGTGAAACCCTTATCATCCTTCAGTCATGGGTTAAAGACCCAAACCTTGCTGGAATTGATTGGTTGTCACCTAACATACACGATGTCATTTTCAAAAACTATACTAACATTGTTTCCAAAATATTATGTACATCCTTGAAATTAGTTTAATAACAATATATACTTTTGACCAAGGATTTCAATACAATCTCCCTACATGAATACTTCCTCTAAAGTACAACATACACTTTTCATAACTCGTTAACCTTATAACCATTATGAAAGATAAAAATACAAAGAAGTATAAATAAGTTCCTGAAATAAGCTAAACATTGTTCCCCAATATATCACAAAGTATCTCTTGGCTGTAAAATTCCAAACATGTGAATATTCTATTTATATATTCTCTTGAAAAATAGAAATGACCCGAATTACCATAAATCTTTTTTTAAAAACATTGATGTTTCCTTATTCCAAACTATATGGTATATATTAATTAAATAAAAAATTTGTTGTTTTTTCCATTCTTGATAATATAAACCACTTGGCAACAAATCCTTTATTGAAACCAAGTCTATCAATATCTTTCAATTTAATTATCCATATCCAAAATATATTGTCCGATTATCTCAACATAAAGAACATATTAAGGGCCACCTTCCCTTAATAAAATTATCACCTTTCCATGAAATCACTTTTCTACCTCAACCAGGACATTCATAATATACTTTAAAATTATAAAAGAAACTATTTTGAAAATACTTATATATTACACTATTCATATAATATAATCATTGAATTCCATAACATATACACTTAAATAATCCAAAATGTATTCTTAAACCATTATTCAAGCTTTATCAACTTATTACTTAATACCTATTTCCAATAATATGGAATATGAATCTTGTCTTAACATTTATCAAAATCAATTTAATCATGCTTATCCACAATAATATTAAACCAACACATAGCTTTAATTTTTAATTCATGGTCTCTTCATAATAAATAGCAAAACCATTACTTATACCACCTTTCTGAGTCTCTTCACAAGCATTCCATGTAAGACATTTATTTTCACAATTCCCTTTCTTTACTCATTTAAATTAATAATATATTAATAATAACATATAGATGTGAACTATAATTCCCCACCCTTACACCTTACATAATCTTGATTTACTTAAAGAATACACGTTGAGGATCTTTTTAGGTTTAGAGTTTTAGAGAATTAGATCATAAAACATGCATTACATTCCAAATTTAAACAAAGTTGTTACATAAAATATAGTACTCATTTTTTCCATCAACAGAAACATATTTAAAATAAAATATGGATTTATTCTTGAAACTTCTTTGACACTATAATCACATCATGTACCTTTCCCTTGACCAGAGAAACACATTTCAAAAACATGGGATGAGCATAAAAAGCTCATTAAGGGATATAAAAGTATGAAATGAAAACATTAGTCCATGCTTGAAATCATACTTTACTCATAAAACATAATCACATACTCATCAAATCATGAATAAATCATAGAAATCATAAAAAATAAAGGTAACTTGAGGAATTCCCAACATTCTTACGTAGGGAGTAACCCTCATGGTTACGTTTGGAATACCCATCAGAGTATATTCCCTAAATATCTTCGGAGAAACCTTAATGTTAAACTCCTTCGCGTCCCAATGTATTGTAGAGCTATATCGGGCTTACCCACCCTTAGTTTATCACGGAACCACCCGTCTTCATAATAATGCCCAAGAACCATAACATAATCGTATCACATAAAACATTCATAAAGGAAACATAACATTTCCACTTTTCAATCACGAGATATCAATACAACACATTAATATAAAAACATTATGAAAACCATTTTCAATACCAAAATAAAAAAAAGTAAATCATGGTATTTATTTTTCATTTTTAAAAAAAAGTTATGGCTTGTAGAGGAAGCCAAAACTCAAATAATGGTCACGACGACGAAGAAGTCGTTGTCGCCGCATACGTATGACAAAAAAAACATTCCCTTCTGTCGTTTAGTAAACGCTTCATATAAAAAGATTCCTTTTGAATAAACGTAAAAGTAAAAGTGGTTTATACACTATATAAAATAAAGTTGTGTGTAAAATAAAATATGCCTCAATGAAAGGAGATTGAGACGAAATCCCATACAAAGACAGTATCCTTGGAATAAGGATAAACCAATTACATAATATGTGTGAAAAACGAATACCCCAAATATAAGTGGATATTAAGTGTAAAAAAATCATAGGTCACTCACAAATATTCATAGAACGACATATTCAAGGAGTATAAGTTTATCCCAAAGAATCAAAATTGGGTTAAGAAGTTCCTTTGCAAAAATTTGACAGCCTAACGGCATCACTTCAAACTTCAGAAAATGAGTTGATGAGAGATAAAAAGGGTATCTCATCACTTGGACATAAAATTTACATCAATAAGGATATAGAAGAACATATCCCAACATTACAATATGTAAATTAAAAGACCCAACAAAATAAGTCTTTAAAAAGAGGATAGTGAAAGGTTCCCTTACCGACTTGGGTATCTTTCGAAACATACACCCCATGAAAGAAGGACAATACAACATTGATGTAAATACTCATAAACGAAATTATATTACACAAAGTTTAGAATAATGTGATTTAAATATACCACTCAATGGAAATTGTGGCAAATGTAGCATAAATCTCATGAGAATAAAAGTGAGACGAAAAATCCCTTACGAAAACTTGGAAGCCTAATGATGCCACCTAAAACATCCAAAAATGGATTGATGAGATCAAATAGGGTCTCTAATGATATTAAAATAAAATTTAAAGCAAGAGTAATAGAAAAGAACATCCCCCAACATAACAAAGAGGAGCTTAAAATAAGTGACATAAAGGAGAGTACTTAAAAAGAAAGAGAGAGGTTGGATCTCTTACGAAAATTCGGCAGCCTAATGGCGCCACTCAAAACATCCAAAATGGATTGATGAGAGAAAATAGGGTCTCTCATCATATGAAAATAAAAACTACAGTAATATTAATATAAATGAACATCCCAATCATAAGAAATATGAGCTTAAAAGTAATGACATAAAAGAGTGTACTTAAAAAGAAAGAGAGGGGTAGGTTCCCTTACCTCGTATCCGACTTGACTCGATCGTTCTTTAATATCCTGAATAATAAAATTGAGTTAATTTATACTTGATTAAGAACCTTTTTCAAGCTCATTATTCCTTTTATATCACATATTACCATGTCATGAACACTATGTAACTATTTAAGTTAATATTGGTCGTTTTAACGATCATTTCTACTTGAGTCAAAAATAAACTCTTTATAATTACAAGTTTGTTCATGGGGAAAAATATCCATTATATCCAGAATTATATTCATTATTTAGATATAATATTTATCCATTATATACATGAATTTATAATATTACATAACATTTAGAGGTAAGAAATGAAATGCATCGTTCATGGAGACGGTAAGCTGTACGTACACATGAACGCTACTTCCATTTCAATTTCATATTTAATGGAATTAAAACATAATGATAAATAATAGTATAATAATTACAGTATGGTATCATATATAATATCATTAAATCTATCCTTTATATGCACCACATATGGTATTAACGAATCAAATCACTTTGAGGGGGTGGTAGTCCGCACTTCCTAAAATGAAGATATCGTGTTTACCCATAATGGAAACCATAATGGTATGCCATAAATGAAAAATAAAGAAACTTGAGGAAAACATAAACATATTATATATCATATATAAATATAGTGACATCTTAATGGCCACCTTCTAAGGTGTTAAAATAATATTGAACAATCATCATTTCGTGAGGCAGAAATTCACCATCCACAGAAACAATATGTTCTTTAACAATTAGATGTAGGTGTGTGTATGTGTAGCTAGAATACTTATTATAAAAACATCCTAGTATATGGAAGATACTGTTTTTGTTACAAAAGAAATGAATAAAAAGAGTTTAGGGGGTTGGATAAGAAAAATAAAACAAAAGAGCACAAGTGAAGACGTTACCTTAAAATAGGGTAACTCCCTTTGGTTTGAACCAAAAGGGATTCTTGAAGAGCTTCCTGCCTAAGGTAAGGCTTCTAGGATGAGGAGAGGTATGTGTAGAGACAAAAGGATCAGATCTTGGACGATCCAAAGGCTTGAGAGGTTTGGGTAAGGTGGTAGAGGTGGGGGCCTTTTATAAGAGGAAAGGAGGGAACTCTTGGAAAGGTATAAAATGTTACTTTATTTTCAAATGTGTTTCGGATTTTAAAGGTCCCACATTGATTTATTTCTAGGATAAGGTGATAAGAGTTCGAAATCCACCCATCCAATAGGTTTTTTACATGTGTAGGTCATATAATTTACATTATATTTTCATTTTATTTAAATCGTTAAATAATGAGGTAATCGTTGCATCATCATGATGTCATAAATAATTTAATTTATTTAATATCTAAAAATTATAAAAAAACTACTATGATGTAGGATATATTTTTATATTTCTGATGACTATTTATAGTAAAAATTCTGACTTGTATAACTCCATGTAAAATTTTCTTTAGTAAAACAATACATGTTTGTTTCATTTTTTACTTTTACTTTAAATAAAAGGCATAAATGTAATTATCTTACCCAAGTGGATCCATGGGGTCCCAAAACTAGACCCATGGGTTTTCTTGGTCGGCCATGACTCATCTAATAGGGTTAGGACAAGTGTCAAGATATTTTCATTTTGTTAAAATATCATTTTTACCTTAAGTCACACTAATTACCTTTAATCGCGATTAATAAAACTTAAAAGTTACTTTTAATAAAAAATTATTTTCATCCCATTGAACCACATTTTACTTAATAATAAATATCATTTATATTGTATATTTTAAATTCAAATCACAGAAGTGGTAAAGTTCCATTTAAATGAAAAATCGATTTTTGTTACTACCACTTTGTGGTTTCACTATTCATAAAAAATTAAGGTTTTTCAGAAAAATACCAAAAATTCATCCTAAGATATATTTGATATTCTGAATTCAAAAATGATATCTTTTTTACCAAATTCATAACATAGAAGTTGAATTAATTAATTTTATAATTAAATTCCGTTGTCAAATCAAATAGCGTGTTTTTAAGAAACAATATCTATCAAAAGATTGACACTCATTTATGTCCAATCTCAAAGTGAAATTAATTCCAATGACCCCCATTGGATTAAATGGTAATAATATATTCTAATTTCACTTTAAAACCAATTAAAAATACAATCTAATCATATAAATAAATTAGATTAAAAAGTGGTTTTGAATTAAAATACAACAGTTTTAACTATTCATTATAAAAATGAACTTTTATCGGACATATACCAAAAATTTACACAAAGTAAATTTTAATGTCCCGATTCTAAAGAAGAATTTTATTTTTTCAAATATAACACATAAAATTTTCAAAAAGTGGATTTAAATGAGGTTCACCATCAAAAGGCGGTTAATCGACCTTTTAAAGAATATTAGAATGTTTACGCTTAAAATTGGATTCATTCACATTTTTAGTCTTCTAACAATTATTTTAAGAAGTAAAAATACTTGACAAACATATATAATAATTTTGTAGTTAGTTCTGTTAATTCCTATCATTACAACGACTAGGTGTTAACTACCATTTAAAATAAAATTATTTTATTATTAGAGTGCAACGTAAGATTTCAAAGGAACTCGTAGTTGTGTATTGGGTAAGCCATCGAGCATAGGTTTCCATTTAAATTAATATTAAAATTCTATTCACAAATAGGGATAAATATAAAAATGTCATATTATTTATTTACCTGGGGTGTTACATGAACATTCTCATCTATTTCACTAAATGAACTCTTTATTTCCCTATTGTAGTTACTTTCTTTGTGTACTTATTTTCCACAGTCCTAAAACCATATTATTCCTTTAATAAATTCACTTAGGTGAATAATTATATATTCATGACACAAAAGAAAACAAATATTTATTCTTATATTTTCTGTATTACCAGAACTCTATGAAAAATCATTCCTTTTATTATTTGGTGACTCTGAGAGTGGGTTATGGTACTAGTTTTTGATCATATTCATTGAATAGTGATTACGAATGATCAAAAAATCATTCCATCTAGTGTTTATTCAATTTTAATTCCCATCAAAATATTGTCCATCACATTCATTGTTAATAATGTTCCTTATGATTCCGTCCATTGGACAAAACCAGAGACCATTGAATAAGAAATGATTATCATGGTGAGGAACCACATAATCATGAAAAGTCACCTATTGTATGTATATGTTATGAAAACTTATTTAAACTACGACACATTATGTTTATACAAGGTTATTCATATTCATATTCTATTTAAATCCATCATAATGGTTTGTGAAGTGTTTATTAATATTCAAAGCATATCCCTCAGGAGTGTCAAACCATGTGTGATTAAGGCTAATTTTTGTTTATTAGATTAACATGAGTCATGCCTGAGACATCATTCCATAGTTGTTAAACCTAATTAAATCTATTCCAGAGTCACATAAACTTATAGTATCCATAGAGGGATGTATTTATATGAAACTACTCACTTTAAAAATTAGAAAAATTCCATGACATTCTTGTAGACATTTCCTCATCCTTATTCTTATCCATAGATACATACCTAGACATTTACATAGAAATTTCCCTATAGATATCACTAAATTATTATCATCCAAGTTTCCAATGGTTAAAAAAAAATTTCTATGATACCAACTACAATGTACAATTCTTGACATACATTAACATTACATAACTTTTGCAAAATAATTAAAACATTATATAAATAGATGACCAAGACTGAAATGGGTCAAGTGCCTTTAAAATCTTGGAATAATAAACATTGGTACCTTAGTGAGATAAATTATATCTAACTCATTTTTTCATGACTAGAACCCTTCTTTGACACATCATACGTAAAACATATATTTATAACTCGGGGAAGGAAATACAAAAAAAGTGTGAGATCAGATGATCATTAAGGGTAAGCCATGGAGACATGTAAGAATAAACATGAATATAGTGGTTTGAGAACATGATCATAACATTTTAAGATCATACCCTATATATAAAACATCATAAACAATAATAGTGGCATAGACCGTAGATTTTCAAAAGTCACGAATCACATGAAAATAATGAAAATAAGCTATGAAATCATAACTTTGGTCTTAGACATGGAGTTGTGGCTTGTATAAACATGTGATATCGTTACCTATAAGTAAATAATCATTTCTTGAACCCATCAAGGCACTTAATTGGAACTACACATATGAGGAGAGATACACCACTATCCCTAGTAGCAATCCTTTTATTGTAAGTGATCGAGTGTCCCCATCATTCCATAGTGGATTGGGATTCACCATATTATCATAGTGGATCCAATTTTCTCATATACCATATTTATGGTGACTATACCTAATGGGAGGGAAACACCACCATACCCAGTCACTATCCTTTCCTTTTAAGGGATCATATTTCCCATTCTCTCCATAGTGGATCAAGCCTGTCGACTTGATTCCTGTCATTATCACATGAGATATAAATCTTTACCAAATGTATTAGATGGAGATATAGGTCCTACCCATTTCATTATAATATCATTCTTATATTTTCCACAAGATAATTAATTTTTATCATATCATAATACAAAAAAGGATTGGATTTTATAAACATCCTATCATATTCCAATGAAATGAAATAGATATCGTTAACATTTCATCACATTATAAAATATGTTAATAAGATAGGTTTCATAATAATTTTTATCAAATAATTACCCATGATGAAAAGAGACTTTCTAAAGCATATAACCTGTGGGAGAGAAATGGGTGTCATAAAATTCATTCGGTCAAAACAAAAATCATTCAGGAAAGAATATGAATTATTATTTAGATCATTTCATAGAAGGATATGAGTAACAACAAAAGATGTCATCTAAGATGGAAAATAATTTGGAAAGATATTCTGAAAAAGTTTCCAGATGAAAATAAGCCTTATTATTTAAAAAAATTCTCTTTAAAAGATAAAATATTTTTAAAACAATTTTCTTGAAAATAAACTAGAAAACTTGTAAAAATATCATTGAAAATATTTAAGAAAACATTTTCTTTATAAAAATATAAAAATATCTTGAAATATTTTGAAAAAAATAACTTGAGAGAATATAAATAGAGATTTAAATGTTTTTTGAAACCATTTTACTTGAAAATTTATGAAAATATCTTGAAAATGTTTTCAAAACCCTTTTCCATGAAATGTTATAAAAGGAGTGAAAAACATTGTGAAAACCGTTTTACATTAAAACATATAAACAGATATTGAAATTTTTTAGAAACCAATTCTGTAAACATTAATTTCAAAAAAATATTCTTAAAAATTTACATTTTAAACAAGTAGAGGTATCTTGACATATTTTATAGTGGGTAAATCCGTACATGTCATATGAGGTAAAAATAACATTTCTTTTACATGCTGAAAAGAATAGAAAAATGCCTTCTTCAGAAAGAGACTATAATATTAACTTGAAAAAATTTGTTGAAGATAATTAGTGTAAATATTTATTTTAAATAATATAGTATAATAATAGAATATTGTTGTAAATCCTTTTTAGAAAACAGGGTTTTGATGTAACACAGATTTCCGACTGAAGAGAGGATAAATTCAGGATTTCTTAATAACACATTCTTAAATTTCATATGTACCAAAGAGAGGAAAAAATGGTTTCATTCCAAGAATATTAAATTTATATCCATATTTTATGAAATTTAAAGAGATTTTTTTAGTGACGTATTATAATATTTCATCAAAGGTATCATAGACATAAAAAATCTTGAAAAGTGATGAGATTCTTTTAATAAACTCTTACCCCATGGAAACTTTGAACCACAATTGCTATTTAACAAAATGTAATTACAAGAAGATTAAAATATCATGAAAATAATGAGATTAATTATATAAAGATTCAATGGTAGTATATAACTCTCATGTAAAAATATAGGTGCATTACATGGAATGCGCCCCAAAGAAGGCACATTGAGACAAAATTACTTTACAGATTTGGTAAATTTTGGAACATAAACCCCATGTAAGAAAAGATAAAAAAGAGATATTAAAATACCAATAATTTTATGTTCTATAATCATAACAAACATCTAGGTTCCATATACACACCACAAAAAACAAATGGGGGATGAATAAACCATGTATCTCATGAAAATAAAAAGTGAGATGTAATTTCCTTACCTTGTGTCTTGATTCTCATTGTACTCATTCAAAACTCCTGTATAATAAATAAAATTTTATTATAAATATTTTGTAGAAAAATTATCTTATATATAATTCCATATATTTTTTTAATATTACTTTATATTATGTTCTTGTTTATAATTCCATTTTATGTTTACACTTCAGGTATTAGTCGCTAGGTTTTTACTTTGTGTCTTAAATTTTTATATTTGTGGCCCTAGTACATATATCATGATTTCAAAAATTTAAACCATGATATAAATATCACTAATATTAAGTATATATTTATTATAATAATTTATGTAATATATAAGTATCAAATGTAATACACCATTCATGGAGACAATAGGTCGTACGTACACATGAACAGTACTTCCATTTTATTGACGTATTGAAAGAAAGAGAGTAAAATAAATATATTTATATGTATATATGTATATTATATAATTAATTATTATTTTCATGTCATATATATCATGTAGGTTCACTAAAAATATCCTTAACTCATTCCATGTATTTTGTGAATGAATCACTTCACTTTGAGGTGCTGGTAGTCTATATTTTCTCAAATGAAATTATCGTATTTTCACAAGATGAAATGTATAAGGGTATGTTTTAAATAAAAATTATAGAAGAATAAATAAATTATAAATATAATCTATAAATAAATTTTCCATCATAATGTCCTCCAAGTGAGGAAGTAAAGGAAAAATGAACAATCATCTTTTCATGAGGCGGTAGTTTTTCGTACGCGTAAACATTATGTTTGTTATCGACTAGATGGAAGTGTATGTTAGTTTGGGTTGAAAACGTAGCATAAAAAATACTATTATATTTATGATATTTTTTTTATACAATTTATGAATACTAATATTTTAGGGAGTGGAGAATTTAAAAAAAAGGAGTTTGAGGGAGTGTGTTACCTCGTAATCAGTTAACTCTTTGGTTTGCACCAAAGGGATTTCTTGGATGGATTTATGACTAGTGGTAGGAATCAAGGAGGAAGGGATGGATGTTTTTAAGTGTATTGGATATATATTGTCCAAACCTAATTGGTTTGAGAGGTGTGTGGAAGTAGGAGAGGTGGTGGCCGTTTATAGGGAAGGGAAATGACGCACTTGGAATTTTTTGGAAAGTTAGGTGTAGCCCCGTTTTGAACTAAAAAATTAATAAAAAAATAAACAAAATTAGAAAATGGACGGTTTATGGGCTAAAAATTTCTATAAAATGGGTTTTGGACATGCTTCTAGGTCCATTGATCCCTTAAGACTATGGTTTATTCCCTTGTTAAGCTTAATTTTACCTTAATCATTATAATTAATTTTAAATACATTCACCAATGTTTTTGGTAAAAATTTTATTTAACCATATTATACATTATAAATTTTTATGATTCCAAATATGGAATCCATTTTACCAAAATTAAAATCACATAAGTGTTAGAAATTATTTTAAAATTAATACCACAGATGTGATAACACTCTAGGTTTTTAAAGTAAAAAAACGTTGAAATGTTTTCAATGTTTTTATACCCAATTTCAATGTCAAATTGATTCCAATTACCGGTAGTGGATTAATCTAAAATATTATATTTAATTAATCTATTATAAAAAATTAAAATATAATTTAACCTTATAAATAAATTAGATAAAAAATAACTATTGAATTAAAATTCAATATTTTTAACTATTCAATAAAAAACGAAGCCTAACAGAAATATGAAATTTTTTTATAAAATATATTTTATTTTTATCTGTTAAATATTAATTTTATTTATAAATATTAAACCAATAAAATTTCAAAAAAAATTATTTAAAATAGTTTTACCATTAAAATTCGGTAAAACATTCCATAAAAAAATATAGTTTTTTAGTATAAAATTGTGTTTGTTCTTATGTTTTGTATATCAAATCTGATGGATGAAAATAAAAAATATTTTATTGAATATATAACATATATCTTACATGAATATAACTCACTAATTTGAATTAATTTAATATGTTAAGAAAGAAAAACTTTTGGTGTCATAAAAAAAATACATCATTTATATTCTATTGGTACTTATATTTTCATTTATAATTAATTTGTAAACTATGAATTCATCTTATATTTCGGTAGAACATGTTTTTTATATGTTATTAATTAATAAAAATGTATTCTCACAGTTATATTAAATAATATATAATTATTCTGTAAAACTCGGTCATATGTGTTACACAAGCCATCAAGGAAAGTCATTATTATGTGTAGCAAAATATGACATAGGCGTTCTATATAGAGAAACATAAATTTATGATTTTATAGTGTATTATTAACTTGATTTGCCATATAACTGAAGGAAAACATAATTCTTTAATATGAAATAAATTTCTTATTTTTTCATAAACTATAAAATATTAAAAATATTAAATTAGTTTAAAAGAAAATTTTTCCCAAAATATAGGGGTGTTACAAAAGGTTTTTCAAATATTTTATTATGCTTAAAAATTGTTTTAAATTATTTTCCAAGATTATTTTATAAATTTTTATGTGTTTTAAGAAAATATTTTTAATTATCTCGAAGCTCCTTCTATAAGTTATTTTTTTTCAAATAAAATTGCTTTCAAAATGTTTCAAGCTTATTTTATAAGTTTTTATGGAAAATCGTTTTAAAAATATTTTCAAAATCTTATTATAGTTTTTAAAATCTATTTTGAAATAAAATGTTTTTCAAAATGCATTATACTTTAAATATTGTTTTGAAGTCGAAAATGTTTTTCCTTAGGGAATATTTTATATGAAATTTTAATGCTTTCTTTATAAGATAATTACTTTTGAAACGGTTTTGTTGAAAAGATTTTCAATGAAAAGCGATTTTCCTTAAGAAACGTTTCAATTGAAAATTGAAAATCCTTCTCCACCTTTAATAAATTAATCTTTATTGGGGAAATTATCCAAGAATACCATTTATATTCAATGTTTATTGGTTTATATTTTAATATCATGTTGTTTATGAAACTTGTTTCTCTTCCATGGGTTATATTCTTTCGAACCCTACTTTCTTTCACTGGTAATTCTTTGATTAAATTATTATGAAACCAATCTATTTTCTCAAGGTTATTTTTGGGATGAAATGTTTACGCTACCCATTTCATTTTAAGGGATATGATATAATTCTTATGAAACCCAACTATTTTAGGGTTCTTGATACGTTGAAAGCATTATTGTCTTATTCCACACGTATGAATTATTTTATTATAAGATAGTTGGAACTATATCCCTCTCCCATTAATTTTAAATGATTTTTATAATAATAGATAATGATGAGAATCAAGTCGATGCACTTGTTCCACTGTGGGAAGATGGGGAAACCTGATCCCTAACAAGGAAATAATTGAAAATGGGAATTTTGGTGTTTCCCGCATAGTAGGTGTATTGACCATGAAGATGGAAGATGGGGAAACTTGATCGACTATGGGATGATGGAGAAACCTGATTCACTATGAGAATATGGGGAAACATGGCCCACTTTTTGAATATGGGGAATCCGGATCCCTTACAAGGAATGGATTGTGACTGGCGATGGTGGTGTGTCCCTCCCAGTAGGTGTAATCCACATTAGGTTCCTAGATAAGTTCAAGAAATGATTGTTGAATTTTACATAATTATATTACATGATTATGTTTATTCCACAATTCTATATCCTATTACTATGTTATTATTTAATGGATTATGCTCTTGGTTATCTTATGAGTCACATCTTATGAACATCCAATCGTTATAAGATGATTTTGGTTGATGATATTTGGTTTGTAGTGTATGATCTTATAATATCATCATCACATTCTCATACCCTTATGATAATATTTATTCTTACATATCTCCCTTTTTTACACTTATAAAGAATCTTAGCTCACCCCTTTTTATGACTCCATTCCGCACGCTAAGAAGATATTTACTACATTTGAAGTGTCTAAGAATGGCCTCTACCCATGAAGAACCTATTGGGAGATAATTCAGATCACTTGTGATGTGGAATTTATGTTACCATGATTCCAAAGGTACTAAACCAGTATGATCTTTAAGATTATATTAGGGTACTATTTGATGTGTTCTGAAAAAATGATCTAATTTCCATGTATGTTAAGACTCAATTGTTGTTATTGGAATTAGAGGAAGTAGTTTTCCATCCTTTTGAAACAAGGATGATAAAACTTTCAGAATATTCATGGGTATATTTCTAAATATATTTATTGGTATATCAATAAGTATAAGTATATGAATGAGTTAATGTTTTGGAAAATGGTCTGGAATTTTGCTAAATGATAGAGTGAGTGGTTTTCTAGAAATACATCCTAGTATGGATACTAAAAGTTGAACTATTTCTAGCATAGATGTAAATAGATTCAATAACACTAACAAGGTGTGTCGGTCCTAAATCATGCGCAACCTTATACATGACAAAGATCCCTACTTTGCATCTGGTTTGAAACACTTGCGGGATATTTTTTAGGAATTCACAAACACTTTACAAAGCATAATGAATTATATAACTAGAAGATGGAAATGAATAATCCAAGATAACCCTAATGTTTCATCGATTAAATAATTAGGTGGTATTATTTTGACATACTATAAGTAAATTTTAATGATTTTGTGGCTTTCTACTATGATAAAATTTTCTCTACCTATACTTTTTTGGTTTTAATTAGTAGTGGTAACTAGAAAAAACTTGGACAAAATTGAGTGTTTCATATTTTGAAAGTATGGTCATGATGAAAATTTATTTTCTAAGTTGAAATATCATTATGAAAATTAGGAAGATCCATGAGTATTGGTTATATTACTGAAGATAAAGAGGCCACATGCAACATATGAAATGTTTTTGATATTTTCCAATTATTATTTACATTAAACATAAGATATTTTATTGGATTGAGGTTTAGGGTGCTTAAGAGAAGATTCATATTTCATATTATAGAAAATGGGTATTAAGGGATAAGATGATCGAGGCTGGGTAATGGTGTAAGAATAAAGTTGGTCAATTGATGTATATATGTTTTAGAATTCAATGATTTTGTAATATGAATAATGAAATATATATTTATTTTTAGTATATGTTTTTATTTAAATATTTTGAAGGATATGATAAGTGGTTCTGGTGAGGTATAAATGTGATTTCACAGAAAGGGAATATTTTTATTAAGGTAATGTAACACATAATTTATTTCATGTGTTAAGATAATGATGTTTGGATAAATATTTGATTGATATGAATATGTAAATTGGATGGTACAAATTTCCTCATAACTGATAAATGATTTGTTGAAAAAGTATTCTATGTTATCATGGAAAAAGTTAGAACTTCTCTGATTTAAGAAATATATCCAATAATATTTGGAATAAGGAATCATGCATGTTTTAAAAAATTATTTTTGCTAATTTTTGTTATTACAGTGATTCATTATATTATATGATGAGGGTATTCACATTTTTGGAATGATACAACCAACATAGACTATGTGATCTATGTGGGATCAATGTTAAGATGATTTTGAGTCTTTATTTTTATTTTTTTTGATTTTCATATTTCATCAGGGTTATAAGGTTAACCATTTATTAAACATTTAAGTTAAACTTTGGAAAAAGTATTTATATGTTGAGGTTTTATTGAAAACATTAGTTAAAAGGATATTAAGTGATTAAAATTATTTGAACTATATCTATCATTTTTAATTTCGAAAATATATCAAGGTGGATTTTTCCAAGGAACACCTGTATGTCGGGGGACAACCCATCAAGTCCTATAAGGCTGTGGGTCTTGAACTCTTGACCAGAGGGTAAGGGTTTCATGCCTACCACTAGATTACATGATGTATCGGTTAATGAGTAATTTTTTATGAATAATTATTAATTATGAACCAATAGTGTTACTTTATTATGTTTAGAGATTAGTGTATTAACCATATTTATTTTGGAGAATATTTAGAGAAAAATAGTGAGAAGTTATTTTACTTCATGGGCTTTATGATCCATTAAATGTATATTTTAATGTTTTAGGTATCAAAGTTAATTTATGGATATCCATTTCTTGTATTAATGGATGAATTATAAATCTACTTGAGTACAACCAAATAATGGAATTGTGTTTATATAAAAATATAAATTAATTATATATCCATATATTCTTGGTCAATAAAATAATTACTCAAAATTAAGTAAATGTTCAATAAATTGTAGTCCTAATACCTTAATTTTTGTTGAACTGATGGACTTTTATATCATCAAAAATTTATGACTCGGGGGCCCTAAGCATTACACTTTTCCCCCAAGTCCATATTCTCACTTTCCACCAATGTTCTCACATGGGGAACCCTAGTTATGAGTTACATTGTGTAAATGTCAAGTTTACAACTTTCCCCATTTTAATTGAAGTTTTAATGTTAATTTTTATTATTTTGGTTTACATGAATATAACTTTTATGTATTATACCTTTGATAACCCAGATAAATTTTGATGGTGAAATTTATTTTATGGGGGGTAGAATATAACATCCCGATATTTTTGTGATTTTTTTAAAATTTTTAATTTTTTTTATATTTTTCATTTTATACAATACTGAATATAGTTTTTTATTTATTAAATTATTAGTTTGGGATTTTTTACAATTCATTCAAGACTTGTATTAGCTTTTACTATGGACAACATTGACTTGGCTTCTGTTACACACAACATTGAGTTTTTAAAAAAACGTTATTTTTTATTATAATTATCTGAATGATATAGTTATAATATAGCTGTTAAATAATGAAATATAAATATAAATAACTAAATTTATAATATTATTCACTATAGTTTTATATAAATAAAATATATTGATAATAAAACATGTAATATTTGTAAGGTCTTTATATGTTTGAAAATACTATTTTCTCAAATGAGATCCATTTTATGTCATTCTATGAATGGTAATAAAATTAATTTAAGACTTTATTAGAGACATATTTGACAATGTAAACTAAATTTTAGAATTTAGAATGTCGAAATTAGGTTACAGTAAATTTTTGGGATTTTTGAGAAACTTCATTTTTGATGAATAGTAAAAAACATTGAATTTTAATTCAAATATTCTTTTTCATCTAATTTATTTATATAGGTAATTTAAATTTTAAGTTGGTTTTAAAGTAATAATATAAAAAAATAAGTTTATTAATCCAGTTTAGGTTATTATAATCATTTTTATATTTAATTTATATATAAAAGGTTAATGAAATTTTGAACATTCTCACTTTAGAAATCGGCTTTCTCGCTACATCTACGAGAGTATCATTAAACAAAATTTTGAATCTTCTACAGATGATATTTAGAAATTTTGAAATAAAGAGTTATAATTATTATAATATTTATAGTCTAATATTATCAACATAAATTTTCACCAAAAATATTTTTGAAAGTGATTAAAATTAATTACAACAATTATGGTAAAATTTAACGTAACAAAAGACTAAAAAAATAATCTTAATGACCAAAATGACCTATAAACTTGTAAAAAACCTCATTATATGGATATATTTATTTATTAAACCTTAAATTGATGGATTTTATATGTTTTTATGATTTTTAGGTAAAAACGTGGGTACACCTAACTTGTTTTAAAAAATACTAACTATGTCCCCTCCCTCTCTTATAAAAGTCCACCACATCCCCCCATTGTTAAAACCCCATAAACCAATTATTTTTTTTGCCAATATCAACCCAATAAAATTCCTATAATCCCCCCCTTCCGATTGAAATAAACCCTTTAGATAGAAAACCTACCAAGGAAGCCCTTTGGTGCAATCCCAAAGGAGTTACCCAAAGAAGAGGTAACATTATTCCTCAAGCTCCTTTCTATTATTTTCTTTCTACACTTCCTAAATTATTATTCTTATAGTCATTATTAGTATCCTAAATATCATAAATATACATATATTATTTTATGATATGTTTTATACTGACACAAACACATACTTCCATCTAATGGGTAACAAACTTATCGTTCTTATGTGAGGTAAACATCCACATCAAAAAAATGATGTTGTTTGTTTTCCTATACGACCTCTCATGGTTGGACATTAGGTTTAAAAATATATTTTTATATGATATATATGATATATATGGTATATATGGTGTATTTTAATCTTATTTAGTCATTATATAACACATTACTTCATTCTTTACACTTTGTGTAAATATGATAATTTCGTTTGGGGAAAAGTGGAGTACTGCCTCCTTAAAGAGATGAGATTCATTCATAAAGTAAATGGAATGTATTATGGATGGGTTTAGTGGTATTATTTGAAATATATGACATAATATTGATACTCTAATGATTATATATATATATATCTATGAATATTTCAATTACATTCTTTCTTTCAATATGATAAAAAATGGAAACAACGTTTATGCGTACGTACGACCTACCATCTTCATGAAAGGTGTATTATATTTCATATTTTTATATTATAATGATTTTTAAAAATAAAAATATACTAGAGATAAATTATATTTATATCATTTTTACATTCTTCAGACCATTATATATGTATGATCAAAAAAATATAACAAATTAAGTAACATGTGCGAAATAAAGAGGATATTACACGAAGCAAAACCTTAACTTGGGATTATTAATATAACAGTAATATTAAGTAACAATAAAACCATATATGGTATTAGATATACTATTATTATCTATTAAAGGATTTATAATAAACTATTAATTATTATACACCTGTTTTGTATAAGATTGAATAGATTCAAGACATAAGGTAAGGAAATTTCATCTCACTTTTTATTTCTATGAGATACATGCCATATTCACCACTAATTTCATTTTTTGTAGTGTCTATACTGACCATATATGTATTATATGATTATATTAATTAACTTTATTTTTATTTTCATATCCAAATTATTATATTTCTTTAACCGAGTTAATGTTAAAAAAGTTACTAAATCGGTAAGTTAATTTTTTCTATGTTTCTCTTATTTGAGACACATTCCATTTATGAACCAATATATTCATATGAGGTGTATATAATGTATTTTGAGAAGTTCTATCATGTAAATCCTTAATTTAAGGATAGATAAAGATTTATTAAATTTTATTCCTTCAATTTTATAATGTTTTAATGTTACCAAAGTGGTGAAGATTTATAGCTTCAATCTCATTGTTTATTAAGATTGTTTATGATTATGCTTCCACTAATGAAATATTATGATCCATATCTCAACAAATCTCATATATTTTATTGAAACATTGAAATTGACGTTTTATCCAATTAATGTTACCATTTTCCCACTCTTTGGTACTTAAGAAATCTAAAAAAAATGTTTTTATGAAAATATAAATTTATTTTCCCTCCGACCGGAAATATGTGTTCTATAAAAAATGTTTTTTTAAAATTTTTTACAAATTTATTTAATAATATTATATGATTTTAATGAATATTTTTACCTATTTATTTGTTTTTTTAAAAGGAATCTTCTTTGTTGTTTTCTGATCAAGGCAATTTTCTAAACTTTTAAGGTACAAAAGGAATGTTTGACATGTACTGACCTACCTGTCATCAGTGCCATCATTTACTTGATGCTTGTTTTGTAAACTTACAAGGTTATTTAATTTTAATGAAAACATATTTCGTAATATTCTTGAAATTTATTATTTTAAATGGTTTTCAAAGAAATGGGGTTTTAAAAATTATTTTATGTTTAAAAAGTGTTTTAAATTATTTTCAATTGTTATTTTAAATATTTTTAAATGGTTTATTTCTAAAAATATATTTCAATGATGTAAAATATAATTTTATAAATTTTAATGTTATTTTTAAAGAAAAAGGTTTTAAAATCATTTTCCAGATTCTTTTATAAATTTTCAAGGAAAATGGTTATCAAATAGTTTTAAATCTTTTTTTATACGTTTTAAATGCTATTTTAAAGGAAAATGGTTTTTAAAAGTATTTTTTTAAAAATCATTTTAAAGAGGAAAACCTATTTTTCTCATGAAATTTTTCAAATAAAATTTCAATTATTTTTTTATAAGAAAATAATTTTCTCAATAGTTTTATGAAAATGTCTTTTAAAAGAAATTTTATCTTCCTTATGAATTTTTTCAAGTGAACATTCAAAATACTTATCTATATAATATTTCATCATTTTTATTTATTATTTTATATTGGATACATTATCCAAGAATACCATTCATACTAATTTTTGAAGGGTTTAGGTTTTAATATCATGATGTGTACGACACCCATTTCTCTTCAACATGTTATATGATTTTGAAATGAACTTCTTTTCACAGGATATGATTTGGTGAAATGATTATGAAATCTATCTCTTTTCAATATGTTATTAAGTGATGAAATTTTTATGATACCCATTTAATTTCTTAGGTCGTGCTATTATGTTTATGAAACCCTTTTTTTGACCATGATATGATGAATTTTTTATTTTATTTTCAAATATGTATGGATGATTTTTTAATGAGATGGGTGGGAGAAATATTTACCTTCAATTCAGTGGGTAATTATTTACAACTCAAGATATAATGATGGGAATCAAGTATAACGACTATGGTAAGATTTGGAAACCCAATCGCTCCTAATTAAAGCACTGGAACTGTGGATTGTGGTGTGTCCTGCCCTGCAAGAGTAGTCACCATGAATATGGAAGATGGGAAAACCTTATCTAATATAGTAATATGTGGAAACCTGATCCACTATGAAAACATGGGGAAACCACACCCACTATGGGAAGATAGGGAAACCCAATCCCTTATAAGGAAAGGACTGTGACTAGGGTTGGCGGTGTGTCCCACTTATTAGGTGTAGTCCGTATAAATTTCCATGACGTGTTATTGCAATGGGTTTTGACTTATATTGAATGTTATTACATGTTTATATGTATTCTAAAATTCCATTTCTTATTCCTATGTTATAATTTCATGAATTGTCCTCTTGATTCCATTATTATTCATGTGTTCTAAATTTCCAATATTTATTTCACGATTTATGTTTATGATCTATTATATGTAGGTTGTGATCTTATAATATAATGATCATGTTCTCATACCCTTATGATCATGTTCACACTTACATATCTCCATTTTTACCCTTAAAGAGCATCTGAGATCACCCATTTTATGATTAAATTACCCATCTTATGAAGATAAATATTATGTATTAAGTGCGAAAGATGGAATTATAGTCATGAAGATCCTAGTGGTAGATAATTTAGCTCACTTATTTAATGGTGATTACATTTTCATTTCTCTAAAGGTATTAAACTAATATGGTCTTTTGGCATGTGTTTGTCTAATGGTTTACATATTCTAACAAAAGATGAAATCTCCATGTATGTTATGAATGTGATTTTATTTAGGTCAAGTGAAAGAATACACCAAGATATCATCCATGAATACCACCACAAAGAATCTATATATTTATGTAAACCTAGTTTATAATTACCTTAAGAACCACTTTTCTTTTTATGAGACTGAATGACATAAATAGATACACATAAATTCCATACTTTCTAAAAATGTCTATAGGAGGTATTTTTGATGGTCTAACATGAAAGAGATGATAACACAATATCAGATAAATATTTTAGAACACCCCAGCTTGTTAGAGCAGGTCGAAGAGATCATATATCTATAGAAATGAATAAAAGTCTTTAACCTTAAACAGGTTGAATTTATGATAATCCAAACATTATCTGAAGGTTTCCATCCATCTTCATTGAAAAAGTACTACAAAAAACCAAGGATAAGTATTGGGTGATATAAACCCATTTGATTCAAAGTCTCTTAGATACCTCTTGATATCCAATAAAACAATAGTAGTCATCCTATATGAAGGAATGAATACCAGTGAATCTTCTGGAACTATATCAATGGGAAAAATTAAATCTCTCCCAATAGGTAGTCCCAAAAATCAATCTTGAGAAACATCATTAAAATAATAAAACATTGTAGGGAAATACACTTGACTCATTACCTAATCATCCAGATATAAGATTACTATATAGGATGTCATCCTGAATATCCCATGATACTTCATCCCAACATGGCCCACCACGACATCCCATTCAAACATATGAATGTAAACCCCACAATTTAGTATTATGAAAGATATCATACATTGATATGAATCAATATACACAACATAAGGAACCAACTATTATATCCCAAGAATGATGTGAAATCCTATCATCTTGAGGAATAATATTTCCCATATGAAGTGACACCCACCAACCTCCAGGGTGAACTCGCTAAACTATTAAAAAACAAGAAATCATATCCCTAATAGATTATCGAGCGTCATCAAACCATAATTGAATTTATCATTGATCCCATGGCTCTCCACAATAGGCACATGTATGAAATAATAAGATTCGCCTATTCTAAAAAATATAACACTAATTTTGAGGGTACTAGAATCTTATATCTCACTATATATTGTAAAAAAATATCCTCTATATGTATCAATTTCACTCTATAAACTTTCCATGTACTAGATCTTAGAGATATAAAATGACTACCCTGAACATGTCTGCTCTACTATCACTGAAAATTTGGTGTCTGGCTACCTGACCATGACCACCACCTTGTCCTAATCACCATGTCACACTATGTCTCTCTTCTAGATTAGAAAGTACTAAAAATTATCCTAAACTATGAGTTATTAAATACCATATCTCACTAGATTATAAAGAAAAATTCCTATAAAACCTCTTTAGATGTCTCATCATGGTGGAATCTTGTTATGGGATTGGGTTTCTATCACACTGGCTTCTCATGTGCCCCTACCTCACACAATGATGATAGAGAATGATACTACTAGTACATATACTATAGATATTTTTCCCCTCACAAGATTCCTCAATGTATCTCTTCCTTCTACCTAACATGAATCTACTTGGACGAGGAGCTAATCTACCCTGACATACAACCAAAAATTTTCTCATGTTACAGTCATTAATTAGCGTGTGATTTACCATTTCAAATATTTTTGAAAGTCTAAAGATTTCTACATTTGATCATATTTCATACCTGAGATCATCTGTGAATTTCCTATATTTTGATAAATTTTCACTTAATAGAATTGGTTGGAAACATTAGAGCTCTAGAAAATAGAAAGAATATTCCATGCCATATAATGTTAACTGGTCTATATTTCTAAACTAACAGTCTCTATCACCCCTCAATGTATTGGGATAGTTCCAATCATTTAAGGATATCTTCAAATCCCACTAAGACATATCCTGATGGAAATCTATATGATTAATCACATCCAATCATATATTGATAGAATCCCAAAGCATATACATAGGGACATTCACTCTACTCTTGATATGTTTATTGAGATGGTTTAAAATTGATAACATTTCCTCTATAAATGACTCTACTTCTTGTAGTATACCATCCCTTAAAACATGGGTGGATGATGCTACTGGAACTCAGACGTTTGTTCTTCCATAGCGAAATTAGGTTTTAGGGCTCCCTGAGTGGTTTTAATAATGCGTAGGAACCCATATAAAAATTCAGCATCAACACCCATATCTAGTATAACAGGCCTTACCACAAGTGGCACTTATGGATGTTATAATGATGGAATATGGACCACCACCTTAGAATCAAGTTCCTCAATACCCAATTGGCACAAAACTGGAGGCTGTCATATTTTCATATCTCTATAAATTCCATGAACAATATAGAGGAAAGATTTGATAAAAAAAGTATAACTGATATATAAATAGGATAGGTGCAAGCCTTCCTGAACATTTGTCGGACCCCTATGTATTCACCTAATACCATTTATGGGTGACATACATGCCTAAATAAAAATGTGACACTACCTACAAATCACAACTTTAGTCAGGTCAGGGTCATTTTCTTTGTAATAAACTTGATGTTATGATATATAGAGTGTTAATTTCAAGATATATAAGAAAATACATTTAATTTTAAATTTGTAACTCTATTTAATGATATCCTTTTCATTTAAAAATTCAATTAATTTTATGATCATTCTCATTTTTATAAAAATTATTTTAAATTGATTATTTATATAGATCCCAATTTTTATGTTAAAAGGGCCAATATACCTTATAAATTTTAATGTGGAATCCATTTAATACAAACCATAAAACTTTACAGCCCATGTGACAAATGGTCCTTGGTTAACGTGCCATAATTAATTGATTAAGGTGTTTTAATCAATCAATGAAAGAAAACATTGTTAGGTTTATATAAAAATTTTAAAAATTAATTATGTTTCTCATTTCCCTGAAAGAAAAATATTCAAATAATAGGTATATCACTGTTGGAAAATATAACTGATATTATAGAGTAAGGAAATTCATCTTAAATAGCATGGAAAATTGTATTAAATATCAGTCGTATAAGGTTCAAAAAATGACGCATGATCATTTCTCCCTTTCCATACTGAGCCAAGTAAAAATGTAACCAATTTTAGAATAATAATAACACCACATAACATGTGCATCACCAAATGGTAGAATTATGTCAACTGTAATAATCATAAAACAATCATCATTTCAAATCCCAAGAAATTTGGATTTTTATTCTATGTGGGTTAGCTACTACCACACATAGGTCATTACCAAATTTTTAAACATTCTGAATATCTTATCTAATATTATCATATGATAAGACACAAGAAAATGAATTTCTATGATACCACTTTGTGACATCCTTAATCCATATAACTCAAAATAAATAGAACCTAAGTGTCTACATAGACTCAAGAACATCTCCTCATATGCAAGAGGCTACAAACTAGTAGCGAGGGTCCCTAGTGGAATAGTGGGTAGAAAATATCCCAATAATCAAGTTGTATAAAAATTGTATTATCATATCAATCAATTAAAAAAGAATATAAAATAACTGAACAACTTAATTATAAATATACATCTTATAAATTACCATGAAACCTCATCCAAAAGTGTCATATACTAATGATGATCATGGAAATCTAATCAAAAGCCATGAATATAATGGAAACATGAATAAAAAATAATAAACTTTTCAAAATTAAAAAAAAACAAAACTAATTATCCCCAAATTGAAACACAAAGCTTATAACAATCATTGAGTCCATGCTCCTACAAAATATCCAGTCTAGAAACAATAATATAGGGCATTCCACTACATGTACCGAAATCCAAGAAATTTGTCTGGATAAAAACTGTGGCTTAAAAAAGTGTGTGAGATAACACTCATTAGGACACCACCAATGGTGTCTATACGAAGTGTAGTCTATTAATATATTTTGAGGTAGTGTGTAGATATAACATGAGTACAATTAATAATAATAGAATTAATGTTATCCATTCTGTCAAGAGTCAGTGTGAAAATAAAATTGAAGGGTTATATGTAATGAATGTTAGGAATTATCAAAGTCCATTTCCATATAATCATGTTAGATTCCTACATGGGCCATGTTATAATGAGTATAAATGACCAAGGAAACTATTTATGATTATGATATCAACTAAACAAGATCCATGTATTTGAAATTTCCAATTCATCCTCAAAAGTCATGTAAATATAGTTAAGTTGGATCCTTTGAGTAGAAATTTCCGAGGAATATAATAAACTTATATCCTTGGAGTAGAAATGTCTAAAGTGTTCAAGTATTCTAAGATGAAATGATCCAAAGAGTATAAATGTCCAAGGCATCCTAAGAATCCATGTAACTTATATCTGAGGAGTATAAATGTCTAAGGAATCCTTAATGGGTCATTGAATCTCTAGAGTATAAATATATAATGTGTTTTATGACATCATAATGACCCAATAGTAATGTAATAAAAAAATATCAATGGGATATTAAGCCAATATATTTTTTACCTTTAAAATATTTTTATTTTAAATTTGTTTGATTAATTTTATGATGCCTTAGGGGACCCTCCAATACTTATTTAATATTTTATTATTTTAAAATTATTTCCTTGAGAGTGTGACTCACCTCCAAACAATAAATCCAAATATTTTCAAAAGTTCGGCCATTAGATTTATAAAATAATTTTTTATAGTCCCATTTTAAAAAAACATGGTCAAAAACCATAAGCTGTTTTGCAGTTTTGAATATTTAATTATATAGATTCTAAAATCTAAGTTTGTGAAATATTAATGAATTCCCATATTTTTTACTATATAAACCCACTAAAGCTCCCACTTCTATTCACTCAAAACACTTGGATCATGTCCATTATCTTGAATCATTTCTCTATAATCATCCCAAGGTTACCCAAGATCTCAAGAATCCCCTCCTCAGGCTTTGGAAGTCACACACCAAAGTAAGGGATCCTCACTCCCCTTCCTTCCTTATTTATGTCTATGTTCAATTATATTGATATGCCCTTTAAATTTAAAATAAAAATTTTCGGGGTATGATTTCTCACCACCCCAATACTTCCCTACTATTTTTTTTAATTTTGAGAGACCCCTTTCTATATCCTTAATGCCTCTTATGTACACCCATTACCATGCCGAAATTCCTATGGGATTTATCTCTCCTAATGTTTATTTAATCAATTCATTTATAATATGAATCTAAGTTCCATTAAATATATTTGGATATAATGTTCGATGACCCCATTACATTCCATTACATGTATAAATGTTGAGAGACCCCTTTCTCTATCATTAACCGATTTTATGATTTCTATTTGACGTCGTTATGCTGCAGAGGTTTCACAAAAATTTCCCATTCCAAAATCATCATGTAATTGAATACCGTACCCATTTCTCTATCAAGTGTATTCAACTTTATGCACATGTACATGTTTATGGGGGACATAAATTTATTTACTCCACATCTCTTATTCATGGAATAAATTTTGATTTTTATTCAATCTATGTTGTATGATCTATGTTTCACAATTATACATGAAATGAAACATTTTTAAAGGGTGCGCCCTAATAACGCTACAATGCATTGTGTAATGTTTAGTATCATGATACTCTATGTACAATGAGGGTTTACTCATTATAAATCACGTGAAATGAGGGTTTAATCATGATAATTCAAGTGCAGTGAGGGTTTACTCATGTTAATCCAAGTGTGATAATCCTTGGCTCATGCTAATATCATGTTGTATCTCATTTCCACATTTCCATGTGACGATAATCTTGCTATACAACACCTTTATTTTCATATATCTACAAATATCCACTGATATACCTATTTTCTAACATGTACTGTATTCTTCATCTTATGATTTTTTTACTACCTTTAGAGGATTTATATCTCACCATTTTTTATGTATGTCCCCAGGATACCCCATTAAATGTTATGTTTAAAGGAATGATGTGGTCAGGTAAAAGAAGTTTCCAATAGTGTTTTTTATCTCTTAAGTTGTCATGTAATGTTCCTAATTTCCCTAGAAACTAGGCCTCTAGATCCTCATAATTGTCTTAAGTTCATGTTTATGTAATAAATCATGTTTAACTGTGTAACAAAGAGGAGGGTTGTTATAGATGGTAGCAGAGGGGGGATCAGTTGTTTTTCAGATTAGGATTAGAAAAACCAATTGAAATACTTAATGATAAGAATAATTATAAGAAAATAATACCTAAATTTCAGTGAGTATAGAGTAAGTGTTTTATCAAAAAAAATATATTCATGTCTGGATATGAAAAAGTAGAGGTGGCTCAATCACATATGTATCTAGGGGTCAATCTAAAAACACTGGTTTGAGCTAGACTCAAATGGTAAGTGGTGCACAATAATGGGCCTTGCTGCACTCTTGGTTCGATACTCCCTGGGGATATGATTTGATAAA
This sequence comes from Viscum album, assembly GCA_963277665.1. Taxonomy (NCBI): domain Eukaryota; kingdom Viridiplantae; phylum Streptophyta; class Magnoliopsida; order Santalales; family Viscaceae; genus Viscum; species Viscum album. The sequence continues at coordinate 1,494,032,298 of OY728147.1, read as the reverse complement.
TTCCTAAGATTAGTCTCAACCATTTTCAAGGTAATAAAAAAATTCCAAAAGAATATATGTTGGAGAGTAGATCACTGATAAATTAGTTTGAATACTATAAATTCATAAGTCATTAAAATAAATTTAATTTATAAGCTATCCAATTTTTCATTGGATTCCCCTTTATGTTCTACCCTTAAATTTCCTTTTATTCCAGTCAACAGCTGATAATAGGAGGACTCATTCTAACAACCAATGCAAAGATTAATGTGATGAATGTTCTAATGAGATTCCATATCTGATGGGAGTGGTAATCACAAAATATTTCATGATACTTTCTCAGTGAAATCCTATTTTGAATTGAAACACAGGTCATGAGGAATGTCCAACCGCCCTAATAATGAACAAGCCACAATTGAGAGCTTCATGAGACAAATTTCTCATACTTTCAATAGATCTTTAGATCCCTCAACCACCGAACAATGGATCAACTCCATTGAGATGATCTTCGGTATCCTTTAATGTTCCAAAGAAGAGAAGGTTCTTCTGGGTACTTATCATATAGAGGGTGATGGTGATAAATGGTGGACATTGATCAAAAATACGAATCCTGAGGAAGAGATCAAGCCTTTGTAATAAAAAGACTTCTGGAATTTTTTTGATAAATATTTTCCTCACAGCCCTCCAACTAAAAATGGAAAGGGAATTTCTTTCCCTCTTGAAAAAAGACAATGAATCCATCAAAGCATATGAGAAAAACTTCAAAAGGATTTCACGATATGCCTCTGACTTTATCATTACCCCAGAATTTCTGGTTTACCGCTTCTTTGGTGGGAAAAAACCTAGCATACAGAAAGCCTGAGCGATCCATGATTTTGATAGATATGAGGAAATTTTCCAATGTTCCCTCAAAGTTTTAATGGAGATCAGAAAATCTCAAGGAGATAATGGGGTAAAGAATTGGTATCGCAGTCCGATGGGTAAATACAAGGGTGAAAAGAAATTACAGCAACCCACATGACAAAGGTGTGGATAGAATAACCCTAAAAATTTCCTAAAGGAGATGAGAAGAGGATTTAGGTGTGCAGGAGAAGGTAACTTAGCCATTAATTATTGAAAAAAACCTACTGGTGTGATAGAGGAGAAAAAAACTCTCTTTGACCCTCAACGAATTGTTCATTTCGTCAACTGGAAATTACCAGGGAACATTGTAATGAAGTTCCCTAATCCTAGGGTTATCAGAGGCAACTAACAACCTCCAAGTCCCCAATGGATATCTTTTTTCCATCACAACAGGTGAAGAAAATTTAGCAAATGAAGTGGTGACAGGTACGCTTGTTATTCACTCAATAATAGCGAATATAATTTTTGATTATGATTCTATGAATTATTTTATATCCCCAAATATTATTAGAACAATCTCAACACCATTACAAATCATGTAAGTAGAGATTTTGGTGAGAACAGAAAATGGGGCACTTATTGAATCCCCTAAATATAACTACTCCCCTATCACAATTTTAGAATTTAAGTTCCATGAAAAACTCTTCATACTCCCTCTGGTTGAATTTTATGCAATTATAGTCATGGATTGGATTTCACTATATAGATCCAACATAAATTTTTGTGAGAGGGAAATCACTATCCATATGGAGAATCGACCTATGATTTTGTACAACTGCAATGAGGAGGATGAATCTTCTTCTGCACTATCATCTCATGCATGGATATTACTGCCCCATGAGAACACATATCTTTCAGAGATGATTTACTCTAGTTAAAGAACCATCCTTAAATACATGCCTATTGTGAGGGAATTCTCTAAAGTATTTCCTGAGATATTTTTATGTCTTCCTCCTAGAAGAGATGTTGAATTCTTGATTGATCGTATACATGGGGAATTGCTAATATCAAATAACCCTTAAATAATGGTTGTTTTCAAGATTGAAAAGCTAATGAAAAAACTACAGGAGAATCTGGATAAAGTTTTTATACGCCCAAGTGCTTCACCCAAGGGTGCACTAGTCCCCTTCATCAAGAAGAAGGATGGGTCAATGCACCTTTGCATTGATTATAGTGAGCTCAACAAAATCACAGTAAAGAACAAGCATCCTCTACCATGAATTGATGACTTGTTTGATCATCTATAAGGAGCATTAAAATTCTCCAAGTTGGATCTGTTGTTGGGATATTACCAAGTAAGGGTGAAGAAGGATGATATCCCCAACAATGTTTTTCATACAAGGTATTTGGCACTATAAATTCATAGTAATGCCTTTCATACTCATTAATTCTCCCGAAATATTTATAGACTTTATGAATTGATTATTAATATATTACCATGAAAAATATTAGGAAATATTTATAGGCAATATTCTAATATACTTCATAACCAACTAGGATCATGAGGAGCATCTAAGAACAGTACTAGAGACCTTGCGAAAAGAGAAGCTCTATGAAAAGTATAGAAAGTGCGATTTCTTGTTAAAGGAGGTCCCATTATTGGGAAATATCATCACATTAAATGGGATATATATGGATCCATCCAAGACAAATGAAATTTAGGGATGGTTGAGGACAAAATCTATGATAGATATCTGTTGGTTCATTGGGTTAGCTAGATATTATCACCAATTTTGTAGAAATTTCTCACGATGGTCAAACCTTCTTACCGATCTAACAAGGAAGGTTGTCTTGTTTTCTTGAAGTGATGAATTTTATGATTTATTAATTTTGTGGAAAAGTTGGATTTTCACTATGCATGTGCTCACACTACCCACAATTGGAGAAATTTTCATAGTATTTAGTGACGCTTCAAAAATGGGATTGGGCTATGTTTTAATGAAAAATGAAAAATTCATTGCCTATGCTGCAAGGAAATTGAATGTTCACGAGAAAAACTATCCAATACATGATCTGGAGTTGGTTGTAGTAATATTCACTTTAAACTTTTGGCGTTATTACCTCTTTGGGGAGAAGTGTGAAATATATTTGGATCACAAAATTCTCAAGTATATATTCCCATAGAAAGAGTTGACAATGCACAAAAAAAGTTGATGGAGATGATCAAAGACTATGATTTCTCAATTCTATTAACACCATGGGAAAGAGAACAAGTTGCCAGATGATCTATGTAGAAAGGACCAAGTGATTCTATCATTGATGGGAATTGAAAAGGATCTAATATTATTAGATTTGATAGAGATGGACATGAGAATCATAAATAAGGGAACATCATAAATCCTTTCACAAATGATTTCTCAATCGTCTCTTTTGTAAAGGTTGAAAGATACTCAAAAGGATGATGTGGGAATTCAGAATAAACCATAAACTATCAGAAAATTGAAATCATAAGATTTCAATGTTAATGAAGATGGAGTTGTGAGATTTGGGATAATATTATGTGTTCAAACAAATCCGGAGTTAAAGAATAAACATCGGGATGATGCAAATAGTTCTAATTTCTCCATTCACCCAGGAAATAGAAAGATGTATCGACATCTCTGAGAGCATTATTGGTGGGATAAAATGAAGGAGGAGATCTTTGACTATACATCAATGTGACGAGTATGTTAGCATGTGAAGGTTGAGAGGAATAAGTATAAGGGGATGATGCAACCATTACTCATACCAACATGGAAATGGTAGAACATCGCCATGGAATTTTTCACCGGACCTCTGAAGACATCCAATGGAAACAATTCTATCTGGGTTGTTGTGGACCATCTCGTAAAGACTGAACACTTCCTTGAAATTCGGGAGGATTTGTCATTGGATCAACTGGAACATATATAAATTAGAGAAGTGGTAAGTCTTCATTGAATACCACTATCGATTGTATTAGATAAAGATCAAAGATTCACCTCTATGATTTGGAAGAGACTCAAACACGCTTTGAATACTGAGCTAAACATCAATATGACTTATCATCCTCAAACTTATGGTCAATATGAGCGGACTATCCCAACACTTGAGAACATGTTGAGGGATTTCTCAATTGACTTCAAAGGATGATGAGATCAACATATTCCCCATATTGACTTCCCTTATAACAATAGTTTCCATTCAAGAATCCAAATGGACACTTATGAATCCCTATATGGTAATAGTTGAAAAACACGAGCATGTCGGGATGATTTTGGGAAGAGAAAAATCCTATGTCTAAAAATGGTTAATGAATTAGTGGAGAAGGTTAATACCACCCAAAAACACATTAATGATGCTCAGAGTCAACCAAAGAGCTTTGATGATAATCATCGACGAGACATAGAGTTTGATGTTGGAGACATGGTATTCCTCTGCATATCACTGTGGAATAGAGTTATGAGATTTGTGAATAAGGGAAATATTAGTTTATGGTACGTCAGATCTTTTGAGATCCTTAATCGCATTAGAGAAATGGCCTATCGAATAGAACTCCTACCCAACCTGTCTCAAGTACCTGATGTATTCCATGTATCACTCTTGAGGAAGTACATACCTGAACCATCAGAACTACTCAATCTAGAGGTGGTACCATTGAAAAATTACATCTCTTATAAAGAGAAGATGATGGATATCCTAGATCATATGGAAAAAGTTTTACTAGATAAGGCAATTCCCTTCGTCAAAGTGATGTGGATAAGCCACAAGTTTGAAGAAGCAATGTGGGAACCAGAGGAAATGATAAAGCGAAGTTACCCACATCAGTTTTAGTGTGGGAAAATTAAATTTCTAAGTTGAAACTTCTTAAGGGGAGAAAGTTGTAAAGACCTGAAAATTCATGAATAAAAATATATTTTTTTAAATTAAATGCCTTATGGATATAAAAAACAAATGAAATTTTTTTATTTATTATTTGGTTTAAATGACCGTTAAGTTTCATTACCATTGATAATATAGTCATTGGATAGTAATCACACTACTGATATAAATTTAAGGTTTTTAATAAAATAATCTTTTAAACATAGACATAAGAGAAGATGGACTCAAATAGTAAACTTGAGCCGTACGAGGCTCGTTTTTCAGAGATTAGAAATGAGGTGGTGTCATTGAGCTTCGCTCTTGACCAAGGCCAAGCTGATATTTAACAAATTAAGGCTTGAATGGAATCACTTATGGGAGAAGTGGAAATAAATATAGATTACCACCCAAGCGATGTTATCCATGCCAACCCAAAAGTCTTTCACCATCACATACCATAACCTTAGGACATATGTGGGTGTTATAAGGGGTTATATAACAGGGAATTAGTTACTTTTTTGAAATCTCTTTTATAAATAACAAAATTATTTCTTCAATTACTGTATGATGAATGTTTTTTTAAAAAATATAATGAATTAGATAAATCGATATTTTGGGTAAAATGGTACTTTCTAGAAATATATAAATTATTATTTTAAACTGAGGTTTTATTGATATTGTTATTATAATAGTGTTATATGAAAACTCCTTTTAATTATATGAAGTGATTACATGCCTTATTTTTTTACTCTATAAACGATTAAGTATTCAGTTTGATAAGAATTATATTTTTTTACGATAAAACAGAAACTGTATTTTTATTTAAAAAAATTATTTTGAGGAATTAATTAATTTTTGGAAAAAATAATATTTTAATAAAATATTATTATTATATATTTTTTATAAATGACTACATAATTGTTTTAAGTTAAATGTAATTTTTATTATGATTTAGAAACTATTTTTTTTCAAAACATGACAATTTATAATAATTCATGGTTTTTATTTTAAAAGTGAAAATCCTAATATTTATAAAATTATTTATATAAAATTAATATTATTTTTGGAATTATGATTTTGAAATTTTCCAACAGTGAATTTTTCATAATTTAATGAGACAATCAAATTTTTGGGTAAAAAGTAAACACTGTATAAATATTTAATGTGTTTTATGACATCATAATGACTCAATATTGATGTAATAATATACTATGAAAGGGATAATCCGAAAATATATGTTTTACCATTTATATAATGTCATTTTAGAGTTTTTGATTAATTTTTTGATGCCTTAGTGGACCCTCAACGACTTATAAAATATTTTATCATTTTAAAATGAATTCATTGTGAGTGTGAACCATCTCCACAATATAAAGACTAATATTTTAATAAATTAGACCATTGGCTATATAAAATACGTTTTCCCACTTCCCTTTTTAAAAGAACAATGATAAAAAAGAATGGGTTGGTTTGTGGTTTTGTATATTTAATTATATAGATTCCAAAACCAAGGTTGGTAAAATATTAAAGAATTCCTCTCTCTTTTCCTTTATAAACCCACCAAAGTTCCAAATTTTCTTCACTAGAAACCCTTGGATCATATCCCCACTATTCCCTTCCCTCTCTATAATCCTTTCAAGGATCACCAATCTCTCAAGAATCCCCTCGTCAATCTCTTGAAGACACACACTCAAGTAAGGGATCCTCACCCTCATTCCTTTGTTATTTATGTCCAAGTTTCATTATATTGTTATGAAATGTTATTTTCTATTAAAAATGTTGGGGTATAATTAATCAACAATTATATACTTCTTCCCTTATGTTTGAATGATGTGAGACCCCTTTTACTCTCATTAATTCCTCCCATGTATACCTATTACCTTGCCAAAATTCTGTAATGGGTTTCTCTCACCTAATTTACATTCAAGAAATTTATTTATAATATGAATTTAAATTCCATTACATATGTTTGGATTTTATGTTACATAAACACATTACATGAAATTTCATTTATAAATGATTAGATACCAATTTCGCTCTTATCAACCCATTTTATGATTTCTATTTGACGTCGTTATGGTTTCGAAGTTACACCAAACATTCCAATGCCAAAATCTTCGTGTAAGTGAATACCAAACCAATTTCTCTATCATCTTTATTAACCATTATAAACATGTAATTTTTGATTGGGGACATAAATTTATTTATTCCAAATCTATTATTCATGTAATAAATTATTATGTTTAATAACTCCATGTTGTATGATCTATGTGGCACACTTGTTCATGAAATGAAATGTTTATAAAGGGTGTGCCCTGATAGTGCTCCAATGCATTGGGTAATGTTTTGTATAATGATAATCCATGTGAAATGTGGGATTAATCATGATAATCAATGTGCGATGAGGGTTTAAACATGCTAATTAATGTGTAATGAGGGTTTAGTTATGCTATTCCATGTGCAATGAGCCTTGTCTCATGCTAATGTAATGTTGTATCTTATTGCAACAATTCAATGATATGATAATAATGCTATAACATTCCTTTATGTTCGTGTTTATATTATTCTCCATTGGTATAACTATTTACAAACATGTTATTTATTATTCATGTTATGACCTGTTTACTCCCTTACTGATATTTTTATCTCACCCTTTTCTTATGTATGTCCTCTAGTTATCCCATACAATTCTATGTACAAAGGAATATTGTGGTCATGTAAAAGAAGTTTCAAATAATTTTTTTGTATTTTATTTGTTAAGTTTTCATGTAATGTTCCCAATTTCCCAAGACACTAGACCTCTCAATACTCATAGTTTTCTTAAGTGCAAGTTTATGTAATAAATAACGTTTAAGTGCTTCATAAAGAGAATGATTGTTATAAGAACGTCATTGTAGCACATCAACAAAACCATTCATACAATATTATAGCCTCCGTTGAATTTTTTTTGAAACTTATTTGAAAAAAATAATATTTCCTTATTTTCCTAAGACCTATGATTCTGAGTTCTATAAATTTATCACTACTAGCCTATATCTGATGCATCAGTATATCCTTTAGTCCGATGAATCTATGTAAACTATAGTTAAATAATTCAACACCACATATTGCTCAAAATGAATTTCCTACGCAAATTTTTCCCCCAAAAAATCTAGTTCATTTTTTATATGGTCTCAAAATCTACCCAAAAAAATCTACTTTTAAATGAGCGGTTTCACTCCACGTCCAACGTACCAATGTCCGCAAAAAAGTCTTTCCTATTCTAATTGTGGTACAAACAAACTTATGGTATTCTCCATATTCTTTATACAATGATTTTTATGTTTTGTCTTATTGGTATGATTGAAAACCAATATCTCATTCTTCTTACATTTTGAGAAAACTTCCCAACATTTAAATAATTCTGCGTCATGTGATCTTACACCAATTAATTGAGACTGGAAAATTTTGACTTTCTTTATTCAAAAACTCATGCTTTTATCATGAATTATTCATGACTATGAGTATTTTAGGATTATTGTAGAGTCACATAACATAAATCTAAAAGATACTACTACCTTTCATCCTTTCATCATTTAATTTCATTCTAATCAAACCTCAAACTAATTGGTTGTACTTGGTCTCCCCATTTCTTTCAAATGTCTAGAATGACATGTTTTTCTGACAACTTATATTTTATGTGAACTCCATGATTTACAAAGAATTTTCATATTTATATTGGATTCATATAGACTCCAATACTTTTCCTCAAACAAATTCAAACAATCATTTTTGGCCTAAGGTGATTATGTGGGACTATTTCACATGAAAAACATCTCCAATAATGAAAACCAAAACAAAGAAACTAACTTATAAAAATTTTATCTGACACAATGCTAATTATTAATCATTATATCATTATCTAACAATCACTAACTCTTACAAAGTCGGTTGAGTAATTTATCTTGACAAAAAATGAAAACACATATGACACAAAATTATTTCTTCTTCCAAAAACAACTTCCTTCAAACTTGGTACCCAGAATACCCCATTTTGATTTTGTTGTCAAAAAGGTATATAAATCTCTAAACTATTTACTCTCAATATACATATTATTTTTCAATAATTCTAAGACAATGTGTGGAAACTCAATAAAGAGACATGAAATATTGATAGAAAAATCCTATTTTACAAAAGTAGTGACTCATGAAATTTTTTTATCTTTCATTCACATCTTTCCTTACGTATTCAACTTACTTGTAAAAATTGATTCCCAAAACCACTACAACAAACTGTTATAATAGTTTAAAAACATACATGCTATCTTCAAAACTTACAAAAACTCGCCTTATATACATTCTTCCATAAATCAGTGAACTTTTTAATCTCATGCTATGAATTATTTTTCAAAAATTATAATCCTATGTGACATATCTTATTTTAGTAAACACTTTTTATTGAAAAAAACAACATGATGTATAAACGTTGGGACTAATAAATCATATTCAAATTTTCATTGAAATCATTATTTACTTGTTCAAAATACTTGAATAGAAAATATTCATACAACAAGTCATTATAGGAAATAATAATTATTGTCATTAAAACCATGATGATCAAAAGGAATGACTCATGAAACTTCATAAACATTCACTCAAATATTTTTTTACATATTCAATATAAATTTTAAAAAAATTTCTGACAAACACTCTAAAAAACTATTAGAATAGTTCAAAAGCTTACTTGTTCAGGTCATAACTTACCCAAAACTCCTCCTACATACTTCCTTCCTTAAAATATTTAACACATATCAATGTTTATATTTATGAAACATCCCCCCTTGAAAAACTATCCCTAAACAAGATGGGATTGTGGAAAAAGAAACATACCTAAACCTTGGTGAGAAATAGGTTGGAAATTTATGTTCAACCACATCTTGAAAAATTCTTCATTCTACAAATGTGTTTTGAAAATGGAAGTGACTTGTTCTGATGTAGGAACATACTCCATCATCAATTAATTAATCTCCATGTTCTCTTTGAGGAAATGATATTTTATATCAAAATTTTTGAAAATGAGAATGTTGTACTAGGTTTCTTGTAATGTTGATGGAAATATCTTATCAGAGCTCAAGAGAAAGGGTAATATTACTTCAAAAAGTTAGTATTTATTATTTATCATCATCCACATATGTTTGGATGTAGGTTGACTAGAAAAAACAAGCTCAACTTCATAAGTGATAAGAAATAAAAAGTTTTGTTTCTTTGTATGACAAATAAGAAATTTTTTTCCTAGAAATAAAACTCTACGAGATATGGATCTTCTATTATCAATATTTCCTACCCGATTATCATCTGAATACCCAAACAAGTCAATATTTTTTAAGCGAGGATACCTAATTCAAAATCTATTATTCCATTGATATTGACGACAATTCTTTTTCTATATAATAGGTTTGATTCATCTGGATCAATCTAAAATCATTTATATAAGGTAATAACATAAAAATTTACGGTCTTGAGGTAGTCAAATATAAAAAACATAAAAATATTCATCAATTTATCCATTCAGAATATTCCAAGTTACGTCCATCTGAAATATTTTGTAACATCTATCCGAAAAAATAGTAAGAATTATTCTAATTGTTTATAGCCTTGATACACGAGAAAAAATATCATAAAAATCAAAACCTTCAATATGTGAGTAAACTTTATAAGATATTATTTCTTTTTTTCTTATCACTTCACCATATTCATTTAACTTGATCTAGAAAACCCACTTTTTACTAAAAATATTCTTTTCATTGGTATTTGGTATGAGTTCGCAAGTATCATTGTTCTTAGTTTGATCAGACCCTTCATTCATAGCTAGAATCCATTCTAGATGATCAAAACCTTCATTAACTTATTTGGGATAAAGTTTTTAATATAAAGAAGTTTGTCAAATATCTTTTTATGTTCTTCTTGTTTGACCTTTTGATGTTTATCACCAATTATATTTTGAGCTTCCACATGCTTCCTCATCTTAGGATGATATTTTCAAGATTCTTCCTCATTATTTGAAATAGTTGATTTTGATTCTTCTTCATGAGTATGATACAATTATTCATAACCTTATAAGTACTCTTTCAATAAATTCTTTCATTTTGTTTATCATCCTTATATTCATGAGTTTTTAAACATATTCATAAACTTTTCCATTAACTTTCACATCAACTGAGTCAAATAATATTCTTATATATTTGTTCAACATATATATATCATCTTCCTTCTAGTAAAAATACATGAAAAAATAAATATTAACCTCTCTATTCAAACCTTCCAAGGTTTCTAACATTCTTTTTTATGATATAGTGACTCCTGAAAACTCTTAAATGATTCAAACATGGAGTTTTTTTATAAAATATTTCATAATAATCCATATCAGAACTTGGTTTATAGAAATATCAGGTCTAAATATAAACATATATGCCCATATGTTTTCTATAAATGTGTTGGGAGAAACCATGTTCAAGTTGCAGAGTTCTTCCCATTTCAAAAAACATCAACTATTCTTTTCAATAACACCATTTTTAGGGTGTGTATGGTGTAATGAACTCATTCTTAATTCCAAAATTATCAAGATAAATTTAAAAATATTCATTCTTGTATTCACCACCATTTTCTATTCTCGACTACATCCTAGAATAATCACATTCCTTCATAGATTTATCTTGAAAATTTTATACATTTTTAGAACATCAGACTAACATTTCAAACACATAAATTTAGAAATTCAAGTAAAATCATCAGAAAAAGTAATGAAGTACATATCTATATGTGTTTATTTTTTTCTCATTATCCCACATATATCAAAATAAATATGTTCAATTGGTGGTTTTGAAATATGTTAACGTTCTCATGTGAAGAATTTTTAATAATCACATTATGAAATAGTCTAAAACTCTAATCAATTATTATTGAAATATCAATAATTCTATGGACACTGTATCTCTTGGATAAAATTATAATATTTATCTAACACATGTTTCCACAAATTTTATGCCACAACTAATTATTTTCAATAATACTTAAGTTAAAGGAGTTTCCTTCCTCACAAACATGGAACAAGTTTCATTTTTTACATTGGCTTTTTGTAACTATCTTTCCATCTTTATCTATTTTTATAATAAACCCATATTTTCAGAAAATAACTTTGTTTCCATAATCAAAAAATTTTAAAAGCATAGAAACTAATGTTTCAACCAATAAAAACATGGAATTATTTAATATTAACAATTTTTTCTTTAATAATAGAATATACCACAAATTTGATTTCAAGGGTTCATTATTTCCAAATGTCACCGTTCGTTCATTAAATTATTTCATATTATTCAATATTTTTAAGTCTACTATCAAATAATAAGAACAACCACAATATAAGATCTACATTGATTCTCTTTTCTTGTCATTGAGAGTGGTTTTATATCAATAACTTTTTATTTACCTTTATCTTTCTTCACATTAATCTTCTAAAAAATGTTATCAACCATATATTTTGTTGGAAACAAAATCAGATATCCTTTTTTATTATTTATTTCAGAGGATTGAATCCCCGTCAAACACTGCCATATGTAATTCGTGGAATATTTTTTGTGTTGATGATTAAACCCATACATATTTTCTATATTCCCAAATCCAACACAATACCAATTATACCCATAGAAATAATATTTTCCACTTTATCTTCTATGTTATCAAGATTTATGAGGATGTTTCTCAGTAACCTTATTTTCTTTAATAATAGAACTTTGTTCAGTCTCAAACTTTTTTTTAACCTGATCCATATTATTCACCTCAGTTTTCTTTTTATCTTGATCAAAACATGACATTGTAGGAGATTTTTAAGGATCATAATTTTTAGAAACATGTAACTTATCAACATTGTTTATTTTTTTCCACATATATAAATTTTCTATCTTTATTCTTCTAAGAAACAATTTTCCACTTTCTTCTTAACTTTTGATGGAATCATTGGATACTTCTTAGGTTCAACTATTCGAGATATTTCTCCGATTTCAGATTTAGAGTTCTTGAAGCTTGTAACCCTCTGCTCATATTTATATTTTTGTGTTGAAAAACTTCTAATACTTATTTTTTTTGTTTTCAAATTAACTTCCTAAATTCCATTAAGATTATTTTCATTCTCAAAATATTTCATCAGGTCATCAATCTCTTTCTTCATCTAAATATTTTCATCATGAAAAAATTATTGATTGTTTTTTAGGAAATTTATTTTTCAATTTATTGATTTATTTCTCATCCATTCAAATAATTCTCATTAATTCTTTAATTTATTCTTTTATATGAAGTTATATACAATAGTGTTCTTCTTCTTCCGAACTATTGCCTCCAAACTCTTCATTTTTCAATATTTTAATGAATGTATTCTCTCTAGGATTATCAGTAGACTTTTCATATTCAGTTTAGCTCTATTATTATTCATTACCATATTTTGAAGAAAAACATATTATTTTGGATTGGGGTATTTTATTTAAGTTCCCTTTGGAATAATATTTATACTAATCAAACTATTTATTCTGCAATATTATCTTCCTTCTATCATCTTCATCACTATTTTCTCCATTCCCTCTTTAGAGGAAATTTATAGAAAAGATCCCAACAACTCCACATTCAATTTTTTTTAAATTTACCCTTATAATTTTATATATTTATATTGGAATTAAAAAAGAATAAAAATTCATCATAATTTTTACATACCTAATTTTTCTAATTAGAATCTATAGATTCTTTTACTTTAAGAATATTTTTCTGTGTTTTTTCTTGGAAACATTTAAAGTCAAATCTCTATCAACTATTATTTTTTCATTTAATAACACTATCCATTCACATATCATATGTGGTTAGAGTACTATGTAAATCATCTCAAGATAATGTTGCAGGATCTCTATCTCCCAATAAAAAAACTTGGGTGTCATACTTGTCTGAAATAATTATCATGATATTTAAATCAATAGAGGAATGTTATTAATTTTCACTAAGACATATTATGGTACCTAAAACATCATTAAACCTTTTAATTATGTCCCTAAAAGATTCATACTCACCAATTTTGAGAACTTTATCATTCATACTCCAAATTTTTAACTTTTCCTTCTTTACTTCTATATTTCCTTCATAAAATTTCCGCAGCGCATCTCAGATATATTTGGTAGTGGATACAACATTCAGCCTTATGAATTCACTTTTATAAAGTTTTCATGGTAATAAATTATTATATTTTTCATCATTCTCAATATTATTCATATCCAGAGACATGAGAGAAACTTTTTATTCAATAGAATGATATCCATCTATAGTTGTTTCCACTTTATCATTACTATGATACATATGAAATGAATATATTATATATTTATAGATATGATATTTCTTACCATCGAAGATCAAAATCTCTTTACTATTCACATAATCTCCATCACAACTTATCTTCCAAAAAAATAGAAATATTAAATTTATGTAATGTTCACTATGATACAAATTGATATTTCCCAACCAAAATCAATGTAACACTAATAGGGGGAGGGTTGAATCAGTGATATATTTTCCTTTTATGATTCCTTTATTTTAAAATAACATTTTCCCCTGTTAATGATTTATCAATTTTCTGATAAAAAAACAGTAACACATCCATTGAAACACAAGTACTTACAATGTCCACTACTCAACAAGAGTAGCTATGTCCTTTGAATGGTTTTAAAAAAATCTAATACCATCCAATCCACTATAAAACAATCCTTTTTGTAGACATAAATAATTATTATATACCCTTATAATTTTTTAGAACTATGACAAATAAAATAGTGCATGTTATTCATATATCAAAAAAAATGTAAATTTTTTTTAAAAAAGATAAAAAAACTTTCTCCAATTTCTTTCATACATGTAAATGTTCTACCTTATCAGCTTTCACATTTATTAAAATTCAAAACAATTATTCACTTTCCTTCCCAAAAGCAGGTAAGAACTTATTTTGACATCATAATGATACTTAATCTAATTTAAAAATCCAAATATTTAGTTTGATTACTTAGTTAAGAAATATCAATCTTACAGAATACGACTGAAACAATATTGAACTACTTTTGATTCAATTTGGAAATCTCAGTGCAATTTCCAAATCTGAGGACCCAATATGATATGATAATCATAGAATATGATCATTATTATTATTCTACTTTCAAGAAAACTTCCTCAAGAATGATCTATTAAAAAAATATTTTTTCAAAAACATCATAACTTCTTTATATTTTTCCACACCTGAATAGGGTTCTAATCTATCGAAAAGTGAAATTTAATCTCCTCATTTTCTAAGTACACCAAAAGTGTTTTAGCTGGGAATATGAAGAGTTTTACCACTCAACCAAATTTACTAAATCTTAAATTACCCCTTCATTTCAGCTCTATTTTTGACTTATTCAACACTTCTCTACTATTATCAATTCTTTCTTATCCTTCTAGAGTATTTTCATGTCTTTAGATGGATTAAAAATTTCTAAACATTCTTCATTCCAATTCTGATTTTCATTATGATTTCTTCATTATAATGAAGTCTTACTGTCACTCTAATTTACTTGACTCAATTGATTATACATCAGAACTGAATAATTCACTTTACAATTCACAGTAAAAATTGATACAAAAACTACTTAGTATGATACTATATACCAACTATTAGTTATGTAAATTTCAAACCATTATTCTATAATCATTTTTTCAATGTCTATAGATATCAAAACTTCATTGTAGAATAATGGAAAAAATATTCAAAACAACATCAAGCTTCCCTAGGAGACACTTTTGAAACTACATAAAAATATTTCATGTTTCCTTATTTTCCTCATAATTTTGATCTTTTTTCCAGTGATGTTTTTGTATAATTCTAAGATTAATGTATCAAACACTAATTTACAACAATAAATCAGTATCAACTCTAGTCCAATGAGTCAGAACCACATATGAAAAAACAATCAATAGATTTTTATTTTTTCTCGTAACAAAATTTAGTGAAAAAAGTAGGAATTCCTTTCCTCTTAATATAGTGGTAAACATATCAGAGTTTTTAATTCATTTTTGATCATCTTGATACAAATAATTCAACCTGATGAAAAGGTTTGACTTTATTATTTATCTTTATATATTTTATTCATCTATTAGTTTCTTACATACATATTTCCTAAAAAACACTTTATTTATTTATAATTTGTCTCAAAATATCCAAAGAAATAATTATACCTTTGAATGATCATTGGAACAACATGTATGATATATCTGGTTTAGATGAAACTTTATTCCTTTTTTGATCAAGTTTCAAAAAAAACTCTATAATTCATTAAATTCTTTATATAATATTTGAATCTTTTGGATTATTGGTCAGATTGAAAACAAGAATATTCTTCTTCTCACATTTTGAAACAAACTTCCCAGCAATCAAATGATGCTATGTTCAATGATCACACACTAATAATCGATGAATGGAAATAATTTACATTATTCTTCCACAAACTCATACTTTTATCATGACTTGTTCATGAATTTTATCATTTTATGATCATAGTAGAATCTAATGAATTACATTGTATAGTTTCTGTTACATTAAATACTTTGAATATCTTCTTTCTTTCAAATCAAAACTAAAACTAATTGGCATCACTTGTTCTCCCCATGTCCTTATTATGTCAAGCATAACCTATTTTACAGAAAAACATATGATTAATGGGAACTCAAATATTATAAAACAATCCTTAGATTAAGATTGTTTCCATCTATACATCGATACTTTTCATTATTATGATCCAAGATTTTTTTTGACCCAATGTGAGTATGATGAATAGCTTCACATGCAAAATATAGCTAGCCCTAAAAATCAGAACAAAGAGGCATTCTTATAAAAATTGTGTATGATACATTGATTTTGAATCATCGTATTATATCCCTATCACCCAATCACTAAATATTATAAATTTATGTGATTTATTTTTCGTGAAAAAAATACATTACATGCATCAAAAACTTTCTTCATCTACCAAAAAAACTTCTTTCTATATTGGTCCCAACATCATCGATGCCATAGACATATCCTCAATCATATAGAGGGCATTATTTGAATTCATTAACATCACATGGTTCCTGAATTCCAAAATTTACCTAATCTTCATCCTCAACTTGAGTCATAATCATTTTATAACACATCATAATCCTTAAGAACATTTTTGTGATTTTTTTGTGGTTCAATCCATACTTTTTCCCTTGGGTACAGTGAGAATCTCACCATGATATAACAACTAGACACATGAAATTTCATGTCAGTATTAACTAAAGCTTCCCCCTCTACCCTGGAACTATCATATTCATATATTTTCTTTTGGGACTAAATCCTTTTACACATACTATTACACTTTTATAAGAATAAAAATCCATTAAATACAAACCAAGGATAAAAAATACAATTGTCTTTGGAATACTGGTAACATAATTATAAATCATGATAACAAAATAAAACATTTTTTATTTATCTATATAATGAGGTCCTAACTCGTTTTGATATCCTATAAATTAATAGGATAATATGAGGAATACATAGATAATGGGGCTTATCTAGAAACCCCAGTAAGTCAATAAACATTGGAATAAAGAAAAAACCATTAGTGAGAATTCATGACATGATAACATAGAAGGAAAGGATCATGAATAAACATAAAAAGGCATAATATAAAGAACATGTAATCATATTATCATGTTAATATATTAATTTCGAAGAAACGTATATTATATAACAAACATTAGTTAAGGTTAACATCCAAGGGGATATCACATGGAGTATATAGTACCATAATGGATTATGGTTACTATCTAATCCCATACATAATGTCTCGTGAGAAAAAAAATTACCAAATAAATTAGAATTCTATCTAGGTGAAACTATAATAATATGTACATTCAAGTGGGTTCCACATAAATCTACAAAAAATAATCACTAAACGTAAGGGTTTCCTGTGGAATGAACTGGGTTCATAATCATGTCATAGTGAATAACCAAGGGGTTTATCATAGCGGTATCCTACAAATAAGGGATTGAATAATTATTAGAAAATAATAATGTATAATTAATATTGTATCATTAAAAATTATTCCCAAATAATGGGAAAACATGAAAAATTGTGTTTAGGTAACTTTAGAATTGTTCTAGCTTAGTGTAGTTTTAGGGAAGATATTAAAGAGTCCTTAAACAGGATAACCGAATAATTATTTATATAAAACTAGAAATGAACTAAAATATATTTTTCAATGAAAGAAAGTGTTTTTATATAAAATTGGGTTTATATAATTTTCTATTGATTTATATTGAAAAGGGGTAAGAAATAGAGAATTTCCCTTTAATCAGGTTTTCATATCAAGAGAAATTTAGAAGGGTACCTTTTATGACATATATTTTCCCATAAAAGAAAGATAAATTGATATATATATATATATATTTGTGTGTGTTTTTGGAACATTTATATAAAATATAGGAGAAATATATAATAACAATGAAGTGATAAATTGATTCAACGAGAGATAAATCATTACCCAACTGAATTATAGAGGTTTGGGGAGATCCGATAGCTTATTTCTTAATGAGTTATGAACACACACTAAATGACCTAGATAGAAAAATTAAATTCTTTAATAACATAATTAATAACCTATTACACATTTATTTTATTTATTTTAAGTTTATTATGTTAGTTTATCGAAAATTTAACGACTTATAGTTTTGAATTTTGGTGTTTTGAGAGCATTCATTTCACAGTTTAATGGTAAGATCACTTATCAATAATTATAGATGTTCTTGTTAAATTGGACTAAAACTAAAGATGTTTAATTAAATCATACTAATGATCTTATATGTGTCTAAATGATTAATATATACCATTATGTTGTTTGGTATGAGGTTGATTCATTTGATAAAACATTAATGATGAAAGTTTAGTTTATTTTGGTTCTATTTTTCAACCATCATGAACTAGATTAATTTTATTTAATATATTTTTCTATATATTAGTTATAGAAAAATAAATGAGTTACAATATACATATTACAATATAATTTATTTTTAATAACGTTTTGATGACCAATATTGGAGGGGATAAAGGAAAATTAAAACTAAATATCCACATAGTTTGTTAACAGCTATTATTTTGACAACTATTTCATTTTTAATTGAATTAGAATAGATGAGAAAAGGAGTGGATAAAAGATATTACATTATAAATATAAAATTTTAGATTATAAATTATACTTAATTTATTATATTTTTATCAATGAATGATGTGATTATAAGGTAAAGGTTGAAAGAAAATTAAGAGTGGTAGTTTGAGAATATTACCTATTGAATATTACATCCTTGAAGGACCCCTTAAAGAAATTGTAGTGAGACTCTTGGTGAGAAAAAAGAAGATATAAATTTTTATAATACGAAGGAGTGGTTTTGAAAGATATTTTTAATTATTCATTGTTGAAAATTATTGAGTAGAAGGGGTTGTGGGGGGTGGTATTTATTAGGGGAGGAGAGAGGTGTTTATTATTATTATATTCATTACTTTCTTATTTTCGGTCAATACAATCAATAATATTGTTTTCTACAACTATATACAATAAATAGTGAATTTTAGTTAGAACAATTGTGTTATGAAATCGTCCATGACTCAAGAGAATCATGTATTTGACTGATAATGTTATATACCATAAATTATCATAGTTCACTATTCACCAGAAATTGAACTTGTTTTAGAAAAATAAAAAACATAAATCCATTCCATTTCATGATATGTTCATTTAAAAAATTGATTCAATTATATTTGAATAATTTTATAAATATTAGAAATTTAACTTTTAACTAAAATCACCATTTATTCATAAAATATTGATTTTAATATTATAATCGATTTTATAACCCTTTCAAAAATTAGTTATGGCCTCATAAAATATCATATAATTATAATTAAACTTAATATTTTTTTCAATACATTTTATGAAAATAAATTTTATTTTAATTCATTATATTCAATATAAAAGTTCAAATTAAATTAGTACATTTTATAAAAACACGGACACTTAATTTATCCTTTTTAAATCAATAATTAGATTTTAAAATGATATAAAAATATCATATTTTCATTTTTTACGATGAAAAAATATTATTTTACATTTTTATAGATATGGTGTCTATTTGAAAGAACATACTATTATATTTAATGGTCATATTACTATTCTAATGTTTAGGTTACTATTCCAATAGTCATATTACTTTTATATTGGTCATAATTATAATGACCATTGATTTTCTATATTTCCTATAAATACTTCTTAATCCATTAATTTTTTATTCACATATTTATTTTGAAATTTTATTTATACATTCCTATTAAATATAAATATTTTATTATTGACATTATAATTCTTATCTATATATTTTTTCATGAGAGAGTTTATTCTAGTGGATCGAGGAGATCCAAATTATCCTATTGTTATTCAATTATTTTAAATTTATTTTCCCATTGTAATATTTGGCATTATTATTAGATTCATTACTGAATAATGTATCATTCTTCTTTTATGAGAATATTGTTTTTTTGGTTTCTCAATGTGATGTATGTTCTTTATACTTCATGAAACAATTATAAGAAGGGATATTCCATTGATAAAATTTTGAGTAATTAATTATTCCCCCCTAAAAAAATTTTACACTAAAAATTTATTATTTACATTCAAATATGAAAACATGTAAGGAAACTTCTCCATTAACTCTTTATCTAGTTCCAGTTTTTCCTCTTCATTTTTATAGTTCCCCGATTATACTTTGACCATATGAGTAGTATTTGGCATAAAACATTATCACTAGAATCAATGATCTTCACAGAAATTTCCTTATAAGAGATATCAGTTTCCATCAATACAACCTCTTAATTGAGTGCATTCCAATGATTTGGTATTTACTTCTCAAGAGAGATATGTTGAATACATCATGTACTTGATAAATGGTTTGTGGAAGTTCTATTCTATAGGCCACAACTCTAACATGATCAAGAATATCAAAGGGGCGTATATACCAGGGTCATAAATTTCCATTCTTCCAATATCTCATGACTTTATTCCAGGTAGTTTTATAGAGGAATAACTTATCTCTACCCTCAAACTCCAAGACTGATCAATTATTTTTCGCATAACTCTTTTGTGGACATTGGGAAACAATCATGTTTTACTTTATGGTCATAACATTTTCTTTCATTTCTTCTACAAATTTATCAACCAGAAACTTACATTCAATGACTTCATCCTAGTATGTAGTTGTTCTATATCATTCTAATAAAGGGATCCAAATAGAACAATATGTATTCTTTAGTGTAAAATATTATTTTAAGATAACTCGACCAGAGGAAGATGTTTTCCCCATCCTCTATTTAATTCCATCAAGGATTATCTTAACATATATTCAAGTGTCCGAATAGTAAAATTTGACTGGCCATCATTTTGTGGTTCAAAAGATATTCAAAAGTTTCTATAATTATTTAGTCAATGTTTGAAACTTTTACAAAACATGGAAGTAAATCCCAGATCTCTATTAGATACAATTGATAATGATAATCCATGTAGCCACCCACATCTCTAATATATATCCATGAAATTTGACTGAGTGATAATTCCTCTTGAATATAAATAATGTTAGTAGACTTCGTATGATGGTCTACAACAACCCAAATATAATTATTTCTTCTATATATATTTGGATGTCAATTAAAAAAGAAGGTGGCGACATTTTCCCATTTCCATGTTGGTATGAGTAATGGTTTCATCATCTCCTTATTATTTTTTCTTCCAACATTCACTTGATAAAATACTAGGAACTTCGATGTATATTCAGTTATCACCTTCTACATATTGTCCCACCAAAATTGATCTTAGATATCCAGATATATATTTTTTCTTTTTGGGTATATGCAGAAGGGTCCTATTTGAACATTATTCAAAATATATTTCATTATCTTTGAATTTTATGGTATACATTTTCATGAACCAAATATTATATCTTAAGAATCATTTATTTTAATCTCTGAGACTTTCCCATTTTGGATAACTACTTCTTTCTTCTGAATTTCCACATTATCTATTTGACTATCCTCTATCTTCTCTAAAAGGAATGGTTCAGAAATAATTTGAGAAATAACTGATGATGTTTCTTCTAATATGATTCCAATTTATATTCTTTTAAAATATATGATGATTGGATACTTATCATTTCTTATCATAAAAAGGTGTAGGATCCTTTAATCTAGGATAATAATCCACTTTATTTTAATTATTATGGTGATAGTAGTTTGAAAGGTCATAATCCTTAATGGGAAATAACCATATTTCCTAGCGCATATTATACTCTTTCTATGTGGATACTTATTTTAGGAAATTATGATGGTTATATATCTTAAAATACTACCATAGAGGTTATAACACTAGATTTTCAATGTGAAGATCATAGATTTTAACCCCATATCATGCATGGGATAGATTTTCTAATGATAATTTTGCTACATTGGGGCCTAGGCTATCACTATATAATTTTGAATTTGTGCGCAACATAATCTCTTATGTAATGAATTCTTTTACAAGTGTTCTCTATTTCTAGTTAGTGTGTGTACTAGTGCGAGGATAATCCTAGTTTTCAAATCATTGTAGAAGTTGATGTTATTAATTTATTCACAACTTCTTATTTCCTATCCTTAATTATTTTTTATTAGAATATCATAATGGGTTTTAAATATTCCCGTTTTAATATTAAATATAATTTTGAGCACTATTTGTATTAATCCAGATTCAAGTAAGTTTACTTTTTTGAATCATAACTATCATAATAAATATCGAATTTGTGATATTCTTGTTTTATAGGATTCTAAATTTAATTTATAACATATCATGAGGAGTATTCATTATCCAATTCAGAAATCAAAAGTGTCATATGGTCCACACAAGAAGGCCCAAAGAATCTGTCAATAAACTAGACCAGCCATGAAGATTGAAATAATGGGATCAATCCAAAAACTAAATTTTATTAAACTCCCAAATATACATGTTATTATAATAGGTAATCATGGATAAAACATTCATGGCCAAAGTCTACCACAATGTGGCCAAGATTATTATATGAATTCTTTACCACCATTCCCTCTGGAAGTTAAATTCGGCACACAATTATGGAATTGTATCCTGATATATAATTTAATTAGAGATGCTATTTTTAATTGTGAAATATTAGATATAGGAGGACTAATTTTTGATGAAAGTTTTCGGATTTGAGAGCATATTCCTATTCAAAAAACAATTCACATTTTGGCCTTGAAATAGTCTAGTTTGAAATGGACATACTAATTTTGTTTAATGGAACTATCATAACATTAGCTCCTTAAGTCCAATTTACACCATAGTTTCAAAGTATATATAGAATATCCATATAAATAACTTTTAATAAGATCATATATCGATATTTAATTTTATTGTTGGCCAAATTGGTGATAAAATTGTTGGAGCCGATCTCGAATGGAAAAATTCCACCACCATTGGGATATAAATGAATCCCCCTATTCTCCTTACATGGGGTTGTAATTTTAAAGAAAAGGAGGTTTTGTTGGCACGAAAGAGGCTCTACAAAATTCATGGTAGGATCTAACATACTCAGGTTTCTACTTGAGATACCATTCATCCATGATTGTTTTGATTTACTTTTGTATTCTTCTTTTTTTAGTAATCTCATAAGTGTTTGTTTTGTAATTCTGCTTTAAGGAAAGTGTATTTCTCATTAACTATTAATATCATATACCCTCTATTTTTAAATATTTATGTTTCTTAAATTTCATAAATCATGTTAAAAATAAATTTCTTCTTTTTCTTTCTCATTCAATCGAAATTCCGTTCTTAATTCTCTTCATCGCTCTGGTGTGTGTTCGGCATACTGCTCTTATCTTATCCCTTTATTTTTTTTCTTTTTATAATTAATCATCATAAATATTATAACCAGGTTCTTATCCATAGAAATTGATTGGTAAATATACCATTTGGGTGAGTTATAATTTGGGGATGTTAAGTTATTGAGAACTTTTTCTCGATGAATATTCTTTGAATTGACAATATGTATACTGAACTAAAATTATCATGGATTAATGAAATATTTTTCTTAACCTATGGATTCCATAGATTATTAAAACCATAAATATACTACCATAAACATATACTTATTGAAATTAGAACCCTAGGTTATTTTTAGGCTTGGATTAAAGCCTTAAAACGTGGGATTTCTAATCAATGTAATCTTGTAAAGTGGGTGTTAATTTAATGTAATATAAAGAAAACATCAAGGATATCATAATATTAACACTCTAATGATGAACTCACCCCAATATTTACTAAATTTTTAAATCATTTTAAATCAATAAATCATTTCAATTATTCTTTGAAAACAAATTCTTTAATCATAATACAATCAAATAACGACAATCGACTATTAATAAGTATCATCACCGAGGATTCAACCCGAGTGCTTCTAAACACATTAGCAGAGCACCGGAACCTTGAATGGCCGATATGAAATAATCATAAACAGAAAAAAAACAAATAAAACCCCATCTTCCTATTACTTCTAAAAATATATTTGAATTCCCCGTTGTCTCCCAAATAATCCCTTGGAATTGTTGGACCCTAACATTGAGAAAACTCTTCTCCAACTTAGGAGGAACATTGTGTATAATAAAATCATTCCATAACAAGTCCTTGTACCGAAAATTAAATTAGATATGGATAATCCTATGGAAAACAATTAAAAATGTTCTTCCCATGATATTAATTACCAACCCCTTGGTATTCAATATCCAAACATAGAGGATGAATTCAAACTAAAATCGGGTTTGATTCATATTCTTCCTCATTTCCATGGGCTAACCGGTGAGGATCCACATATTCAACTAAAAGAGATCCATGTTTTGTGCTCTACAATGAATCCTCAAGGGGTTTTTGAGGAAGAAATAAAACATTGAGCATAAACTTTACCCCCATTTGACACTACTATGTCATGAATTTACTATCTCTATACTGGTTCCATAATCACATGGAATGAAATGAAGCACCTTTTCTTAGAAAACTTATTTTCTTCTTATCGTTCGGCTTCTATAAGAAAGGAAATAAGTGGTATTCATCAATTCCAAAATGAATCTTTCCATGAGTATTGGGAGAGGTTTAAAACGATTTTTGCAACCAATCCACACCACCAAATCCCTCCCCAACTCTTGATCCAATACTTCTATGAAGAGTTATTGGATATGGAGATAACTCTCATTGATGCCGCAAGTGGTTGTGCTCTTTTTGATAAAACTACCATAGATTCAAGAGATATCATAAGAAACATGGATGAAAACACATAAAAATTCCATACTTGAGCACATTCTCAAGTCAAAAAAGCCTTAGATAGTCAATATATAGAGTTGAAAGGAGGGCAGAGTGGATGAGTGAACATACATGTCTTGTGTAATAACTTGTTTTTGTGGAGAAATCCCTAACCTCATATTCTTTTCAGTCTCTATTCCCTAGACCATTAAAAAATGTTGTATTCTTCATCTCCCTATCTCATACAACTAATACATGTTCATAACTTCAAGAGGATCCATCTAATTCACCCAGACCAATGGAGACCAATGTAACATATGCTCAAAAGAACCACAATCCTCTATAATTATGTCAGTTTGTTAGATACATCAACCAACACCACTCTGATCCTTTCTTTTCTACCTATTACCTTATCTTGAGATATGGGAATCCAATTTCTCATCCCCTACAATTTCCCCATAAAAACTCTTAAACTATTTAAATATGGTTAAGGTGGTGGTAACTTCTATAAACCAAATCATTTTGTTACTCAAACTCAAAAGTACAATCCCCCTCCTAGATTCCACTATCATAGTGAGCCGTCCATATTCCCAAACCAATACAATCGTTTTCCCAAGATCCAAAATCAAGGTAATCCCAATCCGGGAGAAGCCTCTTCTTCTATGAAACCATGAGAAAGATTAGTGGAAGATATTTCATCCTTCAACCATTCCAACCTTAAAAATATTGAAACCCAAATTAGTCAACATGCATCCCACATGAGCTAGTAGAAACAATGAAATTATTCCCAACTATAAGATCAACCATTAATAAACCCTAAGGCTAATGTAAAGGCAATTTCACTTAGATCAGGAACTAAAATTTTTATGCTTCATGATGAGTCCTCCAACTCACTTTTAAATGTTGACCTAGAAAATGATAAGAAGAATAAATTAAAAAAGGATCCCAATTCCATTCACCCACCTCCTTCCATTCCACTTAGGATCCCATTTCGTTTTACTAAAACAGTTTCAAATATAAGGAAGTCCTTTGATCTTGATCCTGAAATGATTGACATGTTTAGACTTGTTAACGAAAACATTCCCCTCATAGATTCCATAAAAACATCACTACGTATGAAATGTTTCTTGAAGAATTTTTCACCCAAATGAGGAAACATTGGACCTTCTAAAATGATTCCACCCAAGAGTATATTATTATAAAGTGAAAATATCCAAGGACCTTTAAGTTCCATGATAGATTAGAAGTTACAACTTTGATGATGCAGTCATAGAACTAGGAGCCTCAATTAATTTCATGCACAAATAAATCATCTCTATCCTTGGTATAGGTACCTTATATCCAATTGGTGTTGTACTTTAAATGTCTAATAGAAGAACTACTAGTCCTGAGGGTATAATCGTGGATGTCTTTGTTCGTGTGAATGATCTTATCTTCACTGCTAATTTATATGATCTTGACATTGAAGGTGAGGTGAACTATTATCGATCTCCCCTAATTCTTGGAAGAAAATTCATAATGATAGTGAGAACCATTATCGATGTCCATTAAGGTATCTTATCCATGGAATTTGGGGACCAGCTGCTCAAGTTTAACATTTTCCATGCCATGCGATACCCATAAGAGGATCAATTTGGATTCTCAATCCATGCTTCTAAAGACACTTCTGAGATTCAATTTAACCCCAATCCATCATATTCTTCATGTTATAATGATAAAGGAGATTTTGAATTTTTCTTCCTCATTAACCAAGTCTTAAATAGGGAAGTTGATATGGACATGTAATTCATAGGATCTATCAATCTAGAGGATATAAAAATATTTATTGAGTCCCACAACAACATTGATCTCTACTTCTCCACCTTGGATAGTATTAAGGAAAATTCATACGAAGAAACTGATGTCCCTTAATCCATTCCTGAGTTGTCTAACCCACAAATAAAAGATGAGACAGATCTTAAAGATCTTTCTAAATAAATAAAATATTCTTTTTTTCCATGATCACTATGATCCTAACATTAAATCCATTTCACTTACTGAAATTGAGGAGGTAAAACTTGTTTAGGTGTTAGAGGAAAACAAAAAGATCTTAGGTTGGACACTATATGACATACCAATAATCAAATCGGCCCTTTTCATGCATCACATACATCTTTTGGAATAATACAAACCAATTAGACAACCACAAAGAAGACTTAATAAAATAATACTTGATGTAGTTAGGGAAGAGATCACTTAGATTCTTCAAGCTGGTATTATCTACCCAATTTTTGATAGTGAATGGGTTAGTCTAATTAATTTTGTACATAAGAAGGGCGGGATAACTGTTCTCACAAATGAACAAGAGGAGGTAGTCACAACACAAGTGAAGAAAAAATGGTGTGTGTGTGCATCAACTATAAAAAATTTATGGTTGAAATAAGAAAATATCACTACCATATTATTTTCCTTGATAAAATTATAGAATTATTAGCTATAAAGTCACATTATTTCAATCTTGATGGATACAAAAATTATTTTTAAATCCCAATTGTACATTAGGTCCATGAAAATAAATCATTCACTTTTCTCTTTAGATCATATGAATATAGGAGAATGACTTTTGGACTTTGAAATGATCCTGCAACATTCTGATGGTGTATGATGATTATTTTTTCTGAATTCAATGAACACTACATGGATGTCTTCATCGATGACTTTACCATTTATGGTGAGTCATTTGAATATTTTTTGAATTCAATCTCTCTAGTCGTTGAAAAATATGTCAAGTTAACCCTTGTGTTAAATTTTTAAAAATTTCCCTTCTGTGTCACAAATGGGATTGTTCTAGAGAACATAGTTTCAATAAAGGGTATTGAATTCGATCCTTGTAAAATTTAAGTGATCCATTCACTTCCTAAACCCACCTCTATTTGAGTAATCTGTTCATTCCTCAGTCATGCTGGTTTTTATTGGTGATTAATCCATAAATTCAGTAGGATTTCCCCCACAATCACTCAATTTCTCCCAAATGATGTCACTTTTGATTTTGATGAGGTTTGTAAGAGATTTTTCATTGAACTCAAAACTAGGCATACATTTTTCCAGATAATCAAACTCCCAGAACGGTCCATACCCTTTGAGTTTATGTGTGATTATTCTGATAGAGACATTGGGGATGCTCTTAGTCAAATAAGAGAAAAAATTCATCATGTCATCTATTATTCATCAAGAAAATTAGATGAACCCAAATATCACTACACATTGACTGAAAAATAACATTTAGAAATGTTTTTTTCAGAGATAAATTTCAGCCCTATCTCTTAGGTGAAAAAATAATCATCTTCATAGACCATTCTTTTATAAAGTTCTTACTCAAGAAAAGTGACTCCAAATGGAGGCTAATAAGATGGATCCTACTGCTCCATGAGTTTGACCTCTAAATCAAAGATAGTCTAGGAAAATAAATCCATGTGGCCGATCACCTGAGTAGAATTTATAATTATTATCATTCCAAAATAATTGATCCTAAATTCCCCACTGAGAACCTTTTATATCTCACTCAAAATTCACCACAGTATGCCCCAATTGTAAATTACTTGGTTACTAGTGATTTTCTGGAAAAGTATTCGAAAGAAAAATGTAGCTGAAAAGTGATTCAAAATACTCTGTTTGGATGAAAATAAACTTTGGAAAACTGGGGAAAAGATGGTAATTATGAGATGCTTTGATGAAGATAAGAATTATTTTATATTAGAATTCCATCATTCACTTCCTAGAGGGGGCCACTTTAGAAAACCAAAGACCTCCCTAGTGTTCCTAAACTCTATATTCTTATAGCCTTCACTCTTCAAGGACTCATATATGTTCTTTAAATTGTGTCCCACATTTTATAATTTTGGTACAACTTCCAGTTGAAATTAAATGACCAAAAACCCATTAATCTTCAGTGATATCTTATATGTTTGTTGAATCGATTTCATTAGACCATTCCCTTATTCTAATGGATTCTCAAACGTTCTTTTTGTGGTTGATTTTCATTCTAAGTGGGTTGCGTCCAACACACAAGAAATGATGATTCACATACTGTTAGTGAGTTCCTAAAAACCCACATATTCCATAGATTTGGAACTCCTTGTTCCTTGATATGTGACTTCGAAACACATTTTAGTAATAGTACTATAAAATGTATTTTAAAAAATAATGTTGTTTTACATAAAATATAAACTTCATATCACCCCCAAACAGATGGAATTGCTAAAATTTCTAATAGAGAAGTGAAAATATTTCTTGATAGTACTGTTAATCCCACCAGAAATGACTCACCAAAGAGACTTGGTGAACCACTCTGAGCTTATCGAACTACCTATAAAACACCCATTGGGATGTCACCATTTTGGATAATTTTTTTAAAGCCTTCCATTTACCAGTTGAAATTCAACATAAGTGTTTTTGTGCTGTTAAAACAAGTAATTTGATTGTGATAAATCTGGTGAAGAAATATTGTAGCAGTTGGCTAAATTGGAGGAGCTTTGACATTATTCCTATGAGAATTCAAACCTATACAAGAAAAGGCTAAGGTACCCCATGACAAACACATCCTGTAGAAGTTATTTCACAATGTTTAAAAGCTAATTATCATCAATTCTCAATTTCAAAATCACCAAATAAAGCATAATTCTTGTTTAGAAGGTCCTTATATTGTTTCTAATGTTTACCCTTTTGGTACAGTGAAAGTACAAGACCCCACTTCCAAAAGGACATTCACAGTTAACAGACATCGGTTAAAGCATCACCGTGAGAGGACACACATCTTAGGAACCATATTGACTTCCATCGGATCCAAAACTTCTACAATTGACCCACTACTGTATAAAGATGATGACCCACCAAATCTAAACTAGGGTACCTCTTTTCCTTTAACTCCCTCTCAATATCCCACTTTTTATCTCTTTATTCTTCTTCCTATCACTTTCATTTTTTACCACTTTCTTCATCAAAACCATTATTTTTCTCTTTTTCTTTAGTGTGGGTGTGTATTTTAAAAGCACTAAAAAACAAATAAAAATTAAAATAAACCAAAACGGTCATACTTACTCACCATCAAGTTTTGAAAATTTTTCCATCCATTTTGGGGAGTAAAAAGACATGCTTTTATCTAAAAAATATCGTATTTTCATTTTGATTTTGGATAAAGATTTTTTGTCAAAATGAATGAATTTTGAATGGTCAATTTTTTATTTGGAAAATGATTTTCCCCAACCATGAGGATCAAAAATATCATTCATGACAAGGAAACATATGGAAATATTTTTAAAATGTGTGTTTTCACCCCTAATTGGGGGTCTTGATATTGGTGACCATTAATCTGGATTTCTTACTTTGGTGTACATTGATACGATATAGTCATTTTCTTGACCACAAGATAATTAAAATATCTAAATAACCATCCAGCTGCCTTACATTAATATCCATTTTGAGAGACCCTTTGAGCCTTTGAAAACCTTTTCTTTAATAGACACATTAGCAGCCTAATACCTTGTCCCACTCAACATATACCTGGATTTATATTGTATAATTTATTGAAATTTAAGAGTGGGTCATCGATTTAATTTTGGGTGAAATATCCTTGATTTGAAATGTGTTTTCACATTATTGAGTACATGAATCCATTTTATTGTGGGGGAGATGTTTTCATTCAGTGAGTTTTTGGGAATGGACTTTCATTTATGTAATTTTTTAAATTTTATTGACAATTGTTCAAAAAAATATTAAAAAAGAAAAATAAAAGAATAAAAAAATGTGTTCTGTCTTTGGTAGGTAAAAAATAACTCTTAATAAACCATTTATCTTGTTATAAAAATTTTAATTATTGTCTTGGGGAGATAAAAAATGGGTTGGGATATGAGTGTGAGATATTTTTTATGTTCAACTTTTGAAAAAATGCACAAAATAAAATGAAAAAAAAATCTTATGACATTGGTAAAAGTTTTTTGTTTTGTAAATATTTCATATTCTCATCTACTTCAAATATTATTCCACCATTTTTTATTTATTCACAAAACCATTCCCATGAAAATATGTGTTTTCATTTCTTTTGGTGTTTCTTTTCATAAATAATTGTTCATTATTTTACCCAGGCTGATGTTTTACCCCTATTTTCCTCTCTTTTGGAAATTAAATTCCTTCCATCCCATAGCTTCAAATATACCACTTAAAAAGACCTCTTGATTCTTGTGCACATTAGGATAGGGAATGGAAGCTGATATCCCTTTAAAACTCAAATAGTTTAACTTTTAATTACTGAATGAGTGGACCTCCATAAATAAATTCTGACCATCTTGAGAGTATGTTTTGCGTGCCAACCTTTTCAATTTATAATTTTATCAATAAAAACAAATTGTTTTTGGAATTTTTTGTTGTAAAAATTTGTGGTGGCATTAAATATGGATGAGTTAAATTGTATAAACCTTCCTTGATTGGGGAAAAATGTTCTATATTTGTTAGTCAGTGAGAATGAATTTGTTTTGTTTTAATATTTGTTTTAGATGAGGACATGCACAAGACAATGTATAGGGTAGTAGATGTTATGGATTTATTCACAACATTTTATTTAATCCCTTTAATAATTTTCTATTTAAATTTCATAATTGGTGTTAAATATTAATGTGTTAATATTAAATATAATTTTTAGCACAATTAAAATTAATCAATATTCAAGTCTGTTTTTTGTTTTAATCATAAATGTCATCCTACTGATCCAAATTGTGTGATTTTTTTGTGTAATACATAATTGAATTTATAGCATATCATGAGAAGGATTATTTGGCCAAACCTACCATGTTAAGGGTCATAGGGTCCACACATAAGGCTCAAAATATCTGTCAATAAATTGGACCATCCATGAAGATAGTATTTTTGGGCTCAATCCAAAAACCCAAATTTGATGAAACTCTTGAATGTGTTCATGATTATCCAAAGTAATCATGTATAAAATTTCATGTCCCAACTCTTCCAAAAATAGTCCCAAATGGTTCTATGATTTTCATCCCACCATTCTATCTGGGAAATAACACCAACACAAAAATTATGAACTTTTCTATATATATAAATATTAATTCAGGCTTCTATTATCCATTATGAAAGGAATAATATGGGTGGAAGACTTTTTTGAAGAATGTGTTTGGATTTTACGGCATATTTCTATTAAAAAACCCATTCACATTTTGGACTTGAAAAAGTATGGATTGAAAAGGGTAGATTAAAATTGTTTAACAAAACTCCTATAACTTTGTCTCCTTAAGTCCAATGGAAGCCATATTTTCATATTAGATATAGTAGAACCATATATAAAACTTTTAGGAAGATAATATATCGATATTCATCTGTCCAATAAGTAAAATGGGAGAGCCAAATAGAGGGGAATATTTTGAATGCAAACAGTCCACCACCATTGGGATATAAATTCACTCTTCTCCTCGAAAGGGGTTGGATTTTTAGAGAAAATGAGGATTGGTTTTCATGAACAAGACTCTGAAATAGTTTTTGGAGGATCTTCCATTCTCATGTTTCTACATGAGATACCAATCCACATTGTTTCTTTTCATTTAATTTTGTATTCTTCTTCAATTGTAATCTCATTAGTGTTTATTTTGTAATTATGTTTTAATGCAAGTATCTTTCTCATTAAATATTATTATCATATACCCTCTATTTTGAAATATTAATGTCCATTAAATCTATTAAATCATGTTAAAAATAAATATCTTCATTTTCATTCTCATTCAATTGAATGTCTGTTCTGAATTCTCTTGATCATTCGTGTGTGGGTTCGGCGCACCGCTATTTTATTATTTCTTTATTCTTTTTACTTTAATAATTCATCATCATAAACATTACAACCATATTTTTAACCAAATCAATGTTTGAGTAAATCTACCATTGGGTTGAGTTATAATTTTGGGATGTTAAGTTATTTATATTTTTTCTTGATGAATATTTTTTGAAATAACACTGTGTATGTTGAGATGAAAGTCTCATGGATGAATTACATATTTTTCTTAACATAAATATTACATGGAATAGTGGAAAAATAAATACACTACCATAGACATGAAATGATTGATATTACAACCCTATGATATGTTAAGTATTGGATTAAAGCCCTAACACTTGGGAATTCTAATCAACATCGTCTAGTAAAGTGGGTTTTAATTTAATTCAATGTAAAGAAAAGCTCTAGATCATCTCAAGATTAACTCTATAATGATGAACTCACCCCAATATTTATTAAATTGTTAAATCAATATAAATATATCAATAATTACAATTATTCTCTGGAAACAAACCCTCAATCAAAATACAATCTACTAAAAACAATCGTCTATTAAAAGGCATCATTACCGAGGATTCGACCCAAGTGCTGCTATACACATTAGCAGATAACCAAAACCATGACCAGTCGATAGGTGATAATCAGGCACGCTTTAGCATTCTTTACATTAAATGGTCTAAATAAAATTTACTCCCTTCCACAATATCTTTGAATTAGTGGGTTTGAAAGTCATGATATGTTCCTGAAAAATAATCCATAATTCTCATCATGACCAAGGAAACTA
Source organism: Viscum album (assembly GCA_963277665.1). Classification (NCBI taxonomy): domain Eukaryota; kingdom Viridiplantae; phylum Streptophyta; class Magnoliopsida; order Santalales; family Viscaceae; genus Viscum; species Viscum album. Next base: position 1,493,998,558 of record OY728147.1, on the reverse strand, counting down.
TGGACTTAGATTACAAAAAATATATATGCCACTCCTCAATTTTCATTGTCTTAAATGGGTCTATAGTTATCCCTTTTCAGGTGATAACATTTCCCAAGAATGATACTTCAACAATTCAGAAATCACGTTTACTATAATTTTGATATATATTCTCGCTTCACAAATTCATTAGTAGAGTATTCAAATGGTCCTCATTCTCCTCCTTACTCTTAGATAATATAAGAATATCATATATAAAGGCTACTAAAAATTGATCGATGTAATCTATAAAGACTATATTCATTATGTATATGAATATAAATGGATCATTAGTCAATCTAAAGTGAATCACTATGAACTCATAGTATCCATACTTTGTTTGAAAAATACTCTTGGGAATATCTTTCTTCTTCACCTTTAATTGGTGATATACCAACTCAGGTTCCACCATTAATAAATACTTGGAATCATGTTGTCAGTCCAACAAGTATTAAATTTTTGGAAGCGAATCATTGTTCTTTATCATGATTTTTAATCTCACCATAATTGATTCCTAGTTGCATTGATCAATATTTCTTTTTGATAAAGAGGACCAATGAATCTCGTGGTGCAGCACTCGGGCACATAAAACCTTTTCTTAGATTATCTTCGAAATACCTCATCAATGATTCTAAAGTAATGTTTTCCATCCTATATAGATTATTTGATATAAGAATATATATAGGTATAAGTTCAATTGGGAACTCTACATATCGATATCGAGGAAGTCCGATAAATTATTCATGAAATAAATAAGTGTATTCTCACACAATGGGATTTCCTTACTGAATGATCCTGTCATTTGTATCAATCATTTGATCTAATAGTACTTTCTCATAAGAAAATAGTATACATGCTTCATAAAATTTTACAAAGGATATCCATCCTTTTCCTCCTAATTTTATAGAATTGGAGGATATATCAAGATGTGTAGAGTGATCTCCCTCTCCCAAAAGAAGATGCTGGATTTAGATAAAGATAACCAATCCATTCCCAATATAGAATAAAACATCAATAAATGAAGTATTATGTGATTTTATAGGAGTTTTTGTTAACAAACATTGACTAGGGAGGAGTTGTATACCTTACATGACATTATTTCCACATTCTCTATTCTCATGGATTGTGAAGTCTCCATATTTTGATGTGGTGTTTGAATAGATTTACTGAATTTAAAATATATGAAGGAATGCATAGAACAAGAAACAAATAGTATATTCTTTATTCTTAAATTAATTACTAGTATACCTTAGGAAACATCATTTTATGGATCCACTTCAGTCATAGGGATTGTGTGTGCCCTTTATTGTTGGATTGTATTTAATTTTTTGTTGATGGTTTGTGAAAATCATTTGACTAGGGAAATATATTGCATAATTCTCATGTTCCTTAGAGATTAAACACTATAGTGATGGATGATTGTCGATCTAAACCTTCCTTTATTCTTTCACATTGTTAGGATTCTTAATATCAATTTGAAAATTAATTTTTGGATTCCCCTCCTTTCAACATTTGAAACATCTCATGGCTCCCTTAATATAGTTCTCAAGATGATTCATCCCAAACTTTTATGTCATGGGATATTTGGTTTCCTTTCATCCATGTGATTTATCTATTGATAGAACCATATTGTACTCCATTGTAATTTTTTTATCTCTAAGTCCCCAAGACCATTTAGAGTCCCCATCCTCCATCTCAACCTCAAGGGAACAATGGAAAATATCTTAATAGTTTTCAATTTCGTGAATCTTCAAGACTTTTAGTATACTTGGATCTAATCACCAAATGAATTGATCTATATTTCCTTTAGTGTTCTTGAAAAACCCAGTGGCATATCAAGAAATCCTTTTGATGTTTTCCACACACACCACGACTGTATAAACATTATTTTTCATCAGCCTAAGGAACTACCTCTCCATCTTAATAATGAGTGTTTTTGGAAAATATTTGTATCAAAATATGTTCTGGAATCCTTCCCCTTCCATGGATCTAATTTCATCTTTGTAATTTAGGTTCATTAGTAGTTTCCTCCACTGATCATCTTCCCCATAAAAATTATATACTACAAGCATGAATTTTTCTCTTGTTAAGCACTGGAGGACAAAAAATATATTCTAAACAGAGTAAATCCATTATTCCTTAATGTGGTGATCAAAAGATCTAATAAAGACAGGAATCATTTTTTCAAATAAATGATTCAATCTCAACTTGATACTTATTAGGAGGTTTATGGGATTCTACACAATTCATGTTATTATTTATAACTTCATCTAGTTGATCCAGTATAGTCTTGATGTTTTCACCTCTCATTCCCTTCCGGTTTGTAATCTCATTACGAAAATACTCACATTTTATATCATCTTAATTGATGGAACCCATTCTTAAATTTCTAAAAAATAACTAAAAAAATAATGGGATTGAATAAATTGAAATTATCATATAAAAACCCAACTACAAATATTAGTGGAATAACTTATAAGTTAAATGTATATCCTAAATTATGATTTTTTATGTTTCAATATAGGTTATACATGGTGATATAATTATCCCTAGGGTTCTTACTATTGTTTTCTAGACTTAATCACCAAAAATAAATAGACCATACTCTGATACTAACTGCAGAGGCCCTATCCTTTTACACATATTATTATATCACTTTATGTATAAATATCCATTAAATAAAATGAAGGATAGAAAAGATAAGTGCCTTTGGAATAATATATACATAATTAGAAAACATGAATGTAAAATCAATAAGATTTTTATTTATATCCAAAAAGATATCCTAAATCACCTTAAGAATATCTAAATTCATAGGATAACATATGGAATACATAGACAAATGTGGTGATCTATAAAACCAAGTAAGGGTATAAACAGGTAAACAATGAATATAAAATGAGTCAGAAGTCATAACCTGATAACATAAAAGGAATAAAAAATGAATAACATGTGGAGGAATAATATATCAAACATAGAATCATATGATAATGTAAATATCGTAATGTGGAAGCAACACATTTCATGATATAAAAATGAGTCAAAGATAACATCCCATATGATGAGACATGGTGGACAGATTCCCGTAATGGATTAGGTTTACTACCATATCCCATAAAAAACTTCTCAGGAGACAAAATATTACCCAATTTATTAGATCTCTCTATATGAACACTCATGAAAACATTTACATTCATATTTATGCCACATAATTAAATAAAAAAAAAGAATAAACAGAATGGTTACCTATTTTAAGAAATGTGTTTCATAATCATATTATGAGGCGTAACCAAAGGTTATATCATAATGGTATCCTATAAAGAATATATTAAATCTTTATTGTTAAATATTAAAGTAAATTTATAAATATATCATTAATACTTATGTCCAACTAAATTGAAATCATTGGAAATAATTTTATGTATCTTTATAAATGCGCAACTTTAATGGGATTTAACTGAAAAGATTGAAGAGCCCATATATGCACAAAAGAATAATAATTTCAATAAAACTAGAAAGGAAATAAAAATATTTTCTTGATATTTTATTTGTTTTTATAAAAAATTTATGGATTATAACATTTTAGGTATTGTTCATAAAAATTAGCGAGAAACAGAAAAGATCCCTTTAATCAGGTTTTTTTATCGAGAGGAATTAAGAAAGGTACCTTTTAAAACATGTGTTTCCACATCAAATAATTATGAAATAAAATAGATACAGATGTGTGTAATAGATATGAATAATATTTGATAAATATATAAGAATAATTAAGAGGTAAATTGAATCAATGAGGGATAATGAGTTACCCAAATGAATTGAAGAGGTTCAGTGAGATCCCTTACTTATGTCGGAATGAGTTCTGAACCTGCACATAATGTCCTAGAAAATAAAAATAAATTAATTAATACTTAGTCCAAAGTATCTTCCAAGTATATTGGAATTATTATAAATTCTTTTCTCATTTATGGTTATTTCAATGAGTTATAGAGTTTAATTTCATTATTCTGAGATCATTCGTTCGATTTTTTCATGTTTGAATCATTTCTGGATAATAAGAAATTTTATTTTAAAACAGGGAGAAAATAATTAAGTCAAATGAAATGGTACTCATTCTGTTATATAATTTAAAATGTTTTCACATATCATTATACTTTTTTCTATGAGGATGATTTATTAGATAAAATGTTTATGATGAATGTTTAGCTTATTTTGGTGGGTTTTCATCAATCCCGAACTTCTTTAATTTAATATATTATTATATATATATTAGTTAAATAATATAAAATGAGTTTTCATATATATATATATATCATATTTAACCATAATAATGGGTTTACGACCAACATTTATGGCAGTAACAAAAAATGAAAACTCATTATCCCTGGAGACGGCTAACCGCCATAATTTGGACAAAAGTTTATTTTTTCGTTGAATTAGGGGAGATAAGAAATGGTTTAGACAGAAGATATTTCAGTATAAATATAAAATTATATTATATAAATGATACTTCAGCTATAATTATTTGATATATCAATGAGGTAAGGATAATTTAAAAGAATAAAATAAATTAAAATTGCAGTTTGAGAATGTTACCTCTTAAATATCACCTCCTTGAAGAACTCATTAAAGAACATGGAATTTGTCTTTTTGGTTAGAGCTGTGGAACTCAGAAATGGGTATAGCGGGGATAAGAGGTTCTGGTTGATATTTAGATATCTTCAAGGCTTAGACGGTGTGCGCAGATGTGGTTGTGAGAGTTATATTTATAAGGGGATAAGAGGGGTGTTTTTATTATTATACTTTTAAATTTATTATTTTAGATCAAAACTATCAGTAATATAGATTATTTTAACTATGAAAACTTAATTTTTCATGTGATTTTTAAGTAATGGGTTATTAAATTATCCATGAGTAAACAATTCAAGTATTTGGCTGATAATATTAAATACTGTAAATTAAATCATTTCACTATTAAAAAAATCAACTTCATTATTAAAATCCAATATATTCAACCAAAAAATTTCACAAGATGACGATTTAAAGAAGTGAATCAATTTTATTAAAATAATTTTATAATTATGATAAATTTTATTTTTAAATAAATTTATTATTTTTTAAATAATACGAATTTTAATATTACAATCGATTTTACAACCATTTTGAAAATTACTTATAGTATCATAAATTTAACTTATTATTATAATAAAACATAATATTATTTTTGGAATTCATTTAATTAAACTATATTTTATTTTAAATAAGTATATTACTTATAATAATTAAAATAAGAATTAATGTTTTACAGAAATACCAACACTTAATATATATATTTTAAACAATTATTAACATATAACTAGATATAAAAATATAATATTCTAATTTTATAAGATACATATATATAATTTTACTTTTCCAATGGTTAGGTTACAAATTTATTGGTCATATTACAATTCATAATGGTTATATTACTATTCCGATAGATAGTAAACTATTCCAATGTTCAAATTAATATTCCCATATTCATATTTACAATAGTCATACAGGTTCCCTATATTCTAAAAATACCTAAAATTGTAATGATTTTTAATTTAAATCTATATTATAACAAGTTTATTTATAATTTCATTCTAAAAATTATTATTGTATTATTGACTTTATGTTTTATTTTTATTTCTTTTTTTGTGCGTGTGATCATTCTTGTGCATCCAACTGATCGAGAATGTCCTATTTTTATTCTCCTCTTTTCTATTTTTTATCCCTCTATAATATTTGGATTTGTTGTAGGTTTATTTTCTAACTAATGTATAATTATTCATTTATGTGAATATTTTTTTAGTTTATATTTTTGACTTATGTTAATTATACTAAATGATTTAATTATAATTACTAAAATTCCACTGATAAAACTTTGGGCCACTACATTGCCTTTCTTAATGCCATGCAATTATAGTTTCTCCCAACAAAATTTTCAATTATATATATATATATATATTTTTTGTGCTGGTTATTTAGGGTGGTGATTTCTTTCATATAGACTACATTTTCCATGCGATTGATAGTCATTAGTAATCTAGATTGTTTGGGGGAATTCGACATTTAGATTCTTCAATTTTTATAGGTCCCTACTAGGGGATTATTATTTTGTCATATATTTATTTCATCATTTCTATAGATTCATTCTTTCAATTCTTCCTAAATTTTGTATGGTTTTATGTCATTTCACATCCTCTTCACCTACATGTTTTTACACATGGAGGACCTAATGAAGTATTAAGTGTGGGGGAGAGTATCTCAACCACATTGGTCAATTATTCCTTAACTAATCATGGAGAAATAATTTATTAAATGATATATTTCAAAATGAGTATTTTTTATTATTTATAATTATAAATAATAAATAAATATATGATAATTTTGAAATTTACATTATTTTATTAATTTTTAAGTTATTCTAAACATGACGGTTGAGATAAATTTGATTCCTGATATTAATTATATAAAAAATCCATTTAGTATACTGATTATTTAAATTCATCTTAGGGACTTCTTGACCTAATTTTTATTCTCATATCTAGTGTCTATTCTAATACTTTTTCTATATTCATTATTATACCAAAATTCATTAAAAATTCACAGGATATAAAATACTAAAAGAACAAGAATGTTATTTGTTATAAAAACATGAATATTTTGAATCGAAATTAAGTTACTAAAGCATTCAATTTATTTTTTGGGCCATTTTTACACGAAGAGAAACCCTACAATATACCTCTTGTGAACCCCATAAAACCATGAACTTACTTGATTGTAAACCATATTACAAGACTAATTATTCTTATTAACATAATTATTTTTTTAAATTGTATGATTTTTCTATTGACCTTGAAATAGGGAATTTAGAAGGTTATGGTACATTTTGAGAAGTTACCATGAAATTAATTGTGGTTGAAGAGTATAAATTTTTAATTTTTGTGTAAAGTGTTTATAAACCAATTCTATTTGTTTTTAAGTAGTATCTATTTAAAAAAATGAAAAGGGGAAAAGGTCCTTATTATTTTATTGCAGTCAAGTTGTCTTATAGATCCTTTTTATTAGGGAAAAAATGGTTATATTGACCTTAATATATTTTTAAAGGGATTTATTTTCATATAATATCATGTTATATTTTTAATTAATGTATCCCCCCTTTAAAAAATATGAGACTCTTTTCACATACTAACCTACCCACCCATATCCTCAGATTAATCAGAACAATAATTAAAGACCTCATCATGTTGTTGATATAATTTCTATATGGAGATTTAGATCACATAGAAGATAATGGATACAGTGTATATAATTGAGATTGATCATAATATTATTTTCATGATCCTGATTGATGATTGAATCAAATTCTCGGTGAGGTAAATCATTGAGTGGAATTTTTATTTATGAAAAATTTAATAATTTGAACTAAATAGGATGAATATATTGATTAAATTTATATATGAGGCATGATTTTATTTTTTTGAAATTATTCCAAAAATTATATTAAAAAATTCACTGTTATGGTTATTATGTATATAAGTTTAATTTAATTAATACAACCCTTTTATAGTATGGATTCTTTTTAATTCTAGGTTGATATTTTTATTTTGTGAAAGAAAAATAATTGGTGGGCGGAGTTTGGTATTCGTGATTTGTTAAAAACAATTCATGAATTTTTATTGAGTGTAGAATTTTTTTAACCATATTTATGTTGTTTTAGGAATAAAATGATACATTTTTATGGAAAAAATAATTTATGGAGTTTCTAGTAAATATAACATATCAATGACGATTTTGAGTAAAAATAGAAAATTTATGACTTGTGAATAACATGCACATTCTATGTACATTTGAATGATAGATGGATTGACCTAGTTGAGTACATGTTGAAGTCACTTACCAAAAACTAAACTCTGTTTAATTCATAAATTATGACATGTAATTCCATTATAGAAGTGTTTGGTGGCTTAAAGGGATGAACCATTCCATGAATGATAGAACCACACATTGTATACTTCCACTAACTGGACATTCATGTGAATAATTTAATCAGAGACACAATTATTATCTACCAATAGAGAAAACCAAGTTAGTAATGGTTGACATAATTACACATCGTGAACTTTCTTGAAATATTTGTTTATTTTTATTTTTTATAAACAAATAGAAAAACCAATAAATTAATGATTGCCCATTTAACGGGGGAGGCTTTTCGAATTTGTTGATTTGATCAGTTCCCAATCCAATAATAATTTCATCTTTATTTTCCTTTATATTTTTGTTGTTTTCATTTTCTCTACTCCCTTTCCTTTCATATCAATGGTAGGGGTTGTGTTTTTCCTCAATACCATCACATTAAACATGCTCCAAAGTGGGCATGTTCAATATGCTGTGGTTATGATAATATTTTGGGTGTTTTGTAATTAAAATTATTATATTATTTCCCTTATTTAGATTTTATTTTCATAATCCATTTAATGTTAAAATTAAAAAATTCCCTAGTTTAGTCCATTTAAAACAAAAATAAAACAACTCGGGAAAAAGGAGGGACAAGATATAAAACCATGAATATCCGTTTATCCTATTTCCAATGTTTTAGGCCCACTGATATAATCTTCTCTTTCAAAAATAGATAATAAGACCATGGGATTGTACATTTAAAAATATAGTCATAAATTATTGAACCATGAAATAGTAACAAAACAGAATCATAATGGTTAGCTATTTCATCAATTATTTTATATTTTAACGATTTACTTTTGAAATTAACTGTAATCAAATTGAAATTGTGATGCACTTGTTTTCTTATTTTTTATCCCCTTAATCTACTGTGTTCCTTCTTTTATAATTCTATAAATTTGTATCATTAACTCCCTACGATTTAATTATAATATTTATTTGGTGATTATTGCTGAATTTCATATAGAATTTATTTCTCCCTTATTTCCTATTGGATATACCCTCATGTCAACTAGTTACAAAGTAATTGGTTTGTAGAAAAAGAATTCACGTGTTGTGAAGGATGTGTTAGTGGTCCCTATATTTTTTCAATAGTGTCACATTATTTTCCTTTGTTCCTCTTTTTTCAATCTCACTAGATTATAGTGTGATGATCCTATAAATAAATTATATTTTATAAATTTTTTCTTTCCATAATCGATTCACTTAAATTTGCCTAAAACATAAAAAGAGATGACCCGAGTGGGTTTACTTAGTAATAAATTAAAATTTGTTTCTAAAATAAGAATAATTAATTATTATTGATGAAATGTGTTTTCCACTTTTAAATTTGTATTTTGAAAATTGGAATTTGAATGGTATTTCTAAAATTGAATTTTAGAAATGGGAAATAGAAATGGAAATTTTAATTTTGTTTTTGAATTGGAAATGTGGAATGTATTTTATGACATGTGTTTAGTATTTTAAATTGGGGTTTTGAAAATGGAATTGTGAATTGTATTTTATAATTGGTTATTGAAATGGAATTTTAAAATGGAATTAAGGAAGGGTTTTGAAATAAAAAAGTGATATGGTGTTATTAGTGATAAAACATTTTAGTAAAAATAATAATGAAGAATATGGATTTTAAGGAAATGGTATATTAGGTTGAAATTTATTTATAAAGAAATAGAAATTGTCTTGGGGAAATTTTGATTCTATTAAAGAAAAAAATTATGATTTGGTCCATTTTTTGACTAATAAAACACATATTTGGTGTCATTTGTTTGACTATATTTTTTTTTGAGAAACATATCGTTGGGGTGGTTAATGTTATGATTTTTATTATACACAATGCCATGAAAAAACTTGTATTGGAGGTTATTATTACTCATTTCAATATAGGGGAACCCATTTTCAATTAAGTGAGAGGTATGATCATAAAAACATGATTAGAAGTCCCCAAAAACTACCCAAAGTAAATATGTTTGTTCAGGTTCAGTGTCCTAAACATTAGAAACAATATTAATGTCTTAGTGTGTCACCACGATCCTAGAGAATCAGTGGTTGTTATTGAGTTTTTTTTGAATTTTTTTTAAATCTATTATAATTTTAATATATTTTATTTAAAACCCTTAAGTATAAACTTTATATAGGCTAGTATTACATTGGGATGAAATTAGTGGTGGCTGAGTGATTTCTAAAAACACCATGCTCGATCTATTGAGGCACTTGGTTACTTGATTAGAGATCATTATTGATCATAATCTCGAATTCTAGAAAATACTTGATGTTGGTGATTATTAATTGGACTGTCTATGATGGATTTTAGATGATGAGGCCAGGATGCACAAATGACATGTTTGGTATGGGTTTTAAACCTTAATTTTATTATTACCGTTTTAGTACTTCTTTTTTATGATCTGTCAATATAGTAGGGTGTTTGGTATGTTTTACACAGTCATTTTTTCTCTCATGTGGTTTTGTAATTATTTTATTTAAATTCTCTGTAGTTATTATGTTTATCTATATGTAGATCTAATTTGTTTTATTTAACCTATAATAAATGGAAGATATTACTCCAACAAAAAACTTACAATACCTCATTTCTATTTGGAAACCTATGACATATATGAAGGTGAACATTATGTTTTTTGGTGACTGCTAGTCTAGATGTCATTCAATAGTATGGGGGGGGGTAAGATGTTAAAATGTTGTATCAAGGCCAAAATTTTGTTTTATCATATTATTTTAAATGGTTTTGAAGAAAAAACAATATTTAATGGTTTTGGTAGTGATATTTATCTTGGGAGTTATAAAAACATGTATGGGGTACTGTTTAAGTGGCTAGGGATGAGAATTGTTATTTCTGTTTTATGATTTTATATTTGATTGATTTCCACATTGAGTGGTGCACTTGGGTGTGATATTATTTATTAAAGTTATTTTTACTAATTTTTGATATAGAAAGACCCAAACACCCCAATATTCTATATTTATTTCCTTTAAATTATTTTTTAAGTATTCAGTAGCATTCATTATGCACAACACCTAGTTATTAAAAACTCTATTATTCTATAAAATTATATTTATTTAATGTGAAATTTATCATATAGACATTTAATTGGAGGGTATGAATATTAATTACTATATAATTTTTTATACATATATGTAATGAATTCATTTTTTATCAATTTATAATTTCATTTGAATGTATAAAAGATGATAAAAAACATTTTTACGCATGAAATATGTTTTTGTGTTAAAAAAATGTATTTAGAATAGATTAATTATTTTAATATTTTTAAAAAATTATATATTAAATAAAATGTTTTAACATTAATCTAATTATTCTTACTATTCATGGGATAATAATAAATAATGTTTTATTTTAAAAAATACATTTATCTAAAAACATTTTTTTTAATTTTTCATGATTATTTTAAAATGAATTACTAAAATTTATAGTAATTTAATCATGAATAATGGATTGCATATTTTACATCAAAATTTTCAAAAAAAAATATTCATAACAATATTTTTGGTCATTATGATTATTAAATGTGGTACATATTTTTCACATCGCCAAGGGTTAATCAGAGAATTAATTTGAAAAATACTTTGATAAGAATTTATAAATATATAAAAAACCAACCATATTCCTATTGGATGAGTTTTGTTGATATATACTCGTACATTATTCAAAAATATGAAAATTTCTTACCTTTTTTATAATGACCTTAATATTATCCTTATTAAAAAATAAAGTGAAACTACCACTCTTTTTTTAATAACCTCAATATTCTTTCATTTGGATAAAAGGGTTATATTTTCTATTATTAATGATTATTTGAAATATGAATCATTTTTCTATCCTGATAATTTTATTTTAAAATTATAATGATCGAATAATTACCTTAAATTATTATGAAATGCCAACACAATACATTTGCTCTATAATAGAAAAATACAATAAGTAACTTTATAAATATAAAATGGAATGCAATATCGATGGATTGTTTTGATCCATGATATTTTTAGAAAACTATAACATATTATTAACATTTAAATAGTTTTTATTAGAATTCAGTTTCTATCCTTTTGTATTTAATTTCAAATAATGTGAATAGTTGACAAAATGTCATTAAAGAATATTGTATTATATAATATTTTATTAAGTGATATAAAATTCATAAAAATATTATATTTCATGTATATGGTTTAAAATATAATTAATTTTCAACTCATGGGTCAGTTCTAATTTCATTTTATATTTCATGACAACTAATGACAAAAAAATATGTTTTTATGGTAATCAAGAAAAAGGTTAAAAGAGGGGGTTAAAATAAAGAGGTAAGGGTTAAAACTACACATAAGCTTATACATATTATGTTTTATGAGATTATTTTTACTAATACACATTAAAGATATAAATATATCAATTTGGGACCTCTGGAACTTAAAAATTAAATTATTTTAATTTAATAATATTGATAATTCCTAGTGATCTTCACCTTTACTTATAAAAGGGAAAATCATCTTCTCTCTTATTCATTGATATATATTTCTTAAACAAGTACATTCTATTTTTTTGTTCATCAACCATTGTAAAACCTATGTTATCTATCAAAACATTATGAATACATTATCATCATATACTATTTATGACTACGAAGATAACCTGACCATTTTACATCTTGTTTATATCGAATGGTAGTGGAAAGTATCACTCATGCATATGTGTGGACTACTACCCCATAAAACAATATGATTCATTTTTAGACACAAACATTAATGATTTTTATTTTCATTTATTTTATAAATGTATATTATATTTAAGTTATAATAATGATTCTTTAATGATAAATTATAATTTATCATTCATTTCTTCTTTTTGTTAAAAAATGAAGACATGGTATATGAGTAAAACTGGTTGTTATCTCTATGATGTGTGTAACTGATTTTTCTATCTATACCATTTATAGATGATTTATAATTTGTATGTAATGAAAATATATATTATTTATATGATTATTAACATTCTGGGGACTATAGAACCTATATCAATGTACAATTATTGGAATAAATAAAATGAAACATTTATGATAAATAAAACTGTTAACACCCGAAAAAATGTTTTTTATAATGAAATATTAATAAATGGGTGGTGAAATTTGATAAGTCAAGAATATATGTTATTAAGGGTATGTATGTTTTATATTATAGAGTTAAAATAAATTTACATTTATTATACAGGTGGTCAGAACACTTATTAATCCTGACCAACATGAGATTAGGGTTTTATGTTACTGTCCCATTTTCACTAGGATTACTTATGTTTAAATTTTTCATGATGATATTGAATAATCATTCCCTATTAAATTTTATATATTTTTCACCTATTCAAAGTTATGGATATTTCTATTTTTCCATTCATTTTCCTCAATTCAGTTACATAAGATACCAAAATATTTTTTTACGGAAAACCCTATTAATTATACTATTCAATCAGAAATGTTTTTCTTTTAGGTCCATATTTTCATTATAATGGTTTGAGGTATGTTAATAATATTTTTCTATTATTTTTTAAATTATTTTTACCCTTTTATTACATTCTATGATATTTTAATGGAATAATATTTTTATTTTACAAATTACTTACACTTACTTTTTCCAAAACAAATAAAGAAGTAATCTTTATTTTTAGATATATGATAAAAATACAATTTTCTTCCATCAAGAATAATAACTGATTTAAATATTATTTTTTTATTTCAATGAACATTTTCAAATTAAATATTTTGAAATTTTATTAGACTTAAAAAAAATTATTTTAAAAATAAATGGTTATTTATCTCAAGGAATGTTCTAATGACCTTTAAAAGAAACATTTCATATATGATAACATACTTTTATTTTAATTATGCCTCAATAGTGGTATGATCCTATTATACTATTTTTATTATTTCACTATATAGTTTATAGTTATGATGATGAAATATTGAGGAAACTTATTTTCTTTTTGATGTGTTATGTTTTGATGAAACAATAAAGTTATTCATGATCTAGTGGCATATATATGAATGGTTTTTTATTTTTTTATGGATGGTTCTAGATTATCCCTTCAATTAATTAGGTAAATATTAATGTTTTATGGGATCTATGAGTATATGAGAGGTTATCTCAATCACCAAATAGGGTATATGGGAGGTTATCCCAAGCCCAACAGAGGGTACATAAGAGGTTACCTCAAGACCCAGAGATGGTACGTGGGAGATTTTACAAAGCCAAAAAGAGGGTACATGAGAGGTTATCAGATTCCCAATTTTGGTACAAGTGTGGTCAGCTAAAGACTATCATTATATTAATTCCTTACCGGGGTATCCTAGACATATGCTTTCTATGATAATTATTTTCTTGCAGTTTTGAAACTCTGTTATGGTACAACATTAAGATAATTTTATGATCTTAAGGATCATGTTTTTATATTTATTAGTGATTCATTTATTATGAACTACCATTATTTGTGCTATAAATTATAATTGAATCATTATTATGATCTATTAATTACTATGTGTGATTTTTAAATGTCATGATCATGTTATCATACCTTTATGGTCATGATTATTATCTATTAGTTGTTTGATAAATGTGTTGTTTTTTAAATTTGGAATAATGTGTCATTTTTTATATATACTATGAATAATATTTCATGCTAATGTAGTTTAAAACAATGATTATTGTTTCTCTAACTGTGTATCTCAATTTTAGTCAATAGATAAAATAGGAATGAACTATGTTTATATTCAATGCGATGGATAATGAAACAATTGACCTCATATAAAACTAAATGTTATGGGAGATGGAATTTAAATTTTCATTTCTATGCTTATGAAAACCTCCCAATACATGAATCATGCTAAGATTATAATTGAGAAATAGAGGGAACAATATAATATTACCTCCTATATGAGGTAATATGAACCTTATTTCAGTAGGTTCACTAATAAACTATTTTCAGAGAAATGGATTTATACCACTAAAAATATATTTTCATTTCTGTAGTGTTCGGTGTATGAGAAAATTTTGATGGATGTTTATCATTTAGAATGAGAAGCATATCAATGGAGGAATCTAATTACTAATATAAATAAATTATAATAAACTAACTCTATAGAGTGGGATGTGTTTATAAGGGTATTTTTTAATAAGTACATTCCTCACATTATTCATAAAAATATAGATAGAAAATTCCATGAGATAAAAAACAAGTATGGTGAATCCATTAGTACTTATGTGGAAAATTTAACAAGAATTGTGAAGTACGATTATATTGTTATCACTGAATCATAATTTATGTTTGACTGATTCTTCAATTTATTGAAAAGATGTTTCCAATGGGAATTATCCACATAGGGCATTAGTTTCTTTAAAGAAATCATATGATATGATATCATGGTAGAAATAGATATTTCAGTTACCTATAAATCACATGATATTGAAAAAAAGGAAATATGGAAGTGTAAAGACATTATAAATTTCAAAACCATAGAGGGTAGATGATGAGGCTTATTATATGCTATAAGGGTTGATGGTAACATGAAAGAAATTTCATATGGGGACTAGTAAAATTTTATATTATTGAAATTAAGGTTATTGGGGAATCGAATAATGATGCCATGAGAAGAGGTTATCTAATGATGTGGAAATAGAGAAAGAATAAAAATTTCCCTCCCCATACTATAGTGTTTTAAATTCATGTAATGTATTCATTATGCTAACCAGTTCTCAGATTTTGAGGTTAATTATGATAATCAACACCAATATCTTTGTAAGTTAGGAGATACAGGAAAATATCATTCAATAACTATTATAGGTGTGGGATATGATAATAATGTGGTGAAAGGAACACTTAAAATACATTATATAATTTAAAATATCTTATTTAATTCTATATCTACAGACTCTTTAATATCAGAGTAATTTGAAATGTTCACTATAATACCACCCTAATGATAAGTGTTTGAATTAAAAGTGAAAAATCATAATGGTATGTTGAATGAATTTCAAATATTTTTTTCATCTAATTTATGTTTTTGGTAATGTTCTTTGGGAAAATATCATTATTCCCCCTCTAGTTGAATTTTATTTTATTTTATAAATTAGTAGAATTAATTTATGTAAAACTCATAAAAATTTCTGAGTAAGGGATGTAACATTTGATATTATGTACCAAACTATGATAACCTAATATTATGAGGATGAATATGAACTTTCAATGGAAATTACATCAATTCTATGGGTCTTGATTCTTATCCAATAAGGTATTTATCTTAGATGGTTGGATAGGAACTCATCATCAAAGACAATATAATTTAATGGGAGTTTATATATTCCTTTCCAAATTAGATTCTTATTATTCATATGAATTTTCAACATTATATTTCAATTGAATTTTTACGTAGTGGTACACCTATTTAAAATATTCTTTATTGAATAGCCCTGATTGAGGTGATGAAATTGAAAAATAAACTATATGATATTATTGAAAATGGATTCATTATTCCACGTTTCCCCATGTGGTGGACCTATTATTATTTTAAATTAATGAAGGATGAATGAAACTCAATATTTATTATCATTAACGCAACAAAATCAAAATCAAGAACCAATATCCTCTTCCCCATATAATTAACTTTTTTCTAAAAATTATGATGATATCAATATTTTGACAAGATTTATCTTTGATTTGGATACTATTAGTTGAGGGTCAAAATTAAATTTATACCCATGAAAAAATCCCCTATGTCGTATGGAAAAAATGAATTTTCTCTGATTCCATTTGGACTTACTATTTTACCCACTATCCTCATAGATTTAAGAAATAAATCATTTTCAGGTTACCTTGATCATTTTGTGGAAGTATTTATATATAATATTCTTATATATATTCCAGAACCAATTAATATAATTAATATCAATTGAAAATTTTAATAAAGACCCTAAAAGGGAGAAAATATATGAACAATTTACCAAGGGTGAGTTTAGGCTATAAAATGTTTCATTTGTTTGTCATATAATCTCAATAGAGCATTTATTATTATAACTTTCCAATATGGATGTTATTGAAAATTGGCCCAGATCAACTGTGGTGACTGATATCAGTAGATTTCTTGGGTTGACATTATATTTTTTGACACTTTTTTAAGAACTTTACATGATTGGAGTTGATAAAATGTTATGATAGATGAATAATTTTTCACCATGAGAATACAAATAAGAAAAATTATATTCTGAGTTGAAATGATTTTTTTATCTTATCCCTGATGAGGAAAAAAAATGATTACATATTTCTAGATTTATGATGTATCGTTTTTGAAATCTTAAATAAAGGTTTATACAATTATTTTTCTCAAATGAGGGTTCAAACATGTATCCATATATAGACTAAACTGGTGCATAGAAAATATGTATAACTACAAAAGAAAGTGAGAAATGTTCTCAAGTTCAACATTTATTGTGATGGAATGATAAGGTTAAGGAAATGAATTTATATCCCATTAATGCTAGACAAAAAAAGTATTTATTGGATGAAGTTCATAACACATCATTATCTATTCCTCATTGATTGGATAAATGTATAAGTATCTTAATGATTATTTCTAGTGTGTTAATAGGAAGATATATATTGAAGTGCATGTATCTCGATTTTTGTTGATAACCTCATTGGTTTTGTTAGTTACCATGGGGTTTCTAAAATTTAGAAATATAAAAACATTGAAAAAAAGTTCTAGATGAAAATGGTTTTATAGGATGTGAATGTATAAGATCAAAACCATAGAGGTAGGTTTAGAGAAAATAATAATTTCAAAATAATAAAATAAAATAATATGAAAATGAAATTTAAGAAATTTAAATTAAATGAACAATTTTAATTATTTTTATAGAGTTAATAGAATATAAAATAAGCTTGAAAATTAAAAATCATGGTTTATGACAAATTAAGGATTAATATATTGATTTGGTAAACATGAGTTGATGTGATTTAATCCAGGAGAATCCAATGATGAATGAGTTCTCATTTTAATGATAGTCAAGGTATGTTTGTTAATTTGATGTTTTGATGACCCAAACCACTTTTTAAACATCATTGTAAACCTGCCAGATAGTTAAGGTGTTAGTTACCCACTAGTCAATTAATTTATTTGTAATCCTCCAAAACCCATCATACAATGTTAGATAGGAATATAAAAAAGAATATAATTGAGTATTTTGGTATACTTTAAAAGGCCAAAATTAATTACATTAAAAATAAATACCTCGCTTCCTTAAATTCCCCTTTATTTTAGTTTCTTTCATAATGTGTACACCCTAATTATTTCCATGAAGTGGTAGGAAAATAATATCCGTATTCTAATCATAACAGCAGTATTTGTCCCTATAACATCACCTCTCATCAGTCTAGTTATCTTGATAAATGAATCAATGTAACATATTCATGGGACTTTATTTATAGGAAAAAAAGTTCTCGAGTTGTGTTTAGTTATTCATTAATAATATCAATAATATCCTCCCATGAATTTTTTTAAAATAAATGGTTATACTAGGTGAAATATTTAATTATCCATTGAATATTATGTAACTCCCAATATTTATTGGGTCCTTCTAGACAAATTCATGACAAGATAGATATATCGTGCCATAAAATCTAACATTTTTTTCCAATGAGTTATGTTTTTCACACTATGTATTTGCATCGTGATTCATTTACATATCATGAATATTATTTAGGAAGTGAATGCACATTTCTCAGCACTATAGAAACAATTTCATCAAGTTTCAATAGTTTTGAGCCTTTAAACTAGTCCTTCACATGTCGTATGTCATGACACAAAAGTTTCATTATGGATTCATTTTCGTTTAATATGTTTTCAAATATTCATTGTATCCCAACATAAATAAAAAACTCAATCAGAAAACATAAATATTAAAAATAATAAAAATTAAATTAATAATATCCTTGAATTTAAATACAATAGAAATTTATTAATAAAATGTAAGTATCAAGTCTCCCAAAACATAAATTTAGGCTTATTCTTAGTAATGAAATCCCAGCATACTAAAAAGGATACTAAACATACATAATTAAATGTAAATGTCAATAAAATCTATTAATAAAATGAAGAATTATATATCAGAGAATCATATAAGAATATTTCATCAAATCCTAATGAAATAAGTCAACCAATCATTTTACTTTTCCACTTTTTAATTGACCATGCCTCTTTGTTATAATATTTATATTTTTCAAATAATTATTAACTTGAATTTAACTTTCAATCTATCTTAAATTTAATTCATTTATATAATACATAAAGGTAATAAATTTAATATTGTTGTGATCATACCTTTAGTTAATGTCACTTGTCCTAGGCTTTCAAAGAATATATCATATCCACAATATAATTAAATTGAAAAAAATTAATCAGGGGGACTTTTTATTAATGTTGAAATGTATCTAATGCTTATTGTTTGTGGACAATGAATTTAATAGGACTCAAGAAAAAGGTTTTACTCTATTTTATAGTGAATTATATCAAAAGATAATCCCAATGATATTCCACCGTAATGATGAATATTTCATCCCACTATTCCCAACAAATCAATGTGGTAATATAATAAAAGTAAGAATCATGAATGAATAAACTCTTCTTCCTTTTTCCTATTTTTTGAAATTTATTATTATTTATAATATCACATCACCCACCTAACCACATATAATGAAAAAAATTTAGTATGGAAATTTTGAATTTGGATCCTCCCAATACATAAACCTTTTTGTCAATCAATTTTTAAATTTATATTTTTGTTGGAAGATATATTAATAACAAATTAAAATGAAGGACAACATGGAACCCATGAAAATTAGAATTACAAACCCCCATAATGTTTCCTAACAAAATTTCATCCCCATCCATTATGGAAAGATTCTCCCACATCTTAATTATTTTGATTGTCATGAATCACACTAAAAGTAAGGTATGAAAGGATATAATAGGATTCAAACATAGATATTTTAATATCAAGGTCAATTATGGATTATCAAATAAAAATCAGGATTCAATGTTATGTTGGGTCCATGGATAAAGGGTTATATAATAAAATCCAACAATCATAATAAAAGTGATTTTGTTTAATTATAGTTTTGACAAATGAAACGATAGTTTTCTAGAAAAACATACTCATGTCTCTCAAGAAAAATACTATAGAAAGAATTAAAAATATTGAATTCAAAATTCTATTAGGAATGAGGATAAATGGTTGGTGAAATAACTCATTGAAATGAATATGAACAAAAAAATAAATTAACACATATACCATTAATTCAAGAAAAAAAATCTAGGAATATTTTACAAGAATAATCCAGTCTACCTAAATTTATATATGTTTAAACTAAATAAAAGTTTTATATTTAATTATTTTAAATCTAATTTAAACATTCATATTTATTAACAAGAAATAAAAAAATAGTATGATTATTTACCAAAGTATAATTTTTTTCCATGATCGGTTCATTAAAGAAAAATCCTAGGAGGGGATTAAAATTTTCAGTTAAAAGTTCTAAAAAAACTTAAAAATAAGGGCGATGATGAAATAAAAAATCATAATTACCTTTAATTGTGACTTCAAAAAGACCTTTATATGTTCAGGATATATCAGTTCACACTATGAATGTGACTTTTACATCATAAATTATTATATCACATCATAATTTATTTTCCAACATCATGAATCTAATAAAAGCGGTATATTTACATAATTAATGTTTTTTATTTTCTAGAAAATTTATTTGGGACCTAAAAAATAAACATGTTAATGTGTAGGACAATCCGATAATGAAATAAATTAGAGGGGAATTGAAAATAAGTCCTAATATAAAAATAAATTATAAAAATGAAATGAATGTAAAATCATAGATAATGATAAAAATAAGGTTTTCCTTAAGAATATTCTTTTATTTAACAGTTTTTTATGATGCATACCAAGGTTAGATAAATTTAGATTGATAAATATCTAACCATGTTGGGTTAAACCAATTTTTACTTTGGGGTAGATCTAGTTCCTATTTTCATTTTCTGTAATGATATTATCATGAGATTTTAGGTAGATGACCAAGATTTTGATTAGTTCAAGTTGTGTTGGATGAATTCCACATCTCTCTTGGTTTTGTGAAATTATTCATTGTGAAATCATGATAGTGAATGTTATACAACAATAATGATCACTTCATGTTTACCTGACGACACCATAATTGGTTATGTTATTTTAGTTTCTTTTTCTTCTATGTAGTTAATGTACATTGTAACTACTTATTATTCTTATCATATATCTATTAAAGATGTGGAAACCATATTATCTTATTTTATTTATTATTCCCCATGTCGTGATCCTAGTTTTTCATGGAATATATAGAATAACAAATCATAAATGGTCTATTATTATGCTCTTTATTCTTATTGATGTTTTTCTCCTAATGTTTCATTAGCCATCCCCATTTTTAGAGTATGATCTCATTTGTATTCTTCTACCTAACCCATATAGTTGTTGGAATATTCCAAATAAATAAATTTAGTTTTGGAAATATGTATAATTATATATTTTTTCCACACTTTAATTCTCTTAACATATCTCATTGAAATTTTGTTTTAGGACGTGGAGTGGTGTTTCGGTCTTGCTCGAGTGAGATTTAAATCACTTTTATGATTTAATGTTGATTATTTTATGCTCTCTAAGTTATTATATTTGATCCCTCATAAGGTAGTAAAAACAATATTTATTATCCAAATTTATTTGTAACCCTTTAATCATAAAAAAACCATGTTCAGTTATAGAGATAAAAAATAATAATGAAAATCCCGTTATAAAATTAAAAAACAGAATGGGATGTGAACACTTGTTTTCAGAATTTTTAAACTAAAATAAACTCTTCACTTGTACCTTACAATGTCATAAAAAATTTGATTTCCCTATTGGAATTGTTAATTTTATGGCGTTATTGAATTTAGTAATTTTCAAACATGAAACAAAAAATCCCTAAAATATGTGGTAGTGCAGGAAGTGAAAGTCAGAGGTTAAAACCATATAAAATGGTTAAAATAAAATAATAATTTAATAACAAAGACAAAAAAATAAGTTGAGAAATAAATATAATCTATTTATAATGATGAAAGAAAGATATTACTTTTGTTGTTTTTTAATAAAATTTGAAACAGTCTTATAAATTGTAAATTTAGGTTCATTATAAATTAAGGAAGAAGATAATGAATATGAAAACATTATTTTTTACAATAAAATCATGGAAAATCAATTATTTTTGGTAAAAAATCCAAAATCATATAATTTCACATTTAAAAATTGTCTTGTCACATTTGTTATTTCAATGGTTTGGTTACTTAGAACCATGTATAATAGTAGTGGACAACAAACCTAATTTTCATGGTGAGAGTTATCCACAAGTCAATGTGTTAATTTATATCACAAAAAACTCCATCTCACAGTTGTTATGCATGAATAGAAAAAACAAGAGAATTAAGAATTTATTAATGCAAAAAAATAACTAAATTGATTACATTCCAAATGAAATACATAAATACATTTAATATTTATTTATTTTAGTTTCTTTTCACTCTATCAACCCTGTCATGCTAACCATGATGGGGTAGGCAATTAGAAACTAAATTATAACAATATTAGTATCATCTAATCTCAGTGGTAGCACCTACTACCAAACCAAATATCCCAATGAATGAATCAATTTAGTAGAAATTGATATATTAATTTATAATAATAAGAGTTCTTAGGTTGAATTTAATTATTCATTAATTATACCATTAATATCATATCTAGTTAATATTGATAATGCACTATGGTCTCGATTCAAATATATGACTCTACATTGAATTTTATGTAAATACCAATATTTATTTGTCATATCCTACCAATTTCATGACATGAAACTTGTGCCACAACAAGAAATATTTGGATATACCCCTCAAGTGTGGGTTTTTAAACATTTTCTTCATGTCATGAGATATTTTATATTTATGAATAGTATTTAAGATGGGAATATTATTTTTCAAGGCCATACCCCCAATTTTATCCTTGTTCTTTGTTTCTAGGCCTCTAGACAGGTCTTCTAATTGTTCTGTATTATTTTAAATAACATGAATAACACTACTACACAATTGGGTTACTCCAGATCTAGGGATTTAACAACGCTAGTTAAATGAACAGTTCAATACCCCCATTATAAATGCATGAAAGACACTATTAATGGGGAGACCTTTAATAATGATTTCAATACTGTTAAAGGCTGTCTTTAATAGTGCAAAAGAAACCACATAAAGTCCCACTTTTTATCAGTGATTTTTTTAAAAGCACTGATAAAGACCCAACATTTATCAAAACTCATAAAAAACATTAATAAATGGGGCATTTATCAGCACATGTAAAAATGCACTGATAATGGGGGGATCTTTATCTGAGTTTTTTAGAAGCAGTGATAAAGACCAAATTTTATTAGCCCTTTTTTACTAGCACTCATAAAGGGTATATAATATATATATATATATATATATATATCTCATTAAAAAATAATATATAGATATATTTATTTGGATTTAAGTATAATATATATTTTCAAATATTTTTTATATAGGGATAAATAAACATTTACAATGAATAAATAAGTTATTTAGTGAAAAAAGATAATAAAATAAATAAAAAATATTTTAAATTATTAAATTTATAACTATTATATGGTAATAGTAAATTAATAAAAATTTAAAAAGAAAGAAAATAAATAATTAATAACAGATCTTAAATAAGAAGAAAATGTTTACTCAAACACCAATCAATAATAACAATTGATTTAGGTGTCTATTTCGGAGTTACTACATATCATATAGTATCTTGCGATGAGATATACCTCATATTAATTGGGGGACCCTATTAACTATTATTTCAAAGCCAAAAATGGTCTATAAGGACTATAAAACTTTGTTTTTAGTTGGGGTACCCCAATTTTTTAACATTCGATGGAATTTAAGAATTTTTTAGGGGGTATTATTACTTTTTTGAGTGGGGAATTAATTAAATCTCACTTAATACATTCATATTGATTTTATGATTTTAAAATATTATCCTTTTTCACAATGTAGTTTTATTTATAATTAAATATATGCATATTTTCATATATTTACATACAATAAATCTCTTGTATAAAACATGTATCAACATATTTACGTAAATTTTTATTTTTAAATTTATTAAATAAACATTTTTTAATAATTTAATTTAATGTAAATTTTTTTCTATTGTATACCTTATAAAAATGGAAAAATTTGTGTATATAATTTTTATATATACATATCCGAGTATATTAATAAACATGCACACACACATATATTTACCATTATATTCATATATATATATATATATTATAATATATATAATTGAATATTAATTTATATAGTATTTTATGAAATATAATTGTTTGTATATATATATATATAACATTTTAAAATATATACAAAAAATATATAATTCGATAAATATAATAAAAAACATGCTTTACATAGTAGTAAAGAGCTTCTGTCACATAAGGGAAGTCCTGGGATCAAATCCAGGCTCACATAGGAATTTATGGTAGTCTTTTAGCTCTAAGGATGTGGGTTAGGGTACGTGATGATGGATGGGTAGTGGAAAGTGCTGATAAAGGGGTTGTAAGCACTGAGAATGGTGGGTGTTGGTGTGTGTGAAAATTAATATTAATTTTCAGAAAATTTTAGTAGTGATTTTTTAGAATTGTTAAAATCCATCCTTAAACAATGCTATAAGATGTTATTAAAGATACCCTTTTCATATTTTCTACAATATCAGTGCTTTCTTAGCATTGATAAAACTTCATAACTAGCTCTATTAAACCTTTGATTTGTAGTAGTTTCATGAATTTATCACAATTTATATTATATTATAGAATTATTTATAACCTAACATAAATAAAGAATAAATCAAACAATTTTAATATTTATAAGAATATTAATTATATTACAATGATTAGTGTATAAAGATACCAAAAAATGTGTGCATGAAATATATATATCAGTTATAATGCCAATAATTTAAGGTTGAGAGATATATGTCTAAGTTGATTCTATAAAAATAACCCATACTATAATGAAAATTGGTAAAAAACAATAAGGATCTCAATATCTCACTCTATAAAATATCTAAATAGAATAATGATGTTTTTTTTATAGTCTATCTCCTTATGTAATCAAGACATCACATTACCACCAATGAATATTTCTATCCTAATCAACATTCCAATGTCTATATTAAATAGGTTTTAATGTTTCATGGATTACAAAATTCTATTTTATTAGGTTGAAATTCAAGGTTTACCTCAGTATTTTGGAGAATTATTTAGTAAGATTTAAATATAGAGTTTCAGTTTTACGCTTTATATCTTCATTAGATATATGGTCATTTTGAGAGAACAATTCAATCCCTAGTGGATATTTTTAGATCTTGTTATATTGATTTCAAATGTGTTTGGGACCAACACCTTCCTCTAGTTGTGTTTTATATACAATAATATCTTTCCCTGTAGAATTCACATGGATCATTATATTCTATATATGGAAGTAACTAAAGATATTCGAAAAGATGAGATAAATATATAGAATGAGTGTTGTTGATAGGATATATATATATATATGGTAAAATTTTAGATAATTTCAATCCATTTATAAGTGCACTTTGGTATCTCAGACTCAAAATCAGAATTATGTTGATAATCACCATGGAGATATGGAATTAGAAGTTTGTGAGAATGTAATACTTTAATTTCCACCATGGAATAATTTATTTATATTTAGGAAGATGGGAAATCGAAGACATAGGTATATTGATCCCAATGATATTATTTATAGAGTAGTGATTATTGCTTGTCACATGAAACTTCTACCAAACCTCACTCAAGTTCACGATGTGTTTTATGTATCTCAATTTAGGAATTACATACCTGATTCTTCAAATGTAATTAAATTTTTTGTTTTAAAACTAGATCATGATCACTCCTTTAATATAAAATTTGATGATATCTGAGATCATGGAGTTAAATTCTACAAGATAATATTATTCATCAAGTCGATGTTATCATATGGAAGAACAAATTAGATGAAGCTAAATGGGAAATTAAGGATGTGATGGAACAAAAATATCGTTATTTTTTTGTACTTGACTAATTGAATTTCAAGAAACAAAATCATCTTATGGGGTATAGAATGTAACACCTCATATTTAATGTTTATTTTATTTGAAAAAAACATGAAATATTTAATATCTTTCTTTACATAAAACACTGAGTTAATGCAAACCACATTGTACTGTTAAATTATTATTATATAATGTGATAGTTATCAACAATACATCGTATAAGATAGCTTTAATATGACTAACTAAATTATTAAAAAAATAAATTTTTCACATTTATGTCAATTATTTATTAGTTATTAATGATAAAACAATTTCCTGGTGAAAAAATATATTTTTTAAAACTATTCTTATATGTGAAGTGTGTTTTTATCTTATACATTCCAAATTAATTACTATTTATGAATGACTTTAATGAAATTTTTAGATTATATATTACTTAAAAATCTTTAACATTCATCTAATAGTTGATAGAAGTCACGAGATACAAATAAATACAATTTTAGTCTAAAAACACATTTTTCTAAAAATAATTTTCATTATGTTTTTCATGATTATATATATAAAAAATTTCATCCACTTTTAGACATTTAATCTTAACAAGAAGATTCTATATTTGGAGTAATAATGTCCAAATTTTTTAAATAGTTTTACTTTATTTTTTCCATTATGAATAATAACCATTGTAAATATTTGGAAGACTGGTAAGGGTAAATCATGTAATTAAGGGAAAAAATAATGTGATATGTCTTAAAAAATTTATATAAAACACACATATTTCTATTGAAAAAAATTATTTTGAACACCCTCATCCAATGTTCAATGATATGAACTTGGTTCCATTTTTATTTGATAATGACCTTAATTTTTTTGTAGTGAATAAAATGAATATATGCTTATTTATAAATGATTATATAAAATATTAATCATTTTTTAATTTTTTTTAATTTGGTTTGTTTATTTATTTGATTTGATATATTTTATATTAAAGGATTATGCAATAATGACACAAAATCAATTCATGTGATTTAAGAATATAATAAAAAAATTAAAAATATTACATGTAAACAAATGTGAAAAAAAATATTAT
This sequence comes from Viscum album, assembly GCA_963277665.1. Taxonomy (NCBI): domain Eukaryota; kingdom Viridiplantae; phylum Streptophyta; class Magnoliopsida; order Santalales; family Viscaceae; genus Viscum; species Viscum album. The sequence continues at coordinate 1,493,971,206 of OY728147.1, read as the reverse complement.
GTTCTATAATTTTTTGGGATAAATATAAAATATTATTGATTTTTTCAATGTTTATGTTATAATTAAATTTCTATAAATTTTACTTTAGATACATAAAATGTTAATATTCCTGAAAACATATTTAATGGTATCTTATAGAAAATATGTTTTATTAGATGAATTAATGTTTATTGAAATTACATCTTTCTCCATGTTAATGGGATATGGTCTATCATATCAACCATTTTAGGTCACAGTACCTTTTATATTAGCTTTCATGAACACAAAAGAGTAAATAATTTTAATATCTCAGAAATAATCAAAAGGGATAACTGGGGTATTAAAATTAAGTGATAATGGTTAAAAAGCACCTGATATTTTATAAATATTATTTTATGATATATTTATACTCATGATGATCTTAAATTATAAATATATTAATTTAGATCCACTTTAACATGAAAATTAATTTATGTTTAATTTAACCATTAGGTAATTTGAAGTGTTCCCCTCCACTCACATATAAAAGGACACCTTCTATTATTCCTTATTAATATAGATTTAGAATTCTAGATCATCCAAAACCTAACATAATTCCATCCAAGCATCCATTCTGAAGTACTAGATGTCTATTTTTTCATTATACCATCATTTTAATGTTTAAATTATAAGAAAAATCTATTTCATCAATAAAGAGATATAATTCTTAGTGGAGTACTTTCAATTTCACATTTTCTTCTTCCTTATAAAAACCTTTTTTATCATTAAAAAATTGTTTAATATCATATAATGAATATAATAATATGTTTTTATGATGATTTCACAACTCTCTTCCACCTCCATTCCATCAAATTGGAAAATTAATGTATCGCTCGTGCGTACGTGTGGTTTACCGTATCCACATGGCGATACGATTTATTTCAAATTAAAATATATCAAGGTTATTTATAATAATTATTCTATAAAATACATAGTATATTTTTTTAATAATTACTCAATGATGATAAATGATTATTCATCTTTAATTCTATTTCATCAGAAAAGGAAAACTACATTCATGAATATGTATGGACTATTTTCTATAGAAATGATGTAATTTAATTTCATTTATATAACTTGTATGAATTCATAAAAATATTTATATAATGAATATATATTATATTTATATAATAATATAAATTTTAAATATTTTTTAACGATGAACAATATAGTTTGACCAAAATAGTGAAACCAAAACATTTACAAAAAATGAAACATTTAACACAAAGAAAAAATACATTCAATGATGAATTCCAAATAAATTGATGTTGAAATTATATAATTGAAAAATATATTGAATTATAATTATGAAAATAGTTGTAAAATTTAATTATATAATGTTTAAATTTATTAAAATGGAGTTTATAGTACTTATGAAGAAATATGTACTTGGGGTAAAGGTTTTACTTTGCAATATGATTTTTATTTAGATTGTTTACACTCAAATATATGATGATTATATATGTTATATTTCTATCCAAAATATTATTTATTTTATTATTATATTGTTATTTATAATTATTACTTGTTTTAATTTAATTTTAATCTCCTTTAAAACATAATAGACACATATAATATTTTTAAGAAAATATTCCTTTGTTTTATATTCTATTGGAAATAATTTTTTTCATGTCCACATTTTCATGAAAATATTTTATAGAATGTTTTTAAATTTATTTTATTAGTTTTTTAATTCATTTTTTCAATTCTGTAGATTTAAAAAATTCTGGAAATAAATATCATAGTAATATTATAGATGAGATACTTCTGAATTTTAATATAAAACGGGAAATAAATAATTGTTTTAATGCACACAACATGAACAGAATTTTCCATATTCATTACCAATCAATATAATATAGATTTATTTTCATGTTTCAATGGGTTTTTTCAAATATATTTTTTAATATTGAGGAAATGTTTAGATTTTAAATATGTTATTTCAAAATGAAAATTTTATTGTTTCACGGAATGTTCCAATGATCATTAAAATGAATTTTTCATCTATGATAACATCCTTTAATATCAATTATTCTTAACTAGGGATATGATTTGATGATACCACACATATTATTTCCCTATAAGATTTATGGTTATGGGGATGAAATATTGATTAAACACATTTTCCTTCTCACAAGTTATGATATAATGAGAATATTATTGTTTTGATGATTTTTTGGCATACACATGAATGGATTTTTATTATTTGATGGGTGGTTTTTTTATTTCCTTCTAATGAATTTGGTAATGTTTAATGTTTTATGAGAAAAAAGTATACAAGATAGATTATCTAAAGCTCAAAATAAGGTACACGAGAGTTTTTCTATGCCCTAAAGAGGGTACATTGGAGGTTATCTAAATCCCAAAAGAGGGTAAATAAAAGTTTATCACAAGAAATAAAGTGGCTACCCCGGATGTTTTTCCAATCCCAAAAGAGGGTAAACAAGTGGTTTCCCCATTCCCAAAAATAGGTATGCGGTTATTTAGACCAATCCAAACATGTGATAAATTTATTATTGGGTAGAAATTACATATTATTTTTATGGATATGATTATTACACACAATATTCCATTATTTTATGATGTTATATAAAGCTAATATTATTCTATAATATATTATTTTATTTGATTTATTTATGAATATTTTTTTATGGGATACCCAGATTAATGAAATGAATTATAATTGAATTATTATTGTGAGATAAAAATTTTAGGGGGATATTTTCTAATTTTAATATCATGTTCCCATAAATTTTGGTTCATATTATGGTTGAATGATCATTCATATCTATATTTTTTACCCTTATTGAGCATATCATATCACCCTTTATTATGTTTACTTTCACCCATAATCAATATCCACATAGGGCATCTGATGCCTAGGATTTATCATACCCGGTACATATAAAATATGGTCAACCATTCTCTAACCTGGAATTGGGTTTCATACCAGCACTAAATTCTCAAGATCCACACAATATTGTGAAATTTTCACACTAATGTCCCATTATAAATTCTACCTCACCACATAACCTAAATTGAACATTATTTTACACCAACAAGTAAAAAGGATAATGATAAAAAATCTCATAGAACCAAATATGGAACAAAAACCCCTCACATAGTTTTATTACGTAACTATTTCACAACTATTCCACAGAGATATAGCCATTTCGAGGATATTTGATTAAGACATACGATTTAGAATATCTATCATGATATTTATAGTCCGTGATTGAGGAGAATGAAAACCCTGATGGTTTGAAATATGTTTAATCATTTAAAAAACTCTGGCAAACACATGATCTATGTGTCCTATATCAAAATAATATACATAGGCTCAATAATAGTCATATAACTAGGTTAGATCCATGAATAAAAAATTTATAGTGTAATAAGTCATTAATCAATGATAAAAACCATACATTTTAAAATTCACAAAATAAATCCTTCCACATAGAAATTATAATCACTAGTGGTCAAATCCTAATGACACAACACTAGATAGCTCACAAAGTGTGTCCCCAATTGCATTTCCCACATCATATGGTGATATCCACTCAAAGATACAATTTTTTTTCTCATATCCATTCACCCTTCCATGCAATACATATAATATATATAACCATATGAAGAGGTAATATTTGAAACCAACTACCTTATACATAGATTAATTCCCTAAAAAAATCTCTCTCCATCCTTAGCCAAGGTATTGTTGAACACTATCCAAGGCCATGATCCCCAAGAACAACAAATAGTTTCCAAATTCAATTTTAAAAAACTCATAATTAATTTAAATATTTGAAAATTCAAATTCTATTTAGTAATTATCATAGTTTAACAAACTGGGTGATATATATATTGTAAAACCACATGAAATGTGGTGTAGATAACTTCATTAAAACTAAAATTCTAATTCCAACCAAATTGTAAATACCCATCATCTAAATTTTTATTTAATCCAAATAAATTCTAAAATTTAAAAAATAAATTAGGGCAGGGAGTTAGATATATTTAAATGATATACTACGATATATATTCATCCATTTGTAGTCTACATTAGAATATATAAGAAAATACCTATTGTATCAAATTGATTAAACCATTATTAAATGGAATTATCAATTAAATACGAGATCCAATAGACTGGAATGATATGAAAATTTTGAACGAAGAAAAAGAAGAATGAAAGAGGAAGGAAGTAACTATAATAATTAAGTAAACATTCTATAACATTCATAGATCATGTATTAACAAGGGTAGAAGAAGAGGGAGAGATGGGGTAAGCTTACCCCTTCTCATATGACTACTAAATGTTGAACCGTGATTGGGTGCCTCATTTTAAAATGGAATGTTCCTGGTTTGACCCAATTAAAAATTGGGATGTTTTAGGTGCCTAGTCTTAGAACACCAGCCTCTTAATGCCCCATCAGACACCTATTTCAATTAATTAGCCTCCTAATTACCACAATAGGGGTTCAAACCCCCCCCCCCCCAACAAATTAGGCTATCTTTGTTAGTGTATTGGTACTAAGTGCAACATATAACCACATTATTAACAAGGGAGAAATTGTTGTTTTTCCAGATAAAATGAGGAACTCACATTGGTTTCCCAGTTTAGAGTCTATAATATCAAGGGGAATATGATTCCCCCTATCCATGTGATTCATCTCTTTTAATACCTTTATCTATAATGTTTGGATCTTGTTTCTTCCTTGGATATGTTGAATTAATCTTTCTTTACTTCATCTTATTCTAATTTAAAATATGATACTTAATTTTAGTGGTATGGAGTTATTTTTTTGTATTGATTAGCCTAGATGTTAGTGGAATTTTGTTAATACAATGTGGATTTACTCATAGAGGCTAATGGATGATATAATAGGATACACACTTTCAATTTCATGTAATTTAATTAGTGGTAAGTCACTTCAATATTTTTTATTATTTTTATTAAATTAATATGGATTGAATAGATTGATTAATATTGTGTTTGGAATAAATTTTTAAATATGGAGTTGAGGGGTTCACTAGGAGTGACCCAAACACAATTTCTCATTATTTTGGTATTATTAGAAAACATTATTTTTTTCCGAATAATTAAAAAATGAAAAGTTATTTATTAATTATTTAAATTAATTATAAGTGTTTATAATTATTTTTTTAATTTATTAGATGAGTTAGGAGCCCGTGGTTTAAAAAAATATGTGATGATCACTTGGCCAAGGATAGAGTGATATTTATTAAGAGGAAAATTCTAGGTTTCAGGTTTGTGGTTCCTGATATTACTGATTTATAAGTTTATAAATACATTCCATGGATTATAGGAATGGGTGAGTTAGTGTAAGAAACCAAAGATGTACCCATGAGTGTTTTCCCTACTGTGAAGTTGGACTAAGGAAAATATTATTCTCTTTTTTAGTCCTCAGGTTTTAGATTAATATTATTTATTCATAAATGTCTATAATTAATATATGGATGGCTTGATTAAAATGGTATTAAAATCCAAGGAGGATGTCTAATATTAAAAAACTATTCTGATAACCAATGGAGGTTTTCTGTTATGTGACACTAAACTGGAGTTATGGATAAGGGAGAGCCGTTAAATATCATCATAATAGTGGAAACATGGTGTTAATTCATTGGTGGGTTGGAGAAAATGACCTCTATTGTAAACAATTGGGGTTTTCTTGTTCAATGAGTGATTTTTATGAAATATATTGATTATGAATGGTTCTAGAATCATTATTCATCATCATATTGTAATATACGACCATATTACATTGGAACAGTGGTTATATAGTATGAAAATGGATCCTTGAGGGTGTTCCCATGTCCCTATATTTTTCTATGAGTATATTACAGTTGTATTAAGTTTCATTGGTAGTGGAAACTAATGTTTATGTTAGGATATGTGGTAAGATAGCCTTTAATATGTTAAATTACTATTAAAAGTCCTCTATGTGTAGTGACTCATGAGAGTTGAGTGATTATATGAGACCCAAATCTATATCTAAGAAATTATAGGATTTGTAAATAGGTATTAGTTGTACTAAATTATGGCCATGGGTAACATAGTGGGTTTTTGAATTTGGGGGGATAAATGTATAAGGGGATAACTCATTCACCATGGTTCACATATGTGTTTAGTTTTTTTGTGTTTAAAAGTATTAGTTATTCACAAAAATTTTATTACATAGTGTAATGAGTCTTTAACATATTGTGTTGTGTTGGTTATGTATTGTTCACCTATGTTGGTATTTTATTGGAAGATCTTCTACCCATGTTTGGGACATAGTGGTCATGGATTTTGTTATATATCAGTGACCCAGTGATAAGTCATTCACCTCGAGGATTATAAATCAGTCATAGCTTATTCATTATAGTTTTTTTGGATGTGATATGGCTTTCACCTTTAGTTTTAATTGTATTGGTAGATTATCCACATAGGGATTTCGATTCAATAGTGGATTGATCATCTTTTTGGTTTCTATTATAGTGTTTTATCTTTCACCCAATGATTTTCATTCATTTATTGATAGTTATCCTTGGAGACTATTACAGATATATTTTATTCACATGGGGATTATATTTAGGTGATTCATATTTTACATTAATGGTATATTTGGCTGATATATCATTTACAAAGTGATACCAAATTCACAATTTTTTTGATTTTGAAATACAACATTCACCAAGGGGATATGATTTAGTGGGTAATAGTTCACATGGGCGATATTATTCACTGAAATATCACTTGTATTAAGGGTTGTATTATTGAAAATTCATTCAATAAGACTATTTTAATGATGGGTAATATATTATTCACTCTCTTGTTATTTTAAAACTATTAGAGCATCATCCAATTCCAAAAATGGCTGAACAAAGTACGATTTAGTTATTATGGTGAGTTTATGAGTACTCAATGGTGTGATGGGTGTATTTATTTTATATTTAAGACTTAATTTCTTTTATGCACATGAATATATATATATATATATTATGTAAACAATTTGTGTAAGACTGTTATGTTTTATCCTCACACCCTTTTTGAGAATTATGGTGCATGTGTAGAACTTATGATTGGAATGAAGGTTGGGGTATTTCCTAAGTACAAATTGATGAGCTATGAAATATCAACAAGGTGGTAGAAGGAGGATTAAGTTGATTCCAATGATAATAGTCAGGTAACAGTGCCTTTCATTTATTCTTTACCATAAACTATATATTATTGATTGTTGGATGATATTGTATATATTGAATGGCTATGTGAAATGAATAAGTGGGTTTTTCTATAGTATCAATATATAATTTTTTTTGTTTAATTCTCCTAAAATGTTATATAATTTTTTTCTAATGTTATATATTGTATTGAGATTTCTATTTTTCATTTTCATTATTTATCATGATACTATTGGGTGTAGTCCCTTAACATGATTCATTAAATGCTCAATTCTTGTTCATAGCCTTTAGTATATGGGGTGGTGTACCAATGTCACATGGTCCCTTCGAATTAGGTTAGAGATTAGTGATTATATTGGGGAAGTTATGAGGTGGTATCAAAGATCTATTTTTTTCATTCTAATTTCGATATGTTAGAAAAATATATGACTATTTAAAACTTTTGATATAAGATTATTTTTTTCTTAGGAGTAACTTATATGAGTAAAGGAAAATGTTTTTAGCGAGTTTTGATTTATATTACTTCTCCTTAATATTATTATTGAATTTATTTTTCCAAAAAACATTTCTCTACATTAATAATTTATTAGTATTATTATTGTATAGGATTGGATAGATGAATGAGAAAATGAGTCACCCTCATAATGTAGGTTCCCATGACATGTGCAATATTATATGTGATTAATGCGAATGTTCTTGAAAACACCTATGTTTATTTAATTTGTCAATAATAAATTATTCAATGTTCCAAAATAAATTATTATTATCATTATATTTAATTGAACTAAATACTTATATATTTTTCATTATATCAATCAATATAGAGTGATATTGTTGATATTAACATGGATCTAATGATAGTTATTACCTGATATTGGTTAGTGTTTATTTGAGGAAACTTATTGATGAGAGCCCGTAGATGAATGATGAAACCTGAGTTTCCCTGATTTTTTATTGACTAAAGATAATTTTTTTCTTCAATGGATGTGACCTTTGGGGGATATAATATATAGAATAAATTTTAGAGCCTCGTATTGGTTAGATACAACTTATGATATTTAAGTGGTGTGTGGTATAACTGAGTATCAAGTATTTTTATTTTTACTACATGAGTTGAGTTGTGAATTGATCAGGTAACCATAAAAAGAGAGGTGTGAGCCATGAATTCATGTTCCTTTAGATATAAAACTCATGATTATATCTGTTTCATTATGTTATTAATTCATAATATATTATATTGAGAATATGGTGTATCATATGAGGGATTCCATAGTAGGTTATTGGAATTGAGTGTACTGATGATCCTTAAGATAAGGATATTTTAGACATTCAAAAGTGGAATGGGTAGTTATAGATTAGAAGTGTGAGGGAAGAATTGAAAGGATATGATTACTGATGGAATTATTTGGTTTATTTGATAGGATAGAGATGGGGTATACATATTCATATATATGTTATATTTTTAAAATAGGGGATTTTGGGCATCGTTATGGGTAGTTTTGAGGTACAATCATTAATTGGGAATAAATGAGTGAGTGTTTCTTTTCTTATGAATTATTTGGGATAGAGTTAAAAAAATTTGACAATGGGGGATTGAACTTAGACTTTGGTAGGTATTATTTGAATTGGATAGAATATAATATATAATAATGGATAGATTTTAGAGAGTGTGTATAAAAGTCATGTGAAAACTTCTCTTAATTTTTAAAGACATTATTTATATATTGATATTGTGTGAACAACCATCCTTGTATGAAAGTTAAGCTATTTTTGGCACATTTTGAATCTATTGAGACCCATATTGTTTATATTAATAAGTGACAATAATTACTGAATTGTTCTAGAACTGTAAATTTTCCCAACTACATAGTGTTACATCATAGGGATTATAATGAAATTTATAGGATGATTATGAATCTATTTTATGTTTCCTGTTATGTAATCATTGAAATGTGTGAGACTCCTTGTATTGATTTAATAATGATAAATAATTATTACCACATAGTATTATATAATTTTATATTAATAGTGGGAATTTTAATAGTAATAGTCAGGTGTGATTTGGTAGTGAGAAATAACGTGTGTGTATATATAAACAAATATATATATATATGTGTGTGTGTGTGTGTGTGAATAAAATTTTAGATGAGGTCTTATTATTGTGAAATGACATCATAGTGGCTTCATAAGTATTATAATCATACTAAATTGGTCAAATCATATGAGAGATGATTTGGGACAATTTATGGTTTAAAAATGAGCAATGAGGACCTTTATTTCAAATAAAATGTTGAGTATTATTATTCCTTAATGTGAATAATGAGAAGCTAAGAGTGTGACTCGACTTCAATGATTATGGAATCAGTGAGATAGAGAGTCACTATTATGTTTGGTGACTAGTATATAAGTAGATGTAATGTGAAAATTCATGTGGTGGTAGCTCTATCATGACTAGGTGTTACAGTGTAATCTAATCGATGGAATTAAGAAGTGGTTTTATAAATCACTGTGATCTCATATACAATATAATGGGGATCGTACTTTGGTTCTATTAGTATATAATAAGCACGTCTCATTTGTGTTAGTGCTGAACTGATAGTGTGTGTTGGAAATGATCATGCTCATTGATTAATAAAAGGAAAAAACCAATGATGGGGAGAAACCCATAAACAGTATTAGTGTGTGTCACTCATTTTTGAGTTTTATTAGTAAATAATGTGGGTGATGTTTTGGTGGACCCTTAGAGGTAGTTGTGTTTCTTTATTTTGATTGTGAGGTAATATGGTGACTTTAGCCCAACCAAGATATCAGTGACTAGGATGAGGATATTAAAATGACTACCCTACCTGACTAGTACCCATTAACCAAGCCCATGTACATCTATAATAATATAATAATAAAATGAATATAGGTATAAAGTTAACCCATTCCAAATTCCCTATAAAAATTTTCTCCCTCATGATCCAAAGATAAACATCTTGGTGCTCCCATCCCTTCCATATGTATAAAACCATTTAAAAAACAAGAGTTTAAAATAACACAAAAGCCTATAATAAAGGTTATTTTCTATGTAAAACACCTCTAAAACAAAACTTACAGTCACTAAACAGAAACTAGAATATTTTTTATTAAAACACACCCCAAACCCACTATAAAATCATAAAGACCACATAATGTGCCATTATTAATTACAAATTCATTATTTATCAATTACCAACAAAATTTAACTCATTAACCTCATTTTAATTCAAGCAACTATAATATTATATAAACACTTACATTTTACCAATTAATTTTCTTATTTCTCACATATAAATAATCCAAAAGTTTATTTATCTTTTCTAGAATATTATTTACAATATCAAAACCAATTTTCATATTTCATTTCATTAATTTATGAAACATCCCATATTATTAGGAATATATGATACTAACCATATTATCTACTCCATACCTCTAACTAAAAATCTTAACTAGTAGCCCGAATATTACCAATACTATTCATAAAAAAAGAGTAACACGTGACCCAATAAATAAACATTCAAACACATCAAGTATATTTTACAATAAGTAAATATACCATAATTATATAAAAAACATAATAATTATTTATAAATTATAGATAAAATTGATTATTTCAAAAAATTAATTTCAAATATTAGCTAAAATAACAATTCTATATGACCATTTCTAAATACATACATATTACTTCATGTAAAAAATATATTAAATGAAATTATATATCCTTTCAAAAATATTTATTTTTAAAAAACATTATTTTATTTGACACATTAATAAAAAATAAATCATAGTTGGAATTATTTCAAAAAAAGGCCAATAATACTTCTTAATAATAACAATTTAATATCATTGAATACAATATAAACATACTCATTTACAATATTAACATATTTTTATTAATGTATAAAATATTATCATCATTACATTAATCCTAATAGTTTATAAAAGGAAACAAAAATCATTGTAATTCCATACATAATAGAAAATAAAATTCAATGAGATTATCAATCCCCTAACTCGATTGAAGATTCAATAATCATAGTGAAAGTCCGATGAAAAATGATCATTAAACACCATCATTCTCAAAATGATTCTATACATGACCTATAGAAATATATTTACCATCATAATTTTACTTAAACTCAAAAAAAATCCTCTGAAAATGAACTACGAGAAGTGAATTGAAAATATTAATGACTGAAAAGGAAAAAATTAGGAAATCATAGATTTATGAGGAATTAGTAACATAAATAGAAGGGAATAAATCTACAAGAGGTGACAAATGATAGAAAAAACAAGGACCATAAAGACCTAGGGGAATAGTGAGGTGAATGAAATTTAAAAAATATAATGGAGATTATATATTTTATAATAAAAATATGAGGGACACTCCTATAGTGTGTTGAGGGACTCATTATTGCACAGTAATGTTCAATGAAAGGATATTTTTAATTCACAACCATCAAAATGGCCATATATGACATTAAATTTTATGTTATTTATATTTTTAAAATATGAATGACTTTTAACATTATATGGTTTCATAAATCATATTTTTTTGACCTTTTAACTATATTTTAGGCCTAGGAAACTGCTATAATACACATTCTATCCTTACCATTTTGACCCAAACTCCATGGATTCATAGTTGAATGTTTTTCCAATGAATATGAAATATTGAACCATGACATATAAAAGAAATATTTAGTCCATCTCAATGGATAATTTAGATTTCATTAAGGTTTCATACCTTCCAATAAGGGGACCTCTATGATATAAAATTTATGATGAAGTAACAATTCATCAAAATATTTACAGACAATAGAAACAATCTAAAAATAAAATAGGTCAACCTACCATGGATCTAGATTTACCACAACATTTTCGATGGAATATTTGAAATCTAATGTCTCTTTTAAAATGAAAAATTTAAATACACCAGCTTCTCATACATAAATATTACATCTTGATAAATTAATATTTATTACCTTACACAGACATTTTCATGATGATCGTAAAGGTAAAGGGACACGGTAGAATAAAAAAAAATTATTTATTGAACGATATTTAATGTCTCTTAGAAATATATCCTCATTAATTAAATTTTATAATTATAACCTAATAGAAACTATTATTCACATATAGGGGAAAGGAAATGTAAAAAATGGAAATATTTGATGGTAAATAATTGAAATAAATAGAAATAATTAAACATAACATTAGTATAAGGGGTTGAGAATTTGATAATAACATTTTAAAACCATACCCATCATATCAGTGATATAAAGCTATAGTCATGGGTTATATATTTCCATTTTAACAAAAATGAATCAGGAATAAATCAAATAACATGATCTATAAGTGCATAAAATAGTCATAAGACATATCATTGTGGTAGAAAAAAAGAGTATAAAATAATTTCTATAGAAGTAAAGGCTCACTACCAAGGCAGTCATAGTATAATAGATTCACTCCCCAAACCATAATATTTGTCATGGTTTAACCAGAATACCATCAAATAAGACAACATCTCATACTGAACTTGGTTCACTCACTATTCTAATATTATCTATATCATAAGGTATAAATATTTACCTAATTCATTTGAAGAAGATATAGGTACCTCCTATCACAAAATGAAGATCATAAGTATGTGTTCCACAAGATATTAGAACATTTATCATATCATAACCCATGAAATGAAATGGGTTACCAAAAAAATTCATCATATCATAACATGAGGAAAATATGCTATTTTGATAATTAATTCATCATTTCATCATATCATAAGCCATGAAAAGAAGCTGGTTTCAAGATAAATTTATCATGGTTTGAATGTTGGAATATAAATAGGTTTCAAAAACATTTTTTCAACATAAAAATAAACCATCTAGCGAAATAATAAGGATGGTATCATTAGATAATTTCCCATGTAAATTATAAGGATCATCAATGGATTTAAAATTACATAAAAAATTTACTTTAAATCATCACTTAGAATTTTTATTGAGGTGAATAAAATTTATTTGAGAATAAAATTTTAAAACGTAAATCTCAAAACAATTAGAATTATTTTTTAAAAAATAACCTTATAATAATATAAATAAATTATTTTAAATCATTTAATATATTTCTTGAGAAAAATAGCCTTTCCCCTTAGAATAAAATTTTTTAAAGAAAAAAACATTTTAAAAAAACATTCATTGAAATATGACCTTATGAGATTATAAAGGAAGATTCAAATCATTTTTTGGTCATGATGGTAAATAATTATATTAATACCATAAATGTTAAATCAAATATTCCATTCACATTTTTGGTAAAATACAAATGAGTTATGTTTGAAAAAAAATATTCCTATGAAACATTTTTAAAAAAGTAAATCATTATTAATAAATTATATAGTAAATCATTTTAATAATGTTAAAAACAATTTTGAATTTGTTTTTGAAAAAAATTATTTTTAATGAAAAGGGTTTTCGACCAAGGAGAAGAATAAAAATATTTTTTCAGTTACATTATTTAGAAAATTGAGTTCATAATGAGGGGAAAATGAAGGGAAACATGTATTATCATTAAATAATTATAAGAGAATAAAATTCATGATCTTCTTGAGATATGTATTCTATGAGTTTTTCCTTGGAAAAATAATCATAAATAATCCTAAGAAATGATGAGATTGTATCATAAAACTCATACCACTTTGGTAGAATTGAACATAAGAACAGTGAACGAATAAACTAAAATAATCATAAAATATTATTATAATAAATAAATTCATTATATTAAATTTAAAATGTGGTGTATATATACCTCGTTAAAGGATATAGGTTCAATACATGACATATGTATCATAGAAGAAAAATTAAGACAAAATCTTTGTACTGCATGGGTATCTTTTGAACCATAAACACCATGTGAGAGAGATCCTAAAATGGATATTAAATTACACATAATAGTAATGAGATGAAATGTAAAAAAAATCATATACAATATGTACAACACAAAAAATAAACAATTAGTGAATATTGAATGTATCTCATAAATATAAAAGTGTGAAAACAATACCTTACCAATTTAGTAATTTTTTGAATTATAATCCCCAATAAAGAATAACATCAAAATAAATTTTAAATATCATTAAAATAAGGAGTTTAATGATATAAATTTTCAAAGGGGTGGTATATAAACCTAAAAAAATAATCGAGTGATGAATTTTCATGTCACCTAAAAAAAGAGAGACTAAAGATCCCTTGCTTTAATTCCTGTATTCATTCAAAACATGTTAGAAACTAAAAATTAATACATATAAGTTATTATAAATATAAAAAATAGAAAAAGTAATATATATCATACCCTATATTATTTACTTATTTCCTATTATTACCATTTTATCAACAATTCATAATTAAAATCATATTTCGTTTAATAAATAATTTGTTTTTCTGGTATCTTTTGATTTTTAAATATTATTTTTTGGTCCAGTTACATTGGAAATGGTTCTATAATATCCATAAATTTAAAAATTAAATAAATATCATATATATTCAGTATATATATATATATATTTATAGTGATCCATAATAGATGGAGATATAAAATGAAATACATCGTTCACGGAGATAGTTGTCATTCCGTATACAAGAACGTTGTTTCTTTATTCTCAAATAAAAGAATGAATTAATGGTAAATAATATATATAAATTAAATAATAATTTTTATCTCATATAAACATCATATTTTTATTGAACATATCCTTATGACCTTCCATGTAATTCTTGAATGAATCACATCACTTCACGAGGAAGTAGTTTTCCGTATAAATGAATGATGTTATCGTATTCCCACAGAATGGAAATCAAGAGGGAAATTATGGTATAATTATTTTATAATCACAATAATGTCATAAATGTTATATATAAATAATTAATTCATCATTATATTCATCTATGATAGGCAGTGATGGAAAAATAATAACATCGATTCCTTATGCGGTAGTCCTCCGTACACATGAATGATGATTTTGTAACCCAATTGATGGAAGAGGATAGGGATATAGTTTATGAAATTAAAATAATAAAATATTACTTTATGTAAAATAATTTTGTTATTTTATTATAATTTTTTAATAAGAATTTAATTATTTAGTGGAAGAATTAAAATAAAATGCTTGATTAAGGATGTTACCTCTTCTACGGATAATATATTTTGGTTTTCACCAAAAGGATATTTATGATCGATTACTAACCAAAATAAATAATATATTATGGGAGGAGTTAAGTAAGGAAGATATTTCTGCATTTATTTTATAAACCACTATTTTTATCAAGTGTGAAGTGGAGAGGATAGAGGGAACCTTTAATAAATAAGGTGAGTGGCACAACTGTAATTTTTGGAAAATAAAAAGGTGGATCCTTGTTGTTTTCATGAAAAAAGGATCCATAATAAGAAATTATAGATAAAAATTATATAATTTTTAAATATTTCTGGAAAATGGGTGTTAGAAATGTTTTTGGTCATTTTTAACCCATATCATTTTAGTTTAACCCTCGATAAACCAATTTTTACATTAACCACAGTAAATAATTTTTACTATTTTTACATTTCATTATAGTAAAAAATATAGTACACATTATTATAAACTATAAATTATGATGATTGAAAATAAGGAATCCATTTTTTTGTTTTTCCATTCTTATTATTGGAAAAAGTTAATTTAAAATTAATCCCACAAAAGTGACGAGAAAGTAGGTTTTCAAAGGGATAATGTTCAAATGTTAATAAAAACATTATATCTAAATTAAATATGATAATAATTGATAGAAAAAATTATTTAAAGATATATAATTGGTATTAATTTTTTGTTTATACCACCTTAAGAAAAATCTTATATTTATTTAAATATTTGAAAGAAATTAAAATTCTTAATAAAAACCTATGTTTTCTACTATTCAAAAAACATTTTCATCTCATAAAATTCTAAAAAATTTATCCCTAATATAATTTTGAGATGATGAATGAAAAAATTAACATTATTTTTCATTTTTTTTAAATACAGAATTTTTAATTTTAAAATACATGTTTAAAAGGTGAGAAAAATGGTTTTAAAAAAATATAGATTTAAAGGGTAAGAATCAATTTATTCTTATATATTCCATAGAAAACACATAAGATAGATTGTAAAATTATAATTTAATATAAGATATATAAATTTCTTTAAATTAATTCAGTAAAAGAGATATTTTTAAATTATTTAGCTAAACCCTTTTTTGTGCATAAAAAATTGTTTTCCCAAAAAATTTTCCTCTATTTTCAAATCGTTTTTATTTTAATTTATAATTAGTTTGATTCAAAAAAATTAATTTCATATACATATTGAAACCATATATTTCAATAATTTAGTTAAAACTATTCATACCTTCCATTCCAATATGAAGGTGATAAATATCATTTAAAATAACAATATTTTAAAAATATGTCACTTTTTTTAAACCACTATTGCATATAATGAAAGACATATAAAAGTTGAAATTTATTTGAAAAATATATTTCAAAAAATAAAAGGGACTTACATTTTACCAAGATTAAAATGAATTTATCCCTATTTTTTTCAATTTTGAACCAACAACTAAGGTTACTTCTGCCTCATGAAATCATTAAGTTCCTAGATATCTCCCTCTAACTGGTGGTTTTTTCACAAAACATTTAAAATGTATGTGATCTTATTTCATAGAAATTTCTATATCCAATATATATTATACACCCCTTGTTCCTCATAAGAAAAAAAATGCTTCAGATGAAAAAACATTGATTTAATTTCATGTAACGGATCAGGTATAAATTTTCCAAGGAGAGATGCATGGATCATGTCTAGAAATTCCGAGAGGTTCGGTAGAACCACTAATTTATAAGATAATATCACAATAAGTTCAACAATCTCAAAGATTCAAATATATGTAAGAATTAAATTTCATTTGTATGATAAGAAAATTTTCTTCCTTTTGTTGTGATTTGATCAATTTCCACTTCATATATCACTCCAAGAAATGATGATGAAGTTTTTAAGACAGATGCACTTACAAATGGAAAGATAAATAATAGAATGTAAAGTTATTCCATTTATCTATAGTTATTAAAAAAATTACCATAATTTAGGAATAAATAAACACATGGTGAAATAGTATATTATTATCTAAAACCGCGTCCAATGTTCAACATCATCCATTCCATAAATGGTTAACTTTATAACCCTTCTAAAATTAAAAATTAATAAATATGGTTGCTGAATTTATAAAAAACAAGATAACATTAATCCAAAAAATATAATAATGTATCATTTTTTTGTCACATTCAAAATATGTATACCATAGTCATATATTTTCTTGAATCATGGTAATAATGGGAGTTTCCATAAAACCATAACCAAAACATACATGGTTTCTCATTATTTATATAAATCACTAGTTCTTATGTATAATAATTAAATCAAAAAATAAGTTACCCCCCATCAATGATATCATGAACCATATTTTCAACAAATCAATAATTCAATCAATACTATCCAATTTATTTTAAATATACCAATCATATCTTTATCCAAATAAAAAACCATTTTTCCACATCGGGTACTTATTAAGGGTGGTCTTCCCTTAATCATGGGTTTCTATAAAATTTTAGTAATCTATTTAATTAATGTTCTAGGAAATCAATACCAATAATCTTCTTATTGAATATATATAATTAAATACTTCATCCAACAATCCTTATATATATTATGATTAATAAAACATAATTATTGAATTATAATACATAAATAATTCAATCATCCGACATCATTCTCAAACTATTAAATATGATTCATCATTATTTATACTTAATACCTATTTCTCAACATATCAAATATTAATTGTGTGTTTACATTCATCAACCTAAATTTAATCATACTTTTAAATTTTAATATAAAAAACCATTTGGAAAACCCATACATTTCATATGAAATTTTTGGTCTCCTCGTCATTAGTGGTATAATCATCACTCATACCACCTATATATTTATCATTATGATCTATCCCCTTCGGAAATAAATTTTCAAAATTATTATGCTATTCAAATTTATAACATTGAACCTTTGATGATTCTTAATAGAAACAATTATTAGCATGCACTGACTTAACTGAACATTTCATTTTTTTATTAGTAATTACATACTTTGTGAACTTTTACACACTAAAAAAATATTACCATTCCATTGAGATTTACCATTGAGTGATTCTTCCAATATTCTTAACATATCAAAAATTGAGTCTTTTTTCGTCCATGGTCTTCATCACCTAAACTCTTAGAAAACTCTATCTTTATTATCTTTAGTAATTTTGAGAGTTGGTTAAGGTGCAAGTTGTTAATAATAAATGGTAATAACTAATTAAGAATAATCAAAATATACTTCATAATTATTTTTCTTCCATTTGGTTTCACATCAACTAGTATTCTATAATATTCAATATTAACCAAGTCCCTTCTTTTTTCCTCCATTGAATAAAAAAAGCATCCTGCGAGTAACAATAATCATAGTGGAGAACCACTTGAGAGAGAAAAATCACTTATAGGATGTTTAAATCATAAAAATTATTCTTAATCTATAAATCCAGTGATATATCCTAATTAATCCATTTTTATAACCTATTTAAATCTATCATGATGGTTTTTAAAGAGTTTTTGGACTTATAGATCACATCCTCTAGGTGTGTCAAACCATGTATACAATAAGTCATATTTTTCATGCACTACGTATTAATTGATTCCATCTATATGAACCATTTTTTGAGTTATTACCCATTTATACATCTACTACATATCCACATCCACTAGTTTTATCTAGATCTGGATGTAATTATTTTGAAACCACTCTCTTTATCCTTTAAAAAAATTCTAGGACATTTCCTATACTTTGAATCATTTATAGACTTATACATACTGAAATCCCAAGATATATTCTTAGAGGTATCCCTAGGGATCTCACTAACAATTTATAATCCTAGTTTATAAATGTTAACTAAACCTTTCCACTTATACCAACTATAGAATACTGGTATCATAAATAGTAAGCTATAATTGATACCTTACAGGGCACTCAATGGGAAACTACACCTCATGGGTGGGGCAGACCACTATCCCTTATGATATCAATATCCTTATAAATCCCTTGGGCAGAGAGTCATGCTTCACCCAATGTTCACGGGCAAGAGTTACCAAGGATCAGGTCATTTATATTTCTTCTGACCCCAACTGTAAAGTCCCGTTACACCCATGAATAAATATTACATTTTAAAAGATGATTATTCATTACATTGAAAAAAACATCAGAGTATTGTAAAGGTATAGTTCCTTTGGGGACTAGAAATGATTCTATTTTATATCACAAAATATATTTAATATCTCCCATAAATATCTTCCAATTATGTACTCTTCATAGTCATACCATTCCGAAGACCATTATTCAAATCCCAATGAAAGGAAACGTAAGAAAGGGTGAGCTCATATTCTTAGTAAGGGTAAACAAGGGAAATACATAATCATATCTTGAGAACATGGTTACGAGATCATGACCATAACATATGAATACCACACAATATATATAAAATTTCAAAATAATAAGTTAGTACATAACGATTTTCAGTTTATAAGACATGAAAAGTAATTAAATCAAAGAACTTGTGCCATGAAATAATAAAATTAGCATAAGACATAGAATTTTGGCTTACACATTAGTATATAAAAATAATGTTTGTAGTATTTAAAGTTAACTTCCAAAGGTATCATATTGGAATGGGTTCACTCCATATACTAACATAGTAGTCAAGGAACACATCAAGACAATCATAGAATAAAAATCCTTTAATTAATTGGGTAAAATATATTTTCTTATGCTATATATATCATGAGATTTGAATATTTACCCAATTAATTTGTTAAATATATAGGACCTACCCATCACATAATGTAAATAATACATATGTGTTCCAAAAGATCTTAAAAAATTCATCATATAATAACTCATGGGGTTAAAAGGGTTTCATAAACATTTATTTATATCATAACCGATGGGAAATAGAGAGACTATATAAAAATTTCATTATTTCATCATAGCAAAGATAGTGTAATGATGTGTGTTTCATAATCATTTTCTCATTGTATCACTAGTGTAAGAGTAATAGGTTTCTCAAAAAGCATATCATTATAAACATAAACCATCTAGAGAATGAATAAGAATGGTAATTTTGGATAATATCCCTAGTATTGTATAATTAGAGTCCAAGTATTTCATCATAGATAAAAAAATGATATTGAAAGATCACATGGAAAATTAGAGGAGGAAAATAATTTTTCATTGAAAATTACTTTATGAAAATAAAAATTGATGCAATTATATGGGAATAGCATACTTCAGGAATAACCTTTGAAGATTATTAAGGCATAATTTAAAATAATTAAAAACAATTACGAGGTAATTATCCATTCATATTGGAAAAAAAATCAACACATAACAAATTTTCAAAATAAATTCCTTGGATATGAACCATGGAAGATTATAAAGGAATATTAAAAGAAATGGTTGGTCATGAGGATATAGAATTATTTTTATACAATACATGTTCTAACAATAATTCCTTTCACATTTTATATAAAATCTAAATAGGAATTGTTTGGAAAATAAAATGAAAATTATTTTCAATATTTTTAAATTAATAAATGGTTATAAATTTATTTGATAATACATTTTATGAATATCAAAAAAATGAATTAATTTTTCTAAAACATTGCTTTGAATGAAAAAGGGTTTTGACCGAAGAGATAAATAAAGGAGACTTAAAAAATTATTTCGAACTCTTTAGTACATAAAAGAGAAAAAAAATTAATGGAAATAATGTATTTTCATGACATAATTAGAGTAGAATTAATGCCATGTATTTCATTAGATATGAATAATAATATTTAATCCCCATAAACTAAATTATAAACAATTTTTATAAATAATGACATTTTATCATAAACCTTTTAAAACATTGGTTGCATCGAATCATAAGAGAAATGAAAGATTAATATAAAATTAAACATAAAATAACATTTTAATAAATTAAATTATATTATTAAAAGTTAAATGGACTTTATAAACACCCCATAAAGAATATAAGTTCTTAACATACCATATTTATCAAAGAAGGAAAATTCTGACAAAAATCCAAAAACACTTCGATATATTTTAAACCATAAACTTTATGAATAAATTATTATAAAATGGAAATTTAAATCCTTATAGTTTTCAGGATAAGGAATATAAAAATAATTCAAGGACATTATATGCACTACATATAAGAAACAAGTGGTGAACCTTGAATGTATCTCATAGATGAAAAAGTGAGATGAAAATTCTCTTACTCATTTAATAATATTATGTATCTCAAAATCCAATAAATAATTAAATCCAATGGAACTTTTAATATATTAATAAGACTGATAATTATGACATATAAATTATAATTTTTAGTATATACACCACACAAAACAAATGAGTGGTTAATTTTCATATGTCACCTAGAAATAAAACAAAGACCAAAAATCTCATACCTCAAGTATCGACATCCATCATACATGTTCGACCATCCTCTATAAATGATAAATTTATTTTATATATCTATTATAGAACCAAAATAATAGTTATCTTTCCATATATCATTTACTCATGACCTTTTTACCAGTTTGATAACAATTTTTTGTTAAAATCTTGTTTCAGGAAATAACTCCTTTTCTTGTGTATGTTTTGATTTGTTATTATTTTTTTGTTTCAATTTCTTTGAAAAAAATTTCATAATAAAAATAATTTTATACCTGATATAAAAATCTTATATATTTATCACAAATATATTTATAGTGATCCATAAAATTTAGATATTGAAAATGAAATATACAATTCATGGAGAGAGTAGGTTGTATGTTCGCATGAACATTGTTCTATTTTTTCATGAAGAAAAAAAGAAATAAATTTAAATAATATATTACCATTATAGAATCATTTTTATTTAATATATATTGAATATTTTCATTAAACCCACCCTAATTACCTTTCATGTAAATCAAGAATGAATCACATCACTTTGCGAGGTGGTATTTCACTATAAACATCAATGATGTCATCTTATTCCCACTGAAGGGAATGTAAGTGGAAACATGTGATATAATGAATAAAAAATAATAAAAATACCAAATATTTCATATATAAACGATAATTCCATTGTTATATCTAACTGCGAGAGGTGGTGATGGAAATCAAATAACATCAGTTCACGATGTGGTAGTCCACTATACACATGAATACTGATTTCATATCCCATTTTATGAAATAGTATAAGGATTTATATTATTTTATTAACATAATAAAATTTATGTATATGTAATATAATGATGTCATTTTTTCAGACAACTCCTTTTTTTAGCACCAAAAAGATTTGTACGATGGCTTTATGAGAAAAATAAGTATTTTTGGATGATATTATATAATTATAGAATTTATTTGGGTAGTTATTGGATGATAAAATGGTTTTGGATGTGTTAATAAGAGATGAATGGGTGGGGGCCTTTTATAAGTGAGGTGAGTGGAACACTTGTAATTTTTTTAAAAGGAAAAGACATACCCACATTTTTTAATGAAAAAAAGATATAAAATGAATTATTATAGATAATATAAGAGATATGGTTAATATATAGAAATTCAATGTGTGTTTTTTAATGTTTTGTTCATTTATAACCCTTATATTTTAAGTTTAACCCCCTCGGTAAACCCATTTTTACATTAACCATGGTAATTGTTTTTCTATTTTTACTCTTACCGATATTATAAAACTATATAGAACATAATAGATAATATAAACAGTTATGATTCCAAATATAGAATCCATTTTTCTAAAACCAATAATATAATTGGAAAATTTTGATTTAAAATTAATCCTACTGATGTGACGATAAATCAGGTTTTCAAAGAGAACTTGTACAAATGTTTATGTTGTTTTTATTTGAAATTTTAAAATAAAAATTATTTTAATGACTTAAATTTTATTAATAGATATGTAATTGAGATAATTTTTATTTTAAAACCATCTTAAAATGAATTATTTATTTTAAAAATCTTTATAGAAAATTATAATTTTCAGTTAAAACCAGTATTTTATCTAAGTAGAAAAAAACACTTCTGGTCAATATATTATAAAAAATTCACCATATGTTAATTTCCACAAGATTATTTTATAAATGATGTTAATTTTTTCAGTTTTATTTCTAAAAATAGAAGAAAATAGTTAATATGTGAATGAAAATGGTGGTTAAACAACACTTATCAATATACTTTTTTAAGAATAAAATTAGATTTATTAT
The DNA here is from genome assembly GCA_963277665.1 of Viscum album. NCBI lineage: Eukaryota > Viridiplantae > Streptophyta > Magnoliopsida > Santalales > Viscaceae > Viscum > Viscum album. Next base: position 1,493,947,560 of record OY728147.1, on the reverse strand, counting down.
TACATATTCTCTAGAAAATACATAAGATGAATGATAAATATTTTATTAAATAATTAATTAATATCATTCACTAAAATTTATTTCTTTAATTTGTTTATATATAACGTATTTTGGTGAATAAAAATAGTTTTTTAGAAAAAAAGATTATTTATTTTCAATTAGTTTTTATTTTCATTTATAATAACTTGATTATTAATGAATTAATTATATATACATGTGTAATACATAGATATTTTCTGTCACGACCCATCCTCAGGGCCCGTGTCGTGACTACCCCAAGCCCGCCTTCCATAGGACAGGGGCTGGCGACTAGCACCAAGGCGTAAATCCCAACAAAAGGGAAGGCATTGCCTTTGAAAAGTAAACAAGCACCACAGAGTAAGCAAGAGGAAAAGTAAACACTAAGTAAAAACTGTAACAAGCTGTGCTGAAAGTAAAAGGGGCCGGAAATACAAGCCCAACTGTAAAGTACAACTGAAGGGAAAAACAGCAACTGAAAAGTAAAAGCCGCTACACCGAGCTGTCCACTGGGAATCCCACTTGAAGGGTGGGTACGGATAGCTCCACTGCTCCTCGGGTCCCGCCGTCCGCTCTGAGCACGTCCGCCCAGTGGTCCACCTCTAGGTACCGTCCTACTCCGCACACCTCCACCACGATCAGCACTGTCCGTCATCTGCAACCAACACAACGTAGTGCGGGCATATCCCATGCAGGGGTGAGTACAAACTACTCAGTAGGGACCCCGAGACCCCCGAAGGTATCCCAAAATCCATAAAGGATAAACCACAAAGGAAAGATGCAATCACGAAGTAACATCTGACACGGCTTAGGTATATGCCCATACATATACCTAAGTCATCAATTCCCGTTCGGCTCCAACGTCTGAGCCCAAGCACAACCCAGTCCACACAGGAAAGCAAACGTATACCCACACAGGATAGCACAACACAATCCACAAAGGAGAGTAAACAGTAAATCCACACAGGATAGTACAACACAATCCACAAAGGAGAGTAAACAGGATTAAGCTCACACAGGTATACTTCTTCGGATGACGATAAAGATGATCACTGATCCATCTAAGTCGTTGGACCCACAAAGGATCGATAGGTAACTTACCCCCGCAATGACCCACACTCGATCGGGCCCACACAGGACCTGTAGGCGCTGGCTCACACAGAACCGCTGAGCGCTGACCCACACAGGATCGGACCCACACGGGATCGGGCCCACACAGGACCTGTAGCACTGATCCACGTAGGATCGCTGAGTGCAGTAGTCATCGCAGTCCACTGAGGATCTCTACACAGTCGTCGTCGCAGTCCACTGAGGATCTCTGCACAGTCGTCGCTGTCGAAGTAGTAGTTGCAGCCAGCTCTAGGGTTCCCGCACACAGCAAGCTCATTCGGGAGGGTCCGCTCCACGAGCCGAGAGGCTGATACATCAACTGACACAAAGTCCGAAGTTGATGTATCCAAAAGTTCAGTATCGTCAACAAGAACTCAACGTCGCAGACGGCGCGTCAATCGGACGCCCGGTCTGAGAGTTATTGGCTTTTTCATCCCAGGGGCCCGGTTGGTCTTTAAGGCAAAACCAACCCAACCGTACTCCACCTGCGTCCAAACCTCGGGTGGAGTGAGCCAAAATATTCGTCTCACTTAGAGGAATCCACCAAAGCTGACGGCACGTCAATCGGACGTCCGTAGCTCAAGATATGAGCGTTTCCGCTCCGAGGGCCCGGTTGGTTTCGTGTACGAACCAACCCGGCCGAACCCAAAGTTCTCCGAAAACTTGAGTGTAATATACCGAAACGACTGTCTTGATCCAAGGATAGCGTTTCCACTGACGGCACATCGTTCGGTGGCCCGTAGCTCAAGTTACGGTCATTTGACCAAAAACGGTCCGAAGACGGGGGGTCCGGGCCCGGGCCACCCCCCCTGGGTCGGCCGAACCGGGTCGACCCGACCCGGTCCGGCCCGGCTCGTCCGAGAAGCCGAGCGACGCGGGGGGGGGGGGGGGGGAGCCGCCGTCCCCGCGTGACACCCCCGCGGCACCCGTGGGGTGTTGCCCTGGACGACCTTAGCGACGTGGGGGGGAGTCGCCGCCCCCAAGTGACAACCCTGCGGCACCTGCGGGGTGTCGCCCTGAACGATTGGAGGCGGCTTCAGCCGCGTCCCGCGCGCGACGGACCTGCGCGGCCGCGGGTCAGCGGGCGCAGCCGCCGCGGCTTTAGCCGCGGCGGTTCTTCCGGCGGCACGCCGGGGCCCCGCCACCAGCTTCCGCGGGCCACCGGAGTCGCTCTGGTGGTCCGTTTTCCTTCCCGTCTGCGCCGTTGTTCCTCCCGAGTTCTGTTCTTCACTGCGGGATCATCAAACATCCGTTGTGGCACGTTCCGTTGTCGCCCGTCAAATCTGCACAACAACAAATAACGGCGGAGGGTTTTCGGGCCGTGTTCGTTTAGCCCGCACCCTACGCGTTAGATAAAAACAACGGGAGAAAATAATTCAACACATGAAACAACAATTTTAATAAATGAAAATTGTTCATTTGCAACCGGTTCTTTAATTTTAAAGAAACGTTCACGGGAATAAGGGCATTTCCAAAAAAAAATCCCTACCTCGTCAAGTCATCGCTCTCGGGTTCTTCGCGGAATTGGGGATCGTCGCGTCGTCGCAGTATCCGGCGTCGCGTCGTCGCAGAAGGGCATCGCGTCGACGAGCTCCGAGGTTCAAGAACAAAAAGATTTAATGAAAAATTAAATCCATCTTGAGTTACAAAATCCACAAAAAAAATTTTAAGATTCGCAAATACTCACCACAACGGATGATCGAAGGTTCTTGTCGCGGATTAAGGGACGTCACCGAAGAACGTCACGGGAGAGGAAACGTCAGCGTCACGGCACACGGCGTCGCATCGTCGATTTCCGCGGGTTCGGCGTTCTTCGTCGGAGGTCGGCATTATTCGCGTTCTTTGCGAAGGAGGATGAGGGCTCAAGAATTCCTTCAATCCTCTCAACGTGTAATCCTTCAAAAGCCGCCTTGGTCTTATTTTATTATTACGCCAACAAACGAAAAAGGTAAGTAACGACCCATCAATTCGTTGAATTAATTCAATGAAAGAAACCGCCCATTTAATTCATGAAATAAACCGCCCAATTAAATGGTGTGTTAAGAAAATAAGAAAACGCGTCAGTTGACTTTCATAATGACGGGTTTTCGCGGGTGCGTTACTTAGCGGAAAGAAACGGCGGGGCTCGTGCGGGCCCCACCTCACAAATATCCTACCAAGAGGGTAGGATATTTCTGGATAGCATCCTATCCGGATCAACTCAGCTTAAGCCGCTTTTAAGTGGATTCAAGTGGCTTCCAAGTGGCTTAAGTGAAATAATATAAAGTTTGTCGTACAATTATTTTATTTCTTAACCTTAAGCCCGAAAATTAAAAACCACGCCCGAGCAAACGCAACTCCAGAAGAGGCGTTTCTAAGCAAATGTCGGCGCTGCGATTCCATCAGTGTCCTCAGAATTCGATTCCAAGCACCGGTTCAAAAGTTAGAAAAACCTGCTCGTCCGTTCACTGAACATACCCGAGCCAAACTTCTAAAAATGATTCCGGGCACACCGGGCCTCGGAATCAGGTGCCGTCAGAAACTACGCTCTTGTAAAATTCTAAAGAAAATTAAGAAAAAAAAATTCCTTGAAATTTACAGGTCTTTACATTACTCCCACCTTAGGGCTTTACGTCCCTGTAAAGATACATCATGAACTAGGGAAAAAAATGTGGGTACTGAGCACGTATCTGAGCCTCCCGCTCCCATGTGCTCTCCTGGAGGTTCTCGTGCTGCCATCTGATGCGCACAAGAGGAATCGATCAACCACGTAGGACCCACTCCTGTCGATCCTCTATCTCCACCGAGTCCTCCGTAAAAGTCGCTCCATCATCTGCGTCTAGCTCCCCATGGTCAATGATGTGCGTCGGGTCGTGCACGTACCTCCTCATCTGAGATACGTGGAAGAAGTCGTGCACCCGGTGCAACTGAGGTGGTAGAGCCGGGTGATAAGCCACCTCTCCAATCCTGCTGATGACCTGGAATGGTCCAATGAAGCATGGAGACAACTTGTCGCCTCAGCCAAATCTCCGCAAACCACGTCGAGGTGAGACCCGCAAAAAGACGTGGTCGCCATCCTCGAACTCTAGTGGCCTCCGTCTCCTGTCAGAATATGACTTCTGCCGGCTCTGAGCTGTCCTCATCTGCTCCTGGATGACTTGGACCTTCTCTGTCATGGCCCGGACCATCTCTGGTCCCACAAGTGTTGACTCCCCAGGGTTTTTCCAGCACAAAAGAGATCTGCAAGGCATGTCGTATAACGCCTCGTATGGTGCCATCCCGATGGTGGAGTGGTAGCTGTTGTTGTACGCGAACTCCACCAAGGGTAGGTGGTCCTCCCAGCTGCGACCAAAGTCGAGGACACTTGCGCGGAGCCTGTCCTCAAGTGTCTGAATGGTCCTCTCCGTCTTACCATCCGTCTGAGGGTGAAAGGCGGTGCTCAGACGTAGCCGCGTTCCGAACGCCTCCTGCAACCCTTTCCAAAGTCGGGAAGTAAAACGAGCATCCCGATCAGAGACGATAGTCGATGGCACACCGTGAAGCCAAACAATCTCTTGAATGTAGAGACGCCCCAAGCTCTCCACTGAGCCCTGATCTCGGATCGGTAAGAAGTGTGCCGACTTGAGGAGTCGGTCAACAATCACCCAAATGGAGTCGTGACCTCTGTAAGTGTGTGGAAGTCCAGTCACGAAGTCCAGAGACATCCCGTCCCACTTCCACTCCGGGACCTCCAAGGGCTGTACCAAGCCTGCTGGTACCTGATGCTCTACCTTCACCTGCTGGTAGGTGAGGCACCGTGAAATAAACTCTGCCACAACCTTCTTCATGCCCGGCCACCAGTGCTGTCGTCTGAGATCCGGGTACATCTTCTCCACTCCAGGATGTACCGCCAAAGGAGAAGTGTGAAACTCTCTCAGAACCTCCTCTCGTAAAGCGACGGGTACCAAGGTACGTCTTCTGAAAAGGACGTCATGCTCTGCTCCAAGGGAGAAACCATCAGGTGCCTGTCCCGAGGATATCTGTGCACGCCGTGTCTCACAGTCAGCGTCCCCACGCTGTGCCTTTCTGACCCACTGTAGAAGTGGAGGAGAGACTGTGAGAGGCTGATGGAAGGCTGCTCCATCCCTATCCACGAAGGATATCTGCAAAGCGGCTAGCTGCTCTGTCACCTCCTCATGTAGCTGGATGCCCGTCCTCCTGCTGAGGGCATCGGCTACCACGTTCTCCTTCCCTGGAGTATAGACTATCTCAAAGTCATAGTCCTGGAGGAACTCGAGCCATCGCCGCTGTCTCAAGTTCTGGTCCTTCTGAGAGAAGATGTACCTGAGACTCTGGTGGTCAGAAAATACTGTAAAGCGCTCGCCAATCAGATAGTGTCGCCATGTCTTCAGAGCGAAGACCACTGCTGCTAACTCCAGGTCATGGGTGGCGTAGTTCTGCTCATTCGGCCTCAACTAACGTGATCCATATGCAATCACGGCTCGCTCCTGCATCAAGACACACCTGAATCTGGTCCCTGATGCATCGCTGTAGACTACGTATCCAACTCCCTCCTCAGGCAACCTCAAGATAGGTGCGCTGGTCAATCTCTGTCTCAGCTCCTGAAAGCTCTGCTGACATCTGTCTGACCACACAAAGGGTTTCCCCTTCTTCTTCAAAGCTGAGAGTTGCGCCGCAACTCTGGAGAAGTCTGGCACAAATCTGCGATAGTATCCGGCTAGACCCAAGAAACTCCGCACCTCTGTCACGCTCCTAGGTGGCTCCCAAGCTAGCACTGCCTTGATCTTCACAGGATCCACTACAACTCCTGCCTCAGAGATGACGTTCCCCAAGAAGTGGACCTCACGTAACCAGAACTGTCACTTCGAGATCTTTCCAAAAAGATAGTGCTCTCGGAGTGTGTCTAGTACAACCCGCAAGTGGTAGGCGTGCTCCTGCTCCATGGTCGAGTACACCAAAATGTCGTCGATGAAGACCATGACAAATCAATCGAGGTATGGCTGGAAGATCCTGTTCATGAGGCTCATGAACACTGTTGGGGAATTGGTTACGCCGAAGGCCATAACCAAGAACTCATAGTGGCCATACCGACACCTGAAGGCCGTCTTCTGCATGTCCTCGTCTCGAACTCTGAGCGGATGATATCCTGACCTGAGGTCTATCTTCGAGAACCACTGTGCTCCCTTGAGCTGATCGAAGAGGTCATCAATCCTCGATAGCGGATACTTGTTACCCACTGTCACCTGGTTCAGGCGACGATAGTCGACACACAGTCGCAAGCTCCCGTCCGCCTTCTTGGCGAACAGAATCGGGGAAGCCCAGGGTGAAACACTGGGTCGGATGAACCCCTTGCCCTACAAGTCCTCCAACTGTACCCGGATCTCTCGAAGCTCAGCGGGGGCCATATGATACGCTGGAGTGGATATCGGGGCTGTCCTAGGGTACAAGTCAATATAAAAGTCTACCTCTCTGTGAGGAGGTAGCCCTAGAACGTCGTCGGGGAAGACGTCAGCATACTGATCCACCACTGCAGGAAAACTGGGACTCCGCACATCAACTGTTCCAAGGATGTGGCTAGCCAACTGATGAGTGATGGGCTACCCTCTCCTCTGCGGGAGTCCATCCTATGCTGTGAAGGCTCCCTTCTCGCCGGTGAAGGTGAACCTGCTCCCGTCGGTGCGCACACATCACACCTTGCACCTAAAACAGTCAATCTGAGCATGGACTGTAGATAACCAATCCATGCCCAAGATGACATCGTAAGGCCTCAAAGCCGCTACAAGAAGATCCCAGCCGAAGCTCTCGCCTCCTAGAGTAAGTTCACACTGCCGGCACTAGTGCGTAATTGTCGAGTCTGCTCCCGTAGGGGTCTCTAGCCGTAAGGATCGAGCCAACAGCTCTGTCGGAATCTCCGAGTTCCGAACAAGGGAAGCAGCTATGAAAGAGTGACTCGCTCTTGTGTCTATAAGAACTGCAGTAAGGGTGGAATAGACACAGATCGTACCTCGAATCATCTCTGGCGCGCCATGGTCGTAGGCCTCTACTGCCTGGAGCTGTGCCTGTCTCTGCCCGCCAGCTCCCTGTGGTCGGGGCGGACCTCCTGGTGGTGGTGGTGGTGGCAGAGCCTCAAAGCGTCGCCCACCACCTGCTGCTCGGCCAACTCCTCTACCTCATCCCCCTCCTCCCTGCGGACCGCCACGGTCGACCCTCTGCCTCTGCCTGGGTGGCCCCTCCACCATCTGCTGCTCCTCGATACGACGGGTCGGGCAGTCACGAGCCATGTGGCCCTGCCCGCCGCACCCGTAGCACTGCCTGCCTCTCGGAAAACTGGCTCCACGCTGTGTGCCCCGCACTGCTGAGCCAGTGTCCCGAGGTCGTCTACGAGAGGGTCTGGTCTGCCTAGAACCCTGAGTCATTCGTCGGCTACCTGCTGCCGAAGACTCCGCCACCTGCCGCCCTGCGGTAGGTTTCGCTGTAGACTCAGCCAGAAAGCTCTCGCTCAGAAGGGCTCGCTCTAGCACTCCTGCCTGGGTCGGGATGCTGAGGGAGATCAGCGATGCCCTGATCTCGTGTCTCAATCCCTGCTCGAAGGTCCGGGCCCGGAAGAAGGGGTCATGTACCATATCGGTCGAGTAGCGAGAAGGATCAGTGAACCTCGCCGCGTACTGGATGACCGTCAAGCTGCCCTGCCGCAGCTGAAGAAGCTCCTGAATGCGCACCGCACGGAGGGTGGCCGTGACGAACTCTGAGCAGAAGAGGCTCTCGAAGTCCATCGAGAGAAGATATTCCTCATCGTGCACCTGGAGCATCAAGCTCCACCATCGTCCTGCTGCTGCGTGCAGTAGGCTCGCCGAGAGGATCACCATGAGGTCTGCTGGTGTCCTCAGTAGCCTGAAAACTCGAACGACCACCTCTAGCCAGTCCTCGACTGCCTGGGGTCCATCTCCCCACGAAACCTGTTTGGTCGCTGGCGCTGGAACTCGTGCAGAGCTCTGAGGCAACGCGCATCGTCAGCGGTCGGTGCTGGAAGCATCAGGGGGCTCGGCGGTTAAAGGTACCGCCGATGCCTCTGCTGTCAACGGGCCCTGTACAGAGGCCTCGTCACTCAGCGGGCTGTCGTCGTGCTCTACTCTCGTAACCCTAGCTGGTTGCTGTTGTTGGGCCATCCTGAAAATGAAACATGTGCGCCACGGTCAGAACAGTATACCTGGTGAGCTGACACAAGTAATCACAAAGAAAACTTGAAACACACACGCAATCAATGTTTTCGTGCATTAAGTCGGAAATCAGAAGTCAGGGTCCTGGTGTACGGATACGTCAGCCGCCGCACCAACACTGGACTCCCTGGACTGATAACCACACTAAATACGCTAAACACTATTGCTTCACATAGAAGAAAGATCAGAATATGTGGTAGAACCGACCGCTCTGATACCAATTTGTCATGACCCGTCCTCGGGGCCCGTGTCGTGACTACCCCAAGCCTGCCTTCCATAGGCCAGGGGCTGGCGACTAGCACCAAGGCGTAAATCCCAACAAAAGGAAAGGCATTGCCTTTGAAAAGTAAACAAGCACCATAGAGTAAGCAAGAAGAAAAGTAAACACTAAGTAAAAACTGTAACAAGCTGTGCTGAAAGTAAAAGGGGCCGGAAATACAAGCCCAACTGTAAAGTACAACTGAAGGGAAAAATAGCAACTGAAAAGTAAAAGCCGCTACACCGAGCTGTCCACAGGGAATCCCACCTAAAGGGTGGGTACAAATAGCTCCACTGCTCCTCGGGTCCCGCCGTCCGCTCCGAGCACGTCCGCCCAGTGGTCCACCTCCAGGTACCGTCCTGCTCCGCACACCTCCACCACGATCAGCACTGTCAGTCGTCTACAACCAACACAACGTAGTGTGGGCATAGACCGTGCAGGGGTGAGTACAAGCTACTCAGTAGGGACCCCGAGACCCCCAAAGGTCTCCCAAAATCCACAAAGGATAAACCACAAAGGAAATATGCAATCATGAAGTAACATCTGACACGTCTTAGGTATATGCCCATACATATACCTAAGTCATCGATTCCCATTCGGCTCCAACGTCCGAGCCCAAGCACAACCCAGTCCACACAGGAAAGCAAACGTATACCCACACAGGATAGCACAACACAATCCACAAAGGAGAGTAAACAGTAAATCCACACAGGATAGTACAACACAATCCACAAAGGAGAGTAAACATGATTCAGCTCACACAGGTATACTTCTTCGGATGATGATAAAGATGATCAATGATCCATCTAAGTCGTCCAACCCACAAAGGATCGATAGGTAACTAACCCCCGCAATGACCCACACAGGATCAGGCCCACACAGGACCTGTAGGCGCTGGCTCACACAGAACCGCTGAGCGCTGACCCACACAGGATCGTACCCACACAGGATCGGGCCCACACAGGACCTGTAGCACTGATCCACGTAGGATCGCTGAGTGCAGTAGTCGTCGCAGTCCACGGAGGATCTCTGCACAGTCGTTGTCGCAGTCCACTGAGGATCTCTGCACAGTCTTCGCTGTCGAAGTAGTAGTCACATCCAGCTCTAGGGTTCCCGCAAACAGCAAACTCGTTCGGGAGGGTCCGCTCCACGAGCCGATAGGCTGATACATCAACTGACACAAAGTCCGAAGTTGATGTATCCAAAAGTTCCGTATCGTCAACAGGAACTCAACGTCGCAGACGGCGCGTCAATCGGACGACCGGTCTGAGAGTTATTGGCTTTTTCGTCCCGGGGGACCGGTTGGTATTTAAGGCAAAACCAACCCGACCGTACTCCACCTACGTCCAAACCACGGGCGGAGTGTGCCAAAAGTTTCGTCTCACTTAGAGGAATCCACCAAAGCTGACGGCACGTCAATCGAACGTCCGTAGCTCAAGATATGAGTGTTTCCGCTCCGAGGGCCCGGTTGGTTTCGTGTACGAACCAACCCGGCCGAACCCAAAGTTCTCCAAAACCTTGGGTGTAATATACCAAAATGACCGTCTCGATCCAAGGATCGTGTTTCCGCTGACGACACATTGTTCGGAGGCTCGTAGCTCAAGTTACGGGCATTTGACCGAAAACGGTCCGAAGACGGGGGGTCCGGGCCCGGGCCGACCCGGCCCCACCACCCCTGGGTCGGCCGAACCGGGTCGACCCGACCCGGTCCGGCCCGGCCAGGGCGCGGCCCCACCTGGCTCGGCCAGCCCGGCCCGGCTCGGCCGAGCGACGCGGGGGGGGGGGGGGGGAGCCGCCGCCCCCGCGGGGTGTCGCCCTAGACGACCCGAGTGACACGGGGGGGAGTCGCCGCCCCCGCGTGACAAACCCGCGACACCCGCGGGGTGTCGCCTTGGACGGCCGGACGCGGCTTCAGCCGCGTCCCGCGCGCGCCGGACCCGCGCGGCCGTGGGTCAGCGTGCGCCGCCGCCGCCGGCTTCCGCGGGCCACCGGAGTTGCTCTGGTGGTCCGTTTTCCTTCCTGTCTGCGCCGTTGTTCCTCCCGGGTTCCGTTCTTCACTGCGGGATCATCAAACTTCGGTTGCGGCACGTTCCGTCGTCGCCCGTCAAATCCGCACAACGAAGAACGACGGAGGGTTGTCGGGCCGTGTTCGTTTATCCAGCACCCTCCGCGTTAGATAAAAACAACGGGAGAAAATAATTCAAAACATGAAACAACAATTTTAATAAATTAAAATTGTTCATTCGCAACAGGTTCTTTAATTTTAAAGAAACTTTCACGGGAATAAGGGCATTTCCAAACAAAAATCCTTACCTCGTCAAGACGTCGCTCGCGGGTTCTTCGCGGAATTGGGGATCGTTGCGTCGTCGCGGTATCTGGCGTCGCGTCGTCGCAGAAGGGTGTCACATCGACGAGCTCTGAGGTTCACAAACAAAAAGATTTAATTAAAAATTAAATCCATCTTGAGTTACAAAATCCACAAAGGAATTTTTAAGATTCGCAAACACTCACCACAACGGATGATCGAAGGTTCTTGTCGCGGATTAAGGGACGTCGCCGAAGAACGTCGCGGGAGAGGAAACGTCGGCGTCGCAGCACACGGCGTCCCGTCGTCGATTTCCGCGGGTTCGGCGTTCTTCGTCGGAGGTCGGCATTCTTCGAGTTCTTCACATTCTTCGTGAAGGAGGATGAGGGCTCAAGAATTCCGTCAAGCCTCTCAACGTGTAATCCTTCAAAAGCCGTGTTGGTCTTATTTTATTATTACGCCAACAAACGAAAAAGGTAAGTAACGACCCATCAATTCGTTGAATTAATTCAAAGAAAGAAACCGCTCATTTCATTCACGAAATAAACCGCCCAATTAAATTCTGCGTTAAGAAAATAAGAAAACGCGTCAGTTGACTTTCATAATGATGGGTTTTCGCGGGTGCGTTACTTAGCGGAAAGAAACGGCGGGGCTCGTGTGGGCCCCACCTCACAAATATCCTACCAAGAGGGTAGGATATTTCTAGATAGCATCCTATCTGGATCAACTCAGCTTAAGCTGCTTTTAAGTGGCTTCAAGTGGATTCCAAGTGGCTTAAGTGAAATAAAATAAAGTTTGTCGTACAATTATTTTATTTCTTAACCTTAAGCCCGAAAATTAAAAACCACACTCGAGCAAACGCAACTCCGGAAGAGGCGTTTCTAAGCAAATGATGGCGTTGCGATTCCATCGGTGCCCTCAGAATTCAATTCCGAGCACCGGTTCAAAAGTTAGAAAAACCCGCTCATCCGTTCACTGAACGTACCCGAGCCAAACTTCGGAAAATGATTCTGGGCACACCGGGCCTCGGAATCAGGTGCCGTCAGAAACTGCGCTCTTGCAAAATTCCAAAGAAAATTAAGAATTTTTTTTTTGAAATTTATGGGTCTTTACATTTTATAATTTAGTTAATATTATTCATACCTTCCACACTAATTTCTAGGAGATAACTACCATTTAAAATATTAATCTTCTAATAGTATGTTACATTTAATTTAATCTCAGTGTTGTGTGTAATTAAATTTTTTAAAAAGAATAAATTTATTTTTAAAAAACTTTTCAAAAAATCTTTGGGTGTAACATAAACACTATTTTATGAGCTCATATCCCTATATCCACAATAATTATTATTCTAAATTACTCCTAATCTGAAAAAAAACTCAATTTATAGGACCAATGAAAATTTTGGATTATAATTTAAATACTTTTAAAAAGATTCTTATCCAACTAAATAATAACTAAAGATGGGAAGATAATGCAACATCCTGAAGACAAAATACCCATTATATAAAAATTATAAATTAATCTCTCTATCAAAAACTCACAAACAAAACACAAAATATTGAGAAAGTAAAATAATAACCAGATAAATTCCTTTCATCATATATTTAAAAACCGGTTCTAAAAAAATAGATATTGAACAAACATCAATGAATTGTGATCCATTTTAAACAAAAAAAGACCCTATTAGTTTAAAGTACATTAACTAAAGGATTTATTTTTCTACACATCAACATATCTAAGTGATCATGAATCAAAACTAGACACTTGTGAAATTACCAACCATCCTTGAAATTTTAATTGAAAAAATCAAATAAATGGAAGTCATCATAGAGGTACCATTGAATTTATTATACCGGAATTATGTCATGAATTCGAACAATTAATTAGTAATATTAATACTATATAAACCTTTATCTACATTCTCGAACACCTTAAAAGGACCAATGTATCATAGAAAAATCTCACTCATATGAGTCAACAACTACTATATAAAATATGGAGAAATCTTCAAAATCATATGATATAAACCATGAAATCTAAAATTATCCTCCTCTAATTATTATAATAATTATGATGGTATAAAATAATTTCATTGACTATAAAATACCCTAGACTTTTTTTATCATACTCTGTACAAAATCATTTATATGTTTTACTAACTCTCTAATGTTAGTCCAAAAAATAGATATCTTCTTGGTTTCTTATAAAATTACATGAATATATCAAAAAAAAGAGTAATGATAACTATTTTCATTTGAAAACCCTACCAAGGATAATTTATTTTCCAATAAAACATTAAAATAAAGAACATATTCACATAAATTATCTTTCAGCATTTCACTCACCCACTCTATCTGACTATCTCTTTGAAGTTGAAAATTTTGATAATAAATAATTGAAAGAAAAGATATGTTTATAAAATCTTCTATACCATTAAATAAAATTAGGATCCAAATTTTATATGAATGTCCTTGAATCCCCATGAATCCAAAATACCTTCTCTATATAAATCCATTTTAAATAGTTCACCACACTCAATTCATTTATTGAAAATAAGGTAAATTATTTCATTAAAAGATATATTATTTCCTCATTTACATTATATCCAAAGTAAGTTCAATAAAAACTATTAACAAAATTCCTCAAAATTTTCCCTCAGTTTCATTATTGATTTTCCAACGGTTATAAAAAAAATATGGACATGAATTTTTGACTTTAACTATTGGCACACCAAATATAAAAACATTATATCAACCATCAAATTTTTCAACCCAAGACACTAGTTTTCACTCCTCAATGAATGATACTTATTGGTATGTTTTATTCCTACAAGGTTATGTAGTGAGTGCTATCTTGATTGGGAGGATTGGTGGGTTACATAGGGTATGGGACTTGTTCCATGATAAATAACCCAATACGAAAACTCTCACCAGCCTAAATTATTGTTACCTCTTTATGAGTAGATAAAATATTATGTTCTTCTTTTGAGGATGGTGTGATGTTTATTTCACTTTTAATTATATTAATTCGATTTTACTAAAAATTACTTAACATACTCACAATGATTAATCTAATAATAAATTATGTAAAGAATGAACAAAATACATAATAATTTTACATGTATCACTGAAACATAAAAAATACAAGTAGTATAAAATGATGCTTTTATGATGTATCGAAGAACACTAAACACACTTCTATCTAGCAGGTTTTGTAAAGTTCACTATAAAATTAGGGCCACTCACTTTATAATGATATGGAATGATGCACTACCTACCAAGCGTTTATTATCAATTGTATCAATTTAAATGATACTCGTGTTTGGAAAACTATATTTTAATACAAGAATAAACAAGAACGTGGTGAGTGGGATCCATCATTTTTATTTTGATAAATAAAAATTCATTACATTATTTTAAATTACACAATTATTTGTAAATTCAATATTTTATTCCATCTAACATGAGTAATGAAATGTGTTTGAAGTTATCACTATGTGTAGAAGAAAGGAATAATGTTTATTTTTTATTCTTTATTTATTCATTTTTTCATTATATTAAATAATTATAAAAATTTATATAGTTCTCTGAAACTATATTACAAAATATTATTTTTTGAAATTAGTTTTAATTTTAAACTCACAAAAAATATTTTTTTAATGTAATATGAAATGATGTTTCTGTAAAGGGAAAATTCTTGTGTTTCGTAAATATGTCTTAAAATTTTAATTTATTATGTTTTTGTTATGTATTAATAAATAATTTTTTTCCTAAGGTATATGTCATATGAAAATTGAAGACTTATCTGAAAAATTTCTTATGAAGGGGAAATACTTATGAAACATAAATTATTAGAAGAAAATAATTTTGATATTTAAAACCTGGAATTTCATTCTCTTATTAGTAAAATAACTCATGTTTCTAAGTGAATATTTTATTAGTATTTAAAATAGAATTACATATATTTTGTATTAAATTTTATTTTACATTATGTAATAATGTTGATGACAACAAATAAGAAGAGTAAATGTATATAAAATAAAATAATAATGTACAGATAATTTTAAACATCATTGGATGAAATTATAATTCAATGATCACACCCACTATAAAAATAGTCAAATGGAATTGAATCCTTAACAATAAAAAAGTCACTATCGTGGAAAGTGTAAACTGTTTTTATAGGAAGACATGAATAATTAACTATGATAATGTTAGATTATATATAGAGTGTAATGGGAAATAATACTGTTAGGATCAAACCATTGGAAATTAGGACTATTGGTATAAATTCTATAGTAAGAATTTGTGTATATAAAGGGAAATTATGGGAGTTAGTTCACCCAAAAGAGAGAAATGATTAAGTCAAATAGTAGGATCATTCCTTCTGAACCCCATTTTACAGAGCATGGGAGGGATGTTGCATCACTCAATTTCTCCCTTGACCGATACCATTAAGAGATACAATAAATAAGGCATGAGTAGAATCTATAATTTGATAATTTATAACTACTTGACGTCCCCACTAGATCATTATTAGTTGAACCATGATATAATTGGAAGACCACCACACACCTTACCCTTAAGGCTTACACTGGTGTGATAAGGGTTTATATATCTACAAAATAAAAATTTATTAATGTTTAAAATGTTTTATAAATTATTTTTTTTTAAATGATCCAATTAATCCTTTTTAGTATGTTCATTTTAAAATATCACACTCATATAAAAGTGAAAATGCACATAAATATTTGAATTATATGATAACATATATTAATGATAAAAATAAAACATAATTGTAGTTTTTTTGAATATATATGTATACTATTTATTGAAATATATATTTTAAAGATGAAATGAAAGTTTATTTTCACAAAAAAATTAGAAAAAAACATTTTTTATTCATACATTAATAATTAAACAATTTTATGAAATAATATTTTGTTTTACTAAGAGATAGAAATTCTATTTTATAATCAAAATTGGTGTTTTTAATAAAAAAATATATTATTTAAAACATTAAAATTATCATATTTAGATAATTTTAACTACAAAATGGATTATTTTTTAGAATTATTATTTAAAGAAAATTCCAATAGTGAATTTTTATAATTTTTTTATAGAGTTGAATTATTTTTATAAAAGAAAAATAAGACATAAAAATATGGTAAGTTTTACAATATCGTAATGTCATAAATATGATGTAACAAATAATTTTATGGATTTACATACCCAAAATATGTTTTATAAATAAACTAATTTATTTTAATGATATAAAATTAATTTTCCAAGTTGATATTAAATCTCCAAAAACCTAAAATATATTTTAATATTTTAAATAAATTACTTAGAATATGAATTCTATCCACATCATGAATTATATTATTTAATTTACATGATCTCATAAAAAATTAAAAAACAAAAAACTTGTACCATTTTGAAAATTCCATGTTCCAAAATGAAGAGAAGGACAATATATTGTCATATTTTTATAACATATAATGAAGAAACTATGTTGATAAATTAATAAAATTGTTTCCCCTCCATTTCTATAAATATCGACCCATTATCATATTCCACTTCACTCTAAAGCCCTTTATCAGGACATTTCTCTCAACTTCTCTCTCTAAGATTATTCGAAGGAGTATTGATGGTTCTAAAGACCTCTTATGAATATTTGTGAATCCACTTTTCAAGTAGGGCTTATATTCCTATTTTTTTAGTTTTTCCTTATAATATGTGTTTTTATTTTCAGTTAAATATTTTTCTCATGGGGTTATCATCATTATTTTACTATCTATTTTATGTACTAATAATAATGTAATTCCATTCTCTATCATTAATTCAATTTTGTAAGTCACTTTTTATATCTGTTATGCTACCGAAATCATTTATTGATTTTACATGCTATATTTTCAATTTTTGAATACCCAAACCTATTTTCATTCAAGTGTATTCATATTGATATTACAGTACTTCTTTGATTTGGGAATTCTATGTTTGAATACCACATTCCCTACTCATGGATGAAGATTAAAAAATATTTTTTTGTTATATGATCTATGTGTAATACGTGAATTTCTTCATATGAATGGTGTAGGCAGATAGTGCTCTAATTAATTGGGTAATGAATTAATCTATAGTGATAGGATTTTTATGTTACATTGGTGGATAATCATGATAATATGTTTAATTATTCCTTGTTCATAAACCATGGTGTTATACTTATAAATGTCATATATGTTGTAACAATATTTATATTTTATGGATCATGTAATTATGATCATTCTCTTTTGTTATGCCTCAGGTATTTTTGTAGCAGATCTTCTGCTATATCTCATATTTAATCTGTGATGGTCACTCACCTTTCACTTCATCTTTTTTATCACATATGGAGATTTATTATCACACTTTTATGTTAAGGTATGTCCGTAGGAAATCATTTCAAGTGATATGACCATGTATGTAAATATAATTATTTCTTTAAAGTATGTTCAATAAAGCTTCTTTTAATTCCAATATTTATTCAAATCATGTTTTATGTACCTATTTTCTAATAAACTGAACCTTAAAAGTTCATTGGACGTTATAAATTAAATATTCAGTTTATGAATTATATTAAAAATGATATATGGAAATGTATTGTTATAATTGTTGGTATAAAAGAAAGGTTTCAATTTATAAGAAAAATAGGACTATAACACAAAACTTAATAAAATACAGATAATATTCATAAAATGGTCCTACTATTTTGGTAATGTATATTTTTTATTTTTTAGAAATTACATAATTATATAAACAATGAAACATGGATGTGTCTATTGTAGATATACTCCTATGGTAAATCACCTTAAAAATACTAGTTGAGTATCAATATGATCTTCACTCAGTGCATGATGAGTTGGACTAAGACTACACACATTAATAGACACTCCAAAGGTATATGATTTCATTTGTCAATTTTTTTACAAACATTATGATTTATATATTCATGATGTATTTTTATTTTAAATATTAATGTATAACTTTATATAAATGGGTTATAATAAATATTTGGGATTAAAATTTACTTTAGAATTTTTATTAATATTTCTAATGGTAACAAATTCTTTACTTGGTTTTCATTCCACATAAAATGGAAATAAATAAAACGATTCATGTAAGTAAAAAAATGATATGGTAAATATAATTATGATATTTCTAATATGATGGAATCCAGTTTTGAAAACATCATGATGATAATGAATTATTTAACTCTATTCATGAATAAGAACATAAACCATAGGGATTAATTAGATTTAACAAGGAAAGAAAAACAATTATTTGAATCATTAATGTGTCAAAAACATCATATTTTTGGTGGATCTTTAGATACATTGAATATTGGATATTGGATTAACATTTTAAAAAATATTTTTGTATAACTAATCTCTTTATGTAAGGTAATTTTACTCTAGTAGTACATATATTAAAGGAATAAGTTGATCATTGGTGGACACTGATCATGAAAACAAATAAAAAGGATGGGTTAGAATATATAATGTAGAAATAATTATAAAAAAAATTAAATAATTCTTTTACTTGTACCCTATCATTAAAAATGTAAAGATAATTCATTTAATTGATGAAAATGGAAAAACATTGATTTGAGGTTTTGAGATGAACAATATAAGGAACATGTAATAATATTCAAGATTTTTCAACAAATTTTATTGGGAGATTGATTAATTCAACGGTGGGATAATACCACATCCATGGAATGATGTAAAAATATATGAAATTTGATGTTATAAGAAAAATAGTGTAGTTCACTCTGAAATTTGAAATGTAGTTTGGAGATTCACAATGTTCTCATGTGATGAAATGTAAAATAATAATCATGAAGTACAATTTTGGGATGAATTATAACCATGATAGAGAGGGTAAGTAACAAAAATAAACCATGTGAAATTAGTGTATGATAATTAATTTTGGTAATTTACAATAATAACATTTAATGATTTATAATTATAGAAAATATATCCATATTGGTCAAAAAATTAATGGAGATGTGAAGCCTCGCCATCAGAATTCTAAATGAAAAATGGCATTTGGTGGAAGAACAAACTGAAGAATAATGTTCCATGTGGCTGGATTATAAAAACATTTCAATTCAATGAGAAAATAAGAATATAGTGGATGAAATCCCCCATTAAACCTCATAGAGACTAGTAGAGAATGTTCATTTTTTATAGTCACAATGGTTGATGTTGGGGCCTTAAAGGATTCAGTGGAAGAATACCTCTTCCTACAATCAAATAAATAAATTATTGTGTTGCATAATGATTTATGAATTCAATTATTTCATTAATTTTTTCAAACAACATTAAATTAGGCCCTTAACTACTAGTCATGTGGTTGTTGGTTATAACTTTTGGAGAAAAATTTAAGAATGAAGGATATATAAAGATTCCCCTAATAAATTTAGTGTGTTAAATATCTCTATAATCCAAGTGGTTATTCCAATTATATAACTAAGAATAATATTAAGGCTATATTTTCTTTCAAAATGTAATTTCAAGATCAAATGTAGAAGGAAGTCATTGTTTTCCAAAAGTGAAAACATTTATTTATTATCAATGAAGTGATACCACAACCCATGTCTTGTCAAGAACCATCTCTTATATACATATTCAATGAAATTATTAGTATAAAATAATGATAATGTAAAAATATATATGTTGTATCCATTATCTATGAATACATTGTTGTATATCCAAAGAAATTACATGGACTCCCAATGAAAAATTGTAACGCCCCGACCCCAGTTACCCAGAGTCGGTGCATTATTAGATAACATTGGCATGATCACAAAGGATCAAGTCTCGAAAGACCAATTAGTTTAGTAGTCTTGAAAACACTACATATATTCATAAGTCTTACAATACATCATAATGTAAAAAAACTACAACAACATATTGTCTTCATATCCCCCTTTTTCTTGAAAACATTTAAAAGTCACACTATTTATCAAGAATCCATTTATAATAGATTTTTGAATCAAAGTGTCTCATATCACTTTGAAACTTTTAAAATGAATTTTGATTTGAAAACATTAATATCCATATAAATAAATCCTTAAAACCATTTTTAAAACATGTACATTAATGAGAAAGATTTAGAATAATAAATATTTAAAACATTTTAAAATGATATTTTAGTTAGAGTTATTAACCAAAAGAGAGACACTTGAATACAAATAATTGAGGTAATAATTTTTTTTAATATCATGAGAAAAAAGGGATTCATGCTATACAATGTCAAAGTACATTATATAAACCATATAAAAGTGATTTGGTGTATAACAACAGAGGAGTCTCAATGGAATATAAATTGAGATGAAATCTCTCATAAAGGTTGTATCCTTAGGTTAAGGATAAATCAACGATATAATTATGTTTGACAAATATAAATACACTCAATATGATTGGATATTAAGTGTAAAACAATCAAAGGATATTCACACAAATTCTTGTAAAAACAACACCAATGAATTGGATGTTTAACTCAACAAATGGAGATTGAGTAACAATTACTCTTATCAAATTCATACCGATGACTTTAGAATTTATCAATTGAGTTATTATGTGTATCAAAAGTATATCCATAGAAGGGGGAGTGGAAATTATGATATAATCAAATGAATAGTTATTCCACACATAATATAGGAGTAAAATAATCAATGAAGTATACGTAAAGCTGAATGAGTGGAAATTGAAATTTCATATTCCATTATCAATTTGGTAACTTACGAAACATACACCCATGAAAGAAGTACCATAAAATGATGATGTAAATATGCATAAATAAAATTATATTACACAACGAATACAATCATGGGCAGTACGCACACCACATGCAATAAATAAGTGGTGAACAATGGAAGTCTCACAGAATTAAAAGTGATATAAGAAACCCCTTAATTTGTACTTTTTCCTTGGTCGAATGTAGGTAAAACTCCTGTATAATGGTGAAATAATTGTTATTTAATTATAAAAAATCATTTACCTTAATATGGTATCATATATGATCTTTTAACATTGATTTGTTAATAATATCTTAGTATTATCGTTGTTTCGTGTGTTAATGGATTCGTTTTCCTTTATATTATTTGTTATGTGAGCCATATTTGTTATGGATGTGGTGTATCTTTTTCATATCCAGAATTATATCATGTCTTTAAAAATTATTTTTATTCATAAAATTAAATTTAGTTTGGAATGGATATGATGGGGAATTAATCTCATCGCGTTCGTGGAGACGGTAATCCGTACGTACGCACGAGGGAAAATATAATTATTTTGATATTAAAATAATATATAATTGGATGGTATATCATATTTACAGAATCATTATCATGTTATATTTATTATTTACATGAATTAAACATAATTATTATACCCATCTAAATAATAATATATTGAATAACAATTATGCCACGACGTGTAGACGGTAGGCCGTACGTACGCACGTATGGTGACATGTCATTCAAATGATGGATAGAATACTGAATATGGTTGTAACTTATTTATAATAACATCAAAGTATATATATGATAATGGATTTATTATTTTAGAATAAAAATAACAAAGAAAGAATAACTGGAAGAAGAAAAGAACTTGAAATATGGTGGTGAAATCATTACCTCTTTTTCAGGTTATTCCTTTTGATTTGATCAAAAGGGCTCATTAGGTTGTCATTATGATCAAACTATATCCTCTAGGTTGAAGTGAGGGAAGTTGGGAGGATATTTGGGAAGATGTTGGCCGAGCCAAAGGGCTTTGAAGGTGTGAAGAACTGGTTAGAAGTAGTGTCCTTTTATAAGGGGGACGAGGGGCTCTTTAGAAAAAACTTAAAGTATTATTTTATGATAAATTCACATTTGGTTTATAATGGCTGAAAAGTGTATTAATCAAAGCCTATGGTGGATATGGGTCTAAATATTTTCAACCAGTAGATTTTAGACAGTTTTGTGTCATTATATTAACCTTATCTTTTAGTTTTAACTCTTGTTTAATTAGTTTGACACTTACCATGTCACTTTGTATTTTTATATTATATAGTTAATAAACTTATTATATACCTCCAAGAGACACCCAAGTGGTTCATTAATTATACACCTATCATTATACAAGTCCTTTGGCCAAACCATAGATTTTTTTGAATTTAATATCAATTAATAATATAATATTTCTTTTAAAACGCTTTTATGTCAATTTTGACACTATTTGGTATTTTATTTTTTTGAAAATCATAATAGAATTATTACTTCGAGAAAATTTAATTAAATCAATCATAACATGTCATATTATCTTATAAAATTCGTTTAACTCATTAAAAGTCTCAAATTATATTTATTTGGGTATTTATAATATTAATTATTTTAATATTTCACTAATAAGTTAATTACTACATCATCATTGTGTCATACATAAATTAAATTATTTAATGTCTAAAAATTATAAATAAAATAAAATTTTGTATTAAATCTATTTAAATTTTTAATGAATATTTATAGTCTAAAATATAACATATATAACCCTATGTAAGAATTGTTTTGCTAAAAGATATAGGCTTGTGTCATTTTTTGTATTTACTTTAACTAAATTAATATAAAGTGTCGTTATCACTTACAAGTGGTTACATGGGGTCCAAAAAATCGACCCAAAGATTCCAATGGTCGGAAATTTATCAAAAAATAGGGTTAAGACACGTTTTAGGGTAATTTATTATTATTATAATGTTATTAATTTACCCTTATTTACCGGATTTACCCTTTAACCATGGTAAATAAAATATTTACCGAAGTAATTATTCAAATTGTCTGAAAATAATAGTTACCTACTTACATAATTTGGAAATCCTGATTCCAAATATGGAATCCATTTTTCCAAATTCAAAACACATAAGTGGCAGAAATTAATTTAAAATTAATTCCTGCTGTCAAAACAAAAATCGTGTTTTTAAGAAATAATAACTATCAAAAGATTGACACTTGTTTATGTCTGGTTTAAATGTGAAATCCAAAGACAAAAATTGAATTAAATGGTAAAAATATAATCTAACTATAATTTAAAACCACTCAAATTAATAATTTATCACTATTAATTATTTCGATAAAAAGTTGTTTTTAATTAAAATTTAGTAATTTTCACTATTCATGAAAATATGAAAGTTATCCGAAAAGTACAAAAATTTCACCCTAAGCTGATTTCGATATTCTGAATCCAAAAATGATATCCATTTTGAAAGTTAAAATGTATAAAATTTCAAAAAGTGGATATTACTATTCATAATGGCTAGTTTTATTAGTTGTGGTGTGTGTTAGAACTTGAAGTTGCGTACAACACACACTACTGTATTATTCAGCTAGAAGCGTACTCTGGAAGCTTGGGGTGTTACATTCTCCCCTCTGTCAATAAATTAGATCCTCGAAATTTTTAATATTTGGAATGGGAATATAGTGTAAAGTCCCATATCGGAAAAAGAGTCAATAAAACTATCACATTAAAATAAAGAAAGAGAAGTACAAAGGTCACCCGAGATAAACTATACTAGGATTCCATGGAGAAAAACATGGATATGGATGATAAACTAAGTGTCAAGTTCTGATTGAGAGGGATAGAAAACATGATCAGGAGAAAGCTAACAAAAAGAAAACCACATACATTTGATGGGACAAACGGTCATTAGTTTCCCAGTAGGAAAAGTAAACGGACAACAGTTTTTTTAAGTTACATTACATAAAGATGAGGAATTCATTTCTGAGATTGACTAAGAACATAAATTGATATACTTAATTTTTAAGTAAAGTTTCATTCATTAATAAATTTCTACTACTAACTAATTTTTAAACGATGAGTATTCCAGAAGACTTGGTAACACTAGAAGAGATTCAATAAAATTCTTATAGAATCACATGATCCACGAAGAATAAACTATATATTTACATTTTCTTTAGTGATTAATCAAAACCAAAACAGTTAGTATAAGATCAGATGATCCCCCAAAAGGTTATTTCTTTAGAGAAAGAATCACTAATCTTAATTTCTAAAATTAAACCAACAGTACCCCAAAGTTAAATAAATAGCATTCAATAAATAATTGTCCTTAAAATACTTTAATAAAAACCAAAATAATATTTAAACTCAAAACTTAGAAAAATTTGGTTATGTAGTCTTCCACGTTAAATGGTATCACCAAATGACATCAATTCCTCTTAAAGTAACATACAATAAAATTAATTAACCTAATCACATATTCTCTATTATAGGTTAATCATTTCTATAAATAACCCAAATCTCTATAAATCCACAATAAAAACATAGATAAAAATCCACCATTACTCCTCAAATGAAATCCCATACTATTCTATTTTCCTTGGGCAGACAGTGTTCCCAACAAAGCGAACATCTTCCAAAATATCATTTATCACTTAATCAACAAATTTTTTCCTATACTAAGGGTATTCATTTGATAAGACATAATATCCCAAATCAAATTATTATTGATCAATAAAATCATTTAACTAAAAATAATAGTCACACTGACCAGGGACTTCACGTAGTCCAGTAGTAGGCGATAAATCCCAATCGCACTTTGGTTGTGGGTTTAATTCCCACAGCTTTGTTCGACGTGACAGGTTGTCACATGGTCTGCGTGTTGTCATTTTTCAAAAAATATATTTTATAACATTACCAAAATGAGATAAATTCCTCAAAATGACCATAACATAATTTAACCACAAATTTTATCTCATACCTTGCATTTTCATCCCAAATTATAATAATTTGTAATTGTCTCAAATCCAATGATCATATAAAACCAAATGGTTATTTATAACTATATCCACAGGAGAAAAGATAATTCTTCCTCAAATATCATTCTCACATGTCAAACTGCTGGGTTACAAATACAAAAGAAAATTATTCAAATGTAAACCCATCAACAAGGAGAACTAATACTTTTTAAACATTTCTCCAACCATTTATTTCCACATAGCTTATTATTTGACCAAGAAGATATCCTATAGAATAGGGAATTCACTCGGGTAATGTCCAGGTCCCCTACATTTATGTCAAATTACTGTAAATGGATTCTTGGGACCATTTCTATCTTCTTACATAGTACTCTTCATTTTTCTTCAGAAATACTTCACTTTATATCCTTCCTTCCCACACATAATGCATTTCTTTGTCCCATTGAGACACTTTCCTGGGTGTATCCTTCCATATTTCCTGCATGATGAAAATTGAGGATTCCTTTCTCCATGGTCTCCACTACTGAAGATCTTATCATTCATCACCTTTCTCTTTTTTGATGAGTTCAGGAATTGGTTAATATATATATTGTTGATCCTATTTTTTGAAAATTGATTTGGCCTGAAGACTATATCTTTTACGCCTATCAACATTCCATCTTGTTGCTAATTTCCACCATTGTTCCCACCTTGTACATCATTCTCAAAGTCACCATGACTTCCTTGGAATCCAGCCATTGACTAAAACCAGAGAGCATTGTGTGACTAACAGTAGTCATAAAATCATATAGAGAATATCATGTCACCATATTCTTAATTTTAAACACATTAGGATTAACCAAGGTCATTTACTCTCATCTTATATATAATACTTCAAATCGGTTTTTAAAGAAAATTTTAATTTTCCTAAGAATATCCTCCAGGAGTGTCGTAACCAAGAGTACAACAAGGCTTGTTTTCGTGCACCAGTTCCCATTTGAGTCTAGCTCAAAGAAGTGTTTTCGGGTTTTACCCCTAGGTACATCAGTTCCAGAGCCGCCTCTACCTGCTCGAATCTAGACAGGGTTGTATTTCTCGGAAAACTCACAAAATCTCTACAATACCAAAATTAGAGGAAGTTCTTTTATAATAATACTCAAAGTCTATCTTAGGACTATGTGCTCTAATCAGATTTTATCTAAATCTGGCTCCCAAGGTTTGTACTAAGCTTCCTCTGATACCAACTGTAACACCCCGACCCCAGTTACCCAGAGTCGATGCATTATTACATAACATTGGCATGATCACAAAGGATCAAGTCTCGAAATACCAATTTGTTTAGTAGTCTTGGAAACACTAGATATATTTATATGTCTTACATTACATCATAAGGTAAAAAACTACGAAAACATCTTGTCTTCATATCCCCCTTTTTATTGAAAACATTTACAAGTCACACTATTTTTCAAGAAGCCATTTAAAATAGATTTTTTAATCAAAGTGTCCCATACCACTTTGAAAATTTTAAAAGGAATTTTGATTTGAAAACTTTAATGTCCATATAAATAAATCCTTAAAACCAATTTTAAAACATGGACATTAATGAGAAAGATTTAGAATAATAAATCTTTAAAACATTTTAAAATGATATTTTAGTTAGAGTTCTTAACCAAAAGAGAGAAACATGAATAAAAATAATTGAGGTAATAAAAAATTTGTAATATCATGAGAATAAAGGTATTCATGATATACAATGTCAAAGTACATTATATACACCATATAAAATTGATTTGGTGTATAACAACAAAGGTGTCTCAATGGAATGTAAATTGAGATGAAGTATCTCATAAAGGTTGTATCCTTAGGTTAAGGATAAATCAAAGACATAATTATGTGTGACAAATATAAATACACTCAATATGATTGGATATTCATTGTCAAACAATCAAATTACATTCACACATATTCTTGTAAAAACAACACCAATGAATTGGTTGTTTAACTCAATAAATGGAGATTGAGTAAACTTACTCTTGTCAAGTTCATACTGATGACTTGAGAATTTATCAATGAAGTGATTATGTGTGTAAAAAGTATATCCACAGAAAGGGGAGTGGAAATTATGACATAATCAAATGAATAGTTATTCCACACATAATCTAGGAGTAAAATAATCAATGAAGTATGTGTAAAGGTGAATAAGTGGAAATTGAAATTTCAAATTCCCTTATCAATTTGATAACTTACGAAACATACACCCATGAAAGAAGTATCATACAATGATGATTTAAATATCCATAAATTAAAGTATATTACACAATTAATACAATCATGGGCAGTACACACACCACATGCAATAAATAAGTGGGGAACAATGGAAATATCACGGAATTAAAAGTGAGATAAGAAACTCCTTACTTTGTACTTTTTCCTTGGTCGACGGTAGGTTAACCTCTTGTATAATGGTGAAATAATTATTATTTAATTATAAAAAAATAATTTACATTAATATGATATCATATATGATCTTTTAACAGTGATTTGTTAATAATATTTTATTATTATCGTCGTTTTGGGTGTTAATAGATTCGTTTTCCTTTATATTATTTGTTATGCGAGCCATATTTGTTATGGATGGGATGTATCTTATTCATATCCCGAATGATATCATGTATCTAAAAATTATTTTTATTCATAAAATGAAATTTAGTCTTGAATGGATATGATGGGGAATGAATCTCATCGTGTTTGTGGAGATGGTAATCCGTACGTACGCACGAGCGACAATATCATTATTTTGATGTTAAAATAATATATAATTGGATGTTACATCATATATAAAGAATAATTATCATGTTATATTTATTATTTACATGAATTAAACATCCTTATTATACCCATCTAATTAATAATATGTTTAATAACAATTACACCACGATGTGGAGACCGTAGGCCATACGTACGCACGTATGGTGACATGTCATTCGAAGGATGGATAGAATAATGAATATGGTTGTACCATATTTATAATAATATCACAGTATATATAAGATACTGGATTTATTATTTTATAATGGAAATAACAAAGAAAGAAGAAGTGGAAGAATAAAGGAACTTGAAAGAGGGTGGTGAAATCATTCCCTCCTCTTCGGGTTCTTCCTTTTTATTTGATCAAAATGGCTCCTTAGGTTGGCTTTCTGATACAAATACAGCCTCTAGGATGAATTGAGGGAAGTTCGGAGGATATTTTTGCAGATTTTGGCCGATACAAAAGGCTTTGAAGGTGTTAATAATTGGTTATAAGCGGTGTCCTTTTATAAGGGGAGGAGGGGCTCATTAAAAAAAACTTAAAGTATTATTTTATAATAAATTCATATTCGGTTTCTAATGGATCCAAAGTAGATTATAAAAAGCCCACGGTGGGGATGGGTCGAAATCATTTCAACCAATAGATTATATACAGGTTTGGGTCATTATTTTAACCTTATATTTTAGTTTTAACTCTTGGTAAATTAGTTTGACACTTACCATGTCACTTTGTATTTTTATGTTATATAGTTAATAAACTTACTATATACCTCCAAGAGACCCCCAAGTGGTCCATTAATGATACACCTATCATTATTAAAGTCCTTTGGCCGATCGTTATATTTTTAGGAATTTAATATCAATTAATAATATAATAGTTTTTTTAAAACACTTTTATGTCAATTTTGACACTATTTGGTATTTGATTTTTGTGAAAATCATAACAGCATGATTACTTCAAAAAATGTTAATTAAATAAATCCTCACATGTCATATTAACCTAATAAATTCATGGAATTCATTAACAGTCTCAAATTATATTTATTTGTGTATTTATAATATCAATTATTTTAATATTTCTCTAATAAGGTAATTACTGCATCATCATTGTGTCATACATAAGTTAAATTATATAATGTCTAAAAATTATAAATAAAATACCATTATGTATTAAATATTTTTATCTTTATAATTAATATTTATAGTTGAAAATATAACTTATATAACCCTATGTGAAAATTGTTTTTCTAAAAGATATAGGTTTATGTCATTTTTGTATTTACTTTAACTTAATTAATATAAAGTGTCATTGTCACTTACAAGTGGATCCATGGGGTCCCAAAATCGACCCAAATATGCCCATGGTCGGACATGTATCAAACAATAGGGTTAAGACACGTTTTAGGGTAATTTATTATTATTATATTATTATTATTTTACCCTTATTTACTGGATTTACCCTTTAACCATTGAAAATAAAATATTTACCGAAATAATTATTCAAAATGTCTAAAAATAAGAGTTACCTATTTACATAATTTGGACATCCTGATTCCAAATATGGAATCCTCTTTTCCAAATTCAGAACACAGAAGTGGCAGAAATTAATTTAAAATTAATTTCCGCCGTCAGAACAAAAAGCGTGTTTTTAAGAAATAATAACTATCAAAAGATTGACATTTGTTTATGTCTAGTTTAAATGTGAAATTATGTCCAATGACCAAAATTGTATTAAATGGTAAAAAGATATTCTAAATATACTTTAAAACCACTAAAATTCTGAATTTTTCACTATTAATTATTTCGATTAAAAAAGTTGTTTTTAATTAAAATTTAGTAATTTTCACTAGTTATTAAAATATGAAAGTTATCCGAAAAGTACCAATATTTCACCCTAGGAAAATTATGATATTCTGAATACAAAAATAAAGTCCATTTTAAAAGATAAAATGTATAAAATTTCAAAAATTGGGTATTACTATTCATTACAGATAGTTTTATTAGTTGTGGTGTGTGTTAGAACTTGAAGTTGTGTACAACACACGCTACTGTATTATTCAGCGAGACGCGTACCGTGGAAGCTTGGGGTGTACAAAAAGTCATATAATTCTTAATTTAACTTTGTAAAAACCCAAAATTTCCATTTATTTTTTTAAAATATATGGGAATTTTATGAGTTCATGAAAATTGACGGCACATGATTCCACGGCCCGGAGTGCCCAGAAAGAAATTTTGAACTTTTCATGGGTATATTCAGTAAATGTATGAGTGGGTTTATTATAACTTTTAAACCGGTGCTTGGAATTAAAATATGAGGGAATCATTAAATGTGCAACACCAATATTCCCTTATGCAATGATTCACCTCAATGGCAGTTGGTCGAGGGTGAAAGTTAATTTTGGTTTTTTCACAGAAATAATAAAATAAAATAAACTCCTTTTTATTTTATTTTGAGCTTCCATGTGGATATTTTAGGTGGGGACCACCCGAACTAAACCTCTCATGAGAGGTTATGGTGGTGGGGACCACCTGAACTAACCTCACAAGAGAGGATGAGGTGGTGGGGACCACCCGAAGTTAAAACCTCTTGAACTCCCTATTATGTGGGGAAAAAACCTCTTCAGCTTCACACTTAATGGTTCCACCGCCTCCCTTAATTTATTATTCCCACCCCTCCCATAATTTATTATTCCAATGACCTTAATTAATTTAGCTTTTTGAATTCTTTCCGAAAAAATAATAGATGGCATAATCTATTATTTTGGTGTAATTTGGGGAGTGAAGGAAATAGGGAGAAAGCTATCTAACGAAGAACTTCCTCCACGAAGAACCCTCCTCCAAAAGAAGAACGCCGGTGAGGAATGTCTTCGACATCTTCCTCAGAAGCACCTTGTGGAGGCAACCAATGTGGGATTTCTTTGACGACCGACCATCCCTCCTCATCGTCAAAAATGAACAATACAAGGTAGGGATGGTTATTAAATTCATGAATCTTATATATTAATATCCTCATTCTTGATTCATGATTAAATATTATCCGCTTGATACAGCTCTAATGCAGAGAGTGCAGGCTAAACTAACATGGAGCATCCTATCTGTAATACCTGTGATAAACTGTGGTGTTCTTTGCGATGGTGGAAGAAGGCGACGAAGGAGACGAAGGTAGTGGCGCTGCCACCCGCGGCCTCCACGACCCGCACTTCCACCCACGGCCTTGCGACCAGTACCACACCTATGGCGTTCTGTTCTTCTGGCCGAGCCAGCCCGCACCCGCTGCGGAGCCCTGGTCGTAACGACCCATGACCCCATGGCGTCGTGGCTGAACCCCCCCCCCTGCTGCACCCTTGCAGCACCTGCCCGCGCCCCCACGGAAGCCCGGATAAACTGGCCCATGCCACCTCGCAGCACCACGGACGCACCTACCCGCACCCCCACGTGGTTCCCTGGCCGAACCGGCCCGCGCCCCCCATGACACTCCTATCGAACCGGTCCATGCCACTCGCAGCCCCCGAGCCGACCCCCCCCCCCCATGGTGCCTTGGTCGAACCATCTCGTTCCCTCATGGTGCTCCGGCTGAACCTGTCACGCCCTCGCGACTCTCCCGCCGTCGAGCCACCCCGCGGCACCCGCGGCTCCATGGGCCCTCATGGCTTGCTAAACTCACAGCGGACCGTGCCGCATCACGGGAGGGGCCTGCCCCAACAAGTGGGGCTAGGTCGACCTAAACTGGGTCGACCCATGCCAGGTCAGGTCGGGTCGGTCCGATCGAGTCGGTCCAGATCCGGGCCCACTACAACCCATTTACGCTCCATCGACCATATCATTGGCACCGGACGTCCGATTGACAAACCGTCAGTGGCACTTGAAATCTGGGAGAGAGACGTTCCCTTTGAGTATACTCTTCTGATGTTTTGTCTATAGTTGAGGTACGATCAGGTTGGATTGAGCACGAACCCAACCGGGCCCCCCGAGAATAAATAACAATTAACTCATAGACCGGTCATCCGATTGATGCGCCATCTATTACATTGAGACCCCTATGACGTGGAGGACCTTTGAGATACTTCTTCATGGTACTTAGTGGTGGTTGGAGTATCGACCAGTAACTTGTGGAGTGGATCTTCCTATAGACGAGCGAGCATAGTTCAGAGACCTAGTGGCTAGCTGAGACTTGAGGACTACTGACTACTTTGACTCGCAGTGACTCGATAGGCCCAGTGGGGACCACCTTGGTCATGCGGATGACCCATGGTAGAGATCTCCTTATTGACTCGGCAGACCCATGATACTCAATAGGAGGATTACCTCAGCAGGCTTTGAGTGGGAGTGCCTTTCGGTGACATGACAGACCCACGGTGGGGAGCGCCTCTGTGTGACATGGCAGACCCACTGTACTCGATAGGACGATTACCTCAACAGTCCAAGGTAAGTGGGAAGAGCCTCTGTCTGACACGGTAGGCCCACTGTACTCGATAGAGGAGGAGTTCTCCAGTGGAAGAGGTGTTCGATGTTATGCTCAGAATGTTACTTGATATTACCCCTAAAATAAATCCTTGTTTGAGCTGAGTCATTATCTATGTGTTTTCCTCATGATTGAGATGGATTATTTGAAAACTTAGGTATATGTATGGGAATATAACAATGTAATGTTTTCTGTTCATTTAATACTTTCTAGTTTATCCTTGATGGATTTTTTGAGACCTAGAGGGTATTTGGGTCCCTACTGAGTATCATTATACTCACCCCTGCACGGGCTATGCCCGCACCTTGTCAAGTTGGATGCAGATGACAGAAAACGTCGACTGTGGTTAAGAGTACCAGGACAGGACGGTACCGGGAGGTGGACCTTATGACGAGTCGGTATACAGAGGTGTGGAAGGACGTGGAGTGCTGAGGAGGTGATCTGTACTTACCCTTCAGGTAGGAACCTCAGAGGATGATCTAATAGCTGTTTCTTCTTTGTTACTTCTGTAGTATTGTATCACAGTTGTACTTGTAATTTTCAGTTTGTCTTGTATTTTGGCCCCATTTATTTTCATTACTCTTCCTTTATACAGTATACATGGTGTTTTTTCTAGCTGTGTGCTTGCATGTGTGTGTGTTTATAGGTTATAAAGGCAATGCCTTCACAGTTTTAGGGAATTATGCCTTTAGTTCTAGTCGCCAGCCCCTAGCCTATGTATGGCGGGCTTGGGGTAGTCATGGAACCTCGTGGGATGGGTTGTGAAATAAGTGTCATTCATTATTTTATTTCCACCAACCTTGTTCAGAGCTTAGATAATCCTACAGATCTTTTGGCTCTATCCTTACGGCTAGAGACTCCTAAAAGAGAATATTCGACAATTACTCAATGGTGTCGGCAGTGTGAGATTACTATAGGAGGCGAGATCTTTGGCTGGGATCTCCTTGTAGCAACATCGAGTCCTTATGAAATCTTCTTGGGCATGGATTGGTTATCTATAGTCCATTCTCAGATAGACTGTATTAGGTGCAATGTGCGATGTGTCCGCACAGATGGGACCAGGTTTACCTTAACCGGCGAGAAGTGAGGCTTTGTAGTGCATGATTTACTTACTTGGAAGAGGGTGCAGCCAATTACTCATCAATTGGCTAGACTTACCCTTAGAGCAGTTGACGTGGAGAGTCTAAACTATCGTGTACTATTCGACCAGTACATGAATGTTTTCCCTAATGATGTCCTAGGTCTACCTCCTCACAGAGAGGTGGACTTTTACATTGACTTATACCCTAGGATGGCACCTATATCTACAATAGTGTATCGTGAAGCTCCCATGGAGCTTCACGAGCTTCGGGTATAGCTAGAGGACTTGTAGGGGAAGGGATTCATCTGGCATAATGTT
Organism: Viscum album; assembly: GCA_963277665.1. NCBI lineage: Eukaryota > Viridiplantae > Streptophyta > Magnoliopsida > Santalales > Viscaceae > Viscum > Viscum album. Next base: position 1,493,914,224 of record OY728147.1, on the reverse strand, counting down.
TCTCCTTGGGCAGCCCCGATTCTGTTCGCAAAAAATGCGGATGGGAGATTGAGGCTTTGTGTCGACTAATGGCGCCTAAATCAGGTGATCGTGAAGAATAAGTACCCTCTATCGATGATTGAAAACCTCTTTGATCAGCTGAAGGGAGCACAATGGTTCTTGACGATAGACCTCAGATCATGCTATCACCAGCTCAGAGTGCGAGATGGGGATGTGCAGAAGATGGCCATCAGATGTCGGTATGACCATTACGTGTTCTTGGTTATTCCATTTTGGGTAACCAATGCTCCAATAGTGTTCATGGGACTCATGAACATGATCTTTCATCCGGACCTTGATCGCTTTGTAGTGGTCTTCATCGATTACATTCTAATCTACTTGACTACTGAGGAGGAGCATGCATATCATTTGCAGGTAGTACTGGCCACACTTCGAGAGCACCAGCTTTATGGTAAGCTCTCAAAGTGCTAGTTTTGGATCTGAGAGGTTCATTTTCTGGGACATGTCATATCGAAGGCTGGAGTTGGAGTCGATCCAGCAAATATTGAGGCGCTACTTTCTTGGGAGCCACCTAAGAGTGTGATGTAGGTACAGAGTTTCCTGGTTTTGGCTGGATACTGCCAAAGGTTTGTGTCAGACTTCTCCAGAGTTGTAGCACCACTATCAGCCGTGATAAAGAAGGGGAAACCCTTCGTTTGGTCAGAGAAATGCCAGCAGAGTTTTGAGGAGGTGATGTAGAGGCTGACTAGTTCCACCATCTTGAGGCATCCAGAGGAGGGCGTCAGGTACGTATATTACTGCGATGTGTCAGGGACCAGACTCATATGTGTTCTCATGCAGGAGCGATCAGTGATCGCATATGGTTTCCGACAGTTGAGACAAAACCAACAGAATTATGCTACCCATGACCTGGAGTTAGCAGCAGTGGTCTTCCCCTTGAAGATGTGGGGACACTATCTGATTGGAGAGTGTTTTACAATGTACTCTGATCACAAGATTCTCAGGTATATATTCTCATAGAATGGCCTGACCTAAAACATCGATGCTGGCTTGAGTTCCTTCATAACTATGACTTAGATATAGCCTATACTCTTGGTAAGTGGAACATTGTAGGAGATGCACTCTATAGGAGATCTGGTATACAGCTGCTAGGCGAGGCGACGGAGCAGCTGGCAGCCTTCTAGATATCCATTGTGGATAGATATGGATCAGGTTTTCTTCAGTATCATACAGTCACTCTCCTACTTCTTCAGTGAGTTAGGGAGGCATAGCGTGGGGATGCTGACTGTGAGACTTTATGTGCTCAGATATCCACAGGACATGCACCTGATGGATTTTCTGAAGGGGTGGGGGGAGCACGTTATCCTTTACAAATGACGCACCATTGTACCTGTGTCACTTTAGGAGGAAGTGTATAATGAGTTCCACACATCCCATCTAGAGGTACATCTAGGAGTGGCGAAGATGTACTAGGATCTCCAAATACAGCATTGGTGGACGGGAATGAAGAAATCAGTTGCAGAGTTTGTCTCTCAGTGCCTCACATTTCAGCAATTGAAGGCAGAACATCAGGTTCCATTAGGCTTAGTTCAGCCTTTAGAGGTCCCAGAGTGGAAGTGGGATGAGATATCAATGGACTTCATGACAATACATCCATGTACATAGAGGGTACATGACTCAATTTGGGTGATCGTCGATCGACTCACCATGTCGGCCCACTTACTACCGATCAAAGAGCCGAGTTCAGTAGAGATCTTGGGACGCCTCTATGTGCAAGAGATTGTATGGATACATGGAGTACCCATGACGATTGTCTCCGATTGTGATGCACGTTTTATTGCCTCATTATGGAAGGGGTTTCAGGAGGCTTTCGAGACACAAATTCTTTTGCGAACCGCCTTCGATCCTCAGATGGATGGCCAGACTGAGCGGGCCATTCAGACCCACGAGGACATTCTGCATGCTTGTTTCCTTGACTTCGGTCACAACTATGAGGATCACTTACCTTTGTTGGAGTTTTCATACAACAAATTATATCACCCCACCATTGGGATTTCACCTTTCTAGGTGTTATACGGGAAACCATGCAGATCACCTTTATGATAGACTGTCCCAGGGGTGTTGACACTCGTGGGACCAGAGATGGTACGGGCAACCCCAGAGAAGGTTCAGATCATCCAGGATTGGATGAATTCTAAATAGAGCAGACATAAGTCTTATGCTAATAGGATACATAGACCTCTGGAGTTCGAGGATGGATACCACGTCTTTCTACGGGTCTCACCTCGATGAGGTTTGTAGAGATTTGGTAGGGGAGAAAGTTACCTCCAAAATTCATCTGACCTTTTCAGTTCCTTAGTAGAGTTGGTGAGGCGGCATAATGCCTTGCTCTTCTACCTCAGTTGCACTGGGTGCATGACGTCTTCCAAATGTCTCAGTTGAGGAGTTACATGTATGACCCTTATCACGTCATCGACCATGGTGAGCTGGACGTCGACGATGGGACGACTTTTATGGAGGTTTCAGTGGAGATTGATGATCGACAAGAGCGGGTCCTTCATGGATGGTTGACACCTCTGGTGCGCATTCTCTGGCAGCACAGGAACCTCCAGGAGAGCTCATGGGAGTGGGAGGACCCGATGCGTTCTCAGTACCCTCACTTGTTTACCTAGTTTGATTTGTGGCTTACAAGGACGTAGAGCCTAGAGGCGGGGAGAATGAAAAGACCCGTAATTTCCATGTAATTTTGTTAAATATATGATAATTTTTCAAGTATAAGAAAATTTAAGGCATGTGATTCTGAGGCCCAGAGTGCTTGGAATGAATTTCTGAACTTTTTTTTGGGTACATTCAGTAAACTTACGAGCGAGTTTTTTTTATAAATTTTAAACCGGTGCTCGGAATTGAAATCTGAGGGCACCGTTCAACTCGCAGCGCCGGTATACGCTTAAGGAGACTTTTACCTCGATGGCAATTGGTCGAGGGTGAATGTTAATTTTTTGATTTTTTCGTGGAAATAATAAAATAAAATAAACTGCTTTTTATTTTATTTTGAGCTTCTATCTGGATATTTCCAGTGGGGAACACCTGAACTAAACCTCCCATGAGTGGTTATGGTGGTGGGGACTACCTGAACTAACCTCCCATGATAGGATGAGGTGGTGGGGACCACCCGAGGTTAAATCCTCTTGAAATCCCTATTTAGTGAGGAGAAACCTCTTGAGCTCCCCCCTTAATGGTGCCACCACCACCTTTAATTTATTATTCCATCCCCTCCCTTAATTTATTATGCCACCAACCTTAATTAATTTAGCTTTTTGAATTCATTCCAACAAAATAATAGATGGTTTACTCTATTAATTTGGTGGAATTTTGGGAGGGAAGGACTTAGGGAGAAGGGTATCAAATGAAGAACTTCCTCCACGAAGAAATCTCCTACAAACAAAGAACGCTGGAGAAGAACGACTTCAACTACTTCCTTGGAAGCACCTTGCGGAGGCAACTGATGTGGGACGTCTTCGACGAACGACCTTCCATCCTCATTGTCGGCAACGAACAATACAAGTTAGGGATGGTTATTAAATTCATGAATGTTCTCTATTAATATCCTCGTTCTTGATTCCTGATTAAAGATTATCTGCTTGCTACCGCTCTAATGCAGAGAGTGTGTGCGAAACTTACATAGACCGTCCTCTCTGTAATACCTGTGATAAACTGTGGCATTCTTCATGATGGTGGAAGAAGGAGGAAAAGGCAACGAAGGAAGTAGTGCCACCACCAACGGCCTTCATGACCCGCGTCACCCTGCAGTGTTCTGGTCTCTCGGCCGAACCGGCCCGTGCCCCCCATGGCGACCTGGTAGAGCTGCCCCCCCCCCCCCCCCCCCCCGCGGCTCCCAGGCCGAACCAGCCCGCGGTGCCCCAGCTGGACCGGCCCGCACCCCCCACAGAACCCTGGCCAGACCGGCCCACACCCCCCATGGTGACCCGATTGAAATGTTCCCCCCCCCCTTGCAATTCCCAGGCCGACAGGCCCGCACCCCCCCTGGGGCGCCCCCACCAAACCCAGGCCCACTATGACCCATTTACTCTCCTTCAGCCATATCTCTGGCACCAGACGTCCATTTGATGAACCGTCAATGGTGATAGAAATATTAGATCGAGATGGCCCCTTTGAGTATACCCTAATGGGATTTTGGTTATAGTTGAGGTGTGGTCAGGTTGGATCGAGGACGAATCCAACCGGGCCCCCGGGACTAAAAGAATAACAACTCTCAGACCGTGTGTCTGATTGACGCGCTATCTGTTATGTTGATACCCCTATGATGTGGCATACCATTGAGATACTTCTACCTAGGAATTAGGGGTAGGTAGAGTATCGACCATTATCTTGTGTATTAGATCTTCCCAGAGAAGAGCGAGCATAGTGCGGAGACCTAGTGGCTAGCTGAGACTTGACGACTACTGACCGTTTTGATTCGAAGTGACTCGACATGCCCAATGGTGAGTGCCTTGGTGTGGAAATAGACCCACAGTGGGGAAAGACTTGGTGATGAGGCAGACCCACGATACTTGATAGGAGGAGTACCTCTGCAGGATTTGAGGGGGAGCGCCTCTGTGTGACATGGCAGACCCACGATACTTGACAGGAGGAGTACCTCAGCAGTCCAAGGTTAGTGGGAAGAGCCTCTATGTGACACAATAGGCCCACTGTACTCAATAGAGTAGGAGTTCTCCAACATCCAAGGTGTTTGACATTTTGTTCAGAATGTTACTTGATACTACCTATGGAATACATCATGGTTTGAGCTGAGTCAGTATCTGTATGTTTTCCTCATGATTGAGATATATTACATGATAACATAGGTATATGTATGGAAATATGCCTAAATAAGGTAGTCTATTGATTTAATACTTTGTGGTTTATCCTTGGTAGATTTTGTGAGACCTAGAGGGTCTCGGGGTCCCTAATGAGTATCGTTATACTCACCCATGCATGGGCTATGCCCACACCTTGTTGTGATGGATGCAGAGGACAGACAAAGTTGACTGAGGCTGAGAGTACCAGGACAGGACAATACCTAGGGGTGGACCTTATGACGAGTCGGTACACGAAGGGGGCGGATGGACGTGGAGTGTTGAGGAGGCGATCTGTACGTACCCTTCAAGTAGGAACCGTGGAGGATGATCCAGTAGTTGTCTCTTCTTTTTTACTTCAGTTGTATTGTATCATAGTTGTACTTGTACTTTCCATTTGGGCTTGTATTCCTGCCCCTTTTACTTTCAGCACTCTTTTGGTATACATTTTTGTGTGTGTTTCTTCCAGTTGTATTCTTGATTGTGTATGTGTTTAGAGGTTATAATGGGAATGACTTCCTTGTTTTAGGGAATTACGCCTTTGGGGCTAGTCGCCAGCCCCTAGCCTATGGAAGGTGGGCTTGGGGAAGTCACGACATGGGCCCCGGGGGATGGGTCATGACAAACTCATACATAGATCAATACCTATATCAAAGGCCACATATAAAATGGAATATATTTAATTATATTATATAATAATAAACTTTACGATCTTATTGAGAAATGTTTTATTTGACTGAGGGTTTCCCCTTAAAGATGACCTATTCTATTTTTAATGGAGGGTGATGGAACAATATGATTATACATTTATTATACAGAACACAATGAGGAAAAATTGAATAATGAATACCATCTTCCAATGATTGATGATTTATTCAACCAACATTCTGGGGCTCAATTATTCTCCATGATTGATCTCTTGCTTGGGTATAACCAGAAATTAGTAATTATAGAAGCTATTAGGAAAAATGTCTTTTTAATAAAATATAGACACTATTAGATTGTTGTTCTAGTTTTTGGATTGACTAATTAACCTATCTTATATATGAAATTTATTAATTATGTATTTAATGACTTCATTTAAAAATTATGGGGGTATTTATTGATATTATTTTGATATATTTCAAATGTTCTGAGGAGTAGGCGGATCTTGTAATGGTTAGATTATGAACTCTACAGAATGTGAAAGTTTCTTGTAAATTTTGTAAATGTGAGTTTTATTATCATCACGAAACATTATTGGGACACATCATGAATAGTCAAGGAATATTATTTAATCTTCAATAAAAAATGGATATATAGGATGAGATTATTACTATAGTGGTAATTGAGATTCCCAGTTTACATGGTCAAGAATTTTACTATAATAGGTATTTAAAAAATCATGTCTTTCTAACCAAATAACATTATTATCTCGAAATAAAGTTATGTTTTTATGGATAAAAGAGTTTAAATTTTTTTTACGAATTAAAGAATATGTAAGTTAGTGAACCTATGGTAACATTATCTAATGTTTTGGAACACATTATAATTTATATTTATGCATAATTTAAAGGATTGGATGTGTATTAATGTACAATAAAATAGTGGTTAACTTTGCACCTCAACTATTGATGCCTCAGAAAAAGTATTATCCAATCCATGATTTGGAGTTACACATTGATATATTTTCATTAATGAAATTTAGGTAGTATATTAGAGGGGGTTAGTGTCATATATATAACTAACTACATAGTATAATTTATATATTGAATCAAATGAAACTAAACATGAGACAAGGGATATGGTTAGATCTTCTTTTAGACAACGATTTTAGTATTCATTATCACCCTTTAAAATAAAACACACTCAACATTGATTTATACAAATAGTGACATGGTGTTATTGAAATGATGATGTAATATAGAGAAATATTGATCTTCGAATTGGTAAATATATAAATATAAGTTATTAGGGAATGATCTTCATTAATCCTATAATTATAATTTCCCAACCATCAATATTAGAGATGATTGTGAATGCATAAATAAGTAATGATATGTTTCAAAATAAAAGGTAAAAAATAAAAAATGTGATGTTCCTAGAGTTCAATATTTGTTTAGAGGAATGTTTTAGGTTTAGTTCATGGTTGTGTATCCCATATATTACAGAGTTATAGAGAGAGATAACAGATGAAGATTATATATCGGTATTCTCTATAAATCCCAAAAGAACCATTATGTATAGATATATGTGTGGTCTTTATTAACGGTATAATATGAAAATTTAAATTACTTATTATAATAAAATATGGTTTTAAGTTATAAAGTTATCAATGAATTATAATTACCCAATTTAGTGTTTCAACTACCATTAATACATATATGGAAGAAAAATGAAATATTTTTGGAAATTTTTTACTATCATTCATAAGAAATCCATGGTAAAAATGGTATATATGAAATCATTGATATATTAATAAAAAATCCATATTTTATCACTATATCAAATGACTTATCCCATGATCAACTTACTCATTTGTATATTCAAGAAGTAGTGAGTCTTCTAGGGGAAACATTATTAGATGATTCAGAATGAGATCTAGAATTTTATTATATATTATAGAGTAACTCTAAATGGGATATGAATATTGATGTAAAACAGAGAACAATGTATCGCCCTCCAACTTATCAGTAGTCATGGAGTATTATTCATTCATTGGAAGTCATGTAAAGGGCAAGAACAATTATTTGAAAAAAGAGTTGGGACAGACATCTTCCAATTTTCTAATTCTATAATAATAATATTTTTCACTCCAATATTCAAATGGATCCTTATAAAATACTCTATGGTAAAAATGTTATAGAATTCCAGAATTATGGGATAAATTTGGAGAATTATAAATACTAGGACCAAAAGTTTTGTAGTAAACAATAGAGAAGATACAGGTAATGTATCAATATATCAGGGAGGCTCAAAGATGAAAATTTGTTATAGTGACAACATGTGGAGGGAAATAGAATTTATTATCAGGGATATTGTATTCATGGAAATATCAAAATAGAAAGGAGTCATGAGATTTAGAAATAAGGGGAAACTATTTCCATATTTAATCAAGTCATTTAAGATTCTAGAGTAGGTTATGGTAGTTTATTATATGTTATAACTACCCCAAAATATATCTAAGGTCAACGATGACTTCCAAATTTCAATGTTAAAAAATTATATTTTAGACCACACACATATACTAGAAAAACATGATGTGTAATTGTATCATGATAGTTCTTATGAATAATAACTGATCCAGATTCATGATGGAATATTATAATGGTTTAAGAATAAGATAAACTAATGTGTGATGGCATTATGGAGAAAATATTGTTTTAAGAAGACCTTAGGGATCATAAAATACTAAGGAATGTGAAATACCCAATTTTTTTGGATTTGGGACACAAATTTTGAGGGAAAATATTCATTATGATGGAATATGTAACAACATGAAATTTCATTCACATATTAATTAAGGAACTCATGTTTTCTAAAAATAGTTTTATCATGTTTTATATTAGAAATAAAAATAAAGGCTATTGAATTTATTTTATAATCAAGTAATAATATTTTTGAAACTGTATCAGAAGAGTAAAGGTAGAAAATTACTTAAGAATATTTTATAACTAATGTTAAACTCCACATGCTAAAATTCTTCCATTAATACCAGTCCTTCTATATAAATAAAAAAATGCAAAAGGATTTGACAAAAAATTTCAAGGGAAGTGTAGACCCTTTGTAAGTGAATATTTGAATAATGAAGTATGAAAATTATGGAGTATAAATAGTTTTTAATAGGAAATAATACCACTGGGATATGACAATTACCCATTTTAACCATTGTATATTTTCATTTATAGCCATTATGATTATTTTTGAATTATGATTGTCAGATGTTATGATAATTTTTAATAATGTTATCATTACAATTATCGTATATAAAGGGTAATAACTCGAAATATTTAATGGATAAGGGACATAAAATAAACTCATCCAATCAAATTAGGAAGTATGAATCCCATTTATCGGAGCATAAAGTGGGGGGAGGTTACATTAAAGGGATACAAACTTGATCAATTGCATAAAAAGCATAAAAAAGTAATGATTTAGTGAAATAGATAATAGGAGAAGTTATAATTTGTGGAGAACACCCATATATAAATGTTAGCTGAACCACCCATTGATAGTACCACTATTTGACACCTTTCCCTTAGGGATTATAGTGGTGTTATAAGGGGTCATTATCAATAAATTAAGATGTAATAATTTATGAATTCATTAGAAACGAAATTGTGGTTACTATGATCCTATTAATCCTTATTAGTATCTTTATTTTAATGTACCACCCTTATATAAGTGATAACATGCACATGGATATATGAAAAACATGATTTTTTTAAAAATAATTGACAATTTCACTTTGTGAATATTTATGTATGTCTATTTTTCATTAATAAATATTTTAAAGAAAAATTTAGATTTATTTTCATATGTTCATTTAATAAATAATATATATTTATACATATGTAATATATATTTATACATAAATAATAATTTTTTAGGAAATAAAATGTTTTTTTACTTAGATTTAGAAATTATATTTTATAATAAATAAATTATATTTAAATAAATAATTATTTTATTTAAAAAAATTAAACTTATAATATTTAGATAACATTATGGATAAAATAGATTTCATTTTTGAAAGCAACATGTCAAAATTAGTCAACATTGAATATTTTCAAATTTTTTAAGACAATATTTTTTAGAAAAATATAATATACTCTATAAATAAATGGTAAGTATCACAAGATCATAATGATATAAATGTTATCTAATTAATAGAATAATTTTTTTATCAATAAAAAATGTTTTTTCTCAATAAAAAAATTTATTTTAATGTAACAAAATTAATTTCCCATTCTAAGAAGAGATCTTGTAAAACATAAAGTATATTTTAACATTTTGAAAATAATTATTTCTGAATATGACTAACATAAACCTCGTGAATTATAAAATTTTATGTATTTCAGCTTATAAACTGTTGAAATACTGAATACCACTTTCCCATGGAAATTACCATGTGCAAAAACTAATGGAGGGAAAATTGATTTTCATTTTATATAAATTAGTGTCTAATAGTAATGTTTAGAATTTAATAAACAATATACACTAATTTTTTTATAAAAATATTCCAATTCTCCCATTCCTCCCCACTTTAAATACCATTATTATAAAGTTCCTCTCATATTCACTCTACAATCTTTCGAAAAAGATTCTAAGGTTCCAAGGCTCTATTATCAAGTTTTGAGAAGAAAATTCTCAAGTGAGGGTTCAATTCATGAATTTTTTCATGTACTTAATTTTAACAAGTATTTTGATTTTAAATTTATTATATTCTCATGTGTTTTTTATAATTCATTTATTATCTATTTTATTCTCTAATAGTTATAAATTTTCATTATGTCTCATTAATCCTATTCTTCAAATTAGTTTTTATACCTGCTATACTGGACAAATTATTCATTGATTTTTCTATGCCATAATTTCATGATATGAATACCCAACCCTATTTCCATTCTTGGGTATTAATATTGATATTATTATGCTTCATTTAATGGTGAATTCCATGTATAAGACCCAAATTTTCTACTCTTGGGATAAAAGGGTAAAGTACATTTTTATGATATATGATCTATATGGAACACATGAATTAATACATATAAAGGGGGATCCTTGATTTCCCTCTATTGAATTATGTAAATAATTAATATATAAGGATATCATGTTTTTGATACCTTAGGGAGTATTCTTGTTAATATTTTTTTGAATCCTTGGTGAAAAACCTTGGCAATACTATTATTAATGTATCATTTTTAGGTTGTAGCAACATTACCATATTATTCCTCCTGTGGTTATGATCATGATCTTATATTACAACACATGTATTTATGATCATTCTCTATTTTTTTCCTCATGTTTTATACATTTTTATCAATGGCTTTCCAATTACTTTTTTATCCATTAATGGGAGTATTCTCACCCTTTTCTCTTGATGTATGTACCAAGGAAATGAAATCTAGTGAGGTGACCTAGGATAGAATTATAAAGGTGTCTTACAAGAGGATTAAGTAATGTTCAGATTTATATGATTATTTATTTAAATAATATATTACATACCTAGTTTCTAATATAATAAAAAATATATCCATAAATGTTACTATTGTTATATTCTTTATAGAATTATATTAAAAATAATGTTTGAAAAAGGTGGGTTGTAATATTTATAGACTATTAAAGACAATATTAAAGGATCTATGTTTTCAAGAGATAATAATAATTACAAAACTCATCATAGTGTGGAATAAGAGTTAAAACAATAATTAGCTAAGTAAAATATTTTGTTACTAGAATATTTTTTGAGAGTGATGTTTTGAATTATTATCTGTTTTATATTTATTGATACTTAAGATTTATTTTATGTATGCTTATGAGTTTTAAAAAAAATAAAAAGTAAAATGGATTAAATAATTTATGGTATTGTTAAAATTATTTTAATAGGTATTCATATATGAATATTATGGAATATATTTTACATAATCTTAATGTTTTTGGAATTTTCGAAGTGGGTTGTTTTTTCAAGGATTATATTTTTTAATGTTTTGACTGAGTATTGCCGATCAATTATTAGAATCCATAATTATGGAGAAAGTTCTGGTATCATTTTTATTATTGTTGGAAATATTATATCCCTTTTACACTATTTAATAGAAATTATAGATTCTATTTAAAGGAAGTTGAAGCTTCAAAAAATAATATACATGTAGGGAAGTCATATAAAATTAAAGATGTGAACTTAAAATATTCGTATGTTTACAGGTGATCCTCGATGAATAATATTAATTTTTTTGGTTAATTAATAGGATGAAAATTGAATGTGTAATCATTACAAACATGAAGAGATATACTGATGAATTTCTCAATGACTAATTGACATAATTTGACTATTCTACATTAACTTTTTCTGACTATTACATTTGAGTTTATATTTAATTATTTCTATCTACTTAACCATTACATAAATTGTATTATTTTTAATCATTTTCACTTTTAAAATAATTCATATTTTCTGGTTGTTACACTTGAATTAAAAATTATTGGTTATGTTATACTACCATTCAAATGGTATTTTTTGGTTGTGAATCTAGATGAAAATTCAATGTTGTTGTGGGTTGTGACTTGCCTTAAAATGAAATTATTTTTTTGTGGTTGTGTATCGAATAGAAAATGTATCTTGTAATTTGTTTCTAAATTGCATTCATATTATTGATATATTATTTTTTATTACTCAAAAATCTAGATGAAATATTTTAATTAACTTATTTAAATTCAAACTGGTCTATTCGGACCCTCCCGACCATTAATGATATTTTTTACGACTAAGAAATTGGTATTCAAGAGCAGTAATTTGTATGTCAATATGTTTTGTTTTATATTGTTTGTGATATCCCATTCATAGACTTAATAATTTTAGTAGATGTAATGAATTTAGTTTCTATGGTTTTATCAATTAAATATTTCAATATATACCTATATTTTCTAATAGAATTAGCAATGTTTTTTTGGTGCTATAGGACAATATAATTAATATATTAGAACTATTATCCTATATTAATGAACACACTTGTATCATTGCAATAAAATGGTTTTCTTGTTGATCGGGACCATGGATGGAAAATATGAGACTTATGATATTTTCATAAAGTCGACATTACACATTGAATGACCTAAATTTGGCCGAAAAATATATTCTAGGAATAACAACCATCGACATGGGTGATAAATAAATTAAATGTTAATTTATTTTATTTTATTAACCATTTAACATTTAAAGATCATGTATTTTAATGTCCCTATAAAAAATATCTCGGTGTAGGATCCTAACTCTATGAGATTATAGTGGTAAGGGAGAGTTAGGTTCATATTTATGACTGGAGAACATAGATCGATGACAATGATCAAGTAAAAGTAGGATATGGATACAGAACACATCAGGATCAATACCTTATTACATAGATACTGTGTTCTTTAACAAAAGTTGATTTGAAATTATGTCATGGACGATTATTTTGTGGATTTCTATTTCTGGTTGAATTTATTGAAAATACATTTCTTATATATTTACATTTTCTTTATTATTTATTTTCTTCAATAAAGAATAATTAAATTGTGTTATTGAAACTTTTTTTGTATCTTACAAGCACATAAATTCTCCCTTTTTATAACATTACGTAATCATTCGATGGGAGTGTATCAGAAAATGATGACTCACACTTTATTAATGTAAATTTTTCTACTACAATTATGCATGTTCTTCATCATTATCCCATGGGATCAACATTTTGATATTTCCAGACAATATTCATGCGTGATCAAACCCCTAATACATGGTGGATTTTATTAAAATTTATTGATTATTGTTTTGGGTATGGATTAAGACATGTTGTTGTATGAAGGTGATGATATAAGGGATTGGGACCTTGTATGGTGATGGGAGGCACATCATCTATCCACTAGAATATTAGAGAAACGTTTTTCCAACCATAGAAAGCCTAAAAATAATTACTAGAGGTAAAATGATTCAAATTAAAGAAAATTTGGTGAGTAAAATGGTTGAGTACTATAAGGAATCATAAATCTTGCATCCACAAGAAATACATAGTTAATATCTTTGAAATCGATGATTGTGCAACATATATCTCTGAGGAACACACACCATGTATCTCTAGTTCTCATTGTGGTTCATGTTTCATCCTAAGTAAAATATTAAAAACCATTTTCCCAGGCCCATATGATGTGAGATCCTACTAGGGAACCTAATTAAAAGTAAATTCTATAAGACAATATGTACAAACCTTATAAATCAACATGGATGGAAAATACGTGTCCTTAAGAGGACAAACCAATGTGTCCAGGTGAAGTCACACATTGTGTGACCCAATGTACACACCATGTATTTTTCCAATAGAATTATATATTTCATATATCCTTCATCATGACTCTATTAATTTTATTTCATTAATATATCCATTCCAAGTTGTGTGTGAATAAATAAAAATTTAATGAGGATTAAATTTTAGTGATTCCATTTAAAAATATAAGTCCATATAAAGATATATTATTTCATATGTAGAATTCTAGAAGACCATGTGATGATAATTTTGGATAAAATTTTTATGGGATTCAATAGAAAAATATTCAAAATATCTTTCAAGACAATGGTAGACTGAAATAACTTATTTGGCGAGCAGGGTTAACCACCATCCAGTAGATTAGCTATTTTGAGAATGAATAATGTGTTTTAATGACCCATGTTTTTTCTAGACTGTAAAATATAGCATAAATTTGAAATTTCTTTTTTTTGATTCTTATAATGTGTAATATTATCATTTACCCCTAGTATATGACCTCATATAATTTTTTAAACTATGTTGATGGTCCTATAATTATGTTTTTAACCTTGTATGGGAGTTTTATAGAATTCCGAGACATTAAAATTACCATGGAATGTTTAATATTTTATATTTAATTAATTAAATATTTATCAATTTGTACAAGTTAGTTCAAAAAAATATTTTGATTGGAGTGTTTTATTGGGATTCACCCTTCACTATTGAGTCCATAATGGGGGTGTTTTCCCACGTGAGGCATAAACTCATATTAGAAACTGGGTTGGGCCTATGGGCCTTTTTCTTTTTCTTCCTTTCCGTTTTCCTCTTTTCTTTATTCTATTTCCCCAGAAATATCATATATACATCTTGAGGGAATAAACTTTCCAAGAATTAGGGATAAAATATTGATGGATATAGAAAGTGAGTGGGAATATAATATAATTGTCATCATAGAGATGGGCAGGTGACAGATTGTTGTAAGGTATTGGAAAAATGAAAATCAATGAAACGATTTGGCAGCTTCCACGTGAATGTCTTCCTTTTTTATTTCTAGTCTATAAATCCCTATATATTTACTATTTTATAATTTTATATCCCTTTACAAATGTTATGGACCCATAGTAAGTTGAATTTTTTTTAAACATAAGATAAAATATTTTTTTGGAAGATTATAGGGTTTTCTTGTTTGGAAATCCTGATTACACAATGGATAGTTTAGGAAAAAACATGGTGTGTTCTTCCTATTTTAATAATATGAAATTTTAGAATTATACACCATGAACATGTAGTACACTCTATGTACAGGTACATTTCCATGTAACTTAGTACATCTCTAGATAGCCCGTATAGGGGAACTAGGATAGGTAGGGTACACGACCAGAACCCACATGGACTACATGCCATGTAAAATAGTGCACTTTTAGATAGGAACACATGTAAAGGACAGGATAGGTACATGAGAATTTTCCTCATATAGGGTACATTCCATGTATATGAATTACATGTAGTGTACTTGGGTTTTCATGCTATATTTGGCTACAGTACACTCCTAAGTGATGATTTGAAACTAAACGCCATGTTCTTGGGTATTCATAACTTGTACGTATTTGTAGAAATTGTTTTGAAGATTTTCATGTTTTTAAGACCCAGAGTCTGAATTATACATATAAATATTCAATTTTGATATCTTTTCAGTGTACATCGTGATGGTAAAACCCTTTGGGTGATTTGAGGAATCTAAAGAGGTGATTTGTGGTGAGAGGACCTTAAATTCAGATGTTATTTCTCTATTAAATAGTATATATAATATCATAATAGTGATACCTAGGATGAGACTCACTGTAAAGATGGATGAAATAGTTAGTGGAAGTTGAAAGTGTTTTCCAAGGTCCTATTTTTATATCTCTCAAGAGATTCCCTAGTTAATAGGATTGATGTGCGACTTGATCTGAAGAATGGTTTGGCGTTTGAGCCAACTAAGAGAGAGGCCATGGTCAATGATGGGAAATGATACATCCTCCTTGGCCGATGATAATGTATAATTTCCCTTTAGGATTAAGCCTATGTGATATGTTCCCATCTATTTGTGGAGGATGTGATATTAATGGTGACTGAGGATCTTAATAAGGATGCCTCTGTTTTCATACTCATTATGGGGATCCCCTGTAGGATGTCTCCACTTATGTTTAAATCTAGAGGATCCCATTTAAGATTATATTACTCTTTTATAGTTTCTAAGGATCCCAATAGTGATGAATTTACTCACATGCTGACTTAGAGGATCTTAAGAGTGATACCTCCCTAGTGTTTTTACTAGAGGAATCTTGAGTATAATGTCACTCCTATGTCTGTATGACCCTCAACTAGTGAGTTGTGGGTTTGGGTAGTTATGGTAGTGGGTGTTAACTTATAACCCTTACCAAACATTTAATCCCAAGGGGATAGGGAAGCAGTGATGAGTCTTGGAATTTGACTAACTCACTATTATATCCATACATCACATGATTACTCTTGATAAAAGTACGATTTATATAGGTGATTTCTATTTTTTCCCTAATGAGGATGATGCGATGTGATATATGATGGGTATACCTAGAGGTACTACATAGGATCCATATTTCGAGCCATTTTATTTGAATATTATCTTATTGTGATTCCCAAATGTACTTCCATGTATCATTCTTAGGAGCCTCATGGTTTTGGATGATGGACTGCATGTTCCTCATAATATATTGGAAGTGGATGGACATGAAGTTCAACATTATTTAATATAATAAGTGAATATTGAGTTTCATTGTGGACATGGAGTTCCATAGTAAAGATTTAGATAATCTCAAGGATTGATTACACTCTCCTCGATTAAGGCCTCAGATACTCCCAAGGATCAGATTGATGAACCATTTCTATATGGCTAATACTTATATTGGGATGAGGTTTGTGAGACTATTATAGAAGATATCATGAGTTATTAATTTCAATTTGGAGACTATTCCATTTAAATATGACTTAAGGTTCATCCCCTGTGGGGATTATCTGAGTCACGATGTCATTACCAAATAGAGACAAGGACCTAGGACTCCGACATTAGACTAGATTTTCATGGAATGAGTGGTATGACATACAAATTAGTTCCATTTTTATATATATCCATATTTTACATAGTTTTCTTCAATATAGTGATTAGAGGTTATATTGGGTGAACCCAAGGCTAGTAAATTTAAACCCCTATGGTGTCATAGATTTGAAATTGACATTTCTGGTGCTAGGAAATGCAGGTATTATCAATCTATATTACAAACCAATGGATTCATTTAATTATACAGGGAAACAGTTGTATAAAATAAATCTTAATGAATTAATCACTAACTATCCCGTCAATCAGTGTTAGGGGCCCATTAATAGAATGTTGTTTTACTTAATTATTTTCATTCTAGTTATGTATTTTCTATGATGGTCATATTGTAAGGGTATTAAATTATAACGATAGATTATTGGTTCACTATTGGGGTGGCCTATGAATATTCATTTTCCAACCCTTGTACGTGCACCCAAGTGTGTATTTATAACTTGTTTTTTTACTTTTAGGTAGAACAATATAGTATAGTTGATAATCATGAGTCGAATAGTTGTATGATTGAGTAAAGCCACCTGTGTGGATTATTATGATCAGTCTAGTGGAGAAAGAGAGTCCCAGACACTAGGTATGTGGTTCAGATTAGAGTTAATAGTATATATATATATATATTATTTTATTTTTATTACTTTTATTTAATCCTTTATCTGTGATCAACCCATTAGGTGATCATTGTTTAATGTTTGACATGGATGATTGAGATTTTACTAAATTTAATTTATTATTTCATTGCTATCATATTTATTAATTTCATGCTTTGGTTATTTATTTTAATGGATTTTTTGGTTATTGTTTTCTTTTTTATTAATCTTATATGAGAACATAGTCTCCCCATAGAATAACCCTAGGACAAATTTGATATTCATTAGCCTCGGGTGTATAGGGAGGCTTGCTAGAGCCATTCTGGGATACTGATTAGGGAACCGTTTTAAGGGAACTTGGTACAATATGTTACAAGGTGTCATCAGAGATGTTTATTTCCTATGTCTTACTATATTGGGTATCGTAAACAAGAGTATTATGAATCTGTTAAAACCAATAATGGATAAATGACTGGTGCATCAAGAACACCTATTCCATCTAGATTTTCTAGTTATTAGGGATATCGAATTTCTTTTCATAACATTTTATTTTATAGTTATACTATATTTTTTATTTGAGTGACATAAATGAGATGTGGATTTTATGAAATATTATGGATTTATCGCTATTGGACCCTTGGAAGGTGGATGGAAAATGATTTTGGAACTTATTTTTCAATGGAAAGAGGAATTTGATACATCATATTTGGAATCTCAAGTGGACATGTTATATGCCTATTAGTGCTTGATTATTACTGATGACAGAGGAAAATTATTTAAACTCCAAGAAAAACTATAATGGTGTTTTTCTCTATAGGTTATTCATGGTATTCTACTCAACTTCTATGATTGTTTTTATGTTTCCTACTGAAATCATGGTATGTGCTTCTATGGTGAGACATTTAAGGATTAGAATAATGACTCATCCCTCATGTATGGGAGGTGAAGTGAGCCTAGTAGGTCGATGTGGAACTTGAATAAATTCAATATACCCTTTATAGGCGTTTCTTTTTTGTATAGGTAAATTAATGATTCATAAAAACCTATATAGAATTTACACATAATTCTTGTTATGATATTTTACTTAACTGACCATCATTTATGGTTATCTAATTGAATAAACTTGTATGATGCTGATAGGTACAAAAAATTTTATTGTAAGATGGATAGACATGGGTTTGTTATCATATATGTATTCTATGTGATGGTTATTTGTTTTCTTTATTATGTTTAAATTATAACCCTTCCGGGAAAAGTCCCTATAATGATACACAGAGAGGATCGAGGCCTGGTAAGACGATTATTTGATGTGATGTTGTTATATGTTTTCACATAAATT
Organism: Viscum album; assembly: GCA_963277665.1. NCBI lineage: Eukaryota > Viridiplantae > Streptophyta > Magnoliopsida > Santalales > Viscaceae > Viscum > Viscum album. The sequence continues at coordinate 1,493,895,337 of OY728147.1, read as the reverse complement.
TAATATTTATCAGTGGGGTATAATTAAATCAGTTTAAAATTACAAATTATAGTTCATTTCAATCTATAAATTTGATTTAACAACCGGTATAATTGTACTCATGTTGAGTGCTTTTGACCATAATAAGTTTATTTTATTCTTACCTCTTGTAGATAGGGTTAACTTGAACGTTGGATTTTTTTGAGATGGTTTTTAGAATACGCCCTGTGAGATGAGATCTTGTTGAGAGGTTAGAATTATGGGAAAGGTGGTAGCAACTGGTAACCCCTATTGAGACCATATTTGTAGGGCTTGGTGGGAGTCCTAAAACCCATAGTTTTGACATAGAACCAAGATGGTAGAACTTTTGTTTGATCAAGGGAAACTATTAGAGGTGGGTTTTAGGGTTCATAAGGATTAATTTTGAGTCGGTGAGTTTAGATGTTTCACATTTTGATACTGATTCACCAAAGGTGCCTGGGTTTTGCAATATAGGTAGGATGATTCATTCTTTGGTAGTGGAAGCACATAGGGTGCATGGATATTGAGACTCAATATAACGGATAATAGTGCTTGGGGGTTTTCCTCATTTCCCAGTGATTTCATGGTTATAAATATTGTTAGATAATTTGTAGATAATCCTGACTAGTATAACACCAAGTGACCATCAGTCATGAAATAAATCATGGAATGGGGGAGAAGCTTGAATATGAAAATGAGTTCTAAGAGAGATTCTGACTCCATGAGTCTAATGTTTCATGTAGCACAATCTACTTTTACTTGTTATAAATGACTATGAATAGTGTGATTTGTGTGATAATAGCCTACGTCATTCGAGCATGGTACCATATAAATCATATATCAGTGAGTGGAAGTTTTTGAGATGAGGAATGATGATTACAAAGAAATGATATGGACAAGGGTGACCTGGATTTGGGATTAAATGATGAATTTTTCTTTTGGGGTAGAGGAGGAATTGAAAATAAGTCATATTTCAAGAGTTTGTTTACCCATGGTTGGACCTCAATACACATTTTTAGGAGAAGTGGTGTTAGCAGTTAGTTAACAGAAATTATAACCTATTTGACATGACCATGGATAAAGGATTTATCTTCTTTATAATTTATAGAGTCTTATTGGACTCATAGTCTATCTATTTTCACCCCCAAATCTTGAAATATTCCTTAGTATGTCCAGATAGTGTTTACATTACACCATGTTTTTGGTTATTTGAAATTATTATTTCTGGTTGATGATTTAACTTCTTGGGTGTTTTACTAAAGGATCAGTATGAGGTAATAAATATGTCGTGGAGAGAAAAATTATCCATTTATGGTGGGAGTTTTTAGTGACTTGTGTTTTTTTGGACTGGTAAATTCAGTAGAAAATTTAATTTCTTCTTTTATATTTTAGTATTGGGTAAGATATTCATTTACCCTAGAAAATGGCCTCCAATTAATTTTTTGACAACTTTGATATTCCCAAAATAAGTTATTTACCTTAGGATAAATATAGCGACCCGAGATTTTCTTACATTAATATTACATGATTTCAAAGATAAATAACATAATAGTGTTACACATAGAGGATCCAAATGTTTAGTGTCTTGGGAAAACTAGGACCACACATAAAAATACAACATCTAGAAAAAACATTTATTTAATTTCTTCTTCTCTAGCTTCTTTATTGCCACTTTTCCTTTCATTAGTACATGTAGCCACATGAGGATATACATAAAAAGGGGTGAGCTAGAAGCCCAGTAAGAGGATAGATAAGAATAATATATCATGCGGTGAGAATAATAAAAACATAGGAAAAAGATCATGAACATGAGAGGAAGAATAAATATAAGACTTGAAATGTGGCAATGCATAAAAATGAAACATCATGTCTTAGTGGTTAAATACCTATAACGTCCCGGACCCGGCCAGCCACCCGAACAGTGCCGAATGGGTCGGCTGTTACTACCTTAGGCGCACCTCCCCGAACTCCAAAGGTTGCCGACTAGCAGCGAGGGTCTGAATAGGTATAGTGGAGAGGCTATACCCTCTCAGAGGATCATAGTAAGGGTACTAGTCTGAGTATAATAGTAAAGATGCAGTGGAAAGTAAGACTCAACAAACTTGAACCAGACCCGCATAGCAGAAGCACATACAATAACAATATACAGTGGAAGCAATATAGGATACAACTGCAGCGGAAATAAACACAACAGCATGTTGATAACATATAACTACTACTGAATAGTAAAACATGCATCCAAAGCAGGTCATACACAACTGAATATAAAAAGGGCGCCAATGGCTAACCAACAGTAGCTACAACAAGCATGCCAATACAGAAAGTAAACAAAACAAAGTAAACCCAGCAAGGCATGACCTCAAGGTCCATACCATCTCCATGCAATAACTAACGCAACCCAGCTCTTGAAGCTGTCTTCTTTCCTGCACGTAAATCCATGAAGTCTGCACGCGTCCCGAAGGGCCCGTGTAGGGTGTGAGACAAATCTCAGTAGGATACCACCCAACGGTGCATACCAAATATATTTGTTTAAGCAGTCATGCATTTACCAGGAAGGCTGTAAACAATACGATGCACAATTAAACACAAACTCCACTGGTGCTCAACAGCCACCATGGAGCATCACCTGCTTCAGCCAACGCCGGAATCTCTGTCGTGTAACCTGGCACCACGTGCCACCTGACACCTCATGTCTCAAGTACCGACGTCCCGCAGGCATGTCCAAAATAGTAACCCGGCACCATGTGCCTCCTGACACGTCATGTCTCAAGTACCGATGTCCCGAAGGCATGCCCAAAATAGTAACCTGACACCATGTGCCTCTTGACATCTCGTGTCTCAAGTACCGACGTCCTGAAGGCACGCCCATTTCCTGAAGGCTCCTCACCTCTCATGTGGCTTTCTACGGCAAGCACCCCCTACCAAAATACCTTACCGCAACTACGGGGGCCTATACCCACACGAGTGGTCAAAACCACCTCATCACAAAGTATCTCTATGTGCACACTACTCAAAGTCCCAGTGAGCGGTAATCACCCAAATAGTCCTAAGACACCAAAACATTTGACACCTCGTGTCCCTGCGACCATGTCGCTCAAGTCCGATGGCATCGCCACCCTAGTATCCCAGGCCATGCCCAACTTGACAGTCGTACTGCCTCAAACCGACTTCCATGACGCCCAATCCCCTGGTCAAAACCACCCAAAGTAACCCGGGAAAAGCCCCAACCTGTGATCAGCATCACTCAAGCGTAATCAGGCCAAGCCCAACACAACCCAAAAAGGGTCCAGCAGATGCAATTCAACAATTGCATATATAACATATTTAACTAGAAATCATAACTAGGAAAAACCAACTAAACAGTCGAATTGCACTATACCAGGTGCTGTCCCATACCAGCACAGAGGTCTTAAAAGTCTCCAACAATTATAACAGGCTAAAATAATTTAAGCTAACAGTTTAACACAATAATATTGCAATTAAAACCATTTTGGCGTTCCCCGACCTAAATTCCCTGATGAGCCACGACCCCTCACCCGGCCCCGCTCACACAAAACTGGTAACTGTGCATACCCAAGGGCATAACAGAGGTCCCATATACAATTCAGTATTCAAAAGCAGATAAAACGGGTCCCGCTCAAAAATACCCGAAAATGCACCGAAGCTGCATCCCCCAAACAACCACGAAAACACAAAATGAGGTATACACCACCTACCTGAGACTCGCACGATGCTACTCCTACGGTAACACCCGCCAATTCGGTCTAAAACGCGGTAAATCTAAAAAAGATTCAAAACTGCTCAAAGGGATATAACACGTTCTAGAAAAAAATCAAACAAAATGGACAAAGAGGAATTGAGGCATTACCGAGGGGGTTCCAACGCACTAATCAGCGATCGAAACGGGTCTCGGACGGACGATCGGGAGGGGAAGAGAGGTTCGGCCAGCCTGGTTCGCGTATCCAGGCGGAGGATATGAGGTTCTGCCTCAATACGAGGCTACTTCCCATTTTAAGTGAAAAAAGAAAGTACACGGCGTGTACTTTGGGACTACACGCCGTGTATGGTTCATTTAACTGTTCATAAGACGGAAAGATTCCGCCGACTTACTTTCTAAACCCGCCGACATGAGTATACGGCGTGTACCTCTGGGTACACGGCGTGTAATGGGTTCCTCCTCTCCTCCTTGCCGACATACCCACACGCCATGTATATCCCTCATACACGGCTAGACTACACGGCGTGTCCAAAGGGAACACGACGTGTCCCTGGTTCTTACTTGGCCAATGGCCTACACGCCATGTATGGCTTCACACGGTCGGCGGTCTACACGGCGTGTTCAAAACTACACGTCGTGTAGTAAGAAAACTCTACACGGTCACTGCACGGAATGTACTCGGCGAGCACATGGTCGGTCACTCGCCTACACACACACAACATGTACTTAGAGTACACGGCGTGTAGTCTGGAAATTTCAAGAAACATCCCATTAAATCCAGTTTCCTCAGAAACCTGTCAAAAATTTAAATAGGGTCGGGATTTTGACCCATTCTAAAAACCCGGGTTCTTAAAATACCACACATACTTTTGAACCAAGCTAGTATCATGTTAACACATCATTTCACATTTACTCATGAGATTAATCACTTTACCCAATGCATTGGAGTACTGTATAATTCAGGGCACACCTGTCACTTTGAAACATTCATATTGCGCTATATAATTCCCGGCGCACCCGTCACATAGTAACATTATCATTATCATGATTGCAACGTAGAACAAATATAAAAAGTGAACATAACTAGCCCATGTAAAGTAATAAGTTTCATTACATAATAATACATTCATAAGATTTGTGTTCCCAAAAGAAAGCGGGAACAACATACTTGATACAAGAACCTTGAACCATGAATGACAGGTAAAAGTTGAGTCCATAAAAGAAGAGTTCTTTTGGAAAACATTTGGTTTGACATAAACTTCATTATAAAACATGTATATCCCAGAAAAGGTAAGATAATTTTGAAGAAATGATCTTTACTGAGTAACCATATCAAAATTGAGTGAAAGAGGGAGAACCCGAAGGATGAAAGTTGGGTTCGAGAATTTCCCCTTAACTTATTCCCGAGTGCTTCCTTCTCTTTAATATCCTGTATAATGAAATTATATTCATTAATTAGAAATCAAGAACCATTTTTAAATTAATATGGTTCATTCTGGTTTCATTATGTCATATTATGTTCCTTTGTATGACTTATAGAGTTTAAAAACATTGTTCAGGGATGTTCGTTTTTATGGTTTTTCTTGGGTGGTTCACTTGTATTCTTAAATTGAAGTTTGGGTAGAACATGAGTAAACATCCCGAAATGATATTGTATTTCATTAATGATATTACAGGAGTTTTAATGATCTTATTATGAATTATATTAGATCCATGTGGATGAATCATTAGATAATAATTAAATGATGGTTATTTGGGTCAATTTGGGCGGTTTTTGGATCACAACAAACTTGTTTTAACTTATCACTTAGTAATATGGCGATAGGTTATTTCCAGAACTTTAAATAGAACATAATACATTTAAAATATTTTTTTAACCACAAAAATGATATCATGACCATATCTAAAGGTAGAAATGGAAGAAGAAAGCATGTCGTTCTTGAAGGTGGTAAATTATCACCTCACGAAAAACGTTGTCTTTAATAAAAGGAAAAGGGAAAGGGGATTGGATGACATAATATAAAATTAGAATCATAAAATTTCAATATATTTATTATACTGAAGTTAAAATAAAATTTGGATGAAGATAGGTGGGGAGAGATCAAGAAATGAACTTGAACTTGAAAGGAAATTAAAGCAGAAGAGGGAGGGAAATTACCTCTACAATCCTCCTGTTGAGAACCTCCTTAAGGGCCTACGTTTGGTATTTTGATGAGACCAGAAGCTCTTGGACGTCGGGAAGGTCCTATAGAATGTTTTTGGGTATATTTTAGAGAATTATTGGAGCTTGAGAGGTGTGAGGAAATGAGGGTGTGAAGGGTGGCTTTTATAGTGGAGGAGAGATGGGTTTCCTTAATATAAAATTCATTAGTTTATTAATTTCCCCTAAGACAAGTAATTGTGAGTCTTGAATGAAAAAGAATAGTAATTTTATCATGTGATCGCGAACCAAGTTGGCTTAAATCAGCATAACATTATTGATGACTCAATTAATCCATTATTTAGCATTTATTGTGAATTATCTGATTCTACTATTCATCAAAAATTCATGTATCTCAAAAAAATCCCAAAAATTTACCCCAAATATTTTTCGACATGTAGAATCCAAAAATGAAGTCCATTTTTCAAAAATAATTTTATATATATTATTAATTTGATATTTAATTAAAATCGTAATTTACTTAAAAAAAGTTTTTAAGATTAAAAATGATTTTATAGTGCTTTCAAAAATTATGTAGGGTCATATAAAATTATCTAAAAACTATAATAAATTGATTCATTAATTAATGAACACATTTTAAAAAAATACATTTTTCTTTAAATTAATTAATTAGTTATAATTAATTATTTATGACTTACAAAATACCAAAACGTTTACTAAGGTCAAATTGTCACTTTCTAAGATGTCTAAATTTTATTTAACTATTCATAGGTAATGTTACTCTTATGTTGGATGATTTACTATTCATAAGGGTCATAGTACTATTCATAAGGATATGTTACTATTCATAAGAGTCGGTCACTATTCACCATAAATTGTTTTGTTTCATTAGACTCCAAAAATCATCTTCAGCACAACCTTGTATGTCATATTTTTAAAATTCCAAACAAAGAAGTGACAAAATTATGTTTAAAGGTCACTTATAAATTAGTAGTTCATTATGTTGTGATTTCATGTTATTTTATGACATAAAGATAATAAGGGAATTTCCATTGGAAAACATTGGGTTGTTACATTCTTCCCCCCTTAAGAAATTTCACCCTCGAAATTTCACTTTACACAAACAGGTGAGGGTGTTTCTCTTTCATTGCCTCTTCTAGTTCCCAAGTTTCATCCTCAAATTTATGGTTCCTCCACAAAACTTTGACAATATGGGTTGTCTTGTTTCATAGAACCTTATCTTTCTGATCCAGAATCTTTACTGGCTGCTCCTCAGAAGAAAGATCATCTTCCAGCTGCACCACCTATGAGTTTAGTAAATGTGAGGGGTCTGGTATGTACTTCCTCAGTAGTGATACATGAAATACATCATGAACTTGAGCCATATTTGGAGGATTTGCAAGACGATAGGTCACGGATCCTATACGGTCATAGATCTCAAAGAGTCCAATATACCTTGGTCTTAGATTCCTTTTCTTCCCGAATCGCATGACTCTCTTCAACTGAGATATTCGAAGGAAGAATTTATCTCCAACATCGAACTCCAAGTCCCTTCGACGGTTCTCAGCATAGCACTTCTGCCGACTTTGAGCAGATTTGATGTGTTTCTGGATGACTTGAACCTTCTCTGTCATCTCTTGAACAAGACCGGGTCCAAGCAGCTTTCTTTTTCCAAATTCATCCCAACAGGTTGGAGTTCTACACCGCTTCCCATAAAGATCTTCATACGGAGCGATCTGAATACTCGAGTGGAAGCTATTGGGGTTTGAGAACTAAACCAATGGGAGATGTTGATCCCAACCTCCTTTTAATTCAAGATAGCAGGATCTTTGCATATCTTCAAGTGACTGAATAGTTCTTTCAGACTGGCCATCAATTGGGGGGGTGATAGGCCGTGCTGAAATTTAATTTTGTACTCAATGCATGTTGAAGGCTCCTCTAGAATTTATATGTCAACCTTGGGTAATAGTCAGAGACAATTGAGAGTGGAACACCGTGCATTCTCACCACTTCCTTCACATATATCTTTGCAAGTTTTTCAAGTTAGAGGTCTTCTCGAATAGCGATAAAATGGGCGGTCTTGGTCAGTCGGTCAACCAAAACCTATATCTCATTATTTCCCTTTGACATCTTCGGGAGACCCGTGACAAAGTCCATAGTAACGTTTTCCCATTTCCACATGGGTATAGGCAATGGCTGCATCATACCCTTGTAATTTTTTCACTCAGCTTTAACTTGCTGACATACCAAGCACCTTGATATATATTCCGCAATCTCCTTCTTCGTGTTATCCCACCAGAAGTGTTCTCAGAGATCACGGTATATCCTGGTACTCCCAGGATGGATAGAGAATGTTGAACTATGTGCATTTTCAAATAGATCCTTCTTTATCCCAGGTGATGAAGGCACACAAAGCCACGTTCCAAACCGAATCACACCATCATCTTCGATATGGAACTCTTGCAGCTTACCTTCCTTTACTGCATTCACCCTGTTTTGTATCTCCACATCATCCCTTTGTACTTCCTTAATCATCACCTAGATGGATGGTTGCACAATAATTAGGGCAAGGTAGGATGTTTCCCCTGCCCTGATGATTTCCAAATCCATCCTTTGCATATACAAGAAGATAGGGTCTTTCTCAATCTGCAACAAGGAAAGAGTAGTAGGTTATTTTCTGCTTAGAGCATCAACTACCTGGTTTTCCTTTCCAAGATGATAGTTAATAGAGCAATCGTAATCCTTGATTAGCTATAACCATCTCCTTTGATGCATATTGAGCTCCTTTTGTTTGAATATAAACTTTAGGCTCTTGTCGTCGGTGTATATGTCACACTTTTCACCATAAAGGTAGTACGGCCAAATCTACAAGGCAAAAATCATGGATGCCAGCTCTAGATCATGCATCGGGTAGTTCTGCTCATGGATCTTCAAATGCCGTGAGGTGTAGGCTATCACATTATCATTTTTCATGAGTACAAAACCCAAGACTTTCTTTGAAGCATCACTGTATATCACAAAAAATTATACAATTTTTGGTAGTGTGAGTACCAGTGCAGTGATTAGCCTTCTCTTTAGCTCCTTGAAGCTTCCCTCACATTCTTCCCTCCAGAAATAATTTTCCACTTTCCTTGTTATCTTAGTTAGCAGGCTTGAAAATTGTGAGAAGTTTCTCACAAAACATCGGTAGTACCCAGATAATCCAAGAAAACCACGGATTTCTGTCACACTAGAGGGCCCGGGCCATTCCTCAATCACTTTTGTCTTAGAATGATCCACAGAAATTCCCTCACTTGTGATCACATGTCCCAGGAACGTGACTTGATTCTTCCAAAAGTCACACTTTCTGAACTTGGCGTACAACTTCTCCTTTATTAATTTCACTAACACAAGTCTTATATGTTCTTCATGTTCCTCCTTGCTTTTGGAGTAGATTAGAATATCATCGATAAACACAACCACAAATTTGTCGAGGTAATTTCTAAAGACTCTATTCATCAAATCCATGAAGATTTTAAAGGAATTAGTAAGTCCAAAGGGCATCACCAAAAACTCATAGTGCCCATACCTTGTACGGAAGGTAGTCTTTTGAATATATTCATTCTTCACCTTTACCTGATGATATCCAGAATGAAGATCCACCTTTGAGAAGTATTGATCTCTTCTTAACTGGTCGAAAAAGTCATCAATCCCTGAGAGAGGATACTTTTTCTTTATGGTGATCTTGTTGAGTTCCCGATAATCGATACACAACCGCATTTTTTCATCCTTCTTCTTCATAAAGAGCACTGGCGCACCCCAAAGCGATGCACTTGGGTGTATGAACCCTTTGTCTAGATGCGCTTGCAGTTGCTTCTTTAACTCCTTTAGTTTGATAGGAGTTGTCCTATAGGGGCACTTTGAGATAGGATTATCTCTGGGCATGAGTTCAATTGAGAACTCTACTTAATTATCTGGGGGGATTTCGGGTAACCCTTCGGGAAATACATCGCCGTATTCCCTCACTATGGGAATTTCCTCAAGGATGGAACTTTCCTTCAACTCAACCATTTGGTTAAGGTATGATTCTTCATAGGGAATCAACACCCACACCATTGAAGGATTTTTCAATGGAGATACATGATCTTCCATTAATTTGTAGAAGAGAATGGGATGGTTTGGAATATGAAAAGATATATCCTTTTCCCGGCAGTTGACATGCTCTCTATATAACGAGAGCCAGTCCATTCCCATTATAGCGTCGAATTCCACCAAGGGAAGTATTACAATATTTTCCAGAAGAATCCTCCCACATACTCTAATACGAGAAGAGTAAAACACATGGGTTGCAATGATTGCACCACATGGTGTTTTTATAGATATCTCTACATCAAGGATTTGGGGATTTGATTCTATAGTTCTAGAAAACTTGTAAGATATAAAGGGATGCATATAACCAAAATCAAATTAGACTTTTTTCTATTTTTGAGTGGATAGTAATTGTACCTTGTACAAATTAATTATCATGCTCCACCTCCGCAGTAGTGATGACATAAGCCTTCCCTTGTTCCTTTGGCTTTGGTGGCTGCTGAAGCTGATTACCCTCGAGAACTTGAGGTTTAGTGCACTGGTTTGCATAGTGCCATATCTCTTTATAGTTGTAGCATTGGACCATGAGTGGTTCTGTCCTTTCATTGGCTACATTCTCTTTCATTTTTGTGTCTTTTCGACACTTTGGAGCATGGTTTCCTTCTTTCTCACAATTGAAGCATTTCTCGTCCCTTTGAGGCAGTTCCCATTGTGCAACTTCCCACATTTTTGGCATGTGGGTCATTGATTTTTCTTCCCACCTTTGTCATCAGATCTAACAGTTGAAACTCCATCATTTTCTTCTCATCACCATAGCCATGGGACCATTCTCCAAACTCCATATCCACTATGAGAGCACACCGAACAACTTCTTCATAACTCCCAAAGTCTCAAATTGCAAGAGCCTTTCGAAGGTGTGGTTTTAATCCACTAAAGAATCTATCAATTTTTCTATAATTGTTGATAACAAAACCCGAAGCATACCTTGAAAGCCTTATGATACTCACTTCATAGGTTGTGATAGATTCTCCTTATTTTTTCTTGAGCACTATGAATTATCTCTCTATCTTCATGCTAAGAGTTTATGGGAAATACTTATTAAGAAGCATTATCTTTAAGTATTCCCATTCTATCTCTTCAATTTCCTCCCTTTTCTTGGTGTTCTTAATCAGAGCCCACCATTGATCGGCTTCTCCGTATAGACAATAAAAGGATGGGGCCACCTCCTCTGTCTCAGAGCTGTGAAGAACAAAAAAGATCTTCTCCAAGGAGTTGACCCACTGTTCCGCAACCAGTGGATCGGAAGATCCACTAAACGTCGGTGGTCTTTTCCATATAAAACATTCGATAGCCAGTTGCTCCATATTTGTTGAAGGAAGATGTTCCCAATTATTATGGTTATTGTTCATAACCTGAAATAATTGGGTATAAATTTCCATGATATTTTGAACTCCACCTCCCAAATCATTGGGGATGTAGTTCGGGAAATCATTGCATTGACCCTCGAAAGAGTTTTGGGCCTGATTTCTCCTGGTTCCCACCATTTTCTAAAATAGAAAAGGTTAGAACAGAACATAAGTAAACAAGTCATGAATAACTTATTCATTTATAAAATCTAAACAAAAAACATAACATATCATATCCCTATGTAAATATTCTTGTGTGTATATTTGTACTTAATCTCATACTAGAGGTTTTCTCTTGCGTTCACTAATCCTAATTCCCAAATTAACTAAACCATGCCTCTTATACCAACTATAGTGACCCAAGCCTTTTCTTACATTATTATTACATCATTTCAAAGATAAAAAACGTAATAGTATTACACATAAATTATAAAAAGGTTTAGGGTGTTGGGAAAACTAGGACCACACATAACAAATACAAGATCTAGAAAAAACATTTATTTAATTTCATCATCTCTAGCCTCTTATTGGAACTTTTCCTCTCCTTAGTACATGTAGCCACCTAAGGATATACATCAAAAGGGGTGATCTAGAAGCCCAGTAATAGGATAGATAATAAAAATACATCAAGGGGTGAGGATAATCATAACTTAGGCAAAAGATCATGAACTTGAGAGGAAGCATAAATATAAGACTTGAAATTTGGCAATGCATAAAAATGAAACATCATGTCTTAGTGGTTAAATACCACACATAATTGTGAACCATGATAGAATCTTGTTCACACATCATTTCACATTTAATCATGAGATTCATCATTTTACCCAATGCATTGGAGCGCTATGTAATTCTGGGCACCCCCGTCACTTTGGAACATTCATATTGCGCTATATAATTCTGGGCACACCCGTCACATCATAACATTATCATTATCATGATTGCCACATAAAACACATATCAAAAGTGAACTTAACTAACCAATGTAAATTAATTGGTTTCATCTCATAATAATACATTCATAAGCTTTGGGTTCCGAAAAGAAAGAGGGAACAAGATAATTGATGCAAGAACCATCAACCATGAATGAGTGGTAAAAGTTGAGTCCTTAAAAGAAGAGTTCTTTTGGAAAACAATTGTTTTGGACAAAAAATAATTATAAAAAATGTATATCCCAAAAAAGGTAAGATAATAATGAAGAAATGATCTTTAAGGAGTAACCATATTAAAATGGAGTGAAAGAGGGACAACCTGAAGGATGAAAGTTGAGTTCGAGAATTTCCCCTTACCTTGTACCTGAATGCTTCATTCTCTTTAATGTCCTGTATAATGATATTATAATCATTACATAGAAATACAGAACCATTTTTAAATTAATATAATTCATTATGGTTTCATTATGTCATATTATGTTCCTTTGTATGACTTAAAGAGTTTAAAAACATTGTTCAGGGAAGTTCGTTTTTATGGTTCTTCTTGGGTGGTTCACTTGTATTCTTAAATTGATGTTTGGGTAGAACATGAGTAAACATACAGAAATGATATTACATCTCATTAATGATATTACAAGAGTTTTAATGATCTTATAATGAATTATATTAGATCCATGTGGATTAATCATTAGATAATAATTAAATGATGGTTATTTGGGTCAATTTGGGTGGTTTTTGGATCACAACGAACTTGTTTTAACTTATCACTTAGTAATATGGCCATAGGTTATTTACAGAACATTAAATAGAACATAATAAGTTTAAAATATTCTGGATCATCCATTAAAATGGTTTCATGACCATATCAGAAGGTATAAATGGAAGAAGAAATCATGTCGTTCTTGAAGGTGATAAATTAACACCTCACGAACAACGTTCTCTATAATAAAAGGAAGAGAGAAAGGGTGTTGGATTATATAATATCCCATTATAATCATAAAATTAAAATATATTTATTATACTGGATTTACATTCCAATTTGGATGGAGATAGGTAGGGAGAGATCAAGAAATGAACTTGAACATGAAAGGAAATTAAAGGAGAAGAGGGAGGGAAATTACCTCTAGAATCATCCTCTTGAGAACCTCTTTAGGGGCCTAATATTGGTCTTTTGATGAGACGAGAAGCTATTGGACGTGGGGGAGGGGCTAGGGAAGGTGTTTGGGTAGAGTTTAGAGAAGTCTTGGAGCTTGAGAGGTTTGAGGAAATGAGGGTGTGAAGGGTGTCTTTTATAGTGTAGGAGAGAGGGGTTTCCTTAATATAAAATTCATTAGATTATTAATTTCCCCCAATACAAGGAATTGTGAGTCTTTAATGACAAATAATAGTAATTGTATCATGTGATATTGAACAAAGTGGGCTTACATCAGCATAACTTCGTCGATGACTCAATTAATCCATTATTTAGCATTAATTGTGAATTATCAAATTTTACTATTCATAAAAAATTCAAGTATCTCAGAAAAATCCCTAAAATTTAACCGATCCATTTTTTGACGTGTAGAATCAAAAAATTAAGTCCATTTTTCAAAAACAATTTTGTAAATATTATTAGTTTAATATTTAATTAAAATAAAAATTTACTTAAAAATGTTTTTATGATTAAAACTGATTTTATAGTGCTTTAAAAAATTATATAGGGTCATATAAAATTATCTAAAAACTATAAGACAATAGTTAAATAATTAATGAACAAATTTTAAGAAAATACATTTTACTTTAAATTAATTAATTAATTATAATTATTTATTTATGACTTACAAAATACCAAAACATTTACTATGGTCAAATTGTCACTTTCTAAGATGTCTGAGTTTTATTTAATTATTCATTGGTAATATTACTCTTATATTGGATGATTTACTATTCATAGGGATCATATTAATATTCATAAGGATATGTTACTATTCATAAGGGTAGGTCACTATTCACTAAAAATTATTTTTGTTTCATTAGACTCCAAAAATCATCTTGAGCACAACCGTGTATGTCAGATTTTTAAAATTCCAAACACAGAAGTGAAAAAATTATGTTGAAAGGTCAGTTATCATTTATTATTTCATTATGTTGTGATTTAATATTATTTTATGACATAAATATAAGAAGGGAATTTCCATTGAAAAACTTTGGGCCATTACATTCTTCCCCCCCTTAAGAAATTTCGCCCCTGGATTTTCACTTTACACAAATAGGTGAGGGTGTTTCTCCTTCATTGCCTCTTCTGGTTCCCAAGTTGCTTCCTCAAATTTATGGTTCCTCCACAACACTTTGACAAGATGTGTTGTATGTTTTTGTAGAACCTTATCTCTCTGATCCAGAATCATTACTGGCTTCTCCTTATAGAAGAGATCATCATCCAGCTGCACCACCTCTGAGTTTAGTACATGTGAGAGGTCTGGTATGTACATCCTCAGTAGTGATACATGAAATACATCATGAACTTGAGCCATATTTTGTAGAATTTCAAGACGATAGGACACGGCTCCTATACGGTCAATGATCTCAATGGAGCCAATATACCTTGGGCTTAGCTTCCCTTTCTTCTCGTATCACATGACTCTCTTCCATGGTGATATTCGAAGGAAGTATTTATCTCCAAAGTTGAAATCCAAGTTCCTTCGAAGGTTTTCATCATAGCTATTTTGCCGACTTTGAGCATATTTGATGTGTTTCTGGATGACTTGAACCTTCTCTGTCATCTCTTGAACAAGATCGGGTCCAAGCATCTTTATTTTTCCAACTTCATCCCAACAGGTTGGAGTTCTACACCGCTACCCATAAAGACCTTCATACAGAGCCATCTGAATACTCGAGTGAAAGATATTTTTGTATGAGAACTCAACCAATGGGAGAGGTGGATCCCGTCCACCTTTGAATTCAAGAGAGCAGGCTCTTATCATATCTTCAAGCGTCTGAATAGTTCTTTCAGACTGGCCATCAGTTTGGTGGTGATAGGTCGTGCTGAAATTTAATTCAGTACTCAAATCATGTTGAAGGCTCTTCCAGAATTTAGATGCTAACCTTGGGTCACAGTCAGAGTCAATTGAGAGTGGAACACCGTTCAGTCTCACCACTTCCTTCACATATATCTTTGCAAGTTGTTCAAGTGAGAGGTCTTCTCAAATAGTGATAAAATGGGCAGTCTTGGTGAGTCGGTCAACCACAACCCATAACACATTATTTCCCATTAACGTCGTCGGAGACTCGTGAAAAAGTCCATAGTAATGTTTTCCCATTTCCACATGGGTATAGGAAATGGCTCCATCATACCCTTGGACTTTTGTCGCTCAACTTTAACATGCTGACATACCAAGCACCTTGTTATATATTCCACAGTCTTCTTCTTCATGTTATCCCACCAGAAGTGTTCTCGTAGATCACGGTACATCTTGGTACTCCCGAGATGGATAGAGAATGTTGAGCTATGTGCATTGTCCAATAGCATCATCTTTATCTCGGCTGATGAAGGCACACAAATTCACGTTCGAAACTGAATCACAACATCATCATCGATATAGAACTCTTGCAGCTTCCCTTCCTTTACTGCATTCACCCTCTTTCGTATCTCCACATCATCCCTTTGTGCTTCATTAATATTTTCCTACATGGATGGTTGTGCAATCATTTGCGCATGGTAGGATGTATCCCCTGTCCTTATGATTTCAAAATCCTTCCTTTTCATATAGAAGAATATATGGTCTTTCTCAATCTGCAACATGGAAAGGGTAGAAGGTTCTTTTCTGCTTAGACCATCAACTACCGTGTTTGCCTTTCCCGGATGATAGTGAATAGAGCAATCGTAATCATTGATTAGCTCTAACCATGTCCTTTGATGCATGTTGATCTCTTTTTGTTTGAATATATAATTTAGGCCCTTGTGGTCGGTGTATATGTCACAATTTTCATCATAAAGGTAGTGCCACCTAATTTTCAAGGAAAAAATCATGGATTCTAGCTCTAGATCATGCTTCGGGTAGTTCTGCTCATGGATCTTCAACTGTAGTGAGGCGCAGGCTTTCACATTATCATTTTTCATGAGTACACAAACCAAGCCTTCATTGAAGCATCACTGTATCTCACATAACATTATCCACTTTTCGGTTGTGTGAGTACCGGTGCAGTGATCATCCTTCTCTTTAGCTCCTTGAAGATTCCCTCACATTCTTCCGTCCATAAATACTTTACCCCATTCCTTTTTAACTTAGATAACAGGCTTGAAAATAGTGAGAGGTTTCTCACAAAACATCGATAGTACCCAGCTAATCCAAGAAAACTACATATTTTTGTGACACTAGAGGTCCTGGGCCATTCCTCAATCACTTTTGTCTTTGAAGGATCCATAGAAATTCCCTCACTTTTGATCACATGTCCCAAGAATGAGACTTGATTCATCCAAAAGTCACACTTGCTGAACTTGGCGTACAACTTCTCTTTTCTTAATGTCGCCAAAACAAGTCTTAGATGTACTTCATGTTCCTCCTTTCTTTTGGATTAGATTACAATACCATCGATAAACACTAACACAAATTTGTCGAGGTAATGTCTAAAGAATCTATTCATAAAATCCATGAAGATTGATGGGGAATTAGTAAGTACAAAGGGAATCACCAAAAACTCATAGTTCCTCTACCTTGTTCGGAAGGCAGTCTTCTGAATATCTTCCTTCTTCACCTTTACCTAATGATATCCAGAATGAAGATCCACCTTTGAGAAGTATTGAGCTCCTCTTAACTGCTCGACAAGTCATCAATCCTTGGGAGAGGATACTTGTTCTTTATGGTGATCTTTTTGAGTTCCCGATAATCGATACACATCCGCATTGTTCAATCCTTCTTCTTCACAAAGAGAACTGGATCACCACAAGGCGATGCACTAGGGCGTATGAACCCTTTGTCTAGATGCTCTTGCAGCTTCTTCTTTAATTCCTCCAGTTTGATAGGATCCATCCTATAGGGGCACATTGAGATAGGAGTAGCTCTAGGTATGAGTTCAATTGAGAACTCTACCTCAAGATCCTAGGGAATTCTGGGTAACCCTTTGCGAAATACATTGCCATATTCTCTCACGATGGGCATTTACTCAAGGTTGGAACTTTCCTTCGACTCAAGCATTTGGGCGAGGTATGATTCATCATAGGGAATCACCACCCACAATATTGAAGGATTTTTCAAAGGATATTCATGATCTTCCTTGAATTTGTATAAGAGCATGGGATGGTTCTGAATATGAAAAGATATTTCCTTTTCCCAGAAGTTGTTATGCACTCTATATAATGAGAGCCAGTCCAATCTCATTGTAGTGTCGAATTCCACCAAGGGAAGTATTATGAGATTTTCTGAAATAATCTTCCCACATACGCAAATAGGAGAAGAGTCAAACACTTGGGTTGAAATGATTGCACCACTTGGTGTTTTTACAGATATCTCTACTTCATGGTTTTGGGGATTCGATTCTATAGTTCTTGAAAACTTTCAAGATATAAAGGAATGCGTAGAACCAGAATCAAATAAGACTTTTTTCATTCTTGAGTGGTTAGGAAGTGTACATTTTACAACTTCATTATCATGATCCACCTCCATAGTAGTGATGGAAAAAGCCTTACCTTGTTCCTTTGGATTTGGTGTCTACTAAATCTAATTACCCTCGAGAACTCGAGGTTTAGTGCACTGGTTTTCATAGTGCCTTATCTCCTTACAGTTTTAGAATTGGACCATGAGTGCTTCTCTCCTTTTATTGGATAAATTCTCCATCCATTTAGCATCTTTTCGACACTCTTGAGCATGGTGTCCTTCTTTCCCACACTTTAAGCATTTCCCTGTCCCTTTGAGGCAGTTCCCATTATGAAACTTCCCACATTTTTGGCATGTGGGTCCTTGATTTTTCTTCCCGCCTTTTTCATTAGATCCACCAGCTTGAAACTCCATCTTTCTCTTCTTATCACCATAGCCATGGGGTCATTCTCTAAAATCCATATCCACTTTGAGAACACACCAAACAACTTCTGCATAACTCCCAAAGTCTTGAATTTCAAGAGCCTTTCAAGGTGTGGTTTTAATCCAATAAAGAATATATCAATTTTTCAATCATTATTGTTAACAAAACCCGAAGGGTATCTTGAATTCCTTGTGAAACTCGCTTCATAGAATGTGACAGATTCTCCTTATTTTTTCTTGAGCACTATGAATTCTATCTCCATCTTTATGCAAAGAGTTTGTGGGAAATACTTATTAAGAAACAATATCTTGAAGTCTTGCCATTACATCTCTTCAATTTCCTCCCTTGGCTTGGTGTTCTTAATCAAAGCCCACAATTGATCGGCTTCTCCATCTAGACAATAAAAGGCTAGGGTCACCTTATCTGTCTCAGAGAAGTGAAGATCAAAAAAGATCTTCTCCAAGGAGTTGACCCACTTTTCTGCAACTAGTGGATCGAAAGATCCACTAAACATCAATGGTCGTTGCCGCATAAAACATTCGATATCCAGTTTCTCACTCTTTGGTGAAGGAGGATGTTCCCCGTTATTATGTTTATTTTTCATAACCTGGGATAATTGGGTAAGAATTTCCATGATGTTTTGAACTCCACCTCCCAAATCACTGGGGATGTCGTTCGGGCAATCGTTGCATTGACCCTCACAAGAGTTTTTGTCCTGATTTCTCCTGGTTCCCACCATTTTCTAAAATAGAAAAGGTTAGAACAAAACATAAGTAAACAAGTCATGAATAACTTATTCATTTAAACAATTTATACCAAAAACATAACATATGGGATCCCTGTGTAAATATTCTTGTGTGCATATTTGTACTTAATATCATACTAGAGGTTTTCTCTTGGGTTCACTAATCCCAATTCCCAAATTAACTAAACCTTGACTCTAATACCAACTATAGTGACCCGAGCCTTTTCTTACATTATTATTACATCATTTCAAAGATAAACAACATTATAGTATTACACATAGAGGATACAAAGGTTTAGTGTCTTGGGAAAACTAGGATCACACATAACAAATACAACATCTAGTAAAAACATTTATCTAATTTCTTCTTCTCTAGCTTCTTATTGGCACTTGTCCTCTCCTTAGTACATGTAGCCACCTGAGGATATACATAAAAAGGGGTGAACTAGAAGCCCAATAATAGGATAGATAAGAACAATACATCAAGGGGTGATCATAATCATCAAATAGGAAAAAGATCATGAACTTGAGAGGAAGCATAAATATAATACTTGAAATGTGGCAATGCATAAAAAGGAAACATCATGTCTTAGTGGTTAACTACCACACATACTTGTGAACCAAGATAGAATCTTGTTCACAGATCATTTCACATTTAGTCATGAGATTCATCACTTTATCCAATGCATTGGAGCGCTGTATAATTCTGGGCGCACCCGTCACTTTGAAACATTCATATTGCGCTATATAATTCTGGGCGCACCTGTCACATCATAACATTATTATTATCATGATTTCCACATAGAACACATATAAAAAGTGAACATAACTAACCCATGTAAAGGAATTGGTTTCATATCATAAAAATACATTCATAAGCTTTGGATTCCCAAAATAAAGAGGGAACAACATACTTGATACAAGAACCATCAACCATGAATGAGAGGTAAAAGTTGAGTCCTTAAAAGAAGAGTTATTTTGGAAAACATTTAGTTTGACATAAACTTCATTATAAAACATTTATATCCCAGAAAAGGTAAGATAATTATGAATAAATTTTCTTTATGGAGTAACCATATCAAAATGGAGTGAAAGAGGGAGAACCCGAAGGATGAATGTTGGGTTCGAGAATTTCCCCTTACCTTGCACCCGAATGCTTCCTTCTCCTCAATGTCCTGTATAATGACATTATATTCATTAATTAGAAATCAAGAACCATTTTTAAATTAATATGGTTCATTCTGGTTTCATTATGTCATATTATGTTCCTTTGGATGACTTATAAAGTTTATTAACATTGTTCGGGGATGTTCGTTTTTATGGTTTTTCTTGGGTGGTTCACTTGTATTCTTAAATTGAAGTTTGGGTAGAACATGAGTAAACATCCAGAAATGATATTACATGTAATTAATGATATTACAGGAGTTTTAATTATCTTATAATTAATTATATTAGATCCATGTGTATGAATCATTAGATAAGAATTAAATGATGGTTATTTTGGTCAATTGGGGCTGTTTTTGGATCACAACGAACTTGTTTTAACTTATCACATAGTAATATGGAAATAGGTTATTTACAGAACTTTAAATAGAACATAATACATATAAAATATTCTTTTTCAACCATAAAAATGGTTTCACGACCAGATCTGAAGGTAGAAATGGGAGAAGAAAGCCTGTTGTTCTTGAAGGTGATAAATTAACACCTCACGAACAACTTTCTCTTTAATAAAAGGAAGAGGGAAAGGGGGTTGGATGATATAATATCTCATTATAATCATAAAGTTACAATATATGTATAATTATGGAGTTACAATACAATTTGGATGAAGATATGTGGGGACATATTATGAAATGAACTTGAACATGAAAGGAAATTAAAGGAGAAGAGGGAGGGAAATTACCTCTACAATCCTCCTCTTGAGAGCCTCCATAAGGGCCTAAGCTTGGTCTTTTGATGAGACCCGAAACTCATGGACATGGGGGAGGGGATAGGGAAGGAGTTTGGTTAGAGTTTAGAGAAGTCTTGGAGTTTGAGAGGTGTGAGGAAATGAGGGTGTGAAGGGTGGCTTTTATAGTGGATGAGAGAGGGGTTTCCATAATATAAAATTCATTAGTTTATTAATATCCCCTAAGACAAGGAATAGTTAATCTGGAATGAAATAAAATAGTAATTGTATCATATGATCCCGAACCAAGTGGGATTACATCTACAGAACATCATCAATGACTCAATTAATCTATTATTTAGCATTTATTGTGAATTATCGGATTCTACTATTCATCAAAAAATCAAGTATCTCAGAAAAATCCCAAGAATTTACCATGACCATTTTTCAACATGTAGAATCCAAAAATGAATTCCATTTTTCAAAAATAATTTTCTAAATATTATTAATTTAATATTTAATTAAAATCATCATTCACTAAAAAAAGTTTTTAAGATTAAAACTGAATTTATAGTGCTTTCAAAAATTACGTAGGGTCTTATAAAATTATCTAAAAACTATAAAAAATGATTGAATAATTAATTAAATTTTTTTATGAAAATTCATTTTCCTTTAAATTAATTAATTATTTATAATTAATTATTTATGACTTACAAAATACCAAAACGTTTACTAAGGTCAAATTGTCACTTTCTAAGATGTCTAAATTTTATTTAATTATTCATAGGTAATGTTACTATTATGTTGGATGATTAACTATTCATAGGGGTTATATTACTATTCATAAGGTAATGTTAATATTAATAAGGTTAGGACACTATTCACCAAAAATTATTTTTGTTTCATTAGACTACAAAAATCATCTTGAGCACACCCGTGTATGTCGGATTTTTAAAATTCCAAACACAGAAGTGACAAAATTATGTTTAAAGGTCAATAGTCACTTATTAGTTCATTATGTTGTGATTTCATGTTATTTTATGACATAAATATAAGAAGGTAATTTCCATTGAAAAACTTTGGGTCGTTACAATAAAAGTTTTAAGGATTTTTTATCCATTTAAATGTTTGTGGAAGAATTAATAATTAATAATTAATTAATTAACATTTAATTTATTAGAACATGTTCATTCGGGGATATGTTTTGATTGTTGAATCATCTTAAATTTCCTTTTTTTCATTTAGTCAAGAATAGGGGGATTTTTCTTGTTGAGTCATAAACTCATTCCAAGAAATGGGCCAGGCTCATGCCCCCTTTTATTTTGATTCTCATTGACTTTATTTTTTGTTTCACTTTATATTCTCCCCCTCCCTACGGATTCTCACATATTCCCCATATGGACCCCCTTCAACTGACTATGATAGAAAAGGGATATGAAGATATAAGGATATATGGAGAGGAATATTTAATCCTCCAAAGAGATATAAAGGAGCAGAATCGTTATGCATCAGTGGTGGATTGTGACTAAGTGGGAAGCTTCTACGGATTCACCCCAATGATAGGATGTTAATATGATTAAGATATCAATAAAAATATATTTAACATTATATAGTTTTATAGTATTTTTTACTGTAAATGATCTATAGTCAGTCGACCAATGCTTAATCAGGAAAAAACAATGTTTTGGACCAATTGGAGGATTTTTCCTTTCATAAATCAAGACCACAAAGAATGTAGTTCTAGAACACATGACATGTGTTCTTCCTATTAAAGAAGATGAATTTTTAGATGTACACATTGTATAATGTGAGTAAACTTAGTGTAATTTTCCTTTATTATGTAGTCGAGTACATTTCCAAACAGATTATGTAGTAGCACTTGGCTAGGTAGGGTATAATGAAAGACCTTGTGTGGACTACACACTACGTCGAAACTACATGTCTAGGTTGAAAAACATGTCCAAGCCATGTGAGTTATGAGGGAATGTTTCCTGTGTTTTGTATAGTATGTCTATATTATTTACACTTAGTGTACTATTGTTTTTCACTCCATGTCCGACAAGGGTACACGCTCGGGTGATGATTCAAAAGTACTCACTGTATTCTTGGTTATAGAGGTTGTGTACTTATCCCTTTCTATCTTGTTGTGGGTTTTCATGTTTCTATGATCCAATGATAGAATTTGACATATCATTAGTAATTTTTGATAATTTTTTACACAGTTCACATTGGTAGAATCCTTGGGGTTATTTGAGGACTCCTATAAGGATTTTTGAGGTGAGTGATCTATAAATTAAGAGGTTATTACTTCGATAAATATTTTTTGTTATTTTAATGGAGTGAGATATAGGATGAGAATCACCAGATTATCACATAAAATTGGTTTTGGAATTGGATTGAGTTCTCTATGTTCCTCTTCTAGCATCCCTCAATGTAGTTCTTTGTTAGCAGGACTATGATGTGACTTGAAGAGATGAAATGATTGGAGTCTGGGTGTACCTAAAGGGAGACCCTAATCAAGGATGGTTCATGATCCATCTTCTATGAATTATTCGCATGAAACTTTTCCATTATGAATTATTTCTCATTAAATGTTCCTTTATATCTAAGGAGTTCCTGAGATCAATGCATATTTAGGCATACATTTTGGAAGACTCTATTTTTTACTAATTATATGGATACACTATAGGATGACTTGATTATGTTTTAACATAGAGGATCTCATATAGTATTCCTCTAATCACATACCCTTTTTTATTTCCTAATAGGGATTCATTTACTTAGGGATGATCTTCTAGGATCCTAAGAGGGATGCATTTTCTTACATGATGACATTGAGAATCCCAAGAAGGATTTCTCTCTAGTGTTTTTAACCAAGGTAACCTGGGTAGGATTTTCCTTATGCGATTAAACAACCTTGACAGGGTGTGTTTTGCGTTTGGGTAGAGATGGTAGTGGGTGTGACCATAGAACACTTACTAAATATATAATCCCATGGGGTCGTTGCATTGTTGATGGTTTTAGGCATTCAACTACCCTCACTATTATATTTATGCTTCACATGGTTACTCATGATGAATCATTGATTTCCAGAGGTGATTTCTAGTTTTTGGCCAATGATCCTAGCATAATGATATATATAATAGGGACGCCTAGTTGTACTACCTGATATCGACTTCTACACCTTTTTATTTGACGGTTATCCTCTTTTGATGCCTAGAGGTACTTCATGGATTCAACGTATGATTCTATTGGTTTATGACGATGGTCATCGTTCTCCCCATTGTATAATGGAAATAGATGGACTTGATATTCCTCAATATTTACTATAATTAGGGGACAAAAAATTCTATTGTGGTCATGGAATTCCAGGGTTTTTATTGAGATATTGTTGTGTATTTATTATGCTCTCCTTGGGCATTTCCTAGGATACCCACAAGGTGTAGGAGGACACATCATTATGGAAAAAATAATAATTTTATTTGGATGTGGGTAATGGGATAGTTATTTAATATATCATGATTTATTAAATCATTTTTAGAGGTTATAGATTTTATATATCGCATTAGGGTCATCTCCTTTAGTGATTATCTATGTTTTGATGTCATTACCCTCTATGGAAACATACCTAGGGATATAAATATAGTTAGTATTTACATGGAATGATTATTTTGAAATCCAACTCGGCTCCACAATGATAGGATATCCATATTTTATCTAGAATCCTTTATTATAGTGACTAGAGGTGAGTATAGTTAAACTCAGCTCTTAGACTTTTAGCCCACCCTATGGTGATGTAGAATGGTCATAGAAGTTTCATCACTAGTAAAATATGGTATTGTTGACTTCGGTTATGAACCACATGAATAATTAAATTATACACATATTGAGTGGTATGAAATCTAGCTCAATTCTTTATTAATAGGATTTCCATCCAACTGGGTTCATAGTCCCAATGAACAAATCTGGTTTTAATTTATTTACTTTATTCCATTTGATTCTCAATTAGTCTGAACAAAAAACATGGACATTCATTTATTACATGATATAGTAGGATCACCATTGGGGTTTTCCAACTATGAATTATTTTTAACCAATTTTACATGCACCTTGGTGTACATGAGGACATCATGTTCAGATTTATGCTGAGTAAATAGGTAAAATGGATAAGGGTGAGGCCCATGGTTGTATGATTGAGAATATATACATGTATGGATTATTATTATCATGGTTAGGAGCATGAGAATCTTCGAGACTGGACATGTGGATCATAATAGAGTTATAAGTTGATCAATATAATTTTAATTTATTTAATTTAATTTTATTCTGTATATGTGATTGGACCACTATGAGATTAGTGTTTTATGTATGATATGGATGTTAGGTATTTTACTAAATTAGATTTATTATTTCATCTTTTTATTATTTATTAATTTCTTATGCTAGTTATTTATGGAAATTGATGATTTTTTGTTATTATCTACTGGATGTTTACTCTAATATGGGGGAAGAGTCTCTATACCAACCAAGACTATTACATGGATGTTACTCGAATGACTCTAGAATATGGGGAGTCACACTTGAGGGTTTGTGGGAACCATCTCAAGGAATGGATTTTTGTGGTATCCATGCCAGTACATTACATGTTCTATCATGGGAAAGAATGCTGATGTGTAGGGGGGTGAATATCCCCCACACAGCACGCATAAAAGTTCGCATTGATGTATTGGAGACACAATTATGGGACGAATGGTAGAGTGAGGCATGGGTGTAGTGTAGTTCAAAGAGAAGATTCTAGGATGCTCTTAATTAATATAATGAAGGAAGATCTTGATATAAATGAAATAACTCGACTGATGTAAACCTCAATGTTGGATGAGTGATGGAGATATTGTTCAACCTTGTTTAAAACATACCAAAATAATTTTAGATTCCTCATCAAGATCATCTGATCCAAACAATCTATGCAGGGATTGTATTTATTATCTTCAAGCTCTAAGACCCTCGATATGCTGGGATTTTTTCTCTTAGTCTTTGTAGGATCAAAAACAAAAGCCTCAACCACATGTAATGAGGTTATGTTGACCTCATGAGATCCTAGTGAGTCTAAAACACTCTTTACATATCATATTCATTCATATTCCATGAATGAAAAGAAATCACCAAGACAATATTTGATCTGATGGATTTGAGCCTGTGGATATAGAAAAATCTAGAAAAATTAATGGGTTATTCCCAATATAAATTCACTTTAATGTAGTTAGACTTTATTACAATTAGATCAAATGAAAAAATGAAAGTTAGTGATATTAAGGTTTTTCCTGATCCATTCCTAATCCAAGAAGTCCATTTAAAGTGTGAATTTTATAATTTATTACATGAGATATTCATGAATGTGATTTTAATTATATTGAGTCTTGCATACCATGGGTGATAATTAGACCACATGATGAAATGCGATTATGAGAGTATTATGAAATGAATATGTCGTGTAATGAAGAAGGGTATTCAAATCATTTTTGAATTTTCATTTAGTTACATGAATTATGATTTTCAATATTTATTTGTTTAAGGAATAAATAGAAACCAAAATATTTTGGTATTCCAAATTATATTCATTTGATCCCTGATTATTTATTTATGTGTAAATAATAAATACTAGCTTCTTATAAGTATTTAAAATAGTGAATCCTCAGGGATAAAATATTTTCATGAATAAAAAGAATACCCATAGAAATATTGGGTATTTATAATGAGGATATTAATATCCAAAAAAATGTGGGTATTAATATTTAAATTAAGAAAGAAAATATATGTGTTCTTTATAAACACATTAAATTATTGTAATAATTGACATCCCACACCCAGATTGTTTTTCTTGATAAATATGTGCATGTATGTGAATAATATATTTGTGAAAACAATATAGTGGAAGATATAGCTTCTATTTTGAAATAATTTTATTTAGAACTCGAAACACCTTTGTATTGAAGGAAGAAAGAGTTTTAAGATGAGATCATATCAAAGAAGAATGAAACTTGTGTGTAGGAGTATCAAAACACTGAGGAAAATAGATATTACACCAGATTTGGAAGGTGTCTTGAGATTAGAATTAATGAAGTTCTCGATGATGTACACATGGAAGGGGGATCCATCATTCATGGGGTGGAAGACTATCTGAAGAAGAATATATTTCTTTCTTACGATGATCATTGAAGAATAAACTTGTCACTAGCATGTCTAATTAGGTACTACAGTCATGTGATTGGGGTGACTAAAAAATCAAATAAGCATAAATATTTTATAATGACCCATAATTATCAATGGAATTTTCTATCTGAATATATAATTGTCTCTTATTTTATAAATTAACATTGTATAATGAACACATACCGTATAATAAAACGAAAAAAACATTTTAATATTTTGAACAATATATTTAAGGAATAAATATATTTATATAAGAACATTATGTATTATAATTGGGTTATAAACAAAAAATAATACAATAAGAATTAGAATTTGGATCTACTCAATCCCCTAGATTAATTAAACTCACGAATAACACTACAAAACAAAGAAGAATGTATGTAATGAAATATATTTTTAGGAAATGAAAATATATTGAAAATTTAGAGAATATGTGATGGAATGAGGAATGAATGAAATATGAGGTATTTATTGAAAGTAGGCACCCACTTAACCATTACAAATCTGACAGTGAAAATAGTAATCTAATCATTAAAATAGTAACCTGACTGTTGGTATAGTAATATGACAACTAACTAGACTATTAGAAAAAGAAACATAACTTATGGATGTGTAAAATAATATTTATTAATCTTATAAAATGAAAATATTCAATATTTATATCACGGTACAAGTAAATAAATGATTAAAAAATGAAAAATTATGTGTTTGTATTTTGAAAAAACATTATTATTTTAATTTATTTTTTAAAATAAATAAAAATTTTTAGAAGAAATTTTATTTTCATAAAATGTATTTATAAATTAATTTTATGTTTTATTATAATTTTATGTTAATATTATGAGATAATAATTAACATTCAATTCGTCAAAAAAATCCGTTATAATATTAAAATTGATATTTTTGAAATAAATGAGGATTTGTTTTTTAAAAAATAAATTTATGAAATTTATAAAATTATCTTCATCAAATATATTTGGTTTTTTGAATCGACACATTGAGAAATTTTTAGAAAAGTTTTTTTTATTTTTAAAAAATTATTGAGTTTTTATGAAAAGTGAATTATAGTAAAAGTCGATATCAAACATTATCCATTAAATACATGAATTTATGTGTCAAAAATCATGTAAGAACCATTTTGTTTTAACTCACACACCCCATTTATTGTAGACTTTCACAAGAATCAATACTATTTATAGTCTTGATCCAAAATAATAAAATAATTTATATAAAATTTAAAAACACTCTTCTTCTCCTCATATAAATTCCACCTGTTCTCATCCCAACCATTATGACATGTATATTTCAAAAATTATACCCAATTAACTTCCCAAGAATCACCTATAAGTCACCATGAATTTGGTATCACCCAAAGTACATTTCTAGGTGTCTTAAGTATTATTTTGAGGAGACAATAATTAAGTGGTAATATTCTAAATTTAGCCCACTCAAAATTCATGTATTCTTCTACCATATACTATCCAAAAAAAAACCAACATAATATAATTAATACATTAATATAAATATACTGACATGTTGTTTTTTATTGGTATGTCTATATTAAACCCTACCTTATTGTGATTCATAAACGAATACATTGTTCACAATAGGGTTGGTTCACTGTCTTCATGAACAACAGACCCAATTTTTTTCATCCACTAAGGATAGATATAAATATATTATTATGGGTAAAAAATATAATAATAAATATTTTATTAATTATTTAATGTTATTTAATGTTTCAATAATAAATTAATTAAATAATACATATCAAGTTTCAGATGGATGGTAAAACAACCTAAATGAACAAATCATTTAACATTAATGTTTTATTCAATTAATTGTTTCTATATCAGAGAAACATGATTATTTGAGAAAAATAAAATGTATATAAGTAAATTAATTAAATTTCATTTAAATTATGGATATTTATTTTCATTTTAAAGAAACATAAATAAATATCCATAAGTGATCTGATCTTGGAATCATAAAACAACCACCTATGAAACAATCAAATTGAAATTTATATCTCATCAAAATAGACATAATTGAACATAATAAATTTATAGAATAAAAAATATATATATAAAGTTTCTTAATTAATTAATTTATTTATCTACTTTTATTATCCATGACATTTTGTGCATGAATATAATTATTTTTAAATATAAGGTATGAGATCCCTTTGAACCACCATATTTTCTTTGGATTACACATTCTATTTTTTTACCACAATTTATCTCCTCATTATTATTATATAATTCTTCTATATTCCTTATATATTTACAAAACATATATAACTAGTTTATTTTACTCTTATTTGATAGGTATAAACTTGTTTTAATGTTTCCCTTATTAGTTTCTTTCAAAACCCCAAATAAATTAAAATTCTTTATTTCCATACCCATTTAAAAGTACCACTAATTGAAATGTTTCAAAAATTATATGGTTCTAAAAATAATCAATCCTATATTGAAATACATTACAGTTCACCTCTTGTTTTATTGAAATTATTATGTTCCTACCCCCTTTAAAGACTCATTATAATTTTCTTTAAAACCCCACTCAGGTGGCCCATTTCTAGAGTTACATAACCACTATTTTTCATGTCTTAACTTCAGTTGGAAATAATTTATCATTACATATGCTTACATTTTTTATGTATGTATAAAAATGATTTATTCCACTATTTCAATGAAACCATTATTTTAAACCCATGGGATGTCGTAATGAAATGGTTATGAAAACTATTTTTTTCACGGTTAATACTCATATTATAATAGGTCCTGGGGAGTGAGATAAATTAAATGAAAACAAAATTAAACCTATAAATTTTAACCAAGGTGACTTGATCAAGATACCTCCCAACAACCCTACATGGATGCGACCAACTGTTATGCAACCTAGGGGCTCCATGGGTAATCATTATGTTTATGTATTGTTTTTAATTTGATTATGTATCACACATAAGTATGTATTTGTTTTTATCAATGACCCTACATATAAATCCAATGCATTGGTTAATGTTTTAGTCTTATGAAGTGATACATATGGGATTAGGGGGTGAAACAAATCCATGACACGACTCTATCCACTATGTAATATTGTCTTTGTAGTTATCCTTGACTTATAGTTATGTAATGTTTTATATTTCTTCAAAATTCCTATGTTTCCATTATATTATGATTCCCTACTTATTTTATTATGTCTCTAAATGATTATTCATAATATATTGTATTTATTTTATCATGTTAGGAGTTATAAAAAATATATTTTATTTTTAATTTCAATGTTTATTCACTTATGGGACTTTATAGCTCACACCATTATTTATTTATTTTCCCCAGGTTATCCTATGTAGTTTTAAGAGCTCAAATTTGTTTTTGATATCATTATGGATATTAAAATAGAGGTGTTTTATTTTATTTTCATTTCCCCTACTTAAATATCTATCCATATAAAGGCACTAGTATTTTCAATCAATGGTTTTACGTTAATGGATATTTATATTTAAAATATTGTAATTATATTTATGAAAGGTTTGGGTCAGTATAAATTAGGGTGTCAAAAAAATTTACTGAGATATTGTTACTAGGGTATATAACTTGTTTTATTCCCTTCAAATCATAGTGAATAATCCATGTTGGGGTTTCTAACCAATATGTCATGGAGTAGGATTTTATGCATAAACTTATAAATATTGTGTGAGGTGATCTCTTCTATTAATTATTCACAAGAGGTGTTATTGGGAGATAATATTGATTGTATTGAGAACATTAATCAATTCAAGAGGATGAATTTAGGAATGATAAATATTAATAAAATTATTGTACCACTATTTCACCCCCTCTCAGTGGAACATAAAAATTCATTGGATTCTAAAGGCACTCACATATCCCTCTATGTAGGGGGTCCCCCATATCGTTTATACACGTAGATACTGAACTGAACCACACTATAG
Organism: Viscum album; assembly: GCA_963277665.1. Taxonomy (NCBI): domain Eukaryota; kingdom Viridiplantae; phylum Streptophyta; class Magnoliopsida; order Santalales; family Viscaceae; genus Viscum; species Viscum album. The sequence goes on along the minus strand of OY728147.1, from coordinate 1,493,864,254 downwards.
AGTGTGTGAGTCATTTATATGTATAGTGATACTCCCCTTCATTGATATTTGGAAGTTTAGATCATTCATTAGAGTAGTAATCCATTATTTATAACAAAAAGTGGTGGGGTGAGTGTCCGCTATAATAGTTCATGATAGGTTATGTGAGATTCAAAACTATTATATAGTACTCTCTCATATATGGAGCACATTAATAAGAAGATTTTACAATTATATATCTTCTCATGAGTTACAAAGAGTATTTGGAATTAGTGATGAGACTTTTTAAGTTGTGGGTAGTTTAATAAATCTTAGATTGATAAAAAGATATATGCCCCCTTTCTCTATTAATTTAGATTTTTTCTAGTCATATCTATTGTTGTGTTCCCTTTAACTTTTTCCATTATGGATTGAGATGACTGTTTTTATTATATTTATTCCTTTTTTGTTTTTAGGAAATACTATTGAGTATTTATATTATATCCCCTACATGGGCTATTTTTACACATATTATGACTTATACACATGATAAAAAGATCAATGCTGATATTGGTGGACCAAATTATAAAGGAAAATAGAGGTATGTGGTGGCACTAACCATGTTCAATTACCATCCTTAGAGATTGTGAGCAGGGTTCTCTTATGTTTTCCCCTTATAAAAAAATTTTCTTTTTGGGAAATCATTTTTAGGCATGTATTTTTCCCATTTACACCTTTTTATTACCTTTTCACTCTTGTGTTTTTTCCTAGAGATTTTTTAACACATTGATTACACTCTATTGGTGTCAGTTATTCCTAAATCTTTACACTGATTCATGGAAAAAGTTGTTTTCATTCTTTCGAATTCTTATTCTAAGGCCTCTAATTTCAGTGATATGCTTACTTAGAACATGTATCCAAACTCTAGACTATTATAATAATTCTTGGAGTATCAAATTTGGCTTACGACATGCCCAAATAGGGTTTTGATGGGTTGAGTTAAGACAATGTGGTACCAAAGGTGGCCAATCCTAGGGTTGGTGTTTTGTGTTGTTCATGTTGTGAGGTGTTGGTATGTGAACTATTTATAATGATGTTATAGTTTCATGAGTTTGGATATCATGATATGGAACATAGTTTTGGTTTGGTGGCAGACAAATCCATACACCAAGAGTTTGACTACCCTCTTGTAATCATGGTATACTAAGGAATCTGTTTTAGGAAAACCATTAGTACATGAATTATATAAGATTGTATGTCTTTTTACATTATTGTACTTATTGAGTCAAATCCATAGATACGGTCATCATATCAGGGTATTTATTGATAGCTTTTAGGATACCTTTAGGATGAATTCCATCTAAGATACCAAGATATGATTTTTAAAATGAGTGATGAGCCCTAATTTAAGAGGCCAAATCTTGATTTCATTCCACTATGTGATAATAGAGTAGTGTCTCCACTTGATGGAAAACACATCGATTCACATAAATTGGTTAATATGGGGTATTGGTTTCATATTGGGAAGTTGATAACTCTAACAAGTCAAAGTTATGTATTACACAGGCTTATTAAATTACAAATGTTTCATTTTGAAATGCCTCTTATGTTTCAAAGTCAGATAGACCCTCGGGAAATGAAAGATTAGATCATGGCGATGGTCTATTTTTTCCATCATTTTTGGAACCCTAAAAATAAGATGGTTGTTCTTGTGAGCCTACATATTTATGTAATAACAATTCATTAGTGTGGTATAATTATGTAGACCTTCGATGAGACAAGACTATCATGGATGGTTTTTTAGCAGTTGTTCCACAATGAGTATTACCAGTTATGCATAATATATATATATATAATCAAGATATTTTTTAGAATAAATAGGCTGATATGATTGTTTATGAGTATTCCTAGAGGTTTAAAGACCTTACACTCTACCCTTAAGATATAGTGTAGAAATGATTCTTTTGAGGAAGAAAGACTGAGTTGGGACTTTGTTGAGACATTTGTGCTCACATGGACTCTTTATAAATTCATACTTATGCTATTGTACTAGAGTGGGATATCTTAATAGAGAAATTTCAAGTAGAGGGATATTAGATTGATGGATTCAGAAGTGTATATCGTGGGATTTTTAATCTGATATGGCAAGATGGCATCTATCACATCGGTCTCAGTGTCATATAAATACTCATGACCTGACATAAATAGGAGGATCTGTAACCTAGGGTCATCACAAAAGATCCATTCAGTCTAATGAGGTAAATTTCTATGCTTGTGATGGGTGAGGTCACATGCATTATGAATTTCTGACTCACTAGTTTTTTTATGTTGGTCAAACAGTGGATAAAACTTTTAATTTGATGAAACATCAGGATTATAGATATCTTGAGATTGGTAATAGAGACCCTTGGGTAGGCGATGATGATAGGGAATGTGGAGCTCTAGTGGGAGGAGATGCTAGTGGAGGCGGATGTTATGATCCACCTCCCCCACAACAACCAGTGGTCTTAACCAAGCATACAGGGGATGGGGTTGATGGAATTGGATGTTGTAGGCTATATAGGGGTATGATCACTCTACTCATGATATTAAAAATGTCACAATATATTAATTTTTTACTATAGTTGAAAAACATATTAAAAAATGAACGATTTATTCATTTTTCATCATATACCTTTACAGGATATAGAGATTCTTATTGAGTCTTTGTCTAATCATCTATGGATGTAGGTTCTTATAGGGATAGATTAATATCTATTTCACATATACCAATAGTGAAACTTAGAAATTATTGGAAAATATTTATTATAAGTAATTTTAGTCATTACTATGAAACCTTATGACATCATCCAGTGTATAGATAAGTTTTCCATGGTGCATTCAGGGATATAATTCCATCATAGGGGAGTTAGATACTTTCATACATATGGGATGAGATTTTACTTTGTGTGTAATAGAGAAGATTGTGTGTCTCATGAGTAGGAATATGCAACCCATTACCCATTATTAGGAATTTTTATATCTAGTTCAATTGTAACATTAAAAAACATTCTTCCATTGGTAGTAGGGGATTATATAGATGTATTTACAGAAGATTTTTTGGGACTACCACCAAGGTTGGAGATTCAATTTTGCATGAAATTTTATCATTGGACCACACCAATATCTTCTACAACATATCAAATGAACCCTACTGAGATTGGAGGTCAAATGGTGAAGTTGTAATACCTTTCTGAGAATGGTTTTATCTTACCTAGTGTATCCCCTTGTGAACCATTAATTTTTTTCATGAAGTAGGTGAATGATGGTATGAGTATTTTCATTGATTATCACCACCTAAATTGGGTAATAATAAAGAAAATTCAAACCTTGATGAGGATTGATGACCTTTTCTACTAGTTGAATGGTTTGAGTTAGTTTTTAAGGATCGATATTAGGCCTAACTACAATTAGTTGTGGTTTCCCAAGTACGATATTATATGATTTACCTTTTGATGATTCCATGTTCATGATCACCTCATAATGATTCCTTTTATTGTGACTAATTCCCCACTAGGTTCATGGAACTTATTAAATATATCTTCCTCCTATAGTTTTACCTATTCATAGTTATTTTTATCGATGAAATTATCATGTAATCTTTGTTTTAGGAGGGGTATATATAACATTTAAATATGGTCCTAAACATATTAAGGGAGCACAAAATTTATGAAAATATCTATAAGTTTTAGTTTTTTATCTGAAAGGTACACTTCATGGGTAATGACATCATTGAGAATGTGGTGGATATAGATTTGGAAAATATTGATGTAGTATATTCATGGGAACCACCCAAGATCATGTCAAAGGTGTGGAGTTTCTACTATTTATTAGTGTACTATCCAAGGATCATGGAATCCTTTTTTAAGTTCTAATCCACTTTGAATATTTTGATATAGAATGGGAAATATTTTACTAAACTAATTTCTGTAAACGATTCTTTGAGGAGCTAAGTTAGAAGTCGAAAATTGCTATTTTTGAGACAAAAATATGGGAGTGTTGAGTACATTGTTTTTTGTGATACCTATAGAGTTGGGATTAGATGTGTGTTGATGATGAGGGAAGAAGTAAGTAGTTATGGGTCAATTATGTTGATACCCCATGAGTAGAACTACATGACCCATTCTAAGAGTTTGAAATAATAGTCTTCACCTAGAATATGTGGATAAATTATATTCTATGTGATCATTTCATTATTTACTCATAACTCAAGAGTCGTAGGTACATATTCACCAGGAGAGATCTCAAAAATCGACAGAGGCATTTGTTGGAGTTCCTATTTTACTATTACTACAATATATTCTATGCTTTGGAGAATGTAATAATAGAAGTAAATTCCCCTTTCAATAAGCCCCATTTTCTCTTTGTGGAGAATGCATTAAATAATTTTCCCCATTTTAGTTGGCCCGGGTGTTGGAGGGGGGTGAATATCTACTTCAGTCAATGGTGGTGACTCCTACACATCTTCAGTGTGTTAGAGAATCATAGTTTGGAGTTGTTGTTATTGAGGTTTTATGTGACTAGTTATCAGTAGGAGATAAACCAAAACTATTTTTTAGAGGGGAGAAATTATCCATTCTCAAGGATATAAAGTAGTTTCTGGTACATTTCATGAGGAGGTATCGGGTGAGTTCCATTCCTACACCTTATACATACATATGGGTGAAAAAATATGTGAATGGAATTTAAAAGATAGTTTTGGTAGGCTGGAATGAGTTGGATCATTATAGAATTTGACTCTTGAATACTTGCATGCCATCAAGTAAAGAATTAAAATCATGTTCTAGTAGGTTTAACTCAATCTCTTAAGATCTACAAATGTTAGTGGGAGAACACATCAATGGATTTTTTTTATGGGTAATCAATGTACAATGACAGGATACATTGGTATTTGTGTGATTGTTGAATGAATCACTAGGTAATCACCCTTCCTTTATATTATCTGTTTTAGGATTGTTTAGATATTTTGGTGGTGGTATGTTGAAGATATCATATGGTTTCCTTAGGTAACCATGATGATCAGCTAGGACCATTATTCTCAGTTAACATCATGATATTGTAAAAGGTTATAGGGGTATTTATGGACCCAGTTATGGATGATCATATAATTATTCCTACATAAGGATGTATATGCTAAATGGGCCATCCATGTCCTGGATTATATAGAGAGAGCCCATGTGTTTCCCATTTTTGGATATGAGAGGAACACTTTTCAATGGTAATTTTTTATTATAAAAGTAGTTATAATTCTAATATTTAACTGGAAACTTTTAAGGTACTATATTAGAGACATTATAGGAGACACTTTTTTGAATTACAACTGTGATATATCTATCCTTGTGATGATAATAGTGTAGGTGACAATAGAGATGGTTCTGGTAATCCACCATTAAATGAGGACAAACCTGAGTTGGATGAAATATTACACATACCAATTTAATTAGCCTTTATTGATAAAAAATGGATACCATTATTTGTTAAGAGTCTCCCAATAATATGGATTTTTGATATTTAGCAAGGGAAGAATGATTTCTATGAGGTTCATCAGGACATTTTATATTCTAAGGTTGGTTGGAAAGGTTATTTACTGATTTTCCTAAAACCCACAGTTGGACCAAGTGCATGACCTCTTTCAGGTTTCATGGCTAAAGAGAAATTTTAATGACCTGAAATTTTTTATGATTGGGCCATGATGGACATTGATAATGGAGACACCTTATCAATGTACATGGTGGTGATCGAGGATCTCCAGGATTGAATTTAGAAAGGATGAAACAATTATATGGATTGAGTTCATTGGCCGTAGTGAGCATATAGGAGATCTCATGGGAGCATAATAGGAAGATAGAGTCTCAATTCCCCCTATATAAATTATGATTTTCTTGGATAAATCCTTACAGGATGGAAGAATGTAACGACTTTAGTTTCTATGGTTTTACCCTTTGAATACTTTTATATATCTCTATATTTTTCTAAGAGTTGGTATTCTTTTCTGGGTTTCACAAGACCCTAGAATTTATATTATAAATATACTAATATATATTAATGAATTTATGAGTATATTCTCATAATAAATTTTCTTCTAATTGATTAGTATTTTAGATGGGACATATAAGAAAGTGGTAATTTCGGGAACACAAGGTTTACCATATGAATGACATAGACTTGGTCAGCAATAGAAGTTTCGAGAAAAGAGGTTATCGAAAAGGTTGATGAATGAATTAAATATTAATTTAATTAAATTTATTATCTTTTAAACTATCCATCTCTTAGAGTTAATCTTTGTTACAAAAAATATATTGGGTTATCTGCGTAAATCATTGAGATTAAAGAGGAGGATGATAGATCCATTAGCATTGACAACTTAGGAACATAGATCAACAATAATTATTGAGATGAATTAGGTAATAGTTAAAGACCACAATGATATAATCAACTTATTTTCTGGTGGACATGTTATTCACTAAAAATCAATCTTATCTTGAGGTAATGATCATTATTTTAGGGATTTTATCCCTAGGAACAGATTGATGATTACAATTTTTATATCTACTTATTATTTATCTATGATATATGTTAATCACCCAAGGCTGATTTAATATATTATTTAACCTATTAATTAATCTCTTCTACTGATTTTTTCCCCTTTTTCAAAATTTTTGTAGAAAATGGTCATTAAACATGTACCGATGATAACACTCACTTAATTATTGTGATTTTACCACCACTTTTCATCATGTTCTTCATTAGCAGACCATGGGTTTTGAGGTTCAATAATGGAGGTCTGGATCTGATCATGATCAAACCACAAGATTCATGGATGATGCATGAATTATGTATGGATTAATGTTTTGTTGAAAATTTGGGAAATGTTGTGAGATGTCGGTGATGGAATCATGGATTATGACCTTTTATAGTTATTGAAGATGTGGTGGTTACCCAACAGAAGATTGAATTCCCATTTTACACACAGTACAGGCTGGGAAATGATAATCAAAGGGTATATTCTACAAATTTGGCCATTTTAGCCACGTCACATAGAGAATTAACCTATAGATATCAAGGATCTGACATCTAATTAATGACCAAAAATAATTTTTCTGAGATTTTGAATACATTTCATATATCTCAAATGAACACACACTATGTATATTAGGTTCTTGTGGTTGAAAATTATTTTCACTATGTTAAATATTACATGACATGTGGCTAAGATCATACTCTATGTGAACCAACCATGGAAGCCAAACTATGTTCTGAAGTCACATGACATGGTCCCTAGGTAAGTATACTTGTTATGACCCAAAAGTACATTCCATGCGGATGCACATGGATAAATGAGTAGTGTGTCATGAGTATATACCAATTACCTCGGGTGAATGCGCATTCCTTATGACCCAATGGACCCATTATGTAGAGACACTCTACTAGAAAAGACATGTAATGGAAAGGACGTTCCTAGGTGTCCAGGTGAAGTAACACAACATGTGACCCTATGTACACACTAGGTACTCCACCAAGAGACTTATACCTTTTGTATTTCTTATTTTGAGACATGGATTTGGGTCCATTAGTGGCCTATCCAGATTAGTTTTTCACATAGGAGTTGATGGTGTCCTTTGAATAGACATCAAAGGTATGAAATGAGTTGATTTAAATTGGATGATTATTTTGGTTATGAAAAAGCAATATCTATAATTGGGTGTGATAATCATAGTTTTTCCTTGGTTTCTACTCCACTATCTCTTTAGGTGGTGGATCCAAAATATTCTTTATACATGTAGAGATTGAAATACTACACAATATATGGGGTGTGGGTCCTCTATCTCTTAAGTGGCTATCCTTGTCATTGATATTTAGTATAAAATGGGTCCACAATTATAGTAGTACTCTCTAGGATGTGAAATGTTGTAGAGAGGTTTGAGCCCTACATACACATTTCTTTTAGGGTACATGAGATGCGTGGAAAGAAGAATGTGGTACCAAGTATATTGAGTGAAATAACATGGATTCATAACTCCATTGTATTTTCTCATTAGGTTTTATAGGGTGTTTTAGATATAGGATGAAACCATTAGAGTTATGGGTAGACTCTTATTTATTAACAGGATGAAACATGGATATCATATTTCTCCCATCATTTGGTTTTATTTTGATTTTATCTATTGATTTTTTTCCTTTTCCTTTTTAACTTATAGGTTGATATGATTGTTTTTATTCAATTTAATCCTACTTTATTTTTAAGAAATCCAATTGAGTGTATATATAATCATCCCTAGAGAGGTATTACCATATGTTTATTGTCTTACAAAAAAAAGATTGGTGGTGACAATGGGGGTCCTAGTTTTGTAGTATAATTGTGGTACGGGGAGTTTTTTTATCTTGTTTGGTGGTCATTCTCAAATAATTTGATCTATCCACCCTTGAATTTTCCAATTTCTTATTAGTTTTCTGGAAGGGACCTCATTTATGTTTGGATGTATATTTTTCCCCTTTTTATATTTTTATTCCATTATTTCATTTTTATATTTTACATATAGGTTATGCATAAATTGATCAAAAAATTGAGAATACAATTATTCTTACATATATTAATTATTTCATCGAATTTCTTGTGTGTGTGCATGTAGGTACTTAGTATAAGGCATCTAATTTAATTGATTTACCTACTAGATGCTTCTTGCTATCCCCTGACCTCTTAGAGGTGGGATTGTGATATTTCACAAGCATTACATCAAAACTTGGAGGGGTCCCGTTATGTTGGGTTGTGATAGGAAATAATTTCTAATATAACATGATATTGTTTAAAAGATTGATCAAATCTATAATAACGACCTCAATTTGGTGGTACAGATGATGGCTAATAAAAAATTTAAATGGAAACATATATTTTGAAACATAGTTTGGACCACTGGATTACTAGGATAAAACCTTATAAAATACTATATTCCAACACTAATTCTATTATAGGGTGTAATTTGGATAAATATATTATAAATTATAAATTTAACAGTATTATTTACTATGATATATATAGACAAGTTTTTACTAATATTATTTCTTGTAAAACCTATAATGAAATGTTGTGAATTTATTGGACACTCACCATGTCTTATATAAGTTGATGAAAAAAAGTGTGAAATCTTAAGTTGAATATTGGTATTTCAAATTGGGTGAATATAAAACTATCAACCAAATGTTTTGTAGATTTAATAGAATTTTAAATTGATGGAATGGTTTTGGATAAAACATATAAAAACATGTTATTATTGTACGTTACTTGAGAGATCTTCCCATGAAGTGAAACATAAATAATATTTTCATTTCTCAAATATATAAGTCCATGTAACAGACTCTCGAGGTGTTTATTAGATCATTACCTAAATATGAATTGTAATTTATTAACATAGATAATGGGAAAACTAAAAAGAGGAAATATATTTCTTTCTCACTTGATTTTATTAAAAAAATATAAAAAAAGTTTTCAAAAACAAATATAGAAGGAACCCTAAGATGGATAATCCTAACAGGGAAAAGAAATGTGGAAATAAAATTAATTAATATACTTCATATGTTAAATAATATTAATGTAGAAAGAAAGATAATATCATGAAAGACTGCATAATATTGAAAGAAGAAAAGTATGATAAGAAGTAAACAAATTAAAATAAAAGTATTTATCTTCAATCTTGTAATGTATTGAAGAATTTAATTCTAATAAAGAATCACAAAATGATAAATAAAAAACTAAATTGTTCTATAGGGAATCTTAAAATGAGGACTTTTATTCAAATTTTTATTATTTATATTTTAATTATAATGTCATTTTAGGAAAACTAACTATCAATGTGTCAAATGAATAAGTTTATTTATTATTAAAATATATTCTTAGAAAACGTTTTTTAAATATTAACATAAAAGGAAATAACAATATTTTTTTTAGAAAAGTAAACCACTTTTGTCTGAAAATAAAAAACCATGTAATATTGTTTCATCATTTTAGAAAACATTTATGAAGATATTTAATCTATAAAGTAGTTTAATTAAAAAACAATGCAATTGTATGTTTGAAATATTAAATTTCAACTAATTTTCAAGGAAGAAATATATATGATTGAATGATGACTAGAATGGCTGGAAGGACTTAATTATTAATTTATTCTAGATAATCCGTTTTTAACAAGGTTGAGAGGGAACCCTTACATGACCTGTAGGCCCAGTGGCACAAGGACCAGTACATGACTCGATGTCCTAGAGGAACAATTCCCAATACATGACCTACAATCCAAATAAAATACAATAAAACTTCCCCTCCCTATTATCTACATCATTTAAGGAAGTTATCTCCAACACTAGAATTGTTGATTGGCGATCATTGACTTGTTCAATGTTTCATGGTTCCTAGTACTGAGGGAAATTTCCATACCCTCTCATTCTTCCAATCTCGTTATCTATGATCTGGTGGCTGCTACTTGCTATAAATCCTTATATGGGACTTGCTCTGTGTGGTATTCCGGTACTTATCTATGGAATTTTTGAAAAGTTAAAATGGTTATAATTTTACTATTATTTCATTTTTAGGTATGGTAAAGGGAATCTCTATATATGAAAGTTCAATAATATTTATGAATTATTTTTTGATATACTAAGACTCATATTTTAAATTAATTATCTCTGAATGTACCTTTATTTAAATTTTTAAATTTTTTAATGGGTGCCCAAAAAATGTTTTAAAAATTCTATTAGACCCATGGTTGTGGGTACCGAATCTTTATATTAACTATTTTTTTGGAAAATGAATTTGGAGACTCAAGACTGATGTATGGTATATAGATAGCGGATTATCTTGGAACATGACAAGATTCCTATTAACAATTAATTCATACAATAGATGTGAAAGAGGTACAATGCCATATCAATAAAAATACAAAGGTAATGTGAAATGTTTTATTAAAATTAGTAGTACTAATTCTATTATTACATATAATGTTTTAAAAATTGATGGCTTAAAAAATTAATTAATTCACATATCTCAATTATTTTTTGATGGTATGAATATTAAATTTTAAAATGAAAAATGTTTAGATTATAAAGATAAGTATTTATTATTTTATTATAATCAAAAGTAAAATACATATTTTATGGACCTTTCCATGATAATATTTCAATGTGTTAAGTATTTGATTACTATGCAGACTAATGGTATAATTCTTAATAAATGACTTAGTCATGTTAATTTTTTATTGTTTCATAAACATTATGTAATAAAAATAGTACAAAAATTATCATACTATAAGATGAATAGTTTTATTTTTTTTTATGATTTCATGAAAATAAAAAAAAAGTATCATTCAAAACTATTAAGGACAAAAACTCTAACAAAACATTATAGTTCGCACATCATGAACTTCTTCTTTACTAATCAAATTTCTAGTCTTGGTTGATATAGGTAGACATTAGTTACAATATATGAATATAGTGGATTCCCATGGGTATATTTTCTCGTTCATAAAACAAAAACATTATTTTGATTCATTTCTTTATATAATTTAGTAATGAATAATATAGGTTCTTTCATTTTTTAATTCATAATTCTAGAGGAGTTGAATTTCAAAACATATAATTTGAAATATTATCATAAAATAATTTTTATTTTCATAATTTTTCATTACCATGTACTCCATAGATAAATAAATTTGTTTAAATAAAGAAACAAACATTAATTAAAATGGAACTATAAAAAATTAATATAATTTAATCACTTGTTTTTGGACTAATGTTTTTTACATATTATTATTTTTAAAATAGAAATATTATTAGATCAATTATAATTCAAAACAATTATGAATTATGTAATGAATATAAACCCTGAATTGGTTTTCTTAATATTTTTATTTGTAATGATTTTATTTTAAATACTGATGATAATTTAGCTAAATTTAATGCTAAATTTAGTGAAACAATTTTTTTGTTATAAAAATATTTTTTAAAAATATTTTTTTTAAACATGGAATTTATATTAAGAGAACTATTATTGTTGAAGAATAAATTTATGTCAAATTATATTATGATAGTGTGAAATAATATTCATACTGAGGGAAATTTGAACTAGAATATAAAGAATTTTTTTTGTTAAACCTAAAATAATAATAATAATGTTTCAAATAAGGGGGGGGGAATTTCTTCTCAAGAAGATCCTAATTAAAAAAAAACATATAAATATTACCTTGTTGATAATATTATTTTTAATATTGATTCTATTAATAAAATGAAGGGATCAATTTTATATTTCTATAAAAATTCATATTTTTTGTTAGGAATTGTCAGTAAATGAGGATAATAAAGTAGTAAATGATTCTAATCAGACCATTTAAATGGAAGAAGAACATATTAATTTTTATATAAGTAATGTTTAAACATTATTTGATCCTTCAAAATATGAATATATTATTGAATATAAATTGATTTTTATAGAAAAAGTGATTGAACCTATACAATTTTTAAATAATAAAGATAGATTAGTTTAGAATGGTTTTTATAAAGAAGAATGTATTATTTTGATTAATCAATTTCTCAATATTCTAGGATTGAACTATTATAATTTTATTATATTTTTTGAATTTTTAAAATATTAAATTATTAAAAATATATTTTAAAACTGATATTAAAATAGTTTTATTTCTAATTAATTGTCTATTATTCAACCACATGGTCTTGAAAATAGAAAATTGTGTAATATTTTTCATATATTTAAGAAAATATCAATATAGACATAAGAAAGATCATAGAGCTTCATAAAAATTTTCATATTCATTTGTATTGAAAAATTCTTATATTAATGGAAATTTATATTATAATTTTTTTTAAGAATGACTATAATGGTATTCTAATTATCCAAATTTATGTTGATGATATTGTTTTTTAATTACCAAATGAATCAATTTTCAACGAATTTTATAATCTAATAAAATTTGAATTTGATATGAGTCTTAAGAGGAAATTAAAATTAGTTTTTTTAATTCAAAATTATAAAATAAAAGATGATATTTTTTTAATCAATATATGTATAATTAATATTAATTAAAATATCTGGACGTGATTTTTGTAAAATATTTATAAAAGATATAAGTAATAATTGTAAAATGTGTTTAGATGTTTCTATAAAATTTATTGATGATAAATATTTAATGAAAATATAGGATTCCTATATTTTTTAACTATATCAATACCATATATATTTTTTATTTTATTTAAGTTTTCCATATTTCTGGTTAATTCTAAATATTCACACATAACGTATTTTAAAATAAACCATAGATATATTATTGGAGTTATAAATTTTAGATGGTTTTATTCTATATAGAATTGTGATGATTTGTTTAGTTATTTTGATTCATATCATTGAGGTTGTATAATTGACAAATAATGTAAATAAATAATATATCATTTCTTATTCCAAACAATAAAAACTTAAAAATAAATAAATAATTTATTAATTACACTATATATACCTGAAGCTGAATATTTTTCTGCAGCAAATTATTATTAAAAATGTTTATGGATTAAGTGAAAATTTTATGATTTTAATGTTTATTTTAGTAATGCCTCTATTTATTGTAATACTTATTTCATAATTTCAATTTGCAATAACCTATTACCGTATTATACAACCAAACACATAGATTTCAAATTTCATTTTATTAAAGGACATATTGTATTAGGATTTTATTCAATTGATAATCTATAAAATTATATGTAATCTAAACTTTTCTAATCTACTAAATTTATAAGATTAAATTTAAACATTGTATGGCAGGATGTTGGTTAAAATTTTAATATGTATAATGTTTTATATTTTCATTTATTTGAATCAATTTTATTTTTTCTCATGATTTTTAATTCCCAATTTTTTTGTTGTAGGAATAAATAATCAATTTTTGGGTTTTATTCATTTATAACTATTTTATGAACCCTTAAATATATTTTCATGTTTCATGGATACTTTTAGTTTTATATTATTATATAGGACTACTTATCACTATTTTATACTACTAGATTATTAAATCTCCTCAAATCGTGGATGTGTAATTTTGTTAAATGAATCTAAATTTAATGAGGGTCTGGATTTGTTTTCATATTACATTATAACAATTAACAGAAATTTATTCAGAATACATAAATTTAGAAATAATTATAATCTTTAAATCAATTTTTGATATAAAAAAATTATAATAATGAAGAAATATCCATTAATGCCTAAGCATATGAATGTTTTGTATACCCCTTACTACCACCTGAGTGAGAAATCCTAGAGGCACAAAAGACATTTAAAATAGATAGTACATATAAATAGTGTCCCAAGGGAAAAAAATTAAATTCACCATAGGATTGATATATATATATATATATTAAATATTTTTATTCGTACAGCTTCCTGAGTTCCTACCCACTATTAAAAACAACTTCCTCTTATCTGAGAACACCACACACTTTTCTTAACTTTCATAAACACACTCTCCATGAACCACAAAAGCATATCAGTTACTTGTTTACAACCCTCATCCACTCATCTCATTTGTTCCATCACCGATGAGTTCCCCCACACTTTTTTGTGTCTATTTCCCTTTGCCTGCATTCACCAGTATGCATTCACCAGTATAACCTTAAATAAAATTAAGGGAAATGGTTAGTTAGTTGATCAAACCCTCAATATGAATGTAGAATAGAAATTCCCATGCCACATGAATAGGAATCGGTTCACTGCCTGATTTGTGTTATAATATGCATGAGCAAGAAGTATATTCATTCATAAATTTTTAAGTATGAAGTTTTAATATTTCTTGAGAATGACTTTTTATTCAATTTTAATGTGTTATACCTTGATATTATCTTCAAAACGTTATATTTTATTTATTTGTATATATATCATAAATTATGTAAAAATATAACCATTTTCCATATTAAAAAATGTTTGGAATGAGGGTGATTTTTACAATTTTTTTTCTAATTAATAATTATCAGGGGGTGGTATTTATGGGAGGTATCCTCGCTAATTTTTATTTCTATTATGATAATTAAAAAATTTTAAATTAATTATATTTTCATCACATATTTGAAAAATATATATTTTATTCCTTATTACCTAACTAAAGAAAAAAGTGTGATTCTTAAAATGATTATATAAATGAATAATGTTGTTGATCTTGTTAATAATTCATTAATTCTTAATTATTTGCATTTAATTTATGAATTATGAAAATAAAAAATTCATAAAATACTATTTTAATATGTCTTACACAAGGTTTAGTGAGTATTTTTTGGGAATTTAAATGAACTTATTTTTAAAAATATTTCAAAATAAATTTTTTATAATGGAGAAATTCATACATATCATAGACATGTCTTATAAATTTTATGTGTTAGTTAATTTTTATGTCTTATAAAATAAAATATTTTCTTAAGTGTGAGTCCTTTTCAAAATCAAAATATTATCTAAAAATACTTAAGAAAGAAAATATCTTACAAAAATTTATGTATTTTGAGAAAACAGGTCTTATAGAATATCAATGTCATACATAGATATATAAAACTTTTATAAGATAATAAAAAGTATAAATATAAAAGTATCACATAGTAAGAGTGTTACATGACTTGGTTGAAAATTATTATGCCTTGTATATCAAATTTTTCAGGTGATTGATTTTTGGAATTACTAGCTAATATATATTTATAAGTATTTATGAATAATTTTCTATCTGTTTTGATCATGTTTATTCAAATGTATTAAAAAATTAAATGTATTTCTAGATTTATGAGAATATTTAAATTATATGTAATGGTTATTGAATAACAATTATTATGTATTCTATTCCAAATCATTTCAATATTCTAAACAAATATGATGTATTTTTTTCAAAGATTTTTATAGATTTGTTTTGGTATCCTCAATTTATTATGTAGAGATTTAGATTTTTCTATAATTCTATCATTAATATATATTTTTTGAATTAATATAACCACTTTATACTATATATTTCTGATTCTATTTTAAGGAATCATATACGTTAAGAAAGTATATATCATTATCGAAGTGGTATAAAAATAATATACATGAACTCACAACATCCAAAAATTGAAAAGTTGTTTGAGGCGAGTGATTTTAAAATTAATGGATGATTCTAAAATAGGAACAAAAACTATTCAATCATTACTGAATATAAGGTATGAGGTAATGCATTTATCAAAATCCAATTTTTATGCTTGAATTATTCTATATCATCTTGTAGTATATGGTTTCTTGGAGTATATTTTAAATCGTCATTATCTTATTAATACATACAGAAACATTATTCTAGTTTATGATTTTTTATTCTAAAATCAATCTTCCTATTTTTCTTATTATTCGGTGGAAATTATAGGATTGCTTATAATAACTTTTAAAATTTATGTTTTGGTGGTAACATGAATTAAGTATCCAGTGTTTTAATAGGTTTTCACACCCCTTTAAATGTCACTTTTGTTTTGTGGTTGTACCTATACTGAAAAAGGTATATCATAATCAGGTGGTGAATCCACATGAAAATTCAGGTTTTAATGGATACAATTTCTCTCACTGAGTAGAGTGAAGAAAATATTTGACATAAGATTACATTGATCCAAAATATATTAAAGGTAAAAATTTCTCTATGTTCATAATTTATATTCTACAGCTCTGAAATGTTCATGATAAAATTGATTTAATATATTTAAATATATAAAATGTCTCCATTAACACCCAAATAGACTACCAACTATCATTGTTGGGACCTAATAGAATAATATCATCATTATTTTATTAATTCCCTGAGAATATAGAGATATCTATTGAACTAAACTTATCCTCTTTTACATGAATGATATGGATAAAATTATGATTATAAAATTGCATTCCATTAAACATTATAGAAAATATACCATCATTATTATGAAGAAACATTAACGAGTAATAATGACTCCTTAAATACTCTTCCAATCTTCTTTCAAAAATTAATGCAAGCTCAAATATTTCATTAATACCTCTAATATCATCCTGTTTTTTCATAGCACTAGCAACATTATTGAGATATATAAATATCTCTATAATTTGAGACATTATTTTTTTATTCTCTATTTCAAGTAAAATTTTCCATATTTCCCTACATAATTATATTATTTTACCAAAGTGTATTATAAGAAACGTCATTCAATAATAAACATCATATTATATTAATTGTCTTCAATTTACCTACTATATTTACCTCTATAAAAATTGGGAACATAAATATAAAAGTTTCTAACTCAAATATATTGTAGTTAGGCCAAACACCTTATGGGAAAAACTTTATCTTCTTCATAAATATAATCTCAATATTCTTCTAATTCATGAATTACTATGGCTTGAAGACAAGATTTATGAAGAAAATGATTTCTCATCTCAAAAAAAATTATTATAATTCCATTTAATTCTTCATTATAATGGAAATCAGTTTTATGACCCAATATTCTTATTAGGATTAATCATCTTTCTATAATCCTATAAGGCAATGATATATCTAATTTCAGTATGATATCTTGTCAATTTTGGATCTAAAAAATCCCACTATTGAATACACTATATAATAAAACGAATCTTCTATAAATATGAAGTCAAATCCTATGTCAAATCTCGATGAATGTATCTATTTAAATCACTAATTTAATTCTCTACAATAATTATACTCAAAATATTCCATATATTATTCAAAATAATTTGATACATATAAATATGAAATTAAATCCAATTTTAATTATACATGTGGAAATTAATTTAATTATATTAAATTATACTCTTAAATATTAACCAAGAATAATGATTAATCATTTTTCAAATAAGGTAATTCATGTTAATCGTACAATATTTCTAGGTAATAGGATTATTTTAATGTGAGATCTATTTCATTCTTCCACGCCCTTGGAAATTATTAAGATAATATTATTTAAGTAGATTTTATTCCTATGTTTCTTTAATTTACTTCATTTAATCGTATTTCATTTTTAATTCTCTACTGCTGAAGCAATCTCACTAGACTTGATTATATATTATATGAGATCGATCGGTTGTAGTTTATTTTATCGTGATCACATTTAGAACATGGTGACGAATGTACAACCTATTTTAATATGACATATATCTATATCAATCACATGTGATCTTCTACACACTTCAACTCCCATTAAATTTATTTTGGAAAAAATAATTTATTTTTTACAAATCCTTGATGATTTATCTTTTAATCCTAATAATCTCATGTTTTTATACATTTTACTCTCACATTTCCATCACAGATGCAACATTAATATCACATAGCTTCATAACACTTTTATAATTCTATGTTTTTATAACATGTACCTATTTAATATTAAATAGAAATTAGAAAACATGAATTTCTTTATATTATTTTCATAAATATATGTTATTAATAGCTATCCATAGAAAACTTCTTATAAATGTCATTCATGACTAACTGTCTTTGAAATTTAAATCCATCTTTCTCAAAATCTATTCAAAACTGATCTAAATCTGTATTAATCAAAATTTAACATAACTCAGTGATTTTTGGAATATAACCATAATTAATATCTCAATAAATATCACATTTAAAATTTTACACCAATTTTTACTCATCATTCTATAATGGTATCTATAAGGAAAAAAATCTGTAACTGAAACATTATTGTAGCGTAGGTTGATAAATAATCCAAAATCACAAATTATTCAGTGGGAAACAATACATAATTGATAAGAATTCAAGAAAAAATTTATTGGTTGATATAAAAAAACACCAAAATCATTTCTAAATTATATTCTAACAATCTGAACCTATGTATTTGTTGGAAAAATCATAATGAATCCAAATAACACAAAAAATATAACATATTTTCAATGATTCTTCTTCTTCTAAATCCTTTAGATACATGAATTTTTATTATATCCTGTTTAAAAAAATCAAAATCATATCCTCTTATGAAATTAAAAAATATATAATATATGTAAAACCATTAAGTTGAAGAATTTTAGAATCATTTTCTACTCAGTTAACATAATACCTTTGTCTTCCTTATATAAAACAACACATCTTTCATCATTTGAAATTAATATTTTCATGTAAATATCTTTATTTGTCTTTGAAGTGGATTATAGTATTTTAATAAATAAATCCCTATATTTCTATATAGTCCATGAATTAAATTTATATTTTGAGGATCCTTATTTTGAAATACACTTCACGGTTATTACAATTTCCTTGTACCTCTTCAATTGTTCATCAAGATTTCAAATTTTAAATTTATCCCTAAAGTAAATAGTTTTATTTTCAAATATTTCAATTCAGTGATCTTACAACTTATAAATACACCTTCAATAAAACCTATAATCTTGACCAGTTAGACATAGATGTGGGAAATAATATATTTAGTCAATAACAACACTGTTTTAAATTTCACTCACTTATTTCAATAACATTCATGCATTCACATAAATAGTCTACAACCAGATAAGTCTCATGTTTGAAAAATTACATATTAAAAAAACATTACCAAATAATCATGAAACTAAAATTGTGTGATTTATTCTATGTTTTAACCAAAACTATTAGATCTAGAAACAGGTTTGGTAAAACAAATTTATTCATTCCTCTACTGGATGTCTTTCCTTGGATGATTTTGGTACCAAATTTTTGGTATTCGTATCAAAACTCCCCATGGTGGTCTCAAATCCATAACTAAATATAGAATTAATATTAATCATGTGTATAATCATTTTATAATATATTTTTATGTTTATTAATTATTCATAAGATGTCACATGTCAGATTAAAATTGATAATCATGAAAAATATTTTTCATTGATGCATATCCATTAATGTGTTCCATTTTATTTTAATGTCCAATACCCATTGATCAATATTTTCTCTTAACATAAAATCATAAATTATACCTTGAAACTAGTGGTTATTACATTGAAAATTCTTGTTTCAATCATGTACATATAATTATGTATTTAAGAAGATAGCTCTTCTACCGCTCGAATATCAATTGAAACTTCATATCATAACAGATAACCACTTTTATTATTCAATAAAATCTGCCCATTAGTGGTATATCACCTTAAACCAACAAAACATGAACACCGGTTATAGAATTTTAAAATATTGAGTGGAATGATATTCTAATTTAATCAATATATAGTAGCTATTAAGTTACTATGGGCAATTGATTTTCCTTTGACCTTCAAATTAGAATCCATATTCAGATTTGAGATGGTTTTAATAGAAAAAACACTTCCCTTATCCATACTTAGGATTTCTATTTTATACACGGAATATTTCACAATACTTTCCCCCATGGGTACTACTTCCAAAAAGGATCTCTTGACAAATCACTTACTGAGATTTTATTTTCCAACTCTATATGATACATTTTTATCCATACATAGATCATTATATTTCAAAAATAATTTCCTTGTTCTATGATATTTTATTCAGATGATAATATTTTGGATTCCATTAAATATTCCAAATTATTTTCATTTATTTACTACAATTTGTTTTTTAATAAAAAATTAAAACTTCTCATCAAAACACTTTCATAATTTTAGTCTTATTCAACTGACCCATGAAATCTACTTCTTGAAATATATTTTTTTATATTAGAAGAGTTTATATTTTTATCACTTCATATGATGTTGTCCTAAAATATATCCAAGAGAATTTATTATAATTATTTTAATTATTAGAATAGAATACACACATTAATTTATACTGTTAATAACTCCGTTTTTTTTAATATAAATCAATTTAACACTAATAAATTTATTCCAATGCTCTATAAAAATTCTAATAATATAACCATGAATTCCATAATAAATACACATGTCTCCATTATTTCTTCTGATGTTCATCCTATTATCCTTACCTTCAATAGGTAATTTCTTGTATATGATTTTTTTATATACACTGTTTTCCAATGGACTGTGACTATTTTTTAAAGAAGTTTGAATCTTTCTTCTAAATTTGACTCATATGAAAAATTATATTTTTATATAGAATTATAACAGAGCATTGATTTTTCTTTATATTATTTCCCTTTAATATGTTTGAAAAATAATATTCGTTAAGGATAAAACTCAATTATAAGAAACATTAAAATTAATTTAGAACAAAATATAATATCTGATTTTATTGATGAGGTAAAAATCAATTCAATTTTAGTTTAAATATCTTATTTTATCTATATGAGAGTTTATAAAGTGATAATAATAGGTTACAGAGAATTCAAGGAATTTTTAGAAATTAGAACTCACATATTAGAGATCTAGAGTGAAGAACAAAATTGTAACATGATTTGTTCTAATCGCGAGTCCCAACTATAAAACCCCAAATAAGAGGATCATTGTTTGTTAAACTATGTGACATGTTGTTTATGGACATGAAAAAATTGAAATAATTTTATGGTGTTTATTTCATGGATGGTGCATGGTTTTTCTAAACCATGTTCCTAGTGAATCAAGGGGTATAAGATTTGGAAAATGAGAAAACACAAGTTGTTTAGGGTTGTTCAAACCATGTTACCAACCTTTCATGGTGGATGTCACCTTGGGATGTTGGTGTGCATAGTTGTAACGTGGTTTGGAAAACCATACCTCCAAATTGTGCACCCACTTAAAAAGTGTAAAATGGCCATTGCCAACATAAGTCATTTAAAATTATATCATTCTTATTTCACTATTTATTCCCATTCACATCGTCTGCATCACCTCCCCTTTTCCTCTCCTCATAGTCATGGGGAGATATCCTTTTTTAAAACTCATAGGTGAACTCTATAAGTCACCCTTAGTATTTATATGAGTTTTCATGATGATTTTATTTGTTTCTCCAACCATATCAAATGTTGTTTTCTTATGAGATATATGCCCTAATTTTGAGGAATTTTCTATTTATTTTATATCAATCATTCAATATAGAGTTAAGGGTTGATTGTATATGATGATTTGTGTACCTGTATAATGTTGGTGGTGTATAAAGTTTACATAAAATAATTGATTTCTATTCCCTTCGTCATTTGTTTACAATTCTTACCTTTCATGTGTTTCTTATAAAATATTCAATACCACAATATTAATTCTTTAGTATGTTAATTATGGTTATTTTAACCCGTTTACATGGATAGAGGTTGTCAACATCAACCCCAACCACCTATTATGGGGTTTTTTTTATTTATTTATATTATTTAAGACACCACTTAGGGATTTTTAAGGTTACCACATATTATTTACTGTCATGTATGAATTAAATGAATTGATAATGGTTGTTTACTTTATTGAACCCTATTTATTCATTAGTATAATGATAATTGAAATGGAATAAATATGATTTATTATATGAGAAGGATCATCTATTGGCTTATTCTTATTTAATATAATGGATCTTAGTATGTCTGGGAAACTAACATTTCCCCTTCAAAGCCTTATAGAATTGGTATGATCTTGGATAATATTTAATGTAATGTATGAAGGGTATTTCTATATGGAACCGATGACCAAAAAACATATTTTAGATTTGGATTCCTTGTATCATCTCCTTTTATATGTATTTCTTAAATAACCTCATATTTGTTCATTTGGATCCACCCACATCCTGAATAATTTTTCCATTGATGTACTCCTCCAACTCAAGGACGATGCCTTGCCCATGGTAGGTATACATTATATAGAGTTTTCCTTGGATGAGATCCTTTGACTCAATGTGGTTTCATTAGTAAATGGCCTTGTGTACTGGACCAGGTCTTTATGATACTTGATATGTCTTATGTATTCAATTGCTTATGGTTTTCTCTGGTGTACAATTATTCCCAATTCATGAATTAATCCCAACACAGCTTTTACTTTAAAAGTGGATTGTATCACTTCATCATTTTATAGTTTTAATACTGTAATACCTATACACTACTATAACATATATACCCTGATTGGATTTTTTATAGACATCATTGGTGGTTTCCAACTGAGTTTTAGTACCACCCTATATTAGATTTCTATTGGAACACTAAATAACATCATATATGATGTTTGGGATAAAGGAAATCACCTAATAATGGAACCCTGATTCGTTTTTTACAAAATGAGGTATGAAATAAGATGATCGAGCTCCTTCTTGTGATTTTATTGGGGATAGATATTTGTATTTTGATTGTTTTTGTATTTTATGTTCATTTTATATGTGATTCCCTATTTTTTAACTCACTTTTCTTAAGAATCTTGGTATCATCATCTTATATCAGATACTAGATATTGATTGTTTGTGGTTTTATTTATCTAGATGATATATTCCCATTGTTAATTATTATAATTTTATTAGTGTTTTTTGATATGTATATAACCACTATGATCAGATTTGATTAAATGGGTATAGTCTCCCCACCATGTAATTAAAGACTATCATTGTTAGTCAACAACCTCTTCTATACAAAGTGTTTCACTTTAGTCCATGTGGCCAACTCATGATGGTTACTTATGAGTGGATAAGATTTGAGAAATCAAAATGTGGCATTATATAATTCTTATCATTGTGTAACTATTTCGTGATTTGTAAAAAATTGACTAGGAATGTGTCATAATTTGGTAATGAACCTATTCCTTGGACTATAGGACTTGCGTGTGGGGGAAATACTTATTTCCGAAGATGGTACATTCTATTATAGTTTCATCATGTTACATTTGAACTGATCTTACATTTTGTTATGCTTATGACTAGGGGAATTTATTATCATTATGTCTTTTCTTTTACCCTTAACCTGGTATAGAAAGTTGGTACTAAATGAGAAATATTTATAGGGGTATATAGATTCACATGTCATGGATATTTCATGAAATGTATATTGTGATTATTGACTTTTTGAATACTTTATGTATGTGCCTCTTGTGATATATATACTATTTCAATAATTTTTCAGTAGGTTGAATGAGATTAATAATTAGTTAATAAAATTCTTTTCATCTGTCTAAATGGTGTTTTACTGCATAGCTTTATGGTGGAACCTTAATTAAAAAATTATGGAATATTTGAACCAGGGACCATGGGTTTTAGGGGATGAGACAATAGTTCTTGAGAATAAAAAATGAATATTTAAATTTATAGTGTTTGGACATTTATAAATTAGGATTGGGGAACCATATAATTAAACCATAATACATGATGGTTTTAGTTACCTGGAGTACCAATTACAACTTGTAAGGAGTGGGAATTTATAGCCTGGGAATAGAATATCATATAACAAAACCACGATACATATATAAATATATATATATAAATTTATTTAATTATAATTCATAAAGGAAATGGATACGTTTAAATGTGGATACGAATGGAAACATAATGAGGGGTTTCCTTAATAAATTTTAATTGACACTCTATATACTAGAACCTCTACTTTAATATATGATTCCTTGACCCAAACCCAGCATATTAGTGGTTAGTATTTTCAATAGGGTTCTTTTATAATCTTATTTGTTACCTATAATTATATTTAAGAGTAGGTATATGGGTATTGGATCTTGTTTTGGAATGTTTTGTATATGTCCCATTCTTGTATCTATGATATTTTCTATTATCTAAACTCATTTTGAGGCATTCATATGAATTTTTAGAGATTTTAACCCACAAAGGACATAGGTTTAATTCTCGGAAGGTGGTGGAGACTATACTATAGAAGTGGTGTGACCTCTATGAAAAGTATTATCAACTATATTTCCACCTATAAAACGTTTTGTTATGCCTAATCTAGGAAACTATGGTAAATTTACATATGGTTTCCTCTGATACTTGAAGGTCGTGAATGGAACCCCATGACCTGATCCTAATATGGTAGAGTTGACATGATAATTTTATAAAATTCATATACTTACTTTCTCAAGGGATGGTGGGAACCATGTTACTTATCCATAATTAAAGGACGCATTTTCTATCTTCGATCATATATATCCCCCTCTAGCAAGGAGTGTCAAGGTCACCATTTACATGCTTTGTGATTTAGCAAGGTGGTGGAGTGATGTTGTTACAAATGAATATTTTCATCGATATATGTTCTAGAGTCAGTATCATATGATTTTATTTGACAAACGTTTTCCAAAAACCATAATAGTTGAATGATATTGGGAGTTTATACTTCTACAATAGGGTGTTATGTTCATTATGGAATATATGGGCTACATTACAAAGATTCAATGATTCATAAAAGCTCTCGATGGAGATGATATATCATGGTAAATATTGTTTCAGAATGGGATTGTGTATTATATTCTGTCATAGGTAAATGTTTTCTATCTGACTATCATTTCTGATATAGTGAACCAGGCCCTCAATATTCCAACTACATCCTGAGGAAAGATCGATTTTTGGGGAATGGTCATTCAATGTTGATGTAGGGAATAATTTCATCTAGTAGTATAAATCATGTTTTTATGATTTATCTGAAGGGTTCTAGTAGTCATAGTGTGTGTCTGGGTAGCTAGTTGACATTCCTTATGTACGGTAAGTAGTGTCGTATAATTCTATAGTTTGATAGAGGTCTTTTTGAGAGTAGAGACTATTGTAGAATGGGACGAATTTAGTCATTTTTGTTGACCATAGAATATGCATTGAGTGGAAGATGATACACCCATCTCTTCTATTGGGAGAGGGATCTATAGTTCCCTATCGAATAGGGAGATGGAGTACTACAGACTATACAGGCTAGGGATGTGGACATAGCTGGGGGAGACGTACATCTAATATACACCTCCAGTAGATCATGACTACATAGGTAGTCAGTTTGTAGACAAGGTTATTGATCAATCAATATTTATTGAGTAAATCCTTCACCCGATTGTTAATGTTTCAGTGTATATTTGATGAGATTTTATGGTTATTATCCTCTAGTTTAGTTTCTACATTGTTTAAAAAAACATCACACTCGTTTTTATTATTTAAATCATAGGATATCTTGGTATTTAAACTAATCACATCTGTGGAGTGAAGACTCTAGATACTTTTTTGGGAGTGTTGTCAGAGTGTGTACACCAATGTTAGAAGTTCCCCTTTGAGGTCGGTAATTAATTATTCTTAAGGAACTACATCATCCTTAGGATTATAGGGTTCAATATCAACATTACAATGTATTTTTGGTTCCCTATCTAGTATATATTGAAAGAAATAATTATATAATTTATTTTATATCCCTATAGGATAACAGATATTTTTCTAATGGGTAGTGAGATTTCCAAGGTAATAAAGTTGTACCTGAGCCCTGTGAGCTAGGTGGATTGTCACCCTAGACTGATAGCCTTTTTATTAATCAGGGAACATGTTAGATAGAATGACCTCCTATAGTGGACCATTTTAGAGACATCTTCATTGATGAATTTTCTAGGATACCTCCTTGGATATAGGTAAAGTATACTTTTGAGGTTGTTCTAAGAGTATCACCAATATCTATTCATCTTTACAGGATGGATCCTAATAAGGTCTTGGAACATGAAAGTCAGTTAGAGGACCTAAAATCCAAAGGGTCTACATGACCTAGTAATTATACTTTGAGTTCCCTTGTGAATTTAACTTAGAAGGAGGATGGTACAATCAAGATTTGTGTGGATTAAATATGGTTGAATTATGTTACAATTAATAACTTGGTTCTATTAACTTGAATAGATGATCTATTTTATCATATCCAAGTGACTCAGATGTCTTAAAATATTTATTTGAGTTAAATATATAATTAGTTGTGAATTATTCTATCATATATACCTCATAAGACTATTTCATGTATGTATGGCCTTTTTCCCTATTTGATAATGTTTTTGGTCTCCTGAATAGACTAGCTATTTTTTTACCTTGATGAATTTAGTATTCCACCTATACCTAGAATACATTTTGGTAATATTCATTGATGATATATTAGTATATTCTAAAACTCAACAAGATCAAGGAAGAAAAATTTATATCAAATTGAGTATAAAGAGAGAGAACCAATTATATGCTAGGATCACAAAATTCCACTTATGTATTGATAAAGATCACTCCCTAGGTCACATCATCTTAGAGGAAGGAGTATCTAAGGACCCGGAGTAGGTGAGAGCCATAATTTCACAGGATTTTCCCATAAACATATTTTATATTTATAGTTACTTATGGAAATATATATATTATTGTAATTCTCTTCAATTTTTCCCATACCTTTCATCACCTCTTTTGAGAATCTAAAAATATGGAGTAAAATTATCATGGTCGGATGCATATGAGAAAGTACTTAAAGAGTATAAAGGGTGACATAACTTAGAACTAATATTGATTTAACTAAATCATGGAAGAGGCCATACCATTTAATTCGATGCATCATGTATCAGGATTGGATCTTTTTTAGGTAAAGGGAATGATCCGTAGAATAAATATATAACCAATTAAATCATTCATAAGAATAATTATCCAATACATGATCTTGAGTTAGTAGTTGTGGATAATGATCTCTGTTAATGGAGATATTATTTGAGTGGGAACCATCTTATGGTGTATGAAAAATATAAAAATCTCAAATATATATTCAATAAAAATGATTTGGACCCCAGAATTTGAAGGTGGTTTGAGTACCTCTGGTCCATTGATTTTGATTTTTGATGTATTGCTGGGAAATGAAATGATATGGATAATTCTATATGTAGGAAGAATAAAACACAAGAGGTTTAGGAAGCTAGTTGGCGGGTGGAAGTTGACATATCTCTTTTATGAGATGCAACCTGATTTTCCAGAGTGTCACTGGTAGAATATTATTTTGAATTTGGTAGTGAAATTTTTTAATTCTGGATTGAGTGAAGATAAGAAAGAATCCAGGTCCTAAATGATTATTCTAGAGGGAAAGAGTATTAGGTGAGGACCCACCACCTAGTTGGGTCTATAATAAGGATGAGAACTTGTGAATTCATTGTAATGTTTGGGTACCCTATGATTTGTGAGTGTAGTTATTTTGAGAACATGAATCCTTAAAATGATTAGTATATAGTAGTATCACTAATATTTACCATAATTTACACCGTCATTTTTTGTGAATGAGAATGAAGAGGCGTATATTTGATTTTTTTAGTTGTTGATCCATATGTTAGTAGGTGAAGGTGGAGAACCGGTGTATTAACAGTAATTTAGAGACCATACACATTCTAGATTGGAAAAGGGATGAAATCAAAATGGATTTTTTGATAGACTTACCAAGACCATTTTTTAGTGATGTTGTATGGGTTATCATGGAAAGGATGAACAGGGTCACACAATTCATTAAAATCTGGGAGACCATCTTAGTGTATGTGCTAGAGTGACTTTTTTTGAGAGATTATATTCTTTCAGGGTGTTATACATACCATTGTATCAGACATGGAAGCTCTGTTTACATCATGGTTCTAGACAGGTTTATTGATGATTATTGGTTCATAGAGACTTTTGATTATAGCCTACCAAACATAGACCAATGATCGGTCTATGAAGACTATGTAGGTGTTAGAGGAAATTCCATGAGAATGTGTACTTAGTTTATATGGTTCTTCAGAGAAACATGTACCTCTTACTGAGTTCACTTATAATAACAGGTTTCAAGTGACTATAATTATGGCTCCTTATTCGGCCTTCTTGGGTAGGAATTTTCATTCCCCCATGTATTGGTAAGAGGAAGGAGGGGAAACCATACTAGGTTCACATCTCATTTAGGATACATTAGATCATGTACATCTTATCAGAAATTATATGGTTACATCTCAATCTATGAATATGTCTTATACCAATCATCATGTCTGACCTCTAGAGTTTGATTTTGGAGATAGGATCTTCTAATGCGCCTCACCAATATTTGGTCATCTATGAATAAGGAGGAACAAAATGTAATAACCTAGATTTTTCAAACATTTTTAGATTTTGGATTGGGTCAAACCAGTGCCTTATTAGATAGAACTCCCTCGTAGATATAGGAAAATAGATGATTTTTTCATATTTTTTTATTTATGGAATTATCATTCTCAATCATCTCATGTCTATAAACATATTGAGGACGAGTTTAATGTTAATTATTCATTTCAGTAAAATCAAATTTGTCTTATTGATCATTTAAAAATAGAATATTGAGATAGGTTAGTTCCAATAGTTTTGTTGCTATGGATTCACATCTATGTAGCAGGTGTGTCCTAAGATCAAGAAGATGATGCATATGATAATTAGTTGGAAAGACTCTTAGATTATTCTCAACCAACCTCTCAAAGTTGTTAATTTTAGGGAGTCAAGATTTTAAGATCTTAGTTTTAATATGAGATATGAATCAATTGAATTTAGGTTTAAATATCTAGTTTTTTATTTCAAAAATCATAAAGGACTAAAAAATGGTTTGGGAGTATCAAATGCATTTTTTAGCCTAGAAATCTAGTTTATTGAGAATCAGTGTGAGGAACACTATGGAACATGTTTAGTAGAAATGGAATGGATCAAACATGTTCCACTAATGAAGAGGAGAACAATTAATTTTACCAAGATAAAAGATGAAAAGTCCATGTAAAATAATTAATAAATTGTATGTCTGTATTTTATGAATGGTGGATGGTTTATCCTAACAGTGATCATATCTATGTGAAGGTTGAAGGCTATGGACTGTGACCACATATGGGTTCTACATATTTTTTCAAACCATGCACCTAGAAATGTGAGGGGGGTTTCACCTTGGTAAGTAGGTTCGCATTGTTAGCACAAGTTTTGGCCAACTATACCCCCAAAAAATTAAATCTCTTAATTTTTTAAATAGTCATTTTACCCATTTTCCTTTGACTTTATTTATTCCATCATTTTCCCAATTTTCGATGCCACAACAACTATATGAGCTCACATCTTCCAATACTGTTAGGATTGTTGATATCTCCAAGATTTGTATATGGAAATGAATGAATCGAGTAACATTTTATCCCAATAAGATATTCTATGAATACTCTTGATTCATTTATCTATTTCTCTCACAATATATAATACCATATTAGTGGAATATAATAAACACTATTTCAAGGTATTTTTATACATCATCTATTTCCCTTTTCTAACCCAAATTAAATTTTGATACTGTATGAGTAATCATATACTTATATAAGGTAGGTTGTCTATACCTTTTTCCCTGAATTTCATGATATCTATAGAATGCCCCAATTTTCTGCATGCCATACATTCTGCGATTTTCATAAAAAAATGTGTAATACCACAAAATTATCAATTTAGACCATGAAATGGGGTTCTTTAGACCACTTAATAAGGATAAATAATATTGACCTCAACAAGTTCCAATCCATGGGTTCTTAGACCATTTTAGGTCTACATTATACCCTGTTTTCCATGGATGAGATCCTTGTACACTAGGATCCTACCATTTTTAATGGCCTTAGGTTCTTTAACATGTAGTTATGTTACATGATATTTCTAGTGTAAGCCTTTGATGATGGTTTACATTAGTATAAATTTATTCCTAACTCAGAGAGTACATCCAATACAGTTTTTATTTGTAGAATAGGTTGTATCACTTTATAATTTTATATAGTTACTAATGTTACCCAAATATAGATTATATTAAAATTATTAGATTAATTATATACACCCTTGGTCATGACCTATTATGTTTTACTCATAGTCTATTTTTAGTACCAAAAGGGTCCTATATATCCTGAGAGGGTGGGGGTGAATCAATATATGGATATTCGTTTCTAAATTCTTCCTGTCCCACTAGATCTTGAAATCTTTGTCACGAGGGTCACTTTTTTCCCTTGTGTGTTTATTATAATCACTTTTTTTCTTCTATATCTGATGATGATGCTTTGGAAGCAATGTAGGGAAGTAAGCAAGTCACTACAAGAAAAAAGGGCATTTGCGACGGGTTAATTGCGACGGGAATAAATCCCGTCGCAAATAGTCCTGTTAAAAACTTATTTGCGACAGGGTTATTTTCCTGTCGCAAATAAGTAGCCTTTTGCGATGGGACAGCTTTCCCCGTCGCAAAAGGACTGGCGCGGTTTGCGCGCCAAATCGCGGGAAACTTATTTGCGACGGGGGAATATTCCCGTCGCAAATAACCTGCGGCGGTAAAAGGTATTTGCGACGGGAATATTCCCCCGTCGCAAATAGTATGTCGGCAGGTGGTTATTTGCGACGGGTCCCGTCACAAATAACTATTTACCTGTTGACCGTAATAAATGTTGGCTAAGGTATTTGCGACGGGTACCGTCGCAAATAATACTATTTGCGACGGGATATCCGTCGCAAATAATCTTACCTATAAATACCCCCATCCGTTTTTTTCATTTCATTCTCATTCTCTATCTTCTCCTTCTCTCAAAATTATATTTCTAGAGTTCAGTTTTTCTCCAGTTTAATTTTTTTCTCCGGAGCTGATATTAAAGTTTTGAAGAACGATCAGAGCAGATCAATTTTCAAGGTATTTATGTTCATTTTAATTTAATATTTATTTTTAATTTTTTATTAGTTTCAATTATTCTTAATTAGTTGTAATTTAATTATGTTTACATTGTTTTATTACTTAATAAATTTAAATTATTAGTATTGTTCATAGTTAATGGTAATTAGGAATAATTAGTAATAATTTTTAATAATTAAGAATAAATATTAATAATTAGTAATAAATACCAATAATTAGGAATAATAACATTATTACATTATTAGTCTATTTTATTATTAATATTAAAATAATATAATTTTTTATATATATACAGTTCTCTTTTCATCTGTGTGTTTGCTGTCTTCACATGTATTATTTGTATGTGGAGATAGAAAACGCACAGATGAAAGGAGAACTGTATATAAATTAGAAAATTATATTATTTTAATATTAATAATAAAATATATTAATAATGTTATTATTTGTAATTATTGGTAATTATTCCTAATTATTGATAATTATTCATTTAATTACTAATAATTAGAATCAATTATCAATAATTATCAATAATTAAGAATAATTAGTAATAATTAGTAATAATTACCAATAATTAGTAATAATTAGTAATAATTATCAATAATTAGTAATAATTACCAATAATTAGTAATAATTACCAATAAGTAGTAATAATTACCAATAATTAGTAATACTTACCAATAATTTGGAATAATTACCAATAATTAACAATAATTAGTAATAATTAGTAATAATTAGTAATAATTACCAATAATTACCAATAATTACCAATAATTAGTAATAATTAGGAATAATTAGTAATAATTAGTAATAATTAGTAACAATTAGTAACAATTAGTAATAATTAAGAATAATTAGGAATAATTAGGAATAATTAGGAATAATTAGTAATAATTGGTAATAATTGGTAATAATTGGTAATAATTGGTAATAATTAGTAATAATTAGTAATAATTAGTAATAATTAGTAATAATTAGTAATAATTACCAATAATTACCAATAATTACCAATAATTACCAATAATTACCAACAATTACCAATAATTACCAATAATTAGCAATAATTACCAAAAATTAGGAAAAATTAGGAAAAATTAGGAAAAATTAGGAAAAATTAGGAAAAATTAGGAATAATTACCAATAATTAGTAATAATTAGTAATAATTAGTAATAATTACCAATAATTAGTATTAATTACCAATAATTAGTAATAATTACCTATAATTAGTATTAATTACCAATAATTAGTATTAATTACCAATAATTAGTAATAATTACCAATAAATAGTAAGAATTAGGAATAATTACCAATAATTTGTAATAATTAACAATAATTAGTAATAATTAGTAATAATTACCAATAATTAGTAATAATTACCAATAATTAGTAATAATTACCAATAATTAGTAATAATTAGTAATAATTAACAATAATTAGTAATAATTACCAATAATTACCAATAATTAGTAATAATTAACAATACTTACTAATAATTAACAATAATTGCCAATAATTACCAATAATTTCCAATAATTACCAATAATTAGTAATAATTAACAATAATTGCCAATATTTACCAATAATTGCCAATAATTAGTAATAATTGCCAATAATTAGTAATAATTGCCAATAATTACCAATAATTGGTAATAATTACTAATAATCTCCAATAATTAGTAATAATTAATAATAAATATTAATAATTACCAATAATTAGTAATAATTATTAATAATTAGTAATAATTACTCATAATTAGTAATAATTAGTAATAATTAGTAATAATTAGAAATAATTAGTAATAATTAGTAATAATTATTAATAATTGGTGGAGTATAATAAAAATCAAAATTCGAGACAATCAGTTTAGTCAAAGTGAATGTGCTTTCACTGATGTGCAAAGAATTGAAGTTTTTCAAGAGAGTACTCAAAATCAATCTTTTTTACAAAGAGACATGAGTATCGATGACGACACCCCACATTTAAGAGTCGGTGATGACGATGATGTTAATGATGTCACATATGAATTTGAAATGGTAAGAGATGAAGCAACTGTAACTCGAATGGATATCGATGATGTTGAGGAGGAATATGAAGATGACATTGACATATATGAAGATGATGATGAAGATGAACACTGATAGCATTCCATGGTATTTATATACAATCCTAATATGTATATATGTATATATAATAGTAATTATCAATTATTTGCTAACATTATCATTTTCTGTTTCAGATGGATGAGGCCACATTTCGTGAGTTGACGGATGCTGACCTGCCTTTCGATGCGGATGAGTTGCTGGAAGATGACCCTCAGCCTGCAGGCGCTCCAGGGAGTACGCGGAGGGGCGCGGTCTTGCACGATTTATGATTCCTGACCCCGTCCCCGAGCGACGTCCACGTCTTTGGTTTGATCCACGCACCCGGAGGTGTGATAACCTGTGTGATAACCTGTGGATTTGACTAAGATTTCATTAATCTATTCACATAATAAATGTTTATTATTTTTTCAGTTTTCCGCATATAGCAGTCGAACAGGGCAACGCTATTTTGCGCAAGTATTTCTCTCAGCCGTGGACCACATGGGAGCAGATTCCCATTGATGTGCATCAGGCCATGTTCGGCCATTGGTTGGTACGTACGTAAATAAATAATTTTTATTTTGAAAATTATTTCATTTCTAACTTGATATTTTGATTTATTTGTAGGGTTAATGGTATCCGATCGAGGATACCATGCGTGACGCCATCCACGAGGCATGAGAGGTGGCCATGTGGGATCGCCTTCGTCAGTTTTTGCACAATTTAAGAAAAGCTGTGATGAAGAAAGCAGGAGTGTCAGATTTTGAGGAGTCATGTAGAGAACACCGACCAGAGTATATTTCATCCCTTGTATGGGATGGATTATGTGCGCACTGGTTGAGTGGTGCCTTTCAGAGGAGATCATCGGTGGGGAGGCAGAATCGGGGGAGACAGGAGGTGACTCATCGAGCTGGGAGTCGTTCTTTCAGTACTCATAGACAGCATCTGGTACGTACATTATTTATAAATATTTTATATAACTATAAATATTAACAGTTTATTTTTTATTCTTATAGGCTGTCGAGCACCCCGATATTACAGAGTACGACGTATATCGGAGGATGTATAGTGATCCTGCTACTGGGGAGCTCATAGGTGATCGTCAGCATCACATCGTGGTCAGTATTATTTGTTTTCAAGTTTAAAAATTAACTGCATATAATATATTCACAAATTTAATTTTAAATTGCAACTATAGGAGTCATATGAGGCCACAGCGTCACAGGCCCGACCTGAGAGTCAGGCCGAGTCATCAGATCAGACCACTGCCTGTCAGTTTGATGAGGCGGCATGGATGCAGGCCACCCAGTATGCCTTCGAGAAGGGCCGGGTAGTTGGTATCGGCTCTCGACTGACTCCCGGAGATTATTATGGCAGTGCTGCGATGTCGGCGTCCAGCTCGAGAGGAGCTCGTGCATCTTCTTCTACTACACAGTATGAGGATCAGTTGCGATCTCAGACTGCACAGATAGAGAGTCTCCGACAGGAGCAGAAGCAGATGCGTCAGCAGCATGAGGAGGAGCGTCGACGCCAGCAGCAGTTGTACGAGGAGCAGACGAGTCGGTGGCAGCAGCAGCATCAGGAGCAGATGGAGTACATGCGTCGACTCACTCATGCTTTAGGGATGGAGTTTCCTCCACCACCATCTGCAGATCCCCCACCTCCCCTCCCCCTCCTTCAGATTAGAGTTTGTATTTATGTTATAAAATTTGGGAAATTAAAATATTTTTTTTTCTATTCTTAGTTTTTGTCTCATTATAAAATATTAATAATATTATATTTTTAAATAACAATATTAATATGAATAATAATATTATTTATATTTTATAATATTAAAATATATATATATATTAAAATTTTATAATATTATAATTTAATTATATTTTTTGTAATACTTGAATTATTTTAATATTTGAATGTAAAATAATTCTATTATTTTTATATTAATTAAAATAACTTATTAATATTTTTTTATTTATGAATTATAATTCTAATATTATTATATTAATTAAAATATTTGAATGTAAAATAATTCTATTATTTTTATACTAATTAAAATAACTTATTAATATTTTTTGTATTTATTAATTATAATTCTAATATTATTATATTAATTAAATAATTTATTAATATTCTATTATTTTTTATTTTTGAATTATAATTCTATTATTATTATATTAATTAAAATAATTAATTATTTTTATTTGTGAATTATAATTCTATTATTATATTAATTAAAATAATTAATAATTTTTATTTGTGAATTATAATTCTATTATTATATTAATTAAAATAATTTATTAATAATTTATTTTTTTTATTTTTTTATAGTATTTGCGACGGGATACGATGCCCGTCGCAAATACTAGTATTATTAATAGTTTTTTAGTTTTTTAAAAAAATAGTTTTTACGACGGGACCCGTCGCAAAAACTATTTATAGTATTTGCGACGGGATACTATACCCGTCGCAAATACTAGTATTATTAATAGTTTTTTATTTTTTTTTAAAAAATAGTTTTTGCGACGGGACCCGTCGCAAATACCTTTTGCGACGGGTCCCGTCGCAAATACTATTTTAAAAGTTTTTTACAAAAATACGGAATACTATTTGCGACGGGGAGAATGACCGTCGCCAAAAAAGGCTTTAGCGACGGGCCCGTCGCAAATAAGTGTTGTTGCGACGCCGTTTTCAGCAACGGGCTATTTGCGACGGGCCCCCGTCGCAAAAAGCCAATTGCGACGGGATCCTGTCGCAAATGCCCCATCACAAATACCTGTTTTTCTAGTGTTGAGTGGACACAATGATTTTTATTTAGTTTACCCTTGTTGAGCTATTTCCAAAGAGAATACAAAAGTTATGTGTCGATATACCAAATCCATTGAAGCTCATGGAAAATAATGTTCAGGATTGAAAACTTAAATTCCCAATCTACCTTCCTTTACAATGTTTAGGGACAGGTCACTACTATACAAAGGATCACTTCCTATTTATCTCTCTCTCGATCGCTGTCGGTTGAAATTATAACCTTCTTTTGGATCCTTTTCTCACTTCTCTATAAAGGATTCACTCAGAATTTAAGTACATTAGGTCCCTTCAATATCACTAATGAATTTTTCCTCAACAATATATAGATCCTCTCTTGAATTCCAAATTCCATCCACATAGGTTTACCACTTTTCCACTGAACACTGGGTAATAACCTTGGAACTACCTTTTCAAAGATCCCTACTTCTCAAAGCTCCCCATTTTTTAAACCTCAAACTATCCTTTTCAAAGCTCAGTTTCAATGATCCCTTGTGAACCTCCCTAAAAAATATCCTCCCCAAAGCTCCCAATTTCGCAGAGCTCAAACAAGCTGTTGTGAAGCTCCTCCGCGATTCTCCTTAGAGAAGATCCATCATAAACTTCCTTTTTTATTCAAGAGTATTAATATTTTTTAAGAAAAATATGGATCTCTTCTCAAGGGGGTAGAATCCTATTTATAGGTGATTACACCAACCCTTTAACCTTCAATGTGAAGTCATCACAACATCATCCCATTTGGAAAAGCTCCAAAATTTCAATCCAAATTCTTTCGACTTTGTGAAGTACAATGGAAATTTTCAGATCATGAAGCTCCTCTACGAATATCCATCATGAATCATTTCGTAATCACAGATCTCACCATCAATATTCTTTATGTCTTTGAAAAATCCACTTAACGAATCCCATCTTACTGAATTTATGACCATTTCTATATTTAGAAAACAGTGGAAAATAGTGTCACCTTTTATCTGCTCTTTTGTAAGACCTATGGATCTTCCATTAATTTTTCATGATTTTTTTCAACATGGATGTTCAAAAACATCTCTAGAATTTAATAATTCACCATGAAAACTTTCTTTGTCAACAAACAGAACCAAACCAAAAATGTTTCAATGATACCATGAGAGATTTATTCCCAACACCTATTCAGACTATCAATAAGTTCCCATGAAAAAAACGTAGATATTAGTTCACTATGGATACATGATCATTTTATTCTATGATGGGGTGGGAGTGTATATAACCAAGATACTCATAAGGATTATATAAGAGATTGATTTCATTATTTTTGTTTAATATTTTATAACATGTACTATTTATGTACACTTTATTATTTCCTTTACCCCCTTTTTATATAACATCTCTTAGCCGTCATTTTTATGTAATACTGGATATTGATTATATATCATTTTACTTATCTAAAAGCTACACTTCCACCATTAATTATTATACTACTTTAACATATTTTTTTCTTGTTATATCGCTACTTTGTTCCACTATGATAATAATGGTATAGTCTCCCCATTATACCACCATAGGCCCTCTCTGGTAGTCAAAAGCTTCTAACATATGAGAAGGTGATCTTGACAAAATGTGGTTAACTGGGTGAGGATACTTATGAGTGAACCCATCCAGAGACATCATAGAAAAAAAATCCAATCATAATGAAATATGTTATATTTATAATTTTTATACCCATAATTGTATTTACTTAAAGCTAATATTAGAGGATTGGGGGAGTGATTCATGGTTTGAAATTTCATCTAAATCAAAAAACTCTTTCCTCAAACACTAACTACCCTAAATGATCATGACCTCATTGTTAGAAAGGCCACTTTTATGTTATTCATTTGATAAAAATACTATTTTTATTTCCCTTATATTTAGTTTAATCGAATTATTTTAATTATTACTTTAACCAAAAACATAGTTTTTTATCATTCGGAAAATAATAAATCAATTCATGTAATACATAATAATTTTACTTGTTTTACCAAAATAGTCGAGTACAAGGAGAAGACATTGGAAATGTGATTATGTATTAGAAATCAATATTGAAACAAATTTAATGGTGGTTATAAAAAATGGAACTCTTAAAAGAGCGCCAATCCAATTATAGTGATTATGGATTGTGCACTATCTCCCAAGGGTCACTATATCACTTCTATCTCTTTCCCCACATATTGAGAATAAATAAATATTTTTAAATACAATGAAAAACAAGTATAACATTACCATTATTGTATTAATACCCTTGGTATATATTAGAGGTCTTTGATATCCCCTTTCTTCTACTGCTTCTTAATGAATGATGTGAACAGCACCATGATTAGACCATCACCTTCCATGAGATGTCATGAAATCTTGACCTTCTTTTTTTGGAAAGATCGTCAATAAGAGATAATGATTAATTTATTTTCAATCATCCCTTCTTTATGGAATTAATCTATTAAAATATATTTTTTCCAGCACAATGATTATTCCATATTTTTCATAGTATTAATCATCGTTAATTATAGAGATTAATACCTTTATAATTTCAGACTTTATGATATTATTCTCTACTATTTGAAAATAAATACTCCACGTTTCCATAACTAATGATATTTCTTCATCTATGAGTATTATAGTAAAACTTATGCAATTAAATATGTAAAATTTTATTCAAATTATTCCCTTTAATTCTCTCGTATCCCACAAAAAATAGGGAACTTAAATATGTAAATATCCCGATTCAACATTATTGTGGTGTGACTGAAGAAATTACTTTAAAACCATATTTTAATTTAGAATTATAAACTTACACTTCTAATAGTTATAGAATTAATAAGGATTGGATTGATGAATTTTATCTATAACATCGTCCATTACTCAAAAACAATAAATGACATTACAAAAAATTGTGATATTATTAAAACAGAAACGATGTTTCTTGGTGAAAGCATCTTGTTTGGACTAGTATTTTAATTTTTTTACTGATATTTCTATGTAAGTCCTCCTATTACATAGTAATTATTGGTAAAAAACCTATCAAGAAACCATTATCAATTAAGAACATAATTGTTTTGAAATATATATTACGTATCTCAATTCAAATCCTTCCTCCAATATTTATGAATTTCTCTATTGAAATAAAAAATATAATTTATCCAGAAAATTATCGATAAAATATTCCAAAACAATTTCAACATAATTTTACACATATATCTTTCAATAAATCCCATTTTAATTGTTCAAGAGAAATTCCATTTAATTCTACCAATGTACTCCAAATAATTTCATCCTATAATAAGAATTAATCTTACTTAAACTAAGGTACTTTAATAAAATAATACAATATTTTTGGAGATCTATATTTATTATAATGTGATATCTATTCCATTCTAACATATCCTTTAGAATTTTCTAGTTAATCCAATGATATACAATTTTATAATTATATAACTATGAAATATAACATCTGTTCTGATGGGATCAAATAATCTATACATCCATGATGAGTTCACCTAATGTAAATATCACTTATACAGGCGCAATACATGGACCATTATTCTATAATGAGAACATTTATAGAGTAGTTACTAATGTATGACATGTTTTAATCTTAGAGAGTTCTAAGATAATTATATGAGATCTCCAACATGCATCAACAATTCATACAAAGCATAAATAATAAGTGATTGATTCTAACATAAACACACTTATGTGACTTTCAATATTTCATATCCCATATAGCCATGTTTTTTAAATAAGTGAGTTTTAGGTATGTATCACTAATATCATATAGATTTGATGAACATTTATAGTGTTACATAGATTCACTTTTTCCATTTTTTTAATGACCTGTGTTTTTCCTAACTGTAATTTTGAGTAGAAAATTGAATTTTTTCCAGTAGATACTTGTAAGGGGTAAAATGGTAATTTCCCCACAAAAGATGACCCAAGTTATTTTTAAAACCATTCTATAGATCATTAATAGTTTTTTTCCCTAGGATAATAGTTTGTTAGAAATCTGATTTGTTCAAATTTTTGTGGAATAATTAATATTCATTATTGAATTAAATAAATATTAATTTATTTGCAAATGTTCTTTTAGAGATATAATTTACATAGATAATTAGATTGATATTTATGTATCCTATGTTGATTCTAGAATTATGAGTTTTTTCTAGGTGGGGAATAAACATGATTTGGGAATCTGGGCCGGGTCCAGTCATTTTTTATTCTCTTTTTATTTTTCTTTAATTTTTCATTTTTTCCACTTCATTTATTTACTTCTTCAACCTGCTTATCACATACAATTATCCACATGTTACTTCGATATGATTCTAAGAGAGGAGAGGGAGTGAGGGAAATATATTGAATGTGGGAGATATTGGGTTTTCATCATGGATCTATGGATGCACCGGATCAATGAGCGAAAACTGTGGACTACAGATTTTATTAGAGCTTCAGTAGTTTCCTCCAAAAGGGAAGTCTTTATAATTTTCACTATATAACCACTTCAATTTTTCGTTACACCATTTTAATCCTCATTTATGATTAATAATGGCCGCTTGTGGCCCAATCTATTAATTTGGGGGTGAAAATTTGGGGTTCAGGTGTTTTAGAGGTTTTTTGTTTGGGAAAACCAAGAAACACGATTTGTGGTTATGGGTGACACATAGTGTGTTCTTATCATTTGAGGGAGATGATGTTTAATAAGTACATAGAGTATAATAGGTCATACATGTTTTGTATTGGGTCTTGACCTTATAGATCAGTAATCGACAATGCTACCCATATAGGGGTATATTGTTGTATAGAGTACGCAGCTAGACCCCGTGTGGGTCACACACCACATAAAATGTGCATGGCATAGAAAAGTACATGGATAGGCAAGTTGAGGGACACAGGTAGGTACCCCATTATAGGTGCACACCATTTACCCATTTGAAATGTTGTATATCTGGTTCATTTACATTCCCATAATGGAGTCAGTACGCACTAATATGGGGATTTGGGAGTACACATTGTGTACCCTTGGGGACACGTCATGTACTACCCCGTGTAATCCTTCAAGTGTTTTAATATATTTTCACATAGGAGAGAGAATTGGACCATTGAGTATTATTTTCAGAGTATCTTTTCATGAATATTTCATTTCTGAAAACGTTTTTCTGTTTTGGAGACTCATGGGTGGTGTTTCATGATTTTCCTACAGTAGATGTTCTTCCTCCAATTATTAGATTCTATGTCTCAAACGATTGATTACTATTCTGAGATGTTCCATGAGATATGTCTCTTTACTGATGCCTATAAATTTTACATTAAAGAGACATTCCTTATAATATGTTTTCATCTTTCCTAAGAGGCTATGAGACAAGTTTCTTCTGAGTATCCCATGTAGGATTCTTTTTTGTAGGTTTCACCAAGAGGAACCCATGTAGGATGCCTCTATCGGCGTTATATACCAAGGATCCCAAAGCGATTCATTTTCATATAAGTTTACTTATGGAGTTTTTTACAGGATACATTTACCTGCATATCATTATAAGATTCCCATATAGGATACCTCTACCTACTTATATGTCGAAGAGGGCCCCATGTTGGACACTTTCACCTTTGTGTTGTTCTGAGGATCCGAAGTAGGATGCATCAGACTTGCTTTCAATTTTAGGATCATGTGTGGGATTCATCTTTCACCAATTTAGCTAAGGATAAAGAGTAGGATTTCATTGATTATGTGTGTACCTCAATGATCCCATGTAGGATGCTTCTCTTTTTTTGACATTAAGGACCCAATGGGTGGTCGTTCTTTGGCCGACCAAGATTTAGTAATTCGGGTTTGGGTAGAGATGGTAGCGGGTGTCACCTTATAACCCATGCCAAACTTTTACTCCCATGAGGCTATGGTTATAGTGTTGAGTTTGGGATTTAGGACACCCTCACCCTTTATTTATACCTTCACATGTGTATTGATAATTTTGAGATGTTATTAGAGGTAATTCTTAGTTGGTGTTCATTGAGCCTAACATAAGGGATATTTCTTTATCTTTGGGATTATGAGACATTATTCTTAGGAATAGGAATCTAAGACATGTTATTTTTTATATTTTATTGTTTTTACTAAGGTTACTAACTAGAATTGGTAGTTTATGTATAAATTGTATCATTATGTTATTTGGATTTCCGAAGGTGTTTCTTGGTATCTGGATGATTAGCCTATGACTATCATATATGGGCATGGCATAAATAATAATGATACTAGTGGATTTTTAGACACTAATGAGTGGTTAGGATGATTCTAATATCTTTAGTTTGATATTATTTATAAATGATTATGATCTCTTCGATCTATTTAAACTCATGAAGGATTATGCTCTATCGAGGGATATAGATGATTACGATCTCCCTAATTAGTTACATGACCACAATGTGGTGCATACCATCTCACATCATTGGATACCATGAATTATTACACTCTTTTAGGTGGTAGGGATGATTATGATCAACCTTATTAGATATTGTATGGGTGATCATCATGGAGTCTCAACGGTGAGTTACAATTATAGATTTCATAAGGGTCAGACCCTTAGGGATTATCCGAGTTCCGAATGTCATGACCACCTATGGACCTAGACCTAGGGCCCAGACATTGTACTATATTTACTTGGATTGGGAATAATGGTTTCTAGATTAGTGACCATTTGTCGTATATTTAGATGTAATTCCCTGTAATCCATTGTTACAGTAAATATAGGGGAGTACGGGTGAACCCATGTGTATGAAGAGTATCCCCCTGTGGTGATGTATCTTTCTTAGAGAGGTTTCCAGCTTTGGGTGAATAAGGTTCATATTGATTTGGATTATAGACCTAGATATTGACTTAATGGTACAAGGATTGAGTGGTATGATATCCATCTCAATTCCATTTCATAGGATAAGTAGGTGATCAAGGTTATGGACCCAAGTATTGATTATTGATTGGTTATATGTTATTTAATTCACATACCCATGAATATTCATATTTATGTATTTAAGTATAGGTATGGTACTATACATGTATACATAAATAGATATGGAAGTCCATGGTTTTACTTACAAAGTTGGTCGGGAATATGGACTCAGAGTTTGACTATGGTTTCAGATTTTTATTTTAATAATCTTTTCAATTGTGTCTCAGCTGGGCTGAGTAGTTCTCCTTTGCATAC
Source organism: Viscum album (assembly GCA_963277665.1). NCBI lineage: Eukaryota > Viridiplantae > Streptophyta > Magnoliopsida > Santalales > Viscaceae > Viscum > Viscum album. Next base: position 1,493,820,652 of record OY728147.1, on the reverse strand, counting down.
ACTTATTACAGTATATTCTATTGGTTCAATTCTAGGGTGGAATACTGATATTATTTCTCACCCCTACAAATGCACCTTCCTACACATGTTGAACTTATGTATTATTTTTAGGTTGATCTTATTTTTCATTGTGTATAGTGATAGGGTCCAGAGTTACACATTCAAGTGGAGTTTCTCATGTGGGTTCTTTTGATCAAGCTAGTGTCGTTTTGCAATGTCTAGGTACTGGGTATGTTTTCTAGCTCATAGTTAGTAGTACATCCCAATATATTTATTTTTGTTTCTTTTTTTACTCTTATATCTATATGGTTGTGCCATTGGGTGACCAGTTATGTAATTATGACATAATTGTTTGGGGATTAATTGATTTTTCATTTATTATTACAAATTGTTCAATTTTAGTTTATTTACTACTTCAATACTCAGTTTTCTTTCTATTCTGTGTGATAAATATCAATTTCAACTGATTTTGTACTTCGTTATGATGTCACAGTCTCCCCACTATAACATTCTATGTCCCTCGCTAATAGTTGGTTGCCTCCAACGTATAGGGAGATGTGCTACGGGCCTTGTAACCCATCGGTTCAAGGAACCGTTTTAGTGGCATCCGAACTAGGATATTGAAATTTTTATTAATATAGAGTTCTTTGAAAACATAAATTTTCATATGTGGATTCCATAAATTCTAGTTATTCATGCACTACAATAGTAAACATTGGTTTTATTTACATACGTCTTTCATTATTCCAAATTTCATTCTAGCCTCCCCCAAACAAAATCAAAAGTACTAAAAAGACATATTAGACAAAAATAATCTTAATTCAAATAATTTATACATATAAAAAGATATATATCATATAAAAATTTCTCTTTGAAATTTTCCATTACAATATTGTTCATCATGCCTCTAGGATTTCAATAAATCACTATATTTTTTTCAAAATGATGAGCTTTATATTCATTAAGAGGCATGTAGAATAAATATAAAACACCACTAATTCATCAATTGGATGAAATACATAGTTGATAAAATACTCATCATAACTTCATTAGTTGTTCATAAATTTAACCCCAAAATCAATTATGCATTATATTCTTACAGAAACACTAGGATAAATTTGATAAAGTTTAGATACAAAACACATGAAGAATTTCACATCATATTTTAAAAGGAAAAATATTTTACATAGAAAAAATAAATGATGTTGGCCCTCATATAATCCTCAATCATGTGAACAACCATCAATTACATGATTTTGTGATAGACACACTTCAGGGAATCCCAACTGAGACTCCTCCACCAACTACAACATTTGTAAATTAGTTTCAACAAGATATAAGAAGAATCAAGGACAAACATTATTTATATCGATATTAAAAGATATAAGCTCTTCTTTTATCCCCCATATATATTCTGAACCATTTTCATAATTCCATGAGATAATGTACTCATACCATAATATACAATGAAACCATTTCCTGATGTATAGATATCACAAAGTCTTAAAACAGTAAGAACAACATCTTCCTCTACTAACACAATATTAAATCTCATTTAGTGGTGATTTACCCCTCAATATCATGATTTTTTAAAATTGAAAAGTATTCCCTCATGAGGTTATGTTGATGTAGATTCATAGAAAATACCACTATCACTAAATCTTGATAGCTGGTGGAAAAAAATATTCTTACTAGGAAAAAACAATTAAAACCAATATAATATTACTACTCACCATTAAATTAGAAAACTACCCAAGAAAAGATATGAAGTATCAAAGAAGAATTTTAACATGGAACCTTCTTCTAGAAATAAAAAAGTAGAAACAATTATTAATATATCCATTATGTATATGAATGTATCAAGATATAGATCTATCCATAAAAAAGATTTACTCTTTATGTTCAAGGCTATAAGATGGTCCATAATCTACGGTCAATAAATAAAAAACCTCATATAGTCTCTTTAAAGATGGCTCCATTATAATGACATGTCTAATTTAATAGATATTTAATGATAATATATATTATAGTGTGGACATTGTGTCATAAATGTTGGAGTTTAGAATATTTAAGAGTGAATTTTAGATAATTAGAAAAATAAATTGAAGTGGGGGGGTGAAAATTCATTAAATATAAACAAATAAGTGGAACATAATGATGATAATTCATGTGTTTGATAAAATAAAGTGGGTTTTAAATAAGTGTGTAAAAGTGATAATTTCAAATGTACTGCTATTTTTGATGAGTTCCTTATTATTATATATTTTTTTATCATGATTATATATCATCAGTTGTGGTTTATTCTGAATCCTAATCAATAATTATCCCCTTAATGAAAATTATTAAGGTATAAAATTTTGTTAAACTATCATTTATCCAAATTAATTTCCACATGAATGGTTATCGTGATTCCATGGTATAATGATATTTATTGTGTATGATATTAAAAGTAACTATTTGTTCAATTATTCCAATATATGTTTCCCAATTCAAAATTCTAGTGTCGATAGAATAATAAAAAATGTATTCTATTATTATATACAAATAAAACTCATCATTTTAAATATATATTAATATATAGATGAAAAATATTTATTTAAATAATTGATAAGAAAACCAGCTAAAAATACTTATGTCAAAACATACTTTCTAGGTATGTAGCTCCCTCATAATGAAATTTCTCTATTTAGCTTCCCATATAGGGGTGGAAGAGGCTCAAGTGAATATCCATAATAATTTTATATCTTTTTATAAATAAAGGAATCATTTGAACCCATTGGTGATTTAAAAAGAGAGATATTTTTAAATTCCATGTTGCACTCATAACTACGAGTAGTTTTGGTTTTATAAATATTTTCCATCATTTGGGCCTCTAAATAGATATTATATGTTTAGGATTATTATAAATAGTTGTACCACACAATTTTATGTATACACCCACTAAATTATATTCTAATTAAATTGGAACCTTGATTGAAATGTAAATGTTAGTGCACATTTTTTCTTAGGATTCCTTGCTGTTTCGCACAATTTTCTTCAACTTTATCATTTATTAACTGAATCAACTCTACCTAAAATAAATAAATCAAAATATTAAATTTATCCCTTTTAAACTAATTTAAATTTTTTCACTTTAATATTATGGTATTTTTATAGTTTTTTTATGTTGGGAAATTAAATCTATAAATAGTTAAAACAGATGTAAAATGGTGATGTTTAATCGAAAAATTATAATGCATTCAATCCCCTACACAAAAAAATATTTCACTCATGGATAAATGTTATTAAAAAAACATTAATGAAGATATTCTCTAATCCCAAGAATGATTAACATATAATGTTAATATTTTTTATAATAATAATTAAAAAATAATTGTTTAATGAATATGTTTTACTATTGTATTTTTTTCAATTAGAGTCAATTGGAGTCAAGTTTGTTATGTTAAAGATGTTTGGTAGAGGATTAAATGAGATTTTATAATGAATTAAAAACATGAAAATGAAACCATATTGATCATGCCATGAAAGGATACTAAAAATGCCTTATGTTTCATTAATAAGGTTTATTGAGATGAAATAATTAATTTTAAATTCTAGTATTATGTATCATGTTATTGTGGAAACCATATGAGATATAGTGATAAACCCATAAGAATCATATGATTAAGTATTTGGTATAGAATGAGAAATAATATCATAAAAGTTATATTAACATGATAATAAATTTAATACGATAAGATGAGTAAGTATCACATTATGGAAACAAATTACAATGATTAGGTTATGGGAAGTTTTACAATTATTATTTTCTCAAAAGTAGGTGATTTTTTGTTCATAAAAAACACTTCAGGAAGGTGATTTGCATTCCAAATCCAATATGAAAATTAGAGTAAAAAATTTATGGAACTAACTCATCAAACAGTAATGTATATAATGACTCTTTGATTATTGAAGAAATATTTAATTCAATTATAATTGATAAAATAGACATTATATGTATTCTAGGTGGGTTTTTAATAATCATCATCAGTTGAAATAGAGACTAATTGTGGATATTTTCCTAGATATAATCTTATGGATGACTCTTATGTAGAGTTATATTTATGTGTTTATTTAAATAAGTTTTAATTTATTTTCAAATTAATTTAATAAAGAGGAGTGTTTTTTAATTGTTCATGGATAAAGATAGAAGAGAAGAGAATACACAAAATATTTCAAAGAGAAGAGTACAAGATTTGAATATGATTGAATATCAATATTGGAAGATGAATTTTCTAAGTATACTCACAAAGATATATGAGAGAATATTATACAATCAGAATGAAAACCCATGGACTTATGGAATAAAATTTATAATGGTTATGAATATAAGATAAACCTACATGTTTCTATTTTTCATTCATTGATCCCCCCTTAGAAAAAGGAGAGTATAAGAGAGAAAGAAGACATGGACCTTTTATGGGAAGGGATATTGTCATAAATCCTATAATCACAAACTATTGAAGTATTTATTGTTATTATTATTATTATCACAAAACTAATATATGATACTTGGATATATCATAATTTTTGAAAACTAAGTAAAATATTAGTGTCTGTGATCCTCTAATTATGTGATATTGGTTATACATTTTTGATAATATTTTATAGACTTTAATTTTTCCTAAATTTGGGAATACATGAATCTGATACATCTAATAAAATAATATAATTTTTATATAACATAATTCACCACCACTTTTTTTGTGTTTAGGTACATTAGGTCCCAATATTTTCTATTAGATCCATTAGTAAATTATAGCTTAATCTGATAAGTGATGTTTTTATCAAGAATGATGTTTTGAATATAATTGAAGTCTAATTATTTAATGGTTGTGATTACTAGGTTTGGAAAAAGTTAATGATATCAAAATTTTGATCTATTATAATTGATGTCTTTTCACAGTGGTTTATGGAATTTATGTTTATGATAATACAAAATTTTCAATGAATAAAGCATACATGAAATTATTGAATACGAATGATAAATTTTGAAATGACTTATCTACTGTATTATAAATTATAATATATAATAAATTAATTAGATTTAAATTAGTTTAAATAATATTTAATAAAACACACCAATATTTATGAAATTTAAAGAAAAGTAAATTTGGAAAACTTTATGTTTTTCATAATAAATTTTATGATCAAAATATGTGACAAAGTGAAAATATTTATAGTTTATTAAAAACAATTATTATGTGTTTTATAGAAATTCATTAACTTTGTGATTATATGTATGATTATTTTTTAGAAGAAGATAAAACATTGGTTTTCACCAATATAAAATCTTATATTGTTATAGAAAAAAATATAAATCTTTGGGAATCATCTCTTGATGATTCCAAAATCATAATGTTTATATATGAAATTAGAGTGAGGTTGAAAATTAATTCAATAAATTTATCAAAATAAATATTATATTAAACTATGGGGTATCCTAAGTATCATTATTCTAGAAATAATGAATAATAAGTAAATAATGACTTCTTATCACTTGTGGTAACAAAGAAAAATAGTGATAAGGGAAATTTTGAAGCTAATTTTCCTTTATATTTATTTTGTTGTGTAAAATTTTTAAACGTTTTTAATAGGTGTCAAAAAATATTTGATGGAGATGATAATTAAATTGAACTCACAAAAAAACGATGAAATTTATTTTATGTTATAAGGAGTTTGAGTTTTATAAATGCAAGATGAATGGTTTTTTGGAGAAAATTATTGGTAAGATAAGAGGAATATTTTGATAAATCAGACCTTTTAGATGGTGTTAAAATAATTTTTATCTTAGGAATGATATATAAAATAAATTTATAGTTCATAAATATAAAAAAAATTATATGTGGATAATCAATTGGTAGGTTTTATTGATATCAACTTGGAGTTATAAGGACATCTTTAGAAACCTATCCAATAACGAAGGAGTAACCAAAATATTATAGGTTTTAGAAAAAATAATCATAATTTTTTTAATTATATTGAAAAGAATGATGGAAAGTAGAATATTTTAGGGGACTTTTCTAATGATAAAATTAATCATAAAGAAGTGGTGAGGTACATGTTAAACATTAAGGTGGAATATATGATAATTGATTATATTAATTTATCAATCATGGATAAAGCTAATAATATTTAATAAAATTAGGATGATGTTGTGTATTTGAAAACGAATCTTTTGTTTAATCTAAATCCAGTATATTCCAAAATTTAACTATAATATAGACATATTTTTATTGAAAATTTAATGTAAATAATATAACATGGTTATAGTGATGTTGGAAAATTGTGGAGCACAAAATAGAAATATTAGATGGTTAACACTAGACATTGATTTTTTGTTAAAACATAAAATTATATTTTATACATTAAGAATGTTAAATGAGAAAAGGATACTAGAGATATATCTCAATAATTGGGAGATTATAAATAATTATGAAGATTTTAAAATTTAATGTATATGTTGGGAAATGGAATGAATATAATTTTTTATTAAGATAAAGGAAAAAATTAGAGCTTATTAAGGATAAATGATGTCACCATATGAACGAGTTGAATCTTATTTAAAATTATATGAAATAAAATGTCACCAATGGAATGTAAAAACAAATCCTTTACCTCAGAATAGAAATTCATTTGATGGATAGTGTTTTAATTAATATAAATTTTTACATAATGACATTGGTTATATTAGAATAATAATTTTATATTATCTTTAAATAAGGTAAAGATTTTTTTATGTGATAAAATATAAAACAATTCATTTGTAAAATGGATTCTATCAATTTTAGTAAGAAGTGTATGATTTGGATGAATTTGTTGAAGAAAATGAGGGGAAATAATCTTATGCATCAATATTTATTGAGATGTAAAGTAAGTAATATAATTTAGGGATAAAATATAAATATATACATAATGACATTTCCCTTAAAAGATAGAATAATATTTTTGGTTATATTAATAATAGTGGTTATTTATCTCATGTGTTGGGAAACAATAATATTACAATGAATGTGATGAAAGAGTTGATAGGACAACCAATTTTAAAAGTGATAGAGTTATGATGATAAAAGGAAGTGTTAAATATATTTATCTATATAAAAATTGATAAATACCCAATCTATTTATATTTATCGTTTTTCACAATTTTTTTGGTGTGATTATGTTATATCCCATAATTTTGGACGTTATATTCAATTGAAGAGGCTATTATATTAATAGTAATGTTGTAAATTTTTTGATTCGTGGGTGGAAAATGAATGAGAATTATTATATGGTCGATATAAAAAAGAAAAATTGTTGTCTTAGAATAAAATAATTGAATAAATCGTTTCATCGAAGGGTATTTCACATAACTAAAAAACACTAAAAACTCTTAAAACTAACTATAGTAGAGGATATCCTTAATTGGATGAAAAATAGGGAAAATGTGAGTGATATATGTTTGATGGTAAATATTATCAGAATCATCTATCATCAAAATAAGAAAAATTTGGTCTATAATAATGTATGTTGAATAATATATAATAAACTAGGTTGGGAAGATCAAGCATGTCATAAGATATGACCCACCACTAGGCCTTAATAGAATTTCCAAACCCCTTGGGCCTGAATATAGCAATTGATGATCAATAAAGAACACTTGGGAATGATTTCAACCAAAAATAAAATCTAGTAAAAAATTGGATATTTATAAAAAAAAGTTGCATGGAATCTATATACATTTGATATACATTGAAAATTAATACCTAAAATCTATTATATAAGAAAACCAATAGAGTCACAACCAAAAAATTAATCAATTGACTCTATAAATGAATATAATATTGAAGATATAACATACATATACGACCCATGAATAATATATAATATTGAATAAAAAATTAAACATAATATAAAGAAAATATAGTTCATTTTGGATGATACATCAATAAAAAAACCTAACTAAAAAACCACCAGAGTACGTTCATGAAACCTATGGTTTTTCTCCACATTCCTAACAACCTACCATCTCATGGGAAATGATAAAAAAATATGAAAATGGAACCTGTAACATTTATAAAATTTGAAAACTACATACACTCACCTGAGAAACCAATGATGAGTGTCGTGCGATCGGCCATGCGATTCAACAATATGAAAGGGCCTCTATACAGTCTATCAATCATGGAAAGTTGGAAATTTCCTTCACCGCTGGGGTTCCTCCATCCAAGAAAGAAGAACTCTGCACCATTGCAGGCATCCATAAGGTTGAGAAACATCAGAATTACCTAGGCCTTCTAACGGTGATTGGTCGCTCTAAAAAAGAAATCTTCGCTTCTATGCTGGACAGGGTTGTGAAAAAAACTTCAAGGCTAGACCGCAAAAAGGATTTCCAAAGCTAGAAAAGAGACCCTGATTAAAGCTTCCCTCCAATCCATCCCCATATATTTCATGTCCCTCTTTAAGCTCCCAGCTACTGTAGTCAATCAGATACACGCACACACAACCAATTTCTGGTGGGGAAGAAACAATGGGAGGAATAGAACCCACTAGATAGCCTGGGAGAAACTCTTCTTACCTAAATATGAGGGTGGGATGGGATTCTGGGAAATTATTCACTTTAATGACGCACTTCTGGAAAAGCAAGGCTGGCACCTTTTGAACTGACCATCCTCTCTCTATGCACGGGTTCTCCATGAAAAATACTTCACCCACAGGGACTTCCATGAATACTCTCTTAGACCCCATCCTAGCTTCCTCTGGTGAAGTATCTGGGGTTCCCGCAGCCTCCTGGGAAAAGTGTTGGGTTGGAGGATTTGGAATGGCTCAATTGTTAACATCTTGACCGATCCCTAACTAATTGATAATAAAGGTGTGCGGGCATCGTCCCCTGCCCAACCAGGCTTTGAGGATGCCACTGTCAGATGCCTTTCTGACGATCATGGGCTTCGGTGGTGCATGGAAAGGAAACACGCATCGTTTAATGAAAGAGATAAAAATATTATCCTGAGTATCCCATCTGTTCCAGATGTCGGCCCCGACCATCTCTTTTGGATCCACGACCTCTCTGGAGCCTATATTGTGAAATCTAGCTACCGGCTCGGTATTGGAACTCCGAACGACATGAGGGAAGGGGGGCCCTAGAAATCGATTTGGAAACTCAATGTGCACCCAAAAATTCTCCACTTTTGGTGGAATGTGTGCACGAGAACCCTCCCTACCAAGAGCCTTCTCACCTTCCAACATATATCCATCGATAGGTTCTTCCCCTTCTGTCTGAACATCCAAGAAACTTTCCTTCACGCAATCATCCAATGTCCGAGGGCAAAGGAGGTTTGGAATAAATGGAACTCTTCTATAGACTCTTCACTGATCATGGGCTCTGACCTCCCCTCTATCCGGATGTGATGGTGCTCCTCCTTCTCATCGGCTGAAGTGGGATCTCTTTTCATCATGGCCTGGATCATTTGGGTCCACCATAATGATGTCATTTTCAACCATGCTCACAAAGCACCCCATTTCTGGACTGAATGGTCCTCTTCCTAGTTGGTGGGATGACATCACCATAGTGGGAAACATTTTTCCTTTGAAACCCCCTCCTTTTCCTCCCTTTGGATCCCACCCCCAGAAGGGTTTCTCAAGATTAATGCGGATGCATATCTCCCCATGGATGGTCCTATTTCCCTTGGTCTGCTGTCCTGGAACCATCTTGGTCAGATCATTACAGCCAAAAATGAGTTTCATCACGTTTTCTTGGAACCGGGGGTTGTCGAGGCTGCCTCCATCCTCACCAGAATGATGCTCGTTGTTGACTGTGGATGGGAGAAAATCATCATTGAATCATACTGCATCACCATTATCAATGCCATCAACCTCAATGAAGGCGGACTATAGTCTTTTGGGTCCCTCATCACGAAAATCCTCCCCAACCGTCACTGCTTTTCTATATGCACCATCTTCTTTACCAAAAGGGAGGGAAACAGGGCTGCCCATCAACTAGAGGCATCTTGCCCCTTTGATGTCAACCAGCTCTAGCTGGACCATTTTCTTGCTTGGCTTCGAGTCTATACATATGTTTATTTTCTTCTTTAATGAATCCATCTTTTCTCAAAAAAAATTATAAATCAATAAGCACCCATGTCATCATAGAATAATATAGAAAAAATTAATAATATATAATGGTGTGAATATAGAATAAAGAAAAGGGGGAAACAAGAAATTATTAAATGATTATAAGAAACCTAGAATCACTGATTTAAAAACACATGTGATGGGATACAGTCTAGTATCTAATTTAAGATTAACTTAAATTTTTGACTGGTACTATAGGTAAAGCAAATAGATCCATCCTTTTCATATAGATCCATCGAACTACCGAGGCCCACAACCATTATTTAGAAATAAAACTACTATATAAGATACCATTTTCTCATAATAAAATACCTAGTTCTAAATATAATATGAATAAAAACTAAACTATAATTTTCAGTCAACTATATTACCACTCAGTTACCAAAAATTCCCCTGGCTAGCCAGGTATGTCCCTTAGAAATCAGACATAGTGGATAGAAAAATAAATCCATGTAAATGTATCACACAAAAACTCAAACACCCATAGATAGATCAACCTTGCTCACTTCATACAACCATCACATAGACAATATGATTAATCCAATAGGGTCTTGTAATCAATGATTATTTTACCCTTAAGGGGCGAAACATACCATCATATAAAAACAAACTCAAAATTTTGAGTCGTTACCCATTCATTTGAATCCCCTTATTTCAAACAATTTGAAGGAACTATACTAAAATATTTTTTTTATGAATTTAATGTCATTATATAAAAGTAAAAAAATTCCATTGATATCCAAAAAATTAACGATGACCTACCTTTTTTACTTTAAACCAATTTAAAAGATCCCACTAACATTTTGAATGTTTCTAGGAGAATGGAAACATCAATTTTAAAATCAATAAATTAAATTCATATGATCAATCCTTTTATGGTGATTAATAATTTCTATATAATCAATTTATATTTTCTTTCTATAATGATATATAAATTTGTCTTAATTTCAATTTTTATAATAGTCAATTATTACATGAGTTTCCTAATAAAATTAGAACAACGAATAACCTACCTAAAAGTAGAAAATAACCAATCAAAACATATCAAATTCTTGGGTGAAATATTAAATAAGTAATAATTAGTATCCGTGAATCCCTATAGAATGAAATCCTTATGATAAACATAATTTGAAACCCAAAAATTACTTGAATAGAAATATTTTTTAATTTGAAAATGGGAAAATATAGGGAATATGGAATAAAGGAAGATGGATGAGGGGAAATGAAGAATTTATAGAGAAATAAATTGAAAAAAATATTAAAATCCATTTTATAGAGACATAATCGTAGGTTGATAGAAGAGGAAACTCCCATTTAATATTTTAAAGTGTTCTCCAAACCAAATGGGAGAGAAGTAAAATATAAATGATTTAAATTATTAGTGATAATTAAGGAAATTTAAAAGTTAAATAATTCTAGTAAAACTACATTGTTTGCCCCCACTTTGTCCAAATAATGCACAAACCATGCAGGTGACACTGGGTAAGCAATAGGATTTCACAAGATTTGGAAATTCAATTAACCAACAATATACCGACATTTTAAAAAAACATTGAATTTATTTTTCATCTCAGACACTTGTTTTAGAATTTTTTGTAACCATGCACATTCTGTGTTCTATAAAACTCACATTTAATGTTAAGGGATAAGGTTTCGGTTAGGAGATACATTGATCATCTGGAATAGTGCATTACCCATGAACACTAATTATGTGAATTCAAAAATTGAATGATGAAATTTTTTTCAAAGGATTAATTCTCATATTGGATTAAGTAATTCATGAAAACTAACATAAGAGATAATAAATTAGATGGGAAATCATCATTTATTACAAACCCATCTAGTAAATTTGGGGAAACTGCACACATAGAGAAAAATAATAGAAAATTAAAAGTAAAGTCCAAATAATTATTCAATTTTAATAGAAGAAAATAACTTCTAATAAAAGAATTATATAATGAGTCAAAATTTTAAATTTAGATTTGAAAATTCCACTTTCCATAGAACATTAATCCCTCAAAAATCCATTAATTTAAAATTAAATGCGTTAAAGTAAAAGGCCCACCCTACCTCGATCCAAGAGTTAATAGGTCGTAAATAAATTTGAAATTATATATCAAAATGAAAACCACTGAACACAGTCCACCATGCAAAACCATCCAAAAAAATATCCAATATAATGAAATATAAATTTTATAACATATATTAACTAACATAAAAAAAATTGAAGCTCTAAATAGACATAGATAAATCCTTTTTACCCCAAAATTTTGAAATCTTATAAGTTGATGAAGGGAAAGGAAACACATTGTAGAGGAATCTATAACCACGGATAACCTCATCCACTAACCACAATGACTATACAAAGAAACCCTAAAACGAACACCCAAAAGGATGTTTAACCCAAATAAAAGTTGAGTAATATCAACCAAAACACATCAGTAAGCCACCCATATCACACAAAAAAATGAAAACAATGAAATAAATATCAAATCAACCATGGCAGCATGAACATGAACTTATATCATAGTCACCAAACTGCACATAGTAAAACATGGAGCATTTCAATTATACACAATCCCAAGAATGTCCTATAAAACATAATCAAATCCAATAAGTTCTTACTAAAGAAAAATACATTTTATAGTTACCTAAAAAACCCAATGTTCTATAATGTTAAACCAACCAAGAATCAATAATTAATTGGAAAAAAATTCACACATTGATAATAATAAATAGAATTTCACAAAACCTCTAAGATCATGATCACAACCAACTAACACTGTAAAAAACCTAAAATTAACATGGTCTTACAAAAACACTAAATAGGGAAACCTAAAAAAAGGTAAATCCCCAAGAAAATAAGAAATAAAATCCTATGAAGTGACTTAATAAATAGATGAACATACCAAATGATATTACTCTATATAATTCTTTTGAGGATTAAACTCACCAAACCCTTGACGGTGTCACAAATAAAGATAAAAAATAAAGGATTCAAATTATGAGAAGCTAACAAACCCACCCCTATATTCATATTCTTTGAAGAACACATAATAAACAAACTCCTTTGGGATATGAAAAGGATTCACCATGAAGATCATCTTCAATGACAAGACTTCTAATTTTTTCATTACCATTATAAGATTCATATATTAAATAGCATAAGTAATGATATAATAATGGTAATGACTAAATAATTAATAAAACACACTAATATCAATTAGTTAGAATATAAAAATTCAAAAGGACTTCAAAACCAAACACATTAGCCTCACAACTGACGACATTTATTATTTTAAAATATAAATTTCTTATAAATTTCATTAAAACTAACTTTTTACCATAGTTCATATTTGAAAGAAATAAAAATTATTTTAAAACATCTATGTATCAAAATCATATTTTAAAATATGAACATCAAGTGTGATAGAATATATAACACGCAACACCAATCATAAAAGAGAACACAACACACTGAGACTTTATGATATGTTTATCTTAAAATAAATTTAAACTCTTCCATAACTTTCAATTTAAGCAACATCAGTTTTTAACAAAACATGATACTCTATTAAAATGTTATTATTTAAACATGAGCAATATAACCTAGTAATTTAGATGGAGGGTATGAATAATAATAACTAATTTATGAAAATATTATGTTTTAAACTTGTATGAAAAAATAAAATGTTTACCTATTGAATATAAATTAAATAACAACAATTGATATACAATGAAATGTTTTCCAAAAAATTCTATTATTTTAAAAGGTAGATTAGTCATTCATTTGGTAAATAATTTAAAATTATGTTTTACCAATTAAATAAAATTAAGTTGATATAATGAAATATATATTTGAAATCAGAATATATAGAAATTATATTCAGTTGATTTTTGTGATTTTTCTGAAATGTTGCATTTTTTGATGAATACTAAAAAATAATGAATTTTAATTGAAAAAAATATCATTTAAATTATTATTAAAGTTAAATTATATTTTGAATTGGTTTTAAATTAAAATTTGTTCAATTATAAATATATTAGTCTAATTCAGGTTCTTCTAATGATTTTCAAATTAAATTTTTATATAAAAACTTTGTAAACTTTTGAACATTTTCTCATTGAAAACCCTCTTTCTCCTCATAATTATTGTATTAATTTGAAATTAAAATTTTCAACTTATGTGAACAGAATTTTGGAAAAGGTATTCCTTATTTGGAATCAAAATAATTTATATTACCAAAAATTTAATCATAATTGTTTACCAAAATGAATAGTGAAAATAGTAAAAAATAATTATCACCGTTATGATTAAAATGGGAGTATTAGGGGGGGTAAACTAAGATAATTAGGGTATAAAATTACTGAAAACCTATATAAGTCCTATTTTATGTCCCTATATAAATCTTATAATTACCGTGTTAAAATTTTAGTATATTAGGAAGATTTTGGAATGTGAATTAGTTTTCCATTTTGGATTCTTTTTTGAAATCTCCATGCAATTCCAATGAACGTCCCATTAACCCACTAATAAAAAGAAAATACCTCCCCTAAAATATCCACACCTATAAAACACTTTGACTCAACCATGATGTACAAAACTATCTCCACAAAATCCTTAGATAAATTCTATAAATTTGTGTCTTCCCAAAGACCATCCCTATGGACCATAAGGGGTGATCAAAAGGATGTTTCTCTTAGAGAAAGTAATTATCATATCAAACCTATTTCATTTTATTTCATATTTTTTCAAATTCAATTATATTTTCAAATATACAATATAATAACACCATTATATTCCATATTTTTTTTATGTTATTGTTTTTATGAAATAATATTTTTCTATCTCCAATTCTGTTAAATGGGAAATGAAATCATCGATTGTGTGTATGGCGGACTACAACCTCGTAAACTGATGTAGTTCATTTTCCATCACCCCCATTACAGGATGCATATATTGATGGATATAAAACAATTATAATAAATTTATTATATTATTATAATTATTTCATTTTAATATAAAATATACCATTTTATATTCCATTCCATTTTAAATTCGATAATATAGCTCTTGTGTACGACTAACTACAAACTCGGAAAGCGATGAGATTCTCTTTTCACATATGCTTTATATGAAATGTTCTATGGATAAATTTAATTAATATATTTGATATATATGAGATTATAATGATTCTATAAAATTAATATATTACCAACTTATTTATTCTTTCATTCCTTAAGTGAATGATATTTTCGCCTTTTCTTACATATGATATATTATCTCTATTAAGTGAAGTGATAAATTTTCCATGTACAACAATTACAAATCATTAAAAAATTATATATTGAGAAAAAATATATTTATAAAACTATTATCAATTTTTATATGATATATATACTATATTCATAAGAAAAAGATAATTCTTGAAAAAATTGACATGAGAAAACAAGCGAATTAACAACCGAAACAAAAAATAATAAAGAAATATTACTAGAAAATTAATGAAAAAATTTAATAAAAAATAATATGTGATATTATAAATATGAATATGATTCCGGTATAAATTAATATCTTACTTAAAATTATTATATTGGAGGTATGGCCACATATTATGAAAATCAGACCTATGAAAAGGGTTTCTCTTCTCACTTTTAGTTATCTGAGAAATTTTTCATACTCACCACATATTTCATTTGTGGGGTGTACATACTAACAAATTTTTATATCATATCATGAATTTATTTTTATTAATTTTATTTGTAGATTCATTTTATGTCATTTCTTTAATGGGACTTACAATTCCGAAGTTACCAATGTGGTAGGGGTTTATTTCAAACACTCATAATTATTTAAGATTTTTTATGATTACATCTCCCATGGCTGAATAAGTGGATATTTATATCAAAAGAAATTATATTTTACTATCATATGGTTATCTATGAACATTTTTAAGTAATAATAACATTTTTCTACTATATGGAGCGTAAAATTATTAAGAAAATAATTTTTAAGAAAATCCAGCTTTATTTCCCTTTATAGTTACAAATAATTTCTCATCAAAACCCTTGTTTTTTACAAGTGATTTCAATTTTTTTAAACTTTTAAAACGATTTATTAATGTAAAATTATAAATTTTTAATTTTTAATTTTTTTGAAAGATATCATTATGTTATTTTCAAAATAATGCAAGTTTTTTTCATCCAAAGTCTGGAAGTAATATTTTGATGGTTTATTATCTGTTTGGATAAGGATGTACAAATTTCTTACCATTAACCAGATTAATCAAGATGGTTTATGATTATGACTATTTATTAGGGAACTTATTATCATTTTGAATGCTATTTTTTCAATATGAATGTTTATATTTATAGTGTTTCATCCAACTCATTTGGGGAATACATTGGACATTATAAGTGATGGATGGGGACCGCTATAGCCACTAAATAAATCTATAGGTATAATGGGAAAAAAGATATTGGTTTTTGGATGAGACCTTAACCACATATATATATCTCCTAACATAATGCCTCTAAATTATTAGATACCTTGGCACATGGCCTTGATTTTATGTTTTAGATGTTCATCATTATGAATTCTATCATTATGAATTTAGTTATTCATATTCATTGTGATTACATGATTATTTAATATATCAATGGTTAAGAATCATGTTCATGTGACTATTTATATGGAATTATTTCAACATAATTTATCCCTTCAGTATTGAACTTATGTTATTGATTTAATGGTATTTTGTAGTTATTTAACTTCTACACATATCATGCCTTATTTATTCATAACATAAGATATACCCTTAAGCTTAATGTGAATATAATATCCTGCCTTTATTATTTATTTTTTCCATAGGATATGAGGAAGTGATTTTTGATTAATATAGTGGGGGAAAACTAAGGGGAATAATGGGATTCAAAAAGAAACTATTTTTTTGTATTTTATGTTTTCAATCGTAATAATAATTTCATTTATGTATGTAGATTACCAAGACTAATAGACTATTTAGTTTTTCAGGATATGAATCCTTTTATATTATTAAAATATAATAATGTGGACACGTGATCTGGGTTATTGGAGGTATAATCTCTATTGTTGGTATCAACAAAAATTTAGTACAAACCTTTGGAAATAGATTCCATAAGACATGGATCAGGGAGCATAACCCAATGACATAATTTGAGGATAAGTATAGAATAATATCCCAATATTTTTTAAGGAAGTAATTATGAGTTATTTATACTAGATACATCATTTTTTGGATAATACAAGTTGATGTGGTTCTAGAAAATATGTTACTAGTTGTATAACTCAGAAAAGGGACCATTGGGCTTGACACGATTACCACATGTTGCATGAAAATGAGCCTTACTAAAACCCTAGTTTGAAAATCATGGAGGTTATGATTTTTATAATACACATATTCCTTATGATCCTTTATGAATTACTTGAAAAAAATATATACCCAATGAAACCCTATTTATGTTTATGATATTAACTATGCATAAACATTTCAATTTATGTTATATATTTCAATTGTTTCCAGATTATACGTTATATTTCATAACATTATTATCCAATATAGTGTATTACACTATTTAGAAATGTCACTTAACAGAAAGAATGGGAAATGAATCAATGGATGAACTACATATAGGTATTTCCCTCATCGGAATGATAATGAAGATCGAGCTAGAGCAGCCACTGGAACGGATAAAATTATAATAATATCATAGAAATTGACTCAGGTTATGAGTACGGGACTTTCTCTTATGTAGCACCTTGTTGAACAACCATGCGATGTGACAATGTTAGACTACATCATGCATCAAAATACTTTATCATTCAATGGGACTACAAATCCTTTTTTAGATTAGTAATGGATAAGTTCATTAGGGATGATCATTATCACTCTAAGAATTAGTGAAATGGAGAATTTTTTCAAGGATTTTTGTCATCTATCAGGTTATGAAGGTCAATGGTGTTCATTTATTCAAAACATAGATTATGATGAAGCAATATAAAATATTGAATGGAAATATTTCAATGTACTCTTTTTGGAAAAATATTTTCCTTTTGAGTAGTGAGTGGATGTGGAAATATAGTTCTTGATTATAAGAGATAATGAATATGAATATGTTTCTATGTTTGAATACATATTTAAATGGTTAGTAAGTCATTATTTGGAATACATATATAATCCTAACAGAATTATTGACTATCTCATTGATGTAATTAAGACTATATTTCAAAGGTACCTTGTCTCCAAATCATTATTATTATATGAGGACATAGTATATTATTTTAAATTGAATGAATTTTTTTTCTCAGTATTATGTCTTCAAAGTAATGAAAGAGAATAATTGGATAGTAGAGAAAATTTTGGTTAATGGGTATATGGGAAACTTTGATTCTCCCAGATATGATAATTATGAAAAAAATACCATACGATTAACATAAAAGGAATAAGAGTTTGATATAAGTGTGGAGATAAAGACCACCATGCCTTTGATTATCTGGGAAAGAAAAAGGTTTCCAATACTAAATCCTTCATCTGTAAGGATATAGGGGACTATGTAATCAAATTCCCTAAGCATCAAAGGAATTTACATCAAAAGTAGATAATAGATTATGATCAATAGTATTATATTACCACATATGATGTGGAATGATTGTTTTTTGTATGTTTGTATTGATGAAATATATTATTTGAGTATTTTATTAATGTTTTCATTATTTAAAAAATTATGAAATTTCTAAGGATTGTACCATAGTACACGTTCATTAAGAATTTTAAATAGTTTATTGAATGGTACTTATGACCATGAATAAATATTATATGTAATTTTTAACTACTTGGAACACACTTTATTGATGGAAAAATAATAATTAATTTGTTAATAATGTTGAGATAGTGATGTTGTGACAAGAGATGATTGATATGGATAAAGTAAATTTTACAAAAAATTATTTCCTTGGAACTAATTAATGATTTGTTAAAAAATTTCATTATGCTATCATTTATAAAGTTTATTTAATTTTTTTTATTTTATGAATATATTAAATAATATATGTTTTATTTAATTAATAATGAATAATTCATGTTTTTAATAAGGTTTTATGGTAAATAAGGTTGTTACTATGTTTCAAGAGAAAACATTACGACAGTTTTCAAATTTTTTGTATGTGATTATTAAGAGCTCAATCATATTGTTTAAGTGATTAATTACTAGATAATTTTCAAAATTTAATTACCTTCTTTATAATGTTTTGGATGATAATCTCTTGGATTGGTCATAAGATTACCATTTATAAAATGGTTTAATTTAAACATTGGATGATATTTTTTTATTAATGTATTACATTACCATATCAATATTTATGCGAATTGGATAATCTATGTGAAATTTTCATTTATAATGATAACTTATGATCAATGAATTTTTTTATCATTATATTATAGATATTTTTATCTCTTTGTGCATTAGGCATAAAAATTAATCTTCATTTTTTAGAGTAAGAGATGAAGTTAAAATTTATCAAGGAATAATGAAAGGATGTGATTTTACTTATTAAATAAAATGAAATCATTTAAGTATATATTTTACTAAATATTCTTCATCTTTAGAAAATGGGTCATAAAATAAAATTTTATCATATTACCTTACTTTTTTTTATATAAATAATCATTTTCACACATATTTGGTTTATAGTTTTATGGTTATATGTTTTCATTAGATCATTCAATTTTATGTGATCAATGATCGATGTCACTAACAATACTTATTTAGATATTATTCTTTTCTTCCATGTACAAATCTTCACATACCATGTATTTTCCCCTATTTAGAAATATAGTAGTAGTTATTCGAGATGAAACTTTCATATAAATTTATCTTTCAAGAAGTAGATGTTTTATAAACCAAATTTATGATGTGGGATTTCAGAAAGGGAAATTTTAAATTTCATGACCAGGATTATAAAAATAAATTATAAATTGCAATGAACAAATTTATTTATTGGGGTAGAATGTAACAATCATAATTATTAAATAAGAACATAAGGTTTGACATATTATATTACATTTAACCCATGATTAGATTATATTATAAGTCTTAAAGACTATAATATATATATATATATACTCAATTTAATGTCTTTGATATCTTTAAATTCATGATATACCATGTTTGAATGAAACATGATACTTATTTAAAATATTATTATTTAAACATGACCATTATAATCTAGCTGTTCAGATAGAGGTATGAAAATTAATAAATAATTTACTATAATATTATGTTTTACATGTTTATAAAATGAAATCAATGGTTATATACTAGTTAGAAATAATAAAATCACAATTTGAGTAGAAAAAAATATTTTTAAAAAATATATATATTTTCATGAAAGGTGGATTATTTTTTCATTTTTTGAAATAATTTTAAATTAATTATTTCTAAATTAAGAAAATATATTTTATAAAATGAATTTAATTTTTTAAATTATATTATAAAAATTATCATAGGGTGAATTTGTTGATTTTCTTGGAATTTCTAATTTTTCAATGAATAGTAAAAAATATAGGATTTTATTTTGGAACTACCATTGAGTTTAAATTTTTTATAATGTTAATTTATATATTAAATTTGTTTTAATATTAAATTAGTTTAAATATATATCTATTAATCCAATTATGTTTACTCGAATAATTTTCATATTAGATTTTTAAACACAAGAATTATAAACTTTTGAACATTTTTTCCTTGAAAACATGTGTTCACATTGTTTGTGGGAGGTTAATTTTAAGTTATATTTTTTCACACATTTTAATGGAATTTTGGAAAATATAATCCATATTTGGAAAAAAAAATCTATATTCTCAAATAAGATAAATTTAATTTTTAAATAAAATTAGTTGTGAAGAGAATAAAAATTAATTAGCACGGTTAACGTAAAAATGGGTTTACTAGGGTGTTAAACTAATAAAATAAGAGTTAAAATTTACCCAAACCATATATAAACACTAATTACTATAAATATTTCCATATTACACATCCAAATTGAGAATCTAGTGTCATTTAAATGATATTGGAACATGAATGGTATTTTGGATTCTTTTGGGAAATTATCATGTAATTTTGGATAATGTCCCCTTGGTCCACTTATAAAAGTGAACACCATAACCTATCTTATTCACCCCTGTAAGGATTTTTATCCTGATGAAAACCTGATTTTTTTACTCAAATATCCATAAAAACATATTATAGCTTCTGGTCCTCCAAAAATACCATCCCTAGGGCCCTTTAGATGAGATCTAATGGAGTTTTACCTTAGAGAAGGTAATTATATACACAATGATATTTTATTTTATTTATTATTTATAAAACATAAAATGTGTATTAAAAATTAAATTATAATAATAACATAATCTAAAAAATACTGTGATTTTATTATGTTGATAGAATTTAATTTTTCCATCCCCACTTCTATCAAATGGGAAATGAATTTATCGATCATGTGTAAGATATACTATAGCTCGTCATACCGATGATGTTAATTTTCCATCATCTCCTTTGATGGATGAATATAATGATGTATTCCGAAAATTTATATTATAATTATGATATTATTATACTTATTAATGTTTAATATCACATTTAACGTTTTTACATTTCATTCTATTTTATATATGATCACGTTACTCGAATGTAAGACATATTATCTCCTCTTGTAGCGATCTGATTTATTTTTGAATGATTATTTTCATTTTGAATAATATGGATAAGACTAGTGAAAATATTTGATATATATATATAATAAAATTTTATTGCTTTAAAATTAAAATATCACCCAATTCTATACCCTTTCACTTGTTAAGGGAATGATGTCATCGCGTGTGAGTACGTACGACCTAATGCCTTCAAGAAGTTATGTGAATCAATTTTCAGGTATAACATTCATAAATGGTTTTAAAAATTTATTAAATGAGTAAATATTATATTTATAAAACTATTTTCACTCTGGAGATGATATATATATCTTATACACAAGAATAGTAACATTCATGAAAAAATGCACATGGGAAAACAAGGTGATTAATACCCAAAAAAGTTAAAATAATGAAATATTATTAACAAAAAAGTGATAAAATTTTATAAGATGATAAAATATTTTTATGTTTATATTATTATATAATAACTTATGTAAAAACATTATACAAGAGAAACTGACACATAATAAGTAAATTGTATATGATGTAAGGGTTTATAATATCACTATTACTTTCATGAGACATATGAAATATTCACCACTTATTTACCTTGTGTATGGTATATAAAAACCATTTGATGTGTTATATAATGAATATATTTATTTTTATAGTATTTAATGTCTCATTTTTTTTCATTTATTTTATCATTATTTTGATTCAGAAGTAACCAAAGTGGTATGGGTTTATTTCACAATCTCTTCTTTATTCATGTATTTTTGTGTTTATGTCTACCGTTGGGGAATTATTTGATATTTATATATTAAATTTAATATATTTTATTCTAATATGGTTATTTATGGGAATTTTGTTATATTAGTAACATTTTTCCTCCCTTTGTTACATAAAATTATTAAGAAAATGTTTTTAATAAAATCAATCTTTATTTCTCTTTTTGGTTGGATATCCTTTTTCATCAAAACCCATTTTTTCTAAAACTGTTTTCTTTAAAATTTTCAGAAAATGTTTTTAAACTTTAAAAAATCGATTTATTAAATACATTTTTACAAATATTTTCTTTTTAAGAAATTTTTTCAGTGGAATCTTCATGTCATTTTCAAAATGATGTCTGTTTGGATTTTACTGAAAATGTCAAAGGAATATTTTCTTTAACGTGTGAAGCATGAACATAATATTCCATTTTTAGGGCCAAGAAATATTCTAAATAATATTTTTCAATTATTAAAATGTTATGTTTAAATAAATAAAATAAAAATATTTTGGGAACTTTTATTTTGAAAAATATTTTTAAAATGAAAAGTATATTTACCTAAAAATGTGTTTAATGTTCTTTTATGGTATTTTTCCTAGTCAATAACATCATCCATTTATCGAAATTATATTCTACTATGTATATGATGTAATGATAACATCCATGTTATTGTTTGGTATGGTTTATGATCATTTTGACTAAGGATATACAATTTATTACCATTCACCATATTAATCTTGATGGATTATGATTATGTATATTTATTAGGGAATGTATTAACATTTCACATGACTATTTTTCAATATAAATTTTTATATTTGTTATGTCTCACCGATTTCTTACGAGGAACGAATTAGAATTTTTATGTGACCGAAATGGCCTACTATAACTACTCGATGCATCGCTAGGTATCATGAGATAAACATCATTGGGTTTTTTCTAAGGTATTAACCATATTTGTTGACCTATTGTCGAAAGTACTAGATAGTATTGGATGTCTTGGAACAAGGACTACATGGTACGTTTAAAGTGTCCAAAATTTTTCTTTCCATCCATATGAATTCAGTTATTTATACTCCTTATGATTATTCATTTAGTTAGAATATCCATGGTTAAGTTTCACTCTCATGTGATTATTTAAATATAATTATTTGACCATCATTTAATCTTTCCAGATTATTCTCAAGTTAATTATTAAATATAATTGGATTCATTTATTTATGTCAACATATTGAATATTCATTTTTATTCATATAATATGTTCTATGCTTACCCATAATGAGAATTTATTCTCACCCCTTTCTAATGTTTTATCTTCCTTATGATACATGGGTCGATTTTTTATTGACATACATAGATACAATACTGATAATAATGGAATTATCAAATTAAACACATTTTCAACTTTATTTTTTCAATTGTAATAAAAATTTAATATATGTATCTAGTTTACCAATACTATAAACTATCCAGTTTTTCGAGATCTGATTCCTTGTATCTTATACCGATGAAATCAAGTAGACCACATATCTTGGTTATTGTAGTTAGGGTCACTAAAATCTAAATGTACTAGAACACTCCACTCTCTTTTGGAAACCAATGTTATTATTATATTAGTTATTATAGTTTAAGAAAAATTCAAGTGAAATAAAATTATTCCATGGAAATCTTATAAATGTTCATTTCAATTTATAAAAATTTCCCAAACCCCAAAACAAAATAGATAACTTTATTAAACACCTCTTTTAAAACATTAACATACATTAAAATTATGCAAGCCCAATCCAAATTTAAAAAAGAATTATTTTTTTTAAATTCCATATTCTCACCTAAAAACTTTAACATGCACAAGGAATAAAATAACAAAACACTAAACTTTAATAAAATCCATTTCAAACACCATAAATTCTCTTTGAGACCCAATTTAACCCAACATGAAAATGTGTAATCCACTCATAGAGGAATATATAAAATATAAGGAATCATAAATATTCTTAATAGGGGTGTATATCTATTCATCGATTGACCACATGAGTTTTCAAACTATTTTCTAAACATGAAGTAGCCCCTAGGAAACTACTTGAAATATTTTCATGGTTAGAAAGATCATGTAATCTCACTATGTAATCCGTGATCAAATTCAATTTTAACCCCCCCCCCAAATAATAACTGCAAAAATAATGTAAAAAATCATAGGAGATGTTAGTATCATCATTTCACTTCAAAATATAAAAAAAATTCAATAAGAAAATCAACATAGGAAGATCAAACTTGATAATAGATGAAATCTATATATTATATGTAATAAAGAGCTGATGAGGCTCTCCCCACACCTAAATCTAATTTTTTTTACCTTGATATTTCCAAAACACCACATGTCACACCATATAATAGTAGTAGATTCAAAAGAACCCAGTCTCTCGCAATGAACCATCTCTTTAATACCATTTTTAATAAACTATCCCATGATTAATAGACACATCACCCAACCTAACTCACCACTGGGACTGAAGGTAATTCTATATCCCCTAAGGATAACAATTAGTTCCAATGCATTACATAATAAAATTTTTAATTTATTTAAAATTAAATATTTTTTAATAAAATAGTCTATCATTATAGAAAATATTTAAGGGATCATTCATATTATTTTTCTATGAGAAATAAAGAAAACAATTATTTAATAAAACAAAATTAATCATAACCAAAAACAATTATTTAACCCCTTATATTTAGGAAAAATATCTAGATGATAAAATATAATAACATCATCTATGAATAATTCATAACATAGAATAATAAAATAAACTTAATATAGTTAATTTAAAGTATATCTTAGCTGATACATCACTAATAAAAAAATTATACCAAAATATTTGAGTTCCTCTATGAAACCTATTGTTTCTATGCAGAAGCCATCATACCCATTGGTTAAATGTAAATGATAATCAAATTGAAAAATGAAATTATAAAATAGAAACTTTATAATACATTTTACTTTCATGCACACAGTTGAATGTGTTTGTAGGGTGTGAGTACATATTATCTATAGTAACTTTCTAAAAATCCATTGAAATTACTTTTATTAAGAAAGTCATTAATGTATGTTTGTAATAAAATAGAAAATAATGTTCACTACTTTCAATTTAAATGTGAAAAATATAATATATATATATATATATATTATATTTTATAAATAATAAAACCTATCGATGTAAGGGAAATAAAAAGAAACTGATTTTCAACCCTAAAACATATTCTACTGATTTTATCCCTAAAACTCATTTTTAAAAATTTTTGAACCATGTATAAGAACTCAACATTAAATGAAACGTGTTTCTTTTATTTGTTTAACAAAAAAAATAATAAAACCCGTTAAATATCATTTAAGGAACTTATAAATCCATAGATAGAAGAAATCATAAAGGAATAATGAATCATCATACCGAATAATAATATAGAAATAATTAACAAACATGAATAGTAAAACTAGCCAATCAGTAATTATTAGGTTCAAGAAATTAAAAAATCGAAATCCCATATATAGAATTATGAATCATAAAATATTTACATGGGATAAATCCATGTTACTAACTTCATATGAACCCAAACTAGTGAATGAATCCTAAATATGACCAATAACTATCATCATATTCAATTTTTTCAGTCGATATTACTAGTCCATAAACAAATCCAAGAGGCTAAAGATAACATAGGTGAAACCATCCAAGGACACTCTGATACTCAGTTTTAACTCTAGTAAAATCAGAATCTCATCTGTAGTTTTCAGTCATCCTTGTAACAATATAGTTGCGTAAGATTCACATTACCAACCATGTATAGTGGTGTAACACCCTAAGTTTTATATATATATTTTCTGAATGAATAAGATTTTTCTAAAATCTAGAGTTACATTAAACACCACGTTAAACATTCACTACATGAAAAAATGGGTAAACTTGCCTTTTATAGGACACTATGTTTTAATAAAACCATGATATATTATTAATATAATTAGTTAAATTTGACATTTATAACCTACTTGTTTAAGATAGAGAAATTACTAATAATAAATAATTTATAATATTAATTATAATTTCTTTATATAAATCAAATATATTGATGGTGAAATACATAATTTTTGGTAGTCTTTATATGTTTCAAAAATACTATTTTCCCCAAAAGAATGTTTTAAATTATTTTTTGTAGATAATAATAAAATAAATTTTTGAAAATTATATAAAATTAATTTTATTAATAACATAATTTATTAAATCAAAATATCTAAATAATTTTAGGATGAATTTTTGTGATTTTTCTGAAACATATCATTTTTTGATCAATAATGAAAGATAATAAATTTTAATTGAAACCTATTTTTTCATTTAAATTATTTGTAAAGTTAAATTATATTTTTATTTTTGCACTCAAATTAGTTTAATAATACATACATTAATCCAATTTAGGTCATTGTAATCAATTTTACATTTAATTCTGATATAAAAACATTATAAAATATTGATTATTTGATCTTTAAAAACCCAGTTTCTCATCACATATGTTAGATTAATTTTAAATTAATATTTTAGAATTATATGAATTGAATATGAAAAAAAAGGATTTCATATTTTTTCATTAGAAAAATTTATATTTTCTAAATTGGTTAACTAAGTTTTTGACCAAATGAATAATAAAAATTGTGAAAATTATTTTCCATGATTAAGGTAAAAATTGATTTATCATGGGGTAAACTAAAATGGTAAGGGGAAATAATGATGAAATACATTTCCAACGCCCATTTTCTGGAAATATATAGACTTTAATCCTTCTAGTATCATTAATTATCCTTCTAGGATCCCTATTACATGAAAAACATTGGATGGAAGCCCTAGTTCTTAGAAATGTAAAAGTGTGTCACTCACCTCACTTATAAAAGGAAATAACTTATCCTATATTTCTCACACCTTAAAACCATTTTGGATCATTAAATATGTACCCAAATTACATAAAAATTCTCTCATCTCATCTTAGATCTAATTTATTCATATGAAATTCAACCGATAAATGATTTTGGTGCCGACATAACGAGGATACCCTAAAAAGAGATAACATTCATAATGATCATTTTTTTTATTTACTCTTTAAAATAAATCAATTATTATTATGTCATTCTCATATAATAACATCAACATCTCCCATATAATGATATTTTTTATTTTATAAAAATTATACGGAGCTGGCCTTAATCATTACATAATCTAATTAATTCAACTATAATTAAATTTCAGACAATCCACAAGATATTTTAGGTTTTAACTCTAAGATAATTAGTATATAAACTCATACGTATAAATTGATATATTAAAAATTATAAACTTCAACCCAAAATCCATTTTTTCAAAAAAATTAATCTTTTAAAACAAATCATGATTTCATTCTATAAAAAACAACATGACTTAAAAATACAATTCTTATTTTCCTTCACCTATCCATAAAGAATGTGAAAAATATTTTAAAAACGTTTTTTGAGCATAAAAATCTTAGTAAGATAATAAAAGAGAATAAATAAATCGTCAATCCATGAATGAAAAAAATTCACAAAGTTATAACTTTTACACATAAAACAAAAGCTCATTTTCTTACCATATAAAACCATAAGTTTCATATAAAACCATATCAAGATAACATAAATCCCAAAAGGTAACTTATGGAATAATTTTCAAATCAATCTTGTTTAAAATTTATCTTTATTTGTTACACTAGGAGAAACCATCCTAGTTAACCTTGAAATAACCATCATAGTATATTTTCAAAATCTCTTAAGATAAGCCAAAATAGTTAAATCTGTCCCATTACACAATCCATTGGAGATTTATAACAGGCTCTCCCACCCTTGGTTTATCATGAAAACACCCATACTTATTAAAAATTCCAAGGAACCAGGACATAAGCATAACAAATAAATATTGGATAAAGAACATTCCTCTTGAAAATAATTTTTCTATTTTAAATTATCTTTTCTCTTTTAAAAATCCACACACACATATATGATAACTTTTTATTTAAAAATATAATTTTAAACTTGTAAATGAAAAATCAAAAAACTAAATAATCATTAAATAAGTAAAATCAACTCATTCCATATAAGTAAAGAAATATTTCATTAATATAAAGTTTTTTAACAAGAAAATTGTATTTTTTTAAAGTCCCTTACAGATATCATATCATTGAAGTGAGAATTAATCAAATGAATAAAACATGTTTATTCACTATAAATACATATAATAAAAATTATATAATCAAAAGTAATATCACAAATAATCATAGCATGAAATAATTAATGATGTATAAAGTTAACACAATGAATGGAAATTCATTTAAGCATTCTCCTACATTATGTCATAAATCATTCTTCAATTGTACCTAATGTCTTGGATAATCAAAATACATTCAATAATTAATAAATATGAAACCTATTATTCATTTATTTGATTTATTATTATTTTATTATACTCTTTTATCCCCATTTGGATGTGTTATATAATTCAATTTAGTCATTTTGGGAGTGTTTGGTTCATGGATTTATGATTGGTTCCCATGAGTATAATAATGGGAGTTCTTATCAAATGGAATAGAAACTAAATAATTATAAATAAATGGTATTAATATGATTCCAAAATTGAAATTTATCTCATATATATTTTTTTCAAAGATTGTTATGATTCGTTAAATAAAATATTAATGGTAAATGTTTAGTTATTTTGGCGGTTTTTTGACCATCACAAACAAGTTTTTTTAATTAAATATTATACATATAAATTGGTTATAGAATAAGAATAATTGATATAATATGTATATTAAAATAATATTTAAATATAATAATTGTTTTTTGACAATATTTTAAGTTGGAAATAGAAAAAAAACTTGGCATCCCTTAAGGTGGTGATTCGACCCATTATTGATGATGTTTTTATTTTTAGAATAATAATAGAAGAGAAGAGTTTTATTGATGGATAATCTATTAAAACAATAATATTATAGTATATGTATGATATTAATTTTCTAAATTAAATTTTTATAGGTGATATGATGATAAGGTAGAAATAAATAATGAAGGAAATAAAGAATTTAAAAGATAAAGGATGATGATTTTACTTCTTCAATAACATCTCTTTAAGAACCTCCATAAGTCACATTGTTTTGGGTATATTAGTGATACCAGAAGGTATTATACATGGGTAAGATTGTTAGTAAGGTAATTTGTTATAATTTAGGCATGATTCAATGATTTGTTGGTGTGAGTGTAAGAGGTGGTGAGGGGGTGGAATTTATAGGTAGAGAGGAGGGGTGTTTTTGATTATTTTATTCATTTTTTTGTTGTTATTTTGGATCAAGACTATCAATAGTGTTGATTATTTTTAAAAAAATAAAGTAACTAGTTTATGTGACTATAATATAATGGGTTATTACATCATTCAGGGATCAAAAAATCATGTATTCACTTATAATGTCAATTAACGCAAATTATCATATGTCACTATTCACAAAATTCAACTATTTAAGATAAATCCCCAAAATTCACCCTAATAATATTTTAATGTGTAGAAATAAAATATGTACTCAATATTTTGAAAATAAATTTCTAAATATGTAAAATTTAATTTTTAATTTAAATCATAATTTATTTGAAAAATATTGATTTTAATATTATAATTCATTCTAAGACACTTTGAAAAATTAATTATGGTCTGATAAAATTATCTTATAATTACAATACAAAAAAATATTAGTTTATGAATATATTTTATGATAGAAAATATTATTTTAAATAGTTATATTATTTATAATATTTTAAATAAACATTTATGTTTCTCAAAAATAAGAACAATGAATTTCTCATTTTTACTGTATTTATTTACTTATCTCAAGATATTAATATATCATATTTTCACATATGAGGTACCTAAGTTTTATTTATAATTTCATCGGTGTAGTTATTATTATAAAGTCTAGATTATAATTCTTAACTGTTTCATTAATATTACTATTGGACACCTCATGTTTTAATCATGTTTTAATGATCACAAATTGTTACTCATGTTTAATCTATCTCATATCATTTGTATATGTGCTTGGTTTATTTATGATTCAATTAAATTCTCTCAAGATCGTTATTCCAATAAATCTTGACTGGTTATTATAAACATTATTAAACTTTTGTCTATATTTCTTTGATTTATGAATGATTAAGTCTAATTAATTCTGTGAATATTTCTGCTTAAGTCTATATACAGATATTTTGCTAAGTCTGAGAAATTGTGAGTCTACCACTAGTTATGATTTTTTTTGAAAAGGACCTAGACACCATGACCAGACACCGGGGCTAGAAACCATGATCCAGACACCGTGACCTAGACATTGTGACCTATACACCATAACCCAGACACCGTGACCCAGAAACCGTGACCCAGACACCGTGACCAGACATCGTGACCTGGACACTATGACCAGACATCATAACCAATTTCAGATCTGTTGAAGTTTGTGACACCGGTTCCTGACCAAGACATCATTAAAAGTTTGGCAATGGACCAGACACTATGATCCTAACACTGCATTTGTGCTACTGGTTCCTAATCTCTATAAACCTATGCCGTCATAACTATCACACCGCTCAAAGGTAAAGAAAAAGGCATCATTTCATGGTGAAACCGTTTCCATGTGACACAGTTTCCAGATAGACTGTGACATCATTCATTAATCTGTTTTGTCATTTTCAATTTAATTTCTAATGGTCATATTTGAGTCTTTTAAATTCACTGACATAAATAAATTTTTTTTGTAGACATGTCACCTGATTGTATGAGGTACGAGGTACAGGATACAGGCATCCTAGTCATGATCAGTCCCTAGGGGCATGTGTCGTGACTACCCCAAGTCTTCCTTCTGTTGGCCAGGGGATGATGACTTGCACCGGAAAGGCATATCCCTAAAATGGGAAGGCATTTACCTTTTAACCTATACAAACAGACAATCCAAGAACACAATAAGAAACAACAACAAAGTAAACTACTGTAGAAAAAGTGTGATGAATGTTAAGGGGTCGGAATACAAGTCCAACTGAAAATTACATGTATAACTGAAAAGTACAAACACCACTGAAAAGTAAAAAATAGCTCCTAGATTTTCCACTGAGGATCCTACTTGAAGGGTAGGTACATCTCACGATCAGTAGTCCCCATGTCACGTGACACCAAATATTCCAACTCCGAGCACCATCTGGTCCTAGCACCCTCAGCCTTAGTCAGTGATGTATGTACTCTACACAAGACACAATAAGGTACGGGCGTAGCCCATAAATCGGTGAGTATAACAACACTCAGTAGGGACCTCGAGACCTCTATAAGTCTCCTAGAGTTCCACAAAGGAAAAACCACAAATAAAGACATCATCTCTACTTAGGTAATTTCACATACATATACATAAGATATTAAGATATACTCATCTCATAGATGAAGGAAGAATACTACAAAGGTAACACCATGAAGGTAGAAATACCACAGAGGTAACACCATAGAGATAGAAGTACAACACAGGTAACTCCACAAATACAACACCACAAAGGAAGAATTACTGCAGAGAAAACACCACTAAGACTACACAATAAAGGTAGAATTACCACATAGGTGACTCCAAGAATACAGAAGTACCACACATGTAACCCATTGAAAATAGAAGTACCACACTTGTAAAATCATAAAGATAGAAGTACCGCATCGGTAACACCACAATGATAACCCCACAAAGGTAAAATAATCATCTCACAATTAGGTGTAACTTAAGTACAGAAGTACATATGATTAGTCGTAAGTTGGATCATCTTAGTCTATTAAGAAGCACTTATGCTAACCCACACAAGATTGTTAGGTAATAACCTCCACTAACCAACACAGGATATGACCCACACAAAATCGGTATGCGCTGACCCACACAGGATCTGTGAGCATTGACCCACACATTATTTGATAGATACTGACCCACACCGGATCGATAGATGCTGACCCACATAGGATCGACGTTCTTTCTTCATGTTACATCCTACCACAGGATTCCTCGCACCCATTGTGCTCGAGTTCTGTAGAATCTTTCCCTTGAGATATTATTCATACCTTGACTACCACTATGATTCAAAAATGAGTAACCTAATGGGACTCCATGATGTAATGGTTCTAATGTGATAGACGGTGCGTCAATCAGATGCCCAGTCTGTGAGTTATATGCGTTTTAGTCTCAAGGGCCCGGTTGGATTCAGGTTCGATCCTACCAGGTTGTACTCCAACTATCTTGAAAATTCAATTGGATTATACTAAATGGGTCATCTCAATCCAAGGATTTGAGTTCCATAGACATTTCATCAAATGGATGTCTGGTTCATAAGATATTGACCTTTGAGCGAAACTGGGCCTGGTGGAGTCTGGGTCCAGTCCGACCTGGTCGGACCGATGTGGCCCAACCCGGTTTGGGTCGACACGACCAAGCTCAGGTCCGACCTGAATGGTCTGGTCTAGGGAAAGGTCAAACCGCTGGCCCAAGGTCCATCCAACTAATCCGGCCCACAGTGGGGTCCACCCTAGCCAGTGCGGGGGGGGGGGGGGGGGGGGGTTGTGAGACCCAGGGTCTCCCAAACAACCTGGAGGTCGTTCGGCCTGTAATGCGGCGGTACCATGTAGGCGCTACCCGGTCTTCACCGAACCCTTTGTAGGCATGGTTTCCTCCTCCTCCATGGGGTTCGTTGTGGCCCCTTGCTCCCCAGAAGTATGCAAGTCATGCCACCCTCCTCTCACTCAGCTGACTGATGTGCCGGCCCCCTCCTCCAACCGTTGTGGCTGACGAACCACGACTGGTTCTTCAGGTGGCGCGAGTGCGCCGCCTACTCCCTCACGACCGACCAGTGTTTCAGCTACCTCCTCTTACTTCCGTGGATGATGAGTCGTGGCTGGTTGCTCCGGTAGAATGGTTGTGCCGCCTCCTCCCTCATGGCTGGCTAGTGTGTCAGTCGCCGCCTTTGTCCCTACTAGCGTCAATCGCTGGTTCTGCCGCATTGGCTGTCTTCCCTAGAGAACAAAAGGGTAGCAAGGTAGTGATGTGTCCAGGATGGGTTCGTTAGGCCCATTCCCTCTATGTTAGCTTGAAAACAACAAGAGGGGGGAAAAGGATGCTACAACTATTGAAATTAAAACCAAAAGTCAACTCTACCTCTAGAACGATGTAGAACACCCACGATTAAGGAAGCGAGTCAGTGTTCGTCTCTCCCACAAAAAATTTCCAATGACACCACTCATAAGTCATCCTTCAATTCGTGGTTCGGTGTCACCCATCACTACCTACTAGAAATGGACTTATCCTCAAAATTTGTGGCATCACGCCACTTTTTCAGTACTTCGTTGCTTTGTGAAGTAGTGTTGATACCTCTCCCAAAGCCGCATTTAAATAGTAGTGGTGGAGGGTGTATAACGCTCATGGGATTAATGAGGGTTCATTTTTTTGGAACCTTCATAATTTGCAATGATGTCGTTACAAAGGATTTGAAATATCATGAAATTTAATGGCTTCACACGTCGTTGGTCCCACACTGACGTTGTCCTTTGGAGGTAAAGAAACAATAAAATAACAATGTTATTTTATTTTATTTTATTTTTAATATCTAAAATCTAAATTTTTCTCAAGACCTACTGTGGTCGAAGTGAATCCTTCCATATGTGAATCCCAGTGTTGCAGATTCAACGGTGCACTATGATTTTTAATCCATGAATGAGATCCAAAGTAAGACAATTTCACTCGTGAGTTTACTGAATGTAACTTAAAAAATTTCATAAATTCATTCGGGGCACACCAGGTCTTAGAATCATGCACCGTCAATTTTCACAGACTTGTAATAATTCCATATAATTAAAAAAAATTATATCGGAAATCTGGGTCTTTACATTCTCCTCACCATAGGGATTTTCATTCATGCAAGCCACAATATAGACTAAGAAAACAAATGGGGTTATAGAGAACGAATCTGAGCCTCACGCTCCCATGTGCTCTCCTAAGGGTTCTCGTGCTGCAAGAAAATGCACACCAGTGGTATCGACCACCCATCAATATCTCCCTCCTATTGATCCTCAATCTCTTCTGGAAACTCCATAAACTTTGCTACATCATCAAAGTCCATCTCGTCATGGTCGATGATGTGTGATTGTTCATGCTTGTATCTATTTAGTTGGGATACATGGAAGATTTCATTCCCCACCATGAACTTTGGTGGAAGTTCCAAGTGGTATTCCACCTCTCCAATCCTCTGATGTATCTGAAATGGTTCGATAAACCACTGTGAGAGTTTTCCGCCTTGGACAAATATCTATAAACCACATCAAGGTGAGACCCATAAGAAGACATGGTCTCCCTCATCGAACTCCAAAGGCCTCCGCCTCCTGTTATCATAAGACTTCTGTCTTCTCTGTGCAGTCTTCACCTACTCTTGGATGATCAACACCTTCTTTTTGGTAGCACATACCAACTCTGGACCCATTAGTGATGACTCCACTTGGTCTGTCCGACATAGAGGTGATCTTCAAGGTCAACCATATAGGGCCTCAAATGGTGTCATACCAATGGAAGAGTGATAGATATTGTTGTATGAGAAATCCACCAAGGGAAAGTGAACCTACCAGTTGTAGTAAAAAAATATTGGACGCTAGCATGTAGCATGTCCTCCAGCATCCAAATGGTCTTCTCCGTCTGACCATCCATTTGTAGATGAAAGGTGGTTCTCAAACACAGCTGAGTCCCGAACACCTCTAGTAAACCCTTACACAACCAATAAGTAATACATGTTTCATGGTTAGATACAATCATCTATTCCACCCCATGAAGTCTCATAATCTCTTGTACGTAGATGCATCCCATTCCCACCACTCCTCCCTACTCTTGGATAGGTAGGAAGTGGGCCGACATGGTGAGTTGGTCAAAGATCACCCAGATAGAATCATGTCCCATGGACGTACGTGGAATCCCTACTACAAAGTCCATGGAAATACCATCCCAATTCCAATCTAGAACTTCTAGTGGATGTGTTAATCCTGCTGGAACCCGATCCATGGCCTTCACTTGATGACAAGTGTGGCATCATGAAAAAAACCCTGCCACTTCTTCCTTTATTCCTATCCACCAGTGCTGATGCCGGAGGTCCTGGTACATCTTCACCACACTAGGATGTATAGCCAGAGGGGGCATATGAGACTCCATCAACACCTCCTCCTGTAGTACCAAGGGTACCATGGTACGTCCTCTAAAGAGGATGATATTCTCCCCATCTTCAAAAAATCCATTAGGTTCTTTTCCTTAGGATATCTGAGCATGTCGAGCCTCGCAATCAATGTCCCCTAGTTGTGCCTCCTGAACTCACCAATGAAGTTGGGGAGTGACTGTCATAGAATAGAGGTAAGTTTTTCTAGCTCTATCCAAGATGGATATCTGTAATGCGTCTAGCTTATCTGTCACCTCACTCAGCAACTGTAGACCAAACCTCCTACTGAGTGCATCTTATACCATGTTCCCATTCCTATGATTATTGACTATCTAAAAGTCATAGTCCTGGAGGAACTCTATCCATAATTGTTATCTTAGGTTCTGGTCCTTCTGAGAAAAGATATACTTGAGACTCTTGTGATCAAAGTAGATTGTTAAACATTCTCTCGTAAAGTAATATCACCACATCTTCAAGGCGAAGACCAATACTGCTAATTTCAGGTCATGGGTAGCATAGTTCTACTCTTGTTGTCTCAGTGAACCATAATCGATCACTAATCGCTCATGCATCAGGAAAACCCCATGTATGGTCCTTGATGCATCGTAGTAGATTACATACCCAACGCCCTCTTCTGGTAGTCTCAAGATTTGGCCACCCATCAGTCTCTACCTTAGCTCTTGGAAACTCTGCTGGCATCTATACATCAACACAAAAGGATATCCCTTCTTCTCCAAAGATGATAAGGATGTCACAACTCTAGAAAAGTCAAGCAGGAATCTTCCATAGTATCCAGCAAACCCTAGGAAACTCTACTTGTCAGTCACACTCCTGGGTGGCTCCTAAGAAAGTACACTCTCTATTGTCACTGGATCCACTGTAACTCCAGCCTCTGAGATAACATATCCTAGAAAGTTGACCTCTCATATCCAGAACTGGAACTTTGAGAGCAACAATAAAGCTAGTGTTCTCAGTGTGTATCCAGAGCTATCTATAGATGATAGTCATGCGCCTCCTCTATCACTGAGTATATAAAGATGTTGTTAATGAAGACCACCACAATGTGATCAAGGTATGGATGAAATATCCAATTCATGATTTCCAAGAACACTACTATGGAATTGGTTATTCCGAACAAAATAACCAAGAACTCATAGTGGCCATACCGATATCTAATGGTCGTCTTCTGTGCATCCTCATCTTGTACCCTGAGCTGATGATATCCTGATCTATGGTCTATCATCGAAAACCATCAATCTCCCTTCAGCTAATCGAAGAAATCATCAATCCTTGGAAGTGGATATTTGTTCATTGTGGTCAATTGGTTATGGCACCGATAGTCCACCCTGAATCTCAAACTTCCATCTGCCATCATGGGGAACAAAATCGAGGCTTCCCATGGAGAAACACTGGGCCTTATGAACCCATTACTCTGTAAGTCCTCCAACTGTACTCGTAACTCATGAAGCTCCGTGGGAACCATCTGATATACTGGTGTAGATATCGGTGTCGTCTTAGGGTATTGGTTGATGTAAAATTATTCCCCTCTACGTGAAGGTATTCCCAGAACATCATCAAGAACGACATAAGCATACTGGTCCACCACTATAGGATAGCTCAGACTCTCAACATCAACTACCCCATGGGTAAGGCTGGCCAACTGATGTGTGATCGGCTGGACCCTCTTCTGGGTAAGTCCATCTTGTGCTACAAAGGATCCTTTCTCTCTGATGAAGGAAAATCTTGGTCCCATCCTCGCAGACACACAACACTTTGTGCCTAATACAGTCAATCTGAGCATGGATTGTGGATAACAAATCAATACCGTTGATTACATCATATGGCCTCGACGCCGCTACTAGATGATCCAAGCTAAAGCTCTCGCCTCCTAGAATAAGCTCACATAGCCAGCACCACTGTGTAATTGTTAATTCCCCTCATGTGGGAGTCTCTAACCGTAAGGATTGAGCCAACGGCTCCACCAGATTCTCAAAGAATTGAATGAGGGTCGTGGAAATAAAAGAGTGACTGGAGCCTATTTTTATAAAAAAAATTATTTAAGGTAGAGTAAACAGAGATCCTACTTCTAATCATTTCTGACGTGTCGTGGTCATAGGCCTCAGTTTCATGGAGCTGATCTCGTCCCTATCCACCTACTCCCTATAGATGGGGTGGACCACCTGGAGTTGGTAGTAGTAGAACCTCAAATCTCTATCCACCACCTGTTGCATAGCCTGCTCCTCTTCCACATTTTCCTTCTGCCTACGGACCTCCCCAATCAAATCTCTACCTTCGTCTAGGCGGTCCCTCGACTGTCTGCTGGTTGTATGTATAGTGGGTTGGGCAGTCACAGGCCATGTGACCTAGCCTGCCGCATGAGTAGCAATGCCTGCTCCTAATATATCATGATCTATCCCGTGATCCCCACACCACTAACCCTATATCCTGCCATCGTACACCAAAATGTCTAGACCACTTGGGTCCCTACATCATCCACCTACTACCTGCTAAAGATGACTCTACTTCCTGACATCCAGTTGTTTCTATCGTTATCGATTTGTTCTCATATAAGAATCTATCCACTAAAAGTGCTTTCTCTAGCACACCATCTTGCTGCGGATTATTGAGTGATATCATTGATTCTCTGATCTCCCATCAGAGACCTTGCTCAAAGGTCCTGGCCCTGAAGAAAGGATCACGTAACAAGTCAGTGGAGTGGTATAAGGGATCGGTAAGCCTCACCGAGTACTGTACCAGAGTCATGCAGCCCTGCTATAAGTGCAGTTTCTCCTCTATATGAAATGAGCGCAGATTCGGTGGGTCGAACTCTGCCCTAAAAGGCTCTTGAAGTCCGCCCTGATGTGGTTCACCTCGTCATATAACTAGAGCATCAAGATCCACCATCTCACAGATGCTTCTTGAAAAAGATACACTTCTAGGATCACTATAAGGTTTGTTGGTGTCCCAACCAGGTGTAAAACTCTTGATATGAGCTCCAGCCAGTCCTCAATGGCATGCGGGTTCATCTCTATTCAGAACCTCAGAGGCCTCTTCTGCTGAAACTTGTGCAACATGCTCAGTCATCGTGCATCCTCTGCTGGTGGGTCTGGTGGTAACGAATTCTCAATAGGAAGTGGTGTTTCATGTATACCACCTGAAGGTTCTAACGTCGTAAAAGGGCCTTGCACCGAGGCCTCATCTCTCGGTGGGCTGTCATCGCGTACTCTCTCAAGAATCCTCGTTGGTTGTCGATGTGGTGACATCCTGAAAGAAGATAGGTGTGCAATAGTTAATAAGTTATTCTTGGTGAGATGACTCGAAGAGAACACAAGAATGTCTTTTTAGAAATACACGCAATCAGTGTTTCTGTGCACTGAGTCAGAAATCAGAATTCAGGGCCTTGGTGTATGGATACGTCAGCCTCCGCACCAATAATAGATTCCCCAAACAGAAAACCACACTCATAACACATAACACTATTCGCACATATAGAATTTTAGAGTCCTAGTTCATTGGTAGAAACGAATCCTCTGATACCACTTTGTTATGACTAGTCCCTTGGGTCCTTCACCATGACTACACCAATCCCACCTTCCATAGGCCAAGGGCTTGTGACTAGCACTAGAAAGGCGTATTCCTAAAACATGAAGACATTACCTTTTTATCTGGTACAGACACATAGTCTCAAAACACAACTAGAAGAATCCATGAAGTAAACTACTACAGTACATGTGTATTGAAAGTAGTGGTTCCAGAATACAATCCCAACTGGAAAGTACAAGTACAAGTAAAAAGTACAAAAACAATTGAAATGTGAAAAAAGATCTTGGATCATCCATCGAGGATCCTACCTGAAGAGTAGGTACAACTCACGATCAGTAGTTCCCGCATCACGTCACACCAATTAGTCCATCTCCAAGAAACATCCGGTCCTATATCCCTCAGCCTTGATCAACGTTGCACATCATCTACACAAGACACAACAAGGTGTCGGCATAGCCTGTGTAGGGATGATTATAACGGTACTCAGTAGGGACCCCGAGACCCCTGTCGGTCTCTTAGAGTTCCACAAAGCAAGACATTAAATCTATTTATGTATATTCCCATACATATACCTAAGTTATCGAGATATAATCATCTCATACATGAGGGAAGAATACCACA
This sequence comes from Viscum album, assembly GCA_963277665.1. Classification (NCBI taxonomy): domain Eukaryota; kingdom Viridiplantae; phylum Streptophyta; class Magnoliopsida; order Santalales; family Viscaceae; genus Viscum; species Viscum album. Next base: position 1,493,780,547 of record OY728147.1, on the reverse strand, counting down.
AATGTAACACCATGAATGTAGAAATATCTCATAGGTAACACCTAAGAGATAGAAGTACCAAACCCATAATGCCAAAAAGAAAACACCACAAATGTAGAAGTACCACATAGGTAACACCACTAAGACAACACCACAAAGGTAGAAGTACCACACAGGTAAAACGACAAAGATATAAATACCACACTGGTAACACCACGAAGATAGAAGTACAACACAGGTAACATCATGAAGATAGAAGTACCACATAGGTAACACCACGAAGATAACATGGTGAAGGTAGAAGACTCATCTCACAATTTGGTATAACTTAAGTACATAAGTACATATGATTAGTCATAATATAAATCATCTTATTCTGTTAAGAAGGACTACTGCTAACCCACATAGGATCGTTAGGTAATAACCCCCACTGACCCACACAAGATCTGACCCACATGGGATCGGTATGGGCTGACCCAAATAGAATCGCTGAGCACTGAGCCACACAGGATCCGATAGATGTTGACCCATATAGGATCGATAGATGCTGACCCACTTACGATCGATGTTCTTTCTTCATGTTACATCCAACCACAAGATTCCCCACACCCGATGCACTCAAGTTCTGTAGAATCTATCCCTTGAGATATAGCTTATGCCTCCAATTCCACTATTCTCCAAGAATCAGTAACCTAAAGTATCGCCATGTCGTAAGGCTTCCAATGCGACAGAATGTGCATCAATTAGATGCTCGTTATGTGATTTATAAGAATTTCAGTTCTGAGTGCCCTGTTGGATTCGAGTTTGATCCAACCTAGCCTTACTTTAACTATCTCCAGAAATCTAGTGGATTATATTAAGAGGACCGTCTCGATACAAGGATCCCAGCACCGGAGACGTTTTGCTAAACGGACATCCAGTTCTTAAGATATGACCCTTTAAGCAAAACTGGGCTTGAATGGGTCTGGGTCCGGTCCGACCCAGTCGGGCCCACCCACCCCGAACCGGTCTAAGTCGACCTGATCTAGTTCAGGTCGACCCGACCTGGTACGACCAGGTTGGGCGGGTCCATGGTCGAGCCCAGCCCGTAAAGGGGCACTACCCGGCCCATACGGGGAACAACTTGACGGTCTTTCCTACTGTAGGGTCCGCCCTAGCCAACATGGGGGGGGGTAGGGGATGAGACCCCCAATCTCATTAATGGCCCGGAGGCCATTCGGCTTGTGAAGCGGTGGCACTACATGGGCGTCATCCGGTCGTCGGGGAACCCACCGGATGTGCGGGTTCCCCCTCCGTCGTGGGTTTTGTCACATACCCTTGATCACTAATGGCATGTAGGTCGTGCCACCCTACAATTCTGAGGCCGACTTCCTCCTCCAACCACTGTGGCTAACAATCTGTGGTCGGTTTCTCCGGTGGCGCGGGTGCTCCTCCTGCTCCCTCGCGACCGGCCGGTGTGTCGGTTGCCTCCTCCGACTATTGCAGCTGACGATCCACGGCTGATGCCTCTTGCGGGATAGGTGTTCCACCTCCCTCATCGCTTCCATGGGGTGTGTTGGCTTCCATCTTGGACCCTTCCGGCACCGATCCCTGGTACCACTGCACCAACGATCTTCCATGGAGAATGAAATGGCAGCAAGGTAGCAGAGGGTCTGGGCTGGGTTTTTTAGGCATGCGCCCTCGATGTTAGCTTGAAAACAACACGAGGGAGGAAAATTCATTCTAAAATACTTGAAATGAAAACCAAAATTAAACCATTACTCATGAATGATGTAGAACGCCCGCGTTTGAGGAAGTGGGTCACCGTTCGTCTCTCCCTCAAAAAATGTCCAATGACGTCACTCGTACGTCGTCCATTGGTTCATGGTTCGGTGTCACCCGTCGTCGCCCGCTGGAACTAGCTCCATCCTATAAGGGTTTGTCATCACATCACTTTGTCAGTACTTCATTTCTTGGTGAATCAGTGTCGATACATCTCCCCAAGCTACATTTAAATAGGAGGGGGGAGGGCGTCTAATGCTCGTGGGATTTATGAGGGTTCATTATTCTGGAACCTTCCTAATTCCATTTGATGTCTTTACTTAGGATTTGAAGGTCAAATCCATTTAGTGGGTTGAAACGGCGCTGGTACCACATTTCCTCTTGTCCATTGGAGATAACTAAAGAATAAAATAGAAATTTAATTTAATTTATTCTTTTATAAAAAGTTTAAAATTTAACTTTTTCTCCACACCTACAGTGGTTGAAGTGAAGCCTCCCATATGAGAATATTGGCAATATGGTTTCAACGGAGCCCTTGGATTTTTAATTTGAGCATCAGTTGAAGTGTTAGAAGACGCCTCCTGCATTTACAGAACGTCCCATAAAAAAGTTCTAAAATTCATTCCGGGCACACCAGGCCTCGGAACCACGTGCCATCAATTTCTGCAGTCTCGTAAGAATTCAATATAATTAAAAAAATAACATGGAAATTTCGGGTCTTTACAATCCTGTCAGCTTTAACACATGCACTCCAAGATTAAAAAGAAATGTGTGGCCCAAAAACAAAAAGTTGGTAGATCAAGAGAAGCACATGCATTCTTGAGAAAAGAACTTACACATGCAACACGATACATCTGAAGAACCAATTAAGCATTCATGAATACAAATAATAGTATACCATAGATCAGAGTCAAGAATATCTTCACAATACAAACTCCATAAAGAACACGAGCCAGGTCTAACTGGAAACTAGAGCACCAGACATGTGATACTGTATTTCTCTCAAGAGGACTCGATACTTGCATCTACTTCATCCTAGAAGTCCGGAGCTGCATAGAATAACACTCAGAGCACTTATAACCTTATCTCATAATATTTTCTATGTTGAGTATTATTTTTAGCTTTCGAATAGTTTGTGTGTGTCTATGTATTAAAACACACACAGTCTCCTATAATAAACTTAAGGATAGAAGATACCCTTCCTCGGATATCTTATTTGTCTTGTTTACTCTCATAGATAACTGTGGAAGAGGTCCCTATGAGAACAGATAGTTTATAACAACAAAGAACTGTGGAAGAGGTCGTGTGACCAGGACAATCCTGTGTACTATTGTTTACCCCGATCCAAGGTGTGGATCAAGTTTATTAATATAAACTACTTGGTGGAAGGTGATCACCATGTGAAGTGAATTAAGTATCGTCTTGAGACTGAACTAATTTTTGTATATATGTTGTGTTGTTTAATTTAGTTTTCTATGTTTTACTATATGTTTCCGAAATCACTAGATTTACTTTGATAGTTAATCTTAGACAGAAGTTATATTTTTTACCTTATTAGAATAGCTTCAAAAGTAATATCAATAACTGGTATTGAGATTAATGAGAATTAATCAATCTTATGAGAATTTTTTTGACCATTCAAATTTTGTTGACCGTATTACCTTGATTAAATGGGATGTTTTTATTTTCATTGGGGAATATTTTAAGAAATATTTTCATACCGAAATTTTTATAGATACTCAATTCACCCCCTCTAGATTAATCTTCTCCGACCAAAATTTGGTTACAAAGGAGGATGTTATTCCTGTTAAGATTCTATTTTTGAAACTATTCAACTGTGATTTTAGTTTTACATTAAAGATCTGTAAATTTCTATTAATTAAAATTTCTATCTCTTTCAAAGTATTTATTTAATATGGAAAAAATAGACCGGAAGGTGCTACAACAAACAGACCTTTATTCTTTAATGGGACCAATTATGCCCAATGGAAAATTAAAATGAAAATGCATTTAGAAAGTATGGGTTTTGAAATTTGGTCTTCAATTATATATGAGTATGATTCCTACTACAGATATAATCATTAGGTATGATAGATCCAAGACAGCTTACAATAACAATTGCAAAGCCATTAATGCTTTATATTTCTCTTTAGAAGATGGGTAATTTAACAGAATTTCTGCACATAAAGCTACCCTTGAAATTTGGGATACATTTTCTATTTCACATGAAGGAACATATAGTGTGAAATAAATGAGAATTAATACATATACTATTTAACATGATTACATTAATATGAAACTAGATGATCCTATTTATGACATGTATCTCAATTTTAATGAATTTTTTAATATAATGATTTCTCTTGCAATATAATTTAATGCCAAATAAAAAATAATGAGGATTCACATATGCCTACCTGGTAGAGGGAGAAAAAAATTTGTCTCTATTATAGATTCATGCGACATCAACAAGTTACATGTAAAAGAACTCATTGGGAAACTAATGATATATGAAGAGTATTTGAATGTCAACAAGGAAGAGGAGGATGAACCCAAAAGAAAATTTGTAAGATTTAAGACTACCACCTCTAAACACAAAGAAATAGGGAAATTGGAAGATTATGTAGAAAGTTCCATAAGTTAAAAATCATCACCTGACACTTATGAGGAGATGGTTCAATTAACCATAAGGTTTAAAAGATTTTACAAGAAGCATAAATTTTTCAAAAATCCTAACTTAAAATGAATATATAATCAAAAGGTAAGCTAAAAGAATGACTGGAAAAGAAGTGGCAAGTATGATGAGATAGTATGCTATGAATGTAAGTGAAAGTGACATGTAAAGGTTGACTGTCCTAATATCTATTTCAAAAAAGAAATATGAGGACAAATATATAATGTATAAAAAATAAATGAAAGCAACATGGGGTTCTTCTAAGGATAGTTCAAGTGAATTAGAATATTCACATGATGAACAGGATAACAAAGCCAATATGTGTTTTATGAAAAACACGTCCAAGATAACACTAGAATCTCTTGTACAAAATTCTTATTATTCAAGAGATAAAAGTTATTATGAGCATATGTATAAATAAGAAATGTTTGAGTATTTTAATATTATTTAAGAAACATGTAATAAACTAAAAGTTCCATAAAAGTATTTAAAGAAATAGTATTCTCTTATCCGAACTGTTAAATATGAACTTACTATAGAAAGATAGAAAAATGTTCAATTACCCAAAGAGAAAAATGAACTAAAGATATCTAATGAGAAATTGAAAAAGGACCTTTAATGGTTTAGTAATGGTAAATATAAATTGGTTAAAATTCTAGGTAAATGGATTTCTACTAAATATACTAATGGTATTGGCTATCAACTTGGAGAATTTTTTTTGGTAAAACAAATTTGTTTCTAGGTCTAGGACATACAGCTTTACTCTTAGTTCTAGAAAACATCTAGCTACTTCAAATTATGATACACTTTGTACTATATCAATATTTTCTTGAACAATAGAGTTTATTTTTCAATTACTATACATAATTCTTATCGGAAACCTATGAGGTAGATGGGGGTTCTTAAAGAACTAATCACTAATATTACTAGAACCAAACAAATAAGGGTACCAAAGTTTGTTTTTATTTCACTATTTTTTAAGAAAATTTCTTAATGATATCCTATAAAAACTTATGGTACTTGGACCATGGGTGTTGAAGACACATAACAGGAGACTATTGATGCATCACGAACTTAATAAAAATTGATGGTGCACATGTCACCTTGGGTGAAAATGCCAAAAGAAAAATCATTGGACTTGGCCAAATCAGTAACTCAAACTCAGTTTTAATTTCAAAATTACTTTTTTTTGATGGATTGAAATATAATTTTCTTAGTATTTCACAACTACGTGATGATGTATTTCATGTTAAATTTAAGAATGATGATTTAAATGTTTTTAATTCTAAAAATGAATTTTTGTTTTTAGCTTTGAGAAATGAAAATTTATACTCTGTTAACTTAGATTATTTAGTTTCTAAAAATGCTTCATGTTTAAGTGTATTTCACAAAGAGTATTGGCTTTGGAATAGGAGAATAGGACACTGGAATATTCACTCCCCTAGAAAGCTAACTAGAAAAATCTTAGTCAACGATCTACCCAAACATGAGTTTCCAAATGATAATGTGTGTAATCCCTGTCAAAAGGGAAAGAAACACAAAATTTACTTCAAACAAAAGAAAGAAGTTTCAACTTCTCAACCTCTCGAATTGGTTAACATGGATTTTTTGGACCATATAGAGTTTCTAGTTTAAGTTGGAATCCGTGTGTTTATGTTCTTATAGATTACTTTTCTAGATTTACTTGGACATTCTTTTTGGATCAAAATTGTGAATCCTCCTCTCATTTAACCAAATATTTTAAAACTTTAGAAAATAATAGTGGAATTTGAATTAAATCCATAAGATGTTATCATGGCCATGAGTTTGAAAATAAAGAGTTTGAATCCTTTTTATCACAAAATGGCTATAGTCGTAATTTCTATGCTCGAAGAACACCTCAACAAAATGGAGTTGTTGAAAGAAGAATTAAAACCTTGCAAGAGATTTTAAGAACCATTCTTATTGAATATGACTTACCTATTTATTTTTGGGCTGAAGCTATAAATATATTATTCTATATTATCAATAGAGTGTTGATTAGAACCATTCTTAAAATAACTCCATATGAGTTATAGAACAATTAAAAACTCAAAGTAAGATACTTCAATGATTTTTGTTTCAAAGTCTATATCCTTAATACTATGGAAAATCTTGAAAAACTTTAATACAATAGTGATGAAGGAATATTTCTAGGATATTCAATCACTAGTAAATCATGTAGAGTGTTTAACAAAATAATTAAATGGGGGGATAAATATGTCCATTTCAAGTTAAATGAGACAAATCCACTTGATCCTAAGACCAATATAGGGAACCTGGAGGATAATGTGTCAAATATGGAAATTAATTCAAAATCCTCTGACCATCCTGCAATGAAATCTATGAAAACTTCTAGTTCTAGTAATTATTCATATTCAAGTCATAATGAACCTGAAACTACCGATGAGCCTTAATTCACCAGTCCCTCTTTTTCTAGAGTTGTTAGAACCCTTAAGAACCATTCTTTAGATGATGTTGTAGGATATTTGGCTAAAGGAACTAAAACTAGAGATTATCTTATAAATTAGGTTGAACATCAAGTTTTCTTGTCACAACATGAACCTAAAAATATTATTGATGCTCTCAATGATAAATTTTGGGTGATGAAAATGAAAGAAGAACTTAATCAGTTTGAAAGGAACAAATATTGGAAACTTGTTAATAGATATAAAGACACATTTAACATAGGAATTAAGTGGGTGTTTATAAATTAGGTAGATTAAGAAGGTAAAATATTTATAAACAATTCTAGATTGGTTGCATAGGGCTATAGTCAAGAAGAAGGAATTGACTATGAGGAAACCTTTGCACCAGTAGCTAGACATGAAGCCATCAGAATTTTTGATTTCTTATGTTGTACATATGAATTTCAAACTATATCAAATGGATGTAAAGAGTGTATTCCTAAATGGTTATATAGTTAAGGATGTCTTTGTGGAGAATCCCCCTTGTTTTAAAAATCCTCACTTTCCCAATCATGTTTTTAAATTATCAAAAGCATTATATGGTTTAAAACAAGCTCCAAGAGTTTTGTATGATAGATTAAGTACTTTTTTTTAAAATGTTTTAAAAAAGGAATAAATGATCCAAACCTTTTTATAAAACGAATTTATAATGATGTTTTAGTATTTAAATTTTTTTTAGATGATATTATCTTTGGATCTTCAAAAAATTATTTATGTATTGAATTTTATAAAATGATGAAAATTGAATTTGAAATGAGTTTAATGGGTGAATTAAAATTCTTTCATGGATTTAAAATCATTCAAAATAATGATAAAATTATTTTAAATCAATGAAAATATACTAGAGATCTTATAAAACGTTTTGTCTTGGAAAACACTAAAAGTAATGACACTCCAATGAGTACTACTTGTAAGTGTGATCTTGATAAAGATGGAAAATATGTTGATCAGAACACTAATAGAGGAATGAATGGAAGATTACTCTACATAAATACAAGACGACATAAAAATTGGTTTAGTGTATGTATGTGTGATAATTTTAAATAAAATACTATGTAATATCATTTAAATGATGTTAATATAATTTTAAAATACCTCAATCATATACACAATCTAGGGCTACTCTATCCCAGAGGAAAAATTAGTTGAGTTAGATAGCTATTCTGATGCAAGTTTCCATGGTTGTAAGTTAGATAGTAAGAGAACCTCTGAAACATGTCACTTTTAGGCAAGTCACTAGTATCATGGCGTATTATGAAACAAAAAGCTTTGCATTATCTACTACCGAAGCTGAGTACATAGCTACTAGTAGTTGTTGTGCACAAATTTTGTGGATGAAACCCACATTACTAGATTATAAATATTAATTCAAGCATGTACCTATAAATTGTGACAATAAAAGTTCTATTAACATCTTAAAAAATCATGTTTCACACTCTAGGAAAATACATATTGATGTAAGACGTCTCTTTTTGAGAGAACATTATCAAAAAGGTGACATCACTTTGGAATTCATTGGAATTGAATATCAGATCGCTGATATATTCATCAAACCATTAAATTATTAAAGAATAGATTACACCATACATGAATTAGAAATGATAAATCATAAGTAGTAAGTGTACTGTTTCAAAACTCATTGTTTCACTGTTTATGGTTACACAAGTCATTGTCTTAAGATTTCTATCTAACTCTTATAGTTATATGGTTTAATATCATAAAGGTTCTATCTCATGTTTCTGGTCTCACCGTGAAAACATGTTTTGGTCTCACTATCAATGTTTACTCCAGTCTCACTATAAGGACACTTTTTCATTTTATTTACATATTATAACCCATGTCGATGTAATTAATTTTTTTACTCTTTTTCTTTCCCACTCTTCTAAATTTGCGATGCTCGATATCCATAAATGATAAAAAAAATAAGTTTAAATATTTTCTTCACCTGAAATCTCTTCTCTCAAATCGTAATCCCTCCTTCAACGCTTCATCTACCTCTCTCTGTCATTTTCTCGAACCTTTTTTGATTGAACTAGATGAAGCACCCGTACTCTTCGACTCTTGAGAAGCATGTATCTCAAAAGAAAATGAAAAGATCACTGAAGATAGCACCCAAAGGTCCTCTAAAACCAAACCTTCTTCACCGAATAGCGGTACCAGAAAAGGAAATATGCCCTATGTGGCTGCTATCGAGTTAGTCTATATTGTTAAAGTACTAAAAGAGAGGGAATGGTAGGATTGGTTCACAAAGGAGACAAGGTTGATTTACCCAAATCCAGTTCCTCGGTTTTATCAGTTTGTTCAATTCTAATTTGATACAAAAGATGGTTTTGTTGTATTAACCTATATAAATGGCCAAAGATATAACATTTATTCGAGGTTATGGGATTATTTCCTAAGGATAACTCATGAGATAATTTTTACAGACTACTAGAGAGGTTCTCCTCCTCCAAGTGAGGTATTTGTTTTTGAAGAAGCCTTGGGAAGCTTGACTGGAAATAAAACAAGATGAAGAGATATTGATGCTAAGCTAGATGGTGAAACCAGATTATTGTTTATGTTTTTTAGAATCTGATTAGTCTAAGAAAATGAGATTTTTCTACACTCAAGTATCAGAATATATTTTTGATACATATTATGAATAATGGACACAAGATTAACCTATATATGTATTTTATACTTAATATGTGTTAGTTGACAAAGACAACCTCAATGTCAGCCTATTTATTCTACTCAAATATAATCTCTACTAAGGTTCATGCTAAAGGACTAGTTGGACCAGATGAGGAAGTCATTAAGGGCTATGAATTTTTTATCTTAAAGGTTACAATCAAAAAAATTAAAATCAGTTGAAATCCATGAAGAAAAGAATGGGTGGAGGATAATGACAGGGTTTATGAAAAGTTCAACCTGGTTGAGTATTCTTCAAGACCTAATAACATCTCTGATCTTGGTTTGAAACCAGATGAAATCATTGACTATCCTGTTGATGAAGAGGAGGAGGAAGTTGTTGCACCTACAGGGGAAACTGTCTGGGATAATGAAGGCAGTGGACCTGTTCCTAAAGTCATATCTAATAAAGACAAACCTATTCCTAAAAGAACTATTGTTTTTGGAAGAAGAACCTAATTGTAGAGAATATTCTATTGTTAATGTAAAGGAAAAGGCTATTCTGGAAGAGCATCTAGGAGAAGATCATTTTCTTGTGAAAGACGTAGCATTTGAGGAACACTTAGAGGAACTTGTTTTTCATGATATTATCTCATATATTGAGGAAATAATGGATAAATACTTCTAGTTGGATAGAAAATATGTGGGTGAAGATATTGGGGATTTATTTTTTGAAATAGATCAAAGAACTTAATCTCTTGGTCATATGACAGATGCACTTGTTGAGGGGGAGAATCACCCTAATCTGGAAGGTGTTGAAATTTGTAATCCAGTTGATCAAAGCATTGTGAAAACATGGTATAAAATAACTAGATACATTTAAGTGAATGATTCCCAATAAGCCTCAGTTAAGAATATGACAATCCATTTCATCTACCTTGTAAAGAATATGAAAATCCCTCATGTCACTCAAGATTTCAAAACACAAGTTCAAAAGATGAAATATTTCACTTTTTTGTTGGACAAGTTCATGGAGAACAAATATGACTTTGATAAAGAGATGCAGTATGGTGGTGAGATTATTTATGACTTCATCATGTTATTAAGGCCTCATCTTCATGTGTAGAGAACTACTATTGTGGCTTCTGTAGCTGCACCCTTGCATCCTGGTTTACCCACCTTATAATTCAATGCCTTTTCCTCTACCTCTATGACTGTCTCTTAGGCTCTGAGTAAGATAAAACCAATTATATTTGACAAAACATTACCTCAATCTTCCACAAAACCTACCTTGACCCCTTTTATTTTTGAAGGACTCCCTCTTCCTTCTCTGAAATTTGGTCCACTCCCTTATTCAACCTCTACCTCTGCTCATGTGGCTTCTCGCAATGTTACTGCTAAGGGAAAAGAGAATAAAACCAGTGCTGAAGAACAGTTTACACTATCATTTGATAGGGATATTTTTGTATTTTTGTTGCCAACTATTTTTAATGAATCATCTTTCTCCATCTAATTCTCTATGAACTCTTATTATATATTCTCTTATTTACTTTTGTACTCTTTTTGATAATCCCAACAGGGGGAGAGAAATGTAATCTAAGGTACACACATCACACTAAAATCATATATCTCACTCATATAATTTGTGATCATCAAAAATGGGGATATTTTTGTGCTCCTCGTGTTTTAATAATGTTTTAATGATCAAATATTTTTACTCTTGTTTAATCTATCTCATATCATGTGTAGATGTGCTTGGTTTTTCTATTCCTCAAATAAATTCTCTCAAGATCTTGATTCATATAAATAATGACAAATTATTATAAAATATATTTAACTTTGGTCTATAATTATTTCTTTTATAAATGATTATGTCTAATTCATTCTGTAAATATAACTACTTATGTAAATATACATATATTTGGCTATGTTTGAGAAACCGTGAGTCTACCACATGTTCTAGTTATTTGGGAAAGGACCCAAACACCGTGACTAGACACCGTGACAAGACACCATGACCAGACACTCTGACCCAGACACCGTGACGAATACACCTTGACCCAGACACCGTGACCGAGACACCATGACCCAGACCCCATGACCACACACCTTGACCCAGACTCCATGACCTAGACACCGTGACAAGACATTGTAACCAGTTTTAGATCTTTTGAAGTTTGTGACACTGGTTCCTTACAAAGACATCGTTCAAAGTTTTTCAACGGACCAGACACCATGATATTAACACAATATCAGTACTACTAGTTCTTGATCTCTATAAAACTATTCCATAATATCTATCTCACCTCTCAAAGGAAAAAAAGAAGAAACCGTTTTGTGGTGACACCATTTTCTAGTGACATCGTTTCCAGAAAGACTGAGCCACCATTATTTAATCTATTTTGTCATTTTCAATTTAATTTCAAAGGGTCATATTTGGGTCTTTTAAATGAACTGACATAATTAATACTTCCTTGTATACATGTCACCTAATATTATGCGGTATGAGGTGCAGAATACAAGAATTTTGTCAGCTACAACAAATGCACTCTAAGAAAAAAAAAGCGTGGCCCTGAAACAAAAATGTGTTAGAGTAGTAGAAGCAAAAGAATTCTTGATAAATGAACCGACACATGCAACATGATACCTATAAAAAAATAAAAACTCATTCATGAATTCAAAATATGGGATACCATAGATCAGAGTCAATATCATCTTCTCATTACAAATTCCACAAAGAAAGAAATCTTGATTTAACTGGAAACCAGATCACCAGATTTGTGATAATCTGTTTCTCGCAAGAGGACTCTATACATGTATCTGATTCATCCTAGAAGTTCAATGCTGCATAGAATAACACTCCGAGAACTTCTAACCTTATCTCATCATATTTTCTCTATTGTGTTTTTTTAGCTTTCGAGCAGTGTGTGTGTGTCTGTATTAAGACACACATTGTCTTCTGCACTAAATTGAAGGATACAATATATCCTTCCTCTAATATCTTTTTACACATTTTTACACCCATGGATAAGTGTGTAAGAGGTCCCTTTGTGATCTGGAAGTTATACCCACAAAGAACTATGGAAGATTTCATGTGACCTGGATAGTCATGTGTACTATTGTTTACCCCGATCCAGAGTGTGGATAAAGTTTATTAATATAAACTTCTTTGTGACAGGTGATCCCCAAGAGAAGTGGATTAGGTCTCGTCTTGAGACTGAACCACTAGTTTTATATCATCTATGTTTTTTAATTTAGTTTACTCTGTTTTACTATATAATTCGGAAATCACTGGATTTACATTGATAATTAATCTTAGACAGAAGTTATAATTGTTTTTCCTTATTATAATAGCTTCAAAATTAATATTAATAACTGATATTGATATTTCTAAGAATTAATCAATCTTCTAAGAAGTTATTTGAATAGTAAAACTTTCATAACTATATTACCTTGATTAACTGGGTAATATTTTTTTGGGGAAGCTTTTATAAAAAAAATTCAAACAAAAATTCATATATATAATGAATTAATCCTCCTATTGAGTACTCTACTCTAACCAATAATTTCAAAAAATTAAGCTAATTTTATATTACTATAAATTATGAAATATCTATAAATACTACTCATTTCTTTATACACTAATAATGAATTTATATATTTACTTATAGAATAAATAAATATTCTTTAAGTACCTAGGTTCTTACATTATCCCCCCATTTAAAGATTACATTCATTAAATTTTATTTTATTATTAAAAAAGGGAGAATACCATTACATAATAGAATTTTCAGATTACCAAGTTTCTCTTTAATCCATGTGGTTTCTACATAAAATCTTAACATGTTGAATTGCCATGTTCTGCAATACATGCTCTCCATGGTCAAGAACGTGAGATAGTTTTTCCTCATATGAAAGGTTCTCTTCCATCCTAACTTCTACAAGGATCAAAAAATGATATGAATCCAATACATATATTATTCACATCTAAACATGGAAAGCATTGTGTACCAATGAAAAAATCAGAGGCAATGATACTCAGATGGAAATGTATCCAACATTATATAAGTTATCATATGGTTTAATTAACCACGGAATAATCTTCCCCTTCTTATCAAAATGCCTCATACTTTTCCATATAGAAACTTTGAGAAAGTTGTCATCACCAATCATGAAAGAATGATCCTTCCTTTGGTTATTGATATAATTTTTATTCATACACTAACCTATCATCAAGTGTAACTGAATCATTTGAACTTTCATTGTCATTTTATTCAACAATTCTTGTCCCATCAACGTTATTTCAACTACTTCATCAAAAAATTAGGGATTTCTATAATTATTTCCATTTAATTATTCAAAATGCACCAGCTTTATACTAAACTAAAAAATGTTATTATATGGAATCTCAACCAAGTAAATATGTTGATCCTAAATTCCCTATAAATCCATTGAATAATTTAAAAAACATATCATCCAATGTCTAAATTGTTCACTATGACTATCCATGAGATTGAGGATAAAAAATGGTGCTAAAATTTAATTCACTTCCTAATGAATTCTAAAGGCCCTTCCAAAGGATGTAAGTGGACCTGGGATAATGATAAAAAATAATAGATGAAGGAACTCCATTGAAATTGACTATCACTTTGAGTTATAGTTGATAAGGATGATCTAAGGACATATTATCTCAAATTGTAAGAAAATGTGCGTATTTATTTATTTGATCAATAACAACAGTAATCACATTATTACCTCAATAATTGTTAGGTAATCCCACTATGAAATCCTGGGATATTTTCTTCACATTTATACTTTGAAACTGAAAATGGGTATAAAGGGGGATATCATCAATGTCATTTAGGATTTTTTTTAGAGGGGGATGCCTCCTGCAGGTAGCATCTGCCATGACTCTTGTCCTGATAACAAAGAACAAGGATCCATCATCCCTCCTCCACTATCGACCTGTGAGTATGTGAAATTTTTCTTATAAAATCATGGATAGTATCATTAACAGGAGGCTGTCTGGAAATCTCCCTCGGTGGATCTCCAAGGAACAACATGGTTTTGTGGAAGATTTCTCTATCTAATGAGCAATAGCTTTGGCACAAGAGATTTTGAGAGATATTAATGTCAATGCCCGTGGATTTAATTTGGCCATCAAGCTCGACATGAATAAGGAGTATGACAGGATTGAGTGGGGTTTTATTAATAGGGTCCTGAACAAGATGGGTTTCTCCATATGGTCTTGTGATATCGTATTCAGGTGTTTCAGTTCCTCCTGGATGGTTATGATGTTTATGGGTTGAACTCATGATTTCTTCAAAATAGTTCGATGTCTGCGTCAAGGTGACCCCCTATCCCGGAGATCTTCATTCTTATGCAGGATACCTTAAGCAGACTGATTAACAGAGGTATCTCGGATGGTTATGTTCTTCCTTTTCGAAGGAGACTGAGCCTCTATCCCATATCAGACTTGATGTTTGCAAACGATACCCTTATTTCATCAATACTGGAAGGAGGTCTGTGTAGGGGATTTTCAGGATCATTGAGGTGTATTGCCGCTGGAGTGGTCAAAAAATCAATAGGGAGAAGAGTGGATTCTATGTGGCACAAGCTTGTACCTCGAGCAGGGTGGAAGATATGGGTAATATCTTGCGTATGAGGCGTGGTTCATTTCCCATGGAGTATCTCTGCACCGCTGTCTCTCCAGGAAGAATGCGTATTAGAGACTTTGACCGCATGGTGAGCAAGATTATGGGGCACATTCTCAATTGGAAGAAACATTTTTTATCCTTTGGTGGCTGTATCGCACTTGTGAACAACGTCCTCTCAGCCATACAAGTGCATGCTCTCTCGTCTACCAACGTTCTGAAGAGTGGTATCAGAGCTATTGAAAGACTTTTAACCTGTTTTATTTGGGATTATTTTTCGGAGGGGAAGAGACATTGGGTCTCTTGGAGGAAGATGGCCCATCCCACTTTGGAGGGAGGGATCAAGGTGAAAAGCCTCAAGAATTCCATTACTTACATGCATGCGAAGTTGGCTTGGGAGGTCATTGAAGAACGAACATTGTGGGGGAAGCTGATGTCCCATAGGTACCGGTTGACTGTTGAACCTCCACCGGGGAGTGGGTCTCCGCTATGTCCCTCAGTTTTCAGTATTATTCCAGACATCCTGAACAACTCGCAGTGGATTATTGGGGAGGGGAACATTCTGTTTTGGTTTCACAAATGGTCGGGAAGAGCCCTCGCTTATCCAGGGTGCCCAGCTCCTTTGATCACTTTCAGGGAGGTGAGCCAGTTCCCTCATTTTTTCATAGAAATACTAGTCGCAAACTAGCAGATGGTGTTTGACTCTGTTATACTATGCCCGGAACAGGACCGGTGTGTTTTCACTCCATCAACCTTGGGAAATTTCAATGCGAAGGATTTCTGTAGGAGTATCTCTCTCCAAGGCTAGTAAGGGGGTCAACACGGTTTGGCGTGGTGTAGGAGCATCCCAAATAAATTCAATTTTCTATCACGGAGGATCCGGAAAAGTGCCCTGACTACCAACGATAACATCAAGAAGCTTGGTATTAATATGGAATCTTGCTTTTAGTGTCGTGTGAACAAAAATGAAGAGAGCATAAGCCATATTTTCTTCAAAGGTGCCTGGGCCCTTCAGGTGTGGGATTTATTCAGGGAGTTTACAGGGTAGTCCTCATCAGCGTCAACTTTTGACTCCTTCATGGAGTGCTGGTTCCAGGGATCAGATAGTTCAGAGAGGGAAATAATGGAAAGGTCTATCATCTTCAACACAAGTTTTTGGTGTCTATGGCAAGAAAGAAACCGATCCAAGTTTGAGGGGATCTCTTCTACTGGAAGATACATTATTGCTGGGGAAAGGTGCATCCTGGTTGATTTGTGTGGCATCAATGAAAAATGGTTCCAGTCTCCGTCTATTCGCAAGATGTATGCACCTCAAGTTACGGCCCAACAGTAATGTATTAGGAAACATAAGAAATGGGTTTGATGGAGCCCTCCCGAACGTGGGCTCAAACTGAATACAGATGGTTCTTGATTGATGTTTGAAATTTGTGGTGGCGGCGTAGTCCGAGATTCCACGGGTAGTGTGGTTTTGGCGTTTATGGCGTATTATGGATATTGAAACTCTTTGCAGGTGGAGGAAAGGGAAGTTCAGTCAGGTATTCCCCCCCCCCCCAGTTCTTGGATTCTTCTTTGGTTTTGTATCTAATTTTGAATAAAAAGGTAACAATGATGATGATGTAAAGAATAATTTTGAATAATTTTTTTTCTGATTTCACTTAAAAACAAGTCAAACATATCATTGTAAATTTTGAAATATCTATTTTCATTCCATCCCACCAGTTATACTCCCAAATATCTCTATACATATTACTATTATTAGTATGAATTGATACCAGAGTACTATGAGCATCAATTAATAACTATTTTTTCAACTATGCATCACAAGGTACACAAAATCACTTCACAGATCAAAAAAAACTATCCTTATTAGTCTTAATTTCAAAAAAAATGCATATTTAAACTAATTTGACTTTTTTTTATAAATTACAGTTTTCTCTCTACTCTTTTTAAATTCTATCTAATAGATTTTATTGCAATAAAAATGAATAAAAATAGATGAATTTCTGGCACCAATAATATCTAACCTGAAAAATCATAAAATCACTAACCAAGGGAACATGTTCCAAATATAACACGATTAATATATCATGATTTTTCTAACTCAAAACATCATCAAATTTATTTTATTTTTCCTTGGATGGTAATTGATTGTGAAATCATAATAAATTGTTATTTTGAACCATATCCTATTCCTATTTTAAAATTCATTTGGGTGAATATATACTTCAAACTTTTAGGATCAGTATATATTATACATTTGGCAATATATAAATGATGTATCAAAAGTTTTAAAGTGAAAACCAAAACTGAAAATTTCAAATGATTTTTTGGATAATTTAACTCATGAGGTTTCAGTTTTCATTATGATTAAGAAATTACTTGATCAATATGCATCAAAATACAACCATTTCCATTTAAATAATAATTACTAAAGACGAAAAACAATATATTTATGGATTTCAGGTCCAAAACAAAATCATTCATGAATTTCTATTTCAGTTCCTAAAAAACACCACATTCTTCTATCGAAATAAATTTAACCCCTTTTCACATTAACATAGTTTGAAATAAAGTTACCCATGAAATTTTTTTAACAAATGGTAGGTAATATAATACTAAAAAAAATGGAAAGTCTCAGTAAAATTCTTATTCCTTTTATATTCATCAATAAAATTTTTATTTTCAGGATCAACTATTATGCCATCAATATTTACGATGCTCCCAATAAAATGAATATGTTATTCTGAAAAATGACATTACCTAAATTTACATTATATAAAATTTTATTTTAAAGTTTTCATATTTAAACTTATATATTTTCATTATTCTAATAACATTTTGAATAAACAAAAATATTATCAATTAAAACTAAAAAAACCAAATATTCTGAGAAAATTATATTTATAAGATCCATAAATAAAGAACGAAAAATTTTCAATCAAAATGGAAATAACAAACTCAAAATACTCTTATCTAATACATAATTCTATTTTAAAAATTTTATCCTCATTCACCTTCTACTGATGGTACCCATACATCAAGTCAATCTTTGAAAAATGGTAATCTCCCTAGTGTTGATCAAACAAGTCATAAATTTGAGGAAAAGTATAATTATTATTTACCCTGATTTTATTCAACGATATATAATCAATACAGAGCCCCATATGACCATATTTTTTTACAAACATAACTAGAGGACACTAAGGACGCATACATGAGAAAATGTAACCTTTATCTAAAAACTCCTAAAAGAGATTTTTCAATTCTAGATGTTCTACTTGATCAATTGGATATGGAGGTTTTGAAATATGGTTACGAACGAGGACTAAATAAATAGTAAACTCAGACTCTTGATTAGGTATAATACATCGAAAATCATTAGGAAAAATATCTAGATACTAATTTACTATGGGAAAACCATTAATCAAAATATATTCCTTTTTAAAAAAAATATGTGCTAGATAGAATTCATTTCCATATTTTAATAGTTTTTATTCTTCCTAACATGTTATAAATGGTATGAGTTCATTATTTTATGAAAACTAAAACACATTCAAAAACCCCACTTCTTTAGTTCAACAATGAATAATATCATGGTAAACATAAAGTGAATCTATACCAAGAATAAAATTAAATTCTATTAGGGGGAAGACAACAAGGATTTCAGGAAAATTTGTTACACCGACATAGATATATAGATTATAATAATATCTTTTTGACTTAATATTTCCCCACCATATATTTTTAGCATATGTTTTAGCTTCATTTATATTGGTGGAATTTAAAATTTAGTAGAAATTTTCTCTGAAATGAAAGAATGTGTATACCCAGTGTCAAAAAAGAAATTTTCATAATCTAAATAAATAAACAGCATACATGATACCACTTCATTTTATGGAGCAACATTTATTGAATTGGTTTCAAAAGATTTTACAACACCATTGTAATTATATTCTGGCTTCTTCATATCATTTTGGTTCCTCTTTAAACACTCATTTTTATAGTGATCCATATCATCAAATTTAAAAAAAATTACTATTTTTATAATTAAAAAATTTCTTAACACTACGATGATCTTTTTTATTTCAATTATGATCCTTATACCTAATATTACCACACCAAAAACAATTACCAGACATCAAAAGGAATTCCCTAGTGAGTTTTCATGACCATTATCACATTAGAAAAACATATTTTTTTCACCAAACATATTTAATGAGTTCTTTCCTTTTTATTGAAACATTATCCTAATTTTCATGTGGTTTTCAAAGAACCCAAGATCATCATAAAAATAAATTTCCACATTCTCCGCACATGAGAAAAGATTTTTATTACTTTTGAGTTCATGATAATCCAATGCCCTTTGATAATTTGGATTTAATGCTAAGTAAAATTAATTGATTTTAATATCAAAATCTCAGATAAAGTTTATATCATACCTTCCCAATCGAGTGAATTTTTCATTATAATCCATTGAATCCTCCACCTATCTTAATTCCAAAAATTTATTTTCAATCCTAATTGGAGTCTCTAATGAAGATATTTCTCAAGGAAAATATTATTGAATTCATCTCATTCCAAAGTATCAATATCCCAATTTTCCCTGATATTAATGATCATTGACCACCACTGGTTGGATTCACCTTCAAAATGTCAAATATAAAGACAACCATTTTTATTTTATTAACACCCAATTACATCAAAAATATTTTATAGGGATTTAATAAACCCTTCAGCTAAAATTGGGTCAGAAGATACAGTAAATCCTTGAGGGTGTTGCCTCATAAAATGTTCCAAGAATAAAATATTATTCTATGGTTTATCTATATGATTTGGTGCATATATGTCACCTCTATTTATATATTTCTTCAACCAATCCATTAATATCTCAAATTTCTTTTTTCCAATTCACACCATTCTAGGTTTCGTATTCAGAAAGAAATCATCATCTTTGTGCCTTTCTACATCAGCTTCCATGTTTCCTCTATGAAACACCATTATTAGTAGACAAATATTAGATCAAAAAACCATTTAATCTTAAAAATATATAATATTTTAACTTAAAAAAATTATAAAATTATTTATGGGTATTATTTTAATATTACCCTAACCCCCAATGTTATCTAATCCTTTCTCTAATTTTAACAAAATTGACCCGACCTAAAACTTTACATAATCTAGTTATTTCAACAATAATTCACATCCATACATTCCCAATGATATTTTGTGTTTATAATTTTATAGAATTAGGTCATAAAATCAAATATATAAACTCATATATTAAATATTATACACTTTTACCCAATATCAATTTTTTCAAAAAATGAATCTTTGAAAATAAAACATATTTATTTCCATATAAAAATCATAACTATAAACATGTATAATTGCTTTTGTTTACCCATCCATAAACTCTATGAAAAATATTTTTAAAATGTGTTATGAGAACCAGAATATTAGTAGGGAACATAAAAAGGAAGAAAGAATTTTTTAGTCCATGAATTAAATTTTTTTCCCAAAGTTTGTAACTTTTACATAGAAAAAATAATCTCTTTAGCATACCAAATGAAATAATAATATTATATTAAAACCATATAAAGAATACATAAATCAAAAAATTTAACTTGTGTAATACTTTTTATATCACTCTTTTATATAATGTATATCTCCTGGCTATACAGTAAGTAACCATCCTAGTTACGTTTGGAATAACCATCACAATATATTCCCAAAATCACTTATGATAAACCTAACAATGTAACTCTATCCCATTACCCAATGCATTATAAATATATAATGGGACCATAATTAGTTGTTTTGTTATAAAATAATCAGTTAAGTATAATGTTAACCCAAATAAAGAAAATTAGGTTTTCAGTTACCTTATCTTATGTCCGAACGATTCTGAATATATAGTTAATGTTCTAGATAATAAAATTATATTAATTAATTACTAATTCAATAACCAATTATTTGTTTATTTTATTTATTATAATTTTTTTACATTTTTATGGACATTTAGATGAGTTATAGAGTTCGATTTCTTTGTTCCGAGACTGTTTGTTTCATGGCATTATGGTCGGATACCTTGAGTATAATTATTGGAATTCTTATCCATTGGAAGAAAAACATTATAATTAGAAGGAAATGGTAATAATATGATCCAAAAAAATTTTATGATCCCTTATATAATTTTATTTTCTGATATGAGGATTATTTATTTGGTAAACCATTAATGATAAATGATTGGTTGTTTTTTGGTTGTTTTTTTGACCATCACAAACTAGTTTCATTTTATTTAATATTATGTATATAATTTAGTTAAAAATTATGATAAATTTTATAATTTGTATATTAAAATATTATTTAACAATATTAATGGTCTTATGAACATCCATGAAGGATATTATAGAAAAAAGAAAACTCTTCATCCATGAAGGCGGGGAATCAAGACATCACAGACGATGTTTTCATTTTTAGAATAAGAAGAGAAGAGAATTGGTTTGATGATGGATAATACATTCACTCGATAATATTATAGTATATGTATGATAATATATTTTTCATATTACTTTGGATATTTTAGTTGAGTAAAAGGTAGAATGAATAAAGAAATAAATAAAAAATGAAAGAAATGATTTAGTAATGAATGAAGGTGGATTTTACATATTAAATAGAGTGTCCTTGAGAACCTCCTTAAGGAACATGGTTTTGGGTCTTTTGGTGATAAAATAAGATCATGGATGTGGGTAATAATATTATTAAGTAAATTGGGTATGATTTAGACAAGATTCAAGGATTTAGAGGTGTGGGGAGAAGTTGTTGTGAGGGGCGGTATTTATAGGCAGTGGAGAGGGGTGTTTTTGATTATTTTATTAATTTGTTTATTATTTTTTCTCATGATTATAAATAGTATTGATTAATTTGAAAAGCTATAGTTACTAGTTAATATGATTTAGATCAATTGTTTCTTACATCATTTATCATAGAGACCCTTTATTAACATACGTTAACATTAAATCGTTTTTTTCGGAATACTTAATAAAAAACACAAATAGATGTCCACATGACATATTAGCATAGTTCAATTTGGAATCATGGAAACATAAATAGTGGTAAATGAGTGAGACATATTATTTCCCACAAGGTTCTCCATTAATAGAACCGCTCTAATATACATCATAAATAATACAAATATCCTAAACTGGGAAAGAAAACATAAAATTGGGTGAACTCAGATGCTTAATAAGGGTAAAAAAGGGAGATATATACGAATAAACCATAGAATAAAGGTGTTATAACATGAAATTAATATTATAAGATCAAACCCTACATATCCAAGATCTTAAAAACTAATCATTTCATAATGATTGGATATTCATAATACCTAAATCATAAGTGAATCAAGAACATAATCCATGAAATCATAACATTGGAATAAGACATGGAATTGGGGAAGTCACATAAACATGAAATATAATTACCTATAAGTCAATTATCATTTAAAAAAACATATCAGTTCACTTAATGGGTACAAAACCTACTAGGCATGACACAACACCATCTCTAGTCGTAGACCTTTCCTTGTAGGGGACCGGGTTTCCCCATCTTCCAACAATGGATCTTTTTTCCCCATCTTCCCATAGTGGATCAGGTTTCCACATATTCCATAGTTTATTAATTACATTGACTTGATTACCACAGTTATCTCATGATATATAAATCTTTACTAATTTAATATGAGGTAGATATTGTTCCCACCCACCTCATAATGAAATAATACATACATGTACCACATGATCATAAAAAATCATATCATAACCCATCAAGTCAAATAAGTATCATAAATATGTAATACTATCATAACCTATATAAAATATAATGGTTTCATAATAATTTCATCAAAGTATAACCCATGTAAGGAAGACTGTTTCATAGGAATATAACCCGGGAAAGATAAATAGGGTTGACAATCGTCATGCCCTCAAAACATAAACCATTAATGTAAATAATATAAATGGAAACATTGGAAAATTTCCATAGAAAAGAATGAGTAAATTAAATTGAGGTTATCTTATAAGGAAAATATTTTGGTAATAAATTTTAAAAACATTTCTTGAGTAAAATATAATTTCTATTTTAAACAAATAATTTAGAAAACATGAACATTTCCGAAAACAATTTTCATTGAAAATAGATTAAAAACATATAAATAAAGGATTGAAAACATTAAAACATTTTTAAAATCCATTTTAATTTAAAAATATATCAAATTAAATGTTTTTAAAAAATTAAAACATTTTCGAAAACATGGTTTTTAAATAAAATGTGTATCCGACTGAAGAGATAAATAAGATCAGATTTTATTGAAAACAATTTACAAAATATCTTAAGTATCAAATAGTTAAAAAATGATACTAATACATAAAGGAACTTTGAAAAAAAATATGATAGTAAATATCATGAGTTTTCTAAAATTATGGACTGTAGTATTTAATCAATAAAAGTATACTAATAAACAATCTTGATAGACGATGATATTGTTGCAATAAACTTATATCACTTTGTAACTTTGAATCTAGCACCCATGTAAGAAAATAAAATTAAATTAAGCTTAAAATATCATTAAAATAATGATATTAATGATATAAAAAGTAAAATGGAGTTATATTCAACACTTAAAATAACATAGGTGTAAAATAGAACACGAGTCTCAATGAAATAAAATTGAGACAAAACTACCTTACATATTTGGTTACTTTTGAACTCTAAAATCCCTTGAAATAGAGGTAATAAAATGGATATTAAAATAAAAATTAATTTATGTATAATAATCATATAGTAAATTCATATTATGTAAATATGCCATAAAAAATAAATGAGTGGTGAATAAGGCATCA
Source organism: Viscum album (assembly GCA_963277665.1). NCBI lineage: Eukaryota > Viridiplantae > Streptophyta > Magnoliopsida > Santalales > Viscaceae > Viscum > Viscum album. The sequence continues at coordinate 1,493,756,483 of OY728147.1, read as the reverse complement.
GTTTCACAAAAATAAAAGTTAGACAAGAAATTCCCTTTCTTTATGTCTTGAATTTTTGCGTACTCATTCAAGAATACTATATAATAAATAAATGTCTATAATAAATCTAACATAGAAACATATTATTTTATATAATACCATACATGACTTTATATTACCCTCTTATTAACAATTACATGTTAATGTTATGCCTCGATTAATATCATCTTTGTTTTTTATACATGTTTCGACTTATTATTCTTGATACTCTTACTTAAATCATAGTTTACTTTTTCTAGAATGCAAAACACAATATAAATATATTATATTTTAATTATATAAATATTTATTTCAATATATAATTTATATAAAAAAGAAATGAAATACACCATTCATGGGGACGGTAGGTCGTATATATGCATGAATGTTGTTTCCAATTAATTTTCAGATTAAAAGAATGAAAAAAATTAAAAATATGTATATATGTAAATACTAATTATAGTATAATAAATATTTCATATATATAATATAATTTTACTAAAAAAATTATTAATACTTACCATGTTGAGTGCGAATGAATCCCATCACTTTGAGGAGGCAGTAGTCCACACTTCCACAAACAAAGTTTTCTTATATTCATAAAATGGAAAATATGAAGGTATGTTTATTTAATAGTTATAAATCCATAAATAAATCATAAATATCATGCATTTTATATAAAATTTTATTTTTCCTATAAATTCCCATCCATGAGAGGTGGTAAAAGAAAAAAGCACCACATTGTTTCGTGAGGAGGTAGTTTTCCATACACAAGAATGATATGTTTTTACCGATTATATAGGAGTTTGATTAAGTTAAGGTGAAAACCCTAGAATAAAACATTTATGTATATTTAGGACAATTATTTTATTATATACTAATTTTATAAGATTATTTTATGTGGTAGAGAATGAAAAAAATCAAAGGATCTTGTTGGAGTATGTTACCTCTTCTTTGGGTAACATGTTTTTGTTTGCGCTAAAGATATTCCATGATTATATTAATGCCAAAATTGTGGTTTCTAGGATAATTGTTTTTATTTTAAGAGGATATTTTGTATTATTTTTCAGATAATAAGTGCATGATTGGTGTTAATCATAGGGAAGAGTGAATGCCTTTTTCTAGTTAAGGAGTGGCATTCTTATATATTTTTGAAAAGTGAATTTCATCCACATTTTTTCATTTTTATCTGGATCCAATAATGATAAAATTCCGATAATAGGTAATATAGGGAAGAAATGTGAACATAAAATGGCTTTTAGACATGTTTATATGTCATTTTGGTCTGTAAGTTTATGGTTTAGTCACTCATTAAGATAAATTTTCTCTTAATCGCTGTAATTAGTATTAATCAATTTTCCTAATATTTTTTGTAAATATCTATTTTGAAGTAATTAGAAATTTCAAATTATTATTATTCAAAATATTTAATCAATTTTTCAAATTTCAAATCACAATATAGGCATGAATAAATTTAAAATTAATCTCGTAGACGTGTCGCAATAGTGAGTTTTTTAAGCAAATATGTCTAAAAGTATGGGATGTTTTTATATCAAATTTTAATGAGAAATTGGTTATAATGAATTGAATTGATTTAATTTTCATATAATTAATCATATTACACTTTTAAAAAAAATTAAATATTAATTTAACAATATTAATAAATTGAAAGAAAATGAAGTTTTGAATTAAATTTCAATATTTTTCACTATTCGTCTAAAAAAGAATTTTTTTTGAATAATTAAAAAAATCAACCTAAGATAATTTTCTAAATTATGATTTCAAAATTGAATTTTTTTGTCAAATTTAATTTATAATTGTTTGTAAGTTTAATTTTATTATTGTTCATACAAGGATATAAAAAATAAGTTCTTTTATGAAAATTGTATTTTCAAACATATAATGAGTTTATAAAAATTATATGTTTTTATCAATATGTATTATTTATATAAAACCATTAAATTTAATAAATAAAAATAATTTTTTACTATTAATATAACTAAGATTAAAGGATAGGTTATAACTATATCATTTAAATAATTATAATAAAATGTTTTTTGTACAAACTCAGGGTTGTATGTTACACATGAAAAGTTAGTTTCATGTGTATGACTAGATTAAATTGTTATAGAATAAAAATAATTATTAACCTGGTGTAGCGTGAAATGAAAGACATTTAAGAATATAAATTTCTTAAAAAACAGTTTATAGAAACTCAGGGTTTAACATTCCATCCCCTTAAAGTGAATATCGACCTCAGAATTCATCTCCTTAATATATAAAATGCGGATAATTATACCTCATAATATCCTCAAGTTCCAAAATATCTTCTTATATCTAGTAATTTTTCCAAAAAAAACTTTTACCAGGTGGCTTTTCTAGTTATGTTGAAATTTCTTTGTACAATCCAAAATTTGAACTGGTTGTTCCTCATAAGAAATATCCCACACCAGTAGTAAGACATATGAGGTTAGTAAATATTAGGGGTTAGGTATAAACTTATTCATGAGAGATAAATGTAAAACATCATTGACTTGAGGGATACTTTGACTAAGTGACAAGATATAGGTTATAGTCTCGATACAATTAAGAATCTCATTGTTACACTTATACCTAGGGATTAGTTTGCCATTATTCCTAAACCTCATAACCATCTTATATAGAGAAATTCAAACAAAAACCTTCTCATTGACTTCAAATTCTAGTTCACTCAACTAGTTATCAGTAAAACGTTTCTACTGACTTTGACCTACCTGGAAATTTTTCTGGATGATTCTAAACATCTCTTCGATTTCTTTAGTAATATCAGATCCCAATAGGTCTCATTCTCCAACTTCATCTCATCAAATTGGAGAACTAAATTTCTTCCCATAGTGGGATTCATAATAATCCATCTAAATTCTTGATTTAAATATATTATTGCAATAATAGTCATCTACTAGAATGTATTTAACCCAAACACCTTTTAATCCCAATTAACAAGATCTCAACATATCCTTGGGCGTTTGAATTATTATTTCAAACTAACCATATCTATGAGGATGATAATAGGTTATGAAACTCAATTATATATCATTTTCTCTATGATGAATTAATAAAAACGTTTATGTAATCCTCAGATACTGATTATATACAATTGAATATGGTACTCTATGTTACCTTAGCACTTCTTAAATGTATATCGTAGAAAGATAATCTTGAGAGAATTCTTCTCTAATAGTGATAAAGTATGCTGAATTGGTAAGGTGATAGCCTAGCACCTGTATATAATTAAACACTTTAGAGGTTTTGGGGAGTCCAATGACAAAGTCCATATTTTTGTTCTCCCATTTCCATTCTGGTATGGACAATGGAAGCAACATCCCCTGGACTATTGTCTTTCTTCATTAACTTTATATTATACCAAGTAATGAGATAAAAACTATGTGATATATCACTTTATGTCATCCCACCATAATTATTATTACAAATCTCTATAAATATTCATACATACATGATGAATATAGAATGAAGAACTGTGAACTTCTAGTAACAATTCCTTATTCAAATCCAGTATGGAAGGAACAAAAAAATGGTTCTTTAACCATATCATTCCATACTGATCAAGGTTAAACTTATGAAAATTTCTAACCTTCTTTTGAATCTCTACATATTCTTTTTCCCTATATGATCTTCACTTGGATAGTGGGTTCAACAATAAATTGAGGAAGAGATTAATTTTATCTTTACTTCAAGATTCCTAGATCCATCCTCTGAAAATTTGGAAACATCGTATCTTTTGTGACCCTCATCCTGGATAATCTAGCATGATACCTTCGACTCAAAGCATCGGCCACTATATTCTATTTTCTACGGTGGGAATGTATTGAGCAGTGATAATCCTTTATCCGCTCTAACCATATTCTCTGGCGTATGTTCAACTCTGTTAGGTCCACAACGCTGAATACCATGAGAGGGGGGGGGGGGAGGTGAATCAGGGTATGACTAATTTAAAATTAAATCCCATTCTAATCTTGTTTTTTGTTAAGAAAAACACTCTTATCTCCCTTTCCCGTTCCAAAATATAAATAGAAATTAAAGCATGCACAAAACACAGCAATTTTCCTTGGTTCACCCTCACTGGGCTACGTCCAAGTAGCATACACCGGCAATGTTCTGATGTACCAAATCCACTATAAGCACACTGCTGTTTACAGGGTTCGGGATAGATCAATTCTATTCTCATGCTCACTGACTTTACAATGTTTAGGGTCAGGTCACTGCTTTCCCTAGGGTCACTCCCTATTTCTCTCTCTCAGACTCACTGTCGGTAGAGAGGATCACCTTCTTCCTCTTCCTTTTCTCACTACTCTAGAAAGGATCCACGCACAGTTTATAGATCTATAGGTCTCTTCATTATCACTAATTAATACATCCTCTGTTGTATGTAGATGCTCTGTTGAAGTCCAACTTTCACCCGCAGATGAATCTCTCTTTGCAACGAGGGTATCGGGTAATCTTCTAGCTTCCACGTAGCCTTGAACCACTGCCATGAAACAACCTTACATGGCGCTCTTACCTAAGCCGGCGCACAAGTCTTGGTGCACAAGTCAAAACTAGCACAAAAGTCCTCCTCAACCACTTACGCGACACAATCTTCTACAACTCCAAACTTGTTCGACGCACACCCTTTTACGCCCAAACCAATATTGGCATGCAACCAACAAATTTTGCGCTTCTTCAAAATCTGGTGCACAAGTGTCACCAAACCACTTGCGTGACGCCTTCTTCAACAACTCAAAACATGCATGGCTCACTTCCTTTCACACACAAACCACTTTATGTGTAAAACTGACACCTGTCACGCACTTTATACTTGCGCGACCACACACCACTTGCACGAACACTACACCTGCGCGATGGGAGCTCTTATTTTTCTAAGTGTTAAACTCTACACCAAATGAGGAGTGGTCAACCTGTATTTATAGGCATTTGGATACCATGTGCGACGGTGTAGAAGTCTACCCTCGGCGCGTAAGTTTCGGCGTTCAGGTCTCTGCTGCGCAAATCACTTGCGCGAACAACTCTAAAACTTGGGCGCCCCTTATCCCTTTTCCATATTTTGATGTACTGATCTTGAAAAAAATTAGGCGCGCAAGTTTCTTCTCCATCAAGTACACGGCTCGCAAGTCCCTTCTCCAGAAAAATGGCGTCACCTTGTATCTGCTATTTTTATACCGCCTCCAGATCATCCATTCCTTTGTCGATGTTCTTGAATCAAACATGGATCATTAACCACAACACCTGAACTCGACATGCCACTATGAAATACCCTTTATCAACAAATTTATATGTCATGGTTTTCTTTGTCAAAAATCACAACACAAATATCCACATTTTCAACAAACACAATAACCTAAAAAATGCTTCAATGATACCTTGAAGGATTTTTGCACAACAATATCCCCCTTTGGGTTTGTTGAAAACTCTTCAACAAAAAGATACATCATTAATTCTTCAGCTATCATTCGCCTATTGTGATTCTGATAGTGATCAAAGATTTACTCAACACATACTCTAAGCCCACATGAGCAACGCTCGATGTGAGAAACAAGAGTAAATGACAAGATCATCAATGAATCACTTCATCTCTGACACCCACTGTTGACACCAAACTGATACCAATTTTTGGAAATATTCTTCCCGCATTCCAACACCACTCTTCATCTTTTATCACGATCCTCAGCTGCCGTGATATCTATTCATTGATGATCGATCACTTTTAATATCATTAGATTTAATATGCTCCCCCTTTCTCATTGATCCCCCTATATGCCTGCTCCACCTCTCATCTTCTCCCCATATCATTCATGATTTGCCACACTTTCTCTCCCTTGAACAATCACTATTTTCTCCCCCTTTGTCAATGAACCCAAAGGTCACTCCTTTGCAGTCTGCAACAGAGTAGAGAACACATATCATCACATTAGTGAAAAACACATCATACCTTGGGTAGAGAGGGTTTTAAATCCACACTCTTTCAAGTGCGAGGAGTCGAATGAACTCCTAGAGCTAGTCGATATCTCTCAAACCATTCCTTGGGTAAGACCTTTGTCAGAATTTCTGCAACCTGTAGCTCTGTCGGCACATACTCCAACTTTACAATTCCCTGATCAACCTTCTCCTTGATACAATGATACTTTATCTCAACATTCTTTGTCCTTGAATGATGGATGGGATTTTTTCTAATATTGATAGCACTTGAGTTATCTCACTGGATTCTGATTAGAGACTTCACTTCAACTCCCATATCTTCAAGTTGCTGCTTCATCCATAATAACTGTGTGCAAGCTTGAGTGGCCATAATATACTCAGATTATGCAGTGCTTAATGAAATGCAATCATGCATCTTTCTTAACCAAGAAATACATAATCCACCAAGATATAATGCACCTCCAGATGTTGATTTTCTGTCATCCGCTGAACCAGACCAGTCTGCATCCTTATATCCCAATATCCCTATCTGAGATTTGTCATTATATGTCAAGACGAAGTCTATCGTTCCCTTGATATCCCGAAGTATTTTTTTCACTTCAAGCATGTGGCTTTCCTTGGGATTACTCTGATATCTCGCTTCATGGAATGTGGTGAAAACAATGTCAGGCCTTGTTGTAGTCAAGTATAACAAACATCCACTGATTTTCCTATATTATGTGATATTAACTGCCTTGCCATCCTCATCTTTGGACAGTTTCATCCGGGTAGCAACTGGAGTCTTCATCTCCTTGTAATTCTCTATTCCAAACCATCTTGAAACCTCCTTCTCATATTGATTTTGAGAAATGAATGTTCCATTCCTTCCTTATGTCACCTGTAGACCAAAGAAAAATGTTAGCTCTCCAATCATTGACATTTCAAACTCATTTTTCATGAATTCAAAAAACTGTATGCACTGAGAATCATCTGATCCAACAAATATTATGTCATCAACATAAAAGAACACCATCATCCTATGATTACTATCGTTGCTGAAATAGAGATTGAAATCAACTTCCCCACACTAGAAACCAAGATTCTTCAAGTATTGATCAAGCCTTGAGTACCATGCTCTTGGTGCATGTTTCATCCCATAAAACACCTTCTTCAGTCTGCAAACTTTTTTCTCATCCTCATGAATGAGAAAATCATCTGGCTACTCAATATATACTTCCTCTTCTAGAACCCCATTCAAGAATGTAGATTTTACATCCATCTGGAACACTTTGAACATTCATTGCACTACAATGGTGAGGAATAATATGATTGTCTCCAGCCTTGCAATTGGTGAAAATGTCTAATCAACATCAATTACCTCTATATGAGAGTATCCTTTTCACACTAGTCGTTCTTTGATTCAAACCACTATGCCATATTCATTCATCTTGTTGCGATAGACCCATTTAGTCTCGATGACATTCTTATCTTTTGTCCTTGAAACAATCTCCCACGTATGATTTTTATCATTATGGTCTAATTCTTCATTCATAGCCTGAACCCAGTACTCATCTTCAGCTGCATTGAAAAAAACATTTGGCTCCACCTAAGAAAAAAATTGTTCTTGTTGTGATGATTTCATTCTTCGAGTCTGAAATGGAGGTGTCTGATCACCAATGATATATTTCCTATCAATTTTGGCTCGACTCTTTGGCTTCTTAGAAGATTCAGATTTTTTTCCCTCTTGCTCATCATTAGTATCATCTTCTGATTCAGCCTCTGCCACTTGTACTCCCCTTATTTTTCTTAACTCCTCATCACTTTCATCCAGAAACTGTTCACTGGGTCATTGATTATTCTGTTCATTTTCAACTATAGCGACATCATTACTCTCAACAATTTTTCACAGCCTTTTGTTGAAGCATTTATATGCTTTGCTTTTCCCTGAGTATCCAAGGAATATCCCCTCATCTACTCATGACTCAAAATTCCTAGGATTCTCTTTGTTCATAGTGAAGCACATAATTCCTATTATTTGAAAGTATTTCAACGTTGTCTTCTTTCCGTACCAAATTTCATACGGAGTGTTACCTTCCTCCAAACACAACAAAGACCTGTTCGAAATCTATACCGATGTCAAAACTGCTTCCTTCCAAAATTTATCTGGTAGGTCCTTTTCGATAAGAATCATTCCGGCCATATTGGGGATGATCCGATTTCTCCTTTCAACCATTACATTCTGTTGGGGAGTTCTCACTTATGAAACATGATGCATTATCCCATGTTTCTCAAGATAGTCTTAACTTGACTTTTTGTGAATTCTGTACCATTATCAGTACGAAACTTCAGAATTTTCTTCCCAAGCATCCTTTCTAATTCCCTCCTATACTTCTTTATGAAACTGAACACCTTTCTCTTATGGGTAATGACAAATACCTAGGCCATTCTGCTATAATCATCAATGATGAAGACATAGTACTTTTTCCCATTTATACCTCATGGTGAGATAGGTCCACATACATCAGCATGCACCAATTCGAGCACTCCGGTTGATTTCTGTTCCTTTGGAATGTATGTCTTTCTGATGATCTTCCCTTGTTGGAAAGCATCGCATGTATGAGTACGATCACATGATAGTTTGGGAAGGTCTCTAGAAGCATCTCACTTTACCAGATCTTCCATGGATGCTTGTCATAGATGACCAAGTCGCTTATGCCACAGCTAGTTTTCTTCTTCTCTGGATAAAAGGCACGTATCTTCTTCCCCACTTACAAGGTAAAGATTTCCCTTTGTCCCTTTTCCCTGTAGAACAACTGCTCCATATTTTTCATTCACAACACAAATCTTCTTGATAAATCGGATAAAGTGAACAGAGTCACATAGTTGACTGACACTGAGCAAGTTAGGACTAAGACCCTCTACTACCAAGACATCAACACATCTCATTTCTTTTCCCCCAAATTTAGCCTTTCCGGAACCAAAACTATTCATCCCTTCAACATTCCCAAACATGAAAAATCCTTCTATGTCATATTTTATGCATATAATGAGATCCTTTTTTCTATCATATGGGATGTGCAACCACTGTCAAGGATCCATACTCTTGAATGATCTAAAGCTTTAAGGGAAATTTCCACAACTAGTGACTTCTCATCCTTTTTCCTTTTGATCCATGTCTTAGACTTCACACTTGGTGTGGGTTGGAGAATTTGATCTTCCTTAGAGTGTGATGGACCAGCTTCTTCCTGTAGAGCTACAATCTATTTTGTGTTTTCAGCTCACTTGATGATTCCCAAACTTGATGCTTACGACTGCTCATGTTTTGCTTTGGCACATTTCCTTGTATGATTGATGTGCAATATCTAGTCATGTTCCCAAATCCTCCACACTAAAAACAATTACCTTCAAAGAATGTTCTATAATATAGAGATCTGTTTGTCTACCACTGTTGTTCTTGTGCCCTTCTATATCACTTGGATATAGAACACACATTTTGTGAGTGTCCCATCTTTCCACAGCAATAGCACCTAATGTAAGGAGCATTCTTGTGTGTCACTTCACTATGAATTTCCCATTGAGATCTCTGAATATTCTGATTTTTCGTTGTTCCCAAATTTTCCTTCAATCTCAGGAAGGGTTCTTGTGGTCTGACTTCAAGTTTCATAGATTTTTTTCTGATTAATCCCTGAATCAGCCATAACATCTGAGCTCAATCACTGCATCATTCCTGCTGAACTACTAGCCTCCTCTTTCATCTTTTCTGTATTCTGAATGACATTATTTTATGATATCACATTGGAGGTCAATAGTTTTTCTAGTTCCTTAATTTTTCTTCACAGACTGACCACTTCTTCTTAAAGATCTTCGATACACTTGACTTGATCCTTCACTTTTCTATTCAATCCATCGATCTCTTTTTTTTTGTTCTTCAATCTTGAGCTTATACTCACTAACTGATTCTGAGTTATCTGGTGTTAATAACATGAGTTTATTTATTTCTTCCATCAACTCAGACTTCTTTTCTTCTTACTACTGCATATATAGTTTTTCATCACGAAAAACATTGTTAGCTTTCTTTTTTTTGTCTCTCCAAACATCTATCTCCTCAAGAGAAGCCTCTAACTCAGCTTGCATATCTATTCTTCCTTCAAATTCTTCTTCTTCATCATCACCTTTAGTTTCATTCTTCTCTTGAGAAATACCGACGACTACCACTATAGAATTTTCTCCATGATCTTTGCAATTTTCAATCTCCTCCACCTCTTCAACCTTAGACTCATCTGAACTGTCTATTTCTTGTGAATGAAGATTCTTTTTCTTGAAAAAATTTCTCTTGAACTGCTTCTTCTCTTTCACATAGGCTGAAGACCACTTCTTAGGAATTTCAACTACATCTTCATCATTTTCTTCTTGAAACTTTTTGGGGCACCTTGTGGCAAGATGAAAAGCATTTACACATCTAAAGAAAGCAAGTGGAAGTTTCCCTTTAAACTTTCCTTTTTCTCTTTGAAGATTTGAGGAGAGGAATGAAATTACCTCATCTATTTCTTCATCCTCCTGAGAATATTCAATAGTGAGTTTCTTCATGGCCTTAAATGACACCTCTTGGGATTTCCCCTTTTACACACTGTCGTTATCATCATTTATAATTTCATATGCAAAAAGGGTGTTGTGCAGGTTATCTAATGTCATCTCTTTCATGTCTTTATCTTCCAAAACAGAAACATTCAGATTGAACCGAGGTAGAAGTTTTCTTTGGATGTGATTCACAATGTTTATATCTTTAATAACTTCTCCAAGACCTATCATGTACTACACTACAACATTTACCCTGTCAAGGAATGATTCAACAGATTCATTTGGGTTCATTATCAGATCTTCACACTTGTTCCACAGCACTTGCAGCATTGCCTCTATGACCGTTGTATCCCCTTCATATATATTCAATTAATTTTCCCACATGGCATGTGACATTTTTCAAAACATCGCCTTTGTATATATAGGATTGGATAGGGATCCCTCTAAGGCATTTATTTCTTTGGCATCAGCATTCAACTCTCTACACTCAGCTTCTGATAATGCACCACTATTAATATCAGTTTTCATGCCATGCATTGCTGCTGTGAATACATCCATTCCCAAAGATCGGAAGTAGTGTTGCATCTGATTCTTCCATAGCTGAAAATTGTTCCCGTTGAGGATCAGAATCCCTTTATGAGTGGTGACCTCCATTGAGAGAGGAACTAATATCAACCTTTCCCTCTGATAAAAATTGTTAGGTCCATAAGGATGAATACCCTGAGAGGGGGTTGAATTAGGGTATGACTAATTTAAAATTAAATCTCATTCTAATCTTGTTTCGCTATTAAGAAAAACAATTTTATCTCTCTTTTTCATTGCACAATATAAACAGAAAGTGAAGCATGCACAGGACACATCAATTTTTACTTGGTTCACCCTCACTGGGCTACATCCAAGAAGCATACACAGGCAATGTTCAGATGTACCAAATCCACTATAAGAACACTGTTGTTTACATGGTTTGGGATATATCACTTCTATTACTAGTATCACGGCCTTTAAAAATTTTAGGGTCAGCTCATTGCTTTCCCAAGGGTCACTCCTTGTTTCTCTCTCTCTGACTCACTACCGGTGGAGAGGATCACCTTCTTCCTCTTCCTTTCCTCACTGCTCTGGAAGGGATCCACTCATATTTTATAGACCTGTAGGTATCTTCATTATCACTAATTAATACATCCTCTATTATATGTAGATGCTATGTTGAAGTCCAACTTTCACCCGTAGATGAATCTCTCTTTGCACCAAGGGTATCGGGTATTCTTCTACCTTCCACACAGCCCTGAACCACTACCGTGAAACAACCTTACTTGGCGCCCTTCTCTAAGCCAGCTCACAAGTCTTGGCGCGCAATTCAAAACTATAATGCAAGTCCTCCTCAACCACTTGCGTGACACAAGCTTATACTACTCCAAACATTCATGACGCACACCCTTTTATTCCCAAACCAATATTGGCATGCAACCAACAAATTTCACGCTTCTTCAAAATCTGGTGTGAAAGTGTCACCAAACCACTTGCTCTACGACTTCTTCAACAACTCAAAACTTGCGCGACTCACTTCCTTTCTCATCCAAACAACCTTAGGTGCGCAACTATCACCTGGCGCGCAACTTATACTTGCGCGACCACACACCACTTGCGTGACCACCGCACCTGCATGACGAGAGCTCTGATGTTTCTAATTGTTGAACTTTGCACTGAATGAGGAGGGGTTGACCTGTATTTATAGGCATTTGGACACGCTGTGCGACCGCGTGCAAGTCTACCCTCGACGCACAAGTTTCGTCGCACAAGTCTCTGTCACGCAAATCACTTGGGCGACCAAATCTAAAACTTGGCCACCATATATCCCTTTGCCATATTTTGATGTAATGATCTTGAAAAACATTAGGCGCACATGTTTCTTCTCCCTCATGTACACGGCGTGCAAGTCCCTTGGCCAAAAACCACTTTTCATCATTTGTCGATTTTCAACCCCAAAAATTTGGCAAGCACTGGGAAACGACGTCACCTTGTATCTGCTCTTTTTGTACTACCTCCAGATCGTCCATTCATTTGTTGAAATTCTTGAATCAAACATGGATCATTAACCACAGCCCTTGAACTCGACATGCCACTATGAAATCCCATTTTTCCACAAATTTGTATGTCATGGATTGCTTTGTCAACAATTACAACACAGATGTCCACTTTGTCAACAAACACAATCACCTCAAAAATACTTCAATGATACCTTGAGGGATTTTTTCCCAAAAATCTCCTTCCATGTGAATATATTATTCAAACTTTTATGAATGGTGTATATATCACACTTTTTCTACTAAATATAATGCATCCATATCATTAATTAAGGAATTACTGCATCTAACTTCAAATCATGAGTTGGGTAATTTTTATCATGAATGTTCAACTTTTCACCAAAAAAAGTGATAACCATGTAATTCATTACAAAAACACAACCCAATACCTTCTTTGATGCATCACTATTGATTAAAAACCATTATTCACTATAGGTTATTGTTATGACAAGTGTGAAAACCAAATTTCTCTTTATTTTTTTTTAATTTTCCTCACATTCAAATTTATAGAGGAACTTGGAACCCTTCTAAGTTAACTTGGTAAGAGTATGAGATATTTGTGAGGAATTATCCTAAAATCGTTAATAATGTCTATCTAAACCAAGAGAACGACAGATCTATGTCCTCGTGGTTGGCCTAGGATAACATTTAATATCCTTCGTCATAAATAGATCTATTGTTATACCCTATCAATATATTATGTAACCCAAAAATGAAACTTTTTGCAACCAAAATTCACACATTTTAAATTTTCTATACAGCTTCCTCGTCCTTAGGCTCTTTAGTAAAGTTTTCATGTGGTCTTCATGCTCATATTTACCCTTCCAAAAGATATTAACATCATCTATAAAGACTACCAAAAACTAATCGAGGTAATATCTAAAGAAACTATTCATAAAATCCATGAATATAGAAGGGAAATTAGTTTGGCCAAAAGGTATCACTATAAATTCATATTGTCCATAACTTGTATGGAATGTCATGTTGGACATATCCTCTTTCGTGACCCTCAATTAATGAAATCCTGAATGAATTTCAATATTGGAAAAGTATTGATATCTGTGATGTTGATCAAACAAGTCATCAATATGGGGAAGATGACCTTTGTTATTTATTGTGATCTTGTTCAACTCTCTATAATTGATTCAAAATCTCATTAAACCATTATTATTTTTCAAAAATAAAGAAAAATTTCACACCAAGGTAAAATACATGGCCAAATGAATCCCTTATCAGGGTTTTCAAGGAGTTTATTCTTCAATTTCTATAACTTAATTAGGTCCATTCTATAGGGATACCTCATAATTTTTGTGGAACAAAGTATGTGTTTTATCAAGAACACAGAATTAAATTTTGGTGGATGGCTATGAATCTATTCTAGAAAGACATCCACAAAATCCCAAAAATAGGCATATCATAGATGTCGATTTTTCCCTAAACATTTGGTATAAATCTACAATATAAATGTAAATTAGGACACATACACTAGATATAATCTCCTTTGTTTGTTTATACTTATCTTCACATTGATATACAATCATAGGTTGGTTTGAAATATCAAATGCAACTTCCCTTCCTCATAAATTAATATAGGATTTATGTAGAAGAAGACAATCCATGCCTAAGATGACATCATATTCTACCAAAGGATAAATGAAATTTTTTTAGGACAAAAATTCCCACAAAATTAAATTGGATAGTAATCATAGACTTTTTATTAAATCATCATACCATTATAGATTTTTAATATTAATTCCACATCTAATCATTTTGGTGGAATCTTAAAATCCTTTTAAAATTATTTATATATGAAGGTTTGGGATCATCTAGAAAAAAATAATACATTCATAATTGGATAATAGATTATTTTTTTATGGGGTTAATAGTGATGGGGCCTCCTTGCAAATAACTTCTTGTAAAGAGGACCCATCTCAAAAAAACATCACCGAAAACAACATCCCAAAAGATAGTTTTTATGATGGCCCATCACAAAAACTATCATTTATGATGGGTAGAATTCCATTCAGAAATAGTACATTCAATAATTAACTATTTGAGATGGGTGTTTCAACCATCACAAATATTTTTTTTAAAAAAATAAAATAATTAAGAAAATTGATAAATAGAAATAAATAAATAATGAAAATAAAAAAACAATACAAATTATAATTATCTAAAATATAAAAAAAATTATATAAAATATTTTTATTTATAGTTTAAAAAAATAAATATTTTTATAATGTATCCATTTTTATGGAGGGGGAGGGGAGGATCATCGGGAAGAGTAAGAGGAAGAGGGGGAGCTCCATCTCTATGCCTAGAACAAGATGCCACATGTTCTCGTTTTGTTTCTCCTACCATCGTTACATCTCTTCATCCTCTTGTTGTTGCAGATGGAGCTTATATTTATCCATACTCATTGTCTCAATAACATCACTTTGAGCTCGCAAATACTCCTCATACTATGAGACTGATGATTACGACTCTCCATGAGCTCCCCTAAAGATGGATATTAACCATGTTGCAATAATATAAAAACTACCCGGAATTATTAGGGAATCAATAACCACCACTCAACCCTTCAAGAAAGCATATTGTGTCGCCTACATCCATGCTTAATCATTTAATCCTATCACATCGATGTTCAAACTCTCAGCCTCAGCCTACCTCTCATCATGTGACTGAGAAGTCATGTCCTCATAGAACTCCTTCAATTTTAATTTTAAATTCATATAGTTTAAATATTATTTTAATGTAATTTTTTAACTCCAAAAAATTATACTAACCAAAATATAACACTAGAGATAACATATAATCTCTCCGGTTATAGGATAACTATACACACTCCTATAAAAATTGAATTCTATAATATCAGGATGTTCAACTACCTATATGTGTTTAAAATAAATAGTTTACTTTAAACTCTATATAAATTTTTTTTAAAAGTACATACTATATGTCGTGGATGCGTATTGAATGCAAGAATACTAGTGTGATGCATCACCAGCTGCCTCCCTTGGTTCTACCAACCTAATGAAGCTCTCGTTTAGAAAGTTTCTTCCATATTGTATGAAAATAATACTTCCCAAACCTATGATGATATTTAATCTGGTTTATGGGTGTATCAATGCTGATTAAAATATGTGACTCCAAATATCTTCATGAATATCCTCCGAAAACTATGAAAAAACTAATGACATCACTTACACATACACACCTAATGGATCTCCCTAAAAGAACTAACCTTCCTATCATCAACATAATACCATAAAACCTACATATTTTAATAATAGAAAGATAATAATTATATAAATATAAATATAACTATTATTTATTTATGTACCATCCAGTGATGAAACATGCACTGTTGAATGTAAATGGGAACCATATCCCATATCACCCATCCCTCCGAAAAATAGTTCGTCAACATGGAACTCCCCTACCAAAAATCAATATGTGAAAATCATTAAAAAAAGAGAACAAATAATCAATAAATTTGAACATAAATTAATTAATTAAATGAATAGAAAAATAAATGAAGTACACAACTAAAAATAACTTCGCATGTGTGAATCTATGTAAAGGCATGGTCGTCACATTGAAATAGTTTCAGGAATCATCAATGTCACAAGTCCCTGACCCCTTTGAGTTGATGAGGAATCTCTAGGAAACTGTCTCTCTAATGACATATCACTAGGGTCATCACCAGATAATACAACCACCTTGAGGTTGAGGAACATGACATCTTAAGTCTTGTTAGCCATCTGAAATATGAAAAAAAAATCTATTATCAAATAATTTGAGATTATTATTATATATAATGAAAGTAATCAATAATTAATTGTTTCATTCTCTATCTTCATCCTAATATTAATATGTGGAATTGTTAATGTTTTCATCTTCCTCCCCGGGGTCATCAATTTATATAGAATTTTAAGCTCTATTATCACTTTTTAATTCAAATTCATTTATTACATTATCACCATTGCACCATAACATTATAGTGTCATCATCGATATATTTGACTCTTCATTGAGAAGATGTATTTGAAGTTGTCTCTTGAAAAATTTAAATTAATTTCCATTCAATTGAACATAATTAAAATTTCATAATCTAATTTTGATGAGATTTCATTTTTATAATGCTTCACCAATCAACTAATTCTCTTAAAGAAGCACAATAATTGGCATAATATATTTTTTTTCTTTATGAGCCAATAACAAATTTTCATTTACTAAAAGAAGAATTATATATTAATTATTAATGATTACATGGAAGATATGAATACACTGTCTACAATCAGTATCAAACCAATCAAATTTAAACATCATTACATAATTTTATCCTAGATTACAGGACTCTATTATTTTATCCAACATGGAATAAAAGTAAACTTATTACTCTTTAGGTTAATATCCTCTCATGAAACCACAAGAAATAATTTTTTTTGATTCCACATATTCATGTGTATGAAATCAAAAACCATTCACCATATATTCATTATAAGATTTATCCCTTTTGGATGGTGGGTTACTCAATACAAACAATCGATTATAATTTTTTTAATATGTGTGTGCTACGTGAAAATTGAAAAAATATTCAACAAATAACAAATAACAAATTGATTTCATATGTTAAACCATAAAGAATTTATTGTACCAGTCTTTGAAACAATTAGGAAAAAATATGTTGTCGACGTCCATTAAGAGTAGCTAATGTAATTTGTTGAAATATTTTCATGATATGATCATCATATAATCTAAAGAAATAATATTAATTTATATTATGAAAAAAATTAAGGGGTATCTGGTAGTGGCACTCACTATAAAAATAGTATCAATTATTTATAGTTGAGAAGAACATATGTATGATCACTGTGATGATAATCATCTAAAATCCACCAATCATAAACTCTACCATGTCCATATTCATACTGATTAAAAATTGATAATTGAATTTTTGAAAGATCATCAAAAATTCCCTCATTACGTCCAATTTTTTAATGTGTTGAAGTATATTCAAGTTGTAAATAATGGAGACTTAAAAAAGAAATTTCCTTCTATAAATATGCTTTTCTAATTTACCCTTCAACAGATGAATTGTTATATTCCATTTTCATCCATTTCCGTATACATCTCTCATTTGGATACATCCAACAAAACTATACCAACCATCAACATTTTTTCTTTATAAGGAAAATGTAATTTAAAATGATCCATTTAATCAGAGAAAGATGGTAGGAAAAAATACCAACATATATTAAATAAAAAAAACATCTTCTTGAAGTCTACTATTTGAATCATATTCCATTTTTACCACAAAAATGTGTCAAGAAAATATGATATTTCAGTTATCTCATCCCAAATTAAAGAAATTAAAAAACCGTTAAATCCAATTTATATATGTCTTTCTAATATAACGTGACAATCATGACTTTTTAATCTTATAATATATCCATTTCTAGGACATCTAGACTGATTGGAAATATATCCATCCAGAACACTCAAATATATAATCCAATGAAAAAATAATAAATAATTTTCTTTTCCAACTATATAATCAACTTTTGGATTCATTAACTTATATGATCTTTCATTTTCTTATAGTTTATGTTCATTTCACCTGTAAATTTTAGAATGATCTAATCATGAATTTACATTTTCTTTTGACGTACATTGTGTGTCCAAAACTATATAAAATGTATTATCAAAACAACTCTTCTCAATACGCATGACTTCCAACATGTGAAAAACCAAAAAATAAGACCAATTTGAATGATTGAAAATTTCTTTCCATTTTATCCAATTTCTTTATTTCCTAAACCCATATATTATTTTGTTGGTTTATAATCAATATAAAGGTATTGTGAGGTAATGAACATGAAATATATTTTAACTCAATGCCTAATATCATTATTGGAGGTCCATATAATTCAATTTTATCTTCTCCGAATTGATATATGTTCCTCTTAAAATGATGATTGGTAGGAATGATTCCTAAATAACAGTAAAAAAAACTAGGTTTTCTTTCATTCATGAATATAAATGCTTTGATTTCTGTCATACAGTACATAAATGATTTTGGACCATGTGTACTCCATCTAGATAACATTCCACATACTGGGAAGTCCCTAATTTTCCACAACAATGCATATATCATTAGAAAAACAAATTATCAGTAACATAATATGTACTGACACCATTACTCCACAATAATTTAAACTCATACATTAATGGATTCAAATAAAATCAATATTCTTTTTTGGATGTCCTAGAATTAATAAGGTCAATAAAATGTATGGATTATTCATCAACATCAAATGAGATAAATTTTATTATGTTATAAATATGGGCCAACAAGAATATTGAATACTATAAGAACCAAATAGATATAAACAATTAGTATAAAAACCCAATCTCTGGTTTCGAGATTTTAAGAAAATGACGGATGTACATGGTCATAATGTTTCCTTAAATCGCCATCTTCATGCCAAGTTAAGATTTTACCAGTTGAAATATTGTTTTTTTGCAATGGAATCAATGAAATTATGTTTGTATACATAAATAAATGTTTCAATCTATGTGTAAGTGGGAAATATACCTCAACTATTTTATATGAATCAATCCAGACATCCCTAGTTGAGACCCTTTGTTCCCCAAATTCCCACATGTGGGAAAACTAACCAAAAAATCATTTTCACCATAATATAAGATGAAATCATTTGAACATGCATTATTCTTCTAATAACCATTACCAAATTTAAAACCAACTGCTTTCTCTCATAGAAATTTGTAGGCAATACATTTCTTTTAGGTAATAGTGCTTTAACCAAATAGAATATCTGATCAAAACAACTATTTTAAATTCCATTATCTAATTAAATATACATAAATTTTGAAACCACTTCAAATTTTATTTTCTTGTAATGAAGATATAATTAATATTCAATATAATTCAATAAATAATAATGTTGAGATAGATCCAACACAGGTGTTAAATAAATAACATCATGAGTTTCAGTCTGTTGAAAAGATAGAACAACCACATCATCCACAAAATTTTGAAACCGTAATGGATTTGGAAAAAATTAATTAGTATCTTATCCATAACTATGTTCCCCATATTGGTACCAAAAAACATAATCATTTCAAAAACAAAATCTTAATAGATGACCCCCAATGTTGTCAAATGTGTCAAACATATTCAGATCACATCCATTACATGGACACTCAATTGTCCCTTTTGAAATAAATTCTTGTTTTGATTATTGAAATGATAAAAAATATTCAACATAGTTAATATATACATTTTTTATATCAGAAATGTTTGGATTCTTGGGATGATTTATCCAATCGCGATCATGTAATAAATACTATTGTCGACTTCCTTGTTCCATATTCCTTTAAAAAATATAAAATAAATAAATTTTTTATGATTCATTTCATTCAAAAGAAAACTAATCCATAAAATATTAAAAATTTAAAAAATTATAAATTACATGTAAATATAGTCAATTTTATCTACTTACCAATATTTTTATTAATTAACACTAATTATTACCAACAACTACTAATTACAACTATTTTTTACTAATTATTACTAATAACCAATAATTATTACTAATTACTTCTAATTTTAACTTAATTATATTTATTTACAACTAATAATCATTATATTTTACTATTTACTATTAATTTTAAAATGTATTATTGAATTACCACTAATTTTAACTAATTATAGCTAATTTTTACTAATGTATAAGTATTTTTCACTAATTATTTCTATATTATTACTAATTACTGCTAATTATTACTAATTACCTCTATTTTTAAGTAATTAATATAAAATTTATTTATAATTTAATGTAAAAAAATAAAATATATTATAAAGTACTAAAAATTTGTAAATTATAGAATTATCAACTTTCAGGTTATTAGAAATGACCAATTTTTGTTAACCATATCATCATTTGTCATTATGTATGACCTAAAATATGAAGTCCAATTTCATTTTCACATTTCTAATAATTTATAACAATGTATATTATTTCATTAAAATTTATAACCATGAACACAAATTTAAAATATTTTTATTTATTTATACAAATTTTATGTTTAAATTTTTTTATAATTTAAATAAATTTTTATAAATTAATCATAATTTATAGTAATTGATATTATTTTATATAAATTTAATGATAATTATATCATTTTATTAATTTCCATAAGTATGTAACAATTTTTTACTAAATTATACAAATTATTACTAACTAACACTATTTAGTAATAATTTTTATTAGTTCATAACAATTTTTTATTAATTTTTAAAATTAATTTTAAAAAATTATAAAATAATAAACTATTTGATAGGAATTTATAGTAAATTATATAAATTTACTAACTTTTATAAATTATGGAAAATTTTATGAATTTTTTCTAATTATTACTAATTATTAATAATTAACACTAATTAGTACTAATTTTTTTAGTTTACAAAAATTTATAACTTTTTATCTTACTTTTTTTAGTTTGTTACTATTTTTTATGTTTATATTTTTTTAATAATTTATTTTAATTTATACCATTTTATATGAATTTACAAAAATTTATATCAATTAATTAGTTTTTAATAATTATATAAAAAATGCTCATTAATATTAATAATAACAAATTTTTACTAATTTGTACTAACTTCCATAAGTTTATAAGAATTTATATGTAATTTTTGTAAACCTTTATTATTCCATTAAGAATATATACTAATTTTTAAGAATTTTTATTATTTATTAAACTATTTTATTAATTTATATTAATTTATAGTAATCTATACCATTTTATATGAATTTACTATAAAATATATAAATTTTTAATTTTTATTAATTTATAACAATTATTTACTAATTTTTACTAATTATTTCTAATTACTACTCATTAAAACTAAATTTTAATAGTTTATAATAATTTATTAATAATTGTTACTTATTTTTATTAAATCATTAATAATTTTTACTAATTTCTACTAGTTTATATTTTTTTTTATTAATTTACAATAATTTATAATATTTTACACCAATTTATATCAATTTTTTTGTAATTTCTTTCAATCTATTTAATTTTATTAATTTATATCAGTTTTTTACTAATTATTTGTAATTATTACTAATTATTACTAATTACTACAAATTAGTACAAATATTTATTAGTTTATTTTAATTGTACATTATTTAACTAATTTTTATATGTTTATAATTTTTTTTCAATTCATAATAATTTATAATAATTTATTCCATTTTATCTGAATTTATGGTGAATTTTATCAATTTAATAATTTTGTTAAATTTTAAAGTCATTTTTAACGATTTATAATAATTATTACTATTTACCACTATTTTATAATAATTTTTATTTTTTATAAAAAAAATTTACTATTCTTACTATTTTTAATTACTTCTTTACTATTTTTAACTAATTTTTACTAATTTTTTCTGAGTCACTAAATTTTTTATTAATTTATAATGATTTATACCAATTTATATCAATTATTGTAAATTTTACTAATTTATTAAAATTTATTTATTTATAACAATATGTCACTAATTATTACAAATCATTAAAATTATGACTAATTTCAACTAATTGGAAGTAGTTTTTATTAGTTTATTGGAATTTATTACTAATTTTTAATAATATTTAAATGTTTAAAATTTTATTACTAATTTATAATAATTTATACCATTTTATATGAATTTATTATTACATCTATCCAATTTATTTTTTTATTAATTTATAAAAAAGTATTGATTTATTCTAATTATTACTAATTACCACCAATTAGTACTAATATTTATTAGTTTGAAACAATTTATTAAAAAATTATTACTAATTTTTATTACATCATTGTTAAGTTTTACTATTTTTTTTAAAAAATATATTAGTTTTTATGTTTTTGTTAATTTATAATTATTTAAACCAATTTATATCAATTTATTTTAAATTTTGTCAATTTATTAATTATTTATTAATTTATATCAACTTTTTAGTAATTATTACTAATTATTACTAAATACCACTAATTAATAGTAATGTTTTTAGTTTATATGAATATATGACTAACTTTTACTAATTTTTATAAGTTAAATATTTTTTTCATTATAAAAATTCCTAAATTTTTTTAAGATTTTATATTAATCTATTGTAAATTCCATTAATTTATTATTATTTTTAATAATGTATAAAAATTATTTACTGATTTATACTACTTATAACTAATTTCCAATAATTACTGCAAAATTGTATCAGTTTGTAACAATTTATTAATAATTATTATTTAATTTTGTTAGTTTGTTCCTATTTTTTATAAATCTTTATTAATTTTTATAATTTTATAATTTTTTTATTAATTTATAATAAATTATAATTTTTTTCATATTATATCAATTTATTCTTAATTCAATTAATTTTGAAATTTTTATTAATTTATGACACTTTTTTACTATTTACCACTAATTATTACTAATTACCACTAATTTTTATTAAGCACCACTGAGATACTATATATACTAAAGTTGGGTTCATTTTCATGCATGTGTCACCACTACAGTTGTTTGCATCCCACCTCTACATCCTTTATTTTCATTCCCCTCCAACCATACCCGCCCCGCTCAAAATTTACCTTGGCAGCTCCTAGGGTTCCTTCTCAAGATACCCCGCCCCTCTTCCTACAATGTAACACTCTAAGCTTCCACAGTACGTTTTTCTTTGAATAATACGATAGCGTGCGAAGTATGCAACATAGAGTTCATGCGTGAAGGACCCCATGACACCCTGAGAGGGGACCGGTGAATCAGGGTGACAACTTTTTCTTTTAATGTGATGGATCTTGTTCTCACGTTGGTAGGAACTTGTTGAACCGGTATGATGAATATGATCAGAAAGCAATCATTCACATGCACAGTGAAGACACAACACTTTTTACTGGGTTCACCACTAAGGGCTACGTCCAAGGAGCATACGCTGACAGGTTTTTAGTCATACCTAATTCCATTAAACTTCACTAGATGTGGATTATAAAGGTTCGGTAACAGTCACTTTGTCCTAAGCTCACTGCCTTTACAATTATTCAGGGATAACACACTACATCCCTCGGCTCTCTGCCATTGACTCCCCCTGGCACACATCCCGTGGTGAAGTCACACTCAGTTTATAAACGTGAGAGTCCTTTCATCATCTCTAAATAATACATCCTCTATTGCGTGTAGATTCTCTATTGAAGTTTAACTCTCTCCTGTAGTCAAATCTCACTTCCCTTCAAGACTACTGGGCAATCTCCCAACTTTCACACAGCTCAAAACACACTGGCATGCTTCTTTATTTCCTGGCGTGCAGGTCTCCTGCGCGGCACAAATTCGTTGCGCAAGTTCAAACTGGCGCACATGTATCAACCAACCACCTGCGCGACACCGCCTACTTCAACTCCAAACCCGCGTGACTCAATTTCGTTCTCTCCCAAACCTCCTTGGGCGCGCAGCCAACAACCGGCGCACGACCTCTACCTGCGAGGCCCAACTACCACTTGCGTGACTCAATTACTTGCGCGACAGGAGCTCAAATAATATCTAAGTATTGAACTTCATTGCAAATGAGGAGGGGTGGTCCCCTATTTATAGGCAAATAGGACCCCCTACGCAATGGCGCACAAGTATCCTCTTGGCGCGTAGCTCATCTCCCCTAGCCTCTGTCGCGCAGCTCACTTGCGCGACCCAACCAAAACCTATGCGACCTTCTTTACTTTTCCATATTTTGAATATCTAATCATGAAGAATAATAGGCGCGCAAGTTTCCAAACCTCATAGGCACCAACGCGCAAGTCCCTTCTCGGCGCGTAGGTCACTTACGTGAATCAACCAATACTTAAGCGACCCTTATCCCTTTGTCATTTTTCCATGTTCTAATCTTGAAAAACACTAGGCATGAAAGTTCCCTCTCTTTCAAGTACACGGCACGCAAGTCTTTTTGCCAAAAACACTTTTCTCCATTTGTCGATTTTCAAGCCCAAAAATTTGGCAAACACTGGGAAACCGTTCCACCTTCAATATTGTTGTCTTCTTGAACTGTATGATCATTTTTCTGGTACACATCTTGAACTTCCACTGAGGATTTTCAACAAACACAAACCATACTCCAATTCATGAATAGAAGACCATGGTTCCAACAATGCGCACCGTGACCTATCAAAATAGTCTTTTAAAAAGGAAGTTATGATTAGTAATAACCATATTTTGAATATTATATATATCCCATATAATTTTAACATTCATCTTTTGTGTTTCATAGACATAATATAAGAACAAATTCAATTTGTCATATAAAAGAATTACTTTTTAAAAAATGTAGTTTTCCACCTTTTAATGGGGAATCCTTTTTTAAAATATTTGACACCTTTATATATTCAATTTGATGAAATTAAATTCTTTTTTAGATCCAGGACATAAAAATTTTGTTTGGACAAATTTTTCTTGTTTTTCGGTTAACTTTAATATTTTGATAAATAGTGAAAAAAATAATAAATTTTAGTTGAAAACATCTTTTTTAATCAAAATAATTTATAGTGTAAAACTATAAATTTGAATGGTTTTGAAATATAATTATATTATATTTTTATCATTTAATCCAAAGTTGGTCATTGGAAATAATTTTACATTTATATTGGACATATACACTTATCAATATTTTGATACATTTTACATTCAAAAACACATTTTCTAGTTTTGGCAATTGAAAATAATTTTAAATTAATTAATGAAACATCTATGTATTTAATTTGGTAAAATAGACATTATTTTTGAATTTGGAATATCATAATTATCTTAGGCTAAATTTTTTGTATTTTTCTGAAAACATTCAATTTTTGATGTATCGTGAAAAATACTACATAGTACATAAAAACTGACATTTTTATTTGAATAATTAATTTTTATTTAAATTTATTTTCAAGTAAAGAAAGATATATAATACCTCTATTATTAAAATTTAATTCATTGGAGTCAATTTATAGTAATATTAGATATATTTAATTTTATTGAAGTTTTAACATCTTTTAACCACCTTCTATGCACATTTTCAGAATTGTCTAAAACGTAATTTTACCGCTTCTGTAAATTGAATTTCAAAAATTTGAGAGATAAGTATTAAATCAGTAATTATAATTTTCTTCAATAGGATGAAAATAATTTTTTGTGATTAGTAACTTTTGAATTTTATTAACCACGGTTAAAAGTAAATAGGGCCATTAAAGGTAAAAATGATATTATAATTACCCTAACACTTGTCCTAATTATATTAGAAAAATTTACTTCATCTATAATCATCCTTAAGAATAAAATATGATCCTTTTGGTATACTTGGATTAGATTAGGAAATTTATTATTATTTTATTTAAAGAATAGTAAAAAGTGTTAAATTCAAAGTTTAATATGTATCCCGTTTTTAATATTCGGTTATACATAAGATAAATTCTACTATAAATATTCATTATAAAGCTAAAATGGTTTCCTAAATAATGGTAATTTATTTATAATTTTTAGACATTAAATAATTAAATTTATTTATGACACAATCATGATGTTGTAATTACCTTATTATTGAAAGATTCAAATAATTATTTTGAAATATAAATAGATTATATTTTTATCATTTAATCCAATGTTGGTCACTGGAAATAAATTTACATTTAAATTGGAAATAAACACATATCAGTCTTTTGATACTTTATACATCTCTAAAACCCGCTTTTTGGTTTTTACGATGGAAATTACTTTTAAATTCATTAATGCAATATCTATGTTTTGAATATGGTTAAATAGACATAATTATTGAATTTGGAATATAAAAATTATCTTGTGATGATATTTTGGTATTTTTCTAAAAACATTCAAATTTTTATGAATACTCAAAAATACAGCATAGTACATACAATCTGACTTTTTTATTTAAATAATTGTTTTCTATTTAAATTTATTTTCAAGTCAAAATAGATACATAATACCTATATTAGTCCAATGTAATTCATTGGAGTCATTTTATAATAAAATTAGATATAAAATTTTTTATTGAACTTTTAACGTCTTTTACCCACCTTCTAGGAACATTTTCAAATTTACATAAAATGCAATTTAACCACTTTGGTGAATGGAATTTCAGAAATTCAAGAGATCCAGTTTACATCAGTAATTAAAAATGAGGTTTAATAGGATGAAAATAATTTTTTGGGAAAAGTAACTTTTGAAATTTATTTACCACGGTTAAAAGTAAATAAGGTAATTAAAGGTAAAATAGATATTATAATTACCATAAAACATGTCCTAATTCTATTGGATAACTTTATTTCGACGAAAATAAACCATATGAATAAAATATGATCCTTTTCTTTCACATGGATTAGATTTGGACATTTATTATTATTTTATTTAAAGAAGATTTAAAAGTGTTAAAATCATTGTTTAATTACTAAACCATTTTTAATATTGGGTTATACATAAGATAAATTATACTATAAATATTCATTATAAATCAAAGAATATTTCCAACATAATGGGATTTTATATATAGTTTTTAAACATTAAATATTTAAATTTATCAATGACACAATGATGATGCAGTAATTGCATTATTATTGAATGATTAAAATAATTGATATTATAAATACTAATATATTTGTAAATTGAGACTTTTGATGTGTTAAAAGAATATTCTATGTGAATATGACAAGTTAGGTATGATTAAATAATTTTTTTTCAAAGTGATAAAGTTGTTATGACTTTTACCAAAACCAAATACTATATAGTGTAAAAATAGACATAAATCAGTTTTCAAAACACATACTATATTATTAATTGATAGAATATTCCTCAAAATCCAATGTTTGGCCAAAGTTCTTATATAAGGATAGATATATCAATAACGAACCTCTTGGGGTATGCTTGTCTTTTTATAGTATGTCTATTAACCATTGATTATAATAATACAAGAATACATGTTAAAAGTTAAACTATTTTACTAAGAGTTAAATCTAAGAGATAAGTTTAATATGCTGAACCAAACCTCTCTAAAACCTATTGGTTGAGAGTTTTTCGACCTATCCCCACCATATCCTCCCAATAAATCTTTTTGGATCCATTATAAGCCGAATATGATTGTCTAATATAATAATATTTAAAGCGTTTCCTAAAATGACCCTCACCTCTCATACAAAAGGTTACTCCCCCTTCTCTTAATATCACACCTCCAAAGCCATTTGGCTCAGCCAAAACCTACTCAAATATATTTCCAAATACCCTCAATTAAACCTATAGTCCTTATGTTTATCATAAATCCAACCTAAGGAGCCCTTTTGATCAAATCCAAAGAAGGCACCCAGAGAAGAAATAATGATTTCATCACCTCTTTTAAAGTTATTTTCTTCTTTGACTTACTCTTTCATTGTTGTTTCCATTAATAAATAATGAATCTAGTACCTTATACATACTATGATGTTATTATAAATATGGTATAACCATATTCATTATTCTATCCATCCTATGAATGACAAAGTCACCATACATGCAAACATACGGCTTACCGTCTCCACGTCGTAGTGTAGTTTGTTATTCAACACTTCTTTATTTGGATTGGTATAATAATAATTTTAATTGATGTAAATAATAAATATAACATAGTAACAATTCTGTATATATGATATACCATCCAATTTCATATGATTTCACCATCAATGGAACGATATTGTCGCTCGTGCGTATGTACGGATTACAGTCTCCACAAATGCAATGAGATTCATTCCACTTCATAACCATTCAAGAATAATTTTTATTTTATTATTAAGTATAAGTTTTAAGAAAATAATATCATTCTGTATATGAATCCAACACATCCTATCCATAACAAACATGGATTATGTAAAAAAACATATAAAGGAAAAATGAACTAGTTAACACCTGAAACAATGATACTACTGAAATACTATTAACAATGAAATATTAGAAGATCATTTTTTATATCATATTTAGGTATGTGATTCTTGTATAAATTAATAAAAATGATTTAATTATTATATATGAGGTTAACATACCCTTGAATGAGGAAAAGTACAAGGTAAGGGGTTTTTATCTCACTTCTTTTTTGTGTGAGATTCATGTTATATTGCCACTATTTCTTTCTGTGTGGTGTATGTACTGACCATGATTGTATTATTTTTGTAATATACTTTAATTTATGGGTATTTAAATATTTATTTTATGATACTTCTTTCATGGGGTGTATGTTTCTCATGTTACCAAATCGTTAATGGAATTTCTAATTTCATTTTTCACTCATTGAGTTTTATGAAAACTTCATTGATTATTTTACTCCAAGATTTTGTGGGAAATCCATATTTATTTATTTACATATTAGTATCCTCTCCCATTTGTGTGGATATGATTTTAATACACATAATCACTACATTGATAAATTCTCATTTCATCGATATTAACTTGATAAGAGTAATCTTAACTCAATTTCCATTCTTTAGGTTAACCATCCAAGTCATCGAGGTGTTGTGACAATAATTTGTGTGAATTTACTTTGATTGATTTACACTGAATGTCCAATAATATTGAGTGTATTTATATGTTTCAAACATACTTATGTCATTGATTTATCCATAACCTAAGAATACGGTATTTATATGGGATTTCATCTCAATTTACATTCTATTAAGACCTTTTTGTTGTTATGAACCAATTCACTTTTATATGGTGTATATAATGTACTTTTACGTAGTATATCATGATTCCCTTTATTCTAATTATATTATAATTCTTTTATTACTACAATTATTTGTATTCAAATGTCTCTCATTTCATTAGGAACTCTAACTAAAATATCCTTTTAAATGTTTTAAAAATTTATTTTTCTAAATCTTTCTCATTAATGTCAATATATTAAAAATGGTTTTAATAATTTATTTATATGGACATGAATGTTTAAAAATTAAAATTTATATTAAATGTTTCAAATATGTATGGGACACTTTGAATCAAAAATATATTTTTAACAGCTTCTGGATAAATAGAGAGGCTTTTCAATGTCTTTAAGAAAAATGGGATATTTCTCTCAAATATTTTTACTCATTACTTTCTTCTATTTAAATATCCTTAATTTTTCTTGATTGAGGTTGATTTATTATAATAAAATCTTAAATATTTTATTGAATTAGTTATGTGTGACTGTGGATGTGATATTTTTATAACATTCATGGTTTCTGGTTAAAATATTGACATTTCCTATGCTAGTTCCAATAAGAATGTTTAGATCATGTTTCAGCCTTTTCATATGAGGAATGAATTGGAATTAGTAAGTGACAGTTGGATCCCACTACAACTCCTTTATGCATTGGTAGGTCTCATGATAAAAAATAGTGTCTTGGAACAAGGCCTTGAAAAAATCTTATTTACAGTCTTGGCACGAGGCCTTGACTATGTGGTTATGATGTCTGGAATTATGCATTCCATCATTATGAAAATAGATATTGATATTACATGTGATTATTTGAATAGTTGAATATCAATGTGAATAAGTAAATGGAACTATTTTATTTAACTTTTCCATATTAGGCTTATGTTTAAGATTAAAATTCTTGTGTTTTAATCTTATAGATTTCCTTAAATTGTTATGCTTCTTTATGATAGTTTCTGCTATATTTGTATCCTTACTGAGAATCTGAGCTCACTCATTTCTTATGTTTTCTTTTTCCCAGGATGTGAAGAAGTATATTATGCTTGAACTATAGGGATAGGTTAAAGGGATATGATTTTTTTCAAAGGGGACACCTTTTAGTTTCTTTTTTGATGTAATTTAAAACTTATTTATGTATCTAGTACTACCAAGGATACTAAAATAATCGGTCTTTCGAGACATGATCTCCTGTGATCATGCCAATGTTATGTAATAATTCACTGACTCTAGGTAACTGTTATTAGGGAGTTATAGTTGGTATCAGAGGATGTTTAGTACAATCCTTTGAAACTAGATTTAGAAAAACTCTGATTAGAGAACATTACCCTAAGATAGACATTGAGGATTAGTATAGAATAAATTCCGAGTATTTTGGTAATGTAGAGATTTTGTGTATCTTAAAAAAAATAAATCCTTTTCTGGATACGATTAGGTAGAGTTGGGTCTGAAACATATGTACCTAGGTGTGAAAACTATGACAAGGAGTTTCGGGCATGACTCGAGGGATCCTGGTACATGATAACGGGCCCTGCTGTACTTTTGGTTACGACACTCCTGGAGAATATAATTAGGATATTTCTCATTTTCATTACAAACTGATTTTAATGATTTTAATATAACATCATAATAGATATACTTGATTAATCCTATGTTGTTTTATATTGAAAACAAGGGGTCATGATATTCTCTAAATGATTTTATGACTATTTTTCTCACACTCTACTTTATGGTTTCTGTCAATGGTTGGATTCCAAGGAATTAATTACAACATTGAACATGATGTACAAGGTGGGAATGTTGGTGGAAATGAGAAACGAAGTGGATATTTGATAGGTGTAAAAGATATCTTGTTCATGCCAAATCAATTTTCCAAAAATATGATCAACAGTATATACATTAACCAACTCCTAAACTCAACAAAGAAGATAAAGGAGGAGAATGGAAAGAGATCTAGAAATGGAGACCATAGAGAAAAGAAATATCATTTTCCATCATACAGGAAATGTGGAAGGAGTCACCCATGAAATTGTATCAATGGAACAAATAAATGCTTTATGTGTGGAAAAGAAAGACATAAAGTAATGAACTATCGAGGGAAAATGAAGAGTACTACGGAAGAAAATAAAAATAGTCCTAAGAATCCATTTACAATCATTTTCCGTAACTGTAGGGGACCTGAGAATTACCTGAGTCAATGTTTTATTCTATAGGATAACCTTTAATTCGAGGAAGAACCTATATGAAAATAAATGGATGGTGAAATGTTTAAAAGTATTAATTCTCTTTGTTGATGGGATTACTTTGGAAGACTTTTTTATGTATGTGTAACCCTACAGTTTATTATATGAAAATGATATTTGAGGAAGAATTATCTTTTATTTTTTGGATATAGTTATAAAGTACCATTTGGGTTTATATGATACCTGAATTTGAGTCAATTAGATGTTATTATTTTTTGGGAAGAAAATTCTATGTAAGAGATAAAATTTGTAATTAAAATATGTTAGGGTTATTTTTGAGGAATTTATCTCATTTTTTGGAATTTTTTAAAATTATATATTTTTTGAAAAAGGACAACACATAGAACATGTGACAACCCATAATGTCAGAAAAAACTATGGGAATTGAACCCACAAACAAAGTGCAGCTAAGATTTATCACCCACCACTAGACTACATGAAGTCCCTGGTTAGTATGACTAATTATTTTTAGTTAAATTATTTTTAGTTAAATTATTTTTTGGATCAAGAATATGTTGATTTTGGGAACATATTATTTATCCTTAGTATAAATATGATTTGGTGATTAAGTGATAATTGTTATTTTGGAAGACGTTCGCTCTTTTGGGAACACTATATGCCTAAAGAGAATAGAATACTATGAGATTTCATTTGAGAAGTAATTGTGGATTTTTATTTTGCAAGAATGTATGTTTTTTCAACTTATATAGATTTAGGTTATTTATGAAAAATGAATAACCTATCATGCAGAATATTTTATTCGGTTAATTACATTAAAGTATATGACTTTTAGAGTATTTTATATTATTTGGAGATAAATGTTAAGATTTATCATGGAAGACTATGTGATCAAGTCCTTCAGAATTTAGGGTTTCAAACATAGTTTGTATTATTTTGAATAATTTTAAGGGTAATAATTTTTTTTTGAATGGTCTTTATTGAACTTTGGGTATTGTTTATATAATTTTGGGGATTAAGAGTAATATTTATTTCTATAAAGGATTATTCTTTTTGGGGATAATCTAATATTGTACTAAACATTTTGGTTTTGGTTAATGTCTAAAGACAAGGTAAATATATTGTTCATCTTTTTTGGATTATTTGATTCTCTAAAAGTTTATTCTAGAGCTTCAGGTGTGACCAAGTCATCATGAATAATTATCTTTTTGTGTGAAAGATGAGTTTGTGGTAGAAATTAGTTAAAGGATGGAACTCTACTTTTAAAGTATTCTATTTCTTATTATATGAATAAAATAATTCTTAAACTATAGGTAAAGGATATTAAAACCAAAATTTTTTATCCTAATACCTTAGGTTTTGTTGAACTGATGATATTTTAAATCATCATAGATTTACAGATTTGAGGCCCTCAATTTTTCATTCACTTGTTTAGGATTGATAACCTCAATCAATCCCTATAAATATTTACATTTTTCCTGTAATTATAATTTCCATCAATGTTCACATATTCCAAATCTTAATTTGTTGGTGACTTTTTCATTTCATGTTCCCTCTTATTAAGTCTAAATTTTATTAATCCTATTTCTGATGTGGGTTTTCCATAAAGGTATATTCTATTTTTTTAACCTTTTATTCCTGAAGAAAAATTTCTAATTACATGGATGAAATTTATTGAATGAGGGAAGAATGTAACACCCTAATCTTCCAAGGTATGTCTCTCTTTTAATAATACGATAGCGTGTGAAGTAGACAACAACGAGTTCAAGCGCACCACGACCTATCAAACTACCCATTTAAAAAATATCTTTTGATTAGTAATAACCACATTTTGAATATTATATATATCCCATATAATTTTATAATTCTTATTTTGTGTTTATTAGACATAATATAAGAACAAATTCAATTTTTTAGATAAAAGAAATATTTTAAAAAAAAATGCATTTTCCACCTTTTAATGGGGAACATTTTTTTCCAATATTTTCTACCTTTATATATTTAATTTTATGAAATTAAATTATTATTTAGAATAATGACATAAAAATATAGTTTTTATAAATTTTTGGTTTTTTTCTAATAACTTTAATATGATGATGAATAGTGAAAAAAATACTAAATTCTAATTGAAAACAAATTTTTTAATCAAAATAATAAATTTTAATTGTTATGAAATTTAATTAGATTATATTTTTCTCATTTAATCCAATGTTGGTCATTGGTAGTAATTTTACAATAAAATCAAACACAAACACATATTAATATTTTGATACTCTTTAGATCTCAAAAGCTAGCTTTATGGTTTTTACAATGGGAATTAATTTTAAATTAATGAATAGAACTTATATGTTTTCAATTTTGTTAAATAGACATCATTTTTGAATTAAAAATATAAAAATTATCTTAGGCTAATGTTTGGGTATTTTTCTGAAAACATTCAATTTTTTATGAAGACTGAAAAATACTGCATAGTACATAAAAACCGACATTTTTATTTAAATAATTGTTTTTTATTTAATTTTTTTTTAAATTAAAAATATATAAATAATACCTATATTATTCCAATTTCATTCATTGGATTCATTTTATAATATGATTAGATATATAAAATTTTATTGAACTTTTAACATCTTTTACCCTCCTTCTAGGCACATTTGCAAATTTGCATAAAATATAATTTTACCACTTCGATGAATTGAATTTCAAAAATCCAAGAGACGTGGTTTACATCAGTAAGTAAAAATGTGGTTCAATAGGATGAAAATAAATTTTTTTGAATAGTGCCTTTTGAATTTTATTTACCACGGTTAAAAGTAAATAGGGTAAATAAAGGTAAAAATTATATTATAATTACCCAAAAACATGTCCTAATTCAATTGGATATGTTTATTTCGAGCAAAATCTACCTTAGGAAGAAAATATGATTTTTTTGGTACACTTGGATTAGATTTGGACATTTATTATTATTATTTTTAAAGAAGAGTTAAAAGTGATAAATTCAAGGTTTAATAACTAAACCATTTTTAATATTTGGTTATACATAAGATAAATTTGACTATAAATATTCATTATAAATATAAAAATATTTCCAAAATTATAGTATTTTATTTATAATTTTTAGACATTAAATAATTAAATTTATTTATGACACAATGATGATGCAGTAATTTACTTATTACTAAGGGATTAAAATTATTGATATTATAAATATTAATATAATTGTAAATTTAGACTTTTGAGGCATTACACGAATTTTATTGGTTAATATGACATGTTAGGGTTGATAAAATAAAATTTTTTGATAAAGTTTTTATGACATTCACAAAAACCACATACTAAATAGTGTCAAAATTAACATAAATGAGTTTTTAGAACAATTAATAAATTATTAATTGATATAATACTCTTAAAAATATAATGTTTGGTAAAAATATATATATGAGGATATATATATCAATAATGAACCAATTTCGGTTCTCTTGGATTTTTATAGTAATTTTATTAAACATTTGTAATAATAATACAAGAATACATATTAAAAGATAAACAATTTAACTGAGAGATAAATCTAAAATATAAGGTTAATATGGTGACCCAAACCTATCTAAAACCAATTGTTTGAGATGTTTTTGACCCATACCCACACTATCCTTTAAAAAAATCCTTTCAGAGCCATTATAAACAAAATATGATTCTATAAATAAATAATATTTCATGTTTTTTATAAAGTGACACTCAACTCTCTTATAAAAGGGTACTCCCCCTTCTCTTAATATCACACATCCAACTCCATTTTTCTCAGCCAAACCCTACTCCAATATCTCCCAAACTTCTCTCACTTCATCCTTTAGTCTTTACTTTGATTAGAAATCCAGCCTATGGATCCCTTTTGATCTAATCAAAAGGAAGCACCCAAAAAAGAGGTAATGATTTCATCACCTCTTTCAAAGTTCTTTTCTTCTTCCACTTCCTCTTTCTTTGTTGTTTCCACACCAAAATAATAACTCAAATACCTTATACTTACAGTGATGTTATTATAAATATGTTACAACCATATCCATTATTCTATCCATCATATGAATGAAAAACTCAACATACGTGCATACATACGACTTACCATCTCCACGTCGTGGTGTACTTTGTTATTCAACACTTCATTATTTGGATGGTTATAATAATGATTATAATTGATTTAAATAATAAATATATCTTCTTAATGATTATTTATATATGATATACCATCCAATTACATACGATTTCACCATCAGTGTAATGATATTGTTGCTCATGCATATGTTCGGAATACCATCTCCACGAACGCGATGAGATTCATTCCCCAGTGTAACCATTCAAGAATATTTTTCATTTAATGATTAAATATAATGTTTATGAACTTAATATCTTTATGGATATGAATCAAATACATCTTATCCATAACAAACATGACTTTTTTAACAAAACATATAAAGGAAAATGAAATAGTTAACACCCGAAACAATGATACTAATGAAATATTATTAACAAAGAAATATTTGAAGATCTTATATGATATCATATTTAAGTATGTGGTTCTTTTATAAATTAAAAAAACTACATAACTATTATAAATGAGGTTAACATACCCTCTACTAAGGAATATTTCAAGGTAAGGAGTTTTCATCTCACTTCTTATTCGAGTGAGATTCATGCTATATTGCCTCTATTTCCTTTTGTGAGGTGTATGTACTGCCCATAATTGTATTATTTTTTTAATATACATTAATTTATGGGTATTTAAATCTTCATTGTATGATCCTTATTTCATGGGGTGAAGTTTTCGTATGTTACCAAATCAGTAAGGGAATTTCAAATTTCAATTTCCACTCATTGGGTTCTATGAAAAATTCATTCATTATTTTACTCCAAAATTTGGTGTGAAATCACTATTTATTTATTTTTTTAGTAATTTCCACTCCCCGTTGTGTGGATATACTTTTTATACACATAATCACTCCATTTGTAAATTCTCAAGTCATTGATATGAAATTGATAAGATTAATCGTAACTCAATTTCAATTAATTGAGTTAAACATCCAAGTCATTGGTGTTGTTGTACAATATTATGTGTGAATGTACTCTGATTGATTTAAACTGAATATCCAATCATATTGAGTGTATTTATATTTTCCAAACATAATTATTTCATTGATTTATCCATAACATTATGATATTGTCTTTATAAGGGATTTAATCTTCATTTACATTCTTTTGAGACTTCTTTGTTGTTATTAACCAATTCACTTTTATATAGTGTATATACTATACTTTGACATAGTATATCATGAATCCCTTTATTCTCATGATATTATAATGTTTTTATCCCTTCAATTATTTTTATTCAAATGTCTTTCATTTGGTTATGAACTCTAACTAAAATATCAATTTAAATGTTTTAAAGATTTATTCATCTAAATCATTCTGATTAATGTCCATGATTCAAAAATGGTTTAAGGATTTATTTATACGGACATGAATGTTTGGAAATTAAAAATACATTTAAAACTATAAAAGTTGTACGGGACACATTGATTCAAAAAACCATTTTTAACAGCTTCTTGATAAATTGTGATACTTTCAAATGTTTTCAAGAAAAATGGGATATTTCTCTCTAATAGTTTTACTGATTATTTTCATCTATGCCAATATCCTTAAATATTCTTGATTTAGGTTGATTTATTATAATAAAATATTCTATATTTTATTAAATGAGTTATGTTTTACTATGGATGTGTTATTTTAATACCATTCATTGTTTGTGGTTAAAATATTGACATGTCGTATGCTAGTTCAAATATGAATGTTTAGATTATTTTTCATCTTTTTCATATGAGAAATGAATTGGACATAGTAAGTGATGGGTGGGGTCCTCTATAGCTCCTTGATTCATCAGTAGGTCTCATGAGACAAACTATTATCTTGGCATAAGGACTTGAAAAAATCATATTTGAAGTCTTTGAATGAGGAATTGACTTTGTGGTTATGATGTCCGACATTATGAATTCCATCATTATGAAATTAGATATTGATATTACATGTGAATATTCAACTAGTAGAATAGAAATGTGAATAAGTAAATGGAACTATTTGATTTATCTTTTCTATGTTATGCTAATGTTTTATATTAAGAGGCTTGGGTTTTAGTCTTATACATTACCTTAAATGTTCATGCTTATTTATAATAGTTTACGCTATATTGTTACCCTTAATAAGCATCTGAGCTCACCCCTTTCTTAGGTTTTCTTTTTCCCAGGATGTGAAGAAGTTTATTATTCTTGACCTGCAGTGATATGTTATGGGATTTGAGTGAGTTCAAAGGGGGAATATTGTTGTTGTTTTCATGGATTTAATGTAAAACATATGTATGTATCTGGTACTTATAAAGATACTAAAATAATCGGTCTTTAGACACTTGATCTCTTGTGATCCTGCTAATGTTATGTAATACTTAATTGACTCTGGGTAACTGGGGTCAGGGTGTTACATACAATTCCCCTAAATCACATGTGCAATCCAACCCAACATTTCAATCCTCTTCAACTCTAGATCCGCTACCTCAAGTTCTACCGCCTCCGGCCACCCCACATTCTGATCCTTGCCTCAAGCTGCTCCACCTCAGTCAGATCTACCTCCATATACCCCATTTTACATGCTCCTCCTTCGTCTTATCTATCTCTACCTACACCACATCTGGAACCTCCGCCTCCACCACCTCTGCCTCGGTCTTCATCTTCTTGCACTGCCTATGGTCACTCCACCTGCTACTACTCCACCTTTACCTACTCTACCACATTCATCCACTGATTTCTCTCTGGGTAGCCTGTTCTTGCTCTACCTCTACCTAATCCCCATTGATCTCCCTCATATTTTAGTAGTATGGAATGATTTCTTGAAATTCAATGCTTATACTAATCAATCCAGGCATTAATCATACACACTCTTTGTAGCTATTTTCTCTCTCCGCCTTGTGGTTTTCTTTCACCTAAGAGAATGGCTCTTGGGAGATCAATATTTTATAGTGTAAGGATCCTTGAAAAGTCGAACCATGATTTATTTTAAAATGGAATTTCTAAAGTTCATAACACTTCCGATTTCCATAATCATGTATGTGATCTCTTAAAGCTTTCAAATTAAAAATAATGAAACCGAAATTCTCCATTAATGTTCTAATTTTTATATTTATATTCTTATAGCTAGTACTTGGGATTAACTCATCTATCAATCTAACATAACAAGACCTCTTAATATGATATTTCTTGAGTTTTTTAGTTTCTAGAGA
The DNA here is from genome assembly GCA_963277665.1 of Viscum album. Lineage (NCBI taxonomy): Eukaryota > Viridiplantae > Streptophyta > Magnoliopsida > Santalales > Viscaceae > Viscum > Viscum album. Next base: position 1,493,717,572 of record OY728147.1, on the reverse strand, counting down.
TTAATTGTTTGGTATTAAAATCATGGAATGCTAATTTAATTTTATGATTGTTATACTTGGTTCAAAACAGATTTGTGATCTTAGATAAAATTTCTTGGGGGTCATATTAGTCCAAACAATTGAGAAAGGGATATATTATTTTTAATAAGGCACCAAAAAATAACATTTCTGTTGGAAGACTTTCTTTATGATCAATGTGAAACTTTGTTCAAGGTCATGCAAGTGAAGTTGTATGATTCATCATCATTATTTATTTATTAAAGAAGTAAAAATAGAGTACATAGAATTAAATTACCAACCGAACAATAGAGGTCTAATGAAATGGAGTCTGAAGGAATACCCTCTTATTATATTGACCTCCTTAGGTCATAACATGTTAATAATAGAGAAAAAGGAAATTATGGAAGCCTCTTCCATTAAAGAGGCATGGTGGTCTGCAGTCTGATTGCCTTCAAGACAAGTGTGAGACACTAGGGTATTACTACTAAGTAAGAGTCTACATATTCTGAAAATATAGGATATGGGCCAAGTAATCACACCATTACCATGTAGTGAGTTATGTATAATTATGGATTTAGTTTCCCATTTTTTCAAGGAGATGGACCTTTGGGTGTAGAGATCTAGTGCAGTAAGTAATGCTTTCCCATCCGCACATGAGGAGTTCTAACTATCAAAGTGCACATTATACATCAGGATGACCGATACACTATAATCATGAACCACCCGCACCTTTCATGATTCCATCCACAAATGATCCATACATATTCATCATCATCCCATTTATGGGAGGGCACCATCAGACCCAATGTCCCCATGATCCATCCATAGAAGTATAAACCTAAGAAACTTGTAGCCACAGTTCTCTTAGCATAGAGGTATCCTTCTAGTTATAGAAAAAAAACATACCATATCAAGATATATATTTTTAGTTATAATGAACACAAGTATCTCAGTATTTCGGATATCATCATGTCATACTTTGTTCTGTGATTTCCACAAGAACCAGCAACCAGTGTTAAGTACAAGTTTCCAAGCCCTCCTCTCCACCCCTACATTACCGGCACTAAGAAACTAATGTTCCATAGAGGATGAAACATGAATATACTAAGAGGATAAATCCATGTATCTTCCAATGAAACCCCATATGCCACATGCCCAATCCCCTTTAAAGAAGAGTTGTTGTGATCTCTCTTTCCAATGAGTTCTACAACAATGGAATCGTAATACGATATAGATTCCAGCTCTCTGGACATTATCATCAGTATGGACTTCTCAGTTCCTTATCCTCTAGGTTAGGAAGTTTATTCTAGTAGGTATTGTTCACACCATAACAGATCATTCTAACTATCATCAAAACCACAATATACTACAACTATGTGGATGTCTTGGGTGGAGAAGGCTCCAAATGTAGAATGGATAAACATACACCTATCTAGTTCAGAATCCATCTCAATAAGTTCAAATTTATTTTTTTTCTCATTATTCATAATAGCCATTATAAAAGCTATATGATGGATTTTATAAGGACCCGACCTTAAAACATTACATAATATTGAATTAAATGAATAATTCACGTTGAGGATCTTTTCAGGTTTAGAGTTTTAGAGAAGTAGTATATAACTATTTCATCTCAAAAGATTACAAAGTAGACATATCTACATAGTTTCCATATTTTTCATAAAATAAAATCTCTTAAAAAAGTGTTTTGTCTAGTTCTATGTTTTAGATAGCATGACTTTTCCTTGATCCCATCCATGACCTTATTCATCTTTAAGTCCTGCGAAAACATTTCAAAACTTGGGATGAGCATAGAAAGCTCAGTAAGGGTTATAAAACAAAGAAAGAAATAATTTGTTCATAAATACGTACAAAACATGAACTCTTTTACTTACCTCATGAAATCATAATATTTATGAAATCCACATAGAAATCATAATTCATAAAGGTAACCTATGGCATCCATATCATACTTATATTGTAGCTATCACAACTACATAGGGAGTTACATTGGAATAACCATCATAGTATATTCCCTAAATCTATTAGGAGAAACATTCATGTTTACCTCCGTCATGTTACCCAATACATTGGAGATCTATCTTGGTCTCACCTGCCCTAGGTTTATCACAGAACAACCCGTATATGTAAATAATGCCCATGAACCACAACATGATCATAACACATAACATAAGCATAAACGAAAGATAAAATTTCCACATTGCAATAATAAAATAACATTTAAAGATATTGAAATAATAACTCTATTATCAAAATCATTTTCAATACAAAAAATATATAAAAAGAGTATATGGTATTTATTTTTCCTTTTAAAAACATTTCGTCTTGTTAAGGAAGCCAAAGATCAAATAATACTTGCGGTGGCAGAAAGGTCGTTGTCACCGCTTACATTAAAAAACATTCCTTTTTGTTGTTTAGTAAAAAGATTAATATAAAATGATTCCCTTTGAAAAAAAAGATAATTCAAAGGGTTTTATACAACATATAAAATAAAGTTGGTTATAAAACTAAAAATGCCTCAATGAAAGGAGATTTAGACGAAGTCCCTTACCTCGTGTCCGACTTGACTCGATCGTTCTTTAATATCCTGAATAATAAACTAAAGTTAATTTAAACTTGTTTAAGAACCTTTTTCAAGTTTATCATTCCTTTTATATAACTAATACCATGTTATAAACATTATGAAATCATTTAAGTTAATAATGTTAATTTTGTCGATATTTGGTACTTGAGTAAAAATGAAAAACCTATATTTACAAGTTGTCCATGTGGTCAAAGGTTCATTATATCCAGAATGATATTCATGATTTGGATATCATATATATCATATATATATATATACAGTATATACATGTTTTTATAATAGTACATAACATTTAGAGGTAATAAATGAAATGCACCGTTCATGGAGACGGTAAGCTGTACATACGGATGAACGCTACTTTCATTTCAATTTATTATTTTAATGAAAATAAAACATAATGATACATAGGTATATTATAATTTCAGTATAATATCATTTATCATATCATTAACTCCATCCTTTATACATCTCACATAAGGCATTAACGAATCAAATCACTTTGAGGGGGCAGTAGTCCGCACTTTCTCAAATGAGATTATCGTATTTACCAACTATGAAAACCATAAAGGCGTGATATAAATGGGAAGTACAAAAGCATAAGGTAATCATAAACATAACATATATCATATATAAATACAGTTCCATCATAATTACCACCATGATAGGTGGTAAGATGTAATTGAACAGTCATCATTTCGTGAGGCGTTAGTTTGCCATCCACAGAAACATTATGTTCTTCATCCATTAGATAGAGGTGTGTGTAAGTGTAGTTTTAATTATTCTCATAAAAACATATTAATATATTTAGGATACTGTTTTTGTTACAAAATAAATTAATAAAAAGAGTTTAGGGGTTTTATAAGTAAAATAAAAGAAACCAATTTAAGTGAAACTGTTACCTTTAATTTGGGTAACTCCCATTGGTTTGAACCAAACGACTTCTTGAAATTCCTTCTGCCAACGTTAAGGCTTCCAAGAGGATGAGAGGTATGTATGGAGCTTAATTGGGCAGGGTTTGGACGAACCAAATGGATTGAGAGGTGTGAGGAATTCGATAGAAATGGTCTCCTTTTATATGGGAGAGGGGGGATCTTTAGGAAAGTGTGAAAGCATTATTTTATTATATAATGATATTTGGTTTCTAATGGTCCGAAAATCATTAAGGTAAAAGATAAGATGAGTAATGGTCGAAATAAAATCATCCAATCATAATTGGACATGTTTTGGATAATATTTTAATCATTATAATCTTATTTATTTAAATGATTTATTAATGAGGTAAATACTGAATCATTATTATGTCATAAATAATTTAATTTATTTTTTGTCTAAAAATTATAAAAAAAATACCATGATATAGGAAATAGTTTTATCTTTAAAAATAATATTTATAGTAGAAATTAGTACTTATATAACACCATATAAAAATTAATTCCTAAAAGATTTTTGTTTATGTCATTTTGGCCTCTACTTTAAAATTAATTAATCTAAATTTTTATTTTCACTCCCAAGTGGATAAATGGGTCCCAAAATCAATAAAAATATTCCCATGGTCGTTAATGACTCAACAAATAATGTTAAGACAAGTGTTAAGGTAATTTTGAATTATTATAATATTCTTTTAACCTTGAATTACCCTATTTAACTTTAACCGCGGTAAATAAAAGTCAAAAGATACTATTCACCAAATATTATTTTCATCTTAATGAACCACATTTTACTTCTTAATAACAACCATGTATGTCATATTTTCAAAATTCAATTCATATAAGTGGTAAATTTTCATTTAAATGAAAAAGTCAGTTTTTTTAACTATCACTAAGTGGTGTCACTATTCATCAAAAATTGAAGTTTTTCAGAAAAATACCAAAACTTCATCCTAAGAATTATTTGATATTCCGAATTAAAAATTGATGTCTATTTTTCCAAATTCAAAACATAGAAGTGGAATTAATTAATTTTAAAATTAATTCCCATTATTAAAAGAAATAGCGTGTTTTTAAGAAACAATAACTATCAAAAGATTGAAACTTGTTTATGTCCAATTTCAAAGTGAAATTACTTCCAATGACCAAAATTGGATCAAATGGTAAAAATATATTTTAATTTAACTTTTAAAACTATTAAAATGATAATCTAACCATATAAATAAATTAAATTAAAAATCACTTTTGAATTAAAATACAATATTTCTCACTATTCATTAAAAATGAACTTTATCAGAAAAATACCAAAAAATTACACAAAGTAAAATTTGATGTCCCCATTCTAAAGTAGGATTTTATTTGGCCATTAGTATGTATTAAAGTGACCAAAAATATATTTAAAGAGGGTTCCCCATTAAAAGGAAATAAATCAGCGTTTTAATATAAATTATGCTTAAAATTAGATTCATTCACATTTTAAGCCTCTAACATTTATTGGATAAAAGTAAATACATATAACAAACATTTAAAATCATATTGCAGTTAGTTTTGTTCATTCCCGCAACTAAAATGGCTAGGAGTTAACTACTATTTAAAATAATAATATTATATTATTAGTGTGCAACATAAGATTCCAAAGAAACCCGTTATTGCGTATCGGGTAAGCTATCGAACATAGAAACCCTTTTAAAGAAAAATTAATATTTAATTCACAAATATTAATAAATATGAATTATGTATTATTATTCATTTACTTGGGATGTTACATCCTTCCCCCCTTTTGGAAATTTCATCCTCACAATTTTTATTCACTTATCAAAATAAGTTGGTGTATTTATCCCCCATAGAATTTTCAGATTCCCACGTTACCTCTTCAAACATATGGTTTTTCCACTAAACCATTACCTTATGAATTAGCTTATTCTGCAACACTTGCTCTCTATGGTCAAGAATCTGGACTGGTTTTTCTTCATAAGAGAGATTCTCTTCCAACTGAACTACCTCTAGGCTCAAAACATGAGTTGGATCTGACATATACTTTCTCAACATCGAAACATGAAAAACATTGTGTACTTGGGATAAACATGGAGGTAAAGACACTCTAAAAAAACTGATCCAACTTTCTCTATAATTTCATAAGGTTCAATGAACCTCAGACTCAACTTTCCCTTCTTACCAAAACGCATCACAATTTTACATGGAGAAACATTGAGAAAGACATGATCACCTACCTCAAAGGAAAGATCCTTTCTGTGGTTATCTGCATAACTTTTCTGTATGCTCTGAGTTGTTCTTATGTGCTTCTGAATCAACTAAACTTTATCTTCCATCTCTTCTACCAATTCTGGTCCCATCAGCTTTCTTTCACCTACTTCATCCAAAAAAGCTGGAGTTCGACAACGCTTCCCATATAATGCCTAAAATGGATCCATCTGTATACTGGAATGAAAACTTTTATTATAAGAAAATTCAACCAAAGGAAGATATTGGTCCCAACTTCCCTGATAATCCATCAAGCAAGAACGTAACATGTCCTCCAATGTCTGAATTTTTCGTTCTGACTGCCCATATGATTGAGGATGAAAAGTTGTACTAAAATTTAATTCAGTACCCAATGACTTCTGAAGGCCTTTCCAAAATTTAGAAGTAAACCTAGGATCAAGATCAGATACAATGGAGAGGGGAACTCCATGTAACCTGAATATCTCTTTAACATTAAACCAAGCAAGTTGATCTAGAGACCAAGTATCTCTAATAGGAAGGAAATGAGCAGATTTAGTCAATCGGTCAACTATAACCCAGATTGCATTATTACCTCGAGATGTCTTTGGTAATCCCACAATAAATTCCATGGATATATTTTCCCATTTCCACCCTGGCACTGGTAAAGACTGAAGCATTTCATTCAGTAACTGCCACTCTACTTTAACCTACTGACAAGTTAAACACTTCAATGTAAAATCAGCAATATCACTTTTCATTCCATCCCACCAATAATACTCCCGAAGATCTCTATACATCTTAGTACTACCAGGATGAACTGAAAACGGAGAACTATGAGCTTCACATAACAACTCGTTCTTCAACTATGAATCACAAGGTATACATAATATCTTACCAAATCTCCAAACACAATCATTATTAATGTTATATTTAGGCAACTTACACTTCTGAACCAACTCTACCTTTTTCTGCAACTTACTTTCTTCTTTCTATGCTTGCTTAATTCTGTCTGAAAGAGATGATTTCACTGACACCTGAAACAAAACATAATAATTTCCTGCAACAACAACTTCTATGCCAAAGTTCATCAAATCAGAAACCAAAGGATCTCGTTCCAAACGTAGCATGGCTAATGAGACATTACTTTTTCGACTCAAAGCATCGGCCACTTTATTTTCTTTTCCCGGATGGTAATGGATCGTGCAATCATAATCCTTGATTAATTCCAACCATCTCCTCTGTATCATGTTCAATTATTTCCAAGTGAATATATACTTCAAAATTTAGTGATCAGAATATATTTCACACTTCACTCCATACAAATGATGCCTCCAAATTTTTGAAGAAAAAAACTGTAGCTAATTCCAAATCATGTGTAGGGTAATTTAACTCATGTGGTTCCAACTGACATGAAGCACAAGCAATTAACTGATCATTTTTCATTAGGACACAACCAATTCCTTTTAACAAATCATCACTGTAGAAAAAAAAACTCACCATTTCTAGATGGCAGTGCCGAAACTGGATCATTCACCAATATTCTTTTCAATTCCTGAAAACAATCATCACATTATTTTTTCCAAATGAATATAACACCTTTTCGAGTTAACTTAGTCATTGGAGTAGATAACCATGAAAAATTTTCAACAAACCTCCGGTAACAACCTGCCAAACCAAGAAAACTATCTATCTCGGTTATATTTTTTGGTCTTGTCCATTCTTCAATAACTTTTGTTTTAGCAGGATCAACAGTTATGCCATTTTTTGAAACAATATGACCAAGGAATGAAATTTGTTGTAACCAAAACTCACATTTGCTGAATTTCCCATAAAGTTTATTTTATTTTAAGGTTTTCAAGAACACCCTTAAATGACTTTCATGTTCCTCCTTACTTTTGGAAAAATCCAAAATATCATCAATGAACACAACCACAAACTTATCCTAGAACTCACAGAAAATTCTATTCATAAGATCCCTGAATACAGTAGGTGTATTGGTTAACCCAGAAGGCATAACTAAAAATTCATAATGTCCATATCTAGTATGAAAGGAGGTCTTCATAACATCTACCTCATTTACTTTCAACTGATGGTACCCCGATCTCAATTCAATCTTCAAAAAATACTGAGCTCCCTGGAGCCGATCAAACAAATCATCAATATGAGGAAAAGGATACTTATTCTTAACAATGATGTTATTCAATGCTCTATAATCAATGAAAAGTCTCATTGAACCATCTTTATTTTTAACAAACAAGACAGTAGCACCCCATGGTGATGTGCTAGGTCGAATGAAACCTTTATATAATAACTTCTGCAATTGCTTCTTTAACTCTAAAAGTTTAATTTGAGCTATTCGACAAGGGGGAATTAAAATTGTCTTAACATCAGGAACTAAGCCAATAGTAAATTCAACTTCCTATTCAGGTATAATACCAGGAAACTAATTAGAAAAAAAATCAAGGTACTCGTTTACCACTGGCACATCATTAATCTGAATAGTTCCTTTGTTTTCAGAAATATGTGCAAGTTAACATTCATTTCAATCTTTTAATATTTTCTCATCTTCCTGATATGTTATCAATAGAAAGGTTTCATTTTTGTATACAAACTAAAAAATATTCTGAAAATAAACCTCTTTAGCTATGAAATCAATCTTAGCATGATAAACAGAAAGCCAATCCATGCCCAAAATAACATTAAACTCTACTAGAGGCAAAACAATAATGTTTTTAGGTAGATTCTTTCCGCACACAAGGACATGAATGTTCTTATGTTTTCTTTTTGTCTCAACATTTCGTCCAAATGTTTTTACCATAAGTTCTGTATTCTTATCTTGAGATGGAATTCCCAATTTACTAGAAAACTTCTCAGAAATGAAAGAGTGTGTAGACCCTGAATCAAACCACACATTGGCATAATCTGAACAAACAAACAGTGTACCTGATACAACTTCTTTTGATGGACCAACATCTATGGAAGTAGTTGCAAAGGATTTCGCCACCTCTTTCTGCTTGTAGTCCGGCTGCCTTCCTTCGGTTGAGTTCTTTGTTGGACACTAATTTGCATAATGACCCATTTTATTGCACTTAAAACATTTTACTAACTGTAATCAGATTTCATCTTACCATTACCCTAATCTTGTTCAGTGCAATTATGAGCCTTATGCCCCATTTTTTACATCGGTAGCACTTACAAGAATTCAAAAGACATTCCCCATCATTGTTTTTACCACAATTTTCACAAACTATAAACTTAAGTTTCTTACCATGAGACTTTTTTGAAGAGTTATTCCCTTTCACCTGCCACCTCTTCCTCTTATTCTGTTGTTTGTCAAAGAATATCTGATCATCAGTAAACTCCATTTCCACCTTCTCCGCACAACGAACAAGGTTTTCCTAACTTTTTAACTCACTAGAATCTAAATCCCTTTGATACTTTGTCTTTAATCCTGAGTAAAAATGGTTGGTTTTACTATCATGATCTTGTATGAAATTTGGAGCATACCTTGACAGTCGAGTGAAGTTTTCTTCATAATCAGCCACTGATTCATCCTCCTGCCTCAAATCTAGGAATTGTTTTTCCATACTAAGACAAACCACCTTAGGAAAATATTTCTCAAGAAACATACCTTTGAATTCATCCCAATCGAGAGCATCAATCTCCTCACTATCCCTATTATTTTTCCCCATCGACCACCACTGATCAGCTTCACCTTCAAAATGGTAAAATGCAAGACTAACCTTTTGATGTTCTGAAAAACCCATGACATCGAAAATCTTTTCCAGTGCTTTAATCCACCCTTCAACTATCACAAGGTTAGATGATCCTCTGAATGATGGGGGATGTTGCCTCATGAAATGATCCACTACTAACACGTTCCGCTGTTGTTGATCTGGCTGATCTCGTACATGGATACCACCACCATTTATAGCCTGAGTCAACTATTCCATCGCTGCAACAAACTGTTCTGTTCCGATTCCGACCATCTCAGGTTGCTGATTTGGAAGGTTTTCTTCCTCCTGGTGTCATCCCAATATAGCTTCCCTATTTCATCTGCGAAAAACCATTCTGAACACAAAAATATCTTAGGCGAAGCAACATGGTAATCTATAAATGCTATATGATGTCAAAATTAACATAAATTACTTTATAGATTTTACTTTAACAATACCCTAAAAACTAAACTTATCTAAACCGACCTTTGATTCCAACTATAAGGTCTCGACCTTAAAACATTTCATAATATTGTATTAAATGAATAATTCACATTGAGGATCTTTTCAGGTTTAGAGTTTTAGAGAATTAGAACATAACTATTACATCTCAAAAGATTACAAAGTAGACATATATACATAGTTTCCATTTTTTTTATAAAATAAAAACTCTTAAAAAAAGATTGATGTCTAGTTCCATGTTTTAGATAGCATGACTTTTCCTTGATCCCATCCTTGACCTTATTCATCTTTAATTGATGTGAAAACATTTCAAAACTTGGGATGAGCATACAAAGCTCAGTAAGGGTTATAAAACAAAGAAAGAAAACATTTGTTCATAAATACATACAAAACATGAACTCTTTTACTTACCACATGAAATCATAAAATTTATGAAAGACACATAGAAATCATAAATCAAAAAGGTAACTTGTGGAATCTATATCATACTTACATTGTAGCTATCATAGCTACGTAGGGAGTTACTTTGGAATAACTATCACAGTATATTCCCTAAATCTATTAGGATAAACATTCACGTTTACCTCTTTTATGTTAACAAATGCATTGGAGAGCTATCTCGGGCTCACCCACACTAGGTTTATCACGGAACCACCAGTATACGTAAATAATGCCCAAGAACCATAACATGATCATAACACATAACATAAGCATAAAGGAACGATAACATTTCCACATTGCAATAATAAAATATCATTTCAAGATATTGAAATAATAAATCCATTACCAAAATCATTTTCAATACCAAAATACATAAAAAGAGTATATGGTATTTATTTTTCCTTTTAAAAACATTCCGGCTTTTTAAGGAAGCCAAAGATCAAATAATACTCGCGGCGGTGGAAAGGTCGTTGTCACCGCTTATGTTAAAAAAACATTCATTTTTGTCGTTTAGTAAAACGAATCATATAAAAAGATTCCCTTTGAAAAAAAAAGTCAAAGGGTTTTATACACCGTATAAAATAAATTCATGTATAAAACTAAAAATGCCTCAATGAAAGGAGATTGAGACGAAGTCCCTTACCTCATGTTCGACTTGACTCGATCTTTCTTTAATATCCTGAAAAAAAAATTAAGTTAATTTATACTTGTTTAAGAACCTTTTTCAAGTTTATCATTCCTTTTATATCACTTATTACCATGTTATAAACATTATGCAATCATTTAAGTTAATAACGTTCATTTTGTCGATATTTGTTTCTTGAGTAAAAATAAACACCTTATATTTACAAGTTGTCCATGTGGTCAAAGTCTCATTATATCCAGAATGATATTCATGATTTTTATATCATATATATCATATATATTTAGTATATACATGTTTTTATAATAGTACATTACATTTAGAGGTAAGAAATGAAATGCACCATTCATGGAGATGGTAAGTCGTACGTACGCATGAACATTACTTTCATTTATATTTCTTATTTTAATGAAAATAAAACATAATGATACATTGGTATATTATAATTCTAGTATAATATCATATATAATATCTTTAACTCCATCCTTTATACATCCCACATAAGGCATTAACGAATCAAATCACTTTGAGGGGGCGGTAGTCTGCACTTCCTCAAATGAGATTATCGTATCTACCCACTATGGAAACCATAAAGGCATTCTATAAATTGGAATTACAGAAGAATAAGGAAATCATAAACATATCATATATCATATATAAATACAATTCCATCATAATGGCCACTATGAGATGCGGTAAGATGTAATTGAACAATCATCGTTTCCTGAGGTGTTAGTTTTCCATCCACAGAAACATTATTTTCTTCATCCATTCGATGGAGGTATGTGTACGTGTAGTTCAAATTATTATCACAACAACATCCTAGTATATTAAGGATACTGGTCTTGTTACAAAATAAAGGAATAAAAAGAGTTTATGGTTGTGGAAGTAAAATAAAAGAAAACAATTTAAGAGAAACAGTTACCATTAATTTGGGTAACTCTCTTTGGTTTGAGCCAAAGGACTTATTGAAATGCCTTTTTCCTAAGTGAGGACTTCTAAGAGGAGGATAGGGATGTAGGTAGCTTAATTGGGCTGAGTTTGGACAATCCAAAATGCTTGATAGGTGTGAATAATTGGATAGAAATGGTCTCCTTTTATAAGGGAGAGGAGGGTCTCTTTAGGAAAGTGTGAAAACATTATTTTATTATATAATGATATTCAGTTTTTAAGGGTCCAAAAATCTTTAGGGTCGAATATAAGATGATTCATGGTCGAAATAAAATCATCCAATCAGAATTGGACATGTTTTGGATAATATTTTAATCATTATAATATAATTTATTTAAATGATATATTAATGAGGTAAATACTGAATCATTATTATGTCATAAATAATTTAATTTATTTATTGTCTAAAAATTATAAAAAAAATACAATGATATAGGAAATATTTTTATCTTTCCAAAGAATATTTATAGTCTAAAATAGGACTTATATAACACAATATAAAAATTAATTACTAAAAGATTTTTGTTTATGTCATTTTGGCCTTTACTTTAAATTAATTAATCTAAATTGTCATTTTCACTCCCATGTGGATCAATGGGGTCCCAAAATCGACCCAAATATGCCCATGGTCGTTAATGACTCAACCAATAAATTTAGTAAAAGTGTTAAGGTAATTTTGAATTATTATAATATTCTTTTAACCTTGAATTACCCTATTTAACATTAACCGCGGTAAATAAAAGTCAGAAGTTACTATTCACCAAAAATTATTTTCATCCTAATGAACCAAATTTTACTTCTTAATAACAACCATGTATGTTGGAGTTTTAAAATTCAATTCACATAAGTGGTAAAATTTCATTTAAATGAAAAATTCCGTTTTTTAACTACCACTTCGTGGTGTCACTATTCATCAAAAATTGCTGTTTTTCAAAAAAATACCAAAAATTCAGACTAAGAATTATTTGATATTACAAATTAAAAATTGATTTGTATTTTTAAAAATTCAAAAAATAGAAGTGGAATTAATTAATTTTAAAATTAATTCCCGTTTTTAAAACAAATAGCTTGTTTTTAAGAAACGAAAACTATCAAAAGATTGATACTTCTTTATGTCCAAATTCTATAGTGAAATTACTTCCAAGGAACAACATTGGATCAAATGGAAAAATTATATTTTAATTTCAATTTTAAACCAATTAAAAATATAATATAACCATATAAATAAATTAGATTAAAAGGCACTTTTGAATTAAAATAAAATATTTTTCACTATTCATTGAAAATTGATCTTTATCAGAAAAATACCAAAAAATTACCCAAAGTAAAATTTGATGTCCCCATTCTAAAGAAGGATTTTATTTGGTCAATTAGTATGTATTAAAGTGACCAAAACTATATTTAAAGAGGGTTATCCATTAAAAGGTGATAAATCTGCCTTTTAATGTAAATTATGCTTAAAATTAGATTCATTCACATTTTAAGCCTCTAACTTTTATTGGATAAAAGTAAATACATATAACCAACATGTATAATCATATTATAGTTAGTTTAGTTCATTCCGGCAACTACAACGGCTAAGAGTTAACTGCCATTTAAAATAATAATATTGTATTATTAGGGTCAACGTAAGATTCCAAAGAAACCTGTTGTTGTGTAACGGGTACGCTATCGAACATAGAAACCCTTTTAAAGTAAAATTAATGTTTAATTCACAAATATTAATAAATATGAAATATGTATTATTCTTCATTTACTTGGGATGTTACAGCTAGCCTCCTTGAATAAGATACCATTGGTAGGACATCAAGAAAAACCAAGTTGCAAACCTGCATAGTAATGATTCTAGAAAGAAATGTCACCCCTACTAACAATAAATCGAGTGAGGGGATTCAAGGTCATAGTAAGAGTCAATATCATATACCAAAAGTGGTAGTTATGTCTGCTCGTAGACTCTAAATTTCCTCTATATTGTATGGAAATGGACCTACCCCATAGGGTGCATTCTCCAAGGGCTTCCCATATAATATTTTCATGCATTCAATGAAGAGAATACTCCAGACTCCTCATGCTGATCCGACCTTCATAAACAGGTTTATCCATTCTGGACCACGATACCCAATACCAATTCCCTTTAGCCAATGTTTCCCAAATAAATCATGCAATAATCCTTTTAATGGTATTTATAACAGCCTTCGGAACATTGACAGAAGCCAACACATGAATTGGTATAACCACTAATATGTTTTTATCTAGAGTAATATGACCCCAAAAGAAAGGAAAGTGGTTTTTAAGTTTTGTATTCTACCCATAATCTTTCATAAAAGGTGATCAAAACCCCAAATTTGGATCCTCCAAGAAGATATAGGCATGCCCAAATACTACATTATAAAGATACCTCTCAATAAGTCAAGGCCCTGACACACTAAGGAGGCCCCGCTGGCCACACATCTATTAGATTTAAAGAGCCTACTTTTATTCTTATTTATAATTTTCCCACTCCAGTATATGTAATCCTACGAAATGATGATGATGGCTCACATTGATCTTCTACATGCATTCCTGGAGATTATAGTATCATCGGCAAATATTATATGGGAGATGGATGAGATATCGACTCTGTTTTGGTATGGGGTGATCTCTCCACTCAACATACTCTTATTAGTCAGCCGACATATAATGTCCTAGGTGAGGATGAAGATAGTTGGGGAGATGGGGTTGCTCTTCCATGGACCACAGGTGTTTTTTAATAATCCATGTGTCTTCCCCATAAAGGAGACAACCAGCCCTGAAGGGCTAAAACACCTGAAAACAAGGTCTAAGGTGAATGGAGAGAAGCCCATATCTAGGAGAAATCGAAGTATGAAGTTCTATTATATCTTAGAGTATGCTTCATTCATATCCATATTGAGGCCATGTTATAACCACAAGTATTGAAAATGAGATCACATACCATTTCTTGTGTTAGAACAATGGCCCCCTAGATGGACCAACCCTTAACAAACCCATGTTGTTCCAAGTAAATCCACCATGGGAGAAGTATGGAAATCCTTCAGATAAGGATACCTGTAAGAATATTATAGGGGAAGTTACACATACTCACTAGATGATAGTGATATGAGGAAGATGAGACCATAATATTTGGTATGAGGATAAGGGTGGTGGTGCATGCTACACGTAGTAGGCTACCCCTCATAAGAAATCCCGAATTTCCATAAAAATATCATTTTTACCACAAAACAAGAGGCTTTTTAGAAATAGAAAAAGAATCTGGTAGGGCCTAGAGCACTCTTTGGATTGATACCATTAATATCTTCAATGATTTACTCCTCATCAGGGATATTCTGGATATCCATGTTATCCTGGCTAGATTCAATGTTTGGAATCACATTCAGAATCTCAACATACCCTCTTGGATAACCATCTAGTGTAGGGAAAGTGGGCCCAGTAAGGATTTCGCTAAAGTAAATAATGTCCATGATACCCATAAAATCCCAGTCATCTATATATGATCCATATTCCATAAGGATATTAAGATTCAAAAATAACATTGTCTCTCTAATGCAGGTGTGAAAATAGGCAGTATTCAGGTCTTCTTTTCCCAACCACTTTGATCTGGAGGACTCTCAGTCCATGCATTCTTGTCTCGAAAGAATATATAGAAGCCTATACATCTTAAGGGAGATACTTTCAAACACCATCTCATTCCAATTTTTTAGACTATCTTCTATCTTTTCAATCTCGTTACTAATCTTCTCTATCCCCTATTCAGCTGGCTGGAGATTTTTGGCCCACGGTTTTTGGTCACTCTTGAGTCACCTCAACTTATAATATAGCCTAATACATTGATTTACCTTGGTTTTCACCCCCTCCATGAGTCATTTAAATCTTGGTTAATGAAGTTAGTGAGATTCATTAAATTAAGGAAATTTGTAAAGGATAGTTGAGTTTTGTGAAAAGAATGATATTTGCAGTAGCGAAGTTGAGATTTATGAAAGTAGTGTACTTTAAAAAGGATAGTTTTTGAATTGTAAAATAGTGATATTAATGAGATTTTTGGAAATTTTCAATGGATGTTTTGATAATTGAGATATTTGGAGCATTACAAAGGCTTCTTTGAGCATTTTGAAATTGGGAGCATCACAAAGGTAGTGTGCATTGCGAAAGTGTTTTAAAAGGTATTGCCCAGTGTTGAGTGGAAAAGGTGTATTAATCTATGGATGACAGTGGAACATCAATTGAGGATCAACATACATTATTGGATTCATTTATTAGTTATATGAAGTTACCTACATGTCTATAAATTGTGAGTGGATCCCTTCCAAGAGCAGTGAGAAAAGGAAGAGGAAGATGACGATCCTTCCCATCTCCAGTGATCCAGAGGAAGAGACAAAGGGAGTGACCCTTCGTAATGCAGCGAGTAGACCCTAAAACAATGTAAATTGAGTGAGCATGGTCATAGAAGATCATCCCGAACCTTATAATTTTCAGTGGGCTTTATTGGATTGGGTACATCAGCAGATCGCCTATGTGTGCTCCTTGGATGTATCGTAGTGATGGTTATCCATGTAAAATCATTGTGTACTGTGCATGATTACATTTCTGTTCATCTATTACTATGGGAGAAAGGGAGAAGTTTGTTTTTTAATGATAAAACAAGATCCAAAAGGGTGATAGTTTTAATCTATCATACCTTGAATCACGCACTCCCCTCTAAAGTTATTTGACCTTGTAGATCTAACAATTGGTATCCGTGTGAAAGGATAAAAGCCATTAAATCTCTATCAATAGAAGGGATAGATTTAGTCAATCACAAAGGGGATATGATATTTCATGGAAATAATTTTAATCTTTTTAATAATTGGATACTATACTACTTCTGATATTTGGGAATCGATGTGTTTACAGTAGTGATGCATGGTATTTCGTCAGACATTGATAGTGGTTCTTTATCAGAAGTTGTGCGAAGAGGTTTGGATGCTGATTCTAAAGGGATCAATACTTTATGGTGAGAATTGTACCATGAAATAATTTCAATGGTGATGTTATGTAAAAAATCACATTCCATGTGGGAAAATCTGTTAAACATTTGTGAGGGTGACTCAAATGTGAGAGAAATGGAGCTGTAGGTTCTATGTAAAAAATATATGTATCTCTAAATTCACCATAATGAGAATGTTGATACATTATTTGATTTGTTGAATTTTTCCATGGAATACATTTATGTACTTGGAGAAATTATTGTAGATAAACATATTTTCAAGAGCATCTTGGGAAAACTTCTATGTCAGTTTAATCCGGTGGCTTCGGTATTGGAAGACAAATAAACAAAGGAGTTGACACTTCATAAATTTCATAATACTATTATTCCATATGAAATGAGAAATGATGAAAACAATGTAGTGTAAAGGGGAAGTCTAAATAAGTGGAATTCAAGGCCATGGATAATCTCTTTAATGAGGATAGTCACAAGGAATACAATTTGGATGATGTCATGTCATTTCTCTCCTCAAATGTACAAATAGGGAAAATAAATTTCAATGGTAAAATTACATTTTCATGATTTTGATGTGGAAAGATTAGGAATTTTGTAATAAAGTATCCTAATAAGTATTATGAAAATTATGAAGACATAAATGAAATCCCCCAAAAGAAGTATTCATCAAATGTGAATGGTAAGAGAAGTGATAAGGGAAATTTCGTCAAAAAGAAGACTCTTCTTCCAAAAGAAGCTGAATGTTTAGAAGAATCTGATATAGAAGAGTTAGAGGAATTCCAGGATAATGATGTAGATGCTTTGGTGGTGGTTTTCATAAATTACATAACAAAATAAAAAAGTGATAGTAAAGAAGGATAATCTGAAGGAATATTTGACTTTTAGACTGAATTAGAAGATTCTCTTGAAGAAATAGATGTTTTGAGATCCAAAACAAAGAAAGATAACAAAGTTAATCGTGATTCAAAAATATATATTCAATATAAGGAATAATATAATTCTAAGATGAATTATTAAATTCAAAAACTCAATTCTTTAATGCCAGAAAGATAAGAATAGGTGGTTGAGTAAAAACTCAAAATTGAAGAGCAGAGAAGAGATATCTATAGTTTGACTAAAACTGGAAAAGATCAAATCAAACATATTGAAGAACAAGAAGTGGAAGTATTTGGTTTTATATTAAGTGTTAAAGATCAAGAAAAACTGTTGAATCATAGGAAATCATTAGGAAAACAGATAACATGGGAACCGATAATATGAAAGTGGAGCATAGTTGTCCTGTAGAAACAATGAAACAGTCAAATAAAAATTATAAGGCTAGTATGGGGCTTGATCGGAAAACGAAATTACTAACGATTTATATCATACAAGAATCACGCACTCTGAGATTAATGAATGATTTGGGTACGAAGTAGAATCAGAATATTTAGAGAACCTAAGGGATAACCATTATTTTGGTATGGCCACATAGGAATGTACCCCACATAAGATTATATTGTTGTGGAAAGACATGACACTCAAAAAATGTTTATGTCATGCCAAAGAGGTATCAAATAAAACATGACCTACAGAGGCAATCATGTAAATATCAATTTCTAGGTCATCATTTATGGTCACTATTTCAGTTGTAGAGGATTCAGAAACATGGAAAGATATTTCGGATCCAGAATACAGAGGAATGTGCCAAAGCATAAAGATGTTGGATATAAGAAACCAAAAAATGTATCATCAAATGAGATGAAAATGAAAAATCAATTTGTAGCTCTACAAGATAAATACATTCCATTATATTTTGAATAATTTCAATAATATCAATCCATATTGGGTTTGAAGTCAAAAACATGAATCAAAAATAATATATCTCAGAAAGAAGTGGTTGCAGAAATTCCATTCAATGAAGTATATCATAGTTGAATATGGATCATTGATTGTGGATGCACCTCCTATATGACAAGAAACAATTATCTCATGATGAGAATTAGTTACAATAAAAAAGGTGTTGTATGGTTTGTCGTAGATAAAGGGTTGAAAATTATTGGATACGAGAAAGAAAGGTTTTGGGGAAAATACAAGTGGTGTGTAGATTTCATGGTTGCTGAAGGTCTTAGTTACAACATGTTAAGTGAAAATCAATATTGGGACTGAGGTCATCCATAAAAATTTCCATGAAATTATGTTTCATTAATTAAAAAGATGGTGTTGTTGTGTTGAAGGGAAAGGGTACAAAAGGGAATCATTGCATTGTGAGTGGGGAAGAAGACATGTTCTTTCTATCCAAGGAAGAATAAAATAAGATTTGGCAAAAGCATAATGGCCCCATGAGCCAAACATCCTTGCAAGATCTGGTGACATATGATTCTACTCGAGATCTCCCTATATTATCACGAGATCGTACACATTTGTGTAGTGTCTTTTAATAAGGGAATACCATTCAAAAGATATAAAGAGAAAAATATAAAAGGTCGATATGATTTCTTGAGTTGGTCCATAATGATGTTTGTGGAAAAATATCTCCAAGAGATCTTCATGGGGGAGATATAATGTTCTCTTCACTGATGATTGTAATATAATGACATGAGTATCAATCAATACCCAAAAATATGAGGTATTCAGTTTCAAAAAAAACATATCTAATTGAATTTGAGAAGATGATGGTTCAGAAAATCAAATAGATCCAAATAGATAATGGAACATAATTAAAGAATTTTCATGTAGAAGATTATCTTGAGAAGCATGGGATAAAAAATCAGTTTTAGCATTGAGAACTCTACAACAGAATGGAGTAGTTTAGAGAATAAATTGAATTGAAAATAACATGGCCAGAACAATCCTCATTGAAAAATACATTCCAGATAAATTTTAGGAAGAAGTAGAGATAATGATAGTCTATACATCTAATAGAGCATTATTATGTCTGTTGAAAGAGAAGACTCTATATGAGCTATGGTATTTAAAGAAGAAATCATTGAAGTAATTTCATATCCTTGAAAGTAAGTGATTCATTCTCAACAATGATAAACATAATATGTTTTAATAATATGGAGATAAAGAGATATTTCTTGGCTTGTCAAAGAAAATCAATGAATATAAATGTTTCAACAAGAGGCTATGAAAGATTGTCAAAACCCTTTATGTGACCATAGTGTAGAAAAAGAAGAATCTTTAGAAAACTAAAAACCAGTCTCGGGAGGATAGTGATGATGAAATAAGTAGATTATGGGATTCTCTAGTTCTATAGGCTGATTCATATGAACACTTAGATGATGAGAATTTTGAGAATAAATCTGTATCTGCACAAAGACCATCGATATAGTGGAAATTGATAGAGAAAATATATTTGGTTATCAGAAATTGTCAGTGCAGGAAATAAGGATGGTGACTTTGCAACAAGAATAATACATATCATAGGTTAGGCCGAAATGGTTTAGTGAAGTATCTAGAGATGAGAATTGTGTTCAATCTATGAATGAAGTGCTTGACCAAATTCTGAATAATCAAACATGGGATATTGTTTTGAGTCCAACAGATAAAAATGTCATCATGAGAAAATGGGTGTTGGGAAATAAAATTAATGAATAAGGTGTTTTGATTCAAAAAGAATCAACATTAGCATGAAAATGGTGCTCCTAGAGAGAGGGAATTGATTTTGATGAGAAATTTGCACATGTTTCAAGGCTGGAGAGAATCAGGTTATTCTTGGCCATAATAGCGAAAATAAAGTTCAAGGTTTTCCAGATGGATGATAAATCAACATGTATGACTAGTGTTCTGGAAGAAGAATTTTATATTAAGAATCCAAATGGTTTTCTCATACATGAAGATGAGAATTGTGTTTTTCACCTAAATATGTCTTTATATGATTTGAAGCAAGTATGAAGACCATTGTAATCAAGTAAAGATCCATTTCTCAAAAAGCATGGTTTTCAGCGTCGGGGATTTTATTATAGTATTGATGTTAATCATGACAGTAATGAAAGGATGTTTGTGCTGGTATATGTTGATGACATAATCTTCAGAGGATCATAAGTATCCCAATGTATATAGTTTTATGAATTCATGAAATGTGAGTTTGAAATGCCAATGATTGGTGAACCGATCGTCTTCCTCGGTTTACAGGTAACCAAATAAAAGAATGGAACATTAATTTCTCATTCTAAATATGCCAAGGATGTTTTGATAATATTTGGAAGAGATAATTCCTAGGTTATGATGACTTAGGTGGCTACTCAAATGAAACTTTCAAGGTATTATGAAAGAAATTTAGTTAATGTTATATAATATAGGAAAATAATTTGTAGTCTTCTATACATGAAAGCAACAATACCAGATATTGTTTTTTCCACATTCCAAGTAGTACAATATTCAAGTAATCCCATGGAAATCAACATGCTTGTAGTGAAAAGAATGCTTCATTGTATCAAGGGCACTGTGGATTTTGGTTTTCAATACAATGTCAAATATCAACATGAGTTACTAGGATATATAGATACAAATTGGGAGGAATCAGTGGATGACATGAAATCAATGTCATGAGGTTCTTTCTATCTTGTTGAATTTTGTATTTCTTGTCTAAGAATAACACAAGATTTCATTTCATTTAATACCACATAAGATGAGTTTATTTCAGCTACTAAAGCATGCACATAGTTATTATGGATGAAGTAGCATCTTGTTGATATGGTAGTTGAACCAAAGTCTCTGATTAGAATCCATTGCAATAATTTATGTGCTATAAATCATATGAAAAAATCTTTCCATTACTCAAGGAAAAATCAAATTGAAATAAAATATCGTTTTATCAAAGAGAATGTTGATCAAGGGCATGTGATGTTAGATTATGTACCTACCAAAAAATAAGTTGTATAAATTTTGATGAAGGCCTTACAAAATGAAGAATTTGAAAGTCATAAACTAGCTCAGAGAGTCCATTTAACTCCCCACAATTGATAAATAATGGATGTGGCCTTCCCCCCACTCCCCGAGGTATGATGTATTTTTTCAAAATATATTGATTTTTGTTCCTTACTCTATTTCATAACACAAGTATGTGACCATTGGGTTTGTTGACAAATGGGAGAAATTGTGTCTCCTTATGGGGGAGAAATGAAAGTATATAATGCCTTTGACAAAGACATAGAGTGAATTTGATAAGTGGATTAGCGATATAGGGGGAGTATTTAATATGAAAATGCTCTAAGTGACCAATAAAAGGATTAATATCACAACAACTAAGGTTTGGGATAAAATGAGGTGTTTGAATTCGAGAAATAATTTCAATAATGATGTGATTCATTTATAGACATTTCATTATACTCTTATTTAACATTTTGAGAATTTATCATGTGGGATTAGAGTATGTGTTGAGTAAATCTTTGATCTCTATATGAATTGAATGATGAAAATGGTATTAGAGGATTTAGGGATTATCAATGTGGAATCAAATTTTGAAAGAGTTTTCAAAAACCCAAAGGGGTTGATGGAAAAGGCCAGTGTTTCATGAATATGGAAATCAAGAACAATATTTCACAAATGATCAATGAAATATGATAGTTACCTATATGATTACAAAAAGCATCATGAATGGAAGAGGTGAAGAGAATTAATATGATGAAAAGGTTTTGATGGAAGGCTCTCCAATTAATATGAGCATTGAAAACTGAATTTTTCTGCAGATCATTGCTAAAAAGGGTGCATTGTGACGAAAAAATAAGAGATATGTGAAATGGTGATGACCTGGCACTAATTTGGCTGGAAGGTTCTGCAGTCGGTGGGAAATGCCTATAAATAGTCATCTACCCATTGAGAAGAGTAGAGATACTCAATGAAAATCTTAAAGATCTAGAATCGTGAAGGAGGATCTCAATGGCAGTGAGCTTCGTGAAAGTAAGGGAATTCACCATGGAAAACTGAGATTTAAAGAAGGATAGAGCCTCACGGTGGCTATGCTGAGATTTTTGAAAGTATCATACTTTGCAAAGGCTATTTTGAGTTTTGTGAAATAGTAAGCTTCACAAAAATGTGGTAACATCATGGCGGCCTGTTTGAGACTTGTGAAATTGGGAGCTTCATGATGGCTTGTTTGAGTTTTAAAAAATTTGGAGCTTCGTGAAGGAAGTTTTCTTTTTGAATGTTTTATTAAAAGGTATGGTCCAATGTTTAGTGGAATGTGGTACTCATCAGTGAAAAAAAGTAGGACATAAATAGAGAATCTACATACAGTAGAGGATGCACTCATTAGTGATAATTAACAGACCTAGATGTCTATAAACTGTGGGTGGATCCCTTTAAACAATAGCGAGAAAAGGTATAGGAAAAAAGTTATCCTTCCCGATGATAGTGAGCCATAGGAAGATACATATGGAGTGAAACTTATGAATTTAATGAGAAGTCCCTAAAACATTGTAAATCTAGTAAGCCTGGGCATAAAATATCTTTCCTAAACATTGTAATTGGTAGTGAGATTTAGTGGATTTGGTACATTGGAAGATTGAGAAAGTATGCTCCGCGGAAATAGCCCAGTGGAGGTGAAACTAGTGAAATCATTGGTTTATGTGTATGATTTCATTTGTATTCATATCTTGAAATTGGAGAAATAGAGAATTGTGTTATTTTGAATGAAGAAACAAGATCTGAAGGGGTAGGAGTTTAAATCTCTCATACCCAGATTCACCCCCCTCTTAGGTCATTTGACCTAGTGGACCTAATATTAGAATATCCCAAATCAGATGATTAACCATAGCATTCAGAATAGAAGATAAAAATGAATGTTGGATAAGCTATAGGAAAGGTGGCTCTATGACCTTTAGGCTCATCTCTACTTGTTACATGATGTAAAAGGATCTCTTATGAACCCCATGTCCATGAGAATTTTGTTATCCATGAATTGGGAAAAGTCCATGACGAACTTTCGGGGGAAATAAACTCTCCATTTCATCTATGGAAGGTCATATATTATGTTTACATATCCTCTGACCAACCATGCCGAGCCCCATGGATCAAAGCCACTCAGACTAATCCATAAACATTCACTCATTTTGCCATCACAACTTCTATATATAAATGAGAAAAATATACTATTACCTACGTGGGTCACATTGGTGTTGAAATCTTTCTTATCAGCATGAACCATATCAACTGAAATGGAAATCCTCTAGAAAATACAGATATGATGATTGATGGGGTCATCATGCATACCTTCTTGAAGCTTTATCCTTTGAGTAAAATCCTTGATTTTGGATGGATTTTGTTTGTGTTCATTGATCATAATGAGAGATTCAATGTTCTTCTTGATATTCGTAGTAATGAAATTTTTATTGACCCTAGTACCAATAAAATGAGTATTCGAGATGAATATAGGATCCATATCATATATAGATTGCCTAGTTTTTTTCCCATGAATTTTGAGCACTTTTATGCGGGGAGAAGAACACTCCCTATGTTGTCTTGATGTAGATCTTGTTCGAACAACATTTGGTTATTCTAAGGGGAAAGAGGCTGGATAGGTTTATAAAGACTGTGATTGGACTTTTTACCTTTCAATATACCTTATGGCATCTTTCGAGGTGGTTTTTTGGAAGCTCCAGGCATCTAAGGGATTCCAGCTTAGGGGACCAGGTGATGATGGCAGTTTCTGGATAAAAGTGGAAAGGTAGGGAGGAAAGAGTAGGAAGTGGACTCTCAGCTCCAGGGAGAAACTAGATGTCATCTATAACACTATAAAGGGGTTTAGGAGGGAATTCTTGGGAGAGTTTCCAACGGCTCCTTATGGGGAAAAATAATCTTAACCCCTTCTATTAACAACCAAAAATTGGTGGAGCGGAGAGCCATAGAGGGGGATATGAACAAGAGATACAAATCAATGAGGACTTAAAGAAGCTGACTCCATATCTAATGATAATAAACCATCCTCATCCAGAGGGGAGGCCTGAGAACAGTCTACAGAAGATGTTTCAAGTACTAGATGAGGCTGGTTTCCCATTGTCTGTTCAACATCATTTTGAACAAGAACCAACCACGACACCACATCAGTATTGATATGAATAGTTTGATAGTCCTCCTCCCCTGCAAGATTTAGATGACACCCACTAGGCATCCCCATACTTCAGACCTATACAGAGTAACCTTGAATTTGGGAAAAGGATATTTACCATGGGATCACCAGGTAGACAATCCCCTGATTCCATTCTAGCAAATCCTTCACCTATAGGGAGATATGGTATATTAGGGGAAAATACATATCCAGAAAAATGTACATACATGAAAGCATATCATCCATGAAACTATTGACCACCAAGATATATAAAACCATCAATTCCCTGGTGAGTGAGGTTCCTTGAACCAAGCATTAACAAAAGAGACCAGGCTTGACAAGGACTATTTTCAATTGTTTGTAACATAATAATTATATATTAATTTCATATTCTTGATAAATGATGTTAATTTTGATTCTGAAAAACACGTACACATATACATTAAATTAATTTAATGTTTTCCTCATTGTCTAAATTTATTTATCTACATATTTAATTTTATATCCTATAGGTAGAACTTACAGGAACCAGGATATAGAATAACTCTAAGTACAACATTCAAACAATTTTTCTGTTCAATATATCCGCATTTTCCCTCAGCCTACTGCACCTTCAACTCATCCACCACCTCCTCATATTCCTCCATATGCTCTGGCGCATTCATCCCTTGATTTCTCTCTTGGTAGCCTCCTCATTCTCAACCTTGGTTGCCCTCATATTTCAATCGTATGTTAGGCTTACCTAGAATTCAATTCCTATACTACTCATCCTTGTGGTTAATCATACACTGTCATTATATATTTTTTCCTTATTTCTCTCATGATTTTTGTTCACCTAAGATAATGGATCCAGTGAGATCAAACATGGACATAGTAAATATCCTTTCAAAGTCAACCAAAAATTTATTTACAAATGGAATTACTGATGTTTATCACACTTACTATGGTTTCAATCAGGTTTTAGATCTATTAAAGATTTATAATTTAAATTACTTTAAAATAAATTATCCATTAATTTTCTTCTATTTATTTTTAAATTCCAATAGTTGGTACTTTGGATTAATTATTCAACCCATCTAAGTCAAAAATGATTTTAATATGTTATTTATTGTGTTCATTAGTCTTTTTGAGATTAATTGATTAGTATTAAAAGAGTGGAATGCTAATTCAATTTTTTTTATTATAACTAGTTATAAATAGATTTGTTAAATTGGATGAACATTCTTGGGAACATGTCATTCCAAAAATTGGAAAGGGGGATAGATTATTTTTAACAAAAAACCAATAATGAACATGTTTACTGGGAAAATTTCATTATGATCAATGTGACTCTTTGTTCTAGGTCATGAATGTGTAGTTGTCTAATTGATATTCATTTTTTTGTTTCTTTGACTTGTAAAAACAAACATAATATTAAAATAACCATGCTTGACCAATGTTATTATAAATTTTTCTAGAATAATAATTATATATCAATTTCATATTCTTGATAAATGGTGTACATTTTGATTTTGAAAAACACTTATACATATATATTAAATTCATTTATGTTTTAATCAACTTTATAAATTTTATATCTACATATTGAATTTTATATCTTATAGATACAACTTCTTGGAACCTAACTATATTACATGTTTAATTTTAACATTCAAACAGTTTTTCTAATCAATCCACGCACTTTAAGTGGAATCAAGGGTACTTGACTAGTCTCTTCACTATATTTTTTATTCAAACTTCTTATCATACTATTTATTTATAAAATTTGTGGACACAATATGTATACAATTTTCATTAAAACTTATTATTAAACAGTTTATATATACAATTTATATATAATTCATATTCAAACTGCTTTTTATAAAAAAAATTTACTCTCTTAAATATTTGTGTATACTATTTGTTTATTCAATCAGCTTATTATACTATTAATTGAATTAAATTTTATAATTATATGTTCCTACTGTACTTATTATAAAACTTTTCTTACCATGTTATTTACTGTTTCTTTCTTTCGGAGAATCTTTCAACATCTTTATTTTCTACCACTAGAGACAACTTCTTCCTCTACTAGATCATATAATATATAATTCATAAGTCATACTTATTTTATTCAATACATAACTTTTATTATTTCTATCTTGTAAATTTTATGCACCAGTCATTATTATGTTTATAAAGGTGTTTAATTACATGCTTAGTCAAATTTTTTTCATTTATAGTATATATGACATTCAATATAATGAAAATTATGAATATTATTATGTTTTTGAACACATTGAAAATTTAATAAATAGAATAGAAATATGACCATGAAATCCCCGTCGAGACTTATAGATGCATGGTTTCACTAATAGAACCCAATGATGGGTCGGAATTTTCCCTAAGCATAGATTCATCATGTTTATAATACTTCAATCCTAATGTATTTTATCCTTTGTAACTTTTCTATAGTATTTTTATTCCATTTTATGCTTTTCATTTCACTCACTTCATACAAACTTTGTATGAGGTAATACAATATAGTGCTTCACCAATACACTCATCTAATTCCTTACAGGAATTATTAAGAGACAAATTGTCATTATATGTCAAAAATGATCATTTTCACTTTTCATGTATTTATTATTAAAACAAATGTCTTCTATTTCTGTTTTCTATCAACTTTTATTTGACTATATAAATTAATGTTTTTTTATAATGTTATTTTAATGAATTTTATTCATGAAATTAAAATCTGCATCCTAAAAAAAATTATTCCTTTAAATTTATCCTTAATTATTTCTACTATTTTTTTTTATGTATCTATATTTTCTCCACTTGTATTCTAATATTATTAACCGCTAAATTTTTTCAATATATTCAATATTAATGTTCATTATTAAATTTGAAAATTAGTATTTTATTATTGAAAATAAGAATTGATCCATAGCGGCATGAAAATGCATGACCAAGTACTAGTTGTTACTAATTATTACTAATTATTACTATTTACAGTTAATTAGTAATAATGACAACTAATTATTAATAATTATTGGTAATTAAAATAAATTATTTCAAATTAAAACTATTTATTTTTAATTAAAAACATTACTAGAAAATTAAAATAGATTTTATAAAAATAATTAATTAAAAACAAAGATAACTAATTCTAATTACTTATAATTAATAATAATTAAATCTAATTGAAAGTAAAATAAAATAAATAAAAATTTAAAAATTTAAAAATTACCTTAATAATGAATCATTCAGCAAATAAATTTTCTAATATTTTTTCCCTTGGGAAATTTCTAACATGGAAAATTTTAAATAGAAGAATATGAAAGAAGAGAACGAGATAAGAGTTAATAATAGAATGAAATGGAAAAAAAATCAGAGACGGTAAATATAGGTTAGATCATTTACGATGAGAGTATTTGTGATTAGATTCCCCTTCAAAATAGTACCACATTTATTAATTAAAATGGTGAAAATTATTTATTTGTGATGGGCCCCATTTCAAATACCCTCTTCCGATATTTTATTTTTGATGGGAGAAAATCCTGTCGTAAATAACTTAACTTACAAAAAGTATTTCTAATAGGTCACATCACAAATTATTTAATTTCAACACTTTATTTTCATTGTGAGTAAATTCAGTTTGTAAATAACAAAAAAAATGGGATTCTATTTACGATGGGGATATATCTCAGTTGTAAATAGTCATCATGTGTTTTGGCACACAGTTCATGCCAAGAGTATTTGTGATTCAAAGATATTCCCATTGAAATTAATCCTGTTCACAAACTATTTGTGACATGAATTGTATCCCATCACAAATAGTCTTTGTCGATGGGTTATTTGCAAGGGGTCATCCACCGATCACAAATAACCCATCATAAAAATTCATTTTCCCACAGTGATTAATAGTTCTAGAGTGAATGGTAACTACAACTTTCATAACATTGTTATCACAACCCTCATCAAAAACCATGATCTCGTGAGATTTAACCTTTTTCTCTCAGTTTAAGAGGTTTTTAATGTTGATCATCATCACCAATCCTCATGTTTGGGCACTGGTTATCATAATGTCCATACTCCCAACACTTAATGCATTGAAGTTTGGTAGGTACATTCTATACAGATTTACCTCAATTGAAATAATTGTATAAATTATTCATATTAGGTTGACAATAAATTTCTTAATGTACTTTCCATCATCACATAAACCATTCATTAGAATCCATAAGATAATTCCCTTCATTATTCATTCTCTAAATAGGGAATAAATGAAGGATAAACCTCTTCCCACTATGGGTTTTAGATTTTCTTTCAAAATATATCTTGATTTTCTTGTTGAAACCATGATATTGACACATAAATTCAATCACCATTTCAACTTTTATAGCACAATGAACAATCTTTTCATAACTAATAAATTATTTTATGGACAAAACCCTCCAGAGAATTATATTTAAGCCACTGAATATCCTATGAACATTATATTTGGGATGGATGATAATTCCAGAAGTGTACCTTATAAGCCTTTTCAAATTTTCCTTGTAGGCGTTGATTGATTAATCATTATTTTTCTTTTACTCTAGGAACTCCTTTTTCAACATCATACAATGAACACAATGAAAGTAATTTTAAAGAATAAATTATTAAAGTCATCCTAATCTATTGATTCAATTTCATCTTTCTTCCACATATTTATATTTAGATTCCACCACTAACCCTCTTCACCAAATAAATTATAATCATCCATAATCACTTTTCCATGATTCAAACATTGGAGGATAGAAAATATCTTTTCAGTTGTACCGATGCATTTTTCATCCATAAGTGGATCAGAAGAGCCATTGAAATAAGGTGTATGTCACCTCATGAAGGACTTAGGAGAATGTTTTCCCCCTTTTGTTCATTTGGATATCTATCATGATTGATATCTAGATAAAGTTGGGTCAACGTAACAATGAAAATTTTCATTCCATCTCCAATGGAATTCGATTCCTCAAGAGAATAATTATTTCATTGTCCATCATAATTACCATTAACGTGGTTCCATTTAGTTCCAACCAATGTATAATATAGAGTAAGAATAAATAATCATATTGAGGAACCATATAATAATTAAAAACCACTTATAGGATGTCTAAATTAAGACACCATATATATTCTATGAAACCTTAATTTTATCCTAGGTTCTTCATAGAGAACTCATATTTTGAACTGCCATGATGGTTCATTAAGAGTTTGTGAATTCCCATAGAAATCCCCTAGAAGTGTTAAAACAGATGTGTAGCAAGGCCCATTATTGTGAATCGATTTCAAATCAAGTCTTTCTCAATAAAATGACCTTCAGGTTTCTTAACCCTATGTACATCTCTACCAAAGAAACATCCACTTTTTATATCTAGACAAGAATTTATTTTTTAAAAACCAATTGCTATATCATTCAACAAAATTCGAGGAAATTTTCCATTTTTACAGAATAATTAATACATTAAATAAACATATGCTCAAATACCATGTGATCATAGTTCATTTTGAAACATGGAAACATAAACACGGGAACATAAGTGAGCCACATTATCTCCCACTAGGCTCCTCATAACTAGAACCCTTCTCAGACACCTCATACATAATACATATATTCATAACCTGGGTAAGGAAACATAAAAAGGGCGAGATCAGATACTCAGTAAGGGTAAAAAACGGAGATATATAGTCATAAACATGAGCATAAGTGAATAAGAATATGATCTAAACATTACAAGGTCACCCCTATATATTGATGATCATAAAGATGAATCCTAGCATAAATATCTATAGTTTATAAGAAATGAATCACAAGGTAATCAATAGTATAATCAATGAAATAATAACATGGGAACAAGACACAAGATTTTTTAGTCACATAAACAAGTAATATCATTCTATATAATTGAAGGATCATTTCTAAGAAACGTATCATGTCACTTCATGTGGACTCCACCTACAAGTTGGGACATATTTCCAACCCTAATCATAGTCTTTTCCATATAAGGGATCGGGTTTCCCCATCTTCCCAATGTGGATTGGGTTTCCCCATATATCCATAGTGAACTGAGTTTTCGCATATTCCATAGTGGATAAATCTCGTTGACATTATTCCCATCATTGTATCATGAGAAATAAATCTTTATGAAATGCATTGAAGCGAGATAGAGGTCCCACCCATATCATAAATAAATCTTACAAACATATTCCATATGATCAAAAACAATCATATCATAACCAATGAAATGAAATGGGTAACATATTTGTGTATTTAAAACATAACCTTTGTAAAAGAGATGGGTTTCATAATCATTTAATCAAATTATAACCCATAAAAGAAGTAGGTTTTGTATTTATATAACCCATGAAAGCGAAATGAGTTTCATAACCATCATAAAATCAAAACATAAACCTTAAATAGAACTAATAAAAATGTACATTTGGATCATTCCCCTAGAAATTAATTAGTAACACCAATGGATGTTATATTATATGGAAAATAATTTGGGGAAATCATTTAAAAACTTTTCTTGAGGAAAATATCATTTCACTTTTGAAAAAAACACTTTTTGAAACATTTAAGTTTTTGAAAACATTTTTCATCGAAAATAGATTAAAAATTATAAATGAATATTTTAAAAATATAAGTTATTTTTAAATTTCATCTTCCATTAAAATGATATCAAATAATTTTAAAAACATTTTTTATCATTTTTTAAAATTTTTTTTTGAATTAAATAGGTGTACTACTGAAAAGATAAATAATGTTAGATTTTATTATAAAAATATTATTTCTCATAAGTATCAAATAGTGGAAAAAATATACTAACACATTAATGAATCATGAATAACCATAAGAGATTAAAATTCATGAGTGTTACTGAAATATGAATATTATGATTTCATCAATTAATGCATAATCATAATCAGTTCTGATAAATGATGTTAATATTATAATAAACTCTTTCCAATTAGTAACCTTGAATCAGACTCCACTTGTATGAATATGAAATTACAGGAAGATTAAAATATCATGAAAATAATTATATTCTTTATATAACATGTAAAAGGGAATTATAAAAACCTCATATTTGAATATAGGTGCATAACAAAACATGTGTCTCAATGAAGGAAAATATAGCCAAAAATACCTTACTGATTTGGTAACTCATGAACTGTAAAACACCATAAAACAGATATCATAAAATTTTTATTTAAATAAAAATAAATGTATTTATAATAAAAACAAAAAAAACATTTAGGGTATGTATATTAACCACACCAAGGAAATGAGTCGTGAATAAGGCATAAGTCTCACAGAAATAAAAGTGAGATGAGAAATCCCTTTACATTTTCTCTTGAATATATTTATACTAATTTAAACCTCTTATATAATAAATATAAGTTTATTATTAATTTACCATAGAAAAATATTATTATATCTACAACCATGTATTACTTTATATTACCTCTTATAAACAATTCCATGTTAATGTTACTCTTCAGGTAATATTCATTTGGCTTTATAAACATGATTGGACTTATTATTCTTGATCCTATTTTATAGACCATGATATAAATAGTTAAATAATGTAAAACATAATATAAAAATAATTTATTTTTATTATATAAACATTTATAATAATATATTAAAAAAATAATAAAAAATGTAATTCATCGTTCAGAGATACGGTACACCAAACATATTCATGAACGTTGTTTCTGTTTAATTATAATATTGAAAGAAAGAAAATAAATGAAATATATGTATATATATAATATTTAAGGTATATTTATTATTTAATATATATCATATATGTCTAATAATCTCATCCTTGTTTCATTCAATGTATAGTGTGAATTAATCACATAACTTTGAGGAGGCAGTAGTCTACACTTCTATAAAAGAAGTTATCATATTTAAGAAAAATAGAAAGAATGAAGGTATGTGTTATATAATAATTAAAAAATCATAAATAAATAATAAATATAATATATATTTTATAACAATATAGTTCCAATCATAATCCCCTACCACAAGTGGTGGTAAAGGAAAAATGTACAATATTGTTTTGTGAGGTGGTAGTTCGTCGTACGGAAGAATGGTAAGGTCATTGCCTGTTAGATTGAAGTGTGTGTAAGTGTAGGTAGAAACATAAAATTATATTTAGGTAATTTATTTTATTATAAAATCATGTAATAAGAAGTTTTTATGGTTTTGATAA
Source organism: Viscum album (assembly GCA_963277665.1). Lineage (NCBI taxonomy): Eukaryota > Viridiplantae > Streptophyta > Magnoliopsida > Santalales > Viscaceae > Viscum > Viscum album. The sequence continues at coordinate 1,493,684,337 of OY728147.1, read as the reverse complement.
TTAAAATAAAACAAAAGAGCTTGTGGAAGGATGTTACCTGTTCTTCTGGTAACTCCTTTTGGTTATTATGAAAGCGCTTTGTTGATTGGATTTATACCCAAATAGAGGATTATATGATGAATTTATGGATTTTGATAAGATATTTGGTTTTATTTTTTCCTATCCAATTGGATTAATATGTGTAAATAAGTAGGAGGGGTGAGTGACTTTTTATAGTGGAGGAGGGGAATTCTTGTAAATATTGAAAATGAAATTCCACCTAGGGGTTTCCCATGTCGTGTGGGTACAATAATTGACCAAATCCTAGAAAATGGAGGATATGGTGGATATATGGACATATAATATAAATTTTAAATGTTTCTAGGTAATATTTGGCTTTATGATTTAGGTTTAGTCCCATGTTAAGCTATTTTTTCTCTTGATCGTTATAATTAGTTTTAATCATTTCACTAATATTTTTGGTATAAAATTAAGACGAACCTATAATAAATTTAGAATTATGATGATTGAAAACATTGAATCCATTTTTCAAAATTAAATGGATAGAAGTGTTATAAATTAATTTAAAATTAACCCTTCAGACATGTCGCGATAGTAGGTTTTTAAGCAAAAATGGTTAAATCATTGGGATGTTTTTATATCCAATTTCAATGTGAAATTTGTTCGGATGACCTAAATTATATTAAATGATGTAAAATAAATATAATTAAACATTAAAACAAAATTAAAATATAATTTAATAATATAAATAAATTGTACAATAAAAACAGTTTTGAATTAAAATTCAGTATTTTTCACCATTCATCAAAAAATAAATGTTTTCAGTAAAATCCAAAAAATTCACCATATGCTACTTTTTACATTATGATTTAAAAAATGATGATTATTTTGTAAATATAAATTTGTAATTGTATGAAATTAATTTTATTATTGTTTGTATAAGGATATAAAAATATGTTCTTTTATAAAAATAGTATTTTCAAACATATATTGACATTACTAAAAATTACATGATTTATTATAAATATGTTTTATTTATATAAAACCATTATAAATAAGATTTAATATTTATTTATCACTATTAATATTACTAATTTTAATGTTTAGGTTATAACTAACTCATTTAAAAAATTATAATAACAAGTTGTTTCGTTAGAACTTAGTGTTTTGTGGTATCCAATCCATATCAATGTTGCGTGTAATAGAAGCTTAATTTATTGTTACATATAATGAATTAATAACATGTTTTAGATAACAAAGAAATTTATTATTTAAAATTAATATATTTGTAAAAAAATTTCATAAAAACGCATGGTGTTACATTCATGACAGAAAAAATTATGTATTTTCATAAAATGTTAAATACTTTAAATTACTTTATACCACTATTCACAAAAAATTAACCTATTTTAAAAAGATGTAAAAAATTAAACCAAATAATTTTTCAACACATAGATTTAAAAAATTGAATCCCCTTTTTGAAAATATTTTTTTTAAATATGAGAAATTTAATCTTAAAATAAATTCACCATTTATTCGAAAAATAACAATTTTAATATTATATATTATTCTACAAATCATTAAAAACTTAATTACATTCACATAAAAATATCTTATTATTAAAGTAAAAAAATATATTAATTTATTAATTTATTTTATGAAATTAAACTCTCTTTCAAAATATAATATTAATTAAAAAATTTTGAATAAACCTTTACGTTTCACAAAATACCAACACTTAATTTATCATTTTTGAAAAATATATTTACTTATTATATTATATAATTATATAATATTTTAAAATATGAGATATATAAATTTTATTCATAATTTCATAGGTGATTTAATTATTATAATTTCCATAATACTATTCCTAACAGTCATATTACTATTCTAATGGTCAGGTTACTATTCCATTAGTACAGATTCCTTAATTTATATAAAAACCACTTATTTCATTCTAAATTAATAATTAATTTAAATTTATAGTTCCATAATTAAAATAAAATTATTCTATAAGTACCTAGGTTGTTACATGAATGGCCTACAACCATCTCCACTTCTATTAAATGGGTGATGAAATCATCATTCTTTTTTACAGTAGACTACCGCCTAAGAAACTGATGTCATTTATTTTTTACATTACCACCTCTCAAAGATGGAAAAAATGATATAATTATTGTTTATATATTATATTTATGATATTATTATTCTTATGTAATTGTTATTTCATAAATACCTTCAACGTGTCTATTTTGTGGGAATACTATAACATCGATCATGTTTACGGAGGACTACCACCTCATGAAGTGATGTGATTCCTTCAAGCATTACATGAAAGGTAATAAAGTTGGGTTTAATTAAAATTTTTGATATATATGACATAAAAATGATTCTATAATTAAAATATATCATTTAACAATATTTATTTCAAGTTTACAAGAAAATGGAAACAACAATCTTTCTTACCTATGGCCTACCAATTTCATGAACAATGTATTTAATATTGTACCATTAAATTTTATGAATAAATATAAATATATATGTACTGAAAATTTAAGATATTAATATCATGGTTGAAATCTCAAATATGATAAAATAATGATCAATATAAGAAGTCCAAAAATAAAAAATCAAAAAAAATTGAAAATTAATGTTGTTATTAGCAAAAACGCAACTTTAACATGGAATTGTTAATAAACGTGTAATAAATGGTATTGAGAATATAGTTTGTTTTATGATATAGAAATATATTATTCTCTAATATATGTATAATAAACATATATTTATTATAAAATTGGTGTAGTTACCTAAACCCTGGTAGTCCAGAGCCAATATTTTCTCTTTTACATTGGCCATAAATATAAGGATTTACATCCTGAAGGAATGAAGAGTTTAGTCATCTTGGTAAACTAGATATGTACTTGATACTTTTTTTATATTCAAAAACACAAATTAAAACATATTTCTTTATCTAATATAAGATTATTCTATCTATTTTATTCTTTAATATCTTTCATAGTACACTTTCTGGATTCATGGGAATGGAAAAAATAAGGGAGAGCACAAATCCTTAGTAAGGTTTATGTACTAAAGAATATATCATGAATAAATTAAGAATCACCAATAAGGATTTAATATTATTTCAAGGAAAATATATGAACACATATTCTATTTAAATAATTTTCAAGAATAATATATGGATGGGTAAATAATTGAAAACAAATATTATTTAATTAGTAAAGTGACTATGATAATTGAATAAGTCATAATCAATATGGAAAGGTAAATAACTTAAAAACATTATATTTAATCACTAAACTAATAATGAAAATCATCCCATCATAATATAAATGTTGAAATATCATGGATAATAGTAACTAAATTCTTAACAATGGAAATTATTAATTGTTGTATGTCATGTTTCATAGGCATATGATGCATTTAATGTCAACGCATTTCACAAGAATGTTTAAACTACTAGGTACAACCCCAATGGGGCTGACCAACTAATTACTTATTAGCTTACAAATTATCCACATGAGACTAATGATTTTTCACAGGGATATCATTATCTAGTCCCTAACCATTTCATGAATGTAAAAATCATTCTAAAAATATCAAGTTGTTGATTTATGTTATAAACAATGTGTCACATCTTAAAATATTCATATTGAGTAAAGAATAATGATTTACCAATATTTCCCCAAAAAATGAGATTAATTTTATAAAAAATTATGTAAAGATGATATATGGTATAAACATAAAAAAATATCCATTAATAATAATATATATATTTGAGGTTAAATTAATGTCCAATTATTACAGGTAACTAAACATTTGAAGGGAAGCTTATTTACTAAAAATAAATCTTGGAAATGATTGTCAATACTATCCTTCGTGAAAATAATCACAAACCAACTATATGAAGAATAATTATTATGTAAATACATATGATCTGAATTATAGTATATGTAAAACAAAGGGTTCTTGTTTTTATGAATAGATATATCAAAAAAAATTAAAAACATTCTTCAAGAAAATATTAATTTAATTATGAAAATCACTTTTAAAAATAATAGATAAATAAAAAAATTTAAAATAATTTTATTTGAAAATAATCATTTAAAAATGTAAATTAAGCTTTATATAAATTTAATGTTCATGAAAGCTTTAATTTTTTTCATGTCATAGAAATCATAAAAATGATTCGTATGGATTTTTTAGTAAAATCCAAAAGAGCATTATTTGAAATCGACCAGAGGATTCTTTAAAAAACGTTTAAAAAAAAATGTGTAAAAATTTATGTAATAAATAATTTTGTAATGTTTAAATAAATTTTTGAAAACATTTTTTTATAAATAATGGTTTTGGGAAGAAAATAGATTTTTTACTAAAGAGAGAAATAAATCCAAATTTAATTAAAAATATTTTATCGAATATTTTAAGTACTAAAGAGTTATAATTTTTTACTATTACTTAAAAAAGTTCATTAATAACTATAGGATAATAAAATTAATGTTTTTAAGATCCAATGATCAAATAATTTACATAATTAAAATTCATGTATAAATAGTTATAATTAAATTGAGATAGTGTGATAAATGCTTAGCAAGGTCATAATGCTGAAATAATGAATAATAAATGATTAAATTATGTGTATCAAATGCAAATACTAATAAAAAGATAAAATAAATCTTAATTTATTCATAATTAAATATTAATATAATCATAGAATATCAAATACAATGAATAAGTGTAATAACCTGATAAAAGAAAGTGAGGTATGAAATTCTTTACCACATGGGACACATGGAAATACTGATGTCTAATCAAATTTTATTAAATAATTAAAATTTAAACATAAAACATTTTGAATAATTAATTATTCATTATTTTACATTTCAAATAGGTAGTATATACAATATATAAAATAAATTAGGTTCATAAAATAACAATATGCCTCAATGAAGGGAAATTGAAATGAAGTCCCCTATCTAATGCCTTTTGTGGTTAAAAGTGATCAAAATTCATGTATAGTGGTTTTATAAATGTTAATAACTTTTAATATTACCATATTAATATTTATATTGTCATAAGTGATCATTTATTAACATATTACCAGTATTACTTTAATAATCATTCATTATTTTCATTATTTCAGGTGTTAATTGCTTGGTTTTCTCATGTGTCTTTCATCATGAAGGATCTTGTTCTTATGAATATTATATAGTTTTATAATCTATAAAATAATAATTAAGACATAATTATTATATTTGTACATCAATTATACTTTTAAGACCAATCATGAAATATTGTTACATGAAATGGTTTATGTTATGATCATCGAGAGGGTAGTATGTATGTACTCATGAGTAACGTTTCCATTTTTTTCAATGATCATTCTGGAAAGGGTAATGTAATATATTATTCATAAATACTTATAATAATATCATAAATACCATATTATTTATTTAATTATAGATACATATATTATCTATGAGGTTTTGTTATGAAAATAGAGTCACATTATTTCGTGAAGGTGGTAGTCAACCCGTACACGAATGTTGTTATCATCATTCATTGAGTGAAAAGGTATGAAAGAAAATGATATAAAAATATATTATATTTTAGGTGTGATAAATGTATAATTTATATGATAGTTATTTTAGTTATAAAACATATAATAAATAAATTATTTTTTATTGTCAATGTCAAGTGTTAGTGAAAGATGAGTCACCTCACTTCGTGAGGCGGTAGTCCTCCATTCACACGAGTGATGTTATTGTGTCTCCAACGAAATGGAATGTAATAAGTTAGATATATATAATAATAAAGGTATAAATATGTTATAAATATCACATATATACTTTATATCCATCTTCATACTCCACACTGATAGTTTGTAATGAATAAATGAATGACATAGGTTTGAGAGGAGGTTGTCTTTCATACACATGAATGATGATTTCGTAACCCATTTATAGAAGCCGAGAAGATTTAAGGTTAATACTTTTTTTAAAAATATCCCAGTATATGGAAGATAATTATATAATTATATCATGATTTTTTAATAATAATTTAAGGATGTATATAATGAAATAAAATAAAAATGCTCTTTATAGAATGTTGCCTCTTTGTCAGGTATCCTCTTTAGGTTTGCACAAAAGGCTTTCCTAGGATAGATTTATATCCAAAATAAGGCTTATAGGATGAGATTTTGAATGTTGGTATGTGACTTTTTCTGGTATTTTCTGATCTAATGATATTTCTAGGTGTGATTAAGGGATGAGAGTTGGTAGCCTTTTACAAGTGAGGTGAGTGGCGCAACTGTATTTTTGTTAAAATATTCCATAGTTCCATCATTTTTATTATAATAAAATCATTTAAAAATATCCATTATAGAAAATAGAATATTTAATCTAGAAATATGTTCATAATATCGATTTTTTACATGTTTATTTGTCATTTCTATCAGTTTTATTCTTAGTTTAACCCTGGATAAATAGTTATCTCAATAGTTAAAAATATTTTTAAACATTTTCACAATTAATTTTGGTTAAATATTCAGTTTAACTTATATAAAATTATAATTTATTAGTATTGAAAATTTTAAACCCATTTTTAGAAATTCAAATCCATAGTGGAAAAATTTAATTCTAAGTTAATCTCGTTAACACGATGAGGAAGCAACGTATTAAAGTGAAAATGTTCAAAATTTTACAAATATTTTATATTCAAATTTAATATTAAAATGATTAAATTGAAATAAATTGGATCAATTGAAATTAAATTTAACTAATTTTAATTTAAAACCAATTCAAAATATATTTTATCATTATAAATTATTCAAATTAAAAGCTAATTTTCAATTAATACTTTGTATTTTTCACTATTCATCAAAAAATGAAACCTTTTAGAAAAATCCCAAAAATTCACACATTTATAATTTTGGTATTATAATTTCAAAAATGAATTTTATTTTTTAATATAAATTTTCTAAAATAGGGAAAAAGATAATTTTAAATTATCTAAGAAAACAGAGACTACACTGTCTTTTAGAAAAAATTATTTTTTTCAAAAAACAATTCTTCTTCTTTTAAATTATTCTCTTTTTATTTATAATAAATATATAAAATTATTTTTTATAATTTTTAATAATTTTAAAATACAACAATATTTTTTTATGTGATAAGTATAATATTAAATATAAATATTTTAATAATATGTCACATTTCATTAAAACACAATGTTGCATGTAATAAAAACTATTGAAAAGATATAATTTAATTAAAAATAAATATATCATAAAGTATAATCGTGAAAAATCTTCATAAAAGAATGGTTTTTCATCTCTTATATGATATTAAATAAAATGTTTCTTATTTTAGATGTTTGGGGTGTTACATTATCCCTCCATTAAATAAATTGTATGATTTCAATTTAAACACGATCTATGTAATCAAGTTTATGACATTTGAAAATTATTTTTTTGAAAACCCCAAATCATAATACGGTTTAAAAACATCATATTAAAATGATAGATTGGGAATTAATTTTTTTAACAACACATGATTAGTATTTTACATAGGATAACATTAGTGGAATGTGATGATATGTGCATTGAAGAAAAGAGTAAATAATTTGAGAGAGTGATAGAGGTTATTGATCACAATAAAGTGGGTGATAAATGAAATGATAATAACCTAAAAACTATAAATAAAATAGGATTCATAAATTTCATTTTTATCATTAGTAATTCTGGCAATAAAATAACACAATAATTGAAGATACTTTTCCAAAAAATTGATGAATTATTTTACCATTTAGTAATTTAATGAAATATACACACTTGATACATTTCTATTTCATAATTACTTTTCCATCCTTTTCTATTTCGCTGATCGATTTCCAAATAATATCTTACTCCAAGCATATGGATGATCATATTTCAAAAACGATGTTAAAATAATTCCATTAAAGACACAAATTTCAATAACACATAATTTCCCCAAAATCAATGATACTATACACTCTAAAGGTTTCCAATACCATTATTCATATTTTAATTAATTGAATTACTCATGAAATAACATTTTTTGAAAAATATATACATAAATTATGGGTAATATTCCCATAAATGTCTCTCAAAATATGCTTAATATCGATAAATTACCATCACATAAAACCTCAAAATGTGTTTCAATAAATTCAAACTAACAATAAACATTAAACTCATAAAACTATAAGGGTATCAATAACTCTTAGTTTAATATTATATGGAATAATATATGCTTAAATATGATAAATAACCCTTTATTCCATAAATAATATATCATCCTAGATGTAAACAATTCTATTGGGATATTAGGTTCACCTTTACACCGACAAAATATAAAATATCATTTCATTATTCTAAAATAAATATAGTGGGAGAAAATCATTTCTAATAATGATATTAAAGTTCACTGAAGGATAAGCACAAATTTTTTCACGGGGCTTATTCGTAAAAAATCTATCATGAAATTACATACATTAAAGTACATGATAAGTGTGACATAATTATCATGATTATCATCAAATATTGTTATTGTATAAGATTTCCCATTATCTTTTTTCTTCGAATATAATTGAGTATTATTGTCAACCTATCCCTTGTATTATGGAATTCATTCACATATTGTCAAAAAAACCTTTCACTTGAATCAATGGAGTATGGGTGGCGATTCTAGAGGGATTTCCATCTATTATCATCATTATATAACATTATTCCATTAAATTGGTTTTTATCCACTCAAAGACCTTTCCATCCACAATTAAACCATTTTTAGTCCCTTTAATAAACTTTCGTCCAAGTTTCCTTCCACACACATTGATCATGAGGTAGATCATATCATCTTATCTCTATGATTCTTAGATTTTCATTTGAATTCCAATTTTATTTCAAATCAAGACCATGAGATTTATGGTAAAATAGAATCTATATTTATACCTTGATAGAACATCAAATGATTTCTTCATAGACACTGAAGTATTTTATAACTAATATCCTTTAGATACATGGTTTTACGAAACTGAAGAATTGATAAAACACAATTTACATTTGGATGAGTATACTAGAATCATACCTCGCAAGTCTTGTAAAATTTTCCTCATAGGTTCCATCAAATTCATATTCATTAAACTTCAGTTATAACAATTACTCAATAATTTTTATATGAAAAATAAAGGGAAAGTAATTATCGGAAAATAATAAATTAAACACATACTACTCCAAAAAAGTAAATTTCATCTTATTGAATCATATTCTTAATAAGAGTTCTCTATTTATCTTCTCTGCCTTCCAAATAATAGACAAAAAAATGACCATTTCATGTTCCAAACACAAAAGAACCGATAATATATTGTCAATGGTACAGATCCATTTCATGGGAACTAGTAGAGCCTAAAAATCATTAAAAGAATGTGGTAAATTCCACAAGAAATAATCAACATAATGTTGTTCTCTCATTTTATAATTTGGAAGTTCAAAATGTATTAATATCCTAAAAATGTTGGGTTAACGTAGAAACAATATTTTTTATTCTATCTCCCATAAAATTTTGTAGCTCAATTGGAAAATCATTACATTATTCATTTAATTCATAACTAACATAGTTCCTTCGGGATACAACCATTGACTAAAACAAAAATAATTGGGTACAAAATAATAATCTTATTGTGAAATTACTTAATTATAAAAAATCAATTATTGGATGTCTAAATATATAGGCATTATATTCAATATATGACACCATAGAATTAAACTAGGTCATTCATTGTCATTATTTAAATACATCATGATGGTATGTAATGATTTTATGAATTTCCAGAGATTATCTTCTAGGAGTGTCAAACTAGGTGTCCAGTAAGACCCATTTTCTTATACTAAGTTACACATGAGTCCATATTGAAGTGTAATTTTAAGATTTAATACCCATAAATATATCTGTGATTGAACCACATACACATGTAGTATCTAAACATAGATATAATTACATGGAAACCACTCTCTTTATCCGTCACCAATATTCGAGGACATTTTCTTATACTTAGAATTATATTTTGACATACCCTTACACATACCCCTAAGGATATCAGTAATGTTATTTTATCCTAGTTTTCAATGCTTGACTAAACCATTCTATGATACCAACTATAAGAACCCAGATCTCATTTTCAGGTTTGTCTTCTTTCTTCTGGTCATTTTTTAGAAAAAAGGGGTTTATCTAGAAATTTTCAAAGTACACATCGTGTACTTTATGAGTACACGCCGTGTACTCGGTTACCGCGGGTAGCCGTGTGCTGGCCCTGTAACGGCCACACACACGACCATGTGGGAGTGACCAGGAGGCCTCTTAAAGAGGAGTACGAAAATGGAATGTACACATTGTGTACTCCAAAAGTACACGCCGTTTACTCCAAAAGTACACGCCATGTATTGTTTTATTTATTAAATGCATCGGGGTCCCATCTGACGTACAAAACTCCCTTATTCTTGGTCTCGTTTATCCGAGAGAACCCGTACGACTGTGATCCTTCTCCGAGCCCCCAACCCTCTATCTGATCTCTGATTCCACCACCGTCAATTGCATTGGGATCACCTTGGTAAGAAATCTCTTCTGCTTGAGCCTCATTTTATGATTCATCTTCCCTTTTATGTTATCCTCTGTTGAACGTTTCAAATGCTTTTGTAGATCTTTAGGGTTCTATAGTGATTCAAGCCTCAAGATTCACATATAGAGATCTCTTAATGTTGAGTTTGGTGCTTTGTTCCTTTCTATATGAAGTAATTAAGTTATATGTGCAATTTTTTCCAATACCTAGGAACATGGTATTGCACGTTTACCGTTTTATCCCTATTGTTTGTCTGTTATGATTTTATGCTTGAGTAGATGATATTGGATTGTAAATAGGGTGAATTTCTATGAATTGGCAGTGTTTCCCGTGCGTGTTTTCCCTATTTTGACCTTTTGGTATAGTTTTCTTGTTAGGATGCTGTTTAATTTCCCATGCCTGGTATTCAAGGATGATGTTGTTGTTGTTCTGTTATGCCCTTATGTTGTAGAATGCTATCCAAGTATTTATTGAGTTTTAACTTGGAAGATATGCGCTGCAACACTTTCTTGACTTACACAAGGCTATGAGAACTTGGTGTATAGACCAGAGGGAGAATGGACATTTAGGGCTTCTCTAGAGTGTCTGTTTTACTTACGATGCGAGACCACATGGCGAATTGACATTGAGTGCTTCCTCAGAGTGTCTGTAGTTCCTCGACCGGGGCCACAGAAGGAATGTTATGTAAGTTTTTTCCTAGGGCACCTATAGATACTGATACGAGACTATAGGAGGAATTGATGGTGAGTGCTTCTTTAGAGAGTCTATTCTTAAGATGAACTAGAGTGGTTAGATTGAGTGTAATACCTAGAGGGTTGCTTGTACTTGTTAGGTAAGACCGGGGGGATAGACTGTGAGTACTTCCCAGAGGGATACCTTATGTTTTTATGCTTGCTTGTGTTGCTAGGTAGGATCATAGGGGATAGGTTGTGAATACTTCCAATAGAGTTACCTATTGTGTTTATATGTTTTTATTATCTTTTGACTGTAATGTGGTGATTTGAATGCGTTGAAACTTTGAACTGTTTACTACTGTGTACTTACTTGTTTACTGCCTTCCATACTTTACCTTCCATATATTCGCTGACTATTAGGCACAGATCTCGTGGTGGTTTCCTACTAGGATTTATTACCACACCCTTTTTGAGCCATTATTTTGGGCCCAAGAAGATTATATTGTTGAAGGTATAGATAAGGGAAAGCGCCCTTCTACTTCAGGTACTTGATTGCTATGGAGTTGGGGATCATGGGACCAAGATATCGCTTTCGATGCTAAGGATTTGTTTAAATTCTTTATTTTTTTCTTTGGTTTAGTACTTTTGTATTTCAGTAGTGTGATTTTTTTGGCTATTTTCCAAGATATATGTATCATACATCATTCATATATATGTGTGTCTCTAGTTTATTTTTCCCAGTCTTCCACTATTTATTATTTTAAAGTCTATCACTATTTTCGTTCGTTCTATTATTTCCTTCCATTGTGTTACTCTGCCATTGATGTCATAGTTTCCCTACTATCACACCCAAGGCCCTCACTGCTAGTCAGTGGCCTCTGGAATTCGGGGAAATGCACTTGAGTCCATGTGACAAACCGGTTAGGGGGCGCCTCTGGGTGGCTTATGGAACTGCGATGTTACAAAGTGGTATCAAAGAATTCTTTTCTCTTGACTTAATATTTGGTGTCTTTAGCCAGGGATAGAAAATAATAAGTACATGCTAATAAGCTGTTCACATGAGTAGCTAACCCGTGTACATGGATAATTCAATTTACCTCGTTAATGAAATACTTATGGTTTTTCAATTTTACAATTGATTCAATTTTCATCATTGGGTGACTCACATGTATCGTGTTGTTATTGTTGATGTTATTGAGGTTATATTTCTATCTCAACTGGACGATATGTGGGTATACTATCTCATGCATCATATAGACACTTTGTATAAATCACATGTCATGCATGTTTTCCATGCCATTTTGGGTGCATTAGAAATTTCATGTTGTTGTGATAGATGTTGTGTAGAATATACATGTTTTTGTGATAGTTTCCTTGATAAAAATACCTTTTATTTGATAATGTATTTTTTGTGTAAGGTCTTCTTTGGATGAATGCCAAACTTTGGTTCTTGAAGCGACATGGGCCCTCATGGACCAAAATTTAGGGGATCATAGAGTTGTTTATCTTTTTTATAACTTGTATAATATGCCAAACTTTGATTCTCAGGGATTATTGGCCCTCATGGATCAGAATTTGGAACATTAAATGTTTTTTTAGTTTTTTTCTGGGTTCCGAAGTAGTTTCTGAGGCATAATGTCTGGAAAAACCCAGAATACATAGCGTGTATTGATGAATACACACCTTCTGTTCTTCTGTTTGGGAAGAAACTATTTTTCTTAAGTACACATTGTGTACCATATAAACATGTTGTGTAGTATCTAATTGTGTCGTAGGTTGTTTGTGAAGAGGCACGAGATATGGAAATTCTTGTTGGAACACACTGTGTGCTGGTTGTTCACGTCGTGTGGTGTTGACCATGTGTCCGCCTGTGTGACTAACAACACGGATGCACATGAACCTTAGCCCAGTTGGTGAGGACTCTCTAATTGCAACCAAGAGACCCGAGATCAAATTTGGGTGGAGGCATATTTTTGGGTATTGTAGCAATACTGTAGAATGTACTATTCGGTATTGTAGCAGCCAGAACTATTAATCCATCTTGGCCTTTGTTCCATCAGTTTGGTACTCAGGTACTGAAAGGCTTTCGGTCTACCCAAGGCCTTCGGGCCAGTTGATTCTCAAGTCCTTCGGGCCACCTTAAGGCCTTTGGGCCACCCCAAGGCCTTTGGGACACATGAAATGCATATGTATCAGTCAGACTTCAAGGGGCAAGGATTCAGAGGATGATTCAAGGAAGAAACATTCATAAGAGTAGAGCTAACCAGACTTGGAAGAATCAGAGGGTATGACTTTTCCATCGGTACCAGGATTGTGCAGCTTTTCATAGTACATCTAGTCGACCAGCCCTATGACGGTGGAGTGATGATATCATGACATATGTTGGGGAAGAGTAGTTCCAAGTTTTCTTGTCTAGGAGATTCATATAAGACCTACAGGTAATGTAATTGTATCTAAGCCTTCAGACCTTATAAAGGTTCCACCTCACTATTTAAAATTTTGATTATCAAAAAATAATAACAAATGTGGGCCTTCGAGCCATTCTGACTAACAACACAGACAAATATATCTTAAGTTATACATGTCATGTCTAGTTTAAACATGCCATGTAGAGTAATCCTAGAATCCATCCATTTAACTAACAACACGCGTCAGTGAAATTCATCAGGTACACATTGTGTTCATAGGGAAGACGCCATATATTGTTAGTTGTGTATCTGGTCGTTTCACTAACTACACCGGCCGGAGAAGCTTATCTTGAACACGTCAGGTCTGGCATAGAGACACCATGTAGTCTTGTTTTAAGAGATCTGTGTGGCTTAACCGTGTAGGAGGACTCGGGTAGTGTAAGATAAGTCACGTACATGCTGTGTGTTAGGACAACATTTTGTGTGGCTGGGATGTCACACGACTAGTTGTGGCACGAGGGCATGCCCATGTGAATGACTTAAGGGAACACGCTTTGTAGGCGATATACATGCAGTGTAGTCATGTTTTGAAAAACTTGAATGATTTATTTCTCATTTTCCCTTCCTGTGCTTCTAGTTTTCAGTCCTTGATAATCTTGATCTAAGGTGTGCACTAGACCTTGAAGAGTCATGCCACCGAGACGTCCTCCGGTTTTTTTCCAGTTTCTAGGCGGTGATCAGACACCGGATATGGCTGATCAGGGACTTCCAGCAGATGCTCCTGTTGTGTCAGTTTTGGCACCGGCCATTATACCATAAAAAGGTGCAGATGCACAGTTTAGGGAAGGCTTTATGAGAATAATTCATACCTTTTAGGGAGCACCACCTCCTACCCCGTCGATGGATGATTTGACGCGGGTCTTCGAGCAACAGCATCCTCCCACTTTCTAAGGGGATGGACGACCCCATGCTGCAAAGTTATGGCTAAAATCAATTTTTATGATCTTCGATCATTTAGAGACGTACCTAGAGTGTAGGTTCAGGCTCTTTACCTATATGCTTTGATACTCCGCCAAGAGGTGGTGGAATGTGATCTCATTGGCCGGACGATAGTAGATCATGGATTGCGATGAGTTTTAGTGCATCTTTTATGACTATTTCTATCTGGAGACCCTGTGGGCTGACCCATCCCAAGATTTTATGAGTCTAGAGTAGGGAACTCTTTTTTTTCATGGATTATTCCTCCTGCTTTACTGATCAGTAGTGTTTCATGCCTATTCTAGGAGGGGATCAGTTATTCATGGCAAGGAAGTTCAAGGATGGTCTGAGGCATGAAATCTGATCATAGGTGAACATCTTCTGGTTGAATTCTATCACTTCTATAGTCAACCAGGCACTGATCACAGAGTGAAATCTAAGGGATTCTAGAGTGGTGATCCAGGGATTCTTGGAATTTTTTGTTAGTATTCCTTCTACTGACAGTAGGAAGCGCCGTAGGGAGTCCTTGAGCGGTGATCCAAGGAGATGAGACACTTCTTCTAGTATCCAGGTGGTGTGATACTAGTGCGGAAAGAGTGGTCATAAGAGGAAATATATCTTGGGAGACCCAGTGGAGTGCTGATCTTATAGAAAGATGGGTCACCTTCAACGTTTCTGTCATATCTTTTCACTATTAGCTGGTGACAGGGGTTCTTCCATGACTCCTCCTTCAAGAGAAGCACCAACAATATCTCACTGGTCAGGGAACTGGTGTTCTTATGGCCATTCAGGCTGAGGCAGAGGTCATGGACATGGTATCCAGTCACCCAACATTTAGTGAAAACAAAGGTGGATCAGTTGAGGTGGTCATAATTTTTCAGTAGAGTAGACCCAGCAGAAGTAGGATCCCGGACCCTCTACAGTTCAAGGTATGATCTTAGTTGCCTCAGTTTTAGCTTCTGCTCTTTTTGATACAGGGGCTTCCCATAACTTTATATCTGTTTCTGTTGTGAAGAGCCTTGGGCTCAGTATATTTTCTTGTGCTGATACCTTGACACTAGACACTCCGCTAGGGACTATAACGGCTAGTGTACTTCAGAGTAAGGAGTTCCCTCTAGATGTTGGTGGGTGTCACTTTTTATGGTACCTCTATGTCCTAGAGATGATAGGATATGATGTCATTATCGAAATGGATTGGCTAGTACCCTTCCAGGCAGTCGTCGACTATTACCACCATAGGGTGAGATTCACATCACCAGAGGGTGGATATTTTGTTCATAAGAGAAAGTGGGATGTCCAGGCAAGTAGAGTAGGACCCGAGCATCATGGGTTTGGAGGGGTTACAGCCCAGGTTGGTTGTTTATATCTAGATTATCAGGGGACTTCATAGTTAGACTTTCCACCAATGCTGGATCGTTTCTGGGATGTCTTTCCAGAGGAATTTTCATGTTTTCCTCTGGAGTTAGAGGTGGAATTTTCTATTTATCTCATTCCAAGAGCGACTCCGGTGTCCATTCGTCCTTATAGGATGGGTACACCAGAGTTACAGGTGCTCAAGAAGCAGTTGGATGAGTTGTAGGAAAAGGGTTTCATCTGACCCAGTACTTCTCCTTAGGGGTCGCCTCTATTTTTGGAAAAGAAGGCAGACGGTACCCTCATAATTTGTGTGTATTATCAGAAGTTGAACCAGTTTATAGTCAAGAACCGATATCCTTTACCTAGGATTGATGAACTCTTTGATCATATTCAAGTAGCCTGGGCATTCTTGAAGATTGAATTGTGGTCCGGTTATCATCAGTTGCATGTTAGACCATCTTACATACCTCTCACAGCCTTCTAGAGCAGGTATGGTCTATACGAGTATGTGGTTATTCCATTCGGTCTCATGAACGTGCCTTTAGTTTTCATAGCACTGATGAACCAAGTATTACATCCATACTTAGATTATTTCGTGGTTGTCTTCATGGATGATATCTTGGTGTACTCTCGCACTCGACACAACCATGCTAGACATATTGAGATCATTCTTAGTACACTGAGACAGAATCATTTGTACACTAATATCTAAAAATGACAATTTTAGATGAACCATATTCACTTCTTGGGTCATGTTATCTCAGAGACAGGAGTATCAGTTGACCCAGAGAAAGTGAGAGCAGTAGTTTTCAGGTAGCATCTGAAGAATTTCATTGAGGTGTGATGTTTTTTGGGGCTGGATGGATACTAAAGAAGCTTCATACATGACTTTTCATGCTTAGTAGTACCATTGACAGGTCTGAATAAGAAGGGTGAAAAGTTCTTCTGGTAAGATTTTTGTGAGTCAGCCTTTTAGGAGCTGAAAGGAAGATTGACTTCAGCACCGATACTAGTCTTTCCAGAGTTGGTCAAGAGATATAATGTGTATTGTTATTCTTCAGGTATTGGGTTGGGATCTGTGCTTATGTAGGGATATGGAGTCATTGCATACGGGTCTCAGTAGTTGAGGCCACACGATAGGAATTACCTGACACACGATCTCGCGTTGGTAGCAGTTGTTCAAGCCTTACGTTGTTGGACACATTATCATATGGGAGATCATTTTGTGGTTTTCACTGACCACAAGAGTCTCAAGTACATCTTCATTCAGCGTGATATGAATTTGATAAAGCAAAGTTGGTTTGAGTACCTACAGTCCTTTGACTTTGAGTGTGCCTACCCATCTGGGAAGGGCAACGTAGTGGCCGATGCGTTGAGTTGGAGGACTTAGATACAGGCAGTTCAAGAGGCTAGCAGTGAGTGGAAGCTTATGGATATATTCTCTAAGATGCATTTGGAGATGCACTATAGTCAGGGGCAGACATTTATTTCTTTTGTAGCAATTACCTCTACTCTTCTTGATTGAGTGATAATGAAAGAACTATCATATTCAGAAGGCCTAGTCCTATTGGAGAACGTGTTAGGAGAGGACCATATTCATGGATGAACTATAGGTTAGGATGATATCTTGAATTTCCAAGGGCACGTATGGGTTCCAGCAGACATACGTGAGGATCTGATGCGGGACTTTCATTCCTCAGTTTGGGCAGTTCATCCTGGCTTCACCAAGATGTATCATGATCTACACCATCAGTATTGGTGTCTAGGTATGAAGAGAGATGTTTATAGTTTTTTCATGAGGTGTTCCACCTATCATTAGGTGA
This sequence comes from Viscum album, assembly GCA_963277665.1. Lineage (NCBI taxonomy): Eukaryota > Viridiplantae > Streptophyta > Magnoliopsida > Santalales > Viscaceae > Viscum > Viscum album. The sequence goes on along the minus strand of OY728147.1, from coordinate 1,493,666,442 downwards.
AGGAAGAGTATCAGTGACCAGCAGGGCTTTTTCAATAGTTACCCATTCCTGAGTGGAAGAGCAGTGATGTCTAGATGGATTTATTGAAAGGTTTGTCGAGGTCACCCTGAGGGAATGATGTTGTATGGGTTGTCACTGACAGACTCATGAAGGTTTCTCACTTCTTGTCGATCAAGGAGACGATTAGTGTTGACGAGCTGGGAAGGTTTTACATCTGAGATATTGTACATCTACATGGAGTTATACACTCCATTGTCTCTGAAAGGGATGCACGTTTTACTTCTGGGGTCTCGTAGGGGCTTCAGATGGCATTGGGTATACGAGTACTTTTGAGTACAACTTACCACCCTCAGACAGATGGCCAGTCCGTGTGTACGATTCTTGTGCTTGGGGACATGCTCCGAGCATGTATCTGGGGTTTTGGAGGTTCTTGAGGGAAGCACATATATTCTGTGGAGTTTTCCGAACACAATAGTTTTCAAGCAACTATTCAGATGGAACCTTATGAGGCTTTGTATGGTAGTCCATGACGATCACCCTTATGTTGGCTGGAGGTAGGAGAGGAAGCAATGTTGGGACCTTCTCTTTTCCAAGAGACCACAGAGCTGATAGAGTTGATTCAGAAGAGGATGACTACTGCACAGTCTTGATAGAATTCTTATGTTGATCAGTGGAGACGAACCCTAGAGTTTGAGGTCGGGGATCGGGTTTTCCTGTGTGTCGCACCGAGTTTGGGAGATAGGGTAAGCTTTCGCTGAGGTCCATCAGGTCGTTTGAGGTTTTGGAGAGGGTTGGGTCAGTTACCTATCAGTTATGGTTACCTTAGTGGTACTAGAGTACACACTATGTCTTCCACGTTTCTCAGCTTCGACGTTACTTCTAATACCCATCTCATGCTTTCCAAAACAAGGAGGTTGAGTTGGAAGTGGGTTCATCATTTGAGAAGCATCCTATCTGGATTATCTATCATAGTAAAAAGGTTCTACATGTCTGGTCTATTCCTCTGGTATGAGTGCTATGGCAGCACTGGCGAGTACAAGACGAGGCATGGGAGAGGGAGGCGAATGTACGAGCACAGTGGCTGGAGTTGTTCGGGGTTTCTTCTTCTACGCTGCCTTGCTAGGGAAATTTGGGGAATAATTTCTTTAAGGGGGGAAGTTTGTAAGAACCTAGATCTTCTTTTCAGTTATGTATTCATTATTCTGGTCATTTTTTAGAAAAAGGAGATTATTTGGAAATTTTATAAGTACACGTTGTGTACTCTATGAGTACACACCCTGTATTCGGTTACCGCGGGTACCCGTGTGTTGGCCATGTAACGTCCATGAACACAGCCATGTGGGAGTGACCTAGAGGATGCTTAATGTAGAGTAAAGAAACAGAAAGTACACACCGTGTACTCCAAAAGTACTCTCAGTGTATTTTTTTATTAAAAGAACTACGGTCGCGTCTAAGGGACAAAATGCCCTTCTTCTAGTTCTCGTTCATCCGAGAGAACCCATACAGACATGATCCTTCTCCAAGCCCCTGAGCCTCCATCTGATCTCTAATTCGACCTCCATCAATTGCGTTGGGATCGCCTCAATAAGTTATCTCTTCTACTTGAGCCTCATTTCATGATTTTTATTCTTTCTCAAGTTATCCTATGTTGAACATTTTAGACGATTTTGTAGATCTTCGGCATTATAAGTTGATTCAAGTCTCAATATTAACATATAGAGATTTCTTAACATCAAGGTAGGTGGTTAGTGAATTTCTGTAGGATGTCTTTGAGTTATATGTGCAATTTTGACCTATACCCATGAATGGGGTATTGTGTGTTTACCTTTTTAGCCCTATTGTTTGTCTGTTATTCTTGTATACTTGAGTAAATGATATTTGATTGTGAATATGGTGAATTGTTTTTCTTTGGCTATGTTTCCCATGCGTGTTTTTCTTGTTTTCACCTTTGGGTCTAGTTTTCTTGTTAGGCTACTGTTTACTTTCCCATGCCTAGTATTGTATGATGGTGTGACTTTTGTTTGATTATGATCTTATGCTGTAGAATGCTAGCCAAGTAGTTCTTGAGGCTTAACTTGGCTGATATGTTCTGGTACACTTTTTTGATTTACACAGGGCCGTGAGAACCTAGAGTATAGACTATAGGGAGAATGGATGTTGAGGGCTTCTCTCGAGTGTCTATTTTACTTACCATGTGAGACCACAGAGGGAATTTACGTTGAGTTCTTCCTCAGAGTGTCTGTAGTTCCTTGACATGGGCCTCAGAGGGAATGTGATGTAATTGCTTCCCTAGACACCTTTAGATACCGATATGATTCTATAGAAGGAATTCACGGTGAGTGCTTCCTCAAAGAGTCTATTCCTAAGATGAACCAGAGGGGTTAGACTGATTGTACTGCCCTAAGGGTTGCTTGTACTTGTTAGGTATGACCAGAGGGGATAGGCTGTGAGTACTTCCAAGAGGGTTAACTTGTTTTTAGCTACGTACTTGTGTTTCTAGGTAGGAATAGAGGGGATAAGTTGTGACTACTTCCCAAGGGCATGCCTTTTGTGTATATCTATTTCAATTAGTTGTTTAATGTTATGTGCTGATTTGAATTCTTTGAAATTGTGGATTGTTTATTGCTGTGTACTCATTTATTTACTGCCTTCCGTACATTCCTACCATATATTCACTGACTGTTAGGCATAGATCTGATGGTGGTTTCATACTGAAATTTAGTCTCACACCATGTTTGGGACATGCTTTTGGGCCCAAATAGATTATATTTTTTCCAGTATAGATAAGGGAAAGCACCCTTCTACTTCAGGTACTTGATTGTTGTGGAGTTGTAGAGCATGGGACCAAGCTATGGCTTGCGATGATGAGGATTTGTTTACATGCTTTCTTTTATACTTTGGTTTAGTACTATTGTATTCCAGAGTTGTTATTTGTTTGGATGTTTACCTAGACATATGTCTCACGCATCATTCATATATATGTGTGTGCTCCAGTTTATTTTTTCCAGTCTTCTGTTGTTTACTTTTGTATGGTTTTTCACTGTTTCTGTTTCTCCTATTGTTTCATTCAATTGTGTTACTCTGTCAATGAGGTCATAGTTTCCCCACTATCACACCCAATGCCCTCACTGCTAGTCAGCAGCCTCTGGTATTTGGGGAAATGCACTTGAGGCCATGTGACCAACCGTTACGGGGCACCTCTGGGTGGCTTCTGGAACCGGGATGTTACACCAACTATAAAGACCAATACTTCTCATACATAAATATTTCATCTTAATATATGAATAATCATTATATAATGTAATAATAAACAGTAGAATCATTTAGGTATAGTTCCCCAAGAAATAATGAAACATAAAAAAGTGGTTCATAAGTGAAATACATTTTCACGCAACAATTTATTCATATCCTATACCCTTCTTATACATATCATAAATAAAACATTTATTATTAAAATGGGGAGAAATCATAATAATGGGTGACCTTAAATTCTCATTATAGGTACAAAAGTGAGATATCAATTGTCATATTAAAATAACATGATGATAAGAGTATGAGAAAATGAGATTAACATTTAAAAAACATACCCTTCATTTCATAAATCGTAAAAGTGAGTCATGGGAAAAATATTTTTTTTATAATACATGACTCGTAATGGAATTAAAGAACATTATCCATAAGAGCATAACATTGGAAAATGACCTAGAGTCGTGGCATAAACATAAGAATAGAAAATCTCATTTCATGACTACAGACAAAAACAATAATAACATGGTAGCCTTGGGATAAACATGCATGTACCTATTTTGGGCTTCGGATAACCTCCTAGGTACCCTATTATGTGCTTGGGATAACCTCTCATGTACCCTATTTTGGGCTTTGTATTACCTTATCATTACCCTTTCTACCCATATAACATTAATCATTACCCAATGTATTGATGGAAGATATAGGTCCTATCTATTATATGAACCATATATTTGTCTACTAAAAAATCATAAAACCATCATAATATCATAACCCATGTAAAGAAATGGTTTTCATAAACATTTCATCATATCATACCTCATAGAAATAAAATGAAATTCATAACAGTTTCATTATTTCATCATAGCATAACCCCTAAAAAAGAACATGTTTTGTAAACATATTATCATCATAGACATAAACCATCAAGAGAAAGAATAAGGATGGTACAATTGTATCGTATACCCAATAAATCTTATACTGTCAAATGAGGACTCCATAGATGGTCAATTATTTTGAAATATCACTTCAAACATTTCTTGAGGAAAATAACTTTTTTGATTTGATGATCAGTTTTTTAAAATTAAATTTCAAAAAAAAATTTAAAAACATATTCTTTGAAAATAATCATTTAATATTAAAAGAGAATATTTAAATCATTTTTTAGTTCTGATGGTGGGAAATTCTATTCATCCCATACATGTAAAAAAATATTCATTTCGCATTTTTTGTAACAGCCAACCAATCCTTTTTTGGAAAATTACTTTTAGATTACTTTTAATTTTTTTAAATATAAAAAGTGTAATAATTTAATTAAAAAATCATTAGAGTACTAAAATCTTTCATTAAATCATTTACCAATAAAACTTCGGTATGAGGAAAAATTATTTGTGACAGTGGATAGAAATAGTAATTGTATTCTTAAAAACATAATTTAGACATATTAAATAAATAAAGAGAGAAAAATTAAAGAAACACATGTATTTTCATGACACAACCAGATGATAATTAAATTAATGAGTTTTTTGAGAGATAGATTATAATATGTAATCATCCCAAGACAAAAAAATCCTGATAAATTTAGAGATTGTATAAAAACCCATTACCACTTTTGTGACATTAAATAAAAATCCCCATGAAGGAATAAATATAAATGAAACGAAAAATATCATTAAAATAAATAAATTAATTATTTTACTTTTCAAAGATCTTGTGTATAGACCTAATAGAATAATATTGGTTCATAACATAACATATATCCCAAATAAGGAAAATTGAGACAAAAATTCTTTAACTTAAATTAATAATTCCTTCATACACATTCAATCATACTGTATGATAAATATTTTTTTATTATAAATATATTAGAGAATTATAATTATATATATAATACCATATATTATTTTATTGTGTCATCTGATTACCTGGTTATTAATAATTCCTTATTAAAATCATGTTTTGTATAATAATTAATTTGTTTTTCATATATAATTTGATCTGGAATTTGCGGTGCTATAACTATGATCATTAATCCATTATATCCAAAATTTTAACCATGATATAAATATAATATAGATTTATTATATTTTTATTTATAGTAATCTATAAAAGTTAGAGAAATAAAATGAAATTTATCATTTATGGAGATTGTTGGTCATATGTATGAATGAATGTTATTCCCATTTTCAAGATAGATGAAATGAAATGATGTTAAATAATTAATTTCCATTCCATAATTATTTTAATAAATTATATATCACATATATTAATTAATTTTACCCTTAATACCTTCAAATAAAAGCCTATATGAAAAATAAATCACAACTATTCACGAGGCTATTGTCTGTCGGACACAAGAACAATGTTATGTATTCCAACATAATGGATAGTAAGAATATATATGTTGTAATATAATTATAGAATTATAATAATATAATTAATACCATATAAAACATTAAATCTCTCATTATATATATCCATTATAGGTGGGGATGAAAAAATAAATAACATCTGTTCGTGAGGTGGTAGTCCTCCATATACATGATCCACTATTTTGTTCCACATTTTCTAGAAGTGGAGATAGGTGAAGGTCGTGAAATTAACATAATAAAATCTTGTTATATTAGAGACAATTTTTTTGTATTTTATTATAATTTTTGAAAAATATTTTAAGGACTTATTAATAATAATTAAAACAAAAACTCATGTTTATGAATTTTAATTCATTATTAGAGAGCCTATTTAGGTTTGTAGCTAAATCATTCTTATGAGGGATTAGTAATAAAAATAAGCTCCATAGGATGTGGAGATGGAATTAAGGATTTTTTTTCATTTCATGTCCAAAATAATAGTTTTTGGTGGTGTGAATATTGAAGGAGAGGGGTTTCCATTTATAATCGGGGGAGAGGTCACACATAAAATTTCTTAAAAGAAAAATTTATAACAACCTTTCTAATATGAAAAAGGCTCCAAACTATGAAATAAAATTTTAATAGAAAAAATAATATTTCAATATGGCCATAAAATTTTTGGTGAATAAGTTTTAGATCATATTTCCGATTATCATTTTAGTTAAACCTTCGATAAATCCATTTTAAACTTAATCATGGTAAATTATTATTAATGATTACTATTAATTTTGACAAAAATTAAGTTAAATTTATAAAAATTATTAATTATTCTAATTAAAAATATAGATTCTAATTTTTCATATTATATTCACAAAAAATGGGTAAAATAATTTAAAATTAAACCCACAAATGCGAAGAATGGGATTTTTTTTATATGTAAGATATTAAAAAGATTAAAAAGTTATTATGAGAAAATTCAATATGAAAATGATTCTAATGAAATATGTTGTATTAATTATAAAATAGTTGATACACATTTCCTTTTGAAACAATATCATCACTTTTCATTTACAAATATTATTACATGAATTTTAATATAAATATACTTTAAATATAAACCAAATATTGAATAGCCTAGTGTTTTTGGAATACTAGGTACAAAAATAAACAACATGAAACATATAATAAAAATTTTATATTTTCAATTAAATAATGACATTGAATCTTACTTCAGGATCCCAAATATGCATAGGATAACCTAGGGAATATATATGAAAAGGGGGTGACCAAAAAACCCCAATAAGTGAGTAACATAGAATAGAGGCATAAAACATAAGTTGGAAGAAATATAATTATTACATAAAGGAAATGGATCATAAATAAGAATATATAAGAAGAAAATATATAACATGGAAATACATGATTTTGGAAATATAGTAATGTGGTAGAAACATATTAAATGAAAAAGAAACTGACTTAGGGATAATTGCGAAGACAATATCACATGGTGGAAAGAGTCCCAAAATCAATTAGGTTTACTCCCAATTCCCAGACATATCACCTCTTGACACTAAAACATTACCCCATACATTGTAACACTATTTTTCTTCACTCATAATAACATGTACATGCATATATTTTCCAGATAATGAAATCAAACATAAGGAATTAACATAAGGGATACCCATGGAAGGAAACAAGTTTTGTAATCCTATAATATGCTATAACCAAAGGACATATAATAATGGTATCGAGGAAATATTGAATGAAATAATTATTTTAAATTAATGATGGAATATAAAATAATATATCATGATAAATTATGTCAAACAGAAGTGAAAACATGAAAAAGACTTGTTAGGTTACTTTATATATGATTCAATTTAGTGTTGTTTTGGATAAAAGATTAAAGTTTATTTAAAGATGATAAATGAATATTTTTTCCATAAAACCAAAAATGAACTAAAATATATTTTCATGATAAAATTATTTATTTGTGAAAATATATGTGTCTTAAGAAAATTCATGTAGTGTACTTGAAAAGGGTTATGAAATATAAAAATATACTTTAATTGGGGTTTCTTATCAAGCTAAATTGAGAAGGGAACCTTTTAAAAAACGTATTTCTCGCTCAAATAATGATGAATGTGTGTGTGTGTGAGTGTGTGTGTGTTTTTAGATCATATATAAATTATATAGGTGAAATAGAGAATAATAATCAAGGAAAAAATTGTGTTAATGATATATAAATCTTAACTCAAAGGAAATATGGAAGTTTGGAGATATACCTTAAATTGTGATTGATTGTGTTCTACACATGAACTTAATTCCCTTGATAATAAAATTATCAAAATTAATTACATAATTAATAACATCTTCCACATATATTAATTTCAAAATAATTTTATTACATTCATTTTTGTCAATTTTGATGAGATAAAGACTTCAATTTTTTTATGATGGAAATGTTCATTTCATGGCATCATGGCCAGCTCAGTTGTGTATAATTATGGATGTTCATGTAAAATTGGACTAAAAATAAATAAGTGTAATTGAATAGTATTAATTCCCTTTCAGATGTTTCAATGGTCCCATATATCATTTTTTCCCTATATGATGATGATTAATTTAATAAAATGTTAATGGAAAATATTTAGTCTGTTTTGGAGGTTTTCCCAATGATATCAAAAAAGATTTGTTATATTTTTTTAGACACATACTATTTTTAGATTGAGAAATCACATATAATATACATAATTATATCATCTAAATAAATTATATATGAATTTAAACAAACCAGGAAGGCATTAATGGAAAATGAAAACTCCCCATCCACGAAGGAGGTTAACTAACATAATATGGGCAGTGGTTATATTTTTATTTCAGTAAGAGAAGATTAAAATGGGATGGATATAATATATTACATTATAAATAAAATTTTATTTATATACATTATTCTATATTTATTATTAATTTTTAGATAATGGAGGTGATGATATGATAGGAGGAGAAATGAATTAAAAAGTGGTGGTTTAAGAATGTTACCTCTTGAATATTAACTACCTAAAGAACCCATTAATGAAATTGGAATTGGTATTTTGTGGATAATATAAACACTTTTAAGTGGGTAATGTTGGGGAGGATATGTTTGGTAGATATTTTTAAGGATTCAAGTACTAGTAGTTGTGAGGAGAAGGGGTGGTGAGGGGTGGTATTTATATGTGGTAGAGAGGAGTGTTTTTTAATATCATATTCATTATTAAATATTAATTCTCAGTGCAATAAATAAATATAATTTTTTAAATATATATAATAAATGGTTCATGTGTGTTTGAGCTAATGGGTTCTTACATCATCCACAACTCAAAAAATCATGTATTGGATTTATATTGTTTAATGTTATAAGTTACCATATTTCAGTATTCAAATAATATTAAATTATTTTCAAAAAAAATATCCCAGACCATTTTTTGATATCTATATTACTAAATAGAATTTCATGTTTTTGAAACTGATATAATAATTATGAAAATTTTAATTTTTGTATAAATTACTCATTTATTCAAAAAACACAAATTTTAATTTTATAAACAATTTTATGACCATTGGAAAGAAATTTATGGTATTATATAATAAGATTATCATTTTAATACAAATTAATAATAATTAATACACTCATTTTATTTAAAAATAATTCATTTTAAATCATTATATTAATTATAAATGAGTGAATAAAATATTTATGTTTTATAAAAAATACAAACACTTGATTTTAAAAAATTTAAAACCTTTATTTACATGTACCATCTTTTAAATATATAATTTTTCATTTTATAATATACCTAAGTATTATTTTATATTTCCATAAGTGAGGTTACTATTCTATGGGTCATACTACTATTCCAAACATTCAAATTACAATTCTGATGGGGAGGTAAACTATTCCAACGACCAAATTACTATTCGAATGGTCAGATTTTTAATGATCATATGGTTTCCAACATTAAATAAATACCTCTTATTATATTAATTATTCATTAAATTTGGTTATCCATCAATTTTATATAAACATTAAACATCAAAATGAATTATTTTTATTAAAATTATGTTTCATTTTTATATCTTTGTTCATGAGTGTCATCATTATGGTGGATCAATCGTATCCAAAATTTCATATATTACATATCAAATTTTATATTATTTATCCCATTTTAATATTTCAAATTCATATAATTTTAGTTGATAGCTAATTTATCTTCTTTTATTTTTGATAATAAAATTTTATTTGATTTCCTATGTTATTTTTTAGCATTATACACTATGAACTAATAATAATAAGGTAAATTCCATTGATAAAATTCAAGGTAATTATATTATTCACCCCTTTAGAAAATATTCCCGTGTAATTTCATTTTATATAATATTGTGAAAAAATATTAGGTTAATTCATTTTCATTGATTCCTTTTGTTCACATTTTTCTTGCTCATACATATGGTTTTTCATTGTACTTTGACTTGGTGAGTCATATTGTTTCATAGAACACTATGTATATGGTCCATGATCTTCACTGGATTCTCCTCATAAAAGAGATAATTTTCCATCTGTACCACCTTTAAATTTAGTATATGTGAGGTATTTTTTATGAACCACCTCAAGTGGTTTACATGGAATACATCATGTACTTATGGTATGGTTGGTGGAAGTGCCAGTTTACATGCCATAGTTTTGATGATATCAAGAATCTAAAAGGGATCGGTGTACATGGGACTTGACTTTACATTGTAACCAAATCAACTAACTCTATTCAATGTATATTTGAATAGAAATACATTATCTCCAATATCTAACTCTTGGTTGTATTAATGATTGGCAGTATTACTCTTCTATTGACTTTGAGTATCCCTTGTGAGATTTTTAATCATATTGATATTTTCTACAATTTCCTTGACCATTTTAATACCCATTAGCTTTCATCAACCTAATTTGTCCTAGAAGACAAGTGTTATGCGTAATTTCCAAAAAATATTATCATTTGGATCCATTTAGTTCCTATAGTGGAAACTATTGTTGAATAAAAACTCGAACAAAGGAATATGTTGGAACCATCCTCCTTTTAAGTACATCTATAAATCCCACAACAAGTCTTCCAGTTTTTGGATAGTCCACTCAAATTGTCCATCGGTTTGGGGATGGCAATTCATAATGATGTCCAACTCAGTGTTTAGATCATGTTGGATACTAATATAGAACATTGAGGAAAATATCATATCATAATTGGATACAATCGAAAATGGTACTCCATGAAGCCTCACCACTTCTCTGATGTATATCCATACATTTTGATTGATAAATATGTCTTATTGAATATCCTTGACGTTTTTACTCTTCATAATATTTTCCACAAAACCCATATATAATTATTTTCTCTTAATGTCTTTAAAAGACCAGTGATAATTTCCATAGTGATGTTTTCCCCTTTAAATGTATTTCTAGGTAATGGTTTCATCATCACATTAGAATATTTCCATTGACAATTCACTTGTTAACATACGAGGCACTTTAATGAATACTAAAAAATATACTGATTCATATTTTCCCACCAATAGTTCTCCCAAAGATCTAGATACATATTTTTGTTCCTTGGGTCGATGGTTAAGGTCTAGATTTTTGTATTGTTAAAAAAATCCATCATTATTTTAGGATTTGATGGTATACATTTTCATGACCCAAATCTTATAACTCTTCATTCCTCAATTTTTATCTCTGTGGATTTCCCATTTTGATAACATCAACCTTAGTCAAAATTTTCAAATTATCTCTTTGAGCTTCCATTATGTTCTCCAAAATAGTTGGTTGAGAAAACACTTGAGGAAGGAATAATGATTTTCCTTTCACTATGGTAATTATTTATATCATTTTCAAATCTGGGAAGATTGGATCCTTCTCAATTACCATCATTCATAAAGATCCAAGATTCTTTCTTCATAGATAATCTTCCAATTTATTCACATTGGTATGATGGATGTACATTTAAAAGTCATACACCTTGATGTTAATTAACCATATTCAAAAGTGTATACTAATATTTTTTTTTTGTGAATATATATTTGAGGATTTTGTGATCTATATATATCTCACACATCCCCCTATAAAGATAATGATACCAGATTATCAATGTGATATCACATCCACCGACTACAGATCGTGTATGGGATAGTTTTGGTCATTAAGATTCAGATTTCTTCAGGCATATTATCTCACATTATCATTTTTCAATAGTATAATGCATATTCCAATCTTTGATGCATCACTATATACCATGAAGAGTACCTAACATGTGAGTATTGTAAGTACTGGTGTTGTGATTGGCCTCCCTTTTAACTAATTGAAGTAATATTCACATTCACTAGTCTATAACCCTTTACTCTCGTTGAAGAAAAATTAGTTTTTGGGTTTAAAAATAATGATATGTTTTTACAAAGCATCGGTAATAACCATATAGTCTAAGGAAACTACAGACATATATTATAGAAGTTGGAATTGGCCACTCCTTAATTTCCTTTATCTCTAAAGAGTTTACATATATCCCATTAATGGTGATAACGTTCATAAGAGTGATACTTCATCTATATATAACTCACATTTACTATATTTTTCAAATTGTTTCTCCCTTCCCCTGGTCTTTGGTATAGTATTCAAATACTCCTCATGATCCTCCATTCCTTTAGACTATATCAGAGTCTCATCTACAAATATTTCATAAAATTTGTTGAGGTAATATCTAAGGACCCAATTAATTAAATTAATCATGATTTCTAGAGGATTAGTGAGTCTAAAAGGAATAATTATGAACTTATAGTGTCCATACCATATTAGAAAGTTAGTTTTTGGAATATCTTCATTATTAACATTTAATTCATATTATCATGAATGAAGACCCACCTTAAAGAAATAATGGGCCCCACGTAGTTGAAGGAACAAGTCATATATCCTTGAAAAGGGTTATTTGTTCATTTTCGCAATTTTTTGAGATCATTATATTCAATTTAGATGCACATTGATCCATCCTTCTTCTTAACGAAGAGGACTGGTGCACCCCATGGTGAAGTAGTCATTCATATAAAACCCCAATCTATATTCTTTTGTAAATTATTATCTAGTTCTTTCAAGTAAATAGTGTCCATGAATTAGGGAGTCATTTATATGGGTATATTCCAAGGTATATGTGCAATTAAGAACTCAACATCTTAGTCAGTTGGAAGGTCAGGCAATTCGTTGGGGAACACATCAGTTTAATACCTCATATTGGGGATGTATCCAAGAATTATCCTCTCCTTTGTCTCTATTATTTGAGCTAGATATGATTTATCATAAATAAATATTATAAATTCATGAAAAGAATATTCCTAATTATATTCATCTGTATTCTTAATTTGTTATAATATTCAAGGATTCCTTGGTTTGTGATGTATGATCTACCTCTCCCAATATTTGATGTGATATTCTTATAAAATATCCAATACATACCCAACATGAATTCAAACTCCTATAATGGAAGTAATATTCTATTTTTTGGGAATTTAATTTGAAAAACATTGAATGGGGAGGAGTTATATACTTTGGATGCAATAATTTTCCCATCTTTTGTTCTCACTGATAAATCAACCTCTATATTTTGAAGTGGTGTTTTAATACATCATATAATCAATAAGGATATAATGGAATTCATAAACCTGTATCAAATAATAAATTCCCTATTCTTGAATAAATAACAGGATCATCTATCACTAATAATTTTTAGGATCCACTTCATTAGTAGTGAAAACATATTCCCTTTCTTGCTTCCATGGAGGTTTCTTTCAATGATTGTCTCTTGAAACCCATGGATTAGGGTATCGGATCATATAATTATCATGTTACTTGTAGTTGAAACACAATACACCATGCTAAATTTTTATCTGAATCTTCCTTTATTCTTCCACGTTTGTGGGATTGATCATATCCCATCACCAATGATTATCCTGATGCCCCTATTTTCTATATTTCATGTTTCCTCTAGTTCATTTTAAATAGTTCCCTAGATGATTTATCCCATAATTTTGAGACATGGGATTTTGATGTTTCATTCCTCTAAGGTATTTATTTGTTTATCCTCCCATATTAAACTACACTTTATTCTTTTTATATTCAATCCCATGAGACCATAGAGAGTATCCAATCTCTATCTTAACCTTAAGGGAACATCATAGAATCTCCTCATAAATTTCAACGTCTCGAATCACCATGGAATTTCATATAATAAAATTTAATCCACTAAATATGTGGTCAAGCATGGTATCAATGTTCATGTAAAAGTCATAGGTGAATTATGAAAGCCTTGTAATTGTTTCCTCATATTCCCCAATAGATTCGTATTCATTTTAATTCAATATGAGGAAAACCCTCTACATTTTATGATAGAGATTTTATGGTAAAATATTTATTGAAAAATAGTATTTGGAATTCTTCCCATTCTATGGAATAAATTTCCTCTTTGGAATAAATAATCTTGATCACTGTCCACGGCTGACTAACTTCTTCATCAAAATGATATATCGCCATCATGATTTTCTCTTCGTCTGAATATTGGAGGAAAAAATATATTCTCAATGGTATTAAAACATTATTTTATATAAGAACCAATAATGTCAATATGCCTTTATTGAAATAATTATTCGACCTTAACATGATATTTCATAAGATATAGAGGTACTTCCACCTAATTCAGGTTATTATTAATAACCTTATCCAGTTTATCATATACTATCCTAAAGTGTCGAGCTCCCTCTCCCACTAGGCCAATCATCTCATTTGGGTAACCATAACATTTATTATCACATTGGTTGTCTAAATAGGTTTTACAATTTCTAACACTTAACTAAAAAAAATTAAAAAAATAGGTGTCTTTAATACATATTTAAATATCATATAAACAAATATTTACTTTGAAAAAATAAAATATAAATTAAAAGAATATCCAAACTTATGATTACCTATGTTTCAATCTAGGTTATCCATGTCAATTTTTCATATACATATAATTATACGTATGATTATCCTTAAGGTCTTCTCATAATAATATCCAAAAATAAATAGACTATGTTATGATTCCAACAATAAGAATCCAATAATTTTACACATATTTTCATAGGAATTGTAATATAAATATCCACTAAATAAAAACAAATTATTTAATGGAATAATATCTATGGAATATTGGGTACATTAATAGACTACATATAACATAACATAAAAATTATTTATTTTGATTTCCATAATGATCTAATAAATTCTATTCATTTCCTAAAAATTCATAGTATAACCTAGGGAATACATAGACAAAAGGGGGTATATAAAAAATATACTTATTGAGTAAACATATAAAATATTCTTATAACATGAGTCATAATGCATAAAATGATAACATAAATGGAATGGATCGTGAATAAAAATAAAAAGGAATAAAATATAAAAAATTGAATCTTATTATTAAGAAAATATATTAATGTGGGAACAACTTATAAAATGACATTAAAATGAGTCTTAGTCTTACATAAAAGGAAATACCAAATGGTTGAAGGATCCCCATAACAAATGAGGTTTACTCTCTATTCACAGATGTATCACCTCATGAGAATAAAACTTTACCCAATTCAATGGTATAATGTATGAGTGAAGACATCATAACATGTACATTCATATATGTGCCACAGAAAGAAATAAAACATATGGAATACACATAATGGTTACCAATGGAATTAGGTGGGTTTTATAGTCATGTCATAAGGTGTAACCAAATGGTATATCATAATGGTATCTTTGAATAAATAGATTAAATAATTAATTTAAATTCATAAAGAAACAAATAATAATATATCATGAATATTATTGTGCATATAAAGTGAAAACCTGAAAAATAGTGGTTAGGTAGCATTATAAATGTTTAATTACATGGAAGTTTTATGGGAAAATATATATATATAGTATTTAAAGAGGATAAAGGAATAATTATTTCCATAAAACCATAAATTAACAAAAATACTTTTTTATGATAAAATAAGTTATTTTAGAAAATAGCTGTGTCTTAATATATTTTATGGAGTGTACCTGAAAGGGGTTATGAAAAGGAGATGTTCCCTTAATCACATTTACATATCCAGAGTAATTGAGAACTGATACTTTTGAAATATTTTTTTCCCAATAAATTAATGATAAATTGAGATAGATATATATAAATGTGTAAAATATAAAAAAATATGAGAAATATATAATAGTAATTGACAGATAAACTGATTCAAATAGAGAGAGATCATAACTTAAAGGAAATATGGAGTTTCTGAGAGATCCCTTACATTATGTTCAAATGTGTTCTTCACTTCCACTTCATGTACGGGATAATCAAATTAGATTCATTAGTTAAATAATTTATAACATATCCAATATATATTTTATTTATTATAATTTTATTAAATTCATCTATGTCAATTTCTATGAGTTAGAAATATGAAGGTTGTTGTTCTGTGAATGTTCATTTCCTCGTTTCATGGTTGGTTCACTTGTGTAAAATTATGTAAGTTCTTTTTAAAATAAAACCAAAAAGTCATAAGTGAAATGAAATGTAATTAATTCACATATAAAGTTTCAAAATGTCCCATATATTTCTAGTATATACATGATACATGTGTCATTATTCTGTTTTTGATGAAGAATGTGAGGAGAATGTAGGAGGAGAAATGAATTTAAGAGAGGTTTTTTGGGACTATTGCGTCTTGAATGTCCCCTCCTTGAACGAACCCTTAAAGAACTCATAAATGGTCTTTTGGTAACACTATATTCACAAGGGAATTTGTATGAGTGTGTAGGTATTTTTTTGTAATATATTTTTCATTATTAAATGTTTATAAGGTGTGCGGATAAGGGGTGGTGAGGGTGATATTTGTAAGTGGAAGCAAGGGGTGTTTCTGGATACAATTTATTATTTTGGATAATGCCCATAAATAATGTTGAATATTGTGACTAGATAAATTAAATATTGTATTTTAGTTATAGATAAAGGTTTCATACATCATTATTTACACGAATATTCATGTATTTACCTTATAATGTCAAATACCATAAATTACTGCATTTCACTATGCACCCAAAATTAATTTTTTTTAAAAAAACCAATATATAAACCAATAAATTTATAAATGTCTATATTTAAAAAATGGAATCCATTTTAGGAAACTAGTTTTATAAATATGATAGATTTAATTTATAAATAATATCTAAATTGATTAAAATATATAAATATAAATATTATCGTCGATTTTATGTCCCTTTGAAAAATTACTTATGGCCTCATAAATTTTTATTATTATTATAATATAACATAATATAAATTAAAAAAAACATTTTATGTAAATTATAGTTATTTTAAATTATTATATATAATTTAAATTTTTTATTAAAATATGTATGTCTTATTAAAAATAAAAACAAGTAATTCAACATTTTCTAAAACATTTCATTACATGTACCATGGTTTAAATATATTATATTTTCCTTTTTTAAGTTATATAAATTTTATTTTACATTTTCACAGGTTAAGATACTATTCTTACTATCAAATTACTATTCATAATGGTCAGATTATTATACAAATGGTTAAGATATTATTCTAACGGCCAGATTACTATTGTATTAATCAGACTTGTAAAGGTCATATGGGTTCCCTACATAATGTAAATACTTGTAATTACATTTATTCTACATAGTTAGATTACTATTGTATTTTTTCTAACTTTTAAAGGTCCTATGGGTTCCCTACATTATGTAAATACCTGTAATTACATTTATTATCCATTAAAATCTACTTTCTGTCATGGTTATTTATATTTTCATCATGAACATGAATATTGTATTATTAACATTATGTTTTATTTTTGTAACTTTTTTCAGGAGTGTAGTCATTCTTGTGGATCAAATAGTTATAAATTTTTATATATTACTTATCTTATTTTAAATATTCAACCCCCTTGTAGTATTTTTTATAATTTTTGGTTTAGTTTCATACTAATGTATCATTATTCATTTTTTAGAACAGTTTTTTTCAGTTTCTCTACATGATGCATGTACTTTATACTACATGATATAATTATATGAAGTAAAATTCCATTGATAAAATATATGTTAATTATATAAAATAATTTAAAAAAATGGAACCTTATAAATTCTTTAATCGAAAATGGTTTTTCCATAAAAACTAACATTATCACAATTCATAGAAAAATAAATCTTTTCTAAAATCTCTATGAAATTCACTCAAATAAAATTTTAATTTAAAATTCAAAAAATGAATTACATTCTATTAAATTTGTTTTATTAAAGAATCATATAATTAATTCATTATTTGTTTAAAAATTCAATACAAATCATTTTTTGAGAAATGATATATTATTCAATGTATATAAAGAATTTACTAAAAATTAATTACCCTTTCATCAATATGATTTATTTATATTAAAAATTATAATTTTCTTATCTTTTTTTCTATTCATGCTTCCATGTTTATCATCTAGGTAAAATGTTCATGTTTAAATATTAATATTAATATTTGTTCATGGTTTGTTAAAACATGTTGTTTTGTGTAAGGAAATATATTGAAAAAATTAAATTTATTTAAAATATAATATTTCATTAATACCTTGGGTTTTAATATAATTTTCCTAGTTTTGAGTATACGATTCAGATTTTTTTACCAAATTATCATTTTTATATTTAATGAAGGCACCTTCAACAAATTAAACTAAAATAATTAAAAAAATAATATAGAAATACAATTTTATGGATTTATATATGGAAATAAATATACTAAAATGATTATCAATATATCTATTAACTGCATAATTTTCATATAAAAAAATTCCAAAAAATTATAACTATTTTTTTTAACAAAAATATTAAATAAAAATTTAAAAATATTTTTTTATAAATATATCTTATATGAAAATTTATAGTTGTTTTTCATAACCAATTATATTGGTATCATATTTTCAAGTACTAGTTATAGTTTTTATAAATCAAAAAACCACACTAGAAGCCATGAGTAATTTTTTGAATAAACATATAACTATTTTTTCATTCAATTTAAAACCCAAGTTAATTTTTGTGGTAATTTAATTTTATATAAAAAACTATGTAGTTATTGAAAATATGATACCATGATGATTACATATATCTTTTCTCTAGAAACTGTTTTATTTTAATCATATTGTGCATTCATGATTTTCAGTCATCTGAACAAATTGTTATAACATAGAATTAAAATAAACGTCAAAAATAATGACACTTAAAGATAATAAAAATAAAAAATAGAGATATATAATAATTCAATATTTTTTCTAAATTGGGATTTTGGAATTTTCCATCTTTGAGGGAACTCAATGAAAAAATTTATGCCCCTGTGTACCATAAACATCTAACCATAAGTTTACCTCTCAAGTAGATTTTCCATTAGAATTCACTGTATTTTTAGATTTTTTCAAGGACTAATTGTAAAACTAAAATTGTTGTTGATTAATATAAATAGTATTTAAAAATGAAAATATATACAGAATAAAATTCATTAAAGGAGACACTCCTAAATTAAACCCTAATTAACATTAATTGTCTTACTAACAAAATTCTATAATAATACTCTATGTGTAATCTGGGCCTCTTACACACACCCTCACTCTATAAATTTTATTAATGAGCATCACACTCAATATACCTCCAATGTGATATTACCACCATTTTATAAAATTGATAACAGTAACGAGCCCACACACCACTCAAATCATTTATCCCATCATTTAATAGTGGTTAAACTAGTGTATAATCATATATAATATAAAAATGTCTATGTAAATGAGGGAACGTGTGTTGTTACGAAATATCATTCAATTATACCCCTCAATAACCAAAATCCGTATAATAAAATCGAAAATTCAAAGACAAGTGTGTGGACTCTATATGATATGTTTTCATCTAGTGGGTGATCCTTGGGTTAGCTGATCATCATAGATGAGAGCTTGGGAATAAATATTATACAAATAAAAATAAATGATATAAATAAAATCATAACATAATAAATTAATAGAGGTAAAATAAAAGGTATAAAATATTTAAATTACTAAACTAAATTAAAATGATGTTGATTCCAAGGTCTTCATTGTTTAAAAAAAATTAGAGGGAAAAAATATTAAAAATATTTTGGTTATACTTCATCCTTCTTCATGACATTAATACTGAGATACCCCCCCTACTACTACATTATCTTACCATATATAGGTTTAAGGTTATAATTATTTTGGTATCTCTTCCCATGAATCGTTTCCAAATCATGATATTTTTCCTATAATCTTTACATTCATCAGTATATTGATGGGTACCATATGGAAAACATGGAAATGAATTTAATGATTTAGGTAGATTCGATAAATGAGATTTTTATTTTAATTCATTGCCTATTAATTTTGGAAATTTCAGGTAATCATTCCAGCACAACACAGCTTGGTGTGCCTTAACATTATTAATTTATCATTATATTTTAAAAAATTCAAAAAAGGTTATGTATGAACCATCCCACTAAAAATATCAAATCTATGCCTTCACTGAGTTTTTAATAAATGGATAAAAAATTAATATATTGTTAACTCTAGAATAATATCTTATATATCATATTCCTCATATTTTATAAACTCAAAAAAGTTAGGTGGCACATTATTTTGTGGGAAGATGTTATTTATTCCATTGATTACTTAAAATATGTTATGTATAAAAATATTGTGTGAAAACATTTATATGTCTTAGCATCATTAAAATTTCAAAATTCATAAATGTTAGGTATCACCTTTATTTTATAAAATTATATTACTTATTATTCATTCACATTGAGAAATTTTTCAAAATACAGATCCTCTCCCAAAATATATTAAGTATGAAGTTATTAGAAGGGAATTTACTGTTTTACTTATAAATATTTTATTCATGATAATAAAAAACCATTTTAGGATTTATTAATATTATTATAGAATTTAATTTAATAATTAAAATTATATTTATACACTTGTTCATACTTAAAACATTTAATATAAAAATATTAATATTACTTTTAAATAAATTACCAAAAAAATGAACAGAACAACTAAAAATAAATGATTTTACCAATTTTAAGTTTCAATGGGAGGTTAAAAAACATGTTAATATGAGTTAATTTCCATGTTTTATATTACTTTTGTTGTTAACTTTCATTTGAAAAACATATCAAAAATATGAACATGTTTCCTCTAATCATCCCCCAAACTGAAACTTTTACACTCCCAAGTAATATAATGAATTCATGTTAATAAATATATTACCCATTGAGGTTATAAAAGAAAACTCAAAAAACAATAAATAATTAATTAATTTATAATTAAAAATATATTTCTTCTTCTATGAGTCTAATTTACTATACACATTATTTTACTCAGGGTTTCAAAATTTTATTCCTACTAAAGACACTACATGACAAAATTTACTTAGAATGTATCCCTCTTCGCACTAGGAACATATAAAATATTAATTTTCCCATATTCCCATAGTTCATGTAATCTTATCATATAATTTCCAAGGTCTTAATTTACCAATTATACAAAATTAGTATACTAATCAAGAGGACTTATAATTGATAATATAACGCCTCTGACATTGGATACACTAAACCGGTGCCCTGAGATAGGTCACCACATGACCTCAAGGAGGTCTTCCCATATTCCAGAGGTTTCCAAATAGCAGTTAGGGTCTAATATGACACATGTCAAGACTATACCCTCTTTACCAGAGTAATCTACCACAAAAAATAATTTAAATAACTGAAATAATAGAGAACAAACAATAACGTGCATAAATAACAAACTCTGAAACATGGTACGAACCATATCAAACACTAAACATGTAATTACACGATATAGGTAAAAGTAAAAAACCCAAAAGAAATAAAAATAAAGAAATCCCCAAAACAATCCCGACTCTATGCCCTGGACCTCATCAGAGCACATACCGAACCGACTCACATCCCAAGCATAGAAACCTTTCCCTTTTCTTTACATACAACCTTGAAATCTACTCGAGTGCCCAACGATGGCTCAAGAAGTGTGTGAGTAAAAATCAATAGGTCACTACCAACGGTGTCTACAAAATATATAGTAAAATTAAATAATGCATGCAAGAGATAAATAATGGAAAGTAAGGGTAAACAGTTCAATATTCCATTTTATATTATGTTCCCTTAAATTATCCTACCATTGAATCCAGTTATACTACTTTGTAATCCCATGGTTTAATCTAAAATTTCCATGTGTTTGATGGATTATTAATTTTCAATATTCTCAAGTATATGGGAATAACATGAAGACTTATCTCAATAGGCATCACATTTTAATAATCTCATAATCCTCACATTAAACCCTCAGTCTAGATGGAATACAATTGTTAGGGGAATAAAATTACATCCCCTTCCCTAACCCATGTATTTAGGTGTTGATCTTGAACCTCAATCCAACTCGGCCCATGGGCATAGAACCTCAAGTCTGTACACCACTTTACCAACCAATGTGCACATTTTTATTTATCATTCACCACAACTAACCATAAAGAAAAACCAATACCATTAAAAATATCCAATCAATAACATCAAGGGTACTAATATAATTACATGACCCATTAACACATTTATCATTCATATTACATACCATTTAATCCAATTCCCTTTCCTTCATACCCATCTCACTAAAAATGATCATATGTAACCATATTAATTATCATATTCATACTGTACCCATTTACATGCCACCCAAACAATCCCTTATAATTTAATGATACTATACATAACCTCCCACAATTCCTTCTACATCATTACAAAACCTATTAACCAATTTTCGGGGGCTCTACCTCATCATGAGTCAATTTCACAATTTACATTTCTGTAATCCCAATCAGGAGGGACAATACACCATATGAGTGGCCCTAATTTCATCAATTCATCATCCATGCACCCAAAGGGGATCATCATGTTGTTAATTTGGTTTATTTCCCACCCACTATGTCAAACCTTTCAATTGAAACCAAGAACACAATAAGGGAAATCCAGAACATAACCCTACATGCACAAATATACCCCTAAAACCCAAGGGATATAACTTTTCAGCCACCTACTTTGAATATTTTGGAGAACTCACTCCTAATAAAGTACTTATATCTAAGTTCAACCACCATTTGAAACCTATACATAATTCTCAATGGAAAAGAGTAGTTTTAGAGTTTTGGATGAAGATAAGGAAGAGATGTGAACCCTAACCCAAAAACAAAAGTAAGAGGAAGATTAGACTCACCCGGATCTTTGATGTGTAATTGAAGAAACTATAAACGGTATTCAGATGAGGGGGAAACACCATTGGTATTTTTTTACACCTTGGATTGTCACTAGAGTAGATGGATAATGAAGGTGGATAAATCTTGAGTTAGAATATGAAATCCTGTGATGTCATTTTTGAAATTTTTTAAAAAAAATTTTCCTCACGGTTTCCCACATGGTTTTCCAAACCGTGAGCAAACAGTGCAGATGCTACTGTCCGAAAACACCCCCATATGATTACCTAGGATATCCACATGGTTTTCATTAACCGTGCGCAAACCATGCTGCATTCTCAAAAACACATGTTTCTTCCTATTTCATGTGCCAAAATCTGGGAACACCCCTAAGCTTTCACATTAACTTGGAGAAACACTTATTTAACCAAAATAAAGAAATTAAACTAAAACATAAACCAAAACATTCCTTAAGGGAGATTCGGGATCATACAACCTCCCCACCTAATGATGTCTTGTCCACGAGCTGCTCTTTCTGAGCATCAATGAGTTTCCATAGAAAAGATATGGGGCCTACATGGATGCATATCTTGTTCTTTCTCCTAGGTATCCTCATAAATGTTTACATGTGTCCATAGAACATGAACCATGGAAAAAACCATTCCTAGTAAGCCCTTCTCACTATGATCCACAGTAAGAACTAGATGATCCTCAAAAGACACATCAGCCTTAATCTTGACATCAATAGCATATATCACATGAGATGGGTCATGGTGATACTATGAGAGTTTTAAAATATGGAAAACATCATGGATCCCACTATACCATTGTAGAAGAGCTAATCGATAACCCAAAACTCTTATACTCTCCATAATCTCAAATGGACCCACATTCCTAGGTGTCAACATTCCCTATTTCCGGATATGGTAGTGACCCATCATTTGTGACACCTTCAGAAACACATTAATACCTTCCATAAACTCATGAGGTATATGAAGTCGATCCATATATGACATCCTTCTACTCTGGTTTATTGTCATAGTCATCTGAATCAATCAAAACTTCTTTGAAGTCTCCTTTACAAGACTTGGACCTAACAACATAGAATCCCCAACCGCTGACCAAAATATTAGAGATATCCATGGTCTCTTGTAGAGTGCCTCAAATGGATCCATCTTAATTTTAGAATGAAAACTATTTTTCTAAGAAAATTAAATGATTTACAATTTCCTTTCCCACAAACCACTGAAATCTATAACACAAGCTCTCAACATGTCATCTAATACTCGGATTGTTCCTTCCAATTTACCATCAATCATTTGTTGAAAATTTGTACTAAAAAATACATGGGTTCAATGATACTTTTCTAATCCCTTCTAGAATTGTGATGTGAAACGTGGGTCAAGATCCAAAACATTGGCTCTTGGAACACCCCACAACCTTACAATTTCTTGAACATACAATTCTCCCAACTGGTTGACTGTATAGGTCTCCTGGATCAATAAGAAATGGGCCACCATGGTCAGCCAATCAACCACCACCCAGATTTTATCATTCCCCACAGTCATCCTTGGATTGGCCACTATGAAGTCCATTGTTACATAATTCAACATCCACTTCGAAATAGTAAATGACTATAACAACCCACCTGGATGTTGATGTTCATCATTCACCTACCAAGTGGTAAGGAATTGTGCCATAATATTCACAAATTCTTTCTTCATTCTCGACATCCAAAATTGACTGTGAAGATAATTTTACATATTAGTTAAGCCCGAATTCATTTCCCACATTGACATTTGAGACTCATGCATCACCTCCTCTCTTAAATCTATTGGCACCACAACACAACCATGATCATAAGAAACTCCATCATCACTGAAAGTCCAAACAGAATATGATTACCCACCTTTAAGACATTCCATCATATCCAATGACTCCAGATCCCCTAAATAACACTCTTCAACTCATCTTAAAAGTGAGGATTGAACTTCCATTAACACAATGGTCATCTCCTCATGCCCATCCTATACCTCCACATGCCTCCCAGAAAACAAATCCATCAACTTCGACTCTGAACTGGATTACTGAACCACTTGATATAACACTAACCAATCCATCCCTAGAATTAGGTCAAAACCTGACTTATCGTGGACAAATATATCCCACAAAAAACAATTTCCACCAACATACAATGCACAACCCTTACATTGTATGATGTCCCCAACTCATACCCCAAATAGAGTATTATGTGACATTACCCCACATGCACTCTCCATAGTTAAGACCAACACACCTAAAAGATGAGTATAAATAAAATAATCCATAAAACATATATCAAATAAAGAACAAGATAGTATGGAAGATACAAGAATAATACCTCAAATTGGTAATAGTCCCACCTCACCACCTTAAGGTATATTCTGAACTACATTGAGATGAACTTCCCCTCCACCATGGGCTTCGATCTGAGTATGTTGAACTACACTACCCTGTTGATAAGGTTGATCTTTCCCTAGAGTTCAAATTCTTCTTCCCCAACCATTACAACACATGGAGATCCAACATCCTTCTTGATTTAGGGTAACCAACCCCCTACCTACACTCAGCATCTGCCTTTAACCTCCATCATTCTTTGACTGGCGTGGGTTTCTGCAGAACATTTACACATGGCCTTTCCTGCTACACACTCAGGACTCGGATGGTGGGTGGGGACACTCTTCATGCTTATTCCCCAACCTACCAAGCTCATAACAAAAACCCAGGCCACCAGACTGAGATAAAAACCCCCTCTTATGACTACTCTGTGTGTTTTCACCCTACTAAGAATTTTCAAAACTGTGCTTCTTACACTAAGAAGTTGCACCACTTGTCCACCCATCTGGCACCACAAGTTCACTACCTGAAGCACCCTTCATGTTCCTTTCCGAGATAAGGGCTTGAAACACCACTTCACAAACCTTTTCAAGTGGAATATATTTACTTAGACCAGATCTCGTGTCTTAGCCCGGCCTGGAAGCATTCTTCCACAGTTTCCTCGTCTCCTATCAAATTCTAAATGATGCATTATAAATAGGTGAAATGACATACGTAGTCCATTAACACTATTTTTCCCTAGGTAACACTAATAAAATCTATATCCTTATCCAACCTCAAGTTTTTCTTAGTAAAAGTGTTCAAGAAACTTCTCCTACAACTCTTTCCACATAATTATTTTAGCCTTCTCGTTCTAAACAATGATGTCCCACCAACTCTTTTATTGACCTCTCATAATATAATAAGGTAACTTGGATCGATTATCAAGAGAATTGTCTAGATGTTCAAGAATAGTTTTGATGGAATCTATATAAAACTATGTTGCTTTTGACCTAACCTCTCTAGTAGAGGTCATAGGGGGATGTAGCTGAAACTTCATGGTCATCTCAAACATTATTGGTTCAACCAGCCCTGAACCTCATTCTATAATCTACATAAAACAAGAAAAGTAATCACAAATCTAATCTTCAATATCCTCCTATATCACCACATTCTCTTGATCTACTACAGTAGAAGTGTTCTCAAAAACATCCTCTTGTCACTTAACCAACACGCATCTTCGAGGTTTCATTTCTCTACAATGCCAATAATGAACTCTAGATCTCAACCACAAGGATTTTTACAAAATGAAAAAAAAAAATAGGTATTATCATCACTTTTCATAACCCAGAAGTTTCACATAAGCTACCCAAAATATCATACGAACAACCGGAACACAATCCTTGGTCATCTCCCTTAAGGCTATAGAAAACTTGGGTATCTCAATCACACGGTTACAAGCCCTATCGTTTACACAAATTCAAAATAATTTACATATCCCACTTTACTCTTACAACATGTTAATACACCATTAATTCTAAATTAAGCATAATATTCTTATGACTACTTAACATTTTCTGTCCACTTTTTACCCATTCAAACAATCTCGTTAGGCATAATTTCATTACTTACAAAAACAAAAATGCATCCTGGACTTTATGTCCCTCACACACATCCCATGTTTCTGACCATGATTATACTTGTCACATATCTACAAATGTTCCTAGAATGATGTGAAAAATTCACAACCTCGTACCATTCCTTATATAAGATAAATATCATCAAATCATCAAATCACACAACAATTGCATAATTTGATTGTGAAGTATCATTAAATATAACAACAACCAATAAGAACAACAATCCCCTCCTAGGGTGACTTGGTTTTTCCCCCGTACATGGGTCAAGTACATCAAATAAATATCTCATTACCAAGGCCGAAAACATTCTTAACCACTGGTCTACCATCCTAAAATAGTATGAAAGTGAAAATATATCCTTTGATACCTCTTTGTAATGTCCCCAACCCTAGAGCCACAAAACTGGTGCCCCGAGATGGGTCGTATAATGACCTCAATTTCGCCTCCTCGTATGCCATAGGTCACTAACTAGCTTAGAGGGTCTAATAGGACACATGCAAAGACTATACCCTCCATACCATAGTAACCTACAATAGAAAAATATTTAAAAAGAGGAAACAATAGGTAACAATCACCAACATGCATAAATAACCAACACCCAAACTAGGTATGAACCATATCCAATAGTAAACATGTCGTGCCATGCTATAATTCTAAGTATTCAAAATCCAAATGAAATCCAAATTTTGAGATCCCCAAACTGATCATTGATCCATGTCACGAACTTCATCTATGCATATACCGAACTCACTCACTTCACAAGCATGGGGCCCTTTTCCTTATCATGACCTAAAACCATGAAATCTGCTTAGGTACCCAATGGCGGTTGAGTAGGATGTGAGTATAACTCAGTAGGCCACTACCAACAGTGTCTACAAAATATCCAGTAAACTTAAATAGTTCATGCAAGTGATAAATAATGTAAATTAAGGGTAAATAGTTAAATATTCTATTCTGGATTATGTTCCCTTAAATTACACTACCATTGAATATATGTATACCATATAGAAATACCATGGTTTAAGCTACATTTTTAAAGTGTTCAATGGATTAGGGATGTTCAATATTCTCAAGCATATGGGAATAAAATCAAGACCTATCTCACTAAAAATAAAATTATAATAAACACATAATCCTCACATCAAAGCATCCGTCCATGGAGAATGAAACTAGTAGGGGAATAGAACTCCATCCCCTCCCCTAACCTGTTCATTTAGGGGTGGATCTAGAACCTCGGTCCAACTCAACCAGTGGGAATAGAACCTCAAGTCTATACCCACCTACACCAAACCATGTGCACACTCTTATTTATCATTCACCGCAAATAACCATCAAGCATAACCAGTATCATTAAAAATATTCAAGCAAAAACATCAAGGGGATTAATATCATTCCAATATCCATTAACACATTTATAATTCATGTTACATACGAATGGACCCAATTCCCCTTTACACATACCCGTCTCACTATGTATGATCAAATGTAAACATATTACCTTATCATATGCACATTAACCTCATTTACATGCCTCCAAAATAGTCCCTTATCCTTTAACCATATTATACATAACCACCGACAATCCCTTCTAGATCATTACATAACCAATTAAAACATTCTCTGGGGATTTACCTCATCATTAGTCAATTTCATACCTTACATTTTCGTTATCCAAAAAAGGAGGGCCATAACACCCCATGGGTGGCCGTAATTTGGTCATGTCATCCTCCATGCATCCTGGGGGTCATGAATGGTTCAATTGGTTTTTGACACCCACAATGCTAATCCATTCAATGGAAACAAAGAATAAAACATGGGAAAACCAAGAACATAACTTTGTATGCCCAAATATACCTAAAAACAAAGAGATATAACTTATAGACCACCGACCCTGAATCCATTAGTGAATGAAATCCTAACAGAGTAATTTGATCCCCATTCTACATCCTTTAAAATCCTTAACCATAAACTCACTGAAAAAGAAATGTTTTACTATTTCAGATGAAGAGAAGGAAGAGATGTGAACCCTAACCCTAAAACAAAAGAAAGAGGGAGATTAGACTCACTCAGGTCTTCGATCTGCAACTGAAGACACTCTAATGGGCCTTCAGATGAGGGGGAAACACCCTTGGGAGTTCTTGGACACCTTGGATCATCACTAGGGTTGAAGGAGGAAGAAGGGGGATAAATCCAGAGTTGGTATAAGAAATATCATAATGGAATTTTTTTATTTTTCTAAAAAATATTTTTCATCACGGTTTACTCACATGGTTTTCAAAAGCGTGCACAAACCCTGCGGATGCTACTTTCCAAAAACACCCCCCTCACATGTTTATCCAGGATTTCTAAATGGTTTTCCATAACTATGTGCAAACCATGTAACA
This sequence comes from Viscum album, assembly GCA_963277665.1. NCBI lineage: Eukaryota > Viridiplantae > Streptophyta > Magnoliopsida > Santalales > Viscaceae > Viscum > Viscum album. The sequence goes on along the minus strand of OY728147.1, from coordinate 1,493,637,050 downwards.
TGACCAGAAACACCTTTTTCTTCCTCTTTCATGTCTTGAACCCTAGTAACACCCCTGAGCCTTCACATGATCTTGGGGAAACACTTATTTATCCAAAATAAAGAACATAAACAAAAACAAAAACAATAAATATACCTTAAGGGAGATTCAGGATCTTACAACCTCCCCACCTTATGAAGATTCATCCTCGAGCCAATCTTTCTTTGAATCAATTAGTTTCCAATGAAAGGAGATCAGGCCATTGGGCCAGCATATCTGATTACCTCTCCCTAGTTTCCTCCTAAAGGTTTTTATGTGGCTATAGAACTTGAACCAAGGGAATGATCTTACCTTGTAAGACCTTTTCACTATGGTCCAAAATAAAAACTAGATGGTCCTTAAAGAACGCATCAGAATCACTCTCAACATCATCAGAGTTTATCATATGAGATAGATTAGGGAAATACTATCAAATTTGTGAAACAAGGAAAACATCATGCATCCCATTATACCTTTATGGAAGATCTAATGGGTTAGCAACATGTCTGATTCTCTCCACAATCTCAAATTTTCCCACACACCTAGGTTCCAACTTTCCCCTTTTTTGGATATGGCGGTGACCTAAGCTTGGAGACACCCGAAAAAACGCACTATTACATACCCCAAACTCAAAAGGTATATGATTTTGATCAGCATATGACATCAGTCTACTTTGAGCTATTTTCATATGATTCTAAATCAATCTAACCATCTTTGATGTCTCCTAAACGAGACTTTTCCCGAATAGCTCATACTCCTCAACCTCTAACCAACACAGCGGGGATCTACACAGTCTTCAATAGAGTTCCTTAAATGGATCTATCTGAATTGTAGCCTAAAAAATGTTATTGTAATCAAACTCAATGATAAAGAAGTTCCTTTCCCATGAACCATCGAAATCTAGAACATAAGATCTCAACATGTCTTCTAATACCGAGATTGTTCTTTCTGATTTCCCATAAGTATGTGGGTGAAATTCTCTACTAAAAACACATCGGTACCAAGAACCTTCTATATTACCTTCTAGAAGCATGAGGGGAAAAGTAGATCATGATCAAAAAAAATGGTTCATGACACACCATGAAACCATACTATTTCTTGAATATTTAATTATCCCAACTTATTGATTATAATGGTCTCTTGGATCTGTATGGAATGGGCCACCTTGGTTAGTCAATCTACCACCACCAAAATTGTGTCATTATTTTAAGGCATCCTTTTATGTTCCACTATGAATTCCATTATTACATCATTCCACTACCACTCCATAAAAAGAAAATTACTGAAATAACCCACCTAGACACTGATGCTCAGACATCACCTACTAACAGGTATGGCATCATTCAAGAAAATTCACAAATTACTTTTTCATTCCAAACCACAAAAACAACCTACGACGATCATAGTACATATTAGCCAAGCTCGGATTTAATTCCCAATTTGATGCGTGAGACTCATGAATCAAGTCATAATGTAGATCTGATTGAACCAAAACAAAACCATGATCATAAGAAACTACATCAGCACCGAAAGTTCAACCAACAGTTGAATCCCCACATTGAATACTTCCATTCAAATCCAAACACTCTGGGTCCTCCAACTATGGATCAAAACTGCAGATTCAACAACCATAGTTGCAAGGGAAATCAAGTTGTTCCCATCATGTACCTCCAAATTCATCTCTCCAAATAAGGAAATTAAAATCCACTCTGAACTGGACTTCTGAACCACCTGATTATGAGTCTTCTAGATCATATCATCATATACACTATTCCCCTTCCCTAGTGTGTATACCAACACAAAATCCAAGAATTGTAGGAAATCGACCAACCTTCACTATCAAAGATTCAAATCCCACTGAGAGAAGATGTATTTGAGAATTTTATGGTCTGTAAACACTTTGAAAGGTTCTCCTAAAAAGTAATCCCTCCATCACTTCAAGACTTGAACCATAAAAGATAGTTTAAGGTCTTTACTAGGGTAATTATTTTTATGTGGCCTCAATTCTATCAACTCATAAGGTAAAACCTGGTCATATTGCATCAACACATCCCCAAGTCCAACACCAGACATATCATAGAAGAAGGACTACCACTTACCTGGTTCGAGGATGTTCAAAATTGGTGAGGTAGTCAACCCCCTTTCATGTCTTGGAAAGACTTCTCAAAAGCCTCTAACTAGTCAAATTTTACAGACTTCTTGGTCAAACCTGATAGTGAACTACCAAATGAGATAAATCTATAATACTAATATTAAATAAATATCCAAACCCATAAAACTATGAACATTAGAAATGTTCTTGGGGTGCTCCCCAAATACCACATCCTGCACTTTCTCGGTATCCACTGACACACCTAACTTGGAAATGATACATCCAAAAAACTCCACCTTGTCAATCCAAAACTAACATTTTGATTGCTTCGAATATAGAATATGCTCTCTTAGTTTACTCAAGATGATTTTTTTTATCTTTATTAGTTATAGAGTACATCAATATTTCATCAATGAAGAAAACTATGAAATGATACATGAATTGGTGGAATATCTAGTTAATCAAGGCTATGAACACATATGGTCCATTGTTTAATCCAAATGGCATCACCAAAAATTCATACAACCAATACCTACTTCGAAAATCTTTCCATGGTATATCAGAAGGCCTCACCCTTAAATGATGGTATCCTAACCTCAAATAGATCTTAAAAAACACTGACGCACCTCTGAAGTGATCAAATATGTAATAAATTCAACGAAGAGCATATCAGTTCTTAACCATCATCTAGTTCAGTTTCCTATAATCAACACATAGGCTTAGTGATCCATCACCCTTCCTAGAAAATTGCAAAGGACACCCCCAAGGAGATGTATTAGGATTTATAAACCCCTTATGTTCCCACGCCTAGATCTGAACATTGAGTTCTTGGATCTCTACTAGTTCCATTCGGTATGGTGGAATGGAAACCTGCTCTTCCCCCGATAACAATTTGATTGTGAACTCAACATCTCTCTCTGGTGGTAACCTCAATAATTCTTCAAGAATAACATCCTAAAACTGGTCCACAATAAGAGGGAGTTCTATCTTCTCTTTCTCCCCATCATCCAACATAAGGCATGTTAATTAGGATGTAATTTCTTCAAACTATTGGCGTAGGATCCCTACGTATCCTGGTCCAGTATCCCACTCACCAAGAAGGACATCAGTTCTTCTATCAAGAGACGTAAATGTTACTCAATGTCAGTAGTAATCGATATGGGCTTGATATAACACAAACCAATCCATCCCCAAGATTATTAAAAAACTGACATCTCTAGGTTAAACTGATCCCACTGAAAATTATATCAACCAACCTCCAGAGCATAACCCTTACACTAACTGATGTCTTCAACTCATACCCCTAGCATAGTTTCAAGTGACATTACTCTACATGGACTCTCCATGGTTAAGACCAACATAAATACAAGATGTATAGATGTAAAAGAATTCATAGAACCTATATCAAATAAATAACTAGTGATATTGGAATCTACAAGAATCATACCTCGAATAGTAGATAGTCATGACACACCACCTTCAGGCATAGTATGAATTCCATGGAGACGACATACCCCTCCACCTTGGGATACGATCTAAGTACCATGCACTACATTACCCTATTAATAAGTTTTATTTCTCCCTGGAGTTCCACATACACTGACCTAACTAGTACAAACCATGGAGCTCTAACTAACTTCCTGATCTAGGGTAACTTACCACCTTTCTAAACACACTGTTTTCTTTTGACCTCTATCATTCCCTAACTGTCAGGTGTTACTACATAACCTCAACATGTAGAATAGACGAACGCACTATCGACACTCGACCAGTGGGAGGGGAAACTTGTCACACTTGTGCCCCGACCTACCACAATGATAACAGAATATCTGGTCTTTACCCTAAGAAGATGACCCCCTATTATGACAGCTATGTGTGCTTTCTCCCTGTTGAGAATTTTCAAAATGGTGCTTCCTACTATAGGTATCCACAACACAAGTCCACCAAGCTAGAACCACATGTTCCCCAGCAGAAAATCCATTTAGGTTCCCCTCTGAGATAAGGGAATGGTTCACCATTTCATCAATCTTTTTTAGGTGAAGATATTCAACTAAGACTTGATATCATGCCTCAACCCTTCCTGAAATGGTTTAACCACATATTCCTTGTCTCCTGTCAACTTCAGAATGGAGCATCAGAAATCGGTGAAATGAAAATCATAGTCCATTACCAAAAAATTTCCCCGGTTCAACCTCTTAAAATCCATAACCTTCTCATGCCTCAAGGTTTCTTGGTAAAAAAGTTCAAGAAACATCTCTTAAAAATCATTCTATATCATTCCTTTGGCCTGCTCCTTCTGAACCATGATGCCCCATCAACTCTTTTCATGACCACTCAGCATATAATACAATAACATGACTTTCATTACGAAAGGATTATCTAGATGGTCAAGAATTGTTTGATGGACTCTATCTAAAACTATGCTTCTTCTGGACCACCCTCTCTGGTAAAGGTCAGAGGGTGCTGCAATTGAAACCTCCTGATCAGCTCAAACATAATCACTATATCACACCATGGGTCTCGTACTATCATCATCATATAAAAAAAATTTCTCATGGAACTGCACTTCTCTATCCTCTTTAATGACCACGTTCTATGGATCCACTACTAGAGGAGCATTCTCGGAATTGTCCTCCTATTTCCCAACCTCTACATGTCTTTGAGGTGTTATTTCTCTACACATCCAATCATCAGCTTTAGAATGAAACCATATGGATTTTTATGTAAGGGGAAAATATATAGATATTCTAATAACTTTTCATAACCAAACAAGTTCGTATACACTACCCAAACGAGCCCACTCACAACAGAAACACTACCCTTGGCCATCTCCCCTTAGTCCATGGCTAATAGGGGTATCTCATTCACATGGTTAGTATCCTTATATTTTAAACCAATTAAAAACAATTTCCATATCATAATTTACTCTTAAAACATGTTAATCCATCATTACATCTTAATAAACACCATTTTTGAATTACTACATAACATTTTCACTTCCCTTATTACCCTTCATACTATCTATTTAGGAAAAGTTTCATTACTTTTAAGAAAATAAAATGCATCCTAACATTTATATCTTGCACACAAATCTGGTGTGTGTGCCTATGATGATGCATGTCACTTATCTACATTCGTTACTAGAATTATGCATGAATGAAAAACCCTATTTTATTCTAGCCATGAGATAAATAACATAAAATCATCCAATCACACAACAAGTGCATCAACTGATAGTGAAATATCATCAAATATAACAACACACAATAAGAACAAAAATCCCCTCCTAGGGTGAATTGGGTTTTCCCTCATACATGGGTTAAATACTACCAAGAATGAGCTCATTACCAAGGCATGAAACTTTCCTAACTTCCTGACTACCATCCCAAAATAGTAATTAAGAGAAAATAACTCGTTTGACTCCACTTTGTAACGTCCCTAACCCGGGAGCCACAAAATCAGTGCGCCGAGTCGGGTCACCACATGGAATCAGGCGCACCTAATTGTATTCTAGAGGATCCTTACTAGTAGTAAGCATCTAATAGGACACATGGGGAGACTATAGCCTCTTTACTAGAGTAATCCACAACATAAAAAAATTTAAATAGTGGAAATAATACAAAATAATAAATAACATGAATAAATAACCAACTCCCAAACTGGGTATGAACCATATCCAATAATAAACTAGTCCTGCTATTATATAGGGACAAGTAAACAAATAAAAATAATGACAAACAAGGAAATCCTAAAAAAGGTCCTAGATCCATGTCCCAGACCTCATTTGTGCACATATAGAACCGAATCACTTCCCAAGCATGGGGCCCTTTCGCTTTTCTTAACCTGCAACTATGAAATCTACTTGGGTACCCAATAATAACCAAATAAGGGTGTGATTATAAATCAGTAGGACACCACCAACGGTGTCTACATAATATCCAAAAAAATCAAATATTTCATCAAGGTGATAAATACTGGAAAGTAAGGGTAAAATATTCAACATTCCATTCTAGATTATGTTCCCTTAAATTATACTACCATTGAATCCATGTATACTACTTAGTAATTTGATGGTTGATCATACCTTTTTCATGTATTCCATGGATTAGGCGTGTTCAATATTCTCAAGCATATGGAAATAAAATCAAGAACTATCTAACTAGGCATCACATAGTAATAACCTAAAAATCCTTACCTCGAAACCTCATTCTAGGTGGAATTCAACCATCAGGGGAATGAAACTATGTTCCCTTTCCTAATCCATGTATTTAAGGGTGGAGCTAGAACATCAGTCCAACTCGACATGTGGGCATAGAACCTCAATTCTACACCCCACTCTACCAAGCCATGTTCACATACTTATTTATCATTCGCCACAACAAACCATAAACCAAACCAAATACAATTAAAAATGATCAATAAATAACATCAAGGGGATTAATATCAGGCCATGGTCCATTAAAAAATTTATCATTAATATTACATACCATTTAACCCAATTCCATTTTCCCATACCCATATCACTATCTATGAATTTATGTAATCATAATACCTTATTATATTCACATTAATCCCATTTACATTCCACCCAAAAAATCTCTTATCCTTAAAAGATATTAGACATAACCACAGAAACTCCCTTCTAGCTCATTACATAACCAATTAACACATTCGCCCGGGATCTCCCTCATCATGAGTCAATTTGACAACTTTCATTTCTGTTAGCCCAATCGAGAGGGCCGAAACACCACATGGGTGACCCTAATTTGATCATATTATCATCCATGCATTCCCCAAGGTATCAAAAGGGTTTCAATTGGTTGATTTGATACCCACTATGTTAATCCATTCAAAGGAATCCAAGAAAACAACAAAGGAAAATCAAGAAGATAACCCCACATGCACAAATCTACCTTAAAACAAAGGGATATAACTTTTAGACCACCATCCTTGAATCCATTGGATAAAAAACTTTCAATAGAGGCCTTATATCCTGATTAAACAACCCTTGGATTAAACATCCTAAAACTCACTAGAAAAGAATGGTATTAGAGTTTTAAAAGAAGATAACTAAGATATGTGAATCATATCCCAAAAATAGAAGAAATAGGGAGACTAGACTCCCATGGATATTCATATTTCAACTAACGGCACTCAAAATGGCATTAAAATGAGGAGGATACACCCTTGGAATTTCTTGGACAATGTGGATCATAACTGGGGTTGGTGGAGGAAGAAGGGGAGAAATCCTGAGTTGGTATATGAAATCTCTTAATGGTATTTTTGAAATTTTCTAAAAAATACAGGTCCAGACGGTTTACCTACTTGGTTTGTTAAAATGTGTACAAACCGTGCACATGATACTATCCAAAAACACCCCCTCTCAACGTTACTAGGTATTTTTGAATTGTTATCACTAACCATGCGAAAAACATGCAGCATGGAGAGAAACTCCTTTTTCTTCCTCATTTGTGTCCCAAAACCTGGGAACAACCCCCGAGTGTTCACCTAAACATGTAGAAACACTTATTTAACCATAATAAAGAACATAAACTAAAACCTAAACAAAAATATACCTTAAAGGGGATCTGAGGTCTAATAGTTATTATTTGGGTTATGTTATGGGAGGTTATTTATTATAATTCTATGAAAAAATAGTTCTTCTAATCCTGAAATAATATAAAAAGCTAAAATTTTAAAACTATTAATAAATTAATAAAAATACCTCAAACACTCACATGAATGTAACTCTTAACTCTATAGACCATTTTATTACTTTATGGGTGATAATATATCTAGTGGATAACTATGAATCAAGATTCATCTTCTCTATTTTATTCTTTTGTATACTTCTTTTTTTTAGAATGTACATGAATATTTTTTTTATGTTTCCATTTTCCTTTAATATAAATATGGAATATGTGTTATAATGATATATTATGGAATGTAAACACACTAACCAAAAAATATGTAGTATCCCTTTTAATCAACCAAAAATAGTATATTTCTCTATATAATTTCCATCTAAACACCCTCTCCAACCGTAATTTCTAGAAATACAACACTAATTTCATAATATATATTAGAAGGTAAGGATAGATTCAACTTTCAATGTATCTTAACCAATAAATATTCCATAGTGTTTAATCCTTAAGATAAATCAAATGTTTAGGTGGAAATAAATAGAAGTTAATTAAAAAAATATATATTTAATTGAACAATGTCCCATATCATGTGTAACCGAGTTGTGTTTTGTGGATTAAAATAGAATCATTAAAAGTTCTAGTTTCTCTATATGACCTTGGCATTTACAAAATTGATTATAATAGTTACTATGGATGAAAGGATTAGAATTTATCTCAGGAAAGGGATTGATGAATTTTGATAGTCTGTGCATGGCCTAGATAGTTTTTTCTAGTTTACTAACCTATGTTAAGGTCTATAAAAAAGTGTAAAAGATCACTCAAAGATTATATAAATTCTATAATTTCAAAACCCTTGATTAGTTAAATACTAGAAAGACATTTTCAGGAAGAAAAATATAATTTTGACAAACATTTATTAACCTAACATCACTCAAAAAATCAAAAAATATAAGAAAAAGGGAATGCATTTTTTTAATATAATTAAAAACATTCATAAAAAAGTTCAAAATAGTTTGAAACTTCCCAAAATTATTTAACTAACCTTAATAAATCTCATCAGAACTAAAAAATATTAGTGGTTAAACAAATATAAAAGAGAAACACAACATGTTATTTTTGAACAAATACTTATCGTTTAACTCTTATTATTCCAAGAGATGATACCCCTTTTAAAATGATATGAAAATAGAAAAGAATGATAAATTTAATAAAAAAAACTATTTATAATAAAGAGAAATGAAATTTAATAAAACATACTTCTACCCCCAATCATATACTAGGTTTTGACTTCTCTTAGTGGGATGTATCGGTTTTCAATATCTATTTGATTGTATGATTTATTTTTTTTTGAAGAAAACCTCATTTTATAAATTTTCCAATACCTATGAGTGGAAACTTTTCTTGGAATACCCATCTATTATATTAATTAAATCCTAACCCAAAATTATAAAAAAAATATAAGAGGGTTGGAATATGATGTATGGTGCCTCAAATTGGATGTTGTTTCTCCACCTATATGGTAGACTGTTTTATGTTGAGGAATTAATTGTTAATAAACATGCCTTAAAGTTTCTTGATCTTCATATTTTTCAGCTCTTATATTGAATTTCAATGAAAACTTCTCTTCTATAGTGGCTAACTCAAATTCATCATTACAATGTTGGGATATCTTCATCTTCGATAAACTTTAATATTCATAATAGAGGAAATTCAAAAGCATTTCATGTAGAGAAATATGTTAATAAATTTACTCCATATAGAATCCCAATATCTTATTTTTATTTCACATGAAATCATTCAATTGAATGCATTCCTCTAGACTGGTTTCTGTTGGGTATGTCAATGGGTACAACATCGTTTTCTATAATATCAACTTCTAGTTTTCTTCATCTTATTAAAAGTAAAACATCATTAGTTCTAAATCTATAATTTCAAAATCATGTTGATTATTTTTCAAATTAATTTTTAAAAAATTGATTCCAATATTTTTTCAGATCTCTCTAATGTCTAAACTGGTATATTTTATTATTCATTACATTCCTATGGAAATATTTCTAAAATAATTAGGAGTAAATTTTCTTCAATTGCCACATCCACAACATGGATGTATTCTTGTGTTAAATAAAAAAGGGAACTTCTTCTTTTTCTTTTTGTTAATTTTTTTTACACTGTACTTGGAGGTTGGTGACCATCATTGGAACAATCTCCTTTAATTATCCCTTATAAAATTGTTTTTACTTTAAATTGGTTCTATATAGTAGAGAGGTATTTATAAATTCTTTGATATCCTCTATTGTTGGATCTTTTATACTCTGATTGTGTGGGGGAATATGGATTTGATATAGAATAGTTTCATTTTGGTGGTATATTTCATCAAGCCACCAATTTTTGTTTTATAATAGTTTCTCAAGATATTTACCATGAATTTTTTTTCACAAGAACTTCAGGGAAGATATATTTATTATGATTAAATAATTTGATCTGGGATAGTTTCAAGACCTCAGACATGATTTTTTTATAGTTCTTCAAACTAATAATATTTATAAGGATATATTATCGAATAGACATATATTGATGTTCTAGAGAGTTGGAAGGAAAGAAAGGAAGAAAAAAATAAAAAAAATTAAAAAAATTAAAAATTAAAAATTGTAAAAAATGTAATGAATCTAATAATAATTTCAGAAAAATAGTGTGTTAAAAGCCCACCTCCCTAGAAATGGAGATGGGTTTAATGGGTTCCATCATCAAGGGTTGTAAAATATGAATTTTTAATTCCTTCTTCATATATGGGAGATGATATTTAGTTTTTATAGTAAGGATCTAGGACTAGAGGATTTACTATTCTTTAATTTTTTATTTTATCTTTTAAATTTAAAAAAGAACTGAAATTGATGCTTATGAATCATAAATAAGAGAAAAGGAAAATTGACCAAAAAATGAAATGAAAGAAAGTATTCAACCAAAAATTCAAACTTAATAATACTTAATTTTCACAAATCCTTTATTGCATAATCCCACTCTATGTGTGTTTTCAACCAGTTATACACACCCTCACAACATAAATTTTGTGAATGGAAATCACACTCAATAAAACTATAATGTTATCTTCCCACAAATTTCCCAAATGGATCAAAAATATGAGTCCACAAACAACTCAAATTAATGATTCCATTTTATACTAGTGATTTGAATAGTGAGTGAGAAAATTGATTTATGAACTATGAATGAATGTTTTTTATTGGGGAGGTATCAGTACCTTTACTGACTTATACAACTTGATCACCCACATTCTTAGTATAAAATAGTAAATAGAAATATAATATTGTGATATTTGAATCCATTTTTTTCTTCTAGTGTGGGATATCTATGTTAAACTAGCATTATAGATGAGAGATAGATAATCACTATTACAAAAATAAAAAAAAGGATAAGGAGAAAACATGAACATAAAAAATGAATTTTAATAAAATGAAATATAGAAACAACAGAAAATATTAAATCAATCATGATGGATCTGAATCCAAGGTCTCTAATTTTTTTACAATATGTGATTGTGGAGGGTTTTATAAGAATCATATTCTTCTTCCTTCTCTTCCTCCTCCTAGACATTAGCTCTAGTATTCCCCTTACTAGATATTATTTGAATGTATAAGACAAAGGGTCCAAATTTTTTCTTATTTATCATCTGAAAAATAATTTTATTAGTTATAAATTCTTTCCATGACACTCACCTTGATCAGTTTCTCTATGGACACATTGTGAAACAATTGAAATATATTTTTCTAATTTGGGATGATAGTTGAAATGAGTTTTTGATTTTCAGACTTGCATTATTTATTTTTTTAATTTCAAGTTTTAAATCTTATAATAAGTGACTGGGTGTCCCATAACATGACTAATTCATCTTTAATTTTTATAAATTAAAAAAAAATATTCATACTAAAACTCCTCTGAAAAATATTTTACATATCCCTTTAGTATATTTTTTCCAAATTAGAGAAAACATATATATCAATATTTCTCTATAAAATATTTTATATATCCATTTAATATATTTTTTCATAATGGGAGAAAATTTATATATCATTATAACTCTAAAAAATATCATACATATCATAATATTAAAATTTTGAAAATATATAAATTTAATCTATCATCATCTACAGAGATAAATTGATAGAGAAAATATTTCTTACTCTAATTATATTATGTATGACCTCTAGTGTGTTAAAAATATTATACAGAACTCCTTCAAATTTCGTAAAGTCATAAATGTTACATATCACCTTCCTTGGTAAAAATTATATTATGTATGAGTCCTTCGCCAAGGAGTTTTTTAAAATTATTGGTCATAATTATAAATAACTTATGCATGAATCTCTTGAAAGGGATTTTTCTATTTTATATTAGTAATATAAAATATATTCAAATAAAAAACATAGTGTAGGTTTTATTCAAGTTGTTCTATAATTTAATTAAACTATTGAAACTAGAATTATTTTCCCGTTAAAAATTTAAATACTTAATCAAAAAATCAATGAATCACATTTTAATTAATACCAAAAAATAAATAGAACAACTAAATATAAATAATTCAATCCAAATGAAATTCCATTTCCAAATATATAAAATAAAAAATGTGTTAATTTCACAAATTTTATATTAATTGAGGGGTTAATTTCAACTAAATAACATATTTTAATTATTGGAATATTTTCTCTCATCGCTAGCCAACACTGAAATTTTTACACTCCAAAATAATATGATGAATTAAATAATTAATTATTATTATTGTATAAAAAACATATAATAAAAAATAGTAATTAATAAACCATTGAAAATATCATGATTTCTTTATGATTCCAACTTGTTCTCCACTTAATGTCAATCATGTTTCAACCTTTAATTAATTCCCAAGTAACTACATAACATAACTCAGTAATGACTTTTCCCTATTCCACCAAGTAATATATGAAAATGATTTTTTTCTAGTTCCCAATGTTTATCTAATATTATTATATCCTTTCCATGGATCTGAGATCTATATCAATAAAACTAGAGAAAATGTCAAGAGAACTTCAAGTGATTTTTTAAGGATTAAAATCCGGTAAGATTTGACATTTCAAACAATGAGGAATGAGAATAGTTTTTAGTGAATAAAATCATTAAATGTTAAATATTGGATAAAACTCACATAACCTATCACATTAATATCACTCCTAGCTCACTATTTATTATTAATACTCTGTGGGTCATAACTAAAATGGTGAAAATAATGAATCAATCTTCCTCTTTTCGCCTTTTTCTTACTCATATTCTCTTATACTATTGTTTCAAAATTATAAGATTATTTCATATACATATATCTTTTTTATAAGATGAAATAATTTTTGTTATAATTATAGATTATGGCCATTGAACCCACTATAAAAAAAGATGTAGGATCCATTTAACTCAATAAAAATGTAGATTTATCCCATTAATTTTCAAGGAAACACCCTCTCTCTTAAATTTCATGAAAATATAATAAATATTTCACAATATTGTAGGGTAGATAAAGATAAGATTATATTTTAATTTATCTTACCTAATAGTTATTCAATAAAAATTACAGATTATGAGGGGAAAACATTTAAGGTATAAAAAAATATTTGTAAAAATGATTTTAATTTAGGCAATAAAATGAATCCTGAGTAAGAAACCATAGTATTATGAACTTAAAAAGAATCAATAAAGATTTATATTTTCACTAAATTACCTAAGTCATTCTAAAAACAATTTCAAATAAATAATACGCAATAAGGGTTAAAATTATTCTTGGGTAAGCGAATGAAATTTTTTGGCAGTTAGTTAATTTGTTAGGAAGATAATTACAGCTTATGAAAAAATTAAATAATATTAAAATGGTGGAAAACTCACCCAATAATAATATAAGTTCTATATTTTTTAATCTATAGAATAATAAAAAACTTGCACTAAATGTTTCACTATGTATTCAATTTTTTTAACGCAAATAGACTAACAAAAAACTATAAAAATAAAAAATTTAAAAAAACCCCATTAATAAATTTCTGATATAGAATCATGAAAAATATCCTATAAGAAGTTTGAAATAGGTTAAAATTTCCCAAAAATTTTCTAATGTGGCCCACATACACTGAAAATGGAAAAAATATAGTAGTGGTTGGTTAGATGTAAAAGTGTAATACAACCCAATAATTATTTATAGGTAAATTTTCATTTAATTATTTATCTTTCAAAAGATGATACCCTCTATGAAAATGATAATATAAATAAATATACATAATAAATTTATAAAAAACAATGAAAGAATTTAAATTAAAATAAAAGTGATGTTAGCTTTTTTTGATCCCCCAAGTGTGTACTAGGTTTTTATTACCCCTAGTGGGAAATACCCATTTAAAACCACAATAAACAGTGGGTCTAGTTACATTGATTGAAATCAACTCATATGATTTTTTATACTTTATATACGTGGACAATGATCTTAGTGTATCCCTCAAATAGAGTACATTAATTCTAAACCTGAAACATAAAAACAAAAATATAGAAGCTGTGTGAATAGTATTCAATCGGTCCATCTATTGAATGTTTAATATATTTTGTCGTATTTTTTATTTTGAGGGTGTGATGGATTATCCACAAGACATTGAAGATTCTTGATCCATATATTTTTTTCCAATATCATTGAATTACATTAGTAGTTTCTATTCTATAGTAGCTACCTCAAATTATTTATCACTAGACAATGATATGTTTAACTCATCTAGAATTTTAAAATATATCATTTTATAAATAATTTTAGGTGTATAATGGTGAAAATAAATTGAATTCATAGAGTGTCCCACTCTTTTAGGGGCATCAACCAAGATATACTACAATTGAATGTGTGATTCTGGACTAGTTTCTACAATAGAGGGTAGGGGCAAATTACATTTTCATTAAAGACCATCCACTATTTTTCTACATATTTTTTAGAGGAAAAATCCATTACAGTGTAATTTTTATTTTAAAAAAATATAGTGTTATGTTTATTACTCAACCTCCAATGTCATAGTTGGTGAAATTTCTTTCTATTTCATGACATGGGAAATACAGATAAAATATATGGGGTGAAGGGTCTTTAATAGTCACTTTCAACTTATTGATGTCTTCTTGAGAAATGAAAAAGGATTTTTTTTGTTTTTATTCTTATTATTATTGTTATTATTTATCAGTGAGTACTAAGAGAGTGGTGGATATCATATCCATCATCTCTTTCAATTCTCCCATTTCACTAATTTTATATATGATTATTTTACTATAGTGGTAGTATGCTATTGATGAATTATTTTATCCCCTCTAGTGTTTGATTTTCTTTAAATTAATTATTTGAGGGAATATCTAGTTGATATTTAACAGATTCTTGGTTGTAGTGGTTTTAAACCTCCCACTTTCTAATGTGTTATAAATTTTTCTCAAGATATTAACCTAAATTTTTTTGTTCCTAAGGTTCTTATGAGGGGGAGAGATTATTTAATATTAGAAAATGTATTCTTGTATTGTTCTGTGACCTAAATAATGATTTTTTTTCTATCAATTTCGTCTTGGAATATATGTGAGCATCCATTATATAATGGTAATACTTTTATTCTATACCATTAATGAAGAAGATAATTGAATAAATAAATTCCGTAAAAGAAAAAAGAAAAATATAAAAATAATAAAAAGAAACTAATTAAATTTTTTCTAAAGATAGTGTGATCTTGGATCACCTCGATAGAAATAGTACAATGTTTTTATAGCTATAATCATTGAGTGACAATAAAGAATAATTTATTATCCATTATATAAATAGAGATATAACAGTAGGTTTTTCTCTTATTTTTTAAGGAATAATGAATTCACTATTCATACCCTTGTGCTCGTTTTTATTTATATTAATAATTTCAAAATATATTTTAAATGGGTCTCAATGGATGAATACATTAATGAAAAATGAAATTGAAAATAAAATTAAAGAACTTAATGGAGAAAACCCTCAATTAAACTTTAATAATCCTTCATTATATCACTCTATTTATTCCATAATACTATTATATGTGTTTTCCCAACCAATTACACGCACCCTAAATGTGTAACTTGTGTGAATGGACATCACAGTCAAGAAAAATCCTATATATTCCCGATAACTTCTCAAATGGATCACAACCATGAGTCCACACACCACTCAAATCACTTATCACATCATACACCAATAATTTTCATAGGGATGATGTAATTTGGTTTTAGTTATAATAACCCAGAACTCGATCCTGTGCTGAAATAAAAAACATTGCATTTCTGGATTTCAAGATGATAATTAAGAACTGATTTCTCCCATCAAACCATACAACAAAAATATAAAAACATGGATCACATAAATTCTAGATGACCATTTATGTAGATATTTTTATAAAATTAGGAAAAAATCCTATATAAAGAGTTAAAAATTATTTAATAGAAAATTTCTCATATTTAGTTCATTTTTTCTTATTTAATAGATGATCATTAACATAATCCTTGTAAAATCATTTATAAACATAAATCATTCAAAATAATTTTTAAAAACATGAGGAAATTTAATCATAAGAAGGGTGAGATCAGATTCTCAGTAAGGGTAAACATAATCATTAAAAATTGAATTTCATCAATAATCATAAGTGTAAATAAGGTTATTATGACATAATCAATGATAATGAGTGGATCATAAAATAACTCTTACCCATAAATACATGTATCATCAAATATGAAAACAAGGATAAGTAAAGATTCATCAAAATAATAAATAATGAGGCATATGATATAAATCATGATCATTAGAGACATTATGAACCCCTAGAAATAAACAAAAAAAAGAAAACATTTATGAAACATTGGAAAACATTTTCACTTCACTCATACATTCACTCATAAAATAGAATAACCATATAGTCGACTTCTTTACCCAATGCATTGGAGGGAAATCACATACACACCCAATGTTGGTTTATCATGTAAATAACAATAATTGAATTATTAATGGACCACATATCATCGGTTTATCATAGAACAAACCTTCATTAGATTATCATGAAACCACCCATTATTGGTTCATCATGAAGCCACCAACCATTGGTTTATCATAGAGACACCGGTCAAATTTTAATGTACCATTTAAATCATCACACATTAAAGCTTTCATTTCATCATAAAATCAATAGAAAAAACAATGAACCATTTTTATTAAATCGTGAAAAAGAAATTCATTCTATAATAATATCTTTTAATCATGATTAACCTATTGAAAATAAATTGGTTTAATAATAATATCGTTGGAAAATGATTAACCCACGAAAATGAAAAGTGTTCCATAACAATATCTTCAAAAAAATTTAATCAATCTGTAAAATAATTTGGATGGCATCAATAAAAAATATCCATAGTGGATTATAAGTAAAAACTGGTTTGTTGATTTTTTTGAATTTAAATACCATTAAAATTTCATTGAAAACCTTTTTGAGGATAATAAATTTTAAACATTCCAAAGTATCTCATACCACTATAAAACATTTGAATCATAATCCTCGTGAAAGAATGTCATTAAATGAAACTTTTAATACAATTAGAAAATTGGTTTTAATTATATATGATGTAAAAGGGGAATTATATACACCACAAAAAATAAGGTAGGTTTATAACATATAAAATATATCAAAGAATGAAAATTCTGATAAAAATTATTTACCACTTTGGAAAATTTGAAACTATAAACCACATGAATGAAAGATCATTAAATGGATCTTTAAATCCACTTAAATTGAAATATAATAATCATAAAGTAAATTCATGGATATTATATACAACATATAAATGTAATTATGTTCATAATAACAAATAAGTCTCAGTGGAAATAAATTGAGATGAAACCACTTATAATTATGGCCACATCTTAATTGGAAACCAAAAAAGTAATAATCATAAAATTTAAAATTTAAATGCCATTAAGATATAATAATTCATGATATAATGTATCAAAATGGTTATTATAAACACCACAAACAAAAATTAAGTTTTGAATATGGCATTTTTATCACAAATGTAAAAAAAGTAAGATGAAAATCCCTTACCTTGGGTCTTATTTGTCATGATTGTCCCCAATCTTACATAATTATAAAATTATGTTAATTATATACATTAATAATAAAATTTTACAATTTTATTTCTAATTTTATTTCACTTATAATAAATTTATATATAATTACATAATGAATAATGTTTAAGTCAAATGTTTTGACCATATTATGAAAGGTTCACTAAGGTCAATGAGGTCATTATTTAAAAAATTAAATAATAGTTAAAATGATATAATTATAAAATTTTTACATAAATTATACTTTTAAAATATAACATAAATTATGTTTAATAATAATGAACCATTTTTTGATCTTGGATATAGAAGGACGTTCAAACGCCTGACTAACGTTCCCCTTTTTCAATGATCATAATGGAAAGATTGTAAGATAATTTTATCATTTCATTATGTAAATTACATAATAAATACTATATTATTTAATTATATATACTTATATATAATTATTATGATGTGTTGATAAAAAATAAATAATTACATTACTTCTAGGAGATGATAGTTTACACATCCACAAATGTTGTTATCACTTTTTCAGTGTGTGAAATAGAAAAAAGAAAATGATATGTTATATGTAAATATAGATATTTATTTCATGAATATAATAAATATTTAACTTATATCATATATTTTTAATATAATCATCTTTAATAAATTACATGTAAGGCGATAAATAATCACATCGCTTTGGGTAGGTGGTTGTCCATAGGTCCATAGACGATGATATCATATTCCCCCAAAATAGAAATCCTGAAGGTATGAGTTATATAATAATTAAAGAAACAAAAATATATAATAAATATCATATATATCATATAAAAATAGTAATTCTATAAAAATTATCAACCATGAGGGATGGTAAAGGGAAAACGAATGACATCGTTTCTCAAGGTGGTTGTTCATCTTACACGCGAACCGTGATTTTGTTACCAATTTGAGGAAGTGTGCATTGGTTTAGGTAAAATAATAATATTAAAACATTTATGTATATTTATTATACTAATATTATTATATAATCATGGATTAAGAATAATTTAATTGATGGATAACGAAAGAAAAAAAGTGCTTGTTGAAGAATATTACATCTTATTCAAATAACTCATTTTTGTTTTCACTGAAGGTCTCAATTGAATTTCATTATGACCAATTTTAAGATTATAGTACGCATGTATAAATATTGAATGTTTATTTTTTTTCATGGTTTGGATTATCTATAACTCATTATATGAGTGATTATGTATGGAGAGTCAGTTCCCTTTTATAGAGGATGGGGATTGAAATTCTTGGAAATGTAAGAAGGTAAACACTATTGGGAGGTATCCCATAAATAATTTTCACAAAACAATGAAAAAATTAGATAAACTCTGGGTTATTTTCGGGATAATCCCAAAACATTTGTTTTTGACATGATTATAGGTCATTTGGACCATTAATATTAAGCTTCAACCACTAAGTAAAATCATTTTTACCATAATCACTGTAATTAATTTTAATTGGTTTAACTACAATATTTGGTAAAAAAGTGGATTTTATTATAAATTATAAATTATTTATATTCCAAATATGGAATCAAATTTTCAAAATTCTTATAACATAAGTGATATAATTTAATTTTTCTTTAATATTACAGATGGAATGAAAAAGTAGGGTTCTAAAGCAAAAAGTTCAAAATGTTGAAATGTTTTTTTATATAATTTCAATGTGAAATTGATTAAAATTTCATAAGTTGAATTATATAATATAACATTGATGTAATTATACTTTTAAACTAATTAAAAATATAATTTTTCTATATAAATAAAGTCATCAAAAATATAGTTTTCAATTAAATATTCGGTGTCATTCACAATTTATTAAAATATGAATATTTTCATAAAAATACCAAAAAATTGAATCAAAGTAAATTTTGTTATCTTAATTTCAATAAATATGGTTATATTGTCAAATAATATTTATAAAATTTTCAATATTTAGTTTCAAAACATGTCTTTAATTAAAAAGAGGAAAATACCTTTTTAGAAAAAATACACATTTAATGCTTAAAATTGGATTTATTCCTTCTTTATTCCAATAATTTTTTTAGATGAATTGAAAAATATTTTTTTGATAATATAACATATAAATTTTGTTTTATGATCTCTCACTAATCGATATAAATTTAATTTATTTGAATAAAAATTCTTTTAGGGTATAAATATAGTTTTTTATAGAAACAATTCCATTATATTCAATTGGGTTTTATTTTCATTTTTAATTAATTTATAACCAAAGGATTTATTAAATAAACATGGGTAAAATATATATTCAAAATATAGTTAATCATATCCATTCCAATAATTCTAACCTCAATGTGATAAATGTCCCTCTAAATAATAATATTAATACTAAATTATTTTCTTGTAATACTCAACTTTGCGAGTAACACAAGTAATCGAATAGAGTCAATGATGCATGAAATGAAAAATAAACACGGTGTTATTTTTAATAGAATATATAATATTTATTCCATATAATTAATTCAATTAATGAATTTAAATTAATTTTTGAAAAGATATTTCATAAAATCATAGGAGGTACATCCTTACCCCTAAATGAATGTATCCCTCAAAATTCGTCTTGATATTAAAAGGATTTTCATTTTTAGAATTAATTTACAAAAACCCAAATCATAAAAATGGTTAATAAAAAATAATCTTTAAATGGGAATGTGAGAAACAAAATTTCTACGAAAGTTATGTATAACTAAGATTCAACATAGGGAGAAGATTATTGGGAATTGATGAAAAGAATGATTAATTATTGAGAGTGATTGGGGTCATTATTAGGAAACATGTGAATGATAAATGGAAGGTCAGGGGATTCAAAAATATAAATCAATGATGAGGAAAAAGACCAAAAATTTATAATAATTAAAGGTACTTGGATAATTATTTTCATTCATGAACTTATTCCTAATGTTACCGAATTCACATACCATATAGACCAAGGTGGGTTAATAAATAATTACGTGATGAGTATAATTTCATCCTTTAGTAAATTTCCCCCAAAATATAAAATTTTCCAACAAATAATTAGTATTCAAGAAGAAATTTATTTTGTCAAGAAGAAAACTCAACTTTTAAAGACTGCATAACCATAAAAGTGATAATTAAGATATTCCACCAACTATTAGGTGTTAAAAAACCAAAATGGTTAGAACATAGTCAGATAACTCCAAAAAAAGGTAAAACGTAATATGATACATTAATATTCAAATGTAATACCCAGTTTGAAAACTCAATTATTCAATAAATAATTATCCCAATAATTTTATAAACATTTTCTAACTATTTTTAAAACCCAAATATTAGAAGACCATGACCATATATTCTTCTAAGATAAATTAACCATTATTAATATCATATTATCATTAATAAATAAAATATTTACCCTTAAGAAAACATCATGCTAACTAGAACATCATGTAGGCTAGTGTTAGTGTGTGAAACTCTTATCATCCTTCAGTCATGGTTTCAAGCCCAACCACCTTTTCTGATGTGATATGTTGTCACTGAGCATACGGGAAGTCCCATTTTAATCCTGAAAAAATAATTCCTCCCTAAAAAAATTCATGTTTATCCTAGGGGTAATGAATATATAATATAAAAAAATATCTCTAAAAATTTCATTAATTAATTTATTAAATCATCACTTAATATCCCAATGGAGTTTCTAATACTTTAAACATATTACCATACTCAAGCTTATAGACTTATGTCATTGTCCATAACTCTTAAGATAACCACACATGAAAAATCATAATCTCCAAAGTTATCTAAATATACCATTGATACTAACAATAATTTCATAGAACCCACACTCCTGGATCATGTACTGTAATCCAAAACTTTACATTTTCAGCTTTGATGATGACAATTATATCCTATATTTTTTCCCTCAACCCTTACAAAATCAGAATGAAAACATAGATCACTTATATTATGGAATAAATTTTTAGGTTTATAATTAAATATAATTAGGAAAACCCCAAAATAAACAATTCACACATCATCAAAATAAAATTTATTCCATTTAACCCAACATATGTTATTTCACAATAAGTCATCAGAATCAACCTTGTGAAATCCCTTATAGACATAAACCCTTCAAAAACATTCTTTAAAACCTCTAGAAATTGAAATATGAGGGGTGTGATCTCATATGCTTTGTAAGGATAAAATTAATTGTTAACAATTAAATTTCATCAATAAATATAAGTTTTCATAAGTGTATAATTTCATAATCAATGTAAATGGATGAATCATGAATGAAAATATAACCATAAATATATAGATCATAAAATATGAAAACATGTAAAATGAAAGTGTCATCATAATCAATAATAAAGTGTGATGTAATATCAATCTCGATCATTAGAAATATTATAAACCTGAATAATGAATAAATAAAACATGTATGTAACTTAGGACATGACATTCACTTCACTCCTACATTCAGTCTTAAATATGAAAAATACGTATGGTCAACTTCCATGCCCAAATCATTGGAGGGTTATAACGGTCCCACCAATCTTTGGTTTATCATGTAACCAACCATCATTGGTTTTTCAAGGACCCAATGGCCATTATTTGATCATGTAACCACCCATAATTGGTTAATCATAAAACCACCCTTCATTGGTTTATCATGTAACCACCCATAATTAGTTTATCAGGGAACCACCCCTTAAATTTCCAAGTACCATTAAAAAATCATCACACATAATAGCATTCATTTCATTATAAACTCATTAGAATGTCCAATAAAAAATTACCTTACATGATTAACTTGTGTAAAATAAATGGATTCTATAACAACGTATTTGAAAAATGATTAACACCTTGAAAAGAGACATGTTCAATAACAGTCCCTTTGGAACAAGATTAACCCATGAAAAAATGGGTTCCATAACAATCACTTTGAAATAGTATTAATTTGTCAAGAAAATAATGAGGATGTTATAAGTACAAAATATACCTAGTGAATTACAAGTAAAAAATGTATGTTTACATTGATTAATTGAAATACCATTAAATGATCCTTAAAAAAAATTCTAGAGCGAAATAATTATTAAACATTCCAAAGTTTCTCATAGGACAGTGAAATATTTGAATCATAAGACCCATGATGGAATAACATTAAATGAAACATGGGATATCATGATAATAATGAGATTCATGATATATAATGTCAAAAGATAAGTATATATACCTTATAAAATAATATAGGTGCGTAACATAAAAAATTTATCACATATGGAAAATTGTATCAAAAATCAATTATCACTTTGGTAACATTGAAATATAAACTCCATGAATGAGATATAATAAAATGGGTATATAAATCCACGTAAATTAAAGTATGATAATAAAAAAATACAATCAATTTCTATATATACAGATCAAAAAAATAATTAGTTTCATAAAAACAAATAAGTCTCAGAGGAATGTAAATTGAGATGTAACCCCTTATATTTGTCCTAACATGTGAATTTGAAACCATTAATGTAATGATCGTCAGATGAGAAATTTAAAAAAAATAAATAAAAAATAAATATTGATATGATTTGTAAAAAAATTTAGTAGACACACCACAAAAAATAAGTAATTAGTGAATTTGAAATTTATCTCAAATATATAAAAAGTAAGATGAATTTATTTTACCATGTGTCAGATTTTTCATGCTTACCATATATCTTCTAGAATAATAAACTTATTTTAATTATTTAATTTCTTAATAAGTATTTACAAATTTATCACTATAGTTATTTCACTTATAAAAAATTAATATAAAATTACTTAATCTATAATGGTTAGGTCAGATGTTTTGACCATATTCAGTTAATCTATCAAACTAACATTGATAGGTTGACTATGGTCAATGAGGACATTATTTAAACATCTTCATAATAATAAACATGAAATAATTATCACATTTTGAAATC
The DNA here is from genome assembly GCA_963277665.1 of Viscum album. Taxonomy (NCBI): domain Eukaryota; kingdom Viridiplantae; phylum Streptophyta; class Magnoliopsida; order Santalales; family Viscaceae; genus Viscum; species Viscum album. The sequence continues at coordinate 1,493,613,144 of OY728147.1, read as the reverse complement.
AATTATACTTTTAAAATGAAATTGTAATTTTTTATATGAAAACATTACCGACGTTATTATCCTAGAGATGGTAGGTTGTACACACACATGAGTTACGTTCCCATTTTTCAATTTTCATTATGGAATGAATTTATGTCAAAATTGTCATTCCTAACTGACCATTATATCATAAATACCATATTATTTAATTATATGTACTAATATATATATATATATATTCTATGACGTGGTGATGGACAAGAAAGAATCACATCTCTTCGAGGAGGTGGTAGTGCACCCATCCATGAATGATGTTATCACTTTTTTAGTGTGTTAAATGGAATGAAAAAAATGATATTTTATATTTAATGATATATAATTGTTTCATTAATATCATGAATATTTCATTTAAATCCTATATTTTTATTAAACACATCCGTAATACATTCCATGTAAAGTGTGAATGAATCACATCACTTTGAGCAGCCAGTAGTCCACGCGTCCACAAACAATTTTGTTATATTCACAAAAAATTGAACTCATAAAGGTATGAGTTATATAATAAGTAACAAAACATAAATAAATCATTAAAATAATAAAAATCGTACAAAAATAGTATTTCCATCATAATTTCTAACCACTATAGTTGGTAAACAAAAAGCGAACGACATCGTTTCATGATGCGGTATTCCATCATACACATGAATGATGATTTCATTACCCATTTGAAGGAAGTATGTGTCAGTGTAGGATGAGAACTTATCATAAAAATATATAATTATATTTTTTATGCTAATTATATTATATATGAATGTTATTAAAACAATTTAGTGGGTGAAAAATTAAATAAAACAAAAGTGCTCATCCAAGAACATTACCTGTTCTTCAGGTAACTTATTTTGGTTTTCACAAAACGACTTCATTTAGTTTTCTTATTTCAAAAAAGTGTATTATATAATTAGGGTAGGGATTATAGTAGTCTATTTGAGTATTTTTTGGTTGATACAATGGCTTGATATGTGTGAAGAAGTCATGAGAGTGAGTCTCTTTTTATAGTGGAGGGGGAGTGGTATTATCATAAGTATAAAAAGGTTAACAGTCTTGGGAGGTTTCCCATACATCATGATCTCAAAATAAGAAAACCTACTTTTATAAAAGTTGGTATAATGTCTTACTATGGCCATAGAATGAGTTTTTTATGTTTCTAGGTAATTTGGATCCTTATTATTAATATCTAACCATTACGTAAACTCATTTTTACCTTAATCGTGGTAATTAATTTTAATTTATTTCACTAATATTTTGAGTCAAAAACTAATTATATATTATTATAAATTATAAATTATTAAAATTTTAAATATATGATCATTTGTTTATAAATTACAATAAAAAATTTGTAGAATATAATTAAAAATTAATCTCGAATATGGAATGAGAAATAGAGTTTTTAATGTAGAAAGTTCAAAAGATTGAAATGTTTTTATATCCAATTTCAATGTGAAATTGATTAAAATTACCTAAATTAGTTTAAATTGAAAAAAATTATTTAATTATACTTTAAAACCAATTGAAATTATAATTTCACATTATGAATAACTTAGAAAAAAGGCAGTTTTCATTTAAAATTTTGTGTCATTAACTATTCACCAGAATATGAATGTTCTCATAAAAATACCAAAAACTAATTGAAATTAAATTTGGATATTATTGTTTTAAAAAATAAGTTAATTTTTTGAAATATTACCTATAAATGTTTCAAATATTAGTTTTCAAACAACCGTTCCATTAAATGGAGAAAAAAACATCCTTTAACAAAGAAAATACAACCTTTGAGGCTTAAAATTGAATTTATTCTTATTTTATTCCTACAAAACCAATTAGATGAATCCTAAAATATGTTATTGAGTTTATAAAATATAAATTTATATATTATTTATCACTAATAGTGATTCATTTAATTTATCTTTTCCTCAAAACACATCCTTTATGTTAAATTGGTTTTTATTTTAATTTCTAATAAAAATGCTACAAAATTATTCATTATATAAACATGTGTTAACAATATATTCATGATTTAGTTAATCATATTCATTCTAACCATTCCAATATTTAGGTGATAATTGTCATGTTAAATAATAATATTAATAGTAAATGTTTGTCCAATAAGACTCAGCCTTGCATGAAACATAAGTCATTTAAGAGACATGATGATTCGGGAAACACAAGATAACCATGGTGTTACATATAATAGAATATAAACAATATATTTCATATAATAAAATATATTTTCTAAAATATCAGGATATTATATTGGTAGTGTAAAAGGAAATGGGGGAATATGGAGATTCAAGGACTATAATCCAGCTCAACCCCTAAATCTACAAAATCCATAGAATAAAATAGAAAATAAAATTTTAATTGTGAAAATACAATATTATTTATTTTTATCAATTAGTAGATCCTTACTTTATCCTCTTATCAAATATGTTTTCCTCATAATCACTATTTTCTAAAAAAGCTTAAGGATAATACATGAAGATAAATGAATGAATTATATTAAAATGATATATATAAAATCTATAAAATTTATTATAAATAAATATTAGGGATATGCCATGGTATTTAATTTATTTAAAAAATTCAATTATTTATAATCATTTTATTTTTATTCTTCCTCCTCCTATACTGTAGAACCATGCTTTTCATTATTGTATTATCTCCACATGTAGAGGAAAAAGTTAGATATTTATTAAGTCATATCATTTCTCAAATATTTTACATGGCCCAAAATTTATCCATTGATCTTCCCCATGATTTATTACATGAATAGCTCTATGTGGAAACTTGTATAATAGTTCCCCTATTTAAGAAGATAATATAAATGAGTTTTTTATTTTAAGTTGTTCCCTACTCATTTATAAAATTTCAGGTTTTAATTTGATCATGATGTTAATGGGTGTCCCGTGAAGTGACTAAACTATCTTATAATTTTTAAAATACTAAAAAAATATTATATATGGATTATCATTAAAAATATCTCATGTAAATGATTTTTTATCAAGGATGAAATATTATGCATCGACTTGGGTGTAGAAAAATGTATTATATATCAAATTCTTCAAATTTGAAAATTTCAAATTTGTTTTGCTTTATGTTTTTTTGATAAAATATTCTATATTCCATTTCATCCTCATACCCATCCATTATACTCTCCATCTCATATCATAATACATCTTCATATCACTTGAATGAATAGTCTATGATGAAATATGAATATTATAAAACTCATCTCCTCACTTATAATGGGATGAAAAACCAATCCTCAAAACAAAGTATACCACCATATGGTAGAATACAATTTGAATTATCCACCCCAAAATAAAGGGTCTCAAATTACAATGAACTCATCGTCTATATACATACTCTAAAGAATATAATCAAGTAGATCTTCTGAAAACTGAACACTAGTTATAACCATAGAATAAACATTATCCGAAGCATCTAGGTGAAACTAAGCAAATTTTCTTATAAATTTTCACTCCTCTGATTCTAAAACCTCCTATAATGATACATTCCAGCTTCAAGAATGTACACTAAAAAATCCCTTTCCCAAGGCGTAGGTAATGTCAAAGTCAAACTTCTGAAGGTATTCCTCCCACCACCTCTATTTGAGATTCAATTATTATTTAGAAATGATATTGCTCCTACCCTTATGGTCAAAAAGGACTATGAAACTTTCTCTAGAAATATATTGTGACAACAGTTAAGTGCATGCATAACCATGGAAAGCCCAAAATCATGATTGGAATAATTCTTCTCATGTTTTCAGAGATGATGAGAGCCTTAATACACCTCCTGAACATCATATATAAGCATCCAACCCAAAAGGTCATTGGGTGAACCACTACCCAACACTACTGGTGGGTAAACCCTAAAAGTTCGTTGGGTAACCCACTACCCAGCCCTGTTGTAGGGTAAACCCTAAAGATCGTCGGGTAAACCATTGCCCAGCCTACGGGAGGGTAAACCCTAAAGTCAAGGGGTAACCCACTGCCCAGCCTTGCTGGAGGGTATGCCCTGATACGCTGGTGTGTAACCCACTACCCACCCCCACTGGAGGGTAAACTCTGAACTGGTCCGATAACTCCGCACTGGTTGTGCCATCACTGGGTGTCACTAACATCACGACCGTGTGTTGGGTCATAATGCGTCAAAGAAACCTCCTACCAAAGACCTTTCATTTTTACACTTTTAATGATATCTCGAAAGAGTCTCCGCACTCTCAGATAGATTACACCGTTGTAATCCTCGTGGAAAAACACGCGAGATAGACTACTTACTCACTATAAATGGACTCATGAAGAAAAAGTTATTCAACACCGCTTTACGCCCACAAGGCGTCTCATGGGGCCCAAACCTCAGTTCTGAAAGAGGTCGGGTGATCTGCACCATCACGATGCTCTCAGAAAAACACGCCAAAACGACTACTCATTTGCCCCGAATGGACGTCTGATGAAAAATTCGCAAAACGCTTCCCACAGCTTAAAAGATGACCCGTGTGGCCCACACCTCAACTCCGACTTCAATGCATGAAACCAACCTGACCACTTCTTCTCAACTCCAGGGTCACAATGCTTCTGATGGTGCCTTAAATGGACTATGGATGTGTTTGTTCCATCTGAAAGAAGAATCCTGGCGAGGTACTTAACGTGTGTGTCATACCACCGGGCCCTTATCTCGGGAATTTAAAACCCCCAAGACCCTCAAAAAACTTGTTCTAAAGTCAAGGATTTCCCTGTAATAGATGGTACACAAAATGGACACCCGTAGTGGAGGTTACGGGTGTCGGAAGTTATGGGGACGAACCCCTTTGGGCTGGACCGGCCCGGTCCGGTCGGTCCACCCGGGCGGGGCCGGCCTGCGCTAGCCGGCCCAGTCCACAGATCTGTCCCATGACCCTACCGTGTAACCCGGCCATAGACCGATGGTCCACAATCGCTTACCGGCCCTTGTGGTCGGTCGCTGGTCCACGCGGAGAACCGCCGAAGGCGGCTCTCGGTCTCCCTCACGGGGTCAGACGTCGTAACCCCCAATCCACCCAGTCGACGACCTCCGCCCTGGGACCGCTGCCGCCCGGGACCGCCTCTGCCTGCTGCTAGGAGCTTCCACCACTACTGGGAGCCTGCCATCACTTTCGGGAGCCTCTGGACCATCGTGCCGACCGTCGTACCACCCCTGGTACCGCCGGAAAAAGAATAAAACGGTCGGAAAACTTCTCGGGGTCACCCCAGGACTCGAAAATTTGGTCCGGAAAGGGCGTCAGAAAGATAGGATCAAGCCCTAAACCTCTATCGTCTTTTCTTGCTGATTGGACTGCATTTAGATGCAAAAGTTTTAATTCATGGATGATGCGGAAATCAAAAATGATTAACGTAACCTCCAACCTTATTGGGCTTTTCCCGTAGCTTCATGAACGGTCTGCTAGAGCACCGTGTCACCTTGGAGAGGAGGAGAAGAGCAGAGGAGCTTGTTGATAGGGATCCACCCGGGAATTCTAAGGGGAATAATCGGGGATGGGAGGAAGGGTTTATGTATGAAATTTTAATTTAATTTAATTAAGTCTTAAACCCCCAGCGGTAGGCCCCGTACCCGAACTCTTGATGGGGTCAAGGTTAATCCGCCCCTAGGGTAAAAACCAAATTCTAAGAGAAATGGTGGTCTTGATATTTTAATCTGAGCCTCCATTCAGAAGTCATAAAATTCACACCAGGGGCTGCTAAATTACGAAAACGCCCCTGGTGGTGTTTTCAATATAAGGGTCACGCCCGCGAATGTTATCCACCTCATAGGGTAAACGGTACGCTCCGGACTCAACAGTGCCCACGGTTTTCCCTTCTGAGAACCCTTTTAGGATTTATTCTATTTATTTGGCATGTCTAGTGTGAAAAAACTTAAAATTTAATTTCGGCCACACCGGGGCTCGAAATCACAGGTCGTCTAAACGCCCTAATCTTGAATAACATTAAGAAAATTTCAAAGTCTTACAGGCTCAAAACCTGGGTTTTTACAGTTTTAATGTATTTTTTCAAGGGACTAACCAGGGTTTGAGGATGATTCTATGCAATCTGGGTAGTGGTGGACCGGTTGAAAAAATCATCTCACTTATTAGAAATCAAGGAGTCAAGTGCGATGGATGCCTTAACAAAGAGGTATGTGGATGAGGTGGTGTGTTTGCATGGAGTTTTGAGGTCCATAGTCTCGGATCAGGATACAAAATTTACCTCATGAATCTAGAGAGGATTGCAACATGCTTTTGGCACCCAGCTATTCCTTAGCACCACTTTCCACCCCTAGATAGATACATAGATTAAGAGGACCATCGAGACATTGGAAGATATCTTAAGGGCATGTGTTATGGACTAAAAAGGATCGTGGGTATGACACTTTCCTCTAGTAGAGTTTTACTACAAAAATTTCTATCACTCTACCATTGGAATGTCTCCTTTTTAATCCTTGTATGGAAGACCCTACTGCTCACCTGTGTTCTAGATAGAGGTAAGGGAAGAAGGAGTTCTAGGCCTGGAGGTTGTGCAGAGCATGAAAGAGAAGGTTCAGCTTATACGGGAGAGTATGAAGGTAGCTCAGAACTATAAGAAGTCGTATTCCGATCATAAGAGGAGACCCTTGGAGTTTGAAGTTGGGGACCATGTGTTGTTAAAGGTATCCCCTCGGCGTGGAAAACAGAGGTTTAGCAGGGGAGTAAGCTCTCTCCTAGGTTTGTCAGACCCTTCGAGGTGCTGTGTTCGGTCGGCGAAGTGGCTTATCAGCTGGGGCTACCACCGCCACTATTGAGGTTTCATGACGTCTTTCATGTGTCTCAGCTCTTTTAGTATCTCCACAATGAATCACATGTCCTCGTTTGGAGAATAATGGATATTGAGGATGACGTGACGTTCATAGAGAGATATGTGGAGATCGAAGATCATGAGGATAATGTAGTACATGGATGAACCATTCCCCCGATTCATGTGTTATAGAGGCATGGTGGCCTTGAGGAGAGTACCTAGAATTGGGAGGAAAATATTCCCACATAGTACCTAAATATTTTTTGAGTTTTTTTCTATTATTTTGTACTTTATTATTATGCAGTGTTGGACCTTGCTAACTATGAGATGTGTTGTTCCCTTGTTCTCTGGATGTGTGTGAAGAGTCCTAAGTATTGGGAGGGGAGAACCAAATCCCTGATCAAGACGCATTAAAGTGGATGAGATTAAACCTTTTTGGGCTATACAATAACACCCAAAGTGAGTATCTTGACATGTAAGAAATGGACCCCTAATTTATATGACAAGACGTTATAACCATTAAAAGGTTTTTTGGTTTCTTAAGGGAGAGGGAGTGGTGGTGCCTCTATTGTTGATCAGTATGAGGGAGAGGTGTTCTTATATTTCAAGGAGATTTAATCCTGATAGGTATTTTACTAGGTGGTTGTTCGGACCCCTCTATTTTCTTTGGTTTTACTCATGGATTATAGAGGATGAGAATAGTTTGAGGTGTATCTGATGTAATGGCCTGGACCCTCATGGTCCATTACATTTCCAATTTTTTGTTTTTGGGGTGCCTTGGAGAACATTGGTGACTCACTAAGGAGTTTTCCAATTTTAGGGTTGAACAAATAGTGGCACCGATCAACATTGGTGGAACCGATGGGTGTTAGTGGCACTGATGGGTGTGAGTAGAACCGATCAGAAAGGGTGGCACTAAGGGGTGTCGGTGTTACTAATGGTTGTTGGTGGAATAGATGGTTAATTGTGGCACCAACAGTGCTAGGGAGATGGTTCCAAGGAGACATTTCTTGGGCGAAGATGCAAGTGTGGCAGTTCCAGGGCGATGGTGACTCACCTAATGGTGAGCTCTTCCATGTTTTTCTAGAACCTTCTAGTTTCCCCCAGTAACCTATCTTTTGATGAAAAGTGTTTTAATACCCCTTACAAATCATTTTAAAGGTATTAAAATATTATTTAAATCCACAATAGTGGGTATACCCTTGATCCATCGAAACGTTTTTCCTTTTTCCTTGGTGTCACACCCTTGTCGTGTTTTACTGATTTGACTCTAATACGCATTTTTCTCATTTTAAAGGAAACCTATTAAATCACAGTCATTTTACCCACCATCTCTAAGGATAATTATTAAATACCAATTAATCCCAACATTTGGAACTGCCCAACCGCGTGGTCGAGCCATGATCCCAAATTTGACTACTTCGAAATCTTCTCTTTGATTTTAGGATCTTGCCTTTTCTTAAGCCGAGATCATATCTCCCTTTACTTTCGATATCTCTTGGTGAATTTGAGTCCCTCTTCCATAGACGAATAATGCACCGTTCTCATTCCCTTTCTTGTCACCCTGAGAGCCTTGGAGTTTCTAGTAAGTGGTCCATCCCCAGTTCTTTGCGTGATGAGAAAAATTCAATCATTCATTATCCAAGTTGGGTACTCCTTCATCTCTCTTTATTGTGAATCATGCTAGGTGGGTATGAGAATGTTTCCTCAGGGTGTGTATGAAACCAAAACATAACGAATATGATAAATGGTTTAAAAATAATGAAGGGTTGTGTTTAATTATGATGTTGTTGTACTTTTTTATCTCATTCATATTTTGTAAATTGTATGTCTTTATGCCCACTGAAAATAGTGGTCATTTGTGGTCCTTCCATGTGCACTAATGATCCTTTGTTTCAATGTTTGAACTTTTGATTGAATAGATGTAACAAGTAAAATGGTTAATCACATAAACTCGGTTGATTAAATGGATTCCCAATGAATAATAATCCTTGTGTGATCACCCCAGTTAACCAAAAAAAAGGAAGGAACATGATAAATGGTGTGGTTAAATCTGAAAACTCCCTTGTTTTATTATTCTAATAAGCATGGTTCTTCGGCTTAATATTTATAGGGTGACGTGGATGGGTATGGGATCCCATGTTGTTCAGTTTTTTTTTGTGAATCTGATGCCGTGTGGAGCCATATGTTGGGGCTTGGTTTGGTTCTAGTACATTGATGGATCTCACAAATCCCTTTTGTTTTGGTGACTTTACAAGGGAATCAGGTGTGAATGCTTAAATTTATTTTTGGTTTTTTTCTCCTTCAGAGTTCTTTTGACATGTGGATGTACCTGTTACCTTCTAGGTAGTAATAAATTAGTTTCTAATAAAACCACTTGAACTTAATAACATGAATGGGTGGTATTGAGGGTGTTTGTGTATAGGCTGGTTTCAGAACCCTTAGGTTGGGATGTGTTCTTGTTTAGCTATATGTATAAATTAGTTTTCTTGTTTATTATACGCACCCCACTCACATTGAGAACTTCGTGTAGAAAACCTATATTTAATGGGGGGGGGTTGTTTTCCCGGCATTCTAATGAGTGGCTGGTAGTTAGCTTCTTTTCTACTCCCTCTCCCGGGTATCCCAAGACTCGTCAGGTAGGTTGCGATGGCCTGAGGTCCATTTTATCTCAAGACTCTTCGGGCAAGGTATGTTGTGGAGGTTGTACCAAGTGTGTGCGAGAAGTTTGTTTCCCAAGCATCTTTGGTATGAGGCCTAGATTTTTATAGGTATGGCAGTATTTATTATGGCTTAGGTGTTTGCAGGAATGGTGACGCGTGGTTATGGTGGCCTAGGTTTCTACAAGTGGGATACATAGTTGTGGTGGCCCATAAGGTTGTTGTTGTGGTGGCAGTGGGACTATAATGAAAATGGAGGGGGAGGTATGATGCATAGGATATCTTCAATAACTTGTGGGAAAGTGGTTTGGGATACCCAAATATCTATGTTCTATTACTATTATTTACCTGACTTGTGTTATTTGGGGAGTGTACCTTTGTGAGTATGGGGGTATAGATTCCTTTCTAGGTATTTTGGTTACCTCTAATTTCTCACAGGGCATTAGAATGTCTCCCAAATATTTCATGAGAGCTTTTGGTTTTCCTTATTTAGTATACCCATATACTCACCCTATATATATAAAAATACTTTCATGTTTCTAGGAGGACTTTGGGGACCGTCTAGGACTATACTAGCTCATACGTTGGGAGAATTGTTGTTTATTCTTTCTTTCTTCTTGTACTTTCCCTTTGGTGTTTTCTTGTACTTTTATGGTTTTATCTTTGAACATACATATGGGAATGGGTTTTGTCTTTACTTTTACATTTAGTTTTGGATTCTTTTTTGTTTTTACCATCTTATCTCCTAATACTAAAAAATAAAAAGGGTAATGTCTTCCATATTAAATGTGATTCTATACCCATGGTGCCAGTAGCCACTCTAGGGCCTACTAAAAGCGGGACATGGGGGGAATTATATCTCCTTCAACTTGGAGAAAGAAGGGTCTGGAAGTTTTCTGTCCATTCCCTAATCATGGTGAAGTTAGGTCGTGACATGAACTCTTGTACTATTGACATCATACCAAGTTCATTTTCGACCCGAGTACTGAATATTGACAAAATGTTTGACATGAACTAAAATTAGGAACTAATTATTATAACATGTTAATTATTGATATAAAGGAATAATAAACTTTATAAAGGTTCTTAATAATGTAAATAATAAACTTAATTTTATTATTTATCAAGATAATGAAGGTAAGAGACAAGTCGGACTCAAGGTCCGAAACTTTGTCTCAATATCCTTTCATTGAGACATTTCTTGATAATATGAACTTTAATTATTTTATAAGGTGTATATATAATTGCAGTGAGATTTCAAATCCTTAATCTAGCTATAATAAGGTCAATTAATGCTTTGTTAAATGTATTAATTCATGGATATTAATATTTAAATGTTCAATGAGGTATGGAATACCTTGAAACTTTAATGATATAATTATCAAATATTTTTTCTTCACGATATTAATTTAAATATTTATTATATGAATATAAATGTATTTTGAACGTTTTTTTATATATTTTGAATTTAATTCAATTTTTTTCAAAAATAATATTTATTTATTTTTTATACAGAATGATTTGACAAACAAAAAAAGGAATGATATTTTTAACCTATACACTAACAAAAAATTATCTACCGCCATGATAATTTTTTAATATTTGGATTTATCTATAAGCCTTAATGTTTTTAAATGGAAAATAAATCCCTTATTCCCTTATTGGGTGGTTTTGTATTGAAATTGGATTGACTATTTCAATATCTTGAAATTATTTCTAGTGATTTCAAATGATATTTTATTAGTGAATTGTTGATACCTAAAATCATTTATGTGATATAATAATAAAATGGTACATGGAAATTTTATTGGTGGTTACGTGATAAAACAAGGATGGGTGGTTACATAATAAACCAAAGGTGGATGGTTCTATGATAAACCAAAGATGGGTGGTTGTGTTAAAACCACTAATGCATTGCTTATGGAAGTCAGACATATAGCTATTCCATTTGTAAGAATGATATGTGTGGAAGTCGACCATATGGTTATTCCATATATGTATGATTATGTTTGAAGTATACTTTATATGTTATATGTGCTTTCAATGGGGTTTAAGTTAATCATTTCATTACAAAAATGGTATGTAATGATCTTATATTTAGTGAAGTGTGATTCCTACTTCATAAAGGTGAAATTTATTACTTTATTATAAGGTATTTATGGTGTAGAGCTTTTCTCCAAGAATAATAATTTTACTTATTTTTGTGTCCCTTATTGAGTTTTTTATGATAATTCAATGTTTTGAAATGTTTTTCATAGGTTTTAAAGATTTTAAGAGTCATCAATGGGATCAAGGAAAAGTTATAATGCTTAATCCTGAAATGAATCCATGTTTTAAAAAATGTTGATTTATGAAAAAAATGGATAATGAGTAGAAGGGTATACTTTTTAATATGTTAGTTGTTATTTATGAGTTATGGACTAATTTTCTAAAGCTGTAAACCTGAAAAAATCATCTATGTGAATGAATGTCAAATTATTAACTTAACTCAAGATTGATTAATGGTTATAGAAGGTTTCTTATATCACATGTCTCCAAAATTACATTAGAGATCTCCTAGGTCATGATGTAAGTGTGATGTAATATAATGAAAAATGTATTAGCCCTATGGCTCCCCAAAATACCAACTATTGATATTTACATTTTATGAAATCCCTTTTCATATCGTGATTTCCAAAAAATAAAAATAATCTAAAAACCCATCCCCTTTTTAAAAAAAATAAATGATTTTAACAATTACATGGTTTGTAAGGTAATTCTTGGTGAAAAATAATCCCACATTATCCTTGTTTATGATATCATCCTAGAACACATTACATGTCATGTAATAATTTTACAAAATATATTACCTTCTAACTCCTTATACCGGTTCATGGCTTCATCCCAACAATCAATACATGCCTTGTAATTAACTTACACTTTGTGTATTTATCATGAAGATTGAGAACGCCATTGATTCATCTAAAATCTACCCAAAAGATATAGTTGTTCTCTAAACATAGTTATAACCCCATAAATCATTTAATATGTTTATAGCTAGACTGAATTAAGGTAAATTTCCATAAATCTGTGAACTTTAGGTCATTCCCCCAAGTAAATTGTCTGTATTTTTAGGAGTCCCAACATACACCCAAATAAAGAGGTAAAAGACACAAGAGATGAGAAATACATGAAACATTTAATGGTATTTTACATTCTAAATAACATATTTACTTATGAGATACATTTTTGAACTATTTGGGAATGTAGTTAAAGGAAAATGAATTTCATCACTTCGTAGAGACAGTAGGTCATACGTAAGCATGAGTGACAATATCAATCCCCTAATAAGTGAAAGGGTAAATAGTTGGGTGATATATTAATTTTTTGGAATCAATATCATCTCATATATATTACTTATATTCATTAATATTATCCATATTACATTCCTTGTAAAACATAGGTGAAAAAAATAACATCTCTTTGTGAGGTGGTAGTCCACTGTACAAATGAACGACGTTATCGTATTTGAAACAGAATTGAATAAAAAATGGTAATTTTTATATTAAAATTCCAAGAATTATAATAATATCATAAATATCATATAAATGTGTAAAATAATCATTATATCCATTATTTAATGGTAGTTATGAAAAATTAATAACATTGGTTCTTGAGTCAGTAGTCTATCTTATATAGGATCGATGGTTTTGTTTCCCAATTAATATAATTGGAGACCAGTAAATGTTATGCCATAAACAAATAACATCTCGTATATGGGATATAAATATGTTATTATATTGGATGTTTTTGGAAATAATTGAAGGTGTACAATTAAGAATGGAAAAGAAGGATCTTAGTGGAGATAATTACCATCGCTTAGAAGAACCTCCTTTGAATATTTTATTAAGGACCGTAGTGATGACATTTTCGGAGGACCGCAATCTATATAATATGGATAAGAAATTTAGGGAGGAATTTTATGATGTTTTGACTGAACTATATGGATTTATAGGTCTAAATAAGTGAAGGGTGGTGGTTTCTTTTTATAACTAGATGAAAGCAATGCACTTAGATACTTCATGGAAATTTCCCTAACGAATCCAAAAAAAGGTTATTACAAAGAATAAATATTCCAAAATATCATTGATTCTAAATTTGTAAGGTTAAGATAAAAATATGGCTATATGATTGGAATTTGAAATTTTTATATCCATTTTAACTCTTATCTTTTTAGTTTAACCCTCAGTAAGCTCAAGTTTTACTTCAACCATAATAATTAATTTTTTACAATATTCATTTTTCATTATGGTAGAAACTTTTATTGCACATATTAAAAAATATGAATTATTATGATTCAAAATATTGAATTAATTTTTCAATATTCTATTAATAGAAGTGGGATAATTATATTTAAAATTAATCCCTTAGATTCGATGAGAAAGCATGTTTTCAAATAGAATATGTTCAAATGTTTAAATCATTCTTATATAAAAATTCAAAATGAAATTGTTTAGAATAATCTAAATTAGATTAATTTATATAAAATTTAACACATTTTACTTTAAAAACCATATAAAAATTATATTTATGTTTTTATAATCAGTATAATAAATTGAAATTCTTATTAAATACCAATGTTTTTTTACTATTCATAAAAATATTAATCTTTTTAGAAAAAAATTAGAAACATCCCTGATTGATAACTTTGACATGATGATATAAAAAATAAACATTATTTTTTCAAACAACATTTCCTAAATTTTAAAAAATTAGTTTCAAAATATTTTCACCAAAGGAAATAAAAGTATTTTTTAGAAAAATATAATTTAATGTGTGAAATTTGATTTATACATTTCTATTTTCTATAAAACACATAAGATGAATGTTAAATATTTTATTGAATATATATGATATATGTTGAATTAAAATAATTCAACCAACTATTTTTTATTTATTTTATTGAGGTAAACCATGTTTCCTTTCATATAAATTGTTTTTAAAAAAAATTATTATTTTCAAATAGTTATTATTTTCATATTTAATTAATTAGTCACAAATGAATTCATTTTTTATGATATATTAGACAATATATTTTTATAATACAGTTAATCCTATTCACACCCACCACCTAATGGATATGTGATGACGATTATATTAAATAATAATGATTTAATAGTATGTCATATTTAATTTAAACATGGTGTTTCATGTAACACAAGTTAAACTCGATGTTGTTTGTAATACAAGATAAAAATAGTGTTTCATGTAAGAAAAGATAAAAAAATCATTCAATTTATAATAACCATAATATTAAAATTATTTAGAAAAAAATCACAAAATTTTTATGTGTAACATTCTACCACAATAAAATGAATTTTTGACAATAGATTTGTCTCGGTCATAGAAGTTTTATCCTTTTAAAGTTACTTTATAGAAACCCACTTCATAAAATTTAAGAGTAAAAATTACCTTAAAAAATGTAACGTTTTATACATTATGGTTTGTTAAAGTATCTTATAACTCAGTTTCCACATACTATAACATAGGTGGGAAGTGAAAAAGTGGAAATAAAAGAGAAAACTAAAAGGGAAATATTGATGGAGAGTGATAGAGAACATGGAAATAGAAAATATAATGACCATAATGACATAAAACAAAGAGGCATTAAAAGGTCAATGATATCATAAAAAATAATGATAAAGAATAAAACATTTAATTTCAAGATCTTTTTCTTAATTTTGGGGAATTTCTTTTCTATCTATACTGATAGAAAATGAAAACGTATATAGTTGATATATTTTTATTTCATAGGAATAGTTTAATTATTTGGTTGTGACTTGATTAATTTAAATATCATATCTTACTTTAAGAGAATAATTTTCTCATGAATGAAGCCCTAAATAAAATCCATAAATGAATTATAATTCATTCCTTCTATATCAAGTAAAAAAAATTTAAAAAATATTATACATTATAGATAAATATTCATATGGCGAGGTAATAATTTAATCTCTAAAACATCATACCATGTTCAAAATATACCATTCCGTAAATTTTTAACCTTATAGGATTTCCAAAATTCAAAATTTGTAAATAAGGTAACTAAATTTCCCAAACATAACATTAATCCTCCAAATATTATTATGAAAATATTCATGTTCACATCTAAAATACGTAAATTCCAGGGTAATATATTCTCCAAATGTTTGTTAATAACCAAAATTACCATAAAACCTCAATAAAAAACATGAATTCATTATCATTCCTTGAATAAAACCATATATATTGTACATATTCTTCTAATGTTCTGACCAAGACCCTAGCAGCCTAGATCCAGTACCTAATCCCATTAAATTGGAATAAGATACAAGGAAATTGAATCCAGAAAGAAAAAATTGTTTATTAGTCCTAGAAAACTAGATTTATACAAGATCCTTGAATTAAAAATGAATACAGAAATGAAAATATATATTTCTTTGAGAAAAACATTATTCTATCTAGAATATCTTTTCATATATATCTTAGTACACTTTATGGAATCTTGGGGAAATAAAAAAAATAAGGGTGACCTTAAATGACCAATAAAGGTTAAGAATATAAAAATATGTCATGAATCAATAATTACTTATGAAAATATAAATCTAATTAGCTAAATAAGTATTTCATTTAGATAACTGGATAAGGAATAATAAATATTGAAAGGTAAATAAATGATCACACGGGGCATTTAAATTACTAGACAAGGAATAATCAATTTTTAAAGGTAAATTGCTAATCAAACATTTTGTTTAATCATTATTCTGATAATGAAATACATCTATAGATTTCTCTCAAATTGAAAATCTCATGGATAATAATAATAATAATAATAATAGAATTATCAATAAAGGTAATGATTAATTATTTTGACATCAAGTTAGAGGGACATGAAAACCTATCATATCAATACCTTTCACAATATAGTTTAAATCTATAGGTAGAAACCTATTTGATTTGGCAGACTCATTTTTTTATGAGACCTTTTAGTGCATTGAGGTGCTATATAAAGACAGGGACCCACCTTTCACTTCCATTCAAAATCATTCCTCAAAAGTTGAATAATCGATTTATTTCCTAAATAGTGTTCCATATCAAATTACCATATTGATTAAAGAATATAGATTTATCAAAATTTCCCTAGATAATGAAATAACTATCAAAGTAAACAACATATGTAAAAATGGTATATGGTTTAGGAAATAATCATATCCATGATAAAAAAAATTTGATATAGAGGGGATATTTAATTTTCGATGGTCACTGGATAGTGAATAACTCAAGGCAATGTTAATGACTACATATACGATTCTAGGAAGTGAATTTCAATACAATCCTCGGTCAAATTATTCCTAAACCATATTGAGTATGAATAATGATAGTATCAATACGATATATACCCATTTTTTGAGATAATAATGGTAATTTTTGTTGGTTAAAATATTAAAATCTTTAAAACGATTATTTAAACACTTATTAATTTCAGATTGAAAACATTTTAAAAATAATTTTCATTGAAAATAAAATCTAAAAACACATTCCTCAAAAAAATATTCAAAAATATTCTACGAAATCTTCAATGAAATGATGATAGGTAATTTGTTACGTGTTGTACAAGGTAAAGATAACATTAATTCTTCATTGTAAGAATCCAAAAAAGTTTTTTTATCAAATGTGATAAGAATATTACTTTGAGAAAATCTTTTAAAAATAATACATGGTAAAAAATTATTTTAATAAATCATTTTAAAATGTTTAATTAAAATATTTTTAAAAAAAAATTTAGAAAAATTTATTCTGTTAGAAAATAGTTTTTTATAAAATAAATGATTGGATTCATATTTTATTAAAATATTTTTTCAATAATTATAAATAAAAAATTATGGAAAAATGAGACTATCAGTTGAAAAAGATCATGAATAACTAGATGAAAATAAAATAAAAGTTTTTATTATGAAATTGACAAGTAATTTCATTCAACTAAATTCAAGCAAAAATAATCATGATTAGAATGATATTGTAAAACAAACCCTTAAAATAAACATAATTTTCAGGTGACTATTAGTAAATGAATAGATTATGTGTATCTTATTTAAATTCACATTAAAAGGTTTAAAGAAGAAAATATATTTTTGACAATCATTACACATATAATAATAGAATATTAATTAAAATGAGGAATTAACATAAAACAATGAAAAAAATGAGTTATGAAATTATTTACAACATTGTTACTTTTAATTCAAACCCCCTCTGATGAATTAATTTATTTTGAATCATAAAATACCATGACTAATTAATTATTCATGATATTACATGTTATAGGTGTATTATATACACCCTATAAAAGTAACTAGGTGCATAACACTACAAAATTCATTAACAAGATGATATTGAGTTAAAATCACTTACTGTATGGTGCCTTTTAACTGAAATTACTTAAAACTCATGTATAATGGTTTTAAAAATCTTATTTAATTTTAACATAACTATATTAATATTAATAATATCATATATGATCTTTTTATAACATATTATCTCTTTCTTGTTAATAATCATTCATTATTTTCGTTGTTTTTATAAGGCCCTAGCCATAAATTTTACTTAATCTTGACATAAGTCAATAATTTGACAATAATTAAGATCGATTATCTTTTCAGGTTTGGATATTTAGAGAATTAAGTCATAACTTATTCATAACTACTTGAATATTACAAGTAGACACTTCTAGTCACTATCCCTTTTTTCATAAAATAAAAACTCTTTAAAAAGAAACATGTTTCCTTTTATGTTTTAAACAACGAGACATTTCCATGATCCCATACTTGACAATATTATTATATAATAAATGTGAAAAAAAATTCAAAAATTGTTATGAGAATAAAAATATCAGTATGGGATGCACAAAAATGGAAAATTCTTAGTCTTAGAATAACATGAAAACCATGGATACATTATCATAAAGTAATAATTTTACCTTTATGAAGTAGTAAATATAATACACTGAATATAATATCCATGATAAACCTTTTTGTATCCAAAATATTAACATAAATCTCATATAAAGAAACATATAACATATAAAGGTAACTTTAGACATAAACAGACATAAATGGAATAACCATACAGTTGAATTTCTCACATATCGCTGAATGGAATAACCATATGACCGACTTTCATACCCAATTCATTGGAGGTTATAATGTAACCACCCACACATGGTTTATCATAGACCCACTCTTCATTTGTTTTATCACATAACCACCTATCATTTGGTTTATCACATAACCACCCATCAAATGTCAAGTACCAGTATATAATCATAACTCCTAAAATATTAAAAATATCAACATTTCAATAATAACATTTCATTTTCCATCATAAGAAACCATTTCAAGGTATTGAAATATTCAATCCATTAAAAAACCATATTCAATACCAAAACACCCAAAAATGGAATAAGTTATTTCTTTACCTTTTAAAAACATTAAGGCTTATAAAGGAAGCCATTATTAAATAACAATTACGGTGGCAGAGAGGTCATTATCGCCACATAGGTTAATAACATTCCTTTTTTCATTTAGTACAACTATTCACATATAAATATTCCCTTTAATTGAAATTTAATTTCAATGTCGTTTATTATACAATGTATAAAATAATTTCATATATAAATCACAATATGCCCCAATGAAAGGAGATTAAGATGAAGTCCTTTACCTTGAGTCTGACTCGTCGCGTACAATTGTTATGTTACTAATTAATAAAATAGGTAAATTTATACTTGCTTGAGAACATTTTTCAGGTGTATTATTCTTTTCTATCACTTATTACCATGTTATAAAAATTACATAATAATTTATGTTAATATCGGATGTTTTGTCGATATTCGGTACATGAGTCGAAAATGCACTTGTGTTGATATAAATTGTCCATGTACTAAAAATTACATCATCTACAAAATAATATACATGATTTAAATATAATATATATCTATTATATATGTATTTATAATAGTACAGAACATTTCTATATAAGAAATGAAATGCACTATTCATGGAGACGGTTGGTCGTACGTACGCATGAACTCTATATTCAATTATTTGTCATATTAAAAGAATAATAATAAAATGATATAAATGTATATTATAATACCATTATTATATTTATGTTATTTATGTATCATAGTTTTAATAAAACCATCCTTTATAAATTCCATGTATAGCATGAACAAGTCATATAACATTGAGGGGCCAGTAGTCCACACTTCCTCAAATGAAATTATTATATTTTATCATCATGGAAAAGAATAATGGTGTGTTGTAAATAAAAATTAAAAATTCATAGATAAAATATAAATATAATATATATCATATATAAATATATTTACATCATAATGGCCACTATGAGAGGTGGTAGGATAACATTGAACAATCATCATTTCATGGGACAATAGTTCGTCATACACAAAAATAATATGCTCTTTTTCATTACATGGAGGTGTGTGTAAGTTTAGTTATATTCCATCACAAAACAACATCATAGTATATTTATGATACTATTTTTTGTTATGTAATAATATAATAAGAAGACCATAGGGAGTGTAGAAGGAATATAAAAGAAAACTACTAGAGAAAAGATGTTACCTCTAAATCGATTAACATATTTTGATTTGAGCCAAAAGGATTTATTGAATTTCCTTATTCTCAAGGTAAGGATTCTAAGAGGAAGGGAGGTATTTTGGGATATTATTTCAGAATAATTTGGATGAACCAATGGGATTGATATTTGTGAGTAAGTGGGTAAATTTGGTGGCCTTTTATAAGAGATATGAGGGGAATATTAAAAAATTCTTGAAATATTATTTCATTATATATTCAATTTCGATGTCCAAAGTTACAAAACTCATTTAATTAAATGATAAGATTATTTGGGTTCAAATACCTATCATCTAATAATTTTTATACTAGTTTGGAATATTTGTTTTAACCTTATATTTTTTGTTTAACCATTATTGTACCCTTTTTAATCATATAGTGATATCATGTTATTTACACATTGTGGGTTAATGTAATTACCATATCATGTCAACAGACCCAAATAAATTATTTTATGACATATTTGGATCTATATTAACCATTTTTATAAATCATATATTTTTTGGAATTTAATATCATTTAATAAAATATTTTTTATTTTAATTTATGTATTATGTAAATTTTGGACACTATTCATACATGATTTTTTTAAAATCCATTACAACATGATTCCTTTGAAATAAACATTTAATCAATAATAAAATGTCATATTCAACAATATAATTCGTTGATGACGTTAATTATGTAAAATAATATTTTTTTAATATTTATAATATCATTTCTGTGAATCTTTTTTAATGAAGCAATCACTACATCATCATTCTGTTGTAAATAAATATATTTATTTAATGTATAAAAATTATAAATAAAATACCATGATATAGAAAATATTTTTAAATTTTTAATGACTATTTATATTCAAATATATCAGTTATATAACACTTTATTTAAAAAAAATTAGAAAAATATACAAGTCTATGTTATATTATTCAATACATTAATTATATTTTTATAACATGTCATTATCAAACCCAAGTGACTCCATGTACTTCCAAATTCGTCCCAATGATGCACATGGTCATAAATATCTCATCCAATAGGGTTAGTACAAGTGTTAGGGTAGTTTAATATTTTTATAATATTATGTTTTTCTCTTATTTACAATATTTATCCTTTAACAATGACAAATAAAATAATTACGAAAGTTACTATTCATAATGTCTAAAAAAACTTACTTATTTACATAGTTTAGACCTTTTTATTCCAAATATGAAAGCCATTTTCAAATTTCAAAACACATAATTGGAAGAAATTAATTTAAAATTAATTCATGTTGTCAAAACCAGAAATCAGGTTTTTATGAAATAATAACTATTAAAAGATTGAGACGTGTTTATGTCCAATTTCAATGGGAAATTACTTCCAATGTCCAAATTGGATTAAATTATTAAAAATTAATCCAATTAAAAATTAAAACCAATTAAATTAATAATCTAACTATACAGATAAATTAGATGAAAGAGCAATTTTGAATTAAAATGTAGTAATTTCACTATTCATTAAAATATGAATTTCATTAAGAAAAATTTGAAATTTTAAAAAAAAAGTAAATTTTGATGTTCCTTTTCTATATAAAAATTATTTTTCGTAAAATAGATAAATAAAAGTGACAAAAAATATATTTGAAAATGGTTCACCATCAAAAGGTGGTAAAACAGCCTTTTAAAAAAATTAGAGTATTTTATGCTTAAAGTTGGATTCATTCTCATTTTAGGCCTCTAAAATTTATTGGATAAATGTAAAAACATTGGACAAACATGTATAATCATATTTTAGTTAGTTTTCTTATTCCATCCAATACAAAATCTAGGAGTTAACTACTATTTAAAATAATAGTATTATTATTATATTATTATTTATTATAACTCACTTTTTTATGAAACGTAATATTACAGAGAAACTTGTTGTAGCATGTCGATTACACTATCAAACAAAGATTACCTTTAGCATATATATAAAATATTATTGGTAAATATTAATAGGTATGAAAAATTATGATTTTATAAATACCTAGCATGCTACATTATTCCCCCCTTTTGGTAATTATGTCTCCAAAATTTTATTTATTTATCAAATAAGTGGGGGTATTTATCCCTCATATAATTTTCAGATTCTCATGTTTTCTATTCAACCATATGGTTTTTTCAAAAAATATTACCTAGAGAATCGTCTTATTCTGCAACACTTTCTCTCTACAGTCAAGAATCTATACCGGCTATTCCTCATAAGATATATTTTCTTCCAACTGAACTACCTCTAGAGTCAAAAAATGAGATGGATCTAGTATATATTTCCCCAAAACTGAAACATAAAAACATCGTGTAACTAGGAAAAAATATTATGTAAATCTAACCTATAAGAAACTGATCAAACATTCCCCAAAATTTTATAGGGTCCAATGATCCTCAGACTCATCTTTCCTTTTTAACCAAAATGCATCACACTTTTCCATAGATAAATTTGAGAAAGACATGATCACCTACCTTGAAATAAATATCCTTCCTTTGTTATCTACATAAATTTTTTGACTACTCTTTGTTATTCTCATGTTCTTCTAAATCAACTAAAATTTTTCTACCATATCTTCTACCAATTCATGTCCCAAAAACATACATTCACCTACTTCATCCCAAAAATATGGAGTTCAACACCCCTTTCCATATCATGCCTCAAATGGTTCCATATGTATACTAGAATGAAAAAAAATTTCTAAGAAAACTCAACCAAATAATGATATTGATACCAACTTACCTTGTAATACATTGAACAATAACAAAGAATATACTCAAAGGTATGAATTGTTTGTTTTTCATGCCCATCTAATTGAGGATGAAAATATTTATTGAAATTTAATTCAGTTCCCAATAACTTTTGAAGTTCATTCCAAAAGATATAAGTGAACTTGGGATCATAATCAGATATAATGGAGAGAATAACTCAATATAACCTGACTAACTCTTTAATATAAAATCGAGAAATTTGATCTAGACACATCGTATCTCGAATAGGAATAAAATGATCAAATTCATCCAAATGATCAAGAATAACCTATATTTCATTGTTACCTCTTGAAGTTTTTTGTAATCCCGCTACTAAATCAACACAAACATTTTCCCATTTCCACTACATCATTGGAAAAGGTTGAAGTATCCATTTTGGAAACTTCTTCTCTATTTTAACCTATTTACAAATCAAACATTTCACAATAATGTCATAAATATCAATTTTCATTCCATCCCACCAGAAATACTCTTAAAGATCTCTATACATCTTAGTACTTCCGGGACGGAGTAAAAACAATGAAAAATAAGCACCACATAATAACTCTTTCCTTAACTGTGAATCACAATTCACACATATTCTCTTTACAAAGATCAAAATAAAATCGTTATCAATGTTTAGTTCATGTAACTTACCCTTCTAAACCAATTCTACCTTTTTTGGAAACTCATTATCTTATTTCTACACTTTCTTAATTCTCTCTGATAGTGATGATTTCCCTGCTACCTAAAACAAAATAGAGGAATTACCTACACCAACAATATCCAATAAAAAATTCAACAAATAAAAAAGCGAAGGATATCGTTCTAAACATATCATTTTTATTGTAGAATTACTCTTTCGACTCAAATTATCAGCCACTTTATTTTGCTTCTCTAATGGTAATGGATTGTGCAATAACAATCCTTAATTAATTATAGCCATATCCTATGTATCATTTTTAATTATTTCTGAGTGAATATATACTTAAAGTTTTTATGATTAGTATATATTTCCCACTTTATTCTATAAAAATGATGCCTCCAAATTTTTAATTGAAAAACAATAGTAGCTAATTATAAATCAGGTGTACGGTAATTTAGCTCAGGAGGTTTCAACTAACTTAAATCATAAATAATTACATGATCATTCTGTATTAGGACACAACCATGTCCTTTAAATGATTCATCATTGTAGATAACAAATTATCCATTCCTGGAAGGTAAGTCCAAAACTAGAGAATTTACCAATCCTCTTTTCAATTCTTGGAAACAATCATCACATTCTTTTGTTCAGATGAACTTAAATCCATTACATGTTAGCTTAGTTAATGGGATAGATAATAGAGAAAATTTTTCGGCAAACCTTCAGTAATAACCTGATAAAATTAGAAATCTATGAATCTATATGGTATTGGTAGGTCTTTGCCACTCTTCAACAACTTTTTTAGAAGGTTCAATAGTTATTCCATCTTTAAAAACAATATGACCATGGAAAAAAATTTAACAACCAAAATTACTCTTACTAAACTTTCCATATAGTTTATTTTATTATAAGGTTTTCAAAATAGTCTTTAAGTGACATTCAAATTCATCCTGGATTTTAGAATATACAAAAATATAATATATAAACAGAAGCACCATTTCTCACCTAAGTCAACTATGTCATCACTATAATAAACTATTCAAATCTAATTATGACCATCTCAGGATGCTGATTTGGAACCTAATTTCCCTCTGTATGCCTTACCATCACAACTTCCATGTTTCCTATATGCAAAAAATTCTGAACAAAAATATCATAGATGAAGTAACGTGGAAATATTCAAATGCTATATCATTTCAATTTGACAATAAAGTAAAAAATCGTTTATGAATATTCTATTAACCATATTCTAACTCATAATGTTATCTAAACTAACCTATGATATAAACTATAAGGCCCTAGACATAAACATTATATAAAGATGAGATAAGTCAATAATTTGAATTTAATTAAAAGAGAGGATATTTTCAGGTTTAGAGCTTTAGATAATTAGGTCATAACTTATACATAACAACATTAATATTTCAAATAGACACTTCTACTCACTATCAAATTTTTCATAAAACAAGAAAATCTTTAAAAAGAAACACGGTTCATTTCATTTTAATACGGCGTGACTTTTCCTTGATCCCATACTTGTATATATTCTTCTTTAATTCATGTAAAAAACATTTTAAAACTTGGGATGAGAATAAAAAGATCAGTAAGGGGTACACAAAGAAAGAAAACAGTTGGTCTTTAAATAACAAGAAAACAGTGAATACTTTATCCTAAAGTAATACTTTTTACCTCTATCAATTAGTAAATATTCTTCACTGGATATAAGGTCATTTTTTACCCTTTTTTAACCAAAATAATAACCTAAATTTCATAGAAAGAACCATATAACATATAAAGGTATCCTGGGACATAAACAACCTAAATGGAATAACCATACGTTCGAATTCCACTCATATCATTGAATAGAATAACTATATGGTCAACCTTTATACCCAATGAATTGGAGGTTATAACATAACCAACCATCCATAGTTTATCACAAAACCACCAATCATTCGGTTTATAATGTAACCACCGGTCATTTGGTTTATCACGTAAATGATCATCAAATGTCTAAGTACCATAATATAATCCTAGCACATAAAATATTCCAAATATCAACATTTCACTAATAAAATTTCATTTGTAATCACAAGAAAACATTTAATGATATTGAAATATTCAATCCATTTAAAAAACCATTTTCAATACCAAAACACCTAAAAATGGAATAAGGGATATCTTTTCCTTTTAAAAACATTAAGGCTTATAGAGGAAGCCAATATATTATAACGGTTAAAGCAGCGGAGAGGTCATTCTCACTACATACATTAATAAAACTCCTTTTATCATTTACTAAAACTATTAAATGGAAAAAAATCCTTTTTAATGAAACTAAATGTCAAAGTGGTTTATTATACACCATATAAAAGAAGGTCTTATATAAATCAAAATATGCCTCAATGATAGGAGATTGAGACAAAGTCCTCTACCTTGAGTCTGACTCCTCACGTACAATCGTTATGTTCCTAAATAATAACTTAGGTTAATATATAATTTCATGAGAACATTTTTTCAATTTATTATTCCTTTTATATCACTTATTACCATGTTAAAACAATTATATAATTATTTAAGTTAATATCGGTCGTTTTGTTGATATTCGGTACTTGAGTCGAAAATGAACTTGTTTTTGATATAAATTGTCCATGTAGTCAAAAGTAAATCATCTCCAAAATTATATTAATTATTTAAATACCATATATATACAATACATATTTATTTATAATAGACCATAACATTTGGAGATATGAAATGAAATGAACCGTTCATGGAGACGGTAGACCGTACGTACGCATGGACGCTTCTTTCATTTCCTTGTCATATTAAAAGAGTAATAGACAAATGGTATTAATTTATATTATAATACCAATATTATATTTATGTCATTTATTTCAAATACGATTAATAAAAACATCTTTTATGCATTCCATGTATAACCTGAACGAGTCTTGTCACTTTGAGGGGGCGGTAGTCCACACTTCCTCAAATGAACTTTTCGTATTTACATATCATGGAAAGCATAATGTTATGTTTTAAATAATAATTAAAAAATAATAGAGATAATATAAATATATAATATATAATATATAAATATAATTACATCATAATGGACACCATGATATGTGTTAGGATAAAATTGAACAATCATTGTTTCGCGAGGGAGTAGTTTGCCGTACACAAAAACAATATATTCATATTCATTATACGGATGTGTGTGTAAGTTTAGTTAGAATAATTCTCATAAAAACACCATTGTATATTGAGGATATGGGTGATGTTATTTAATCATAGAATAATAATATCATAGGGAGTGGAGAAGGATAATAAAATAAAACAACTTGAGAGAAGATGTTACCTCTTCATAGGATAACTTTTTTGTATTTGATCCAAAAGGATTTCTTGAATTGTATTATTCACAATGTAAGGATTATAGGTGGAAGGGAGGGATATTTGGAGCTTATTTTAGAATAATTAAGATGAGACAAGAGACTTCATATGTGTGATTATGTGGGTACATATGGTGGCCTTTTATGAGAGATAAGAGGTTAACTTTTGGAAGGTCTTGAAATATTATTTTATTATAAATACAATATCAACTAAAAATGGTCTGAAAATAATTTAATTCTAAGATATGGTGATTTTGGTTTGAATACCCTTCATTCATTAATTTTTAGACAACTTTTAAATATTTTTTTTATCCTTATCGTTTTTATTTAACGGTTATTTTATCCTTTTTAATCTTATAGGGATATCATGTTATTTACACATTATGGGTTAAAGTAATTACCATATATTATCAAACGACCCACAATAAGTAATTTAGTACATATTTGGACTAATCCTAAAAAAAATTTAGTTATCATAGATTTTAGGAATTCACAATCATTTAATAAACTATTTTATATTTTAAGTTATGAATTATGTTATTTTTTAGACACTATTCATACTTAACTTTTTTATAAATTCATAACAACATGATACCTAAAACATAAAACATTGAATAAATTATAACATGTCATATACCCAAATATAATTCATGGATGACATTAATTATGTCAAATAATATTTATTTTAATATTTATAATATCATTAATTTGAATCCTTTATTAATGAACAATCACTGCATCATCATTGTGTAATAAATAAAATTATTTATTTAGTGTATAAAAATTATAAATAAAATACCATGATTTAGGAAATATTTTTATATTATTAATGACTATTTATAGTTAATTATTTGAGTTATATAACCCTATAAAAACATTTTTTTAGGAAAATATTCAAGTTTTTGATATATTTCTCTTTTCTTACAATTAATTCTTATAAAATTTCATTACCACACCCAAGTGGCTCTATGGGGTCCCAAAATCGACCCAAGGATGCTCGTGGTAAGAAATATCTCATATAATAGGATTATTGTACGTTTTTATGTATTATAATATTATTATAATATTATTTTTTACTCTTATTTACCAGATATACCCTTTAACCATGGTAAATAAAATAAATATGGAATGTTACTATTTATAATGTCTAAAAATAAAAGGTACCTATTTACGTATTTTGGACCATCTAATTAAAAATATGGAATACATTTTTTCCAATTAAAAACATGGAATTGGCAGAATTAAAATTAAATTTAATTCATGTTGTCAAAAAAAGTGGGTTTTTAGGAAGTATTAACTATCAAAAGATTAGCATGTGTTTATGTCCAATTTTGTTGGAAAATTACTTCAATGACCAAAATTGGATTAAATTATAAAAACATAATACAATTACACTTTAAAACTATTTTAAATAATAATCTAACTATATGAATAAATTAGTTGAAAAGGTATCTTTGAATTTCAATGTAGTATTTTTCACTATTCATTAAAATATGAATTACATTAGAAAAATTCCGAAATTTCAACCAAATTAAATTTTTATGTTCTAATTCTAACCAAGAAGTTTATAATGTCAAATAAAAAATATAAAAGGGATGAAAAATATTTTTAAAAATGGTTGTCTATCAAAAGGCGGTAAAACTGTCTTTTAAAAATATTTGAGTATTTTATGCTTAAAATTGGATTTATTCTCATTTTATGCCTCGAAAATTTATTAGATAAATGTAAAAACATTTATTAAACATGTATAATAATATTTTAGTTATTTATGTTTATTCCTGCCAATACAAAGGCTAGTCCTTAACTATTATTTAAAATAATAATATTATTATTATATTATTTTTTGGTATAATTCACTTTTATATGAAAAGTAAAATTTCAGAGAAACTCATTGTTGCATTTCTGGTACACTATCGAACAAATAATACATTTACTGTAATATTAATATCTTATTCTTAAATATTACTATATATAAAAAACTATGATTCTATAAATACCCATGATGCTACAATTTTTGTTATTAATTTCCTTGTTTTTTTAGTATATTTGGACTTGTTTTTTTGTTCCTATTACATAGATCATGATTTCATCATATCCATAAGGTAAAACGAGATATATATATATATATTATTTATTATATATTTATGTATATCATGTAATAAAATGTATTGCTAGGAAATGAAATGCATTGTTCAAGGAGACGGTAAGTCGTATTTATGCATGAACATTGCATCCATTTTCTTGTCATATTAAAGAAATAAAAGTAAATTATATATATATATAATCATTATAGTATAATTTCTATTTCATATATATCAATTATCTTTCTAAGAACCATCCTTAACAAATTCATGTAAATAGTTAAGAAATCACATCGCTTAGCGAGGCGGTAGTCCATTGTACACACGAACATTGTTATCAGTTCTAATAAAATAAAATGTGTGATGGTTTGTCTTATATAATAATTAAATAAGTATAAATACTTTATAAATATCATTAATTTAATATATATAAATATTATATACATCATTGTTCTTTACGTTGATAGTTTTTAATGGAAAAACTAATGATATTTGTTTGTGATGAGGTAATCTTCCATACACTCAGACAATTATCATATACTACATTTGATGGATGTGTGGGTGTAAGTAGTCATAAAATGTAACATAAAAAATCTCATAAAATTTATTATAATGAGGTTATTGTATAATCATGTTATAAGAATCAATGTAGGGGTGGATGAAGAAATAAAACCAAGATGCATGTTGATGAATGATATCTCTTATTAGGGAAACTCTTATTTGTTTTCATCAATGGAATTCCTTGGATGAATTTATGACCAAAATAATGGTTATTGGAAGATATGAGGTTTTTTTGGGAGTGATATGGTAATTCATTGGATGAACCACATTGATTTGCAAGGTGTGGGGAAGGGGGAGTCGGGGAGGCCTTTTATAAGTAGGGTGAGTAGAAAACATGCAATGTTTTTAAAGAAGGAATTTCACCCACGTTTTTACATTTCAAGTATCTATTATAATTAAAAAATATAAACAATAATGTATATTATCTATATATGGACATTAAATGGGTTTTTTATTTGTTTCTGGGTCATTATGCCATATATAATTAATATTTAGTCTCTCGGTAAACTTTTCTTCTCTTAATCATTTTAATTAATTTTTAGAACATTCAACAATGATTTTGGAAAAAAATTATGTATAACTTATTATAAATTAAAAATTATTTTGATTACATATATGGAATTAATTTTTAAAAATTCAATTGAATGAAATGTTATAACTTAATTTAAAATTTATCTTGTATATCTAATGATAATGTGGGTTTTTAATGTGATAATGATCGAAAGATTAACAAGTATTTATATGAATATTCAATTTGAAATTGATTATAATGAACTAAATTGAATTTATAGATGTAAAATTTATTTAATTTAGCATTCAAAACAATTTAAAATATAAATTAATATTATAAATTATTTATATTAAATGATAGTTTTCAATTATATTTAGTGTTTTTAACTATTAATCAGAATATAGAACATCAAAGAAAAATACATGATATACACCCTAAGATAATTTTGACATTTTAATTTTAAAATTTAATTGTATTTACTCAAAAAAAATTATAAAATTTTTAGAATTTTGTTTGAAATCTAGTGTGCCATTAAATGGAAACAAAACTCCCTTAAAAAAATACAGCTTTTTTATGCCCAAAATTTGTTTTTTTCCTATATTATGCCTATAAAATCTATTACATTAATGGTAAATAAAATTATTGAAATTATATAAATTTCATTAATCTCATAATCTTATTAATTTAATTTATTCTGATTAAAAACCTTTGGTTCATAGAAATAGGTTTTATAAAAACATTACATTAAATATAATTAAGTTTTTATATTCTTTTTTATTTAATTGGTAACCAATGGATTCTAAAATATATTTATATAATTTATCTAATACTATTAATAAACATATATTTACATTATAATTGAGATTATTTATTTAAACATTAAATATTAATATTATATAGCTGTTCAGTAAAACCCAGTCTTGTGTGTAACACAAACTTTCAGAGGAACTCATTGTTGTGTGTAACACAAATTAAATAGGGTTTTCTTGCATCAAAAACTATAAAATATTTTTATGTTGAATTTTAAATATATTTTTGGGTATCATGATGTTTTCTTCATATCTATGCTGACCATTTCATCTCATATATTCTATTAAATAAAATTTTATTTGATTATAATTTTTTGGTGTCACATTCTACCAACATTAAATAAATTACATCCTCTAAATTTAAACATGATATCGGTAATATGGGGACATATATTTGAAAATTTCATTTTTTAAAAATACACAACATACTTGTTATAATAAAATATCCTCTTAATAAGTCTAAATGGAAAGTAAAAAATTCATCAAGAATAATCACATAACTAGGTTTCCTGATGTGAGAACATAGATGGGAAAAACATTACATGGAAGATAATACTAAACATCAACCACTGAGAGAGAGATATAGAGAAAATTTTCAATAAAAAGTTAGAAAAACAAAAATCAATGATCAATAGGCATTAAAAGTTTATTGAGATCATAAAAAATGATGATGATAGGTCAATAGATTTTTTCAAGAACCTTTTACTAGAGTTTTGGAATTATTTCACTCTCTTTGTGTATAAGGAAATATATCTACTTGAAAAATTTTTATTTCATAAGAACAAATTCATCCTTTAAATTTTATTTAATCAATCTAAAAATCATATCTTATTCAATGAAATAAATATCCAAAATAAATTTACTCATGAGGCAATAAAATTAACTTTTAACAAACCGTATGAACAAAAAATGATCTTCACATTTGTCTCTAACCATTTTACAAAACAAATATGTTTAAAAAATTAATCTATAAACCCCAAAATAAACACCACTAATTAAATATTAATATTTATTAGTCAAATTATTTAACTAAAACTAGTGCCATATTATCCTTGATATCACTTATGCTACTGGTAGGCACGAAATACTTATTTTCCATCGGTCATAGGTTCAATACCCACTTCCTTGATGAATGTGATGTGTTTTCAAACTTCATGAAGATTTTTCCTTTTTCTAAAATTTTATTATTATAATTTTTATAATGTTGCAAAAAATATGGTTGACATCCGTGAAAAAAAATATTTTTACTAGGGTTTTCAATAAAAAATTTTTTTTTTTCAAAGTCTAATAATATTATTTAAATATTATTACAATGTCATTAATAATAATATAAATAGTAAAGGATATCAATGCCATTATAATTATGACTATAAAATTTAAGGTAATTATTCCTCAAAAACATTTTCCCCTAAAATCTCTACTTTCCAAAAAATAATTCCAATATATCCATAATCATGGTTTACTCTGGTCACATAAAACCAAAAAACAAGTGTTTATGTATTTGATTTTATTTTCAATAATAAAATCCTAACCCATTATTGTATATAAAAAATATATAATAATGAAGACATATATGATTTTAAAATTCAACATTATCCTTATATGTTTCAGGATTCATATATCCAGAATACCTTTCTTAAAAATACAATTATATTTTAATTCTCAAATCCTAATTAATAATTTAACCATTTTATTTCAAAATAGATCCTTCCTTATACTTGAGATAAATATAGGTCATTAATTTTCATTATATGTTAAAATCCTTCATGATGGTTTTTAAATAAAATTTGAATCATCCAAATCATATCCTGAGGTATTGTAAAACTAGGTGCACAATTAGACTCATTGTCATGTACCGGGTTACACTTGAATTAATCACGATGTATCCATTTTAGATTTATTACCCCAAGAAACATATATCCTATCACCATGTCCACTTGTAGTAGCTAAAAAAATATGTATTAAAAATTATTTCCCACATAATATCTTCCTAAAAAAATTAGGATGTTAGTCAATACTTATCCTCTAATTATATTATTGGGTTTTGTTCCCTAATATATGATTTCATAAAACTAGTTTCCTTGTTTTAAATAAAATTCTCTAATAACAACTATAGTGACCCAGATCTCAGTAGCCTAGAGCCAGTTTTTGCTACCATTATATTGGTTTAAGATATAAGGAAATCACATCACAAAGGATGTAATATTATAGTTGTCTTGTAAAAATAGATACATTCATGATTCTTTTATTATAACTGAGTGATCAAATTGAAATATAAATTTTTTTGAGAACAATATTATTCCATCTTGCATATCCTTTCACATATTTCTTAGTAAAAATCCTGGAATCATGTGGAAAGGAAATAAAATAAGTGTGAGATCAAATTCTCAGTAAGGGTTAAGTATAATAGAAGATATCAGGAATAAATAATGAATAATCAATATAGAAATATAATTAATTGATCACACAAACCATTTAGATAACATGATATGTAATAATTAATATGGAAAAATAAATATATTAACACACTTGACATTTAAACAACTAATTCAATGTGGAAATAAAAATAAGATAACCCACATTCCATTTAATCAATAAGTTGATAAAGAGATGTATCCATAGATTTTTTCATAGTGAAAATCTTATGGATAATAAAAAAAATAACATAATTATCAATCGTGGGAATTATTAATTATTGGATATTATGTCTGAGGCACATGAAAATCTATACCACTAAGTACATCACATTACTTTATAAAACTATAGGAAAACATAATTTAATTTACCCAACCAATTTGTATCATTAGACCTATCGATGTATCGAGGAGATATATAAAGTTTGGTACCCACTAGAAACTTTTAGTCCAATGAATTACCCATATATAGAATAATAAAATAATTTCATAAATAATGTTCTTTATCAAATATCTGTATTGAGTAAAAAAATAAAAATTTATCAATATTTCCATAGAAAATAAAATAACTATCAATGTAAATAATGCATGTAAAAAACGGTATATGATTTAGGAAATAATCATATCCATGTTAAATAATGTTGATATTTATGGTATATTTAATGTTAGATGTTCATTGTATAGTGAATAAATCAAGGGGAAGTCAATGAATAAAAATACAATTCAAGGATGTTAATTTCAATAGTATACTAGGTAAAAAATCATAAACCTTCCAAAGGAATAATAATTATAGTTTTAATATGACGTATACCCATTTGAGTAAAAATAATAATTATTTTCATTGATGAAATAAAAAATATATTGAAAAACATTCTTAATCGAATTTATCATTTTCCTTTTGAAAAATAGTTTAAAAATATTTGTCATTGAAAAAAAAATTAATAACATTTTATTTAAGAAAACAATCAAAATGTTTCAAACAAATCATAAAATAAATTATGGTGGGTAATTTCAAACACATTATACAAGGTAAAAGGAACATTCCTTTTACATTGTAAAAGGCTAGAAAAGTGCATCGTTCGGAAAGTGATAAGAATATTACATTGAAAAAATATTATAAAAAATGTTTAAAATGTATTTTAGAAAATAATTTTGAAATGGTTAAGGAAATAATTTTTTAATGAAATTTTTCAAAACATGGTTTTGTAAGAAAACATATTTATGATCGAAAATATTAATGAAGTCAGATTTTATAAAAACATTTCTTGAATAATTTTAAGAACCCATGAGTGGTAAAATGGTATTACAATATAAAAAATATCATGAAAAACAAGATAATAATAAAATTTAATGGTTTGTTTGGAAATTTCCATGTAATTTCCTTCAGTTTATATTCATGAATAAATAATATCAAGGGGAATGATATTGTGAATAAACCATTAAAATGAATACAATGTTCAAGTTAGAATTAATAAATGACCCAATTATGTGTATAATCCATAAATCAATATAGTAAAATTTTAAATATAATAATACCTAGTCAAAATTCATTATATACATAATCAAATAATATTAACAATAATAGGGATGTAATATAACCTAAATAAAATGAAATGAGTTATGAAATTCTTCACCACTTGTTTACATTTAATTTAAATACCCTGAGATGATGTAAATCAAATTAAAACATACAATACCATGGATAATTAATTATTAATGGTATTACCTATCAATATCCATGTTTATTCACCTTATAAAGGAAACTATGTTGATAAAATTACAATATTCCTCAATGAAATGAAATTGAGACGAAAGCCCTTACCTTATGCTCCCTTTTGGTTGAACTCATTTTAACCTCATGTATAATGGTTTTAATCACATTATTAATTTATTTAAAAAACATATTAATATTTATAATATCAAATATGATTCTTTTTTAATATCTTATAACCCATTTGTTAATAATCATTCATTATTTTCATTGGTTTGGGTGTTAATTATCTTTTTTAGTATGTTTCGACTTGTTATTTTTTGGTCATGTTACATAGATCATCATTTCATCTTATGCCTAATTTAAAATATGATTTAAATATCATATTTATTTATTATATATTAATTCATATTAATTAATAAAATTTAGTGGTTATAACTGAATTGCACAATTCATGGAGACGGTAGGTTGTACATACTCTTGAACACTGCATCCATTTTATTATCGTATTAAAGAAATAAAATTACATGATATATATATATAGTATCAATAAATTATCATTATTATGTCATATTTTTCTCTTATTTTTAGTATAATCATCCATAATACATTCCTTGTAAGGTATGAATGAATCGAAACGCTTCGCAAGGTAGTAGTTCGTTGTATACACGAACGTCGTTATTGTATTACCAAAAAATTGAAAGCATGAAGTTATGCATTATATAATTGTCAAAGAATAATAAAAAATCATAAATGAAATAAAAATTACCTATACAAACAAATATTCATGTTGACGAACGTTACCACTTCTTCAGGTAACTCATATTAGTTTTCACCAAATGCCTTCCTTACATAGATTTTGTCCGAAATTAAGGATTTATGTATTCATGGAAGGATTTTTTGGGATTTATTTTTGTAGTTTTTGGCTGATATAAAGTAGTTTGAGATGTGTGGGGAAGGGGTAAATGGAAGGCATTCATAAAAGTTGGGTAAGTGAAAAACATGTAAATTTTGAAAGAGGGAATTTCAGCCACATTTTTTCCATGTCATGTGGATCCAATAATCCTTGAAAATATATCCTATAATGTGGAAGTAATAAATATCACCATAAAATGGGTTTTATAAAAGTTTCTATGTCATTTCCCTCTTTAATTATAACGATTAGTCCTTTGGTAAACTCATTTTTCTCTCAATCGTTGTATATAATTTTAACATCATTCAATAATAATTATGAAAACAAAATTAAGATGAAAAATTAGAAATTATAAAATTTTATGATTCCAAATATATAATCAATTTTTAAAAATTAAACTAATATATGTGGTATAATGTAATATAAAATTTATCCCATAGTCGTGACGACAAAATAGTTTTTTAATGTGAAAATGTTCAAAAGCATGAAATTTTTTTATCTAAGAAATCACTATTAAATAGTTTCCAATAATTTGAATTGGATTAAAATATTTATAATTTATAAAATTTAACTTTAAAACAAATTTATAATATATTTTTACATTATATATTATTTATATGAAAAGTCAGTTTTCAATTAAATTCAATATTTTTGACTATTAATCATAAAATTAAACATTTGAGAAAGATACAAAAAATTCACAAAAATCCTCTTTTTAAATAAGGATTTAAAAAATAAATTTTATATTGTAATATTATATTTATAAAATTACACTTATTTATTTTTAAAATAAGAGAGCTATTAAAATGTGAAAAAATAACCTTTAAAAAATACATCTTTTATGCATAAAATTGGATTTTTTGTTATCATATACATATAACATCTATTGGATGAATATGAAAATTTTATTTAATTTATATAAATTTTATTAATATAATATATAAATTAATTTAGCTTATTAATAATACACACCTTTGGTTCATAAAAATTGTTTTTTCATTAAAATATTTCCATTATATTTAATTACTTTTTATATTGATTTCAAATTATTTGGTTACCAATTAATTAAACCATATATTATCCTAAGTAATTTAATCCTATTTAGGACCACTTATTTAATAGATATGAGATAATTTTCAGATTGTAAAATACTATCAATAGTATATATTTTCTTATTAAAACTGGAACATGGGTGAAATGTGAGTATTTAGAAGAACTCGTGGCTGCATGTAAGGCAAGCTAAACTCGGTGTTGCATGAATTGGAATATAGATAATTCTTTTATTTAAAATCTTAAATATATTTTACGGTGTTGTGATATTATATTACCTTATACTATTAGTTTTTCATTTCAAAGATATAGTTAAATAAAGTGTTATTCATTTTGAATTTCAAGGAGTTAGAATATACCCAACAAAGTAGTAAACTTCATCAATTATAACATATAACAAATTTCCAATAAATCATCTATTGGTTATGAGGTGAAAAATACTAACTAATTTACTCTATCCATATAATAAATATCTTTATCCAAACTAAAAAACATTTTATCAACCTCGGTAAAAAATTAATGGTTATTTTCCCTTAATCAGCAGTTTTCATTGAAATTTTACATTTCCATGGAATCACTTTTCATGGTCATTAATACTATTCCACACATTACTTCATATCCTTAATGAAATTATTATACAGAACAATAATTATATATTTTCTGATACATATAACATAATTATTGATCTCCAATGCATAATCACTTCAATCATCCCACTTCCTACTCAATCTATTAAACATTATTTGTCATTTTATTCTTGAACACTTATTTTCTTTAACATGTCATTTTCAGTATCTTTTTTATTAGAAATATAACCATGAATCATACAAAATTGATGTTTATTTTCTTTATATTCCCCCTTAAGAAATCAATTATCAAAATTTATATACATTTCACATTTAAAATATTCAACATTTGATGACACTATTGGGATACCATTATTCTCATCCATTTCATTAACTGTACTTTTCATTTTCATTTTCAGTTACTTACTTTTTTCCATTCTTTTCCACACCCAAAAAATATTTCGATCCATCTATGATATTCCCTTGAGTGCCCCTTCCCAAATTCATGACATATAAGAAGCTGAATATTCATTCTTCCATGGTTTCCACAACATGAATACTCAGTGAACTCTATCATTATATTCTTTGTTGAGTCTGATAGATGGTTAAGATGAAAGTTTTTTATCATATAACATGATATATTAATAGTCATAATCAAAAAATATTTCATTCTAGCCATCATCCAATTTGGTTTCCCATAATCTTCAAATTTTATATAACATTCAATGTTAACCTAATTCTTTATGGTTACCACCATTTAATAAAACCAAAAATCATAGTGTGAGAAACACTAATCGTAGTGGAAAACCACATAATAATGAATAAATTACTTATAAGATGTATAAATAATGACACATTATTTTTAAACATTGAAACCTTGGGTTTATATTTGGTTATTCATAGTAATTATCTATTAAAATCATTCATGATTGTTCGTAAAGTGATTGTGAATTTATAATGTATATCAACTAGGAGTGTCAAACTATTTTTGTAACATTTTTTGTTGTCATGAACAGGGTGATGATTGTTTCTAGTTCAATGAAACCTCTTATGAGTTATTAACCATATGCAACTTTATTCTATATCCACATCCACATATAGTATCATGATCGGTATTTCATTCCATGGAAACCACTTTATCTATTACATAAATTATAGGATATTTTCATATACCTTAACTCATCCATAGATGTATCTTTATTCAGATACCTAGAAATATTCTTTGAAATATCCAAATGCATCTCAATAATAATTTCTCATTCTAGATTACAAGGCTTAAATAAGATTATCCAATGATACCAACTAGAAAAACCAAGGCATTTCATAAATAGATAGTATATAATTTTTGACAAATATTCAATAAACTAGACAAAAAATTCCTTAGGACTATAATATTTTAGTGTATTAAGAGACAAATTATACAATATTCTAATTTGGTGAAATATATTTGACATATCCCATAAATATATTACCTTTTAGTACTCTATGAAAACATACCCTACTTGAAACAAATTTTCACAACCCGGGGAAAGGAAACATAAGAAAGGGTGAGCTCAAATTCTCTATAAGATAAAAAATGGAAATACTTAAGCATAAAATGAACATAAGTGTATGATTACATTGGTATAACATTTAAAACCCATACCCTGCATATCCAAAATTATAAACATCAATCGTGGAATAATGATTGGTAGTTTATAAGACATTAATCATAAGTAAATTAAAGAACATGATCCATTAGATCATACTAATGGAATAAAATTTATATTTTATGCATATGTATATGAATAAAAAATAATTTCCATAATAGTCAAGGTTTAATTCCAAGGCAATCTTAGTAGAAGGATTCACTCCCAAAACTATCATAGTAGTCATGGAACATTACCAAGACCATCATATCAGAAAATATCCCTTACTAAACTAGGTTGACTCCCCATTTATATCATGTATATCTCGTGACATATAAATCATTAACAGATTCATTTGTGGGAGATATAGGCCCCACTCATCACATATTGAAAATTATACATATTTTTTCACCGATATCACAAAATATTCATCATATCATATCCCATGAAATGAAATTAGTTTTATGTACATTTAATCATATAAAATATTGGGTAAAATAAATATATTTTATAATCATTTAATCATATCATAACGTATAGAAAGAGAATCATGTTTGATTAAAATTTATTCATTGTAC
The DNA here is from genome assembly GCA_963277665.1 of Viscum album. Classification (NCBI taxonomy): domain Eukaryota; kingdom Viridiplantae; phylum Streptophyta; class Magnoliopsida; order Santalales; family Viscaceae; genus Viscum; species Viscum album. The sequence goes on along the minus strand of OY728147.1, from coordinate 1,493,573,368 downwards.
AACCCATGGAATAAAAATGGGTTTCATTAATATATATTCAATATAAAACATTTAAACAAGTAATAAGAATGGTATCCTTGGTTTTAATCCCTAGTAAAGGATAAGTTACATAAAATTATGTCACATTATATAGAGAATGATTTTTAAATATAAATTACATGGAATGTTTTTTTGAGGATGATTTCATTTCTTGGAAGATAATTTTTTTAGGCTAAAAATTCATAAAATATTTTTGAAATCATTTTCATTATAAATAATCTTGAAAAATTATAATGAATGATTTAAAAATCATTTAAAAACTTTATATTGTAAAATATCATTTCCTCTTTTATTTTTTTAAATTATAATACATTTTGAAAATACTTCTCATTAAAATAACACTGATAATGTTAACAGGAAGTTTTAAATACAATTTAATTCATCTCATTCGTGAAATATCCTATACACTTTGATTTTTTTAATTCATAATACATTTTGAGAAATATTTTATTTTAAAATAACATTGAAATATTATAAAAGAATCTTCAAAAAAATTACTGGGGAAAATAATGTTCATGTTGTACATGTTATACTGAAGATGGCTATCACATTTTAGGTAAAATCCAAGAAGAAACTATATGGAAAATGACATGATGATTCCATTGATTTTTTTTAAAAATCAAACATCATTAAAAATGACTTTAAAAAATCACTTTTTGAATTATAAAAACTTATTTTTAATTTATTTAGATAATATAGTTTTGGAAGAAAAAAGGTTTTTAAATAGAGAGACAAATAATAAGGATTTATCTTTTAAAAATTATTTTTGAAGTATTAAGTAAAATAGGGGATGAATATAAATGGAAAACATGTATTCTCACGATATTAACAAAGGTTAAGAAAATTAATGTGTTTCTTAAGATATGGATCACAATATTTTATCATCAGAAACATAATCATAATCAATCTAGATAAACAATGAGATAGTAACATAAAATCTTTACCACTTTGGTAACTTTGAATTGTAATCCCCGTGAAGGAATAACATTAAACTAAACATAAGATATAATTATTATAATGGAATTAATGATATTAAGTGTAAATTAGTTTGTATATACCCCTTATAAAATAATATAGGTTCATAAAATTATATATTTCTCAAGGAAAAAAAATTGGTACAAAATCCCTTACGACTATGGTGACATCAAGACCATAAACCCATTGAAATTATAATCCTATAATGGAAATATATATTCTTATAATTTTCATTTAAATCATCATAAAATATATTCATGGTCAGTATATTCACCACATAAATTAAGTAGGTGGTAAATATGGTATTTTTCTCCTAAAAGTAAAAAAGTGAGATGAAAATCCCTTGCCTTATGTTTGACGTCCAATGTATGTGTCCCAACCTCATGAAAAATAATTATAGGATTATTAAAGTAATATTAAAACCATAATTATATTTATAATATCATTTATGACCCTCTTATAACATTTTACCACCAATTTGTTAATAATATTTCATTGTTTTCATTGTTTCGGGTGTTAATTTCATTGTTTTCTCATATGTGTTTTGTAATTAATGCTCAAAATATTGTGTATAAAATATATATATATATATATATTATAATATATAAAATTATTATTATTTTATAAATATAATCTTAAGTTATTATATAAATTTTTATAACCATTTATAAAATATGGACATTAAAAATGAATCACATCGCTTCGTGGAGACTATAGGTCGTATGTACACAAGAGTGTAGATATCATTCCCTTTAAGAGTTAATGGGTGAAGAATTAGATGATATATGAATTTTCCAGAATTAATATCACATCACATATATTTTATATATTAATTAAGTTTTTCTTGATTACAATTAATATAATGTGTAAGTGAAAAAAGAATCATATCGCTTCACGAGGTAGCTGTCTACCATTCAAAGAAGTGAAACTATCAAATTTTAAATAGAATGTAATATAAAAATGTAATTTTAATATTAAAATTAAATATGTAAAATAATTTATTAAATATATTATATTTTTTAAAATCCATCATTTCATCTAGAATTGAATTGTTTCTATAGGAAATGAACTACATCAGTTTGCAAGATGGTAGTCCTCTGTACACATGATCAATAATTTTTTTCACATTTTATGGAATTGGATATGGATAAGTATAATTCCATAAATATAAAAAAAATATTTATAAGGTATATGTATCTATTATTATATTATAATTTTTATGAAATAATTTAAGGGGGAAAACAAATAAAAAAGAGAGCTTAGTGATGTCAATTACCTTTTCTTATAAAAATCACATTCAGAATTCTTATTAAGGACCCTAGTGTTTGTTTTTTTGGAAGAAAAAATTCTCTAGAACATGGATAAATATGTTTGGATGGTATTTATCTACATATTTTATAAAAAATATGGGTTGATAAGTTCAAATAAGAGAGGGTTAGTGGTGGCCTTTTGTAAGTGGTGGAAAAGAACCCACTTGGAAACTACATAGAAATTTACCAAAAGAATCCTAAAAATGTCATTCCTAAGGAAAAAATCTTCCATATTACCATAGATTCTAAATTATAAATATATGCTTTATATATTACCAATAAATAGTTGTTTTAAAAGTGTTATATTCATTTTACCCCTTATATTCTAAGTTTGCCACATGGTAAAAACATTTTCACCTTAACCAAGGTAATTTTTTTCTTCTATTTTCACTATTAATTATGGTGAAAAAATTATATTACAATTTTAAATACCCCTACCCTAGTATCTTGAATTTGGTGCCTTAATTAATTACAGTGGAAGCATGGACAATTTTTTACATCCCAAAGGACTAAATATTTTGGTATTTTTGTATAACCCGATACAAACCAAAGTTTTATATTACATACTGAAATGAAAAACAACATAGAAAATACTTTTGAAACATCAATAACTCTTATATTATCCCTAAAATTTATTCATAATATACATCTTCTCATCCTAGGGAATACAAAACATTATATATGGTTGAGGTCTGATTCTCACTAAGGGTAATAAATATAGTGGAAGCTTTCATAAACCTAAAAATTAATGTATTGTGAGTAACAGAAACACATAATAATAAAATGTAATCTTGGGCATAATATGGTAGGAATAAAAGGTGAATAAACAATTTCATATAAATAATCACATGAAAATTAACCATGAAGATTCTACTAATATAATAATCACATGATTTATCAAAAAATAATATCCTATTAATAAAAATTATAATTTCGTACATCATAAACATACCATCAAGGCCTCATCTAAGAAGTATAAATAAATTGTTATGGACTCAAAAAATCTTTCTAGTTTTTCCCATGACACCTACTAATGTATATAGTGGTTATAGTAGGCCCCACCTATCACTTACTAGGTCGAATGCATTCCTCATAAGTAGAATAATAAATTTAAGAAGATAAAGTTAAATGAAATTTCTGCATACCATTCTAAAATATTTGAATCATAATTATAGAATAAAATTATCTAATAAAATCATTAAAATATTCTTGAGGGGAATACCCTTTTTACTTTTCGGAGAAGAGTTATTTTTGGAAAAATCATTCATATTTTTCATAAAATAAGATTGTAAAAGTGTATATCTCAGAAAAGAAAATGGAAGGATAGTTAAATTATATTTCAGGTATAAATAATCCCTAAATAAAGTGAAATCATGTAAAAATATTTTTTAATAAACATTATAAATGGTCCTCTCATTTGCAGTTTAAGAGAAAATAAAAGATTATTTAAGGCATAAAAAGGATTAATTGTTTACATAAAACGATAAATGTTCTAATATAGTTTTTCATGATACAAATTTTTTCTTAGAAAAATATTGGTGGCTTAAAAAAATTTATGTAGTGTACTTGAAAAAAAGTAATAAATTGGGAAGATATCTATTATTGGGATAGCTTATCAGGAGGAATTAAAAAGGGTAACTTTATAAAAGATGTGTATCCCAATAAAAGAAAGATAAACTGATCTAGAAAAATGAGTTTGGAACATTTAAAAATAATTTATAATAAGTACAAAAAATAATTAATAATTAAATTGTGGTAAAGAGATAGAAAGTGTAACACAAAAGTAAAAGTATAGATTTAGGGAGAATGCCTTACCGCTTTGAAAACAGTCAAACTCTATGCCCCATAAAATTGAAGATCAAAAAATTAAACATTTAATACCATATGACACAGATATTTATGATATTATACATAAAAGGTAACTATACATTCACCACACATAATAAATTGTAGTGAATAAGGCATGTCTCATAGAAATAAAGTTGAGATGAGAAAATACTTAACTTGTGTCTAAAAGTGTTCTGCAATTGTGCTTAATGTTTAGGGTAATAAAATAAAATCCATTAATAAATTAATTCAGAAACTTCTATATATTTATTTTATTTGGTATAATTTTATTTAATTCATTTATTTCATCTTTGATGAGTTATAAGATTCAATTTCATCATTCGGAAGTGTTCATTTCCATGGATTTCATGATTGGTTCACTTGAAAACGTGTATGAAAGATCATATGAAATGAAAATAAATATCTAGAAATGAAGTTATGTGTTAATAATTAACATACATATTAATAGGTGGTTATATAATAAATTTGGCTATTTGGGTGGAGGATGAATCATTAGATAAATCATTAGTGATAAGCATTTAGATTTTTTTGACATTTTTTCGCTCATCGTGAACTTATTTTGTTTTATTAATTAAAATTATCTATATATATTGGTTCCAAAACATTATATATTATGAAATACATATATTAAAATTGGGTTAAAATATAATATCATATTTACGACCATAACTGATGAATGAATTGAAAAATGAAAACATGTCATCAACGAAAGTGGTAAATCAGCTCCTCACTAAGTATGTTATCATCATTAAAATAAGATTAAAAGGAGAGGAGACTTAATGGTGGATTTCACATTAAAATAGTAAAATTATTTTATATAAAATATTTTTTATTTATCCTATTACTTTTTAAAAGGGAGGTTATGGAATTAAAATAAAGGAAAGGAAATTAAAAAGAAAATATAAGAAAAAAGAGGACTTTTACCTCTTGAATTCTTCTCCTTGAGGACCTCCTTAAGGGGATTTGAGTTGCTATTTTCTTAAGAAAAAGGGATTGTAGAAGTGTGGGATGGTTTTGGGAATATTAATGGGAATAACTTGAACAAGGATAAAATTTTGAAAGGTTTGAGGAGAACATCTGTTTTAGGGTGGTATTTATAGTGGAGGAGATGTGTATTTTTTCATCATTTTATTCATTAGTTTGTTATTTTTATTCAAAAATATGTGTATATTAAGAATTATTAATAATATACTAATATAATGTTATATATTTCAAGATTACGGTCTTATATCATACATACATAATATATGACACAATAATTCATGTATTTGTTAAATACCATAAATTTTTGTATTTCACTATTCACCAAAATTTCAACTACTTTGGGGAAAAACCTAATTCAATCCTGACAAATTTTTTTATTTTTATAATTAAAAAATGAACTCAATTTTAGGAAAATAATTTTATAAATATGATAAATATTATAATTAAATAAATTAATCATTTACTCAAAAAAATAATGATTGTAATATTATAACTATTTTGATGACACATTGAAAAATTCATAAAGTATCATTAAATTATCTTATAATCATAAGAAAATAAAATAGTAGTTTATTAATATATTTTATTAAATCAATTTTCTTTTAAATTGATATATTAGTTTTAAAATTGTAAATAAACATTTCTGTTTCCCAGAAATACAAAAAAATAATTTATTGTTTTTACGAAATTTATTTCCTTATTCAATGATATAAATATAACATATTTTCATTTATAAGATACCAAAGTTTTATTTATACTTAAATGGGTTAGTTTATTATTATAAATTTCAAATTAATATTCTTAATGGTCACAATATTATTCTAAAGGTCTCATTATTGTTCATCAAAAATTAAAATTATCAGAAAATAACAAAAATTAAACCAAAGAAAATTTTGATTTTACAATATCAAAAATAATTTTTATCTTGTAAAATATATTTTATAAAAGTTTCATAATTTATATTTAAAACTATTACTCTATTAAAAGGTTGTAAAAGAATGGTTACGATAATATAGCCATTTTTATATGTAAAACTACATTTTCTCTTATCTTATGTATGTAAAAATATTTTGGATGAATGAAAAAATATTTGATTGAATATATAACATATTAATTTTTGTAATATCATCCAATAATAGTGTTTAATTTAATGTATTATTATAAAATGTAAATTTTTGCATAAAAATAGTTTTTTATAAAAATACTTCATTTATGTTCAATTGAATTTCATTTCTAATTAATTGGAAACAAATAAATTAATTTTATAAAATTGTGTAATATATATTTTCAAAATTTACATAATCTCAATAATTACATCAATTCCCAACATCTATGAGACAACAATATTCACTAAATAATAATATTTAATCAATTTCTGAGTGTGTAAGCTATCGAAGACGATAAATTTTAAAAACATTTGCATATCATAATTTCATGGGGAGTTCCATTATTCTCTCTATTAATAAATTAAATCCTCAAAATTTAGAATTCTAATTAAAAATCAAAGGTTGATACTTGAAAATTATTTTTTGGTAAACCCATATCGTAAATAGGGTTAATAAAATATCCTCTTTATAATTAGGAAATATAATATAAAATTTCACCACAAAACATTCATTATTGGTAGGAAATCATTTTTGGATAGAGATAACATAAAAATAGAAGATAAATGAAAATATAATGTTTTAATGGAGGGTTATAGAGCACATTGTCATGATAATGTTCACCATCGCAAAATTATAAATCTTTTGATCGGTTAAAAAACCATTATTTTCTTAGAAATAAATGTAAATGGTCAAAATTTCTATTCCAAAAAATATTTCCAAGAGTTGAAGAAATATTTTAATATTTATAAAAAATTTCTTGATTACTCTCCATGTGATAATTATTATTTCATACATTGTTTGTTCTTCTATCTATTTTCACTTCTTCCTTCAAAACCAAAAATGAAAGTTCAAAATGAATTTTTGATACCCAAATTACTTTTATAAACTAAAAGATCCACAAAACTTTTCATAAGTCTTTAAATGTTTATCAAAATCAAAATGGATAAAACATGTTGTCCAATATGATAAATCATACTTTAATCATAACCAATAATATCATTAATAAATTCCAAAATTTGCTGACCTTATGATTGATCCAAAATATGTCTTTCCAAATTCAAAGACCAAAAAAATGTTGAAGGATGGTCACTAAATTTATAAAAGCAACTTTACATAAGGTTTACCCAAATAATGTAACTCTTACTGTCACAAACTAAATATATGAATACCTTAATTTCTTTTAATATTTTATGAAACATCCATGCTTCCAATTCCTTAAAAAATAAGTTATTCTATACAATCCATATATATATATATATATATCTTATGAATTATATAAACACGGAATTATTGATAAAATAGTCAAATAACATAATTTCTAATTCCAAATGTTGAAATATTAATCAGACATGTTCATATAAAGTAGTAGCATAAGCTTTACCATGAACTATTTTATTATTCTGAGCAACAGTCCCTTGACACATGAGACATTCATTTTCATAGTTCCCCATATTAGTATAGTTTAAGCATTGAATATTTGAAAATTATTTCCATCTCTTAAAATCCTGAGCATGGTGGCCTTTTTATCCACAATAAAAATCGTATTCCTCTTAAGAATATACCAAGGTGATTCATTCCCCAATTATCACATGTGGGAAAATAATTCTTTCCCAACTTCCCTTTATCCAAATTCTTCACGCTTCCCTATTCTTCCCATTTTTTCTTATGAAGTAAAATTTCATAGAAAACTATTTCTCCTTCTTGTTAGAACATGATACTATGTCTTTAGATGATGGGAATGTTCTAGAGACTATTACCCTTTGAAATAATGGATTAAACCCATTAATTAATATTGAAAATATTCAATTAATTGATTATTAATAATATAAAGATAAATTGTTAACATTGAAAAAAATATTTTTTTCTAATACTAATTGTTCAAGGTAATATAAAAAATTAATGGGATATATTTATTATCCAAATTATATTTATTTTTAATAACATTAATTTCTTATCTCCACTGAAAAAAAAATTACTACCTCATTTTTGTGTAAATATTTAATATACATAATTTTTGAATCAATAATTAAAATAAAATACTAAGACTACGATAAATCCCCTATATTTAAAAATAATACTTATTGTTGAATATATATTCTATAAAATACAAAATTAAAAATGTTATATGTATTAAAACATGAATGTGAAAACATTAACATCACTTTAAATAAAATATTATAAGTGTCATAATATTTTTTATATGGATACATGTGGTCAATAACTAGCTGTTTGGATGATTATGGTCAAGATTTACTTAACCAATAGGATTTTGAAGCTATTTTTTTCTTTTAATAATTATTATCATTTTAGTAAAAAATATTTTATTTATTTCTCATTAATTAAATAATTTTCGTATCATCAAAGTTTAGGACTTTGAGATAATTATTTATTTCCTAAAAATTAAAAAAAAATACTATGATAAAGAAAAACATTTTAGATTTCACATTATTATTTATAGTTTATTATATATTCTATATAACCTTATAATAAAAATTAGATAATTATTAAAATTATTGTATGACATATTTATCTGTTCCTTAAATAAAATTAATTAAATGACCTAATATCATCCATGTGGCTTCCGAAAAATATAGTTTCGACCCAAGGATTATTTAGTTTGAACAAAACTCATTAATTTATATTAAGAAAAGACTTATTGTAACTTTATTTTATTATTTTTACCCATAATCTTATGATTTACCCTTTTACCATATTAATAAAAATTTCTGAAGTTACTATTCTAAATGCCCAAAAATAAACAAAATTTACTTACAAAATTTGGAACTAATGATTCCAAATAGAGAAACCATTTTTCAAAATTAGAAACATAGAATTTATGTAATTATTTTAAAATTTCTCTCATTATTGGAAAAAGAAAATGATCTATAAAATTTAAAACATTACGAAAGACTGAAATATTTTTATATCTAAAATCAATTTAAAATAAATTTTGTAATGACCCGTAAATTACATGTATTTTTTTAAAAATTATTTGGTATTATTACAAGTTTGCGAAAATTGACAGTGCATGATTTCGAGGCCTCATGTTCCCAAAATAGAATTTTGAACTTTTTTTAAGGAACATTTAGTAAATGTATGAACAAAATTTTCTAATTTTTAAATCGGTGCTCAAAATTGAAATTTTAGAGCGCCATTGAATCTTCAGTGCCTCGATTCCTTTAAGAGAAGCTTCACTTCGACTACATTAGGTCGGGAGAAAAGGATAAATTTTTAGGCTTTACAAAAAAAATTTATCAAAGTTATTTTATTTCTTTTATGTAACTATTGGGCAGTAGTGGAGGGAACCATGATTTTTCAAGCCAATTAATGGCTTGAATATTTTGTTTTGTAACCTCGATGTTGTAACATTAAATTCAGTTCATAAATGAACCTCATTAATGTCACGAAACACGTTTAGATCCTACATATATTTAATAGAAGCTTAGGTGTGGGATTTTGGCACGAAGTTGATGAACCTCTGGCGAAGTGTTGCTGTGAATTCCACCAAGGAATGGAAGCTTGGACGACAATGTTGGTGGAATTGAATTGGGAATGATGAACATCGGTGCCTTCGTCAAGTGAAGATTCTCCTTCCACCACCATGAAGTCTCCAACGAAATCCTAGGTAGGGGTTTTGTTTATTAATCTTTATCTTTTATGAATTGAATAATATCCCACTTGTTATACTGTTAACGCAGAGGGATCAGGCCAAACAAATAAGGCCGAACCCTCCACCACGTCATTCATATTGTGTTATTCGAGGGAAAAATTTTCCTACACGATGAAAATCCAAAACCGGTAGGCATGCAATAGTGGAGGCTTCCCGGGAGGCCCATAGGCATGTCCGAAAGGAAGAACGGTCCATCAGAGCCCACTCGGTGGCACAAGGAAGTTCGGTCGGCACAACACCGATGTTGTGGTGCCAGAAACTAGTGCTAGTAGGCTAATTCAGTGGCTGGCACATGCCGGCTGTATAAGGAGGTGGCACCGCTCTGGAAGTGGGGGACAGACAGGCGGTCGACTCTTGGCCAGCCGTGGAGGAGGAAGGCGGCGCACCATCGCACGCCGCTGTGGGAAGGTCGTGTAGAAGGAGGGTACTCGCTCTATGCTTGTCATGAGGGTGATGAGGTGGTGCCACCTGGTGCCACCATTTAAAGAGTCATTCGAAAGGCGAACTGTGTTACCCCTGCGCCAGTTGCGCCAGCCGGCGGGTCTCACCATAGAGGCACAGCGCAACCGGGGTGGGTCGGGCCAATCTGTGGCATAGCCCAGCCAGGGCGGGCCATCTCGGTCTGCATCCCATCCCAACTGGACCGGTCGAGGCTGGTTCGGGCCGGACCGGTCTGGCCCGGACTGGACCCAGACCCCAATCGTGCCCTAATTTGCTTAAAAGGTCGTATCTAGTGAAATGAACTTATGTTTGAAGAACCATATATGGAACTGGGATCCGTGGAGTGAGAAGGTCCTTTTGAGATACTCCATGAGAGTTTTTGAGAATGTTGGCGTATGGCCAGGTTGGATCGACCCCGAATCCAACTGGGACATCAATACTAAAATGACAATAACTTAGAGATCGTGCATCTGGTTGACGTGCCATTTGTGTTGTTGGAACCCTTAAGACATGTAGTATCATTGGGTAACTTCAATGTCGGACTACGTGCTGTTTAAAATAGGACTGAAGGCTTGAGGAGCGGTTTCTCCCTGAAACAAGTGTACTATGTGTGGGAATCCAATGGATGGCTAAGACGTAAAGAATGAAGAGAGATTCTATGTGAATCAGCACCGAGCTATTCTCTGTGAATTATAACCTAGCAATTCTGTGTGAATAAACACCATGTGATTTTGTGTGAATTAGCACCAAGTTATTTGATGTGAATCAGCCCCAACAATTATATGTGAATCATCACCAAACGATTCGGTGTGAATCAACTCCGAGAGATTCTATTTAAATCAGCACCCAACAATTCTGTGTGAATCAGCACCCAATGATTCGGTGTCAATATGCACCTATCTATCCTCTGTGAATCTTGTGTGGGTTAGTACATATCAAACCTATGTGGGTCAGCTGCAGTGCCTCTTGACAAAGTAAGATGATCTAGGCTTACGACTAATCATCTATACTACTGTACACAGTTATAACTGTTTTGAGCTAAGTTTTTTCCTTGTTCTTTGTGATTGAGATCATTCTTTTTTGTTTTTCCTTTTTTGAATTATGATAGGCCTTCAGGGTTCTTGGGGTCCTTACTTGGTGTTGTTATACTCACCCCAGCATGGGTTTCTCCTGCACCTAGTTGTTTCTTATGAAGATGACGGGCATCCTTGACTGAGACTCAGGGGGGCTTGGACCAGATGGTGGATGGTGGTGATGGTTAACGCGAAGAGATGTGGAGACGATATGTACCTACACAACATGTAGGATCTATATTAGACGATCTTAGGATTTTTTTTTCTATTTTTTATTGCATTGTATCATTCAGTTGGGCTTATATTCCATCCCCTTTAATTTCATTACACACTTTTACTTATATTGTTTTATATTGTGGTTTTATCTTATTGTGTTCTTGGACTATGTGTTTGTACAGGTTTAAAGTAAATTCCTTCCCATTTCAGGGTTACACCTTTCCAGTGCTAGTCTCTAACCCATGGCCAATGAAACGCAGGCTCGGGGTAGTGACGTCATGGGCCCCTGGGGACAGGTCATGAAAAAGTGATATCTGATGAGTTAGTTATGCTGAAGAACTCGGACTCTGAACATTCCAATAAAGAAATATTATCAAGTGTTTTGAGTGTGGTTTTCAGTTCTAGGAGTCTAGTGTTGGTGTGGAGACCGACGTATCTATACACCAGACCCTGAATTCTTATTTCTTACTTAGTGCACAAAAACATTGATTGCATGTGTTTTGGAAATTTTTTTACATTGATCTCTTTTGTGTCATCTCATGAGGTATTACTTTTTGATTGTGGAGCACCGTTTCTTTTCAAGATGCCTCCATGTAGACAGAATTTTTAGATTACTAATAGAGTACTTGATGAGGGCCCACTGACCAACGAGGATTTGGTGTAGGTTCCTCTTACTATGTTACAACCTTTGGGTGGTTCACCAGCACCACCACCACCCATTGGGAAATAGTTTCCCCTAGCCCCACTAGCGTATGGTGCAAGCTAACTGAGCACGTTGCACAAGTTCCAATAGTAGAGGCCAGTGATGTTTCAAGGATAGACAAATCCCCAGGCAGTTGAGGACAGGTTGGAGGCTATGGCATGAGTTTTCCACCTTGTTGGGACTCCATTAGAGCAGATTGTGATCCTATCTTCTAGTCTTTTTCTAGGCATGATAGGAAGATGGTGGATCATGATGCACCAGTTACATGATGAGGTAACCCTCACCTGGACAGATTTTGACAGCCTCTTTAGGGCGGAGTTCATCCCAGTGACACTACTCTCTATGCGTATTCAAGTGCTACTGCACTTACAGCATGGCAACCTCATAGTATCACAGTACACAGCGAGATTCACTGACCTCTCATACTAATCCACTGACATGGTATGTGACCCATTCTTCAGGGCCCAGACCATTGATCAGGGTCTCTAGAGAGAGTTCAGATCATCGATTATATCAATGAATATTCCGATGTAGGATAGAGTGTAGAGACCCAAAGCTTAACGTACGTGGAAATTACATTACTTTTGTGGAATACTTAGTACATAACAAAAATACACACATAAGGACCATAATAGTTTAGTGTCTTTGGAAACTTGGAATATAATCTTCAAATCATGGTGAAAGATGTTCAACATATCCCATAAAGATCTTCCTTTTTTTACCTAAAACCTTTCTTTATATCCTGGGGAAAAGAAAACATAAAAGGGTGAGCTCAAATTCTTAGTAAGGGTAAACAAAAAAAATATCAATCACATCATATTCATAAGAACATAACATTTTGGAAATCTTAACCTGCAAAAGAGATCATAATATCATAACATGGGATAAATCATAGTAGTGAAATGTAATCCCAATAATCATAACTTAAAACATGAAACTTTGTGGCATACACACATAATCATAGATAATCATTTCTTATTAGTCAAGACTCATTGACAAGACTATATTAGTGGACAAAGTCCATTTCTGAACAGAGTTTACTCCTCATTTCAGTCCTATTTCACTGAACCGGTTTAACCTGCCGTTCGAGGCATGTCTATCTCATGAGATATAAAATCTTTACCCAATGCATTGGAGGGAGATATAGGTCCCACCTATCTCATAATGATACCATTCTTATGTGTTACACAAAATCATAAACCATACATCATAGCATAACCCATATAATAAAAATGGGAATCTTAAACATCGTGACATCATAAAACAATTCATATAAGATAAAGGAATTCATAAAAATATTTCCATCACAACATAATCAAATCCATGTAATAATAGGGATAGAAACATAACCCTATATTATCTTAGATGGAAAATAATTTTGATAAAACTCTTGAACTCCATTCTTGAGAAAAATATCCTTTCTACTTCAAAAACATTTTTCCTTTATTAGCATGTCATACAATTTTAAACTAATAGAAGTTGATTAAAAATAAACTTGAAAACTTGTAAAGGAAGATTCTTGGAAATAATGTTTTAAAAATCCATTCATTCCGTATAAGTTAAAAAAACATTTTTTCATACTTTTTCATAAAAGTCAAAAAATACCTCGTACGAAAAATGACAAAAGATTCCTTTCATATCTTTTACTAAAAACTAACCGAAGGGTAAAATTGGATTTAAAAAATTGTAGGTGTATGGAAATAATATTACATATTGAGGAAACATGGATGTGGATGGTAAAATATACCCCCAGTAAATTCCAAAGTATAAACAATCTCGGATAAAAATGAGATTGTGATATTTCCTTTACCTTAGGTCTGATTTGCTTCGTATGTGTCCGAACCTCCTGTATAATTATTTAAATAATGTCATTGACTTATTAAAGAATCATATTCATTGTTATGATATCATATATGTTTCACTTATGACTTTATATTACCCGTTCTTTTGTAAATTCCATGTTAAAGTAGTGTTTTGTGTAAAATCATTTAATTTATCGTATGTGTTTCGACTTGTCGTTCTTGATATTATTACTTATATCCTGATTTACATAATTCCAGAATGTAAAACATGATATATATGTAATATATATTTATAATATACATATATATATTATAGATCGATAAAAGGAATGAAATACACCGTTCATGGAGACGGTAGGCCGTACGTACGCATGAACGATGTTTTCGTTTCCTTATTGAATTGAATGAAACTAAATAGATGACATACATATATGTATATATATACACAAATATAGTAGCATTATTATTTTATATATTCAATTATTATTCATTAAATAAACTTTATGATCATTCATGTATGGTTAACATGGAGAATGAATCTCATCGCGTCGTGGAGACAGTAGTCCGTACGTACACATGAGCGATGATATCATTCCCATAATTATTGAATAGAATTGGAGTGGATGGTATAATATATCAGAATAAGTATGATGTTATAATAACCATATATAGTTATTCTTTACACCATTATACCCATCCATGTAAGGTGTTGGTGGAAAAACAGATTTCACCACGGCGTGGAGACGGTATTCCATACGTACGCACACGTGGTGATTTCATTTTCCGTAGGATGGATAGATGGTGAAATAGGGTTGTTTCATACTTATAATAACATATCAGTATATAAGTTATACTGATGTTATTACTTAATAATGGAACAACTGAAGAAGAAGAAGTGGAAGAAGAAATAGTGTTGAAAGAATCAGTAACGGACATTACCTCTTCTTTGAAGCACCTCATTGAGACCTCCTCTTAGGGAACTAAAAATGGTCTTCGAAGAAGACCAGAACCTCTAGGATGTTTCTATGGAAGTGTAGAAGAGAATTTGGCAGGGTTTGGCCGAGCTTGAAGGATAAAAGTGGTGTGAGGAAGAGAGGGAGGAGGTTCCCTTTTATAAGGGAGGAGAGGGGCACCTTTGGAATAACAAAAAATATTATTTTATTATAAAGCCAAATTCGGTTTTAAATAGATCCAAATTGATTTATTTCAAATATAAGGTGGGGATGGGTCTAAATCCTCTAATCCAATAGAATTTAGACAAGTTTAGGTTCCTATTTTAACCTTATCATTTAGATTTAACATTAAGTTAGATAATTTTACTTTTACCGTGTCTTTATGTGTTCTTACACTATAAGGTTAATAAACTTACTATAAGAAGAAAAATGAACACCAAGTTGTTTATTATTAATATATATAACCTTATATAAGTCATTTGGAAGAACATTATATTTTTATGAATAAAATAACAATTAATAATATAATATTTGTTTTAAAAACTATTTTATGTCAATTTTGACACTATTTAGTAATTGATTTTTGTGAAAATAATAACTGAATGATTAGTACGAAAAAAGTTAATTAAATCAATACTAACATTTCATTTTAACCTAGAAAATTATTGGAATTCATAAAAAGTCTCAAATTACTTTTATTTAGATATTTATAACATCAATTATGTCAATATTTCATTAATAAGATAATTACTGCATCATATTTGTGTCATAAATAAATTAACTTATTTAATGTGTAAAAATTACAAATAAAATACAATTATGTAGGAAATCTTTTTAGCTTCCTAATTAATATTTATAGTCGAATTTATCTTATGTATAACCCTATATTAAAAATGATTAACTTATTAAACTTTGATTTTAATTATTTTAACCCTTCTTTAAATAAATTAATAATAAATGTCCTAATCTAATCCAATTGGGCCTAAATGGTCATATTGTTTTCCTAAGGTTGTTTTTGGTCGAATTAAACTTATCCAATAGAATTAGGACATGTGTTATGGTAATAATAATATCATTTTTACCCTTAATTACCCTATTTACTTTTAACCGTGGTAAAAAAAGTAAAAAGTTACTATTCACCAAAAATTATTTTCATCTCGTTGAACCACATTTTACTTAATGACATCAACCGTGTCTCTCGGATTTTTGAAATTCCACTCACAAAAGTGGTAAAATTAAGTTTTATGTAAATTTGAAAATTCTCCTAGGAGGTGGGTAAAAGACGGTGAAAAGTTCAATGAAATTTTTATATATCTAAAATTATTATAAAATTACTCCAATGAATTACATTGAACTTATATAGGTATTATGTATCAATTTTGACCTAAAATAAATTTAAATAAAATAAATAATTATTTAAATAAAAAGTCGGTTTTTAAATAGTAACCCAGTGTTTTCACTATTCATCATAAATTGAAAGTTTTCATAAAAATACCAAAATTTCACCCTAGGTTAATTTCGATATTCCGAATCCGAAAATGAAGTCCATTTTGAAAAATAAAATTTATAAAATTTCAAAAATTGGGTATTTCTATTCATAACGACTAGTTTTAATAGTATTTTAATAGCATATCGTTGTTTAGCGAAACTCGGTATTGCATAAAACACACCCTATCGTGGAAGGTCACGATTGCGGGTAATGCAAGGCAAGTCAAGGATGCGTATTGTGCAAGATCCTTTTGGTGTAGCATACAACACAAGTAATTAATGAAATTAAAAAGAATATGTTTCATAGAATCTCAGGGTGTTACATTCTACCCCCCTTAAAATGAATTTCGCCCTCAAAATTCATCAGGGTAATAAATGGTTTACTACTTGAAAGTTTCTTTAATAGAAACCCACATCGTAAAAAGGAATACCAAAACCAATATTTAAAAACAAAAGTATGAAACTTAACGGTTACCCAAATAAACTAATCACTGGGTTTCCACATAGGTGAAAATATGGATATGGAAGAGAAATCTTACCATCATGTTCTAATGGAGAGTGGTAGAGAACATGGCTATGGAAAATCCAGCAATCACAAAGCCATAAATTTGTGATGATCTAAGGTACCATCTGATTCATCAGATATAAGGGCACTAGAACAACATTTTTGGTTTTCAATATCATTTCCCTAAAGTTGATGAAATTGGAAATAGAAGAAATACTTTCGTGATTTTGGTACGGTCTCACCGTTGTTCGTTCTTTGGATAATTTCCACTTCATCTCTTAAAGAAATGGAGTTGAATTTGTCATTCATGAAGTGTTAACAGCTCATGTGATAGAATCATGGGTCATTCCATCTATCTGAAACAAAAGGCTATAAAAGTTATCAAAAATACATAAGTCCATCTATAGTGAAATTAATCATATATGGTTCCTAAAATGGACTTATAATTCATATATCATACTACTTAATATAATAAAACTAGTTTCTACTAAACATGGACTTCCTGTAAGCCAGTGGTAGGCGATAAAGGTCAGTCGCACTTCGGTTGTGGGTTCGATTCCCACAGCCTTGTCTGACGCGATGGGCTGTCGCCCGTCCTGCAGGTTGTCCTTTTTCTAAAGCTATATTACTATAACATCCCATCAATAATATCGAAAAAAGTTATATCCTAACTTATGTCCAACATAATCCATTCCAATCTTTAGGATTATCTAAAATACTTCGGTCCAAGCTCATAGTATAAAGAAAATCATTACTTGAAATGTCACATAACAATCACGTGAATGCGATCATTTATCCCCCATATATCATAAGATATATCTTGTTAGTCAAATTATAAACATGTGAATAACTTAATCATGTATTCTATTGAAGAATGAATACCCATTTAACCTTAGTGATAACATGAATGCAGTTAAAAGTTACACTTTCCACAAACCAAAATCCTAAAAATTCATTATACTCAAACCATGATATCACTTAGTCCTTATATCAATCATGAGCTCATGAATACTGTCAAACATTTCATTTTCTCCTTATCCCTTCATTATACACATATCATCTGCTTTCCAAAATATTTGAATCACTTTTCATGGTTACCAGTACCTTAAAATTATTGAAAACCACAATAGAATAATACAAAAATATTCTAATACACAATAAAAGTACCTCAACAACATTATTCTTGAATACCAATACATAAACACTTCAATCCATCCTCTTCAATTATTGTCCTGGAATAAGTCCTTCCTTGATTTAGAAGTAACTTTTTAGGTCAGGGCATTGAGTTGGATAATTCCCATGTTCTCCACAAATAATACATTGAACTCCATAACAGTCTGTCACTCTATGACCCTTTTCTCCACACAGATAACACCAGTCCCTCCATTTCAGGTATTCCTCAAGGTTCTTCTTCCCTTCTTTAGAAATCTCAATCTTCCTTTCTTTATGCTCCTCAACATGCGAACATGCATAATAGTCTATCTTCCTCTTCTTTGATGAATTATGCATACCACTAAATTTTACCTTGTTAATCATATATCACGATGACTGATTCGGCATAATCACAATATCTTTCTCTCTAGGCATTACACAATTTTGTTGCTCATAGTCACCAATTTGTCCATTGGATTCAATGTTAACCGAATTCCTTCTAGTTCCCTCCATTAACTAAAACACAAAAAGTATTCTGTGAGAGGCAAAAATCATGCTAGGTAAAACAACATAGTAAAGGGGGATCACCCTCAATATCTAACATCTTAGGTTAAATTCTAATAACGTTACTGTAGTTCTAGGACTATATCCTATACGTATACTTATCCTTAGGGACATCCCTAGACATACCTTAGAAATATCTCTAGGGATCTCACTAACATTTTCTCATCCTAGTTTCCAAAGGTTGACTAAACCTTTCCTCTGATACCAACAGTAGATACCCGAAGATTAACGTACATGGACATTACATTACTTTTTCGGAATACTAGGTACATAACAAAAACACACACACAAGGACCGTAATAGTTTAGTGTCTTTGGAAACTCAGAATATAATCTTCTAATTGTGGTGAAAGATCTTCAACATCTCCCATAAAGATCTTCCTTTTTTTACCTAAAACTTTTCTTTATATCCTGGGGAAAAGAAAACATAAAAGGGTGAGCTCAAATACTCAGTAAGGGTAAACAAAAGAAATATCAATCACATCATATTCATAAGAACATAACATTTTGGAAATCTTAACCTGCAAAAGAGATCATAATATCATAACATGGGATAAATCATAGTAGTGAAATGTAATCCCAATAATCATAACATAAAACATGAAACTTTGTGGAATACACACATAATCATAGAGAATCATTTCTTATTAGTCAAGACTCATTGCCAAGACTATCTTAGTGGACAAAGTACATTTCTGAACAGAGTTCACTCCTCGTTTCAGTCTTGTTTCACTGAACCGGTTTAAACTCTCATTCCAGCCATGTCTATCTCATGAGATATTAAATCTTTACCCAATTCATTAGAGGGAGATATAGGTCCCACCCATCTCATAATGATACCATTCTTATGTGTGCCACAAAATCATAAACCATACATCCTCGCATAACCCATGTAATCAAAATGGGAATCTTAAACATCGTGACATCATAAAAAAATTCATATAAGATAAAGGAATTCATAAAATTATTTCCATCACAACATAATCAAATCCATGTAATAATAGGGATATAAATAAAACCCTATATTATCTTAGATGGGAAATAATTTTGAAAAAACTCTTGAACTCCATTCTTGAAGAAAATATCCTTTCTACATCAAAAACATTTTTCCTTTCTTAGCATGTCATACAATTTTAAACTAATAGAAGTTGATTAAAAATAAACTTGAAAACTTGTAAAAGAAGCTTCTTGGAAATAATGTTTTAAAAATCCATTCATGCCGTATAAGTTAAAAAAACATTCTTTTCGTACTTTTGTCGGAAAAGTCAAAAAAATACCTCGTACGAAAAACGAAAAAAGATTCATTTCATATATTTTACTAAAAACTAACCGAAGGGTAAAATTGGATTTAAAAAAATGTAGGTGGATGGAAATAATATTACATATTTAGGAAACAAGGATGTGGATGATAAAATATACCCCAGTAAATTCCAAACTATAAACAATCTCGGATAAAAATGAGATTGTGATATTTCCCTTACCTTAGGTCTGATTTGCTTCGTAAGTGACTGAAACTCCTGTATAATGATTTAAATAATTTCATTGACTTATTAATGAATCATATACATTGTTATGATATCATATATGTTTCACTTATGACTTTATATTACCCATTCTTTTGTAAATTCCATGTTAAAGCAACGTTTTGGGTAAAATCATTTAATTTATCGTATGTGTTTCGACTTGTCGTTCTTGATATTATTACTTATATCCTGATTTACATAATTCCATAATGTAAAACATGATTTATATATAATATATATTCATCATATACAGATAAATATTATAGATCGATAAAAGGAATGAAATACACCGTTCATGGAGACGGTAGGTCGTACGTACGCATGAACGATGTTTTCGTTTCCTTATTGAATTGAATGAAACTAAATAGATTACATAAATATATATATATATACACACAAATAAAGTAGAATTATTATTTCATATATTTCATTATTATTCATTAAATAAACTTTATGATCATTCATTTATGCTTAACATGGAGAATGAATCTCATCGCGTCGTGGAGACGGTAGTCCGTACGTACGCACGAGCGATGATATAGTTCCCATAATTATTGAATAGAATTGGAGTGGATGGTATAATATATCAGAATCAGTATGATGTTATAATAACCATATATATTAATTCTTTACACCATTATACCCATCCATGTAAGGTGTTGGTGGAAAAACAGATTTCACCACGGTATGGAGACGATATTCTGTATGTACGCACGCGTGGTGATTTCATTTTTCGTAGGATGGATAGATGGTGAAATAGGATTGTTTCATACTTATAATAACATATCAGTATATAAGTTATACGGATGTTATTACTTCATAATGAAACAACTAAAGAAGAAGAAGTGGAAGAAGAAATAGTGTTGAAAGAATCGGTAACGGACATTAAATCTTCTTTAAAACGCCTCTTTGAGACCTCCTCTTAGGGCACTAAAATTGGTCTTTGAAGAAGACCAAAACCTCTAGGATGTTTCTATGCAAGTGGAGAATAGAATTAGGCAGGGGTTGGCCGAGCTTGAAGGCTCAAAGTGGTGTGAGGAAGAGAGGGAGGAGGTGCCCTTTTATAAGGGAGGAGAGGGGCACCTTTGGAATAACTAAAAATATTATTTTATTATAAAGCCAACTTCGGTTTTAAATAGCTCCAAATTGATTTATTTCAAATCTAAGGTGGGTATGGGTCGGAATACTCTCATCCAATATAATTTAGACAAGTTTAGGTTCCTATTATTACCTTATCATTTAGATTTAACATTAAGTTAGATAATTTTACTTTTACTGTGTCTTTTTGTGTTCTTACACTATAAGGTTAATAAACTTACTATAAGAAGCCAAAAGAACCCCAAGTTGTTTATTATTAATATATATAACTTTATATAAGTCATTTGGAAGAACCTTAGATTTTTAGGAATAAAATAACAATTAATAATATAATATATTTTTTAAAAACAATTTTATGTCAATTTTGACACTATTTAGTAATTGATTTTTGTGAAAATCAAAACAGAATGATTAGTTCAAAAAAACTTAATTAAATAAATACTAACATGTTATATTAACCTATAAAATTAGTGGAATTCATAAAAAGTCTAAAATTACATTTATTTGGATATTTATAACATCAATTATGTCAATATTTCATTAATAAGATAATTACTGCATCATCTTTGTGTCATAAATAAATTAAATTATTTAATGTCTAAAAATTAAAAATAAAATACCATTATGTAGGAAATCCTATTAACTTTCTAATTAATATTTATAGTCGAATTTATCTTATTTATAACTTTATATTAAAAATGATTTACTTATTAAACTTTGATTGTAATTATTTTAACCCTTCTTTAAATAAATTAAAAATAAATGTCCTAATCTAATCCAAGTGGGCCTAAATGGTCATATTGTATTACTAAGGTTGTTTTTGGTCGAATTAAACTTATCCAATAGAATTAGGACATGTTTTATGGTAATAATAATATCATTTTTACCCTTAATTACCCTATTTACTTTTAACCGTGGTAAAAAAAAGTAAAAAGTTACTATTCACCAAAAATTATTTTCATCTCATTGAACCACATTTTACATACTGACATCAACCGTGTCTCTCGGGTTTTTGAAATTCCACTCACAGAAGAGGTAAAATTATGTTTTATGTAAATTTGCAAATTCTCCTAGGAGGTGGGTAAAAGACGGTGAAAAGTTCAATGAAATTTTTATATATCTAAAATTATTATAAAATTACTCCAATGAATTACATTGAACTTATATAGGTATTATGTATCAATTTTGTCCTAAAATAAATTTAAATAAAATAAATAATTATTTAAATAAAAAGTCAGTTTTTAAATAGTAACCCAGTGTTTTCACTATTCATCAAAAATTGAAAGTTTTCAGAAAAATACAAAAATTTCACCCTTGGTTAATTTCGATATTCCGAATCCAAAAATGAAGTCCATTTTGAAAAATAAAATTTATAAAATTTCAAAAAGTGGGTATTTCTATTCATAACAGCTAGTTTTAATAATATTTTAATATCATATCGTTGTTTAGTGAAACTCGGTATTGCGTACAACACACGCTATCGTGGAAGGTCGCGATTGTGTGTAATGCAAGGAAAGTCAATGATGAGTGTTTTGCAAGATACTTTTGGTGTAGCGTACAACACAAGACATTAATGAAATTAAAAAGAATATTTTTCATAGAATCTCGGGGTGTTACATAGAGTGCATGATCAAGAATTATTGGTGAAGATCTTCTTAGTTTAGGAGGCATAGACGATGAGAGCCACCCCCTGAAGAAAGGTAGCTGAGTCATCTGCAGTGGGCAGTAGGAAAATGACGAAGAGGTCCAAGTGGACCAGACCATCTGGAGGTGACCATAGGATGTAGGGTCGGAGGTGCAGAGCTCTCGAGGTAGAGGAGGTCAGATTTGAGGCATAGTGTCCTTCATGTGCAGTGGGTAAGGCCACATGACTCATGACTTCCCGACCTGTCATTCCGACGATCAGTAGACAGTCGAGGGACCACCAAGTAAGAGGCAGAGATTCGAGCGAGGAGGTTTGTAGAGTGGTGGATGCGGCAGTGGAGTAGACATTGGGTGGTGGTTTGAGGTTCTATCACCACCACCACCAGGTGGTCCACCCCGACCACAGGGAGCAGGTGGACATGGTCGAGCATAGCTACAGTCAACAGAGGCCTATTATAGCGTCGCTTCAGATATGACTAGATATACAATCTGTATCTATTACAACCTAGATGCAGAACTTATAGACACAGGTTCTAGTCACTCTTTCATTACCACATCACTTATTCAGAGCTCGGATATTCTGATGGATTTGTTGGCTCGATCCTTGCGGTTAAAGACTCCTACGGGAGAAGCTCGATGATTAAACAATGGTGTAAGCAGTGTGAGCTCACTCTAGGAGGCGAGATCTTTGACTGGGATCTTCTATTAGCAGCATCAAGGACTTACGATGTCATCTTGGTTATATACTGACTATCTACAGTCTAGGCTCAGATCTACTAGTTTAGGTACAAGGTGAGGTGTGTCTGAAAGGATGGGATCATGTTTACCTTCACTGGTTAGGAGGAAACCATTAAAGACCAAGATGGACTGTCTCAAAGGAGGGTGTATCCGATTACTCTTTAGTTGGCCAGCCTCACCCTCAGAGTAGTTGACGCAAGGATTCTGAGTTATCTGGTAGTGGTGGACCAGTATGCAAATGTATTTTCTGATGATGTTCCAGGACTATGTCCTCATAGAGAGGTATACTTTCACATCAACATGTACCCCAGAATGGCACTAATATCTACACCAGCATATCAGATGGCTCCTGTGGAGCCTTGTGAGTTGAGGGTAAATTTTGAGGACTATCAGATAAAGGTGTTCATAAGGCCCAGTATTTCTCCATGGGAATCCCCAATCTTGTTCTCCAAGAAAGAATATGGGTGTCTAAGGATTTGTGTAGACAATCGGAGCCTGAACCAGGTGAAGGTGGGGAACAAGTATCCTCTACTGAGGATCGATGATCTCTTCAACCAGTTGAAGGGAGCTTATTGGTTTTTGATGATAGATCTCAGATCAGATTATCACCAGCTCAGGGTATGGGATGAGGACGTATTTAAGATAGCCTTCAGATGTTGGTATGGCCATTACGAGTTCTTGGTGATGCCTTTAAGTGTGACCAATCCTCTAGCAGTGTTCATGGGTCTCATGAATAGGATCTTCCAACCATACATCGATTGCTTCATAGTGGTCTTCATTGATGACATATTGATATACTTAGCATCGGAGGAGGAGCACACCACGCACCTGTAGATAGTTATAGATAAACTCAAAGAGAACTAGCTTTATGGAAAGATCTCTAAGTTACAGTTCTGGATACAGGAATTCCACTTCCTAGGGCATGCTATATTGGATGCTGGAGTCGCAGTGGATCCAGCAATGATAAATGCAATGCTTGCTTGGGAGCCACACAGGAGTGTGACCAAGGTGAGAAGTTTCCTAGGATTGGCTGGGTACTATAAGAGATTTGTACCTGAATTATGTAGGGAAGTGGAACCCTTTTCATCCTTGATGATGAAGGGGAAAACATTCTTGTGAATAGAGAAGTGCCAGTAGATTTTTCATGGGCTGAGGTAAAGACTGACGAGTTCCCCCCATCTTGAGGCTACTCGAAAAGGGCGATGGGTATGTAGTCTACTACGACGCATCAGGGACCAGACTAGGTTTTTTTCTGATGCAGGAGTGAGTGGTGATCACTTATGGCTCATGGTAGTTGAGATAACACAAGAAGAACTACACTACCCATGACCTGCAGTTTGTAGCAGTGTTCTTTACACTGAAGATGGGGCAGTACTACTTGATGGGTGAATAGATTACAGTCTACTCGGATCAGAAGAGTCTTAGGTATATCTTCTATCATAAGGACATGAAATTTAGACATCAGCAATGGCTAGAGTTCCTCCAGGACTATGAGTTTTAGATAGTTTACACTCTTTGGAAGGGGAATGTAGTAGGAGACGCACTCAGCCAGAGGTCTAGTCTACAGTTGTTGGGTTAGGCGACAGAGAAGCTAACCGCGTTTCTGTTATCCATCATGGATAATTTTGGATTTTCTTACCTCTAGTCAATGAATATCACTCCCCCACTTCTTCAGCGATTTCAGGAGGCTCAACTTGGGGATGTAGACTGCAAGGCTCGACGTGCTCATATATCCTCAGGACTGGCTCCTGAAGGATTTTATGAAGGTGAGGAGAATGTCGTCCTATTTAGAGGACGCACCATGGTACCAGTGACTCTATGAGAGGAGTTATTGAGTTGGTTCCATACATCCCATTTAGCGGTACATCCCAGATTGGTGAAGATGTACCAGGACCTCTGGCATCAGTACTAGTGGCTAGGGATGAAGAAATAAGTGTCAGAGTTTGTATCTCGTTGCCTCACATGTCAGGAAGTGAAGGTCTAGCATCAAGTATCAGTGGGCTTAGCTTAGCCACTTGAGTTTCTAGAGTGGAAGTGGGATGGTATCTCTATGGAATTTATGATAGGGCTAACACGTACATCCAGGGGAAACAATTCCATCTGGGTGATCGTGGACCAACTCACCAAGTCGTCCCACATCCTTCCCATCTGAGAGTAGGGATTAGAAGAGGGCTTGAGATTCCTCTATGTACAGGATACTGTGTGACTACATGGGGTGCCATAAATGATCGTCTCTGATCATGATGAATTTTTTATATCCCGCTTGTGTAAGGGATTGTAGGAAGCGTTCGGGGATCATCTACACTTGAGAACCATGTTCCATACACAAACCGATGGTCAGATAGAGCGGGCTATACAGACACTTGAGGTCATGCTTCATGCTTTTGTCCACGATTTTGGCCGCAGTCAGGAGGACCACTTGCCCTGGGTGGAGTTTTCATACAAAAATAGTTATCACTCCACCATTTTCATGCCTCCATTTTAGGCCTTGTATGGATGACCATGTAGATCACCTCTTTACTGGACAGACCCAGGGGATTCAGCACTTTTGGGTCCAGAGTTGGTACATGAAACCACAGAGAATGTGCATATCATCGAGGAGCGGATGAAGACTGCACAAAGCTGGCTGGAGTCTTATGCTGACAGGAGATGGGGACCCTTAGAGTTTGACCAGGGAGACCATATCTCCCTATGGGTCTCACCTCGATGAGAATTATAGAGGTTTGGTTGGGGTGAAAATCTATATTCTAGGTTCATCAGACCTTTCCAGATCCTCAACAGAGTAGGCATGGTAGACATACCATCTGGCTCTTCCCCCACAGATGCACCGGGTGCATAATGTTTTCTACGTGTCGCAACTGAGGAGATATGTGCATGATCCATCGCATGTGATCGACTAGGGAGAGATGTACATAGATTATTGGGAGATGTTTATAGAGTTATCGTTGGAGATAGAGTATTTGTTGGAGCAAGTTATTCATAGGAGGTCGATTTCCCTGGTGCGAGTTCTTTGGAAGCATGGGAATCTCCCGGAGAGCACATGGGATACGGAGGCTCAGATACATGCTCAGTACCCTCAATTGTTTCCCTAGTTTTTTTGTAGATTTCAGGGACAAAAAGTCCTAAGGTGGGGAGAATGTAAAGACCTGTAAATTCCATGTAATTGTTTTTAAATTATTTGGGATTATTATGAGTCCGTGAAAATTGACGGTTCATGATTCTGAGGCCTGGTGTGACCGGAATGAAATTTTGAACTTTTTTTATGGTACATTCCATAAACATACAGGTGGCGTTTTCTAACTTTTGAACTGGTTCTCAGAATTGATGTTTGAGAGCACCATTGAATCTGAAGCACTGAGATTCTCTTAAGGGAAGCTTCACATCGAAGACAGTAGGTCGGCATAAAAAGATAAATATTTAGTCTTTAAAAAAATAATAATATAATAACTTAAAAGAGTTATTTTATTTATTTTCAGTAACTATTGAGAAGCATGTGCGGGGCCCATGACTTGTCAATCCATTTAATTTCTTGACTCTTCTATTTTGTAACCTCAGAATTGTAACATTAAATTTAGTTCATAAATGAACCAAATTAATGTCCTGCAATAACTTTTGGTCCTCCGTCTATTTAATAAAAGCTCAGGCATGGGATTTTGGAATGAAGGTAAGGAACCTCTGGCGAAGTGTTTCAGCGACTTCCACTGGGGAATAGAAGCTTGGTTGGAAAATTCAGAGGAATCAAATTGGGAATGATGAACGTCAGTGGCTTCATCAAGTGCAGATTCTCCTTCCACCACTGCGACATCTTCAATAAAATCCACGGTATGGGTTTTTTTTATTAAAATTCATCATTGATGAATTGAATAATCTCCCACTTGTTATAATTCTAATTCAAAGAGCATGGGTGAAACGAACAAGGCCAGACCCTTCGCTGCTTCATAATGTTTCATTCTTCTTGGGAAAAAATTTCCAACTCAACAGAAAGTAGAAATTGTGAAGAACGCAATGACAGCGCCATCCTGGGGGGCCTGTAGCTATGTTTGGAAAGAAGAACAGACCACCGGATCCCACTCAGTGGCCCGTGGAAGTCCCGTAGGTGCGGCACCATCGACTGGTGCTGGAAGGTGAAGACGGCCGCTGGCACTCGTCGACCGCCGAAGGAGGCCATGCCGCCTGGCACCATGGCGTATGGACAGGCGGTCGTCTCTCGTCCGGTTGTGGAGGTGGGAGGCCACGCGTCGTCGCACGCCACGGTGAGAAAGCTGTGACTACAAATCTATGAAGAAAGAGGTGATCCACTCCCTATGGTCTTGTAAGTGACAATGTAGTGCCACATGGTGCCTCCATTTATAGAGATGAACGGGTCTTTGAGCCATTTGGGAGGTGGACCACGTGACCCCCACATGGGTCGCGCCAGCTGGAAGGCCGAGCCTCAGGGGCCCGGCCCAGCCGGGCCACGCTCGCAGCTGCCCAACCCAACTGGTCTGGTCGAGGCTAGTTCAAGCTGAGTCGGGTTGGTCCAGGTTGGTCTAACTTGGTTAGAGTGGACCCATTCCCCTCTCAGTCCTTGATATGATTAAAAGGTTGTATCTTGCGAACCAAACATCCATTTGACGAACCATATGCGGCGCAGGAATCCTTGGTTTGAGACGGTCCTTTTGAGATACTTCACAATATTTTTAGAGAATGTGGGATTACAGCCAGGTTGGATTGCCCCCAAATCCAACCGGGCCCTCGACACAAAAATGCCAATAACTTATAGACTAGGAATCCAGTTGGTGCGCCGTCTGTTGTGTTGGAACCCTCAAGACAAGAAAAATAATTTGGTAACCTCTATTTGAGAATTTGGGTAGGTTAAAATACAACTAATTTATTGAGGAGAGTTTTCTCCCTGAAACAAGCATACTATGAGTATGAATCTTGTGGGTGGATGAGACATGAAGAATGAAGAACAATTCTATGTGAATCAGCATCGAGCGATTCTTTGTGAATCAACACCAATTGATTCTGTGTGAATCAACACCCAGTGATTCTGTGGGAATCAACACCCAATGATTCTGTGTGAATCAGTAACGAGTGATTATGTGTGAATCCACACCCCACGATTATGTGTGAATCAGAACCTATCGATCCCTTGTGGGTCTTGTGTGGGTTAGTATCTATCGACCATGTGTGGGTCAGTAGTAGTGCCTCTTGACAGAGTAAGATGATCTAGACTTATGACTAATCCTTTGTACTACTGTACTCAACTATACATGGTTTGAGTTAACCCTTTTTTCTTGTGATTTGTGATTGATATCGTTCTTTTTGGTTTTTATTTTTGGAATTTTGAGAGACCTTTTAGAGTCTCGGGGTCCCTAATGGGTATTGTTATACACACCCCTGCTCGGGCTTCACCCGCACCTTATTGAGTCTTGTGCAGAAGATGGTCATCCTTAATTGAGACTCGGGGAACCAGGAATTGACAGTGGACGGAGGATACAGCTGACGTGGAGATCTATGGAGATGATCTATATCTACCCTTCAAGTAGGATCATTGGAATACAGTCTCAGGATCTCTTTCTTATTTTATATTGTATTATATCATTCTGTTGTGCTTGTATTCGGGCCCCTTTATATTCAGTACACACTTTTACTTTGAGGTTTCATTTTTTGTGTTTTTGGGTTGTGTGTTTGTACAGGTTTAAAGGAAATGCCTTCCCGTTTTAGGGATACGTATTTCTGGTGCTAGTCACGAACCCCTGCCCTATGAAAGGTGGGTTTGTTGTAGTCACGGCACGAGCCCCAAGGGATGAGTCGTGACAAATTCCAATGACCTACATTATATTAAATGACAAAAATATAATATTTTTTTCATGAAAACTATTTAATAATATAATTTCACCATATAAATAATTTTTATGGAAAAACATTCCATTAAAATTTAGTATATTTTTACTATTTATCAAAACATGAATTTTATCAGAAAAATATCAAAAAATCATCAAAATTAAATTTTTTTCCCTACTTCCGAATAATAAGATTATGTTCTCATTTAAAAATTATTAATGTTTCAATATTTCAATTTTTAATGGCTTCCCCATTGAAAGGGGAAACAATTACCCTTTTGAAAAAATATTGGGTTTTGTATATAAAATATATTTTATTAATATCCTATTACTAAAATATCTATTGGATGAATATAAAATATATTTTTATTAATTATTGAACATAGTTATTTAATTAATTTTATTTACTAATTGTAATTCACTTAAATTATTAGTACGTAAATAAAAATATTTCCTTTACATTTAAATGGTTTATATAATTGGTTTCGAATGAATTGACCATACATTTTCAGAATATAGTTATATTTATTCCCACTAACTTAATAGCTAGGTTATAATGGTAATTTTATACTAATTTCATCTCATAGTTTTTGAAACTCACGATTGTGTACAATGAAAGCTATTGAAGAAATAAAATTATTGGAATAGAATATTTCATAAAAGCATGTCGGTGTCACATCTAGAGAGCTTTATACCCAGTATATAGGATACTTCACCCATGTCAATCATTGAAAATAAATTTACAAAATACATATTTATAGAATGTAAATTTGGTCTAATATTCTCAATGAGTAGTATATCATCGTCATACAATATCATAAATACCAAAATACTCACAAGAATCATCTTGTGTAAACAATAGTCATCCATGATTCTAATGGAACCAAAATATTTTATTTCATCATGAATCTAGATTTTCCCAGCCCTGATATGATTTCTCCAATACATAAATAGAAAATTGAAGCATTAAAACCGTACTTGACTCCTTTAAATATTTAAATCCTTTAGGTCTTACCATACACATGAACTTGCATAAATTTTAATTGAGGGTAGTTTTTTTCTCCCATTAGATATATGTTATAATCATAATTTTTTGTTATGGAAATTAGTAACTAAATGGATTTTATCATCAGAACTCCTAAAAAGGTATATTCATATTAATTATGAGGAATTTTTTAGTAATAATTTTATAGTAAGAAAATTTTATAGGTATATAGTCTACCAGTCATGCCAAGTTTCTTTTAGAAAACCCAATTACACCTTATGCATCTCACCCCTTTAGGTGATTTGACTAAATTCCAAAATTAGATGGTGTATAAAAAATCATTTTAGATATCAAATAATTTATCCATCTCTAAAAATCCAAACACTTCATTTCCTATGAATAGGTAGTTGGTTCATCATCCAAAAAATACATCATAATAATTTTCCATATGAAATCCATATGTATCAGGTTCTCGATAAATATTACTAGGCTTGTACGGTTCTTATGTAATGTGAGTCATTCTTCTTACACAACCCTTTATAGAACCATCTCAACATCCATATAGGAAAAACATCATATATTTTTTTCTGGAACTTCTCTTAGATAAATATTACATACATTGAATCTCATTCTAATATATTACATCCCATGGAAACACTATGGTGGCCCAAAAACCACATTATGTTCAATTTTATTATAAAAGTATTATACTATAGTTTATTTGGTATAATAAAAGAAAAGAGATTTAATTTATTTAGTGTCAATTTTCAGAAAATATATTTTCATAAATATACTTAAGAAAACAAAATCCATATAAAATTTATATTGGGATGTTTCTTATTCCATATATCATATGGTTTGATTATGTTTTCCTTATATATAACTCAATTTAGTGGGAATTCCATGATTTCTTTTAAGTACCCTCATAATTATCTAATATAGTAACAATAACACATAATCTATTTAACCATTTCCATAGGGTATGATTCTTCTTCTTGGACACATTGTTCCAAGGTGGTGTTTTAGGTGGAGTGAGTGGTGGGCCAATTAAAAGTCTCTTATATGATCATTTAATTACTAGAATAGATATTCGCCACATTGATCCAATCATAGAATCTTAATAATTTTCCTAGATGATTCTACACCTCATTCTTATAATATTTAATTTTTTTTTAAAAATTATATTTGTGTATCATTAGCAACACATAACCATACTAACTAATGTCATTATTAAGGATTAAAATTTACCTAAACCCACCACTTTCCTATATAATCATTTTTCTATATACATCACTATGTATAAGTTCAAGTAGTACACTATCCCTCTTAAATTTTCTACAAAAAATGTTATTTGTTCATTTTTGACAAGAGAAAAGATTCAGTATTTTTAAACAAATCATAATAAAATAGTTCCACTAATTCATCTATACGGAGTCTTTGAATGTGTTTCCCACTTATATATCAATAGAAACAATGGAAAAGTTAAACAGGGATGGAATCAACCTTTATATTATAATTTTGATTTTTATAGACTATATTATCCATATCTTGAATATATACACTATTTACCATATTCTAAAATCCATAAAATATTTCATTCACATATTCAAAATAATACATGTTCATAATTATAAATAAAAATCCCATCTTATTTGATTAATATGATGAAATCTAATTGATTCTGATTATATTAACATAATTATAGTTCTATAATTACAAAATTAATCTATTAGGAAAACATATATCAAATGTTCCAACTTCC
This sequence comes from Viscum album, assembly GCA_963277665.1. Classification (NCBI taxonomy): domain Eukaryota; kingdom Viridiplantae; phylum Streptophyta; class Magnoliopsida; order Santalales; family Viscaceae; genus Viscum; species Viscum album. Next base: position 1,493,540,962 of record OY728147.1, on the reverse strand, counting down.
ATTTCAACTACTCTTTCCTCATTACAAATATATAGATCCACTTAAGCATTCATTTATTGTCTTCTTCATCTCTGTTATCTATTATTATAAACAATATGTGATGTACAGATGATATCTAATAACCAATTAGTTATAGTTATGGAAATTTATTTCTATAAAATTCACATTCATATTATCATAATAGCTCTCTTTAAGAACACTTCTCAAATTTAATATAAAAATTTAGAATTCTTTTATTTGTAAGTATTATGAGATATATAAATATTACAAACATGATTCTATCCAAAATCCATAAAAGGCATGTCTATATGTGAGTATCTTATTTTATATCCTTTTATAACAAAATTCTAATTAATTTACTCTGACTAAAATTGATGAACCCATATATCATATCCTTTTAGTGATACAAGGTTCATATTTATTCATGGATTACATAGATTAGGAAAGTAAATAATTTATATTAATATCTTATATAGAATATTGTCAATAATATCATATATAACTCATAAATAGTTAAACTGGCCACCCTTTATCCTAATCAGTCGTATGGATTCACTCTACTCTATTAGTTTAGTATTCTAATGGTAATTATGATGAACCAACTCTGGATTCCAGCAAAATCAATACTCAATCCACTTCACCACTAACCCGAAGAGAATTCCCAATTTCCATGGGACGATGACAAGAACATGGGCATCAAAAATAAATTGTTTGGTAACATTAATAATTCAAAATATTACAATAACATAGTACAATGTGAAAAAAATAGTAAAATATATAAATCAATACATACATATCAACATACAAAGAGACACTACAAAAATTGACTGCAGATTATAACAACCCCAAACCCACCTACTGGTGATCTACTACCACCCATCATGTCCAAAGTCACCCACCCTTGGTAAACCGAACATGAAACCACCTATAAAGATGAAATTATTGACACCTGTTATATCATAATAAAGGGATAAAACCCCAAAATGTACAAGAAGGGTGTGAGCTAAAGATCCAATTAGGATTCCCCCAAATATTATTTAAAATTACTTCATAAGGAAACTCAATAATGCTAAAATACTATTACAAATAAAATAATATGAGTATTAGTTAAAAAATAGGCGTTTAAACATTTATAAATCAATTATTCAACTAAACCTTTAAATCATGTCATTTAATCATTTATAAGATAAACATTCTCTTGAAATTCATGGAAAACTATTTCACAATATAAAGTTAGATAATTAGGAAAAGATGAGAATATGCACTTGTTATAGAAAGATGAACAAGATTCAATACAATATAGTCATGGTGAATAATAAAAATAAATGAATCGTGTAAGGAATGTTTGGGGCCAAATAATTATAAATAACACTATTATGTATCAATTGTTATGTATTTGGATGTTGGGGATACAACCTAGGTATGATATTGAGTCAAACATATAATATTTAATCAAAATACTATATGATTAATTCATATGCTTACATCTAGTCTCACAGGACCCATGAAAAACCGTTCTACGCACATCCAATTTCCTGGACATAGGTTTATAGACTGAAAATTTCACATTTTATATAGATCAATTATATGGGTCTTAGTATTCTAGTGAATCATATATATAGGTCATCCCATAAAATTATCTAGGATCACATTACTAGTAAAAATTGTTGACTGAGATAATTGAGTTAGGAGGATCACACAAAGTTTCGTATCAATCATGATCGTTGGACCTAAATCACATCTCACTCTCACCCCCAATTCGGTAAATGTAAATAACCCCCTTTACAACACCCAACAATGGGAAGTACAATATTGACTAATTTTACATAAAGGGATTATTACAAGGGATAATCCTCAAAGAGTTCCTATCAGGCCATCAATAATATTCAATTCAAATAGTATCCTTTTAAATAATTGAACATTAAAAAAGGGTAAACATACCCATTCCTTTTCCCAAATCACCATTATAATGTCTAACATGTGTTTAAAGAAACTTTTTTTTCAAATCATCCCTAAATCATTAAAAAGAATAATTAAAGTTCTAATAGGATTGAAATTTTTTCAAAACATTGGTTTACACTATATTTTCATACAGATAAATCAGTTATTTCAAATAACCAATGAACAAAAATTCTAAAACAAGGGTAAATTCAATCAAAGGGGTTTCATTGTAATTTAATAAGTTAAATATTTTTAAATTATTTAGAAAAGAATCACATAGTTCTATTTATTTATTTAAAATCATGGAATTTCATTTTATAAATAAAAAACTAGGAAAAATCCCTCAATGTCACCAAAATACCCTTTAAATGATCTATTTAAAAATCCAAACAAACATGTACTTTTAAAAAAATAAAAAAAATGTGATGGATATCAATATTATAACGGATCAATTAACTCCATGTTCAATTCAAAGAGAATATGGTCAATGAATATTTTATAAGGAATTCAATGGAAAAAGTTCATAAAACATTTGTTATAAATTTAGAAATATGTATTTATGATATTATAAAGAAAAACTGAATTAAAAAATAAATGAAATCAATGAGACACCTATATGGAATATAAGGAATCCCACTGCAATGAATCCAAGATGGGTCACCATTGATGGTGATCACTGATATAAGAAGATAGATCTTGAGAGAAGAGAGAATATATCATACATCTAATATCAACCCACAATATACCAATGTATAACAAAACACAAGGATATCATAACCTTTAAGAATAAGGAATCATTATGATAATGGAGTACCATGATAAATAATTAAGAATAAGGAATCATTAGTAATAACCATGTTCCAAACTGTGCACCCGAAATAGAGCCCCTAGTAGAGTGGCACACATAGGATGCACACTAAGTTTAAATGTTCACAAATCATGCAACCACATTGCACATAGTTTTTATCCATGTAAAAACCATTCAAAACCATATAGTCTATTCTTCCCAAGTTGCACACATGTTTTAAGAATGTTAAAACCATGTATCCTAGGATTCACACATTATTTAACCATGCAAAAAATATACGCAAACCATGATAAGCTCTATAATCCAACAAAAAATGTCCGTTAAAAAAAAAGAACCCACAAAAATATCTAGTAATTGTGTACATAGATCAATTTGTAAAAACACAAAAATGTAAGTAATGGGAAATTACAATCTATCCACCATAGCACTATTTATCACAAAAAATATTCAATTTTTTTTATAGAACAAGATGATACATGAAGATCTAAATCACTCATTTTGTGAGGTAAATATTCCCTAGTCTAGAAGTGAGACTCACATAAAGGATAACACACACAACTCCATGATCGACACACCAAATCTCATAAAAAATCTTTAAATAGGTGAAATACTGGACACCTAGCATAGGCCTCACCACTATTTAATGATTCACCAAAATGGATTAACATAAGAAAAGTATATCCCATAGACCCAAAGTGGATACTTAATCAGTTCTCAAAAGATAAACATCTAGGATTGAGTATCCAAAACATAGGTTTATAACAGAAAAGTATTTCTACCATGGGTAAGTTCTCGACGGTAATATAGGATTTTCAAAACAATGCCTCATGCATTGATGATCCCATAAAATAAGACTCTGGCACCATCAGTTTATGGATCTAACAAAGAACAACAATATCTTAGTTACCCAAGTACATCTCCAAGTTATATCCAAGTCCAAAAAAGAAAGAGCCGACAAAACCCAGTCAGTGAACAATATGGCACTATACTCTCATGAGGTAGATCATCCATTAAAACTAACACAACCTCTAACCATCATGAAGAAAATTTAATACCAAGGAAAACAAATAAATATATCCAGAAAAATAAACCATTATTAAATTTGCAGTCCACAGATTATCCAAACAAAGTTCCACAAGATATCACCCTCAATGATCCTGAAAAAAATGTTTTCCACAAACAGACAAGCCACAATATGTAAAAACACAAATAGTTTTCACTCACACATTAAAAACAAAATTCTAGATCAAAATTCACCACCGACAACTAAAATATCCTCTACTACAAGAAAAACATAAATCTCAGGCCTATTTATGGGTACCCATTATCCAGAATCATCTTCTTCCCCTCATTCAGGAGCTTAAATTACTGATTGAATTTTTCATTACGTGTGGTATGACTTACAAAACTTTTATAGGTAACCTCAATGGAAACACTATCTATAAACCTTTGGGGAATAAAAATACAACCTCTTAGAATGACCAGGTTATCCACACTAGAAACACATGATAGGAAACCTATTTTCTCATCAATTATCTCCTTTATCAATCGTGAAAGAGGCATTCATTAAATTGTGTTCTTTCACTAAATCCTCTTATATTGAGAGATCCTTATCAAGAATCAAATGACAATAAATCGACCCAACCATAACCAAATCATTTACATGGTCTGGGTGAATATTATTTATGAAATAGATATCCTAACTAGAGTCATTAAATATATGAATAGGTATTAAACATACCAAATGTGATAATTTCTTGGAATTATCCCTAATCGATATCTCATCTTGAAAAAAATCCAAGAACTAGGTAACATTCCCCTTATTCATTTCCATAGAATACATCAACTAAATTAATAATGACTTGAAGAATTCATATGACATAGATTTATAAATACAATAGGTAATCACAAATTTCCACAACACTTGTCTAGGTCCCTCAAACAAGGATTTGATAGACTTAACATTCAGAGATTCAGGAGTATTAAGAGAATTGACGATCTTCTTAACTTCTTCAATCCACTAAACTATCTCAAGAGGACATTGTTCACCTTTATAATAACGTGGATTTCAATACAAAAATTTAAGGATGGGGTTCAAAGGATGGTAAGTCACTTTCTCTTAAAGTATGGTGTCTGCGTAGTGTTATTGAAAAGTGATTTAACTTCTAGAAAACACGAAGAAGTACTCTAAGTAACGGACTATTAGACCAACATTCTATATTTCATGGAGAAAATTTTAGGAGATATTTATAAAAATCCCTCAAACATATTGATATAAACTCATGAATTGTAGAAGAAGAATACAACCAAGTCACAAACAACTTTATTAATGCATCATTTAGTTCAAGACACAAAATATTTCACTATTCATAAAACATTACTCTTTCCTTTCAAGAATAAAAACATTGTAATAAATATATATTAGTTTTGATAAATACTTTAACAGTTCATTTAAATTATTCCATGGTTTCAAAATCATTAACCCCATTTTCCAATAATCAAACACATTTTCATTTAAATCCATTATAACCAAAAGTTTCATACAAAAACATTATTTTATCACAATACATAATAGTTTTGGATAATTTTTTTTTCAAAAAAAAATCATATAACTTTATTTTTTCTCATTAAAAACATTTCTCAAAGAATATAACAAAATATAATTTATAAAACAATTTAGTTTTCCCAAGTAATATAGTGTTTAAAACAACCAAATGAGCGCATGAAACAACGTACATCCATAAACAACATAACCAACCACACATAATTGAAGTCACTTTCAAGAAAATGAAAATTCCTTCAAGTTTAAAACCAACTTACAACTATAAAAGGCTTAGTAATATGGGATGAAAAATCACAAACCAACATCACAACTGTTCATGGGTCACCTTCCAGATTAGTCACATAAATTCCTCATTGTTTACTAGACCATGAAAACATGATGCCACAATGGTCATCCTCTAATTATGGTTTAAAAACTCAAAATATATTTCAAAAATCAAAGATAGTCTCACTGGGAATTTAAATCTCATTTATCATTAAGTAACAAATAACTGAAATGAAAAACTCAAGTCCTAGCATCCCTATTAACTAATGTCTCCTCATGAAGCGGTGGTGATCATGAACCTATTCACGGACTACCTCCTGAGTCCCAACACATTCCTAATCTCTTTTATACCATGTATCACACCAAGTAACATAAGGATTTAAAATTAAAGTAATTACCTATTAGGAAAGTCCTCATATGAAACCATTTGTGATGAAGTAACCCAAGATACCATCAAAACTGATACTTGAGCCGATTCACCACTAACCCAAAGAGAATTCCTGGTCTCTCTGGGATGGTGACAAGCACCCATGCATCAACAAATAACTATCAAAAATTATTTATAACTTAAAATATTACAATAATATAGTAAAATTTGGAATTATAATCAGATATATAAACTAGTACATACATATCAACATACAAAGGGATACTATGAAAACTAAAAGCAGAACATAAAAATTAGAAACCTTCCTCCTAGTAGAACATGATAACCCAAAATGTCCCTTATCACCAGAAATTAGTCACACTAACTCAAACTAATATAGGAATATAAAAGAAGAAACACCTTCTATAAGATCATAAAGGCCTCCAAATATCAAGAAGTGAAAACAAGGTGTGATGTGAAGTGTCCAATAGGATTCTAACAAATATTCTATAAAGTTACTTCATAAGAAAAGTAAAATATGAAAAAATAAGAGTAAAAATAAAGTAATATTGGGATTGGTTTAAATAGGAGTTTTATGAATTTAAAAATATTTTATTAAACTAAAATTATAGTTCCTAATTTCATATGTTTCATTCTTTTTTCTATGCATGATTCTAATGATTTAGTTTTTAAATAGTTATTCCACCCAACTAATTAATATGTTAAGACCACATAATGGTGTAACTCTTTATATAAACATCATGTAAAAACCCCAAATTTATTATCCTAGATTTGATATCTTCCTTATTAAATTTCTACAATATAAAAGGGATCTCACCATGCAATATCAATTAGTTTAGTAGTAAAAAAATTTATAGATACATAAATGATTTTTATACTACATTGAAAATACAAAATACATATCCTAGGACACATTATTGCATCCTTGATATTATTTATAATTTCCATCTTCATATATGAGGAAAAGGAAAAAAAACATTGGGTGACCTCATATACATAGAAAGGGAAATAAAAATTTGAATTTATCATGAATAATTAAGGAACTATCAATTTTTACAGGTAAATAATTGAAAATACAATCCATTTAAAAAATAATGTGTTCATGAAAATCCATTCGTTGATTATATAAATGTAGAAATCTCCTAGATAATAAAAATTGAATTCTAAATGAATCAAATTATTAGTAATGGATTCCATGTTCTCAAACATCAATATAAATTTCTCATCATATCCTTATTCCAAGACAGCTTAATCGAAGGGTAATTATTCAATAAAACCCCATTTAATAAGATTGTCTTTGTGTTTTTTCTCATAAGACCTATTAGTAAATCTAGGGGATATAAATTAATGATCCCAACCCAAATTTCAGGCCCAATTAATTCCTTATATATTTATTGAATAAATTTATTCTTAAATAATACACCTTTTCAATAAATTTATATATTGAATAAATAATATGAAATATTAATAGCTCACTAGTTAATTAATTAACTTTCAAAGTAAAATAAAATTTTTAGAAAGTGTATAGAGTTTATAAAATAATGAAATCAAAGATAAATTTAATCTAAATATTTAATTCATATGTAAATATCATTGATTAAAATAAAGTGAATGTTTTAAGACAAAATAAATGAGCCCAAATTAATAAGAAATAAAATATAAACAAAAGTAAGTCAAATATATACATTTTTTAAAAAATGATAACCTTTTAAGAAAAAATAGAATTGAAGACAAATAATAAAATGAGATTTTATTAAATATATTACTTTTTAAAACCATTTAAAACTTGTAGAATAATATAAAACACATATAACTATTATGGTGGTGGGAAAATATATTAACATCGTATTTGTTATAAAGAAACATTCATATTTTTTTTAATGAAATTTTAAAATGACCCATTTAAAAAAATATAAATATTCTATTAAAACCGTGAAAAAAGTAAAGCATAACATACACTATCCTTGATAAATTATATGATTAGATAAAAAAGAATTTTTTAAAAGAATTTTTAAAAATATGAACATGGAAGTAAGTTATACACAATCAAAAAGTGAAATAAAAATGAGTTTTCTTTTAAACATTTATTTATTTGATTATTGTTCGAATGAGTGGAAATTTTGGAAGAAAATATGGAATATCCTTAAATATATATGGGATAATAAACAATTTTTATTTTATAACGGTTTTATTATAGGATTAAATGAATGAAAAATATAAGCAATCCTTAAAAATTGATTTTGTAAAATAAATTATTCATTCTTTAGTAACATTTAAATTGTAACCCCCTTCAAAAAATAAATTTGAATTGTAACTTTAAACATCAATAATAAATATATATTAATGTTAAATACATTAATTGAAATGTATATACACCCCAAAAAAATAGGTGCGATACTAAATATGTCCCAATAGAGTGGAAATTGAGATGAAATCTATTACCTTGGGTTAGACTTTCATCGAAAGTGACTTTAATGTTATTTATAATATATTTAGATCTATTGTAATTATATAAAATAACTATATGACTATATATAACATAATATATTATTAAATTATAACATATTATCACTTGTTCTTGAATAATATTTTATTATTATCATTGTTTCAGGTGTTAACCACTTAATTTTTCATGATAATTTTGGTTCATTAGATTTGATCATGGTCCTTGGATTATGTTTCCATCATATCCATAATTTTTAATAATTATAAAAATATCATAAAAAATCAATAAATATATTTATATTCATCTATAAAATGTAGATATATAATAATTAATTACATCATTTGTAGAAATTGCATATTGTATGTATGAATAAATGCTGGTTTCACTTTTTAACAGATGGAGAAAAAGAGAGTAAAATTAAAATTCACCTTTACAGAATAAATATTATAAAATTTATTTCAAATTTAATAATTAAATCAATCCTCATTAACATCCATGTAAAATATAAACAAAAATGGATCAGATCTCTTTCAGAGGTGGTTTTCTAAACATACTCACAAAGAATGTTATCATTTACCAATATATTGGAAGGTATGAAGCTAGATATGATACTATATATTAAAAAGAATAAATATTCAATAATTAAAATATATAAACATTAAATCCAAATTTATAACCATCCAAGTATGGTGGTGGTGAAAAATTAATCAAACCTCTATATGGAGATGGTAAGTCTTATGTATAGAAGAGTGATTATTTTTTCCTTCTTGTAAGATATAAGAGAGATAGAAAATGGTTATCCAATAATCATTATAAAATTAGATTAAATTTATGATAATATATTAATTATTTAATGGTGGTTATAATATATTTATAGAAATTTGAAGATAAAATAAAAATTAATGGGTTGGTAAAGATGATTACCTATTCTTCAGAAGACTTCCTTTAGATGAATTCCTGAGGATGCCTGGAATAGTATTTTTAGAATAAAAGGACCGATAAATCATGGATATGTAATTGGAAATAAAAATTGGACAGGTTTTTGTTGAGATAAATGGCTCAATATTGTGTGAATAAATGATATAAGGTTTGTCCTTTTATAAATTATGAGAGGAGCACTAATGTAATTTTTCAAAATATCAAAATTTAATAAAGTCACATCCATAAAAAGTGGTTCAAATTTTACATGGATTAAAATATATAGATTTTCTCATCCTAATATAATCATATAAAAATGGAAAACTTAAATATCATTTTAAACATTAAATTTTCCATTAACTCCTTCATTAAGCATTTTAACCATAACAGTGGAAACAATTATTTCAATATTAAACAATTATATTTTTTCATATAAGTTCATTATTGGATAATAAATAGTCAAGGAATGAAATTTTAAACCATATATTATTCCATTTTCATTTTTCAATATTTTTAGAATTTTTAAAAAATTAATAATATTCCATTTTCAAATAATATCATTAATGATATTTTATCATTATTGATTTGATTTGATTTTAAAGACATAAAGGAAAATGTGGAATTATAATTTAAATATTTAAAACATACCAAATATGTTATAATTATATTTAAGATTATTTGGGGACTATAAATCATACAAATTTTTTTAATTTTAGTGATTTAGAAATCATTTACATGATTTTTCTACTACTTGAAAAAGCACTGTGTCCGCATTGTGTAAGAATTTAAGGTAAATATTGAATCTATTAATATTAATAAAAAAATTCACATGATAATAAAATTTCATTAATATTTAAAAAATATATTTATAATGAAACATATGTTTTCTTATCCTAATATAACAATAATATATATATATGTAACATGAAATTGAAATTTTTTACATTTTCATTTTCTTAAATATTATAAAGGACGAAATTAATGCTGAATGGAGAAGAAGTTACATTATATATATTTTTATTATTATAAACAAAATATATTCCTGAAATGAAATAAAGGGTTTTTTTTAATTAATTTTAATACTTATGAAATTTTTTATTAAATTTAATTTCCAAATTTATCCATTATGAAAGTGTGAAGTTTTACTACTTTTACTATTCACAGTGTCTAAATATAAAAAATTAAATTTTTTTCAAATATGAAACTTGTGATTCCAAATTTTTAATAAATTTTATCAAATTTATTTCGTATATTTATTTGAAATGAATTTAAAAATAAACCCAAAAAATGTGATGAAAAATTTTTATCTCAAAAATTTCTTTTTAAAACAAAAAATTGGCTAGTCTCAAAATTATGTAAAATACTAATCCCAGTGGAGTTAATTAATTAATTATAAATAAAATGTATCTTATATAAATTTAATATCAATTCCAAAATAGAATTCTACTTGTACATTAATATATTTAATTAAATGAAAAATATATTTTCAAAAATTATTATTTTTCAATATAAACTGAAAAATAAATACTTATAGGAAAATCCAAAAAATAAAAATTTGGTAATATTGGCATGATGATTTAAGAAAAGATAAAACTATTCCATAATAATATTTATTTGGGTTTTCAAAGTTCATTTAATATCGTTGTTTTTTGTGTCATAAGCTATCGAAGGAATTAAATTTGTTGAAATAGAAATATAAAATACTAGGGTGTTACATTCTAACCCATTAAATGAATTTCACCATATAAAGTAGGTATATATAATAAATAAAATAATGATAATTCTTCCTCATCACATCCTCATCATCCCATATATATTCCTAAAATTTATGATTTCACTAAAAAATAAGGACTATATTAGTGGTTTTGTTATGTAGCACTTTGTTTATGTGATCCAAAATCATTATTGGTTATTCCCAATATGACAAATCTTGATATAGTGTTGTGAACTCTATGTTCAATCTATGTGATTGGTTTTGTATTTACTAACTCATGATATATATTCTGAACACATCATGAAATTGAGAGAGATTCAATGGAAGTTCTAATTAATTGGCTCCCATCCTAATAGGATCACAAATTTTAAAGAGACTAATATATCAATGGAAAAACATTCCATTATTTACAAATATACCAACCATATTTTAATGATATATTTATACTAATACCTTATCACCAACATCAACCAATAAATCTCACTGATTATTGGCCAAAAAAAATTATTTACTTTTAACTACACTAATGTGTTGTTGAATGGATCTAACCTTTTCCACAATTTCCTCATATAGATATAGTCCAAATAGATTTATTTAAAAATTTTCATCCCAATACCAAGGATTTATTCAAATCCTTCTATAGAGGGATTCATAATGATCCATCTAAATAATTGAGGGGCATATATTATTTTAATAAATTTCTTTAAAAAGAATGTGTTGATGCTAGACACCTTTATAATGTATAGATAAAGCTCTCAATGTGTCTTGGTGAGTTAAAATGGTCAACTCGGACTTACTATCTATCCAAGGAAGATAAATAGTACTAAAATTCAAATCTATATCAAGATCATACTGAAGGATTCTCAATAACTTCATGGTAAACCTCATATCTCAATCAGATATTATTAGGAGTGATAGTCCATGAAATATGACAACTACATTAATTTTTAACTGAGTAAGTGATCAAGATAAAAATCATCTCTAATAGTGGTAAAATTTACACATTTCATAGGTGATCAAATACAACCCAAATTTCAATATTCCATTTATAAGTTTTGGAGAGTCTTATGATGAAATATTTTGTAATGTTTTATCATTTCCATTTAAGTTTGGGTAATTGTTCATACACCCCCTTAGAATTATGCCACTCAACCTTAATGTGGTGAAATTATAGTGATCAAGATACATAATCTACAATTTATCTTTTTATATTATCCCCCAAAAAATATACATTCCAATATATATATAACATTATACCTATTGGATTAATAATGAATGGATAGTCATGATATTTTTAAAAAATTCTCATGTTTTATATTGAAGGAAATCATAATTTTTTTGAACCTTACCATTTGAACAAGATCATGGTTGAACAAAGGAATGTTCCTTACTCGCTTCTATAATTATGAATTTTCATTATAAACCTTCTTAATCCTATCATGTATGTATGATTTTACATTTATCTAAGAAAGATTAAATCATTATCTTTTTCACATTATTTAATGATCCATATTCTGAAAATCCAAAAAAAATAGATCTCATTGAATCTTCATCATAGAAAAACTAGAATGGTCTTTCTAAGATAGAGAATCATCCACCGTCTTCACCTTCCTAGGATGGTAAGGTATTGAGTGGCTATAATATTTGATCAAATAAAACCACATTTCCTCATGTGTATTCAAATCATCCATGTAAATATAAACTTGAAGATTTTATTATTAGTATATCTATCAAAAATTTCACTATAAAGATAATTCCTCTATATCCTTGATGAAAAAATGAAATATGATAACTAAAAATTATGAGTTGGGTAATTCATCTCATGAATTTTCATTTGGTAGGCGGTGTAATATATTGTCGTATAATTTTACTTGAGGACACATCCTAGTACCTTATTTGATGCATGACATTATATAACAAACCCCTCTCAACTACAAGGTAGTGTAAGCATAGGTGTGTTAAACAACGTTTTCATATGTTCTTTGAAATTACCATTACATTTATATATTCATAAGAACATAACCCCCTTTCGAGTGAACTTATTGAGTGCATTATATAGTAATGAAAAATATCACACAAATCCATGATGGTATCTAGCCATCCAAATAAAACTATAGATCTCAGTTACCATGGTTTTTCATGGCCACTACCTAAAAGCATGTATATTTTCATAGTATGCACCGATATAGAATCACTATATATTATATGACACATGAATGAAATATTATAAATCCAAAATTCACAGTTGGTAAATTTTGGTGTACAAATATTCCTTCCTCAAGTTCTTTAGTACAATTATCAAATGTTCTTCATTATCTTCCTTTCTTATTGAATATAAATTACCATAATATATAAATAATATCACAAAATAATCAAGGTAATGTAGAAAAGCTCTATTCATTAAATCAATGAATATAGCAGAAGCATTGGTATGTCCAAATGAAATTACAATAAATTCATAATGACCATACCACATATGAAAGGTTTTATTGGGTATATCATCATTATTAACCCTTAGAAGATAATATCCATATCAAATATGAATCTTGGGAGAAATTTAAGGTCTTTAAAATTGATTAATCATATCATCAATACAGTAGAAAGGATACTTTTTATTAATTGTTATTTTTTTATGTTCAATATAATCAATGAAAAGACACATTAAAAAATATTTCATATTAAAAAAATTATTGGGTCACCACTTAGAAAAGAACATTTTTTAATGAATTTATTATCTAGATTCTCTCGGACCTACTCCTTCAATTATTATAACTCAATGAGGTCTATTCTATATAGAGTCTTTAAAATAGGCATAACTTCATAAATCAGGGGAACACTGGGAAACTCTTGTGAAAGTTAATTAATAAACAATGACATAATAACAACATAATTATTTATGACTTTCTCCCCAACCATATGAGATAAATACCACTCATAAATAAGTTGTAAAACTCCTATAATGGTAATAATTTCCATTATGATTTCAGATTCATACTTGCACCAGATGAATATTGTATATTGACATAGAATATTGAAATATAACTTCCCTAACCCAATAATTTATATGGGATCTATACTAAGAGAACCAATTGATTCCAAAAATTATATCAAATTCAACTAGAGGTGGAATAACAAAATTTCCAGGAAGCAGAATTCCATAAAGTAATATGAGTTATGAGTTACAGACTTGATATGAAATCATTCTACAGTTATTAGTTTTCTTTTTCATCTCAATATTTAATTGTTGTGGTGATTATGTTATACCCTAACAAAATTATATATGTAATAGTGGGTTAAATTTGAATCAACTGAAAAAATTACACTTATAAAATCAATAATAAATGTACCTTTAATCGCATCTTTTAGAAAATCCATTTCACTAGTAGTAATTACATATTCTTGACCATTTCCCCTTGGCTTATTCTGTGGTAAGTTTACTTGATTATTTAGTTACTGGTCTGAATAATTCCCCATCTCTTTATAATTCATGCACTAGATAATAGTGGTTTCATTCATTTACTTATTCTCATTATCCAGATGAACCTTATCCCTAAAATTGTATTAAAATTTAATGCCCTTTAATAATTTTCTAAGATATTTTTTCTAGGATTTTTAAATGATGTCAATTGTTTTGGATGATAGCTTATGTTTTTATTAAATTAATTGTTTTGTTAAAAATAACTGCCTTTATTTTAAAATCTTATAATTATTAATTCATCATTTTGTTACTTTAATTTATGTTAATTTAAAAAATGTAAAAATTTATATTTCTCCATTAATATTAATTTGAATATGTGATTTGATTAAATATTTTTTCACACATTATTTTTATGTGGAATTTTTTTATTTTAATACTTCACTATTAGAATTTAGTTTTACTAATTTTTTTAATATAATCCCAGATTTAATGTTTACTTTTTATAAAATACCTAGTTTTATATTTTATTAATTTATATATTATTTTCAATATGTATCTGTATATATATAATATAACAATACATATATATATAAATTGAGTTACACACTATTCATCATTTTCTTCTTACGTGATTAGAACTATGGTTTCTTGGAATCTTCACGTAGCCTAACCAACATAATATCTTCACTTAGCTAAATGAGCTCAACATCACACCATTCATTACACACCCATACCTCTTAAAAACAACAATACCATGTTTAGACTTATAAAAAATGGTGAGCTTCTTCATTCATGTACTATTTGTGCACCCTCCCTGTGTTTAAGCTTCACTTGGTAAGGTAATCAACCATCATTGTACCACCTCGTAGATATAGAAGCTCGACCCTCCACCTTATTCTTTTATGATGTGGATCATTAAACCATGAACTATATCTTTAATCTTCATCACCACATGAATTCTCATAGAAGCTCAACCACATTAGTGTCATATCATATCCTTTGGGGTTCTGTCTAAAACTTCTTACACATGACACCATCTTCAGCATCACATGACAACAGTGCTCCGACATCTCTAACCAGGTGTTGAAATATTCTCCTTGAACAAAATAACAAATACTGAAGTTACCATAATCATAAATATAATTTACTCTGAAGGATACATGACCCAACCATGTGGTTTCAGTATTATGTTATCAGGAGCTTCTATGAAGTGACCATTGAGGGGTAAATTTATTTACCTTAAGAATCTATTAAAAGTTTCAAAATATTAGTGAATCTGCCATGAGTATTATTTTAAGTTACTAAAAATGATGTTTCAGTATTTGAAGTTACCTCAAGTAAAGTGATGCTACCACAATTGGGGTTAAGTTAGTGCATTAAATAATTAAAACATTCCATTAATGTATTTCTCCATACCAACATGATGTTAATTTTTCAGAGTTATTTCATTGCTAAATTTTTAAATTAACTTCTTGAAATAATTTTTCAAAGTGACCACAGGAATGATTTTTTTTAAAGTGACTGGATAACTATTTTAAATTTGGTCACGTGAATAATTTTTAATGTGTCTGCATAGCTAATTTTTTAAGTGAAATCTTGTGTATTTTAAGGGGATCACATGAAAAACCTATTACAAGTAAGTGAATACATTATTATTTCAAGTGATTGGATTAAAAAGTTATTCAGATGTTCTTTATATATAATTTACACCTTGATAACATCGTAATTTGAACTACACAAGACTAATTTATCATAGTCAATTAGAAAACATGGTTATGAAATCACATTGTTTATATTTTGAAAATTTATATTTTATAAAATGATCATTTTTAAAAATATTTTCTTCCATTATTTATTTGTATGTTTATAAAATTTATTTTAATCTTTATTTATATTTGTGAAATAAATATATAATATAATGACTATATTTTAAACATTTGGGTTAAAAAAATATCATGGAAATTTTTAAGAAAATAATAATTATCATATTATTTATTTTATACATTATTTTTATATTTTTAAGTAATAAAATTAATGATAGTTAGTGGGATTATTTTTAATTCATTTAAATATTTATAAAGCTATAATTTATCTTAACCATAATATTCGATGTGTTTTAAAGATATTTTATATAAGAACAATAGAGAATGAGATCTATCTGATTAATAGAATGATAATAAAAAAATGTAATGATATTATTTCAAGGTTTATTATTTTCTAACATGAAATTATATATTTTGTAATCTAGATACTCCTTATTAAAGGTATATGTTTTTGAAGTAATTACATCATGGAATTAGATGATCAAATGAAATTACTGAATGTGATAAATTGAACTTGAAAAAATTTATTCAAATACAATGATATATAATCATAGTGAGAGTAGAATAAATAATTCATAAAATAATTTTGAAGTGTTGAATTTATACTATGACTATAATTCAATTTGTGGGGACATAAAGGACTTTATCATTTGGATCATCCACTAATTAAGTGATTTAATTTCTTCAGTTGCTTCTGCATTCATCATTGTTTTCATCTTCTCTAGTACTAATCTTAAATTCATTATGGTTTTCATTACTGTATTTTATCAATATTGTATTTTTTTCTTTTAGACTTGGTTTAATATTTTCTAATCCAAAATCTATATAACAAGGTTACTCCTCTTATCTAAAAGGAATGTCAGATTTTTACTCAAAAAATCAACGTCAAGTGGATTGTGAATACGATTAAATAGTTACTTAAGATTATAATATTCGGAGAGAAATGTTTACATATGTAAATGGGTTATTATTCCATATCGAAAGTGAGGAATTTGTAAAAACTGATTTTCTCACTGATTATAAAATATTGGATTGTTGACAAGGATCTTGGTGACATGAACTACTATAAAAACACTATCTTTATATTTTTAATTTTTCTACATTTTTTATTTCACTGATAATTATACTTGGATTGATTATTTTTCAAAAAGGATTAATCACCCCCTTTATTGTAAATATTCCTATATGACTAGGTCAAAACAATTGGTATTAGATTTTAGTTCCTTTTATAGAGTATGTTATAATTGTTTCATTATCTTTTTCAACTAACCATTATCCATGACCTAACAATCCCAAGAAATATTCAATGCTTTATTATGGTATGTAAGGAATTTGAGATGTTGAATCCCACTAAACCACCACATTTTAATAGAAATAGGTATTTATCCTAGAAGGAATAGATATATGTATTTCTAAAAAATATGGTCTTCAATTTTGGGATACTATTTCAAAACCATATAATTTTTGTTATATATATCTAGAAATATTAACGCGAAATGATGATGAAAAATGTGTTCTTTACCATAATTTTTTTAATTCAAAATATTTTCCAATAAGTAGAAGTATATATAGACATATTTCATTATTTAAAAATACAGAAAACATTTATATAAAATTAAAAGTCACTTATCAAGGAACATATATATTTTAGAGAACCAAATTGTGCATTCACATACCTAGGTTTCAATAATTCAAAATTAATGATAAAGAGAGATTCAATGATATGGTCAAAAAATTCAATAAAATTCTAAATAGAATGGTTTAATTGGGGGAGACCATGATTAATTTTTTTATTATTTAAATAATAATTTTAGATCTACCTTATATTTAGCATACAAGGAACATTGATATTGATGAATGTTATGATTTCATTGATTATTCAATGGATAAATTAATCAGATCACATCATCAATATGAATAGTGTTTAAATAATGATAATGGGGATGAACTTGAAAAAATTTATAACTTATCTTTCAAACAAAATATAAATTTATCTCTTAATTAATCTGATTATGAGTTACTATACAAAAATAATATTAAATATTTTTCTTTACTAAAGGTGTCAACAAGTACATGTAAAGAAATACTGGATTGAAGAATAATCCTAGAAGACATTATAAAAATTATAAAATAAATAGATGTAATAAAGGTACCATTAGTAAATAGAATGTTTCAAAATTAATACCATATCAGTGAAATAATGAGGGACATATCAAATGAGACTATTAAGAATTGAAAAAATAATGAAAAACAAGACATATAAGGAGTTAGAGTAGGCATATCATTCAAGATAATGTTTCATAGAGGAGTCATACATGGGTAGTGATAATCCTGAGAGTGAATAAGAATCATACAATTCATTTTTATTTTGAAAAATATATGCGGAATGAAATGATTCGGATACCAATTCAGGTTATGATTTTTATATTAAAACTGAAGTTAAATAATTAACAGATAAAAATGAAAATTATCAAATTGGTATTTTGTGAATGGTGGAAATATATAGAGTAATTAAAAGGTAAAATAATAAAGTTAAATAACAAAATGAAAAAGGTTATTCATTAAGAAATGTAGAAGAGAAAATCGGTTTCAATTCAGAATTGATAAACCTCAAAGATGAGAATAAAAGAATAAAATAACTCCTTTAACAAACTAATGAAGCTCAAGAAAATAGATTTATGTTATATTGTGATGATTAAGATAACATAGAAAAGGAATGAAATAAGATCAAATAAGAAAAAAAAATATTATGAAATTTCAAATCACGCTAAAATGTTAAAATCTATGATGTATTATATGTTATTCAAAAAATGAATGAAAATATTAAAAAAGAAATTCCTAGATTAAAATAATCATTATATATTTTTTTCAAGTAAAAGAAAAATCTGATAAGATGATTGCTATGATAAAACCCAATAATGATAAAAATCTTATTTTACTCGTAGTTATATTTCTAATATTTAAATAACTAATTTTGTTAAAGAAAGTAAATGGAATGCCTCTATAGTTACATGATTTAGATTTCATTTGAATGGTTATTAGAAAAATAAATGTTAATTAAGATTTACTCAACCACTAGGATATGAAAATATTTTTATTTCTAAAATTATATCTTCATGATTACCATATAATAAATTTATTAAATAATTTTTGGTGAATAAAGTAATAATAACTAGTCCAGTTAGACCCAAAATTGTGCGGGTACCAAAAAAATTATCTAGATAATATATTTTATAGTAATATTGACAAATGATTACTAAAGATACATGGTATACGAACAATAGTTTCAATACGAAAATGAGTGGTGACATATCTATCGTTTTATAATTTAATACATGTGATTTAGGAACTATCATTTTCGGTGACAACTATAAAGGTAAGGTCTGAGGTTCTAGAAAAGTGAGAGTATTCAAATATGTTATAATTTAGAAAATAAAGATGTTTGAGGGATTAAGGAATAATTTAACTAGTATCTCAGAACATTGAGATTATGGAATGGGTGACAATATTTAATATAATAAATACCTTTTTTATAAAGGCAATACGACTTTATTAATTCTAAGACAACTAAGAATATGAACTTTATTTATTTTTTAGAACTTATGTTTAAATAATATAAAAAATGACCATATTATTTAAAATATATTATTGGAACATATTCATATTTGATAATTTTACATGTTATTAAAATACATATAGGTTCCGGAACATTCAAAATTGAAATCATGTAATTATTTTTCTGATATTCTAATCTAAAGGAAAAGAAATTCAAAGGAACTATTAGATTTTTTAAAAATGTAAATATTTATATATTTTTAGATCTAATTTATCTTATTTTATTATGAACCTTGAGAACTTTTAGTTTTGGTATTGATAGATAATTTTTTAAATTGTAAGTGATTTTAGTAGGTTCATTTTGATACATTTCTTTTCTCATAAATGTGAAACCCTAAACTAGTTTATAAGTTTTTAAGAAAATTAAAACAAAAAAATTAATTAATAAAATAAATTAAACATTATAATAGAGGATAATTTTTAACATATAATTTTATAAATTTTGGGAAGGTAATGTATACATCAAAATATTTTCTACCACTACAACACCCCTACAAAATGATGTTATAGAGTATATGAATAAAACCATTCATGGAATGGCATAAACTATTATAAATGAATTCAATTTACAAACATATATTTGATATGAATTGGTGAATAGTACTTGGTATATCATAAATAGAGATTATATTAGAACCATATTAACGAAAAATCCATATGATTTTTTTAATTAAAAGAATCCAAATTTGGATATCATAACATTTTTCATTGTAGTGTTTATATTTCTTATAATAAATATAATATTGAAAATATTGATGGTAAAATTTGTGAAGGAATATTTTGTGGATATTAAAATAATATTAAATATTATATAGTATATAAAAATAGAAACATATTAATTGACGAATAATTTCATGTAAGTTTCTTTGCAAATAATATAAAATTGGAAGTATATTTAAATAATTTTGAAAAGGAATTTAAAATTTAAATTTTTATGAAGATATACCTAAATGTAATAATGAATTAGTTGAGGTTGATCACATATATTCTCAATTTGGTCCTAAAAAATATAGAAAACATAGATAATATTTTATAACATGTAATAAGAAATTTTGAATATATAATAAGAACCATAAAACTAGTAGTTAATTTTGGTGCTAATTATTCTTTTGTTATAGATTTTTTTACCAATTATATTTGAAGAAGAATTGAAGGATTAAAATTAGAACAATTATATACATGATAAACATAATCTGTTTTGTAGATTTGAAGTCCTAAATGTGGTTGAATTACCTATAGAAAAAAAATCCATTGGAAGTAAATGGGTTTTTAAATTAAATAGGCAGGTCTAGTAACATAAAAAGAAATATGGATAAATTAGTTTCCCTTGTTTATTTAAAAAAGGAAGGTATAAATTTTGAATATTGATTTTCACCAATTTCCAAAATATAATCCATTGACATTCTATTTTTCATTTCTAGTTATCAAAATTTATAATTATATCAAATGGTGGTAAAAAGTGAATTTTTAAATAATGTTATTTTTGAAGAGGTATATATTAATAAACCACCTAGTTTTAAAATTGGTTAACTCCCAAATCCTTTTTTAAATATATTTAAAGAATGTAATTTCCTAGGGAAAACTCCAATAAAATAGTATGATAGAATAAGTATAAGTTTATTGAAAAATGATTTTAAAAAATTAATGGTTGATCCAATTTTATTTATTAATATGATTTCTGATGATATTTTTATTTTTCAAATTTCTATTGATTATTTTTTAGAACAATAAATTATAAGCTAAATAATGAAATTTTAAAATTAATTAATTTGACAAGATCTTAACAATAAATTAAAATTTTTATTTGATAGTTAAATTAGAAAAATACAAGATTGAATTTTTATAAATCAAATAAAATTTGTTAAATATTTGGTTATAAAATTCAATCTTGGTTCATGTAAAACTATGAGAACCCCGATGTTCACTAATTCTAAATTAGCTGTGGATGGATCCTTAAAATATACAGAAGATGAAATGTATCAAGGAATGATAGGAAGCCAACTTTATTTGACTGTATGAGGGAAAGATATTTAGTTTTTAGTTGGTATGTGTGCAATATATCAGTATAATCCAAAAGAAAGTCATTTAAATGATGTTAGAAGAATAATTAGATATGTTAATTGAATTGGTAAAACTAGATTATTTTACTCCAATAAGAGTTGTTTCAATTTTTTATCATATTCTGACTTTGATTTTAGAGGATGTTGACTTAACATGGGAAGTGTATTTGGTATGTTTCACGTAATCAGTAAATATTTAATTTCATGGAGTTCCAAAAAGAAATGGTTATTTTAATGGTCCATAGATAAGGCTATATAAATTGATACTGTAATTTTTTTCTTAATGTATTTGGATAAAACAAACATTGTACTATTTCACTGATTATTTATATAAAATTATTATATTTTGTGATAATATATTTGTTATTTCAATATCTAAAAGTCATTTAATATAATTCTTGGACAATAAAGATTTAAGTTAGATTTTAGTTTTTAGATATAACTTTAATAAAGGGGTTATCTTTATCAAATACATTCCAATATAAATACTACATACATATATCATTAAAAAATAAACAGATTATATGATGCTTGAAAAATTAATGTATAAACTTGGGATGATGGGGATTTTTTTCTAATATAGTGATTATATTTGTATTATTTTTCTTATATATGTGTTAATAAATCAAAAATTTATGCGGAGATATGCCTTTCTAGATAATTTTTTTCAATAATTATATAAATAAATTTTTTCTTTATATTTTATTTTTTCTTTTTTTTATAAATTTACAAAAAAGGAAAAATATTTGGATTTTATCAAATTTATAATTCTCTTTTGGTTCTTCAATTTATAAAAATATAGTTATTAGTTTATAATGATTGTTTATGTTATTATTTTTTTAATGTTTTTTTAATTGAAATCACTTTATTTGAAAATCATTTTTTAAGATTATCATTTTGTTAATTTAAAATATTTTAATTTAAATTGTTTAAGCATTTATAAATGTTTTTTAATTTTTTTTTGTTTATGTGAATTGATTTACAGAGTTTGTTCACAGCTTATTTTTTATGATTTATTGTCCTATAATAGTAATAATTTCCTTGAATTTATGTTTAGTAATTTTTATAATATAAAATTATATTTATTATTTCATATCTTATAAAATATTTTGATTTATATTTTTTTATTAAAATATATATATTCAAATATATATATATTTATGTGTGTGTGTGTGTCTATATATAAAATATATCATTAAGTATATAGACATTGTTTTTTCTATATATATATAGTGTGTTACACATTGTTCATCATCATCAACCACACATCTAACTCCATGATAGCACAATATCATCTCACAGCATGACTAGATCGACATCAATATGTATCTCGACCATTTTGAATCACTCTATTCATTACACAGACAACCTCTCTCAATAAAAGCACTCCAATGTTCATATTTCTTAGCATGAATGAGTATATTCATCCATAACCAATGCAGGAACCCTCTCAATGTTTCGACTTACCATAGTAGTGTGAACAATTGTAATGGAAGCACCTCAAATAAGATGTAACTCAGATATGGTCTTGATATATTTATATTGTATAGTGTGACATTATGCATTGTATCCCCATTCATTAACGTCACTTGTTGACACATACCAGCTTGATCACATCAATGGGGTGTCATATCTTATGATGTTCCCACTAAAACTATTTTCACCAGACACCAACATTAGCATCACATGAAAAAAGTCATCCCACGTCTTCAAATAGGCAGTGATAGAATATCTGCAACCACAAGAGACGAACTATTTTTTTCTATGATATTACTTAAATTTTACCATGATGGCTACATAGACCTACCATAAGGATCTAGTATGAAGTTACTGAGATAATATATGACATAACTATAAAGATGAATATATTATTACCAAGAGATTCAATTTCATCTTACTAAAAATTAGTGAATCTACTATGAGTATTACTTCAAGTTACCAAAAAAGTTAGTTTCATTATTTTATGTCAAAAAATGTAAAATGGAGTTAAAAAATTATAGGTATGTTTCTCTAATTAATAATTATAAAATTTTGTGAAGTTATTTTTCCAATATACCATCAAGGTAAATTTCTAAAATATTCATTTAATTAATTTATTTAAAGTGATCGCATGCACTAATTTGTCATTATGAAACATTGACTAATTTGTTAGTGTGATCGCCTAAAAATTTTCCAATGTTACTGCATGATTAGTTTTTAAAGTTACCACATGAATAATTTTGAATGTGACCATATGAGTATTTTGAAGTTACTGAAAGATAAATCCACCACAATTAAGTGAAAAATGGTCATTTCAAGTGACATCATGAAAAATGTGTTCACATGATCTGTATACTGACCAAGTGCCTTAATGACAAGATAAGTTATGATACTATAAGACATATGTATGAAAGTTACTTAGAGAAAACATCTTTAAATCATTTTGAATATTTTGATAAAATTTATATTTTTCATCATACGTTGTTTTAGAAGTATTTTCATATTTCCATTAACTACATGTTTTTTAAATAAATTTTATTTAATATTTTTTTTGAAAATTAAATATATAGTTGAATTAATACATGGTAAACTTTTCAGTTGAAAATATCATGGAAAATATTATGGAAATAATAATTTTTATATAATTTATTTTATATATTGTTTTTATAGTTTTTAATTATCAAATTACTATAAGGAAGTGTGATCATTTTTTATTACTTTAATAATTTGAAATTCCCCCATTTAACTTAGCGATCACATTCAAAGTGTTTTAATGTTATTTAACATAAGAATAATTGATTATGATGGATATTTTATTATAAGTGTGAAAATTCAAATTACATGTAAGAATATTATTCTAATTTTTATTATTTTATAACATCTTATATTGTGATTAGTTATATAGATTATCCTTTATAACTCAAGAACATCTTGGATGACATCCAATATGTGATTCGCTATTGGAATGAAGTCAATGAATGTGATAATGTAAACTTGAAACATTTTATTCATAGATAATGATATACATTCATAGAGATAGAAAAATACAATATTCCTATGATAATTGCGATGTGATAGTTTTTTTTATTTTTTTATTATTCCATTTGTGTGATTATGATGGAATTACTCATTTTGATCATGAACTACTAATGTGATATATTTTCTTGAGGAAAATTGGCATTCATCTTCATATACCCTACTGTGGATATTAAATTTGATATGGCTATCATTGTTATATTTCCTTAATCATCTGTTTGTCCATTTACAGCCGGTTTAAGCCTTTCCCATCCAAAAGTTTTCAAAACAGTTTATTCCATCGATCCAAGGTGAAGGAAAATTTGCGACTCCTAATGAAAATTTAGGTGGGTTGTTACATATATAAAAAAATTATTTATTTTTATACTACCGAGTGAGAATATTGTTCACCTATAACTAGATTATCACTCCATATCAAAATTAAGGACATAGTGAATGATTAAATTCTCAATGAGTAGATAATACTGAGGTGTGGAATAGTATACTGGTGTTCTAAACCACTATACAAATACTTTTTTAATATTTTAAATTTATACTTCATTGTTCATTACACTGTTAATTATAATTTGTTTGATTAGTTTTTTTAAAAACTATTCACCACCTCTATTTATACATAACACATCACTGGGACCTAATAGAAATTACTTCTTTCCCTTATTCATTTGTTTTGGGTTCCTTTTTCAATGGTTATCAACTAGAATAATCTTCGCTATATTTCACATAAAGACATAGGATATAGAAAATTCATTCTCTATCTTAATAGAACAAGATACTATATTATCATATGATAAAAAATTTGAGAAATATGTGACCTTTAGAGACTTGACATACTACCATCAAAGAAACCATAAATATTTCATTCTTGAATACATATGTAGTCTAAAACATTATAAACCAATCTTGTAAATTTGTCCTTATAACCTACAACATATTCTTCCTATTTCAAAATTAAATTGAGGAACATAATCCCCATTTCATATCATTGTTAATAGGGGATGTATTTATCAATGAATAAAAATTAAAATTTAATCATTACATGATTTCTATTTCAATAACCTCTTTAGTGTTCAAGATCAATGACCTCTATTGATCAGTATATCCTCTCAGAAGTAACAGTGATAATAACCATTTCAATTTCATTGCATCCCAAATCCTAGAATATCATTTCAATGGACATAATCTATTTCTTAGATACTAGTGTATTGGTGGATCCATTAAAATATGGGGGCTTCTGTCATATTAATTGATCCATAATTTGTAAATCACACTATGGAATAATAGGTTTCTCTATATAGAAAATTTTATTTCACAAGGTTTCGGAAGACTTTGGGTACGGCCGGGTTGGTTCGTACACGAAACCAACCGGGCCCTCGGAGCGGAAACGCTCATAACTTGAGCTACGGACGTCCGAACGACGTTCCGTCAGCTGTGGTAGTTTCCTCTAAGTGAGACGGAGCTTTAGGCATACTCCGCCCGAGGATCGGATATAGGCGGAGTACGGTCGGGTTGGTTTTGCCCTAAAAACCAACCGGGCCCCTGGGACGAAAATGCCAATAACTCTCAGACCGGGCGTCCGATTGACGCGCCGTCTGTTGCGTTGAGATCCTGTGGTCGATACGGAACTTTTGGATACATCAACTTCGGACTACGTGTCAGTTGATGTATCAGCCTCTCGGCTCGTGGAGCGGACCCTCCTAAACGAGCTCGCTTTGTGCGGGAACCCTAGCGCTGGCTGTGACTTCGACGGCAGAGCAGAGATCCTCCGTGGACTGCGACGACGGCAGAGCAGAGATCCTCCGTGGACTGCGACGACGGCAGAGCAGAGATCCTCCGTGGACTGCGACGACGGCAGAGCAGAGATCCTCCGTGGACTGCGACGACGGCAGAGCAGAGATCCTCCGTGGACTGCGACGACGGCAGAGCAGAGATCCTTCGTGGACTGCGGCGACGACTGTGCAGAGATCCTCAGTGGACTGCGTCGACTACTGCACTCAGCGATCCCATGTGGATCAGTGCCTACAGGTTCTGTGTGAGCCCGATCCTACGTGGGTCCTTACTACCGGTTCTGTGTGAGCCACTGCCTACAGGTTCTGTGTGAGCCCGATCCTGTGTGGGTCTTCTGCGGGGGTTAGTACCTATCGATCCTTCGTGGGTCCGACGACTTAGACGGATCAGTGATCGTCTTGACGTCATCTGAAAAAGTATACCTGGTTGAGCTGAATCTTATGTTACTCTCCTTTGTGGATTGTGTTGAACTATCCTATGTGGATTTTACTGTTTACTCTCCTTGTGGATTTGAGTCTTGCTTTCCTTTGTGGATTGAGTTGTTCTTGAGCTCGTGAGCAGAGCTAGAATTGGGGACTTAGGTATATGTATGGGCATATACCTAAGTCGAGTCAGATGTTACTTCGTGATTGCATCTTTCTTTTGTGCTATATCCTTTGTGGATTTCGGGAGACCTTCGGGGGTCTCGGGGTCCTTACTGAGTAGCTTGTACTCACCCCTGCACGGGCTATGCCCGCACCTTGTTGTGTTGGTTGCAGACGACGGACAGCGCTGATCACGGTTGGGGCGTGGAGCAGGACGGTACCTGGAGGTGGACCACTGGGCGGAACGTACTCGGAGCGGACGTGGGACCCGAGGAGCCTGGAGGCTATCTGTACCCACCCTTCAGGTGGGATTGCCAGTGGACGACACGAGGCCGCCGTCTTTTCTTCAGTTGCTGTACTTTACTTTTCAGTTGTACTTTACAGTTGGGCTTGTATTTCCGGCCCCTTTACCTTTCTGCACTTTACTTTCCGCTTGCTGACTCTGTGTGGTTGTTACTTATAAAGGCAATGCCTTCCCTGTTTACTGGGATTTTACGCCTTGGTGCTAGTCGCCAGCCCCTGGCCTATGGAAGGCGGGCTTGGGGTAGTCACGGCACGGGCCCCGAGGACGGGTCGTGACAAATTGGTATCAGAGGTGGTCGGTTCTACCGCAGACTCTGATCGTCCTTTCTTTCTATGTGAAGCAATAGTGTTTAGTGTATTGAGTGTGGTTATCAGTTCAGGGAGCCCAGTGTTGGTGCGGCGGCCGACGTATCCGTACACCAGGACCCTGACTCCTGATTTCCGACTTAATGCATGAAAACATTGATTGCGTGTATGTTTCAAGTTTTTCTTTGTAATTACTTGTGTCAGCTCACCGGGTATACTGATCTGCTTTATTAAAGTCTCAAGTTTTCCTTGTGATTACTTGTGCCAGCTCACCAGGTATACTGTTCTGACTGTGGTTCTCTTGTTCTCCTTTTCAGGATGGCCCCGCGACGACAGCCAGCTAGGGTTCCGAGTGTAGGGCGCGACGGCAGCCCACCGAGCGACGAGGCCTCGGTGCAAGGCCCTTTGCCAGCAGTGGCACCAGCGGTAGCTTTACCCGCCGAGCCACCGATGCTGCCAGTACCAGACGCTGACGATGCACGTCGCCTCAGGGCACTGCACGAGTTTCAGGGCCAGCGACCGCCCAGGTTTCGCGGTGAGGCGGACCCCCAGGCCGCCGAGGACTGGCTAGAGGCGGTGGTGCGGACCTTTAGGCTAGTGAGGACACCAGCGGATCTCATGGTGATTCTCGCAGCGAGCCTCCTGCAGGCGGCGGCAGGACGATGGTGGAGCATGATGCTCCAGGTTCACGATGAGGCATCCCTGCTCTGGACGGACTTCGAGAGCCTCTTCCGCTCTGAGTTCGTCCCGGCCACCCTCCGAGCGGTGCGCATCCAGGAGCTTCTCCAGCTGTGCCAGGGCAGCATGACAGTCACTCAGTACGCGGCGAGGTTCACGGACCTATCTCGCTACTCGACCGACATGGTACGGGACCCCTTCTTCCGGGCCCGGACCTTCGAGCAGGGCTTGCGACAGGAGATTCGGGCGTCGCTGATCTCCCTCAGCATTCCGACCCAGGCGGGAGTGCTGGAGCGAGCCCTCCTGATCGAGAGCTTCCTGGCAGAGCCTTCTTCAGCGGCGAGACCTAGCGCAGGGCGGCAGGTAGCTGAGTCTTCGGCAGCAGGTAGCCGACGGATGACTCACGGGTCCAGGCAGACCAGACCCGCACGCAGACGGCCTCAGGACACCGGCTCAGCAGTACGAGGCACACAGCGGAGTGCCAGCCTTCCGAGAGGCAGGCTCTGCTACTCCTGCGGCGGGCAGGGTCACATGGCTCGCGACTGCCCGACTCGCCGATCAGAGGAGCAGCAGACGGTGGAGGGGCCACCCAGGCAGAGGCAGAGGGTCGACCGTGGCGGTCCGCAGGGAGGAGGCGGACGAGGCAGAGGAGCTGGCCGAGCAGCGGGTGGTGGGCGACGCTTCCAGGCTCTACCCCCACCACCACCATGAGGGCCACCTCGACCACAGGGAGCCGGCGGGCAGGGACAGGCCCAGCTCCAGGCAGTGGAGGCCTATGACCCCGACATGCCAGAGATGATTCGAGGTACGATCTGTGTCTATTCCACCCTTGCTGCAGTACTTATAGACACAGGAGCGAGTCACTCTTTCATAGCCTCTGCCCTTGTTCGGAGCTCGGAGATTCCGACTGAGCCGTTGGCTCGATCCTTACGGCTAGAGACTCCTACGGGAGCAGACTCGACGATTACGCACTGGTGCCGGCAGTGTGAGCTTACTCTAGGAGGCGAGAGCTTCGGCTGGGATCTCCTTGTAGCGGCGTCGAGGCCTTACGACGTCATCTTGGGCATGGATTGGCTATCCACGGTTCATGCCCAGATCGACTGTTTTAGGCGCAAGGTGCGATGTGTTCGCACCGACGGGAGCAGGTTTACCTTCATCGGCGAGAAGGGAACCTTTGCAGCACAGGATGGACTTCCGCGGAGGAGAGTGCAGCCCATCTCTCATCAGTTGGCTAGCCTCATCCTAGGAGCAGTGGATGTGCGGAGTCCGGCTTTTCCTGCAGTGGTGGACCAGTACGTGGACGTCTTTCCCGAGGACGTTCCAGGGCTACCTCCTCGTAGAGAGGTAGACTTTTACATCGACTTGTACCCCGGGACAGCCCCGATATCTACTCCAGCATATCGGATGGCCCCCGCCGAGCTTCGAGAGCTGCGGGTACAGTTGGAGGACTTGCAGAGCAAGGGGTTTATCCGACCCAGTGTTTCAC
Organism: Viscum album; assembly: GCA_963277665.1. Taxonomy (NCBI): domain Eukaryota; kingdom Viridiplantae; phylum Streptophyta; class Magnoliopsida; order Santalales; family Viscaceae; genus Viscum; species Viscum album. The sequence continues at coordinate 1,493,510,847 of OY728147.1, read as the reverse complement.
CCTGGGCTTCCCCGATTTTGTTCGCCAAGAAGGCGGACGGGAGCTTGCGACTGTGTGTCGACTATCGTCGCCTGAACCAGGTGACAGTGAGGAACAAGTATCCGCTGCCACGGATTGATGACCTCTTCGATCAGCTCAAGGGAGCGCGGTGGTTCTCGAAGATAGACCTCCGGTCAGGCTATCATCAGCTCAGAGTTCGAGACGAGGACGTACAGAAGACGGCCTTCAGGTGTCGGTATGGCCATTATGAGTTCTTGGTTATGCCATTCGGCGTAACCAATGCTCCAGCAGTGTTCATGAGCCTCATGAACAGGATCTTCCAGCCATGCCTCGACCGATTTGTCGTTGTATTCATTGACGACATTTTGGTATACTCGACGACTGAGGAGGAGCATGCCTACCATCTGCGAGTTGTGCTAGACACACTCCGAGAGCACCAGCTTTATGGCAAGCTCTCAAAATGCCAGTTCTGGTTACGTGAGGTCCATTTCTTGGGGCACGTCATCTCTGAGGCGGGAGTTGCAGTGGATCCCGCGAAGATCGAGGCAGTGCTAGCTTGGGAGCCACCCAGGAGCGTGACAGAGGTGCGGAGCTTCTTGGGCCTAGCGGGATACTATCGGAGATTCGTGCCAGACTTCTCCAGAGTTGCGGCACCACTCTCAGCGTTGACGAAGAAGGGGAAACCCTTCGTGTGGTCAGACAGATGTCAGCAGAGCTTCCAGGAGCTGAGACAGAGATTGACCAGCGCACCTATCTTGAGGTTGCCTGAGGAGGGAATTGGATACGTAGTTTACTGCGACGCATCAGGGACTGGACTCGGGTGCGTCCTGATGCAGGAGCGGGCCGTGATCGCCTACGGATCACGTCAGTTGAGGCCGCATGAGCAGAACTACGCCACTCATGACCTGGAGTTAGCAGCAGTGGTCTTCGCTCTGAAGACTTGGCGGCACTATCTGATGGGCGAGCGCTTCACAGTCTTTTCTGACCACCAGAGTCTCAGGTATATCTTCTCTCAGAAGGACCTGAACCTGAGACAGCGGAGATGGCTTGAGTTCCTCCAGGACTATGACTTTGAGATAGTCTATACTCCTGGGAAGGGGAACGTGGTAGCCGATGCCCTCAGCAGGAGGACGGGCATTCAGCTGCTTGAGGAGGCGACGGAGCAGCTAGCCTCCTTGCGGATATCCTTCGTGGATAGAGACGGAGCAGCCTTTCTTCAGTCTCTCACAGTCTCTCCTCCACTTCTACAGCGGGTCAGAGAGGCTCAGCGTGGGGACGTTGACTGTGAGACCCGGCGTGCACTGATATCCTCAGGTCAGGCGCCTGATGGTTTCTCCCTTGGAGCAGAGCACGACATCCTTTTCAGAGGGCGTACCTTCGTACCAGTTGCTTTACGAGAGGAGGTGCTGAGAGAGTTTCACACTTCTCCCTTGGCGGTACATCCCAGAGTGGCGAAGATGTACCAGGATCTCAAACGACAGCACTGGTGGCCGGGCATGAAGAAAGCTGTGGCAGAGTTCGTTTCACGATGCCTCACCTGCCAGTAGGTGAAGGCAGAGCATCAGGTACCAGCAGGTTTGGTACAGCCCTTGGAGGTCCCGGAGTGGAAGTGGGATAGCATATCTATGGACTTCGTGACTGGACTTCCATGTACTTCCAGAGGTCACGACTCCATTTGGGTGATTGTCGACCGACTCACCAAGTCGGCACACTTCTTACCCATCAGAGAGCAGGGCTCAGTGGAGAGCTTGGGACGTCTTTACGTCCAGGAGATCGTACGGATTCACGGTGTGCCATCATCTATCGTCTCCGATCGAGATGCTCGTTTCACTTCCCGGCTCTGGAAGGGGTTGCAGGAGGCGTTCGGGACGCGGCTCCATCTGAGCACAGCCTTCCACCCTCAGACGGATGGTCAGACGGAGAGGACCATACAGACACTCGAGGACATGCTCCGTGCATGTGTTCTCGACTTTGGTCGCAGCTGGGAGGACCACCTACCCTTGGTGGAGTTCGCGTACAACAACAGCTACCACTCCACCATTGGGATGGCACCATACGAGGCGTTGTACGGCAGACCTTGCAGATCACCGTTGTGCTGGACAGACCCTGGGGAGTCAGCACTCGTGGGACCAGAGATGGTCCGAGCCACGACAGAGAAGGTCCAGATCATCCAGGAGAGGATGAGGACAGCTCAGAGCCGGCAGAAGTCATATGCTGACAGGAGGCGGAGGCCACTAGAGTTCGAGGATGGCGACCACGTCTTTTTGCGTGTCTCACCTCGACGTGGTTTACGGAGATTTGGCCGAGGTGGCAAGTTGTCTCCACGCTTCATCGGGCCTTTCCAGGTCCTCAGCAGGATAGGAGAGGTGGCTTATCTCCTGGCTCTACCACCTCAGTTGCACCGGGTGCACGACGTCTTCCACGTGTCTCAGCTGAGGAGATACGTGCACGACCCGACGCACATCATCGACTTTGGGGAGCTGGACGTGGACGATGGGGCGACTTTTGCGGAGGTCCCAGTGGAGATCGAGGATCGACAGGAGCGGGCCCTACGTGGGCGGTCGATTCCTCTTGTGCGCGTCAGATGGCAGCACGGGAACCTCCAGGAGAGCACTTGGGAGCGGGAGGCTCAGATGCGTGCTCAGTACCCCCATTTGTTCCCCTAGTTTTTGATGTATCTTTACGGGGACGTAAAGCCCTGAGGTGGGAGTAATGTAAAGACCCGCAAATTTCAAGGAAATTTTTTTCTTAATTTTCTTTGGAATTTTACAAGAGCGCAGCTTCAGACGGCACCTGATTCCGAGGCCCGGTGTGCCCGGAATCAATTTCCAAAGTTTGGCTCGGGTACGTTCAGTGAACGGACGAGCGGGTTTTTCTATCTTTTGAACCGGTGCCCGGAATCAAATTCTGAGGGCACCGATGAAATCGCAGCACCGGTATTTGCTTAGAAACGCCTCTTCCGGAGTTGCGTTTTCTCAGACGTGGTTTTTAAATTTTGCGGCTTTAAGTCAGAAATAAAATAAAGTTTGTGCGACAACTTTATTTTATTTCACTTAAGCTGTTGGAAGCCACTTGAAGCCACTTAAAGACGGCTTGAACTGAGTTGAACTGGATAGGATGCTATCCAGAAATATCCTACCCTCTTGGTAGGATATTTGTGAGGCAGGGCCCGCACGAGCCCCGCTGTTTCTTTCGCTAAGTAACGCACCCGCGAAAACCCGTCAAAGTAACTGAAAAGTCAACCGACGCGTTTTCTTTAATTCTTAACAGACCATTTAATTGGGTCGTTACTTATGCGTTTTACGTTTGTTGGCAAAATAATAAAATAGACAAACTTGTCTATTTTGGAGGATTGCTATCATTGTGCAATTCCTCTGAGCCTCCACCCTCTCCGCGAAGAACGCGAAGAACGCGAAGAACGCGAAGAACGCCGGAACCGGAATCCGACGACGCACGATCCGCGACGTCAACAACTTTTCCGCGACCTTTTTCTTCTTCTTCTTCAGTGCCTCTTCTTCCGCGGCGAACCTGCGATCGGCGGTTAAAGGTGAGAATCGAAACTTCTAAATTCTCCCTTCTTAATTTCAATAACAACGGATTTAATTAATTAAATCTGTTTGTTCTTGATCCGGAGATTGGCGACGCGACGCCGGATACCGCGACGACGCGACGATCTCCTTCTTCCGCGACGAGCGAATCCGCAACGACCTCTCGTCCGACGACGACTTCGAGGTAGGGATTTATTTTGGAAAAGTTACCCCTTTTAAATTTTCTCGTGAACGTTCTTGAAAATTTAAAAAGCCGGTTTCAAACGAACAATTTTATCTTTAAATAAAATTGTTGGATCATGTGTTGATCATCGTTTTCTTTTCTCCCGTTGATTATGGCTAACGCGGAGGGTGCGGGTCTAACGAACAAGACCCGGCAACCCTCCGCCGATCTCTTTTGTTGTGCGGATATGGCGGACGACGACAAACCGCGCGGCAGGGGCGATCCGTTGTTTCCGCAGTGAAGGTCGGCATCCGGGAGGGGCATCGGCGCAGACGGGAGGCAAATCGGGCCACCGGAGGAATCCGCCGCGGCTCGGCCGCGGCGGCGGTGAACCAGCGGACCCGCGGTCCGCGGGTCTGGTCCACCCGGTCGGGACGCGGCAATGCGCCGCGTCCACTGACCACCCGCGCGGCCCGCGTGCGGGCCGCGGCTCCCTCGACCGCGGGCTGCGCCCGCGGCCTTCCACCCGCGCGGCTGGCCCGGCCGCGCCGGCCGAGCCGGCCGGTCCGGTCGGCCGGGCCGCGCCCAGGCCGGACCGGACCCGGCCTAGCCGGGCCGGGCCGGGTCGGGCCGACCCGGTTCGGCCGACCCCAGGGGGGGTTCGGGCCGGGTCGCCCCGGGCCCAGAACCCCCGTTTCGGGCCCTCTTCGGTCTTTCGCCCATATCTTGGTCCTGGGACCTCCGATTGACGAACCGTCAGCGGCTACGCGATCCTTGGATCGAGACGGTCGTTTCGGTATATTATACTCAAGGTTTCGGAAGACTTTGGGTACGGCCGGGTTGGTTCGTACACGAAACCAACCGGGCCCTCGGAGCGGAAACGCTCATAACTTGAGCTACGGACGTCCGAACGACGTTCCGTCAGCTGTGGTAGTTTCCTCTAAGTGAGACGGAGCTTTCGGCATACTCCGCCCGAGGATCGGATATAGGCGGAGTACGGTCGGGTTGGTTTTGCCCTAAAAACCAACCGGGCCCCTGGGACGAAAATGTCAATAACTCTCAGACCGGGCGTCCGATTGACGCGCCGTCTGTTGCGTTGAGATCCTGTGGTCGATACGGAACGTTTGGATACATCAAATTCGGACTACGTGTCAGTTGATGTATCAGCCTCTCGGCTCGTGGAGCGGACCCTCCTAAACGAGCTCGCTTTGTGCGGGAACCCTAGCGCTGGCTGTGACTTCGACGGCAGAGCAGAGATCCTCCGTGGACTGCGACGACGGCAGAGCAGAGATCCTCTGTGGACTGCGACGACGGCAGAGCAGAGATCCTCCGTGGACTGCGACGACGGCAGAGCAGAGATCCTCCGTGGACTGCGACGACGGCAGAGCAGAGATCCTCCGTGGACTGCGACGACGGCAGAGCAGAGATCCTCCGTGGACTGCGACGACGGCAGAGCAGAGATCCTTCGTGGACTGCGGCGACGACTGTGCAGAGATCCTCAGTGGACTGCGTCGACTACTGCACTCAGCGATCCCATGTGGATCAGTGCCTACAGGTTCTGTGTGAGCCCGATCCTACGTGGGTCCTTACTACCGGTTCTGTGTGAGCCACTGCCTACAGGTTCTGTGTGAGCCCGATCCTGTGTGGGTCTTCTGCGGGGGTTAGTACCTATCGATCCTTCATGGGTCCGACGACTTAGACGGATCAGTGATCGTCTTGACGTCATCTGAAAAAGTATACCTGGTTGAGCTGAATCTTATGTTACTCTCCTTTGTGGATTGTGTTGAACTATCCTATGTGGATTTTACTGTTTACTCTCCTTGTGGATTTGAGTCTTGCTTTCCTTTGTGGATTGAGTTGTTCTTGAGCTCGTGAGCAGAGCTAGAATTGGGGACTTAGGTATATGTATGGGCATATACCTAAGTCGAGTCAGATGTTACTTCGTGATTGCATCTTTCTTTTGTGCTATATCCTTTGTGGATTTCGGGAGACCTTCGGGGGTCTCGGGGTCCTTACTGAGTAGCTTGTACTCACCCCTGCACGGGCTATGCCCGCACCTTGTTGTGTTGGTTGCAGACGACGGACAGCGCTGATCACGGTTGGGGCGTGGAGCAGGACGGTACCTGGAGGTGGACCACTGGGCGGAACGTGCTCGGAGCGGACGTGGGACCCGAGGAGCCTGGAGGCTATCTGTTCCCACCCTTCAGGTGGGATTGCCAGTGGACGACACGAGGCCGCCGTCTTTTCTTCAGTTGCTGTACTTTACTTTTTAGTTGTACTTTATAGTTGGGCTTGTATTTCCGGCCCCTTTACCTTTCTGCACTTTACTTTCCGCTTGCTGACTCTGTGTGGTTGTTACTTATAAAGGCAATGCCTTCCCTGTTTACTGGGATTTTACGCCTTGGTGCTAGTCGCCAGCCCCTGGCCTATGGAAGGCGGGCTTGGGGTAGTCACGGCACGGGCCCCGAGGACGGGTCGTGACACTTTACTAAATTAATAATTCATTAATCATATATTTAATGATCAATATAACTCGTGAATAATATGTCATATCAAAACATGTACATATTGAAAATTATATATATAATTTGAATATTTTCTAAATCAATCAACTTTTAAAATAAAGCATTGTATATAGAAATGGTATATTGTTTAGGCAATAAAAATTTCCTTTATAAAAAAATAAGGTTATTTAATATAACATTAATTTAAAATAATAATAATAAATTTAATGTTTCAAGTGAATTTTAATTATAATAATATTAAAAATAGATAAATTATAACTATCAGTTTATTAGAAATTTATTTTTTTTAATAAAATCATTTCCTTTGGAGAAATAAATAAAATGGAATGAAAATATTTTCAAATGAATTTATTAAATATTAATCGTTTTAAAACCATTAGAAACATTTAAAATAATAAAACTAGAAAAAAATGGTTACGGCAGTGGAAAAATCCATTAATCCCACAAATGTAAAAAGGAAACATTCCTTTATATTTTTTTGTAAATTTTTTTGAAAATAAACCTTTGTAAAAACCTTACAATGATTCCTTAAAAACATTATAAAATTTAAATGATAAAATATAATTTCATTGATAAATAATTTTGTTAATCGAAAATTACCTTTTCAAATTAATTATGAAAAATATGACCTTGGAAGAAAAATATACCTGATCTAAAAGGGAAACAAGATCATATTTTATTTTAAATGTTTATTTATTTATTCTTGTAAAAACGATAGGAACTGTTTAAAGAATCAATTGAAAATAAATAAATATCTAGAGGATTATAAAATATATGGATTTTATTAATTATATACAATATTAATCCTTTACTAAAAATGTAAGAAATTCATAAAAGAAATAGATTATAAAATAAATTCATAACACTATGGTAACTTATAAATTGTAACCTCTGGAATTTGTAAAATTGAATTGATAATTTAAAATCTTGAATAAATATATATTCATATTATATATCATAAAGGATATTATATACACAATATGAAAATTAATAGGTGCACAATACCAAATATGTCCTAATGAAGTGGAAAATGAGGTGAAATCCCATACCTCAAGTTTGAATTTCATCATAAGTTCTTTTATTATCCTGTATAATAAATTTATATTTATTAAAATTACATAAAATAATCATATAAATATATATAATTATAAATATTACACATTTATAACATCATATCTACTACTTTTTAACAATATTTTATTATTATCATCGTTTCATGTTTTAACTAGTTCGTAATTCGTGGGAAATTTTTTCCAATAGTCCTAGTAGATGTAAAATGATTTGGGTTACATAAACTCCAGAATTGTTAATAATTATATAAATATTATATATATTTAATATAAATACATAGATTAATAAATAAATGTAAGCGATAAAAAAATTAATTACACCATTTATGGAGATGGTAGCTTGTATGTGTGCATGAACACTGTTTGAACATTTTGACCGAAGGAATGAAAAAATGAGAAATAATAATTCAACTTCACATAATAATTAATATATCTTATTTATCATATTTATTCATTAAATAGATTTTTATTACCCTTGATATAAAATAGAAATGGATAAAATATCATATCTCTTCATAGAGGTAGTAGTCCACACATACACACGAGCACGTTATCATTATTGAAAATATTGGAAGGTAAAGAGGTTTATATTATATTATTATTCCAAAATCCTAATTATGTCATAAATATCCCATATAAACAATTGTTCTATCTTAATAACCACCCAGTTAATGTGGTGATGGGAACTGAATTACACTACTATGTGAATACAATATGTCATACGTATGCACAACTGGTGTTTTCACTGTTTATAGGATGGAAGAGATTGGAAATGGTTATATAATAATTAAAATAACATATCAGTATATTAATGATACCAAATTTATTATTTTAGTATGAATAAAATGTATTTATATGATGTATAATATTAAATAAAATTGAAAGTGTCGGTAAAGATGATTACCTATACTTTGATAGATTTCATTTAGATTCATTATTAATGTCCCTTGTAATGGTATTCTATGAATAAAAGATCATATACTCCATATATAGGTACATTTAAAAGATAATTGGGTATGGTTTATATATATATGGATCAATGTGTTTTAATTAAATGAGATGATGGGTGTCCTTTTATAAATGAGGGGAGTACCACTCTTGTAATTTTTCGAAATATCCAAATATAATATAGCCACAATAAAGACTGAGGGGTTCCAAAATGACATGAATTGTGATATAAAAAGTTTATTAGAATATTACCAACATACTATAAAATTTATACAGGTTTTGATATCATTTTTAACCATACCTTTTTTATTAACCCATTTGTTAACTATTATAAATCATAAATGTGGTAACAAATATTTTAGTATTAATGTGTTATAGTTTAACTTATAAGGTGAAAATTGTATTATAAATTGAAAATGGAGATAAATTTTAACATATATTATACCCCCTTTCCTATTTCAATATTTTTATGTTTTAAAACTATATAGTAAAATATCATTAATGTTATTTTGAAACTATTCATTTCATTTGACCTAAAAAATAATGAAAATAGAATTAGAAAAGAAAGTTTTAAAACATCTCTAATGTGTTATATTTTTATATAAATGCATGGTTAGATATAAATAAAATATATAATATTACTTTTAGAATTTATTAAATAATTTATATGCTTTTTATACTATTTACACAAGCATTGTGTTGGGGTTCTGTAAAAATATAAGTTAATTCATTCAATAATAAAAATAAAAAATAAATTATATCTGAAAAAACTTAATCATAAAAATAAATAATTATGGAAAAAATTAATTTTTTTATCCCTATCAAAAATAATTATAGATATTAAAAGCAATAATATGGAATTCTTGATGTTATCTTTTATTTAAATATTATAAATGTAAATAATAAAATCTAAATAGAAAAAAAAAGAACAAATGTTTTAATTTTTATGATAATAAATAAAATAAACAAATAAAATGAAATAAAGGCCATTGTTTGAATGGATTTCAAGCCTTATCAAATTAGTGCTTAACCATAATTACCTGATTTACCCTTTACGGAGGTGGTAAAATTTTCCACTATTACTATTTATTTATTTATAAAAATAAAACGGACCTATTTTCCAATTATGAACCTTAGGTTTTCAAATATATAATTTATTTTTCCAATTGTAATTCCTATTATATCTGCCAATTATTTTAAAAATAAACCATCAAAATGTGATAACAAACTGTTTTCTATAAAAAAAATTAAGATAAAAAAATGGATTATATAAAAACTAGGTAAAATACTAATCCTATTATCATTATTTAAATTATTTTACATCTCATTTATCTTATATCACAATAATACCTATTCTAAAATATAATGGTACCTTTAAATTAGTTTTTTTAATGCAAAGAAAATATGGTTTTACAAAAATCATTATTTTCACTATCCAATAAAAATAAATAATTTAAGAAAAATCCCAAACATTAAACATAAGATAATATTAAAATGATGCTTTTAAAAATGATAAATCTATCACATAATAATATTTCATATAGATTTTTTTTATATTTTTTAATGTTGGTGTATCCTTTATCACAATCTATTGAAGAAAGTAAATTTATTTGAAATAAAATATAAACTTTTGGGGTGTTACACCTAAGTTTCTGCTACACAATAAAAATAGAATCTATAAATTTTTAATTATATTTCATTGAATCATATGAATAATATTAATGATCTTTTCATGTAATGTTTTGGAATATTATGAAATTAGTAATCCTCACATTTGTAATTTATGAGCCATAGATAGCTAACCTGTACCTTTCTAGAAGACGAGATAAATATCCAAGAAAATTAATGTCTAACATAGAGTTCCTCTTCTTAGGGATAATTCACTAACAAGTGTCTCAAATTCAATCTAAAATATAATACCTAATATATATATTAAACATATTTAATAACTAAATCATAGAAAATATGATCAACTACAAACCAATGTAATGGTAGAAGAAACTAAATCTTATGTTAGTGTACCTCACATATAATTCATGGAATGAAAATTTATATGAAGTAATTTATTAATGAAATTAAATAACATAAAATATTAAAATTTAAAAAATACAAATATTTTTATTTAAAAGGAAAAAATAAATAAATATTCATTTTATTTATTTTTTAAAAAATAAGATTCTAATATGGGAATTTCATATTTTTTATTCAGGAATCAAACTCTTCTATTTACAACTCCAAACACACATCACTTAAAAAATAATATATAATAATGTCAAAAAAATATTAAATTTATTCTCTTTGGGATTATGTCATATTTTATAATTGATCGAGGAATTATCAGCCATATACCATGATTGATATTAGATATTGTGATAAGAACCATCATCAAACACCTCTTGTATTTGAATACATACACTATATTGTCATATAGACTAAATTCTGTCTTTTCATGGAACCTAGGGTGAAAGTTGTTGGCTATGTTATCACAGAACATTGGTTAATGAATATAAAAAATAACATGTTTTAATACATTGTAATCTATAATACACACCAATCATACCCCATGTTTAAATTACCTACCCCTAGTAGCCTAGATCTGATGGCTACATTATTACATTAGAAATAGATAAAATTGATAACGTAACAAAGGATAAATTAGTTTAGAAATATTGATAAACTCAATACATAATTTAATCTCACATTACATTGGAAAAAAAATAAAATAAAACATAATACTTTATTTGAGAACATCATTATTATCCCTATAATATCCTTTGAAATAGTTCATTATACGATTCCTAGAATCTAGGTGGGGGGAAATGTAATAAATTGGTAAGCTCAAGTGCTCCAAAATGGAATAGGTAAATAGAAGTTATTAAATAATGAATAATTAATTAAAAATAAGGTATGAAAAATAAGGTATGAAAAATAGATGATAAAATAAATCCATATAAATAATCATATGATCTGGAATCACATACATGGATATCACAACTATTAGAACAATCACATAGACATCAATAACTGATTTTATAATGACAGAATTAATATTTAAATACATTTAAAAATAAACATTATGGATTCTTGGTAAGTCATTAGAGATAAATGAGTATGGACTTTACTAAATGACTAACATGTTTTGTCTCATGAGTCCTACCGATGTATCTTGAGGATGTCTATATCTAGACCCTTCCAGTAAAATAATAATTCAATTATATTTATTATAAAAATAAATAACAAAACATAATCAACATACCTTAATAATAATCATCATTCTCTATTATATAAACTAGATTATATAATTCTAATACATTCCCATGTCAAACATATTCAATATACTTATTTTATTTCAATATATTTTAGTTTTTAATATGTTTTGATGATTCAAAATATACCTTTTTATGTACTATCATGTTTGTATTAAGTTTTTTATGACTCTTTATCTATAAATTCATAATGATTATAAGATCTTTGATGAATAAAATCAAATGGAATTTATCATATAGAAGCACAAAGATATTTATTATGCTGAAATATTTCTAGTTGTTAAATAAAGCTATATTATGTTAAAAGAATTTCCAACATGTAACGTAATCAATTTATAATAGAATTTAGGTACTTAAATTTAAGTCTAAAAGTTATAATAGTGGTTTTTATCATATGGAAGCTGATTTTAGAAAGGTTATCTTACTATGTAATTAAAATATCTTATGAAGTAGGTAGACTAACTTTTCTATATTCAAAATCATAAATCTCAATTACATGTAAAATAAAAGAATAATTTTATCTTATGAATAGAGATTTCATAGATAAATTATCTTAATAACATAATAAGAATCCTTTGATGTTTATTATCATATTTTAAAAGGATATTATATAAAAAAGAATTGTCATCTACAACAAAGTATCTAGAATGTTTATCTTATGAAACATAAAAGTTATAGATTTTTTGTGTTTGGTCTTATGAAGTTTATCAAACAAATTTATTATGAGAATATCACTATCATACTATTGTGTTAAATATAATAATTAACCATACAAATTTAAATTATTATACTGAAATTCTTTATCATCTCTTGATAAGTCAAGTGATTAATTTAAGTGCACACAAAATAATATGTATAAATAATGAAATATTCATTTTGATAAATGGTTTTTTTGGATAATGGAAAGATACAATAAATAATATTTTTCCCATATATTCTAGATAATTTTATTCTATATTTATTAAATAAGGACACATTAAATTAATAACTTATATTTCCAGATTTTCAATAGGATTATTCACTCAATAATTGTGATTATCATGTTTTCATAAGTTAAAATTCAAGATCAAAGATATATATAGAAGAGTTGTCTACTACATTATGTCATGTGTGTATATAGAAGAAAACATATACCTAATTCATAAAACATGTGATGATATATTACTTGAATCTGTTATTCCATTTCCTTGTTATTCTTACAGAAATATCTTTTTAAATCAAGGAACCTCTTGAGCTACACAGATAATATTTTCATCTTCTCATGATGTATCTTCAACTATTTTCAGTTGCATATTGGAACTTTATGTTATAATTCATTCCAAACATCATTTTATCAATCCGTGTTTCTATTTAGACTCTGTTTTATTGGTTGTGTTAAGTCAATGGATAATTATTTTTAATAGAAACTTGGTTAAAGGTGATTTGGAATTTTTAAAAAGTAACATCTAGTTTCACGCAGCTGGAAACCTATAAAAAAGGGTTCACATAGTGAAATTTTAAAAAACAAGTAGAAGAGTGTTAGTGGATTAGACTTTGGGACTTTTGTTCCCTAAACCACTAGAAATAACTTATATCTGTTCCTTTTTCTGTTGATCTTTTATTTAACACATCCTGTTTTGACGGAAAATATTGGAAAAAACATACCTTGAAGAGGTTGGTTTAAATGAAATGAAAAATTTTAGGAACTCAATTCACCCAAATTTCAAGTCTTTATATATCCATTGTCTAAGAAAAAACCAGTATCAGTGATTATGAATCCTGATTTCTCAACTATTAAAGTGTGAATTCCAAAAATATTATTTCAAATGGATACTAAGGATAAAAATAGAGAATGTATGTCAATGGTTAGATATCCCTATTTTAATGGAGCATATTATTTCTACTGGAACGAATGTATAATGATATATCTAAATAAGATTGGTCTACAGGTTTATCTCAAATATTTTAATCCATATGAAATTCTAAATAAAAAAACTAAAAACATTAGAAGCTAGTATCTATGTTATTTATTATTTAAAATACAAATCATTGAATGATATTTTTTGGACTAGTAACAAAGTATTTTAATTGTGTTTTCCAATTAAAAATAGCCCCTTAATTGTGTAATACTATAGAATCTTCTTATAAAGGTATTGATAATGAGTAAACTCTCATCTATAATACTAATAATATAAAGTTTGACAGTTTTATAATATTGTATGTTGAGAGTATCACCCAACTTAATGAAAGATATAATTAAGTGGTAAATAATTTTTCCACATATAGAAAACTCATTACAAAACCATATTACAAAATACACATTTTCATAATTCTTCAACCAATATGTAGTAGAATATCAGTGTCCACTAGATGATCTATAGATGTTAAAATTTCAAATATAAATGGTCGTTTTGGAGATACTATGATGTTTGATGTTGAAATGAAAGGAGAATATGGAGAACATAGATTAGATAAAAAGATAAATTCTCTATTAAATGTATCATACTAAAAAGGTGAAAATAAAAGTATTGAGACTCAAATTACTGAGTCATCTGATGAAAATACATAAATTACCTCTACTTCAGACTGTGAACATACTCACTTTGATTGAAATTTAAAATAGTTTTACAATTATATAAAAAAATTTATGAAATACATCAACAATTATAATAATTTTTATGGAAATACTTAAAAAGTTAAACGTTATTAATGGAAAATTCATGAAAAAAGCAATTCATATTTATTTAGTTGAAAGAAAATAAGAATAAATAGAATTAAGATTTCATAAAGTGTTTTTATATGTATAAATATGTTAAATCATGGAAATCCACATGGATATCTTATTAAGACTCTATTTGTAATACATAATTATATTTTGAATATGAAGTGTCTAATTAGAAGAAAAATATGTGGTCTATTTCACATTCAGATGAGGTATACTATTATTATTCTTTTAAGTAATAGTTTGAGTCTTAAAATTATAATTAATCATATAAGTAAATAAATTAATAATATACCTTGATGAATGTTTTAATGAATGAATGAAAAAAATTACCCATAAATTCTTATAAAAAATTTCAAGTAAAGGGGAAAGTTTTAATAATAATAAAATTTATTTGAAAACCCAATGATAAAATAATACCACATTTTTGGTAAAACAAAGTAACAAATTTAAGAATTTTTAAAACGATGTTTATGAACATAAATATTTTTTGAGTTTTTTACTATAGAGGAGGATTAGTTAAATATAATTATTATTAAAAATAAACCCGAATAAAATAAATATGGTATATGTATAAAGGGTGAAAAAACCAAGGATTAATAAAAATAAATTTATACAAATATGAAAAAATAAAAAATGTCTAGTATTGAACTCTTCCATTGTGGAATAAATTTTAATTTTGTAAAATCAATTATATTAATGAAATACACCAATTTTTGGATTAAAAAAGGTTATTATTTATGAAAATTTATCCATTTATAGTTTTAGTTTTGGAAAATGTAAAAATATTTGGGTTCCCAAATTTCTTGTAACTTACATCCCTATAACCAAGAGTATTTGGGTAACAAAAAATATGGTTGTTTTATTTTTCATTATAGGGAAGTACCCAAAAAAAATTGTGAAATGGTTTATGGGTAGTATAAATTCATGTAATATGAGTGGATATTTGATAAAATTTCACCCATTATCATAGGTTGATGGAGGCTATGTCACATTTTTTAGACCAAATAATGTAAAGATAGATTGAATTTGATCTGCTACAAAACCAAAACCTGTCCTCATCAATAATGTAATTTATGTTTAATTACTAATGCACAATATGATAAGTATTTATCAACATTATTATGATGGTTATTTTATTTATTTCTCTAAAAATCATAAAAATTATTTAAGGAAAAAATTATTTTGTTTAGAGCATTAATAATTGATATTGTATGTACTCATGATCTTAATTCTATATGCACGCAAAATGTTAATTGTTTTAATGTTTATGTAAATGAATCTTAAATCTAGAACAGATGTCTTTGAAATTTTAATGTTTATTCATTGGGAAATTTATCCAAAAAATTTGATTTATGTTTTTCATAACCTAGAATCAGATAAAAAGAAGCTATGTGATGCATGTAAAATGGGAAAGAAACATAAGTCATATTTTAAACTAGTTAATGAGCTATCCACTTATAAACCCATAGAATATATCTATATTTATTTATTCATACCTTCTATAATAGCATTAATTTTGGTAAAATCTTTTTTTATGTTTTGGAAAACTAGTTTTTATTATTTATTTGTGAATATTTTTTGAGACATAATAGTGAGGCTTGTTCAATTTTGATTATTTTCAATAAAATTGTGACAAATGAAAATGGTGAAAAAAAAATTTCTTTATGAAGTGTTCATGGAGGATAAATTTATATTCATTCCTTTAATTAATTTTTTTGAAACATGTTATTAATTATTATTTTTCATCCCCTAGGACAATACAACATAATAATTTTTTTAAAGGAGGAATTATACATTTCAATAAATTTATAAACAATTGATATATGAATATTTCATGCTTAAACATTTTTGGGATTAAGCTATTAAAACATTATATATCATTAAAAAAAATTATAATAAGGCGTATCATAAATAAAATGACCAATGCATTATAAAATAATAGAAAACAAAATTTCATATACTTCAATGTGATTGGATGTAAATTTTATATTCTAAACACTGAGGATAATATGGGAATGTTCAATAACAAATATGATAAAGGTAACATCCTAGTTTATTCTACTTCTTCCAAAACTTATAGAGTCATCAAAAATGTTAAGGATTTTTTAAGAGTCAAATCATGTGAAATTTGATGATAGTGATCCTCTTTATGAAAAAAGAACTCATGTTTATGAGTTCGGTAATTCTCATAAAGACAAGATAATTGATCCCCTATTTAATAATAAAAAATATGATGGATTAGAACGTGATTATAGTGAACTAAATCTTGAAAGGGTTGATATTGGTGAACTAGGATGTGTGTTACTTATAAAACCTACGAACCATGAGGACTATCAACTAGAAATCATTATGTGATGATTAAATAAATGGGTTATGAATATAAGAAAAGTTGGGAATATTTTTATAATTTTATGAATTTATATATTATCTAGAACCTATAATTATTGAAGAATTCTTAGTTGATTAAAGTTTGGTTTTAGAAATTAAAGAATAATTAAAACAATTGAATGTTAAAATGTTATTGGAATTAGTTGATTAACCCTATGAATATCCTCTTATTGGATCCAAATGTGTGTTTAAGATCAAATATAATGATCAAGGTGTGATCACTAGATGTAAATCCAAGTTAGCTACATAATTATATATTTATGATAAAGGAATATATTGTAATGTTTCATTTTCCCTAGTAGTTGGGTTAGAAGAAATAATAACACATCTAGATTGTGAATATCATATAAATGGTAAATTATATTATATATGTGTTAAGTATTAATTTCAAAATGTATTTTTAATGGAGTAAGTCTATGTTTAATGAAATCCTTGTTTACAATACTCTAATTTTTAAAATTCCATGTTTAAACCTACCAAATCTATCGAAAGACTTAAACAAAAATACATACCATTGTATAAAATCTTAATCTATTTTCTCTTGTGAAATGGTTTCAATATCAGAATGGAAGATCCTACTATTTTCAAGAAAACATCATAAAAACGAAAATTTTCTATGGAAATATATTTTCATGAAGTTATTTCTGGGTAAAGAAAATAATTGTGTAATGATTTATGAAAAAGTTATAAAAATTTAATTTGAGATGATCATGATGGTTGAGTTAAACTATTTCCTTTGATTTTAAATTAAATGGAAATATTATGGAAATGGTTTAAACTAGGGAAATGGCATACATTATTTATATAAAAAGTTTCTACATGAAAATAATAATACCAATTCAACTCCAATTAGCTCCAACATTAGTCTTCACATGGATGTGTCTAGAAACCTGTTGAAAATAAGTGATATTGAAGAACCATTAGAAGATTTATTTATATTATGACTAGTAGGTCATAAATTAAATTTTTAGTATGTCTCTGTGAAATATTTTAATGTAATCTAAAATAATATCCTTTAATTGTGTCGAAAATAATTTTAAGATATTTAAAGTTAATTATTTATCAGTCTATAATCTTTTTAAAAACCATTAATTTTAGTTTAACATCATATTCAGATACAGAATTTTTTGGATGTATATTTTATGTGAAGATCCCAATCGGAACCTATCATTTTTTTGGTTATATCATAAGTATCATAATCTGGTATGAAAAACTATCTATGGCATTGAAAACTACTAAAGCTAAATATATATTAGCTATAAGTTTCTATGCACATGTGATTTATATGAACCAAGCCATAATGAATTTTCAATTTTTGTAACTATTTTCAAATCAAATTTGATAAACCAAGTAAAATAAACATTTCTAAGAAACCAATCACAATTCTTGAATAGTGAAAATTAACCCAATGGATCATTTTTAGAGCATTCACAAAAAGTGATATATATAAAAAAATTATTTTCATGGAAAAAAATTATTATTTATCTTAAAAAAATTCTTTCTAACACATTTTATTTTATTAAATCTGAATTTGGTTTGTATAATTTTAGTTAGTTAAATTTTATGTATTATAATTAGTGTGAATTTATATTTAGTAAATTTCCATTTTCTCAATTTCAATATATATTTAGTGTTTTATTTTTTTTATCCACATCATAATATGACATGTTTGATTGTTTTTTCATGATTACATTTCACATCAAACTATGTGATCCTTTTATTACCTCAAAATGAAAAAAAAGAAAATCAGTCATACATGTGACGCCTTTGAAAAACTATGATCCTTCATCTCCTTTCTATCAAACCCTTTCTTCCATAATCCTTTAATACATTACCCCTTCTTTGAAAATGGGAAAACATATATTCTAAATAGTTTTACTACAATTATTTCGATGTGATAATTGTACGTAGGAAAAATACTAAGCGAAATAGCTATTGATTTTAGTAGGTTGTGCGAAATAGACATTTTTATGGAAAAAATTATCAATCATCCAAGATAGGAATATTTGTTTGATGAAAAATTAATAAAGAACATAATTTATAAATATTTTCAATAGTTTTATTAAACAATATTGTTTCACTTTGGTTACGTTAATGATCTTATAATTGTGACCATAAACCAAAATGAATTTTCAATATCATCTAAAGTAATGGATGAAGTTTTTTAAATCAATCATGAAGGTAAATCTATTTTAATCAAAACTTTATCTCCAAATAATGATTTGATCCATCCATAAATAATTAATTCTATATTTTTAATGGTTAATGTGGAATAAAATTTCATGGAAGACATGGAAAATTAAGGAAGTATCCTGTGATGTTTATTCAATCTGGAATTTTCTAGTGCAATGGTGAGATTGAAAAAAATATTATTTCATGATGTTACGATACTGTATATTTTAATAATATAAAATTATATTAAATTGGAATGATATGTAATGAAGTACATGTTCCATATCTAAAATAAATTTTAAATTTTTACAACATTGGAAGATTGTTAACCTTGATTTTATGTAAAAGGTTTATCTATATCTATGAGACTGTAATGACTCACATTCAGGGTCTAAAAAATAATTGTTATAGTGTATTAATGCATTTTGGATTATACTATATATCTTATGTGAATATGTTATTTATATTTGTTATAGATGATGGGGTGGAGTTAGATCCTGCTAATGTTTAGGGGGAATATTATCATATGGTTGTTGTATCTAATGTTACTGCATAAGATACTACATGTATATATGAACCATTTTTCTAACATGTTGTGAGTGTTGATGTAGAGACCATATAGATGATGAAACTCTTAGTGATAGACACTGAAGGGTATGATTTACAATTTTAGAAGAAGCTATCACTATGGAAGTTACCATTCAAGAAGTTCATTCCAGAACAAATCATGTTTTTGAAAACCCTCATCTTGTAGTTGTTAATCAATCCATTTCACATGTTCCCAAATCATAATAATTTCATGATGCATCCCATACAAAGATAGTGAATATTGTTCAATAAATTTCCATCTATAATATATCTAGAGAAATATATCTTTTTGAAATATATTTTCCTCTTGAGTAAAATTTAATGGTGAGAAGAGAATCTATTAGTTTTATCCCTCAAAATACAATTAGTGATGGTGATGGAGAAGAATATAAAGCTAAATAAGCAACACTACATGTATCTAAGTGAAATCCTAGAATAGAATCTATTCTGACCTATATTGTAAAATAAGTACCTCATGTTGATGAAAATCAACAAGTTGAAGAAAACTATCCTGTAGATGATGATCATAGAGCATAAGTTCCCTGAGAATTATTCTCACTGATTCTTTAACATCATACTCGTTATGAGATTCCTACTATAGAGTTAGATGAAACTAATGAATGATGTCATGAAATCTATTACAAGAAGATGAATGAAGTAAATATTCTGAAAAATTAGTTGATTTGGTATCATGTAGAGGTAAGGGATATTTGGGAACAAGAATTATTAAAATGATATTTATGAATTAAATGTGTTGATTACATCCATCATTAAAAAGGTTTAAAAACATTCAAAATAGAGAATCCTTAGGATATGGATCTTCAGATCATGATATCATGGAGTCAATTATATAAGGTACATCTTAGGTAGTATACATGTTGGATAGTAGGATAACATCATTGTAGGGAAAACAATACTCGAGGGGAATGTTGAAAGATCATATGTGCAATATGATTTCTGAAATAAGAATTATTACAATAATATTTTAGGGAAGCATAATAAATATTTATATATTTATGAAGGATATTAGTTCACTCACATTGTATAGATTTCAGAAAATCATGGATTAATCAGTTTCAGTGAAAAATATAACAGTGTTATTATTATATTATTATGAAAAATGGTTGGATTATAGGCTAAAAAGATTTCTGTACTAGAATAAATGTTTGAAATTTCTCATTAGATAGTTATGAAAAACATGAGATCAGAATATTATTTTTCAAACAGAGAAGTTTTTTTAGACCAAATAGAATTAGATTCAAAATATTGGAATATAAATTATAGATATACCACCAATTAGTACTCCTAACATTGGCATAGTTTTCCTATCTAATAATCCAGTTGAGGATTTGAATAAGTTTATATTTAACTATTCCAAAAAGTAATTTTATTTTATCTATTTTATAAAATATACTCAAATGAAGTGTAATAGCTTCATAACTATTTTAGATTACCACAAACATAATATGTTCATGTAAATTGATATGTGCATTGATACACTATATCATCTCTAGGGAATATATAAATTAAGTAATTACATATATTATCAAAATGTTCCAAATCTCAAAGGATTAATGTGATATCTAATCCATCCGAGATCTATTCGAGGCTGAATTCATGTTTTTTCTAAATTTGTTTCCTTACCATTACCTTATACATCCACTAATACATAATTCACCGTTATCGATGTATTTTATTTATACCAATCTCAATATGATTTTTTTCTTTATCTAGTCTAGCTCTGTAAGGATAACTTATATAGATTAGATGGGACTTGGATGATCTTTTATTACCTTGGGAGATGAAATTGTAGAAAGTGATAACAATTATCTACCTACCTATTCCTTTCCATCTAGTCAACCCAAATCCTTTATAATACTACATCCAAAACAATAACACACACCGTTGGAATGACTTATTTTTTAATTGGGATGTTTAATATATGATTGTGTCTTATTAAATTTTTAATGGTTTCTTATTTATACTCTTATTTATTACTTTTAAGGTTTTTCTTACATTATTAAAATTTATTATTCTTATTTTTAAATGTGTTTCTTTTCTAATTTTTTTTATAAATTTATTGCCTTATTATAATTTTATATATTTTTTAGTTTCCATTCAAATAAATATTATAATGATTTATTTGTGTTCTTGTTTCATAATTAATGTTTTATTCTTACCTCATTTCTTTTGATATCACAAAACGTGGGATAAGTGAGCCTATACATTGTCATGAATTAGATTATAGGTTAAAGGAACAAAACATTTCACAAAGTATATTTTTTAAAAAGAAACAGAAATAAAATATTTGTTTTGGATATTTAAATGTGTTGGATATAACGACCAACAACCGCTCATGCACACTGAAAATAAACCTCAAATAAAGAATATTGGGGACTCGAATCTATGAATGGATCCACAAACCCCAGCCCCTACCACCCCAACCACCTATAGGTGAAATTTTCTTTAGATATTTGATTATGGGTTTTGTGATAATAAAGAAGGGGGATCTTGATAGATAGAATTATTTTGTTCCAATATATCTCAGTTTTTATATGTTTTGATGATTCAAAGTCTCTTTTTTTTATTTTCAATTTAGATGGTTTATAAATAAATTTACATTACACTAAATTTTTACCTTAGGTATAACATAATCATCATTCAAATAAATTTATATACTTATATTGATGTCTTTAATATATTTGGGTTTTATCATACAAGAAATTTGTTTATAAAGGATATCTTAAAATGTAATTAAAATGTCTTCTAGAGAAGATAAATTAACATCATAATGTTTGAATTTACTAAGCTAATTCATGTGGGAAAAAATAATGTATTATATCTTATAAAGTGGACCTTTATGGATAAATTATCTTATAAACCTCAAAGGAAGACATGGAAGTTGAATATCATATATCAACATGATATTATCATACAAAAAAGAATTATCATATAAAAACATGAACCTATACTATTAATATTATGTAACATATAAGTAAATTATTTATATTGTTATATCTTATGAAACATATCTAAAAAGTATCATATGAGAATACTGATATCATACTATTATATTAATAAGAATAATACACCCTAGGTAGTTTCATGATTATAATCATAATGTTTGTATAATATCTTTATTAGTGAATTCATGATTTTAAAAGAATTTTAAAATAAGTTTTCTAAACAATGATAGATCAATTTGGAAAAAAGTGACTTTTTATAATAATGGAAAGATCAAATAACAAAATTTACACTATATCTTCTATAGAAGGTTATTCAATATTTGGGAAGAAGGATAAATTCTATTATGATCCTATCTCATAAACATTACAAAAGGATTGTTCACTCTATCATTGTAAACATCGAGTGGTAACATATTTAATTTCAAAAGAGAAGATATATCTTGGAGAGATATCTAATGCATGAAGTGGTTCATGTACATAAAAGAATACATATACATGCTTCATACTATATATGGAGATAAAATACTTGATGTTGATATACTAATTCCTTATTATATTTAAAAGGATATATTTTATTATTAAAGAACATTCATAGTAATATGTAGATGAATCATATATTCACCAGATGTATCATTATCTACTATTAGTTACTACTTGGAACTATGTTATCACTATTATCCAACCATAATTTGATTCATCCCTATTCCTATTTTTAAACAATTTGATTGATTGTATTAAGGTACTAATATGTATTGTGATGGGATGTCATAGTTAAATGCTATTGTATATTTTTAACAAGTAACATCTGATTACACTCCGCTGGGAATCCCCTAGAGAAAGGGATAGTACAATGAAAATCATTAAACTCTTATAGAAGAGTGTTGGTCGAGTGTACTAGAGAATTAATTTTCCCCAAACCACCATAAATATCATATATTCAATATTTTTTCCTTTTTGATTTTATTTTATTTTAAATTTTTGTAAAGGAAAATATTGGAACTATATTACCATGAAGATTATTTTTTTAATGTAAATAAATTGTTCTATAACTCAATTCACCCCCCCCTCTTGAGTCTTATTATAGACATTATATCGGATGAAAAAAAATTGATCATAAACCATAAATGGATATATATTGGATGTTATATTTTGATTATATCCTCAATAAAGAATAATATTCATCAATTAGTGTTTACATTAATGAAAATAATTAACAAAGATATTCTAAAAATAATTTTTTCCTTTCAAAAATAGTCACTGACAATCTAAAAGTTTCTAAAGAAAATCAGGAAACAATTTTTGTTGGTATAAAATATAAAAAAATTAATCAAATATTCAGTGAAAATAGTATTTATTATGTAGGTAAAAATTTTCATATTGTAATTGATAAAACAATGATTCCATTATCTACTTAAAAAAATTTACCTTTTTCTGAAAATAATAAAAATATTCCTTTAAAATATATTTTAAAAACTAAAAAAATGGTAAAAATGTCATTAATAAATCATTAGTGTATATTAATAATATTATATAAATCATTTTAATATATATATGGACTTGGAAGAATAATATTTTTAACTAAGCAGAAAATAGATACATTTTTTCATAAAAATATTCTTTCAATCTCTTGAGTACATAATGATAGAAAAATTAAGGGAAAACTTTTAATTTATAAATTTAAATATAGGAGAATAAAAAAATTTAGTTTTAGGAAAAAAATATCCTATTATTTTTCCAATGAAAAAATAAACATAAATAATCCTGATAATGAATTGAATTCTAAAATAGACAATTACTGCTTTGGTATCTTCTTAATCGTAACCCGAATCAATGAAATAACATCAAATGATTATTTTAACACCAATATTATAAATGTATTAATATTATATCATATTAAAGGGTATGTATATACACAATAGGAAAGAAACACATGGTGAATATGGAATATGTTTCATGGAAACAAAACTGAGACATGAAACCCTTTACTCAAGCCCATCATAATTTATAAGTGATTTTAACATGTTGTATAATAAATTTTTATTTAGTATACATATAAGAAACAATATACGTACTTAAATATCATATATAACCCACTTATAATATTTAAAACCCCATTTATTAATAATTCATTATCAAAATCCTCATTTCTGATTGTTATCTATTTCATTTTTCATGAATGTTTCTATTTAGTAGCTTTTTCTCTTACAACTTGATCATTGTTCTATAATATCCATATTGTTAAGGACTGTATAAAAATAAAATATATTAATTATATATATACATAAAATTATCCATTAAAGGTGAACATAAAAATTGAAACGTATCGCTATATGGAGGTGGTAGTCCCAAGCGATATTGGTATTTTTAAGAGGTAAAATGGTGAAAAGGTAAATGATATATAGTTTTTATAGAATCTTTGTTATGTAATAAATATAATATATATTCAATACTTCCATTTTTTAACCATACAAGTAAAATTATTCTGAAATACAAATTATACCATTAAATGGAGACGGAAAGACAAACATATAGATAAGCAATGATTGACTTCCCATAGGATAGAAAAGGAGGGTAAAACAGGGGTACCATAATTATAATAACATATAAATGTATTGATAATATTGGAATAATTATTTTAGTATGGTTAAAATATTTTTATATAAATAAAAATAAGAAATAAATTTAAAACCACTTGATTAAGAGTTATACCTCTTCATTTAGAAACCTCTTTATTTCGTACACCTTACGCCTTGAATGAATGGTATTTTGAACATAAAATAAAGTATATGTCATTGTTAATGAAGATAATATGGTATTATAGAATGGATATTTAAATATATATGGCGAAAAACTTATGAATAATAATTAAGAGGTGGTTCCCCATTATAATTGTGTTAAAGAACACACTTTGAATTAATTAAAATATTAAATTATATATATATCTATCAATATCATGTCACGGGGAAATAAGTAAAACCATATTCTAAATAAATATGTTATATAGGTGAAATAGACTCACAAATTTGGCATTTTTTATTTCTCTCTTTACATTTTATTCCTTATCTCTTTTTTAGACAACTTTAAAAAAATTCACCTTAACCATGATAATTCAAATTTTTACCATGATAAATTAATTATATAACCAATAATAAAAAGAGGATTATATTTTTTGGAATATTGTGATTCAAAATTTTGAATCAGTTTTATCAGTTTCAATTTCTATTTATTCCAGGAATTGTATTTAATGAAATAAAAAAATGCATTTAAATAGTTTTTTAGAAAATTCACAATTTTAATAGTGAAAATAATTTCACCTTAAAACAATGAAATAATTTATATCCCAAATTTATTTTTTGGGTTCAACAATAAAAAAATAATTATTTTATACTTTTATTGAAATCATACAACAAATTAAATATTCCAAATATTCCATAAATTTCATAAACTCAAAAATAGTTTTTAGTTTGATAAAATATAAATTATATTTCACAAAATTCAATATTGGGTACCAAAAATAAAAAAAATGTTTTAAAATAAATTATATAAAAACATAAAAATTAATATTGTTGAAAATTATATAGCCAAATTGATAAATGCAAGTGTTAAATAGATTTTAATGTTTTACCTCATAGTTTTAAATCAGTTTTATCTCTTTTACTGAGGTGGGAAATCATTACCATGATCACTATTCATAATGAACAAAAATTAAGTTAACCCTATTAAATTAGAATAATTATTTTTTATATATTATTTAACCATTTTTTCATATTAAATTCCCAAAATTAGTAGAATATTATTTAAAATTAAACCAAAAAAACATTATGGAGTGTGGTTTTAAAAAAATGTCTATTTATGTGTAAAAAACTTTTTACTCCAAAATAAATCCTAAAATAAGTTAAAATAATAAAAATTGGATTATAAATAATATAAATGAAATAATTTTAATTTAAATATATATTAAAAAATATTAATCTTTGTAAATTCCTAAAATGAAATGGAATTTTTCAAAAAAAATAGTATTTTCAAATATTCTCTACAAAATTAATATTTTCATAAATATAAAAAAAACATCCCACATAAATTTTGATATTATGAACCAAAAATTAAATAATTTTTTTAGTGAATAAAATTTTTAAAAGTGGTATAAAGTATTTAAAATATTTGTGCACTAAATTCCAAAAAAACCCATTTTTGAAGAAAATAACTTTTTAAATCGTAAAATTACTTTAGTAAAAAAAATCTCGTAACTATTTATTATACATTAATAAATGAATTTTAATTATATTAAATATTTATAAAAAAATCATAATTTTTTTACATATTCATATCACAAATTTTAATGGCTAGGTTACAATGATCATTGTTAAATAATAATATTTCAATTGTATATTGTGTCTCATTTAAACGCGATGATTATTGTAATGAAGAATATCAATGAAATAATATTTATTTCAATATAAATATAAAATAAACTATAAGTATGTTACATTCTACCCCCATAAATTAATTTTTCCTATTCAATTTTAATCTTGGTAATGGGGGGTTCTATATTTAAAAATACTTTTTTTAGAACCCATATCATACAAATGGATAATAAAACTCCCTTTCAAAAGGGGGAGTGGGAAACATAAATTTTACCTAAAATGACAAAAAAAATCGTCCTAAATATATATAAAATTAAATTTAAATTATAGATATGAAGGTAAACAATATTGTCCTCGGACTAATATAGAGTGATAGAGAACCTGGTCTTAAGAAGATTAGTTGCTATAAAACTATAAATGAGTTTGTGGTTAAAGACTATCAATTCATCAGAAATGATGTTAAATGAATATGGTTTTTATTTTTAGATTGTTTTCCTGGAGTTTAAGGATGCATTTACTATAATTATAAATTATATGATAAAATTTTAAACATGATTTCCTTTTATTTAATAAGATCAATTTTTTTATGGTTTCATTTAGATCTATTTGAAACATTAACTTCTATATTATTCCAGGAAATGAATATTGATGTTGAATTTTTTTATTCCCAAATAAGTAAAATTAAATTCTAAATAACGAAAAGTAATTCCTTCTATCTATAAATATTTACCAAAACCAAAATGGGTAGAATATGTTATCTAATATGAATAAATATAATAAATTAATCTCTAAAAAAATAAAAAAAACATCAAGAACAGTTAAAAATAATACATTCTATAAGTAGTTAACCTTATAACTCATAAAAAATAGGTTTGAACAAATTCAAAACCCTAAAATCTAAAATATTTGATCACATATTATTCTCTTAAGATCAACTATAACATTTATCCCTCGAAAACCTAAAGTATCTCATAATTTTACATAACAAACATGTTAATATCATGATCATATATTCTCTTAAATCATGTAAACCCTTTTCCAAAATAATTTGAATCACCATAAAAAATTAATATAAAAATAACTATTGCAAAAAATTAACTCAATATTCATTCCTCAAATATCTTATTCACAAAAACACATACTATACTAAAGGGTTTTGTTCATATAAAAATGTTTAAAAAAATATCCAAAATCATCTTAAAAATTCATCAAATAAAATCCAAAAAAGGGGTATCTTTGACTTTAAACATTTGAACAACCATAGGCTTATTGACCCATGAAACTTATAGTTTATCCCATAACAATATGAAATATCATAGGTTTCCATAGGTTCTATCATCTCCTTCAACATAATGATTTAAAAAGATAATAAGAAATAACCCAATAATATCCATTGAGAGTGAAAACCCATGTACATAGTAAGGTCTCATTTATAGTGCAACAAAAAAATAGTCGAGGCATACTCAACCAACTGTTTTCTTGATTGTTACCCATATATGTATCTGTATGAAAATCACATCCACTTTTAGTATCCATTCATGGATTTGTTTCTCAGAAAACAATATAATATCCACATTAATAAAACATTATAATGTTATACCATATTCATACTTCTTCTTAATGTATGTCCAAGGTTTATGTTTCGTAATATATGTTTTCATAAATTTAGTTCCCATTAGTTCTTATAAACAATCTCTAATACCAACTATAAAGACGAAAACCTTAGCATCCCATAGTCGCTATTTACTTTATACCATCATCAATAGATACATGAAATAATATCCCAATATACCAATTTGAGTAACAGTGTTGAAAACTAGACATATACAATAATCCCACAATACATTTCAAACGATATAACAAAATATAGGATTTTCATTATGAATGTAATTATTATATCTAGAATATTCTTTCATATGACATATAATATACTTCCTAGTATCAAAGTTTAAGGAACCATAATAAATAGTAGAGATTAGAAAATCGGTAAAGGAATACACAAAATGAAAGATATCAAATAATGAATAAGTCTTCTATAATATTATAGGAATAAAATATGATAAAATAATTCCACATAAAATATCACGTGATCTTGAATCATATCCATAGATATAAAAACAATTTGGGTTATCATATAAACTTCAATAACTAATTTCAAAATAGTGGATTAGATAATGCAGGATTTTATAACTTACTTTAGAGGCCCTATTCCATGACCTCATACAGAAATGGGTATGTATTCGGAAAAATACCCAACGTTTTTTTGTCTCCTGGGACCTATCGATGTATTGAGGGTACATTTATAATCATCCCCTACCCATCACATAATATTTCATATGCATTCACCATATGAATAAATAATAAAAATTAATCATCATGTCTTAGTAATCAATAACAATGCATATTGTAAGAACTAGAATATATAATTTCAATACATTCCCCTTTCATACTGATCATAAATCATCAATAGAAATATAGTTGATGTTATCCTTAGCGTATATCCTCAATAAATAATAAGATTCAAAAAAGTTTTCTAAAATACATGAAAATATATTAAATGGGTATCTGAGAAATAATGGGAAATATCAATTTCAGTTTTAAAATATAGAAAATTCCAAAATAATATAAAAACAATATTCAGTGGAATGAATAATTGAATCTTGGAAAGTAATCTTCAATGAAATGATTTTGTTCATAGCTTTGGTAAAAAGTAACTCATAAATGAAATGATAATAAAATTAATATTAAAACATTCTATAAAAAGGAAAAAAATTATGAAAATGAATTTAATAAATCATTATAAATTATTAAAAACATTTTTGTAAATATTTTAAATAAAATATATTAATGGAATAAAAATATTCCCAACTGAATAGAAAAATGTAGTTTTACATAAAATAATTCTTTTTTTCTATAGGGTACTTAAAGAGAGAAAAATGAATGTAAAATATTAGATATCAAGAATTAACAAGATTATATGAAAATATATGGTGTTTGATATATAAATTTCATATAATTTCTCTAAAGGAAACATGAATATAAACAATCCCAAATAAGAATAAGATTATGAAATAAACCCTTATTGCTTTAGTGGCTTTTGAATTATAACCTCCAAAAAATAAATAAATTAAAATTAAACATTAAATACCCTAAATATAAAGGTATTAATTATATATCAAATAAATGGTATAGTATGTACACAACATTAATGAATCGTTACGAGAATATATCATATATCTCATGAAAACAATAGTGAGATGAGACACCCTCACCAAAAGTCTCACCTACTTCATAAGTGATGTTAAAATCCTATATAATAAATCTAAAAATATTTGAACCCTATATAAGAACCAAATCAATTCATATATTATCATATTTAATCCACTTAAAATATTTTAATACTCATTTATTAATAACTATTTATCAAAATCATCATTTTTGTGTGTTAGCTACTTCATTTTCCATGTATGTTTCAGTTCAGTTGTCTCGGTCCTTGTATATTTATCATGGTTACATCATCTATAGATTGTTTAATGTTATATAAAATAATATATATTTATTATATATATATATATATAATCATCTATGATGGTGGATATGAAAATTTAATCACATCGCTTTATGGACGTGGTATTCCAAACATACGTATGAGATGTGTTATCATTTTTTATTGGATGAAAGGTTTAGAAGATAAATGATATATTATATTTTAAAACCCATAACTATGTGATAAATATCATATATTTTCATTATTTCACTTGTTATAATCATAAAATTAAAATGAATATGAAAAACATATTACACCACTATGCGAAGACGGTTAGTCATACGTACACATGAGCGATGTGTTCATTTCCCATAAAATGTATGAGAGGAAGAAAATGGTTATAAAATAACCATAATAATATATTAGTGTAATTATGACACTGTTTTAATTTTTTTAGGATTGGTGAAATAGGTTTAGAGTAAGTGTTAGGGGAAATAATGATGAATGTACTAGATTAAGAATTATACCTTTATACTACGAAACCTATTTTGTCTTACACATTAAGCTTTAAAATAATGGTATTATGAAAATAAATAAATACTTATGACTTGGGGAAGGAAAATGGGATGGTATTTGGGATTTTATTTTCTTATCTAAATGCTTTAATCTTTATGAACAATAAATAAGTGGAGGCACCCTTTTATTAGTGAGGGAAATGACACACCAAGAATTGCTTAAAACATTGAATTATATATATATATCATAATGATGTAATGTTGAACTATGTTAAAAAAAATTATATTATTATATGATATAGTCATTAAATAATCTTAACCAATAACATTTTTACAAGTTTTGGATACATTTTAAGCGTTATCTCGTAATTAGACCATTTTTGACCCATTATAACCTCAACTATGATAACTTAACATTTTACCATGATAAATTAAATATTTTAAGAAAAAAAGCGTAATTTTAACCAAATTTGGAAATTATGATTCCAAATTTGGAATTATTTTATCAATTTTAGTATATATATTTGGAAAAAGTTTATTTTTATATATAAATACAAAACACATTTAAAAATATGTTTAGGAAGATGAAATGTTTTAAAATTAAAAGTAGTTTTACCTTTAAAAAAAGTAATAAATTTTTTTTAGAAATTTTTTATGGTCAAATAAAAAATAAAAAATAATAATTTTTACTTTCATATGAATCCATCAAAGAATGGAATCTTCTAACCATTCTATTAATTAAAAAAACCAAAAATAGTCTTCAATTTCAAATACAAATATAACTTATCTAATAATAAATGTCAAGATTCCTTCCTGAAAATAAAAATAATGTAGTAAAATACATAATTTTACTCTTCAAACATATATTTGGTTGAAAAATTTGACAAAATTGAATAAATTAATGTGTTATAGAGATTTTAATGTTTTCCCCATGTTTTTAGCACTGTTTTATCTCTTTTATCGAGGTGAAAAATCATTTGATGGTCACTATTCATAATGACAAAAGATTAATTTGATCCCATTATATTATATTAATTATACTAATTTTTAATATGGAATCATTTAATCAATCTAAATTCATATAATTTTTAGAACTTAATTTAAAATCAAACCCATTAACGTGATGAAAGGTGGGTTTCTAAAAAATGTCTTCCTAAATATAAAATATTTTTATACAAAAATTATGGAATAATATAGATTATAATGATATTAATAGTATAATTGATAAAATTAATGAAATAAAATAACATTTTTTCCATTTAAAAAAAATTACTTTGTAAATACTTGAAATGAATATAATATTTTTAAAACAAAATCTATATTTTCTACTTTTCAGTGAAAAATTAATATTTTCATAGATATCCCAAAGTTTCAGCGAAAGTTAATTTTGATATGATGAATCCAAAAATTATTTCCAATTTTTCAAATAAAAATTTTACAAGTTCTAGAAATAAATTATCATATTCAACCACAAAATTCCATGAAACCCATTTTTTAATATAAAAAAATTTTGTAACATAAAAGGAAATTACTAAAAAATTAATTTATCATTTATTAAGAATTAGTAAAATAATTTTAATTATATAAATTATTTATTAATATTTTTTATAATTATATTTTTCATATTAACAATTCCAACTTTAAAGGATTTTTTATAACAGTGTTTTTTAAATAATAATTTAATAATATGTTGTGGTTTGTTTAAATTCAAAGTTGTGCACAATTATAGCTATTAAAGAAATTAAATTTGTTTAAAGATATATAAAACATAAAATCTAAAGGTGATACACTATTTATATATAATTTACATTATGTTATCCTATAAAACAATGTCATGTAGTGGTAATTATCATTACATTATACTATAATATAATGTCACGAAGAGAGATCTGGTGATTCGGTGAAAAATCATTATCCATGCCATATCATTTATTATGATATATCCAATCACATATTTTGACACCCATGTTCTTCAAAAAATCATTAAAATGATATATTTATTCATTGATTGTCATGGATTTTACACAACTAATGGGTTTTATAGGATCATTTTATGATTACAGTATCAAATCAACCCCATAAATATCCCGGATCTGTCATCGAGAATCAATATACTATATGATTAACATAAATATAAATAAGAACATATGAAATAAAACAATATCCCTCACTGTCAAACATGAAGTTGTTGTCCAAAGGTAGATCATTTACCACCAACCTTTTAACTCATTTCTATGTAGCGATGATACAAGCCACTAGGATACTTATACAATATAAGAGGTCCCCCAAATGCCAAATATGTTCTAATAAATTCTCCATGAATATTAATGGTGAAAAATTTTTAGGGTATAAATTTGATAATGTCATTTTATAATCATGAGTCTCCAATTAGGTGATCTCATGCATTTTATATAAGCTCTGTTTATTTAATTATTATAGTTGAGAGTGGACTTCCTTTGCATAGAAACCCACAAAAATTACCTATAATTCATGACTGTTGGGAATTAATAGTCATATATATAGTTCAAATGATTACAAGTATCCATAAATGAATCAACCCATTTATTAATAACCTAAGATAACCATCATGGTAGATGTGGCCAAATAAATTCCCTCGATATCATATTGTCATGCCATGTAATTTTAGAGGAGACATAACCTTAATCCATTGAAATTTTCAATTGAGGAAATTTTATTTTAATATATCCATCATATTCATATCATATTATGTTAGAGGAAATATAATCTGAAGCCTATATATAACCTCAATCCTCAATGAAACCTCATGTATTTTCAATATTCATAATAACATCTCACAGAATACAACTCATATATATAAAACAATACGATATACCTATTTTAATCTATATAATAAAATATATAAATTTAAATAACATATAGAA
Source organism: Viscum album (assembly GCA_963277665.1). Classification (NCBI taxonomy): domain Eukaryota; kingdom Viridiplantae; phylum Streptophyta; class Magnoliopsida; order Santalales; family Viscaceae; genus Viscum; species Viscum album. Next base: position 1,493,477,240 of record OY728147.1, on the reverse strand, counting down.
ACCTTATTAATTAAATAATATACTAACATAAATAATATAAATGCACAAACATAAATGTACATTAATTGAAATTTATATGTTTATATATGGGTTCATTATAAAACATATATAAACATATACTAAAACACACATATGTAAATACTTGTATATTTATTATATATGACAAATACTATACAATACATATATACATATATATACTTATACTATAAACACAATAACCACAGACACACACATACACAGATATATATAAAGTAAACAAAAACATTAATTAGATAACATTATACTAAAAAATAAAAACATAAATATAAATATATCATGATTTTTCTAAGAAAGTAAATTGTATCAAAACCCACTTTTGTGGAGAAAAACCTTGGTATATGAAAATATAGACAAAGATGTATAATAAGTATTTTAATTATCATTAATCTTACCCTTTATTGGTAACTAATAATAAATTGGATCCAAACACAATTCATAGAAGATACTTTCACTTTTAAAATCAGTATTTAAATAAAGTGGGTCTCTAAAAGTTTCTAGAAACTTCCCCCTCCACAAAAGAAATTTTTGAAGGAGATCCATTTTACATTTCTAAATATTTATGAAGGAACCTTATTTATAAATCTATCACAACTAGATGTTAGAGTATTTCCTAGATAACCTTTTAGAAATAACCCATGAATCATTTACTTAATACTTCTTCAGAATAATGAAAAGACCGTGAACATTTCGTTAGGAGAATAACAAAAACCTATAGACCAAATGAGGGGGATAATCCTTAGAAGAGTTATTTGAATGAGTAGAATAAATAAGAGATAAGTATACTTCTATTTAATCTAATATAATTCCATGTTATTATACAATAACAAACATAGTAAACACAATTTCTTGAAAAAATGTGTAATTTTTTATGGTTTTGATATAATATAATATTATAATATAAGACCATAATTTTCAATTAGATTAATATTCAATTATTAATTTCATTTTTGATAAAAAAAATACACTCCATATTTTATGGGGGAAAGAGGAGAATTAAATTTTGTTAACCCATTTCTAGATATTTATGGATATTGTAATTATTTCACCAACCTAGTAGATGAATAAAAATCCACTACACTTATAACAATGTTTAATTTCAATGTGGTTAAAATAAGTCCATGCTTCATTTCAGCTTCTTATATAGGCTCTTTATCTAGAGGGAGACAACCCATGTCTTGGAAATTATTAGTTAATTATTTCTTCTCATAAAGGAAATAATACTTAGCCTTGTCCATCTGCTTGAATGACACATGAACTCCAGGAAACTCCACCACCTAAAACATAGTCTAAAATCTAAGCACTGACTAAAAATGTCACATATAGATTTGACCTCTCTATACCCGAAGCATTATCAATGATAGACAAAAAACCTACTATCTTTTTATCTTAAACAATATCACCAGGTGCAGTAGTGATGATTCCAATTGATGTATTCTCTATTTAGACACATGATTTTTTTTACTTTCACTTTATCATGATCTCTCAAATTATGACATGTTCATGAACCCTTTAGGTCTTTTCTTTAGTAAACCATCAAATTAATTCAAAATAATAAACAAAATCATGGTAATTTTAAGTCCCCATTATTTTTAAAACCCATTTGATCACCCAAACATAGAGGTTTATTGAGCACACCTCATATGGTTGAACAAATATCCAAAAATCCTTATACTAAACTTCTTTAAAAATTTATTACTGATCATTCATGATGAAAATTTATTTAAATTTCTCTTTAAATTTGAAAAAAAATAAAAATTCAAGAAACTGAATGTTGTGAAAGGTTATGAGTTGAATAATAAATAATAATTGTCCATCCAAAAGGATTGTTTATCACAATCTGTTAAATAGATTTAATGTGATAAAAAAGAAAACTAGAAAATCCAACAAAAATTTTCCTTAATATTCATTCACAACCTTGTAGTGCAATGGGGTTCCATTTATAAACTTCCTCATTATAAGATATTATCCTTAATATCATATGGTTTCAACACTTATACAACAAATAATGATCAAAAAATTAATGGAAAACCCTATCATCATGGAAGGGATTTTTAAATAATCCCAAAAAAATTGATTACATCAATCAAATGGTGAATCAAATTCAACATATGTTTACCTCTATGGAAAATAAAAAAATAGAGTAAATCAAAGATAGTTTGACGAAATCTTCGCCTAAAATTAATAAAATATAGCATGCATGCTTCATATATAGTATAATTCTCTCAAAGATGGGATTTTGGATGGAAGGATAGTTCCACTTTTAGTATCCTTTAGGAAAAGGATCTTTCCTATTGAGAGCCTCATTGGATCAATCTTAAGTAGAGATCACTTAGATGATATTAATCCAAATTTAAGAACATTTATATATAATTATAAAATATATAAATACATATATTATATACCAAATATAAATTATTAATAAAATTGAAAAAAAACAAAAATACACTAATTATATTATATGTACACACACACACACACACAAATATATATAATTTCAAATGCCTTTATATATATATATATATCAATCTACATATAAAATCTAGATATAAAAAATATATATGTGTTTGTATATATACAAATATTTATATATAAATTGGACTATATGTATATATATATATAGACACACAAAAATAAATAAACCAACAAATAAATTATGATTGATTTTTAATCACTGTTATTTTCTTTATTAATTTTGTAATTTGGATTTTTTTTATTATATAAATATAATAATATATAATGTGTTTCTCAACAAGAAAAACATAATTATATCTCTGGTTGAATCAAACTTATTTCTGGAGGTCAGGTAATTTTTATGGATTTTCCCCAGATACTGAAGCACTACCTATGTTATCATTGCATATAAAGGCATGCTTCACCAAGTTGTGAATATAAATTACCACTTGAATGAGGGGAACACAGAACCTAACATTCTTTATTAAGATGGAAATAAATGATAGGAATTAATTTTTTTCATGTATGGGATCTACTCCATTATTTTTTTTAGTATTCTCTAGGGGGTACCCTTGGGATTCACCACTTCATACCCCATTGATTGCGTTCCATAACTTTTTTGTTATTATTCATAATAAAAATATATAATTTTTTGTTAGAATGTATGTCACTCATTCCTTATTATTTTGATTCATTTATAGAATCTTTAACTATAAAAAATATAATACTTTTGATGTTATAAACCATTCAATTTTTTTCATGTTTTCCCTCTATTTTATTTAATTTGTAAAGATAAAAGTTAAAAAAAATATATGTTTTTAAATGTTTTTTTTTATTTTACTATGAATATTTTGAGGAGTTTAACCTTGTTTGTATTAAATATGTTTTTATATAATTTTATTGAAATTTAATTTATATTAATTATTTATTCTATTTATTATGGTTTTAAAATTACTTTTTTATCTTTTGTAATTATTAAAAACTAGTTTTTAGTTATCAGAAGTAATTTTTTTTTTTAAATTATTTCTTTACAGTTTTCTTAATTTAATTGTCAATATAATCTTTGTGTTTTAATTAGAATGAAAATTTTATATTCTTAGATAATTATATCTATTATTTTGGTTATTTATAAATATCATTTGGTTATGTCTAATTGATAATATGCTTTTAATTATTCTATGAATACTCGCGTATATCTATTTTCATATGAATGCCTAAAAATCTACTAAATATATGTATATACTATTTTTGAGATTCAATATGGATTGGTTGACTATCCTAAATTAATCTCTCACAAACTAACATATTTATTTTTTATTATTAGATCACATTTTTAATATTCTGTTAGTTTATATAATTATATTTTTTTACTATTAAAAGAAATAAGAAACACGTTGATATGGAAGGAGAATGTCATTATTATGGTAATTCTATATGATAATTGTAGTGATATATTTCTTTTTTTTATTTTTCACATCACTTGTCACAACCCGTCCTCGGTGCCCGTGTCGTGTCTACCCCAAGCCCACATTCCATAGGCCAGGGGCTGGAGACTAGCACCAAAGTTGTAAATCTCGATAAAAAGGGAATGAATTTCCTTTATATAGTAAACAAACACAACATAGTACGCAATAGAAGTAAGAACAGAGTAAAACTGTATTCAAAAGTAAGTGCTGAAAAAAAGGGGCCGGAAATACAAGCCCAACAGTAAGTACAGTACAACTGAAAGTCTAGCACAACTGCAGTAAAGTAAAGCAGCAACCACTAAGTCGTCCTCCGGGAATCCCACCTGAAGGGTGGGTACAGATGGTCTCCTCGGCACCTCAGGTCCATCCGTCCACTCCATGTACATCCTTCCAAGTGGTCCACCTCCGAGTACTGTCTAGCTCTACAAGTCTCTACCATGATCAGCGCAGTCCGTCATCTGCATCCAATACAACATAGTGCGGGTATTTCCTGGTCATGGGTGAGTATAATGATACTCAGTAGGGACCCTGAGACCCCCGAAGGTCTCCCAGAATACACGAAGGATAAACCACAAAAAAAAAGATACAATCACAAAGTATCAACCAAATCTACTTAGGTATATGCCCATACATATACCTAAGTCATCAATTCCAGTTCGGATCTAACTCTCGAGCCCAAGCACAACCCATCCCACACAGGAAAGAAGTCAATCACACCGATGGTAATGATTGAAAGTCAAGACTCAGATCACATAGGTAAACAACTCACAAAGAGGGGTGTAGATGATTAGATGTAGCCTCTGAGTTATCTCCTCTGCTGAACCCATGTAGGATCCTAGTACATAAGTCGTCACTGACGAACCCACTGAGGATCCAAGTACATTTTTCTTCGCTGCCGAACCCACATAGGATCCAAGTACAGTAGTCATCGCTGCTGAACCCACGGAGGATCCAAGTATAGTAGTCATCATCGTCGAACCCACGGAAGATCCAAGTACAGTAGCCATCATCGTCGAACCCACGGAGGATCCCAGTACAGTAGTCATCGTCGTCAAACCCAAGGAGGATCCCAGTATGGTAGTCGTCGTAGTCGCAGCCATCTCTAGGGTTCCCGCACATAGCACGCTCGATTCCGGGAGGGTCCGCTCCTCGAGCCAAGGGTTCAATACATAAACTATCACAAAGTCTAGAGTTGATGTATCATGAAGTTTTTTCTTGTCAAAAGGAACCTGACGTGACATACGGTGCGTCAATCAGATGCCCGGTCTGAGAGATATTGGTTTTTCCATTCCAGGGGCCCGATTGGAAATACACTCGTTCCAAACCTGGCTCTTTTCCAAATCCGACCAAAACTCACTTAGAGTATTGCTAATGAACTGCTTCATTGCGAGGGTCCCAATGCCGCAGACGGAGCGTCGATCGGACGCACGGTCGTGATGTTATTCACATTTAAGTGTAATGGGCCCGGCCCGTCAAGCCCAATGGGATGGCGGGTCGGCCCAACCTGGTTTGGCGGATTTGACCCGGTAGAGGCTTGGAGAAGCCCGGTTAAGCACGGGGCCCAGCCCAGAGGGGCGCGGCCTGGCCTGATGGGGCGCGGCCTGGCCCGAGAGGGCGCGGCCTGGCCCGGCGCGGCCCGGTCCAACGGGGCAAGGCATGACGGAGCGCGGCCCGGCCCGGTGGGGCGCGGCCCGTCCCGGCGCGGCCCGACCGGCGGGTCATGGCCCGGCCCCACGTGGCCTAGCTTGGCCCAGCGCAGCGTGGCCCGGCTGGCCATGGCTCGACTCGGAGGGCCGCGCGGCTCGGCCTAGGTGGCCAACCACTGCCCCCCCCCCCTCGGTCTCCTGATCTGGCGGTGCCAAGCGACACCGCCCTCCTGTCCGACTGGCCGAAGCCGGCCGGTCTTCCTGGCGTAAGCATCACACACGGGCGGGCCACGGTTCCTCCATCACAGCACCCTCCTAGCATTGCGGGTCTTACCAGCCCGGTCGGCTGGCTGTCGGCCGATTTGTCCGCCGAGCGGCACGTGGTCCTCCGCAGCGCAGCGCCCTCGTGGCACCGTGGTCTCTTCGGTCCGGCCGTCTTATCCAGCCGGTTCTTCATCGGCCAAGCGGCTCGGGGTTTCGGGCCATCGTTTTTCTGCACGCGGCCGGCACGCAGTCGCCTCCATCGCTTCGTGTCGCGTCTTCCAATGCGCCTCTATCGCGAATAAATTCAGGAAAACATCAGAGGGTCGTCGGTCCATGTTTGTTCGTCTCGTGCCCTCTGCGTTAGTTGGTAGCAATTGGATGAAGTTATTCCAAAGAAATCAACACAAATGAGATAATTTATTCACATATAAATTATACGAAACCCCTACCTCAAAATAAGGTTTGTGGTAGTCGGGCATCGTGGAGATACGCTGTCAACTCATTGACGTCCGGAAAGAATGAGTCGAGGATGGCACGTCATCGGCATTCCTTGCGAGTGGCTCCTTCTCCATTGGATTTGTTGATGATCGAAATAGATGATCGTCGTTCTTCGGTGGTTCTTCATTGGAAGGACGGTTTTCATCGTTGAAGAGAGGAACTCCTTCTTCAAATTCTCAATAGCTCTCCCCAAAAATATATTACAACCAAAATAACAATAATTCCCACCCATAATATAACATTACCATGTATTTTCAAATTAATTCAAAATGAAAATTTAATTAATTAAGGCATTAGAGTTGGCAACATTAATGGATGGTAGATCGAGAGGCTCGACATTTAAGTGGAAGTCCAAAAGTTTAAATTGGGTTGTAAAAAATTATATAAAGGGGAGTGTTAATGGGGAGTTAAAGGAAGGTGAAAATATTAAGGCTCGTGTGGGCCCCACCACACTAATTCCTCTCATGGGAGGTTATGTGGGTGTGGGAAGCACCCCTAACTCCCTGGTGTACGAATTAACCAACATCTTTAAATAAAATTTTGTGCTACAATTTTATTTATTTTTTCCTAAATCCCAAAAAATTAACTCTCAACCCGCATAAAACGCAATTGCGATAAAGGTCCCCTTAAAAGAATACTGGCACTGTGAGTTCATCGGTGCCCTCAGATTTTGATTCTGAGCACTGGTTCAAAAGATAGAAAAACCCGCACGTAGGTTTACTGAACGTACCCAAACAAAACATCAGAAATTTATTCCAGGCACACCGAGCCTCGAAATCAAGTGTCGTCAGAAATCGCAGACTCGCTAAATTCCAAAGAATTTAAGAAACAAATTTCCTTCAAATTTTCGGTTCTTTACATTACTCCCACATCAGTGCTTTACGTCCCCATAAAGCCACAACAGACACTTGGTAAACAAATGGGGGTATTGTACACGCATCCGAGCCTCCTGCTCCCAACTTCTCTCTTGGAGGTTCTCGTGCTGGCAGTGAATGTGCACTAGAGGAATCGACCGTCCGTGTAGGACCCCCTCCTATCGATCCTTGATCTCCACTGGGACCTCCGAGAATGTCTCCCCATCATCGATGTCCAGCTCTCCGTGATCGATAATGTGGGATGGGTCGTGCACGTATCTCCTTAGCTGAGATACGTGGTAGACGTCATGCACCCAGTGCAACTGAGGTGGAAGGGACATGCGGTAAGCAACCTCGCCTACTCTGCTGAGGACCTAGAAAGGTCTAATGAAATGTGGATATAACTTGCCGCCCCGGCCAAATCTTCATAGACCTCTTCGAGTTGAGACCAGTGGGAAGATGTGGTCACCATCCTCGAACTCTAGTGGTCTCCGTCTCCTATCATCATAGGAATTTGGTCTGCTCTGTGCAGTCTTCATTCGCTCCTAGATGATCAGCACCTTCTCTGTCATAGCCAGAGCTATCTCTGGTCCTACAAGTGCTGACTCCCCAGGGTTAGTCCAGAACATAGGTGATCTGCAAGGTTGGCCGTACAGCGCCTCATAAGGTTCCATCCCGATGGTGGAGTGATAGATGTTGTTGTACGCAAACTCCACCAAGGGTAGGTGATCCTCCCAGCTGCGACCAAAGTGAAGGACACATGCATGGAGCATGTCCTCACGAGTCTGAATGATTCTCTCAGTCTGACCGTCTGTCTGAGAATGGAAGGTGGTACTCAAGCGAATTTGGTTCCCTAAAGCCTCTTGTAACCCCTTCCAAAGTCGGTAAGTTAATCGACCATATCGATCGGAAACTATATATGATGGCACACCATGAAGTAGTATGATCTCCCGAATATAGAGGTTTCCCAAGCTCTCTACTGAGCCCTTCTCCCTGATCGGTAGGAAGTGGGCCGACTTGGTGATTCGGTCTACAATCATCCAAATAGAGTCATGTCCTCAAGATGTACGTTGAAGCCCCGTCAAAAAATACATGGATATCTCGTCCCACTTCCACTCTGGAACCTCTAAGGGTTAAACCAAGCCCGCTGGTACCTGGTGCTCTGCCTTCACATGCTGACAAGTGAGGCATCATGAAACGAACTCTGCTACAACCTTCTTCATACCCGTCCCCCAGTGTTGTCGTCTGAGTTCCTAGTACGTCTTCGCCACTCCTGGATGTACCCTAGAGAGGAAGTGTGAAATTACCTCAGTACTTCCTCCTGCAGTGAAACTGGTACCATAGTACATCCCCTGAAGAGGATGACGTGCTCCCCTCCTTCAGAAAATCCATCAGCTGCTTGACCTATGGATATCCGATCACGTCGCGTATCATAGTCAATGTCCCCACGCTACGCCTCTCTGACTCACTGAAGGAGTGGAGGAGTGACTGTGAGTGACTGTAGAAAGGCTGCTTCATCTCCGTAGTCGAGTAAATCAGTGTGTCTTCTATGAAGACTATGACAAAACGATCAAGGTAAGGCTGGAAGATCCTATTCATGAGACTCATGAACACTTCTGAAGTGTTGGTTACGCCGAAGGGAATAACCAAGAAATTGTAGTGGCCATATCGACACCTGAAGGTCGTCTTCTGCACATCCTCATCCCGAACTCTGAGATGGTGATAGCACGACCTGAGTTCTATCTTCAAGAACCATCGTGCTCCCTTGAGCTGATAAAAGAGGTTATAAATCCTTGGGATTGGGTACTTTTTCTTTACGGTCACCTGATTCATGTGACGGTAGTCTACACACAGTCGCAAGCTCCCATCCACCTTCTTGGTGAACAAAATCAGAGAAGCCCAGGGTGAAACACTGGGTCAGATGAATCTCTTCCCCTACAAGTCCTCCAGCTGTACCCACAGCTCCTGATGCTCGGTGGGAGCCATATGATATGATGGAGTAGATATAGGTACTATCCCGGGGTACAGGTAAATGTAGAAGTATACCTCTCTATGAGGAGGTAGTCCTGGAACGTCGTCAGGAAAAACATTTGCATACTGATCCACCACAATAGGAAAACTCGGACTCCACACATCAATCGTTCTGAGGATAAGACTAGCCAACTGATGAGTGATCGGCTATCCACTCCTCTACATAAGTCCATCCTATGCTGAAAAGGCTCCCATCTCACCGGTGAAGGTGAACCTTCTCCCATCCGTGTGGACACACCACACTTTGCGCCTAATACAGTCGATCTGATCATGAACTGTAGATAACCAGTCCATACTCAATATGACGTCATAAGGCCTCGACGCCGCTACAAGAAGATCTCAGTCGAAGCTCTCGCCTCCTAGAATAAGTTCACACTACTGGCACCAGTGCATAATCATCGAGTCTACTCCTGTTAGAGTCTCTAACCGTAAGGATCGAGCCAACGGCTCCGTCGAAATCTCCAAGATCCGAACAAGGGAAGCGAAAATAAAATAATGACTTGCATCTATGTCGATAAGTAACGCATCAAGGGTGGATTAGACAAAGATAGTACCTCGAATCATCTCAGGTGCACCGTGGTCATAGGCCTCGACTGCCTGGAGCTGATCCTGCCTCTGTCTTCCAGCTCCCTGTGGTCGGGGTAGACCTCCTGGTGGTGGTGGTGGTAGAGCCTCGAAACATCATCCACCACCCACTGCTCGGCTAGCTCCTCTGCCTCATCTACCTGCTCCCGATGGACCACCATGGTCAAACCTCTTCCTCTTCCTGAGAGGTCCCTCTACTGTCTGATGCTCATCTGCATAGCGGGTCGGGCAGTCACGAGCCATGTGGCCCTGCCCACCGCATGCATAGCACTGCCTACCCCTCGCATGGCTGGCTCTATTTCGTGTGCCCCACACATCCAAACCAGTATCCTAAGGTCTCCCACCTGATGGCCTGGTCCGCTTGGACCTCTGCGACATCTGTCTACTACCGGCTATAGAATACTTCGCTACATGTCGCCCTGTGGTGGGTCTAGCCGTTGGTGTCTGCTCAACGAGAAAACTCTCCACTAGAAGAGCTATCCCCAGCACCCTCGCCTATGTTGGGATGCTTAGGGGAATCATCGAAGCTCTGATCTCATGCCTGAGTCCCTTCATGAAGGTTCGGTCCTTGAATAATGGGTCTTGTACCATATCCGTGGAGTAGAGAAAGAGGTTGGTAAACCTCATTGAGTACTAAGCTACTGTCATGTTGCCCTACCGCAGATAAAGTATCTCCTAAATCTACACCGCATGAAGGGTGGCTAGGACAATCTCCAAGTGGAAGAGACTCTCGAAGTCCGTCCAGAGTAAATATGCCCCGTCATGCACCTGGAGAATCAAGATCTACTATCTACCTACTGCTGCATGAAAAAGACTCGCGGCAAGGATCACCATAAGGTCGGCTGGTGTCCCTACCAATATAAATACTCTGACAATAGCCTCCATCCAATCCTCAACTATCTGAGGGTTCGTCTCTCTGCATAACCTGGGTGACCTCTGTCGCTGGATCTCATGCAGCGTTCTCAGGCGGTGTGTACTCTCTACTGCTGGGGCTGGTGGTATCGATGGCTCAGCAGGTAGTGGTACCGCTGGTGCCTCCGCTGTGATGGGGCCCTGCATCGAGTCCTCATCGCTCGTTGAGATTTCATCTCGTACATGACTCGGAACCCTAGCTTGTTGCCTTCGTGGGGCCATCCTGAAAAGAAACAGGTGTGCCACAGTCAAACAGTATACCTGGTGAGCTGACACAAAGTAATCAAAAAATAAAACTTTTGAAACACACAAGCAATTAGTGTTTTCATGCACCAAGTCGGAAATCAGAGGTCAGGGTCCTGGTGTGTGGATACGTCGGCTGCCGCACCAACACTGGACTCCTTATACTGATAACCACACAAAATACTCTTAACACTATTGCTTCACAATAATATAGATCAGAGTCCTATGTTCATACAGTAGAACTGACTCCTCTGATACAAATTTTTCACGACCCGTCCTCGGGGCCCGTGTCGTGACTACCCCAAGCGCGCCTTCCATAGGCCAGGGGATGGCGACTAGCACCAAAGGCATAAATCTCAATAAAAAGGGAAGGCATTGCCTTTATATAGTAAACAAACACAACAGAGTACACAACAGAAGTAAGAACAAAGTAAAACTGTATACAAAAGTAAGTACTGAAAATAAAGGGGCCAGAAATACAAGCCCAACAGTAAGTACAATACAACTAAAATTCTAGTACAAAAGCAGTAAATTAAAGTAGCAACCAATGAGTCGTCCTCCGGAAATACCACCTAAAGGGTGGGTACAGATGGTCTCCTCGACACCTCAGGTCCATCCGTCCACTCTGTGTACATCCTGCCAAGTGGTCCACCTCCGGGTACCATCTAGCTCTACAAGTCTCTACCACGATCAGCATTGTCTGTCATCTGCATCCAACACAACGTTGCGCGGGTATTGCCTGTGCAGGGGTGAGTATAAAGATACTCAGTAGGGACCCTGAGACCCCCGACGGTCTCCCAGAATCCACGAAGGATAAACCAAAAATCAAAGATACAATCATGAAGTATCAACCAACTCTACTTATGTATATGCTCATACATATACCTAAGTCATCAATTCCAGTTCGACTCCAATTCTCGAGCCCAAGCACAACTCAGTCCACACAGGAAAGAAGTCAATCACACCGATGGTAAAGATTGAAATTCAAGACTCAGCTCACACAGGTATAAAACTCATGAAGAGGGGTGGAGATGATTAGATGTAGCCTCTGAATCATCTCCTATTCCAAACCCACATAGTATCCTAGTATAGAAGTCATCGTTGCTGAAACCATGGAGGATCCAAGTACAGTAGTCTTCGCTGCCAAACCCATGGAGGATCCATGTACAGTAGTCATCGCTGCCGAACCCCCGGGGGATCCAAGTACAGTAGTCATTACTGCTGAACCCACGAAGGATCCAAGAACAGTAGTCATCATCATCGAACCCACAAAGGATCCCAGTATAGTAGTCATCATCGTCGAACCCACAGAGGATGCTAGTACGGTAGTCGTCGTAGTCGCAACCAGCTCTAGGGTTCCCGCACACAGCACGCTCGATTCCGGGAGGGTCTGCCACTAGAGCCAACGGGACAATAAATCAACTATCATGAAGTCCATATTTGATGTATCTCTAATTTTCTTCTTGTCAAAAGGAACCTGACACGACAGACGGCGCGTCAATCGGACGCCCGGTCTGAGAGATATTGGTTTTTCCGTTCCAGGGGCCCGGTGGGAAATACGCTCATTCCAAACCTGGCCATTTTCCAAAGTCATCCAAAACTCACTTAGAGTATCACTAAATTACCGCTTAGTTGCGAGGGTCCCAATTCAATAGACGGCGCATCGATCATACGCACGGTCGTGAAGTTATTCACATTTAAGTGAAACGGGCCCGGCCCGTCAAGCACAGTGGGCTGACGGGTCGGCCCGACCTGGTTCGGCGCGTCCGACCCAGAATAGGGTTGGACCGGCCGAGTGAAGCATGCGGCCCAGCCCGGTGGGGCGTGACCCAGCTCGAGGGGGTACGGCCCGACCCGAGTGGGTGCAGCCCAGCCCGACTGACAGCGGCTCGGCCCGGCTGGCCGAGCACTGTGGGGGGCGCCCCCCCCCCCCCCCCCCCGGTCTCTCGATCCGGAGACGCCAAGTGGCGTCGTCCTCCGGTTCGGCCAGCCAAAGTTGGCCGGTCTTCCTGGCACAAGTGGCCTGCATCGGTGGTCCAGGGTTCCTCTAGCACGACGCCCTCCTAGCGTTGTGGGTCTTCCCAGCCCGGTCGGCCAGCTGTCGGCCGGTTTGTCCACCGAGCAGCCCGCGGAACATGGGTCATGGTCCTCTGCAGCACGGCACCCTCATGGCCTTGTTGTCTCTTCAGTCTGGACGGCTTAGCCAGCCAGTTCTTCATCGGCTGAGTGGCCCACTTTTGCAGGTCGCGGTTCTTCCGCATGCGGCTGGCGCGTGGCCGCCACCTTCTCTCATCGCCGCCTCTTCCAACGCGCCTCTATCGTGAATAAATTCAGGAAAACATCGGAGGGTCTTTGGGCCGTGTTTGTTCGGCCCGCGCCCTCCACGTTAGGCAGTAACAATTGGCCAAATTTATTCCAAATAAATCAACACAAACGAGATAATTTATTCACTTATAACTTATACGAAACCCCTACCTCAAAATAAGGTTTGCGGTAGTCGGGCGTCGGGGAAGAAGGCGTCGTGGGGAGACGGCGTCAACTAGTTGACGTCGGGAAAGAAGGAGCCGAGGATGGAACGACATCAGAGTTACTTGTGGGTGGCTTCTTCTCCTTTTTCTTGGCTAAATATCGAAAGAGACGATCGTCGCTCTTCAGTGGTTCTTCGTTGGAAGGACAGTGTTCTTCGTTGATGAGAGGAACTCCTTCTTCAAATTCTCAAGAGCTCTCCCCAGAAATATTTTCCAACCAAAATAATAATAAGTCCCTCCCATACTATAACATTGCCATGTATTTTCAAATTAATTAAAAATGTAAATTGAATTAATTAAGGAATTAGAGTTGGAAACATTAATCGATGGGAGATGGAGAGGCTCCACATTTAAGTGGAAGTCCAAAGGTTTAAAGTGGGTTGTAAAAATTTAAATAAAGGGGAGTGTTAATGGGGAGTTAAAGGAAGATGAAAGGATTAAGGCTCTTGTAGGACCCACCACACTAATTCCTCTCATAGGAGGTTATGTGGGTGTGGGCCCCACCCCAAACTCCCCATTGTAGGAATTAACCAACATATTTAAATAAAATTGTGTGCTATAATTTTATTTATTTTATTCTAAATCCCATAAAATTAACTCTCAGCTTGCATAAAACACAACTGCAGTAAAGGTCCCCTTAAGCGAATACCGGTGCTGCGAATTCATCGGTGCCCTCGGATTCCGATTCCGGGCACCGGTTAAAAAGATAGAAAAACCTGCACGTACGTTTACTGAACATACCCGAAAAAAACTTCAGAAATTGATTCCGAGCACACCGGGCCTCGGAATCAAGTGCCGTCAGAAACCGCGGACTTGTAAAATTCCAAAGTATTTAAGAAAAAAAATTTCCTTGAAATTTCTGGGACTTTACATCACTAATAACTAAAAATATTTTATTCTTTTATTTTAATAATTTAGTAATTTTCTACTTATTTTTTTAATTATTGATTTTGTTTCTTTAAATGTTTTAGTAATTTAATTTTTTAAAGTTTTTTAATATGTAAGTATTAAATTTTATATATTTTCTAATGATTTTTTTCTTTTTTTCATTCAATATTACTATTTAGATGGAAATTTCTTATTTTATTTTAAACCCAGATTAGATTATATATTCTTTTATCTTTATGAATATTTTATAATAAAATATTGATTATCTTTTATTTTATAGTAGAATATATGTTTTCATTATATTTAATATACATATGTTAATGAAAATATATAATTGTAGTGTTCAATATTTTTTAAAGGTATATACACATATAGAGTTATTGTCAAGAACCGAATCTGGTCACCGCCAAAACCAGCACCAAACCCAACCCGTGACAAGTCCTAAAGGGCATTCCTGATCCCCACGGGATGGCACAAGTTCCCGGGTAACAGAAAATGAAATTTGGGAACTATTTATCCAAGTTTATAAACATAAAACAACGAACAAATCCAATAAAACAAATCTGGATTTTTCAAACTAACCCATGTTTTACAAAATTTCAGAACTGAATTACATAATTTAAAACAATTATAGAAGACTATAACAACTGAAGAAACCCACAATGGATATCCCAAGAACCTCCACATGGCAAGAGGCACCTCCCTCAAGCCATATCCACAACACTGTATCATGATGGACCGCTAAAAGCCCGAACAGTTTTCACAAAAGTTGTACCCGAATCTGCGAAAACAAAAATAACCAAGTCTACTTACACCCAAGGGTGTAATTAGGGTGTGATCTAATTCCCAGTATGATACCACCACTAAGATATTCCATGTGATAAACATTCAAATAAGAAAATCATGCAAGTTTTCAAAACCATGTAATTTCTCGTTACAATTTCTTAAAGTTGCAACTAAAAAAACCAGTTTTCAAGTGTGCTAATTTAAAGAATCAACACTTTTAAAATAAATTCAAAAGATACTGAATTTTTACTTCCAAATATACTGTATGCTGATGGTAAGTATAAAGGATCTAAATAGCACAAGAAATAGGAAATAACCCCTAGGCACTAGCTAGATGTGGGTCCCACGTACCTCGTATCTTAGTGAGAGTATCAACAAAAAAATATTCATTCTCGTGCACGAGCCACTAGTAGGGAACATACACATAACCAAGTGGTCCAAAATCATCATCATCATTGTTTAGTTAGAGTTGTAACTGTCAATCTTTCTAAGTGAAACAGAGTCCAAACCCCACGGATTTACTAGCATACTAGTACACGTCCACCCACCTATATACCTGGGTTTTCCCTTTGTGCTCAAAAAATTTCAACAAGCCAAGAAATATAGTTTTCACATGAAAATATCACTTCCACCTCACACATTAACCAAACAGCCCCATGTACATCACACAAGTCACAAATTCCTCTTTTCATTGAAATACATTTTGAAATCAAACTCACACCAAAATAGCCCACATACTTTTTACATAACTTTCACAATCCAAAACATCCTTTAAAAATTTCATAAAGTCCCTACAAATATTATAAACATCGCATAAAAGACCACTAACATGTTTCATAAAACCATTTTTATAAACAAAATCCATTTTTTACATCGCACTCACACAAAAATCCCACATCACGTTCACACCACTTTCACATTTCACTAAATCCATTAAACATTTTTATAAATCATTTCCAAGAGGATACACATAACATGACAGGCCTATTCAAATTTGAAATGGTCCATTTGAAAGTATAAACAATCCAAAACAATTTTCCAATATGGTTTCACCTCTTACATAAATCCTTAAACCATTCAAAACTTTCATAAAACAATTCTAAAGAGTGTACCAAATCTTTTCACATAAAACCCATTTCAAAACCGTATTTCAAGGTCAAAATCACACCAATAAAAATTTAAAATAGAATTGGCAGCCCCAAAAACATTTATTAGACTACCCCCAAGTTTTATACAAACACCTCAAACAATACCACAAAATATCCACATGAAAATCACATTTTTCAAAATCACTTTCAAGAAGTACAATAAGGTTTCACACATTAAAACAATAACAAAAACCTCTTTAAAACATAATGGAACACCAATACCATTCCAAATCAAAATTTTCAGCCCAAACAAGATTTACTAAACCAATTTCATATGTTATAATACACACCCAAACAATACCCAAAGGGTTGCACATGAAAAACATGCAATTCTAACCTAAAATGAAACTATAAAAATAAATGCTTAACCAAATTCAACGTAACCAATTTTCACACCACACACAGCATATTTGGAACATTAATAATAATTAATTCAAGCAAACTAACTCATCTATAAATGATTACACATGGAATCACCTACCGAAAGTGTCAAATCCCTCAAAACTTGGTGTGAAACATCAACCGCACCACCGCTGAACCACAAGGAATATAATTCCAGACCTAGAACAAAATATTTGACAAATAAAGACACCAAATAAAACCCTAGGTTTTAACTCTAACTTCTAGAAATTTTAGAACATAATGAAAGAGAGAAGAAACCCTAAGGGAAAAGGAATAAACCAAGAAGGAATCACTTACCCAAAACAATCCTGAAGAAAACGACCCAAAATCGACCTGAATCTGAATTTTAAAACAGATTAAAATTTAATGGATATTAGAACAATATTTGGGAGGTCATTTAGAAATTTGGGATGGGGGGGAAATAATAAAAATTACAGGAGTTATGAAAAGATCAATTTACCTCTTCAAATCTGGGCGATTTGTGAAATCTATAGAATTTTTTCCCAATTTCGTGATGAAACCGAGCTCAAAAGAGGGGGAGGAGAGCCTGGGGGCACTCCTTAGGTCTGTGGGCTCGAGGAAGAGTTGGAATCATTGAAAAAAACGCAAATAATGAAGGATATATTAAAAAATTAAAAAATATTTTTAATGCAGGAAATGGGCTTTCGGGCAGGCCCAATTTCTTAAATAAAAACTCATATCCACCATGATTATAGATTCCTAAATAGTCCAAATTAATATGGTGGTGTTAATATTTCATGTTATGACAAGTAGGAATTTTAATGGATGAAAAATGTTGAAAAATTAATGACTTATAAAGGAAACAAAATTTATTTTTAAATCTGGAATTGGGCTCACGATTTGGCCCAATTAATGAAAACTCACTCATTTCTCCATAAAAGATTGGGAAACCCCGAAAACAAATCATGAATAGAAATTAAATGAAATATTACTTTGAAATAAGTTATGTATGTGATATTTATAGGGTTTTGTGAATGTATTTTTCTTCAAATTTTTTAATAATCCACTTTTATATGGAAAACTCCCTTCTAAAATATTTATTATATATATAACCATGATAATTTACTATTAATACCAAATAAGGTATCGAATAATATAAATACTCATCATAGCTATAGTGTGGTGTATAAGGGTCTTTTTCTAGAAAATGATATTTTATATTGATTAGGAAATAATTTTGAAACAATATTAGTATGATTGATAAAGGATTAAAATTATATTAAATTATTTCTCATGTGTAAACCAGAATTGTTTTTTTATTAGAGTTATAAAAATATTTATTATTAAATGATTTTCAATTCCTTATTTGTCACATATTTTTGTTGTGGAAATTGATCAGTGTTATTAAATTTTTTATATCTATGCTTATTTATAGGATTGATATTTTTTAAAATTATCTACATGATTATTATAATTATTGAATAATTTTTTGGATTAGTTGAAAATAGTTTTGATTATTAAGTTACTACTACACTTGATCATAAATAAAATTATTGTGTGTATTATTTAAGAATAGATTTTTTAGATTATTTAAATATTTAAAAAACAATTTCGGTGGTTATTTGTTCAGAAAATAACATAAGAATATAATGAAGACAATGGGTAAAATGGGGTTTCATTGGAAATTTTAGGCAATACTATTATAAAAAGTGATATGGTTGAAATATTTAAATTTATATGGTGTTATATATAAGTAATTAGATGATGCAACAATAAATATTGGGGTGGTATTGGAATAGGTGTTACAAGGTACTATAGGTTTCCTAGAACAAACCTATTCTTATACATTTCATTTAAAATATCATGTATACCATTTGATATATTCATGTTTTATTATAAAAAAATATTGTTTTCACTTATTAATACACTATATGATGATGTCCTTAGATTATTTTGCATATAAAAAGGCTATAATAGTTCCCTTTCATTTTGAAAACTCGATGATATAATGAAAAATCTCTTAATTATATGTCTTATCAGCTAGTTATTTTGATATGATTGAATACATGTGGTGTACAACTATCAAGTGTTGAGGGTATTATAAATAGTTAAAGTTTTACCCATGAAGTCTATACATGATAGTCACAAGAAATATATATCTTGTGTATTGACTAACTAATCTAATAATTCATCTTTTATATTTTGTTTTATACACATTTGATGAGCATACATATTGTTATATCGACTTGTTATCATTATCAATGTGTACTATGGATCACATTCTCTATATTATGATGAAAATTGGTGTAGTTCCTTTTTTTTAATATAGTTTGTTCTAAGTGATTCATGAAATACATGGAAATAGTTAAATGACACAGACATGATTTTTTCATTCTATGAGTAATAAAAAAATGTTTATATACCTTTGACATGGATAGTAGAGATTTCTTAAAACCCTTGTATATGGTAGTTTCATGCATGTCCATCTACGATAGTTCTAGAATGATATGTCAACCATATAAGGATGAAATTATAAAT
Source organism: Viscum album (assembly GCA_963277665.1). Classification (NCBI taxonomy): domain Eukaryota; kingdom Viridiplantae; phylum Streptophyta; class Magnoliopsida; order Santalales; family Viscaceae; genus Viscum; species Viscum album. The sequence continues at coordinate 1,493,458,000 of OY728147.1, read as the reverse complement.
TATGAATCCTTTTTTATGAGATAACAGTTGAAAAAAAGATTGTATTATATAGTATGGGTTTATAGGAAAGATTTAATTACAATAAATTATAAAAATATCATTAGGGACTATGATGTGATTCATGATACTATCCTTGATCCATGAGTTGGAATCAATAATATTGTGAAAGAGTCCTAGAGTTTCATAAAAAGTGTATCATATATTACATTAATTAAAATAAATCAAATTTTAAGATGAAGTGAATCACAGACCCAAGGGAAGATAAATAACTTATTAATAATTCATATATGTAAAATAAATAAAATAATTTTTTGAAGGGTTATTTGATTTTAGAATAATTTAAATTGATTTTAATTATAATGGTTTTGTTATGTTATTTATGTTTAAATAATTGAATGTTGGAAGTAAATTATTCAATAAAAATTATAGTTTCAATGTTATTAAAATTTATATGTTTAAAATACTATCAAGGGAAAAAATACATCATATTTGACATACTTTTATGTTAAATGTGATGTATGGAATGTCTATGACAGTTATAAAATTCTATGAAAGTCACAGGTATAGTTCTTAGTTGGTTTTAGAAGTTTTATTATTAAGGGATAGATATGAAACTAAAAAACATTTGGCTTTATTTTATAGAAATATTTTTTTCCTAAATTTCTATTTCCTATCAAGGGAAATAACCTTCATACCAACCAACCATTATCTTAAATTTTGAAGAGATAAAAGTGATTAGAATAATCATGAATGAATTTTTCCTATTATGATTTTTTAATTGAATTAGTTTGATTATAATTTCATTAAAATAAACTAATATGTATCATTCTAGTATAAGATAATATGAGATAAAAGGCTAGGATAAGTTAAAGAACATATACATATATCAATAAGTATTGTTAGTTGGATCATTAAATCTATGAAAAGTTAGTGATGAGTGGAACACATACTGATTTTCAACAAATTAATCAATGAATAATTTATTATTTTTCACCATAAATTTAATATGTGTATGATTTTATTATTTGAACTATGGTGATGTTATCTTAGAGTTAATTTTAATGATTAGAACAAATAATTTTTTATCCAATACCTATAACTAATGAATCCAATATGCATGAGTTTCTTTACTAAAATGTTTATTGAAAAAATTTGAGATTTTCGTTTTCTTTAATATTAACAATCATAAAAATATTAGTTATCTAATAATTTCACTCATATATTAATTATTTTTAATTTATTATATATTTTTTCATCAATATAAACATGTATAAATATTTCTAATTGAAGAATAAGTTTCAATCTGAAGTGATATTTTTAATAAATTATATAATAACAAAAGGTTTTTTATAAACTAAATAAATATTACTATAGAAACCAATCGCAAATGTTAATATAGATTATAAACCATACTAATATTATTTAAAAATATATTTTTTTGAAATTTTTATGGTGAATATATAAAACATTATTTCAATTAAATATCGCCAAATATTTAATCATACACCAAATGAGTTATTTCATAATTCCACATATTAACTTCCCAAATTTGTTGCCCTATATACAAGAAATTATTTTTCTCAGAATTTTGTATTTATATCTAAAAAACAAATGATAGAATATAGTGATATATATTTGGTAAATTTTTTATAATATTTTCTTTTAGTAAGGAAAGAGTTTAAATTTTATTTAATCTAATCTAACACCATGGTATTTAAAATTAAACCTATTTCTTAGATTTATTTTGGGTCTATAATAGGATATTCCCTATATAAACCATAGAAATATGATAATTATGTATCCATCCATATTTATATTTTAAATTTTTAACATGGGATACTAATGGTGAAGAAATAATTGAATGTTGGAAGTAAATTATTCAATAAAAATTATAGATTCAATATTATTAAAATTTATATGTTTAAAAAACTATCAAGGGTAAAAAAATTACATCCAATATGACATATTGTTATGTTAAATGTGATGTATGGAATTTCTATGATAGTTATAAAATTATATGCAAGTCACAGGTATAGTTTTTGGTTGGTTTAAGAGGTTTTATTATTAATGGATTGATATGGAACTAAGAATCATTTAGCTTAATTATATAGAAATATTTTTTTCCTAAATTTCTATTTCTTATCAAGGGAAATAACCTTTATACCAACCAACCATTCTCCTAAATTTTTAAGATATCAAAGTGATTAGAATAATCATGAATGAATTTTTCCTACTATGATTTTTTAATTGAATTACTTTAATCATAATTGCATTAAAATAAACTAAGATATTTATCATAGTTCAATGTTATTTTAACTAATTGTTTTATCCATTTTAATATTTTAATATAAATATTGTGTAATTCATTAAATATTGAGGGAAATTATCTATGATTGATGGGTATTATCTCAATATTAGAGGAAATAATTTCTATATTATTTGAGAAATCAATCCTTAGTATTCAGTTATAAACATCAACACTATTCAAACCATTATAGCTTGGATTATATGCCCAAAATTCAGTAATAAATATAAAATTAACCTTTCAAATAAATAATCATGTTTACATTGAAATTTTTTTGTTTAATTTATCATAATATTTTTGATATAAAAATATATAAACAAATAAATTTTTTCATACCAAAAATTTGAAAACAGTAACTATAAAATAAAATAATATCCTAACATTAAAACACACGATGAAATAAAGAAACTGTCTTGAATAAATAATTCCTTAAAACCTTTTAAATTTTTAAAAACACAATTTTAATTTACTATGTTCGTTTCTAAAAATATTATTTTCAAAAATGAATGCTTTCTTGAATATTCACATTCATAAAAGTTTTTTTTAAAATGATTTAAAAAATTTAAAATAATTTTAGACTTGTATTATTTTTATTTTTTGGAACATGATAAACTATATATCATGTATCCAGAAAATATACACAGTCCTCAACATAGGTAAAAGGAAGATAACCCAATTAATCCATCATGTCCATCATCCACAAAGCTAGACCAACCAATTAAAATAATATAAACATCAAATATGATAAATGTTAAATCAAATTTTGATAAATATAAAAGATTATATAAATTTATAGAGTGAAAAAGTAGAAAACTTTCATCCTAGAGACAAACTCTATATGTTCTACCAACCAAAAAAAATATCCAAAACAATAGGTATGAGTAAAACATTTCCCAAAACTAAAACAAAAAATAAATGATCATAAATGATCTTTATCTTCAACATTCATGGATGTCAATATTTTAAATTTATGATCAATATAAATTGTGATTACATTAAAATTATACCTCTTGAATTATAATTTTACTCCTTTATAATCATTTCAATAACTCAAATCCATCACAACCTCTTGAGCAATATCATTTATGAAATTGAGTAAGAACTTCTTAGTGATGGATGATGTATTCGTTTCTATCATATTTGGTGGCATATGCATAGGTAAAATAGGAATAATGATGTATTCAATGAAATATTCATCAAAAGATGAGAAATCATCCTCATCATCCACATAAAACTCTATTTCACTAAACAAGAGAGCTAATGTTCATTTATAAAGTACCCTTAATTAATATTTTCCTTTTATATATTGTTGTGATAATTTAGAGCCATAAAAAAATCAACCAATAATTAAATGATTTATAATATGGGATTAACATTATTTAACCCTATAAACTTTTCTCTTTATATTTAAAAGAATTTTTTTAATCATTAAATATCAAGGTTGACAACTTCCTTCTATGTAAATATTTTCCAAAAAAATAGAGCCTTTAGTTTACACCCCTATTTCATTTAAAACACCTTTTCTTTACTTACAATGACTCACCGTAGTGTGAATATTGACCTTTTTTAAAAAAATTGCCCTTTTTTAGATCCAATGAATATTATTTGAAGACATTGGATGAGAAAAAAATCTCAATAAGGTATATAAAACTAAATTAATCTTGTTTTACAAATGAAAAACATGAGAAACAATGAGTACTTTTATACTTTTTCAAAAAAAAATTGTACATAAATAAATCATTCCCAAAATTGAATAATAATATTCTCTAAAATCCTTTGAATCCCATTAAAATGAATATTAAAATCCATGAAGGCATCCTCAGTCATATGGTAACTCGTGAACACATTCATTTTAAAAACAAACCATTAACATTTAATCTTTACTTTCCTCGTGAAATCAAAATATTTCATTAAAATAACTTTTTCAAAAATATATATTATTATATTAGAGAATCAAATTCATAAATTATTTTCACGTAGGTTTATCCCATTTTTGAATTACTGAATCTAAGTAAATTCTTTAGGAGTAACCGTCCAATTTGTCTCACTTATATTCACCTTAAAAGACTACATAATTACCCAATTCATTGGAGAGTAATATTAGTCTCACTTATCATCCTAAGATATGTCAGGTTAACCAATCATAAAATATCATTCTATTATATTATAAAAAAATTTATATGTTTCTATATTCTCATTATAAAACCCTTGAAAAACTAATTTCAACCAATAAGTAAAACACTTTCCATTTTTCATAATCATAAGAAGAAATATACTTTTCCATTAGAAAATATTAAAAATGAATAAATTACTAGAATTTAGGGAATGTGATACTATTTGAAAACCCATATTTATAAATAAATGATTCCTAATAATAAATAATGTAAATAATGTAGGGAAAAGAGGGTCAATCCATACATTTTAAGAAAAAAATCCTTTTTTACTATAGTAAAAAAGTCAAAATGGCCCATATGGTAAGTGTTTAAATGTTTCCACATTAAAACATTAAATAATAAAATCCATGTAGTTGAAAATTAGATTTAAAACACAATTATTTATAAATAAAAACATTCTTGGAACATTTTTAAAAACATGTATATGAAGGAGAATGAGTTTAAAACATTTAAAACAATATCATAAATAAAATCCCTTACATTATGTCTTCTCTAACATCATACATTATCTAAATCACAGATAAAAATTTTATATTTGTTTGATACTTTCTTGATATACTTTTTAATATTAATTTAATAGTTATTTTTTTATTTTTCTTATTACCAAGTTTTATTTAGTTCTGAAATGGTTATGTTCATGTTTGATGTTTTTGAGTCATTTGGTTTTTAACCTCAAAAGAAATTAGTGCATGGACCCCATTCAAATGGCTTAAGGTTAAATTACTTTAAAAATCATTAAAATTTTATTCATTATCTTATTTATCCTTTAAATAAAATTTTAATGGAAACTGTGGATGGATTCCATAAAAATTTAATCATGTCATTTAATAGAGAAAGTAGTCCATACGTTTGTAGGAATAAAAAAATCTTATTTCTACTGAGTGGAATGGAAATAAAATAGTAAATATTTTAATTTTATATAATCATAAATATGCAATATATTTCTTATTTATTCCTTATATCCATCCATATCACCACCCTTGTTAGGTGGAAATGAAAAAGTAATCACATCTCCTCGTAAAGGTGGTATCCCACACATATGCACAAGTGATTTTATCAATTTCAAATAGATTAAAATGGTTATAAGTAAAATAATATATTTAAAAATCCATTATTTTATATATATTTCTTTAAAAATAACCATTTAATAGTTGGATAGCATTCTACACACACATCCTTGTGTCTTAATGAACATTGATATGTTAAATGGTTGTAACCTAGACATTAAATTCCAATGTATGAATACTATTAATAATTTTATAAAAAATATTGATAAAGGTTTTTATTGATAAAAATATTGATTAATTCATAATTTATAAATACTAAATTATTTGTAATGTCATTTTATACATTAAAAATATGTTTCCATCAAAAAAGGGTTTTATACCATTTTTGCAGGAAAAATCATAATTAATTTTTACCATTATTCTATATATTATTGGATTAAATGAATATAAATTTTAAAATAATAATTTCAATATTATCTTGGGTTAAATTTTAATGATATTTATAAAAGAATTATCATTCAGCGAATTGTGAAAAAAGGATTTTTGTAACAAATGTAATTTTTTTTAAATTAAATATCCTATCATATTTTGAATTTGATAATAATAGTACTCATTTATTATATAAATATATTATATAATTATTTTTTTATTAATCTTCATTATATTTGATTTTGGTATAATAAAATATTTAGGGTTAAATAACACTTTTTTTTTAAAAACTATTTTATGAACACAGTTTGTTTTTATCTTGTTAAATTAATCTAATATAGATTGTTTGTAGTTTATAATGATATTTATAGATAATATAATTAATTTAATATATTAACATTATTTGTATTGTTTTTATATGGAAATTAATGGATGTAAATTAGGTTTTACACTTAAAACATTATTTATTCAAAAAATGGGCTTTTATTGCAGTTTGGGAACTTAATTAAAACTAAATAATACCTATTATAGAAACTAAATATGGTAAAATGGATTCCATGTTTGGATTAAAATAATTTACTATTATCTTATTGGTATAATTTTTCTTTTTAGTGGATATCAAAAACAGTAAACTTTTTGTCACTACAGTTAAGGATAAAATAAATGTACCAAGGGTGGGTGGGTGGGTAAGCAATGATATAAGGGTAGTATTTTTAAAAAAAATATAAAGTTATTATTTTTTTAAGATAATTCATCCTTAAAATGTGCTAAATTCAAATATCTATCCATTTGGAGCCACATTCCCTGGAATGTGACCTTAAATAATTGATATCTTTTAAGAAATTCCATGTGTGTCCATCACCCAAATTATAAATTGGAACATATCCTATACACTTATTTAGCTTATTTGAGACTTTTATATTATAAAAAACTTATTAAATCCCTTAATATAATCCTAAACATTATCCTAGTTCTTATTTTCTTCAACTAATACCAATCCTATAAGGTTTATTGGGTAATCCAAATGAGGCCTGTCAAATAAGTGGTAAAAATATTAACCAAGGTCTTTCAATTTTATTCCTATTTTACATTAAATAATGGAGTTTTACCCATAAAAAAGATTAATAATTTATCATTAATATACATTAATGTTATTATTATTAATTAAGAAAAATTTACCACCTATTCGCATTCTAATGGGAGGTTAATGTATCTTTTATGTATAGATGTGGACTACCATCTCTACATAGAAATATGACTCATTTCCCACCACCATCATTCATGGATGATTATTATGAATGATTTAGTTTTTAATTATTATATTTATTATATAATAATGAATCTTTAAAGATGAATTAATATTTACCTTTCATTATTTATATCCATCTAAAAATAGAAATGTCACTCGTGAATTTTTAAAGACTATCGTCTCCATATAGAGATGCAGTTCATTTTTATTCATCTCTATATATGAGTGGTTATAAATATGTATATCATCAATACATAAGATAATTTTTTTATTTTTAAATTTATAGAGATGATGGAACCATGAAAAAAGTGAAAGGATGATAAAAACAAAACCATAAATTTCATAAAAATTTAGTTATTACTTGAAATGATGATGATAATAAAAATTATAAATGAATGGGAGATAAGATGTTATAAATAGAGTATTTTTTCTAATATAGTTTTTATTTTGGTTTTTGTATATAATAATAATTAACTATAATTTAATATATATTAGGTTAGAGAACTTATGATGAAAGATGTACTTGAGGTAAGATTGTTTTTTTATATTCTCAATTTTACAAGGATTGTTTATGATTAGAGAAATTCTTGAGGAAATTATTTGATCTATCTCTATCACGTATTCTGTATTTTCTTCAACTCTTTTTTTCTTAAATTTTCATATATAAATTTTATTTTACTCATTTTTGTTACTCGTGATAATTAAAGATTTTTTAAGGAAAATATACCATGTTATTCCATTAAATTGGGAATCATTCCTTCCATGTCCATATTTTATTAAAAAAATTAACAATGTTATTACAATTATTCAAAAATTTGATAATGTAAATTTTACCCATGTTTTAATTTCTATAAAGTTGTATTGAAAGAAAATTCTACTAATTTTCTTGACATAGGGACTTTAACTTTTTTATTTAAAATGTTAATGTATTTTTTGTTTTAACAAACACCGCATGAACCAATTTTTTGCCATCAGGAATAATATTTTATTTGACTAATAAATAATAATTTTTTGTATTTATAATCAGAAAATAAATTGTTTTCCTTAATATTTTATAAATATTTGGATTCTAAATGAGTAGTTTTAAATACTAATGTTATGTTAATTAAGAAAATTTATAGTGATATTTTAATGGTATTTTTATCGATAATAATATCCTTTGACAATTTTTATTATTTACTAGGGATATGATCCAAAGTTACCATATTTATTGTTTATTTGTATGGTTTATGATTAATATTATGAAATTTTTATGAAAATCATATATTTTCCATGGGTTATTATTCTCCACTATGATTAATTTCTCAAATTATGCTTTTTGGTTTCAATCAATGACTAGAATATGATGGAACCATGTTAACATTAAATGTGAAGGAAAGTTCACTCTGCCACCCTTATGAAAAAAAAGTTATGGAAGATAGAATTAAAATATTATTAATATTGTCACTCATATTTCTCAATCCATGAATATTATTTAGAATCCAAATGAGAAGGTAAAGAAACAATATATTATTAATTCTTTTAAGAGGAAACATTAACCTTCTTTTAGTGAGTCTGATGATCCAATAATTATTGAGAAATTAATCAGTACCACTGAAAAAATATTTTCCTTTCTCCAATGATTGGTACATGTCATGTGTATCTTATACATTTCATATTTAGAAGTAAAATTAGATCAATTGTGAAAAATATTAAAAATATTAGGAAATATGAAGCAATTGAAACCATAGAGTGGAATGAGTCTGAAATATTGTTGATCGATAAGTGAATTCCCTATATTATTCAAAAAATTATTTAGAAGGAATTATATTAACTTAAGAATATGAATTATGAATATATTATTACCCTAGAGGAAACTTTTAAAATGCTTGAAAGGTACACTTCTAGTATTATTATTGAACTATAAATTAACATTGATTAAATATTTTGTGGGTTAAAACCAATTATTTTAATGGAGTTATATATAAGTGACATCAGTAGAGATAAATAAACTATTATATGTGCTTTCATGGAAGAAATATTTATTGGATTCACCCTTAATCCTCATGGTAATGATATGAATTGAAATTTGAAACTTAAATAAATTTTAATAAAAAAAAGTAGTGAATAAATTATTTTTCCTTTATGTAAGAAGTATTAGAAGAAGAATGGAAGAAATGTTTTAGGAGGATTGGTAAATTTTTTATCTTTAAAAAATAATTCCATTACGATAATGAATTTTGAATTAATTGGAAGATGTTATCTAATGATTTAAATGGATAGACATCTCTTTAAAATTCACCAAATACACTCTAATTCTTAATTAGAAGAATTATTGAAATTATTCTTACTAGAGATTGAATCCAAGGGTTAATGATGGTGATGGATGTTAGTAACCTCTTGAGCCCTGAGACAAATGGTAATTTCATGCGATCATTATTACTAATGTGAGGTGTGATAATGAAGTTGTCAATGGTACATATACTAACCAATCTAAAACATATAATTTATAATTTGATTACGGATCCAACAACTCTTTTTTATTCCTAAATAATTTGGTAAGGGAATCAAATTACCTCCAAAAAAATATTATGTTTAAATAGAAGAAAAAATCCTAAATGGTATAATGATCACATCTATTGTATATAAATCTTCACTAGATGATGGTTTTGATGATATGCATCCAAAAAATATTTTATTCTTCTTATAGTGAAATTTAATGTAATATGGGGAATTAAATTACATTATCTATATAAATTCCATATAAATTGATTAGTAAGGGAATTTACATTTTATATTTACAACAGATCTACGATTGTCTATCGGTGTGAGGATAAATGTAAACATTTTAGGGAAATTTCAATAATTTTATGAGCCTTTATTCTTATTATAAATAGGTATTTATCTCATATGGATGTGGGGAGACTCAATATAGATGATATTCCTATTTTATTGAATTTATTTTATGTTTTCTAGAATAATTTCATAGTATTCTTCCAAATCATAAATTTTTATTTAAAATTGAACACATACTGAGTGTTACACCTATTTCAAATACTCCATAAAGAATGACCCTTATTTAGTTTCAAAAAATAAAGAACATACACTAAGATAATCATGGTAACACATTAATTTATCCAAGTGCATCTCTAAGGGGTGAACCTATCAATTTTATTAAGAATAAAATTGAATCAATGTGAATCTGTATTGATTATCGATAAAAAAACAAGATCCTGATAAAGAATTAGTATCATCCACCCCATATTTATGATTTTTTTTAAAAATTACGAGGAGATAAATATTTTTCCAATATTTTCCTTTTATCTAGATATTATCAGTTCATGCTAAAAAGTGAAGACATAATAAGACATATTTACATTTTAAGTGTGAGCACTATGAATTTATAATGATGAAATTTTGTATTACTCTTTCCACCACTATCTTCATAGATTTAATGAATAGAGTCTTTCTATATCACCATGATTAATTTTTGGTAGTATTTACAAAAAATATTTATTTATATTCATATAAAAAGGAATATAATGGAGATTACATGAGGATTTTAATAAAGACATTATGTGGGGAGAAACCATAGGAAAATTTTATGAAGTCCATATTTGGTTATATGAAGTTTATTTCTTATTCCATATAAAATCAAGTGGGAGTATACCGGTGTGCTCATCAAATATTGAAGTTATTAATAATTATCCTAAACTAATAACAATGACCAAAATAAATCATGATTTGAAGTTAGTAGTAGAAAATTTTTCATCAATGATATAATAGAGTTATATTTATGAAGAAATGTGTGATATATATATTAATAATAAAATTTGAAAGTATATATTCACCCAGAAAGATTTGAATATGCTCTAATGAAGATGTTTAGACTTGATTATATATTATGACTACTCAATACACTACTTACAAGGGAAAGGGAACAAGGTCATTGATGCATTGAGTTGAAATAATCATTTAGGAATAACTATAATAAGGATAAAAAAGGTCCAATGTTTATGGATTTTAAAATTATATAAATTGAAATAATCATTGAAGGAGAAGAATCTTATCTTTATCAAATATCTGTTTATACATCTATCTATGTAATGACTAAAGTGGTGAAAATTTTGGATGTTGAGATGTAAAAGAAGGTGATAAATATTCATTATTTCATCCTTATCTATTATGGATTTTAAATTTTTTGGAACAAAATATTTTTCTTGTTATTAATAGCCTTAAAGATGGATGCATGGAATTAAGCTCATATCTCATCATTCTCTATTATTCCTGGATGTAAGAATATATATAGTGATATGAAAGATATTTTTTAGTTAGACAACATAAATAGGGGTATTAAGAAGTAAGTACCTAGGTACTTGATATGTAATCAAAATTTGGATGATAGATAGAAAACTAAGGTGATGTTATAACTATTACCCATATTAGAATTAAAATGAGAAACACCCACAAGGGGTTTCATTATCAGACTCCCCAAAAAAATACAGTCAACAATCCTATTTGGGTAAGATATCTCTTTATGAATTCAAAAAAAATTATTTATATCATGGAATATTTTAATATTGATCATCATACTAGGATATGTATTAATTAAGTGGTAAGGTTATATGAGGCACCACATTCTATAATAACTGACCAGGATCGTAGGTTTACCTATGTATATATGAAAAGTATATAGTAAGCTCTAGACAGAAGTTCTATTTTAGAATTTCTTACCATCCATAGATATATGGTCAGTATAACATGAAAATTCAAAACCAATAGGATTTTTTTAGATCATATTTTCTAGACTTGTAAGGTTGTTGGGATTAACACCTTTCTCTAGTAGGTTTTTAAATAAATCATAGATTTCACTCTCTTATTAATCTAGCTCATTATGGAGCCATCTATAGAAATAATTATATAACTAAAACATACTAGGATAAGGATTTAAAAATAATTCTATTTGGGCTTGATCTTGCTAATGAAATGTTAGATAAGGTTATTTTTAATCAGCAACACATCTAGGAAGCTCAAAGTAGAAAAAATAGTTATGGTGAAAATCATTGGAAAATTATGTATTTTTTATTGGTGATAGGGTATACTTCTGATGTCCTCCAAGAAAGAAGGTTATGATTTTATGAAATAACTTAATGTTTATCCATAGGTATATTGGTAACTTAAGGATTCATGATTGAGTTTGTACTATAGCTTATCTCATGGAACTCCAACCAAACCTCTCCAAAAATAAAAATTTGTTCCATATATCTTTAAAGAGAAAGTAAAAACCTGATCCTTCACATGTATTAAACATAGTGGTCATAACAATGAATTATTATCTCTTTTATGAATAAAAACTAGTAGAAATCATGGTTTATAGAGATAATGTTCAGTGGAACAAGACTACTAACCTGGATAAAGATCTCTGGAGGAATAAGATACTGAGGAAGCAAAATGGGAAACCAAGGATCAGATGAAGTTGATATATCCTAATTATTTTAATGTAGGGAGGCATAATTTTTTGAGATAAATTAAATTTAATGGGGGTATAATGTATCTCCACATTATTTTATATGTATTTCTTTTTAAATAGAACTTTATGTATTCAGTATCATGCTTTACATGTAACCTCGAGTCCGTTTCAACCATTATTTAATAAACCCATCTAACAAAGACACTAAAATGAAAGTTATAAAAGTAAATAAAATATTTTTAATAATATGTATAATTATTTTTTAATTAAAATATATTGATTAGTTCATAATAAATAAGTGCTCATTTTTCTATAAATCCATTCTCTGCTTCAAAAATATGTTTTCTTTTAAAAATATTGTTATATAAATTTTACACATAAAATTTATAATTAATTTATGTAATTTTTAGAAATATTATTTTCTGAAATTAATATCATTTTTAAAATCATAATTTTAATATCATCTTAGTGCCAATTTTTCAAAATTTCGTAAACGGATTTATTTTTTATTGAATAGTGAAAATACAGTTTTTTCATAAAAATTATTTATTTATTGGTAAAAATCCAATTATAACATAAATTTGATAATATATTAACATAATTATAACTTAATTTTTAATTATATAAATATTTTCTTAGGAATATTTATTATACATGATTTTGATATAAGTTTATTTTTGGGCTTAAAAACACATTTTTCTAAAAAACTATTTTTATGCACGCAATGTATTTTTTATCATACAAAATTAATTTAATATTTTATTCTTAATGGTTATAAATATATTTATTGATTATATATTCAACATAATATTTTAAAATTTATTTTATTGTTATTGAATGACAGTTAATAGATGTAAATGTTTTTGTGAAAGATATCATTTTTTCTAAATTGAGTTTTTGTTGCTGTTTTCGTACTTAATTAAAATTAAAATCTTCTAATTAAATAAATTTAATCTAATGAAATGGATTCAATATATGGAATAAAAAAATTATATAATTTAAAATGATAAAAAAATAATTTTTTTCATAGTGAATAGTTAAATCAGTAGTATTTTTTACCACGATTAATGTAAAAAATGAGTTTATTGGGGTGGGGGTAATCCATGATATAAGTGTATGATTTCAACCCAAAACCATAAAATTATTATTTATTGAATATATTTTAACGTTTTCTTATCATCCCTTACAATACCTAGACTTTTTTATCCACATTCCTATGAATGAGGCCTTAAATCATTGAAAAATTTTTCACAATTCAATGTCTGTCCATCCACTCACTTTTCAAAGTGGTCCCATCAAACTCCATTATTCAATCCCTTTTATATATATATATTATTTAGTTCTAACTAAAATTACTTCTTATAATCCATAACATTGTCCTAGATATTTTTTCCCTCTCATAAGGCAAATACTTCAAGCCATACTATGTATGCTAAAGGTGGCCCCTCAAAAAAAGGTATATATCTTAACAAAGAACTACAAATTTTATTTCTTCTTCTTAATAATATAGACATTATTATTAATGAAAACATTTTTAATAAATTATCATCAATATTATAAGATTTCATTATGATTAATACACAACTATTTAACTTCTCTTCTCAATCAAATTAGAGAAGAAAGTATCACCCATGTGTATGCATAGACTACCACATCCATATAGCGATACAAATAATTTTCCATCAAAAAAATTCATTTTTTAATTAATATGATATATTTAATTTTTATATATGATATTTATTTTATAAAAATATTTATTTAAACATTAATTATAGTTTGACGTTTTTTTGTTCCATCAGTCGAAAAATGGAAACATCGGTCATGAGTTCCTACATACTACCATCTCCACATAGTTAAGTAATTCATTTTTTATCACCACATTATTTAAATGGTTAGGAATATGAATATAATTAAATATATGATATTTACATAATTAATAATTTATTTTATATTAGGTAACCATTATCATTTTTAAGATCTATAACCATTAAACAAAATGATATATGATAAACAAAGTAGTCAAGACCAGAAATGATAGTGATAATGATAATGAATGATTGTTAATTAATAAGTTATAATATTTTAAAATTGAAAAATTTATATTATTAAATGTAGGATTATGGTTTTGGTATTTAATTATTATAAATTATAATTTATTATACATGATTTTAGATCACTTACAAAGAAATGTGGCTCCATTGTTAGAGTTTTATTTTACAATATCATTTATACCAAGATTATATAGGTTTAAAATTTATAATGATGATATTATATTATATTTCACTACCAAATCATGCATATTTTCTTATAATATATATATTTCTGATAATTTCATTTTTTCCTTAATTTTCCACTATTTAAATACTTCTGAAACAAAAATAATGTTTATAATGAAAACCAACCTTTATTTTATCTTCGACCATAAATATTTTCTACCTTATATATATTATATTTATAATATTTTCAATAATTTAATTACTAATATAAAAATATTTGTTAAATTTATTTGTAAACATGTTTTAATTCCTAATGAACTGTTAAAATGGAATATTCTTATCATTTTATGATCTTGTTGAATCTGGATTCTTATTAAAAATGTTAAAGGAATATTTTTTTTAACATACTTCTCATTAATGTATTTCGTTTCCACCATTAATAGTATTTTCATTGAATCTTGCATAATAATTTTCCTTGTTTTTTTTCAAAAAAAATATTTTCCTTAATATTTTATAAAAAATTATAGTCAAGTTATGTGAATTATAAAAAAAAGTTTATTTCCTTAGGAAATGTTATAGTTATAATTTAAAGGTATTTTTATTAATTATTCCATATATCGATGTTACTTATAATTTATAAAAGATATGATCGAATTTTAAAATATTTATCCTTTATTTGGATGGTTTATGATTGTGACGATGAAATGTTTATGAAACATGTATCCTTTCTATAGTTTTTTATATGATGATATGGTAAATGTTTTATGATCTTTTTGAACACAAATATTTTTTTTCATTATGATATGGGTGGTATCAAAATTATATATCCCCATAATTCATCGGGAGAATTATTATATATGATGAGATAGTAAGGACTATACTAGGTAGTGTACAAAATTCAGTAAGGGACATTTTCTAACAAAATAATCTTTGGTGTGAAGTTTGACTATGGAAATGATGGAATGGGGCATGAACACAATCCACTAAGATAGTTCTAATAGTGAATATTGATAGAGGAAATGGTTTTATAAGCTTATATTAATGATAAAAATGTATTTATAATTCATATTGTATTTTTTCATTATTCATAAATGATTATTGATGATTCTGTACTCATATGACTTATGTCATTTGTCTGAAAAAACATTAATCAATGTTTCATGATTAAGGATCCTTGACTGATTGGATGTAATTATTGAAAATCTTGATCATTTTATCATACCCTTATTCTTATCTTATTCTCAATTTGATAACTGATTGATATCTAGTATGTTTACCCTTATTGAGTATATATCCCCACCCTTATTTCTATGTATATTCCTTAGGTCATGAAGAAAAGTTTTAAATATTTTATGTATAATAAGGTTTCTATTTGTGGTGATAAAAAAGTAAAATTATATATTTTTTTATAAACCAGTTTTTTACATGTCCATTTTTTCAAATATACAAAACTATTATTGTCCCCATGCATCTATTATTATGAAATGTATTGAATATTCAACTAAAATTATTTAATATTTATGTATTATATGTATGGGTATCTATAATCTATATCTTTTTAAAATCATTATTATGTCATACAAATTGTATATATTCGTTTTATCCATCATTTAAATCATCCATATTATTCAGTGATAAAACATTAACCACATCGCTTCGTGGAGATGGTAGTACGCATATACACATGAGCAATATTGTCATTTCTAATTAGATAATAAAGCAGATGAAAAAATATCATGCCATAATAAAAACAATATTTTTTTAATATACCATAGATATTATTTCTTCACTATATATTAATTTTTTAAGGATATAGAATTAATTAAATAAACATGAAATAGTCAGTTTGCAATTATAGTTATTCTTTGAGAAACCTCCATTGGATTACAAAATAAGCCTTATTAGGATTGTATTTTGGTGATATAAGGACCTCTAAACTGAAAAAAGGGATGTTGGGATGTTATTTTGGTAGGAATGTTTCAATCTTAAAGGCTTAATGTGTGTTAATAATAGAGGAGATGAGGTGACCATTTATAATTGAGGGGAGTTGCACATTAGCAGTTTTTAAAATATTTCAAATAATATAAATTCTTAATAATTTTAATGTGATTCTAATTTTATATAATTTCAATTTTATTTTTATAGGGGATGAAATATAATCCTAAAATAAGAACTAAAAAAATATTATAGCCTTATCACTCAACTTTTACATTAATTAATGAATTTTCTCTTTACCATGGTAACCAATTTTTACCATTGTATGTATTTATAATAACTGAAAATAAAATAAATCTTATTAAAAAATATAATAGTCATGATTCAAAATATAAAATAAACATTTAAATATTCAATTTTTTTAATTTGAATAAATTTATTTTAATATAAATACATGATCCACAATAAAAATAATTTTATACGAAATTTACCCTTTTGAGTATAAAAATTAGATTACACCAAAATAAAGTATAATAATGATATAATTTGAATTAATTGGATTATTATTCTTTAATAAAGACTAATTTTACTTTAAAACCAAGACATGATTTAATTATTAGTTTTGAATACTTGAAAATAAATGAAAATTTTATTAAAAATCGGTATTTATAAATTTTGAATGAAAAATCAAAAATTTTAGAAAATATAAAAAAAATTCACCCTATGATATATTCAAGATGATAAATACAAAAATGTATTAAATTTAAAAAAAATAATTGTAAAATAAATATATTTAAATTATAAATAGAAGCATGTAATACATGGAGAAACAATTTGAAGGGTTTTTTAGAGTCCAAAAACATTTATTAGATCAAGAAAAAGTGATTTCAAACCCTTAACTGAGGATCTCCATTGAAGAAATATTAAGCTATATAAAAATAGAGAAATTTAAAACATTATGTAAACCAACATTCATTACATTGTTGAATGAATTTCATCCTTTGATATTTATATTAATTTGATAAAAATGATATAAAGTGAAAAAACACAATCATCCCACCTATAAGGTTTATATGAAGTGTAATATAAACCCTCTATAATATTGATAAAATTGACTATTTCATAATTTTATTCATTTAAAATAAATACAAAATAGTAATATTAATTATATATATGATTTTAGGGAGGTTCGAACAAGCATAATGGAACTCCATAAAAAATTTCTAATGTTTGAAAGTAGACTTTATAAATCCATAAAGAAAGCTTGTTGATAGTGCATTCATTAACTCATGCATTTCAACACATGATTTAAATATTATACAAGTATAAACATTCATCATAAAAATATTACTATTGTCACATTTTTTATCCTATGAAACAAAGAAATGGCTTATTTTAATGAGTTTGGTCCATTAAAATAATAACAAACTTAATACTTGGTGGTTCATTTTATCAAATAATGTAGAATGCATGAAATATTATTTTATTTGTGAATATAATATATCATTAATGTGAAATATGAATTACCCACATTTATTATATTTCATTATGGAATATATCGTTAATCTCCCACTTTAACTACATCTTAATAGTCATTATTCCAATTCACCTTGTATTATATCATATAAAATAACATTTGAATACAAAAATACTTTACAAAATATTCAAAAAAATCTGGAAAGATACCACTTACTTCACCTTGTATCACACCATATAATATACCTTGTAAATAACCATTAAAAACACCATTGGATTAACTCTAAATAACTTTTAGAGTAGATATCTAGGTCAAACTCAATCCTTTTTTAGTCAACCACATTGTGTGACTACATGGGCCATTATAGAATTGAAAACAATTTAGAATCACCAGATCCATAGATGTAATAATAGAGAGGCCTCTAGAAAAGCATCAGTGCTACATGACTTATAAAGGGATCTGAAAAGATCTCCATCAAACCCATCTATCTATATACACATATCCACCAATCTATATCATATACAAAAGTTGATTCTCATACTTTCTCATTGTCTAAGACATAAAGTGACATGGAACATTAAATTTTTTAATCCAAAAGTGCCTACATATCTATTATAATTTCTCAGAGTGTAGACTAACCTGTTTGATAAATACATCATGTGTCATTCACCCTTCTAGATAAACATATCACACATCCCTTATCGGGATAGATATATAATGTCAAGGTGTATCCTTACACTCCAATGGTATATTTCAATTGAGGTCTCGAATGTTACACAAATCATACGAGACGCCAAATCCTATCATTGTTAAGCTTCAACCATTGATGTGATCATAAACATACCCAATCACCCATGATTAACTAGGTTCATCTGTTGACTTGTGTATGTAATTTATAAATTTATAAAGGTTATCATGCTATAATACTTATATCCTTGAGTAGTAGGTTCTCATAAAATACCAATGAACCCATAGTAAAACAAATATATCTATGTATGAAACTCCATTTTTATACCTAGTAAGCCAATTAATTCATATAAAGAGTGCCTTATTCTCTGTTTTGTGCCTCATTAATATATTTTTCAACTATATATAGGAATCAAAATCATGATAACATAATCATTTTTTATAACCTATAGTATTTCATGATGAACATCAGTTTGGGATAAACTCAATGTTATGAATTGATAGGTCAACTCTCATTTCACTTCACGAAATGTACATCCAAATATTCTTTTGTGTAGTCAACATTAAATAATTACTAAATGTAGGAATCCTTTCAATTATGTTATCTATCAATATCATTAAATATTTAAGGATATTTTACAAACCCAATATAAGCTCTGGTTTATCATATCATATAAGTTAAACTTTGAGATCAGTGCTATGTTTTCTATACTTTTTGGGTTTTCTTAACAAATTACATCATATATAATCCATGAAATATAACCTTGTGACCATTTCATATATCTATTTGAACATATTATAAAAACAAACCACTAAACTTTTATTGAAAAATATCCCTCATATAATCTAGTCTAAATAATGGTGCGACTTAGGAACAATATTCCTAAATAATCAACATTTAGAACATATTAAGATATTTAACTTCGTAGAATTGAATTTTATAATGTGAACTTATCTTATATACTTATTACCTATTATAAGTTCATCATAATCATCCTTAGAACCTTATTCCAACAATTGTTTCCTTGAAATAATGTACCTATTTATATTATTATTTTAATAGTCCTCTGAAATTCTTTTAGGATATTATGAATTCAAATTAATTTTTTAACTAAATGTAATTCATAAATTTATATTCAAAAGTACATCCAAATCACTTTTAGGATAAAGTGATAATACTTTATTAAAATGAATAAGGGTATTTTTTTACATTTATTATTAATGTTATACCCTAAAATATTTTAGGATATCAAGTGTAATTAACTTATTATTTTAAATGGTGTAATCATTCAAGAAACATAATTATATAATATTCATTATAACTAAATTTAACTCTTTACATTTTTCGTTATCATCCCATATACTAAAATCTTTTAGGATATTGTATGTATTAGGCATTTACTTAAACCGGTATAATAGTGACATCCATTTTATAAAGGGTGAATAAATTTAACACTTTACATTTATCTGTATGAATACATATCTTATACATTTTAGGATATTAATTTAAAAAAAATTACTTAAGATTAGTTTTATCCATTTGATGTTAATTTTTAACTTCTCCATGTCCAATCATACCCCCACTGGATTCTTAGATACAACATTCATTTCAAAATATCTTTCTAATATACAAAAACCCTTTTATGTTTAGAAATAAAATTTATTTCCTTTTATTATGAATATTTGACATATAAAATATTGTTTCCATATATTATATGTTTTTCAAAAAAATGTGAAGATTTTTCATTTGAAAATTATATTTTATTAGAATGTCTCATTGATGGGTGACAGGAACACATTTCCACGTATTTTAAAAAATATTTGGATAAAATATTTTATCTTGGATAAAATATTTTATAATAATCTTATTCTTATAAGTTGTTATATAAATTTATCATTAAAAACCCATGTGTACTCAATTAATAATCTCATAAATTTTCATAACAACTCATGGTTATAAAAAAATTTCTTTTATCACACAAGTGAAATCTGGAAAAGTTATCCATCTGTTACTTAGATTCATTTGAGATTGTTAATGTTATTTTTATTTAAATCCTTGATGAAGTAACAATTAAATTCATCTCATGAATATAAAATTCATACTTAATTAAATATAACTTTTATTTTTAGCTTGTTTATAATTAAAACACTTTGTAAAATCTAAATTTTGTATCACATACCCTTTAAAATTAAAGAATTAATTTAAATAACATTCATACCTCAAAAATAAATTCAATAGAGTTTCAAAAAATAATTTACGTATATATATATATATGTATATGTTAAATAATCCAACCATGTTGTATATTAATTATTCCTTACTGACTACCCTAGACTTTAATGACCTTTATTGGATTCTTAATTAAATGTTGTTGACCTTTTGAACAAAATATTCTTCCCTAAGTTTGATATTTTACATAATTTTACTATCAATACAAAACATTGGAACCTAAATATCATATGGTTAGATCATAGATATTCCAAATGATTAAAGAATATCAAGTAAATTTTATTTTAATTCAATCATACTATTAAAAAAATCTATAGATGAAAATAGAACAAATTCATTTACATGAATAAAAAACTTTTAAGTCTCTCCTTAAAGGATGTTATATACTTGAAAAAATCAAAATAATGTGTTTCAAAAACCCAACATATCATTTTATTTTATAAAAAATTCCATGCTCTACCCATGAGATAAAATAGATAATATACATCTTATGATAAGTTTATTGAATATTAATTCATTTATGATATCAATTTAGCAACTCCATTGGACTTTAATATTGGAAGAATAAATCACAAATTATATTTATCTTCTGGAATTCATTATATCTAAAAAATATTATAAAATATACGGTTCAAATCAAATATAATTTATAATAAGATAACTTATTTCTTTAACAATTTCTGATTTAATTAATCCTTTTTTCTCACAAAATAATTTAGAATATTCAATCATATTGAATATCATTTGACATTCCAAAATAAATTGAGTATATTTTTTTTAAATCACACATTGAATTCCATTGAAACCATATTTGAATCACTCTATACATCCATAAGAATCTAGATTTGCATGGGGAAAAACATCAACACTTTTTAACCAAGGAAGGAACTGTTCTAGCATATATAATTTTTCTATCTGATGTGTAACATTCCACCCCAACTCATTATATTGAGAGGGATAGAAGTGATTCTAATGACATGTGGAATTAAAAAGACATCAAGTGTAGGAAATTAATTCCATGGGATTAGTAAAATATTGAGAGAAATTATTCCCTAAATAACAAACCAATCTACCATTAATATAGATTAAAAAATAAAAAAAATATCTGAAGCATAAGAAAAATATACAACTCAATAAAATAACAAAAAATAAAAATATCAGATTAAAAATATAGATAAATAAAATGATATAAGAAGAAAAATCCATAAAATAAACATAGAAACACCATGGTGTCTCCTGAGCAAACCAATACACAAGAACTCGACAGCTCGAGCTCCACTGAATAGGGTAACAACATTAAGAAATTATACTAGAGAAGTAAGACACATTCCCTTCCCTATATCATAGAAACTAACATATTTAAAAACAAAAAATATCTCAAGAAGGGTTGAGCATAAAACCCCGTCAGCAATCCCAAAATACTATGCAACAAAAAATATCCCAAGAAGGGTCCTCTCCCCCTTCGGCGTCAGCTCGGGCGGAATGGGAAATCGGGTTGCGCTAGCATGCTGCACCCAGTGTGGGCCGGGCCGGGTTGCCCCCTTCGCGGGTCGGGCTGAACTACGGCCCATCGGGGCAGTCCCACCACAGCCCAAGCCAACGGACTGAACCAGAATCGGGCCGGGTCAACCCGAACCAGTTCGGGTTGGCCCATGCTAGGTCGAACCGGACCCAGGCCCATCTAGACCTAGATACACCTTTTTGTCTGTAACATGAGAACCAGACATCCATTTGAAAAACCATCTATGGAACTGGAATCCATTGATCGAGATGGTACTTTTGGTATACTCCACTTGAGTTTTGGAAAAGGTTGTAGTATAGCCGGGTTGGATCGAACTCTGAATCCAACAGGGCCCTCAGAGCGGAAACATGAACAACCTATAGACCGGGTGTCCGATTGATGCACTGTCTATTGAGTTGGGTCCCTTATGTCATTAAAACCCATTGGGATACTTCTTCATGGGACTTCGGGGCGGTTGAGGTATGACCAATGGATTAGGGATCTGTTCTCCCAAGCGCGCTACGTACGGAACCCTGCGACTGGCTGAGACTTGATGATTTCTGATCATTTCTACTTGGAGTGACTCGACATGCCTATTGGGGAGAGACTCTATGTGACGCGGAAGACCCACGGTGGGGAGCACCTCTGTGTGATGTAGAATACCCACAGTACTCAATAGGTGGATTACCTCAGCAGGCCACGAGGGGGAGCGCCTTTGTGTGACATGACAGACCCACGGTACATGACAGGAGGAGTACCTCAGTAGTCCAAGGTTAGTGCGAAGTGCCCCTATGTGACATGGCAGGTCCACTGTACTCGTTAGAGGAGGATTTCTCCAGAATCCAAGTTATTTGACATTGTGACTTGTATTGTTACTTGTTCCTAGGCATAGAGAATATGTGACTGGATATCAACATTCATAGCGATCTTGTGTGGGTCAGATCCTATGTGGTTCAGCGCATACCGATCCTTTGTGGGTCAGATCCTATGTGGGTCATTGCGGGGGTTAGTACCTATCGATCCTGGGTGGTTCAGACTCTATATAATTAGTAGTAGTACCTATTGATAGAATAAGATGATCTAGCTTCATGACTAATCATATGAACCTCTATACATCAAGAAAAACCTGGTTTGAGCTGAGAATCTGTTTGAACTAAGACTGTTACCTTTGTGGTGCTATCATCATGGTGATACCTATGTGGTACTTTTAACTTCATGGTATAACCTTCGTGGTGTTACTTGTGTGGTAATTTTACCTTCATGGTGAAACCTTTGTGGTGTTACCATTGTGGTATTCTTCCCTCATGTAAGAGATATATATATATATCTTGATAACATAGGTTTATGTATGTAGATATACCTAAGTATAGTTGATATCTTTCATTGTGGTTTTCCTTTGTGGAGCTTTTGGAGACCTACAGGGTCTCGAGGTCCCTACTGAGTATCGTTATACTCACCCCTACACTGGCTTCGCTCGCACCTTATTGTGTCTTGTTCATATGATGTAAAACATTGATTGAGGCTAAGGGATCCATGAATGGATGGTTCATGGAGGTGGATCATTCAGTGTGACGTGACGCGGAAGAGACAGATGGACGTGGAGTGCTGAGGAGGTGATTTGTACCGACCCTTCAGGTAGGAACCTCGGAGTATGACCTAGTAGCTATTTTTCTTTTTCTTTCAGTTGTATTATATATTCAGTTGTACATGAACTTTTACAAATGGGCTTGTATTCCTACCCCTTTTACTTTCAGCACTCTTTTACTACAGTATTATACATCACAATTGCATCTTGTTGTGTTCTTGGACTATGTGTTGTTCATGATTAAAGGAAATGCCTTCCCATTTTAGGTAGTATGCCTTTCGGTGCAAGTTTTCATCCCCTAGCCTATTGAAGGTGGGATTAGGGTAGTCATGGAACGGGCCCCGAGGGATGGGTCGTGAAAAAGAGGTATCATAGGAGTTCAGTTAAACCGAAGAACTAGGACTCTGATCTTTCCTGTGAAGAAATATTGTAAAGTGTTATGAGTGTGGTTTTCAATTTAGGGAGTCCAGTGTTGTTGCCGTGGCTGATGTATCCATACACAAGGACCCTGAATTCTGATTTCCAACTCAGCGCATGAAAACACTGATTGCAAGTGTTTTTGAAAAGTTTTTCTTTTGATTTCTTTGGAGTCAGATCACCAGGTATAACTTAATGATCGTGGTGCACCTGTTCTTTATCAGGATATTTCCGTGTATATAGCCAGCTAGGATTTCTGAGAGAGTACACGATGGCGGCCCACCAAGCGATGAGGCCTCCGTGTAGGGCTCTCTTACAGCATTAGCACCTTCGGGTGGTGTACCAACAACACCACTACCTATTGGACGAGCATTTCTACCTGCTCCACCAGTAGAGGTTGCACGCTGACTGAGCACATTGTACGACTTCCAACAGTAGTGGCCTCCAAGATTTCTAGATGCGATAGATTCCCAAGCAGCTGAGGACTGGCTGGAGGCTATTTCTAGAGTTTTACGCCTAGTTGAGACACCGGTAGATCAGATGGTGATCTTAGCTTCTAGTTTTTTCTGTTGAGTGACCATGAGGATGTTATGCAGAGTGATGAGGCTTCGGTAGGTGGACCGTTTCTCGAGATAGTACCTTCGGGTAGTGTTTCAGCTATATCACTACATGTTTGGTAGTAGTTACAACCAGCAATACTGGTAGAAGAAACATCTTGGCTTAGTGCCTTACATGAGTTTCAGCATCAGATACCCCTTAGGTTCCGAGGAGAGCCCAACTCACAGGCGGCTGAGGAATGGCTTGAGGAGGTTGATGAGAGTTCTATAGAGATTCTACAACTTTGGCAGGATGACATTTCGGTAGCTGAGTATTAATTGAGCTGTACCAACCATTCCTGGTACTTGATGAATACGATACGATCAGTTCTTTGGGGCTCGGACTTCCGAGCGCAGTGTTTTTAAAAATGTCTTAGCAAGAACTATTCCTATAAGAATTCCTACCTATGTTAGGGTGCTAGAGGGAACCTTTGTGGTTGAATGTTCTTTGGCTGAGCGTATATAGCCATTGAATGTTAGTAGTGGGAAAGCAGAAAACTGGCACCAGTCTCAGAGACTTGGGCATGTAAAAATGTTTCTGGAAGAAGAAGTTTTTGGGACAGATGAATCTGTAGGGCTGTAGACGTGGAATGTAACGACCCAAAGTTTCATTAAAGTAAATCCCACTTGATCTAATTAAATGTCTCTTTATGTTTATATAAAATGTCAACTTCTTTGGTTTTATGTTAAGAATTTTGACCGTTGCTAATATAGTCATTGAATAGTGATCACATGATTAGTATAAATATATGGATTTAACAAATCCAATTTACTCAGACAAAAGAAGCGATGGCCTCATCCAGTAGAATTGCTCCATACGAAGCTCATTTGTCAGAGCTCGGAAAAGAGGTGGTGTCTTTGGGCTTCGCTATTGACCAATCCCAAGTTGAGCTTCATCATGTCAAGCTCGAACAGGACCGTCTACGGGAAAAGTTGAAGTTGATAGAAATTACCGCTCGAGCAATGTTATCTGCGCCACCCTAAGAGTCTGTCAACATCGCACACCTTACCCTTAGGTATTATGCGGCTATTTTAAGGGGTTATGTAACAAATCTCTAGTACTATTTTCATGTATATTATTTTTTTATATAGCAATAAATATACCTCCATGTCATTTTTGATACATTATAAATAGTTTTTAGAGTACAAATAGTGTTTTTAGTTATTATTTAATTAAGAATTATATTTTATTAAATTAAGGTATTTCTGAATTAAATATAATTTTAATAGAATATTATTATTATTAAATAAATTTTTATTAAATATAAATTATCTTATAATTTTATGAATGCAATTATAATTTTTACTAAAGCTTGAAATCCATTTCTGTCAAAACCAGTGAATTTTTTATAAATGTCAGTTTTTATTTTAAATGTTAAAATTAACATATTTAGAAAATTATTTAGATAAAATAAATTTTATTTCTGGAATCAGGACATCAGAATTATCCAACGGTGAATTTTTCATAATTTTCTGAAACAGTCAAATTTTTGGGTAAAAATTAAATACCCTTTAAATATATAATGTGTTTTATGACATCATAATGACCTAATAGTGATGTAATAAAATACTATAATGTTTATGTTCGGCCAATATATGTTTTACAATTAAAATAATGTAATTTTTGGTTTGTTTGACTTACTTTTCAAAGCATTAATGGACCCCTCAAGACTTATTAAACACCTTGTCTTTTTAAATTGTTTTCCATGGGAGTGTGACTCACCTCCACATAAGCAACCCTATTATTTTAAGAAGTTCGGACTTTGACCTTATAAAATATTGTTTTCCACTTCCCTTTTCCAAAAATAATGGGCAAAAACCATGGGATGGTTTGTGGTTTGGATTAATTTAATATAAGGGGTCCCAAACCTAAATAATAAAGAATTCCCTCACCTTTCCTATATAAACCCACCCAATCTCCCACTTCATCCTCATTAAAATCACTTGGAGTTAGTCCAAAATCTTCCCTAATCTCTCCAAAATCCTCCCAAGGTTCCCCAAGCTCCCAATAAGCCTCTCACAAGCCTCTCTCTAGCCTTTGGAAGCACACTTCTAAGTAAAGGTTTTTTTCTTCCTTTCACTTTTTGTCCAATTTTCTTAATATTGTTGTTCCCTTTAAATTTAAATTATAAATGCTGGGGCATGTTTTATCACATCCCCCGTACTTCCCTCTTATTGTTTTAATTATGGGAGACCCCTTTCTCTCTCATTAAATGCCTCCCATGTACACCTGTTACTATGCCAAAATTCCGAAAGGAACTTCTCTCTCTTCTTTTACATTGAAGCAATAATTTTGCATCATGAATCTAAATTACATTACAATTGTTTGGACATGTATATATATGACCCCCTTATGGTCAATTTCATGTAAATATGATGAGACACCCCTTTCTCTCTCATCAACCATTTTGATGAATTCTTATGCCACGCCGTTACGCTGCTGAAATTGCACCGATTTTCTAAGCCAATGCCATTGTGTAGTGAATACACTGCCCATTTCTCCATCAAGGGTATTAACCTTTATGCACATTTAATTATTGATTATAAATTTTCATGTATGAATTCCACATTCCTTTATCATGGAATAAATTATTATGTTTATTGAATCCATGTTTTATGATCCATGCGGCACACTTATGCATGAAATGAAATGTTTAAGAAGGGTGAGCCCTTATAGCGCTCCAATGCATTGGGTAAAGTATAGTATAATGATATGTCATGTGCAATGAGTGTTTAATCATGCTAATTCAAGTGAAACGAGAGTTTAATCATGCTTCATCTTCAATGAAAATTTACTCATGCTCCATGTGCAATGAGCCTTGGCTCATGCTAATTCCATGTTAAGTGTTGTTCCCACATTTCCATGTTATGATTATCATGCTTTATCATGACTTTATGTTCATGTTTCTCTTATTCTCTATTGATATTCCTATTGTATAACATGTATTGTACTCATCATGTTATTCCATGTGTACTCCCTTACTGGGCTTTATAGCTCACCCTTTTCTTATGCATGTCCTCAGGTTATCCCATGAAATGCTAAGTATGAGGGAATGTAGTGGTCATGTAAAGGAAGTTTTCAATAAAGATGTTGTATTTCATGTTTTAAGTTTTATGTAATGATCCTAATCCCCAAAGACACTAAACCTCTTGATCTTCTTTGTTTTATCAAGTGAAGTTTTATGTAATAAATCATTTTTAAGTTTTTAATAAAAGCAGGTTTGTCATAGTTGGTATTAGAGGATAGGTTTAGTTATTTTTTGGATTAGGATTAGAAAACCCTAGTCAAGCCTTAGAGACAAGACTAAGTATAATAAAAACATCCCTATGTTTTGGTAAGTACTGACTAAGTGGTTTATCAAAAAAATACATCCCTGTCTGGATACGAGCAGGTGGAGGTAGCTCTGGTGCAGATGTATCCTAGGGGTAAACCTTGAAAACACCGCTTTGAGCTAGACTCGAACGGGAACTAGTGCACAACAACGGGCCTTGGTGCACTCTTGCTTACGACACTCCTGGGGGATATGTTTTGATAAATTCACTATCTGTGTATGAACCCTTATTAAGGGAATTAAAAAAAATGCCCATAAGAATATATGTTAGAATTTAGATCATGAAAAGCCTAGATGGAAGCCTATAGACTCATGAGTTAAGGAAATAAATGTTTATTTATAAGTCATCAACTTTTGTCTTTGGATTACCCTTTATGTGTTCCTCATAACTTTCCTTTTATTCCAGCCAATGGCCGGTAATAGGAGGACTCAGGCTAACAACCGATGTGAAGATCAGTGTGATGACTGTACTAATGAGATGCCCAATCTAATGGGAGCGGGAATCGCAAACTTTGTCATGCTTCTCTCTCAGCTAACTCATGTTTTGGATAGAAACATGGGTCAAGAGGAACATTAAACCCCCCCCCCCCAAGAAAGAACAAGTCACTATAGAGAGCTTCATGAGACAAAGGCCTCCTACTTTTAGTGAATCATCTGATCCCACGATCACTGAACAATGGATCAACTCCATTAAAAAGATATTCTCTGTTATTCAATGTTCTGAACATGATAAGGTTCTCCTGGAAGCTTATCATATGGAGGGTGAAGCTGATTAATGGTGGACATTGATAAAAAATACGAAGCCTGAGGAGGAGATCGAGGCGTTCGAATGGAATGATTTCCAGAAGATGTTTTTCAATAAATATTTTCCGCGCACCCTCCGGCTTAAGATGGAAATGGAATTCCTTTCCCTCAATCAAAAAGATGAAGAATCTATTGGAGAGTATGAGGAAAACTTTACAAGGCTTGCACGATACGCTTCTGGCTTTGTTGTTACCCCCAAATTCAAAGTTGACCACTTCTTTGGTGGGCTGAAGCCTAACCAGTGGAAAGCATTAGCAATCCGTGACTTCGACAGCTATGAGGAAATTGTCCGATGTGCCCTCAAGGTTGAAATGGAGATCGTATAATCACAGGGGTATCATGGGGATAAGAAGCGTAAGGTGGACTTCAATGCTGGTGGTTCGATGGATAAATCCAATGGTGCTAAGAAGATCCAGCACCCCACTTGCCAAAAGTGTGGAAAGAAGCACCCTGGAAATTGCCTTAAGGGGGTGATGAAATGAATCAGGTGTAGAAGAGAAGGGAACCTAGCTGTTAACTGTCGGAAAGAAAGACTCGCGGCTGCGACAGAGGAGAGGAACGCTCCGTTCAAACCTCAACACATTATTCAATTCTACAAATTCAAACAACCGGGGTATTTTGAAAATTAGTGCCCTAATCCAAGGGTTTTTTGAGGAAACCAACAACCTCCAAGGCAGCAAGGAAGAGCTTTTGCCATCACTTATACCGAAGTGAACCCCGACAACGATGTGGTGACAGGTACTCTAGTTATTCATTCAAGAATAGCGAACGTACTCTTTGATTTAGGTTCTATGCATTCTTTTATATCTCTAAAGTTTAGTAGAACAATCCCAGTACCACCACAAATCATGGAAGTGAAGATGTCGGTGAGTATAGAAAATGGGTAAATCATTACATCCCATGAATATAAGTCCTCCCATGTTATAATCTGTGGATTAAATTTCTTATAGAACCTCATCATACTCCCTCTGGTGGAATTTGATGCAATTCTTGGCTTGGACTGGCTTTCCTTATATAGAGCCAACATAAATTGTCGGGAGAGGGAAATCACACTCCATATAGAGAATAGAACCCCAATTCTTTACAATTGTAAGGGGGGAGATGAATCTCCTTTAGCTACATCATCTCAAGCATGGATATTACTGCCCTATGAGCACTCATATCTGGCTCAGATGATTGAGTCCAAGGAAGAAACCATCCTTGAAGAAATGCCTATTGTGAGGGAATTCACTGAAGTGTTTCCCGAGGAACTTCCTAGTCTTCCTCCTAGAAGATATGTTGTGTTCTCAATTGAACTTATACCTGGGGCGCTACCAATATCCAAGACTCCATATAAAATGGCTGTCGTTGATCTTGAAGAGCTGAAGAAACAACTACATGAGAATCTGGATAAAGGGTTTATATGCCCAGGTGCTTCACCATGGGGTGAACAATTCCTCTTCGTTAAGAAGAAGGATGGGTCAATGCAGCTTTGCATCGATTATCGTGAAGTTATCAAAATCGCGATAAAGAACAAGTATCCTCTACCACGGATTGATGACTTGTTTGATCAGCTGTGTGGAGCACAATACTTCTCCAAGGAAGATTTTCGGTCAGGATATTATCAAGTAATGGTGAATAAGGAAGATGTCCCCAAAACTGATTTTCG
Organism: Viscum album; assembly: GCA_963277665.1. Lineage (NCBI taxonomy): Eukaryota > Viridiplantae > Streptophyta > Magnoliopsida > Santalales > Viscaceae > Viscum > Viscum album. The sequence goes on along the minus strand of OY728147.1, from coordinate 1,493,426,959 downwards.
TACAAGATATGAGCACTATGAATTCATAGTAATGCATTTCGGACTCACCAATTCTCTAGCAATCTTCATGGACTTGATGAATAGAGTCTTTAGATATTACCTAGACAAATTTGTGGTAGTCTTTATAGATGAAATTATAATATACTCCAAAAACAAGGAGGATCATGAGGAGCATTTAAGAACTGTACTAGAGACTTTGCGCAAGGAAAATCTCTATGCAAAGTACAGAAAGTGTGAGTTCTGGTTAAAGGAGGTCTCATTCTTGGGCCATATCATCACAAGCAATGGGATATCTGTGGACCCCTCCAAAACAGATGCAATTAAAGGATGGCTAAGGCCAACATCAGTAATGGATATTCGTAGCTTCTTGGGGTTAGCTAGATATTATCGACGATTTGTGAGGAATTTCTCACGATTGTCCAACCCTCTTACCAAGATAACTCGGAAGGGAGTAATGTTTTCTTGGAGTGATGAATGCGAAGAAAGCTTTAAGGAGTTGAAAAGAAGGCTTATCACTACGCCCGTGATCACTTTACCCACATGTTTGGAACTTTTTGTGGTATTCAGTGATGCTTCAAAGAGGGGCTTAGGTTGTGTGCTGATGTATAATGATAAAGTGATATCCTATGCCTCAAGGCAGTTGAAAATCCATGAGAAAAACTATCCAATGCATGATCTGGAGTTGGCGGCTGTGATCTTTGCCTTGAAAATCTGGCGACATTATCTATATGGGGAGAAATGTGAGATATATACTGACCAAAAAAGTCTTAAATATATATTCACACAGAAAGATCGTAATATGCGCTAGAGAAGATGGACAGAGTTCATCAAGGATTATGACTATTCAATACATTACCACCCTGGGAAAAAGAACAAGGTGGAAGATGCCCTAAGTAGAAAGGACCCAGCGATTCTATCAATGATGAGAATTGAGAAGGATCAAGTCTTTTTAGACTTTATGAATATGGAAATGGGAATCATAAAGAAGGGAACATCATCAATCCTTTCACAAATTATTGCTCAACTGTCTCTTTTGGAAAGGTTAAAGGATGCTCAAAAGGATGATGTGGTAATTCAGGAAAAAGTGGAAGCTATCAAAAAAGGGAAATCCTCAGAGTTTAATGTTAATGAAGAAGGAATTGTGCGATTTGGGAAAAGACTATGTGTTCCATCAAGTCCGGAGATGAAGAAAGAACTTTTGGATGATGCACATAGTTCAAATTTCTCTATTCACCCAGGGATCAAAAGGATTTATCGAGATCTATGAGAAAACTTTTGGTGGGATAATATGAAGAAGGAGATCGTTGAATATATATCAAAGTGACTGGTGTGTCAGAAAGTGAAGGCAGAGAGGCAGAAGTCTAAGGGGATGATGCAAACATTTCCCATACCATAATGGAAATGGGATAACATCACCATGGACTTTGTCACCGGACTTACAAGGACATCCAAATGAAACAATGTAATCTGGGTTGTTGTGTATCGTCTTACAAAGACTTCACACTTCATTGCTATTCGGGAGGATTTCTCTTTGGATCAACTAGCATGGATATATATCAGGGAAGTGGTAAGGCTATATGGAGTGCCACTATCTATTCTGTCTGATCGAGATCCAAGATTCACCTCTAAGTTTTGTAAGAGTCTTCAACATGCTCTGAATACTGAACTGAACTTCAGTACGGCCTATCATCCTCAAACTGATGGCCAATCTGAGCATACTATCCAAACACTTGAGGAAATGTTGAGAGCATGCTCAATAGACTTTAAAGGAGGATTGGATCAACATCTTCCCTCGGTTGAGTTCTCTTATAATAATAGTTTCCACTCGAGCATCCAAATGGAACCATATGAAGCTCTGTATGGGAAAAGGTACAGAACAGCGGCATGTTGGGATGAGGTCAGTGAACGTAAGCTGCTTGGACCAGAAATGGTCGAGGAAATGGTGGAGAAGGTGAAAACCATTCAGTAGCATATCAAGGCAGCCCAGAGTCGACATAAGAGTTATGTAGATAATCATCGACGAGACCTTGAGTTTAAAGTTGGAGACATTCTTTTTCTATGCATATCTCTATGGAATAAGGTCATGAGGTTTGGAAAGAAAGGGAGGTCAATTCCAAGGTACATCGGCCCCTTCAAGATTCTTGATCTTGTCGGGACTGTGGCCTATCGACTAGCACTTCCACCTACCATGGCCAAAGTACATGATTTCTTTCATGTATCCCTGTTAAGGAAGTACATACCGGACCCTTCACATGTACTCTCTTCTGAGGTGGTACAATTGGAAGATGATCTTTCTTATGAGGAGCAACCAGTGAAGATCTTAGATCGTAGAGAAAAAGTTCTGTGAAATAAGTAAATGCCCCTCGTCAAGGTGTTCTGAAGAAACCACAAGTTTGAAAGAAGAAACTTGGGAATCATAGTAAATGATGAAGCTGAGTTACCCACATCTATTTTATTGTGGGAAAAGGAAAATTTCGAGGGAGAAATTTCTTAAGGGGGAATATTATAATGACCCAATGTTTCATTAATGGAAATCCCTCTTGATCAAATTAATTGTCTCTTTATGTTTATATAAAACGTCAACTTCTTTGGTTTTATGTTACAAATTTTGATCATTGATAATATATCCATTGAACAGTGATCACATGATTAGTATAAATATAGGGCTTTAACAAATCCAATTTACACAGACGAAAGAACTGATGGCCTCTTCCAGTAGAATTACTCCATATGAAGCCCATTTTTCGGAGCTCGGAAACAAGGTGGTGTCTTTGGGATTTTCTCTTGACCAATCCTAAGCTGAGTTTCATCATGTCAAGTTCGAACGGGACCCTCTACGGGAAAAGTAGAAGTTGATAGAAATTACCACTCGAGCAATGTTATTTGAGCCACCCCAAGAGTCTGTCATCATCGCACACCTTACCCTTAGGTCTTATGCGGCTGTTTTAAGGGGTTATGTAACAAATAGTTAGTACTATGTTCATTTATATTATTTTTGTATATAATAATGAATATACCTCCTTGTCATTTTTGCTACATTATAAATAGTTTTTAGAGTACAAATAGTGTTTTTAGTTATTATTTAATTAAGAATTCTATTTTATTAAATTAAGGGATTTTTGAATTAAATAATATTTTAATAAGATATTTTTATTATTATTAAATTAATTTTTATTAAATATAAATGATCTTATAATTTTATGAATGCAATTATAATTTTTATTAAGGCTTGAAAGCCATTTTTGTCAAAACCTGTGAATTTTTTATAAATGTCAGTTTTTATTTTAAAAGTGAAAATTAAAATATTTATAAAATTCTTTAGATAAAATAAATGTTATTTCTGGAATCAGGACGTCGAAATTATCTAATGGTTAATTTTTTATAATTTTCTGAGACAGTCAAATTTTTGGGTAATAATTAAATACCTTTTAAATATATAATGTGTTTTATGACATCATAATGACCCAATATTGATGTAATAAAATACTATAATATTTATGTTCGGCCAATATATGTTTTAACAGAAAAATAATTTGATTTTGGGTTTGTTTGACTTACTTTTCAAAGCATTAATGGACCCCTCAAGACATATTAAACACTTTGTCTTTTTAAATTGTTTTCCATGGGAGTGTGACTCACCACCACATAAGCAACTCTATTATTTTAAGAATTTCGGACTTTGTCCTTATAAAATATTGTTTTCTTCTTCCCTTTTCCAAAAACCATGGGTAAAAACATGTGATGGTTTGTGGTTTGAATTAATTTAATATAAGGGGTCCCAAACCTAAATAATAAAGAATTCCATCACCTTTCCTATATAAACCCACCCAAGATCCCACTTCCTCCTCACTCAAAGCCCTTGGAGTTCGTCCAACCTCTACCCTACTCTCTCTATAATCCTCTCAAGGTTCCCCAATCTCCCAATAATCCTCTCACAAGCCTCTCTCTAGCCTTCGGAAGCACACTTCCAAGTAAGGGTTTTTTATTCCTTTCACTTTTTGTCCAATTTTCTTAATATTGTTATTCCCTTTTAATTTCAATTATAAATGCTGGTGTGTGGTTTCGCACATCCCCCATACTGACCTCTTATAGTTTGAATTATGGGATACCCCATTATCTCTCATTAAATTCCTCCCATGTACATCTGTTACTATGCCGAAATTCCGAAAAGAACTTATCTATCTTCTTTTACATTCAAGAAATACTTTTGTATCATGAATCTAAATTCAATTACAATCGTTGGACATGTATCTATATTACCCCCTTACTTTCCATTTCATGTAAATATGATGATACACCACTTTCTCTTTCATCAACAATTTTGATGAATTCTTATGTCACGTCGTTATGCTGCCGAAATTACACCTATTTTCTAAGCCAATCCCATTGTGTAGTGAATACCATGCCCATTTCTTCATCAAGGGTATTCACCTTTATGCACATTTACTTACTTATTATAAAGCTTCATGTATGAATTCCACATTCCTTTATCGTACAATAAATTATTGTGTTTATTGAATCCATGTTTTATGATCCATGTGGCCCACTTATGCATGAAATGAAATGTTTAAGAAGGGTGTGCCCTTATAGTGCTCCAATGAATTGGGTAAAGTATAGTATCATGATACGTCATGTGCAATGATTGTTGACTCATGATAATTCAAGTGAAACGAGGGTTTACTCGTGCTTCATGTGCAATGAGAATTTACTCATGCTCCATGTGCATTGAGACTTGGCTCATGCTAATTCCATGTTAAGTGTTGTTGCCAAATTTCCATGTTATGATTATCATGCTTTATCATGACTTTATGTTCATCTTTCTCTTATTCTCTATTTATATGCCTATTGTCTAACATGTATTGTACTCCTCATTTTATTCCATGTGTACTCCCTTACTGGGATTTATAGATCACCCTTTTCTTATGCATGTCCTCAGGTTATCCCATACAATGATAAGTACGAGGGAATGTAGTGGTCATGTAAAGGAAGTTTTCAATAAATATGTTGTATTTCATGTTTTAAGTTTTATGTAATGATCTTAAGCCCCAAAGACACTAAACCTCTCGATATTTTTTGTTGTATCAAGTGATGTTTTATGTAATAAATCATGTTTAAGTTTATAATAAAAGCAGGGTTCTCATATGGAAGCAGAGCTAGGAGAGTAGCATGAGGTGGTGTACATTTCAATATGTTTCAACCAACCCCATTTATGGTCCCCACCAGGCTCAGGGAGTTGGAGGATAGGGGAAGGGAGTAGCTGCATATGGTCAAGGAGTGCGACCCAATGGCTCTAATAATGATTCGATGAACTGTTTGTGTCTACTACTGGGCTACCATATTAATAGACATAGGTACCAATCATTCCTTACTTCCACTAATATTTTCCAAGACCTAGAGTTTCTGGTTAATACATTGACATGACCCTCATGTCTAGAGATAACTTTGGGAGGAGACTTAATAATCACACTTACGCCGATAGTGTGATCTGACCATTGAGTATAGAGTTTCGGTTGGATCCTCTTGGTGGCAGCATTGAGGTCTTACGACATTAGTTTGGGTATAGACTGGACTTCCACATTTCATACTCAGATTGACTATATTAGACAAAACGGTTGTGGTTTACCTACAATGGTGGAATGGGATTTTCATTAGTCAGTGAAAAAGAAAACCCATGCAGCACAGGATAAACTCATGCATAGGAGGGTGCAGCCGATCACTCTTGAGTCGATTAGACATTCCCTCGTGGTAGCAGGAGTTTTTAGTTTTCAGTTCCCAGTAGTAGTGGCTAGAGTTATTCTAGGAAAATGACATTGAGATAATCTATACTCCTATGAAGGGGAATGTGGTAGCAGACGCACTCAGCATGAGGTCTAGTCTACAGCTACTCAGTGAGGCGTCAGAGTAGCTAGTCGCGCTATAGATATCCTTCATGGATAGAGATGATGCTACTTACCTCTAGCCTATTACTGTCACTCCCCCCTCCTTCAGCAAGTCTGTGAGGCGCAGCTTGGGGTCATTAACTGCGAGGCTAGATGTGCTCAGATATCCTCAGGTCTGGCACCTGATGGATTTTCTAAAAGAGGGGAGCATGTCGTCCTCTCCAGAGTACGTACCATAGTTCCGGTGGCGCTTTAGGAGGAGGTGTTGAGGGAGTTCCATACGTCCCCTCTGGTAGTACATCCTAGTGTAGTAAAGATGTACTAGGACCTCCGGCATCAGTACTGGTGTCCAGGGATGAAGAAAGCAGTGGCAGAATTTGTATCATAGTGTCTCACTTTTCAACAAGGGAAGACTACATAGAGTTGGTAGAAGTCTTACGCCAACAGGATACGGAGACCCTTAGAGTTCCAGTCAGGGGACCATGTATTCTTGTGAGTCTCTCCTCAATGTGGACTATGGATTTTTATTCAATTTGACTACTTATCATCGAGGTTTATCAGAACATTTTGGATACTTTGGAGGATTGGTGAGTAGGCATGCCGATTGGCACTACCACCACAGTTGGAGTGGGTGCACGACGTCTTCCACGTATTCCAGCTGATGAGATATGTGCATGACCCTTCTCAAGTCATCGACCATGGAGAGCTAGACAAAGAAGTTGGAGCGATGTTTATGAAGGTTCCAGTAGAGATTGAGGATCGACAGGAGTGGGTCCCTCATGGGTGGTCCATACCTCTGGTGCGTATTCCCTGGTAGCACGGGAACCTCCAGGAGAGTACAAGGGAGCATGAGGATCATATCCATGCTTAGTATCCCCAATTGTTTCTTTAGTCTGTCCTATGGATTCTGGGGATGTAAATCCCTAAGGTGGGGAGAATTTAATGTCTTGGAAATTCTGTATAATTTTTTTTAATTATATGAAATTATTTCAAGACCACGAACTTGACGACGCGTGATTCCGAGTACCAGAGTGCCCGGAATGATCCGTCAAAGTTTTGTTAAGCTTTAATTAGTGTGTTTAAGAAGTTTTCCTGAAAAAGTGGAGTAACACTAAAATGGTGACTCAGATCATAAATCTGAGGGCATCGTTGTGCTCAAGATGGCGAGTTTACCTAGGCACGACTTAAGATCAGTCGGCGCGGGCCTCCTGGGAGAAAACAAGAAAATGGAATAACCGTAAATAAAATAATTAAATAAAGTTATTTTATTTTTTGAATGCTTATAACTAACAAAAGGTAACTTGGATTAAATATTCGAGGCCACCTTTTAACTCATGATGGTATTTTTTCTTCAGTCAGATACTAACATTACCACCGTGGGCTACCAGTGAATGTTAGTTTTTGGCTGGAAATAAAATAATTAAGTGACAATTATTTTATTGTAAAATAAATAACATTTAAATGGTAACTTGGATTGGAAATTTGAGAGTACCATTGGGTTAGTTGGGAGGTTTTTCACTTAGTCATATCCTAACTTTGACCAGTGCGGGTCGAGGGTGACTGTTAATAATTTTCTGAAATTTTTTTTAGGTACGTTCAGTAAATGCATGAGTGGTGTTTTGTAACTTTTGAACCAGTGCTTGGAATTGAAATCTGATGACACCGTTGAACTCATATCATTGATATTTGATTAACGAGACCTTCAACTCAACCACATTAGGTCAAGGGTGGAAATTATTTCTCAGACTTTTCATGGGAGAAAATAAAATAAACATGCTTTATTATATTTTTGAAATTGAAACCTCCCATTTGAAACATGATGGTGGGGACTAGATGAGGGTGGTCAGGCATTTAATGCTGGGAATTAAATTCCCGGTTAAACAAAATGTGTAACCAAGTTCCTATTTAATTAATATTATTCATTAATTCGGAATTAATGAATCAACTTTAACTCTTAGTTTTCTCAAAATTAAAAGTGCCAACTTAATTTAATTAATGTACAAAATTTAATTTAATTATTGCTTAATCCTGTTTATTTTGACACCTCACCTCTCGTGGGAAAATGGATTGAAAAAGGAGAGGAGAGCTTTGGAGATTTGGAAAGATCTTTCTCTAAAAAAGGAGATCCTTCAACGAAGAATGAATTCTGGAATCAAAGAATGAGGAACCGACCATGGAGCGTCTTGTGGGAGTGACGAACGCTGATGTCAATATTCAACGACTTCTTCCTCTTACATGTTCCACCTCTAACATAAAATCAAGGTAAGGGAATTAATTTTATTTTGATTAAATCTATTAATTTTTTGTTTATTCTTCTTGTTCCAGATAAACAACGATGATTGTCAAACAAACGAGGCCATCATCCCGCACATATACCATGCCCCCTTTATCTTTTGTTCTCCGCACATACTTCATGTGTTCTTCAACGCCAGATATTTAATGATGCTGGAAACACAATATTTTGTTGACAGAAAAATATGGATGTGGAGGCCTCGACCCAAGGATTGTGAATATCCGCTCAATTTATTTTTTGGTCATGGAACGAAGATGTAATGGCTCGTGGAAGGCAGCGTCGGCCGACACCTGGTCGGCCGTGCGGGCAGAAGGGTGGCCTGCATCCTCACCGCCAGATGATGAGGAAGTCGCATCATATTGGCTGTGGTAGGGCAGGGTGGCTGCCGACATCCAGCGAGCCACATGGCGGAGCAGAGATGCGTGTATGTGCCGCTGAAGTAGGAGGTCACGTCCGCTGGGCCGCAGCGGAGGCCGGAGGGTTCTCGGCACCCGGACGACCGTAGAGGAGCAGCGGCACATGATTGTGCCTCTAGGAGGAGGACCGTTCGGAGCACCATCCGACCATTGCGGTTTGGCGGGACCTGCTTGGGTCATGTGGTGACCTAGCAGCGCCGAGAGGCGATGCCCCTTTGTAGTTCTGAACAAAAGGGGGTCTGCTCCCCCTTCGGCTCGAGCTCGGGTGGACCGCGCCACTGGGCCATGCCACCGGGTCACGGCCAGCATGGGATAGGCCATGCCTAGAATCCCGAGTCGGGCTGCGCCCTTCCCAGACCGAGTCGAACCACGGCCCAGCGGGGCGACCCCACTGCAGCCCCGGCCAATGGGCCGGAACTGAATTTGGTTGTAACATGAGAATTGGGCGTCCGTTTGATGAACCATATATGGAACTGGAATCCTTGGATTGAGATGGTGATTTTGGAATACTTCACTTCAGCTTTGGATAAGCTTGGAGTATGGCCAGGTTGGATCAAACTCTGAATCCAACTAGTCCCTTGGAGCGGAAACGCTAATAACATAGAAACCATGTGTCCGATTGATGCACCGTCTATTGTGTTGGGTCCCTTATGACGTGACAGTGCATTGGGATAATTTTTCATGAGACTTTGGGGTAGTTGAGGTATGACTGATGGCTTGGGGATGGGTTTTCCAAAGCGTGCTACGTACGGAACCTTATGACTAGCTGAGACTTAACGACTACTGACTATTTCGACTCGGAGTGACTCAACAATCCTAGTGAGGAGAACCTCTGTGTGATGCGAAAAACCCACGGTGGGGAGATCCTCTATGGGACGCGGCAGACCCACGGTACTCAACAGGAGGAGTACCTCAACAGACAATGATGGGGAGTGCCTCTGTGTGACGTGGCAGACCCACGGTGGGACGCCCCTCTGTGTGACGCGGATGACCCACGGTACTCGACAAGAGGAGTACCTCAGCAGTCCAAGGTTAGTGGGAAGTGCCTTTGTGCGACGTGGCTAGACCAATGTATTTGTTAGGGTATGAGTTCTCCAATAGCTGAGGTGTTCGACGTTGTGATTGGGAATGTTACTTGTTCCTAGGCCAAGACAGTCGGTGACTGGCTATTAGCATTCATAGTGATCCTATGTGGGTCTGCGCTCAATGATCCTGTATGGGTCAGTGCATAATGATCCTGTGTGGGTCAGTGATTAGCAATCCTGTCTGGGTTAGCGCATACAGATTCTGTGTGGGTCAGATCCTATATGGGTCATTGTGGGGGTTAGTACCTATCGATCCTATGTGGTTCAGACTTTTTATAATTAGCAGGAGTGCCTCTTGATATAATAAGATGATCTGGCTTCACGACTAATCATTTGAACGTATGTACTTCACTAAAAACCTAGTTTGATCAGAGACTCTTTTTGAACTAAGATTGTTACCTTTGTGGTGCTATCTTCATGGTGATACCTGTGTGGCACTTTTACCTTCGTGGTGTTACCTTTGTGGTAACTTTACCTTCGTGGTGATACCTTCGTGGGGTTACGTTTGTGGTATTCTTCCCTAATGTATGATATGTGTATATCTTGATAATTTAGGTGTATGTATGGGCATATACCTAAGTATAGTTGGTGTCTTTCTTTGTGGTTTTCTTTTGTGAAACTTGAAGAGACCTACGGGGTCTCGAGGTCCCTACCGGGTATCATTATACTCACCCCTGCATGGGCTTCTCCCACACCTTGTTGTGTCTTGTGAAGATGACATACAACATTGATTGAGGCTGAGGGAGCTAGGTTAGGACAGTGCATGGAGGTAAATCATTCAACGTGACGTGATGCGGAGGAGACAGATGGACGTGGAGTGCTGATGAGGTGATCTATGCCTACCCTTCATGTAGGAACCTCGAAGGATGACCCAGTAGTGGTTTTCCATTTTCTTTCAGTTTTATTGTATATTCATTTGTACTTGTACATTTATAGTTGGGCTTGTATTCCGACCCCTTTTACTTTCAACACTCTTTTACTACAACATTTTACTTCACAGTTGCTTCTTGTTGTGTTCTTAGACTGTGTGTTTTTTCAGGATTAAAGGAAATGCCTTCCCATTTTAGGTAGCATGCCTTTCGGTGCAAGTCACCAGCCCCTAGCCTATGGAAGGCGGGCTTGGGGTAGTCACAGCACGAGCCCCAGGGGACGGGTCGTGACACATAATGGATGCGGTTCACTCCTAATTCTCGTAAATAATATCTTAGGATATATAAAACATTACTCAATCTATTGTAGTTATATATAATTCAATTCCCATACATCAAATAATGGAAATGGTACATATATGTTTTACAAGAGCATATAAAATTTCATCACTCCATCAAAACATAGCAAACTCCTATTAAAGAAACTTGTTTCATAAAAAATTCTTCTAATTTCATCACAATCCATTAAGATAAATATAGTGGATAGAACCATTAGATAATTTCCCCATTTAATCATAATAATCCATAAATGATTTTTACATAGATGAAATATAATTTTTCAAAATAATTAGAAATATTCTTTAAAAATGAGAGGATGTATACTATCTATTATAATATCATTTAAAATAAAAAAAAATTCCACGAAAAATTATAATAGTGTTTTCTTTTAGAAACCATTGAATCCTTTTAAGGATGATTTTTTAGTAAATAACTGACATGAGGTTGATAGAATATATTCATAGGGTAAACATTTGAAGAATATTCTTTCTACACTTTTATAAGAAATAAAGATTGAAACATAAACCCTTAACTATTTCTAACATGATTCATATGTTCTCTAATATAAAATATATTTAATTTATATTTAATATAAATATATATTCGAACCATATTAATATTTTTCATACTATATATCACCCACTTATAATTTCATATTTCTTTCTTATTAACATTTTTTTGTTAAAATAAATATTTGGGTGTTATCCATTTTTGTTTTTTATGCATGTTTCATATCAATTGTTCCAGTCCTTATGACATGGTCATGATTCTAACAAAAAATCATGTCATAATATCACATTTAATTAATATTAACACTTTTATAAAAAACCACAATGGAATTTATGTAACATGAAATACATCATGTTGTTTAGGCAGTAGTCCGTACATACACCTAAGCAATGTTTTAGTTTTCCATTGGATGAAAAGTAACAAAGGTAGATAATAATTTATCTTTAAAGAATAAGAATTATTACATAAATATAATATTTATTTATTAAATCAATATTTATAACCATCCATGTGTGGGGATGATGAAATCTGAAATACATCACTTCACGAAGGGGGTATTCCACCCGTACACAAGAGCGAAAATTTCAATTTACATTAGATGTAAAGGTATAAGATAATGATTATTGAAATCATATTACAAAATTTTAGTATAATTTTGATACTTATTCAATTATTTTTAGGTGGTTATCAAAAATGTATATGAGTTTTAATTTCAATGAACATAAAAAATATGTTAATACCTCTTCCTTGGGTATTCTCTTTTAGATATATCCTCAAGACTACCTAGGTTTTTCTTTTAGTGACATAAAATCTTTTATGATATGGGAAGGATATTTTTAAATTGATTTTTTTAGATATTTTTTGAGATAATGTTCTCAAACCGTGTGAGGAAGTGAGGAGATATGGTTCCATTTTATATGTCATAGAAGTTCCACCCATGTAAATTCCATTAACTTTATAATAATATAAATTTATATTCATTGGAAATTGGAAAAACAATAAAATATTTTTAAAATATAAGGTAATGTTGGTCAAAATAAACACAACCAATAAAATTAAATATAATTTTCAGTGATATATTGAGTCTGTGTCCATTTATTTTAATCCTTTTAACCCATCATAACCTTTACCAAGGTGACAAACTTTTTACCAAGGCAAATAATATTTTATGAATAAAAATAAAATTTCTCTAATAATTTATTTCATATAATAAGATTTAAAATATGGAATCTATTTTAAAAGATTCAATTTATATAGTAGGAAAAATTACATTTATTATAAGTATGAAAAATTATAAAAATGTTTTTAGAGAAATAGGTTTTTAATCATAAAAAAAATTACAACAAGATTATTTATAAACTTCATAGTCATGAAATTTATTATATTTTGGATATAAATTAATTGTTTTATGTCTTTAAAATAAATAAAAAACTGAATGGAGTATTATGAATACTTAATTGATGGAAAATATCTAAAATTATATTTAATTTATTAAAATATAACATATGTTCCGAAACATCAGGCATGTGTTTGAAAATTCACCATAATAGTTTTAAAAAATGTAATTTAATCACTAATTTATGGGTAAAATATTTTATATATTTTTATGTCACACTCATATCATATTTATCTCACAAAATTGATGGTATATTTAAAAACAATATTTTTCCCTATTCACCAACAAATCAACAATTTCAAAAAAATCCAAAAAATCACCTTGTGTAAATATTATTAAGAAGAATCCCAAGAAAAATTTATTTTTATCAAAATAAAAAAAAATTATATTTTGGACATTTATAATAGAAACATATATAATATATAATAAAATTAATGTTTTTAAATATATAATTTTTGTTTTTCCTTCAATAATTTAATTAACATCATTTATAGTTTATTAATCATTCAATGGATATTATTAATTTATTTTACTAATTAATATTTTATTCCAATTAATAAATTTATTATGTATTATTTCCTAAAAAGTATTAAATTTATAAAAACTATGTAATTTCTCAAAATGTTTCTTGAATATTAATTGTAGTTTAAAAATTAAAATATAACCCTTTTAATTTTAGAAAATAATTTATTTTTTTAATTATTTTTCATTTAAAAATTTATCATTTTCTTTCATTCTATATTATAATACAAAATCATCCATCTATGTTAGGTTTTTCATTCATTACAGGATGTGGAAGGCAAAAAATTAATTTTAAAGGAAAATATATTGAAAAATTATGGAGTGTTACACTTTTAGTTATTTAATTTTTTTTCCCCATAATTATTTTCCTTTTTCTCTCAAGAGATGAATCTTTTCTAATGATATAATAAATCATAACATTTTTGAGATTATAGATGTTTTTATCATTAATGATATAATCCTCTAGGCCAAATATCTTGTAATTGAATATATCTAGGTGGATTGTTATCTACTTCTTTCCAATGGTAGTCATTAAGAACTTCCCTATATCAACGAACCATTATCATAATTTTTTCATGAAAAAATTTTTTTTACACCATTTCATTTTATATTATTAAAATATCATTATATTTTTCTTGGAGTTTTTGAACCTATAAATATTTTACCTTCTTGTACCCCTTATGAAAATTAGGAATCTTACTCTATATCACATTCACCATTTACCCTCTACAAACTAAGTCAATTTTCTCTCTGATTGGGATGAAATTAACACATTATGTTCTATCTCATCAGATTACATTTTCATATTATCTTATATAATATAGTTTTTATGAATTATGGAGGATTCAAAAAAAATAGTTGATGTAAATAATATTAATGTTGGATTAACGATATAGAACCACTCTATCAATCTATATATGAAACCCCTTTCTGTCAAACATAATAAATCCTTTTATATTGATTTTCATTATTTGATCCATTTATATTGTCCATTAGTGATATAAAAATCAAAACAAACTCATATAAAATGAAAAATACCTGGTCTCACTATTATAAAAACCATAATAAATTTTTTTTCTTATATTCCCACTTTAATGAACTGTAGTATGCTATGCTATGATCATAAATTCCAAGGTGAGAGTAGAACAATATTGGCACGGGAGGGGGATAATCTATGGGTACTAAAAAACACTCAACCTAATTTCTAATACTATTTTATTTGAAAATGATCTTGATATTGATGAAATGATGATGAAATAAAAAGTGAGAAAGAACATTCACAATATAAGGGTGAATACAAGGTTCACTAAACATTATTTTCTAGTGGGTAATCTTCAATGTTCAACAATTGAAATCTTACTACTAAAATACCAATTATCATTAATAATAAATAAATGAGAATGGATATGACCCCAAAAACAAGAGTAAAATAATGAATAATCATGGTCAACAAGTTAATCATTCATGGATTCCCTAACCTCATGTTTATCCAGAATTTGGATTATATGTGAACTCTTTTTAAATCATATCCATCCCCTACATGTAATTATCCCTATAATGAATGGTATGATAAATATAGATATCTTCATAATCACTTTTATTTTTGTTAACAATAAAAACCCTTCTATTTAAAAATAGTATATGTGTTGTTTCATTAATTCAATATACACAACATGAATTCCATATATTAATGATATATGAACTAAATATAGAAGAATTTTGAACACTATTTTGGTCTAAAGACATGAATTATACTTTAATAAACACATATATTCATATGTACCTATATCTGCAATGTACCTATCATTTAATGGATATAGTTCATGTGATTTGATATTATTAAATTATTTATTCTAGTGAGACATTTAGATCTCAATGAAAAATGACTATTGTATGATCTTAAACATTATATAATGAGTTATTTTATTTTTTTTAATAACATTTACTCCTAAAATAATATCTTACAACATTTTAATTGGGTAGGAATCAAAATAGAGTCAGTTCCACACAATACCTTAAATACAAATTTATATAGTACTGTGTCTATGTATTATTCAATACTTATTAAACCCAAGTATTTCATAGCATAACCAACTTATCTATGACTTTTGGTACTATATCAGAACTAAAATAATTATCATAAAAACCCTATCCTAGAATAAATATAACCATAAAAAAATTATATGCATCATTTTAGAAGAAATTAATTCCTTTATTTCTTGTCGCATGTCTAAAAAGATATCAATTCATCCATGATCTTGTTTTCAGAAAATTCAAAATGAAAAAACTTCTAAAACACATAAATAAATTCTCTCATGAAATGAATTATAACCTTATTAAAATGTGAAGGTTATTTATAAACTACACCATTTTTTAGGATCGTGTTTGTGATAGTACTCCAACTCATAATGTATGAATAATTCTAATTTGATTCTATCCTAAATGAGATCAAGTTACGAATCCCCTTGTTCAATTAACAACCTGAATAGATTTCCCATCAACATCAATATTCCTCAATCATAAAAGGTCATTAAAAATTTTCATTAGAGACCATTATACATGAGGGGTTAATGTTTCATAACCATTGATTATTGAGTTTGACAATAAAAATTAAATGAGTTAATTAAATAATTTGGTGAAACATTTAAGATTCACGTATATGACATCAAATAACACTTCATCAAGTTGATGGTGGAATGTGGAGATATTAATTTTGAATATATATATATGAAATAGTATATTTAAAACATATTTATAAATATTATACAGAAGGATTAATTTTATTAATCGAGAATGTTTTGTCATAGAATTATGTTCCAAAGTGTATAAGAATTCATTGTTTTTTATTTTCCTTATTTTCATAATTATTGATTAACAAATTGGTATAATATTTAAGGTAATATTACTATAAAATAGGATAGACTCAAAAAAAATAGGTGATTATAAATTTGGGAGAAGAGAATTGGATTTTGTCCCATTAAGGTAAGACAGGAGGAGTTGGTAGATTATTTTTGGTTAAGAAATCATTATTTATTATATGGTTCCAATTAAAAAATGATAAAATTTATCATATCATATATATTGATGAAAAATAATACATTTAGTTGATATATATAGTTAATTAAGGTAGATTTAATATTTTCATAATTGATAAATGGTTAATAGAGTGTTAAAAATTACACCAAGGTTTTATAACTCCAAAAAAACATCAATCTATCAAATAATGTGGTGTTTAGATAACCCTTTTATAAGTATCATCATTTTAATAGTGTCATGAAATAATTAATTAATGAGTTATGATGGTTATTTAATTTTTATTTATTTGAAAAGTGATTGTGGATAAGATGGAAGTTGTTGTAGAAGGCCAGGTTGAAAGGGAATTATGAAATTATAACATAGTAAAATCCCATTATGGTGCTTAAAACCCATATTAGGGTTAATTTTTAGAAACATCCAATTAATTATTAAAGTTAAAAACCCATTTTTTGTCATAGAATCATGTCTTTATAACATATGTTAATGATTATGTCATAATAAGACATGGTGATTCCATATTATGTCATGAGCATTATTAAATAACCCCAAAATAGAGATGTTTATTGTTCTATAAGGTTTATGTAAAGATTGAGGATTCACCATGAGTATTTTTTTAAGAAAGCATGCATGGTATATGATATAGATGAATGAAAAATATTTGTACAAAAAACTCTAGAGGAAATCAATCATGAATCTGAAAATTTCTATACAGATGTTTGGAAGACTACGATATAGCCACAAACAGTCCACCATAGTGGATGTGGGATATAATACTAATGTATGATAAATGGGTAGAAAAATAGGTAGATAAATTATATATATATTTAATTTTTAGAACTATTTTTAACCACCTATACCTCACCATGTTTGAAACAATTACACCCTGATGAAAAATGACTATTTAAATATAGTGAATTTTTTAAAACATGATATATTGAAACATTATGAAAGATGGCCAAACATTATTAGGGGAGTTTTTTTGAAATTTTTTCTATGTTTATAGAATATAATTAAGGGTAAAATTTTATTCAACTTTATATGAACTTGAGAAAGATTTTTAAAGATTGATTCACTTATTTATGTGTGTTTAAATCATTCAATTACGATGAATTTAATACAATCTTCTTACTCATATCGTTGTTCTCACTAATAACAAGATAATAATGTTTACTTTAGGATTTAAACCATTGAAAACCAAAGATTAATAACTTGATAAAAAATTTATTTGAACCTTTAAAAAATCTCCTATAATATATGTGTTTTATCTTTCTATTTATCTCATGTCATTACCAAATAGTTCAATTAATAGAACCTATATTTCACTAGAATTATAATTTAGGTGATATCTAATTGATATTTTTTGTTTCTTATCAAAGTTATCAACCTCTCTTACATTATCTCACTATTCTTTCTTGGGTTACTTCCATTGTCAAAAAATCTAAAGATGGATACTATTATTCATAATAAATACAAGATTTCTAGCTTTTATTATTTTAATAAAATGAAAAAATGCAAATGTAAAAAAAAATTATTAAAATTTATAAATAATTTTAGGTGTATGAAGATGTTTGATGGATTTTGGAGAGTTTTTCAGTTTCAAAATAATATCATTTCCATAGTGAATTATTCCATTATATAGAAACTTATATGTATAATAATAAAATAACTTTAATTATTTTGGGAAACAATCATGGTTTTATTGAGTAAATGTTGAATCTAAAATATAAAATATTTAGGGATCACATAAGTGGTTTATGTATTTTAAAGAAATTACAAAGTCCCCTTCCAAAATGGGAAGTCTAAGAAAACATGTTATAGTTATTAAAATTTTAATGGATGTTATAGAACATATACTATAAAAATGAATTTAATAGAAAACCATATTATGAAAAAATTATTGAAAAATAAATTTTTTTTCATATTCTCTTTCAAATGTATGATGAAGGATTAAAAAATCTATGTTTTAGTTTTATTTAATGAATTTTGTTTCAGCATCCTATAGTCCAAACTAGAAGAACACATAATGTTAATCAATTATAATACAATTATTTTTGAGATATGTAACATGATACATGTTACCAAGAAACAATTTCACATTATGTAGTGACCAATTCATGATTAATTTTTCCATAATATGTCAAATTATGTAAAATTGTGATATTTTTTGATGAGGATATTTTTTATTCATTTTTCATAAAATCCATGAATTAATAGAACATTCTTCATTATAAAATAATGTATGTCATGGTTTGGGTGAACTAAATAAAAACTAAATATATATATCTCAATAATGGGGTAAATTTGTGAGGAATAAATAGAATGATTTTAATTTTAAATTTATGATGAATTTGAGGTGGTGGGATTTATTGACCACCAAAAATTGTTGAATAAAGATTATATTATTAAGGATGATATTGAGTATATCATTAAATAAAGATAAGAAACATAGAAGAAAAAATATAGAAGTGTAAAACAATATATATTATATCCTAGATATATGTGTATAAGATGGAAATGATTTTTTGTGTTCTTGACCATCGAAGGGGATGTAGAGAACCAATTTTCCATGCATTAAACTATTATTTTAGTTTAATAAGAATGGAATACAAAAAATATTCATTTTTTAAGTTTTTATCCAAACTAAATAATATTATATATTTTATTCATTGATTAAATTTTTTCACTATAAATAGTAGTACAATATATAATTTTGTGAGAGAAGAAATATTTCATTAGGGGGGTTTTAATCCTTTTGGGATAATGTATTTTTTAAAATCAATAAAAATTAGTCATTTATTTTGTACAGTATTATATTTCTGAATTAATTGTCCTTGAACATATCCTAGGTTGTGAAAATGAAGTAAAATTCACATTTAATATATCTTTCATTGATTTATTTCATTAGTGAGGAGGAGATAACAATCTAACTAAACATTTTAACTAGAAAATTTCGAAGAGGGGAAAATTAAATAGGTTTTTTGAACCTTGATTCACTCCAATTCATATTGTATCTTCTATAAGTGCCTACAATATAATTATCAACATAAAAAACACTTAAAAACAAATAAAACACATACAATTAAAAGAAAACAAAAATAATAATGATAAATTAAAAAACAAATCCATATAACATTAATGTATCTAATATAATTAGTTCTATTATTAAATGAAATTTTAATAGAGTAAAATAGAAAAAATTCCCCATTTTTGAACATGTACATTAAGATAATTACAAAAAAACTATAATTATAAAATTTATGATTATTTTACCAATGCATGTCTATGAAAAAATGAACAAAAATATAGATATTTAATAAAACGTATACCAAAAATATTATTCAATAAGACAGTAAAATTCAGTGTTTCAATAAATAAATTTTTTTTATAAAATTAATAATAAATAAAATCAAAGACAAAACCTGTTCTACAATAATGATGAAACATCAAATAATTATAATGAAAAATATATTGGTGTAATCCTTGTGAAAATTAAATCATTCACTTACCATATAACATGAACTAAAAAATAGTTTTCAAAAGTAAATTTGTTATTTATTATTTATTATAAAGTGGAAAATGATTTTTTTAATATAGAATATAAATCCCATCATAGAAAAAAATTATAATTCCTAAAAATCCATTATTTATAAATTTAAAGGTCCATATAACATTTATAATTTTTTATATAGATAATTTTCAAAACCTTTAAACTTTAGATTTCAAATAAAAAAATTAAATATTTATACATAAAAATTAGTTCATGATCAATTTAATTAAATCTAAACTTAATTAATAATATTTAAAGAAAAATATTCTAGAAAAAATTAAATTATATCATATAATTTATTTTTTAAATAACTCTGAATAAAAAAATATAAAAATGTTAAGTTATATAAAATAAATAATAAAAATATTTATTACATTCAAATTATGATCTTGGGGTAGAACTTTCAATATCATTATCAACCCGTTCTTGTCTTAAAAATCCATGTCTTATCATGGAATTATATTAGTTCACATATACAGTATTATAGCTTTTGTAAATAATAATAAACTAATATAACACTTAATATAAAAACCAATCATAAATAACATCACATTAGGTGAATTATCGAGAGAGAGGATATAATGTTTCTGGTGGATATAAAATGTTAAGCATTGAATCATTTGGAAATACATCTATTGCAACCGAAACATGGGATTCAAGTAAGTTTTTTAATTATTTGATACATAAGGGATTACCATTAATGTATATATAATTCATATATAAATATATCACAAAATTTTTTATATCATATTTTTTTCTATATAAAATGTATCTAGGTTTTATTTTAATATAAATTTTAACATTATGATTTTTTAATTTGTATTATGGTTATTTCATGAGATTTGAATGACAGAAAAACCCCTAAGAGGAAATATTTGAGCTTTATATAAATTGTGATCATCGTAGAAAAAAAATTATAATGATTTCAAAATATTAGCATTATTATGTGTTTATATATATATATATATATAAAGTTCACTCATGATTCACATGTATGTATTTTTATATTAATTGATCTATAATGACCAATCCCCATTGGAATTTCATAAATATATTCTATTAGTATACTTGGGATGTATAATTTATAGTAATCCCTACTAATTAATGATAAAAGTGTTCCCTATATGTAATTAATAATACATTATTCCCATACTATACCTATCATAAATACCAAGATACTCAATAGTTTGTTATGTACGTTTCTAATTATTAATATGGATTTTATTAACTATGTCAAGAACCAACCCATGCCACATATGAACTATGTTCCCAAGCCAATCCTTGATAATACCCATTATGAATTCCCATTCCCTAGGGGCTACCGAAAAGCACCAAGGCATCAAAAAACAAAGTGAATGATTTCATAAAGATAATAATAGTATAAATTTTTTTAACACGTCGACATTTTTTACATCGGTTATATATAACCGACATGCAAAGCTATAAAAATCGATTTATCGCGTCTATTATTTTATAACTGACATGATAAATCGATATGAATCCATTTTTTACGTCGGTTATTTTATAACCGATGTAAAAAATACTAATATTAGCTTTATCAGGGTGGTTATTTTATAACCACCATGAAAATCGAATCTGAATGCTTTATCACATCGCTTATAACATAACCAACGTGATAAAGGAAATATCCGCAATTTATCACGTCGGTTATCAGAAGAACCGATGTGATAAAGCACCATTTATCACATTGGTTATAAAATAACTGACATGATAAATTATTTTCTACGTCGGTTATTAAATAAATGACGTTATAAAAAAATATTTTATCAGGTCGGTTATTTTATAACTGACGTGAAAAAACTTTTAAATGATTTATCATGCCCCATATTCATTCATTATATTTTCTTTGATCTGGAGACCTATGACTCGTCTCTCCCACGCGGAAAACCTAGAAAGGATTCTTCAAAGTTGTGACCTCCGGCCTCATTTTCCAACATCATTCATTGTCTTTATTTTCACTAGATCTATTTGGTCGACTCCCAACACTCAAGTAAGCTTCACACAGCTCAGTTTTAGTTTTTATTTTTTTCAATTCCCTAAAAACATTTTTTGAGATGTTATTTTTATATCTCTATTCTTTCCATCATGGTAAGTGTCATAGTGTTCATTTATACCGTGCTAAATTATTTTCTGGTAAAAGAAACCATGGAAGTGATATCATGCAACTTTATGCTTTTTGTGTGTTCCTTCATATGTGTGCGTGCGTACAGAGGGTGTTGAAGGGGGTGGGGGATGTCTAGAGGGCTGGGGGATGTCCAGGTGGGGGGGGTTGTCCAGGGGGGTGGGGGTGTCTAGGGGGTGTCAATGGGAGAGGGGGTGGTGTCCAGGGGGTGCAGGTGTTGTCCAAGGGGGTTGGGGTGTCCAAGGTGGTGGGGGTGGTGTCCAGGGGGTGAGGGGCTTTCAAAGGGGGTAGGGGTGTCTATGGGTGGGGGTGGTCTCCAAGGGGGTGAGTGGACTGTCCAAGGGGGTAGGGGGTGTCCAGGGGGTGGGGGTGTCTATGGGGTGGGGAAGTCTAGAGGGGTGGGGGATATCCAGGGGTGGGGGCTATCCAGAGGGGTGGGGGTGTCCAAGGGGTGTCAAAGGGGGTGGGGAAGGTTTCCATGGGGGTTCAGGGGCTGTCCAAGGGGGTTGGGGTGTCCAAGGGGGTGGGGTGGTGTCCAGGGGGTGAGGGGGTTGTCCAAAGGAGTTGGGGTGTCCAGGGGTGGGGTGGTGTCCAGGGGGTGAGGGGGATATCCAAGTGGGTAGGGGCTTTCCAGAGGGTGGGGGCTGTCCAGAGGGGTGGGGGCTTTCCAGGGGGTGGTGGTGTCCCGGGGGGGGGGTCCAAGGGGGTGGGGGTTGTGTCCAATGGGTTAGGGGTTGTACAACCCCCTCACCCCTGGACACCACTCCCCCACCCTCAGGACACTGCCCACCCCCATGGACAACACCCTGGACAGTCCCCCACCCCCTGGACACCCCCACCCCCTAGACACCCTGGACAGCCCCCTACCCCCATGGACAGCCCCGACCCCCTTGGACAGCCCCCCTAGACATCCCCCAACCCCCTTGGACACCCTCTTGGTGTGTGTATATATATATCCCATCGGTTACATTGAAACCATTGGAATATTTTAACTTCAAGTAGTTTATACCAACTGTTCCTGTAGAATCATTGGTATAGGGCTATTGCAACGACTATCATGCCAACGGTGTGTGAAACTATTGGGTACCCCCAACAATTTCATGGGTTATCCCAATGGTTTAAAAACATTGGGATCTGTGTAAATTTTAGTAGTGAATGTATACATATATTAATATTTATACTTCATATTTATTTTTTACGGAAGGGTGAATTTGGTATCCAGTTGCACCAGGATGTATTATTTGTGTACATTAAGAAGAAAGAATCAAAGATGAATTTAAAACTATTATATATAACTATATTTTCTTTTTAAAATTATTTCCATGTAATTTTTTTTCCAATACGCATAGATTTGTTTTATATTTCAAAATTGTTTTTACATTCAAATTATGATATTTTTCATATAAATATATATTTGTATTATCTTAACAAGATGTATAATTTTGATATTTGTTATAGGTTAATAATGAGTAGAAGTTCGATTACGTAATATCAAATCAGTATGAATATGAGGATGGTGTTGATGCCTTTTTGTAATTTTCTAAATGAAATGTTCCAAGCCGTGAAATTTTTTTCTGTCCATGCCTGAAATGTTTGAATATGAAGAATTTCAAAAGTAGAGAGAACAAAGATCATCTAATTTGTCATGGTTTTAATCTGAGTTACAGCCCTTGAATTTGGCCTGGTGAAACTGGACAGAATTTTAGATCTACTGATGATGATGATTTGCAAGATGGTAACTCCGATGGAATTGAAGAAATGATTGATGATTCGCAAGATTGTATTAGGGTGTATGATTCTTATAAAATGGAAGATTTTCAGTTGCATGCAGTGCTTATGTTCACTATAAATGACTTCCCATCATATGGAAATTTTTCTGGATATAGTGTTAAGGGGAATAAAGCATGTCTAATTTTCGAACAACAGACTTTATATAGTCAATTGCATCATTGGAGGAAAACATTGTACATGGGTCATTGAATGTTTTTGCCTATGGATCACTCTTATAGAAGACTAAAAAAGGCATTCAATGGCTCAAAAGAATTTTATATTGCTCCAAAACCATTATCCCCGGATGTGTATTTTGAGAGAGTGCAAAAACCTTGATGTGACATTGGGAAAGACACAGAAATCTGATAATGATAGACATATTTGGATGAAAAGTTCAATATTTTTTGAGCTACCATATTGGAGATATCATGAAGTTAAACAAAATATTGATGTCATTCATGTGGAGAAGAATATCTATAATAGTTTCATTAGAACATTGTTAGATATTAAAGGAAAGACAAAAGATGGGTTGAATGCAAGATTAGACTTACTATCAATGGGAATATGTTTGGAGTTAGCTCCCACTCCTAATGAAAGACGAACATTTCTTCCCCTGGCATGTCATACATTATCCAAGAGGGAGAAAATTAGCTTTTTTCAGTGTCTAAATGATATCAAAGTGCCTCAAAGTTATTCTTAAAATGTAAAAAATTTGTCTCATTGAAGGATTTGAAGTTCATAGGTATGAAATATCATTATTTTCACGTCATGATGCAACAACTTCTACCAGTTTCATTATGTGGAATATTTCCCTATCTGTGTTATAAAGACTATAATGAAGTTTTGTTATTTTTTAAATTCAATTTTTTATAAGGTGATTGATGTGAATGCTTTGATCATTTGGGAAAAGGATGAAATTTCTATACTTTGTCAATTGTAAATTTATTTTCCTCCATCTTTTTTTTTGATATAATGGTGCATTTAATGATTCATTTGGTTTGAGAAATAAAGATTTTGGGACCTTTATATCTTCATTGGATGTATCCTTTTGAAAGGTATATGAAAATATTGAAGGGTTATGTTAAGAATCCATATCAACCTAAAGCCTACATTATTGAAAAGTATATTTCTGAGGAGGTTGAGGAGTTTTTTACGAGCTACTAGGCTGCGGCAGAGCATATAGGTTTGCCTCTATCTCACCATGAACGAGTTAATAATGAGGGAAAGGGGATGCATGGCTTGATAGTCAAATAGTTGTTAGTTGAACAGATGAAGAAGTTAGAATTATACATATTGAATAACATAGCTGATGCTCAACCATATATCACATTTCATATTAATGAGTAGAAACAATGTCATCAAAAGAAGAAAGAAATGTGGATTTTTAATGATCACAACAAAACATTTTTGTCATTGATTAAAAATACCTTTCTTGGTATATCAGATGTATCAGAGACATTAGGATGGATAGTGGGTGGTCCATGTTTAAATTTCATAACATGGTCCAGTTATGACATTAATGGATATACATTTTATATGAATGATTTGGACAACAGAAGTGCGGTTTATAATTGTTGTGTATTGGTGTTTGCAGAAGCAATGCATTTTTCGAGTTCTAAAGACAAAAACCCAATTTCTGCATCAAGTTCATATTATGGAGTTATTGAAGAAATATGGGTGGTTGATTAATTTAAAATTAAAGTTTTTTTTAACTCTAAATGGTTTATCAGTAACAACAGGGTTAGACATGAAGAATTTGGAATGACAGTTGTAAATATGAATAGATTGGAAGATACGACTGATTCCTTTATAATGGAAACACATGCAAAACAGATTTTCTATGTAGTTGATCAATTAGATATGCAGTGGTCTGTTGTTTTACATGGGAAAAATCAATACGTTGGTGAGGATAAACTTGATAAATATGCTTATTTATGTGAGATCCCTACTTCTATGGAAATATTAGTAGAACGTAATGATGAGCATGTTGAAGAAATGGTTGGTGCCATAAGGAACGATCATGATGAAGGAATTTGGGAAAAAAATTCATTTGTAAATTCCTAATATTACAGGTAACAAATGTTTATTTCTTGTTTACATTTATTATTTTCATAAAATGTTAGATATTGTAAATTTTTCTTTATTAAAACACGTATTAAAACAAATAAGTAAAAGTTTTTGTTTATTTTAATTTTGTTTAGTGTAGTTTAACATATTTACCAAATTTTACCATTGTTTACCATAGTTTACCTATATGTAATTTTATATATTTATTGATTTTGTTTAATTACAATTACACTACCATGTTTACCATGTTTACTATAACAACCCTCCTCCACCTCATTGGCTTGAGGAGGTGGTGAGTGTTACTTGGCCTTAAGCGACGTTCCCAAGGCGCCAAAGGATAGCAATAAATTTCGAGGGCTTCAAGGAACAGTGGGGAATGATTTTCCCTTAAAAAGATAACCCAACTCAACCAAACAAAAACAAAAGATGCATGCACTATCAAACCCAAGCATGTGATAAAAACAATTCCATCACAAACCCCAAAACCATTCAACTAGACATGTCCACAAAACATCAGAGTACAACGCAGAAACTAAACAACAAAACAACATGAGCCATGACACCACCACATCTCCACACCATGCTCCAATATCCAAATTCCATGAAAACATCACAATGCACCACTAAAAGAGGGTGATGCCTTACCTTTTCCCACGTCACGGTACATGACATCTGTAAGGACACCAAAGTGCCAAAGTAGGGGGTGAGTACAACTACTCAGTAGGATTTCTCCAACTGACTTCCCTACACATTTCACTGGGTTAAAACCATTAACCCATTTATATAAAACATTTTATATTAAGAAAACCCAAGCTACCAATTGTTTATGATCCAAACATGCCATAAGCCAAACATACCAGATAAGGAATCCAAATCAACCATTCCACCCAAGGAATCCAATTCAACCATGCCCCAAACCGATTACCATTTTCATATTTCACTCATAAGCCCCATCTAAAAACATCACCAAAAAAGCACACAACAAACAATGGTGGCACTTCTCGTCCAACCCATTTGTTACCAATCCACTCAAGTGGTACTTCCTGCCCACTTTCTATTGATGGTGGCCCTTCCTTCCACTATCGATCCCCTTTTTATAGTGTCACTTTTTCCTCGACTCCACCACGTCCCAACATCATCCACCCAATTATATCAACCAATTAAACACAATCCACAACAATAATCATGCATTATTTTCAACACCAAAAAATACCATTTCTATGCCAAAAAATTTTCAATATCACCCATTTATTGAATACAATACTCAGGCTCAAAATCATTACCATTTTAAAATCACAAATTTAAAATTAACCAATTGATCCCATTTCAACAAAATCCCAATTTTATACCAAAACCCCCAAATCATCAACCATTTGATTTTCCAAAAAAATAACACGTCATGATTACAATTAAGTTAAAGAAACCAATTTAATTGTAAATGAAATTCAAATTTCAACCTATTGGAGTTGAGAGAGAATACACCTACCTCTTAGGGTTTGGGGAAATCGACCCTTCACCAAAATTCACTCTAAACCCATTGAAAACCTCCTCGAAACCACCTCAAAAACCCTTCCCAAACATCAACAACATCAACCTTTAACACACAAAGGCAACACAACCCTAGATCTACATAAAAACATTGAAGATCTAGGAAACTAAGATAGGGAGAGTTATAACCCTAACCAAAACCTCAAAGAACCAAAAGAGGGACTTACCGGAGGAGAATCACCTTTGATCCACCAAGAAATCCCTTTGATTTGCCTCCAAAACAAGATAAAGGATCTTACCAAACCTCTAAAAACCAGAACTTCTGCTTTAGCCACAAGTTGGAGGAAGAATGGGGGAAAATTAGAAATCCTAAGTGGCCTGAGGATTAAAAACCCAAACATTATGTGGCTACACAGTTACCCCACACGGTTTGGAAAACTGTGCACCAACCATGCGGTTACCACTGTCTCACCTAGGGACTTCGCACGGCTTGCCTGCACGGTCTGGAAAACCATGTACTGCCCGTGCGAAGCCGACTATCAAGGGTTCCCAGTTTCCTGGGATGGCCGCATGGTTTTTCTAGACCATGCTCCAATTGTGCGCCAACTATGCTCCCCAGCACAACCTCCAAAACATTAAAAAAATTTCCCAGAATTGTCTGAACATCAGTCAACCACTTCAAAAAGCACAAATGAACTAAAAGAATGGTCACATACCTCAAAATGGGGGTACTACATTTACCATCTTTACCATTGTTTAACATTCTTACCATATTAACCATGTTTACTATTACATAACTTAGTTTAATTTTCCATTTTCTATTTATATTAGTATTGTAATATTTGAATTTGTATATTTGTGAACTAATGTTTTTTTTATTTGAATGATAATGACAGATCAATCAGTTGATCAACCACATGATTTTGGAAATGAGCATAATGATCATACCTTTGGGGAGGAACATTCACATGCTCCTCTTGATGTTCCCCAATCTTCCTCATGTGCTCCCATAACGGCAAAGAGTTCAGAATTTGGTAAATGTTGGTGCACATGTTTACCAAAATTATCACTTGCTCGTACGCTGGACTAGAGGATACTCATTGAGTTTGATGAGAATGATATTCCTAGAGGTCTAAATGCATAATATTTAAAGAGTTTTTTATTAACTCAGGGTAAGAGAAAAGTAAACATTTTTTATGATGGTTGGAGAGTGTGGTCAAAGCACTAATATTTCAGTTGTGGGAGACGATTTTGGTATGTTCTTTTTCTATTTTGTGCCTATTCATTAAATGTTTCTAGTATAATATGTTTTAACACTTCTTTATCAGATAGAATTTGATATTCTTGATAGTGGAGGAGTCAAGAAGAAATGATTATCGATGGATGCTAGGAGATGGAGGGATTTCAAATCAACCCTCACATCTGATTTCATTTTTAGTTATAAGAGTCATGATAATCCATGTCATATATATCCTTCCATATATGAAGAAACATGGAGAAAGATTGTTGAAAGTAGAAGAAAAGATTCATTTTCGGTAAGGGAAATGTAAACTATTATAAGCTTTCTTATATAAATAATCTTATTAATGTTTTGTTAATGATTTATTATTCCGAATTTACATAAAACAAGTAAATATCATCTGAAGATCCAATCTAAAAATTTCTGCCCTCATAGTTTATCTCAGGGAGGGTATAAATTATTGGAAGAACAAATGATGGAGAGAGAATTACAAAAATTGGTAGCTGAGTCTTCAAGCTCTAGAGAGGTTTCCCCTATATCCCCTCCATCTAGACATGAAAAATAGAAAGAGATCAGATGGTCCAAAAGGGGAAATATTATTTGAACTGTTTGAGAATCGTACCTGAGATGGTTTTAAGATATTTATTTTATTTATTTAAGTTAAATATATTTTTCATATAATTTGAATAATTA
Organism: Viscum album; assembly: GCA_963277665.1. Taxonomy (NCBI): domain Eukaryota; kingdom Viridiplantae; phylum Streptophyta; class Magnoliopsida; order Santalales; family Viscaceae; genus Viscum; species Viscum album. The sequence goes on along the minus strand of OY728147.1, from coordinate 1,493,397,666 downwards.
CAGAAATGTTAAATTAACTAATACATGATTTTCTTGATGAGCAGAGCTCACGGGGGGTATTTACAGCTGCTGGGAGGAAAGCTATTTTATCTGTAGCATTGGGAAAGGTCGAACATCCTGGTCGTGTATGAGGATATTATATGGGTGTATCAGTAAAAAAAGTGTTCCCATGTTCTTATACTTCTTCCGTTGAAGGTGTTTATAAAAAAATAGAATCATAGGAGGCTGAAGTTCATAGTATTAATGCGAAGATGAAGGAAAATATTAGAGTGTCTGTATAGTCTATGTTTTCAGACATGCAAAGATAATTTCAGACTGAAACTACCACTCCTCCACCTCCCCCTACAGACCCCATTATCTATCCTCCACCTACGCCAGTAGCTCCGACTCCCGACCTTAGCCTGAGGACCCCATTTCTTATCCTACTCCTCCACCACAGCTTCCTACTTATTGCGAGTTGTATGTTGATGATTCTCAACATCATATAGTTTCATATGGGCTAGTATATTGTATAAGAGATACAGTTCATCATCAACAATTAGAGTTAAAGCATCATAGGGTCACTATACAGGATATTATAGATAGATAAGATCGAGTACAGTTACTTACAGATGAGGTGATGACAGTTGGACATAGTATCGACCGATTTTTAATTTGGTCATCTAGACTTCTATGACACATTACCAAAAAGGTATGTATGTTATATCTTATATTTTATTTTTTATATTAATTTTTTTTAGCATCTAAAAACTAATATATTTTTCTATTTATTTTTTTAGGAATACTTCAAAGGTAAAGAAATACTGTATAGACAACAACAAATACAAATGACTATGACATCAGATATAGATTCTAGTAGTCTTGATAGATTGTCAAGATATTCAAATTTGTTGGGGGGATCGTTATGAGTTTCTAATGGAAGCTCATGTTGTGGATGTGCAATAACTGTGGGGATTTTAAAAACTGATATCATGGAGCCTGTTACTGGAGATAAGTTGGGCATCAACGTGGTGAAATTTTTTTCCATGTAAGTCTTAAAACCTTTTCCCTATGTTATATTTATTAAAAATGTATACATATGTCTGTTTTGTATTAGTTATCTTTATAAAATGTGTGATAAGAATGAGCAGAAAGATTTATATGGATTCATGGACCCACATTTGATTTCCCCTAAAGCACATGCATTGGATGAGGAACAAAGATTGCTTTATATTACTAAAATATTTGAACAGAATATAATCAAACAGTGTTGGATGATGCATTTTTGTGAGAGGTATGAAACATATCTCTGGAAAAGAGTTCATTATCTTTTAACATAAAAACCCACTATCCTTAAATTGTCTTTTATCAGTGATCATTGGATATTAGGTTTTTTTCCCAAGGTAGACAACACTTTATTGGATATGTTCTATCCATGGCGATGTGCAGGAATGTTTTAAGAATATGTTTTAAAAGTAACTTTCAATTTCTTAATAGTTGTATATATTATAACGAATTATAAATTTATTTTATTTAAATTATTTTTTAATATGGGATGGGTCTACTTTTGAAAAAACACAAATAAAAGGAGTTCCAAGATCAAATATGTAGAAGTAAAGGTAAATATCCATTTATAATTTGTACTTTTTGATGTATTACATAAAAATAATATTTTGAATATACACTCATTCAAATAGAAATGTCATGAACAACAAGGAATCATCGAATTCAGATATTATATGTTAAGATTTATGTATGAAATAATTACAACTGGAACACTTGTGAACTTTGACATGGTAAGATTTCCTTTTAAACTTCGACATTGTAAGATTTCCTTTTTAAAATTCGACATTGTAAGATTTCCTTTTTAAACTTTTCCATAATATTTCATTTTATTTATTCACTATACTTGATAACTACTATACTTTTAATTTGTATCTATTTGATGACCCTCAACCCTATAGTTCTCAAGAGGTCAAACACTTACAAGTGGGATTGTAAAATTATTTTACAAGATTGATTGGATTTTAGTTAGTTTGTAGTGTAAAATGTAATTTTGAATATTATCATTATATTTGTGTATTTGGAAGTCATTTAGGTTGGATTTAGTTTTTTGTGGACATTGTAAGTTATGAATGTTATATATGTGACTATTTAATTTTACGTGACTTCTTATTTTGGTCAAGTTCTGATGGTTTTTTTGGTATGGATTCCAATCTGGGGGGTGTTTCTAGGGGTGGGGGAGGTTTTCAGTGGGGTGGAAGGTTTCTGGGGGTGTCATAGGGGTGTCCAGTTTAGTGGGGGTGTCCAGGAGGGTGGGAGGGCTGTCCAGGGGGTGTCATGGGGTGTGGGGGTTTTCAGTGGGGTCAAGTGGCTTTCAAGGGGTGTGGAGGGTTTCCCAGTGGGGTGGGGGTGTCCAGGGTGTCCATGAGGGTTGGGGCAGTATAGGGGTTGTCTAGGGGTGTGGGGGTGTCCAGGGTGTCCATGGGGGTGGTGGTGTCTAGGAGGGTGGGAGGTCTGTCCAGGGGGGGTGGGCTGTCCAGGAGGGTGGGTGTGTCCAGGGTTGTGGTCAGGCTATTTAGTGGGGTGTGGGTTTCTAGGGGTGTGGGAGGGATGTCTAGGGGTGGGGGAGGGCTGTCCAGTGGTGTGTGGGTGTCCAGGAGGGTGGGAGGGCTGTCCAGGGGTGTGGGGGTTTCCCAGTGGGGTCATGGGGCATTCTAGGGGTGTGGGAGGGATGTCCAGGGGGTGTGGGGGTGTCCAAGGTGTCCATGAGGGTGGGGCAGTCCAGGGGGTTTCTAGGGGTGTGGGGGTTTCTAGGGGTGTGAGAGGGTTGTAGAGGGGTGTGAGGGGTGTTCAGGGTGTCCATAGGGGCAGGGGTGTCTAGGAGGGTGGGAGGGCTGTCCAGGGGGTGGGGGTTATCCAGGAGGGTGGGGGTGTCCAGGGTTGTGGGCAGGCTGTCCAGGGGGTGTGGGAGGGTTTCCAGGGGTGTGGGAGGGCTGTGCAAGGGGTGTGGGAGGGCTGTCTAGGGGGTGGGGGAGGGTTGTCTAGTGGGATGGGGGGTCAAGGAGAGTGGGAGGGCTATCCATGGGGTGTCTATGGGTGTGGGGGCCAGTGGGGTTAGGGGGCTTTCCAGGGGTGTGGGGGTTTCTAGGGGTGTGGGATGGATGTCCATGGGTCTATGGAGGGTTGTACAATGGGTTGGGGGCTTTCTAGGGGTGAGGGAGGGCTGTGTAGTGGGGTGGGGGTGTCCAGGGTGTCCATGAGGGTGGGGGAAGTCCAGGGGGTGTCCAAGGGTGTGGGGGCATTTCTAGGGGTGTGGGAGGGCAGTCTACGGGTGCGGGGGAGGGGGTCCATGGTGGTGGGGGTGTCTAAGAGGATAGGATAGCTATTCAGGGGGGTGGGGCTGTCTAGGAGGGTGGGGGGTCCAAGGTCATGGGAAGGCAGTACAAGGGGTGGGGGAGGATTTCCAGGGGTGTGGGAGGGCAGTCCAGGGGGTGGGATGGGCTATCCAGGGGGTGTTGTAGGGTTTTCCAGGGGTGGGGAAGGGCTTTCCAAGAAAGTGGGGGTGTCCAAGATGGTGAAAGGGATGTCCGGGGTTGTCCAATGGTGTGGGGGTGCCCAGTGGGGTTAGGGGGCTTTCCAGGGGTGTGGGAGGGATGTCTGGGGGGTGTGGGTGTCCAGGGTGTCCATGAGGGTAGGGGCAGTCTAGGGTGTGTCTAGGGGTGTGGGGTTTCTAGGGGTGTGGGATGGCTGTCCAGGGGTCTGGGGAGGGCTGTCTAGTGGGGTGGGGGATTTCCTGGGGTGTGGGAGGGTTGTCTAGTGGGGTGGGGGTGTCCAAGGTATCTATGAGGTTGGGCGAAGTCCAGGGGGAGTCCAGGGGTGTGGGAGGGCAGTCCAGGGTTTTGGGGGGGGGGGGGGTTTCTGGAGTGTCCATGGATGTGGGGGTGTCCAGGAGGTTGGGAGGGTTGTCCAGGGGGTGGGGGCTGTTCAGGAGGGTGGGGGTGTCCAGGGTTATGGGAAGGCTGTTTAGTGGGGTGGGGGGTTTCCCGGGGTGTGGGAGGGTTGTCCAGTGGGTGGGGGAGGGCTGCCCAGTGGGGTGGGGTGGGGGTGGGGGTTGTCTATTTTTGTTCTGTTTCTGGTATTATTTTGGATGGACATAGTTGTGGGGGGTGTCCAGGGGTATGGGGGCTGTCTAAGAGGGTGGGGGCGGTCTAGGGGTGTGGGGGCCAGTGGGGTCATGGGGATTTCCAGGGGTGTAGGAGGGATGTCCAGGGGTGGTGGTGTCCAGGGTGTCCATGTGGGTGGGGGGATGTATGGGGTGTGTCCAGGGGTGTGGGGGGTTACTAGGGGTGTGGGATGGTTGTCCAGGGGTATGGGGAGGGTTTTCCAGTGGTGTGGAGGCTTTCTATGGGTTTGGGAGGGATATCTAGTGGGGTGGGGGTGTCCAGGGTGTCCATGAGGGTGGGGGAAGTCCAGGGGGTGTTTAGGGGTGTGGGGGGTTTCTAAGGGTGTGGAAGGGAATTCCAGGGGGTTTCTAGGGTGTCCATGGGGGAGGGGGTGTCCAGGAGGGTGGGAGGGCTATCCAGGGGGGTGGGGGCTGTCCAGGAGGGGTTGGGGGTGTCCAGGGTTGTGGGCAGGCTGTTTAGTGGGGTTGGGGGTTTCCAGGGGTGTAGGAGGGCTATCCATTGGTGGGGGAAGGTTGTCCAGTGGGGTGGGGGTTCTGTTTTTATTCTCTTTCAGGTATTCTTTGGTTTAGGCCTAATTGTGGTGGTGTCTTGGGGTGTGGGGGATGTCTAGGGGGTGGGGGAAGTCCAGGGGTGTGGGGGTGTCCAGTGGGGTGGGGGGGTTTTCAGGGGGGTTGTCTAGTGGGTTGGGGGGGGGGGTTGGTTTGTTTTTAGTTCTGTTTTAGGTATTATTTTGGTAGGACATAATTGTGGTTGAATGGTTTAATTAAAAAAATTGGTTTTTACGTCGGTTATTTTATAACTGATGTAAAAAATGCACCGGGATTGGTTTTAACGTCGGTTATTTGAAAATCGACGTAAAATATGCATGGGAATGGGTTTTACGTCGGTTATTTCATAACTGACATAATAAATGGAATGGAATTGTTTTTTATGTCGGTTATAAAATAACCGACATAGTAGATATGTTTTCACGTCAGTTATTATTTAACCGACATGGAAAACCGCTTGGCAGACTACTTTATCACGTCGGTTATTTGCATAACCGACATAATAAATGGCTCGGAGGAATCATTTATGACGTTAGTTATATAATAACCAACGTGATAAAGTATATTCAACATCAGTTTTTAAATAACTAACATAATACATCACGACTCTGAAGCATTTTCCACGTCTGTTTTTGAGTAACCGACATGAAAAACGCTTTGGTTTTTTATTTTTTATGTCAGTTTTAAAATAACCGACATAAAAAACAATATTTATAACGTCTTCTGTGATAAAATCGACTAGAAACTGATGTAAAAACTAAAAAATAACCGTTGTAAAAAACATTTTCTACACTAGTGTTAGTAGTAATCATCAAGTAGTAAAATCCTCCAATAATAATTCATCGTTCATATTTACTTTAGCTTCCTGTCGTTAGTAAAATTAAATAGGTAAAAATCATATGAAAATAATTGAGGATTACAATGTAAAGTCCAACATGTAATAAAAATATAAATGAACTAGATTTAGAGATACATCTAGAAGGATGAATTGGTAGGTAAAACCATAATATGATATAAAAACCAAAAATAAAGAATTCCATCTCTATATGACATAATGTCACCATCTATCCACCATACCAACATGACCATTCCAAGAGTCTCCCACAAGGAGAATTCCAAAATCCACTACTTCCCAAGAACCTCAACATGAATGAGAGCCACTCTATTTATAGACTCCTTGTGTTGTAAGTAGTATTTTAGTATAAACTACCCAATAATTAATAATCACAAAGTACACTCTATCCTATTTCAAAAAAATTCCAAAGATAATATTATAGAATACAATAATTTTATAATACATTTTCATCTAAATAAAATCAAGTCATAGGTATCAACATAAAAATAACTAAATTTTTTGAAAAACAAACTAAATATATTTTAATTTTAAAATAAATTTGAATCCCACTTTTAATAAATAAATTAGTGAAATTTTCAAAAAATCAATGAAAATAGACTAATTCACCTATTTTAAGCATCAAACACAAAAATAAAACCATATTGTAAAAAATAATATGTAACTAATTAATTCATAACCAACAAATCATCGATCATAGATATACATGATAAGGTAATATCTTTAAATTATTTTAAATTCATTAACATTCAATGAGATGATCATATATAAACTTAGGTGGAAACATATACCATCCAATCAGTGCATCCCAATTCTATAACCCACCATCTACCCAATCCTAGCCTTACTAGTGGAAATCCCCATTTTCCTATCTAATTTCCTTGGGGATCTAGTCTACCTCTTTAGGTATGGATAGTAACTTTCTATCAATATCTCAATATAATACCTATAATCCCAACGATATTAGTAATAGAGTGTGAGTATGAACGTTCGAATTACCTGACAGTCAATAAAAATATACTATATAGAAAACAATCCCAATGACCAACCTCATCCCTGCCTCAAATTCTCTTATGATTACAAACCCTATTTGAACTCACTTAAGTTAAATCAATAATCACATATAATTGTCCATCCTATTTAATTATTAATCCATGGGGATTTATTTCAAGAGTGTAACTCATCATGAAACAAACTATTTTAGAATGTTCTATTTGGACCTTTTATTTTGAAACATATAAAATATTATTTAAATTTTCAATGAAATTGTATTTTTTATTCTTGATCATATTTGAAACCCCCTTCTACTTTTCTACCACTAAACATGACTTTGTTTTTCAGGATAGTAGTAATATATATATTTTTATTTAGTTACATATATATATATGTATATACTTGTATGTATATATGTATACTCTTGGGAATCAACTAATTTGGAGGAAACATCTTACTATGGTGGTGGTGAAGAATATATCTACTATTATATGTAATTGTCTCACTTTTGCTGGAACTGGTGTCTAGATGCGGGAAAGATGCTCATTTGTATCCTCTTTATTGCTTTATTGTACTTTTTATTTCATTTAATAAATTTTCAGGGGTATTTTTCCTCTGACTCACTTACCAGGGTATATGTATTCTCTTGGGAATACATATATAAGTACAAGTATTAAATCCTTATTTGATAAAAATATGAAAACCCGTGACACATGAAAACACAACTGAAACTATACAGAAAACCCCTCATTCATATTGTCCAAGCATTTAGAAACTATTAAATGATTAAGTAGAAAACCATTACATAATTATAATATAACCATAATGAAATTCAATTTATAAACAACATTGGAAAAACTCAGAACACAAACAATCCCATTAAAAATGAATTTGAAAAACAAAACCCTTTGATACCCATGAAAATCCACATGGAATTAATAATAAACCTTATTAAATACAAACCTAAGTTGAGAATTACACTTTAGAATTGTATATATAATTTAAGTATAATCATGGAAAAAAATTATTTTATAGGAGAATCACATGAAATGTAGAGGAAAAGAGAAAGGCACGAAAAAACCTACCATGATCAAGTACAGATAATGAGAATCAATTAATTATGAAGAGAGGAGGGTCAAAGGAGGACTCCTCACACACTAAGAACCAAGTATGAAAAACATTAAGGCCACCCGCCACCTAGGGTTTCAGAAATACTGACTAACAATTAGTGAGAAAAAAAATAAGAAGAAAGAGTAAATGGGTAGTAATGAAGAAAACACCATAAGAACACACCAAAAATCTATGAAAAGGTTCCCAAATCCAAGGACGAAGAAAACATGAAGTTTCCAAGGTCTACCTTGGAGTTTTATGAATGATTGATGGGTATAACATGGTTATAGAGGGTAATAATCAAGAGTCTAGGATGAACAATTCAATTTTTTTAAATTGTGGGTTGACCACATTGTTTAATTAAATATATTTCCCATCCATGCACCAATTATGTTCCCTTCAATGGTTAAACCTAGAGAGTCACATATTTTTTATGCATAGTTCTTTAAATTACTTTCTAACAATGTGGAAAACTACTATGAAAAACTGATTTTTTTGCATGGTTAGTCACATGATTTATTTTAACTTTATTCACTTCTATAAAACTCCATCCATAAAAATTTAACACTAGTTTGACCCAAGAATAAGGAAAAAGATCAAAATATAATAAATAAATTAAATAAATAGAAATATTAAATTCAGGGTGTGATAATTATCACCACCACAACACTTTATTCCCCTATAAAGTCACTAAATCTCTAGACTATGAAGGGAGTTAATTTACTAGAGGTCAATCTAAATACTATTAGATTAGATAAGACACAAAAAAATAGAAAAAATGGTTTTACCTAAATAACTACATTTGAAAAAGAACTCTAATTATAAAAATTTAATTATTTAATCTATCAGACCCTTAATAAGTCTGCACTTAATATTATATCTCTTCAAAATATAAAAGTTAATAAAAATACAATAATTCTATAGAAAAATAAAATAAAAACACTATATACCATTTCGACAGAGAAAAATAAAATAAAATACTAAACCTAATATTTGGTAAAAGTTTTATCAAAATGGACATAAACATATCTAAAATATAATAGGGGATAAGAAACCAAAAACAAAACACAGATAAAAACCAAAAAAAATAATTATGGGGAAAAATAAATAAAAGTAACTTCAAAACACATTTGACAAAAAACCACCTAGATTGATGAAATTTTTTATATTGCTTAATTTTATAATTCGTAAAACTATTAAACATTTAAAGATAGACAGGATGAACATAACTTTGTAAATTCTTTGGTTCCCTATAACAGGATGTCTTAGAATGCCCAAAAATTAACACTAATATGACACTAGAGAATACTTATATATCAGTGGAATAACACCATAATAATATTCCCCCTTCATTTTTTCTTCTTTATGTTAGATTTATCATGATTCTTATTCTCACAGGATATAGATCCATTATGATACCTAAGTTAATAGGACTCCAACCCCTCTTGTGTTGGCTCCTATAGACCACCTCTAAAATCAATGATTTATTGAACACATCCCCATGTGAATGTTAATTGAATGGATTTATCATATAGCTAAGGACTTCAAAAATACTACTTCATTAAAATATGAACATTTATCAATTCCATAAACATTGAATCATGAGAGAAAAGAATCAGTTGGTGAGTATTATTAGTATACACCTTAATAGACTAGTCACCTTACAAGAGATTCATAACATATGTCATCTTCTCCAATTTTACCTTCCCATGAAAATTACACAAAATATATGTGGGATTAATGAAAATATATGACATGATATATCACAATTGATATGTAAAAATTATCATATAGTATTCTATAATTGGTCCTCTAATCATTTCTTATATGGTTTCCACTCAAGTGGCTTTGAGTGTTAACTAATAATTGAAGACTCTATAAATTTTCTCCAAAAAAAATTATATCCTCTTTATGTCCTTATTCACCATGAAAAACATATTAAAATATAGAATCAGTTGTCTTTACCCCTATCATTGGAGTCTATTTGGGGTTTAAAACTAGAAGATCCATTTTCTAGAATTAACAGTCAATTTACTAAGAAGAAATATTTGATATAGATTTTCTATGACCCATTGGGAACTTTATGGGTGGCACGACCAAAATAAGAAATTTAAAAAAAAATCAATTCAAATATTTATACATCTACCAATAGAAATTTACATGACATAAGGAATTTAAATCATAACTACCCCTTATGGGAAAACTGCAATCCTTTTTTAAATTGAATTCTTCATCATCAAAAATTTTCAGAATCATACTATTTTTTCTTAACAATATTTTAATTCATATATTTATATTATATTTAAATATTTAAACTCAATGTTTCAAATTTATTTTAAATTCATATTTATAAAAAACATTAATTAAATTTTAAAAACCATACCATACCTTTAATAAATCTAGTTTTATTTATAAAATATCAATAAAATCTAATGTAATAGGCTCAAATAATCATAAAATTCTCTCCAATCAATTTAAAATACCATACCCAAAGTAATTTTAGGGGAAAAAGAAAAATATTAATGGGTTTAGTTGTTTGTGAAATGTTTTGTGGACTTTGTACCAATAGTACAACCACCTCTGTAAGATCCACAACACAATTCCTATAGGATCCAAATGGTTTATCATGCCATATTATCTGAACACATGCCTCCATTTCAACACAAATATTCTCCTAAAATCTTGAAAAATATTTAAACAACGTGTAAAATTTAAATTTACTACAATACATAATCATTATACCCAAAAATACACAAAACGTTAATAATGATTACTTAAAATTCATGACTCAAACTCATAGTCCCATGCAAACTCAGGCTTCATCACAAGTGGTCATTAACAATCGCCAACCCAAAACACACCTCCCAATCACCGATGATCTTATCTCTCATATATTAGAGTTACCAAATAGAAATGAATATCTAATAACCATGGTGTCCAAACAGAAAACAATTTTAAAAAACAATCAACTAACTATCCAAGGCCTCAAATTAACTAGGAACCGAATATGCATCATGATAACACTCAAGGGGTGTTCTTGATCCCAATGGGTTAGAGGAAACCACAAGGTAATAAAAAACACAAAGGTAATGATTCCACCAAAAGAAGTTTTAATTATCAAATAGAAAAATTGTACTCATAATTTTAAATAGATTTTCCATATAATATAAATTTTTTATCAATAAAAATAATAAATACAAAATCATAATAAACCAAATGAAACATAAAGAAAAAATTACAACCTAGAAAAATCATGGAGGTGAACCTGATATGATGATATGTCAAGATGGGAGAATTGGTTGTTATAACCCTAATATGAAATAAAAAACAAGAAATACAAAAATCTTCCTCTATGTGACTCTAATTACACATCCATCCATAACACCAATGCAGCATCTCCCAGAGAAACCCATAAAAAGAAGTCCATAATATGAAGCTTCTTTAGAAATTGATCCTGCAATAGATCCACTCTATCAAGAGAAACATATTACTTTATGCAAGGTTTGAACATAAAACCCATTAAGTAGTCACCATAGAGTCCATTTGTCCCCTTTTAAAAATATTATAGATATAATAGTCTTAAATAAAACAATTTATAAGTAACTTTTTAGTCACATTATTGATTAAGTTATATACATCCATAAAAAACTCCTAACATAAAATCAATAGAAAAAAAAATATTTTTCATTTAAAAACAATTTAAAACATCCTAATTCTCTATTTTGAAGAATCAAACACATATATAGAAATATGTAAAGGGAAATATAAATAGGAAAATAAGTAAATATTGGACAATAAATCATCATGAATGTAAATAAAAGTTAGGGTAAGAATTATCAATCATAGAAAAAATCTAATCATCATGTGAGATTATTCTAGATGCATGTTGGTGGAATAATCACCAAAAAATTGATGCATCCCCAATCTATAATGAACCATGTTATCTAATCTATCCCCACTGATGTTAATCCGCCATAGTCTTATCTAATTCCCAAGTGGATTTAGTCTATCTCATTATAACTAGATAGTAATTGTCACTCAATATATCACATTGAATCTAAGGATCCCCATGATATTAGTAATAGCGGGCATGGATGTATGTGTTCATTCTCTGAAACACACCAGAAATATATTATATGAAAAAAAATTCATGAACAATATCAACCTATTCCCACACACTCTTCTCAATAAATCCCCTATTTAAACTCACATAATAAACATCAATAATCACATTTTACCATCAATATCATTTTTTTATAAATCTATTTGGAATTTGTTTTAGAGTTTGGGTTTTATGGGAATAAGACACTCTATAATGTTAAAATCGGCCCTTTAATTTTTTATCTAGTAAAATACATTTGAAATCTTATTTGAAAATTAATTTTCAAATCAATCCTATATATTAAATCCCATTTTCATGTTCCCAAGAGTCGTTTTATTTCAAATATAAAATTATCATATATAATTAGTTGTGTTGATATATATTTAAGTATATAAATTAACATATATATATATATATATTCTCATGATCATTCATATATATGATTATTTATAAAATCCTTATTTAAAAAATAATTAATAAAACATATGACACTTCAAAAATCAATTGAAATCAAGGCGGAAACCCATTTTTCAAACATACTAGGATTATAGAAACCATGAAATGATAAAGAGAAATACCATTACATAATTATAAAGTTATAATAATTTCATACAATCTATAAATAACATAAGAACAATTTTAATCTCATAGAAAAGTTCATTAAAAGTGTATTGCCAATGAAAAACCTTTTGATACCCTTGTAAATACTCTTATAATTGAAAACACCCCTCTTTGATAATAAATGTTAAGAATTTTATTATACTCATTGAATACATATATTCATGTGAAAATATGTTTGAAAACATAATCATCACATTTCATGTAAAGAATAATATAAAGGCATGGAAACACCTACTAATGTTAGGTAATGATGATGACAATCCTTCAAGAACAATGAGAGGAGGGTCTGAAATGGATTCTATACACACTATGAACCAAATAAAAATTAAATTAGAGGAAACACCTACACATGTTTCTTCAAATAAATTCCCAACACAATAGGTAAATTATAAAATAAAACAATATATTAAGGAAGATATGAAGGGGGCTTAAACCATAGAAACTGACTAATAATTGAGGAAAATGGTTCCAAAATTCTAGGAGGATGTGGAGGGTAGGTATCCTAGGTCTCCCATGGTAAACTAGAAATGATTATAGAGGAGATGATTGTGAGGGAAAGTTAAAATCAAGAGGATATAATGGAAACTTCCATTTTTTTGAAAATTCTAGCAAGACCATATAGTTTGGGTAAATGATTTTACAAATCATTCACCCATCAATAGGTATACCTATAGAGTAATAAGGTTAAATAAAAATTATGTAAATGATTTGATAACCATATGAAATACCTATTCTAAAAATTTTAGGCCATCTTATGGTTAACCAAACGGTTTTTACTAACTGTGAAAAAATCTCTTAAACTCCGAGCTTGAATATTAATCACCAGCTCGACCTAAAATTCAATGAAAATATCAAAAAATAAAAATAAATAAAATAAATTGTAAAGAAAATGTCATGGTCGGATAATATAATATATTATCTTCAGTCTTTTATAATTTTTATAATGATAGAAATTTATGCCCATTCATAGATGAGTGACATGCGATGTGACATGTACTTGAAAGAATATTGTGTGATATATTCATCTATATTGGTGATCCTATATAGAGAATCAATAAAGGATAAGTTATCTTATATGGGTTCTAAAGGTTTAGGTATTTTTATTATTTTTTACTTCATGTATAAAGATTTATGTAAGTATACATGTGTTGTATGAATATATATTTACTTAACATGTTCATATAGAGAAAAAGGTTTTAATTGGCGTTTTTAGACCCATTATAATCTTCATTAAAAATTAAGTGTCTTATAGATATCATTCTCTAAAAGAATTTATTAAAATAAATTATCATCATATTCAACACTATTATGGCGACCATGATCACATTTAAGGTTTTTTCATTGAGTATGTTTTTGGATGAAATGTGTGTTTAAAATTTTAATGATATTATACGATATCTTACTGTAAATTAGATTGGATAATATTTCAAATTTCAACTTGAAAATTGTATGCATCTAATTAGATGTTAGTTTAAGTGGGTTATTTAAAAAATCTATTTCCTAAATCTAATATATTTATTTTTATGATATGATATCTTTTTAGTGTTAAAAAATAATATTTTATATTAATTTTCATTTAATTTGAATTATGATTTGACAAATATTGTTCTTATAATATACATGACCTATTATAATATATATATATATATATATTTGTTTTGAAATCTTTATATTATGGACTAAAGGTAGTTTTTCACGATTCATTAAACATTTTCTAATTCAATTACTGTAGAAAGATTTATTTCATTATAGAAGCACATTATACTGAATTATAATTTAAATTTTTAATCCACTAAACAATTATGATGTGATCTATACCCTTAGATACTGATTATTTTAATTATGGTGCGATATAAAATGATGAATAAGTTTGATTAAAATAAAAATGGAATAATAATAAATCCTCCTGCTACAAATTCACATATAAAACAATCTTATTTATATCACGAGGTATTGTATTGAACTAACACCTATAGTTGGTTCTATAATTATGAATTTTATTTTTATAGATTTTAGATCACATGGGAGAAAAATATATTTTCATTCTTACAAAGGTATCATAATTAACCAAATAAAAAAATTAAACATCATGTAAAATGACGATTTATCTATTTATAGTTATTGTTAATTTTTTCATAATTGTGTTTAGGATAAAACTAAAAAAAATTAGTTTTCATCGAATTTAAGGAATAAAACATATATAAAAAACATCAGTTGATCTTAATCATTCATTGGTAAAACTAAATTATATATTTCGCTCTTCCACTCACATTTCTTTGCTTTAGGAAATACAATCATGCCTCTCTATGTGAGAGTGTGTTGTTGCCATGGTAAATCACTATTAATGCATAAATTTATCCTTTGAATACAACATAATAATATATTAACCTTATTATAATACATGAACATCGATATCAGGATAGTTCTAGATAAATGTTAGATTAAATATTTTATCTTTGAAAATATTAAAATAAAATGTATATTTAATTAAAAGTATAATTAATTCTCATGTTATGTTTTTTGATTAATAATTTAATGGGATTTAACATCATTGTTAGATCAATGATAGATGGTTATGAAAAATGAACTGTGTTACAACCATTGAGGTGGTAGGTCGCACGTACGCATTAGTATCGTTTGAATATATAAATGATAATTCTGGAAAAAAGGTAAGTATATTTTTATCATTATAGAATAATCATAATATATTAAATTATATATTACTTATTTAAATATATATATATATATATATATAATTTATGAGCTATGGTGATTAAAAAATGAATCACATCGCTTTATGGAGGTGGTAGTTCACACGTACGCATGAATGAAATTTTCATTTTTATATGCATGGAAAGTAAGAAGTTAAATGATATATTATCTTTTTATAATGATAAATATGTATTTAATATATTATATAAATTTTTCTTCTATCATTATAATTCATCCCTGAGAGATGGTGATGTAAAATGAATTACATCGGTTGGTGAGGCAGTATTCCACTGTACACATAAATGATGGCAACAGTTCCTATTATATTTAATTGGATATGGATATAGGATAAGTATATGTATTTTTTTATTACATATTAATTATAACTTAATATTTTAATAAGGTATAAGAATAAATAAAACAAAAATGCTTGATCAAAAATGTTACCTCTTATTCGGAAAACCTCATTTTCTTAACAGCTTCTAACCTCTATGATATGTATTGTGAATAAAATAAGTACTTTATAATCAGGGTAGGGATTATATTATGTTCGTTGTGTAGGTATTGTCCCTGAAAAGAGTTTTAGTGTTTTAAGGGATATCTCAAGTCCACCCCCAGATATAATTTCACTCCGTGTGAAGGAATATTTCAGTTGGTTATAGGACATCATATACCATGTCCTCCTGAGGTACATATCATATTTCCTTCTCCAGGTAAATTCTTTACATGTATATAGGAAACTAGATCAATCCTACCATCATCGAACTCCCCGGGGGGACTCTAATACATACGTGGAGAAAAAGATTTCTATTTTTCCAGAATGATCTCAGGTCATACCACAAAGAAAAAGGAGTGGATCCAGCGTCAGAAGAATCCTCTCCTCTTTTTCCTGTCTCTCCTCCCTCATCCTAACCCACTACTAATAATGTAGTGATAGATGGGACTGTGATTTCCTTTCAATGGAACTGGCCTACCTCCCCATTTGGTCCTTATGCTTCTCTCTTCCTCAAACTCATGATGACCCCCGATGTTGGTGTTATGGTGTGCATGCTAGGCATTCCATTAAGGCCACTTAATTTACTTCCTTTACCTCCATTTTCCTCAGGCCCATCCTCCAAGACCCTCATCATATCAGGGGTTGATTCAAGGGACCCTTGTTTTTCTACAACCCCTCTAGACAAACCATAGTCTAAAATCCCCCTAGATACCCCCATAGAACCAAATATTGTACTCATGTTCTTGATGTTGTATGGAAAGAACCCATATTTATATCCTCATTAATTGTACAGATAGTGGATTCCCCTCACCCCATGGTGTTTTCAACCTCAAAACATTTTCCCCCATCCAATAGCATATGCATATGCGTGAGAACTCAAGTAAAAAAGATAAGGGTGAGATCACCGTCTTATTCCATGATGGATAAGAGTCCTAGAGATAATTCTAGGTAACTCTTTATTCAATGATTCCCAACATCATATGAAATTTTCATGACGTTAGAGCCTAGGTAAAAATATATTTCCTCAAAACTGAAGTCTGTAAATACAAGGCCACTATCATCTTCATCCTTGTGCATAAGAAGAATCTCTCTAGAATCAGGGAATTCACAAGAAGGATCAAGATGAATGGATCCATGCATTTGGATCCCTCCAACCGTAACATGTGGATTTTTTATAACTGGAGCATGTCTATGGATCTTCTTCATGCATATGATCAAAACATTAACACCAAGGTTACCCATGATAGAGGAGTCATTTTTGCATCTATTATTTAAGGGAGTTGTGACACTCAACAGATAAAGACCATGTGGATTGAACTCGCTATGTTTGATCCTGGTAGCAACCCCTATATTTTTGGATGGGATTTCAACTTTATTGCGAACCAAGAGGATGATAATTGAAGGATCTCATTTTACAGTAAAGATAGCATGGATTTATTCCTATTTATGGCAGTCAAATGTCTAATGGACCACAGTTACATTGGTGATCGGTTCACCTAGAATAACAATTATCACGGGGATCGCCGATCATGGAGCCTCCAAGACCACTACTTGAACAACATAAAGACCATATCCTCATTTCCCAATATCAATGTAATCCATATAGTGCATAGAATATCATACCATTTCCTTCTCATTGTCACACTTTCTGAGAATCAGGAAATACCTGATACATTCATATTCTATCAACCCTGGACAAGTTGTACCATCTATCATAAAATTATGAGAGACTCATCGAGTGACCTTATCTAGGGTAGTATATGGATTTCCTTTCACAATAATGTATGTAGGCTTAGAAGCAAGCTCTGGGAGTGGGCTAAATAATTCCACCGAGTGAGAGGGATATAGATGCATCCATGAAATAGATTTATCATATCAAATCCAACCTCTAAGAGGTGAGAGACAACTGGGTTTTTGATGAACTCTCTATAAAAAGGATATTTTACCTGACAAGATTCTCTATCAGGAATTCATGGATAGGGATAACTTGGGGAGTAGATGGATTTATGAGGGTGAAAAGAACACCACATACTTCCATTCATGCATTAAGTAGAGGAAGTGATTGGTGAAACCCAAAATTTTAATAGATGACGGGTCTTACATGATTGATAGGGATGTGGGGGGGAATATCTCCAGCCCATTATTCTATAACCTTTATGCGGGGCCAAAGCCACACATTCCTGATGGATACATGAGAGGTGGTGTGGAGTTCATGGAAGCTATATCGAATCATGTTTCCCTCTAGGATAATGATTCTGTGGGTCCATTATATAAGAAGAGTAAATTCACAAGATAGTCATGAACCATAAAGAAAATAGTGTTCCAGGGCTGGATGGATTCCCATGATCATCCTATAGGGACTCTTGGGATGTTTTTAAAAGCGATTTGACAGAGGAAATACAGAATTTTTTTCATGGAGGTATATTTCTGAGAGTTTCTTGTTCCACGTCACTGGTCCTCCTTCCCAAATCCAAGAACCCTTTCACCATTATTCATTATCGCCCGATTAGAAAGTGTAAATTACCCTACAAAATCCATGAAAGCATTTTCAATGAATGGATTTCTGTTCATCTTCCTCGGTGGATCTCTATGGAGAAACATGGATCGGTGAAAGGATACCCAATTTAGGGAGATATTTCACTGGATCATGAGATATTTAGGAAAATCAACACCAAGGATCAGGGATCGAAAGTTGATATTAAATTGGATATGAACAAGGCATATGATCGAGTCAAATAGATATTTATCAATAAGGTGCATTCAGGTATGGGATTCTCCAACAAATAAACTAACCACGTTTTTCAATACATTAGCTCCGCATAGTCAGATGTTCATTTTATGGGATGTCCCATGGATTCTTATTGGCATCATAGGGTTTATAGAAGGGTGACCCCATTTAAACATCCCTATTCATCCTCACTTAAGATATTCTTAGTTGCCACATTCACAAAATCATGAGCAATGGAGTGAGATTCCATATAAAAGAAATTGGAACCATCCCTCCATATCCCATATCATGTTTGCAGAAGATACCTTGATATTCTTGAATGACAAAAAGTGATCAATTCATGGACATATCAAGGTGATGGATCAATACTGTCATTTGAGTTTGCAAGTCATCAACAAATCCAAAAGCAATATTTACATTTCCAGATGATGTTCTCCCATTCAGGCTACCTCCCCATGTAACATTCTTGACATGAAAAGTTTTATCTTTCCAATGTATTACTTGGGATCCCTTATTCTCCCAAGAAGGATTCATATTCACAACTTTTATTTCATATTTAGTAGGATCAAGGATACGGTCCTCAACTGGAAGAATAGATAAATCTCATTTGGGGTCAGATTGCATTGGTTAATAGTGTTGTTATTGCCACCCTAGTACATGCACTCTATTCTATTAAGTTGATAAGAGGATTCATCTAAAATATTGAAAATATTCTGGATCATCTAATATGGGATTCTTGGGATTGAGGAATACATATTTTGGTTTTCTGGGGGAAGATCGTGATGCCCATCTTGGAAGGCAAGATCAACATTCACAACCTTGTTGACACTCTCCTCTGCATGCATGAAAAGTTGTCCTGGGAAATCCATGAATTCCAAACCTTATGGGAAAAGACCATGAAAATATCTTACAAATGTAGCTTGATGATGGAAGGAGGGACCATGTATCCATTCTAGTTCATGATTCTCCCCTAGTTCTCATCACTTCAACCCCACATCCCCTTGATTACTGTGGAAGGGAATGTGTCCTTCTGGCATGTCAATTGGGTGGGCATTGTTGTCGGTTATCTAGGTTTCTAGCCTATAATATAACATTTAAGGTGGAAATCATATTCCCAACCTTCATCATGGAAGTGTTAGACAAATATCAACAAGGAAACTTCCATCTCATTGACATTAATACAGATCCAGACTTGTGTGTATCCCCCCCCCAACTCGGGAACATTCCCTACTAAGGATTTTTATTACAGCATGTTTCCTCAAGCATAGGGTGATCGCAATAATGAGATCATGTGGTTCAAGAGAATCCTAATTAAGTACAACTTTATTTCATATAGTTTTATAAATAATGTATTTTCAATAGATTAGAATATCAAAAAAATGGCATTTAATTTTTTTCCGATGCTCCTACTATAAAAAGAATAAATAGGATAGTGAAGACCATCTATTCATCAATTGAGAATAGGAACAAGATTAATGGGTCATCTTTGGTGATTTAACCACCTTCTCTTCTCAGCCCTCATTTGATTCCTCCTTCCTTATCCACTAGTTTCATGGCTCGGTTTGTCACGACCCGACCCTAACCAGGCTCGAGCCGCAACTACCCCAGGCCCGCCTCCATAGGCCAGGGGATGGTGACCAGCGCCGAAGGCACAATAACTAAGGGAGGCCTTTTCCTAAGTACCTATACACACACACACAGCAAACTCAATGCAACAGTGCAGAGTAAAAGTAAAGACAAGCAAAGTAAAGGGAAACTTCTATATATAAACCACAGTGTGCATTGAACTCTAATGGTACAAAGTACAGTGATAAAAAGGAAAAAAGGAAAAACACGCACCCAACTAGAAAAGGTGACACAACCCAGCAACAGGTAAACAAAAACAAACAGCTGACGGGTCTCCCACCTGGAACCGAGCTACCACCACCGCACGCGGTCCAAGATCCCGAACTCCTATGCTCCACTGAAGTCACGACCAACCTATCTGTCGTCCGCAAGGGTACACCAAGTGTGGGAAAAGCCCAAGCAGGGGTGAGTATTAAAATACTCAGTAGGATAACCCGAAGGCTCGAGGGAGTAACAAAGGAGGTACCGAAGGGTGAGCAGTAGAGCGAATAGGGAAGAGTAAAGGATCACAACAGAGAGGGTAGTAAGGAGTACAGTAAAGAGTCCAGCTCAACCCAACAAGAGGAAAGAAGGTAGACTCGTCCAAACACAAGGAGATGGAAACGGTGAGAAGATGAACTTCCCGTCGAGTCTTCACTACCTATAGTAGGAGAGTAGACTCCTCCAACCATGAGAAACTAGACACGGAAATCACGTGGCATACCCCGCACGTCTTCACCTCTCCTGGAAGGAGAGTAACCAAAACCAAGAAGTGGGTACTAGAACAAGGTATATACATATCCAAATGCTCTGTCAAGAAGCCTGAACAACGTCTTAAGGGGATCTCCGTCCCGTAGCTCAGCCCAAGAAAGAGTATCCAACAGTCCCAGAAGTAACACCATCGATTCCCAGCATCCCGCACATCTACCCCGAACCGCAAGAAAAGGGTCTCAATCACCACACCTCGACACTATCCACTTTGGGCGGCACTGACTCGCCCGCACGGTTTTAGGTCACGTCACAAGGAAGCGTCTCGGTGGGTGAAAGCGCTCCTCATACTTGAGAGTTCTAGGGGAACGTCAAACCACACCACGTCACTGCCCCGCAGTCGAGAGGTCTGCTCAAAGTCGACAGGTGACCCCCTGCCCAGCCCCGCTGGAGGATCCCTGGAAGTCAACGGGTTCCCACTACAGGGAGACCCGGAAAGTCGACGGGTGCCACACTGCCCTGTCCCGTGATAGGGTAATCCACTGGAGGGTGACCCGGCTAAAGTCAGCGATGGGACCACTGCCCAGCCCAGCTGGAGGTAACCCGGCATCGGGGACCACTGCCCAGCCCAGCTGGAGGTAAGCTCAGCATCGGGGACCATTGCCCAGCCCAGCTGGAGGTAAGCCCGACATCGGGGACCACTGCCCAGCCCAGCTGGAGGTAAGCCCGGCATCGGGGACCACTGCCCAGCCCAGCTGGAGGTAAGCCCGGCATCGGGGACCACTGCCCAGCCCAGCTGGAGGTAAGCCCAGCATCGCTCTGGACATCCCTGCTGGATGGTAACTGCTCGGTGAACACCGCTGTACTGGCCATCCCTGCTGGATGGTAACCCATTGGTGAGCCCTGCTCGAAACAACCTCAGCCCTGCTGGAAATAACCTCAGCCCTGCTGGAACAACCTCAGCCTTGCTGGAACAACCTCAGCCCTGCTGGAAACAACATCAGCCCCGCTGGAACAACCACAGCCATGCTGTAAACAACCTCCTGGGTAGAGGATCGGTGCCCGCGTAAAGTGTTGGTCACACCGAAACCACAAGCTCTACCAGGGAACATGGATCAATGTGAGAAACTCCCTAGGCCTCACAAGGCAATCCCGCTCCAATCCGCTGAGTCACTGTCGAAGCGGACTGAGACATCTCATCCCAGAGAGTGGGGGGAAACACCCACACTGCACGAACACCCGTAGTCGCAAACGGTGTCGCAGTCTGGTGAAAAGGGAATGGTACTAAAACCCCTCACAGCTGAAGAAGTAGAGGAACCAAACCATCTCTGCCGGCCAAACCATCACGAACAAGACCAGGGGAAGACCACTCAACCCTGCTGGTCAGACAAAAGAGCACCAGGCTAGGGGAAACTCTGCCCTGCTTGTCAAACAAACGAGCACAAAGCCAGGGAAAAACTCCACCCTGCTGGTCAAAAAAACGAGCGCAAAGGGACCCTCTACGTCACGAGAGGTCAAAGTATGTAAAGCAGATCACGGCACGCACGTGGGGCCCACACGACGTGTGGCCCCGAGTCAACCCCAACTGAGCGCACAAACATCCTCAGGTACAAACAACCACACGTACCTCCAAGCGCTCCCGTATACTCTTGGAGTATACCTCATTCCATCCCAAAGGCTATCGTGCACACGGCACCCAATGTCAACGTGAAGGCGTGACGTAACAACTCCACATCAAAGGCTCAGGCACGGCCATCCACATATCGTGAACCAATTATATCACTCTCCCAAGAGTGCGCGATCACACGCCAAGGTTCCGCTATAAACAAGGTAGGAAGAACCGCCACCGGAGCACCTCTCATGCTCCACATTTAACAAGATCGCGTAAGAGGCTCTGCACAACCAAACAGATCGCACCGTTGTGATCCTCGCAGAAAAACACGCGAGATCGACTACTTACACTCCTCCAACGGATATCCGATGAAAAAGTCACCAACACTGCCTCACGCCCGAACGGCGTCCCGTAATCCCGAGCCTCGGCCCCGAAAACAGTCGGGCGCATCACACCATTGCGATCCCCTCGAGAAAACACGTAAAAATCACTACTCACTTGAGTGCAACGGATATCCGGAGAAAAAGGTGCATCCCGACACACCGCACACGAGCGGTGCCATGTGGAACCCGCATCCCGGTCCTGAAATTCAATGAACGGATTGCACCATTGCGATCCTCTCGAAAAAGCACACAAGATGGACTATTCACTTTTCCAAAACAATCGCCCGGTGATAAAGCTGGAAATCACCGTCAACTCCCGAAATGGCCCTCGCGGGGCCCGCACCATCGTGCGGAATTACAGCGGGTAGACTGCGCCAATGTGTTGCCCTCAGAAAAACACCCAACATCGACTGCTCGCATGCCCCGAAATGACGTCCGAGGAAAAAGTCACTAAAAGCTGCACGCAGCTCAAAAGACGAGCCGTGGGTCCCACACCTCAACTCCAACCTCAACATCCGGAACTGCCCTCGAAACCTCCTCCTCGGTGCCAGGGTCACAACGCCGCTGAAGGCGCTCAAAACGGACGTCGGACGCGTCTGTGCCGTCCAAAACAAAATCCCCCGACGAAACGACAAACTCCTCAACGTACGTGTCACGCCACCGAGGCCCCTCGTTTCGGGAATTAAAAATTCCTGAAACCATCTCAAAAATTCCGCCTCGTCGAAACGGTTCCACCGCCGCAGACGGTACTCAAAACGGACACCCGTAGCGGAAAATACGGGTGTCCGAACACCGAGGGGGCAAGGCCCCTGGGGCTGGACCGGCCTGGACCGGCCGGTCCGCCCAGCCGCGGACACGTGGTCCGCACACAGACCAGCCATGAGGGCCGGTCGCGGCCGCCGCGTGAAGACCCGCGCGGCGCGGGTCTTGGTCACCGCACGGGGCTTGCGCGACGCGACCCCGGGGTCGCCGCTCCCGGGCGACCCGACGGCGCGCCGAGGCGCTCCGCCTGGCGCCGGCCTCCTCCGGATGCCGCCCCCTTCGCCCTCGGCTGAAGGCACGCCGCGGCCCGGCCTCATACAGCTACTCCACCGGACACCCACGGACGCCCGCGGACACCCCTCCCCTGCTGCCGCTGCGAGCCCCCGGCCGCCAGACACTCGGCCGAACCACCGCGCTGCCCTGCCGATCCCCCCATTTCCCGCAAACTTCGGCGATCATCCGTGAGTAGCTCGGGACTTGGAATTTAAATCCGAAAGATGTTTCGGAAAGAGAAAATTTTATGCTGCGTGGTCATGGGTTTCGTTTGAAAAATTGAAAGAGTTTCAATACAATTATTTGAGCTCGAAGTAGGTGCGGTGAATGAAAAACGCAAACGACAAATCCTACCTTGTGGGCGTTGCCCGAAGCTTCACGGGCGATCCGCCAGAGCCGCGCCTTTTCGGAGAGGAGGAGATGATGAAGGGAAGCTTCCTCCTTCGCTGTGGGAAGATTCTGGCACCAGGGGAGAAGAGGGGAGGAAGGGGATGAGTTAAGCATTTAAATAGAAAACGCTTAACCACTCGCCCGTCGGTCCGAACCCGAACCCTCAGCAGGGTCGAGGTTAAGCCCCCCCTAGGGTAAACACCACCTCCCAATCACAACGGAGGTCTCGGAATTTTAATCCGAGACCCTATTCAAAAGTTATAAAATTTAACGTCTGAAGCCGCTAAATTACGAAAACGCCCCTGGGGCCATTTTTCACAAACGGCCCGTGCCCGCGAAACTTATACCCCTCCTAGGGTAAACAACATGATCTGAACTCAACGATGCCCTTAGTTTTCCAACCCGAGCCACCGTTTAATAGATACCTGTGTTTCGCCATTAAACGAATAAATTAATTAATTAATTTATCTGTTTAACCTTCTGAAAGCGAGCGAGGGGTCCAAACATCCCGCGCCGACATGTTTTATGTCGTTCCTAGGGTAAAAACCCCATTATGGACCCATATGTACACTCAGATCTCTGATCCGGATCACCGTTTAAGAGTTATCGCATTTATTTTGCGTTTCCAGTGTGAACGCACTGTAAATTTAATTTCGGCCACTCCGGGGCTCGGAATCGCACGTCGTCTGAAGGCGCTGCCCTGGAATATCATCAAGAATATTCCAAAGTCTTTCTCAACAAAAACTGGGTTCTTACATCATTCTCTCCTTCAAGATTTTTGTCCCCGAAAAGAAAAACTAGGGAGCAACACAGGGTACTAAGCCCACACATGGCTTCCCAGTACCCAAAAGAATCCCATGCATAGCTCTGCGTCACCGCACACAGACCAAAGGATTGATCTGTTCACGCGAGGTCGGCCCTTGCCAACATCGTGCACCCACTCAAGACTTTGGGGTTAGGGCAATGTGTTAGGGTACCTCGCCATCCCTTTGCACGGTCTCAAACAGCCCGAAGGCTCTCAGGGGCAGCTCACCTCCCCGAACAAACCTCTACGTCGCAAGCCGCGACTGGAATCACCGCCTGCACCTGAAACAAGGCCCGATGATTCCCTCCTTCAGAATATCCATATGGTGAAACACCCAATGATATCTGGTCATGCAAGTTTTCACTGTCTATGCTCTCTTACACGCTCAAAAGGCTAAGGAGTCAACACCATTGACTAAAGGAAAAGGTGTCACACCCTT
This sequence comes from Viscum album, assembly GCA_963277665.1. NCBI lineage: Eukaryota > Viridiplantae > Streptophyta > Magnoliopsida > Santalales > Viscaceae > Viscum > Viscum album. The sequence continues at coordinate 1,493,372,360 of OY728147.1, read as the reverse complement.
TTTCCTTAACAACACAGGGTTACACTCGACGCCCCGCGTCACCCTGGTAACACCTCAAACAAGGAGCAGGGAGGAAAGCAATTCACACACAGAGTCTAACAATTCTACTGAAAAAAAGGTAGAAGAGTTGTAGAGCATACCTCTTATCACCTCATGCTCTACAGGATAATAGACATCCAAAGCTCGCGGTTGTCCGTGGTCCCAACCGTCAGCTCTCGGAGCCTAACGTAGACCACCTAGTGGTGATGGGGAGATCTCGTAACGTCGTCCCCCACTACTAGCTCCTCCCACTCCTCTACTAGCACCACCTCTCTAGGTACTACTCCGATCACGGCGCTGCCTCTGTCGTGGTGGTGCGCTTGCTGCCTGCCCGAAGCTCCCAACAACTCGGGTCGGGCAGTCTCGTGCCAAGTGACCTCGCTCGTCACAAGCATAGCACCGACTCTCTTTGGGCTGCAGTGGTGCCCTCTGACACCACTGTGGTGTACGACCACGCCCCTGAGTCCGGTTTTCAGTAAGACACCTACGTCGAGGTTCTGCTTGCCGTCGCCTACTAGCTGCGGCAGACGTCTCGGCTCCAACGTGTCTGCTGCCACCACCAACTCCAGAACGTGACAGGAATCCCTCTATCACCAGTTCCTGCTCTAGCACCCCAGCATATGTGGAAATTCCCAAGGGTACTATGACATCACGAATATCTCGGCGGAGACCCTGCTCAAACTTCCACGCTCAGAGGTTGTCGTCATGGACCAAGTCCGGGTAAAAGCGTGCACGGTCTGCAAAACTAGCCGCGTACTCAGCCACCGTCATCCCTCCCTGCTGAAACTGCAGGAGCTCCAGAATTTGAACAGATCACAAGCAGGAGGGGAAAAAATCATCACGAAACAACAATTGAAAGTCGTCCCACGAAAGCGACGACTCGTCAAGAAGGTGAGTCACCAAACTCCACCAACGCCATGCTGCTCCACGAAAAAAGGGTGGCTGCCAAAGCCACTATCTGATCTTTCGGCATCTGCACAAGCCTGAAAAGGCAAACCACTGCCTCGAGCCAAACCTCTGCTGCCTGAGGGTCTGGCTCACCACTAAACCTCAGTGGTCTCTGCTGCTGGAACTCATGGAGCGCGCTGAACCTGCGCTCAAGCTCAGCCTGCTCTGCTGAAACTGCCTGCTACTCAACAGGTGGGGGTGCTGCTACTGGCCCACCCAGAGAAAGGGGCTCGCATGATGGGTCCTGGAATGTGGGCTCGTAGCTCATAGGGTCGTCATCACGAACCAAAGCTGGTATCCTGGATGGCTGTCCTCACGGAGACATCCTGAAAATTATCAAGGAGTGTCGCGGTAAGATGATCATATACGTATATAACAACAACAACAACGATGGGGAGCTGACTCAAGAAGGACAGTCAAGAATCAGTCCTATGTGATGCACAAACAAATTTCCCTGCAACAAGTGTCTCAGCATGCCGAGTCGAAAAGAGGGTTATCAAGGTCCTGGTGAATGGATACGTCGGCCGCCGCACCATCACTGGACTCCCTGGCCTGAGAGCCGCTCTCGAGACACATTAACACTATTGCCCTAAATCCCAACCAATTCCTCTTTTAGGGACTTCCGCACAACGTCCCAAGGAACGAACCAGCTTTGATACCACTTTTTCATGACCCGACCCTAACTGGGCTCGAGCCGTAACTACCCCAGGCCCGCCTCCATAGGCCAGGGGCTGGCGACCAGTGCCGAAGGCACAATAACTCGGGGAGGCCTTTGCCTAAGTACCTATACACACACACGCATTAAACCCAATGCAACAGTGCAGAGTAAAAGTAAAGACAAGCAAAATAAAGGGAAACTACTATATATAAACCACAGTGTGCATCAACCTCTAACAGTACAAAGTACAGTGCTGAAAAGGGAAAAAGGAAAAACACGCGCCCAACTAGAAAAGGTGCCACAACCCGGCAATAGGTAAACAAAAACGAACAGCTGACGGGTCTCCCACCTGGAACCTGGCTACGACCACCGCATGCGGTCCAAGCTCCCAAACTCCTATGCTCCACTGAAGTCACGACTAACATGTCCGTCGTCTGCAAGGGAACACCAAGTACGGGAAAAGCCCAAGCAGAGGTGAGTATAAAAATACTCAGTAGGATACCCCGAAGGCTGGAGGGAGAAACAAAGGAGGTACTGAAGGGTGTGCAGTAGAGCGAACCGGGAAGAGTAAAGGAGCACAACAGAGAGGGTAGTAAGGAGTATAGTAAAGAGTCCAGCTCAACCCAACAAGAAAAAAGAAGGTAGAATCGTCCAAACACAAGGAGCTGGAAACGGTGAGAAGATGAACTTCCCGTCGAGTCTTCGCTACCTATAGTAGGAGAGTAGACTCGTCCAACCATGAGAAACTAGACACGGAAAGCATGTGGCATACCCCGCTCGTCTTCGCCTCTCCTGGAAGGAGAGTAACCAAACCCAAGAAGTTGGTACTAGAACAAGGTATATAAATATCCAAATGCTCTGTCAAGAAGCCTGAACAACGTCGTAAGGGGATCTCCGTCCCATAGCTCAGCCCAAGAAAGAGTATCCAACAGTCCTAGAAGTAACACCATCGATGCCCAGCATCCCGCACATCTGCCCCGAACCGCAAGCAAAGGGGCTCAATCACCACACCTCGACACTATCCTATTTGGGCGGCACTAACTCGCCCACACGGTTTTAGGTTGCGTCACAACGACGTGTCTCGGTGGGGGAAAACGCTCCTCGTACTTGAGAGTTCTAGGGGAACGTCAAACCACACCACGTCACTGCCCCACAGTCGAGAGGTCTGCTCAAAGTCGACAGGAGACCCCCTTCCCAGCCTCGCTGGAGGATCCCTGGAAGTCAATGGGTTCCCACTACAGGGAGACCCAGAAAGTCGACGGGTGCCACACTGCCCAGTCCCGTGACAGGGTAATCCACTGGAGGGAGACCCGGCTAAAGTCGGCGACGGGACCACTGCCCAGCCCAGTTGGAGGTAACCCGGCATCGGGGACCACTGCCCAGCCCAGCTGGAGGTAAGCCCGGCATAGGGGACCACTGCCCAGCCCAGCTGGAGGTAAGCCCGGCATCGGGGACCACTGCCCAGCCCAGCTGGAGGTAAGCCCGGCATCGGGGACCACTGCCCAGCCCAGCTGGAGGTAAGCCCGACATCGCTCTGGCCATCCCTGCTGGATGGTAACTGCTCGGTGAACACCGTTGTACAGGCCATCCCTGCTGGATGGTAACCCACTGGAGAGCCCTGCTCGAAACAACCTTAGCCCTGCTGGAAACAACCTCAGCCCTACTTGAACAACCTCAGCCTTGCTGGAACAACCTCAGCCCTGCTGGAAACAACATCAGCCCTGCTGGAACAACCTCAGCCTTGCTGGAACAACCTCAGCCCTGCTGGAAACAACATCAGCCCCGCTGGAACAACCTCAGCCCTGCTGGAAACAACCTCCTGGGTAGAGGATCGGTGCCCGCGTAATGTGTTGGTCACACCAAAACCATAAGCTCTACCAGGGAACACGGAGCAATGGGAGAAACTCCCCAGGCCTCACAAGGCGATCCCGCTCCAATCCGGTGATTCACTGTCGAAGCGGACCGATACATCTCATCCTAGAGAGTGGGGGGAAACACCCACGCTGCACGAACACCCGTAGTCGCAAATGGTGTCGTAGTCCGGTGAAAAGGGCACGGTACTGAAACCCCTCACAACTGAAGTATCATAGGAACCAAACCATCTTTGCCGGCAAAACCATCGCGAATAAGACCAGGGGGAGACCACTCAACCCTGCTGGTTAGACAAAAGAGCACCAGGCTAGGGGAAACTCCGCCCTGCTGGTCAAACAAACGAGCACAAATCCAGGGGAAAACTCCACCCTGCTCTTCAAACAAACGAGCACAAAGGGACCCTCTACGTCGCGAGAGGTCAAAGTACGTAAAGAAGATCACGGAATGCACGTGGGTCCCACATGATGTTTGGACCCGAGTTAACCCCAACTGAGCACACAAACATCCTCATGTACAAACAACCACACGTACCTCCAAGCGCTCCCGTATACTCCTGGAGTATACCTCATTCCAGCCCAAAGGCTATCGTGCACACGGCACCCATCGTCAACGCGAAGGCGTGACATAACAACTCCACCTCAAAGGCCCAGGAACAACCATCCACATCTCGTGAACCAATTATATCACTCTCCCAAGAGTGCGCGATCACACGCCAAGGGTCCGCTACAAACAAGGTAGGACGAACCGCCACCAGAGCACCTCTCATGCTCCACATTTAACAAGATCACGCAAGAGGCTCCGCACAACCAAACAGATCGCACTGTTGTGATACTCGCAGAAAAACACGCGAGATCGACTACTTACTCACCTCCAACGGATATCCGATGAAAAAGTCACCAACACTGCCTCATGCCCGAACGGCGTCCCGTGATCCCGAGCCTCGGCACTGAAAACAGTCGGGCGCATCGCACCATTGCGATCCCCTCAGGAAAAAACATCAAAAGCACTAATCACTTGAGTGCAACAGATATCCGAAGAAAAAGGTGCATCCCGGCGCACTGCACACGAGCGGTGCCACGTGGGACCCGCATCTCGGTCCCGAAACTCAACGAATGGATCACATCGTTGCGATCCTCTCGAAAAAGCACACAAGATGGACTATTCACTTGTCCAAAACGGTCGCCCGGTGATAAAGCTGGAAATCACTGTCAACTCCCGAAACGGCCCTCACGGAACCCGTACAATCATGTGGAATTACAGCGGGTAGACTGCGCCAATGTGTTGCCCTCAGAAAAACACCCAACATCGACTGCTCGCACGCCCCGAACTGACGTCCGAGGAAAAAGTCACTAAAAGCTGCACGCAGCTCAAAAGACGGGTCGTGGGGCCCACGCCTCAACTCCAACCTCAACATCTGGAACTACCCTGGAAACCTCTGCCTCAGTGCCAGGGTCACAACGCCGCTGACGGCGCTCAAAATGGATGTCGGACGTGTCCGTTCCGTCCAAAACAAAATCCCCCGACGAAACGACAAACTCCTCGACGTACGTGTCGCGCCACCAAGGCCCCTCGTTTCGGGAATTAAAAATTCCCGAAACCATCTCAAAAAGTCCGCCTCGTCGATACGGTTCCACCGCCACAGATGGTACTCAAAAAAGACACCCGTAGCAGAAAATACGGGTGTCCGAACACCGAGGGGGCAAGGCCCCTGGGGCTGGACCGGATTGGACCGACCGGTCCGCCCGGCCTGGGCCGGCCCGCGGCTTAGCCGCGCAGACCAGCCACAAGGGCCGGTCGTGGCCGCCGCGTGAAGACCCGCACGGCGCGGTTCTTGGTCGCCGCACGGGAGTCGCCGCTCCCTGGCGACCCGTCGGCGCGCCGAGGCGCTCCGCCTGGCGCCGGCCTCCTCCGGATGCCGCCCCCTTCGCCCTCGTATGAAGGCACGCCGTAGCCCGGCCTCATCCAGCCGCTCCACCGGACACCCGCGGACGCCCGCGGACACCCCTCCCCTGCTGCCGCTGCGAGCCCCCGGCCGCCTGACGCTCGGCCGAACCACAGCGCCGCCCTGCCGATCCCCCCATTTCACCCAAATTCTGGCGATCATCCATGAGCAGCTCGGGACTCGGAATTGAAATCCGAAAGATGCATCGGAAAGAGAAAATTGTATACTACGTTTTCATGGGTTTAGTTTGAAAAACCGACAGAGTTTCAATACAATTATTTGAGCTCGAAGTAGGTGCGGTGAATGAAAAACGCAAACGACAAATCCTACCTCGTGGGCATTGCCCGAAGCTTCACGGGCGATCCGCCGGAGCCGCGCCTTTCCGGAGAGGAGGAGGTGATGGAGGGATGCTTCCTCCTTCACTGTGGGGAGCTTCTAGCGCCAGGGGAGAATAGGGGAGGAAGGGGATGAGTTAAGCGTTTAAATAGAAAACGCTTAACCACCCGCCCGTCGGTCCGAACCCAAACCCTCAGCAGGGTCGAGGTTAAGCCTCCCCTAGGGTAAACACCACCTCTTGAGCACTACGTAGGTCTCGAAATTTTAATCCTAGACCCCGTTCAAAAGTTATAAAATTTAACGTCTGAAGCCGCTAAATTACGAAAACGCCCCTGGGACCATTTTTCACAAACGGCTCGCGCCCGCGAAACTTATACCCCTCCTAGGGTAAACGACATGATACGAACTCAACGGTGACCTCGGTTTTCCAACCCGAGCCACCGTTTAAGAGATACCTGTGTTTCGCCATTAAACGAATAAATTAATTAATTAATTTATCCGTTTAACCTTCTGAAAGTGAGCGAGGGGTCCAAACATCCCGCGCCGACATTTTTTATGTCGCTCCTAGGGTAAACACCCTATTACGGAGCCATCCGTACACTCGGATCTCTGATCCGGATCACCGTTTAGGAGATATCGCATTTATTTAGCGTTTCTAGTGTGAACGCACTGAAAATTTAATTTCGGCCACTCCGGGGCTCGGAATCGCACGCCGTCTGAAGGTGCTGCCCTGGAATATCATCAAGAATATTCCAAAGTCTTTCTCAGCAAAAATTGGGTTCTTACATGGTTAAAAAGTGCGTGGAGAGTCTAGCTAGTAATAATATCTTACATGTTGGTTCTTGGTGTCTTTGGAAGGCCATAAAAAAAAGAAAGGAATGGGGGGATCTACTCTACTGGGATGGCCATCATTTCTATAAAACCAAGTCTTCTTCTCATCCTATTCAGCATAATTGAAAGATTGTAGGAATCCCCTTCTCTCCAAATCCTAATAATGTCCTCTCATTCCACTCATTCTATCTACACCTCAAGTAGCCAATGGTTCTGATGGAAACCACCATGCTTGGTCTTGAAACTTAATATAGATTGGTCCTGGATCGTGGGGTCTAGGAGAGGAGGAGGTCTGGTTCGTGACTCCAGGGGATCCGTCATTTTTGTGTTAAATGCTCATAATGGTTGTAGTTATACTTTACAGGAAGATTCCCTGACCATGATCTCTGGTCTCACCCTTTTCCATCAGGGGGCATCACTATTTTTGAAGGAGAAACTAATTCTTTGATCTTCTTTAGCTCATTGTATGGTTCTGGTTCTCTCCACTAGTCAATCAGCTACACCATAAAAAAGTGTCAATGCCTTCACTCCAATGACACCAGATTGAGACATACATGGAGTGTGGGAAATAATGTGGTAGATCATCTTGAAAATCTTATGGATCAAGGCTATGTATTAACTTTCTTTTACAAATTGAACCTTTTGAAACATGAGGGGTTTGATCTTACTAGAGGGTATTCCCTTGGGTTATGCTACATTCTCCCCCTAGGTTATTTCTTTCTTTGTTGCTTCCCTATTAATCCTTCTCATTTTAATAATATTATATGATTATTTTGATATAAGCATTTTTAGGGATTATTTAAAGGATGTGTAAGAAGAAATAAAACATTAAAAACGATACATCTTCTTCGGAAAACCTACTTTTCATAACACAATAAGACCTCTAATATTGGTATTATACCTACAAAATACCTCTATAATGATGGTAGAGATTCTAGGAAGGTATTTTTTTATGTGTTGGATAAACCAAAAAGGTTATTAATTGTTATGAAATGAGATGAGGAGGTTTTGTTTTATAAGAGATGGGAGTGGCACTCTTGGAATTTCTCGAAATATTAAATTAATATAAATTAATATTCAATTTAAAATGGCTCCAAAAAAATTTAATTATAATTCACAATTATTAAGGGTATAAATACCATAATTAAATAATAACTAGACGTGTTTGGATTTTATTTATACACTTGTCTTTTTGTTTTAGCCATTATTTGACCCCTTTTACTCTTACTGTGACAACATAGTTTATATTTTTTAAGGGTTGATATAGTTTATAGAAAATAAAAAAATACCAATGGATGTAAAATGTATAATATTTTATACCTTATCATAATCACATGGAAAAAATTTTATGAATTTTACATCATTTAATAAAATATTGTATATTATAAAATATCAATAATGTAAATTTTTAGAACTGTTCGTTATATTTACTTTTATAACATCTAGAAAACTAAGAATATCCTAAAAGATATTTCATTATATCCAAAAAATTTCAGGGTAATTTATAAAATTTTAATATCATGCTATATATTTCAATTTATATTACATTTAATAATATTAGTATTTTGTATTTTTCATTTCTACTAATTGAATAATTACTACTTCAATGTTGTGTAAGAATATATGATAATCATTTCATCATTAAAATTTAACTATATATTAACATGATGAATATATTTATTTAATATTTATATAAAAAATTATATTCAAACATATCCCTTAGATAACATCATATTAAAAATATTACACTTATTAAAAACAAGAGTGTGACATATTTTACTTTTCATTAAATAAAAATAATATAATGGACATAATATTATCCATGTGTCCCAAAATGGTCATAAATAATACAATTAGATGATTATTATCTACAAATACTCATCCAATATGATTTAATTAAGTGTTTGGATCATATAATATTTCCTATCATTTTATTTTTAACCCGAATTACCTGATTTACCATTTCCCATGGTTAAAAAATTACTAGGTTTATTATTCATGTTGTTCAAAAATAAAAGTGACCTATTTAATAAATTTAAAACCAATTATTCAAAATATTGAATCGATTTTTCAAAATTCAAGTCACAAAAGTTTCAAAATTCAATTTAAAATTAAAATGACCTATGGAAATAAAAAAAATATATCAAAAAATGCGCTTATAAATATATAATGTTTTACTTGGAATTCAAGTATAAAATATATTTTAAAAACAATATTTGGATTATTCTAAATCAAAATAAACTAATTAGAATCTAAAACTATTCAAAAACATAATTTTAACTTTTAAATAATTTAATATAAAATAAATTTTTCAATAAAAATCATTATTTTCATTATTTCAGGAAAATTTAATATTTTTAGAATTTATCAAAAATTCAACCATTATAATTTTGACACTCTGAATTTAGAAATGAAATTAATTTTGTAAAATTAAAATTCTATAATTTTAAAATTAAACTTTTAAATAAAATGTTATAATAAATGAGTTTAATAAATCCATTTAATCTTTTATTTTAGGAATTACGTAATTTATTTATAATGAATATAACTATTGAATTGAGGAATAGTAATATATATTAAAATGATTTATTATATCAATACCTTTATTGTGAAAAACAACATTTAATATATATCTAATACAATACATATAATCTAATATGAAATTTACATCAATATGAATAAAAAACTGAATTGTTTGACAATGGATGTATGTGCAATAACTATACAATGTTAATACACTTAGGAGACCCTGAAAGATGATCAAAACACATGATGAAACCATACTATGAATTAAACATGTACAAAGGTAACACCCTCTACTCATAGTAGGGACTCCTAAGAAGAACCATTATATAACACCATATTCCAAGAAATCGTAGGATTGTCCCACCAATTGACATTTCCACCACTCAGTACCACCGTATTTCACCATTCATGTTCTTTGCATAAACAAATCGTTCTCCACAAACCCCAAGTATATCTATAAATGTGAACCATCTAAAATAAATAACATGTGTGGGCTTGAGGCCCATATATGGGTGAATATAAATACATCCATTAGGATTCACTTAATAAAAAATGAAAGATAAAATAACATATAAAATTAAAACCAATGGTATAAAGAAGAATCTAGAAAGGAAGAAGATAATAATAAACCCATATATTTTTTATAGAAATGAAATTATGGAATATAGGGAAGTATCCAATCACCATAAAATAGAATTGTTTTATGTTGATGTCATGACCCATCCTCGGGGCCCATGCTATGACTACCCCAAACCCGCCTTCCATAGGCCAGGGGCTGGTGACTAGCACCGAAGGCGTAAATCCCAACAAAAGGGAAGGCATTGCCTTTATAAGAGAAAAAACACCACAGAGTACGTAGAATGAAGTAAACACTAAGTAAACTGAAAACACAAGTGCTGGAATGTAAATGGGCCAGTATACAAACCCAACTGAAGTGCAGTACAACTGAAAAGTAAAGTACAACAACTGAAAGACAAAGCAGCAACCACCAGGTCGTCCTTCAGAACTCCCACCTGAAGGGTGAGTACAGTCAGTCACGTCGGCTCCTCGAGTCCGGCCGTCCTCTTCGTGTACGTCCTACCTGATACTCCACCTCCAGGTATCATCCGCTCCTCAAGCCTCAACCACGGTCAGCATTGTCCATCGTCTGCAACCAACACATCGTAGTGCGGGCGAAGCCCATTCCGGGGTGAGTATACAATACTCAGTAGGGACCCCGAGACTCCCGAAGGTCTCCCAGAATCCATAAAGGATAAACCACAAAGGAAATATTCGAACACAAATATCAATCAACACTACTTAGGTATATGCCCATACATATACCTAAGTCATCAATTCTAGTTCTACTCCAACTCACGAAATCAAGTACAATCTAGTCCACACAGGAAAGTATAACACAATCCACACAGGAAGGTACGTCCCAATCCACACAGGAAAACATGTCAATCATATCAAAGATATTGATTGAAAGTCAAGACTCAGCTCACACAGGTATACTACTCACGAATAGGGATGGAGATGATTAGATGTATCCTCTGAATCATCTCCTCTGCCGAACCCACATAGGATTCAAGTATAGAAGTCGTTTATGCCGAATCCATAGAGGATTCAGGTATAATATTCATCGTCGTCGAACCCACAGAGGATTCCAGCACGGTAGTCAAACTCACGGAGGATCCCAGTACAGTAGTCGTCCTCGTCGAATCCACGGAGGATCCCAGTACGGTAGTCGTCCTTGTCGAACCCAAGGAGGATCCCAGTACGGTAGTCGTCCTCATCGAACCCACGGAGGATCCCAGTACAGTAGTCCTCCTCGTCGAACCCATGGAGGATCCCAGTACAGTAGTCGTCCTCGTCGAACCCACGGAGGATCCTAGTACGAAAGTTGTCCTCGTCGAACCCACAGAGGATCCTAGTATGTAAGTCATCTTCGTCGCAATCGCAGCCAGCTCTCGGGTTCCCACACACAGCACGCTCGTTTCCAGGAGGGTCCGCTCCACGAGTCAAGGGGGTCGGCCCGGTGCGGGCGCCTGCGCGCTGAGCGGACGTGGAAGGGGGGGGGGGGGGCGCCGCCCGCCTGTTTTCCCGAAACGGCGGACCCCTGTGGGGTCCGCCCTAGTTGGTCATCGGGGGTTACAAACCCCCGGCCTTCCCGAACTCGGTCGGCCGTTACGGCTGGCCGGTGAGCCGCCGCAGGACCCCCCACAGGTCCCGCCTCCCTTGAATGCCGGCTGCCGGATATCCGACCGCCCCCCTTGCAGAACCACCGTGGCCAAAGGTCGCGGCTTCCTCCTTGGTTGCCGGCGGCCGGGGAGGTCGGCCGCCTCCTGCTGCTCCACCGCGGCCAAAAGCTGCGGCTCTTACCCGACCGGCGCGGCGCGACGGGGCCGCACGCCTCCGTCGTGGCCCGCCCTTGGCCGTGGCTTCCTTCGGCTTCACCGGCGCGACGTGACGGCGCCGTGCTCCTTTTTCGCGGCCCGCTCCGGCCGCGGTTCTTCTGTTCCCGCACGGTGCTATGGCACCGTGCCGTCCCCGTTCCGAGCCACGAAGAAATTCAACAATAAAGGGGAGGAGGATCAGGCGTGTTTGTGTGGTCCGACCTCCTCCCATTATATTGATAATAAGCGGCTAAAAATAAACGAAGTACATCAATTTAATCTTGAACGTATAAAATCAACCCCTACCTCGTCAATGATGTCAAAAGTCAGTGTCGCGGTTGACGGTGTCGGCGTACGTCCAAGGTGGATGGCGTCTCACACCGGCTACGGAGAGAAGAAGAATGACACGTCAATCACTCCTTACGGTGACGACGTTCTTCGTCAAGTTCTTGATGTTCTTCGCGTTCTTCAACGAAGAAGATTAGTTCTATCTCCTCCAATTCCCCACACAACCAACGAACCCCAAATAAAATAAGACTCTTCTTATTTTATTACCCAACCCATGCATTTCCAAAATTCGAAAGTTGAATTAAATTAACTTAATTAATCTTGAGCTTGTCAAAATTAAATGAAGTAAAGTTGGCAACATTAATGTGAGGGAGTGTCACTTAATTAAAGTGGGGGGTTTTAGAGATGTTAGGGAATTTGAAGGGATGGGGCTCGAGTGGGCCCCACCTCAAAAAATCCTATCAAGAGGATATAGGTTCAAGTAGGTTCCACCCAACTCCCACACATGGGGTTAAACCACTTGGTAGTGAAATAAAATCGTACACAACATTATTTCACTTAACACTTAATCCATTTTTTAACAACTCTTCTTGAGAAAACGCAACTCCAGTGAAGGTCTTCTTAAGCAATTATCGGCGTTGTGGTTTCATCGGTGCCCTTGGATATCAATTCTGAGCACCGGTTTAAAAGTTAGAAAAACCTGCTCATTCGTTCACTGAACGTACCCGAGCTAAACTTCGGAAATTTATTTCGAGCACACCGGGTCTCGGAATCAGGTTCCGTCAGAAACTGCGTACTCGTAAAATCCCAAAGAAATTATGAAAAAAAATTCCTTGAAATTTACGGGTCTTTACAGTTGAACCACATCATGAAAGTATTTGAGGATACTCAGGTTTGTGTAAGACATATAATGTTCCATGTTAACATCCCAACAATAAATCACTCATTGGTGATGATTAGGGATAACAATAATGTTTTTCAATCCATTGGAATTTTTCTCTTCATTACTGAAGAAGTAAAAGAACATAATAATATTAGATAATACACATTATAAAAATAATATAGTTCTTGACAACCCTCACACCCCCACCATATAACTATGATGTTGGATTGAACCTTGATAGAGAAAAGTACATAAAAAATAAATAGTTCATATGAAATCTATGTTTGGAATGGAATATGAAGTGCCCAATGAACTACAGAGCCCAAATCAGGAAAAATAACTCACATCTATGACATCTACATCATCCCTTAGAATATGAAGCAATGGGTCATTCTTGAAAACACCATAGTCGATGGAGTAGCAACACTTATGGGGGATTCGTTCCCCATTGGGTGTATTTTGCATAATCCAAGTTGGTTACATTGTCATTTAGTGGAGGAACCATTCCGTTTCACAATCAAAGTGTTACCTATTCCACTTGGTATATGGTGGGCATTGTTGTTGGTTATCTGGGTTTCTAGCCTATTATATAACATTTAAGGTGGAAATCATATCCCCAACCTTCATCATGGAAGTGTTATACAATGATCAACAAGGAAACTTCCATCTCATTGACATTAATACATATCCAGACTGGTGTGTATCCCCCCCCAACTCAGGAACTTTCTCTAATAAGGATTTTCATTGCACCCTGTTTCCCCAAGCATAGGTTGATCACAAGAATGAGATCATGTGGTTCAAGAGAATCCTAATAAAGTACAACTTTATTTCCTATATTTTTATAAATAATGCAGTTTCAATAGATTAGAATATCAAAAAATTAGGCATTTACTATATTTCTCGATGATCCTACTATAAAAAGAATAAATAGGATAGTGAAGACCATCTATTAATCAATCGAGAATTTGAAAGAGATGTATGGGCCATCTTCGGTGAGTTAACCACCTTCTCTTCTCATCCCTAATTTGATTCCTCCTTCCTTATCCACTGGTTTCATGGCTCGGTTAACAAGTGCATGGAGAGTCTATCTAGGACTAATATCTTACATTTTGGTTGTTGGTGTCTTTGGAAGGCCATAAAAATGATAGGAATGAGGGGATCTACTCTACTGGGAGGGCCATCATTTCTATAAAACAAAGTCTTCTTCTCAGCCTATTCAGGATCATTGACAGATTGTAAGAATCCCCTTCTCTCCAAATCCTAAAAATGGCCTCTCATGCCACTCATTCTATCTATTCCTCAAAATCCAATGGTTCTGATGGAAACCACCATGCTTAGGCTTGAAACATTATATGTATTGGTCCTGGATCGTTGGGGACATGAGGGGAGGAGGTGTGGTTCGTGACTCCAGGGGCTCCGTCATTTTTGTGTTAAATGCTTACAATGGTTGTAGTTCTACTTTACAGACAGATTCCATGACCATGATCTCTGGTCTCACCCTTTTCCATCTGGTGGAATCACTATTTTTGAAGGAGAAACTAATTCTTTTATCTTATTTAACTCATTGTATGGTACCGGTTCGATCCACTAGTCAATCAGCTACACCATAAAGAAGTGTCAATGCCTTCACTCCAATGACACCAGATTGAGACATATATGGAGTGTGGGAAATAATGTGGCAGATCATCCTGCAATTCTTATAGATCAAGGCTATGTATTATCTTTCTTTTACAACTTGATCCTTTTGAAACATGAGGGGGTTGATCTTACTAGTGGGGATTCCCTTGGTTTACGCTACATTCTCCCCTAGGTTATTTCTTTCTTTATTGATGCCATATTCATCCTTTTCATTTTAATAATAGTATATGCTGATTTTGATATAGGCATGTTCAGGGATTATTTAAAGGATGTGTAAGAAGAAATAAAACATAATTGCTCCATTAAAAATGATAGATCTTCTTCGGAAAACCTGTTTTTCTTGACACAATAAGACCCCTAATATTGGTATTATACCTACAAAATACCTCTATAATGATGGGAGAGATTCTAGGGAGGTATTTTTTATGTATTGGACAAACCAAAAATGTTTTTAACTATTATGAAATGAGATGAGTAGGTTTTGTTTTCTAAGAGATAGGAGGGGCACTCTTGGAACTTCTCAAAATATTAAATTAATATAAATTAATATTCAATTTAAAATGGCTCCAAAAATTTTTATTTATAATTCAAGATTATTAAGGGCATAAATACCAAAATTAAATAATAACTAGACGTGTTTTGATTATATTTATACACTTATCTTTTTTTAGCCATTATTTGACCCATTTTACTCTTACTATGACAACATAGTTTATATTTTTTAAGGGTTGATATAGTTTATAGAAAATAAAAAAAATACCTATGGATGTAAAATGGATAATATTTTAAACCTTATTCTAATCACATTGAAAAATATATTTTTTTATGAATTTTAAATCATTTAATAAAATATTGTATATTATAAAATATCAATAATGTAAATTTTTAGAACTATCGATTATATTTAATTTTATAACATCTAAAATAATAATAATATCCTAAAAAATATTTCATTATATCCTAAAAATTTCATGGTCATTTATTAAATTTTCATATCACGCTATATATTTTAATTTATATTACTTTTAATAATATTAGTATTTTGTATTTTTCATTTCTACTAATTGAATAATTACTACTTCAACGTTGTGTAAGAATATAAGATAATCATCTCATCATTAAAATTTAACTATAACATTATGAATATATTTATTTAATATTTATAAATAAAATTTATAGTCAAACATATCCTCTAGATAACAACATATTAATAATATTACACTTATTAAAAACAAGAGTGTGACATTTTTTACTTTTCATTAAATAAAAATAATATAATGGAAATAATATTATCCATGTATCCCAAAATGGTCATAAATAATACAATTAGATGATTATTATCTACAAATACTCATCTAATATGATTTAATTAAGTGTTTGGATCATGTAATATTTCATATCATTTTATTTTTAACCCGAATTACCTGATTTACCATTTCCCATGGTTAAAAAATTACGAGGTTTATTATTCATATTGTTCAAAAATAAAGGTGACCTATTTAATAAATTTAAAACCAATTATTCCAAATATTGAATCCATTTTTCAAAATTCAAGTCACAAAATTTTCAAAATTCAATTTAAAATTAAAATGACATAAAGAAATAAAAAAATATTTAAAAAAATGCCCTTTTTAATATAAAATTTTTTATGTATAATTCAAGTATAAAATATATTTTAAAAACCCAATTTGGATTATTTGAAATCCAAATGAACTAATTAGAATCTAAAACTATTCAAAAACATAATTTTAACTTCTTAATAATTTAATATCAAATAAAATTTTCAATAAAAATCATTATTTTCATTATTTCTTAAAAATTTAAAATTTTCATAAATGTATCCAAAATTCAACCAATTATAATTTTTACTATCAGAATTTTTAAATTTAATAAATTTTTTAAAATTAATATTCTATAATTTTAAAATTAAACTTTTAAATAAAATTTTCTAATAAATGAGTTTAATAATTCCATTTCCTCTTTTATTTTAGGAATTACTTAATTTATTTATAATGAATATAACTATTGAATTGAGGAATAGTAATCAATATTAAAATGATTTATTATATCAATAACTTTATTGTTAAAACAACATTTAATAGATATATAATACAATATATATAATCTAATATGAAATTAAAACACATGATGAAACCAATGGATGTATCAAAATTGAATTGTAAAAACTGAAAAACCCAAAAAGATGATCAAAACACATGATGAAACCATACTATGAATTAAACTTGTACAAAGGTAACACCATCTACTCATAGTAGGGACACTTGAGAAGAACCATTATATAACACCATATTCCATGAAATCATAGGATTGTCCCACCAATTGACATTTCCACCACTCAGTACCACCATATTTCACCATTCATGTTCTTCACATAAACAGATCATTCTCCACAAACCCCAAGTATATCTATAAATGTGAACCATCTAAAATATATAACATGTGTGGGCTTGAGGCCCATTTGTGGTTGAATATAAATATATCCATTAGGATTCCCTTAATAAAAACTAAAAGATAAAATAACACATAAAATTAAAACCAATGGTATAAAGCAGTATATAGAAAAGAAGAAGACAATAATAAACCCATATATTTTTATAGAAATGAAATTATGGAATATAGGGATGTATCAAATCACCATAAAATTTAATTTTTTTACAATGAACCACATCATGAAAGTATTTGAGGATACTCAAGTTTGTGTAAGACATATAATGTTCCATATTAACATCCCAACAATAAATCACTCATTTGTGATGATTAGGGAAAATAAGAATGTTTTTAAATCCATTGGAATTTTTCTATTCATTACTGAAGAAGTAATAGAACATAATAATATTAGATAACACAAATCATAAAAATAATATAGTTCTTGACAATCCTCACACCCCCACCATATAACAATGATGTTGGATTGAACCTTCGTAGAGAAAGTACATAACAAAATAAATAGTTAATATGAAATGTCACGACCCGTCCTCAGGGCCCGTGCCATGACTACCCCAAGCTCGCCCCCCATAGGCCAGGGGCTGGAGACTAGCACCAAAGGCGTAAATCCCGATAAAAGGGAAGAAATTGTCTTTATAAGAGAACAAACACCACTGAGTACACAAACTAAAGTAAACACTAAGTAAACTGAAAACACAAGTAAGTGCTGGAAAGTAAATGGGTCAGTATACAAACCCAACTGAAAGTGCAGTACAACTGAAAGTAAAGTACAACAACTGAAAGTCAAAACAGAAACATCCAGGACGTCCTCTAGGAACTCCCACCTGAAGGGTGAGTACAATCAGTCTCATCGGCACCTCGTGTCCGGTCGTCCTCTCCGTGTACGTCCCACCTGATAGACCACCTCCGGGTACCGTCCCGCTCCTCAAGCCTCAACCACGATCAGTGATGTCCGTCATCTGAAACCAACACAACGTAGTGTGGGTATAGCCCGTGCAGAGGTGAGTATACGATACTCAGTAGGGACCCCGAGACTCCCGAAAGTCTCCCAGAATCCACGAAGGATAAACCACAAAGGAAAGATACAATCACGAAGTTACAACCAACACTACTTAGGTATATGCCGATACATATACCTAAGTCATCAATTCCAGTTCTGCTCCAACTCACGAGCCCAAGTTCATCCCAGTCCACACAGGAAAGCACAACCCTATCCACACAGGAAAGCACAACCCAATCCACATAGGAAATCAAGTCAATCATATCAAAGATAATGATTGAAAGTCAAGACGCAACTCACACAGGTATACACTTCGTAAGGCGATAGAGATTATCAGATGTAACCACTGACTCATCTAAGCTATCGGACCCACATAGGATACAATACCAGCTAAGCTGTCAGAACCACATAGGATACAAGACCAGCTACTCTGTCGGACCCACATAGGATACAAGTATAGAGTCAAATACTGTCGGACCCACATAGGATACAAGAACAGTAGTCAAATACTGTCGGACCCACATAGGATACAAGAACAGTAGTCATCATCGTTGAAACCATAGAGGATTCTAGTACGGTTGTCGTCGCTGCTGAACCCATGGTGGATCCCAGTACGATCGTCGTCGCTACAGAACCCATAGAGGATCCCAGTGCAGTCGTCATCGTCGTCGCAATCGCAGCCAGCTCTAGGGTTCCCGCACACAGCACGCTCGTTTCCAGGAGGGTCCGGTCCACGAGCCAAGGAGTCGATACATCAACTATCACGAAGTCCAGATTTGATGTATCTCAAAGTTCTGTCTGGTCAAAAGGAACTCAACGCTACAGATGACGCGTCAATCGGACGCCCGGTCTGAGAGATATTGGCTTTTCGTCCTAGGGGCCCGGTTGGTTTATAATCAAAACCAACCTGATCATACTCCAATGGAGTCCAAACCACAATCAGAGTAATCCAAAAGAACCGTCTAACTAAGAGGAATCCAACAAAGTTGATGGCACGTCAATCGGACGTCCGGAACTCAAGTTATAAGTGTTTCTGCTCCGAGGGCCCGGTTGGTTTCTTGTTCGAACCAACCCTGTCATACACAAAGTTCTCTGAAACCTTAACTGTAATATACTAAAACGACCGTCTCGATCCAAGGATCGCTACACAACTGATGGTGCATCTATCGGAGGTTTTTAGCCCAAGTTATGGGCGTTTGAATGGATCTATCCGGAAACAGGGGCTTCGGGCCCGGTCCGACCAGGCCCAATACCCCCTGGGTCGGCCGGAACCAGGTCGACCTGACCCGGGTCCGGGTCCAGCCCGGCTGGCGCGGATCGACCTAGCCGGGGCGGTCCGGCCCGGTGCGGGCGACCGCGCGCTGAGCGGACGCGGAAGGGGGGGGCATTGCCCCCCTGTTTTCCCGAAACGGCGGACCCCTATGGGGTCCTCCCTAGGTGCGTTGTCTAGGGGTTATGAACCCCAGACTTCCTGAATCGGCCGGCCGAAGCTGTCGCGGGACCTGCTAGTCCCGCCTCCTGGAGCGCCAGTGGCCGGCGGAATCTGGCCGCCCTCCTCTGCACCGTTGCGGCCCTTGTCCGACCGGCGCGGCGCGACGCCCCTCCGTCGCGGCCCGCCCTTAGCCGCGGTTTCCTTCGGCTTCACCGGCGCGGCGCGACGACGCTGCGCTCCTTCACCGCAGCCCGCTCCGGTCGTGGTTCCCTCGTTCCCGCGCGGTGACACGACACCGCGTCGCCTCCATTTCAAGCGACAATAAAGATCCACAACGAAGGGGAGGAGGATCGGCCGTGTTTGTGCGGTCCGGCCTCCTCCCTTTATTTCGATAACAATCTGCTAATTATTTAACAAAAAAACTCATTAAATAAAACTCGAACAAAGAAACAACCCCTACCTCGAAGAAGTTCGCGGAAGCTAGCGTCGCAGAAAACGGCGTCATGGGGTAGGGCTCCGTATACGTCGACGGTGAAAGTCCGATAATGGAGTGGTGTCTCCCTGTATTCGATGCGGGAAGATGATGAAGCGGCGTGACAGCGTTCTTCATCGAGGTATAGATGTTCTTCGCCGGGAAGATGAATTTCTTCAAAAGTTGGAACTCACTTTCTCCCCAAAATCTCCACACGACGAAACCACTACCATAAAATAAGGCCCTTGCCTTATTTTATTTACTTATTCCAACCTTTTTCAAAATTCAAAAACCTTAACTCACTTAATTAATTAGTCTTGAATTGAAAAAATAAATGGTGAGATAAGATGGCATGCATTCATGAGGAAGAGGGGTAGCCACAACTTTAATACATGGGAGGTTTAGAGGGGTTAAGGAATTTGAAGGGTTGGGGCTCGTGTGGGCCCCACCTCACTAACATCCTACCAAGAGGAGTTATGATTTTAGTGGGTCCCACCCGAACTTCCACACATGGGATATAATTACTTATAGTAGAAATAAAATAGTAACACATATTTTATTTCTCTCTTCAATTAATCCACTTTTTTTAAACAACACCTCTCGAGAAAACGTAACTCCGGAAAAAGGTTATAGCATCCCGCCTTTTTTGTCACATAAACTTTCTTTACATTATACAAAACTGAGGATCTTTAAGGTTTAGTGTCTTGCAAACCAGAAACTTAATACATGAAACAAAAAAATATTCTTCTTAAACACTTTAAAATCTTCTCCTTATGTTCATCCTAGGTTCATTACTGCATCTCATAACCTGGGGACATACATCAAAAGAAAGGGTCATCAGAAGTCCCAGTAAGGGAAACAATAGAAACATTTTACATGTGAACTTGAGATACTTTAATAAGGTCATGAAAAGAACGTTAAGGCATGAGAAAGAAATCAAGAGATATATCATAATAAAAATAAAATTTTCCATAACTTGAAGATGTGGCTGCATCATTGAACATAGACAATCATGAACATATCACCAAGGTCCATCCCCAATGTGTCATTTGAAAATTACCAAGGTTATTCACCAAGATATCGTGAAAATTGTAATCTATAGTGGTTACATCATTACCCAATGCATTGGAGCGCTATCAGGGCGCACCCTTAAATTTGCCTTTATTATCATGTGAGCCACATATATCATCATCAAACATTTCATAAATAACCCATATAGCATAAAATAAATTTGTTTCAGTTCATAATCATAACCCTTTAAAAACTTCTTTAAAGACATGATCTTTATGTCACTTTAAACCCACAGAAAGGGAATGCGGGTTTCATGTATGTAAATTCCAGAATTTAAAATAGAAAATTTTGATATATATGTGAATACCCCTGTAGAAATAAGAGCTTTGAGTATTCAATTTATAACAGAAAATAATTTTGAGAAAAGAGAGAGGCATTTTGAGATGAAAATTCTGCAGCATAATGACTACGTTTTGGGGTTTTAGAAAACATTGAAAAGAGAGGGGACATGGGTCAAACAATCATAAATGATACATAAAACAGTAGAGGGATAGAATATGAAGGATATATGAAAATGGTAATGAAATTTGAAAGATGTACCATGTGAAATTAAGAACATGAAAGGAAGGAAAAAATAATATCTCTCTTATGAAAATTCGGCAGCCTAACGGCGTCACTTAAACATCAAAAAAATGAATTGATAAGATCAAATTGGGTCTCTCATTATATGAACATAAAAGATCACAATGATAGATTTAGAGATCATAAACCAACAAAATAAAAAGAAACTTGAAATACTTGACATGAAAGTAGAACTTTGAAAAATGAGAAAGGTGAACGAATCCCATAAAAATTCGGCAGCCTAACGGTGCCACTTAAAACTTCAAAATACTGAATTGGAGAGATAAAATAGGGTCTCTCATAATATGATCATAAAAGATTAGTATGATAGATTTAGAGATCATACCTCAAAGAAATATAAAAATGAACTTGAAATACTTTTCAAAAAATAGAACTTGAAAATGAGAAGGGTGAAAGAATCCTTTACAAATATTCGGCAGCCTAACGGCGCCACTTAAACATTCATAAAACAAAATGATGATATTATGAGAGAATCTCTCATCATATGAAATTAAAAATGGCAGTATGATGAATATAAAATAACATACCCATAATAAGAACATGGAGCTTAGAAGAAATGACATAAACAAGAGTACTTGAAAAGAAAGACAGAGGTAGGATCCCCTACCTTAAAACGTAACTCTTAAAACTCAAAGGTTGGGACCTTGAGGGCTTGGAGGAACCTTGGGAGGACTCCTTGGGAGGTAATGAGACCAGAAATTCGTTGGGGGAGATAGGGGAGTCGAAATCTAAAGGAGGAAAGGGTGGGTATTTATAGGGAAAGTGAGGGGACAAGGCATTAATGGCCAAGGGACACCTCACAAGTGCTTTTCTCAAAACCATGTGCTCTCCCATGAAATTTCTCATGGAGTTAGGCCACATGGGTCCCCCAATAAAATAATTCATCACCTTTGGTCTGCCAACCCATAAAATATTTCATGACATCATCATGACACAGTTATGATGTCATTAAACATACCGAAACCCTAAAACTGTATTTTTACTATTCACTGAAAATTCAACTTTCTTAGAAAAATCCCAAAATATCACCTTAACCAAATATCAATGCTCAGATTTCGAAAATGAACTCCATTTTTTAAAAATAATTTTCTAAATATTTTTAATTTAATTTATAAATAAATACACCATTCACTGAAAATTCATTTTTTTCAGAAAAAACCCCAAAAATTACCTTAACATAATATCGATGCTCTGAGTTCAAAAATGAAATCCATTTTATAAAAATAACTTTCCAAATATTTTTAATTTAATTTTTAATTAAAAAAACATTATTCACCCGAAAAAACTAATACATGAATAATAATTTATGAAACCGTTATTTACCCATTTTATTGAATCTCATTACTTAATCAAGGCGCCTACATTATATTAATACTTTCTTTAAGTGAGATTACTAATCCATTTGGACAAATTACTAATCCTAATCATAAAATCACTATTCATAATTTACTATTCATCAAAAATCAAGTTGATCTTATTGGACTCTAAATTTCGTACTAAACATAATTGTAGAAGAACATTTTTTTGAAAATCATTACACATTTTTAATTATTTATGGTTTACATAAACATTTTTTTAAAATATCCTTTCTTTAAAATTCACCAAAAATATGCATACTATATTTATCCGGACATTTTAAAATTCATAAACTTCATCATAAGAAGAAATCCCAAATTTTTTATTTAAAACAAAGGATTACACAAGGCAGTTACGGTCTCCTTACATAGCCCCTTATCACACCAGCATAGGACCTAAGTGTAACGTGTTCTAAGGTGAGAGAATCCGAGGGAGGCTCGGCCAACATCGCACGAGTAGTAATTTCTATCAGTTTGAACTTCTCGTGAAGGCGATCCCGTTCTAGCTTCACACGATGAAGTTCAGCTTGGGTTTGGTCCAGAGCAATGCCCTAGTGGTGCTACCTCCTTCCCAAGTTCTGTTAGATGTGCTTTGATCGGTCCAAAACTGCTGGGTGAGGCCATCGAATCTTCTTTCTATATTAATTAACCAAGATTACTTGTATTTAGAGACAATAATCAAAACGTTTAATTTACAGCAGTCATATTGGCCATTGGTCATATAACAATCAAAACCCAACGGTCTCATTTTAATTATACTCATGTTATCAAATGAAAAAGTTTTGTTCAGTATAAAATAACACACAAATTTAGGAAAAAAGATTTATTCAAAATTTCCGGTCGTTACAATCTTACCCCCTTAAGAAATTGCATCCTCGCAATTTTTAAAATTGGGTTTTGAAATTTTATTCAAAGTCCCACATCAGAAAAGGAGTCAGTAAAACTATTACTTTAAAAGAAAGAAAGGGAAGTACAAAGGTCACCTGAGTTAACCCATACTAGGATCTCATGTAGGAAAACATGGACATGGAGGAAAAAACCAAGGGTCACGTTCTAAGGGAGAGTGATAGAAAACAAGATTAGGAGAAAGTTAACCATAAGAAAATCCAAAACTTATGATGTGTGTAAATGGTCTTTGATTACCTCGTAGGAAACGTAAACCAACAACATTTTTTTATGTTCCTTTTCATAATTTTGAGGAATTCATTTACTACATAGATCAAAAACATAAGAAAATATACCTACCTTCAACTAGAGTTTCATCCTTTAATAAGTCTCTACCAAAACTAATCTTTTCTCCAAATGATGAGAATACAAAAACACTTGGTCTCATCAAAAGCACAAGAATCATCTTCTAGAGAATCACATAATCCGCAAAATATTAACTATCTATTTCTTTTATCTTTAAACATTATCCAAAAAACAGAAAGGTTAAGGTAAAACAACTCTTCAAAAAGAAAGAATCCCATAGGAATGGAAACTACTTTTAAATATTCAAAATGTCGTGGTACTACCCAAAGTTCATCATATACCATTCCATAAATAAAGGTCCTTAAAATTCCTCAAAATAAACCAAACTAAGATTGAAACCCAAATACAAGAAGGATTTGATTACATAGTCTTCCAAAATAAACTTCATTTTTCATCTCCAAACAACATCAACCACTCCTAACATCTTATAACAAAAGTATCTAACCTAAACATATTTTACTCAAGATAGGTTAATCATTCCCATATGTAACCTAAATTACTATAAGTCCACCTTAAATTCATCGATTCTTCAAAATATAAGTAAACCTTACTCCTCAATGAAAATACCGTAGTAATCTATTTACCTCGATCATATAGGGTCCCCAAAATAGTGAAAGTCTTCCAAAATAATAATCATCTTTTAATCCCCTAATCATCTTTTTCATATTAATACGGCAATCGTCGCATTTCCTATCACATTGGTTGTTGGGACATGTTCTTCCATTTCTCACCATTAACTAAGAAGAGAAGGTATAATTAGGGGCTTAAAAACTTATCCAATAATCATGAAAAGGAACTTAAAGCATATAAGGATAACTTGTAGAAGAAAAGTATACCCTAAATTGTGATCCCCTAGGTTCCCATCTAGGTTATCCATGATCATATATTCTTATCTGAATCTTTATTTTATTTTATCTTTGTTCTTTTAACAATGGTTCATACTAAGCTTATGAATTTACCAAAGCATATCCCCCAGGAGTGTCGTAACCAAGAGTGCAGCAAGACCCGTTGTCGTGTACCAGTTCCCGTTTGAGTCTAGCTCAAAGCGGTGTTTTCAGGTTTTACCCCTATGTACATCTGTGCCAGAGCTACCTCTACCTGCTCGTATCCAGACAGGGATGTATTTGCTTGGCAACCCATTACTCAATACTCACCAAATACCATGAAGATTTCCTCTATTTAAACTTTTCTATAGGGTTCTTCCTAGAGTTTTCATATCCTAATTTCCACAAATAACTAAACCATACTTTGATGCCAACAATAGCATCCCACCTTTTTTTCACATAAACATTCATTACATTATACAAAACTGAGGATCTTTAAGGTTTAGTGTCTTGGAAACCAGGAACTTAATACATGAAACAAAAAAAATATTCTTCTTAAACACTTGAAAGGATTATCCTTATATTCATCCAAGGTTCATTACTACATCTCATAACCTGGGGACATAAATCAAAAGAAAGGGTGAGCAGATGGCCCAGTAAGGGAAACAATAGAAACATTTTACATGTGAACTTGAGATACTTCAATAAGGTCATGAAAAGAACTTTAAGGCATGAGAAAGAAATCATGAGATATATCATAATAAAAATAACATTTTCCATAACTTGAAGATGTGGCTACATCATTTAACATAGACAATCATGAACATATCACCAAGGTCCATCCCCAAGGTGTCATTTGAAAATTACCAAGGTTATTCACCAAGATATCATGAAAATTGTAATCTCCAGTGGTTACATCATTACCCAATGCATTGGAGCGCTATCAGGGCGCACCCTTAAATTTGCCTTTATTATCATGTGAGCCACATATATCATCATCAAAAAATTTATAAATAACCCATATATCATAAAATAAATGGGTTTCATTTCATAATCAAAACGTTTTAAAAACTGCTTTAAAGACATGATCTTTATGTCACTTTAAACCCACGAAAAGGGAAAGCGAGTTTCATGTATGTAAATCCCAGAATTTAAAATAGAACATTTTGATATATATGTGAATACCCTTGTATAAATAAGAGCTTTGAGTATTCACTTTATAACATAAAATAATTTTGAGAAAAGAGAGAGGCATTTTGAGACGAAAATTCTACAGCATAACGGCTACGTTTCGAGGATTTAGAAAACATTGAAAAGAGAGGGGACATGGGTCAAACAATCATAAATGATAAATTAAATAGTAGAGAGACAGAATATGAAGGATATATGAACATGGTAATGATATTTGAAAGATGTACCATGTGAAATGAAGAACATGAAAGGAAGGCAACAATAAGATTTCTCTTATGAAAATTCGGCAGCCTAACGGCGTCACTTAAACATCAAAAAAATGAATTGACGAGATCAAATAGGGTCTCTCATCGTATGAACATAAAAGATCAGTACGATAGATTTAGAGATCATACCCCAACAAAATAAAAAGGAACTTGAAATACTTGACATGAAAGTAGAACTTTGAAAAATGAGAAAGGTGAACGAATCCCTTAAAAATTCGGCAGCCTAACGGCGCCACTTAAAACTTCAAAATACTGTATTGAAAAGATCAAATAGGGTCTCTCATAATATGATCATAAAAGATCAGTATGATATATTTAGAGATCATACCCCCAAAAAAATAAAAAAAATAACTTGAAAGACTTGTCAAGAAAATAGAACTTGAAAATGAAAAGGGTGAAGAATCCTTTACAAAAATTCGGCAGCCTAATGGAGGCACTTAAACATTCATAAAACAAAATGATGAGAGTAAGAGAGCATATCTAATCATATGAAATTAAAAAGGACAGTAGGATGAATATAAAATAACATCCCCAATATAAGAACATGGATCTTAGAAGAAATGACATAAACGAGAGTACTTGAAAAGAAAGAGAGAGGTGGGATCCCTTATCTTAAAACGTAACTCTTAAAACTAAATGGTTGGGACCTTGAGGGCTTGGGGGAACCTTGGGAGGACTCCTTGGAAGGTAATGAGACCAGAAATTTATTGGGGGATAGAGGGGAGTCGAAATCTAAAGGAGGAAATGGTGGGTATTTATAGAGAAAGTGAGGGGAAAAGGCATTAATGGCCAAGGGACACCTCAGAAGTGCTTTTCTCAAAACCATGGGCTCTTCCATGGCATTTCCCATGGAGTTAGGCCACATGGGGCCCCCAATACAATAATTCATCACCTTTGGTTGGCCAACCCATAAAATATCTCATCAAATCATCATGACATAGTTATGATGTCATTAAACATACCAAAACCCTAAAACTGTATTTTTACTATTCACTGAAAATTCAACTTTCTCAAAAAAATCCCAAAATTTCACCTTAACCAAATATAAATGATCTGATTTCAAAAATGAACTCCATTTTATAAAAATAATTTTCTAAATATTTTTAATTTAATTTTTAAATAAATACACTTTTCACTAAAAATTCATTTTTTCAGAAAAAACCCCAAAAATTACCTTAACATAATATCGAGGCTCTGAGTTCAAAAATGAAATCCATTTTATAAAAATAATTTTCTAAATATTTTTAATTTAATTTTTAATTAAAAAAAATTATTCACCCGAAAAAACTAATACATGAATAATAATTTATGAAACTGTTATTTACCCATTTTATTGAATCTCATTACTTAATCAAGGTGCCTAGATTATATTAATACTTTCTTTAAGTGAGATTACTAATCCATTTGGACACATTACTAATCCTAATCATAAAGTCACTATTCATAATTTACTATTTATCAAAAATCAAGTTGATCTTATTAGACTCTAAATATCGCACTGAACATAATTGTAGAAGAACTTTTTTTGAAAATCATTACACATTTTTAATTATTTAAGGTTTACATAAATATTTTTTTTTAAATATCCTTTTTCTAAAATTCACAAAAAATATGCATACTATATTTATCCAGACATTTGAAATTTCATAAACTTCATCATAAGAAGAAATCCCAATTTTTTTATTTAAAACAAAGGATTACACAAGGCAGTTACGGTCTCCTTACATAGCCCCTTATCACACCAGCATAGGACCTAAGTGTAAGGTGTGCTAAGGTGAGAGAATCCGAGGGAGGCACGTCCAACATCGCACGAGTAGTAATTTCTATCAGTCTGAACATCTCGCAAAGGCGATCCCGTTCTAGCATTACACGATGAAGTTCAGCTTGGGTTTGGTCCAGAGCAATGCCCTAGTGGTGCTACCTCATTTTCAAGTTCTGTTAGATGGGTTTCGATCGGTCCAAGACTACTGGATGAGGTCATCGAATCTTCTTTCTATATTAATTAACCAAGATTACTTGTATTTAGAGACAATAATCGAAACGTTTAGTTTACAGCAGTTATATTGACCAATGGTCATATAATAGTCAAAACCCAACGGTCTCATTTTAATTATACTCGTGTTATCAAATGAAACAGTTTTGTTGAGTATAAAAGAACACACAAATATAGGAAAACATATTTATTCAAAATTTCGGGTCATTATAAAGGTCTTCTTAAGAAATTACCAGCCCTATGGTTTCATCGGTGGCCTCGGATTTCGATTCCGAGCACTGGTTCAAAAGTTAGGAAAATCTGCTCGTTCGTTCACTGAACATACCCGAGCTAAACTTCTGAAATTGATTCCGGGCACACCGGGCCTCAGAATCAGGTGCCGTCAGAAACTGCGTTCTCGTAAAATTCCAAAGAATTTAAGAAAAAACTTTCCTTGAAGTTTATGGGTCTTTACATGAAATTTATGTTTGGAATGGAATATGAAGTGCCCAATGCACTACAGAGCCCAAATCAGGAAAAATAACTCACTTCTATGACATCTACATCAGCCCTTAGAATATGAAGCAATGGGGAATTCTTGAAAACACCTTAGTCGATGGAGTAGCACGTGGGTTACATTTTCATTTAGTGGAGGAACCATTCCGTTTCACAATCGAAGTGTTACTTATTCCACTAGGTATATGGAGGACCCATACCCTCGAGACCCATATTCTCTTGGGTTTAGCGACCATATGGCTCCTTTAATTGTCTGATGACACATTCCTTTGTCTGTATACTGCTATGAATCTACATCTACTAAAAATTTTATAATATAATACCTAATGATAAATAAATATGGACCAGAAAATTATATGTGAAATAATTCAAAGAATGAAAAACTCATATGTAATAAAATAATTGTTTGGTAGAAAACATAAAGAATATTAGACACTAACCAATGTATGGAATTTCCATGTATGGTACACAATGTATAGGTATCTCAGGCACGACTGGTAATGTACAAACACTCCCTAATTCATGGTACATCATTACACAGTATGTGTCTAGTAAGGTCCACAATGCCTACTGGTACTCGGGCTAGATGTTTTTCATTTTGTATATATTTCATGTGTATTTTCCAATTATATACGACTTCTCTCAACAATATATGGTGTGTGGGGTCTACATAGATACTTGACATGAATAACCTATAAACACAAAGCTACCCCAATCATTATACAAGATAGGTCCGACAGGGAACAAAAAATTGGTTTCCAATTTTTCAACCTTGAATGTATGAGGATATAATAAAATCAATCAGACCCTCGATAAAGAATGTGTGATACTTAAAATGTCATGGAACCCTATCACAAATGAGTTCAAATCTCACAATGATATTATTTGGATCACATTCCCTATGGAGTCATTTGAAATGTTTTTTGAAGGACTACACAACGTATAATTAGAAAAAAATTATAAAACATTGAAAACATTGATGCCCTACAACGAATTTCATTGTTTCCTCTTCCTCAATATAATCTTCCATGGTAGAATTGTTAAAAAACTATAGATACAATTAAGATAAATATAAATGCAATTTTTAGGAATTAGCGGTCAAGATGTCAGGAGATTCTGGAAATCGGATGCTTGAAGAGGATCGAAAATATGGCTTCTCATTTTGCTTTCCTATAGAACGTACCCCACGCGACCGTTGGCTTTTAAATTTTTCCTACCCTTGCGCCCCCTGCCGGTTGTACCTTGGAGTGTCCGCCGGTGCTGGGTAGCTTTGATCCGGGCCCCCCATCTCTCCCAGAGGGGCGTCTGCCTTCCTGGAGTTCCGATGGCCTCCATCCGTGGGAACGTCGTGACGGTCAATCCTTCAAGGAGGAGCTCTACAGCCCGTCTCTTGTGGCCTCGCGGTCGGGTTTCCTGGAGACCGGGCCGGTCGGGTTTTCAGTAACCGGCATTTCCAACCCCGGCAGTTTCTCTTCAAGATTTTCTGGACAGATAATCTTTTGAATTCATTCTCTAAATGTTCAGGACTAAGAGTTTGGCCTATTTCCCCACCTAGTCACTCCTGCAGGTCTTCTAATTAAGGGGCAATGGGGAGGGCCCCGCCCCTTACGCGCTGGACATTCTTCCTTCGCCCTGATCCACATGCTTTGATCTTGCATGGCTTCCTCCTTCCCCTAAAGTGCTCCCTCGCCCTCATTCGTCCCAGCCTTCCTATGACTCTCAGGCCGACAGTGAGGGTACCCTATATGTGGACATGTCTACACCTATCTAAAAGGATCCCGACAATCAAACACCTCTAAGCAAGACGAAAGGAAATCCTCGCTATCGGCTTCTCCAACTAAAACCAACTTGTTGTCGGGCTTCGAAGTTTGTACAAGGGTTTAGTACAAAATTATCATAATAGGGTTCACCTCCCCACAACCTGAAGACCAATTCCCCTGGGGACAAATCTAGGATATCAACGTGTCAATGATACCCATTCTAATTTGGAACTCCCCTGGCATCGGGGATTAGCCATGTAGAATCAGAAAAATAAGGCCGGTGTTGCCTTAGTTTTGGATCACAAACATAATCTTTCATCCATTAACGAGTTTATACATAACCTTCGTGTGCATGCTGACCGGATCAGTCATCAGATTTGGATCTTCTAGAGCAAGGAAGATGACTTGGATATGGTTCAAGCAGGCGACCAATATAATACGGTGAATGTATCCATCAGGACTCAAACTCTCTTCTGTTCTTTCGTGTATGGGGGCCGCGATGCACAACGGAGAAATGTCGTGTGACAGGACCTCGGTACCTTTGATCCGGAGGATTCTCCCAGGATTGTTGGTGGTGATATCAACATCATTGCTGATCTGGAGAAGCATGGCAGAAATGTTTCCCCCCATGGTTTCAAACTTTAAATTACTCATTTCTTGGATGGTAAGGGTCTTCCGGACATGGGGAACTGCGGGGACCATTTCAATGGGTGTAACTAAAAACCAAAAAGGTAGTATTCACTGTTGGAGTCGCTTCGATTGGCCCTTGACCAACTTTCATGCCATTTCCAAGTACTCCGAAGCAAAGGTCAACCATATGGTATGTGGGGATTCTGATCACCCCCTGTTAGTTTCTTTGGTTTCCAAGAAGGTGGGGAGCGACCGTTTCAGGTTTTCTGAGGACAAAATCAGTACTCGTGGGTTCCCTCAAATCGTGCAGGAGGTTTGGTAAGACTTTACCTAGGGGAACTCCTGGGTGTCCATCCATAATAAATTAAGATGGATCAAACTCAAACTTCAAATATGGAAGGAAGGAATTAATAATAGTGATCGGAACATGAACACCCTCAAGAAATAATTGAACAGTCTGGATCTCATCCTTGGGGATGTTTGGAATGACATGGTTTTTGAGGACTTGTCGAACAAGAAGTCCCTCCTGGCCAACCTTATTCATAAACATGAACGTATTGAGAGGGAAAAATCAAGGGTGAAATGGATGCATGAAGGTGACAAGAATACAACATATTTTAATGCATGTATTAAAGAGAGGAGTTGGCTGGTTAAACCTAATATCATGCTGGAGGATGGCTCCTACTCAAACGATAGAGATTTGGTTGGAGGAAGGGATTTATCTTCTTTCAAAATGTTCTGGATGCTCCTAGTCTGACCATGATGAATGGTTATCCTAGAAGAATCATGGAGCTTATGGAGGTGATTCTCATAGAGGTTTCCATTCCGAAAAATTCCTTCTTTGAAGTTATCCCCGAGGAGGAAGAGGTGTTTGAGGACATGTCGAATCTCAAACTGGATAATACCCCAGCCCCCAATGGGTTTCCCGGATCTTTCTACATGGGGTCATGGTAGGTGGTAAAGGCTGATATCATTGCTGCCATCCAAGACTTCTTCCACAATGACCTTCTCCCTTGGATTGAAAGTGCTATAACTCCAGTACTGTTTCCAAAGATTAAGGACCCGCCATCCATCCTCCATTATAGGCTAGTTGGTATGTGTATCTTCCCCTATAAGATTATCTCATTCATTATCAATTAGAGACTCTCCAAACATATTTCTCGATGGGTTTCCTGAGAACAACATGGTTTTTTTAAATGTTGGTCGATCCATGGGGCTATCACCGTGACACATGAAATGCTTAGAGGTATTAACATCAAGACTCACAACTCAAATATGGCCATCAAATTGGATATGAATAAGGCCTATGAAATGATTGAATGGGGATTCATCAATAGGGTGCTCTCGCAGATGGTTTTCTCTGACTGGTCTACTAAAAACATTTTTAGATGTGTTAGCTCTCCTTGGTTGGCAGTGTCTTTCAGGGGTAAGTCTCATTGTTTCTTCAAGGCTACTCAAGTGGAATATGAATGGCGACCTGCTATACCCTACCATCTACATTATGATGCAAGTAACACTTAGTCAGCTTATAAACTGAAGGGTTTCTACTGGTGATATTGTTACCTTACGTAAGAAATTTAATCTTCCCTCAGTCTCTCACCTGATGTTTGCAGATGACACCATTATTTTCCCTAATTCTAGAAGGATACCAATTTGTGGGATCAGCAAGACTTTGGCAAAATATTGTTCCTTGAGTGGCCATGTGATTAACAGATCCAACAGTAACATTTTATATCTCTAACAAATCTGGGTCAAGTCGAGTCTTCGATTTGTGCAATGCGATGAACATGCAGAAATGATCATTTCCTTTGGAGTAACTCAGCACCCTGGTTTCCTCAGGGAGAACATGAATTAATGATTTCAATCACATGGTAAACATAATTATGAATAGTTTTCTTAATTAGATGAAACATTATATATCCTTTGGGGGCCATATAACTTTGGTCAATCGCAACCTTTCAAGTATCCATATCCACGTTCTATCATCCAAAAAGGTGCCGAAGAGGGTCGTTTCTACCATTGATAAAATTTTGGCGAGCTTTATTTTGGATTGTTTATCATAAGGAAAACGACACTGGACTTCATCCAGAAGGATGGCGAGGCACATTCATGAAGGCAGTATTAATATTCAGAACCTGTCAGAAACTATACACTGCATACAGGCGATGCTTGCGTGGGAGGTGGTGGAAGACATTACTATTTGGGGGTAATATCATGTCTTCAAATAATGCGGAGAATATTTATAGTCGGAGTTCCCATGAATCAAATTTATGTCCCATGATTTCCCATCCCATTCAGACTCTCTGGAAACACTCTCAGTGGATCGTGGGTGAAGGGGACATTCTCTTATGGCACCACAACTAGGTAGGGTCCTTGCTCAGCTTCTTAGGGTGTCGTTCCCCTCAGATTACATTCAAAGAGGCGAGTATGCATCCAAGACTTATTCATTATATTCTTGATGAGGATCAAATGGGATTTTTTGATCACATTAGCATGAAATTTGAATTACATAAATGTGTGTTTACCCTATTGACCTCAGAGTTCTAAACTTAATCGGATTTCTGAAGGAAACATCTTCAACTGGGACAATATGATAGGTGGAAATCATTGTGTGGTTAAATAAGATTCTAACCATGTATAACGTTTTAACTTGGAGAATAAGGAACCATGTTTTTCCTACTTACGTCATGGTCAAGAAGCTGGGTGTTAACCTTGCTTCCAAATGTCATTGATGCTATATGCATCAGGAGGAAAATACGAACCACCTCTTTTTTATAGTGAATAGGCTATGAAGTTAAGGAGGTTATTTTGGGATTTCATAGTGCTTCACTATAATAATCTTCTGAATGTAACCATCTCGGAGCGGTGGTTCCATTATATGAATACCACAGGCTTTGAAAGAATGGTGTCTTTGTTCATTCTAAATGCAGCCTGTTGGTGCATATGGAAAGCCAAGAACAAGGCTAGGTATGATGGAATTCTCACCTCTTTAAGATTCAACATTATGTGAACAAGGTCCATTCTTGTTGATGTGGTTAGCGGTATCAGAAACTTACATGATTAACCTTCCCTGAGATGTTTACAAAATAGTGTGTCCTCAAACAATTCTAGCAATGGGGGGAATAGAGGATAGTGGGTTCAGTGGAATCCACTAGTTTCATGCTTAATGTGGAAGGTTCATGCATGGAGGGGATCATTTGTAGTGGAAGAATTTGTCAGGATTATAGGGGTAGCCTCCTTGCGTTTTTTATTTACTATGGACAAGGAACGTCAATCCAAGAGGAAGAAAAATAGATGTTCACAGGCCTGCAGTTATGTGAACTGGAAAGTATCACACTCTCCCATGTTGAGACTAACTCTAAGATTATCCATGACTCTATCCATGGAAATTGTTCCATCATGTGGTTGATTGTTTACACCATTTTAAAATGAAAATTAATTCTTGTAAATAATACTCCGGTGGTCTATAATTGGTGGGAGGGGAACATGGTAGCAGACCATCTTGCTTCCAAGGCTATGGTGGACCAAGACCCCAATGCCACTGGCATCCCCATCTCTCTCTTTTTGAAACTGTAAGAGACGCATTTGATTAAGTAAAGTATACCTACATGTTTCTCTAATAAACATAATACATATGACTTATTTGATTATTTGAGAGGATTTTTACATGAAAAATATCAAAAAAATGGTTTTGGTACCCCAATTCTCTTGTATTATAATGTGTCATTGTGAAAAGATCTAAGTAGCCATATATATTTAAATTTTTGAGAATTGTATCTAGATAAATCTTTTGAAACATAAGAATTATTAATACTACTAACAAGAGTATTCTTAAAGAAACACTTGTTAGCAGAACTTACTCTTATACTAAAATAAATACATGTAAGTCTAGACATGTTGGTTTTCATTGTACTGTGAAAAAATAATAATTTATTTATTGTTTGAGTTTCTCACCATTACTACCAATATAATATTTTATTATTCTATAAACATTCATTCTAATAATTTTATTTAAATATTCTTATCCCATGGTAAAAATAACTAGAAAAACTTCTAAAATATATTAATTAATATTGAAACTCATTAACTGTCATTTCATGCTCAATGAATCCTAAATAAGATTTTATAGAAATTTATTTCAATTCCATGCATCATTTTAATAGGGAATACTTTTCAGTTATGCTAATATAATGAATATTCATTAGAAATAATCCAGTGATATATCTGAAAACACTTATACACAAGCATTTGAAAAGAAAACATTGTGGCAACATAGATCGTTGAAGGATATCTTGGGCCTACCCACTTGTTGAGGGATTGAGTTTACTCTCTAATACCCTACCATATTTTCAACATTAATGTTCCATATTTTTTAAAAAATTTAAATCTTTCTATATTCACATATACATTTTTCACTGGTTTTTAGTTTTGAATATATATATATATAATCACACATAAAATACTTATTCTTACATTTAATTATATATATAAATTTATAAACAATAATCCCCATTACATGTTTTCCTTAGTTCAACCAAAATTCATGATACATTGACTTTTCATAATTACATGGAAGATTAGTTTTCTTCTACATACATAAAATTTCATTCTTAATCCCATAAAAATTCCATTTAGGTAATGTGTATTCAATCCTTATGAATATATTTATATACTTATTTATGCAGATACATGTATCAAGTGCTCTAAAATATCATCCATGTATGGACATAAACATGATTTGTGCATGAAATGCATACGACATGATGAATTTATGATTTTATTAACATATAATTTCTTACTTAATATTTATTTATCATAATTTAATTAAAATGGTTATATGCATGAGAATTATACACTATAAACATACATCACATAATAAAAAGATAAATTCATGTTTAAATAAAACTCTGATAAATGAAATAAAATTAAAACATACATTTAATAATATGATTGGATTCTTCAGAAATAATTTGAATTATGAAAATAAAAAACAATATTTAACATAGTTAAATCAACCGCCTAACAAATTCAAAGAAGTGGCTTACTAAAAAATTATAAAAAAATTATAAATACTAAACAATTTTTATTTTATTAATTACATATTTATAAACATATATATGTTCATCTTTGTGAAATATAATTTTATTATTAACAACAATCCTTTAACACCATAATTTATGTAAATTAAATTCCTTAAGAAAAACTAGAAACAATACTTTTAAAATAAATAGCTGTAACGTTTTCTCAGAAAAAATATAAATTTGAGTAATTGAAAGATTACAAATAAATGTACCTTATAAATAAAAAATAATTAAATAAAAAACAACATAAAATAATTAATTAATTAAACAAATTAGTAATTCCCTATACAAAAATAAATAAAATCGAACAAAAAAATATAGTATATGAAAATAAATATTCCCTTACAAATTTCTTGGAGAAAGACATTCTCGTTTCCACTAACTGAAGACTAAACCTTTTTCAACAGTAGAGTGAAATACTACCTTTTTAATATTCTTCCTTGTAAAAATAAAGGAAAATAATACTATAGCGCAGAAGCTCCTCCTGAATATATATATATCCACTCAAAACACACTGTGTAGTTATATTTTTATAAAATTTGATATCTAATGAAAATATTGTATTCAGTCCAAAACAAAAAAACTCAAACAATGGATTCAATGCATGATTCTATAAGCATGATCAATTAATTGAAACCATATGAAAATTGATAAATAATTGAAAAACATGTTGGTCATCAAGGAAGATTCGAAGTATTTAGTATATCAAAACTAGATCCTTAGAGAACCGATTGAAGAAAAAATACAACATCGAGACAAATACTGATGATAAAGATTTGAAGAATAAAATTAAGAAAAACAAAACATCACTAGTTTGATTATGATCGAAAAAGAAAAAACGACATTTGTGTATTTAATATACCTAAACATGAATCTAAAAATGAGATCTGGATATCGTAAACAAAATCTACTTGTGGTTTTTGGACAATGCAGAGGTAATTTTCCACAAAATATCTTTTGGATCCTCCACACAATACATATATGGATCTAGCTTCGATCTCACATCCGAAAATAGAAACCCTAAACTCTTTGGACCTCAGCTCGACTTGCCCTCATCATCATCTTTTCAAATGGCTCAAACTTCGCCCATCTCAGTCCGATTAAATACTTTTGGTCGAACTCCCAAAGGAGAAACATTCTTACCTCTCAACTCTAGTTCTTGTCCTAGACTAGCATTCCATCGACCTCAAACCCCAACAATAATAGCTCAATTTCAGCCTCACCCAAATTTGATCTTCCACAGACCCAGGTAACACCTCATGGTTTTTCCCAATTTTGAGAACCCTTTAGACCTGATTCTAACTTATTTTTCTTGTATTCATCTATTATGTATATATATATATATATTCCATTATTTTAGTTTTATTCTCAGATTTCGATTTTTATTATTTTTATTTTTATTCATTTCATTACAGGAATATTACATTTCATATAGAATGTCATATTTATATTTATAAATCATTTTTTATATACCATTTAATATTTATTATTATTATTATTATTTAGTATTAATATAATTTAATTTAACATAATTAACATAATTAATATGTATTTATAATAATTAAAAATAAATAAATATGGTTTGTAAAATAAATTTATAATAATAGGATTAACATAATGTACTAGGAATTCAAATATTTATAATTAAAAATAATAATTATATATATTATCTTATAATTCATACTTTGAAATTATAAATTATTTTTTAATGTTCAATAAATTTCTAATAAAATATTATTTTAAAATAAAACCCCATTTGTAAATGTAGTATTTAAAATATTAAGTATCATTTCATGAAGATAAAGATTTCTTTAAAAGTATTATAAAATTTTAAAAAAATAATATTTCATGAATTATCATTATAAATTATTTATTTATTTCTTTAATGGATAAATCAATAATCATTCAGAATTTTTTTATAAAAATAACCTTGAATTAGTTAAAGATTACTAATAGATATTAGTATTTTAATTAAATTTAATAAAATACTTAATTTCTGTTATTATTTTCAATGATATTTAATAAATATATTTTTAGTTTTATTTAGCTCTAAATTAAAAAATTTATATTATATTTTTACAATGTAGGAGATTTTATGGGCTGTTAGATTTGTAGTAGTCAATTAATCATGATATGCACCATCTAATTTTTTTATAACATTTAATAATTTATAGACTATGGAAATTCATCTTGGAATCATGGAATAACTTCTTGAGTCCATTATTCATTTTATTGAACGTGTTGAACCTTATGGATAGATAAGAATGTTCCTCCAAATATTTTGAATAAATCGAATCATTTGAGGATATAACAACCACATTTAAATACTTTTCACTTATTGGTGGTGTAACATTTACAGTTGTATCCTCCTTATTGATCAACATCTGATCTTCATCCTTGTCCTGAAATTCAAAATCATAAATTACTAGAGAACCAATAAATTCGTTCATAATCAGATTTATACCAATATCTGATACTCTAATGGTAAATGATATTCTATTCCACTTATAGGGTAAAACACTAGGAACCATTCTTTCCAAATGTTGTCCTGGAATTGGGGTTCCCAGGTCCATAATACCATTGAATATTTTAATAAATCTATAATTTATTTCTATAATAATTTCACCTTCATATATCCATAGATTATGAATCATTAATTATAAAGTATTATACCACAACTGTTTTACATTATCAGTTCTATTATAGAAAAATGCAATTGTTTATCCCATCTTATAATCATTACAACACTAGGAGAAATAGTATAGTTAATCAGGTAAAAATACATAAATTATTACACTCATGGATATTAAATTTAGATCATACTCATATTCATTAGTAGTATCACATTTTCGGGATATTCTTTGTGGATCTCATAAGGTTTAAAAACTTTCATATAAACTTTTAAAATTAGATTCATCAAATTTAAAACCAGATGGGCCTTCTATCATCTATAATTATATCCATTGAATTATAGGTCCATAATTGTTACATAATTTTTCTAAGAACATCTATTTTCATTATTATTTGTATATATATTTATCTCAAGCTTGATATATCATAATTGTATTGTTATAGTGAATTTCCTTGATACAAATTGTTAGGTCGTAAAAAACTTGGGGGAGAATTATTCCCTTTTAAAAATACATAGATATATGAAAACTAATCCCCATTTGTGATTTTGAAAGATATGTTGTTCTATTTTCATTAAATAGATTATGAATCAAAATAATAAATAAACTAATAAAAAAATATTATAGAGGTTAAAATAACAAATTTACCCTAGTCCACTCCACCTACACTCTCTCCCGGTGTCTGGTGATTTCCACTAAATTATACTTTTACATGGGATCTCGAATTTTTCATTTAGTAAACTAACAATTGTTACAAATCATGTACAAGACATCAAAAAGAACAAAACATAGTCCTCAAAACACCCCACAACTAATTTTTTAGAAACAAATTATAAATTATTAATTTGAAAAATATATTTTTGAAATATTTCAAATGATTTTTTTAATTAAAAAAAAGATATATTCATAGGAATATAAAAATGACATCAAATAATAGTCATTTTGAAGGATCTATGAGTTTGTTGTAGAAAATTTCAAGATGAAACAACCGTAGAAAAAGTGACTTCTTATTATCATGAATGATAAAAAACTATATGTTATAACATATATGAACCAACTTTTTGTCCTAGAAAATAACATTAACTTACTCTAGAAGATTAATATCATTTTTATATAGAAGAAAAAACCTTAGTAATAGTATGAAAATTTTTTAATTAAATTTGAAAGAGTTTTAGATTATAGGACTTCAGAGAATTAGAGATTTATATAATAATATTTGACTATATTATCTCAACCAAATAAATCTATTGATAATAAATAATAAACTCGGTTTAAATGTATTTAGAAGGATAAAAAAATATTTCTAGATAAATCATGATTTTCAAAATGCTCAACAGATTTTAAATTTGAAATTTTAATCTCTCTATAGAAATCATAAGTTCCTCTATAAATAGGAATGAATTAATCTATCTTTAAATATCCCCTAATATTTTCTCTAATGTGATTCAATGAGATATTCACTACATTAAAAATATTACTAAAAATCTTACAAATATCCAAAATTTAAGTCTCATAGAAGATTTATTCAATGTGGGGTTTCTCGATGTCAG
The DNA here is from genome assembly GCA_963277665.1 of Viscum album. NCBI lineage: Eukaryota > Viridiplantae > Streptophyta > Magnoliopsida > Santalales > Viscaceae > Viscum > Viscum album. The sequence goes on along the minus strand of OY728147.1, from coordinate 1,493,331,972 downwards.
GTTAACTCCAAATGTATGGTTCACAACATATGGTTAATTGGAAATGTTATGTTAACATAAAAAACATTAGGTACTCAACTGTGGGGTTGTTTCATGGAAATTTGGTTCCCAAACCTAATGTTTACCAAAACCTGGGGTTTTAAAATTGGTGTTAAGAATTTGAATGTGTCATCTCTTATCAAAAGTAAAGTTCCCAAACAAGAAATTCGGCTTCTATTTGGGATTCTAAAAGTGGGGTTGGATAAAAAACATTGGTTTATAACTACAATTTTTGAACACTAATTATATACTACATATTAATTTCTATAATGACTTATAGAATAAAACTTACGATGAAATGTGTGTAAAGAATTTCATGAATTCATAAAAAGAGAAATAAATATCATAATATTTATAATCCTGAAATATAATTAAATCCACATCATTATTAAATAAAATAAAAAGTTTGGGAGCATAAAAACAATGATGAATTAATGAAATTATTGGAAGGAAATATATCCCCAAAATTCAACTTCAGTTTCAGAGATTTATATTAAGTTAATTCCCCCGCTAATGACCACTTAATGTACTGTGACTAATCCATGCTGCCAGCTTCCTTTGGGATATTATAGGCTAAATACAGTGTTCCGTGGTTGATTGAGGCTGGATTCCATTTTTTTTATTACAATATGCAAACCAACTATAAGATTATATTACATTAACTTGAGGATTGAGTGTGGTGACTTTTTTAGTTCATACATTCACTTCAAAAACAACACCCCGACATGTTATGACTTGATGTAGTAAATATTGATCCATTAATATATAATAAAATTTATGGATAGTTATACCTTTTCTAAATGAAATGTGATATATATACAATAATATTATGAAATAAAAAAATGAATTAATCAATAGATTAATTAGAGAAAAAAGAAAATTAATTCTAATAATATATTTTCAAATAAAATATATAGGAATAATAATAAGAATAAATTCCAGGAAACTAGAACATAAGAATGATTCCTAGAATTACAACTTCACGGAAAATATCATTATTTATATTTTAATAAATTTATTTATAAACTTATGAATATATTTATGCATAGAAAATGTAATAAATTAAATACCATGAAATTCTAATTTTACTCCAATATTATTTAAATGAATATTTTGAAACACAATTATAATAAATTCACTAAAAAAATTTCTACACATTTATATATCAAATCATTTATATTTTCAAATAAAATAAGTGGAAAAAAATATAAATTTTTTTCACATAAAATTACTACACAATTAAGAAATTTCATGTACATAATAAAAATAAATAAAAAATTATCGGACAAAAAGAATTAAATTGAGTGAGAAAGTGAATGTGTAAATTTTAGAAAAATTTGTCATTCCATCTTAAAAAATTCCAACATTTTGGTTTTGAATCGAACTTTAAAAATTCAGATTTAAATTCTTATTTTGCACAAAATTCCTTCGATCTCAGTAATAGATTTATCAAGATAACTAAGAAGTAATTTTAATTCCCATCATCTATTCAATTCATCTGGATAACAATAATATTCATTACTCCCATAATATTTTAGATTTCTATATCTCGGTGGATCCTAAAAACTCTAACTTTATTAGAATCCTTTGACCAAATCATGTCAACCTATAACTATCTCTGATAGTTCATCAATTCCAAAAAAAATTGTCTACATCATAAAAATGTTTCAACCTAAATTGAGGAATCAAAAATCAAATTATATAAGGTCATAGGAATTTCATTACCAAATATCACATATTTTTAGAATAATATTCAATAAAAACCATAAAAATTAGCCCAAGGACTATAATACATTAT